>OX421924.1:5005000-10005000 GCA_949128165.1 Lathronympha strigana
CTCAGAACCACCGGGGGCATATACTGTCTGGTTTCTTAGAGAAGGAGGGACTCTAAATGATGAACTCTTTCTTTAAGAAACGCGAGCACAGGAAATGGAATTGGATGAGTCCCGACGGTGCAGCTAAAAACGAGATTGACTTCATCATGTCGACGAAGAGACATATATTCAATGATGTTTATGTGATCGATATGGTCAAAACCGGAGGCGATCACCGCCTGGTAAGAGGCACATTGAATATACGAGTATGTCCTAAGCTAGAACGCTCTCGACTGATGAAGTCTACGCTCCGTCCTGCACTCCAAACTTAAAACCCCGAGAGCTTTCAGATGGAACTCCAAGCAAACTCGCAAAGTTAAAAATTGAGGATGGTAGAATCGTTACATCCAAACCTGAGCTCCTGAGTGTGATAGAGAGCTTTTATGGACAGCTATACACGTCTACTAGCAGACCCGAAGTTGGTCTGGCGGAAGACCCTAGACTAGACGATTTATAGTACAGAAAAAATCAAATGACGTAGCTATACAGGTATGCACCATAGTTACTGGGATGTTAATTAACGAGTGTGCGGATATTTACGTCCAATCACAAAGCTGACATGTCAGCCAATCATTGATCTAATTGTGGCACTGCGGTTTCCGTGCTCACGGGATTGTGTGGCGTTCGGGCAATTTTGCATTCCACTATTGGAAACAAGTGACACGATTATTTATTATCCTTGATAGTTAAGAGAAAACAGATTAGGGACAATTGTTGTATGAATATTAATTTAAAGCACTTGTCGTCTGGCAGAAGTCTGACTAACAATCCGAAGATCGCGGGTTCAATCCCCGCTTGTACCAATTACTAATGAGAATTTCGTAGCTTTATACTTTTTTAAATGAAATATTAGCAAACAAGCAGACGTATATCTGATGGAAAACTACTATCGCCGCCCATGGACACTTGCAACGCCTGGGGGTCACAAGTGCATTGCCGGCCTATGAGACGGGAGTACGGTAGTTTCATGACGGTTTTAGGGCTTATTTTAATGAGGTAGTGGGTTGATTTTCCGCAAGGGGCGCTAGTGAAACGTGGGTCCTGCGGGAACATTTTAAACGCACTTTGGCAATTGTCTCATATTTACACAGGACACGTTATACGTTATATTGTACGTTAGCTCCCATTGAACGAACTGCTCCGACCACATCCAAAGCCAGAAGTCAGATCTCTACCTAGGAAGGTAAATGTAATAGCAACTATTACCTTATGCCTTCGAAGACTCTATGTCGATGCCGCTGCATGCATAAAATACATCCCGCCTCAGTATGCTCAATATGCGGGCAGTAATAGTTTCATTAACGTATCGTACATCACTTTCAAAGATCATTGAGTATAATCGCGACATCAACGTAGATGTTCTTCTCTAAATATACGTTACAATAACAGTTTATGCTAAACCAAAAACGGCTCTATTACATACGTGATAAGCATTAAATCGTGAGCACGGGAACCAAAATGTAACGTGCGCTGCAAACGACCTCAACTGTACTAGACCTAATATTGCCACTATTACGACGCGTAATTGCTATACGCGAGAGCCGCGAGCTTGTAGGAGATTCCAATTGTCTACAGAGGCAAGGCGAGTCGAACGAAGGCGAACCTAACAGTGGCAGCGCATCAAAATGTTTTATTATGAAAAGTAAGATTGATTCAAGCAATGGAAGCCGGCAGGAATCGAGTTCTATAAACAACCCGCCACTGGAACTTATGCAATTACAATTTGAAGATTTCGAGACAGTTGAGACTAGTTTTCCCATTGGTAGGTATTGGGACCACAGCCTAGATAAAGTCGTTGATATATTATTAGATGCCCTTCTACGTTGGCAGTACTTTTCCCAATATAGGTATACATGACACCATGTTTAAAAGTAGTTGTGCCTAGGAACTGTTATCAACATTATGTTGTAAAAGTTCATGATAATTAATGAATAATTGTCACTGTCAGTGAAAATAAATGCCACTTATGAGCGAACTCCTTAAATTCTTTGGTTTCTGGTCTGACAGTATCCCATTTATTTCATTAGTACCAGGGCATCATAAACAGCGATGAACCTAAAACTGGTTCGACAAAAACGTGGACTCAACACAATCAAAAAGCTGTTACAACAACACCCCCTTATCACAAGAGCGCAGACGCTCATTACGTTGTTCATACGATTATGAGATCACTGTCGCGCTATACCTGTTCTCAAAAAGGTTGTATGTTAGTCAAGATCAAAATGGTTATTTTGACGTTTTGGAGTTGGACGGGGGTCGAGCACGAATGAGGCTTCAGACAAGGTAAAGGCTATAACATAACACTAGGATTAATCATAATTTAGGCCTATTGAGGATGCCTTGATGGGAAATTCTTACGACTAAAGTTGTTACAACTTATAGTATATGTTTTATAGTACATGCAATGTATTTTAATTGAGTATTATTAAATTGTCTATAAAGTTCACTTTGTTCTAATACGCTAGTAATTTTTTTACTCTTTACGAGTAAAAACTTAATTAATACTCTTTCCGAGTATTCGTTTCCGAGCTATTAAATAAAATTTAGTGACCCGAAACTTTTGCTCTCGAGTGTATTTCGCGATGCTACTTATGTTTCCTTGAAATTCACGAACACCTCAGGGTATTTAGCCCGTGCGAGTCGGACATACCCACTCGGTTTCTCCCGGGCCGAGTGGGATCCATAACGGAATTTCCCTAAGAAAAAGAAGGCTATCCAAGTCCAAGGGTTGTCCTTAGATCCACGTTTAACACAAGAGAAAGTCTTCAGAACTTCCAACGTAGAGAGGAAATTAGGCCCTACTGTAATTGTAACAAGAATTACACTCCACGCATGAATACTTACTAGAATGATTCTAGCAGAAGCCAGTATTCGCATCCAAGACTTCCGAATGCATTTTAAACCAATTTAACTTTCAAATTAATACAGCCCGTCAAACTTCCGCCGTTCTTGAACTCGCTTAAAGAAGGATAATTGAAATATACCGAAGCAAAAAGGTTGTTTGCGAAAGGAACCCGGGACCCGTAATGATTAAAATAATGTGTATTACAAAGTATTCAATTTACTACGCTACTGACTACTGGATAGGATAGGGATGGGACACACGTTTCTGAAAACTCGAGTCATTGTCTCTTGAGTTGAAAATATCGAGTAGGTACTTACAATTTTCACATTTTTGGAAGCTAGTTAAGTATACTTTTCGTCAAGAACGACGTTATGTTATTTATAGGTAGTGGTTCCGGTACTGGTTTACTATACAAATACGTTACAGGAACCGGGAATTCCCGGGTCTGGCCATACAAACTCAGTAACGGGAGCATTCCCTAGTTATTTATCATAAGTAGGTAATATTTATTAATAAAATGGAATGTGAAATTAAAGCTAACAAGTACACCAAATCTTGGGATTAAGTTGCCAAAGCGCAGGTGCCGTGCCAGGCTCCCTGAGTCATGGTCTTATACCAGGAAAACGCTAAGATGAAGATAAATGTGGGATTTGAGATTTATTTTACTTGTTTTATTGAGACTAATTTAATTCGAGTGAGAACATGGTAAATGGGATATATCCTTTCCGAGAATGCACGGTTACTCTTACTTTACACAGTAGCTTAACTAGTGCACCTTTGCTGCCAGAAGTCGAGCGATTTATTCAACGGACCGCATTATTTTATTTTTCTCAAACATGCAATGAAATGTCGTCATTGCGTTCGTTATTGTTTATTATAAAATTTACAATTGTACCATAACAGCTAGGGCCACGGCGGTACGAATTGGGATACAGTAATACTTAATTTATATACAAAAAGTACAGAAGTATTTTGTTATAATAGGGTATCACGTTGCCGTTGGAGCAACTCGGGCAATTTTATTTTATATACTACGACGGTGACAAACAAGCATATGTAATTGTCGAACATCTTGCATCTTGCTTAATAAATATACATTTCTCAGTGTATTCAATGTATGGATCTTAAATTAAAAACACTGGATAAAAAAATATATCTAGGCAATATTAAAAATCATTATAAATAAGTAAGTATTTTTAAAATTACTACATACTTTACTTTTTAACACCATGTTTATAATATTTTAAGACATCCAGAGATTTTTTTTTATTTAGTGTTAGTATGATATCTTATCTTGATCAAATTTAGACTCGAGCCTGTTTTATATTCGATCAGCTAGATTAACTCGAACACCCCCTCACTAATTTTTCTCGTTATTTTTTACGATAATGGAACGGAGAAGATATATTTAACCCTTAATACAATTTGTGCAAATTAGGGAATTTGTGAATCCGGCTGACTAAATTAGGGTGAAAATTCTTTGTAAACCTAAACACAGTCAGTGTTTAGGTTTACAAAGACTTTTCGAAGGCTTTATTTCAACGCGGCTTTATTTCCCATGAGTTCTACGTAACCGTAGTCGACAGCGACTGCGCGATTCGATAGTGTTGGCATCTGGCTTGCACCAGTTAAGAACGAGCAAGATGCAAATACTATAGAATCGCGCAGTCGCTGTGCGTGTGCGCAGCTCACTGGAATGTGTGCGTACCATGAGTGGTTTTTAATTGCGACTGCGGCATTCGAAAGTATGTCCGTCTCGCTCCTACCACTACTCTGGCAGGAGCGAGAAGGACATAGTGTCGAATGCCGCACTCGCAATCGAATACAACTCAGGGTAAGCACAATGGTCTGTTTGTGTTCTGGTGGGGGAGAGTGTAGTGTATGTACTAACCCTTACACAAGACGGTGTATAACAACCTTAACCTCTATGCCCGGTTTCGCTCTCTAGACAAGATGGCGCCGATCTGAGAATACTGTTTGTTACAATGGAAATAAATAATAAGCTCATTAATTAATTGTGGTTTATTAACAAGACATCACAGTGGTGTCGACCTCAGTGGCGATCATCCAGTAGTGTACCTATTTGACAAATGCTTGGCTTGCCTTGGCATCCAACTGCCAAGGGATTTGAGCAGCATGCGCCGGAGTACAATGTGTCTACGGTTTATACTTAGCAAATCGCAGTGCGCATACCTGCAACAAAAATAATAAATTGAATAAATATTTGGGTTCTGTGACTTATTTTGTTGTACCATGAAGATTTTAAAGTAGCTAGACATTGAAGTCATGACCTTACATAAGTTAAATAATGGCTAAACGAGAACGGCTGAATAAGAGCATCTTTAGTTAACTTTTACGGAAATCGTTTAAAAATTTTGCCAAATTTCGTGATTCTATGTCAACGGGAAGTACCCGACATGCGACATAAACGGTCGTATCTTTTGATTGCGTTGACGTAGAGGTTTGGTTTTGCACAGCTTCAAAGGACCGCAGATCTGTGTATGTGGTATTAGTTTCAACTTGCTATCTCTACACGTTCCCGAGATAAAGGGTCTTGACAGACAGACGGACGGACGGACACCGAAGTGATCCTATAAGGGTACCGTTTTCCCTTTTGTAGAACCCTAAAAACAAGTTTGAGATATATCAAAAAAAGCCAATTTATTAACAATTTTACGTTAAAGTTAACGCCGAAGATGTGTTATATACGGCGAGCGCATTATTCAATATAACCGCTAGCAAACTAAACTAAGTCGTCAGAAGTTACGCGTAATAACTAGTTCGGTTGTAGATTTAGGAGGCAATTATTAGTTTGGGATGGTTGTAGATGTGGTCGATACAGCGAATGCACTGTTGCAAAATCCCGTCCAAAATCCGTTTTCAGGCGAAAGGTACCACAATGTCCATTGTCACTTATTGAAACTTATCAATAAGGTCAATAACCGACAATGTGGTAGGTATTTTAACGAAAACGTAAATGTTCATTTTTAAACCGTAACCTATTGCAAATGTATTTTTTTTAGGTGAAAACTGCAATATTTCAACTTAGTCCAATCGTGTGAGAGATCTCGTATCATTGGACGAATCTCGCTACTTACAAATAATTTGCATGTTTTTAATCAGCAACGATAGCAACACATATTTACATATCCATGCAGCTGTTCTGGTAATCAAAGGGCCTGAGGAAGCTAAAACGTTTCATGTAGACTTACTTAACAAAAAGTCTATTTAAATTAGAAGCGCATATGTGGCCTTAAATCCCGTGTAAACCTAATACCACCTGTGGTCATACTGTGGCCAGTTCCATTTAACCTCACATAAATACTACGTTCTCCATATTCCACATTAATACCAGCTACCCAAACTTTTGCGTAATTAGATAAGTTGCCATCCCAGCTAGCCTACGTAAATAACGCAACGCACCTCGCTTTTATGCCTAGCATTTTACACAATAATAAAACGACGTTATTCTTAAGGGCATTAGGTTTAAAGTAAAATGGTTCATAGTAGTGGGTAATGACAAAGTTGATTGCGGTGAGTCAGTATAATAACCTGGTAATTACTTAGCCGGGGTTGCTGAAAGGGGGCCCGCTTCAAAGAGTTTAGCTGTGCTCTGTCAAAGGGTTTTACGTTATTTGTGTAAATATTCAGGTTTAATGAAAGTTTCATCAAGAGTTGAAGATAGGCCAAGGTTTTCCTAATTTACACTAAGATAGTGTAATTTATGCACGTATCTGGTTTATGCTCTAGATAAATAAAAATCATAAGGTGGCACTTAAGTTGGTGTGTTGGGGCAAATATTCGTTCTTCTTAGTTTGAACATTAGTACAAATATTTGGGCCAACACACACCAGCATTAACCTTGTCTAACTAATTATGAATGAGAAATTTATTTACTACTAATCGAATGTATGTAAAACTTAACAGATTTTTTTCTCGGTGTTACTGAAACTGAACCCAAATAATGAATGTACCTATAATACGTAAAAACAAGGTAAAAAAATGACACGAAACACAATGAAAATATTATTTCAGAAGCCGTAGGGAGGACCCCTAACAATGAACAATCAAAATGTACAATGTTTTGCTTATGGAAAATACAATAAGGGAGCATGCGAAATATAAAAAGTCCGACCCTAATATATGTCCTGAGTTAACCGTAAATTTAAGGACACAATGACAATGTACACGCAACGAACATTTCCATAGACAACAGTTCTTGTCCCAAACATATATCTTTTTAGTTTTCTCGTAAATAATAATAGCTTAGCCAATAAGAATAAGATTTTTTTTATTTGCCATCAAAAAACAAATACAATAGAAAAAAAACGAAATAAAAGTAAAACTAAGATAAAGTAAAACAAAAGAAAAAACAATCAGAACAATTATCTATCTCTTAGGCCAAATATTTTAAACATTAAAGTAAAATTATTGATTTAAAGGCAAATGGGTCCCAATTTCAGCATGTGCCAAGCTATGCAGCCCAGCGCTGGTTTTCAAACTGGTCTGAAAGGTGGGCGCTACGCTGTCTATAAGATAATAGGGAGCTGTTTCCGTGCAACCTTTCTTAGAGTGTATGGTGTCTTTGTAAGCGTGATGTTTGTGCAAAGTTGCGTTGAAATATATATTTTAATTCGTGCATAATAGAAGAATGTCGTTCATAGTGTCGTTTTCTTTTCCTAGTAATAGTTAGGTACAATCGAGCAGTAAGCGATCAAACCCGATAAAGTCGAGATAAGTTTTAATTGAAATAAGAACGTTACGAAAATTGCACATAGTTCAAATTTCAAAAACCGGCTAGCTGGACTTGTCGGATTTGAACGCTTTCCCCTCGCAATGTACTACTATTAGTAGTACAGGTTGAGTATTTTTTTATATATAATTTTTAGATATTTTTCAAATGAAGAAAATAATAAAATAAGGAATGGTGGGAGATTAAAGCGTTTTTATGGAGCTAAGCATTGAGCTCGACATAAGCTAGCTTTCGTGTTAAACAGTTCTATAAAACAACGATTTTGTATGAGACTTGGTAATTGGTATGTCGCTTATTAATGTGCCACCCGAAAAGCACGATTCTTACTTTGGCATACTCGGCATATCTTAAAAATCATTATAAATAAGTAAGTATTTTTAAAATTACTACATACTTTACTCGTTTTAAGTTAAGTGTAATTCATAAAACCGAGAACAATTTCAGCAAAACAGCCGCTAAGTGGCAGTTGCAGTTGCAGATTCACTCAGAGGTATTGGTATAAAAATGCACGAAATCCTGGGTAAAAAGGTAAAACCACGATATCTCTTCCAAGCAAATGAAGTGCCAAACTTCTATGAAATAATGACGTTTAATAAACACTTTCAGTCTGTGCCAGCAAAATCTAGGAAACTTCAGTCAGACTGCATGCACTGCGCATACAAATAAATTTATTAATGTTTTGCAGTGCCCTTACTGACATTCGACACCTTCACCACGAGTACTAGTAGCGGTGTCAAATCTTAAAATATTAATCCAATTCAAATTATCGCCCGCACCCGCGCGGATTCGTTACACCTGCCTGGTGCTAAGGTTTTCCGTCGCCATTCAGCGTGGTAACGCGGCTAGTGTGATGGGCACTTTTGCGCCAGGGAACAGGGCACTTTTCGTGGAGGACTTTTTGACTAGGCTTAAGCTTAGTCTTAAGTTATTATTTGTGTGTTTTTTTTTGTAAAAATGTAATGATAGATAATAAGAAGAAATGATAATAAACAGTGTACTACATTCAGATAATTATCTGATATTGTCTTCTGTTACCGCGATTGTTATTCATTTAAATTAAACACTTTAAAACGGATTAATCGCGTTTATTAACACCATGACCCTACGTTTCGAGCCCTTTACAGCACTCGTTTTCACAGGGTTAAGATGATGACTGAAAGAATGCGAATTCTCCCCGTCAATCAACAAAGTTACTTTTGCAAACTACCGTGCTGTTAAGGGCGGTGGTGTTAGTAAACGCGATTAATCCGTTCTAAAGTATTTAATTTCAAGATTACATATTATCTGATTATGACACGATCATTATTACGCACGAGCGCGTCACACGTGATGTCATATGGCGCCACGCTCGCAGTTTTTCGTGTGCACTATGCGTCGTGTCAAGGTCAAACCATAACGATACCAAAACCTGTTCAGCTTTTACAGGTTGAACCCGCCTTAGCGTGCCTCAGTGCCGTGACCCTCGCCTATTCGGTAATGCCTCACTTCCCTTGACAAACGCGCCCCTATTAATACCGGTACGACAATATTAATACTATTTAATTTACTATTTACGTCCTTCACGCACGTTATTTGTTGGAGTAATGAGATGATAATAGTAACCTGTGTTGTTTGGGGTAGGGGGATATTGTAATATTCATGTTGCTATTTCGTCGCAAGGAGGTGATAAAATCTATTAACCTTTTCCACGGCAAAGACGAATATATTAGCACCATTTTTTTTTTTTTTGTCGAAGTGGGGAATGCATTTACGCATCGTCCCCCCCGGCCGCGGGAAGGCCATAATGGGGGGGGTATGTGGGACTCCCTCTTTCGGCCCCCTCTCCTAACGAGAGGGAAGAGGACTACCCACTAAACCCCACTCCGGCGTTTCACCCTCGCTGTCGTTTATTTGGGGGGGCAGTGGGATTTGTCATTGGACATTCTACCACAGCGCCCCCCCAACTGCCCAGCTTAGCGCTTGGGCATCCGCACTACTGGAGGGGGGAGATTAGAAACGCTTAGTCTCCCCCCCGAAGACTCGAGTAGGGCCGTGCATTGCGGGTCCCGAACCCGCAAGCCCCACTACAGGTCTCGGCGAGCAAAATTGCGTCGCCGTCGGCCCTGCCGCCTGCGTCGGAGCGGAAGCGCGTCAGGCGCTTCTTCGCGCTCTCTCTCTGCTGCCTCCTTCTGCAACATGACTTGTTCGCAGAAGGAGGTCACCGCCTTCCATTTCCTCTCGCTGCCCAGCATCGCCTCTAAGACGCTGTGCAGCGAGAGGTCCCTCAGACCCGTGACTGCCACCATTTCCGCCCTTTCCACGGCCCAGCGATTACACTCCTCTAGAGTGTGCTGGGCCGTGTCATCATCTGCCCCACATTCCAGGCATTCGGGACCTGGCTCCCGCCCTATCCTATGCAGGTAGTGTCCGAAGCAGCCGTGTCCGGACACCACCTGCGTGACCCTGTAAGATAGGGTCCCTCCCTTCCTCTTGAGCCAGTCCTCCATTATTGGGAGGATGCCCCCTATAGTGCGGACTCCGTAGTGGGCATCCTCCAGGGCATCCCTCCATCGGGCGTGAAGGCGCTCCGCTGCTGCCCTCTCGGCCCTTTCCGCCTCCTCGGGGTCTGGGGCCTCCCCTCTCCCTTTTGCCTCCGCCCGCCTCTGGTACCTGTCTGCAAGGACTTCAGCGTCCAGTTCCCAGGGCGGGGTGCCAGCGAGGATGCAGGCTGCTGCGTGGGAGGTGGTGCGATAGGCCCTGGTGATCCGCTGGGCCACTACCCTCTGCGGTCTTCGGAGCAACGCCCTCGTTCCCTCCTTGAGCCGTTCGGCCCAAATTGGCGCTCCATAGAGCGCCATGCTGCGGACGACCCCGGCGTACAGTCGCCTGCAGGGGGCATTAGGCCCTCCTATGTTTGGCAGCAAGCGGCCCAACGCCATTGCGGCGCCCACTAGGCGAGGAGCTAGCCTTCTCAGGTGCTCCTCAAAGGTCCACTTTCTGTCCAGGACGAGGCCCAAGTATTTTAAGTGCGCCCCGACCCGGACAGACTCGCCGCTCACCCGCAGTGCAGTGTCCGCCCTCACCCTCCAACCCCTCGGGCCCCCCAGGACCATGGCTTCGGTCTTGGTGATGGACACCTCGAGTCCGAGCAGCCTGATTCGGTGGACCGTCAACTCTGTTGCCACCTCTGCCCTCCTCATCACCTCCTCCATCTCCCTCCCCCGCACGGCCACCAGTATATCATCCGCATAACACACGGTGACCATGCGCGGGAGTTGTACCCCCCGGATTACCCAGTCGTAACCGAGGTTCCACAGGAGGGGGCCCAGGACGGACCCCTGTGGAACCCCGCACGACATGGCCCTCTCCTTTCGAAGCCCCCTCTGCTCGTAGAGCACTACCCGCCCCGTCAAGTAGTGCTCCACGGTTCGCCTCAAATATGCGGGCACTCCATGGAAGCGAAGTGCCTCGCCAATAGCCTCATAAGGGAGGGAACCAAACGCATTGGCGATGTCGAGTGACACCGCCACTACTCCCTCCCCTTTACCCTCCGCCCTCACACCAAACGCCCTGAGTGCGCTGACTGCATCCAGCGTGGACCGCCCCTTGCGGAACCCGAACTGGTTGGGACTTAAGTTCGGGCCCGTTCCAGCCAAGTGTCGCTGGATGCGGGAGGCCAGAACTCGCTCAAAGAGCTTGGCGGCCTCGTCCAGCAGCACTATGGGGCGGTAACCAGCGGGGGAGTCTGCTGGACGCCCCTCCTTTCTAAGCAGGCAGAGCTTTCCCTCCTTCCAGCGCCCCGGGAAGCGCCCTTCCTTCATGCAGTCTTCCATAAGGGATTTGAGGCGCTCCCCGAGGTGTTTCAGGGCCAGCCACAGAACTCTCCCCGGCACTCCGTCCGGCCCAGGGGCTTTTCGTGTGGCCCTGACTCTCTCCGCCGCCAGCTCAAACTCCTCCTCGGTTATGGGGGGGACGTTAAGGGGTCCGCCTGGATTCACCTCCGGGGGGGCCATTACCGGTGGGGCGAAGTCCGGCGCCTCCGGAAAAAGGCCCTCCACTACCCTGGACAGTAAATTTGGGTCCATTTGATCCATGGGGGGTGCGCTTTTAATCTTGTTGCGCACCATTTTGTAAGGCCGTCCCCATGGATCTTGGTTGAGCGACATCAAAAACTCCTCCCACTTTTCATTTTTGGCCCTCTTTATGGCCTCCTGCAGGGCCCGCTTTTTCTCCACCAGGGAAGCATGCTTTTGTTCCTCCTCTTCCCTGGTGTGTCTTCTCCGGCGACAACGCGCATAAGCCCTCCGAGCCGCATTGCACTCTGTGCGGAGAGCGGCTATATTAGGGCTCCACCAATAGACTTGGCGCCTATCTCGGGGGGGTGCTGCTCGCGGCATGGACGCGTCGCAAATCCTTGTCAGGGAGTCGCGGAAGTAGAGTGCGCGTTCCTCAATCCCCCCGTGAGCCTGCGGAGGGGCGCTCCATGCTTCCACTATGGCGGCCTCTTCCGCCATTTCCCTGTCGAGGTGGACCATGGCCCATCTGGGCAAACGAGGGTGCCGGCCATTGGGACCGTGCGGCAGTGCCACGTGCTGCGGGGAGACCCTCATTCGGATGTACCTGTGGTCCGAGAGGGTCTCTTCGTCCTCTAGCACTCGCCAGTCCGCAACGCGGTTCGCTAGGACGGGGGTCGCGAAGGAGACATCCACGATGGAGCCCCCGTTCCTGCGAATGCACGTCTGAGCGTTGCCCCGGTTCAGGAGTACCAAACCCACAGCTGCCGCCCAGTCCTCCACCTCGATTCCTCTTGGGACAGTCTCAGGGCTCCCCCACATTCGGCTTTTGGCGTTTAGGTCGCCCAATACCAGCACCGGTACACCACCGGCCCTCCGCACAACACCCTCCAGTACCCCCAGAAATCTCTGGAAGTCAATTAGCGGCTTGTTGGGGGAAAAATACACCCCAACCACAATCGACTTCTGCCATTTTGCCGCTGCGTAGCCGTCCCCTATTTCCGTGCTCGCAAGAGCCTCCCCCATTGTTGGGGCCACCAACGCCACTGTCCCGTCTCTCGATCCCAGCCAATTCGGCCGAGGGAGGACGGTGTATGGCTCCGCCACTACTGCCAGGGCAACCCCCCACTCCGCCATGTTCTGCATGAGCAGATCTTGAGCACGGGCGGAGTGGTTGAGGTTACATTGCAGTACCTCCTGGGGACCAATGTTCTGTGGGCGTGCTGGCATTTAGAGGTCCATGTTCTCTCCCTCATTTGCCCCTGGCGCTGCGGGGTCTGCCACTATGGGGACTCTTTCAGGAGCCCCGCGGCCGCATGCGGCTACAACCCCCCTAACCTTTGGGGGGTTGCACGACGAGCCACCCATCCTGTGCCCCGCTGGCAGCTTTGCCTGGTGGCACACTGCACAGAAGGCCTCCTCTTGACATTCCGCACTTCTGTGGCCCGGCTTGCTGCAGCGGAAGCACAGGGCCCCCCTCTCCACCGCTGATGGGCATGTCGCCCTGGTGTGGCCGATGCCCAGGCATTTATAGCACCGGAGTGCCTCCGGCCCAAGCGCCTCCACCCTGGCCGCCGACCAGCCCACGGTGACTCTTCCTGCCACGACTGTCGCGTTCGCCGCTTCGACAGGGCACTGCACAAGGGCCGAGCCCCTGCCACTGTAGCCCCTTCTGATCTCGCCGACCTTGACGGCCGTCGGCAGGCAGCCTCCTTTGGCCGCGACAGCCTCTGCTACAGCCTCCTGTGTGGCTGCCTCATCGAGGCCGGAGACGCGGATGCGAGTCAATTTCACGGGCCTATATACCCGGGCCGCGTCTCCGATAACCGCCTCTAGTCGCTCCTTGAGGGCGTCCGCCGTGCGGCCATTATCCGTGCCCTCCACCTCGAAGATTCGGGCTCCGTCCGCAGTCTTCCGAACCTTTACATGTTCCAGCCCCACGTCCTGGAGACGGAAGGCTTGCATGGCCCTGGTCATAATGGCCACATAGGACTCCTTGGCTTCCGGCTTAAGGGCCACCACCACCGCTGCCGTTTTAGGAATGGCCACCTTTGGCGCCATTACCGGCTTTGCTGGCAAAGTCGGTGACCCTTTAGAGGGAGGGAGAGCTTTCTTCTTCCCGCCCTTCGCCACCGTCGACCATCCTGGCTCGGATGATGGCCCTGCCCGGGCCGGGGTCGCGGACGGTGTGCTCGCAGTTTTCGGCGCCGTTGACCCCTTTTTGCCTCGCGGGGCTGGCGCCAGCCTTGCTGGGGGCATGAGAGTTGCTCCAGTTGTCGCCTCACCGCTTGTACGTGGTTTTGAGCTTCCACGACCTGGTGCTGGTTGCTCCTCCTGCGAGCTCATTGCCCTCCTTCTATCCGCCGCGAGGGGCGGGCGGATGGTCGGCTCTGGAGGGAGACGTTTGTTGACCTCCCCCAGCCTGACATTGACCATCTCACCCACCGAGACGAATAGCTCATTGGCGAGCTGCTCCTTACAGGAGGTAAGGACCTCCAGCACCACCGAACGGATACGCTCCGCCTCCGACGCATTTGGGTCCGGCGCTGGATGAACCTTCTCCCTCTCTGAGAAGGCTCTTCTGAGGGCCTTCGCCTCCGTGCGTACAATAGCGAGCTCCTCCCTCATTCTCTTATTGTCCGCGCGGAGAGCGCGGATCTCCTCTCCATCCCCCTGTGACAGCGTTTTCACCGCCATCACGATGTCCCGACAGGCGTCGTTGATGGCGCCCCTGACTGCCCCCTTGAGGTTGGAGGACTTCGCCGTCTGCGTTAGGACTACTTCCGCGGCCTTACGGGCAACCTCCAGGGGATCCTCAGTTAGCTCGGGGGAGGATCGACCCTCCCTTCTGTGCCCCCCGTCCTCGTTGTCCGACACCTCGGTCTCCTCTTCGTCCTCCGTGTCCGTCACCATGTTCTGCAGGCTGCTACGGGCAGCCGCCAGCCCGGCGTAAGCTCCGGTGGGCATTTTCCCCTTCAATTTGAGCCTGAGACGGGGACTCGTCCCAGGTCCTGCCTTCCTGCCCCTTCCGGCCGTGCTAATTTTAGCCGCGCTATCAGGGTGAGCCTCCTTGATGTAGGGGTTGGCCCTTTTGGGCGCCCCCCTTTTGCCCCCCTTAGGCGCTTTCCCAACCAAGGAAGTTCCCGGCCCTCCGTCGGATTCGTCCCCCGATTTGGCTGACATCCGTCCACCGTTTCCCTCCTTTTCCTTCGGAGGGGGGGACTTTGATCTCCCCTTCATCTTTCCACCGCCTGCCCTTCGCCCTAGAGGCGCGTTGGCCACCGTGCAGGATGTATCCTTCAACATATCTGTAGTAACTGTTAAATCTTCCATGACCATAGAATCATAAAATGTGTTGTGCCGCATATATATAAAGGAAAAAGGAAACAGGGTTCGCCTCTTCCTACGCGGGCCCAGAACTGTAGGGGACAGCAGAGACGGCGCATTCCACTACGACTACTGGACTTCGTTCGCTGGAATGTTCCCGATACCCGTGGCTCCGTCACGCGTTCGGGGATTTGCACATAGGCAAACGCCGTTTTGCCTGTTCAATTTCCCGTCATTGAAACAACGCGGGAAACCAAACAAGCGTCACACCCAGCAACACCTGAGCGGTGATTTTCGCCACGTACTTGGGGTTGAGGTCAGCGACGAATTACACCAAGATCCCCGAATCGACACGCACCGTAGGTCAGAGACGTATGGGTGACGTTAGACGGGGCACATGGTCTTTGCTGCTGAACCTCTTAGCACTTCTGTGGTTACTTATACACATCGAGGATGTACTGGTGCCTTGCCTTAACCTAGGGACAACACTATCATAGTTTAACACAAAAACTTTTTATGCACCGTATCCCCGCTCCACACCAAATCACGGGTCAACTCTTTGTTGCCATGGGGGGGTGGTTATCCCCATGCTGGAGTTGGTTTATGCCCACTTAAGGGACTAATAAAACCGGCCGACTCCAGAAGGAGGACCCGCGAGATGGTGTAGAGCGGCTGCATACGGCCCCGGTCAGAACCGAGTATTTTTGATTTTTTGATTTTTATTGATTTTTTAAAAGTTTTTTTTTTTTCCTTTCTTCTCCATTTAACCCGCCCTCAGTGGTTGGTCAACGAGGGTTGCGTCGCAGGAGGGCAGATGCCCCTGCCCTGCACAAAAACCAGCTGCAAGCAGCAACCTCACGGCTCAAGGCCCACGCAGGAGCAAGCTCTACTGCTACAGCCATCCTGTGATTGGTAGTTCGCAGAGGGAGAATAGCGATTGAGCGGCTATCCTCCCCCTCCCAGGGCGCACCGCGAGGAGGTCTACCAATCCCGCACCCCTAAATATATTAGCACCATAGGTTCAACGCCAAAAACAGATTAATCGGTCACAGACCACATAACAACATACACTCATAAAGTTCAACTTCAGTTTTGACAACTACTTCTTTTTTTTGTATGGTGAAACGTCTGGTTGATGTAACTGATGACCGAAGGGCTGGTGGCTTCCTCGCACCACGTATCAGCATTGCGCTACAACAAGGAAATGCCGCCAGCATTATCATCTGGACTGAAACCATGATCCCATGAATTATAGAGAAAAGAAAAAGTTTCTAAGAAAACATAATCCCCGAATAAGCCCTCATCCAACCATTGCACGCTCTGCGCCCTCTTAAACAGATGACTAATGAATGTCAGGAAACAAATCGATGCAGGCATGACATATGAGTACTGCACATTGTTTACCTTGGATGAAATGCAAATGCAACTGGTGGTTATTTATGCTGCAACGCAGAGTTTTATGATGCGAATGTTTGATGGTCCAGAACTAATCTGCAATTGCTGTTGAGATAGGCGAGGCGGATGGTGATATTTTTGTAAATGTCAACATATTTCATGTTTCAAATGCTTTAATATAATTCAGCAGCTTTGACTTACACGGGGTTCCAACACGTTGCACCTCGGAAGGGAGACGTTACAGCGAAATCTTACCGTAAAAAATATTCTGACACTTTGCGGGGGGGGGGGGCTGTACACACAGATACTTCTCACACATTACATACAAATAAACAATCTGTAATGACGACACTAACACAGATAATGATATTACTACACTAACAAATCTTGCACACTTCGATCTATTTTTGTGTACGGACTAGTGACAACACAGACCCGTATGCCCATTTGGGCTTGTACTTCGGCAGAGGGGAAACAGTACGTATGCCGACTCCCCTCCTTGTGTTACTTGAAGGCAGCAAGGTAAGGCAACAATATGGACCCACAATGTGGTCAAAGCAGAAAATCTTTCGGTTTGGACAGTTGACGATGCAAATTTAAGCTATTCGCAATCGCAATTTGGTAAATTCTGACATATGTTGTAATTTTAATCAGGGTGGTGGCTGAGCGGTGCCACCGGCATGCCACTTATAGCTCATAGTGAACAAAATCTGCAGTCGAATAATCCCGGGATTCCAATACAGGATCATCCTCAATCGGTTTTATCATCGAGAGCGCTGCGCGCGGCGAAGCGGAACTTTTTCCGCCCGTCCATGTCGTCGCGCACGAAACAAAATGGCATTCTAAGATGTCCGAAAAATGTTGCGTGTCGTTACTAAAAATACATGAGTATTATACGTAATTTATAATAATAGTTGTAAGTTTGTATGACAATAGATTTTTCTACATCCTTCCTAAACCTTTGCATACCTATATTCTTTCAATCACTCACCTTAAGATGAGATATAGGACACGTCAGCCACTAACATAATCAGCGTAACTTGTCATACAATTCGTACACACATTGTTTACCTTGGATGCAATACGATGCAACTGCGGTTATTTCAGTTGCATCGTGAATCCGGATGTGGGTACGTTTCACGATCCCAAACTAATAGCAATTTTGCTAAGAAAAGCGTGGAGGACGGACGCGATATTTAACTGGAAAATCGAGCTAATGTAGGGCGGCAGTCTGTATTTCCAAGGATCGACAACACAAAATAATTTACTAGCATTTTCAGTATTGCAATTTGGTTAATATATCAAAAATAACTTGGCAATAACGTCATTATTAAAAAGTTACCAGTTTGTCATTTGAACGTTGATTTGTTGTTATTTTGTCTTCATAGCTATGGTTATGTTCTGATTATTTTTTTAAATAAATTAAACATTTTGCACTTACATTTAAATGATCTTCACATATAAGTATTTGGACATTGCTCATTAATCTTTATAAATAATATTTTTTAATATTTACAAGATAAAACTCTAAATTAAATGAATAACCGCCACTACTAAACAACGGTCAGTGTCAAATAAATTAATCAATAAGATCTAAAGAATGTTACTTTACTAGGAGAGGACACTGACTTCAGTAACACAGCACAGGTGAAGATTTGAGGTGGAGGTTTCTACTTAAACTCTTCTACGGGGTGTTCTTGAGCATTTGCTTTAACTTTGTCATGTGGCTAGGTATAATTAAGGAAACAGAATGGCATAGTTAGTTTTATTAAATTCGCAAATTTTTATTTTTTTAATATCTCATACAAAATAATTACATGTTGCCATCAACCGCTAATGTAAAACAGGCATTAGAATTAACTTTGCCAAGTGACAACCATGACATATCAATGTCATGTCGAAGACTCATACTCCGTTTAGAGACTTGCAAATACCATATGAGGTAAAACTACTAATTTAAGTAATTTTTTATCAAATCAAAATCAAATCCAAAATATTTATTTGCTATAATATTTAAATGGAGCTAATTAGAATAATGATTAAAACAATATTAGGTTATTGACATGTTAAGTTGTTATATTACAGATTTTGTTTTTATTTTTTGTTTTGTAGTTGATTATCTCCTGTGATTATGTTTGATATCTATTGTGTTCTATTACTTATATTTCTTCTTTCCTGACATATGTTTAATTATTTCTTTTGTGATATATTTAAGTCAAAATGTACCTACTACTGAATAATGTGTATATGTACTTCTGCATGGTTTCTACCTTATTTGCAATAAAGTATTGAATTGAATTGAATACTATAAGCTTTTTTTAAGCTAAATAATGCAGCCTTGCATTTAAAGCAATTGCCAAAAACAACTTGTATAATGACATTACTCTATTTTTTTTTAATTCTAAAGTTATGTCCTCGTGAAAAGACCAAATACGTGTCTTAAAATGCTTTCTATTTTCTGATTGGCTCATGAAATAGAGAAGTTGAAAATATGAAATGTTGTCAATTATCACCTTTATTCTTAAACGAATAGGCGTGAAAATGCCATAAATACAAGCAATAAAATCGCCACGTGTGACTTAACACGAGTAGTAGTTTACGACTCCATATAATTTGGTTATTTTTAGAGGGTTGTAAAGTGCGTTAAGTGACCTTGTTTTGGTATTATAATAAGCCGAACTTTTATCCCGCTAATATTTTATGTTACTGCTTTTATCAACCGACTTCAATATTTCTAAAGGAGGAGGTTCTCAATTCGTCTGAATTTTTATGTTAATATCATGTTTAGATTTTCTATGGTGCTTGTGTTTCACTGACATTTCACTGATAGGACACTTTTCATTCCTATAATTCTTCTTCGCTTAAAATTTATAAGATATAAATAAATAAATAAATATTACAGGACATTCTCACACAAATTTAAGTCCCGCAGTAAGCTCAAGAAGGCTTGTGTTACGGGTACTCAGACAACGATATATATAATATACAAATACATAGAAAACATCCATGACTCAGGAACAAATATCTGTGTTCATCACACAAATAAATGCCCATACCGGGATTCGAACCCAGGACCATCGGCTCAGGAGGCAGGGTCACTACCAACTACGCCAACCGGTCGTCAAATAAGAGATTTGGATTTAACGATTGCTTAGAAGACACGACTTATTTATGTACCCAAAATCAAATTTCTATAAATGTCATCAGTCATCACAAGCATTCCATCAACTTACTAAAGATAGTTTTAAGATGAAATATTAACATTACATTAATGAAAGTATTTCGACTGAAACTTCTTAATCAAGTACCTATAATAAATAAGCAAACAACATTAACTGGTGCTAAAACCAACCCGCTCTACCTTCAAGAGAAAGCTAGTTTTATTAATAACATTAAATAAATAATTAGCGCAATAACACTCAAATCAAAGTGACCATTAATTCTTAGTCTTCTTAAAATATTATTTTAGCATTAAAACTCTCCAGAGCTGTAATTCTTAACGCTTGCCAAGTTTTTTTCTAACAGTCCTAAACGATGGGGAAAATACGTTGACATGGGTTTTTGTATATGTAAATATACGGCCCGCGTGATGGAAAGCGATGACCGTAGCCTGCAACTCCAGGGGTCACATGCGCGTTGCCGACCCATTAAAATCTTGTACACTCCTTTTTCGAAGAACCCCATACTGCAATCTTAATCGGTTAATGCAGCCATGCAACAGGCAACCCACCGAGTTTCATGGAGAGGACTTGATACACTACGTCGGCAATCACGATCCTTAGCATTGAGGGGTCGATTGATGACAAGGACGAACGAATAGCTATCAAGAATCTAGAGGTCGTAACTTAAACTCAACTCACCAACGCGCGCGCACGCAACGAGAATACTCGGACAAAACAGCTGTTTTCACTCGAAACGCTTAAATGTCAAATGTCACTCCGGCACGCGCGTACTGTATAATGTCATAAAAATAATTTATGAGCACGAATTGAAATTGAAGAAGCTTGTGAATCGTTATTTGATAGTTGCGTGTTCGTCTTATTTTAGGTATAGTCGAGTGCTGTTTGCTTGAATTCGCTGCAGGATTATCAAAAGAGTCAAATGTGGATAATTCCGCCAAGCGGCGTAGGTATTCCGTCTAATGCCCTTCTGTGTTGAATATATAAAACACAGTACGCTTCTTTTTTTAATACCAAGACGGTGACAAACAAGCATACGGCCCGCCTGATGGAAAACGGTCACCGTAGCCTATGGACGCCTACGCCACATGGCGTTGCCAACCCATTAAAATCTTGTACGCTCCTTTTTTGATGAACCCCATAATCTTTCAGGAAAAACTCGGCATAGCTCATTCCACAGCCGGAGCGTCCGCGGGAGGAAATAATACATCTCTCAGACTCAGTCATGAACTCAGATTGACCTGCTGCTTATCGACTGAGTCAGCAGCTGCGTATGTGCTTATATTTATTCCATGCGAGCATTAGACGAAATAGTTCCTATGAATTAACTACATTGACCTTCCCATATTTTAACGAGGAGATTGAACCTTCCGCAAAACATCCGATTATTTTATATGATCTGGCAATACAAATTTATTAGATGGTGTTACAAGGGATCAAAATGATATAATTCCGGCGAGGGCGTACATTGAATTCCGGATGAAGCGATGGATTCTGAAGTAGAATCTTGAGCGTAATGAGGGATTCCAGCGTTAACATCCAAGACGAAAGTACATTGAATTTCGAATGAAGCGATGGATTCTGAAGTAGAATCTTGAGCGTATTGACTATTGAGGGAAAACGAAAATATTTTTTTATACCGTGTGACACACACTGCTCTTCACACCAACTAAGAGGAAGTAAACAAAACCGAAAACAGCATCATACCAACACCACAATGCCATTAGTTAATCCCCGTAATAGTTAATAACGTAAAAATGTGTACTAGTCCTTGAACAGAAAAGTGCCACTTTGATCCCTCCTAGCTTAAACAGAAAAAACTCTTTCACGGATAGGTGAAGTGAAAAATGTTTTATTTGCTGTTCAGTGCTAAAGGACGCTAATTAAAAGGTCTTTAGACCGCAGTTAAAGGTGAAATATTTGACAGATAATTGTTTGGAAATCTCAGGTAGCTTAGCACTAAGATTCAGTGAAATAATTCATTTAGGCACTTACATAAAATTATGAATTCTGTGCGACATTATTTTAGAAACTCTTAATTACAATTCAGTGGTTAACAATCTCTGGGGTCGCAAACCAATCAACACCCATAAGGATGCCGTGGGGATCGCTGTTTTGTAAAAACAATACAGGTAACTAAGTGGGGAGTAATTGGATAGCGATTTTATTCATTTTCCAAGAAAACTTGAATAACACTGTATTATATTGTTTGTTCATTGAACCCATCTATTATTGTCTAGAACATTAACCCCTTCAAATATGAAGAGTATACAGTTACTGTACATATTGGCATTTAATACTATATTGTTCGCGTTCATAACTCAAAATAGCATTAGACGTCGCTCGTCACATTGACAGTTTGACGTGAAGCTAATAACTTGTTTTCTATAGGATACCTATTTTTAAACATTGAACGTGTCCATAAATACAATATTGTATTAATTCAATAAAGCGTTAATACATGTTCAACAGCATCAAAATTACCTACTTAGTTCTCAATTACTAATATAGCCTACTCCTATAACCTACTCCATCTTTTCTTAACCAATTTCGGTGATTCTTGTTCGAAGTAGATACGTCTGAAGTGACCCTAATTTTAAATTTCATGTATAACGTTTAACGGCCTCCTAGCCTAGTTGGTAGTGACCCTGCCTACGAAGCAGGAGGTCCCGGGTTTGAATCCCGGTCAAGGCATTTATTTGTGTGTTTATCACGAATATTTGTTCCTGAGTTATGTTTTCTATGTATTTAAGTATTTATATGAATCTATCTATTATATAAAAGTATAACGTCGTCTAGTACCCACAAAACAAGCCTTATTGAGCTTACCGTGGGACTTAGGGTATATAAAGATATAAGATAACTATGTGGGTATAAAGATATTACAAAATCATTCTAATTACCCACCCATACCAAAGCATCATAAAACCAGCTACACCACACCTCCCTTCCACTAGCTTTATCTTTTAATAAGGGCACACTTTCCCTACTTCCACTTTCCCTATCTGGTTGCCAGTTACCGCACAACCCGTTCAGCTGACCATGTCGGACTGACCGTCTGAGGGACGACCGTGACGAAAAGGGTATGATGCTACAGGATAATGGTAAAATTTAAATCCTTGCTTTTAAATTACGCTAATATTTAGGATAAAAATCGTGTAAGACGTGTAAAATCTGATAAAATGATGCTGAGTTATCATTATCATAAATCTAACTATTTCAATTAATAATAATATCTCCACATATACTTGATAGTTATGCCACTCTTGCCAAAGTCTCTGTCGTCGGTTTCACCGCAAATAGGTCAGTATCGAGATTAACCGGAATGAAACAGGAGAGACACCAGTTAGAAATATTTAAAGGATGTGGAATCCAATTCGTTCTGCGAGATTTCCTTACAGACTGACAGACGGAAGTAGAAGACGAAATTGGACCTAGTAATATTATGCTATTCGTTGCGTATAGCAGTTGAAAATAAGAGCTTTTTAATTAAATCCACGCCATCTAACGTCAGAATACTTCTGCTAATCCGAAATAACATTAAATGTAACAACGGATTTGTAAATAGGCCGTATTCCTTTTTTACCGACGATATTGCTGAAAAATGTTTGATTTAGAATTTAATTATTGTGTTTTTATGGGAGGTAAATCTCCGAAATTTTAGTTTCAATTTCTAGTTCACCTTATCAGTAAAGTTTGTTTGTACCTTCCCTGGTTAGCGACTCTAAATTTATCTACATTACTAAATTCAGATCACCGTGACAGAGTGGTCAGTCAGAACGCTGTCTCCGCTGTAAAGAGCCATTTTTCACCAAACACCTTTTTTCCAAATACCAGATTTATAGTGTTTACTTATTTTGGAGCACATAATTAGTAAAACAGCCAAGTTTCCATTTACTACATGGGTAGATATCATTCAAAACACTATATTAAAATATAGGTCACGGATTCAAGGAATGATTAATCATTTGAAGACATTATTTCTGGACTTCAGTTATATTTAGAAACGAACAAATGAAGAAATCGTATATTTTTAAATATGAAATTTGTGGAATGCATCATTTTAGTTTGAAATGAAGTAGCTACATACTGTTTTAATACGAGTGTCTGAAAAGGTGTCAAAGGGTGGGCAGTCCCAATATTTCCATTTGTAGTCAAATGTTGTGAAAAACGCTCAATCTAAAAATATAATCCCATAATGATCAGTATTTTTTCTCCGTAACGACTTAAAAACCCGTATTTACTCTCATTTTCGGCGGATGTCGCCGAAAATGGTCCAAAAGGGATTCTTTGAAGCACACATACCTGTAACAAAAAAAACTAAATAAATACACGTGTACACTTAAAATAAAATATGTATATGTTTTCTACCAAGAGTACATACAAGATTTTGCATTTAAGGTAGGCCCCTAAGACCCTGGTCACGCCAGCGGCGGCACTTACATAAACATTGTTTTTAATCAGGTTATAATCTTATAATTAAGTAATATACGTTAAATATTCAATAAAATGATTTGAATGATAGACACCCGTAAAGCCGGTTTAGTCAGGTGCCTAAATCAGACCACATACATCTTGAAATCAAATTGATATCATATTTTGAGTTTCCCATTAGTTACGCTACTTACGCTCCCAGCTAGGGCTGCCATCCGCCCGGGTTTCCCCGGATTTGTCCTAGTTTGGAGCCCGTCCGGGGTGCGTCCGGGCCGGATTTTTAAAACTATCTAGGATAAACCCGGACATTTTTGGATTGAAGTGAATCCCTAGCAAAATAATATATTTCTAAAATTTTTTTAACTGTCGAAGCTAAAAGTGTGTTTTATTAAGCAAATCATAAGAATTTAGTACTTTTAAACTATAATAACTTTAATTTAAATTAATATATTACATAGGTTCACAATTTGAACAATGTCAGTCACTAAAATAAAACTAAATTACCTACACTAAGCAAAATTTCAATTATATCCTACATACAACCCATCCTTTGCCATTCCTGGTGCAAACGTACCCATAATACTGGCGGCATTCCCACGCTGAATGGCCAAAGACAATCTTTGCACCAGAAATTACTCAGAACGGGGGGGGGGGGGTTCTAAAATTAAAATTTGTTTTCTTTATTGTCCGGGGCGAGGACGTGGTTTCAATGAAATGTCCGGGATTTTTAACTTTCTGCCCGGATTCGGCAATGTCAGAGATGGCAGCACTACTCCCAGCTTAAGTAAAATGCCAGCTTAAATAAATGGAATATTCAATACCAATATTTTTTCATGTTTGCCAATCAAATCGATTAGAGGCCGCATTGTTTTTGATGTTTGAATACCTAATTGATTTGAACGTTCAGCTCTACTTTACACATATGGCTTGGCTAAGGTATAGAGTGTGTGTTGGAATACGTCATTGTGTAAAGCAAATAACAAAACATCATCTCAATTAGGTCGACATTACCTAACAATACTTACTTGGATCACCTAAACATTGAAAAGTGCTAGACATTTTTAAAAGTATTTCAGCACTAATTTAAAATAAGTTCTATTTATAAATACGCGATTAAGAAAACAATGATTTTTTTGAGATAATAGATACCATACCATAGAAATTACAAGGCATCAAGTCAAGATTCAAGACTCTCTGTAGGCTTATCAGAGCTTTGGTAAAACGGTCAAGCATCGTGTGAAAACTAGGTACACTGACAAGACAGGACACTCCACCACTGGCATACATATCATATGCTAATGTCAATTGTTAGGAAATTGAATTTTCTTAACACAAAATGTGAAAAAGAAAAACAGTATATAACTGAGCAGTAACTAATGGGAGCTACCGTATTGTCGCCCGTCGCCCATCAGGCGGCGCCACTCATTCGCGGGTGCTGTGTCAATATGACAGAATTGTCAAAGTGACGTTTGATGTTCCCGTAGGACCCACGTTCCGCTAGCGCCCCTAGCGGCGAATCGCGACTCGATAATCCTTATTGGACTAGGCCACTATAGGACTGTCATTGTGACGCTATTAAATCAGATAATAGAAATCTTTTACTGCATGGCCTAGGGTTTCAATTGATTGACTGTACGTATATAAAATCCCAAGCTTCTTGCACAGCCATAACCGGCAACCCATTTGTATCGTATTTATTTACCAGTCGATTTATTCCACGTTTACTGGCTCAGTTATGATTAATGAGTTTGTTTTTCTTTCATCTAAATAAAAAGGTTTCCGTTCGCTCGAACGAAACAACGCTGGGCGGCAATTCACGAAGAAACGTCTAACTGACCAGGATATATGTCTCGGATCTACTTTCGAAGCTCGAATAGGGTATTTTATCGTTATTCACAGAGACAGTGGATTCCCGCGACGTCAATATTAATCCGACACGACGCAATCGCGCGCACCATCGACGGTGTCATGACCAGATCAATCCAGTAAATAATTTTAAATCTGAATTCGTCTCAGTCCATTATAAATTTATTAAAACAAGCCCCGTTTTAATAAATCTTGAGGATTTCTACTCAGAATCGCGAGCTCTTTTAATACGACGGAGAAAAAAAATGTCCTAAAATTTCTATACATTTTAAAACTTCCATGTTGTTACCGCCATATGCCAATTCTTATGAAAAAATGGGAACGGAATGGAAAAAATAATCTTAGAACATTTTTTTTTTCTCCTATTAGGGTCGCAAAAGCTCGCGATTCTGAAGAGAAATCATATAAAACTTTGCAAAAAAAAAGTGGGGGGTTGTAAAAAAATTAAATGAAATTTTATCAAAATATAAGGCCAGCTACCCATATAAGGTAGAGATCAAGATATAGTAGTGACGACGTTAAAAAAGCCAATAGGTTTTGTGAATATTTGGAAATATTATTGGAATAATTTTCTATTAACGTTCAATGAAATTGCGATTGAATAATACGTTGTTTTTGCTATGGTTATTTAATTGCATCATTTAAAATTAATAAATATAATTTCAAAAAGTAATAGATCTTATGTTTGAATTGAATAATAGATACACTTTTTTTAGGGTTCCGTACCTCAAAAGGAAAAAACGGAACCCTTATAGTATCACTCTATTGTCCGTCCGTCTTTCTGTCACTTTATCTTGGGAACGTAGACGCTTCTATACAGGATGTTTTTTGGGTCATGGTCATGGAGCAGGAGTGAACAGGGTACCGGGGAGGGTCACCCTGAGCAACTTTCACTATGGCAAACACGAAATCTACATAATATCTATATTCAATATAATTATATAATTTCTTTGTTGAGTGTACTAAATAAATAACTGAAGTCTTAAAACTGATTTAAACTGCCCAATGGAAGTTCATTATCGCAAAATGATTAAATAAGCCATTTGATTCAATCTTATTGTCTAATGAGCTAGTAAGAAGTGCGAGTGATCATTAAAATAGCCGAAGGAAACAATGACTTCAATCAAAATTAATGAGTCGGGCTGTAAGATGAAAGGATTGTTACGCCGGAAAACCGAGGCATATTAATTCAGTCATACATTTCAGTCGCAAATCTGACAATGGAGGCTTGACAATTAGTGTTTTATACCGTTCCTGGAAAATTGGAAATATTTTCAGCAGCAATCTACAGAATTAATTTCGCAAATAACAATATCAAAAATCGAATGGTAAACCTGTTCAAGTTTCAACCGTCCTTTTTTTTTAAAGAATCCGTTTACTTTCAACCAACCTTGCAATCCGTTTATGCCAACATTTTTCAGCTGTCGACCATGTCACCGAGCCAGCAGAGTAAGTGTGCCTCAACCTGACATCATGGATACTTGGACTGGGTAGGGCCGATCATAAACCATGTTTCAAAACTGACAGCCAAAGCACTTAGCCATTGCGCTTGCATGAAAGTGATCCATCGCTAAATAATAAACGATCCAGATTGATAACTAAAAATAGCTCCTTTGTAGCGGAGCCGTACCATTAATTATAACTATCATAAGATAACTCCTCTTGATGTAACACAGGCGCGTCTATATCGGTGGTATATTGCTTTTGGCGTGCGATTGAATTGATACGCATAGCGGAGGGTAATCAATCGTGTGGTGTGTGTAATAATTTAATGTTATTTGGCGATTGGAAGGTATTTTAAAAGGTGGGTTGTGAAGGAACGTATGTTGAACCAATGTACAATCAACCAATTGGAATCCTAGGCCACTGTAGGACTAAAAAAAGACTAGAGAGAACTTACATTCTCGGTACTATAATAAGAAGAGACATAGAATAAAATCAAAGATAGTGGTGATGATTACCGAATGAGCCGGAATAAGAAGACATAAAACAAAGTTTACCAAAGATGAAATAAATTACCCACGAAAATTACGAAAGAAGAATGGGCGACGAAAGCAGCACGCCTACCACGAAAATCGAATATTGGCATTGACAGGAAAACCACTTTGTCACTCCAATATGCAAGTCTGACAGAGATGGAGATACAAATCCGCAATCATCCGATTTTCGTGATATATGAACGCCAGAACGGGAAGAAATTAAGAACGTGACGAAAAACGAATGAGACGACCCAAGACGATAGGCACCAGTAGCAGTAAGAAATTTCTTACAATCTCATTTATGTCGTCATTATGACATAAGCCTACAGTGGCCTAGGGTTGCAATAGGTTGAATGTACTCAACTGAATATACAACATATATCGGCCCAAAATCTGCAAACGGTCGACCCTACACTACGGGTGGCAATCCTGTTGAAGATTCTCGTAACGGATCAAAACGTATCGAACCAAAATGTAAGTTAGGTAAATTAATCATTGTTCATATATTTCTGTGAGTTTTATAGATAAAATCTACGAAATCTAATCTTAGTAGGTAATTTTATATATACATTTATTTCGTGGTAAACTTGAAACCAGTCTTTCTCTTTTTTAATTATCTTAATTTTTAATGTATTTGTGTATTGAAACTTAATACCACGAATAAATGATTTTGTATTAGTATATTCTTATATAACCTGTTTTATCATGTTTTAACGCCGGTGTTTCAAGTAAAGGTTTTTATTTACGTACCTACTATATGAAATCTGATAAAAATGTGATAAGCTACAAAATTTCCATCAGTTAATTAAATAAAGCGGGGCCACTAATATCATTAATAATGTACCCAACTATGAAATCACTTAGTATCCGTTGCTATGAGAACACACTAATATGATTTACTCTAATAACAATCTTAGTTGGGAGCTCCGGGGAAATCCGGTTGAATAAATACTGTTATTACATAATAACATAATGCGTTAAGCAAAAGTTCAACCCGAGAGAGCTATTTATCGATTACTTTGTCTGTTGTAGACATCTTCAGAGATATATCACTTAATCAACGAATCTAAAGCGAATTTAATCATTATTTTGTCAGGTAAGTCTTCATTTCAATGATTTCATCTAAAGCTTAATTAACTTAAGGTTTTTTCAGATGTATGTCGTCACGTTATTCGAAACACTGCAGATATGTAAATATATTAAAGATATACCAGAAAAGTAAGCTTCATTAAAAACGGCATAAGTGTCACAATCATACGAAGAAATTTACTAGCTTTTATATTTAATTATTTCCTAAAATAGACAACAATTAAGATTATTACTATAATGAGCCATCACCCGGGAAACACGGAGCTCCTAAGTATCCAACGTTTATGGAACTAATAAGCCTGTTTTATAAATTTGGGACACATTTGGGTAAATTAATTAATAAGGAGCATGTGTGAAATATTGTCACAGGGGAGTTTAGGGAGGAATATAAATAAAAAATAATGAAAGGTGAAGTCAATTGATAAACGTGTAAAGGAACACCCATGTCGCTGTGTTCAACTCAAAAGTCCTTGATGAACTTTTTACGTCAAACTTAATGTCAAGTCTATTCAGGTCAACCGTACTTTTAGTAGGTATGTTGTTGAGCATCCAAAACTACCTGGAGACAGTGGTTGTATACGTAGTGTAGGACGCCCCCTTGTCAGGTGGACTGATGACTTGAAAAAGGTTAACTGGTTGGATGAGGCTCACAAATGATCGTCTTTTGTGGCGCACCTTGGAGAGGCCAACGTCCAGCAGTGGACTACAACAGGCTGATTGATATCTATATAACATAATATTGTCTTCTGTTACCGCGATTGTTATTCATTGAAATTAAACGACCGAGACCGAACGAACGAGTGCTGTAAAGGGCTCGAAACGTAGGATCATGGTGTTAATAAACGCGATTAATCCGTTCTAAAGTGTTTAATTTCAATCTATATAACAGTTTGTCATAATTTTCTAGCAGTCAGCGAGGTGTATATTAAGAACCATAAACCACTGTTGGATTCCAGAATTCCTCTACATTCCGCTAATCTATCGTATCTTCCCACAGTAGAGAACTCATTCCAACGAAAATCAGGCCAATATGATCGTAACCCGTTCATCGGTATTAAATTTATAACCAAACGCGATATTGATAAATATTGATACTGAGGATGCCTTTTATTATGATCTTAACGAAGTTTATACTGTATTGAGAGATTTGAGAGGTTTGTTTAAGTTAGCAAAAGTGCTGTACTTAATTAAACACAATTACCACATAATACATAATTGTAATTATATCAACATTTTGCTCCCTTATTGATAAAAACTTAATCTAACGAGACCCAAGTATAATTAGTTAATTTATCTATGTTACTATCAAACGTACATAATACCAAACTGACAGACAAACAATAAATTACCTAATCGGTTTATGTTATAACGTATAATTGCGATTTTTTACGTTATACGCCTATACAAAAACATAGTTTTTTTTTCTACTGCTACTGTCAGTAGTTTGTATGCAATCGTTTTTTTGTACACCATAGGTATAACAACTACCTGTATTTTTTAGATAAATCTAGATTGTCATACCACTGGGCAACGATCACCCTCTTGTCCGCGTATCCCGATCTCGACAGAAGAATATTCTTTAAAAAGAGAACTTTACTCCATTAAAAACTCAATTAGCATTATTGGGTTATAGCCTGTATCTAATCTATTTTATCATATCTAAACAAAATTAGACGCCATATAGTAGGACTAGATAAATGAGAACCTAAATCTGAGAACGACTCGTATAAATTTGCACGAGTCGCCAATTTTAACATGTGATGTTGCGGCGCGGTTAAATGTCCGCCATTACTTAGGCTAGCTGTCACAATGTTAGGCTAATATGGAGTCATATCATTGGGGAGACGGTTTTTGTATGAAAATGAAAGGCCTGGGAACTGATATGTTTTGGTAATTCCGTCATAGGGAATATTACGTCTAATTTATTTATTTATTTAATCTTTATTGCACAAAAGAAAAAACTTAATGTACAAATGGCGGACTTAATGCCATAAGGCATTATCTACCAGTCTAATGCTCCGCCCTGCGTTGAATATAAGCAACGTACGCAGCTGCCGACTCTGTCGATGAACTCAAGATAGCTGCTGCTTGTTTACTAAGTAGGGAGCTATGCGTACTGTGCTTACATTCAATGCAGCCGAGCATTAGACGGAATTAACCACATTGACCTTGTCAACAGCAGAGATGGGCATTATTCGAATAAAAAATTATCTAAATGATCATTCGAATGACGAATAATCCACCAATTTTTTATTCGCGAATGATTTATTCGCGGATGATTTATTCGCGGATGATTTGTGCGCGGATGATTTATTCGCGAGTAACTTATCGGCGAATAAATATTTCGACCGGTTTTTAACTTGACGAATGATTTACTTATTATATTACTCCTATAAATTTACTAACAATATATTAAAGGTTTTTTGGCTATTCTATTAAATTTAAAAAAAGAAACCTATATTAAAAATGACAAATTTTTACTAAAGTTCACGATCGTCTAAGACTTTAGTGATCTATTCGATATGATCTATATGTAGTTAATGTTATTTACTCTGGTTTTCAAACAAAGAATATCATGACGTATGATTTTTATTACGAATTATTAATAAATCCATGTTGATTTCTAAAGTGCACTTTTATTTACAGTCCTTTTATAATCCCTATGCGGGTTGGAAGAAAATCTGAGCAAAGAAACCGCCTAATTTCTATGGCATAGATTTTGTCAAGTTTCTGTACATTTCAATGACATATACTATCTCGGTCTAAAAAGGGCCTCGTAGTTCTCATTCAAATAACCGAATATAAAATTAATTCCATATAAACTAGTAAGGCCATAATGTTTAAAAGAAATTGTGTCAATGAAACTAGGCGGTTGAAATGAAACTTGAGTTATGAATTCATAATTAGATAGCTATTTTAAACAGAAGTTGATAAGGTATTTAAAAAATTATTCGTGGCAATTCATCCGGCGAATGAATTATTCGCGGATAAATTATTCGACGAATAATTTATTCGAATACGAATAATCATCCGAAAATTCATCCGTCATCCGCGAATGATTTGGTTATTCGTCATCCGTCATCCGTCATTCGAATAAATTTTGCCCATCACTGGTCAACAGTAATTGTAATTTTTATCATCTTCCTAGCTTTTTTTTCTGATTTTTCAAAAAACGTCTGACGAAGTGACGAAGTCTTCTGAAGTCTTGAGGTTCGCATGATGACCAAAACTTTATGCAAATACATTTTTTTCTAAAGCAGTAAAATTTTAATTTTGTTACATTGAGCAACCTCCTTCTCAGATGAAAGCCGCGAAGTAATTTCTTTTGAAGATCATATAAAACTTAAATCACAATCTGATTCGTATTTCCTAATAGCATTGAATCACGTTCTAAACAAACACAAGCTTCCTTACGCAATCGCCATCAGCTCAGTGAAAAAACAACCAAAAATAACAGAAAACCCCTAAGCGTTAAAGTCACGGCCACATCCGCTGCATAAACTAACGCCGGAGCCAGTTCTACAAACATTTTCACCGCGTAAACAGGGCGTGATCTCTTTGGTCAGTCCATTTGTTCAAAAACCAGAGTAACTTGGCCTCAACGTGGAATAAGCGTTGAGCTTCAAGCAAAATAAACGCATAAGATTCCTTGAAAAGGCCAAGAAAGTTCATTGCAACATTCGCAAATTGCAACGATATGCGGTACGTGCGTGTTTGCACAAGCGTCGGGTCTGTTTTATGGGTGTCGCAATCTAGTACATGTTTAGAGTAACATAGGCTTCCAACACGTTGTGCCGTCTTTACCGTACAATTTTTGACGTGACAACGTCTTAAATTAGGTTGCGGCTGGGAGTCACTTATGAAAAAGTGTAACGCTCGGTAACGTTACGATGAGTCACCGAACGAGAGAGAGGCCCGCCGAATGCCTTGCGTCTCTCTCCCACTCAACTATGATCGGTCTGCCGCGCGCGCAGCACTAGAGAATTAGGCGCATTGAATCGGCGCATGCTTGTGTCTCTGTCTTTGTCTTTCTCGAACGTTGATAGTGTTAAGTAAGTTCCTATTGTGCAATTTAATTATATTCATATCAATAAATATTCTACCGAGAAAAAGACGTTGTCACGTAAAATCTTCGCCCGTAAAACCGACTTTACAGGCAACCATTTTTTTTGTCACTTTATGCGGAGGGAAACTTCCAAAAAGACGCACTTTATCCACATGACAATACTAACACATAAAATGATACACTACACTAATAAATCTTCAATCAATCAGCCTATTGCAGTCCACTGCTGGACGTAGGCCTACCCAAGGGGGCGCCACAAAGTACGGTCATTCGTGACCCTCGTTTAACCACTACCAGCTACCTTTCTCAAGTCATCGGCCCACCTGGTCTAACAAATCTTACACACTTCGATCTATTTTTCTGTACAATCAGTCACAACACAAACCCGCGCGTATGCCCGTTTGAACTTGTTCTTCAGCAGAGGGGAAACGATACTTATGCTGACTAGAGGAGTCCTGCGTTGCTTGAAGAGTGTATGAGAATGTTCTATTCTAAGTGCACTCGAATCCCTCACGCCGCCACTTCGTTGCAGTGTATCGATACCCTAAAATCTCCTGTATAAGCGCTCCGGCAGGCAACAACGTTTAAAAACTGAGCGTTTTTTCATGGCCAATGGATTTCATTATCTGTAGTTGTTCCTTCATATCTTCAGGATCATGATCATTTGGTGCCTTCAGGTTATTAGTAGGTATAACATGCTGCCATCGACTGCTCGTGGTCACCGGTACGTCGCAAAACTTTTCGTTTTCTGACGTCAGTAACACGACTGACTATATGCGTGACAAACTTAGGTATAAAATGAACTGCCCCGAGCGACCAGCTTGCCAGCAACTGGAATGACCCAGCATACATTCCGAATTAGATTATGCTAAGCGACAGTATGTTAAGGGTCTAAAAAGAGATATTTAAACAGGAATTTGAAGGCAGTTACATCTTTTTAGTTTCTCGTGCGAGCACAGCGTAGTGTAAACGCTTGTCGAAATGTTGGTGGCTCTATTCGGGGCCTTTCCTTATCATAGAAATAACATACCGATATTGAATGTGGAAGTCTACACATTTCGAACGCTGTGCAAACGTAGACTACCGAATTAGATTATGCTAACTTCAGTCTCAGTCAGTGTACAGTCGTCAGCTATCGGGTCAGAAAATGTATGAACACACTTTTCTGTTGTTGCATTCGAAAAACTTATTAGGTAAGTCTATTTTGCGGGATAGTTTCGTAAACTATCAAAGTGTAGGTACTTGGTGGTTATATGAGTAAGTTATATTACGTTTGCAGCTTCTTCGACATTTAAGGACTTTACGTCTCACTCTGTTGTCCCCCATTTGATTGCTAGAACCTACTCATAAAAAAAACAGAAAAACTTGTCCAGATCTATCGACTGCTATGCCTTCATGCGAGTCTCCCTCGCATGCGTAAATCTTAGATATTTTGATCTTTAAATTGCGACCAAAACGTTACAAAAAAAAACATCATTGGATTAAAATGTTTCAGCGTTTATTACCATTGTTTTAACTGATCTAATCTGTAAACACTCGTGGTCAAAGATTGATGCTGAAAACAGTGATGTAATGTTACTATTAAGCCGAATTTTATGGATTTGATAGCTAATTGCCTGCGTCTTAGTGCCCGTAGCTGTTTGCAAGTATTCCATTACTTTCAGTTCTTAGTAGATTTTTTTTGCTAAATCTTAATGAAGGTAATTTTTCAACCGACAGTGGATGTTTTGCAATTAATGATTCTTTTGTTGTTTCAAAATGAGATGCCTTTTTGGATTTTGGATCAGATTTAATGATATGTGGACATCACGGGAGGAAACGCGCGGGCGGCATGCAGCGCGCGACGTCACCTGTGTGCCTACCATGACTTGCATTCGAAGTATTCGAAATGTCGGTCTCGCTCCTGCCAGAGCAGTGGTAGCACGGTAGGAGTGAGATGGAAATACTTTCGAATGCCGCAGTCGTAATCGAAAACGGTTAAATACAACTCATGGTAAGCACACTGCTTCACCTTACCCCCCCGGTCACCTACCGATATTTAATTTTCTTTCTGTTTGGCCGAGTTTCTCCTTTGTTCTTATTAGAAAGTTTGTTTCTATTACTTATTAGAACTCCTTAATAGAAAGGCTGTCATCTTTATGTTTTTGAATATTACATTTAGCAACTTTTGAAGCCACCTTGCACTCAAATTTAACAAAACCCAAAACAAAAGCAATTCGCCCGCTGCCCGCCACGCATGTTTAAAAATACCGTGTTGGCCAATTCGATCCATGCATCATATAATAAATAAATAAATATTATGGGACAATCTTACACAAATCGACCTAGCGTATACGGCGTTGAACGTACCAGTTAAAAAAAAAAAAAGTATTTATTTCAGGCAATCAGTTCCCATAGACACCTATGGCTTACATCTATAAATTAAATGAAAAAAATAAAATAAAAATACAATAAAATTAAAATTAAGCTTAACACTGTAGAGGGGTGTCACTCACATTAAAATTAAAATAAAATTACAATAAAAAGATATAAGTGCACACTGATATAAGTGCAAAGTCATTTTTTGTTCTGGTCCATGTAAAACCACACTCAATGTTCCACTCCACGAATGCACAAGTAGAACTTCGTGTTGTCGAGCTAATGTACCCGAAGAGTACTGTACTGTAGTACCTACGGGAGTAGTGGCAAGGAGTAGTCAAGTTTGCTATCACTCCTGATGTCAAGACCACGACCACTTTGCCTAAGAGTGAACAATAGTAGGTGTAGGTACACGTTATTCTATCCCTCTTGTGTGCCGTCTCGCATCTCTAGAGTAATACTAACTCTAAGTTGTTACATGAAACATTTTTTCAACCATTTTCCACCTACCTAAATACCTTTTAACTTTCCAACGTAAAGGATTGGCAGTGAACAATAGTAGGTATAGGTACACGTTATTCTATCTCTCTTGTGTCCCGCCCCGAATCTCTAGAGTGATACTAACTCTAAGTTGTTACATGATAAAATTCTTCAACCATTTTGCGCCTACCTAAATACCTTTTACCTTTCCAACGTTCTAAAACAAAGACTTTATTGCGTTTAACTAGCCATTTCCCACGACTTTGCTCACGGAAATTGCGTTGTTTACTGCAATTTATCTCTCAAGAGAAATTCTAGGAAGTCTACAATAATATTATTCCGCTACCGTGGACTAAAACGTTTCCAACTGTGCTTTATTTATGCACTCGGTAAATTACAAAGTTGGACCAATTAGGTGTAAAATAATAGCCCCTTTGAAACTTGAAACTTGTTTAACTAGTTAGAATGATAAACAATAAATGTTCAGATTGCCCGTGGGTTTCAGTGATAAATTGGTAATGGACATGAGGTTTTTAGATGGAACGGACTAGAAATAGGTAGCTTATGACGTCAGTCCATACTTCCATAGTAATGTTATAAATGCAAAAGTAAATCTGTCCGTCTGTTAACCTGTCCACGTTAAAACCGCTGAGCGGATCAAGATGGAATTTGGTATGGGGGTAGTGTGACTCCTAGGAAAGGACACTTCGTTATTGTTATAATTCTACGCAGTCAGAGTCGCGGGAAAAGCTAGTGTTTCTTATTTAAAAAAAAAATCACCTAACATTACGTCTATGAGAAAAAACAATCGTAAAACTAGATCAAATAAAATACTTCATCTTTCAATAGTTTTCCCTGTTTTTCCAGCTTGTCCGCTTGGCAACCTTATCCGAGTTTTTGGGGTACTTTCAAACTCAAGGCCACTAGACCTTATTGGGATTAGCCCGGGTTCCTCACTATTCAACTCACTAAGGGCCACTTGCACCACCCGAGGTTAGCTACATAACCCAAAGTTAAGCGTTTTTTTGTATGGAATTTGACAGCTCAACGCCGGGTTAGCGGGTAAACCTGGGTGGTGCAAGTGGGCCTTAGTGATTGGCACAAACAAGGGTTCGAACGGTCGTATTAAAAGTCATACGCCTTACCGCTCGGCCGCCAACGTTTTCTTGATCAAATAAAATAACTTCCTTTAATACTTTTCCGCTCAATTTGACTGGGCAGCTAATGTGTGTGAAAATACCTAGCGCATGCCAGCGACATGAAAAAGCAGTGACGAGATTTCCCGACTTTCAGCTGTCATGAGTTTTCCGAATGAGTCACTCCCGCGCACGGCTCGTGCCAAAAGGCGTGCGCGCAGACCCGGCACCGCCATTTTTTATTGATTCGCGACTTATAGTATTGTAGTGTTTTTGTCACACATATTTTTTAGTCAAGGATTTCGTCTTAATTAATTGTTCAGCAGCTCGATAAAGGTTATTTTATAGATTCGCGACAAACAGTTGTGTGAAAAATAACATTAAAATTATATACCTACCGAATTTCTTATTTTCTGAAAGCGATCACTGAAGAATGAGACTTTGATTGGGAATAGTGGGTCAAGATACCAAACATAATGGCCGCTCCCCACACTAGGCAATGATGGGCGATGATAAGGGACACAGTTATGAGTAAGAGAGGGGTTACGCAATACTGCCATCTCGTTCTGGTGTATAGCTACGTCCCGTATAATAGCCCACGATGGAAGAGGCCATAACAATTTTCCATATTTTCTACTACCATTAACTTCTCTTATATCTCATTCACCTGTATACTCATAAAATATAGTAATGCGCAATGGAGACATTGGAAACCCCACAGACAACTTAAACAACTGACTTAAGTGGCACTCAAAGAGCCGCGAGAGCTACTGGGGCAAAAACGTTCTTAAGTGGCGACAGGCGACAAACTTAAGTCACGAAAGCTAGTAAGAGACAAAAAGACTCCCAAAAATTTTAATAACTACTTTGCCAAGAATGTAAAAAACAGCACGGACAGCGAAGATACTTAAATGATTTATGCGGTTTATGTCCCAGAGTGAGTTTATTTTGTGATGTACTCTGAAACATAGTCCGTGCGAAGCTCTAGAGTCTAGACTCTCCATAAGCTCATCTGTCAAGAGTTTTCCGTATGAGTCACATAACATGCGTCCGCGCAATTCCCGTGCCAAGGGGCGTGTCTACATCTATTAATGCCATCGGCTCCACCAATGGTGGCTGGATACGCCTTTGTTTCTACGATGGATGTTCTTTTTGGGGTACCTATAGGGAATCCCGAAGTAAGCTTGATTTTTAAATACAAAGAAACCATGCAACGAGTAAAAGGATATAGTGGAAACGCTGCCAATGGGTAAGATTCGGTAGCTCAGTTGGTAGAGATGGGAGAATATTCTAGAATCGTGAGTTCTGTCTGGCCTGAGGCGAATGTCTAATCGACATTATTTCTATGGATTTGTGGTATCGTTAGTCGGCGTTTTAGCTCGACACGAAAATAAATCGGTTTCTTAAGATAAGATTAATACGTTCATATCAAATCAGTTTCAAATGTCATAACATAGGTAATAAATTAGGTACCTATGATCCGTATGATAAAATTGACGAGTTAATAATTTTAACAACAGAAGCATGAGTAGCATGACCCTCTGGCAATAGTCCAAAATTAAGCTGGATACGGATATTTATCGCAGTTAGGAGCTAACTGTAACCTATTTCCTCGACTGAGTTGGAAGATCAGATGGCTGTCACTTTCGCAAAAACTAGTGCCTGCGATAATCTATAGGATTAAAATGCCGAACGAATCCAAAGCTCCCATAATGAGGCAAGGAAAAAACCCGGGCAGCGCTAAGAACAAGATTATGCAATTATGAAATTATGCATCTATAGGTATCTATAGATATCAAATTAATTACTAAGCACTTGCAGTCAGGGCTTGAATACTGGTATTATCTCCATAGAAAAGTACCGGTATTATTTCGGTTCTTTGCCGGTTCTTTGATTTTATATTTATTTTTAATGGGGTTATCTAAATATACAAAGATGTTACTTAAATGCATGATTGAGTCCTACAAAAAGAACATAAACTAATTTTATTCTGAATATTGGGTAATAAGGTTTTAAAAGATACCGGTTCAACCATTTGACTAGTGTCATAGTGACGCTATAAATCACAGTGTAAGATATCTCTCACTGCTTGTCATTTTGCCATGGTCCTAGAGTGGCCTAGGGTCCCAATTCGTTGCCTGTACTTATATAAATTAAATTATCATAATTAGTAAAGAAAATAATTGATTGACGTATATTTGCACTCACGAGTCTTTAAGATTATAAACTTGATTGATATTACCTATACTAATAATTGTACCGCAAAGACGTCAATGCATTTAATATGATCCTATTACATAATTAAACACTAATCGTTTTTATAACTAAAATGGCATTTGCATATCACCTCATTAAAAAACAGTTAGGTATGCGTTATTTGGTCAATATTGCTGATATGTCTACATAATTCTATAATACCTATAAAGCAGGTCACACCATGTGACCATGCATATATATGCATTTGTTAGGGACTTTAAGGTAGGATTTAATATGGTACTATGATAGGAATCGGTGTGAATTCCTATACAGATGATAAATAAATACTGATGTTTAACGAAAACTTGCATACAATCATAAACAATCATAATTATACTCGTACAATACAGGGCATAGGTGATCATAGTTAAATTTAAAAAAATGTTTATTAAAACTCGCACTTTTTTTAAGCACGTATCAATTTACCAAATCAATTATCATTTATATTAAATGTTTTGACTCTTGTTTTTAAGTAGTCACACTACAAGGTATATTAAAATAAAATAAATTATAAATTAAAAGAGACGTCATATAAGAAAAATATTTTTCCTGTAGTACCTATATGACATCTTTTTCAATTATATTTTTTTTTCATCTCAATTGCTTGTAAATGGTGATATTATGTGCTGTATTTGGTTGTAATGGATTTTCAAGTATTATTTCTCTGCCTAGTAAGTTAATTAATTTCCTCGCAAATGCGATGAAAAACATAGTATGCCACGGGCGGTACAAGAATTACGAACTCGTGTTAAAATGTGCAATAAAAATTCAATTATTCGGTCTCATATTTAGCAGCATGAAATAATGCGCACTATTTTACGTTAGCACACGCTAAAACGCTTTTATTTCCTGTGTTTCAGACAAATGCGCATAGGCATATCCAGCTTGTATATCGCGAGTTAATTTGTTTTTTATTGGTTTGAATAAATGTTCGAGAGAAGGTTCGCGGCTGAAAACTTTGGAGATTACGATTCATCTATAGGAATGAATACTGAACAGCACGCTATAAATTCCTGTATACAATTTAAATATGGAACAAAAATAAACAGACTCGGATATTGTAATCAGCACGTGAGAAACTTACGACCCAGACCTGCAGACGTTTTAATATTACGATACCGATATACACAAGTTTTAAAAAAGAAAAAGTAACTCTGAAGGTTTAGAAATTATTGTTAAATTATGACATAGAGGTGCCACAAATGAAGGACAAGGTAGGAGGTAATTCTTAGAAAAAAAAGTACCAACATTTTCAAACTTTTTCTAAGATATTCACGATTTTGTAGTGAGTGTACTACGCCTCACCCACACTACATGCGCTTATATAATGCAGCTATACTAGTGTGTGAGTGAGGCGTAGTACACTCACTACAATTTGTTATTGCAATTTTATTTTTTAATTCTAAGCAAGACGTTAATACGTGAAGAAAACACAAAAACAGTCTTCAACCTCTACGGGGATAAAAACGAGTTTAAATTTTATCGGCGTTTAAGCAGAAAATGTAACGAGCGGATGATCACAGACATTCACATTCATAATAGTGGTATAGTCTACTATTAATACCTAGGTAACTATGACGTTCCATTACAACAGATGTAACAAGAAAATCTCGAGATAAAATAAAAGGCTGACATCAAAACATTCAAAACAACATGTTGGTGTCAATCCAGCCGTTTGTTCCGTCCCAGAGTTTACATGACGTATAAACATTTGCGAGAAATGTTACTAATCGGACGTTATCCCATTCTGGTTTCGGCTTCGACCTTGTATTCATTTGTTTTATTTCTGGTATGTGGTTTACCAAGTCTTCTTTACGGGGTCTACAAAGTGTGACATGGGGGAGGGAGGGGTTCCAAATGTCGTGACGTCACATACAAACCATTTAAATATTCGATTCTAAACAGACATTTTTGGAAGTTCTGTTTTGATCTTAATTTTTCTACTTACCTACATTGTAGATTGCTAAATATGTGACGTCACACCAGTGGGGAGGGGGGTGGTCAAATGTGACCATGTGTGACAGGCGGACATATTATCGAATTCGTGTGATTAATGGATGAGCCTGGATGAGCCCACGGCAAATTTTTATAACAGTATTATAAATTCTTCTTAAATATTAGTAATTCAGTCAGACAGATGGTGTCGTAGTTGACTGTGAGGTATGGGATCAAGTGTGTTGTGGGACTTGTGGGCGTAGCATCCTGTCTCTGCAATATCGCAATGTCGTTATCATTTAACCTCTTAATTGCTAAAACCGACACTAAAACATGACCAGTTTCATGTGGCCTGTTCGAAAATCGAGCGATTGCGGATTTGTATCTCCATCTCTGTCACACTTAGGTACATATTACCTAGAATGACAAAGAGATTTTTCCGTCAATGCCAATTTAGATGTAACAACTGGTACCTACTTGCCTAATTAATTTTCTCGATAAACAAAACCTATCTGGATCAATCCAATTATTGTACAGTACAATCTCGGTAATCCGGCACTTCGATACTCCAGTACGTCCAGTAATCCGACATGAAACACCGGCCAAGTGGGAGTCGGACTCGCGCACAAAGGATTCCGTACCATTATTTTGAAAACCTTCAAATATTTATTTTATTTTGCTTTGTAGTAGGTATTTGTTGTTATAGCCGCAATAGAAATACATAATATGTGAAAATTACTACTGTCTAACTATCACGGTTCTTGAGATTGAATACTTTAAGTTACTAAGAACCGGGAAGAACCGGGTTTCCCAGTTTCAGTCCTGCCCAGAACCGGGAATTGAAATTCTTGGACCCGGAGCCGGTACTGCACGCCCTAGCCGTTATACATATATCATATTTAACATATTTAAAAACCATTACTTTTAGTAGCGATTTAACATCACTGGCAATACTTGTTCGTCGAAACCACCAATTACAACAAATGGTAATGCAAAACCGATCTCAACTGGAAACTCATTGCGGTAACAGTTGTCTCGGAGAATTCTCGCAGTTCTCGTACATTCTCGTTCAAAATGATTAATGGCCGGTTAGTTCCGAGTTTCTTCTTTGCAAGTAATTGCTGAATTTGACGAGCATCTGTTGAAAGCGTTCGGGCCTTTGCTAATTTGAAAGTGGTTTCTGATTTCCAAATTTATGATCGTATTAATTATGGTCAAGACTTAGACAGTACTTGAGGTTTTCATATTGGTTTCAACTTTGTCCGGAGACCTTGATGTTGAACTTGAGTTGGGAGACAACGTAAATTATTTTGGGAGACAACATAGATTGCGTTGACGTACAGGTTTGGTTTTTTGACAGCTTCAAGGGCCCGCAGACCTATGCCTCTACGCGTTCCCGAGACAAAGGGTCTTGACTGACAGACGGACGGACGGACAACCAAGGGATCCTATAAGGGTTCTGTTTTTTCCTGTTGAGGTACCTACGGAACCCTAAAAACGCCCTAACGTGTTACGTGCGCGTCTATTAACTAAGTATTTATTGCATGTAATGAGAATTACAGCTAAACATAAAGTTACCCATGAGAAAATGTTAGAAAATTATTCGAATATTAACACTTGCATTATTTTTTTGTTGCAGAACGTTACATTATTGCGGATTCCTACATAAATTTTTAGTTATCGAAGTTGTCGAAGGTTAAAGTTAAAAATATCGTCCAATTTGTTCATGCATGTTCCTATTTGCTGCCGAATACATACGGAGTGCATTGACCTTTACTAACCATTCTGAAGACACGTCACTCTCGTTGGTAAACTATTTCAAAGCATTAATGTTATAAAAAAATTAAAAAGTGTTCCTCTTGCGACTATCTCATACATTCCGGACACGCTGCGTGTGAGAAAACATCAATCATTTCGACTTCCATTCATTACCTGAAAATCTGAATCAACAAAACATTTCATAAATTATCAATGAAACGCATTCACAAAACTCGATCTTGAAACAAAAACGTCACAAACGTTCGCCAATAAACGACGCATGCGTCTTTTCTTTTCTGAGCAACATCTTATGAATCATGATCGCCTACGTAAGTTGCGGATGAAACTGTTTTATTCAGTTCTATAAATCGTACTGATTAATAGTATTTACACTTTGTTATTTTTCAACATGATGAGATAATGCTCTTGAATGAATATATTTTTTGTGAGACTAATAAACTTTAAATCTTTGCATGTTTTTGTTGCATAAATATCTGAACAACGAAGCGCGCAAAAATAACGACAAATTTTAAATATCGTAAGTCCAACCTTTTAAAATTTTCCTTACGGCATTTCAAATTTCCACTGTCGTGTGCGAAAATGACATCTATAACAACTGAAGTTTAATTATATCTTATTTATAGAAATGTAGAAGCTAGAACATAATATAATAAATTGATATTTTTTACCGCATTTTTTGCGCCGGCTTACGTTGAAAATTTAACCTATTTTTTCATCCAACATGTGTCTCGACTCAAATGTCATAGATCAAAATAGACGCCTAGCGACAGTAGCGACCACAGTTAACCTAACATCTACAATTACTTTGAATAATTAATTACTATTCCTGATACCCTATAATTCTAACATTATTCTAAAGTACGTAAAGATATTCCGTCGGTTGACAAGCAATACTCACTGATTATAAGAAATTAATTAAACAAAAATCGACCTTGTGACAATAAAAGTATGGTTCACTATGACTATGTACTTGTGGTGGTACTTACTGATTTTGCTTGTCATCCGACGATTTGACAGTCAACAGCAGTTACGTCATTTGTAGTCTTAACAGATAAAGCCCCAAATCAAGCGATAATGAACTTTAATCCAAAGTAATAAGATCGTCGACGTCACTAACCCCTAAATCAATTAGGTTCACACTTGTCCAACTATAAACAAACGTATTCCAACGGGCGACTTTTAAATCACATGTTTATTGTCTATGCTAAGCCCTCGGTGAGTGTTGCCATACAATATACGAATTTACGTGCATTAATTGCCAAAATGCAAGAAGCTGTGCAGAATCCACTACAGTAAAATCCGGTTTTAACGACGTCGAAGGGACCGACGATGTTACGTCGTACTAAACAAACTGTCGATTTTAAAGTTGTTTATCGATTTCAATAGGCACACATGCTTTATAATTCATAATGGTTCGTGTAACTCAACGAACAATCGAAAACAAGAATATTTTGCTCTTTAGCGAAAGAAATTGTTAAACAATAGACCTATTTACTCGTACTTCCCGATTACATTGCCATTTAGGTGATAAAGCCAAAAGTATGTAACGTAAAACTACATCACTACATAGTATAAAACAAAGTCGCTTCCCGCTGTCTGCATGTATGTATGCTTGAATCTTTAAAACTACGCTACGGATTTTGATGCCGTTTTTAATAGATAAAGTGATTCAAGAGGAAGGTTTATATGTATAATACATGGTTTCTAAGTGAAGTCGTAAATAAACATATTTGTTTGCGCTTACATTGCAAACGCTGGTTGAACGCTACGAGATGGATCAAAATAATGTACTACAGTAGTGTACACCTTAAATAGTTCTACAAAAAAGCTCGCGATGGTATATGTCTATCTATTAGGGATAACCCACAATAACCATTTTTTGTTCTTAAGAAATAATGGCTTATTTACGAAGCGATTTTTAACATCTTACATCCATCCGTGCGAAGCTGGGGCGGGTCGCTAGTATATCATATAGATAGACGAAAAGTTGGAGATTAGTAGGGCTATAGCGATGATAAGAAGGTCTATTAGAAAACACAATCCCCCCAAAAAATATATTAAAAACTAAATCATTCATGCATTCCCGGCTATTAGCAGCAGACACAATAATTTTAATATGGCAACCCCGGCAGTCCATAGGCGTAGTCAACGATACATTCATTTGCTCGCTTTTCGGCCTATAACCCCGTCTAACCCGACTTCAAGTTTATTCTAATAGAATTAAAGTCCATTTTAATTTGTCTTCAAAAGCGTTTGATGCGATGTAAATTATTCAGAGTGTTTTTAGACTTTTTAGTGTCAGCTTTTGATCGAAATTAATAGAGACAGCTGGTCGTCATGTGAGGGCTAAATACGTCTCATCTGAGACATCGGGTATAGCTTGTTCCAATAATTTCTTCGGTATTCGACATGCATGTTCTGTTGAACTCTTGTGAATGTAAAGTATGTCTGCTAAATAGTTTATTTTGTGAAAATTTAATAATATACCTACGAATAGTAAACGTACGAAAAAATTAATTTAAATTGAAATTTTAATAAACGACTTCGTTTGCAACCGGCCGTCAATATCACACTCTGCAGCGTGTCGATTCTAATCATAAATGCCAGCGTTATACCCTGCTTCCCGAAACATTAAATATAGCTAAGCTTTTTTATTTCCAACTAGGTTGTTCACATCTTTATGACTCATAAAAAATGCGTAAATCACCCGATCCGGTAGCTGAAGTGTTAAAGAGTTTTACAGTTTATTATTCGATGAAACCACTATTTAGGAATAGTTTTATTGATTAAATTACGTCATTTGTTATACTTCCAGCGAAGTGTCACATTTTTAATGGTCTCAAATTGTCTGATCAAGTCGCCCGGATAGGTGATATAATTTATTACAGACCCTTTTAAAGTTATATTCAAAGGTACCACGTTGTCAATTGTTGATTAGGTCCATTTCTAGATGAATCTTTATGGCACTAGCGCCTTATCGGCAACCGACAATAGTACATTACCTAACTAGTGCGGTAAAACAAAGAAAGGCCGAGATCGCAGATGTTTGCGACCCGAGCTGCAAGCGAGGGACGTAAATATGCGATCAAGGGCTTTATTTATTACCTCACGTGTTAGGTACATCATTTTATGCCTACACTTGCGCAGAAATCGGCTTTTTCCGTACGCGTAGCGTGCGGAAAAAGGCACTTTATGGCCAGGTGTGGCATAAAGTACCTTTTACTTGACTACCTTAAAATTTTCTTAGAATAATGTAAATTCTAAAAACTACCGAAGTTATTTTTGTAAATATGTTTTAACAAAGTAAAGAAACTTCATATTTTATGTAGAACTGTTGCTTTGAGTGAGTCTTTTTGTATAACAGATAAGTTTTTTTGGACTAATTACATCATTACATTCTATGATTAGCTTTTTACATACGTACTTAAGTCTCTCAATTACGCTTTTTTGTACAAATGACGTCATATTTTATGGTTATTTAAACAAACTTCCTAAAGGTAAACCGCCGAAGGTAATATATTTATCTGTTTAAAGAAACTACACATGTGATTGTTTTTTGTAAAAGGTACCACATTGTCGGATGTCGATAAGGCGTAAATGCAATAAAGATTTGTTTAAAAACGGACCGTATCAAAAAGCGACAAACTGGTACATTTTACAAAAAAAAACAAGAACATAATATGTGCTATATTATAAATTAAAATAGATATAGGTACTAAAGGAAAAAAAAGAACTACGCCATCGGAGGCCAATCCGAGGATCAAACTCGGGTATTCAGCTTACACGGCTAACGCCATGACCACTGACGCCATGACGCCACCTTATCTCAACGCATGTTGGCGGATTTCTCGAGTATATGCAATCTTTGTAACAAGCAAGACGCCAGTGGCCGATCCTTAATTTCCCTAAGTACAAGCATCATCCCTTTGCATGCATCCAAACCAAACTTAGGGGCCGCGCGCGCGCGGGTTATAGTAAAGACCCGAGTTCGATCCTCGGGTTGACCTCTGATGGTGTTATTTTTTTTCCTTAGTATATGACATCCATTTTCAATTTATAATTTATATATAGTAGTGATACTACTTTAATAACAGATGTGCTCGGTTGTATGGAATTTAAATTTTTATGTAGTTTAAGTCTAATTTTAATTTTGTTGTTATTTTAATTACCTTTTGACATGTTTTAGGCTAAGTTATTTTGGAAATTGTTATATTGTATTAATGAATTGATTTAAATAAATATATTAACAGTTTCCGTATATGTTATAATATTTATATATGATTGTTTGTTAAGTACTTACACAATACATGTGCATTTAACAGAATTATTTAAATACTTTAATAACAAATCACAATATTTAGTTAAATAATTTGATGTTTAAACAAAAAGATGCTATAATATTATATTGCATGTAGAACTGTTGAGTTGAGCCCTTGCGTTGAGTCTTAAATATATAGAAAAAAACGCAACTGACGCACAGATACGTTTTTTTGGACAAATAAATAATTAATTCATTAGCAATATTTAACGGATACTATCTTACATATTTCATGATGAAACTCCATTACGCGGTTTTGTATAAATTACATCGTAATTCATGGCTATTAGCGATGCTACGTGCATAGTCTTGTTGAAAGACGGGTTATAAATATCTTCAAAGGGCTTAAACTGGAGTTCATTTGTCCCCGGCCATTTGTCTCGCGATATCGGCTAATAGTTTTAGTCATGCATACGTTTTATATACCTACTATGTAGTTGCGTTTACGTCGGTGTTTGTAGAAAAACGAACAGTCCATCTTCTTAATTTGTGATAGTAATAATAATGTGTTGAATATGGAGTTTTTAGAAAAAGTGGACTCCAAATTCCTTCTTAAAACCTGTTATTAAGAAAGATATTTTAACACCTTCAAATTGATTTAAATTAGGTATCTTGAATAAAATCTAATAGCGTCCAAATACTGAGGACATTGAGCTCAGTTCAGACTCTCAACTCTATTCGTACTAAGATTTAAAAAAGGTAAATGAAAAGCATTTACACACATGTTCAAATGTGCATGGGAAATTTATGAATTAATTCATTCAAAAACTGCCCATGCAATTTTGAACGCGATAGTACATTATAGACAAACTTTTAGGCATAATATGAGACTGCCACATTCTCATATCAGTTAACCTTACGTAATAGATAAAGCATCAGTCTGTAGGTTTTTTCGTCGTGGTACGTGTTCTTACATCGACCCACCATACAATATTTTAGACCAAATATCAAGGATATATTTTCTTTTTTTCTGCTTGGGTTCTGTACCCGAAGTGTAACAAACGGAACCCTATTACTAAACTCTTAACAATTCAATATATAACAAATCATAAAAGAGATACTGTGACACATCAAATAGTCAAAATAATAGAAATAAAAAGTTAATCAAACGATGATAATTGGAAAAACGCGAATCGGTTTTCAAAAATGGTAAACATTACAGAAAAAAGATGCATGACTACATGGCTGCTTTTTCACATTTACATGAAAGGTCAAAGGAGTCCATATAATGCTGCGCTACGTTCCATACAAATAAAGCTAGTAGCTAGTACATTTCACGATTTTTCGGGGCCCATCGGTCGCCTTCGCCTGTCTAATCGACGTCCCTTTCGTTAAGGAGTCGAGGGAGGGAAGGGAGGGGCAGGGTACCCCGATTAACAGCCCCGAACAACTTACACTATTCTATAGAGGTACTATTACATTGGCGCGTGCCAGTAGTACTTTCAAAAAATGGTACAAAGGCCTTTGTTTGAAAGATTAGGGCCCGAGGTGTAAAATTCATCTGAGAAGTTTCGTACTATAATATCCGTTTAACACATAGCTTCGTAGCATAGCTTGGCGGATCTGTATATAAACGTAGCACAGAATAGCTCTGGTGGAAAGGCAACCCGGTCTTTCCACCAGAGCTATTTTACGGTATCAAATGATCAAATAATACGGTTGAATCGGAATTGATTCACGTGGTTTATCTTTTTGGAAAATGAGCCTATTCTTCTGAAGGATAAAGGTTGATTTTGAAGAATAAAAGAATATAATAATGAGGCAATATTCTTCATTTGAACACTTTGAAGTACGTATTGAGTTTTGCGGTAAAAGATATAAGAAATGGATACATCTTTAATACATTATGCATACGGTTAACACAGATGGTTTATTAGCGATATTACCGCACGTCATCATCTACCCTATCAACCTTGTTGTTTTCTTTTCTTGTAGATAGGAAGAAAGCCAAGACATATTATAAAAAGTTAATATTTCTAGTTTGAAAGACAAATACTCGTACCTACACCAAACTAGGCCTGGTGTTTCAGGAATTGGCCATACAATAAATATACCTACGTTTTTTCTTCCCGAGAACCGTTCGGTCGCCAACCCTATCTATCTTCAATGTATGAAACAACCGCGTTATATTGTCAAACACTTGAAGTTAGAAAACATTTTGTACACATATTTTTCTAATACCGTTTTTTTTGCCCCTGATGTATTACGAAATGCTTTTTTGCCATGTATGGTGGCAATTTCAATTAAATCAGTAAAGCTCGAGAATAAACTGCGAATTAGCCAGCAGAGTCATGAAATATTATATGACACAAAGTCGCTTTTTTAACATTATGACACGCTTTCTTAACGTTTTCAGAAGTATTAGAAGCATTGCATTTCCTCAGGGTCTTCCTCGTGAATCTCGTGGTTTATCCCCCTGTAGGAGTTAAAACGGGGTTGAAAATTCTAACGACTTCTATCGCGGGTTTTTGCAGTTTATTTATACAAATAAAGATAACTCTATTAGGGTGGATTTTTATTTTGTTGTCGTTTTTTTTTCGCGTCAGATTTGAATGAAATTTTGCGGGTAGGTAGAGTTCCTGATTCTACGCTAGATAGATACAAAATCCCAAAGTGCAACAAAAAAATTATACTAAATAGGTAGAGTTACGAAAATCTCATACGGTTTCGTAACTCAGTGGAAAAATTTGTGTGACATCCTGGGAAATTGGGTTTTTCTTGAAGAAAATAAGGAACTCTTCCTACTTACCAAATTTCATTCAAATCCGACGCGAAATAAAACGACAACAAAATAAAAATCCGCCCATTAACATAACCAAAAATAGACAGCTTCTGACATTTGCGAATTGTGTTCAAAAACTTCCATCGATTCAATAAATAATTTACTATTTTAGAGACAGTTTCCGTAACTAGGTGTTGTTAGCAAATCTGTTACAAGCTCCGTGAAAGTCAAGATAATAACCACAATTATGTGTCTTTTTAGTAATTGATTATTGAAACTGTTAGATAAATTATTAAACATTATTAAATATATTTGCACAAGCATGCATTCGGTATGTTTTATAGTTCAGAAGTCATTTGTAAAAATGTGTGAATTCCCTCCTTAAAGTCCCACTGGGCCGCTTACCTTAATAATAAATACCTACAACAGTAATTTAAACTAAAGAATCGTATCCAGCATGAGCCGCATGCATGATTATGCAAATATGATTAACCGAAGTGAAATATGCATTTTTTATCGTAAACTAGAGGTCATTGACTTCAACTCGTTTGAGTTAATACGTGTTTGAACGATCAATAGGTATTCATTATGTTTTTTACGAGCTTTTGACAAGAGATTTTAGAGGTCTCGGCGTACAATCGGCACCATAATTATGTGTGGGTAGTAAGTATATTCAAATATTTATATTTATATTAGTATATTTATGCTTATAGTGATCTACAAACATTTTCTTATTCACTTTGTCTTCCCGGAAAATTAGGTCAGTGCTAACTGAATTCAGCTTCTTACCTTTATTATAATTGTATATTTTTATAAGTATAAGTAGGTATATACTTTATTTCCAAATATAAACCTTTATTATAAATTACGGACCGAATTGACTAATTTTGACTAAGTTTCAGCATTATTAATTTCTTATCAGTTGGAATTCGTATGACGAAATTAGGCAGGTTAGGTAGGGTACTAATTACTTATTGTATTTATTAATATGCAATAAATAATTAGATCGATTGTAGGGATTAACACGATAAGTGTTTGAAATACTGTCGCAATACAGATTGATTAAAAACGTGCGATTGTTTTGATTTCGTTGTATAAAATAGCACCTATCGCGAATATGGCAAAATAAACAGAGATCATAGACTAGATATAGTACTTTATAAAATATAAGAAATCATATTGATCCTTCACTGTTAGTTTTACCCTATAAACGAGGATAAAAATTTGGGCTCGCACAGGCTTCTGATAAGATCAGAATCTTATCAGCACACATAGTGACAAATAATTTATTTCGAGTTGTTCGTTAAGCCATATGCGTCTTTATTATTAATCAGTTAAATCACGAGTCAAGACACCTTTTCCAGACATTTTCAGTTATGCCTAGCAACGCAAAACTTCAAGATAAAGCGAAAATGTCAAGAAATAACAATGCCGATGTCCCGCGCTATCCTAATGACCGAACCCTGTCAATCTTTTTAATTGACAGCAGCTCCCGGCGGCTATTTTCGTTCAAAGCAAAGAAAAAAATTCAGCCACGCTCAACAACGTGAGATCCAGACACCACAAAATAAACTTCCTACCGAAACCATCGCGAAATTCTCTAGCGTCCAACGTAACCTCAAATTTTACAAAATCAACATAGAACATGCGTAGGACTGTTGTTAAACAAACTCTACCTTATAATAATACGCGCAAACTAATCAACAGTTATCGATCTGCTTAACACCGAAATACCAACTCATAGCGATTTGATAATACAAAACATGAGACACGAAACGTAATATTAACTCGGCCATTTTCAACTAAATGTTACTGTGAACATTGATACCAGTGTGACTATCTTCCCTCTAGAAGCGAAACTCACCCTTTCCACGTCGAGGTCGGTTCCTGTACACAGTCTCTTACCACCACTACCGTTGTAAGCCATCGTGCACCACAAAACAAAACACAAATCACACCGAAACGCGTTTTCGTACGATGGAAAACAGTACAAAACTGCTTCGAACGGCGGTCGCGGGCAGACTGATTGAACGAATGGAAATCCTGACCGAACGTCGAGAATGAACTGCCGACCCGACGGCGACGGCGCGATGCAAAACGAATGAGTTGGGGTTGCCACATCGAATTATTTTTTGTTTAATATTCTTTTTTCGGCTAATACGATTGTGATTAAAATATTAACGCTGAAAAAATGGATAATTATGGTCTACCAAATGATCCCATAAGATTTCTTTGTTAGTTTTCAATAGTTTAATGTGATTCGAGACATTTAATACGCGATTTGTATAAATTTCTTTAGCGAAACTAAACGTAGGTAAGGGCAATGAACTAACCAACTGACATAAAAATAACTGTCATGGATGATATCATATCAGCTGATGCTGATACTTAAATCTGGATTTCGTTTCCATAAAATCTTCACTGAAATATTAAAAGCACTCTCATGGAAGACTACTTGGAAGAAGACGAAATTAAAATAGAATATTATGACGATTTCGAAACAGATCCTTTATGTGAAAAATCAGGAAAAAGCTCAGTTGAAAGTGGTGTTGGAGTAAATGACGATTTCGCAAGTGTTGCACAGGGCGAGGTTTGTAAACAAAATTATTTGATAATAACCCTAGTCTTATAAGAAATAAAACAACCACATTTTATAGAGGCCGACAAAGAATGCAACTAAACAAACCTTGAAATTTCATACATGTACTTATTCTCCCAGCCAAGCTCTACTGTAGAACATTTATTTACGTATCAAAATGAATAGATACTTCTGATGTGTAAATAGATAATGAGTGATTCGTAGCGGTAGGCTTCTTTTCTACCGAACATCTACTTTAATTGCAAAGTTTTATTCATTACATTTGTTTGAGCACAAAAACCATTCATACCAAGTTCTTCATATACACTGAGGACTGTAAATATATTAATAATCTCAATATTTTCAGGAGCATTTAGTCGATTATATGCAATATGACACCATCAATGATTTATCACAAGGTATGACCATTAATGACACAGAAAAAGAAGATATTGAGGTCTATGTAAGTACTATGTTGCATGTTTTTGTTCTACAAGTATATAATTATAAGCTGAAAGTTTGATTTTGAAAAGAACTTTAGGAAAACCTTTTGATGAGCTTCCCTTCAAATACCAGGGCTTTTAAATCCTACAACTGTGCATGCCTGCATGCACTGCTACATGCCGTGCATCCAGGCACGCGCAGTTTCAAAATATTTCAATTTCAAAATGCTGGTATTTTAAAGCGTTCCAGTATAACATACATTATAACATGCATTTTGATAATTAATTTGACAGGAACCCCTTAGGTGAAGGGTTAATGTAGGTATTACTGTGCTATATTTGCTTAACACAACCACTGCTAAGGATTCTTCGTAGCATATAACATGCATTTCCCGCTTTGTAGCAAAATTGGCGCGTAGAGAGGTGACGACAATGACTCGTCATTAGCAGTGAATGGGATAGAAACTGCATACTTACAGTTAATGTTTTGAAGCCAAAATCAAGTTTTTCAAAACAAAGTAGATTCAAGAAAAAAGGGAATGTAACTTTCAAGAATCAAGTAGATAAAAATCCTAAACTGAGTATGTTTAATTCTAAACTGAGTATGTTTAATTTAAACATTCATATTGCTCTTGATTTCAGGTGAATGCCGAACCAACAAACCATATCAACTGGTATAGATCCATTGATGAATGTGGCAAATATGTGTGCCAATTCTGTGACCTAACCTACTCAACTGTCCAAACTGTTCGTCACCATGCCAAAACTAAACATTCCAATGAAGCAAATGATTTAAAAAACATAATAAAAAATAACAAAAGAACTCCCAAAATTAAATGTCATATATGCAAGAAAAGATTCAAAGATATAAATGGTCTAAAAGAGCATGTTAAACAGCATTGCACTGGAAATATACAAAAATCATGTAAAGTATGCTTCGCAGCTTTTAATAGTGATCATGAAATGACAGAACATCTATATCAAAAACATCAGAAATTAACAAACACCAAAATATATAACTGTTCTCTATGTGGATATCAAACTCGGAAACTGTCACATTTTAAACAGCATAAAAATACCCATACAGCAAATAAACGAATAAAATGCAACTCATGTGATTATGCAACTAATTATTTACCAAATATGAAAATACATGAAAGAATTCATATAAACTATAAGCCATATTTATGTACATTTGAAAACTGTGGCTATCGCTGTAGCGCAAAGTCAGCATTGAGAAGTCATCAGCTAAAGCATAACCCGGAAGAAAATATGCTGTACTGTGACAAATGTACTTACAAAACAGTGTATAACAGCTCATTGAAAAAGCATATTGAAAGTCATAAAAGGAACAGCTTGAAATGTTTGTAGAAGCTTGTATGTATTATATATTCATAATAGATTTCATTTATTGTACACTGCACTAAGTTCGGAGTAAAATCGAACCAGCCTCTATACTCTGGAGCATGCACGAAACAAATCATGCCTTGTCCTAGAGAAGTTCCCGAAAGCTTTTCTCCGTTTCCTAACAACAATAACAAGAAAACATGGATATTAATCTTTCCGCTACCCCACTAAATACTTGCTGGATACCTATGTTAGTTTTCAACTCCCTAGAGGTTAGGCGTAATTATGACTTAGTTTACACTACATGTGAGATTCTAAGGGACGAATCGGACTGCTCTGAATTGCTTGCTGCACGACTTTTACCTTATTCGTTCCCGGATCGCATAGTCGAAATAGACCAATTCTATCCTATTCTACACGCACGTGTACAGCTAAACAAACTATTAAATGTACAACATAACTCAAATGTACATCATACATTCATCATCATTTGCCGTGCCGTTTGGCACCCCTTGGACCCTGGTATCCGGGGCGGGATGCCTCGCCGTCCCTCCTCTTGCGCCGCTACTGGAGTGGCTTCATAATTTTTAGAGGTTTAGAAGGTAACCAGTAGATAAGTGCTCAAATCCCAATGTTACCTCTCTGAGAGAAAAACATTGAAAATTAATTATGTGCTCAATGAAGAAAGACTGAATAAAAAGTATATAACAATTAAAAATCGTTTTATTCACTACCTTACTTTGTACAAGTCTACTTACATATATAACAACAAAAGAATATCTTAAATTCTTTATAAAGCTTCAAGCAATAAAAATGGCTTCGCCAAATCATCCTTACATTAAAATATGAACTATTGTGGATACAATATATAACAACATAAATACAAGCTCCTGGTAGAGTTTGTATGGCGAGAACCGGGAATTCCCGGTCCTGGTACTGAATTTGTATAGAAAACCGGTACCACACCCTACAATACAGCGATCATTATGAACCTTAAGGTAAGCAGATAATGCCTACTAAAGTTAAGTGCATTGTTGCAGCATGTATGTACTTCTAAGGATTATTACATTGCAATTGTGGTATAGATACTACACAGTACACACATCATGTCCAAATGGTATTAATGTAATCACAAACAGAAATATTTTTTAAGACTCAATTGGAAATAGAGGATTTTTAAATCTTATTATTCATTATAGATAATAATCTATAAAAAAAATCCATCCTAAATATTTTGTGATATTGCAACAACTGTCAAAAGATGATACAGTACTATGTAAAGCAAAATGTCACGTCACTTCTAATAATATGTAAACATCTCAAAGTGTATGCCCAATGCATAAGTATCAAAATCATTAACATAATATTTTTGTAACTGACTGTATATACACATCACACTTGACTTTCCAATCAACTCAGAAGATTGTTCCTTCTACATAATCTGAACTTAAAGTATATATGAATGTGTGTTCTATTTGTACTCAAATACAACATAGCTATACTTACTGGTGAAAATGCTGGCCACTGTCATTGTTTACATATAACAGTGGCCAGCATTTTCACCAGTAAATATTCCGTGACCTCACTGGATTTAGCCAATTTACTCAGTGAGGCGTAGGTTTATGTCCATCTACGTAGAAGTTTCTCGTTGCTTTTGGTAGTTTTAGCTCCAAGCCTTCCAAGTCCTTGGTTAGTGTTATTTGACAACCTGAAAATGTTAGATGATATTTGTTATTGTAAGAAAAAGTTGTAGGTTAAAATAAGTTAGGCTGAAAACACAGAGAATTTCGGAATAAACATAGAGCAAGCCTGATTGATGTGATGCTTGGTAGACATGTTTCTGCAGTTATTATAATGATGATAATACAAACTAGTAAATTCACATTTCGACTCAAGATAATCAGAACTGTACCCATAAATTTACCAATAAATCATAACCAAATTTTTAAAGCAACTTACCTAATCTAGAGTTCTCTTTCAAAAACGGTGCCATATCAAGTAAGTCATCTTCCTTTTCTTCCGAAGGAGGTAGCTGGTCCAAATAGTTTTCATGGACATATACATGGCAGGTTGTGCATGCTAATGATGCTTCACAGGCCCCTAGAAAAGTTATAGGCTGTGAGACGAGTCAAACATTACATTACAATCGTGAGTTGAAATTTTAAAACATCGCTGATTCTGGGTCTCAGGAGGTTAATACAGCAGGTAACCTTGCACAAATTCAGGTTATTTGTCTCTTTATATCCACCACCACTATCATATTTGTGAATACGAAAGCTAGATGTTGTTGCGAGCATTATGATGAGTAATGAAAACTATTAGCACTATTTATCACCTTCCATTTCGATTCCATATCTATGAGCCAAATACAACACGTTGTCGCCAACCTTGCCTCTCACTGCATGTTTGGTACCATCCTTAGTTACGTATACAATGTTTACACTGGAAAAATAACAATTGCATTGCTTGACAAACTGTAAACAGACTTCCGCAAGTAAATCCGTAGGATTGATAAGAAACTGCAGTATAAAATTGCACAATATAACAAATACTTACACCTCTTCTTCTGAGCTAGGATCCTGCCACTCATATTCACCATGCTTTAAAGCTGCAACAATAGAATAACAATCAGTATTTACTTATTTAATTACAGGAAAAACCAGAAAAATTATAGTCGACCTGGAGTTACGTGAATTCGCCTTTTACTAGCTGAGTGGGCAACATTTAACACTCTCAAATTCGACGGACGTAAACAGCGCTTAAATACAACTTGAAACATTTTGTAATTAATACTTCATGACACTGAAAAACAAGAAGTAAACAAACGTTGGGGTTATAAAATTATCAATCTCCGTCCTCCGTCATTTTATACGTATTGACGTTTAAGAAGCGTTTTATTCACGCGTGCTTAGATAGAAAAAAGTTTAAAGGCAAAATGGTAATTAAATGTATTAAACTCGTAAAAACTTTATTTCGTTACTTCACATAGCACAATACAAAAAGAATAGGTATTTCAGTTGTATTTAAAAATTATTATAGAATACTTGCGTATTATTTTAACGTGCATTACGCATTAATTTAGTTGATATTAAAAAACGCCTTAATTTGACCAGTGCTGCCATGCATCTACGGTTTCCCTTCTTAGTGGTAGATATAATCCCATCAAAAACATTACATGTTAAAAGACACAAGTCTCGCTAAGCAGTTCTTATGCTGCAAAAAAGTTTCAAACCGTAGAGGAACACAGAGTTTAAAAAAAAAGGCAATTCGGTGGAAGTCGCGTTCTAAGGACACCCGCGGTACCGACTAAAAAAACCGACTGCTTTTAACATTACATCTCAAAACTTTTTTGCGGAGCGAGACTTGTGTTGTGTCTTTTTTCAAGTAATGTTTTTGATTGGCTCTCATCTCTTTTTGTAGGCAGACCTCCTTTTTTATACATGCATCCGATATCTATACTGACATCGTAGTGGATTGTACTTACATACCTACCTGTACGTATAATATTTGCATGAACTACATAAGTAACTTTGCAATTGTGTGTATTTATATGGAATTGTATTTGATGGGATTATATTATTCATCATATCATAGTATAGCTTCTTCTACTGCTGTTTGAATTCGACTCAAATGTTTAATTTTAAGTTATGCAGCCAGTCCACTGCTGCTGCTTGATTAGTTCTTGTAGGCCACCAGGGAAATGGTGATATGGGCATTCTTGGGCAATGTGTAGCATGGTTTGGCACTGGGTGCGGTCATCACATACTGTAGAGGATTTTAACCCCCATTTGAAAAGGTAGTGGTTGTACTGCCCTACCGTATGTTATGTATTTAGTATTTAGATACGTCGCACTCCACCGGATATTTGGGGGGCAAGTCGACGTGAAAAGTAACCTGCGACGTGCATTCATGCGACATAGAACCTGAACTGCCAAACATATTAATAACATATTTGCATAATATGCTTAAGTAAGATTGAACCGTATGTAGTTGACCGAGTGAGCAAAGTGAGCGAAGCGTCTCCGCTTCAGTTTGGGCAAAAATGATTTCGTGTGTCTGTCCATTTGTTCTCCTCTACAGGTCGCACGTCGCACCATCAATTCATGTGAAATTTTGTAAACAAGTTTGTTGATTACATCAAAAAAAAATGGTTGCCTGTAAAGTCGGTTTTACGGGCGAAGATTTTACGTGACAACGTCTTTTTCTCGGTAGAATATTTATTGATATGAATATAATTAAATTGCACAATAGGAACTTACTTAACACTATCAACGTTCGAGAAAGACAAAGACAGAGACACAAGCATGCGCCGATTCAATGCGCCTAATTCTCTAGTGCTGCGCGCGCGGCAGACCGATCATAGTTGAGTGGGAGAGAGACGCAAGGCATTCGGCGGGCCTCTCTCTCGTTCGGTGACTCATCGTAACGTTACCGAGCGTTACACTTTTTCATAAGTGACTCCCAGCCGCAACCTAATTTAAGACGTTGTCACGTCAAAAAAAATTCAATTCAGTTTTAGAATTTTTTTAAAATGGCGGGAATTTGTAGAAATATGCTAAGCGCCATAGACCCCAAAGGCGCTTACGACCTTTGTGCTAATACCAGTACCATCTCGCGATTCTCGCGAGGTCAACAGCACACAGAGCCACTAGTATATTAGATTTAACAAATCAAATAGAGTCAAACCACGTTCTTTCTGACGAGCAAATGAACTGTCAAACTTTAAAGTGTTATTTTAAACATCAAACTTCTATGAAATTATGACGTTTACTTAACACTTTCACAGTCTGTGCTATCAAAATCTAGGAAACATAGCATAGTTCTTAGTTCTATACTACATACTAGTCATCTTATTTTTATTTAAAATTGAATGGATATAAAAAAATTAGATATACCTAACTAACGTACTATCACGTTCAAAATTGCATGGGTACCTAGTTTATGAATGATTTCAATCATAACGTGCCCATGCACTTTTGAACACGTGTGTACATCCTTAGTTGAAGGTATTTGGAATTTCACATTGCAAATACAAGGTACAAACAAATACTTTATTCTGACAACTCGAAAATTTATTTATGAACCTTACCAAATGAATTGCCTCCAAAATGCCCGGTGGAGTGCGACTTATGATTATTTATAGTTCGGAAAACCGGATTTCAGAGTAATAGAACAGACGTAATAGTATCCCTTTGTATCTTCTTTGAAGGAATCTAGCAAAAGAAAAATCCAGCATGGGTCTCTCGGACTATGCACGAATTAGAAAAGATGCTGGCTAATGTCTGTAGTAGCAATACCAGCGTAAGAAAAAAGCTAGTACTACATGACACGTTTTTTAGGGGCAAATCGGTCGAATTGCCATGTGGAAAGTGCAAAGGGAACGTAGGAACTCGAGGGAGGGCGACGGAGGGGGAGGGAGTGACAGGAGAAGGCGATAATCGGCCCCTAGAAAACGTGTCATGACATGCTATCTTAAGTTAGTATGACTCTCTCTGACTATGGCCCATATTACATTATCATCATATATCATGGGCCTATATGCTTTTTCTCCAACGTGAAAAAAAAAACGGCTAAAATGTATCATGGCCCTTAGACTATATTTAATTTCAAAAATAAAATAAATTATGACTATCTAAATGGGAGAATGGCCGATGACATAGTCTTGTTCGAAGAAAGCCCTATAAAACTGGAGTGCATGCTAAGAGACCTGGCAGAGAAAAGTAGGATACTTACCTAGAATTCAATTCGGTCAAGACTAAGCTAATGACAAATTCAGAGATGCAGGAAATAACTGTCAGTGGTTGCAAGTTGCAAGCTGAACTATGTAGACGAATATATAATCTCTTCCAAAGACCAAATGTACAAAGAGATCCACAAAGTAATAGCTTCAGGCTGAAGCAAATACTGGTCACTCAAGGAAGTCGTGAAAAGCAATTATCTGGGGATAAGTATTAAAAGAAAAAAATTAACGCATGTGTCATCCCATGCTTGACCTATGGCTGTGAAACTTGGTCCGTCACCATAAAACAAAGAGAAAAACTTGCAAAGTGTCAGAGAGCAATGGAGCGGAGCATGATAGGAGTCAAACAAATAGAAAGAATCCGTAGCGCCGATATAAGAGCCAAAACCAAAGTAGCAGACATACTAACCCGGATTGACATGCAAAAGTGGAGGTAGGCTGGACACACTGTGAGATGCAAAGTGGAAAAGTGGAGCCAAAAAGTTCTCAAATGGCATCCTTGGGAAGGGTCAAGGTCTAAAGTCTAGCAATTTAGAAGATGGGAGGACGAAATAATCCTTACAGTTACAGGTACTCTGGACTAGAGTGGTGAGGGACAGAAAACACTGATAGGAGTTGGAGGAGGCCTTTGCCGTTAGGCACACTGAACTGAGAGACTTCATCTAAGCAAACAACAATTAATAGTTCAGATACAAGGGATAAATAAAAAAAAGGGAGATTATAAAACTTCTACTGACAACACTTACCGGTAAATGTCAAATTCTTAAAAACGTCAATAATCGCTAAATAGGCCATTTTGGCCGATTTTAATAATTTACTTTATTATAAAGTTATTGATTTTTTTGTACATAGGTGTCGTGCAGCTGCTGATGGAACATAGTTCAAATTTATTAAGTTTATTATAATTTGTTAGGCTTTTAGTATGAATATGTTAAGGATATCGGAATAATTTAACTTTGTTTTCGTGGATCAAGAATAAAAAGCGATAAGTGCGTTCTTATTGAAATGACGTGGTAGTATCAAGTTTTTATTTCACGCTTAATTTATCAAGTAGCTTTATCTGTATGTTCCTGGCGTTTAACATGAACATACTATTAATTGAATTGTAAATTTTGTCGGCACCGTGTTGTTATTTTCCATGCTTATCGAAGTGCGATGTTGCGGTGTTGTATTCGTTCAAAGATTGTTGCAATTAATTTCACAGTTCTGTGCTTTTGCTTTAGCTGTTTGCGTGTTTTGTTGTGTATAATCTTTTTATTTAAATAATTTTAAATTAAATGTATGTGTTTATATTATATATATAACATTTGCTTTCAATATATCCTTATTTATTTAATTTTTTTTCGTTTATTGTATTTACACATAATTTAACAGTTTTACACCAAAGCACTTATACCATAAAAATAAATATATTTAAGTAATACCTACCACATATTTTATATACCTATTGTACTAATAAAAATATAACACTATAAATAGTGTTGCTTTAAGTACTTAAAGATTTCAGGAGGCTAACAATAAAAACCCGCTTATAATCTATTTTGAACAGAGCTTGTTAACATACAAAGACATTGTTCTATTTCAATAGTATTCTTATGAAGCACTTGAGGCAGAGTACTAAATAAATCGTTAGTTTCAGGGATTTTTAATTTCCCTTGCCTTGTATAAAAACTTGTGTACAATCTAAGGTAACTTTTCAACTTGCCAAAACGACTCCCTCTATGCTGCTCCTGACTGCGGACTACTAGTCCTAAAATAATGTATGCAAATACATTACATGCTTTGTCTCCTTACAAATTGATAAACTTTTTTGTTCTATCTCAATATAGTTATGTGTATGCCTAGATAGAATTAGGTGAGACTACTTAAGTAACGTCAAATGTAACCGAATTTCCACATACATAAATAAATCATTTCAATCAAAATGTATTATAAGCTAGAATATGATTTTACAATAATTATTGATCAGTTACTTTTGTTGGGTCAGCATATCCAGTCTGCTAATGTTTGTAGTTTAGCAAATTATTTACAATTACACAATCTTTCTGTAATATTTTTTTAATTGCCATAGTTATTTATGCAACAAGTGCCGAAAGTAGGTGATTTCGAAAATTATCTTTACCCACATGTTTCATTCAATTTGTGTGAGGAAATACATACAGGACACCACGCTGGGCGCCGGCTGGTGTGGTCCTCCAGGTGTGGGAAAAAGTACTTTCAAAATCCATTCTCACTGGAAAAGTACTACTTTCCGTCCTATTTGGCTTCATTAGAAAATGCACTTTTTGAGTGTATGTATTGTAAAACAAAATACATTTGATATTGCCTGAGTAGAAAGCATAAATCTGCCGGATCTGCCGATAAATGTATGGGAAGTTTGTCTGGCAGATGCCCGGCAGACATGCCCACTATGGAGATCTGACAGATTGCCCAAATGTATATGGCCAGCAATTAAGAAAAGAGATACTATGCCAGTGTTGTCATTCGTTTCCGTTCACCTTGTTATAGCTATATTGTAATCTCTTCACGCTATGTGTCAGGGCTTGGATACTGGTATTTTATCCATACAAAAATACTGTTATAATATGAAGTTATTATCTAAAGTTTGGGTCCAACAGAAAGAGCATAAAATAAATTAACAAATCAGACAACTCTTAGTTTTTTTATTTTATCCGATCAATATATTTTTTAAATACCAATTCCAAGATTGCTATAATGTACTACATTGTTCAAGATTGTACTAACATAACTATTTGTTTGTTTCAGATAACAATTTGCGTTAAGTGTAATCAGCATAATCAACTGAAAAATGACCTCAATTAAGCAAGAAAAAATAAAACAAGAAGACATTAAACCGGACATTAAAATTAAAATTGAACCCGAAGAAAGAAAGGATCCAACATCATATTTACCAGAAGAACCTATGGTCTATACTTTAAAAAAGAAAAAGAAAAAAAAGAAGCATAGGCAAGTGGATCCCTTCAAAGATATAGAGGATAAAAAACCGGTGGAAGTGATAAAGGACTTTGAAATTGAGGAACCCATTCCCAGTTTAGATCCCGAGATCAATATTAAAGTTGAAAATATTGAAGTTGAATTGGATTTTAATGATGTGAGTATGAAATAAAACCTTATAGTGTTATTCAATAATATGTAATTACTAGCTTTCCGCCCGCGACTTCGTCCGCGTATAATAGAGTTCTTCCTACTCATTGCTTATATACTTTCATACCTTGTTTTATCTTTTCAAAATGTGACTTGATATAACCTACACATATATAATACAAATATTTTCTATTGCACTCCGCAAAAAGTAATTAATACTACTGATAACGTTTAAGTTTTTTATTAGGTGGATGTTGGCAACAGGCGGTATTATCGCTAAAAAGCAACATGTAGAGACATGTTGCTTTTTAGCTGTAAGAGTACAGAAAACCATCCGGTTAAATAGCATAAATGATTACCTACATACTTGAATAACAAAGTTGAGTTGAAGTCTATTGATACAAAAGAAAACTTTCCGCCATAGAAACTTTCAACACTCTTTTCACCTCTTTATGGATGGAATTTCCAAAAAAAACATGAAACCAGTTTTCTTTTATTTTAATAAGGATCGATGCATAAAGTTTGAAGTCTCTAGCTCAAAAAATCTTTATTTCCCCACTTTATCAATTTTCAACCCTGTTTTTACCCCCTCAGGAGTAGAATTTTCCAAAACTATGAAAACACTTTTCTTCTAATAAAGAGTCTTTTCACAAAGTTTCAAGTCTCTAGCTCAAAAAAAAATTCCATTTCCATACAAACTTTCAACCTCCTTTTCACCCCCTTAGGGGTGGAATTTCCAAAAATCCGTTCTTATCTCTTGCCTATGTACTAAAAGGAAGCTTTGGTAAAAATTTCAAGTTTCTGGTCGTAGCCGTTTCGGCTGTGCGATGATCGTAGATGAGGACAACCTCTTTTATATATATAGATTATAAAGCGAAAACGTCTGCAAACGATTCCGCCCGAACTCATGACCTGTTCCACTTTTCCTTTCTTTCTAATAAATTTATTCAGTATTAAATGATACTGGTTACCAGATCCTGTTATCAGTGGTGAAAATTCATTGAAACCAGGGGTTGTACTACCTATCCTAATCTTTAATAAAAATGTTACCATAAATCGTATAATTCAAGTAACGTTTCTTCAGTTTGAAATAAATAATGAAATGAAAAACATTTGTGAAATCACAGAAAACAAAGAAGTATTTTAAATATTCACAATTTTCTTAATCATATTTTATCGGAGTTGGCCAAACCAGGAAACAAATGCGAAGTAAGGACATATATTATGACGGTTTTAATTTTTTACAATTAAAACTTTTTTTCACTAGGTTTAACTAGAAATATATTATTTGTTATTGTTTTATACATATTACAATTTAAATATATTACCTACTAAGGCAAAGTTTTGTACAACAGGCGAATTTAGGATTTCTGATTTTATGTCGTTTGGCAACGCGTACGCAGCGCAGACTGGCGGACTCCCGCGATATCTCGAGGGATCCCTCCCCTCGTCAGTGTGCGTTGCGATACTTGCGATGGAAGAAATTCCCTTCGATGCTCTGCCCTGCCGTCCGCCGGTTAGCTCTGGGCGTCCTCATACAAGAAAGCTTGTAAGCTCCTGTAATCTCCTTTTAGGGTCACAGGAAATTTCTTCCCCACATCGTTTATCGAATTATTGTTCAAAGATTTTCTTTAAATTTCAGTTTGCTGAAAATGGCGACCTATTGCTCGAAGGGCCTCAAAGCGAAGACAGCCAGGAACCGGAAATAAAAATCGAACAGCAGACCCATGAAGCGGCCATTCTAACCTTCGAAAGCGTTATCAACGAAAAAGACAAAACAGTTTTTGGATACAGCCAAGAAACAGGTATAAAGGCCGCACCCAACTACGTGTGCAAAATATGCCATCTAATATTTCAGTCGCAGAAAACTTTACGGATGCATCAGAAAAGAAAGCATAAAGTTTACAGAAAATCTTTCAAACACATATGCGATTACTGCGGTATGGCTTATGAGATGAAAAACAGTTTGGCAGCTCATATTAAAAGAAAACATGGACCTAATTCTTGTCCAGATGACAGGGAGGAAAGAACGTGTGAAATATGTGCACTAGTCTTCAAAGGAATGACTAGGTTAAGAATGCATATGAGAAGAAAACACAATCTCTTTGAGGATTCTTTCCAGTATGAATGCCAAGATTGTGGGCTCACTTATGATAAATATAGGAGTTTAGTTGTTCATAGACAAAGGAAGCATAGTAATGTTACCAAACCGGAAATAAATCAATGGTTTAACTGTCCCTTTTGCCCTAAAATCTTCACTAAACGAGAAACATATGCCCGACATGTTCAAAGAAAACACAGGATCGACGAAGAAGCGGAAGACAATATAGCCCCAGAATATCTAGAGAGCTGTGTTAATAAGGACAGTGGGGAGATATCTTGTAACGAATGTCCATTAGTCTTCTCATCTCTAAATTTCCTTAAACTCCATATGAGAAGAAAACATAATGCATTAAAAGAAGATTTCCGATTAAAATGTATGATCTGTAATTTGTCTTACGATAAAATTGAGAGTTTGAAAAGACATGTTAGGAGAAAACATGACAGTGGTGCTCATTGCGATGTGTGTAACAAACAGTTTGACACTAGGGAACAGTATTTAAACCATTCCCATGTGAAAGAAATTAAGGAATGCCCTATATGCGGATTAATATTTTCTTCACAAGGTGGTCTTGGAAAGCATTTAAGGTGTACACACAAAATTGATACACCCAAAACTGTATTCTGCAATGTGTGTAATGAAGGATTTCATGATAAAAGACAGTTGAAACCGCATTTACTGAAAGTGCATTTAAATGTGTCATACACCTGCAGGTTTTGTATGAAAGTGTTCAAAGCTAAAGAGAGTTACAGACGGCATATTATGTTTAAACACCCGGTACCAAGTCATACTACTAACGATCAGCAGAAATGTGAGCAGTGCACTGAGACTTTTGCAGACGAATTTGAGCTTAGTCGTCATGTAAATACAGTCCATTCTAAGAAGTTTGAATCCGAAAATCCTATTATTGAAATAAAAAAAGAGGAAGATATAAAAGAGTTGTTTCAATGCACAAAATGTCCGGAAAACTATCCTACATGGGTACAACTTAGACTGCATTATGAGCAGAACCACCAGTTAGTACAAGACACTCAGTGTCAAATCTGTGGGCAAATTTTGCCTACAAACGAACTTGCCAAACACATAAAACAGGAACACACGGAAGAAACTACTATGGAGTGTAAATATTGCGAATTTAAAACGGCGATTAAAGCTAGTATGACGCAACATATGTTAAGACACAAAAATGCTACAACCATTCATTGTGAATATCCGAATTGCAGATTTAAGTCTTTCTATGAAGACGCTATGGTTAAACATAAGAAAAAACATGTCGACCAAGGTGTGAAATTGCAGTGTAGTAAATGCCCCTTCCAGTCTATGAATAAATACATTTTAAGGTATCATGAAGAAGCGCATGTTACTGGTAAAAAAAGGTACATATGTGATCAGTGTGACTATGCTACTATACTACCTGCGAACTTAGTTCAACATAAGTACAAGCATTCTACCGAAAAGAGGTTTAAATGCGAATATTGCCCATTCGCTACTAAATATAATACGTCGTTACGTTTTCATGTTAAGAAAAAACACTGTGATCTCCCTTCTTTTGTTTGAATTGTGTTAAATTATTAAAATATTTGGTGTTATGCTGTGGTTTTAGTTACTAAAGGGCCTACCACGAACGGAATATTTTCTCGTTGTCGCCGCAGTTCAGAAGCGAGTGAGTTCTTCCAATCTACTTGGACACTCCGTCATTTTTATGTATATATGTTTGTATGCATGTATGTTTGTTCGACGATAACTCGAGTATCGTTGGTTGGATGGTCGTGAAATTTGGCAGGCGGCTAGATGACATGAATACATTTTTTAAGTTCCAATATCAGCCAAAATTTACAAAATAGAGGGGTCACAAGTGCACTTCGGGGCGAACCACTAGTATACTCTATCTACGTATCATCATCATCATCATCATTTCAGCCGAAAGACATCCACTGCTGGACATAGGCCTCCCCCAATGATTTCCACAATGACCCCTTCTGCGCCACCCGCATCCAGCGGACTCCTGCGACCTTCACCAGGTCATCAGTCCACCTTGTGGGGGGCCTACCCACGCTGCGCCTTCCGGTACGCGGTCGCCACTCGAGAACCTTTCCGCCCCAACGGCCATCGGTTCTACGTGCAATTTATGTACCCCGCCCACTGCCACTTAAGTTTAGCGATTCGGAGAGCTATATCGGTTACTTTGGTTCTGCTGCGGATGGTCTCATTCCTGATACGATCTCGCAGAGAGACTCCTAGCATAGCTCTCTCCATTGCCCTTTGGGTGACTTTGAGCCGTCTTATGAGGCCCATTGTAAGCGACCACGTTTCAGTACCGTGTGTCATCACGTATCGTAATCATCTACGTATCTATCTACGTATATAAAAATATAAATCTCTCAATAAATAAATCTTTCTCAATAAATACTTGGACACTCCGTCATTGTATGTTTATTTGACGATAACTCGAGCGTCGTTGATTGGATCGTCGTGAAATTTAGCAGGTGGTAATATGAGATAAATACAATTTTTAAATTGAATATGAGCCAAATCGGTCAAAGGGTTGCCGATATATACGTATTATAAGTTACTCTATGACACATTGCTAACAGATCGGATGACCGTAGGGGTCAAAGACTTCGATGTGCGACCATGCCGATGCCGACCATGTACACTATATTGCAATAGTGCGAGTATTACACGGCGCGATTTTTCTGGGCCAATTTATCACATTGGCTTGTGTATAACGAAAAGGAAAATATAGGGAGTTTACCCCGGGTATAGGGAGGGGCAGGGTACCCCGATGATCGGCCCCAAAGGATCGCCTCATGTAATGGCTCCTTTATGCCTGATCTGGCCACCACGGAAGAATAACTAAAGGATGGAAGTAGTACAAAAACTGTCAAATGACAACATCACAACAGTTTGGAGCGGCCTTGAAATTGGCAGTGGATTTCCCAAATATCGTAAGTCTAACCTAATAACGTGCCTCTTACGACATTTGCAAAATCCACTTTCAAAATATGCGACCAAGTTCAGTTGTAATGCATTGATACCGACTCGACTACCAAATTACAACGATGTATTTAATTTGGCTGCTTGGACGAATTGCATCAAAAGAGATCAGCAAATCTGTCAACCTACAGAATCGGAAAAATAACAAACATATATACATCTCTTTGTAACACGTCCATTACTTGGTGAGGAAGTGAAGGATGGGTTTATGACTTTGATGTTCTTAGGGGGGCTTGGTGGCCACCAAGACTGATATACACATGCTCATTAATGTCATTGATGCCAGGGTAGTTTATTTATTTATTTATGTTAAGGAGAACCAACAGCTTTATTCTGTTGTACACTGTTCATTTAAATAAACAGTGTACAACAGCAGGATAAAAAACGGTGCAATACAGGTACTGTTACACATCCTCATTACTAGCATGCTTGTGTTTGTGTAACAGTGCCTTGACAGTTGAGCGCTTGAGGCGCACATGTAAACAAGGCATTACGCATGACTCGCCTCGCCTACTACCAAATTACGGAACGTACCCTTATTGTCAAAGTCAGTGTTTTACGAGTTAATTTTGTAACAAAAGAAAAGGTATTTAAAAACACTGAAAAAGAGTTTTAGAGCCTTATATTGAATTAAATGGCGTGATTATTGTAGCGGATGCACCAACTCAGCGCTATAAATAGCTGTGAGTGAAGTCAGCAAAGCGCTGCTAATGTTATCAAACAAATAATATCTTCTAGACCAAATAGAAGTTTTGAAGCCCTCTAGTGAAATCGCGATGTTTTAACCGCTGATGCACTAAAATAAACTCGCGGGCGTGTTAATTTTTAGTGTACGTGTGTTGTTAACTCAACAAACATGGATTTACTCGATCTTCCTGTGGTTATGGTCGAGAATATCCTTTCATATTTAACTTATGATGAAATCGCGAAGAATAGAGTGGTAAGTACCTTTTATTTAATTCCAAAATAGGTTATTATTGCTTCGTTAACTAGGTTGCCTTAATTTTCGGTTTAAAGAAATTTAATTTTAACTGTTTTAGTTGCTATATTCACAGGATTATCATTACATAATTTGAGTAATTTGGAGGAATTGTGTTAGTATATTTTTTGTTGCAAACGTACTACGTTTTTTGTATAATCAAAAAAGACTTACCAAATAATAATAAAATACTTGTTATTGTTTATTTATATTGAGGGCACTTTTGAAAAACAAAACATCTTTGTCCTAAGTCTTTTAAACTCTTTATGATCATAGAAACCCCTAACATTCTAAGTTTGCACTGACTTGTAAGCAACATAGAAAAACAAAATTCCTATGTTTATGATGGGGTTGTTATGCTACATCAGTCAAGTCTAGAACTAAGTCTTGGACATACTCTAGAATTATTGGCACAGTAAAGTTCATTAATGGATTTACTGTAATGGCGATTACTGTATAAAAAAGTGCTTAAGCCACAACAAATACTTTCTTTTTGCTTTGTGAACTGAATCATGAATTCATGAAACAGCAGATTTTATTATTACACATGGATGAAAAATTTTGGTGCGCCTGTCGACACGCTGCAGATAAAACCTCTATGAGCCGATGGTTGAAAACTCTTTCTGTGAGCCACTTACAACATAGGATACATAGAGAAAGACATTCAGATTGGTATTTTTTTCTCAATGAGTATAAATTATTCTAACATTTTTTGTAAACTTGTTATTGTAGGTGTGTAAGGCTTTCAATGAGCTCTCAATGCGGATGCTTAACCGAGGATTCCTTATGATAGAGAGACGTCATGCCCTTGCACTTAAGACTGTTAAATCACAGCTGCCGAGACGGGAATCAGAGCGAAGGTAATTATTTTTATATATATATATATATATATTACTTGTTTTATCCAGATAATTATTTACATGAAAATGGAGCCCATATCACACTCTTAGTGGCGAGTTTCAAAATATACTTTATTGTGAAGGTAATTGAAAATATGTATTTATTCAGAATTAATGGTTATCTTTTCAATGATTAAGGCTGGGCGCACTAATCTCAATTCTTACTCTCAATAATTCACAAAAAACTGCCCTAAGTACTTGGGCCTGAATGAATACTACTGGTACCACAATTGCAGTTTAGGACACTATAGCTACTTTTAAAGGTTCCATACCCAAAGGATGAAAACGGGACCCTATTACTAAGACATATTAAAATTCTCATAGCGGGTTACTCACGTCAATAAAGTCGAAAATAGCTCGACATGTTTCGCATGACTCATGAATAAGGGACACGGACTGTTCCGAAACATGTCGAGCTATTTTCGACTTTATTGACGTGAGTAACCCGCTATGAGAATTTTAATATGTCTGATACTCACGGGAGTTTCCTATTACTAAGACTTCGCTGTCCTTCTGTCTACTCTCTGTCTGTCAGCAGGTTGTATCTCATAAACCGTGACAGTAAGACTGTTGAAATTTTCACAAATGATGTATTTCAGAACAACAAACACTAAAAAACAGAATCATAAAATACTTAAAAGGGGCTCATACAACAAACGCGATTTTTTTGCCGTTTTTATAGATAATAGCACGGAACCCTTCGTGCGCGAGTCTCGCACTTGGCCAGTTTTTTAGTTAAATATTATTATACAGTTAGCATTGAATAGTTAATGGGGTCAAAAATATCACATACTTTTGTTATCTTGTTACTGTTGCAACATAATTGTGTCAATATCAATTTGATGCTGATCAAACAGTATATGTACGGATTTAATGTAATAAATTGTAATTATGACTATGCTTGTCTTGCAAAATTGAATAGTTCCCTTTGTTCATCATCCGATCTAATGAAAAAATATGAAAATCTGACCTCATTTATTGAGTCAGATATGGAGCCTGGGTCCGCTTTGACAACTAATCCCAAGGTTTTGGCGTAGCCGCTAGGGAAAGCGCGCTTACGAAAGTGACTGCCATATGACCTTCCAACCCAGAGGGTAAACTAGGCCTTATTGGGATTACTCCCGTTTCCTCACGATGTTTTCCTTCACCGAAAAGGGATTGGTAAATATCAAATGATATTTCGTAGATAAGTTCCGAAAAACTCATTGGTACGAGCCGGCAGGATTTGAACCCGAGACCTCCTGATTGTAAGTCTCACTTCATACCGCTGGGCCACCAAAGCTCTTATGTTATGGCTGTACAAAAGATTGCGTCAGAAAATTCTATTATTGTACAGTCGCCATCAGATATATCGGAGCGTCCGAGGCGTGCAAAATATCTGAACAGGCACTCTAACGCCTTGACAATAGAGGCGTGTTCAGATGTTTGTGAACACCTCGGACGCTCCGATATATCTGATGGAGACTGTACTCTGTCACCTCTGTTCTCAATACACTCAATAGTAGGATTAGTAGGTACTATCTGTTCCGTGACAGACCTCGCATATTATGCTATATTATATCCATATGTATATTAGCTTGTGTAAACAATGATATCAACCTCGCGTTTCTGAGGTCATTAAGTATGTAGGTATTATAGTCACGTGTGTTTATTGTTTATTAATGTTTGAATGCATTTATCTTCTAGAAAATTACCTAGATAATTAATTTGCTTGGCCGTATGCGACCTGTCATGATAAATGCATTCAGGCCTACTTTTAGCCCCTTACGGGCTACTATTGCATATCCGCCCCACTGCTGGACACAGAGGGGATTAGTAGGGTTTGCATTATTCGTCCAATTTTAGTATTCGAATAATACGAATACTTCGATTTTCATTATTCGAATATTCGAATAAAACGAATAAAACGAATATTTTTGAAAAATAAGGCTAAATAATGATTTTTAGTAGTTTAATTGTTAAATATGTAGGTATGCTTTATTCCTTTAACATTGTTACAGGAACAAGAGCGATTGGTTGACTATTCCTAATGTTGGTATCTAAGCTTTTCCCAAAAAAAATCCCGAACACCTAATGCTTCCAGATCTGGACCTTCATGGGCTCACTCAAATCAGAATCACGAGCTGATTCGATCCTGATAATAAAAAAATGACCCTAAATTTCCATATAAAATTTAAGTTTTCATTACGCCATGCTCAACGTAAGTGCAACAAAAATGTGGCGAAATAGAAAGGATTTTTTGTGGTATTTTTTTACTATCAAGATTCAATCAGATCGTGATTCTGATTCGAATGGGCACAAGCGAATCAAGATCTGGAAGAATCAGGTTTACGGATTATTTTGTAAAACACTACTCTACAGACTACCCGCAACACTTCAGATCCTTTTCAACCTTAACCTTACGCACATGTTTGAGTTAAGCAAATGAATAAAGTCTATTTTTATTTGAATCTTATTTGTATTGATACTTGTTAAGACTGCAAAATATAAAATGGTAACAACACACACACACACATGGTAACAAGTGGTATGGTAACAAGTAACAATGCCTAGGCGGCTAATTAAATTTTAACTAACGTGGCTTAGCTCAAGTTGAGGTAGAATAATGGGTTCACTATAAATCGCTGATATGATATCTCTAAAAGTAATAAAGATATGGTCTGAAGAGAGTGTAAACTCAATCAAAAATTGGTGCATACCGACTGCACTGTGTAAAACCAAATAGTATTTACCGATTAAGTCAAGTCAATATAATATACATGTCATTGAAATATGGCACTGGGTGTATAATTACAGCATGCACGAAAAATATAAACGAAGAGCAGGATCTATTTCTTATGCGGTATTCGACAATCCATATCGCTCTTGCCAGAGTAGTGGTGCCGCAGTCGCAATCGAAAACAACTCATGGTACGCACACAGGTAATGGCTGGCTTATTGAGCTTTTAGGGTTTCTGTTTATTTCAGTATAGGTACAATTATAAAGCACGAATCAAATCATTTATTAAATGTAATAAATGTTTTGATTCATGTTTTTGTGTTTTTTTAAGTAGTCACACTACTATATATAAATTATAAATTGAAAGAGATGGCATATACTAAAGAAGAAGTGACCAAGGTCACTTTTTCTTTAGTATATGACATCTCTTTCAATTTATAATCAGTATAGGTAGTTTCACGAGAGTTGAATTGAATGATTTCACACACAGCTACATAAAGTACTCATTACAAAAAAAGTAAATGAATGAAATGAATGTTAGTGTCAATGAAAATACTATATACTATACTATATTTTCATTGGTATAAAAACTTTTTAGTCTATTTTACAATTCACTGTATTCACTGTTGCCATTGGTACGAAAAAAGAACAGTGCTTAATTTCAAAATCTCTATCTCATTACATGACAATGTTGTTGTGTCCTAACTTAAGCCTAGTGGGACGACCTATAATACAAATTACTTAGCAAGTAGCCGAATTCTCAATCCTTTTACCAATTATAGTACGATATTTGGGTAGCTTTAGAAAATTTTATTTTCGGCTTTTTTTTACTTTGAATTAAAATCTGTTTCCACGGAGTTATCAAAGTGAAATACAATTAAAACAGGCATTTTATTACAGGTTTTCGTAAAAAATAATAATTTCTGAATAAAATCTGCACTATTCGAAATATTCGTTTTATTCGAATAATGAGTGTTGTAGTATTCGAATAATATTTATGGCGAATAATTCGAATATTCGAATATTCGAATATTCGAATTGCAAACCCTAGGGATTAGGTTGTAGTCCCCACGCTGGTACAAAGCCGGTTAAGTCCTCACAGCTTTGAGTTTCTTCGCGTTTGTAATGGTATGCAGGTTTCCTTACGATGATTTACTTCAATGAAAAACAAGTAGTAAATCATTATTATAAAATAATTCAGTCTAGGTATAAATGCATATACCAGGGATGTTGCGGATCCATATTTTTGACTGCGGATATTAAAAGACTCACATTCGCGGATACGGATGCGGACGCGGGTGTAAGATTAGGTATGTAAAAAAAACCCCGAATGTTTATTCAAAAAATAAAGGACAACAAAAACAAACTCTTCATTTCTTGTCGATTTTCTTCAAGGACGTACGAGTTCTTTCGGTGAATTTTGAGAACGTAACAATATTCCTATTAGGTAACGGTGAAATTACCTATTTACCTAGCACGTGCGCTGTCGCCGAGACGTTGCTGTACCGACTTGTTCCACATCCGCAATTGGCTTGAATGCGGATTTTGAAAATAGATCCGCGGTTGCGGATGCGGATGCGAATAGTCGCAACATCCCTGGTATATACGTCTCACTGTTGGGCACAGGCTTCCTCTCAAGCACGCGAGGGATCGCGCTATAGACTATAGTCCCCAAGCATTAGTAACTAATAAACATCAAATAATATTTCGTAAATAACGAAACGGCCTCCTAGCCCAGTCGGTAGTGACCCTGCCTACGAAGCAGGAGGTCCCGGGTTCGAATCCTGGTCAGGGCAATTATTTGTGTGTTTATCACGAATATTTGTTCCTGAGTTATGGATGTTTTCTATGTATTTAAGTATTTATATGTATCGTCATCTATTATATATATATCGTCGCCTAGTACCCACAACACAAGCCTTATTGAGCTTACCGTGGGACTAGGTCGATTTGTGTAAGATTGTCCCATAATATTTATTAAAAAAAAAAGTTCCGAAAAACGAATGACAGTATGATGTGTTACCTTTAGGTTACAAGCTGTAGGTTTCCTGTCAGTCAAGATGTCATGTAATTGTAAGAATATACATTAGTCATTTTGTACATGTGATCAGTGGTGTAGCCTGTGTTGGGGGGTTTCAAAATAGGCAATGGCGGGGGGCTGTATATTAAATGGTGTCGGTAACTAAACTACCGCCATTGCATTAAACTGTGAACAAATAAAGAGTCAACACATATTAAATTGCAACGGTTAACAAAAATACTTGAGTGTTAACCGTTGCAATTTAATATCAGTATGACTCACGAAAGTTTAAATTATGAGAGTCAACACCTGTATATTTTTAATATATTTTCAGATACCACCCTTTGGCACGGCACTGCGATATACTAACGTCAATTGAGACCCGGATTTCGATGCTCAACATGACTTACTCCAAATTTATCGACAGTGGAGTATGCTGCTTTATACCCGGAAAGGTAATCTCTCTCTTTCTTTCTTACAATTAAACGATAACTATAAATGGAAATCGTTTAACTTGATAAAGAAATACCCAAAAGTATTTAGGTTGTGGAAATTAGTGAAACGAGTTGTCGTTATATTCTCTCCGTCTGCCTTTATATTCTCGAATGTTCATATATTCGTTTCACTACTTCATTGAAAGTTTTTAACTTTGTCCATTTGGTGCATTCCACTAGATGCATGGCAGCTACTTCAATCAAATCTGTAAAGTTCGAGGGTTAATCCACGTAAAAGTAACGTGAGTCACTTCAATTCGTGTTAATTTGAATTATAGATGCAAATGTATGATTCAATATACACCTAGGGAAAGTAACACTTATTTTGAAATAAATTATAACTTGAATTTGCATCATGAATAAAGGGAACAATGCAATAAAATGGTGACTCACGTTACTTGAGAATATACTCGAGAGAGAGGAACGTGAGAATATACTGCCAAGCCAAGCCAAGTCTAGAAATATTATCAGACACAAAATCGCTTTCTTAGCGTTCACTTTCAGAACTGTTGAAAATAATCGCATTTTGTAAGGGACATTTTTTATTTTGGTACACTTCATACTTTTGATTTGACTTGATTATCTTATAAAATTCAATGTTATTACATTGACTATTTCCAACTTTAGCTTCGCCCATAGTCACTTTCAGTGCAAACATCTCCCACTATCAACTTATTTTGCAGGTAATAGACGAGATTCGTAGAGTCCTACACATCGCTGAGAACATGCAGTCGCCCCCCAGGGCCCACGAAGTCCTACAGGAGTTGCGGGACATCTCCAGTATGGCTATAGAACATTTTGATGACAAGATATCCCCTGCATTAAGGGCGAGATTACAGCAACAGGAAGCGCCTATGCCACCGAGGCCACATGGTAAATATTATGTACATAGAATAAGTTGCTAATTTAGCATTTGAATACATATAAAAAGTAGCTGTTTTAGCAAGATTAATAGCTAAGAACTGAAAAAACATAAATCATTAATTCAAACTTCCCAAATTTTGTACAAATATTAGCAACTTTTAAATTAATCTGAAAAACTCTAAAACTGGCTACTTGAGGCCTTGCTGCTCATATTTAGAACGCTTTCAGCTCTTTTACCGCACATAGTAGGGTAGGGTTGGTAATTACCATGGTTGTTTGCAACCTGTGGCATATTGTTCAGTGCTAAGTTCGCGAAGTCTTACAGGAGTTACAGGACATCTACAGTATGTCATTGGGTTTGAAATTACGTCCGCATACTTTTATTATCTTAAAAGGCTCGATATCAAATATGACATTAAACCTTTTTATAGTAAGTAAGAATTTTAAATGATCACATGTATTAATTAAAATATATCAACATCTTTTTTATCTATATCAAATCCAAATACAAATACAAATGTTTATTAATAACGCCAAAGTTACAGGTCATCGATCCTACATACTAGCAGGTACAATAGTGCAATTAATATAACGTATTACAACGTATCTAATATAGCTTATGTCAACGGCAGTGACAAAAATTCCTCGACATTGTATAAAGTTAGTGTCAACAGCCACTTTCGCAGCTTACATTTAAAAATATCGGTGGAGGTTGCATTTCTGACCTCTGCGGGCAGTCTATTATATACAGACGGACCCATGACATACGGAGATCGCTTTGACTTGGACAGTTTGTGCTTAGGGGAGACGAGGCGATATTCAAACTTGTTACTGCGAAGCGCATGACTCCCGTCCGTACCGCGTGTTTTAAACAAATTTATATTCAAGCGTGTGAAAAGTGCCACCTGGTACACAAGTTCGCTTGGTAACGTAAGGATACCTAGGTCCTCAAAAAGGTTCCTGCATGAGGTATCCCTTGATGTTTTTGCCACTGCGCGCAATGCTTTTTTTTGCATTCTAAATGGTCGCTGAACGTCGGCCGCGCGTGCCCACAACTCCGCACCATATGTGAGAAGGCTGTGCACTGTTGCGAAATAACAGGAGCGTACGACGCTGAGTGTCGCGGTGTTGGCCAGCCTACCCAACGCGAAACATGCGCGCCCCAGCTTCAGACTCAGTTCGTCAATCTGCTCGTCCCAGATTAGCGCGCAGTCGATTTTGAAGCCCAGCAGCTTTGTTGATCGTACTTGCTGCAATATAGTATCGCCGGCCCTAACATTGAATGATTTCTGATTTCGACCGTTCAATTCAAAGGTCATGAAGCAGGTCTTATCTCGGTTCAACGCTAGGCCGTTCGACGAAAACCACTCTTCGAGCTTACGGACTACCCTATTAATTTTGACTTCGAGCATAGCATCCGAGGGGGCTTCTATTACCGCAGCCACGTCATCCGCGTACATGAATAATTCAGCGTCGCCTATGGCCATGGGGAGGTCGTTTAATAGGAGGCTGAAGAGAGTATTCGATAAACAGGATCCCTGTGGCACTCCTAGGCCATTCTCTACCTCCTCAGACCTGACACGCCCTGCCTCGCCCGCAACAACTTGAGTCCTATTAGACATAATCCTATATAGACTATTAGACATAATCCCTAGAACTTGTCCCGAGTATGCCCAGGTATGTTCATAAGATACGACCGGTTGGCGTAGTTGCCTAGTTGGTAGCGAGTAGCGACCCTGCCTGCTAAACCGATGGTCTTGGGTTCGAATCCCGGTATGGATGGATTTGTGTGATGAACACAGATACTTGTTCCTGAGTCATTTATATTTTCTATGCATTTATGTATTTGTATATTATATAAATCGTTGTCTGAGTACCCGTATCACAAGCCTTATTGAGCTTACTGCGGGACTTAGTCAATTTGTGTAAGAATGTCCTGTAATATTTATTTATTATTATTATTTATTTATATACTTTTTGTCCACAGTATTTTCTGCACTCGCGATCCGCCAAGAAGTGTCGTCCCTCCGCCGGCGCTCCATACTGAACGCCAAACTGTCCCTGTACCTCGCTACGCAGTACAAGAAGTACCGCAACAAAGTGAGTTTATCGATTAACTTAAGTAGACCTTGAACCTGTCAATTAAACCTTTCTTTTTCCTAGCGCTCGAATGTTAAATAATCATCACCACAAAATTTCTTATAGGATCACTCTCGTCCGTCCGTCCGTCTGTCTTTCAAGACCCTTTATCTCAGGAACGCGTAGAGTTAGCAAGTTTAAATTGAACCCACATACACAGATCTGCGTTCCCTTAAAGCAGTGAAAAAACCAAACCACTACGTCAACGCAATCAAAAGATACGGCCGTTTATGTCACATTTCCCATACATTTGCAATGGTTATCAAAATGTATATGGTACTTCCACAGTTAACCTAGAAATTTGGTAAAAAGCAAGAGCGTGTAGCGCAAGTACAGGAAAAAATCCAAATATCTTATAATTGTCGCACACCGAGAGCTCCGTACCAGCCGCCAGTATTTTTAAGTACCTACATAAGGTCATATATGGAGGGGGCATCCTTTGTCCGGAACCCTTGATGGGCGAGTTCCGATTCAACACAAGTCTTGTAGACTATATTTTCAGACTAATGTTTTTTTTTAAATAATAGTGCGCCGGTTAAGTCAAAGTCAAAGATTCAATTGAATGAGACGTGTTCAAGTGTAGTTCGGTCACTTTTAGATTTTAAGTCAGTGTTTAATCAGGACAGTGGCTTGCTAAAGTTGCTAAAAGCGATTCCCAGCAGTGGGCTATGGAAGGCTAAAATAATGATGATTGTGTAGATGGTGTATTATATTCAAATTCAAATATTTTAATTCAGACTCGTGAGTCCATATATTGTTAGTTACATTTTTTTTACTTATGAGCTATGTTAGGATACCTACAATAAAAATTTCAAATTCTTAAAACTACACTAACTACTTCGGTCACTACTACTTGACATATGTCAAAGTAGTAGTGACCTTCCCCATCGAATGCCACATTATGGGGCAACTGAATCTATCAGCAATTACTTTCAGAATGCTGTTTTGACTCTCCCTTATGCGACCCATCAGAGATGCGACTGTTTTGCGCATGATCGCATGAAAATCGTCGGTGTGCTTTTGTGCAAACATTTCTGATGCACTGCACCACTTAGGGAGTCTTAACAGCATTCTGAAGACATTGTAATACTGAATGCGAAGGGCGTTGTAGGCTCGTTTGGTATACCGAACCCAGAGGCTGCTCGAGTAAAAAGATTGATTATACGCCTTGAATAGCGTTATTTTTACTTCTTCGGAGCATCTAGCGAACCTTCGGCCAGCATATTTCCTCTCACCGACAACGGCCTTCGCTCTCTCTCGATATCACTGTCATCACACAGGTCAACTGTTATTATGTGGCCCAAATATTTAAAGCGGTCCACGACTTTCAATACAACTCCACCGGCGGAATACAGTATGGTTTTATTTATTTGGGTGCCCCTTATCAGCAGATGATTGAGTACCAGAAGATCGCGTGGCGGCAGCGGATAGTTATCCGACGCATGCTGCAGCGACAGAGGAGGCAGGAGGCTAATATTGGTAATTACTATATTTTACAATACAATACTATACTTGAGCGTTACAATACAGTAAGTTGGGGAGGTTGGTGGCCCAGCGGTAAGACCGTGCGACTTTCAACCGAAAGTGGCGGGTTCAAATCTTAGCTCGTATGTACAAATGAGTTTTTCGGAATTGATGTACGAGATATCATTTGATAATATTGTCATCTGTTACCGCGATTGTTGTTCATTCAAATTAAACACTTTAGAATGGATTAATCGCGTTTATTAACACCCATGACCCTATTAACACCCTGGCACGTTCCGAGCCCTTTACAGTACTCGTTTTCACAGGGTTCAAATGATGACTGAGATAATGCGAGTTCTCCCCGTCAATCAAAAAAGTTACTTGTGCAAACTATTTAGTATGATTTGATATTAAGCAATTCGGTGAAGGACAACATCGTGAGGAAACCGGCTTCAATCTCAATAAGGCCTAGTTTACCTTCGAAGTTGAAAGGTCAGATGGCAGTCGCTTTCTTAAAACGAGCGCCTACGCCAAATCTTGGGATTAGTTGCCAAAGCGGACCCTAGACTCCCTGAGTCGTGGCGGGAAAACGCTAGGAAGAAGATTACAAGGGGACCGGCTAGACACTCAATCTGGAACGCCGATACAGGCCCTTCTATCTTAAAATAATAGAGATGACATCTAGGTTGAAAAACTATCATTCTAATTAGTCCGTCAGTTAGATTGTCGAAAATGATAAGACACGTATTTTTTCCTTTTTCAATTAAACTAAAATTGACCAAGATATAGAACATCAAAGTTCCGGGGTGGGGGCTTGTGACGTCACTACTAGGTAAGAATTGTACCTAATATAGTGACGTTACGCGAAACTTGAACGCACTGTATTTCCGTCATTTTTGATTTGACGGAACAAAAGAAAAAATACGTGTACGATATTTTTTTAATCTAAGCGAGTTGACCGCCCACGTAGGACGCTGCGTAAGTGTCAAATTCATACACAGAACTACCAAAACTGTTAAAAGTTTGTAGGCTGTTGGCACAGGTCATGTTCCAAACAAGACTATATGAAAAAGTGTCGCAACTGCAGAACGTTTATGGCGTAATTTTTTCGGCTGATTGGGTATCTAGCCCCCATTAAAAAACCATAATAATATAAAGTGTAATCACACATCACAATAAGGTTACCTAACTTAACGCCCTGGCTAACACCAACAAAGTTACACTTAGATGGGTACCAGGACACTCCAACATTGCTGGAAACGAAGCAGCGGACGAACTTGCCAGAAAGGGCGCGGACACGCTCCTCGTTGGCCCGGAACCGTTTTGCGGAGTTACAAAACGAGAGGCATACTCTCTGCTAAACAATCTTGAAAAGATGAGGGCAATCGCAGAGTGGAAATCCGTAAAAGGAAACACACACTCGAAAGCTCTAATATTAGGGTTCAACAACAAAAACACTAAAGAGCTCTTAGGGCTCAAGAGGTACAAAGCCTGTGCGGTGGTCAGAATTCTGACTGGGCACTGCAAGTTGAACAAGCACATGTTTCTAATGGGTAAGAAACAAGACGCAGCAAGGTTCTGCCAGGAAACAGAGGAAACTGCGATGCACATCCTCTGCTCCTGCGGACCACTAATGCACAAAAGAAGTATCCACCTCGGTAGGCACGAACTGCAACCCTGTGAGATACACAACATTACAGCCCAAAGAATTTGGAACTTTCTGGACTCAACGGGAATCAGTAATGAATTATAAAGGGCTGCCACAATAGATCACAACTGGTCGACGCGGCATCTTCACTAGCCCAAAACAACAATAATAAATAAAAATAATACCTAACAACTACAGAAATGATACATACATGCCACTATTTTATTCATTTTTATTTCGTGGCACTTCTCTAATCTTGTAATTGTACTGTATATTTTGTAGGGTGTGCAATCTCGGTATTGCGAGATCTCGAAATACCGAGATCTTGCACTAATTTCGCAAGATTAATCTTGCACCCTAAACCGTGCGCGATCTCGCAAGATTCGCAAGATTGCACAGCGACACATTCCATGACCATTCGTGAGCGTGGCTATGCGCAAACTAAAGTGACAACACGCCTCTATCATCAATCGCAAAAACTCCTCTCTCTCTAAATGAAGAATTAGAAATGATATTGAAAGCCCGACCGCAAGAACGCCCTCCATGTGCAACTGGTTCATTATTTGATAAGATTATTAGACAAGAAATGAATCTCTTTGAATCAGGAGGCGCAAAAGGACAAAAGTCAGCGTTTCAATGCTTGTCACCAGTAGTGCCAACAAGTGTAGAGGCTGAACGAGCTTTTTCTGCGGCTGCGTATTTGGCACGAAACATAAGAAGCCAGTTGGCTGATACCACATTAGACATGCTCTGTTTTTTTTCGAAGTTTCTTCCAAAATTATCCATAATTTTTAAATAAATGTTCAATTTATTTTATATGCAAATTCTTTCGATATTTTAACCACAGAACATAGAACAAACAATAGCAAAGCACGAATCAAATCATTTATTAAGTATTTGTAATAAATGTTTGATTTATGTTTTTGTGTTTTTCTAAGCAGTCACACGCCCATATATAAATTATAAATTGAAAGAGATGACATATACTACAGAAAAAAGTGACCAAGGCCCCCGGTGAGCAGGGCTGGAATCGAACCAGCAACCTCCTGCTTTTGCGGCAGAGCAGAGCAGGAGGTTGCTGGTTCGATTTCAGCCCTGCTCACCGGGGGCCTTGGTCACTTTTTCTGTAGTAGGTACCTATACTTAATATGTCATCTCTTTCAATTTATAATCATAGAACAATAGCTTAATAATTAAATAAATTAAAAAATTAATGAATTCTAATAATAACGAAAATATTTCGTTAATTCGCAAGATCTCGCAAAATACCGAGATCTTGCAAGATTAGGCCTGTTGAATCTTGCAAATACCGAGATTGATAATTATGCTGCAAGATTGCACTCCCTAATATTTTGTGTGTCCACGAATAAATTATTTCTATTTATTTCTATTTATATAGTTTTGACTACAAAACTCTCGGGAAACTTGAACATATTAAATCATATTTAAAACGGGTCACTCAGGTAATTTAGTCGATTATCGCTCGACATGTTTCGTTCTTTACGAAGATCGTCATCAGGAGCGACCGCCCGCGACAGAGGCAAGTCGTACACTGAGTGGTCGCTCCTGATGACGTTCTTCGTAAAGAACGAAACATGTCGAGCGAAAATCGACTAAATTACGTGAGTGACCCGTTTTAAATATTATTTAGTATTTTATATGGTTATTTATATTTCCAGCGGAGCTTAAGCGGCGCATGGACGAGTGCGACATTCGCTACAGCGAGCTCACACACACGAAGCCAGCGGTCGGCGCTAGTATGTCAGGTGATTGATAACTTCTAAAGTAAATTCAAATGCTATATTTCAAACCATACTTATAATTACTGTAAAATTAGACTTTAAAATTGACAGTTTGTTTAGTACGACTTCCGGTTAGTAAGACGTGATATCGACGGTCTCTTCGACGTCGTTATAAGCGGATTCTACTGTACATTTATTTTTACGTGACATTTTTTAATTTATTTATTCCCCCTACCCTTACCGATTTATAAATTTAGCGCGCTCTTTATTCCTACTCGTGTGGTACTGCGCAACTTTTAGTGACAATCTAATGTTGAACGGCCTCCTAACCTAGTTGGTAGTGACCCTGCCTACGAAGCAGGAGGTCCCGGGTTCGAATCTTGGTTAGGGCATTTATTTGTGTGTTCATTTGTTCCTGAGTTATGGATGTTTTGTATGTATTTAAGTATTTATATGTATCTATCTATTATATATATCGTCGCCTAGTACCCACAACACAAGCCTTATTGAGCTTACCGTGGGACTAGGAGGATTTGTGTAAGAGTGTCCCCTAATATATATTTATTTGATTATATTTGAATGCGCAGGCGCGGAGCCGCCGGCGCCGGCGCGGCCGCCGCTGCCGCTGCGGCACTTCGGCAGCCAGATCAAGCTCGACCTCTCCGTGCTGCCCATCGGCACCGTCCGCCGCGGACGGAACGGTCAGTCAGTCATTTTCATTAAATGAAATGAAAAAATTAAATGAAAATTATTATTATTATTCTTTTTTTTTTATACTACGACGGTGACAAACAAGCATACGGCCCGCCTGATGGTAAGCGGTCACCGTAGCCTATGGACGCCTGCAACACCGGGGGTGTAACATGCGCGTTGCCGACCCTTTAAAAAAAGGAGGATTCGCTGTGTTGACAGCTAAACGGGCCAAGGGCTTTGCTCCGTGGGTCCCCAGCTGTCAACACTGCGAATCCTCTTGGAGCTCTGGCGACCTTACTCACCAACAGAAACACAACACTATGAGTAGGGTCTAGTGTAATTTTGGTACTTTTAATTAACGCTGGCAACCCCTTCCCACCACCCGATCGATTTTTTTTTGGGTGCACAGGGAGTACAGAGCAACTGTTTGAAAAAAATATTAAAAGTCGCTGAGCCCACATTTTTTTTCTTTTTTTTCCCCACCCCACTACACCCGCACCCACCGCCCGCGGCCTGCCAGCACGAAGATTATAGAAAAAGGTTGTTCAGGGAAGTAGCTAACGGAGTTTCAATACAGCTGAAGCCACATGATCGATTTGGTCGCTAGCTCTCCGTCTATTAGAAATAAACGGAGCGTTGGTGCCCCAGCGGTTTGACGTGGGACTTTCAATCCGAAGGTTTCGGGTTCAAATCGCGAAAAATAAAACTCATACAAAATGTCAAGATCACGCAACCAAAATGTATAAAACAGTATTTTTTTTGTGATTTCCTGGTTAGTGTCATAGTAAAACTTGTTCAGTATGATAGGTATTTAAAAAAATTGTATTGTTTTTGACTTTTTCAGTGCAACCCAACATAAGACCCAGGAAGCCGGTTATCCGGATGCCCAGCCTCTCGGAAGACGACCCCCCCACCGCGCCGGCCACGCCCTCCACGTCCCACGAGGCAGCAAGAGCCAGCCCGAAAACCAGGGTATGATAATACCAGACATATAAAACTACGCGCGGACTAGAATCGATTCTCTTTTGTCTGTAACAAGGACCATTGACACACAAACCAGAACAAAACCATCAAAAAATGTGAATGACATTAGCGAATAATTTTGCATTGATTCAAATATCAATTCAAATATTTTAATGTAATAAGCATTGTACAGTGTGTGTCTCTTAAGTACTAAAGAATTGATGATACTTAATGATGATACAAACGATAAATGTTTCGTACGAAAAGGAGCTTACTGACGTCACTTTAAGTGCCAAATTCATACCAGAACTACCAACACTGTTAAAACTATATAGGCTTTTAACGAAACATCACTATCCAAATTAAATAACACTAGACCCTACTCATAGTGTTGTGTTTCTGTTGGTGAGTAAGGTCGCCAGAGCTCCGAGAGGATTCACTGTGTTGACAGCTGGGGACCCACGGAGCAAAGCCCTTGGCCCGTTTAGCTGTCAACACAGCGAATCCTCCTTTTTTTTAAAGGGTCGGCAACGCGCATGAAACACCCCCTGGCGGTGCAGGCGTCCATAGGCTACGGTGACCGCTTACCATCAGGCTGGCCGTATGCTTGTTTGTCACCGTCGTAGTATAAAACAATTAAAATAGGACTATATGTAAAAGTACCGCAACTGCGGTACTACTTTTATGGCGTCAATTTTTTTCGATTGTAAATTGAAAGAGATGTCATATACTTAGAAAAAGCGACCAAGGTCCCCGGTGAGCAGGGCTGGGATCTAACCAGGGACTTTTCGCGGCAGTCGCCCTAACCACTGGGCTACCCGATCACGGCAACCAGAGTCCGAAATTTCCTAAGTATATGCAATCCTTTCTTATTTTAAACGTTTAAGGTGCGTTCCGCCCACCCTACAGCTCAGACTTACGTCCAGTGCTGCCTTCTAGAAAGTCTTTTAAGATTATTTTCAACTAGAAGCGAGAGATGGCGCCACCATACTGTACAATTGTAAAGCGTGAATTAAAACATTTATTATTTACAATAAATGTTTTGATTTAAGTTTTTAAGTAGGCACACTACTATATATAAATTGAAATAGATGTCATTTACTACAGAAAAAGTGACCAAGGTCCGGTGAGCAGGGCTGGGATCGAACCAGCGACCCCCTGCTTTCGCGGTAGACGCCGCTTTTTTCGATTGATTGAGTATCCAGTTCGTTTATTATATATATATATTAAATATTTATTATGTAACGACACATATTACCAACGGGTTGCCCACACAACCCGGCCGCGCCAGCGCGCCTGCCTGCGTCAGTATTGCATAATATTTCTAATAGTAGACAAGTAGCATTGTGCGAGGGAGAGGGGAGCCAAGCGTCAATTGTTTCTGTTTGTTGATCTGTGATGATTAAATATTTACCAGGGGTCTAAACTTTTTGACCCGACCCCTTCCATTCGTCAGCTTCCTTTTGGCATGAATTGAATAGCATTAGGCTTGTTTCGCGGGTCGGAATTATACCAAAGTTCCTAACGAAATGCGATTCTTATAATACCTCTGAAAACGTTAATAAACGTCAGCTTCCCTGACACACAAACTGATCCGCGGGACACATTACAGACAGACGGGCAGACAGTGTGTGATCCTAAACTACATTAAGAGTCCGTTGTACGAGTATGTACAAATATGCGCGAGATACGACTATTGCACAATAACGCGCGAAAATACAACATTTACATCTTCATAATACCAAAGGATTACAACCATACACAGAGCTACTCGGCCACCCAATTTTTCGATATCCACTACTTACACGTTCCTCAATACTCTCAGTCTCTCATTTTTGTAAATATTGTCAGAGCGCGGAGCGACATGACCTGTCTCTGCGAGCCCCCGAAGGCATGTGAACCCAATGTCATAACGTCGCATATTTTATAGCGCTAAACAGAGCGATTTGAAGTGCAGTTTAAGAAAAAAACACTAGATATAGATATATCTATTTCAATTTAAAAGATCTTAATTTTTTTTTATTATAGAAGTAAATATGTTTTTGTAATTATGTAAATTCATGGCAAAAATTCAGCTGAATCGGTCAAATTTATATACCGGGCTCTTAATCATCTTACTTTTGAAGGTACAATCAACGTTAGCCAAGATCCGGGGCATCACCAACGAAATCCGTCACCTGAGCAACCTATCCTGCAACATCGAGGGCAAGATGAAACGGCCGTACCGCACCGAAGAAGACTTGGAAGAAGTCAAGAAGATGAAGTTAGAATAGAAGAGAAGAAAAGTTGTGCAAAAAATATTTCCAAGATTTTCTTTTAAGCACTAACGTCTACGAACGATACAAAATTTCTTAGAAAGATGAAAAGTGGGAAAATTCAGTCTCGGGCGTGACTCGAACTCGCAACTCTGGGATACACGCGACATAGCGATGGGGTGTAACCCAAAGTTGCGAGTTCGAGTCTCGCCCGAGGTCGTTAATTTCTTACCATTTTCTTTCTTTCTAAGATTTGTGTAGGATGCTCGTAGTTTTGTCGCCTTCCATTTTGACACCGCTATACAAAATGTATGAAAACATGGTACCGGAATGGGGAAATAAATCTTGGGAGTTTTTTTTTTTACTCGAGTAGAAATCATAAAAGATTTTTCAAATGTAAAAAGAGTTGAGGGACTAAATAAAAGGGCTCTTATGTCGAGCAGTGGATGTCTTTCGGATAAAGCTATGTTTATTCAATATGACCCATATAAATGTACAGAATTTAGCTAAACTTTGAGAATCGCTTGGAAATATGTTAAGGAAGATGTGCGCAATCACATTTTCATACTATAATTATTGCAGGTTTTCAGAATCTTTAGGAAAAATTTCCATAGTCGGTTTACCATACAATGATTGGCAGATCAGGTGGATTTGCCCGAACGTGTATGGCTGGTTTAAAACCTGCAAAACTTGTATGAAAAAGGACCCGTGCAATTCCACCATAATAGATTTGTCTCCACAAGATATCTATGCATGCTACACACAAGTTAGGGATGTACTATAGTCTGACAACCCAGCGAGTGCAGTAACAGTAGGATAGAGAACATCATACTGTCTTTTTCTTACGCTAGTATTACCACCCTGAAAAAAGGGATGGATATAGTTATTTTGTCCTACTGTTACTGCGCTCGCTCGCTTGTCAGACTATAATAGTACTAATACCAAAATTTATAATAAAGAAAACCCTACTACACTGCCAATGTGTTAGTCTTTAAATGTATATTCGGAATAAGCAATGTGTACCGAAAGGCCTTATAATAAAGTTCAAATTTACGAAATAAATGTTAGAAAATTCGTGTTTGGTACATCGCTGACTTGAGATACTTGGATAGGATATATATTGTATATTTTATAGAAATACAGAATAGAGTAATGTTGGGTAACTGGGCTCAGAAGTGTGCTGACCAAAATGGGACTTACAGACAACATTGTGTGTGAATATCACGATCTCGCCATACAAATAATGAAGGACTTTGTAGTGCTCGGAGTTGGAGAACTCAGAGCACTGAGCTCCATCATCCGTTACATGGAGATGGTCGAGCAAGCTCTTGAGTAGTGCAGCAGGGGGCAAGAGATCCCCATGGGTCGAAGTGTATCCGCTAGGGCCCTGACGCCAGATAATATAAGATAAGATAAGGCTTAAGTGGCGAGCGTGGCGCTGGCGTCTTATGTGCTTTCTGTAGCGTGCACTAAGGATGTTCACGTATATTATACGACAGCGCAGTAGGTACTCGAATGCCTCGCGAAGCAAACTTACCCAAACTGACCATATGAGAATCGAAGGTGACGTGGCATAGCAACGCGATTAGGGTGTGCCAACCGGTTTTTATTAGTGTGCAATTTCGGTTCATAACCGGTTATTAACCGGTTTTTTCATACAATCAAAAACCGGTTTGCACGCCCTGAACGCGATGTTAAACGGCAAAGTGGGTTCGGCATTATGGGTCGTATTTATTGTTCTATTTTCGATAATAGTACAATTAGATATTGGTAAGCACGATTTTAGGAAAATATCACGTTAATACCTTGCACTTTCATTTAGTTTTTCGAGAGAGCGTTAGTAGCCCGGCGGTATGACGCGAGACTCAATCCAAAGGTCTCAGGTTCAAATCCTGCCGGCTCGTACCAATGAGTTTTTCGGAACTTATGTACGAAGTATAATTTGATATTTACCGATCGCTTTTCGGTGAAGGAAAACATCGTGAGGAAACCCACTAATCCCAATAAGGCCTAGTTTACCCTCTGGGTTGGAAGGTCAGAAGGCAGTCGCTTTCGTAAAACTAGCGCCTACGTCAAATCTTGGGATTAGTTGCCAAAGCGGACCCCAGGCTCCCTAAGCCGTGGCATACTCGTAAGCCGGGAAAAAGCTAAGAAAAAACGCTAAGAAAAAGAAGATTCACAATGGAATCCTAACTGACTTTGAAAATTAGCGAATATGAAGTATAGTGGCACCAATTAACATTGTGATAAAATCACTATTATGCCGCGACTTTATTATGACGTTGAGAAATTCGAATATGTAGTACTTATTCAGTACGAGTTTGGACAAAAAAAGGGTCATAAAATTGAAGTATGAATCAATTATTGGTGGAAAAGAAGAACGACCCTAAAGGAGTTTGCGTGATCTATGTAATAAGGACTGTTAAAGTTTTGGTGTATTTAATTCCGCCTACTTATTACTGTCACTTTTAACCCTTAAGGTTTGTTAAGGTTATTGGCTAAATTTAAAAAGGTCCTACGCAATCAGTAAATAATGACAGTCGTCAATAAAAACTGACGTTGGTTTTGATTGATGTGTAACCTTTTCGTTAGAATAATTTGTGCTAAATAGAAATAAGGGTTTTTGCGGATTTATATACGAAAAAAGGCAAGTTTTTTGGCGATTTGATAATAGAAAATTCGTGGTATTTGAAAAATATATGTGGAATGTATGCTTTAGTGGTATAACTATAAGATTTTGTGTAAAAGCCTTATATAAATGCAATATACCTATAAACGTTTTGAAAGAATAAGGGAGATTTAAAACTTTTTACAAAACGCGACCCAGAGAGGTTCTTTTGGTAAACCCCAAATAGTACCGAAATAGTGGTTCACACATGTAAAATTATGCGCGGATAACACTGAAAGAACCGGGCGCTTTATTTTTAATTTATTAACGTTGTTAAGTACGGTTTTAGTTGTTAATAAGGTTATTCTCTAATTTGGAAATACTTAGTATTAACTCTAACCAACGACCGGCCTTCATAAACCACTTCCTATTGCAATTGCACTGTTTATTTAAAATGTAAAGACACAAACGGTTAATGTGGTTAATTCCGTCATAGGGACTATCCCGTCTAATGCTCGCCTGGGCAAATATAAGCACAGTACGCAGCGTTGCCGACTTAACGGATAAGCAGCAGGCTATCCTGAGTTCACCGACTGTTGCGGCAGCTGCGTATTGTGCGTACCTATATTCAACGCGGGCGAGCATTAGACAATCATACATAGATATAGAATATAAGAACTGGATACCCAATCAGAAGAAGAAAATGACGCCATGAAACTGCTGCAAATGCACTTTTTCATAGTCTTGCATGGAACGTGAGCCCATAAAGTTTTAACAGTGTTGGTAGTTCTGTGTATGAATTTGACCAGTAAGATTTTTTCGTACGAAACATTTATCATCAAGGCGAAATTGTTCGCTAATGTCATTCTGACCCACATTTTTCAAATTCAAAATTCAAATTCAAATATTCTTTACTTGCTTCGACGATCTTGTTCTGTTTTGTGTGTCTATTTCTTTTAACAAGTCAATGGACAGAATAATCCCTATGACGGAATTAGCCACTTTGACCTTACATCATTCTATATTATACATAATTATATAAGTAAGTACCTAAAGAGTATTTCGGGACCATTTGGTTTATTTTTTCACCAGCATTCACCAGCATTTTTATTTAGAAAGTTTTATGAGAAAAAGAACTGTAGTCAAGGTGAAACTAATTCATATGTTTATTATCATTTTATTTTTTAAGCAAAATTTTACGAGTTTCCAAAGCAACTTTTGCAAAATGTATAATGTCAAGTCCTTAAACTGCTACATTTTTATGTATTCTATAATATTTGTGTTTCATATATTTTAAAGTATGGGTTCGCTTATAGAAAGTAATACTTACTTATACGGAGTTTTTATATGACATAAGATACGTATGTGTTCATATTATAAGGCAAACTAACTTATATATTGTGTCTAACATGTGTGGGAATACATAAAAGTATTATATGAATACTCCTTTATTAGGAATAAATATATTAAATTGGACAATTATCTTTTATTTCATTAGTTTGTACCTACATTCACATTTATTATTGTTATTGGAATCTTGGGATAATTAGCGTCGTGGGGGTAAAACGGCCATACTATGGGCAAATAGAATAGACTAGAATAACCTGAAACTCGAACTTAACTTAATTACTTTAAAAGTTCTCTACTAACGAATAAAACACAAATAATAATAAAATGCGGGAAAATAAAAGATTCCATGTTTACAATTTGTATTTTATTAAACAATAACAACTTAATTATTATTTGTATAAATAGGTAAGGCACGTAAAAAGCGAGTATTTTGATACTTGGGTTAATCAAGTATTTCTTGTCACTATTACCAGGGTTGCGGTCTCCTGGTCACTTTTAAAATCACTGCCCTAAAACAGTACATTACAATTCAAAAAACATGTTTTTTTAGTTTCCCTTTCCATGATAGGCTATCTACCAGTCGTGTCAGTAGAACATACTATGTTTCTTCTAACAAACTGTGCTGCATTTGTCCCCTGGCTGACGGGACAGAATAACAACAGGAAATAGTTCATTAACCCACTTATATAAGTCGCCAGACGCCATGTTAAAACATTTCGACGACTTTTATTGCACAGGACCCAAAACAATACAATATTATAAAAATAGACAGATTTTCAAAATTATATATTGCACAAACCCGATTAAAATATTCCGCACTAAAAAGTGAAGTTTTTATTTTATTTATCAGATTAAATTGATTATAAATGTGATTAAATCTCCAAAATACGACTAGCAAGTACTCGCCATTAAAATAATTAAATAATATTAAGTTACACAGCAGCCTAATATAGAAGGCACATTTTTCTAAATGTATGTATTTAGTTTATAAACATTAAAATAAATTATTATTCCATAAACCGCAATTAATTGGCAAGATAAAACGAAAACAAAAAATAGTGTTAATCTTTCAAATGCGATGCGATACACAAAACATGTTTTTTCCTAAATAAGTAATAAGTAGTAACAATAAGGGTGTAGGTATAGTGTGACACGAAAGTCTGACAGTAGTTTTTTTTTTAATTTACATGCCACCCTTTATTTCAAAGTGAAAAGAAAGGCATAGGCGAGGGGAGTATGAATTAAAAAATATTCTACTGTCAGACTATAGATAGTCTATGAAACGACTTAGGGTCGTGGCTAATAATATATGCAGTCAAGTTATCTCAAAGGAATTTTAGCGTAGGTAGTTACTATACCTAGGTACTGAGAGTGAATATTTCCGAGGGCCGCAGCTCGCAGTTCAAACGGCTGATGTGAGTGTGAGCAGCATGCCTAACACGATCATCGAAAATTTGCATTGACGGGAAAACCTCTTTGTCACTCCAATATGCAAGTGTGACAGAGATGGAGATACAAATCCGTAATCGTTCAATTTTCGTGGTATAGGCCCAGATGCCGCTGTCGTTGCCGTCCTAGGCAAGACATTCCGATAACCGCCACAGCCGACTGTGGCGGTCAAAAGGTTAAAAACCGGCCAAGTGCGAGTCGGACTCGCGTACCGAGGGTTCCGTACAAACATGTAGTTGCAACTACACCTAAAAGTAGAAATTTGACGTTCGCCACATGTATCGACAGATTGGGTCAGACGTTTGTACGGCGTGGTGTTAGTATGAGAGTTTGTTTTTCCTTGATATTTTTTTATCACGTAAACCATTTTTTTAAACTTTATTTATATGACAATTCTTTCAGTATGATATCACAAAAAATTAAAGAAAAAGAAAACAATCAAACTGGGTTAAATTTCAAATTTAGTTCCGAAGAGTTTTTTTATTTAAAAAAAACTGTATAAATAAATAATAAATAAATATTACAGGGCATTTTTACACAAATTGACTAAGGCCTGCAGTAAGCTCAAGAAGGCTTGTGTTACAGGTACTCAGGCAACGATGTATTTAATATACAAATACATAAATACATAGAAAACATCCATGACTCAGGAACAAAATATCTGTGTTCATCACACAAATAAATGCTCTTACCGGGATTCGAACCCAGGACCATCGGCATAGCAGGCAGGGCCAACTACAAATCGGTCGTCAAAATGAAGTTAGGGTCAATGTTATATTTTTGGTGTAATATTTATAATAATATGAACCTTGTCTAAAAATTCATATTTTTTCCTTCATAAACTTCGGAGACAAAGGGGGGAATGTTTTTTTTTACATTTTCGTTTAAAAATCATAAAAAAATATTTTTTTTTAGATTGTGCAAATGAACCCCTTTCAAATGATACTCCATATGACTAACCACTGTATCTAAACTTAATTTTTGCCCCCTCTTTTATCGGGCATTATTCATTGAAAATAAATTAAAATATGTGATAAATCTTCTGTCAATGTAGTCACATTTTAACTTTGTTTATAACTATTCCAAATATCAAATAGGTAGTTTATGTAGTTCTCGAGATATTTAACGATCTGACAGACAGACAGACTGAGTCGCACCATAAGGGTTCCTTTTTTACCATTATGGTACGGAAACGGAACCCTAAAAAGATTGTCTATTGTATTGTAATTTGATGTTTGAAATAAAGAAATAAATAAAATTGTTCTGTATTAAGAGTTACGGTAATATTTCAATCGCCATTTGATGGAGGCATCAAATTATCAAATAACAATGTTTTACACCACTTTATACATATATTCCTTGGTTGGTCTATGGTATAAAATAATTGTCACACATAACTTTTAACGTCACTATCATGGTCAACACTTTACTTCGCGGCATATAATAAATTGCAAACGTTTAGCAACACTTCCGGAAATGTCTGGTGGTCATTTTGCCCCGTAATAAGTGACCATAATCTCTTAGACCACCGGCTCGGCTAGACCACAGACTTTCAAGCTTTTAATTATGGAATTAAACACTTTAGAACGGATTAATCGCGTTTATTAACACCATGATCCTACGTTTCTTTTAATTATGGTAAAAAAATCTCTTAAATGTTACGTCGTTTTCTCAAAACGAGCTGACGAAACCAACTTTTTAGAAATTTAGGATTTGAGGTTTCGAAAGGATTACGTATTTGAATAATAATGAAGTACTAAATCGTCAAAATGAGAGCAGCAATAAAACGGTTGATACGATTGATAACTACTGGGCCGTACGTTTTTACATTGATCCAAAGATAAACTAAGCATTTAATTTTTCCCAGGACATTAGAAATAGAAAGAAAGAAGAAAGAAAGAAAGAAAGAAAGAAAGAAATTAGGAGTAGTCAATTTAGTATAATTAAGCTCTTAAATGAAACATCGTGACATTTTTCAAAAGAACTTACCGAACCTTTTCGAAAACACAAGCTCTTTTATACTCTATGTCAGCCCAAGTAGGTTGGATGTATTATATTATAGAGCGTAAAAGATAAATATAACACCATTGTGAAGCCCGATAATAAAACGGAAGTGCGTAATAATAATAATTACGCAAAACTTACGCAATGCACGGTAAGCGGCGACATACAAGTAATGTACACCATAAATACCGCACTTACTTTCACGATTTCTCTGCTCACAAAATAACCTGCACATATTATTTGCCGCTCTAAGGTTTTGGCGGGAAATGTATATAAATTTTGACGCTATTTTCTTTCACGCCATTCGTGCGCGGGACTTTGACTGTAAAGCATTCAGCCAAGATTTTATTTCACTCATTTTAAATTTTAATTTTGCTCATTGTGTTAGTTTAAGACTTAAATGTATTGTAAATAAATTATATTGTGTGTGTTTGTTTCATTTTGTACTAACATTCTAGAATAAGGAATGCCTATATCACAAAACTATTTACAGGTTTATGCTAATTTTGTCTAGAAATTTGCTAGAAAACTAGTATCAGAATGATGAATTTATTTTTATAACCATGGGATGCGATATCATTGTAAAATAGTTATCTAAATTGCAACTTAGTATTTCCCAAATTTCTAGACAAACCAGCATTTCAAGTTTAGGTGGAATTTATAAACCCTCTTCGAACTGGCATGTTTTGAACAGCATTCTCAAGATCAAAGATAATACTTTCAGTAAATACCCACCTATTTTAGATATTTGAGAAAGGAGTACTTTAAATTCCACATCTAAACCCTATTTCAACTCTTACAAAAACTCAATGTTTGTACTGCAAATGATCATACGAGATGTCGGCATGGAAGCCCTCCGGGCCAGCGGAGTACCGGACTTTCTGCATTCGTCCGTCTGGGAGGAGTACGTGGTAGGCCCCGTTGGTGTTTTCGCCCCTTTTAGCCTCTTGGTGGCCGAAGTCGTTCCCGCTTTGGTGGTCACGGACCCTGTAGCCGAACTCGTAGTTGGCTGCGTAGTGAAGCTGAAAGATGAAAAGTTTATTAGACTTTCTGAGCACGGTCTAGGCATTAACTTGGAGCGGCCTTAGGCCAGAGTGGATTCTGCCAAAAGAATATTCAGGAAAATCATATAATTGTATGAACTGACAAGTGTATTACTACGTAACCGTACTGAATCTGCAGAATATGTTTTTATAGGAAATCTCAGAGAAGCGTACACCTGTAATTTGTAACTTCAGAAATAGTTTGAGGAAACAAATTGTTTTTGGACCTGTGGAGGGCTCAGCGACACAATCAAGAGGGCTGCTGAATGCAATGCAAAATGTCACTACCTAACAGGTGGTACATTTATATATTAAGTAATCGGTTTATGTGGTAAAATACTACCTTATTCTTTAGATTTTTTTTTCATATTTAAATATCTTGCACAGCTCAAGTCACAAGTCTATCCCCAGATGATATTTTTGTATAAATTCTAGGGAGTTCTGTTATTGGCTATGCTTATAAGTATATATGTTTATTGTATGTCATTCACTGTAAACGCTGTTGAACTTCTTAAATAAATAAAATAAAAATAAAAAAAATAGCGTAGGGCGACGATCCTTCAATATCAGGGAACGACTAAAAAGAGATCGTCTGCATGCCTACCACGAACATCGAAAATTGGCATTGACGGGGAAACCTCTTTGTCACTCCAATATACAGGTGTGACAGAGATGGAGGTACAAATCCGCAATCGTTCGATTTTCGTGGTATAGGCCCTGGTAACAATCGTTTGGAAAGTCGTTTGTATAAAGTCTGACAAACCAAGGCTGCATTAGATTTTTTTTTTTTAATTTTGTGCGTCCCTTTTTTTCGTTATGACTTTTTTTTGGTTTACCAGGCATACGTAAATATACGAGTAAGTATGTACCTACTGTTTAAGTATAGGGTTATTCGGACCGATATTAGTTTTGCGTAATTTTGAGAAATTGGGTAGGTAAGTAACTGAGAGAGAAATTAATTGATGGTTTTATCTTTTAAATATATAAGGCCAAAATGAGATTTAAATTTAGCGTTTAACTGCTATTGGAACCGAGGTATTAAGATAACATGTTTGAAATGAAATGAAATGAAATTTATTTGCATAAAATATGGTACAATAGGGTGTTCTATTCTATTTTAGCACATTAACATACTCGTATTTTGCCGGTTAAGCATGCAAATATTAACTTAAAATTAGTAACCCGGTAACACTATTAGTATAATATCACATTATTTACTTTAAACAATTTTTTTTACATATTAGTCGTATTACTTTATAACATTATATTACACGTTTTTTTCATGTTCTCGTAAGATAAGAGTTACTCAAACAAACATGGTATGTTGGCCGTTGGCCGTCGCCGCCGCTTTTATTTGAATTCGCATCACGTGACTTCGTGAGATTCGATTTTTGTGTGACATATAATGTCAATGTTTTTCTGTTGTGAAGAAATAATTTTATTTTATTTTTATTGTTAAAAATGTAAATATTATGTGATTTATATATGTTCAGCGTTAAAGAAGGTTTTCCTTTATATGTGTGAACATGGTAAATACTCCCGTTTTTATTTATATTGTAACTTATATCTTTTTTTACCTAATAATTATATACGTACTTTTTTTCTGGGTTTAGTAATCTGTTTTTTTTTTGTATTTGTAATATTTATATTTAATGCTCTTTTAAGCTCTTGTTATATAATTTAACACAGATTAACTTGTTTATCATTTTACCTATATGTTCTCGTATGTAGGTATATAAGGTGCTAACAAATTAGTCACTGATATTTTAAGAGATAATACATTGCATTAAAACAATTAACTTTAAACTATAATTAAGGAACCTTTGTATATAATTTTTTTGTTTTCATTTACCGAACAAAAATAATAATTATAATTCCGTCTAAAAATAATCACCATGTGCAAATTTAACTGACAAGATGTTTAGCATGACGTTAACAATCGAGTATTTGATTTGACGTTAAGGGGCCAGTTAGGTGTTAGGTAAAACAGGTACTAAAATATGTTCAATGAGTACTCATTTAATAATCACACTAGCAGGTTGCAAATTTGTTTCCTAGTTTTCTCCAAAAAAACATAACAAAACTTATGATTATTATTATTATTATTATTTATTATGATGTTTCATACCTAAATGTGGTCCGAGAACCGAGTACTATCAGCGGTAAAACTATCCGTGACTAAATTGTTAGCACCTTATATGCACGATTACTTTTAATCGCAATTTACTTTATAAGATGTAAATAGTTACCTATAGGTGAAATAAACGAATTAAACTAAATTATCTCATGTTTATTATATGCTTAATTAACATAATCGCTACTTAAATAATTTATTAAAAGCAATTCAACATATGCAAATCAAAATTTCAGTATGTTTAGACCCTGATTACATGTTTTATATAATCATTTACGTACAAAAATATAATGCAAACAAAACTTAACGACGTTACTTACATATGTTTATTTCAAATAATAGAAATGGAGCAATCTCAATCTTATTCAATAATAATAATTACTTAGGTTTCTAGACTTGGAAAATAAATAAATCGACAAACTTATGCTTAAATATAATTTACAACTGCCAGTTATAAATGTAAAGATAAACTTTCGAGAACTTCAGAAGAAATTAAAGTAACAGTGAAAGTTATTCTTAAATGTAATGTTTTCAGTTTATTTTTAAAACTTTAACACTGTTTAACAATTTTAGACATAAGTATCTAACCTTTAAATAATCTTAAGATATTAAATAAATGCGAGAATGAGTTGGCAGTACCTAGCTATTATCATTGACTTTATTGTGGAACGATAAAACTATTATGTGCCTCAATAGAGAATGTATAGAAGCCTTGGTTTATTTTACTGGTAGTTCACGGTCTAGCTATGACCAGATTATAAATACGTACTTCCCTTTTTGTACTTAGACTAACATAGATTATTTATACATTGTTATATGTTGTCAATCAAAGTAGGAACTTAAAAAAGCTTTCGGCAAGAAGATAAGTCAAAGGGGTCAAAAGCTATCCAATGTTCAGGTAGTTCCTGTCGACTATCCAAAAGCCCTTAACTGGGCTTTAAAGCCCTTAACTTTTGGGTAGTCCGCAGGAAATACCTGAGATCGGAAAGTTGTTGACCCAAAAATATTAAAATAAATTATGGTCTTAAAATGAGTCTTTCAGTGTTAGTAGAATACGGATTTTACGTTAATTCGTTTAAATTAAAGATATTTCTAAAATGCACGACGAATATAATTATCCGGTGATACAAGTTAGTAATATGCTTCAATAATTTGTCGCAAGTTAAATTTACCGTTAAGGAATTATTACACTATACATGTCATATACCAACGCATGTATTGTTATCTAAGTAGGTATTCAACTTTGATAAAGTAAAATAAATATACAAAATATGGATTTAGGTAGGTAGTTATATCGTTACATAAAATATTAAATTTGAGGTATTTACCGGCCGGTAATTTTATGTATTTTATGCAAAGTTTTCTTGATTTTCGCTTGTCTGTTGCTATAAGGGTTCCTTCTTTTATATTTTCTGTGTCCTGACGGTCTTTTGCGTTTAATCTTTGGGGATGCCGTTTCGAAAATATCCAAATGCTGAATGTTTAAATTATGATGGCCGATCAAATTTTTGAGTTGCGACTGAGATAATACGTAAAGGGGTTCAGAATGTTGTGTTTTATGTAAGTTGGGACTAGAAAAACTTGGTTGGTAACTTGGTGGTCCATAAGTAGGAGGTCCATAAGAAGATGAAGTATCAAAACTTAAAGGTGTACCGTATGAAGTCTCAGGAACACCGTATTGGACTTCTGGAAACCTTTTTCTATATTTATTTGGTGTGTTATATCCGACGGTAGGAGCGTAACTTTGCGCTGGTAAGCCGTATAGAGAATCTTTATTTGTATTATCGTAATCGTAATCAAAATCGTCATCGTATTCGTAATCTTCTTCGTAATCTCTTTGATTATGTCTATTAGGGCTAGGTTGTCTTATATTAATATTATCTTCGTAATCATTATACGCATAATCAGTAGCTTCTCCGATAGGGAATTTTGGGGTTATGAGAAATGTTGACATATCATTAAAACGATGTCTACCTCTTGAATTTAATCTGATAAGAGATTCTGCTTTAGGAGCAGTATCGTTAGTTAGAGTTACAGAAGAATTAAGAGTTGGTGGCACTAGGAAAGGAGTAGTTTCGAGGGTTGATCTGCTTTTTCGTTTTAGAGATTCAGAGGGTTTACTTACACTATCATCTCCGTATGCGGAGACTCCTGTACCATCTCCCGTTAAATGCTGGACACCCGTGACACCCGTGTGTTGCGCGTTGTGATGAAGATATTTCTCACTTTGGTCGCTTTCCTCTTCATATTGTGCTCCATACTGGGTCCCATACTGCGATGGTGGATACTGTTGAGGCTTAGCATATTGTAATGTCTGATAACTTGGTTTAGCTGAATCTTCATTAACATAATAATCGGGTTCCCTGTATTTGAGTCCGGAGGAGATAGTTTGACTGGCTACTTCAACTTTATAATAATTGTTGCTTTTAGTTGTAGTTGTATCTTGTGGAGGAGGGGCTGGGGTTACGACTGGTTGTACTGCAAATGGTTGCACTCTGATATGTTTGTTAGGATCTTCAACATCATCTACTTGTTCAGTTATTGGTGTATGGTCTTTAACTACAGGTTCAGGCATGTAAGCGCTAGCATAGTGTGGTATTTGGGCATATTTTGTATGATCATACTGTTGCGCTAAACTTGGATTAGGGGGATCTTTCAGATAGAAATATAGATCTATTGGAGTTTCTAGGGTCTTTTGCTGTTCTTCTTCTTCTTCTTTATTCTGGTTTCCTGAGACAATTAAAGCGTTTAGTCCCGATAGCTGTTGATCTTTTGAATTAGTTTTTAGTAATGATTTCAATGCGTCAATATCTTGGGCAGAGTGGTATTCTTGCATCTGATGATATTGCTTAGGATAAATAGGTCTCTCCGTGCTTGGTATAGCTTCTGTGTACAACTTATTTTCTTGCGCAGCTTGATAGTGTTTCAAACCTACATTGCCATTAGGTTTAATCGTTACACCTTGATCGTAAGTAGGTCCTGGAGAAACGTAGACGGTCTGGTATCGCTTTGGCTGAAGGTATTGTTGATATTGGTGATGTAGTGAACCATGTGATCTATGATTTCTGCTCCTCTCTTTTATTATAGCATCAGCTTTAGTGATTTTCGTAGGCTCTGGACGTTGCAATCTGATTCTTTCAACTCTTTTAGCTTCTACTCTTTTCTCCTGTCGTCTTGATTTAGGGGTAGTCGCTACTACTTTAGTATCTCTTTGTTTCGCTTGCTGCTGTTCTAGGGCTAGTTGATGACTCTCTTGTGATTCGTGGTACGCTTTCATATAGCTGTCCATCTGGATTGGTGCTTGAGTCCATCTTTGGAGCTGAGCTCTATGTTGCCTGACTCTTTCTGCATTGAACATGGCTTGTTGGTTCTGCGCATGTAGTCTCGCATTTTGTTGAGAGTTGCCAGCTAAGGGGTTGCCATACGGCAGGAAACCTGGGGTGGTCAGTTTCTTTTCGTCTATTCTGGCTTGTTCGTTGACGATTTCATGGACTGGGTGTGCATTTGTTTTTGCTGATTTTGATATGCTTGCGGGTATTATTAGAAGTAGTATGAGTAATGTATAGGGCGGCATTGTATCTGAAAAAGAGGAAAATAATGAAAATTATTATTAAAAATGATAACTTATACTTAAAGTGTTAAAGGCAAGGTAAACATAATTAGAGAGTATCCAAAAGCAATTTGGTCATGAACTCATGACATACAACTATTTGCCAATAAATGTGATTATGTCGTTATGTAAGTTATCAGTATCTCATATTTTAAAGTTTATATGAAGATTTTGAGGTCAAAAGAAGAATGTCATAATACAATAATACTAAATCCAATTTAATGCCATTAGACTAGGTATGCATTATGCAACCGCGTAATTCGACGGCTACTGATGTTCCGATATCCGGGTTCATGCATACTACAAATGCCAAGATTGCAAGCAGGCTTAATTATATAAACGTAATTCTGGACACGGCGCATATAGTCCATGCGGTTCATTTCATTTCATTTATTAATGCTTTGTGTGTTTACAAAGTAACTTTTAACAGAAATTAATAAATAGAGAAAATTCAATGTTTCAACACAACCCAGTTAGAGCATGGCAATATATCTAAATTAACATTAATTAATTAACAATACCTATTTAAGTACATCATTGGATTAAAATCCATGTAATAATACTGGGTTTTATGCAATGCAATATAACAAAATAATAGCTAATACAAATTACTTAACATGGGAAAGAGCCAGTTAACAGTTTTTAGAACATTTATTTATTGATTATGATTTCTTTGCGGCCCTAACCACCGGCAGCCTGGGCCCTGCCCCGTTTGCCGGCGGCACTCTAGGTTAGATTTTTTTTATAATGTGTTTATGTTTTAGGTATATATTGTTTTTTGTATGTTGTTTTATATTTTACTTTTATAGACATATTGTAAAAACTAAACCTAAGAGAGAAAATGAATAAAGAATTAAACGTAAGTAATTAAATAAATATTAGCATGATGATATTGATCAGCAATTTACAGAGTGGAAAAAATAAACCAAAAAAATTTTTTTTTCTAAAAAACGAATTACTGAATTTACACAATAAAAAAAAAGGCTTCTTAAAGACTGACTTTAGACACAAGTGTTTTTTTCTGAGAAAATTTTCAGGGCCTTCGAAAGGCCATTTCGAAAACCCTGAAATTCTTCCATCCTTTTTAGCTGGTTTTTTTGTTGGCATTTATTGATGGTTTCTTGATTCTGATGGGGTCTTCATTGATGGTTTAATTGTAGGTGTGTACTCAGTAGTCAAAATTCAAAAGAATATCATTATTATAATCTAAATGAGTTTCAAATTGTCACAGAAAATCGGATAGAAAGTTAAATTGCTTTGATGGATTTTTAGTATGGGATAAGTCTCATTTGCACTAAATATTTTACACTACAGTAAAACTCATTTGCATAACGTAACATAATAAAATTAAATGGTGACAACATAATCACTTCATTATATAAATAATTCATACGTTACACATCCATATTTTCTTGTCCAACAAGAAACCGGAAGGAAGGTCAATCCGATCATATAATATTACATCATTAAATAATATGACCAAATGAGCTTTCACATACATGACCCGTATTTCACAGCCAAAAATGTACAAATAAAGTGTTTTTATAAAATGTACACAATTTTGGATCTTATTCCAAATACATACGGTTCAAGGGTGTGTAGATATGTATGACGGTGTATATATAGATCATATTACAATTTACAATATGAATGAGGTAATTGCCTGCATGATCTTATTATGTAAAAAACCACTCAAGTTCATCGGAATATGATTGAGGAAGAAAATGTATGTCATATATTGCATAAATATAATTACGCTTGTCATCTTTATGGTTCAATTAGTACACTTAATCTTTGATTCAACAGATTATTTTAGAAGCTTATTATTTATGTGCAGTTTTTTTTTGCTGATTTGTATACAGTTGTAACTAAAATGCTGGTGATTAAAGGCGTAACCAGTATTGTAAACTAATTAGCAAAAAATAGGAAAACAAAATTGGCGCAAAAAAAATGTATGGAGGCTTGGCCTATTTGGAGTGCAAAAAAATGCAAAAAAAGTCATACATGGGTACTGATTACGCCCTTAAACGCATTACCAGCATTTTGTTACACCCTGTATGTTTGAGCATGTATTTTTAAAACGTCTAGAAATTATAAATCGAAATAGATGTCATATACTAAAGAAAAAGACCAACACCGACGAAGGCCAATCCGAGAATCGAACTCGGGTCTTCAGCTTACAAATATTAAATAAAATAATTTGATTTGTGTCAACAAAAAGTCATCTAGAAATTATTACGGAACGTGACGTTTTAGCGAGTTTAATCAACGGGTTAAATAAAATGTTTATATATTATTTTCTCCGGATCGTTTCTCGATAGGTAGTACTTCTGTAATAATCAGAAAAATCTCGATTGTCTTTTTTTCTGTATGTGTACGTAATGAATAAATGACTTTATCTTATCTTTTAAAAAGAAACCCATATATGCCTCATGCCTATTAGCATATTATTTCAATTTTTTATCCGGTCCTTCTCCTTCACACACGCTTTGATGATGACTTTCCTTAGAATGGGCCAGAAGGCCTAGTATAAAAGTTGTACGACATTAACTCCTCAACCGCGTTAGCGTATCGAGGGGTCAAAATATGAAAGTTGCCGGATGATTTAAATAAACGGCAAACATAATTTGAACTCCCGATACGCTAATGCGGTCGAGGAGTTAATGTCGTACAATTTTTATACTAGGCCTTCAGGACATGACGTTTTCACGTCACGAGATACCTGAGCTATTACGTATTTTTTCTATAGAAATTGACAGTTCGTCCCGTCCTGCCCCATCCCGTCCAGTCTAGAGTGAGTCATCCTTCCAAGACTATCGAGATTTTTCTGATTATTACGGAAGTATCGAGAAACGATCCGGAGAAAAAAATACAATGGTGTACCTTTATGTATAATTGATTAATGCATGATGCTTCATACTATACATATAATACATAATAAATATGTAAATAGTGTTGTGTAAGTTTTGCTTGTTTGTTTAATTAATTACACGTTATATCTTGATAAATGTTATCGCTAGTTAGATAAATGATTAACTTTCGAGCTGCCTTTCGTATTTGAGTACAGTTAATATGCGCCAACTTTGCCAGCAGGAGTAGGTATCTTTGCCCAAATAAACTTTTCATTACACTTGCTCGTAAATGGTGATATTGTATGCAAGCATTGTTATACTCAATCAGCTGTATTACGCCCATGGCCGTAATGCATTTTCATACATTTTACCGCCCGGCTGGAGCTCCCGGAGGACCGTGTGGGGCGCGCCACGCACTCGCCGCTTGTAGCCGCCGCTCACCGTGGAGTACTATGAACTGTGCTACTACTACACTAGCGCTAATTATTTTTGTTTATTTATCTACCTAGTAAGTTTATTTATACCCTCGCAAATGTGATGAAAAACATTGTATGTATCACGGGCGGTACAAGAATTATGAACTCGTGTTAATTAAGCTCTCGTCTTCGACACATATATTTGGGCAAAGATATACCTAGTGGCAAAGTTGGCACATATTACTATTACTTTTCTCTTACCATAATTATAACCCGGACCTCGGAAGTCGTATATGACATGACAGAAACGTTTACTCGGACAGTATAATATTCTCGTAACTTTTAGTTAGTTACTTAGTTTGGATTTTTTTAGTCCTAGTTGATTTCTTTCAACTGACTACAAAATTTCGAAGGTAAACGAAAAGAAAATTTAAGATTAATTAGGAACTTTTTTATTCCCCGATTTCTTGGAGACAGTCCATTGTCATTTGTGATAAGTTCCAGAAAAAAATAGGTCATTCACAAATACTCTACGTTCCAGTGTGTTTCAATTAGTAAATTGACTTAACACACTGAAAATTCATTACTTAACTATGACCCTCAGTCTCAAGCAAGGCTTACCTAAACACATTTTTTTTATTCACCAGCTGATGAACACAGAGTAAGCACCTAGAGAAATGTAGCACGCATTTTTTAGTGGTCTTGGTAGATAGGTACAAAATGATCCGTTCTAATACTCTCATGTTCAGCATCAGCACCCATGCGATTGAACTCTAAATGTCTTAACTACAGGAAATTCGTACTTAGTTAAACAAATAAAGTCCATATATGCAGTTTCCGTCACAGGCATTGACCAAGACTTTCACTATCGGCGAGAAACCAGTTGCACGTCCGTCTGTCTATCTAGGCTGAACGTGATCGTGTTAGGTTCACATATGTGCATGGTAAAATGTATTTCACTTGTTTAAACTGCATTAATTAAATAATACAATAGTGTTACATATCTACTTTTGTTTTCGTAAGTGTTACAAACAAGGTTAAAAGGTTAGAAGTACATTGCATGTATATTGCATTTTCAACTTTATCCCTCGTTGAAAAAATGGTCTTAATCTAACCAAATAACTAAACTTTGTATTGGTAAACATCAAATAGGTATTTCAAATGTTACTGCAAATCTACGCTGTTCTTAACTAGAATCTAATTTCTCCATACAAAATTCAAAATCAAAATTTACAGTTGGTAAAGCCAATGTCACATACTTAGTGGTAGTTAAATTCATATTTAGGTGTATTATTTTATCTCCTATTAGTGTCAATGACACAAAAAAATCCCACCAAATAATTATCTCATGAACTACAATGATTTCGACATATTTGACATCGATAAGTACCTACCTACTTTCAAGGTGTCATAATTAATTAAAGATTAGAATAGCTTATTTTATAAACAATGGTGTGTTAGGTTTTTAATTAATTTATGATATAAAAGATAAGATATCATATCACATTATTAAGTTGCCGGGAGTACACGATTTTGCAGCACTCTGGGTACCACAAAAAGTAGGTCACTGTTAATAAAAAGATAAAATCATATTTCAAACATAAGTATTTTTTTTGTTGTATCGTTCAAATTTGGAAAAAACCTTTATTTTTCAATTGTGTAAAATAATATATACTTAGTTACATTACATTTTAGCGTTTTAGGAATAAATTTTATACCACTTTTACTAACACTAACATGGGTCCATAACTGCTTGATTCATAACTTTCCTTTGTTTTGTATCAATATTATAAAATGTATTAAATTTCTCTATCACTCATTTTGACGGGCAAAACACAGATTAAAAATGACAGGAAAGTATTTTTTTTCGTTTTCATTACTATTTTGAATACGTAATCTTATGATATTATTAAAACCAATCATATAGGTAGGTATAAACAGTAAAAGCATTAAAAATATATTACCACTGTTTGTATCCAGAATACGAAAAGACTTTCTCCCGTCCTAAAAATATATATCTTCGTCTAGCACCAATAGTACAAAAGGCCTTGCTTTGTTTGGGTCTAGGTCGATCTGTGTGAGATTTTCTCCAAATATTTATTTATTTGTATGTAGGAAATGAAAACATTATTAATATTATTCACAAATATAACTAACAAAATATAAACAGTTAGTTACAAGCTACCTTAAATCTAAAATAGGCCTTTGAGGCATTGTGTTTGAGGCTAGGATAAATCAGGGAAAATTAGGCCCGAATTAAACTAAAAAAAACAGTTTATAAGACTGAGGAGCCATTTTAACTCTATCTTATTTCGAGCAGCAAAGAAGTTTTTTTTAAGTTATTAATTAATATACACTTCATGTCTTATTGTTTATGTAAAACTGTTCGTTTTCTAGTTTCATGGATATTAAAAATATCTGATAAGACTGATAAAAATATCCATGAAATATAAGTATAGAAAACATAATTTGAAGTTAATTTATGTTTTCTATACTTATGCTATAGAATATTTTATTAAGGTAGTATTTATTTAAGGTAAGGCATTTTTCGGTTTGCGACTTTGCGAATATATAATATTGCATTTAATGATCGCTTATCATAAAGTTCATTCCAACCTTGTCCTAATTAAGTCCCACAAAAACCTGCGCTCGCGCCGCGCGGCAAAACCGACGAAAGTGTCGTGTGACCATCATTGTGTAATAGTACGTATGGGAGCTTATCATTGTGAGGGTACAGTTAGCAATGGAATTTGAAATATAAATTTTATCTTTATTGTTTATTAAGTCTTTGTATGTACCTTTTTAGAACCTATTAAATATACTTAATATAATCAGTTTGGAACGGATTAATCGCATTTATTAACACCATGATCCTACGTTTCGAGCCCTTTATAGCACTCGTTTTCACAGGGTTAAAATGATTAAAACAAAAACTGAGAAAAAAATTCGTACAAAAGGCTGACTTAATGCCATAAGGCATTATATCTACCAGTCAAACTTAATATTTTAAACTAAGTGAATCATGTTTTTATTTCCATGTAGATTTGTATAGTATTTTTGTCAGAAATATTTTTATTTTGTGTTGGTACACTTGGTACGGAATAGTTGAATACCTAATTTTGGTGTTATTGTAACTACTTTAAACAATAAAAAAAATTCGGAACGCTTCTTTTCGTTACAAAAAATAAAACCGTGGAGAAAACGCGATTTTTTACTGTTTATCCGGTTTCGGTAATGTACGAGATTGTAACTTGTAAGTTTGTAACCCTACTCGTGTGAGTCGTGACAAACGTGAAATGAAGTTTGTACCTCACGCTTTTTGATGCCGAATTAATCTCAACATGTTTCACATCATTACGACGATCAGCGCACCGTGAGCCACATCTAAAGTTAAATATGCCTACCGTGAACCTCGAACGAGGGCTTGCTTCCATAGTCAAATTTATTTATATCGAGTTAGAACAAACGTACATCAATTTGCAAGGAGAGAGCATGAAATATTTATTATTAATCCATACAGTATTTTAAAACGAATAAAAATTACAGGAAATACTTCGTAAACATCTCCAACTTTATTTGCCACGTTTGAACAGTTAATTTTTGAACAACGAGTCATTTACTGTTTTAAACCTGACGTCACGCATCCCACCATAAGGAGTGGCCAGAAGTTGGCTGAGCCGTTTTGGCCTCCTTTGCCACGCGAGGTACATATTTTTGATCATATCTCGATATAGCTCTGTGCTTACAAAATTTAAAGAGAGGCACCTCGTTCGCGTTTGCGAAAACAGTGTCCCAAGATTTTTTTCCATTTCGTTACCCTTTTTTACACAGATTTTGCATGGCGGTCGCGCAATGGAAAGTTTGAAAAATGTATGTTCATTTGGGACACTTTTTTTCTTCTACTAGGATCGAAGGAGGATTCTGAGTAGAAGTCATATAAAAGTTTTCAATAAAAAAAAGGGTTAGGAACAAATAATGAAGACGCTCTGTACCGGTTTTGGCTGCTGACTATACGTAGTGTATGTATGGGAGTTTACCATTGACGCGTGATATTGAACTCTCGCGTGATCGCCGGTTACGTTACTCTCACTTTTTGTTGGTTATCTCGATGCAAACGTTTACTTTGTTTGGTTACTTGGGTTATCGTCTGTCCTCTCTGTAACCTATTTGTCACTCTAACATAAAAGCGTGACAGAGATGGACATACAAATCCGCAATCGTTCGATTTCGTGTTTCGTAACTATTTAATTATATAATTACTCTTTAATAGAATTTAGTGTCAACATGTCAACATACAATAGGAAAAATAAAACTTATGATTAGTTTAAGCCTAGTAAAAAAAGTAAAAAAAAATTAAATAAGTACTTTTTAATTGAAATCGTTCACTATTTTTGTGATTAGTAACATTGTAGGTTAGGTACGTAAAAAACATTTGTTTCGAATAAATTTTCTGTTCCATTAACGCAAGAATACAGGGTGTAACCAAAATGACGGCGTAATCAGTATGGAAAATACAAATTGTGTCACAAGTTCGGAATCTCACAAGTCTAAGAACCCGGTGCCCTTACGAAGTGAACGTACCGTGTTGAAACAAGAAATTAGTATTAGACGTTAACCAATGGCCGTCGGATAATCGGTTAGGTTATAAATTAAGATTTAAGGATCAATAAGATAAAGCTCTATTGCTTTATATATTACCCTTACTATTACCCTTACTTGAATTAAAAATGCCCTTTAATTATAAGAACAATCAAGCTTTTGCTAAATTCGTTTCTCTTGACGCCACTTCCAGCATTAGTGATAAGTACCAACCGAAATGGAGTTTATCGTTTTTTAATAAGTTTGACAGCTAACTTCAAGTTGGGTGAGAAATCCAGTGTGTTTACTCATGGTAAGCACACTGGTTGGCACAGATGGCCCTAAAAATCTGTCCTCCATTCCCCCTCTTTGTTCAAAATTAAGCGAACCTCATGGTTGCTGAATAAGGTTTACTGCAAGACACACTCATCATCCGCTTTGACGTAGCGATGAGTCGAGTTGACTTTTTTTAAACTCGAGACGCTGATTCGAGTTATTCGAATTAATCAACTCGGCTCGCCCATCGCTACTTTGACGACGCAGTTCCTACAGACTACGGTGTTACGTTGTCATAAGTACTCGTATCATCTTTACTTGGCAACTAACATGTTACGCACGATATAGCGATGTAACCTCATGTGTTTATCGTGATTCAGAATGTGTATGAGAAAACCAGGAATTTTCCGGTTCTTGCTCAAAGCGATTACTTACAAATTTTAATATCCTCGCGAGGGTACGAGTATGCAAGTTTATTTACGATGTTTTTTAACGTAAAGTAATTGGTAAGTAGGGACTAGGGAATAATATTTAATTTGGGTACAAGCCAGAACTTAAACCCTCGAGATTGAAAGTTGGACGGCTTACCACTAGGTTACGTCATAAGCAATGATTTAGAAGTTTAGATGGGCTCTCAAAGCGAAAAAGTGTAGTAAAATGTTTGACAAACAAACCGCCATAAGTGCATGACTTTTGAAAACGGTTAATATACTCGATTACATTTCTAATTTTTTACTAGTTAACTTGAGAGCTCTTGTCATGTAACCAATAGGAACACAGCCTGATCATATTTCCTTAAAAATAATGATATAATGTCCAATACGGAAATGACAAGGCATTGTTATAAAGCAATTATAGTTTGTAATGAATACTTACTACTTACTACTAGATCAATGATCTTGTTAACAGGTAGCTTAAGGCCGAGGCAATATATTCGTTAAGTTTGTTTACGTTACAACATCATTTAGTTGAACGTTAACCTTTTTCTGTTAACCCTAGCGAGAAAGAATTTCAAAAAAACCGGTTTTTAAATGTTTGGGAAACCGGTTAATAACCGGTTATTAACCGAAATTTAATACAAATAATCACCGGTTTGCATACCATAGTTTATAAGCTACGAAGGCCATCTATAGGTATGAATGTTCTGTCAAGTATGACAATTTTATCACTCAACCGCGAGAAAAATACAATTAAAACTTTTAAAACAAATTTAAATTGTTTTTTATTTTATTTTATATTTATCATTATACTTACATAATATCGATCAAAACTCGGTTAACAGTCCATTCTACCAGGCAAGTATCAATTCGTTTTCCTATTAGGTACATATTCTGTGATCTTCAAACGTTTATTGCACAAAAATACAATTAAGGATGACTCACACCAGTCCGATCCGATCCGATCCGATACGGGACGATGTCTCGGTTTCTGTACAAAGCGTCATGTGACCTCCGAGGGCTCCGAACATGATACTTTCTATAGAAACTGACAGATCGTCCCGGATCGGTCGGATCGGATCGGATCGGACTGGTGTGAGTCATCCATTACAAGTAATATAGACCGCCACCAACCTGCGATAAGAAAGATCTAAAATTATTAACTGTAAAATTATTATTAATTCATTCAATATGAATCAATTCCTTCAATTTTCTACGACAGATTAGACCAATTAAGCAATTATTTGAATAACCTCCTTGAACATATGTGGCTATAATTCGCATATTTAACAACTTACGGGGAATTTTGCAATGGCACAGAGTTCAATTTATTGAGCCATTTTTAAATGTATAAAAAGAGTTTTTAACTTCTGAGGAAGAAATAAAACTGAATACACATAGTTTCTGTATAAATGTTTCGCATTTGCACGTAACTATAAAGCTCAATTTGCTGAGATTTAGCTGGCTGCTCCGAGTATTTCAATATAAAATTAAAAAACAATGCATGCAGTTAACAAAGCTCGCATTCTCTCGCTCTTTAAACTCCACTAACCTACATAAAAGTAGAATTCTTAATTCACATAACGAATTCAATAGAAACGTTCCGTTTCACTACAAAAGCGCGGATGACACGTTACGTAACTTGCGTAACATGACGTAACGAAACGCAGGTTTTGGCGCCAATTCTTCCGGTTCAATCAGGATAGCGTTTCACTTGTTTTAAATTACAAATCGTACAGAGGGCGGAGAGATTTTGTATTCAGCCAGTATTTTTACATGTTTTATTGAAAATAATGCGTTTGTGGATAGGTACGGATGTTATGATGCGAAATAAAATCCTTGTCCTGATAATGTGATAAGTAATACTTAGCAAAGTTATTTAGTATCGATATAACCAATTTAAGCTAACGATGGTATGGTGGATTAGAATAAAATAAGTATTATAAAGAGCCATTTTAAGGGCCGTTTTAGATATTTTTTATTTTTTTAGGCGGGACACTCATCAAAACTTGCAAAATTGCATATAGGCAAGTGTGAAGAACAAAAATAAATTCAAAGCGGTATATCATTATAGTCCGAGAACTATCTGTTCTCATTCGTGAATAGTCAGAGAAAGTACAATATATATAATACTGTCTTTTCTTATGCTTGTATTGCCACTCCTAAGTGAACTGCCGAAAAAGGGAAGCATACCTATAGAGTGTTTTTTAATCTACTACTGTCAGACTTGGTTGGTCAGACTATATTACTTTTGCCAAGTTATGTTATGTTTAGCTATTTTGTATACTGCTTTAAGATATTTAATGAATTAAAACAATTTAAGTATTAGTAAACAAAAAAACATTATTATTTCTTGCATGGCCAAGGGTGTGGCATACGACGTTGCACAACACACAAGGATGTGTACAATGTTAAGGAAAGTCGATAGCCTCCGACAAATGCAGCAGGTTTGAGCGATGTCCTTAACCCGCACCGGCGTTATTATGAGACTAGTGTATTTAAACCGTAATGCTTAATAAAATATTAATGCTTAAATGTTAATGATGTGGTGAAATTCTTAATGATTGTAGCGAAATAGGTTTAATGATGCCAATTAATCGATCGTCGATTAAAGCGTCGAGAAAATTAATCGGACTAGAGTCAAACCAGAGCGCCTACCACGAACCGCGAACGAAAGTATACCTCCCTTTCGCACTTGTGATTTCTCACTCAAGTGCGACTGAGAGGTGAAACTTCGTTCGTGGTTCGTGGTAGGCCTTCTGGTTATCTCTTCCAAGCAAATGAACTGACAAACTATAAAGTGCTATTATAATCATCAAACTTGGAATTAGGTACGCCTTTTTTTAACACATTAACAGTGTGTGCTATAAAAATCTATAAAACTTATCATCGACGGACTCAAACCTCATTGGGTGACAACCTTAAGTTGAGACATAATTATAATTTGAAGATTAATTTTAGAAAGCCCCCCTTTTTCGCATATAGTGGGTTAAATTTTAAAACAAGAATACACATGCACATGTCAAACAATACCTCTCTTTTCCTTCATGTGGTTAATAAAAACAACAAACGGATATTTTACAGAAAAACATACTTTGGATAAGATCTCTTAAACAGTGAATTTGCATTTGTACCAATCATTATTTTTTGGGTAGAGATTTTTTTTTAAATAAATCTGTAGGTAGTTAAAGTCTACCACCGAAGTAGGTTAGAGAGTATCATACTGCATTTTCTTACGCTAGTATTGCCATCCCGAAAAAAGGAGTGGATATAGTTTTTTTGTCCTACTGTTACTTCGTTCGTTCGGTGGCTAGACTATAGTTTATAGTATTTTTTCTGTGTTACCTACGATGTTATTAATATACTTATATCGGGTTACTCACGTCTATAAAGTCGAAAAGAGCTCGACATGTTACGGAACGGTCCGCGTCCCATAATCATGAGTGAGAAGAGCTTGCGGCGATTGCTCTGCGCACACTAACCCGATATAAGTATATTAATATGTCTAATACTCGCGGTAGTTTCCTATTTAAAATAACGATGTTATTCCTATTCTTTAGTTTAAATAAGAAATTTTCGCTTGCATTATGCATAGGTAATTCTAGAAATAAAGAAATATAAAATTAATTATACGGAAGAGATTACGCAGGTTATCTCATAAATAGATACTTTATATAAAAGTTTAACAAGATTGACCTTTCTAACTTCCTCCGTAGCAAAATTTGCAATTAAGATTGTATCTTACCTGCATTCGAGAGGTGCAGGTAACATTAACCTAAATTGAATTAATTTTAAGAAGCAATTATAAGATAACATTAACCTCAATTATATCTTACATTCATTGTTGTCTTAGAGTAAAGTAACATTAAAATGCACAGGCTACTAACGAATTTTTTTACTTTATTTATTCAGCGACTTAATTTTTTTTTCTAATTTTGAATTTAGAATGGGAGCTACCTACCGTATTATCGGTCACCAGGCGGCGCCACTCATGCGTGGGTCCAGTGTCAGTAGGAGAGAATTGTCAAAGTGACGTTTCAAATGTTCCTGCAGGGCCCGTACCACGAAAATCGAACGATTGCGGATTTGTATCCCCATCTCTGTCACACTTGTATATTGGAGTGACAAAGAGGTTTTCCCTTCAATGCCAATTTTCGATGTTCGTGGTAGGCATGCAGGACCCACGTTTAATCTTCAATACAAATCTTGATACTCGTAAGAATTAGGAATCTTAGGAATTTACTGGTCCCTTTTTTTATAGTTTGGCCGTGATCTATTCTAATTCATGCATATGCAGAGAGAAAAAAGGGAGGGATATAAAGTTTTTTTTCAACTGACCTGTTTCGTATATGAAGTTCTATTGTCAATGGTGTAAACAACCGAGCAAGTGCTTTACTTTTTTTCCCTACCTATGTCCAATTGTTGTTTTTTGCATACTTATTGTTGTCTTCAAGGTTTTAGAGGTATGAACGTGTTATAGCGTTATTGGACTTCTTTGCTGACTTACTAACTTTAATAAAAACAGGTAAGTATAATTTCTAGCTAAAACCTGCTGCAATATAGTTTGGCACCTGTAGCAGTAAACTAACTGAAATAACTATTAGGTGCCCATCTCTTATTATAAGTTTTATAACACTTTAAACTTACACGTTATATACATTTAAGATAAATTAACTAAATTCGCGAAGACACGGTGTAAGTTTATAATAACTCATGTATTTTCTAATGTAAAAAAGACAGGACGTAGGTTCTATCTTGTTTTAGTGACAGACGCCTGGCTTATATGCCTCCTGATATATTTTCTAGTGATAGGGTTTGTTTGTATATCCAAATTTGTACGCAATTTTTGTAAATAAAATTTTCTTACTCTAAAGAAGGGTAAAATATGTGTTTGGCTATCTTTAAGCGTCAATCTACCCGCAGACTTGATTTTTCTCGTAAACATGGCGGGATATCGGGAGCTAAATTGTAATTAATAACCGTGGTAAAAACACGAGTTTATTAGTTAAAATTAATTTCATTATAAAAGTTCAATACTTACGCATGTTTGCAAATCCTATAGCTTACGAAGAAACGAGCTTCTAAAAAGTTAACCCAATATCCAATATCTTAATCACACTTCACTAAACTAATTAAAAATATAGTTATCCAACAAATCCTGGTTGTTTCACATTGATAAAGAAAAAATATTAAAAAATAAATAAACGTAGCGTTCGATTGAGTTCAAACTTCGAACTGGCAGGTTGAAAGGCAACGTTTTACGTTATAAACGACCTCGCGTGGTGGTAAACATTGACGCTATCGAATGATACTTACACATTGCTGGTTGTACTTGAATGTGTAGAAGTGGGAGTACTCGAAACACGCAATGGATACTGCTTTGATATTGTAGTGTTAGGAGTGTTAGGACCTGTTGATTATAGTTTGACTGAGCTTTCATTAAGCTATAATTCGAGTGATGTATTCAAACGATATATCTATGATTGCTTTTTAAATGGAACGGTTTATTATGTTATAACAATTTTAACCTTTCTTTAACCGACTCTTGAGGATTGTAACATTTTCAGAAGAAAATGTGTTAAATCTTACCTACTTATTTACTATATAATTAGTGTATATCTTATTTCTTTACTAACGAATATTTAAATAATCAAGAATTATGAACCATACGAGTTGTCATACCTAGTGCTACGTCTTATATGCTAAGTACCTAAATGTAACAGTTCCATGCTTCCCAGGCAATATAGGTATTTGGTAAAGGAGAAGCGTAGACTGATGAATTCCGGGATGGGTAGAAGACGCTAATCGTTGAAGCTCAGTAGCGAACGAAACGCAACTGTCTTCGTCGCACTAATACGGAAGGCCTAGTATAAAAGTTGTACGACACTTACTTGTCGATCGCGTTAGCGTATCGAGAGTTCAAATTATGTTTGCCGTTTATTTAAATCATCCGGCAACTTTCATATTTTGACCCGTCGATACGCTAACGCGGTCGAGAAGTTAATGTCGTACAATTTTTATACTAGGCCTTCGGAACAGTGATAGTGAGATATAACTACGCTACGCTACGGAGTGTGAGCGATTGGCATCTTGTCTACGCACCCTGATAAGTTATTTTTGGTTCTTATTTTCGTAATTCAAAATATGTATGTATACTATGTATTACGCGACGTTAGGTGAGGCGGATTTTTACTTTGTTGTCGTTTTTTTTTCGCATCTGATTTGAATGAAATTTGGTAGTTAGAAAGAGTTCCTCATTCTCTTCAAGATAGAATAGACCCAATTTCCCAGTATGTCCCACATTTTTTTCCACTGAGTTACTCAGTGGGAAATTAAGTAAGTAGGGTAAAATTTTTTTGTCACGCTCACACATTGAGATTTTGTATCTATCTAGCGTAGAATAAGAAACTCTTACCTAACCACTTAATTTGATACAAAACTGACGCAAAAAAAAAACGAAACCAAAATAAGAATATGCCCAAATATCATTTTGCAAGTTGAAGATTTTTTTTTACGTAATCGCTAAATTCTCCTTGGTGCTCCATTTATCGTAACATAGAAAAGCCCGTGGGAATCGAGTTCTATGAACACTCTACTGGTGTAGGTATATCAGTGTATTATATAAAGATCTCATAATAGTACTTGAGCAAACAATGTCATGGGAAAGAGCAAACCTTCCTGAGTAACCAAGTAAATCAAATTGTGACAAAACAATAGGTAATTATTATACATATGTACTTGAAAACACTAATTTAATTGGAATTTTGACCTCAAAATTATTTTACTGATTTTTTTAAAATACTACGACGGTGACAAACAAGCATACGGCCCGCCTGATGGTAAGCGGTCACCGTAGCTTATGGACGCCTGTGAATCCTCTTCGAGTTGTGGCGACCTTACTCACCAACAGAAACACAACACTATGAGTAGGGTCTAGTGTTATTCAACTGCGGTTTTCTGTAAGGTGGAGGTACTTCCCCAGATGGGCTCTGCTCCAGATTTGAGCGAGACGACATTCGTTGTGCTGTGCCCTACCACACTAAACGATATGCATCCTGTGCCCATACCTCTCTAAAAAAAAAAAAATTTAATTTTAAGGTTTTATTTGAATTTGTGATACTTACTTGCTCTTAATTTTCTTAAATTTCAGCCATTGTTTAGTATAATAATTGGTAAGTAGTTGTAGTTTTAGTTTTACTTCTTATAAAAATTATTGTGTACCTACGTTCTATTCATTGCCTTATTATACCTAAATTGTAATTTCTCCCTCTTTGATTGACCTTGGATGGGCTTAAAACCAGCTAAGCTGTGCCCATACCTTTTTCCTTTGTCAGTGCCTAATTCTGTATTTTATGTTCATTGTTTTGTTCAAGGAAATAAACGATTTGTATTTGTATTTTTTTTAATGAGATGGATAACTGGAAATGGAAATTTTATATTCTAGGTAACCTATGTACCAGAAGGCGTGGCTCCTTTCTTACCATATAGGTTGAACATAAGTTAATGTATTATTTTTAGACTGAAACGTCCGCAAACGATTCCAAATTTCTCAGAATAAATATCTCAGTTGGCAGAGCGGTGGGCTGGTATCCCAGAGTCACGGGTTCGAGTCCCGCCCGAGGACATGAAATTTTCCAATTTTCCTTTCTTTCTGAAATAAGTTCATGTGTTTAGGTACCACGAGTTTAAAAATTACTGTACAGTCAAGTGCAAAAATATGGTTCGACATAATCGACTCATAAATATGGTACTACGCTCTTGTTACACCGGCATAAGGTACTATGGGACATATTTTTGAGTAAGATGTGCACCACCATATTTTTACACTTGACTGTATAATACTATACCTTTTTTAATTTTTTTTTTAATTTTTTACATTATCTCACTATCAGTGCATCTTGCTCGCACTTGCTGGTGAGAGCGGGATGCAACTCTAGATGTAGATGTAAACGAGACATCGTTTACTCCAGCAACACGTGGTAAGCGGGCGTTTTTATTTTATGTTGTTACCCAAACTTTTTTAGGAATTGGAAGTTTGTATGTGATTTCTACTCAAATTCGCTCTTTCGATCGAAATAGGAAAAAAGTTTCCCAAGATTGTTTCTACTTCGTTACCATTTATTTACAGCTTATGTATGGCGGTAGCGCAATAGAAAGTTTGAAAAATGTATATAATTATTTGACACTTTTTTTCTCCTCTTTTTTTTCTTAAGATCAAAAGAGGCTCGCGATTCTGAGTAGAAATCATAAATTTTCCAATTAAAAGTTAAATAAAGTTAATTAAATGGTTCCTAAGCACAAAAAGCTCACAATTACACTACACAGATACATTAAGTTCCTAATTATGAAGAAGTCTTCTGACTTGTTTATGATAAGGATTTGTTATACATTGAGTTCAGGTTAAAAAAAATGCTGATGATTTGTTTAAGGGATCAGTATCTGATAAGGAAAAAATAGGAATCAAAATTATTGTGGCCCATAAACATTTTATTTTGTATACAGTGTGTAAGTCTAATACGGGCGATAAATTTAACCAAACATAGAATTCATTAGTGTTATCAATAATTAAAACATATTTTTAAGTTACACTTAATTATGACCCCATAATTAATTTTTTCATAAAATGTTCAGCAGCAATGTACTATAAAAAATTTGACGCTGACAGTTGTCAACGAATGTTTAACGCGAGTGAGTTTGCATTACATTGCGGGCCGCATAATAAAATTAAATGAGATGTCATGTAGGTACTACGAAAAAAGTTACCAATGTCCCCAGACAGCCGGGCTGGGACCGCAACAGCGACCTCTTGCTTTCGTTTTAAAAAATTGTTGTTAATGATGATTAAGCGGAATTTGACCAAATTCCGTTTTAAATATAACTTAGTTAATTATTGAAAATAATGTCCAATAGTTGAAACTTTGATGGTTGTCTGACGTACGAGTATGTAATGTCGTGCACGGAAGAATAACTAATGCATGGAAGTAGTACAACAACTGTCAAATGTCATTTGACCTTGAAATTGGCAGTAGGTTTTTCAAATGTCGTAAATCTAATATTTTAACATGCCTCTTACGACACTTGAAAACTCCACTGTCAAAATAATGAAGTTGTAATGCACTGATACCTACCACCAAATTACAACGACGTATTTAATTTGGCTGCTTGGATGAATTGAGTCAAGAGAGAAGTCAGCAAAGCTGTGACAACTTACGGAATCGGAGAAATAATAAACATATATACGTCTCTTTTGGACAAATTCTTTACTTGATAAGGAAGTAAAGGACGGGTGTACGACTTTGATGTTGACATTGATGATGAGTTTTGACGGGGGCTTGATGTCGTGTAACATCTGCCAGTGGCACAAAAGATTGTTCAATCGAATCATTCGCAAGATGGCGTAACATCTTTTTGTTATCTGCAGACTTATTATAATCGCCATCTATGATTTCGTCTTTGAAAACCAATATAACTGGAACTGTCTAATCTAATGGCACAAAAATATTAACGTTAAAAATATAAAAAGTTAAATTATGCAGAGGCGTTACGTCTTTGAAAAATACTTCAACGCAAATGAAGACGAAAGTGTAGGTCATTTTAACCAACTGTTAAATGTATTATGATACTTTGAACTTAATTTTAAGTAGTAAAAGAGCCAAAACTTGGATTTATTTCGAGTAATAATAATTATACAGGATGTAATCGTTAAGTGTAGCCAAGCGATTATTCCGTAAATATAAGAAATATTAAAAAATTTCAAACTAATATTTAAAGTGCGTTACCCAATGAGTAAATTTGCATTAATAACTTTTTTGAAATAAAAGTATTAATATTAAAAATATTAAGTTTAAACGCTCCCATACGATTAGTACATACGACGACTCACTCTCAAAGTAGAACGTCGGTGCCGTAAGAGATAAAACTGCTTGAGATTCATTATTTGAACGAATAAACTGTAATAAAATAATAAAACCACCATAAAATAATAAATCAAACACTTATTTTTGTTTTTCTGTAGAGCAGTTGTTCGAAGTGACGCCTTTCTTGTGCGATACATACACGGGCCCTCTTTAATGTTTTAAATGAACTTTTCTTAAAATTTGCGGTGTTATCATAGCTATGGCACGGCGTACGCGATTTTTTAACTCTGTGTTAACGCTGTGAATTCGTTCAGCGTAGACATTCTCTTTTATGAATCCCCATAAGAAAAAATCACATGGAGTGAGATCCGGGGTGAAACTCCGTGTGTGAGTTGCTTTATAAAATAATGGATTGAAAATACCTAACTTTTGTAGTCATTTAAAACGGTCAGATAATAATAGATTAGCACGTGTAACTACTTGAAAATGATAATTGATTGATATGGAATAAAATAAAACAATTCATGAATCATTTGATAACGGTAAAATGACTAGACCGTACAAACTAGTCTTTCAACGAACGTCGTACTAAATGTATGGGAGCGTTTAAACATAATATTTTTAACCCACCCTGCACCCTGTTTAGCCGATTTGTTTAACGCTTGTATTGGAGAGTGTGTGTTTCCCAGTCTTATGAAGTACAGTAAGGTTATTCCTCTATTTAAATCAGGAAGCAAAGACGAACTTGGAAATTTCAGACCCATTTCTATACTTCCTGTACTTAGTAAAGTGTTTGAGAAAATTATTTTGAACCAATTGCTTCGACATTTCAACACAAATGAATTACTGGTGAATCAGCAATTTGGTTTTACTAGAGGTCGTTCGACGACAGATGCCGCCACTGTACTAATCAATCATATCTACGACGCCTGGGAACATTCACAAGATGCTATAGGTGTCTTCTGCGATCTCTCCAAAGCATTTGACTGCGTGGAGCATGCTACGCTTCTGTACAAGCTAAAACAGTACGGTTTGTCTACTGAAGCTTTAAACCTTCTACAGTCTTACTTAAACCAAAGAACTCAGAAAGTTGTTGTAAATGGAACTGAGTCTAGTGGTATGACTGTAAAACTTGGCGTACCGCAAGGTTCTATTTTAGGTCCTTTTCTCTTCCTTGTTTATATAAATGACTTGCCGAATCTTGTGAAGAATAAATGTGATATAGTTTTGTTTGCTGATGATACCTCATTAATCTTCAAAGTTGACAGGAAACTGGGTGATTACAGCCAAGTCAATGAAACTTTGAAAGAGGTGCTAGATTGGTTTACAGCAAATAACTTAGTTCTTAACGCAAAGAAGACAAAATGTGTAAAATTCACGCTGCCGAATGTAAGAGAGGCTGAAACTATTATCACATTAAATGGAGAGAAGCTGGATCTTGCCGATAATGCACTTTTCCTGGGCATTACTTTGGACTGCAATCTACAATGGGCCCCTCACATATCTGCCCTTGCGAATAGGCTGAGCTCTGCCGCGTATGCAGTCAAAAGAATCAGACAATTCACTGACGTGGAGACAGCTCGCCTAGTCTACTTCAGTTATTTTCACAGTATTATGTCATATGGCTTACTGGTCTGGGGCAAAGCAGCAGATATTGAAACAATCTTCATCCTCCAAAAGAGAGCAGTCCGTAATATTTATAATATGGGCACTCGTGATTCTCTGAGAGAACGATTCAAGGAAATTGATATTCTCACTGTAGCTTCACAATACATACTAGATGTTATAATGTATACGCATAAGAATATAAAGTCCTTTAAAAAGCTGTCTGATATCCATGGCTTTAATACACGAAATAAAAATATGTTAGTGGTTCCGAAGTTTCGTCTACAGAAAGTAAAAAAATCGTTCCCAGGCAACTGTGTGGCATTTTACAATAAAGTACCCTTGGAGGCATGGGACATGCCGTTCACTTCATTCAAGTTATATATTAAGAATGCTCTGTTTAAAAAGGGGTACTATAAAATCGACGATTACTTAGGAGACAAGGAGCCATGGCCAAGTATTTAGTCTCAAAAGCTGTCTTATCAGGCTAGCAGTGTCCCGGAGTGGTTTGCACGATGCTCAAGGCGATGCTGTACTGTTACTGGCTGTTACATCATATTCTGACACTTGGAGAACCTTTACACCTCCATTTCTTATTCATATAGTATTATCTTATTACATATTATGTTTCTGACCTTGGGGACCTTTTACATCTCCAAATTGAATGTACATATTATTGACTATAGAGAATTTACATCTCTGTTGGGTTCATAATTTTGACTTGTTAGATACATACTAGTTATGTATTCGGTAGCATTAGATCTAAGACTGTTAACTTAACAGTCTGATGACTTGTGGTATTTATATCATAAAGATATTTTATTTTTGACGTTTGGAGGCCTTTACACCTCCAAATCCTATTAGTATAATTTTTTGACTATGGGGACCTTTTACATCTCCAAATTTTATTCGTATTTTATTTTGACGTTGGGGGACCTTCTACATCTCCAAACTTAATTTATTATTAACTATAGAGACTATACATCTCTTGTCATATTACTTAGTACATTTATTTTAATATTGTTTACCCAGGTTTTGGCTGTTGTATTATCAGTATTTAGATTATACTTTTACTTCTCACTATATATTGTAAATGTTTGTACATGCAAATGCTTTATTGTAATGCTTACTGACTTGTAAAAGTGCCCTTGAGGCCTACTTGCAGAATAAATTTTTGAATTTGAATTTGAATTTGAATAATATTAATACTTTTATTTCAAAAAAGTTATTAATGCCATTTTACTCATTGGGTAACGCACTTTCAATATCAGTTTGAAAATTTCTAATATCCCTTATATTTACGGAATAATCGCCTGGCTACACTTAACGATTACAGCCTGTATATGTAGAAAAAACGTTTTTTGCTAAAATATGGTAAATCACAAACTCAAATACCGAGTCCCAGCGAGTTTTACAGATTTTAGTGCATCGGCCTTATTCAGATTATATAATATTGATTTGTTATGGTTATCATCAGTCCATTGGTATGTCATAGAAGCTTATCGCGTTGAATGTGTGCAGTGCATTTCACTCACACTTGTTACTGCGCGCCACCGTTCGATACCAATTTTTAGGCTTGAATCAGCCTCCAAAATACTGAAAACGATTATTAGAATAAAAATACAAACCGATTTTTAGTGGCTATATGGAAAAGAGTGCGGTGGGGAAAAAAGAAGTGACGCCTAAAGATAAAACTTTAAAAGAGCTAAGTACATTCTTATTCGATTTAACAGCTGTCAACTGACAGATAGTTTGCATTCTTTCCGCCAGGCGGCGCCACATGCACATAACGGCAAACCCACGTTCTGCCTCTGCAAGCGATAAAGATAAGCTGCGAACATGACTGTTCTTCACAATATAATCACCGGCCAAATATAAACCAATATATTGATGACCTCTCACTTAGTATACTTATTTTACAGCTGAGAGTTCAAGTATTGTTGGTCCTTTGTTTTGTTAATTAAGTAGCATGGGATAATTTCTCTTGAAACACAATGGTTGCGTCATAATAAACGTTATTGTCGTATTAATTGAATAAAAGGTTATTAATCTGGATTAATAAGATTTATTCTTAACTATGTAGGTTGTTAAATCTTGTTACGTACCTACTTAACTTATTTGGTACCTACGTAAGTTTTACTATAACGTGGGACTTAAAAAATGTTGCAAAAAGGTATTAATAATAAAAACCAGTATATATTAATAACCACTGATCATAAATCTATGATAAGAATTTATACTACCACCAATTACTAAATTAAGTTATTGAAATTACTTATCAAAGTGTTAATCCATAAAAATAGTCCTTATTAGTTAACTGTAAACCTTATAATGTTATTGGTACCTAAACCTTATAGTTAAACAGAGATAATAGACACACGTTGCAATTTAAAAATGTATATAGCAATGTTTTGTTCGTCTACACATTTCTACAAAAATCTGGTTTCTATCAATCAACTATAAAAGTCCATGATGACGTAAGCTACAAATAATGGCATGCACAACAAAACCGCTAATTTCGTCGAGTCTCTCACCCGGCTCGTTGGTCTAGGGGTATGATTTTCGCTTAGGGTGCGAGAGGTCCCGGGTTCAAATCCCGGACGAGCCCAAATATCTTTTTGCTTTTTTTAATTAGTTGCATATTAGCTTATGTTTTTATTATTTACAGAATTTCTTTTTAAATGCGTACTTACTTTTTATGTTTTTTTTTTCAAAAAAAAAATGTATACTGTTTCGTTATATTTTATTATGTTTTTTTTAAATGCCTGATACAGAAACACTCATATTAATACTTTTAATAATCCTTTTTAATTGCTACGCCACCTGTCGGAGCCGGGAAAGGTTTCAATTCTTACTTCCTGTCATAATAATATAGATGGCGTTGGCTTAGAATATAATTATGCTTATGTATAGGTAGTTATTTTTAGTCACTTTCATTTAAATATTCTTTTTATTTGCAAACAAATCTGAACTTAAATAGAAATTGAGTAATGAAAGTATAGGTGCTTATTTATATATTTGTAGTAAAAATAACATGTAATTTTTTAATTATTTTCTATACAGAGTTGATGTTGAAAGTATGAAACAGTAAAATGTACTATGATTTACTTAAAAATATTTAAGTCCAGAAGAAGGCATATGCATAATTGCATATAATTTAGACAAAGAATTAACATGCGCCAGTATAGTGCAACCATCTACTTTGCAAACATTCAAATTATATTCAACCTTACAACAATAAGATTAAGAAACAGACTTATAAACAATTGCAACGTTGCCGTTATCCATCTCTATCACATTCTCTTGGTGTGACAGAGATAAATAAACGTGAATTTCGAGGGTCGAGACACGAACCTGCACTTTCCATTACGTATTACCTAAATTGTTTAATAATATATAAGTAAGATAAAATTGGGCTATCAAGCTAGGTCAACCTATAGGAGGTAATGTTAATAGAATGGCAGATATATGATGTTAGTTTGTTTCGACAGTCCAACGAAACTGGTAAGTTAATAAAACTATTTATTTTATAATTTTTTTTTGTAAGTATTTTTATTTTTATTTCCGGTTTGTGTAGGGAAGTACGACTTTGACTGAACCAATAGTTTTTTTAATGTTATGTTATGCCAGATGCCCCTTGTTAGTTTTAATTTTGTATATTTGTGTGGCGGGACAGAAAATTACCAACAAAACATATTTCACGAATTGAAAAATTTCTCGAAGAAAATATTCCAAAATTTAACTTTTTAAGATTTTTATTTACTTTCTTTTTGTCTAGTAATAAATGTTAAATATTTTTATTTTCTGCCTGGTAAATATAAAAAAAAATTGAATTTAGGTAAGTACATCTATTTTAGAGTAGGTATAAACTTTTAAAGTAGTAGGCGAAATAAATTCTCTTCTATTAGATAATTAGAGGCAAAGAAACATTTTGTTAGTAAACACATTAACATCCAATATTCCTAATCGCTAAATTAGGCGATATTATTTTATTTTTCAAGAAATTTTGATTTGAATATACAGTTTAATAATGATGATAAACTTATTATTTTAAAATACCTATTTAGAACATGAAACAAAATATATTTAGCACCAACCGCTATAAACAAACAAATGAATGATTGAAGTATTTGTTTCTACCCCAGCACTTCTATCTTTCAATTAGATGACTGACAGCGATATAGTAAAAGTATAGATTATAACGTTGTCTATGGTGTTCCATAAGAACACTGCTAAACGATGCTCTTATGGATTTTCATGCAATATATCAGCACTGTTGTTTTTATTTTTATTTCTTTAGTGGCATCTTCCGACATCTTCCACATTCTGCCACCTTTCGAGATGTAGCTTTTTTCGCTATTTTGATTTCGGAAATGGCTATAGCAAGTATGATGCGGTCGGTCAAATGTAGAATTATAACTTTCTTAAATAAACAAAGCAACTGATTTTTGTAATCTGTAAATCTCTTAAATTTTAGAAAGTCAAATAATTTTCCTACAACCTTAAACAATGTCAAATTAACTTCAATTGAAATATCTTTTGCGCGATTTTATATACTTACTTACGGTTCTCGGTTGATAAGTAGGTAAGTCGAATTCTGATCTGTCACAATAATGACTGCTGTTGTTAAATTTTATGGATTAGATTCTTGTAATAAAATAGGTAGGGATATACTTTATAGTGCCCACTCCATGATTGAATTCATATTCCAGTTTCGAAAAATATGATCTAAACGTGTCTCTACTCTCATTTTAATGTATTTAATTTTGCAATGTTCCTGTTAAGTTAAATGTAAGTTTTTTGTCCATACAAACAATCTGATTTTAATTCTCATTAATGTCCTGTTTCACAGACTCCAAGATGAAATTCTTAATCCTCTTCGCCCTCGCCTCCCTGGCCTTCGCCGCGCCCCCCGGTGATGACGAGCAGCTCCTCGTCACCAAGAACTTCTTCCCCGACAACTTCGCTATCTACACTGGCAAGCACGACATCGTTGACATCGTCGTCCCCCTCAATGAGATCAACTATGCCGACAACGATGACGATACCACCGAAAACATGATAACCTTGTTCTTCGTTGAAGCCGATATTCTAGACGACGGGAAATACGACTACAAAGGACTGTACGTATACAAGAATGGCGTAGCCAAGAAGATCCTTGAAAACGGACAGTGCTCGACCTATGCCAAGAACAAGATCGCTTACTTCGGCGCCAGCGATGGCATCTACAAGTACAACGAAGCTGACCAGACTGCTACCAAATACGGCTCCGTTTCTGAGAGCATCATCAAAATGGGTGTTGACACTGAACACGCTAACGTCTACTACCTGACCGCTGATTACGTTCTGTACAAGTACGATGAAGATGAGAAGGTAGCCACTAAAGTTGAGGCTATTAAGGACGCCAGAGACTTCGTTTTTGACTTCGACGGTATCATGTTCTATTATGACGGCAACCACCAATTCTACACTTACAACGGCGAGCGCGTGCTCAAAATCGAAGGTCTTCCCGCTCACCCTGCTAAAGTTGAGCTCATCAGGCCCCCTGTTTTGGTAAACCAAGCATACGCTGTTATTGACGGTCGTCTCTATGAACTCAATGTTGACGGTAAGAGCGAGAAAGAATCCGTTAAGTTCCAGTCGCAACCCACCGCTTGGGCCCCGGACACAATCCTCTTCCAGTACTATGCCTACAAGCAGAAGATCTACCTGTACAACCTAATTTCCCTGCTCAACGACAAAAACATTGAGGAACTCGATACGTTCTTTGAAGATAACAAGGAGCAGATCAACACTTACAAGACCTCCAAAGTTTCCAGCCGTTTGTAATTTTTTGACGTGAATAAAGTTTCATAATTCAAACTTTATTTGTTTTTTCACTTAATACTCACACTTATATAGACTAATCTTGAAATAAACAAATATAATAGGTAGCCTAATCTTATTTAAACAGATTGATCCCGCTATACGATGATCGAATGGGCTTGTTTTAGTAAAAGTTAGAAAGCAGGAGGTCCCTGGTTCGATCCCAGCCCTGCTCACCGGGGACCTTGGTCACTTTTTCTGTAGTATATGACATCTCTTTCAATTTATAATTTATATATAGGTAGTATAGTAGTGTGACTACTTAAAAAACAAAAAATAACATGTATCAAAACATTTATTACATTTAATAAATGATTTGATTCGTGCTTTACAATTTAATATTCTTAATATCAAAATAATCGGGTTACGATCACCAAATATCACCAAGGGGGATGGTAGGGTTAAAAATCGGCCAAAAAATGATCACATGGTTTTTGAACGAGCCCTATCTTATACACGATTTAATTTGTTGATACTCAAGATGGTGAGGCTGTCTCTGAAGCTCGACCTATTTTAAATCTAAAATAGGTCCTTGAGGCATTGTACCTAGGATGCACTGTAGAAGCACAAGTGTCACGTAAAAGATCTATTCTTAGCGTGTTGCTAGCGTTGGGGCCATCTAGTGAGCGATCTCGACAGATAACAAAGAAGACATAATTCCGTACTAAAAACGCTTAACTCCGCGTTAATTTGCTAACTCCGGGAAGTGCAAGTAGCGCTAAAGGATGACTGATCCAACCCGATCCGATCCTTTCCGGGCCAATCTATCAGTTTCTATAGAAAAAGTCAAGTCACCTCCGAGAGCTCAGAGCTATCACGTGATTCGTTCTATAAAAACTGACAGATCGTCCCTGATCGGATTGGATCGGATCGGAATGGTTTGAGTCACCCGTAAGTAGGTAGGTGTAGGTATCATTATGAGTGCCATTTTAAGCGAGATCTTTAACATTAAGATATACAAAGAACTACATGAATAAACGCATCATCATTTCGGCCAAATGCTAATGGTGATGTAAATTCTCCCCTACTTTCACGATGCCGTAATCGCGTCGGTTTACTTTTTAACCGCATCGTCACGTATTGACTTACTTTGGATGGGCAAGTTTGAGAGATTTCTTTCAAGATGATTATCGACCGAGCGGTCGGAGCAAGTGATTTCTTCGAGTCTACTGCAACAATCCGTCGTTTGTACCTACATACAATCTGACGAACGACAAAATTATCACACATATGTTAGACTATAATATATGTGATAACTTTGTCGTTGGTCGGATCGCCATGAAATTTGACAGGTTGTTAGAAGAGATAATAGCAGTTTGTGTTACAAGGGATCAAAATGATATATTTCCGACGAGGGCATTGAATTCCGAATGAAGCGATGGATTCTAAAGTAGAAGCGTAATGAAAAAAAAAAGTTTTTATTGTATTTGTGCTGTATGAATCTGACATGCTATGAGCCTTAAGAAGCTTGAAATAAACGAATTTTTTTTATTTTTTTATTTTAATGAGGGATTCAAGCGCCCAAGACGAAAATAATGTTGATACCGTGTGACACATACTTACTGCTTTTCACACCAACTAAGAGGAAATAAACAAAGCCGATTCAGCATCATATCAACACCACGATGCCACTAGTTAATGCCCGAAAACGTAAAAATGTGTAGTCCTTGAACAGAAAAGTGCCACTTTGATCCCTCCTAACTTGAACAGAAAAACCCCTTTTATATAGGCGGTGTGATTTTTTTTTTATATGTGCCAAATCAAAATGGCCGCCGTCGGCTGCCGAGAGGGGTCGCGAGTTCAAGTTCGCGAACCGATAGTTTTAAATAAAAAATAAGTATTTAATTTACACGTGTATCTGTTCACATGCACTGATTAACAACAGTGAAAAGAAAAACAAGGCCTATCTGCATATAGTATCTCAAAAGGTTATTTGAAGTTCAAATTAATTATTTACAAAACTCTATATCTCTGGCCATGACACTTAAATCTTTCCAGTATTTGTGCATTATTAACATTATTGATTTACGTCGGTATCTCGTGGTCGAGAAAGACACTTGTCATTCTCTAACAGTTCGGTTCGGATCGGATAATGCCAGTATGTTAATTGCTGGCCATATACGTTCGGGCATATCCGCCGGATCTGCTTAATGTATGGTAAATATGTCTGGCGGATACCAGGCGGACAGACCCCACTATGGAGATGTGACGGATTGACCGAACGTATATAATATGGTCAGCATTGAACGTATATAATGCGGTCAAGCATTTCTCGCGGTCGATACTGTCGCCGCACGGCTACTGCATTCCAAATGCTATCTAATAGTATTGTTAAGAGTTCATATTTTTGATTTTGGTATGGAGAGGTAATTATAAAATGTTGATGTGCGTTTGTAATTATCGCTAACTGACCGAGTGAGCAAAGCCAGCAACGCGTCTCCGTCTCAGCTTGGGCAAAAATGCTCGTGTGTCTGTCCATTTGTTCTCCACTGTCGCATTTATCACCCAATTATTTTTTCTCGATTCAGTTTTTGGAAATTTTCAAAATGGCGGGAATTGGCACAAAGGAACCACAGACCCCCCCAAAGGCGCCTTTGTGCCGATACTACCTAGTACCATCTCGCGAGATATAGCTCACAGAGGTAGTTACTACTTTTTTACAAACTTCTATTTAGTTTCAACTTGTCCCGTTATCCCACTGCTTTTGACCCACTTCCCGGTTTCTGAAATTTTGTACGCATAGGTAATGTATATCGCGTGACTATGTTATGCTATGATGACAAGCTATGAAAATCTGATGATGGAGCTGGAAGGTGGCCATGGGGACTCTGATAAACAACTCAACTTCATTGCGTAGGTTGAGTAGAGTTGTCTCGATGAGTATAACTCGTATTTGAACGTAAAAGGGCATTTTCAGAAAAAAAAAGTACCGTTTTGAAGAAAATCGATCGTCTTTTTTTCATACAAAAAAAAATAAGTAATTTTTGTAACGGCCCATTCCTACAATATGGATGGAAAAAAGCGTTATGAAACTGACCAGAGACGCTCTTTTTTTAATCAATGTACCTACTTGTGATTCTGGTTATATTGTGATTTATAAATTTTCAAAAAGGGAAACGGTCCACCATTTTTTGAAAATGCCCAAAAATTTCGTTTTTGGTAAAAACATATTCCCCTTGTCATATTCAAAGTCCCTCCGCATCCGATACCATACCATACTACCATACGGTATGTATGGTATGGCGGTACCCTAAGGCTAGATACATTATATATATATATATATATATATATATATATATATATATGGTATGGTAGAAATTTCATCACACATCGATTTGGAACTGAATCAAACTAGGCTTATTTAAATAGAGATTATCTACTATGTAATTTAGCCCAATCTCCACTTAATGTTATTAATATGTAAACTATGTAAATGGGATATATTTACATACTTTTGATCTAATTCCAAACCTGTATTACCTAGATACGGTCACGGCGTTGTTGCTAGAATTAACTAACTATTCTCTTACCTTGAATGATTTTTTAATAAATCCTTAAAGTATATTTAATAAGCGTATGTAATGAAGAAATTTTGAGAGGTACTTAACACCTAAAAAAATTAAAAATTAAGTGCCGAATGCGTCAAACACAAAACTATGTTAGGAATCTTTTCGGTGGTCTTTTCAAAATTAAAAAACCATGAAGGTTGATTTTCTATTGAATTTAATGATAAAAATCATCACTACACCCACACACACACAAGGAGTACCCCTTAATGTAAATAAGGCTTAAATATTAAAATAAAAGTCCTTAACTTTTGAATAATCCACTAGAGTTCACTAGACAGACTACAAACATCGTTTTGTGTTTGACCCTACGAGTAACATACATTGCCGCGCTGCACGGCAAGCGAATGCATGTCTGGATAGATGTTTGTATGGATGTTTGTTACTTAGTCTTTCACGTAAGAACTACTGGATTTTAAACCTTACACATCATATGATGGATGGAAGGATAGCTTACACATCAGAATAACACATAGGCTACAATTTATTAAGATATTCCGCAAACGAAGTCGCGGGCACCAGCTGGTTATAAATAAAATAAAAAAATAGTGTAAATATATTTTGACAGTATAATCTTTCAATTAATCACTAAAATTCAATTTTATAAAGAAACACTATTAGTTACGCTACTCAATCGGGGAATTGGTGATTCCTTAGGTATAGAACAGTAGTAGTAGTTCTCTTTCGAAGTGGGTTCACCGAAAAACTACTGGCCAATAGGTACCCATTTAATTATCAGAAATATTTAGTACTTACACTAAATTTAATTATTTTTTTCAATTATTTGGATATGTTTTCGAATTCAAATAAGTACAATCTTAGACTTCAAACACCAATTTAGACTGTAGCGACTCTGTACAGTCGCCATCAGTTATATCGGAGCGGCCAAGGTGCTCAATAATATCTAAACACGACTCCAACGCCTTCACAATAGAACCGAGTTCTAGATCAGTATCTGATGGCGACTGTACTGACAAAGAAGATTATTTTTCTAAATGAATACAGTTTCTAATGTAATAAACTACTTTCGAACAAACGTTTTAACCTCGAAAAAACATTACTCTGAAAGTAGCTGCGTTTTGTCCGTGCGTCTCATAGACGACGGCAAATCAGTTATCTGTAGTCTGTAAATCTGTAGGTATTTATACAATCTGCGTTTTTAAATTCACATTTAACTGTATAAATATTCGACATCATTAAATAGGTGAATTGCAGTTGAACGTAGTTAAGCCCTAATTAAGGGTCGTAGTTAAGTAATAAATTGTCATTGTGTTGGAAAAATTAACTGTGCAATTTATGACACTGTTTATTTAGTTTAGTACCTATATTTTAATGCAATAGTATGATGTAGTAGTAAGACCCAGTTAAAAATGTTGCTATTAATGCAACTAATTATCATAACACAATGGAAATTAATTACTTAACTATGCCCTCAATTAAAGTTTAACAACGTAAAAAAAAACAATTTTCCCAAACAGTCTTATTGACACTAAATTAAATTAGTTATATACACGTGCAACCTAATAGCAATTAAGAGGGCAGTGTTTTTCTGTTACCTTAAGACTTTGCTACATTTAAATAGTAGCCATAAAATAATCGTCGGCAGGACAAGGGTCGGTACTGACTATCGGCTTATACCTATATATCTTTCCTTTAGTTCCAACGATTATATTATTCTTTGAGTCAAAAGCTATCCCAGTTATTTTGAAGCCCAGCTGTCCAATTTTCATGGGCAAAATACTTTTAGTACTCAGTTTAAATAAAGATCCTTTGACAGCCACAATCGCCTCGTCTTGCATGTTTAATCTGAGTATATACTTCAGCTCTCTAGAAAATCCTTTATATTGTATTGGCTCGTAGTAATCTATAGAGAAAAAGTAGATTCTTCCGTCGACAAATTCGTAAAACGCATTGCCTTGTGCGTCAAGCACGAAGCTGTAAGCCTTCATTACTTTTTCATACCTCCTTACAGCGTACGATCCGTTGACGAATTTGAATATTTCGTGATTAGGACCAGTAGAAATATACATCTGATTATCCGTTTTATCTATAAAAATAGTTCTAATATCATCGTCTCCAATAGGTCTCTCCGCAGAAACGATATCCCGAGAATGGTCAAAGGTAACAAGTCCTTGATTGGTACCAAAATATACTACATTGCTCGGGACATCAATGGCCACACATTGGCCTATCATATCATCGCCAATTGGTATTTCCTTGATACCTAAGGCGCCATGCTTGAGTAAATGTATTCCTCTTGTGTAATTCCTTTTATGTAGAATAAAAAAAATGTTGTCATTTCTTGGGTCCACGACAATCCCGGTTGGGTAGCCGTCTATAGATGCTATCAGTTGTCTTTTGAAGTAATCGTTCCCGATTTTGATTCGGTCGCATTTTTGCGCCCCTGAGTGTGTGAAGAGTGCAAAGATTGGCAGGACAGTGATGAAGCTGTCCTTCAGTAAACGCATGATGGAATCTCTGGAAAAAGAAGCATAACTGAATATAAACTCTCATGACTAATAAGCAATATTAAATATTAAATTTATTCTATATTAAATTAATTTTTCGGTCAGACCGATTTAGTCATTCGTATCGTGCATGTGTCGTGTGATCTTTAGTCGGCCATATTCGTTCGGGTACTCCGTCAAACCTGCATAGCGGGTATGTCGTCGGTAAAATTTGTTAATTTTCCATACTTTATTGATAAATCCGGCGGATATCCGCATATTTCCGAACATATGCCTGAACGTATGTGGCCGGCTTTTGAAAACCAGCACGAGTAGTGCTTGTGTACGATACGAGTATATGCAATTTGTGGCAAGATATATTCAATTGATTTTAACATTTTTAACTAAATGTCAAAATCAATTTAATATGTACTTATAAAGTCAATCAAGCCAATTCAAGATTAGGCACCCGATTAGCTTATGAGAGTAAAAAGAACGCCGAGAAATTGCGGCCAAGCCGCCCCTTGGGGCCAGCTCCAGCTACACCGCCCTGGACCTTGGCTTCTTGGTCCTAGGGTAAATACGCCCCTGAAACGCAGGAGCAAGAATAAAGTTACTTCATCATATGGAAGGACCTAGTCACCTAGTCATTTAGATTTTCATTTGTTCTTAGGTATGGCTACATTGCCTCTGTGGTATTGCCAGGCGTTAAATTCGTACATACTACAGAATATATAGAAAAAATTAACTATCGTACCCATAACTCGTATACTTATCATAGAATATTGTGAATATATATATATAGTGAATGAGGTAGCTCGTGTCTTGTATTGTGGTGGCTGTCTTCCTCAATGACGTTAGTACATAGGTAATACCTATATCTCTTCCTGAACAAAACAAAATATCGACATACGGGACATACCTAACTGTTAATGACCCGTAAATTTTTAACAATGTGTTCTTGACGTTAAAAGAAGCAAAAAAATGTTATAGGACTTTTGGCATTTTAAGACAAAAAGATTTTAGATTTTTTGATTAAGTACTTTTATACATGACGTTTTGTAATGACACCAAAAAAGAATTTTAAAGTTTTTTTATTAATTTTCTGAGGTAGAGGTTTCAACGATTGTACCCTGTTGGTCATCTAAAGGCTTAAGGTGACAGTTACTGGCGTAGTGTCAAGTATCGGAATATTTACGTAATGTATAACATTCCGGGTATCACATTGTGACTTGTGGTGATTTTAAGTTAGGCATTCGATTTTAACCTACTTTGCAAATTAAAAAAGCCTGTAAAAACAAGATGCCATGCAAATTATAACGCCTGTTGAAATATTTGGGGCAAGTGTATATAAAAAATAAAAAGTGTAAGGTTGTATGTTTTAATAGGTATGTAACTTTCAGTTTGTAGGTAGGCATTTATTTAATTTTCACGATTTTTTTCACACAAAACGCGGCCTTTTCTCCGGGACCACGTGGGCTAATGCCCTCGAAACTTCGGAGGTTAGTTTTCAAAGTTTTAAGCGATTAAAAGCGAGGGGTTCCCGGGTACTGAGTTTGTCCGGCGAAAACCGGGAATTCCCGGTTCCGGTACTGTATGTGTATACAAAACCACTACTTACCTGGAGCACGCACCAGGAAACTAGGGAACTAATCGACACATTAAACAGGATCGTAAATACTATGGACTGATGCGTTGAAGAGAAGAGTCGGCGGCAGCATACAACGAGCGGCCCACACGGCCCATGACCGCACTCAATGGAAGAAAGCAACATGTGGTCGCGATCCTCAGCAATGAGGGACCGAGAAAGACGAAGAAATACTATGGCTCGATCATGGATATAGAAAAATAGAAAATATAAGGACGTAATCCCGTGAAGATAAAACTGTGATTGAAAGATATGCCAATTTGTTAGTTTACGCGCGACACGCAGACATTCACAACTCGTAGATTTGTTTAGATTGTTTACCAGATACGCTAGTAAAATCGCCGTCAATGGAACTTACTAACGATGTAAACAAAGGGCATCACATGTTGTGTCACTGTTTCTTCTTGTAATTTCGCACTACCTCATCACCACTGAAACCATTCACTACTGAAACGGTAGTATTATTGTAACATACAAAATATAAGACAAATAAGTTATTCTTGGAGATTTCATTAAAAACTTAAAAGTGAGGTTATTACAATCAATATGGCGGTTTGTTTACATTGTTTTCATGTTGGATTGATAACAGGGCTTCCAATACCGGTATTTTTTGTATGGGCAATACCGGGATCCCGGGATCGCCCATACAAAAAATACCGGTATTGGAAGCCCTAATTGATAATGATTTTAGAGACGGAATTGGGTAGATGGGCACAACACGGAATCACAGCCTACGTCCTTGTATTTTCTAGGTCCACGGGCAGGCTAGCGTTTGTTTTAAGATGGCACTATTTTATAAAATCTCACCTCTTCCAGTTGAAGATCACGACTGATCAGCAGAACCACTTCGGTGTCGTTTATAAAACATATCTCCGTCATTCAATGACTGAATGTTTTATAATAGTGATCTAATATCGATTGAATGATGTACAGGTTGATGTCAGATGGGATCTTCGAGTCAACATCATAATTGCAAGCACACACCAATCCGATCCGATCCGAGACGATCTGTCAGTTTCTATGGAAAACGACACGTGGCATCCGAGGGCTCCGAGCTATCACGTGATTCTTTCTTGAATTGACAGACCGTGCCGTCCCGCCCCGTCCCATCCCGTCCTTAAATGACTTGGCACGGCCTGTTCTAGATAAGTCATCCTTTAATACCTTGCAAGAAAAGAATAGAGCAATCATACGAACCAACGCGTTGCTTTGACCAAAATCATAGGAGATTCCATTGTAGCTAGACCCCCAGGGGATAAAAATGGAGCTGAATATACTTGAATAAACTCTAATTTATCTTAGTAGAACTTCACTTAAGAAAACACCTTTCAAAATTAATTAAGTACCTATCTCTTCCGCATGGGTCATCATTAGGTGGAAAACAAATCCAAAGCAACCTTGGAGGTAGGTTAAGTATCTAAGTATTTTGCATTTGAACAAAAAATTGTTGACCACGACGCGAGAGTACCAAACACTTTGTCTGATGATGGCCAAATGCCATCGAATCATCACGTCATTATGATAAATACGTGAGTTTTAATGTTGTTATAAATAAACGGCCAAGTGCGAGTCGGACTCGCCCACCGAGGGTTCCGTACAAATGATGCTCCCCCCATTTATGACCTTAGGTACTTAAGAATACTGGTGGCACGGAACTCTCAGTGTGCCACAATTATACGGTTTTTGGATTTTCTCCTGCACTTGGGCTACAAGCTCTTGCATTTTGCCAAATTTCGTGATTCTAGGTCAACGGGAAGCACCCCATACATTTTGATTCCCATTACTAATTTATGGGAAATGCGACATAAGTGGCCGTATCATTTGATTGCGTTGAGTTTGACGTAGAGGTTTGAGGTTTTTTCACAGCTTCAAGGGAATGCAGACTTGGGTATCAGGTATTAATTTCAACTCGCTACCTCTACGCGTTCCCAAGATAAAGGGTCTGTCAGACACGGACGGACGGACGGACAACAAAGTGATCGTATAAGGGTTCCGTTATTTCTTTTGAGATACGGAAACCTAAAAATATTCATCAAAATCAATAAATTTTCGTATTTTCGTTTACCGTTTATCAAACGTACAAAAAAAAACGCACAACGAATTCAGAACCTTCGTGTATAAAAATACCGCCTGTATAGCATTATGACGTTGCGTTCTATTCTATTATATTACAAAAGGTGTTGTCACTACTTCCTATCAACAACTTTCTCCCTAGATTTGTCTATAACATAAGTACAGTTCGCGTCAAGTACCTACATAATCATAGCTAAGATAATTTTATTTATATAAATAAAGGCTAAGGCCTACGCTAGCTGACGCGGGTGCACGGAGCGGGTGCACGCGGCGGGTGGATTTAGTATGGCGCACCCGCTCCGTGCGCCCGCTTCACTTAGCGCTGATCATACAATTTCTTATTAAAAGGGCGTCCGTTCCAGGTAATCCGCGTCAGCTAGCGTAAGCCCTTAGATAGTACTTACTTCAATAATTAAAGAAAAAACCAACTGCACAAAAACAAAACTGAAAAGAATGAAACAAGTCAAGTATCATAGCGAAAATTTGTAAAATAACCAGTGCAAGTGCTCGCCTTTTAAGCAACTTACCGAAATCGTTACTGTTCCAAAAGCCGAGTTTTGTAATAATAGACCCGAGAGTTTTAAGAACCAAGTTTAAATATGAGCTGTTGCATACCCTAGTTTTTCTACGACAGCTAAAAATAGCGTTAAAAGCAAAATCTAAAAACGTGGCAGAATAGGGATGATGTACCCACTATAAAAATTAAAAAAAAACAACAACAGTGCTCCAGTGTATGAAAATCCATAGGAGCAGTGTTCTTATGGAATACCATAGACAACGTTATAATGTATACTTTTTAAATATCGCTGTCAGTCATCTAATTGACAGATAGAAGTGCTGGAGTAGAAAAACGAATATACACTTGTTTCTTAGAGAAATTAACTCGGCTTAATCGGAAGAATCTCCCCTTAAAGTTGAAGAAAATAAAAAAACCGGCCAAGTGCGAGTCGGACTCGCCCACCGAGGGTTCCGCACAAAGGATGCTGGGCCATTTATGACCTTTGGTAAGTATTTAAAAATATTGGGGGCACGGAACTCTCAGTGTGCGACAATTATACGGTTTTCGGATTTTTCCCTGTACTTGTGCTACAAGCTCTTGCTTTTTGCCAAATTTCGTGATTCTAAATCAGTGATTCCCAAAGTGGTCCAGGTGGACCCCCAGGGGTCCACTGGAGACTCGATGGGGGTCTACGTTGGCGTGAAAAAAATTACGGTGTTCACAAGATGTAAGTGGGGGTCCACGAAAAATTATCTGGTTTCAATAGTAAAGAGCAAAATAGATGGCATGGCTTTACCTGTTTAATGTAGGCAGATAATATTTTAATAAGGCCAGTGACTCTTACCAATTAGTAAAAACTTGGATATCTGATATAAAGTACAATGCGTGTCTGATATTGAAAGCTTCTTGTGTAATTATCTGCAAACAACTCATTTTTCTATTCAATTGGACGAGTCAACGTTACCTGGTAATAAAGCATTATTATTTGGCATAATATGTTTAATTTGTTATGGAAGAAGAAATCCATGAAGAGTTGCTATTTGTGAAAACTTTGGAGACGGACACTAAAGGCAAATCAATAAGTATTTAATATCCTGAGTGATTTTTTTAAGGAAAAATCGATTCCATTTTCAATCATTATTTCGGTGGCGACAGATGGAGCTCCTGCCATGTTCGGACGACGTCGTGGGTTTATAGGCCATCTCAAAAGAATTATACCGGGAGTAACTGCTATTCACTGTGTCATCCACCGACAACACCTGGTAGCTAAAAATTTAAGTGACAGATTGCACCAATAGCTTCAATTTGTAATAAAAGCAGTTAACAAAATTAAAAGCAATGTACTGAATACGCGTTTCTTTGCTCAATTGTGCGACGAAAATGATGAAGACTTCCAACGATTGCTCTTACATACTGAAGTACGCTGGTTGTCGAAACGTGCATGTTTAACGAGATTTTACGCAGTTTTCGAATCAGTTTTAGAGTTTTGGAAAGTAAAAATCCAGATTTAAAAAAAACCTGGTCAAATTCAAAGCAGACATCACGTATTTGACAGATTTGTTCAAAACATTTATTGACATCAACTTGCAGTTACAAGGGGACAGCCTGAATTTAATAAAAACCAAGGGTGTAATTCCGGCGTTTCTCGGAAAATTGAAATTTATGAAGCAAAATATTAGCCGGCGCGAATTCTCCCAGTTTCCAAACTTATCACGGGTAGAATGTCTTGATGACGATGTCCACACATAAGTTCAACATTTAAATGCCCTGCATGATCACTTCAAAACCAGATTTGAAGATATGCTGACGATCGAAATACCACAATTGATCATAAATCCATTTGATGAAACGGAAGTGGCCAATGTTGTATTACAAGAGAAACTACTCGAGCTTAGCACCAATGAGGAGCTGAAGGTGAAATTTAGAAAAGGCTATCAAACATTTTGGCTGCAGGCAGAAATAGCCGAAAAATATCCTGGGCTGTGGGAAATTGCAAGAAAACTTTTTATAGCGTTTCCCTCGTCATACCTTGTCGAAAAAAGTTTTAGTGCCGTTACAAACCTATTACCAAAAAAAGGAGCAAATTGAACATCACAGAACGGGGAGATTTGCGGTTACTGCTTACATAACTGAAGCCATATATTAATTATTTGCTGTCAATTCATCAAGTGCATCCTTCCCATTAAAATTATGACATTTTTTTATTGTTAATGTGCATTATTGAAACTAAGTTACGTTATTAATGTGTAAATTGAATTTCAATTATTTCAATAAATAAAACACTGCAAAATACACTATTTTTCTTAATTAATTACCTGTCCGAATTCAGCCGTGACGCAAATTTCAATCGTTAAATGTAATCTTTACATTTTTGACGAATTTTGGGTATGTGGTAGAAATGTAGCAGCAAGGGGGTCCACCGAAACCAGTAAAATTTTGAAAGTGGTCCACGAGAAAAAAAAGTTTGGGAACCTCTGTTCTAAATCAACGGGAAGTAGCCTATACATATTGATTCCCATTGCAAATATATGGGAAATGCGACATAAACAGCCGTATTTTTTGATGGCGTTGACGTAGAGGTTTGGTTTTTTCATACCTTCAAGGGACGGCCTCTATTTTGACCTTAGAAAGAATCAGGTCATTAAGTTGTGCAGTATTCGCTTTTCGCCGCGGTTGTTAAAATTGTTTGCCAGTTACATGTGTGGCAGCCAACAATTCGTGAAGCATGGTTGTTTTTTTCAGCACCTCAACGCAATCCGGAGTTAGTCAAGGATCGATTCTCGGTCCTACGCTTTTTGGAGTCATGATCAATGATCTCGAGTTAGTGCTGAAACACGCTAGGTGTCTTGTATGCTCACGACCTAAAGCTCATGCATGGTGTCAAACAAACGGCGGATTGCATCTGCAATGAAGCTCTGCAAATCAACTTCATTTTAACGTCTCCAAGTATTGTGTTATGTCCTACACTCGCTCGCCAAAACCTGTAATCGCACAGTATATACTGAGATCAGAAGCCTTAGCTCGTGTAACAACTGTCGAAGACCTGGGTGTTGTCTTTAATTTCCCGAGTTTTAATTATCCTAAACATAGCCATACCAATTTTCCTTTAAGTGTATTTCAACTTGACCATTACAACAAGTCAAACATTAAAATCGCAAATAATGTATTATTTATTTTCGTGTTACCAGCTTAAAGGTATAGACAGCTAACATCTTAATGCGAACGAAGTCGCGGGTAACAGCTAGTATTAGTTTAATACCGTTCGAGTATGTGATAATGATAAGTCAATTCATAAAGTTTTTTTTATTTTTTTTTCCTTTTGAGGTACGGAACCTTAAACATTTATTTATTTTTTATTTATTTAACCTTTATTGCACAAAAAGAAAATTACAATTGTACACAAGGCGGACTTAATGCTATGAAGCATTCTCTACCAGTCAACCTTCGGGCAAAGCAGAGAATATGTAGGCGGTGCAATATCAAGTTGTTTGTTAATTTATTTACAAATTACAAAATAAAGTAGGTACTATAATTACACAATTGCAAATAATCTAAGTATTATATAAAAATGACTTTAAATAATACATACACATATAAGAATATAATATTAATACATATATTAAAAAAAAATACATATACATACACAAACATAAGATATCAGATGAAACTTGGAAAAAAAAAAACACTAAGAACTTGCCATTCTGCCAGCAAAATACTCACGTTATAAGGAATAAGGAATTTCGACATGTACCTGCGTAATTTAATTTTTGATCTCAGTAATCATTTATATTTTTTTTAATTTTAATCAAAGAATTTAGTAATTCCATGTTTTCGTGTTGTAATTTATTGACATTTTATTTTTGGATTTTATTTTATTTTTTTCTATTGCAATTGTACGCTCATTTTATTTTATTAACTATTAATTTAAATGTTGATTGTAAACAATAACGTTAAAGTTGCACATCCGATTTATCCTTAAAATTAAATATCGGAATAATATGTATGTACTAACAGTAGTGAATAAGAATGTACAGTACTAAATATCTATGGGTCCTGCCCGAATTAATGATTATTTTATTTAATTTAATTTAAACATATTGAGGTATGCACGTGTGACTCTCAATACCTGCAATCAAAATTATATTTAATTTATAGAAAAAACATCAGAAGATGATCTCAAAATACAAACCACAGAAAAAGGTAGAAGTTAAAAAGTTGCAACATCATAATGTGGTCCTGTTTTATTACATAGATTAATTTGAAAGGGACAATACGATGTTGCCACTTTATAATTACTAGGTACCTTTTACTACCCTTTACTTTACTTACTTTAACCCACCTTTTACTGGAAAGGGGAAAAGAAACTGATCACAATGCTCAAATAGTTTATTGCTCACAATTGTCATTACTATATTTGTACAAAATCCCGTTTGTAGATATATAAATATCATCCCCGTCGAACGCAAGACCTGCAGGCACAAAATCTAGCTCCATTAGCTTCTTAGGTATCAAATTATCAGGTCTCAGGTGATAAAGACCATCGTTGGCTGCTAAAATTACTCTATAATCTTCTTCAATAGCTATAGCTCTCGCGGCATTTTTAGCAATACCAACGAATTCAATAGGCTCATGGAATCCTTTTAGTAATACTTTTACATATTTAGAGTCGCATTCGTAAAATATATTGTCGTTAGAGTCAACAGCTATGATAAAGGCACAAGGCACGTATTGTACTCTGCTTTTTTCATTCTTCTTTAAATTCACTTTAAACACTTCGTTGTTTGGAAATATTACAACGTAAAGATCGTCTCCATGATTGGGTTTGAATAGCTGGACTATGTCTTCGTCTTTTAAACTGATGAATGAAGCTTTGTCAGTTTTGTTTAACAAATTCAATCCTTCGTCAGTGCCTATGTATACTTTATCATTTTTAACGTCGACTGCAGCTGCTTGTCCGTTGACATTGTCAATTTTGATTGGTTCCCCTTTTCTGAGTATGTATTGATCCATTTTGGTTTGAATCTCGTCATTCTGTAGAGATTCTAGATCGATCAGTGTGAAGTGAAGTTCTTTGCTGTTTGGGTTGAACGCCAGGTTGGTGGGTAAACCTTTGATGGTTAGTATGGATGTTCTAGTGTATTGCATACCATCGTATAAGTGTGAGCAGTTGTCAGCAAGAGCTGTTGACAGTATTATCAGTAATAATGGCAGCATTGTATAAATATCTGAAACAAAACAAACATTAAATAAGTTCATAGGTTTCGGGGTTATCTTGGTGATATAGCGATCGGGAACGAGCCGTTTATATTTACTTAGGATTTACATTGGGTATAATAGGTTATTGTTATTGTTATATTGCTAAACGTTTATTATTTGATTTGTATCTAAATATCGTCAACGCTAGAAAGATGAGAAATGATGATCGTAAAAATGATTGATGTTTAAGCTATAATAATTAGGTTGTATTTGGAATGAATACAATAATTATTATACTTCGATTAGAAAAATTGTGCGATTGTCGTTGTGCGATTTTGAGCAAAACGATGTAAAAGCTGCCAAATCTACCTCATACATTCTTCGTCATAACATTGATAATGGAAATAAGTCAACGTATTTTAATATTTTGTAGAGATGACTGAAATAATTGAAGCAACGTAGGCAAAATCAGCCGTTATTTTTCTAATCCTAAAAAAGCGAGGTATAGTTAACATAAATACAAATTAAACATTTGATTTCAATTATAGATACACATTGGCAATATTTTTTAATAATAACAAACTAAAACAAAAACTCTATAACTTTATTTCTGAATAATTAAATCTAAATTATTGTAAGCAGTAACGTCTGCGAACGATACCAAATGACCACGAGGAATACGGTGGAAAAATTCGGGGCCGCCGACCGAACACATCTCGGTACTCGGTAGCTCAGTCACCAGTTCGAGTCTCGCCCGAGGCCATGAATTTTTCCACTTTTCCTTACTGCCCAAGAAAAATAATTAATACTAAATGAAGACTCACTAAAACGTCCACAGATCACACTATTTCACTCCTAACTATCCGTATATAAGTCCGTATACATAAATAAGTCCGTTCAACCCTTATCAAAATAGCACAAACCTTATCAATAGTGTTAATAAGTCTGACCTCCTCCAACCACGATGTTTGATTAAGAGTTCACACTCCAGTAACTGCTTTATAACTCGTCCGAAAGGAAGGAAATATAGGTTATGTGCGGGTTTCCATTGCACTGAGCAAGGAAAGTGTTTTTTATTGACATATTACATGGTAGGTACTTGAATTAAAGAAATATGATTGATTAGTGGTTTAGAGGAATTTGTTTATCGCGTGACGGCGTTTAGCTTTTAATAGTAAATTCATACTAATTTTATTTAAAGTACCTGTCTCTTACCCTTAAACTCTCTTACCCTCTTTACGTTAAAGCCCCTGGGGCCTTACCTTGACATCTTAACGCGATTCAGTTAGGTTCTTAACTATGCTCAGTTGTGTGGCAGCGACTAAGTTTAGGACCTAAACTGAGTCGCGTTAAGATGTTATGGTGACCCCCTGAGCACAGTTAAGAACCTAAACTGAATCGCGTTAAGACATCATATTAAGGCCTCTGAACGGATTAAGATGAAATTTAGCACTAATTAGGATCTAATTCTAGGCAGGCGAAGTCGCGGGAAAAAGTTATTTATACAGGATGTAACAAAAATACCGAACGATACTTCAGCAGCTGATAAGGTCAATGACCCTGAGTACGATGCAAGCAAAATAAATCGAAATTCGTTAAAAAATCACTGTCTATGGAACGGCTGATCCAAAATGCACCTATCTCCATACAAAGTTTTTTTTTTCAATTTCGATATTTTTTCACTTGCATCGTATTCAGATCAGGGTCATACTAGGCCATGCAGGGTATTGCATACAGGCTGTAATCGTTTTTAGTAAAAGGTAGGGTAAACTCGCATTAATTTGGTGATACTTCTAATTCGGTGCGACACAGAAAAAAAAACTTAAATACGTTGCAGGTGGCCAGACGCATGGCTCATGATCTCATGAATAAGGGTCACGGACTGTTACGAGACATGTCGAGCTATTTCCGACTATATTAACGTGAGTAACCCCATATAAGTATTTTAATATGTCTGATGCTCACGGGAGTTTTCTAATTAAAATCTGGCGTAGGCAGTAGTTGTACGAAAGGGACTGCTATCTAGGCCTTATTGGGACTAGCTCGGTTTCCTCACGATGTTCATGTTGTCAAATCAACATGAATATCGGGCGAATATTGCAAACTCGTTCCCGTTATTTAATGACGTGAGACAATGCGCACGCGTTGTACCTATTAGTGCATTTCATTGATGAATGACTTACATCGCGTGAGGAAGCAAATGTTATATCATCGTAAACACTTGGTTTGTTCAAAATAATTAACTTAAGAATTGGTTTGTAGGACGACCATCGCTTTTCTTTACGATTTATTGAAAGAGCGAGCGAAGCAAACAAGTTCTCTCAGTTTATTTAGGTATATTTAGGTCAAAATACAGACACAACAGAAGAAATGAGGATGACATAGCCCGTAGGATTAGCAAGCTGAAGTGGCAATAGGCCGGCCACATAGCGCGAAGATCGGATGGCCGATGGGGCAAAAAAGTCCTTGAATGGAGACCACGTACTAGCAAGCGCAGTGTGGGACAGCAACCTACAAGATGGACCGACGACCGACGACCTGGTGAGGATCTCTGGGTCTCGTTGGATGCAGGTGGCTGTAGACCGGTCGCGCTGGACTTCGATTGGAGAGGCCAATGTTCAGCAGTGGACGCTTACAGGCTGAAATGATGATGATGATGACAGACACAACTACATCAGAATATACCTACAACCCCTATATCTCGGTAACCCCTTGACCGATTCGGCTCATATTCGAACTTAAAAATTATTTTTATCTCAGCTAACGGCCTGCCAAATATCACGACGATTTGATCAACAATACTTGAGTTATCGGAAAACAAATCTACATACATACATACACATATCCACACAAAGATACATACATACAAACGACGGAGTGTCCAAGTAGATTGGGATACTTAATAATACTTTTCGCATACTTACCATTTTTTTCTAACATGTTATATGAGTACGCATAGCATAACATTGCTTGGACCTGCAAGCACTTCCGGACTTCAAAGTTCATAATATACCCAATGCTGAACATCTGTTCCTACTATTTAATGTTAAAAATCCTAAAATCGAAGTTACTATAAGCCGATTAAGCTGGGCTGCAAATACCTTTACTTATTGCCAAATGATTTTCAATAATTAACGGAGCTCTATTTGTCAGTACCACTGAAAATTTAGGTTAGGTCATCGTCCAATGGCACCCCTCACTAATGTGTTAGGTTAGGTTAGTATGTTGACAAGGCGCGAAGCGCCTCAACAACGCGGGATAGGAGCACCGCGAAGCGGAGCTCCGTCGACCCTGTTTGTCAGCTCCACTGAAAGGTTAGATCATCGTTCAATGGCATCCCTCGCATCCCTCACTAATGCGTTAGGTTAGGTTAGGTTTTGTGGTGAGGTAACCTAACCCAATTTGCTAACAGCGATTCGATTCTGTGTGGAGTCGTTTTTGGGCAATCATTAAATTATGGTTATTGATCGTTAGAAATGAGATCATTAGAACAAAAGCAACAACTGATTTCAATTTTATGATAAGTAGACTAGGTAGCAAAATTATATTGTAAAATAAATCAGTGTGAAGCCAATATAAGAGTTGAAGCTGAAGATATTCAAATTATGTCTCTGGCAGGAGGTAACGAAGCGGAAAGGCGATATTGGCCCGGTCGGTTCGAAGTGCCGTTTGCATTGCTAAGTAGCACGTTCAGAATAGGGATGTTACTTGAATTTTATAACAAATTGTAATCAATGATAAACTACTGTTACTCGGCTATAACAATAAATAGTTTATCATTGATTATGATTGGCTTTGTAGGTAAACATGATACGCTGACCAGTGTGCTTACTACGGGTTTCGTAACTTTCTAAGTAGAGTCAAACCATGTCATCGTCTCCAAGCAAATAAACTGTCAAACTTTTTAAAGTGTTATTTTAGCCGTCAAACTTCCATATAATTATGAGTTTTGCTTAACACTTTGACCGCCTGTGCTAGCGAAATAAGTAAGTTAATTTAATATAGCTTTTTACTGCAACTAGGTATGTGAGTCTAAGAAAAACACAACAATCAAGTATTTTGTTTAATGGATCGATTATATTAGAGGCAGTTAGCATATTGCTTTATAATTACTATGACACGATGATTGAATACCTCTAATAAAATTCTGTGTACCTTTCATGGAAACGAGATATCTTAAAATATAGGTCTACCCGCCAATCTGTCAGGTTGGCGGGTGGCCCTAAAATTTTAAATTCCAATCCCCTGGGTGCCTAGCCAAGATGTCAATCGCTCACGCTCAGTCGCTAACGAAACGCAACTGTCATTGTCACACTAATAAGGAAGAGGGATAGAGAGAGGTAGCTGCGATACGTTATTAAGCGTGAGCGATTGGCATCTTGGCTACGCACGCAGGTCCACCCGCCATTCAGGCGCTCACGCTAAATGATACAAGTGTGGATCCAGCTTTATGTGATTCTTTAATTCAAATATGATTGATTGTAAATTGTAATCTTCGAGCAACACGCCCGTGTTCGGTCGTCTGGTCTGGGGAGACAAGATGGAGGCGGAACTGTGTCAGCTTCAGGCTAATATAAACCAGCAGGAACTTACTTAGGATCGGGATCTGTATGCCAAATAGGCACGACATAGTGATACAAAAACATTTTTAACATCTTGTAATGCACACCTATGTTGAACAAATAAATGATTTGAATTTGAATTTTGAATTTTGGGATAACTGGCGAGCTCTCGTTGTGCCACAATGTTAGTTAACTATAAAATACTGTTTGTTTGTTAAATTAATAAAACAGAACGTATTCTTTACGTTTTTTGGTTTCAGCCGCCTAGCTTTAGTTGTATCCAAGCCTAGGTTTTCACAATCTGGAAGTTACATTAAAATACAGTGTGGAAAGTTTTGAAGGGAAAGTGCCTTACGTCAAGTCCTTAAGTTAGCTAATTTTACTTACCCACAAACATTCCCTTATGTTTTAAAAGAAACAAAACTACTTACCTACATTTCAAGTTTTTTTTTTTTTATAAAGCCTTGCTGTATTTATCCACTACTTTTTGAAAATAAAAAATGTTTTCTTTGAGTAAAATGAGTTAACTTAGAATAAGTTAACTTAACAGCATTTAATGCACTTTCTCTCAAGTGCCTAATATTTTTTCACACACTGAATTGATTGATTGTGTTTTAGCCTAAATGAGACACGCGATTACTAGTGTAAGACCTACTGTACTGTCTCTTGGAGAAATTTTATCTTTTGGACATTCACTTTATCGTTTAGTGAAATAAAAAGACCGATTTTTTATTATTTACCTGGATCGATTCCCGGATGAAACAAGCGATTGTTTTGAAACCTATCGATGCAATTTTTAAAAATAAGGGAATGTTTCCTTTAAGTAAAAAGAGCTAACTTAAGGATTTGAGGCACTTTGCCTCCTGGCCCATCTAAACTTTTCACACTGTGTACCTATAGATTGTTAACCAAGGAGTTAAAGACACCTATTTCAGTCGAAGTCGAAGTCGCGCCAAAATACGCTCAAACGTAGTGAGGGCTTCGATAGTCCGAGACTGAAATAGTCCCTTCCACCAGAGTTATACACTACTTTTCATATCGAATACGAGACATGACGATACAGACAGACAGACATGGCGAAACTATAAGAGTTCCTAGTTGACAACGGAAGCCTAAAATGTAAAAACACTGTAGATACCCTAAGAGCCTCTACACACTATCGGTTCTGGCGGCAGTTTGCGGTGTTCTGTACTCCTCTACAAATACCCTAGTGCGCACAGGCTCTTAGAGAGACACGGAACACCATAAGCACGATTAGACCGCCAGACAAACACTCGGCTCAGTGCATACGGCATTACAGTAAAAAAGCTATGTACACTCGTGCACACAAGTACCAAGTGCCTCTCCAGGCGTGTACATATTAGCTGCATAGTGTCTGGGGGAGCGGTGGTATAAGTGAAGAGCGGTTGTGGGATGAAATCGTATGTTTTAATCTTTTTTTTTGTGTGGCACTCTTTAGGGTGCTTTTTGTGAAAGGTGTCTTAAGACGTTACTGAAATATTGAAAGGTAAGAGATACCGTAGAAAAGCTACGTTTACCACATAGGGCTAGTACCACAAAAATCGAACGATTTCAGATTTGTATGTCCATCTCTGTCACACTTGCACATTAGAGCGACAAAGAGGTTTCTCCGTCAATGCCAATTTTCGCTGTTCGTGGTAGGCGTGCTGGCGTGTACATACAGTGGCAATGTCTGGGAGAGCAGTGATAAGTAAGGCGCTCCTTTAGTTACTACCTTAGTTAGCTACCGCTGTAGCGGGGGGCGAATGTTGGCGTTTTTGACGTATCACTCTACAGTGACAGCAAACAATTGAAGATTTTACAGGGTTATTGAACATAATATAAAAACAAAGTTCCTCTCCGATAGAGTACTGTCGCCACCAGAGGTATAGAAAAAAAACACTAATAATGGAGGTGTGCTCAAAAATTTTTGGAGCGAAATATTCTGATATTTGTAGTATTTCCTATACAACATAGAAAAACCCAATAAATCCTATTGGAGGTAACCAACAATCTCACTGAAGACATCAAGACACCAACTGCGGAAAATAGTAGGACTATTCACAAGACACAGCATACTTTAGATTTATATAGTCCTATATGAAGAGCGTGCATGGAAAAGAGGAACGACAAAACATATTCTCCTAGAATGCGGGCAGGTAGAAGTATACAGGAGTAAGTATTTGGGAACTCCAGAAACACTCAAGGAAGCAATCAGCAACCTAGAAAAGATGCTAGGTTTCGTGGAGGAGCAGGGGTGATTGGAATAGGGTTACCTCGTATTCACGCAAAAAGGCACAAAAAATATCGAGTTGCGGAAAAGGCCCTAACTAACCAACTTGTAATATTTCCTGTTGGTAGAGCAAAACCTATAAATGATATATTATTATTAGGGTGAGAGGCACCAGAAGGCGCATCAAAGCCTTTGATTGCGAAGATGGAGCAGGAATTCATTTTTAAGCAAGATTTTACGCACAACCTCGCCGTCGTCAAATATCTATTTTTGTTATGTATTTTAATTGTTCCTCTTTATTTATTTTCATTCTTAGGTTAGATATATTTTCTTGTGTTTTTTTATGTATGTTATTCAAATATAGATCGACTATATAAAAAAAACAATTACACTATATAAATTATCTCGGCTCGCTCGTGGCTTCGGCCACGGCTGGAGACGCGTGGCGCGACACTGCGTTGAGTTTCATGTGTTTTTACGTATTTACTACTTGAGTCCTTACGCGTTTTCCATTACTTCCGACACACTCCTTTCGAATGGATTTCAGGATTTTTTAATATAATTATGCTTTATATGTAAGAAAAGATCCAGAAAATCCTGTTCCCTTTACTTTTGTGACTGGGTTCGAAGATTGAGAAGACAGACAGACAAAGCGAAACTATAAGGGTCCCTAGTTGACTATGGAACCCTAAAAAGGTATCCTTCACTTTAAAAAAAAATATGTTCAACTGGAATAAAATTGAATGTCTCTTGTTTCCTTCGATTTTAAAACAATTGAAATTGAATTCTACTCCCTGAGCAATAGATTCAAAATTCACTGGCAAATTTTCGTTGTGTGGTGGGCAGGAGCACAAAACAGAGCTAGTGCGCCGAAACTGAATATTATAAGTTTTTCTTATTCTCCATTTCAAAAATCATGTCGACACCACTGTGAAACTCCACCTCCTGTAATTATGTCGCGAAGCCATCGTTACACCACAAGTGCGACAAGCATGCACTATCCTCCCTCTCCTTCCAACACAGCCTATGAACACGCTTACCTCCATACACTTAAGACCATTCCCAACTACTATCGCCTACGCTGTTAACTGTCCAATTGTAATCCTTATTGCCAGGGCATAAAGTCGATCGATGGTCAGTCAAAAATGTTGCTGTCCGTACGTCAAAAAACCGTCAGCGAAAAGACGAAAGTGTATACAAAATTCAAGCTGCTGAAGTCCTTTATCAATTGCGACAAGTTAAAATTGCATAAAAGGCGTAAGTGTAGTACAAGTTGAGTGCACTTAGTACCTTTTAGAATGGTGTATGAATGGTGTTGTAGTGTCTGGATGCTAATGAGAAAGGCAGATGTGTTGTTTCAGTTATTGCATGCGCTATTCGCTAGGGTCATCATCATCATTTCTCGAAAGGCGCACTCAGATAAAAAAAATATAAAGGATGAGTTATGTTAGAACGGGACGGCAAGATATGTTTTTTTTCTATAGAAATAGTGACAGCTCTGAGACTTTAAACTTTCGCGAGACATACCGACATTAACCCATATTGTGATAAATCAGATAAAACACCTATTGTGATAAAAATACGTGAGTTTTTAACCATTTTCAATCTTCATGTGACGCTTTCTATAGAAATTGACATATCGTCCCGTCCCGTCCCGTATGCTGTTCTATCGTCAGTCATCCTTGAGAAGTTGAGAGCCAATAAAAAATGAATAGCAAAAAAAATGGGATCTTACTCTTAGCAAATGGAGAAATGGGCATTCTTATTTCCTTAAAGTTATCCCCCAACTAAGTACCTATTTTGAATTCCGATAATTTTCTGTGATTTCTACTCAGGTAGAAATCACAGAAAATTATCCCTCGAAGATCGCGAGGATCCTGAGATCGCGAGGTCTTAAGGATTTCCACCATATCGTGAACTTCCGATCAAACGATTCCCTGCAAACTTGGTCGCTGTCTGTCCAATGGTTGGAGGCCTTCCCACGCCGCGCCTTGAGGTTCGCGGCGGCCGTTCAAGAACCCCATTACCAGTGTGCTTACCATGAGTTGTTATCGATTGCGACTGCGGCATTCGACAGTATGTCCGTCTCGCTCCTACCGCTACTCTGGTAGGAGCGAGACGGAGGGATAACTACTCATGGTAAGTGTCCAGTTGAGTCTGGCAACACTTTAAGCAATATCGAAAACTTTGGACATGGTACCTACAAGATATGGTCAGACTGATCTATGTCTACCATCTGTAAATTTCTATATCATACAGAAATTTACATACAGCTATAAAAATGTATTCAAAGAAAATACTTTACCCCGCTTTGTATTGCAAACCCCGCCCTCGCGGTAATATCTCATAAGCTCACTAATAAGTTTAAGGGTGGGAATTGTAAATTTTCCACGCACCCCCTCCTCACGAATCAGCGCGGAGACAAATTGGATATGAGATACGATCATATGATAAAGAGAATTACTTTAGTACGCGAAAATACTCGAGTACTGGTTTATACTCGAGTATTTTTCCAGTGAGTTACGCGGTGCGGTTATCATGGCCATGCGAATACACGCGACACTCTGGTGTGTAAGAGAGACAGGTATGTAAGTATATAGGGTTGTCCTGCTCGCGCACTGAAGTGTCATGCGGTTTCGCATACGATGTGATGATCTCTAGATTCAAATTCAGCTTTTATTTTAATTTCCAAAAGAGATGAGTGCTATTCGTAAACTTGTTTTCCTGAATAGCTTTATATAAGAGTACCTAATTTGTTAGGTTTATAAAGTTTTTCAGAAACACGGAACTGCGCTCTACGACTCGAGTTGTAGATGTGGGTGTAAAAACCGCAAAGTTAAAGTGGGACTGGGCTGGGCACGTCTGCCGTATGCACCCGGAGAGGTGGGCCAAGCTGGCTACGGAATGGGACCCACGGGACTACGCAACCGGCGTAGGCCGAGGAAGAGGCAGACCGAAAAGACGATGGCGAGACGATCTGGAGGCATTCTGCGCAGATTGGTGGGAAACTGCTAAGAATAGGACCGAATGGAAGAGACGAGGGGAGGCCTTTGCCCAACAGTGGGACACTTAATAGGCTATTAAAAAAAAAAAGTTTTTAAACCCATATTTGTGCTTATATTTAGTAAAAAGTATCACTCTGTCGGTTATCCATAAGGTGCTAATGCCACAAAGACACATTTACTTGCTCAAGTACGAAAATAAAAGCAAAACAAACCTATTTAAAACATGGGGAAAAAACCAAAGATTCTGTAATGTGCGGTTATTGTAAAACTTCAAAATCGACTTAAAATTAAAGAGCGTATGTACGGTAAATATATATTCTTCTTAATAACCAACATTTATTTTCAAAATAATAAGTAAGTGTAACTTACCTAGCTACCTACCTCTACCTACCTTAAATCTAAAATAGGGCCTTGAGGCATAGTACCTAGGATGCTGGCGTTGTGCGAGGAAGCCACCAGCTTTTCGGCCAACACGTCACCAGTCACATCAAGCAGACGTTTCGCGATTTCTACAAAAAACTTGCGTGCACTGGGACCCTATGCACCAAGTGTTTCAACCACGAATGGTACAAAAAGGTACTCTCTGCCCAGGCTCTTATATTTATTACGTTTTAAAATTTCGGCGCTTTCAGCCGCCCAGCCCGCTTTTACATTAGTTCGTTGGAGGTGGGACAGTGCCAGCGGGTCTTCGCAGGTAGCATCTCACACTAGCATCCGTCTCAAACTCCAAGGAACCAAGGACACCCCATCGGGTCTCTTGCCATAATCCCTAAAAATGCCAGTCTGCTCAAGGAGAGCAGGCACGTTGATGGTGGCAACAGATCGACGGATTATGTCATTAAGAGACGCATGTCTCGAAAAACGGCCTGCACTTTTTTTACAACACAATCCATGGCGTCCCAGTCGGTCCACGTCCGTGCCACAAGGACATGAGTGTGGCATACACTGAAACCCCCAGTCTCAAACCAGTCGCCAGTCTAAGGTAGGCCGGATCCAAGAAAGTACCAGTGTTATTAGTACCTATACATAAATACTTCATACTTATAAAATACTAGGTATAAAATACTAGGAACAAGATGTCACTAACAACATATGCCGATCTCATTAGGCGACAGACGTGACGGATTTTCGAGAAAGGATCAACATAAGTACATATACTTTCGTATATTTTCTGATGAGAATATGGCGTTGTTTATTACTTCTTATTGGCTTTTTTCTTTGGTTTTTCAGAGCATACGAAAATTAAATATTATTATTTATTTTGTTTTTCTCAATCTGAAGAATCAACTCACTAGACGCTCTTACTGCCGCATTTCCTGTTTCCGCAATTATTGTAGGTACTGGAGCTTAGAGACGTTTGAATTAGCAAAATGCTAACTACTAAAGACAGTCATAATTATCATGCTGGGAAAAGTTAAAGGCACGACACATAATAATATGTGCTTACAATGAGTTCTACGTAACCGTAGTCGATAGCGACTGCGCCATTTAATAGTGTTTGTATCTGCTCATTCTTAACTGGTGGCAGCAAGATGCAAATGTCGCAGTAGGTCGGTCACGTAGTTAGAACTGATAGTAAACACAAAAGGGACGGATTGTCCCGAAATATTGAATTAATTAATAAATACTAACGTTCCATTTTCCGATTATATACTTAAGTAATAAGAGCGTGACGTCGCCATAAACTCCTCAAAACATCGACATCAACGAGTTCTTCAGTCGAACCAAAGTACTTGTCGGAAGCTGTACTGCAAATTGTGCTGTTTCCGTTCCACCATTCTGTAAAATTCTTGTGATAACTTGTTTTTAACATTGCTGGGCTATTGAGTAGATCACATATTTTACACACATCTTCAGTCGCAGCTGTAGCTTTGAATGTGTAATGGTTTCGCCATCTGGAAAACCAGTTCAGTGTAAGGCCTAAGTATTGTCAGAGCGTATGGTGGGGCATGTGGCGGGGCGTGTGGCGGGGCGTATGGCGGGGCGTATGGCGATGCGACAGTGAGATTCATGATAAACACAAGCAAATGCATGTGAGTGACCTGAGTAGACGCTACACAACCACAGCCCACCCTGCCGCATGCACCCTCGCACGCTCGCCACTTAGATTACATTTTTATAACAACTTATAGCCAATAAAAGGCTATAGCAATTTACTTCGTTCTTTATTGAGGATTAGAAAATCAGCCTCACCCGAAAATCTTCACTACTTATATATTTCCTGCTGTAATTTTCATAGCAATGTCACGTAGGTTTTTAAATGTTCGTACTATATACTAGGCGCTCATACGATACTTTTCCCTATGCTAAAAATACATGCCAGCATAATAAAAAAATGTTTCGAGAAATAATGATGGAAATTGATTTGATTTTGTATTATAAACGGTTTTTTATATTATAAACGAGACCTCGTATTTTGTAGGATTGAAATATAACGGTTGATTTTGCCTACGATTCTTCAATCATTTCAGTCATCTCTCTATTTAAATAACATCTATTATGAATGTTATGATGAAGAATATAAGAGACAGAGACGGTAGATTTTATATTGGTTTGTTAAAAATCGCACAACGACAATCCTACGATTTTTCTAATACTAAAAAAATTCAAGTTAATTTGGTATCTAGTACCTATTCTGATTGTCCAAACAGCGGGCAATACATTAATTGTTCTTGGACCCCTTGCACCCGCGGGCCGCGGATTGAAAACCATATGAGGTTAGGTATAAGAGGATTATAGTTATTTTGCCTGGGGCAAGAAGAGCAATATAATATGACAACTGACTGTTATTAGCCACATTCACACATCGTCGTGCCAAAATAACTTTGAACACCTTATCCGCTTCGCTTTATCTGCTGCTGTCTGTTCCTCTTGCCCCAGTCTTCTCACAACCTGACCTTACTTAAAAATAGGTATTACCGAAAGAAGTCGTGGTACAAGCTGCCGTCGCCATTCCTGTGGTTATCAATGATGGTGGACATGCGCAACGCCAGACGCCCGGCGCCCAATTCACGCCCATCGAGGTAGCTGCCCGGAGGCAGGAACCTGCATTTTTGAATCTCATAAATGTGATGGTTTTTACTAAAAGGTACCGTTTTTCATAAGGCGCTAAACTGTCTTAAAAAATAATTGAGATATTAACTTTTTCTGACAACTATTGATTTCAATGAGAAGTGCGACTGAAACGCGACGACTTTCTAAAAACGAGTACAAATAAGGATGACGGGTTAATTACACCACTGTCTTTCCTACGTTGACAGTGGGATAGGAGTTAAATTATTTTGTGCGTGATGGGCTAACATAGGGGACTGGTTGTCGCCAATATGACAATATCGCTATCTTTAAAGTCCTCTCTAACTGCTTAAGGTGGCACTGACTATTAAAAGTCCGTGGAATATAAAATGTAATGTACCTTTAGGCAAGGCGACTTTCCTCAAGTTTTTCGGAACTTATGTAGGAAATACCAATGAAGAAAACACAGTGATTACCGTATTGGTTAGAAAGTCAGATGACAGTTGACTCCCTGAGCCGTAATTGCTACAAAAAGAGACATTTAAAATAGCTTTTTAGCAGAGTACGAGGGATGTCCAAAATACTCGGTATGGGCATCATCTAGCCGTATCCTAAGAACATTTGATTATTGGGAACCATCGGTGAGCGAGTCCGTCTCGCACTTGACCGGTTTCTTTTTATGGAGTTAGAGGACATTATTTTTACGCACACACACTAGATGCACTAAATACCGATTATTTTTTGAACGCCCCTCGTATATGTTTACCTGGAATAATTAGCTCCTCCGAACACAATGGGCACTGTATAGTGATCCAACGCCGTCAGAACCTTCTCTGTCACATAGTCTTCTGATACCGAGTTCTCTAATGCCAAATAGAAATAGTACTTTTCTTCCAACATTTGGTCACACATAGATGATAATAGCCGTGGGCATGAGTGTGTACCACATTTCCCGTAAACGTCCAATGTAAGACCATGCAAATGAAGCTCTTTTTCTAAACCTTTGGCAAATGCCTCTCTTTTACTCTTTGTTTTGCAGTTAGAAACAAACCACGCTGCTGCAAGAGTCTTCGAAGACAAGCGTTCTTTTGTCTTCCAATCCGTGGGCACCATTTTCTCCCAATGCATGTTCTCTTTAGGTCCAACAACTTGTCCTTTCAAATCGTAGACTGTAATATATCCCCAACGCGAATCAGAATCTACTTTAAAAGACCACGTCCAATTGAAGAAACCATTGAGATGACTGTCGCAAGCGGGATAGTTCTGCGGCGACTCCATATTGGCATAAACGTATCTCTGGTGGCTTAACCTATATTTTGGCCAATGCTGTGCTTTAGGTAGCTTCCTCCCATTGAAAACGATTACATCATAATGAATCACGGAGCCAAGATCGCTCACATTATGCGACACAAAGCAGTTTGTGTATTTACACCCGTTCGATGTGAATGCGTCATGTCCATGGCCCAAGAAGTCTAATGGAGATATGTTTGGATCAGTCCAAAGCAGAATATATCTAATGGTTCTTTCTTCTTTTCGGATTTTAATAATATTTGGTGAATACAGATAGGCGCACAACAATAGCGCGGTTGCAAAGAATATTGGATAAAATAAAGCAGTCATGTTAAACTATGAGTCCGTAATCTACGCACGTGTGTAAGTGGAGGTCGTATTTGCGATAGAATGCGGTTACGTCCGACACATGAGGAGTTCCGAGCATCATATGCATTTGTTGTGAATAATTCGGCAGTGAGTCAGCCGACGAAGCTGGCTTGACCTGATATTCGGTCATATGTCATGTAAATATTATCTTAATGGTAATAACTCATCAAGCATACATTCACAGATGAACTAAGGGTTTTTTTTTCAATGAACTCATTCAACCACAAGTTTCTGGAAGCAAAGTGGTCCGCGAGTTTGTCTTTCTTGACCTTTAAACTTTATTAATCATACGGCCTTATTTACTTTCGATACAGTTGTTACGTATACTTGTTAGTCGTGGAAAATGTTGTAAATCGAGTTGGGGTCTTACAACAAAGACCTTTAATATACTTACACTGAAATTTACTTTGGAGGCGTACGAGCTCGAGGCTATATTTACTAGTAAAATGATCTAAAACCTATTACAAAATACTGTAGCATTAGATCAGTTGCTAATCAAATTTAGAATTTGCGTTACAATATCTCACATCTCTTATTTTAAATTATTTGTATCTTAGAAAAGGAGGCACCAGAATAACTGACATACTTGACTACTTGACATACATCATCTGAAAGGTCGTTGAAACGTTGACAAATCTTCAACTTTCTTAATTTGTGTCTTGTACTAAGGACATATACGTACCTAAAGGTACTGTTACACATGCTCGTTACTAGCATGCTAATTAGCAGACATAGAAGTTTTGGTGGCAATACCGTCAATTAACTAGGGACTTCGTTCCGATTTTAAATTTATCGACAACTGAATACTTGTTTCAAAATGACATTTCATCATTTAATGATGAAATGTCAACTTAACGGCTAATTTAGCCGTTACAATTTACGTTCGTAGTGAACTGGGAAAGACGACCAAACTTTACAATTTGCATGCTGTAGATCTATCAGTCGAAACAAAAACATATTGTCAAAAACCTAAAGATGCGTATGTTTCTGATGATCCTAACAAAACTGGGGGCATCGTAAAATATTTAACCATCGGCTTAGGGTCCCGCGTTATGTTATGTTAGGAACAAATTTAAATGTAAATCATGGTCTTGTTAATGGTGCAACGGGGGTGATAAAAAAAAATTAGTGGCCAGCCCTCTGAAAAGAACAGTTGGAACCTGGTGAATTACCACAGGCCGTTTATATACAATTCGACGACAAAGCTATCAAAAATAACATCAGTGGAGTAGGGGTCAGAATTGAACCCTTCGACTACTGAATTCGATGCCCTTCGTGGACAGGGCAAAATAGAACGAAAAATGTTACCACTGATTTTGTGTTGTTACAGTACATAAGCTGCATGCAAGGAACAACTTTAGACCAAGCTGTAATTGATTTAAGTTCTCGAATTTTTCGAAGGGTCAAGGATATGTGGCATTAAGCCGAGTTCAATCTTTAGAAGGATTAATGATCACTAGTCTAGACCACCGCAAACTCCTCAACAACGCCCATGACATTAATTCACTGAACGAAATGGAAAGATTGCGAAGTTTACCGAGTCTTTTGTAAAAAGCATATAAATAATGCTAAATGTTGTCATATAAACTTACCAAGTAATAATACTAATAATAGTATATAAATAATGCTATCTAAACATAACTTGTCCGCTATATCAATGTGCAATTAACAATATGTTTCGAGAAAGTAGTTGTTGTGCTGTTATTGGTATTGATAATGAACCCCCCTTCTTGTCTCATAGTTGTAAACGCACATATCCTGGTAAAACTAGCGGTAGTGTTGTTTTCTTAATGAATTATTGAATTTTAAGACTAAAACTAACTAAAAAGTTTAAAATAAAATAATATAATTTAAAAAATCAAAAAACCCGACTGCGTAAAACCTAACTGAAAAGAAAGAAACAAGTCAAGTTTCAAAGAAAATTGTAAATTAATATTGCAATTATAAATGGGTCAGCACTACCTCACATAAAATCCAAATAACTAATTTATATTTTACCTTATTTTGCTCTACATCTTTGACTTGTGTTGTGTATATTACTCATATGATTATTTTTGTTGTGATAATCACATGAAAAAATATTATGTAGGTAACATCGTGATTTTAAACAGTCGGGACCCAGCTGGCACCAATCTCCTGAATTATGGGTATTGACTTGTTTCTTTCTTTTCAGTTAGGTTTTACGCAGTCGGGTTTTTTGATTTTTTAAATTATATTATTTTATTTAGATTAAAGCTAGATTGTAACTTACTGTGCACAGGATGACCTCACCCATTGGACATTCCCTGAAATCCCAGATAAGGCTACACCTTAGTAATGATCTAACGTAAATATTTTTTGATTAGAACAAAAGATTTAAAAAAACCCGGCCACGTGCGAGTCGGATTCGCGCACCGAGGGTTCCGCACAAAGGATGCTCCCTCGTTTAAGACCTTAGGTAATTAAAAGTACTGGTGGCTCGGAACTCTCATTGTGTGGTAATTATACGGTTTTCGGATTTTTTTCCTGTACATGTGCTACAAGTTCTTGCTTTTTGCAAAATTTTGTGATTCTAGGTTAACGGGATGTACCTTATACATTTTGATTCCCATTGCAAATGTATGGGAAATGCAGGAACTGCAGATCTGTGTACTTATATGGTGTTAATTTCAATTTGCTACCTTTACGCGTTCCCTCTCTTGGCAGACAAACGGACGGACGGATGGACAACAAAGTGATCCTATAAGGGTTCCGGTTTTTCCTTTTGAGGTACGGAACCCTAAAAATTAAACAAAAGTTTTTTCAAATTAAATTTCATTTTTGTGTTTAATTTAATGAGTGTAAATGTTGCCCCACACCGCAATTTCATAGAATGCGTTGGAGCAAAACCAGAATGTCTACAAAAATATACACATTTTCCAAGATGGCGGCGGATCGATGAATGAATGAATGAATGAATGAAAAACATTTATTTGTGACATCACAGGAAACAACATAAGAAACAAAAGAAAAGACAAACAAGGATTAGGGTGTGTGTGCGTCACAAAATGGACCCAACTCAGCATATTGCCAGCCAATAAACCGGCGCTGGTCTTCCGTAGGGCCCAAATGGTGATGCCACGACAAAAACACACAATGCTGCAACAACTTATCAAACAGAAATTACACTAAAAAAATTTAAAAAAAACTAAAAAATTTAAATTAAAAAACTACAACTGGATACATGAACACAAGAAGTAAACGAATCACACAAACACAGAAAAAAAGTTACGCCTTCCCTGAACGCGACCATATCAACATGAGACGTCAGACGTCATTGTCAGCGGCCTGCTCCGCCCACTTATACTAATACCGCTGACAGCCGATTTTACGCAAGTGACATGGTCGCCCCATGGAAGACAAAACGAGAAAAAGCATATGAAAAATTTTACAAACAGAGGAACAAGGAAAACATATAGAAGTGTGCAAAATAATGTAAAATAATAAGCGGAATTGATCAAGTCTCTGCGACTACAACAACATGTAAATTAACCTAGCACATTAAAAAGTCAGCTGACTAAATATAGGGGTTTTGGACGGTACTGCCATGTAAACGGGACATTAAATAGAAGGTAAGAAGAGATATATAGATATATGTATATATATATGTATATATATGTATATATTACCATAATTACAGTCTATATAGTTATATACAACTAGTGTCATGAGTCAACATTTCCTCTCTTTGCTGGTGCAACAGTATAAACTTTTTGAGCTTGTTCCTAAAACTTACTATATTTTATTTTGCAGGTTTTGCATTTATGAAAACAAGGAGGTCCCTTTTATGAACATACATACCTACCAAATTTCAAAACTGTTAGAGAAGGTTAGATCCTTGGCTTAATTAGACTCTATTAATTACCTGCTTTACTAAGTGGTCAGGATTTTGATAATGTAGACCACTCTGGCTATTTCGTTTCACTCATTAGTGCAGTTTACTAACGATACCCAACATGCGAGCCCCTCGTTACGATGGACAAGCTCTATTTACTAATCGTAGCACTTATTATAATTTAGTGTTAGTTTTAACATGGATTTATCGTTAGTCGGTTATGTCGTTTGTAAGAGTGGATCACAAAAAAGAGAGACTTGCGACCAGATTATTAGGAGAACGGATGTAATGTGCCTAAATTGAAAAATAAAGATATTTATCATTCATCATTTATCATTATAGAGAATATAGAGGCAATAGGAAAACATGTGATATTATCAGCTGTTTACTTATTATGGTGCTTGTGGTACGGCATTTACGGCATGCTCCCGGTACTAAATTTTATAGCAAGAATAGGGAATTCCTGGTTTCAGTACTGTATTTGTATTAAAAACCGGTAACGCTCACTTATAATAGACAGACAGACGGACAGACAGTAAGGAACCCTAAAAACTAAGTACACGTACCAAAACCACTTCGACAGAAACAATCCGTCTGTCTGTACACCTAAAGAACAAACTTCACGACTTTCCGCTTTGTCTGTTATAGGGTACATTGGGGTAACTTCTAAATTATGTATTTTGAATGAGTAGAGATAGGCAGTTATGTTGATATTGGAACGAGAAATTCATAATATTTAATTTATTATGCATTATTAATATGCATGTTTCCAACAGCACATGTGTTTTGTAAACCTAGGCTAAATAATACTAATATAATACCTATAAGTACTAGTGTAAGTAAACTAACAATCTTATATAAGTCCTATAGTTACTCGAAATAAATACATTTCATTCATTCATTATTTTATAACTGTTAGAATTTTAGTTAAATTGGCTATATAATAGTGATTATTTGTTTCCGGTTAAAAATATGATAATTGTAAGAATTTTTATGTTTGTTTTACAAATTGTTGTAAATTTTTTGAAAGCACGATTAAGCAATGAAAATAGTTTTTTTTCTGACTTAACGATACACAAATATGCTTAATAAAGTGTCAAGAATTGTAACATAAATTCCATACTTTTAATGGAGTAGGTTTAGACGGACGGATGGACCTATACATGTCCTAGTTGCTGAAACTTTCCAAAAATAAAAAAGTTTTCAACAGAAATAGAGACCGTCTACGCTATGTTTCCTACAATTTGATAGCACACACATACTGTGAAAGTGTTAAGTAAACGTCATAATTACATAGAAGTTTGACATTTGAAATAACACTTCAAAGTTTGACAGTTAATTTGCTTGGAAGAGATAACGTGGTTTGACTCTAGGAGCTTTCCTTTCCTTCTAGTTATTTTTACTCTAAACTTTTTTAACTTTTCGAAAGTTTCCGCAAACAGTACGGATTTATGCTATGTTTCTATTAAAATAACAGGTATTATGATGCTTAACCAAGGATTTGTGTGTAAAGAACAAATAGAATCACTTTTACTGAACGAGATATGTAAATAAGACGTTCTATTGATTTTTTACAAAACCAAGCCTCGCTCCGCACTCTCGCACACCCGTGGTATAAAATTATAAATATAAACGCAGCATTAAGAGTGTACATATGGCAGCAAAAGAGAGCGGGATAGATATAATTGCAGAAGCACGCAAAAAATTAAAAGGCGCGCTATCAGATAATTGCTGTTTACAACTAAACTACAGTTTTTGTAGATAAAAGCGTAAAGAACTAGCCAGATTTAAGAACTACTTATTGCTCAACTATTTAACTAAGAATAATTTAAATAATTTCAACAGTTTCTATATTCTAACCAAAAACATGTAAAAAAGGGGCTACATTTAAAAAATAAAAGTACTAAGGCTTTTGTTACTTAATAGTAACAAAAGCCTTAGTACTTTTATTTTTTAAATGTAGCCCCTTTTTTACATGCTGTTAATCCACATGTAAACTTAATAGTTTACATGTGGATTAATGTAAACAATATTTAGAATATGAGACCACGTTTTATTCGTCTTGCTAATCTCTCACACCAATCTACCTCCATTTATAAAGACAGATCCATTTATTATTAATTATTTATGTACCCACATTAAACCTACACAACAGTTACTTACAAATCGTGGTTTCACGTTTAACAGTTTGACGGAAATATGTAGAAGTTTTATTTAATATCAGGCACGTAGTTGCCATCAATATTGAGATGTTGTGGCCTCTTAAAAGTATTTTATTTTAAGTATGCTTTTTTGGCCGTTGTGTGATTTTCAGTAATTTTTGAGATTCCCTCGATGCACTTAAACGCCGCGAGCGTCGTGTTGTGACAAGTGGCGACACAGGTGATTCGGGGATGGCATGAGTTATAGCGGAAAGCAAAGTAGGTATTTATTTAAGTGGTAAATTATTATGGCCATCTTCAGGACTTTACTTATTTTTCTGAAAATTTGGTTTTGGTTTTTTATAACCATAATCATAAGTAGTATTGTTTAAGGAAAGCAAAAAGAGTGTTCTTTTTTGGTCAGGTTCATAACGCATTTTTTCATACATTTTTGTATGGGTCGTTACGAACCTGACTAATTTTTTTGTATGGAATATTGAGGACCCATTTTCATCAAAATGGTACACTTTCTGAAAACCCTCTTCTGTGTAGTAGTGAGCAATGATTTCCCCTCGTAGTTAGTGAGAATTTATTGTCCCGCCCCGATTGGTCTGTGCCAGGTAGACGGACGACTTGAAAAGGGTAGCTGGTAGTGGTATAGGATGAGGGTCACGAATGATGCAACTTGGGGAAGTCAACGTGCATAAGTAGACTGCAATAGGCTGATTGATTGATTTTCGCCAACCCTCTGAATATTTCGTTGACTGACAGGACATGCCATCCCAAAAAACATCTTTCATCAGCCGGCTGTCCAAGAAAAAACGTAGATAACTATTTTACTCGCCGAGTGTCAAACATGTATTTGTATTTTAATACTGTACACATGGCGTACATATTTTGTTCTTATCGCCTCCTCTACACCACAGCTTAGTAGTAGATAATTTAGGAACCTTTTACACGGGTTCATCTAAATTGATTTATTAAATATCTCAAAAACTATTATAGTTAAGTTAACTAAGTTTAACATTAGTTTTTCATAAAAATAGCACCTTCAATACTAATTTTAATTATTTCTCGGGTTTTCTTAAAAATTTACTCGGGTAAACATGAAGAATCTCCCTTTAAAGTTCACAGAAATAAAAAAAAACAGGTTGTAAAATTGTACAGACGGGACCTCACTTATGTGTCTGTGACTGTGTTCAGCTGATCTGTAGAGCCAATCTTTCTTGTGGGTATATTGTAATGATTTTTATCATACAGTTGTATGATCAGCTGTACGTCCACATACAGATACATAAGGTTAAAATAAGAAAATCAAACTTTATAGCTCTAACTTTTGAATGGCCCACGGAAAGACGTGTAACGTCATTTTGTGATTGACCCTTATGTGAGAGCAACCACTGTACTTATTACCCCAATAAACAAAATTGCACACCTTCGTGCATAGCCAAGATGCCAATTGCTAACGCTCCGTCACTGTCAACGCAACTGTCACTGTCGCGCTAATAAGGAAGAGTGATAGAGAGAGAGAGAGAGAGATAACTATTACGCCTTACAGTCCACGCTTACAGTGGCATCGCAACTAATCAACAAAGCGCAGTAACGACAAAGCACGTCTAGCACTATTCAGCGCTACAACTTACAACGGACTCTGAATGCAGAGTCAGGTTATTCGAGTGACTGTTAACTTAGACAGCTACAACTGGAATACCACGAACATCGAAAATTGCCATTGACGGGAAAACCCCTTTGTCACTCCAATATGCAAGTGTGACAGAGATAGAGGTATAAATACGCAATCGTTCGATTTTGTGGTATTGGCCCAGGGTGCGTAGCCAAGATGCCAATCGCTCACGCTCAGTCGCTAACGAATCGCAACTGTCATCTGGTGAATTTGCCCGAACGTATATGGTCAGCAATAGACGTAGTTTCACATAGTATACAATCAACTATAGGATTTAACGATACAAACAAGAGAGAAATTAGCAGAGCCATACAAACGATTGTTTAGCAGAAAGGGCATTAAGATGCGATCTCCGAGCCATCCGGGCGTAGAGATAGCTGCGGATTACTGACACACAGCCAGAACGGATGGCCAATAAGGGCTAGTTACTTGGAAGGTTAAATGACACTCGCTTAAGTAAAACTAGCGTAGCCAAATGTTGGGATTACTTGCCAAAGCGGACCTCAGGCTCCCTGCACCGTGGCAATCAATGATGACCTGAACCATATTGCTGAATGATCCTGTAACTTTGGGATCTCTGTGAACCCATCCAAGTACCAAACCATTTTTGTGGGGAGTCCGCGACAACTCTCTAACCTAGGAATCGGTTCTGTCACTCCAATCTTTTTTGATGCCTAATTACCTGTCACGAATCAGGTATTCCCGGCATTGTCATTGACAGGCACTTATCTTGGGAGGCACCACTTTCTGATGTGGGCCGGAAGGTCACTGGCACTTTGCGCTCTTCTCCCACCTTAAGTATTTCTGTTTGGCCCTATGGTTGACTGGTAGAGAATGCCCAAAGGCTTTTTTTACGTGCAATAAAGTTTCAATCAGTTATGCAACTATAGGTACAATCTGTGAGCATTAAAAAAGAGCTAAAATCAAATCAGTAAAAGAATCCCATACATGCCTGTCTGATTAAGAGGATTTTGTCTTTGGAATAAATAAAAATAAAAAACTGTTGTTATTAGAAAAAAAAATAAACTTTATTAGTAGTTTTATTTTGGCAAAGGAGACTCACACTAATCCGACCCGATCCGGGACGATCGGGCAGTTTCTATAGAAAACGTCACGTGACCTACGAGGGCTCCGAGCTATCACGTGATACTATTCAATTTTGCCAATGTCAAGTATTATTCAAATATCAGTATATCATTTTAATGCCACTTGGGCGATGTTGTTCGGTAACTGGCCTCACTATTTCTTAAGTTTATAGCTATAAGATATAACAGATAGTTTCTCAGGGGGGCCAGATCCCGAGACTGCCGCGTGATAGCGTGATAGTGAGTTGTGCGCGTTTCAGGATTCATTTTCCACTAGCTGCATACTACTTCGTTAGTTCACTGTACAATTAGCTATCAATATTACACATTAAACAACGTTTAGCAGACAAAAAACCAAAAACAATTCCAGTGACGCCCTGAATCGCCATCTTTAGTATCAACCGGAAGTCCTCACCTGTCATTTTTCTGTTCGGATTAGACAATGACAGTTGTCTTTCGTCACCGCGAGGATCAGTGCTAGGGTTGCCATTTTATGGACTATCACGCCATAGCCATGCGTCACTTTCGCACTTAAGTATATACTTGTTTGTTAGAACGTGATAGTGGCGGTGACTGGACAAACACCCGACCATAGACTAGCTACAGTTATTCTACATTGGCGGCGTCCGTGTACATCGCATACAATGCAGTACAACACCAGTAGTCACACTGCACCATTGCGTTTTATTATTGCACGGGTATCAAAGGACTTTGTTACTACATTATGTTAACTTCTGTTTATACTTTATTAAGGGACAAAGGAATTGTAGAAAACATTGCTAATTCCATACAAACTTGCCTTTGTCCGTTTTTCTAGCGACGTCGCAGTGAAAAATAATTTATGTCCTGACAAGCAGTCATTCGCTGTAAGGAACGTTAGTCTAGTATACAGGATGTGACATGTAAGAAGAGGCAAACAAATTACGGTATCTATTAAGTATTTATGCTACTGAGTACAGAGCTACAAACATTCAGTTGATGTGTCCTTTTTTATAATTAGTTGTTGACGTTTTATATTGATAAAATGTAACACTTCACGGCATTCTTGTACAAGGGCCTACTGTAACTACATTGAAATTTGAAACCCAACGTAGAATCTCGAAATTTGAGGAAATTCAGAGTTCAACACATAAAGCTAAAATGCAGGAAATTGTGCAATTTCCACGAACATCTACCTCAAACTACAACAGTAATGTCAGTTTCCAATTTTCATTTCCATGTAGCTTTTACACTTAACTACTAGAAATAAAACTGGCAAGGTAGACTCAGAACAGGTACACTGGGACTCAGATAGTATTTTGAATATTTATAATTTGGAATTTTGTAAATTTTGCTTTCCTTTTTTCTTCATGTACACGGTAAAGTTCCGGTTATGGTCTAACGATGCTGGTGAAATCGAACAATTCTTCATATATTTCGTATTTTGGGTACTTTTTATATTACATAGGTAGAGGTGCTAAGCTAACTTCGTAATTTTTTCTCGAAGAACGTACCTTTTCAACAGATTTCAGAATTGAGGTAATTTGATATCAAAACACTAATTTGTAATACCTCAATCCGAGTTTAAATTAAATTAAAATTAAATTAAAATATCTTTACACACTCAAGGGATACTTACTTTAACTGTACACGCCTCAAGGGATAGTCAGGTACCGTACGAGGAAAATTACTACAAGACATACAACTCAACGTTTTCGTGAGCAGGATCAACCGTACGGTAATTGTATGTTTGTGTGCTACTGTTTTGTACCGATGTTTTTAATTAAGGTTTTTTTTACTCAACTTTCGTTTTAAAATTGTTAATCGTGTTAAAACACGTAGATTTTTACTTCTTTCAAATTTAAAATAGCATGTACTTTATTTATTACCTAGCTATTGTATATAGTAATTTAGTAGTGTCCAAATACATAGAAGTAATAAGAATGTCAATTTGGGTCTAAATAATTTCTTACGCAAAAAATATAAAAATTATTGAAGATACTGGTTCTAGTTCTAATCTCTCAAGGAATATACGAAGCAGTACCTAAGGATTGGAATTAATAGAAATTTTCTGTATAGCCACCATTTTTTACAAATTCGTGATTTCAATTTTCAAGTTTCGTGGCATCGAGATGGATGGGCAGGATTCTGTAATGACGCGAGGGTAGTTATAGACTAATTGACTTACTTCAAAAAATTATGTTTTAAGTGTTTTCTAGGGTTACCGCGATTACTCAAATGAAACACTTTAAAACGGATTAACCGCGTGTTCGATTAACTTTGACGTTTAGAGTCCTTTACATAATTCAATTTCATTTCCCCACACCTAACTGAGCTCATCGACATATTGAGCTTAATTAACATTAAATTAGTTAAGTCTGTCGGACCTATTAAAACGAGAAATCAAAGCTGGCCTACTTAAGTTAATTTATTTGTTAAATATTCAAATAATATTGTCTTCTGTTACCGCGATTGTTGTTCATTAAAAATAAGCACTTTAGAACGGATTAATGGCGCTTCAATAATAACACCATGAGTAAGTACCATGACCCTACATTTCGAGCCCTTTACAGTACTCGTTTTCACAAGGTTAAGAAGATGACTGAAAGAATGCGGATTCTCCCCGTCAATCAAAAATCACACAAAGGTTGGTCTACAATGCCCAGAGGGGCTTATAAAGCTAGTAATACATTGCCTGAAGGGTTTTCTATAATTAAAATTATAAATAATAAAGACCCTGTGACGCTTATGGGGCAGAAAGAAGCGACATACCCGCGATTAATCGTTCTAAAGTGTTTAAAAATGTTAAACGTCATTAAAGCTGTCAACTATTTACAGCTTTACAATATGGCCTAATATAAAATATCATAAGTATAATTACCGGAGTTTGCTTTACTGAGTAATCATGCGTCGTGAGAAATCAAACGCCTGAGGTTGTGTGCAAGCAATTTCTGCAAAAGGAATAAGGAATATGTACTACTTACAGCTTTATCGTACTACATCAAGTCTGTAGCCCGCAGATAAATACAAGATGGCGGACCATATAAACCAAACCAATACAAAATGGAAGGGATCACACGGAAAACGCCTCCCATGCAGGCCGAAGAAACGTTGGTCTGAAGACATTACCCAAATAGCACGAACACATAGGACGGAGACAGGAGAAGATAAAGTTGGAAAAAACTAGAGGAGGCCTACACCTAGAGAGGGATCTATGTAAACAAATAAAATAACTTGGTCAGAAACGCACAGCTAAACCAGAAGAAAGGACGTGGAATTTTCCTCCACGTACTTTCTATAATAATATTAAAACATCTTTATTGATCTCACCAATTTAAGGTAAACGTCCGAGTGCTCGACACGCTAGTGCCCAATAGATGACACCCGTCTAATCACCCTGTTGGCATTGACATAAGTTTAAATACAGTCTTTCTATTTCATTTACAATATTTAATGCCTGGGTGCGTAGCCAAGATGCCAATCGCTCACGCTCAGTCGCTAACGAAACGCATCTGTCTTTGTCACACTAATATGGAAGAGTGATAGAGAGAGGTAGCTACGATACGTAAGTAAGCGTGAGCGATTGGCATCTTGGCTACACACGCTGCTGAGGCCGGACCACGGGTATCTATTGCTGTGCCCGTGAATGGGTTTTTGGCGTTCCATTCCATATGACATCAAAGCTCTCCAAACGGCCTCTGCGTGTTGGATCTATACGCCACGTACGCTTTAAAATGACCGGACTCGAAAGACTGACTTTTACGTATAGGTATATTAAATAATAATTAAATTGTATTCTTAAACTAATCTTTTGGCAATTAGTTTAATTTAGTTTTTTTTTGTTGTATTTTCTTTGCGCTGTTACACGACCAATCATATTGTTACGACATCGAACTAGGACGAACTCTAGCCCCTATCTCCCATGCATCTGTCGCCGGGAGATGCTGGATGCAGGTCGCTTCCAACCGAAGAAGAAGAATAGTTTCCAATAAACGTTTATTATAAAAAATAGGTAGTAGTCAGTAGTCGTCTTCGTCATTTATGGACTCGGAAAATAAATATCATAATAGGAATCATCCATTTTAAGCCGATCTTTTATTACAATCAGTTACAGTTAAGAAACAAATTATGCGATTGGAAAGTAAACCGCTAGGCTGGAAAAGTATCATTTTCCACCCATCATAGGTTAACATAACAATGACCCACTTACAGAGCATGAGATATGAAAATACTACATATTTGCAAAACAGCTACAGAAACGCCGATGCAAATTTAAATTACACCAAAATTTCACCACAGTTCCCTCATTTCTTTTTTCATTCAAACCGTTAAATTGTTTCGGCCAAAACAAAAAAGCCTATCAAAAGTTACCCCTACCCTTCTGGCGTTAATAAGGGAAAAGGCAATATATCTCTCGGATTAGATTCCTGTCCTAATCAGGCAGTTTTCTCGCTTTTCAGGCAAAGTCCCTGCTTGTGGGAAGGTCAGATATGAAGAGGGAATTCGTTTGCGTCTGAGTGATTAATATAATTGATTACAATTGTAAAGCATGAATTAAATCATTTTTATTAAACATAAAAAATGTTTTGATTCATGTTTTTTAAGTATTCACACTACTATATATATATAATAGCAGGAGGTCGCTGGTTCGATCCCAGCCCTGCTCACCGGGACCTTGGTCACTTTTTCTGTAGTATATGACATCTCTTTCAATTTATAATTGATTACAGTAAAACCACTTACAGATGTGCGTAAAGATTTGCCCTCGTATTTCACGGAAACACCTGATTGTCTCATGCTATTTACATGTTTTTGGTCAGCGAGACCTTTGAATTTGTAAACATGTTTCTTAGTTAAATAGTTTATTTTGACGCGCCCGCCTACTATCGCCTTTTCATTTTTCGCATGCTCTTACTATTATCTATCCCGCTCTTTTTTGCTCGAGCATGTGGACTGTTAAAGAGGCCATGTAACTCGGGTTTACCTGTACGGTAGAACTGTACAGGCCAAACCGTACTTTTTTAAAGCAGGCATATCGTAACGCGTCTGACCTACTTTACAATAGGTATATTAACCTACCCAGTTATTATCTTGGTAACATTGATTTTATGTCGCAATCTACACGCTATAAAATACCTATACGGTTTATTTTTATTGAATGCTTAAATTATACTAGAAATATAATTCAGCATTCAATCGAAATAAATCGTATACAAGTAACACCGAAATGCGGGTGTTTTTTATTTTTGTATTGTTACTAGTGTTACTACTACCATGTAGAACTTATAATAAACATTTCCATAAAGATAAGATATTGAACGAAATAGATAATTTAGAAAACGCCGTGCGCTTGTTAGAAACCGAACTGCTGTATAATTATGAAAGAAAGAGGAAGAAAGAGCAGTTGAGACAAAACGTTGTACATAAAACAACTGTATTTACTTTTTTTCCGGAACATCCCGGGCTGAATAGGACTGGTAAGTATAGTGTTTATAAATTAAAAACTCTTGTGAGTATTAGACATATTCATAAATAAAAAAATTGAAAATCTGCTTTAAAACTCATTATTTGGTTATGTATAACTTATTACAAGCCATGTATGAAAGTATCCAAAAAATCAAAACAAAAATTTTTGTTTGTCATATAAAATTTCTTTGCTTCTTTTAACGACTACAAATACATGGTTAAATTCTTTCGAATTATTAACGCACACAGTGTATGGCCACTACACTATGCGCGTCAGTGAACCGTCGTGTGTCAGACCGACGAGCAGCTTGCGTAGCCAAGATGCCAATCGCTCACGCTTAATAACTTATCGTAGCTACCTCTCTCTATCACTCTTTCTAATTAGTGTGACAATGACAGTTGCGTTTCGTTAGCGACTGAGCGATTGGTATCTTGGCTACGCACCCTGGACCACGGGCCGCTCATTTGATATTTAACAATCGCTTTTCGGTAAAGGAAAACATCGAGAGGAAACCCGGCTGATTCCGATAAGGTCTACCTTCTACCCTCTGGGTTGAAAGGTGTCCGTATAAAAGGCCGGCAAATAATCGGCAGCCCTATAATTCGTGTCCATTTTTATGGTTGCGGATTATTGGGTTGCTGATTATTGTACTGAAAAAACTGTGGCTTCGGATTATTGGCCCGCTACCGAGATTGTCTGACCCGATAAAAGGCAGCCCAATAAATGGCAACCCAATAATTGATGCACTATCGCGTTCAGAATTGCATGGGCAGTTTATGAATGAATTCATTCATAAATTGCCCATGCACTTATGAGCGCGTGTGTACATGTAGTTGCATCGATTATTGGGTTGCCGATTATTGGCCCGCTTTGAGATTACTCGACCCAAGAAAAGGCAACCCAATAATCAGCGACCCAATACATAATCCATGTACATCGTGGTCGCCAATTACTGGGGCGCCGATTATTGGGCTGCCTTTTCGCGGGATGCGGATTAGTGGCACCCGAATGGCAGTCCTTTTTACGCATACGCCAAATCTAATGCAACTCATGGTAGGCACACAGGTCAGCCGAACACTATTTCCAGCCTTAAGATACTCTTCTCACACCTGTCTCCTACGCTCCTCGTGATTACAATATTTATCTAGCTCGAATCTTACAATCAGCACTCGTAGCAAATGGCGATCGTGGTCTCTTTTTCCACAAACGACTATTCCCGTGACCACTAACATTATAACAACTACATTCATTTTTCTCAGCTTTCCCTAAGGTAAAAACTGAACAAACCAAAGCTAAGAAAGTAGAATCCGATAACAGATCGTATAAATGGGCTGGACGCGTGATGCATTCCGCGGACTCAGATGATGCGTCCGTATACCTGTGCACTGCGTCTTGTATAGAGGAAAGGATATTTGTCACTGCCGCAAGATGTATCTACCAGTAAGTTTTAATGTGTTGATTTATTATAAACTAACTATTACCCACGACTTCGTCTGCGTTGAATTAGAATTTTTGGTAGTGTTTTTTTATTACGATAACTAAGTATTAAGTAAAGACTTAATTGAACCGTAAACTTTTTCATTTATCACAAATATCATTTATTTACAAAAATAAAAGATAGTAGGTACCTAAACTGCTAATTCAATTTCGGGACTGGATAAAATAAACAACTTACTTGCATTTACAGTCACCAGGGTGCGTAGCGAAGATGCCAATAGCTAAAACGCTGGGACAGCCCGATGTGCAGAGCATGTATGGATAAGGAAGAAACAACAAAACATGTTCTCCTTGAATGTAAACAGATAGAAGTATACAGGAGCAAATACTTAGGAACTCCCAGCACACTAAAGGAAGCAATTTGCAACCTTAAAACGATGATAGGTTTCGTGGACGAACTAGGGTGGTTAGAGTAGAGCTACCTCGCTGTCACGCAAAAAAGGCACAATGGATGTCGATTTGCGGAAAAAGCCCAGGATAACTAACTTACTAACTAGCTAAAACGCTGTTACAAAACTAAATTATCTTCTTAATAAATGAGCAGTCGAGGCCGAGTGCTTTTGATCACGGATTCGAGTAGGTACCTGGCTTACGCTGACTGGTATTTGCGGAATGTCATTGGATACCTTTTCACGACTTGCTTACTTTCTAGTGATGAAAATACATTGTGAGAAACCGGAAAAGGTGTTGTATTATCCAAAAATAATCCCATGATAAAAATAAGAAGCTAACGGCCAAGCTGCAGTCGGAAAGTTGCCAGTCTGACGGTATTCTACAGGTTGCACTTCGGGGAGTGTGCCCTCGACTAGTCTGTGGCAAAGAGTAAGCCCATTTGTTATTTAAAAAAAACTACCAATAATTATATTTCTTCACAGACGAAGTCACGAAAGCTAGTTCATAAATTGCCCATGCACTTTAGGACGCGTGTGTAGAGTCGGTGACCTTACATAAAGTATCCACCACCCCCCATTCTCGGCCGCGTCCACGGGGTGGATACTAATATGACGGCACCGACTGACTCGATATAAAATAGTAGATTGTTAACCAAGGGCTGAAAGGCACCCATTTCGGACGAGGTAGTTTAGTATAGTCGGAAATGGGTGCCTTTTACCCGAGTTAAACACTCTACTTTTTATTTCGAATACGAGGAAAGTAAAAAAAAGAACTATAAAGCTAAAACTACTCCTGTAATTTCTTAAAGAAAATCTTGAAGGAAGCATTACGAAACAAGTGTAGAATAAACAAAACAACGGCATAAAAAAGGTATTTTGTTTTATTGAAAACAAACATAGGTAACTTTGTGTCACTGTTCAGGTTAAGGTGTGCAATAATCGATGAAAAAAAACCGGTTTTAACCGCCTCGCCATGTCCAAAACCGGTTAACCGGTTTTTTACCGGTTTTTATGAATTAGGCTATTATGCGATAATTCGACTTTTTAATTCAAGATTAAGTTATTTTTAGCAGTCTTATCGTGTCACATTTATACTACATATACCGTAAATCTTTTTTACAGTACATATGGTGCTACATTACCGCACTAGTGCGATAATGAGCACATTATGTGCCTGCGTCAAAAATGAAATCAGCCATATGTACTGTTACGCCGGTCATGTGAACAAAACTTCAAATGTGATTTTTCATGCCTTAGAAGCGTTTTCAGCAGGCTGAAATGTGATTTCAGGCCGTTTTAGAGGTGCCTCTTTCACATACTAGAAGATTCAAAATTTACCCCAGTTACCGTTGTTTTCAGGCGCCTGAAACATGTTTTCAGTTCGTTTCAGGCCACCCTCTACCAGATCGCACAATAACCTGAAAACCCGTTTTCAGGCGTTTTCAGGACCCCTTATGGGCCCCTGAAGTACAATTCAGTATATGGCGAAATTTCTCGAAGGAGTGAAAGAGATAGCACTCTTAGAAAAGAACTGTCGCCAGCGGTGTTTCCGGACCGATACGACCTTCAAACCTTCAAGAAAAGAGCGTACTCCCACCTTAAAGGCCGGCAACGCACTTGCGACACCTCTGGTGTTGCGGGTGTCCATGGACGACGTTAATCGCTTACCATCAGGTGATTCGTTTGCTCGTTTGCCCCCTATAGCATAAAAAAAAAAAAAGAAAGAGTACGGAACATTCCAGAAGTGTGTGAAAGAGAAGGATAGAAAGAGACGGCAAGAATCGAGAATGTTCTGGAGTACTCGCGAACACACTTACCTAGTAGCTATACGGAACATTCGAGAAGTGTGTGAAAGAGACCACCCTTAGAAAGAGATAGCTATACGGAACATTCGAGAAGGGTGTGAAAGAGAAATATAGAAAGAGACGGCAAGAGTCGAGAATGTTCTCGAATACTCGCGGACACACCTGCCTAGTACCCAGCCGCGTCTAGAAGCATCGCGAGAAGTACTTAGGTACCTACTCGCGAACTTACTAGAATCGAAGCCGACCTGTCGAGGCGAGATTTGGCTGGAACATTCTGGAACCATCAGGAGTACCGCCGACGGGTATATATAGCGGCAGCCTGCAGCCACAGGGGAGTTCAATTGTGAATGCGATAGAGTGCGGATCAAGAGCGAATCGGAGTGAAGTAAAAGTGACGAGTGCGTTAAATTAGTGTGTGATAATTTTGTTCAAGTACTGTGTTTAGCGTTTTGTAAGTAGCAATAAAGCCTCAAGTTTAATTAGTGGTTAATTAGTGCATTTTTTATCAAGTACCCACCCCTCAAACGTAACATTTGGTGTCAGAAGTGGGATAGAAAATGCCCTTTACGCCACGTGAGGACGTGCCTACGGGAGACAAGACCCGGAGTCATGATGCAGCGAGTGAGGACGTGCCGATGGGAGTTCAGACCCGGAGCCAAGCTGCAGCAAGTCAGAATACTGCACCAGAAGCCGGTTCATCGGACTCAACCGCCCCCGCCAAGCAAGACGTAGACATCAACGCGATATTTCTGCTCTTGAAGCAACAAGCGAGAGAACAACGTGAACAAGCGAGAGAGCTAAAGGAGGAGCTACGTGGTCAACTCGCGAAACATGAAGGACAGGCGAGTATGCTTCGGGAGGTACATGAGACCATGACAGAATGGAAGCGAGAGATGTGTGAAGTCCGGAGAAGACTAGCGGACTTGGAAAGGAAAGTTTCTCAGCAAGAAACTCAACTGCACGACGTCAAGGACACGGTTGATGACTTCAAGAAGAAAATTGAAAACTATGAGAACCGCCTCCAGAAGTTGGAAACAAAAGTGGCCAGTGGTACGATTACCTGCGTATCTGCTGCATCGCAGAATGCTGCTGCATAGTAGAAGATTTAAGGTGCCTCCATTTGATGGTAAATCTCCGTGGACAGCGTATAAGCTACAGCTCGAGTCTGTGTCCGAGGCGAACGGCTGGAGTAAGGAGCAAGCTAGGACAGCACTAATCTTAGCGCTCCGAGGCGACGCCCTTGCAATACTAGAAGCCTTAGGAGAAGACAAATCTTATGAACGACTTCTAGAAGCGTTGGAGGCTCGTTATGGTGACAGCCACTTGGAGCACGTTTACCGAGCTCAGTTAAAGAATAGGACACAGGAATGTAATGAGACCTTGCAACAGTGGGCCCTGGAAATTGAGAAGTTGGTGAGAAAGGCGTACCAACGTACATCGGCCTCTTTCGTGGACACCATGCTTGTACAGGCATTTGTTGATGGAATACGAGATTTAGAAGTACGGGCGGCAGTTCGATTAGGGCACCACGAAAGGCTAAAGGATGCTATAGCCCACGCTTTGGAAGTGGAAGCTGCGCGCCAGGAACCATCAAGGCTTTACAGTATGCGTGAAGTGTCAACTAGAGCGCCGATTGATACCCGTCGTGAATTTAGGCCGCGCTGTTACTGTTGTGGAGAACGTGGTCACATACAGTCTAGTTGCCCAAAGAAGAGCAGCGGAAACAGCGGAAGAGAGATTCGTTTACCTGCTGATGTCCCAACTAGGCGACCCACAGATACTCGAGATGCGTGTAATTTAAGGGATCGGATTGATGACGTTCACAGCCTAGTTCGTGAACAGGGGCTTCAAGCTAGCACAAAAATGAAGACTCGATATGACAGGAAGTCTAACCAAATGGGGTACGAGGAAGGTTCGTTGGTGTGGCTACATAACCCGATGCGAAGGAAAGGGAAGTCCCCGAAACTGTCTCCAAATTGGGAAGGGCCATATAAAGTGGTCACAAAAATCAACGACGTCACGTATCGGATACAGCGAAATTCACGAAGCCCATGTAAGATTGTTCACGTTGATCGGCTGGCGAGATACCACGGCAATAATGATGATGCTCGGGACGAGCATGTCTTAGGAGGGGGTAGTGTTACGCCGGTCATGTGAACAAAACTTCAAATGTGATTTTTCATGCCTTAGAAGCGTTTTCAGCAGGCTGAAATGTGATTTCAGGCCGTTTTAGAGGTGCCTCTTTCACATACTAGAAGATTCAAAATTTACCCCAGTTGCCGTTGTTTTCAGGCGCCTGAAACATGTTTTCAGTTCGTTTCAGGCCACCCTCTACCAGATGGCACAATAACCTGAAAACCCGTTTTCAGGCGTTTTCAGGACCCCTTATGGGCCCCTGAAGTACAATTCAGTATATGGCGAAATTTCTCGAAGGAGTGAAAGAGATAGCACTCTTAGAAAGAGACGGCAAGTATACGGAACATTCCAGAAGTGTGTGAAAGAGAAGGATAGAAAGAGACGGCAAGAATCGAGAATGTTCTGGAGTACTCGCGAACACACCTGCCTAGTAGCTATACGGAACATTCGAGAACTGTGTGAAAGAGACCACCCTTAGAAAGAGATAGCTATACGGAACATTCGAGAAGGTTGTGAAAGAGAAGTACCTATAGAAAGAGACGGTAAGAGTCGAGAACGTTCTCGAATACTCGCGGACACACCTGCCTAGTACCCAGCCGCGTCTAGAAGCATCGCGAGAAGTACTTAGGTACCTACTCGCGAACTTACTAGAATCGAAGCCGACCTGTCGAGGCGAGATTTGGCTGGAACATTCTGGAACCATCAGGAGTACCGCCGACGGGTATATATAGCGGCAGCCTGCAGCCACAGGGGAGTTCAATTGTGAATGCGATAGAGTGCGGATCAAGAGCGAATCGGAGTGAAGTAAAAGTGACGAGTGCGTTAAATTAGTGTGTGATAATTTTGTTCAAGTACTGTGTTTAGCGTTTTGTAAGTAGCAATAAAGCCTCAAGTTTAATTAGTGGTTAATTAGTGCATTTTTTATCAAGTACCCACCCCTCAAACGTAACAGTACTATACTGTATATAAATTCTACGATGCATGTGCGAATGGGTAATTCGCAACTCAGGTCGATTTAAAACACTCCCTTCGGTCGTGTTTTATTCTATCGCCACTCATTGCGAATTTTCTCTTTTTTGTATCGTAATGTACTATTATATATTCATTTATTTTGGACAACAAAGGATACCACCATATAAGTGACACTTATGCCTAATTCATTCCGTGTTCTTCTGTAAACAAACAGGAAAAACGATCTTTTCAAAATATTTTAATTCAATAAATATTAAACATGTTTCAGTGCAAAAGTGCTTTTAACGAGGGTAGTGTTTCGAGGCGACAGGCTGCCTGCTATAGCCTTCGTGATGCCCTCAAACCCAACGAAGGCGATGTTTGACGACATCGGTTTTATAATCGTCAATGATACGCGTACTAAATGGAAATGGATTCATACAGACCGTTTGAGAATGTATACTCTGAGTGATAACGCTAAGTTCATTAGAACCGATGACCATTTTTTTTGGTTTGGAAAGTTTACAAACGAAACCAGAGGTGGATCGAAACCTGGAGTTGCTATGGGATATGTGCAGGTATTTAATACTCATCCAGACCGATTGGTACGGGAACGCACGCCGCGCCGGTTTACGACCAGGACACGATATAGCGCTGTCTAGCTCACACACCGGAGCTGTGTGCGTCTCTGCATCTGCATATAGTGCTTGTCTCCTTTTTAGTGAAAACGAAGCGTTTTTCCGTCAGCGGTTAAAGTCTGCGACTAAGGAAAGCATCGTGAGGGAACCGAACTTATTCCAATTTCATCCTCTGGGCTAGAAGATCACATAGCAGTCGCTTTCGTAAACCTAGCGCCTATGCCAAATCTTGGGACTAGTTGCCAAAGCAGACCCAAGCTCCTTGAGCGGTAGGAAAAGCTGGGAAAACGCTAGGAAGAACAAGAGAGATAATACCGGCATATCGAAGTCAAGTACGTTAAGTTGTGAACCTATATGGCATAGCTTTTACCATCGACTTTGTCTATAATATGTACTTTTCCAGGAGTCAAACTATCCCCATACCAAATTTCATGTAAATCCGTCCAGCAGTTTTTCCTTTAGGCGCAGTAGGTCACTTCCTTAAAAAGTCACTTTCGAGATAGGTCATGTTCCGAAGACGCCACTTTCCGAGGACGCCACTTTCTGGGAGCGTCACGTCACTTTCTTTAATCAACACTTTCCGATTTCGTAATTTTCGGAAGTTTTTAAATTATCCAATAACATAAATGTATTCTCATTCTCCAACTCCATATTTGTTGAAAAATCGGGTGATCTGTGCAGGGAGGGGTAAGCGGCGAGCGTAATACAAGTTCATACCAGCGTAGTCTGCGACTTGCGAGCCTGTGCTATTGTGCAATGTCCGCCATTTTCAACCGACTTCAATATTTCTAAAGGAGGAGGTTCTCAATTCGTCTGAATTTTTTTTTTTTTTTTTTTTTTTCTAATGTATGTTACCTCAGAACTCCGTCATTACTGAACCGATTTCAATTTTTTTTTTGTTTTCTGAAAGTAGATGTTTCCAGATTGGTCCCGTTTTTTTCAAAATCGATTTCTGATGATGGGATCCATGAGGAACTGAGGGAACTCCTCAAATTTGAAAGGCACATGCATGCTGATTTGGGTGATTTCTTAAGAAACTCGATCATTTCTTTACGAAAATCATCAATTTGGTGGAGTGGATCTGATAATGGAGACCAGGGATGGCAAAGTGGAACTGCTTGGTAATTCCCATGACTATCATCCGATTTAATAAAATATTTTTTTGTCTGAAAATAGATGGTTCCAGGTTTGTCCCGTTTTTTTCAAAATCAATTTCTGATGATGGGATCCATGAGGAACTGAGGGAACTCCTCAAATTTGAAAGGCACATGCATGATGATTTGGGTAGTTTCTTAAGACACTCGAGCATTTCTTTACGAACATCATCAATTTGGTGGAGTGGACCTGATGATGAAGACCAGGGATGACAAAGTGGAACTGCTTGGTAATTTCCAGCTCTATCATCCGATTTGAGACATTCATCTTTTCTTTGTAAAGAAATACCTTCAGGATAGTCCTATTTGATTATAGTTCTATTTTGATGATGGAATTCATGAGGGATTGAGGGAACTCCTCAAATTTTAACGGCACATGCATTCTGATTTGAGGTTTTCCTTAAGTAACTAAAACATTGTTTTGGGGGAGCCAACATTTTGATGAAGACCAGGGATGGCAAAGTGGAACTGGTCAATAAACCTAGCTCTACTTATTATCCTAGTTGTGACATTCATCTTTTTGATTTGATTTCTAGTCTGATGATGGAGTTCTTGAAGAATTCAGAGAACTCCTCAAATTTGAACGGCACGTTTATTGTGATTAGAGGGTGTTCATAATTAGCTTAGGCATTTTCTTACTGTGGCTATCATTTTGCTGGAGTGTACCTGATGTTGATAATCAGGGATGGCATATTGAAACTGCTCGATAATTTACAGTCTGTCATCCAATTTAACACATTGTTATTTTGTTTGTTTTATTATACAAGGGAGTTCCGTTTGATTATACTTCGCATGTAATGATGGAAGCCCTGGGACATTAAGAAAGCTCCTCAATTTTCAATCTTACACGTGCGGTGTATTGGATATTTGTGAAGTAAACTGGCTAACTCAAACAAATTTAAAATTTCACTTTTACCGGGAACCAAATGAAGTCGGTTTTTTTTTCTTAAAAATTATTTCGCTAATTATCCGAGTCGTAGTAATTAGTGGTAAGCAGCTTCCTTCGATACTATATTGAAATTGTTTTCTTATGAAAATAATATTATATGAAAGTAGTATTTTGAGACGGCCGACTATTGGGTCCTTTTTATCATAAAGTCCAATAGTCAGCCGTAGGGGGCCAACCTTTGGATATTGGCTGTTTATATTTTATTTATGAATGTAATTCACAGTCTTGGGATGCATAATTTTTAATCAATCAATTTTGTCAATACTTGTATATAACTCGAATACAACAAAAACCCAGTAGTCGGCCGCAGTTAAATGTATTTTTTATTGGTGTGGCCGACTATTGGGTACTGGGGTTCCAAAGCTCGGCCGCCTGTTTTAATAATGATTTCATGCCGTTGTGACGGCTGAGCACTGGGAACCCAATGGCCGATTTAAGGTCGTTTGGGGCTGACAACTAGGCAAAAGTCCCCTTTGTTTTTTTTTTTGTTAATTATCTCAAAAGTAAATAAATGATTCAGGGTTTTTCTTTTAAATTATAAAAGTTTAATAAATGATGATTTAATGATAAGTTGTATTTTGTCAATTGGTTACCGCAAGCACAAATGGGAAGGGTTTGAACTCAAAACATTCGTTAAAAGGCTAACTATTTTTTCCTTTACCCTACTAGACTTACATTCATTTGCACGTCCTTCCTTGCTAGGGATGATTAATCATCTTTTGTCATCCGAATAGGAGAGGGCATCTGAGCTGGCGGCCATGGAGTGATCACTACACACCGAAAGTGTATCACCACCGCTATCGTCATTACTTATATGTTCACTACTAACCTCCGTCACGTTCTATCAAACTAGTATAGTAGTATTATTACTCGCTTTATTTAATTTATTCACCTAGCTAAACGTATGTAAAGTATAAAAAGGAAAATTATATTTTTTACATTCTCTTTTTTTATGGCAACCGATCCCATACCTATCATGTATCCCTAGTGTCTTAGGTCATCTTGCGGCAATGTACAGAACTGCCGCAAAATGCAAAAGTGAAGTCGGAATGTGACAAACTCCGAAAATAACGAACCCAGAAAGTGGTGATTAAACAATCTGATGTACTCAGAAAGTGACGCTCTCAGAAAGTAGCATCTTCAGAACATGACCTATAAAGTGACTTTTTAAGAAAGTGACCTGCTCCGCCTAAAGGCAGTTTTCCTTTGCGTCAACATGTAACAGACACAGATACTTTCGGATTTGTCAATAATATTTGTATAGATATAGCGCAAAGTAAGGCATAGCGTGGCGGTAGAACATGCTGATTCAGTTAACTGAAGCAGCGGAGCGGCTTTCGTTAAAAGCGCATCTAATTAATATGCGCCAAATCCTCTCCGATTGTGCTATGGTACAACCACAACCCTACTTTCTGTAGAATTTAAACTGGTTCTTGTCAGTTAGAAATCTTCTTTGTCTGTGGTTGTAATTGTAACCTCGTTAATGTGCACGGTAACGAATAATCGTGACCAATATCCGTTTAATCTGGGTCCACACTAGTATCATTTGACCGTATCGTATATACGTCACGTAACACCAACGCATCTCATAATCGTTAGTGTGTGGACGCAAAAATATTGCGATCATTTGCGTTCGCGGTCCAGTCGGTACTATGCGTCGAAGATACAATACGGCCAAATGAAAAAAAATGTATATACAACTTTATGAGGTCCAAGAACCACCTTTTGACATTTGTTTATTAAAGTTTGTAGTGATGAGGCTAAGAAGTATTGCTTGTCAAATCTAGCGATTATTGATGATTGGATAGGAATATTCGATTCAACAGACAGTTTTTTAATGTACAAGTATATTCATGGTTTGTTGTGTTGGTCTATATTATAACTGTTTGTGTGATGAATTGTTATCGTTAAATATGCAGTACTACGATCTTAAAAAATGTTAAGACGGTTAATTTTTGTTTAAAACGCGTGAAATATTTTTATTGTGTACAAGAAAAGTCCTAATATTACAACAGGACAAGAGTTACAACAGGACTTTATTTATAATTTCAATGGTTCAAGCACGTTAACGTTCTATGGGCGTTGACACGCGTCAAAAGTTGGTTCTCAGAGCTCACAAAGTATAGCTTTACATGATTTACTTTTAATTTAAATTATTTACTTAGAACTTAAAATTTTCAGGGAGAAGACAAGTCCTGGGCTTTATATTATCTAGAGGTATTCATAAGCCCTTTTCTGTGCCAGCATTTTTACAATACGGACATATTAAAGCAGTATTATAAGAGTGATAACTTTTTCGTTCCGTGTTATCACACATGTGATATGATGGATGGATATAAGAAAGTAGCTTGCGCCGAACTACGCATTGCGGGGGAAGGTCATGTTGTCTTGGTAGATAGCAAACTTGTAGGTATTGTCACTTGGGGAGGGTATTATACCGGTTTCATGAGACCTATTTACCTACCTGTAGGTATGGCTGTTGTAAACTCGAGAAATTTTGAAATTAACTTACAGTGCGCGCAAAAAATTAAAAAGGGAGCCGTGACAAGAGAATCCTTTTCTGAGCTATGCAGTACTACGTTTCTTTAAATATTTGTTTGGTTCATTTTTAGGGCTCCGTACCCTAAAAGGAAAGTTTTTTCCTTATAGGATCACTTTGTCGTAAGTCCGGTCGTCTGTCCGTCTGTTTGTCAAGTCCCTTTATCTCGGGAACGCGTAAAGGTAGCAAATTGAAATTAAAACCATGTACCTACACAAGTCTGCAGTCCCTTGAAGCTGTTAAAAGATCAAAATCTCTACGTCAACGCAATCAAAAATACGGCCGTTTATGTTGCATTTCCAATGGTCATTTGCAATGGGATTAATGGGAATCAAAATGTATACTTAGCGTACTTCCCGTTGACCTAGAATCACGAAAGTAGCAATTGGAACTTGTAGCACAAGTAAAGGAAAAAATCCTAAAATCGTATAATTGCCACACACTGAGAGTTCCGTGCCACCAGTATTTTTAAGTACCAAAGGTCATAAATGGCCCAGCATCCTTTGTGCGGAACTCTCGGTGGGCGAGCTTGACTTGCACTTGGCCAGTTTTTTTTTCAATTACGACTGTAATAATTTGAGCATAGATATCATATACCTAATACGATATCCATTTTCGATTTATTACAGTCTTCATTGAAAAAAAAACCGGCCAAGAGCATGTCTGGCCATGCTCAGTGTAGGGTTCCGTAGTTTACCATCTGTCACAATAGGCAACCTTAAAAAGTGTTTTAATACATACCCTGCATCAATATGCTTATAATAATTAACAATTCGATGATATTTTCGATCACACCCGTGTTCCGTGGGTCGGGACCCCATCAATTCCGGAAAAATCATAACAACGCGAAGTAGACCACGGTACAGCACCATCTCTCGGGAAATTGGGTTACTAATTTGTACAAACTAGACGGGTTATGTGTGTTGGGTTTTCGGGGATAACTTTTGATCGCGTGAATCGATTTGAATCATTCTTTTTTTATTAGAAGGTAGATACGTGCGGAATAATTAATTAAGTACTAAAGATAAAACAAATGTTTACATATACGGTTAAATTACAAACTTAATTCAGAAATTATTTTGTACAATTTTTGACATGGGCGGGACACATTTTTTTAAACTTCTCGACTGATTATTTCCGAAAATATTAACTTTATCAAAAACTGTTTTTAGAAAACCCTTATTATTTTTGAAATACCTATTTGATGATATGTCAAACTCTAGGGTTGGGAGGAAAAAAACCACCCCCCATTTTACGTGTACGGGAAGTAAGTACCTACTTACCCTAAAAAAAATATAACCACTTTTTATTTTACCACTTTGTTGGCGTGACCGACATACATATTCGTACAAAATTACAGCTTTCTAGTAGGTAGACTTAGCGAAACTATAAGGGTTCCTAGTTGACTACGGAACCCTAAAAAGGCAACAAATAATTTGAAAAAAAAAACCGACTTCAATTGGACTTCCCGGTAAACGAATTATTGCAGTTAACGTCAAACATATTAATTCATAATTTCTTTATTTTCTTAAGATAGGATATACATAAATGTATAAACATAAGGTGCATAAGGTGTTAATCACCATTACCTATCTTTGAAAGTTAAGGAGCTCTCTAAATGCATCAGGGATTGCATCATAAGATCACAGCTAAAATTAAATGGTACCACCTTCGAGGTACCTTCTCACATACAAAAGAAGAATGCGAGCGAGCTGCTGCGCGCAGTGTGAAAAAGACAGCCATCGCGAAAGCACGCTCTTGAAAAAGTGTCTCTGAAGATCCGAAACATGTCGAGCTATTTTCGACAATATTGACGGGAGTAAATACTCACGGGAGTTTTAATTTATGTTTATATTTTGTTAATTTTCCTTACATCGTATTTAAAACTTGCATACATACTCGTACATACATATTAGTACCAGGGTTCAGCATCAACTCCATCTTGCGAATTGCTCTGCTAACTGCTCGTTAACATGAGTCGATTAATGAAAACAGCACACGCGTATGTTTCACCAAACCTGAGTTCCATTAGGTACTGCCAGGGTTTAGCATCAGCTCCATCTCGTGAACTGCTCTCCTAATTGCTCGTTAACACGAATCAAATCATGAGAACAGCAGTCGCCTATGTTGCACCAAACCTGAGTTCCACTAGGTACTGCCAGCGTTCAGCACCAGCTCGATCTTGTCAATTTCTCTCCTAATTGCTCGTTAACACGAGTCGAATGACGTAAATAGGAGTCGCGTATGTTGGACCAAACTTGAGTTCCACTAGTTACTGTCAGGGTTCAGCATCAGCTCCATTTTCGCGGTATAGGCCCAGGTACCGCTGGGGAGACTGTGTCAGCTTCATGTTTGTCAGTAGCGCAGGATCGGGAATTAAGGACCTTTTCGGATCGTTGTGCCACAATAGTTAACTATACTCGTAACATACCTACTGTTTGTTAAATAAATACAATGACACATATTTGTTGCGTTTTTTTATTCAGCCGCCTAACTCTAGCTAGTTTTATCAAAGGCTAGCTTTTTAATCTGGAAGTTACCTTGATAATAGTCAAGGGCAAAAAAGAGAAATGCGAATTACCTCTTCGCACTTGTATTGTACGACGTTTTACAGTACATATGGCCCTTTGAATATTCGACGCAGGCACGTAAAGTGCTCATTATCGCCCTAAGGCAGTAAAGTAGTACCATCGGTTAAGTCAATAAGTCTATCATCACAACGAAGACATAGTTGAAACGAGTTTCAAACATATTTTAGACTAGCTGTTACCCGCAACTTCGTTCGCACTAAAAGTTGAGCTGTTCGTACCTTTAAGCAGGTACATGAAAAATACGGATTGCCTTAACCCCTGGAACGCCACTGTCAAATTTTTGCTGTTGAAACAATGACCTTGAACTTTAATTTTAAACTCTAAACGGCTTTTGACGGATACGGGACAAGGCATTCGAAGGGTTAATCAATTTTTACGATTTTAAAACGTTTGACCCGGGCACTTATACTCGTAATGGTCAAATTTTAAATGCTTACTTAAAGGAAAGCTGATATGGCTAATTATGTGGGTTGTTAATAAAGTTCCTCCCGTGACTGATCCGTCATCAGTCCGTGACGATGTCAGCGTTTTGGACGCATTAAACATTTGACGCCAAATAATAATATGCCTAAATAGTTGCACAGCACACAATACATGTTGCTTAAGTTTAAAGGTACGGTCAGCTGCAGAGTAAAGTGACCCCCCCTGCATAGAAAGTTTGTATGCAGGGGGGGTCACTTTACTCTGCAGCTGACCGTACAGCATTGCCGGTTGTTGATTAGGTGCTACTGCCATACGATTGAATTGGAAATAAACCTTACCAGCAACCGACAATGTGGTAGGTACCTGAAATTGGCTTTATTTTACACTTATTTCCAAATTTACAAAATAGCATAAACTGTCTAAGAGTCTGTATGCAAGAGGGCAGTGATGTCAAAGTGATGTGTAGTAAAATTAGTAATCAACAAACAAATATAGGAACGGTTACCAAGGAATCAAACATATACACGTCTGTTAGACACCTGCGGGGCTAAGATGCCAAGCTGATATCCTGATAATTGCTGGATAAGACGAGGAAATGGTATTTTTTTAACATTTTCATTTATAACAAAAAAAAAATCACTGTGAAATAAATTATATTTTTGAATGTGCAAATCTAGCCCTTTCAAATGATTTCCAGCTTGACCCAGTAAAAAAAAAAATATTTTTGCTCTCTCATCGGGCATTTTTCGTTACTTACTTACTCTTCTGGCGCAGCGACCCAAAGTGGTCTTGGCCTGCAACACCACTGCCCTCCACTGACTCCGGTCCTGCGAATTTTCTCACCAGTCCCAGTCACAACCTGGAGTTCGCGCAAATCCGCGTCCACAACATCCGCCCATCTGTACCTAGGTCGGCCGACCGGGCGGCGTGCTGTCTGTCACAAAGGTTCTTTTTACCGCTCGATCGCCTCCCGTTCGATCGTTCTAGGTGACCGAGCCACCGAAGTCTGTGCTTTCACACAAATGACGTTTGGTTCGGCGAAAAGTTCTTCTACTTCGGCGTTCTTACGGATTCTCCTGCTGCCATCGGGTCTCTGCGTTGGGCCGAGGCATGGAAAAAAAAAGATAAATCTTCCCTCAATGTGTCTGGGTTAAAACTTTGTTTATTACTATTACAAATTTCAGTAGCTTTAGTATTCCTCGAGATATTTAACGATGTGACAGACAGACAGACTGCGTCACACCATAATGGTTCCTATTTGACCATTTTGGTACGGAACCCTAAAAACGATAAGCTTGAACCTAGCCGATCTAGACCAAAAGCATGCTGAGTGTATGCATGCCGTCGCCTTTTACAATGTCAGACATAATATGAATATTCAGATCGTGAGCCTTGTGGCAGGATACTTCGTACTTCGTGACTAAGCACAAATTCTGTATAAAATGAAACGTCTTTTGCTCAACTGCCGAAGCTGGGCCTATACCACGAAAATCGAACGTTTGCGGATTTGTATCCCCATCTCAGTCACACTTGCATATTGGAGTGACAAAGAGGTTTTCCTGTCAATGCCAATTTTCGATGTTCGGGGTAGGCATGCTGGTTTTTTTTCTAGCGGATGTATGCTTGTCTACTTCCTTGAGTATAAGGGGTGTCTTTAGATTTGTCTTAGAATCCGGCTATGCCGTTTCTTAGTTTTGCTAGCACTGACTGTGAAAGTGTTACTATTACCTACTATACCGGGTGTTGCCTGAAGGCCTACCACGAACCACGAACGAAGTTTCACCTCTCTGTCGCACTTGAGTGAGAAATCACAAGTGCGAAAGAGAGGTATACTTTCGTTCGCGGTTCGTGGTAGGCGCTCTGTAATAGGAGAATATCGTAGGTAGTACTCCCCTAACTAAACAACATTTGTTCAGCAATAGTAAAAAATATCGTGTGTTTTGATTTTTATTATAGTTACATGTTTGTTAGAAGACTTCTTCTTCTTCTTTCAAATATTGGCTTCTGTCCAAGAGTGGACCATTTTGCCAGTGTCACGTATTATCAATATTTAAGTATATATTATATAAATAAAATAGTATATTGCAACTTGGGCGACGTTGTTCGGTAGTTGGCCTCGCTATACGTTAAGTTTATAGCTATAAGACTTAAAATATAGTTTCTCAGGGGGCCAAGATCCCGGGATTGCCCCTTGATGACTAAGTGACTGAACTCGTTTCAGGATCAATTCTTTATTAGCTGTATACTGCTTTGTTAGTTTACTGCACAATTAGCTATCAATATTACACACTAAACAACATTTTGCAAACAAAAAACAAAAAAATATTCCAGAGACGCCATTGCCATCTTGAGTAACGAACGACAATCTTGTTAGAAGACGCAATGTACTGCGATTATGTCATTCTTGTACTATGGCAAGAGATTTCAAACAGGCATTATGTTAAATTACATTGAAAATACTATTTAGTTTATATGAAAAAGTAAAAACCTACAGGTTACATAATTTAAAAAAAAGGAGACTGCGTGGCTTTACTATTATGTTTCCCAAAAACGAAAGAGTTCAGTAGTTCTATATTAATTATCTAGTGTGAGTCATGCCTTATTCGCTTAGGTATCTACAGGTGCTTATGAAATTAATATATGGTTGCGGTTTTTGCAGTATTTTAAACGCCAATAACACTGCATTCAAATGTAAAATAGTTAAACGTAAAATTGACTACAATAGTTTCGAAGTTCCTGAATGCTATCTGCATTTGCAGCTTCGAAAGCTGTAGTTTATTAAGGCTTTCGTGAGCCGAATATGTTTCAATAATTTCAAATTTAATGCGCTTTTGATAATAAGCTATAATTGTTGATAATTATATTCTGTTGTGCTTTTGATAATTGTATTCTGTTATCGCGATTATTATTCATTGACATGAAACACTCAAGGGTAATGTTGAATAAACGTGATTAATCCGTTTAAACTGTACAATTGTAAAGCATGAATTAAATCATTTAGTATTTCTAATAAATGTTTTATTCATGTTTTTTTAAGTACCGTCATCTGGGGTGAACAGTGAAAATTTTGAACTTTGACTACGATTTTAACGAAATATTTCAATATTAAGGTTTTAAAGCTTTAATCTTGTGTTTGAGAATTTATTTGTAGTAATTTGATTAAAATGTATGTAATCTAAACCCCTTTAAAAAAAACAGGCGTCCCTATTCATACTGCATATGGGGTCAATAGCATAGCAACGAATAAGGGACCAATAGGTAAAAATGGTCAGGGATGTCACAAATATAAAAAGCTTGCAGGTAAGTACCTAGATAGATACCTGTCTATCCAGTAATGCTAAAAGTATAATATGTCAATAAATAATTTTGGAATAAAACATGGAAAAAAATCGTTTTTCGTTGTGGGTACGGAACTCTAAAAATTACGGACCAAAGAGCTCTCCGTATTTTCCGTGCATATTTTACTAAAGTGGTCTGGTATAGGCTAGACGACTAAAATAGTACATTACCTAACTAGTGCGGTAAAACAAAGAAAGGCCGAGATCGCAGATGTTTGCGACCCGAGCTGCAAGCGAGGGACGTAAATATGCGATCAAGGGCTTTATTTATTACCTCACGTGATAGGTACATCATTTTATGCCTACACTTGGGCAGAAATCGGCTTTTTCCGTATGCATGGCGTGCGGAAAAAGGCCAGGTGTGGCATTAAAAACCATTTAGTCCGTCGTTTACATTATTAAAAAATATTGTACACGTAAGTTTTTCTTTTGTTCGTCAAACCAAATGACGAAAATACAGAGCGTTCAAGTTTCACGTAACGTCACTATTAGGTACAATTCTTACCTAGTAGTGACGTCACCAGCCCCCACCCCAGAAGTTTGATGCCCTTAATCTTCGCAAATTTTAGGTAAATTTAAAAAGGAAAAATACGTGTCTAATCATTTTCGATAATCTAACTGACAGAATAATTAGAATGATAGTTTTTCAACCTAGTCGTCATCCCTATTATGTATACCTAATCATATTTATATTTAACATCTAAATGAAAGTCCACAATACATCATATCATCTTAATATGCGCGATGCATGTTCGAATATTACGCGAACAAACTTACCCTGCACCGTAATTTACGACTTAGCACTAAGTAAATTAACTTATTATTACGCACTGATATTTGGTTTAGGCGTATAATCGCGGCGTTTTTAAAACTATTCTTGCTATTATGTACTATTCGACTATTGCGTGAATAAACGTCCAGTACGACGGTAGGTATAATGTGACAGATTAACGGTCAAAAATAGTGCAGAGTAATCGCCGCGAGTGCTTCTCACTCATGATTATGGGGTGCGGACCGTCCCGAAACCTGTCGAGCGATTTTCGACTTTATAGACGTGAGTAACCCAATTCTTACATATATTGATTTAAAACGACACTACGATGTTGCCACTTTTTAATTTCTACCTTTTTCTGTCACACTGTAGGTACCTACTTAGATATTAGATACATTGTAGGTTGTGACATTGTTAAATATCGTGTAATTTTCATTAAGGAATAAATGCATCTATCTATCTATTTTGAAGTAAACTTACTTACCAATTGTTCGGATTTAACCTTCAAGAAAAGAGCGTACTCCCACCTTAAAGGCCGGCAAGGCAACGCACTTGCGACACCTCTGGCTTACCATCAGGCGATTCGTTTGCTCGTTTGCCACCTATAGCATTAAAAAAAATACTCATGCAGTAAAACAACGCGTGCCGAATTTTTTAAATATTGGTACCTACACATTTCTAAAATGTCATAATTGTAACAGTTTTATGTGCTCTACCTACCCCTTTCAGGAATCCAGGCGTGAGTTTACGTACGTGTATGTGCCTATGTCTAAAAATGTAGGTAAATTAATACTTTAAACTTCTTTACTATTTAGTCTGTAAAAAATGGCTTAAATACACTTACCGAAAGCGTGGACAAGGATAGGTAAACTAAAATTAGCAATAATAAAACTAGAATACAAAAGCTGGTAATAAACGCGGGGTTTTTTAAAACGCGGTGGCCAAACGAGCGTGCGAATGCTCCGCCATGTAATGTTAATTATAAAAGCGTTTTAAAGTAAGATAATTGATTCAGCAATTTTCTTATCACTGTCCGTCACTCGGGAGAGGCGCCTGTGAACCGGTACAGTCGAAGACGAAAGTGGTTAGTATATGTAGATATTTTTTTGAAAAGTATTTTAAAATATGCTTAGAACAATAATAAGTACCGAATTTCCGCTAAAAACGTGTACCCAAAAACTCACACACAAGAAATATATGTAAAAACTTTGCCTGCGGCTTCGATCGGGTTAGAAAGAGACAAAATCGTAGCCAATGTCACTCTAGCAATAAAATCAATACCGTAAATCCTCTTTTTCTAGACCTAAGAGTTCTTAAATAGGACACCATAGGATTAAATCGGGTTTGTTTATCATTTAGTGTTGTTTTTAAGAACATATTAAATAATATTTAAAACGGGTCACTCATGTTATTTACTCGATTTTCGCTAATATTATTTTATATGTTCGAGTCTCACGAGAGTTTTATAGTCAAAACTGTATTTCAGAACTTAGTAACTTGCGTTTTTATTAGTGGGCAATGTTACCTATGACTACAGAAACCCAGGTTTAATGTACTTATATGTCAAGAAATCGCATGTATTTTTTAAATTAGCAATTTATTAGGCTTAGCAAGATATTGTATGTGTAACAGGGCTTCCACAAATTGCGTGATAATGAGATTTCCCATCATATGTCATATTACTGCGCTAATGCAATAAGGGATGGGACAGACAAATAATATCCATAATTGGGGAATTCGTCTACTTTATGATTATTTTGTTGTTTGTATTTTGTAGCAAATTGTAAATGTTAGCAGTGATGGCGGTAGTAGGTACATGCGTTGGTGGGCTAGCGGTAAGAGCTTGTGCCTTTCAATCCGAAGGTCGCGGGTTCAATCCCGGTACGTATCAATCCGCATATCTGAAGTATTATTTGATATTTATCAATCGCTTTTCGGTGAAGGAAAACATAGCAATGAAAACAGACTGATCCCAATAAGGTCTAACCCTCTGGGTTGGGGGATGGCAGTTGCTTTTGTAAAAAAATACAATTCTTTTATGTTCATAAAAATATTACTTAATAAGGGTTCGCTATAAAATAAATATGTGACGCCCCCCATAGGCTTCGCCCACGGAAAAATTATTATAACTTTTAATCCAATTATTTCAGAACATTTTATGAATAATTTATCAAAATTTCTATCTTCAAGTATGTAGGCTATACTGTTCATACCTGCCAGCCACTATAAAATGCGACTGTTTAAATTATTTACATGTATCAATATGGTACACAAATCCTCTTGGCATTCACTTAGCCCCCCAGCGTCCAACACAAAAACTTCAATAAACCGAAGCAGAACAAACTGCAACCCTCTGCGGCCCATCTTTCCACGTTTCCGGGCAGATTTATCACCTCTGTAGGAGACAAATCGAGCGAGGGATATGTGATGTATGTTAGTCTGGATAAATATTGGGTTGTAAGGAATTTGTAGTAGATGCCGTAGATGGCGCTTGTTTTCAGGTTATAGCTCTTGCTTGCTACCAGAAAACGCTAATATTTGGGAAGTTTAGCTTCATGACGAGAATACATTTATTTCCTCCGGTCATACCTAAAAACCCATCCTGTCAAACAAGGCTTTCAATAATTAAACGGCAAAGAACGTCACAGACAGACCTCTTTTTCCATCGTGGGTTTACAATCATCATCATCATCATCATTTCAGCCGAAAGTCGTCCACTGCTGGAATAGGCCTCCCCCAAAGATATCCAAAATAACCGTTCCTGCGCCACCCGCATCCAGCGGACTCCTGCGACCTTCACCAGGTCATCAGTCCACCTTGTGGGGGGCCTACCCACGCTGCGCCTTCCGGTACACGGTCGCCACTCGAGAACCTTTCCGCCCCAACGGCCATCGGTTCTACGTGCAATGTGCCCCGCCTACTGCCACTTACGTTTAGCGGAGAGCTATATCGGTAACTTTGGTTCTGCTGCGGATTAACATAGACATATAATTTCACCTAGCTTTTGACGAAACTGACTACCCAATGTAAAAATATAATCAAACTTTGTTATATAAATATTACCTATATATGACTGTTTGAAATATTCTAAACACATTGTATACCTGTATGAAATGCATACTTAACTCAAATAAACGATGTGGTACTGAATAATTAATACCAATAAGCACTTGTGTACGCCACTTTACCGGCTTAAAAGCCGCAATGTCGATCAAGTTGGCCAAGTCGCACGGTAAACAGTGGCTAAGCTTTAGCGATTACGTGGACATTTTATGAAGATTGTCAGGCCATAAAATTTGCTTAGCTTTCTTACGGGATTTTATCGATTTCAATGAATAGTGTAAACAAAAAGCCAGTTAAGATTAGACATAGAGTAGATCTTTCTAGGGATTTTATTTGCAACCAAGTACATAAAATCAAATGTAGGGTACTTAAACTTAACATACATGTAGGTAGGTGGTACTGTTTTTATAAAGGTTCTTAGGAGGTAATTATTTATTTTTATGGTTAACAGTTTTATTTTACAGTCGCCATCCGATACATCGCAGAACCGCAATGTAAATTTATGGGTATTGAGTAGGTACCTCGAAGGTATATATTTTTTGAAAAACATATAATGTACACTCGATTTATAGGAACGAAGATATTGAGTAACATATTATATACTCACCCACCGAGGGTTCCGATCAAACGATGCTCCCCCACTCCCATAATTATACGGTCTTTAGATTTTTTCCTATGGTTGTGCTACAAAGGTCTTGTTTGTTACCAAATTTGTGCCAACAGGAAGTGCCCAATACATTTTAAACCCATTGAAAATGTATGGGAAATGCACCATAAACGGTAGATTGCGTTGACGATGACGTAGAGTAAGGGACCGCAGATTTGTGTATACCACATACCTACTTCATTTCAACGAAATAAGTAAATGCGAGTTTATCCTATACCACATACTTAATTTCAATTGGCTACCTGTACGCGTTCCCTAGAGGGTCTTGACAGACAGACCGGTTCGGTTTTTTTGCTTACGGAACCCTTTAAACATAGTTGAATTAAGAATCAAGTTTTATTTTTAAAATCCGTTCAAAATTGTAACAAACGTCACAAACATGGATTGTACAATCTACAATTAATTCTAGTAACAATAACATCAATTTATTTATATATTTTAAGTGGTTGGTTATCGTTTAAAGCGGATGTCACATCTCCGGCGTGTGAGATAACGCTATGCGCATGTATAGCGCCATCCCACTTGCGCACGAGCGTAGCGAATCGCTTCCAGTGTGACATTCACCTTATGGCCGCTCCACACATTGGCCCATCATGGGCCATTTACTGGGCCGTAGCAACAGAACGGGATGGCAGTTCTGCGTCCCTTATTATCGCCCATCATGGCCCTGTGTGTGGAGGGGCCATTAAGGTCGTTTTTTGCATACCTTAACGCTCGAGGAGGTCTCATGGAAGATAAATTATTGCATAGATTGATGGATAGATACGATCGTTGTGCCAGTCTATCGTTAAGCACAAATAGTACTCATGATACCAGTATGATAAGAAAACCAGCTAGTGTATTAAGTTACTAAGGGATAACTAGTTTAAGATTATAGTGTATTTAGATACACTATAATCTTAAACTCTTAGTGTTTGCTTAGGTAAGTAGACAGGTTTTGCCTATAGAACAAGTTTAAGGGCGTAATCAGCATCGTGAACCGATTGGTTAGGACAAAATTGAATTGAATTAAATAATTTTTGTGTGGTGCGAAAATGGGTCGTTCGAATAGTGTTCGAATAGTAGTTCAAAACGAAGGAAACAAAGGAAAGAAGAAATTATACAGAGTTTAAATTTCATTGAAGTGGAGAAGAACCAAGGGGTATAGCCCTCTGGGGAGCTAGGTGTAGGCGTACCAACTGTAGACGATCAAGTGTAGGTAAAGACGGAGAGCTACGGAAATTGGTATGCAATTTATAGAGCCAATATTTATTTTACGCAAAATAGGCACAATGGATGTCGATTTACGAAAAAAGCCCAGGAAAACTAACTAACTAACTAACTATAGAGCCACAAAACCCCTCTAGTTAGTGTGCCATACTAGACACGGGGAATTTATCAATTATTCTTTCAATTATAAAATTGTAAATTTTTTCGCATACGTCTCTGCTTAGTACAAAATTAAATTAATGCTGTATCGTCTGCAAAAAGCACTATATCACAATGGTTTTCTACGACACAAGGTAAATCATTTATATAAACCAAAAACAGGAAAGGGCCCAAACTAAAACCCTGTGGCACTCCTAGTTTAGCTCCTAGTTTTACTCGCCGCTAGAATGCGATTTATTTATTACAGTTTGTGTTCTATTGCTAAGATATGAGGACATTACGTTTAAAGCATTCTCTGATAGACCATAATGTTCTAATTTAAAAATGAGCGTTCCATGCTCTACGCAATCAAAAGCTTTAGAAAGACAAATTGTAAAACTTTACCTTTACTTTACCAAAATAGTAAATATCTTTTATGAGTACTGAAGCAGCATCTGTCATGGAACGTCCCCCTGTGAAACCGAACTGATAGCTTGTACGCAATCTGTATGTAGGTATTATGTTGAAATGACCTTGTTGTAGATTTTTTAATAATAACTTTTTAAACACTTTACTTAGTACAGAGAGTACGGATATAGGGCGAAAATTAGTCAGATCACTCGAATCATCCAATTTAAAAAGAGGTACCTACCGTAAACTGGGGTTACATTGATCAATTTTAAAGTTCAAACTTTTTTACCTTCTACAATTAGGCGTTTAGCAAAAAAAATGGGAACATCAACTTTTATGAATCTTGCACTGCAAATTTTTTTGAAATGCTAGCTTAAAATTACACGAAGAAAAAAAAAACGTTCCGATCAAACTTAAAGTTACATTGGGATTACTTTGATACTCCATGTTTTTTTTAAGGATAATCGAATGTAAACCCTTCCATGAGTATTCTATCTCAAGGATAGAAAAAAAATCAGCTCACAGGTTCAAAAGTTATACCTGTTTAACCAAAAAAACAAAGATTTTTATCAAAAAACAGAACAATTTTCTTATATAATAATTAGCCTCATTAAGCTCATGCTTATTACACAATAATAAACTCAATCAGTAATCAATGTTACCCCATGCAGGTGATCAAAGACACCCCACTAAGTAAAACATTAGTAATAAATTACCTAGTTTGAATTTATGACATAAAATACAATATAATTGCATTCCTTAACACACTGTTGCCAAGCTAATATTCACTGCGAACCTTTTCCTTTAATAACCACTTCGTTAGTTTAGAAGTTATACTAACATAAAAAATTGGCATAAAACTATCCATAAATTAAGGCACGTGATCTACTCTGCTAACAATTAAACTCATTTAATACGTTAGAGCAACTAATGACAGCAACTATCGTTCGAAAAGGAGTATATTCGCGTTTAAAAATAAAACGAAGTTTTTATCAACCCCAAGATTCAAAGTAACCCCAGTTAACGGTATGACTTTAGTATATTTCATAAGATCTGGAAAGACTCCTTGTAGAATGGCATTATTATAAATTACGGCTAAGTACGGTGCTACGAGTAGAGTATTACATCTTTGACATAGCTGATGTTCCCCATAAGTCTGTCTGTTTTTAAATTGAGTGTTTGAATTCCATTTCCTACACAATATATGAAAATAGACTGGCAATTTTTGTTCTATGTTGGGTGGCAGGAGGTTAACTTCTCAAAGTTTAAATTGGTAGTGTAAAATTTGAGAAATGTTGGTAATTTTTAATATCAACTAGCGATGGTCTCCACGAAGCTTTAAATATAAAAATAAGGAATGATGAAAAGGCTTGAGATTTGCAGACATCCAGATAGTATGAAAAATTTATAACCCCTTGCACTTAAACGAATGAAAAGTTCATGTCACAAAACTGTCCGCATCGCCCCAAACCAAAGACAAACATGTAATATAAACCATAAATCTCGTCTATGCTTATTAGGGTGCCTGTATACTATACGATGCATTGGTTATTACAAAAAATGTGCCCCAGAAACCTTTCACAGCACTTGTCACCCTCTATCATATCGGACCGCTACACGGTAGAGTCGGCAAAAATTGCGATTGTGTAAAAAAAGATCTAGGTTTAATCCCCTCTCAATTCAATTTACATCGCGTAATTACAGAAAAAATAGCTTTCTATTACGAGCTGGTAAAAGTTTAAATAAAGCAACGAAATAGCAAGATATTGACATTTTTAATAGCAACATCGCAAACTTTTAAACGGATTTTAACAGACGAGTAAGTGAGTAAGTAGCATGCGGAGTAGCATATCACTGTACGGATACATCTACATTAGGAATATGTGTTGTTTTCTTACGTTGATTTTGATTGTATGTTATTGGGTAACAGGTTGTGAAATAATTTGTTTTGTTTGTTAATCTGTTACTACTGGTGGGAACCTATTATTGGCTCTTTGGTACTTAAGTTATATAATTAGTTTATATAATTATCTTGAATTGTTAGATGTTGGTTCTCCGAATAAAAAATAAATAAATATCTAATATAAGGGCTTATTTAAACTTACACGAATCTCACACATTTAAAATTTTACTACAATCGGGCTTAATTGGGTAAAACGTTGAAAACTAAACTCCGACGTTTCAAGGGCGACATTGACTGCGACGTCGCAGACTATGGAGAAAGACGTCGGAGGATTGTTTATTTAACAGCCTCCTAGCCTAGTTGGTAGTGACTTTGCCTACGAAGCAGGAGGCACCGGGTTCGAATCATGGTCAGGGCATTTATTTGTGTTTATCACGAATATTTAATTCTGAGGATGTTTTCTATGTTTTTAAGTATTTATCTATAAAATATATCGTCGTCTAGAATCCATAACACATGCCTTATTTTATTGAGCTTACTTTGGGACTAGATCGATTTGTGTAAGATTGTCCCATAATATTTATTTATTTTTCAAGTATTTTTTTTTGTCTTGCTAAAGGATGATGCAGATGGTAGGATGGTAGAAATTTTGCCTGTCTTTCATTCTGAGGACAAATCCAGCCCAAATTCCTGCCCTACATTGACAGATCCGTCCGCCAGATATGTAACAGGCACCACTCGGGCAGACAAATCTCAACGTGTATTGACGGCTATTTTTTACACTACAGCAATGAGCAAATTACGTCTAATTGGATCAGGTTAAAAATACTTATATTTTTTCTGGTACATACGAGTAGGTATACTTTTATACTTTTTTTTTCTTGAAAGTTTCTTGCTGAGTTGCTGACCCTAGTCCGGGCGGGCGTTGTGCCAGCCATCTACGGCAATATCTGAAGTGACATCCACTGATATAGGTATTTTCGATATCCAAGCGGTACGCGGTATAGATACCTTGTACGGTCTGCGCCATGCTTTTATACAAACGAGGTCGCACCCAGACGTCATGAGATATGCGATATTTTATGTTATATTATAAATTGGGCATGACGTTAAGGGTGAGGTTCTAAAAATGGATGGTCTAAAAGTTTCAAAAACTGATGGAACTGAAATACAACAATTTATGCTAAAAACCGATCAAATGCGAGTCTGACTCGCCCACCGAGGGTTCCGCACAAAGGATGCTGGGTCCTTTACTACCTTAGGTACTTACTTAAAAATACTGGTGGCACGGAACTCTCAATGTGCGGTAAGTGTACGGTTTTCGGATTTTCTCCTGTACTTGTGCAACAAGCTCTTGCTTTTTGCCAAATTTCGTGATTTTAAGTCAACGGGAAGTACCCTATACATTTTGGTTCCCGTTGCAAATGTATGGGAAATGCGACATTAAACGGCCGTATCTTTTGATTGCGTTAATGTAGAGGTTTGAAATTTGGTTTCAAGAGGTTTGGATTCCAAAATTGACACAAAATATAAAAAATATTTTCTTAAAAACTTTTTTCTCCCTTTAATAACACTTTGTCAAACGGCACAAATGAGAACTGAGAATGAATAAAAACTCTTAAGTATTATGTTGGAGGTACTCGTACGTACCTTCATCAGAATATTACGGTAAAAAAATATTCACCAAGAGATAAGAATTCCTTCGTCTATTTGAAACGAAGGTGAATAGATCATCCTTTGTTAGGGTGCGAGCTCTTTGATATTTGAGCAACAAACTAAAATAGAACCCGTTGTAGCCTAAGAGCTTTCGCGAAGAATTTAACGTTTATGATACATATTTTAAACATATAAGGTGCCCACGAGGAAAAGGAGTTCCATATCAAGACTAAAATGTCGTATTAAAGTATTCTGATTTCTGTGTAGTTTCAAAGATAACGTATTTTTCTAAACTTTTTTTTAACCATTTTCAATGGGATTTTGTGTGAGCCTTATTCATATTTAATTGACAGAAGACAAACTGAAAAGTAATTTTTTTTTACTTCGCCGTCATAAGAATAAAGTTTACTAGTGAATTTTTCGCGATGATTTTACTAATAAATTATTTTTCAGTAAGTAAGGCATTCCAAATACGGATAAAAACAATGAACAAAAAAAAAATGACAAATTTTTACAAAAGTATATTTTTTTTTGCTTTTTTGCCTCAGAAATAGGTATGAAGTTAAAATATTACCCTTTCCTCACGGGCACCTTGTATATAGGCACCTAAAACGGTATTTTCTTTATACCAAGTCGGTGGCAAACAAGTATAATATATGGCTCGTCTGATGGAAAACGGTTGCATGCGGAGCTTTTTTGAATAACCCCATCCTGTAGTGTGTAAAAAGGTAGGAATTAAGAAGTGGCAACATCATTGTGTCGTCTCGCTTTCTTACATATATTGATTAGAAATTAGAAAGCGACGACACTACGATGCGAGTTTTTAATTTCTACCTTTTTCTTCCTACTTCTAATTTTGCCCGACACCACAATTTAACAGCAATTTAATCTTGTGTATGTACATTTATGTATTATTGTTTTCTTGCACTGTAATGTGCGCAACTATTTATAACAGATTGCCCATAGCAATTACTTCGGCTCCTTCTCTAGCTTGTTTCAAAAGATAACTAAATTTGGCTTCCCGAGCACACATTTTATAGTATTGATGAATTGCTAATATAATTTCAATAATCTTATGTTTCTACTTATAGAATTAGCTTGTAGTTATTTTATTTATGTTTTGTTTAATAGCATTAAATAATTAACATAATAAGAATGATTTTTTTTTAGTTTTTTGTGTAATGTAATAAATGACATGTAATGTAATATTACAAAAATAGTATTAATAAAAGAATATTAATATGAATAATGTATCTCACGTTTATATATTTTTCGTTAAAAGAACGCATTTTACTAATCCACATATAATATTTAAATATTTAAACCGTCACTAGCTCTTAGTACAACCTTCAGGAATTTTATACCATTGACGGGAGCCGATTCTGAAAGACGATCAACAATGTGCTTAGGTGCTTACCTTTATTTCTCATTGACTAGGTAAGGATCATCTATCGCGACTTTCTGTTTTCTATTACAAAAAGAAAATTCAGTTAAATCAGGAACCTTTCGTAGCGAGTAAGATCAATAACCACTTTTAAAAGCACTTTAATACCAAGCACTTCGAAATTAATATAAAAAGAACTATTTTCACTTTTCTTAGAAAGAAAGAAACCACCACCCGCCACCGGGTGGGTCTTGGTAGCTCAGTTGGTAGAGGGATTTATCCCCAGAGTCGCGAGGTGGAGTCTCGCCCGAGGTCAGGGTTTCTTTCATATTTCCTTAGATGTTTCTGCTTAGAAGATAAAAATAATTTAACTGAGTTTTGCTTCCGACAAATGCATATTACAGATTTGAAACTATTGGCTTTACCTATCGACTTAAGGATAAATCACACTAGGACGGGACGGGATGGGACGGGACGGGGCGGGATGGGACGATCAGTCAATTTCTATGGAAAGAATCACGTGATAGCTTGGAGCCCTCGGATGTCACATGACGTTTTCTATAGAAACATCCCGTCCCGTCCCGTTCTAGTGTGGGTCATCCCTTACACGAAATATGAGTAAAGTTATGAAAGTAAACCCTCATGAAGGTAAACGAAAGTAATTCAGGGTCGAAACATTTGGCGCACGCAAGTTTTCCGTAGATATCGCGAAACGTCTGGTCGATGTTACTGGTGACCGAAGAGCTTGGTGGCTTCCTCGCACAACGTATCAGCATTGCTATACAACGAGGAAATGCCGCCAGCATCCTAGGTACAATGCCTCTCGGACCTACTTTAGATTTAAGGTAGGTAGAGGTAGGTAGTTAGGTAAGTTACACTTACTGTATTTATTTATTTAATCGTATGGCAGAGTTACACGTCGAATACAATTCACAAATCAATTTTCAGACCCATTAGCCATTTGATGGCATCGTCGTTGAGGTTGATCAGATCTTCGGAAGAGTTACCAGCGTAGCGAGTAAGAGGACAGTCCTCGATGATGTGCTGTATGGTTTGCACTTCGGCACCGCAGTCGCAAGCAGGAGAGGCAGTCCAACCGCAGCGATGCCTGTATTGAGCACTGCGCCCATGGCCAGTACGGAGTCTGTTGAGAGTGCACCAGTCTCGTCTTGGGAGTTCGGCGCCGCTGATTTTGTCACCAGGAACTATCCCCGAACCCAATCTGCCCATCATCAAGGAACTCCAAGACCGCACCCATTCCTGCTTACCATTAAAGTCGCCTTCGGGCAGGTTTTTAGCGATGTCGTATGGTGCATTTCTGGATTTAAGACGGCGTGTGGCTGGACTTAAAAATTCCGAATGCATGGGAAGATTTGGGTCATTTCGGATCTTATTTACTTCTCTTAACAGAGCTCCTTTCCTTCTCAAGTCAGGCGGGAGAATTCGACAGAGCACCGGTAACCAATGGCACGGGGTCGACTGGAGTGTACCGGAGATCAATCGCATGGCCCTATTCAGCTCAACGTCTACTTTAGGCGTATGGGCGCTTCCCAGCCAAACCGGAGCACAATACTCGGCTGTAGAGTACACCAATGATAACGCTGAAGTGCGCAATACCTCCGCACCAGCTCCCCAAGATGTTCCACTCAGCTTCTGGATGATGTTGTTTCTGGTTTGGAGTTTGCGTGCTGTGCCAGTTAGGTGGTGCTTGAATGTTAGGGAGCGGTCAAGGGTGACTCCAAGGTACTTGGGCGTGGGGTTGTGTCTAACTTCCGAGCCGTTCATGTTAACCCTGAGCTCACGGTGGGCTAGTTGGTTGTTCAGATGAAAACAGCACGATTCTGTTTTGCTGGCACTAGGTGTTAAACGCCAAGCTCTGAAGTACCCGGATAGTGTCCCCATGTCACCTGACAGTGTTGATTCCAGACTCTGATAATCCTTTGCCTGTGCGACTAGACATATGTCATCAGCATAAACGAATTTTCTCGAGTGTGTGATTGGGAGGTCGTGGATGTACAAGTTAAACAGGATGGGGGCCAGTACCGAGCCCTGAGGTAAGCCGTTGTTTAATTTTCTGGTGTCGCTAATCTCGGAACCCAAGTGTACTTTAAACTGTCGCTGGGTGAGCATACCAGAGACCAATTTCACAAGGGGTATGCTGGGAACTACTGACAGGAGCTTGAACAGTAATCCTTCTCTCCACACAGTATCATAGGCCGCAGTCAGGTCCACAAACACCGCTCCAGATTTTAGCCCGTTCTGGAAGCCATTTTCTAAGTGAGTAGTTAAAGACAATACCTGGTCAGTGCAGCTTCGTCCAGCTCGGAAGCCCGCTTGTTCCACCGGGACCACGCGGTCTATAAGGGGCTCTATGCGATGATAAATTAGTCTCTCCATTAGTTTGTAGCAGTTACTCAACAAAGCAATGGGGCGATAGCTAGAGGGGTCGTTATCACTTTTGCCCGGCTTTAGAATGGCAATCACCTTCGATTCCTTGAACATCTTGGGAATTTTGTTAGAATAGAGTACATCTGAGAAAAAAAGGGACAGCCACTTGATAGCATTAGGCCCCAGCTTGACCAAGAACTCGTTATATATTCCATCTGTACCAGCGGCTTTTCCAACTTGAAGGCGTTTAATAGCGAGGTGGACTTCGCCAGCCGTAAAGGGGTTTGCCAGTTCCGGGTCTTCCGTGAGATTTGACTTTAGCGCCCGCATTTTCTTCTTTACGTTTTTCGTTTCTACTTACTGTATATATTTCATCGATAAGAGTACATTTTAAAATAACCACACATGTATTGCTTTTGAAGCGCTGGTGATCAGCAGTAGGAGCGTGCCACTGCAATCCGAAGTTCGTGGGTTCAAATTCCGGCTCGTACCTACGAGTTTTTCGGAACTGACGTACGAAATATGATTTAATATTAACCAATCGCTTTTTGGTGAAGGAAAACGTTGCGACGAAACCGAACTCATCCCAATATGGCCTAATTTACCCTCTGTTGGAAAGTCAGTTGGCAGGCGCTTTCGTAAAATTAGCACCTACGCCTAATCGCAAATCGAAAAGAGACTGTTCCGGTAAGAAATGCACGGGTTGATACTGTACGTGTGGTGTGTCGTGAACGTGATCGAGTTTCAAGTGAGAAAGCAGACGGTAGTAGTGCCGTGCCAGTGACAACACACAAAATAAGCGAACCCGTAAGAGGATCACTATGGCGTGTGGGTAGATCACAACTAAAAACTCGCAGGTCATCAGTTTACTCCGTGAACATGACGCTTGCAACAGTGTCGAAATATCGGGTGGTCAATAAAACAAACATAAGTACATGGTAATTATCCCGTTTCAAATATTAGTTATAAATCAAGTGATTCTGTAACGACGCACGGAAAAACCCAACAGGAGTTTTTGGACAGTCGTTTCTGGTCATTCTGAATCCAGATAAACAGTCAATAAAATTATGGAAATCAATTATAGAAAAGCAATGCGCATGTAACGCCAAAAAAAGTTACAATAGTCCAATATGTTGTAATTATGTTTGTTTGCCGCGAATGTGGTATAAACAATCGTTATCTGCCGAACAAGTTTTTGACATTTTTATTTTTAGCGTGTGTTTTGTTCACGCGGATAGCAAACAAGCGTAAATTCTATTTATTCTGCAGTTGGCACCACTGCGTCCACAGCATTGTCGCTATTCATTGCGGACTGAACATTCGCGACTGTTCGTCTCCTGAGGGTTACCATAAACAAACGGGCAATGAGGAAGTCAGCCGAGACGAGCGAAAGTACCGTAGAGAGAGTATATATTAGGCACAGATTAGTAATAGTGCTTAAGATTGCAGTCATCGTCGGACAGACAGAGTGGTATTGTCACCTTTGCGGCTCGGGCCACATCATATTTATCTTATAGTTACTATTTAAAACGAGATATTTAGTGTTTCCACCGAAACCCTTTCGTACGTTTTCCTAAAATAGACGAAGAGCTACCCCGGAAAGTGGACGGAATATTTCTCATCATACATTTTCTGTCTTCAATTTACCCTGTGACAAGGAGTGTTGTAAAGGGCTCGAAACATGGTTTTAATCACTTTTTCGCGATTTCATCCGTTTTAAAGTGTATACGAATCGCGGTTACCACAGACAATATTGTGCCAAACTGGAGTAAAAAACCTTGGTCAGAAGGTACCTATCCAATGCGCTTAGTGATTTTACCAGAGTTGCAAGCGTCCATAGACTGCAGCAACGATTATCGTACATACATTAGAGATACGAATACAGTGGCAACAAAAGAAAGATAAAGTAATGCATTCCTGATTTAAGCGCTCCACCAATACTATAGCCATAGCGAAGTAAATAGACAGGTTGTGTTGCCCTCAAAATTACTATTTACCGGATGTAGCTCTTTGTCTATTGAAACACATCTGGGTGCGTAGCAAGATGCCAATCGCTCACGCTCAGTCGCTAACGAAACGCAACTGTCATTGTCACACTAATAAGGAAGAGTGATAGAGAGAGGTAGCTACGACACGCTATTAAGCGTGAGCGATTGGCATCTTGGCTACGCACACTGAGATGTCATCTAGCGGACAATCCGCAGTACATACGGGCAAAGCGAGCTCGGATTTGCCCGGCCCGTGCCAGATCCGTTGCTTTTGGTCTTTGTCTGCCGGACATCTGGCGGACATGAATCCGTGTCAATTCCTACCATATACATTGATGGAAAGGGCAGCTAATAGTTATGGCCATAAAGCTAGATTTTCAACCTAAAATTACTCGTATTCAACTTTGATGCCAAATATCTCAGAGATAATTAAGATTAAATTAAATACATTCGCGATAGACCCGTTCTATGTTTTATAATAATGTGTACAAAATGCGTCAGTTTAAAGTGTTATAAAGAAGTTAAACTCAATTATTGCATACTATACTGCCTAAATATGACATCATAAAACACAAGGATTCAGACCAAAGGTAATGAGCTACCGTATTGCCACTCACTTGGCGGCGCCACTCATGCATGGGTCCTGTGTCAATACGAGAGAATTGTCAAAGTGACGTTTGACGTTCCCGCAGGACTCATGTTCCACTAGCGCTCCTAGCGGAAAATCGACTCGGGGTAGTCCCCATTGGCGTTGGTTATCCCCTTAGTCGTGTGAATAGCAGTGCAAACAATGCATTTGGCCAAACCGTGAATAATAGCGACACGGAGCCATATTGCGTGCGAACACGCTACGCCACTGAATTTATACCGAAATTGTTCAGTCTACAGTTTTTTGTGGTTTAGCTTTTAGTGAAACTGAGATGGGCGGGTGTTATCACGAAATAGTGTGGCTTTTAGTTTTTGGCTGACCGCGATGTGTTGCGTGAGGAAACTGGACTAATCCCAATGAAGCCTAGTTTACCCTCTGGTATTGAAGGTCAGATGGCAGTCGCTTTAGTAAAATTAGCGCGTACGCCATAATAGGCTAGACGACAAATAAAATCTAAAAGTCCGTCTGTTAGATTATTAAAACGTATTCAACACGTATTTTTCTTTTGTTAGTCAAATGAAAAACGAAGGAAATACCGTGCAATAAAGTTTCGCGTTACGTCACAACTAGGTACGACTAGGTGACGTCACTAGCCCCCACCCCGGAACTTTGATGCTCTATATCGTCGTCAATTTTAGTTAACTTGAAACAGGAACATGTATCTAATAAATTTGGATAATCTAACTGACGGACTAAATAGAAGTCGAGGATTCATTGTCATAGCGAACCTTAGGCTTCCTGAGAAGTCGTACATCCGGGAAAAGGCTAGAACAATGTATTCTTTAAAAAAAATGCTATAAAACCGTCTGTTGTTTGCCTCTGTGTTAAACAATAGTAGATTACATACCAAAGCCGTTTTAGTAGGAAATGTCTCCCGAGGCTTTCCCATCTAACGGCCGAGGTTTGTATACTATTTTTCTGCCCGACGGAGCCGGCAGGCGGCAATTTAGTTTTGCGTAAAGTGGCGCTTACCGGCCGGAGGACTGAAAATGTTTTTACCTTGTAAATGTTTTCTTGTACTGAGGTGTGCATTAAAGAGTATTCTATCTATCTATCTATATCGTCAGCCCATGGAGCATCAATGTTTTGTAAACAATATAAATGTATTCACCCCCAAAGTAGCCGAAATCATACACAAAACGTTGGGAAAGCTTTTAAGCGTTTAAATTATCGTTTAAGCTGGCCGTCACGCGGTTTTGGCGCTCAACTTTGAGTAACATGCATGGAGTAAGACAGATACGGGAGATTTAATATTTTATGTTGAAATAAATCAAATTACTTACAAACCCTTACAAAAGACTTACGGTGCTGGTCGTGGGTTCGAATCCCGCTCGACGCGGACAATTTTTCTTTTAATTATAAAATTTAAAATTTCGTTCGCAGACGTCTCTGCTTAATACAACATTTATTTAGGTAACATATACTAAAGAAAACTTTCTTTAGTATATGGCATCCATTTTCAATTTATAGATTAAATATTTGTCGCGGATTAATCGCGTATTGACCACACTTACAGTGCTGCGTCGGGTCTAAACTTAGGGAAATGTGGTAAAAATTATACGCGATCAAAGTTTTTCTTTTTATAAGGTACTTTTCAACTGATTATGTATCACATTCTTCATTACTAGCTTTGCCTGCGACTGTTTCTGCGTAAAATACATAAAAAAGAAGTATATGGAAAAGTCGATATACACACAAATACCCTTACCTGGGTTCAATACAGGTACCTCCATTTTTGTACGCATGGTAACGTCCAGGCTAGGAAAGTCATTAGAGACTTCTCCGTCGTTTTCTCTACTCCATCCTAACATGGTGTGAGAGATAGAGGGTGTTACAAACTTTCCTGTGCCAGGGCATTCTGAAACTCAGTCGAGAATCCCTAAATCTTCCCTTGTTAGTGCACCCTGTATGTAGAACTATTGTTCCACTTTATACTTACTGGTTAGATTTAGATTTTTATTCTAACAGGTATATGGAGCTTCTACTAATATTAATTCGGCTTATTGTCTTGGCTTGCTTGGCTATAAAGTTATAATAACTCGGCTGATGCTCGTTTCATAAGCCCACACTCGTGTTTTAATGCCTTTCATTATATACAGTCCCAAAAAATGGTATCGTAATCGTAAGTGTTTAGTTGTTTAAAATCCATAAAAACTAGTAAAATCACGTTGTTCTTAGAGATTGTTTGGTTTTCGGCCCTAAACCCCGCCATATACCATTTTTTATAGAAATCTAAAGGGTTGTTTCTGATATCGCTGAAAATGAAGTAGTTTAACATGCATGTTGCATTTTCAACTTTATCCGGTATGAAAAGCGTGTAAGTTTATTTAAATTTTAATATCGGTTTTGATTCTTTAACTTAGAAAGTACTGAAATATGTGACTACAAATGTAGCCTATGATCCAAAAAAAAACAATACAATTGACACTGCTTTCATCGAAATCAGTGCCGTAGTTTCGACGGTAGAGTGGAACATATCACACAGTTCAAACATAAATTAATACAGTATACTGCTAAAATCATTACTTACCCTTATTAGCTATTACGTAATTAAATAGACGGGGAGGTCTATTTGTATAAATATTCTTTTTACCTTTTTTTTCGCTGAATGCACCCCTTAAGGTGTGCCGTAGATACTGTTAATGATAACCAAGACCCGGGGCTATGGAGATGAAATGTGTGTCGTGGCCGGTTCTATCTGTGGAACTGATATTTATGTAATAAATATTGGTTACGATGCTGAGTTGTTTGTAGTGAGAGGTTCTGTAGACTACATTTAAAAATAAATTGCCGTATTTTTTTTCAGGCCGTTATGGGGTCCGTATATTTACATTTAGAAGGTATGTGTTGTTCAATTCTAACTTATTAAATTAATATTAAATATTATGGGACAATCTTACACAAATCGCCTTAGTCCCGCAGTAAGCTCAATAAGTGTGCCTTCCATGAGTTGCAAGCGCAGAGCCACTACCAACTAGCCGAGACCAATACATCTATAATTGTTTTTATTCCCAAATATACCTAACTAACATTAGGTTAAAAAGAGAATTTTAAAATCGCAATATAAGGGACAAACCTTCCGGCATACAGACAGTATAAATATACGTATTGTATGCACGAGACTACGAGTATGCAACATAACGTAGCACGCTTGGTGCCCCAGTCACGACTAAATGCACATCTGCATTCGCTATCGTGTTCAACTGACAAAATGACACCAGTGATATATTCAAATTCTCGCGGTGCATTTTGATAAGCGGAAAATCGTGCTAATGATTAAAGGATCACGGTAGGACAGCGTGCGTAGCCAAGATGCCAATCTCTCACGCTTAGTAACGTATCGCAGCTACCTCTCTCTATCACTCTTCCTTATTAGTGTGACAATGACAGTTGCGTTTCGTTAGCGACTGAGCGTGAGGGATTGGCATCTTGGCTACGCATCCAGTTTCTATAGAAAGTATCACGTGATCGGCTCGGAAAGCTTTGAGAACACATGAAGCTTACTATAGAAATTGACAGATCTGTCGCGGCCGGATCCGTCCCGGTCCAGTCTAGCGTGACTCATCCTTTATACCTACATAAATAAACGTTTGTACAATTGTACACATCTTGATTCTTTAACTGTTAGCGACGCCTCCTGATATTTATTTTTCTGAGTTTAGACTACCTTAAAGTTGTCTAGAAGAGATCGCCCTTTAGTGATAAAACCACTTGTTGCTGAACTCTTACAGTACTTACAGCAAATAAGGGAGTGAATGGCCTATTTCAACCGAGGTGTTTTGTCCGAGACTGAAATAGTGAATTTCAGCCGAGTTGAATACAATACTTTTCATATCGAAACGTAGAAAGAATACAGGTGTATTCATAAAATATATCTAAATATGACCTTACAGCATAAGAGTCCTAGAGAAACTTTTATTTAAAATATTGATTTAATGTCGTAATTTATGCATTTGGGGCGATAAGTACCTATCAGAATGAATTAAAAAAAAAGCATTTGGAACGTAAAACGCCCATACACCCTCTGCATAGGTTAACAACGACCCAAATTACTATAGATGTATACAAATATATAATAAGCTCCCGACAAATATAAAAAATGAAACCAAGTTCAACATCTACAAGAATAGGCTGAAAAAATTCTTGAACTCTAAAGCCTACTACTCAGTCGATGAGTTTATGACAGTCAACGATTTATAGTTTGACCGCAAAATCACGTCTACCCACTTACAATAACAAACTTTGACCTAATGACCTACTTTCCCAGTGACTTGCATGTAATTTATTTTTTTATAATTAAGCCTAGATATTTATAAATTTAACTATTGTATAGAGATTGTTTTAGAATAAGTATTTACGAAAAGTTATCTCTCATTTAATTTAAATCATGTTTTCGGCAGTATTATTATTGAAATTGTAACAAATATCTACTTTTATAGAATGCTTTTACATTGATTATGTAGTATAATTCGTTTTTGGAATAAGTACCAACTATAGGTATGTTGCTATGCCCTGACAGGGTAATCATGCATGCACTTAATTTATGTTAACATCTTTATATAACCATGGTTCTGCAATAAATGAAAAAAAAATAATCAGAGTATGACGTATAAAAAACATGTTTGCTGTAGGTACAGTCACCCAAAAAATTGGAACCCTGCCGCGAAAACAGGAGGTCGCTGGTTCGATCCCAGCCCTGCTCACCGGGGATCTTGGTCACTTTTTCTGTAGTATATGACATCTCATTCAATTTATTATTTATATGATGTTATTATCTGGGTTTTTCATGCTCTCTCGGAACTCCCTAGAAGATTTTTTTTTCAACTTCATACTGTACTTTTAGTTGCAGTTATTTAAGTACCTATCCAGAGCCTAAAGCTCTTTCCTCCTAGAATTACCATATCAGATCATCAGATCGTTCCATTGATCGGTAACTGCGGGCATTGCGAAGATCGGTATCACCACCAACACTGCTGTTGTTGACCTATTATGATCCGCATGGCGACGGCATAAGTTATATTTGTGGTCACTTAAGGCGGTTGCTGTTTGCATATGCGTCTGCACATGTCATTTTAAGAGACCTTACGCCTTTGAAAAATATTTCAAATCAAATTATGAGGAAACTATAGGTCATTTTAATCAACTGTTTTATACATCGTGTCTCTACCCTCTGGACACTGATCGAGATCCCGAGTAGAATTCCTTCTCAGAAATGTTGGAATACGGTAGATTATTCGATGAGAGGAAAATAAAATAAAAATATTTGAAAAGTAAATTAATTTAATTAAATCAACAATAAATAAAGGATATATGATACTCTGATCTTAATTTTAGGTAGTAAAAGAGCCAAAACTTCAATTTATTAGGTGTTATGCTATATATGTGGAAGAGACCGCATTTTTTGATAAAATTTAGTCGATTTCGAGTGATTTTTTCAATCGAGATTAGAGAACGAGTGTTCACATTTTGTTCAATATACAATAAAATTTGAACACTCGCTGTTCATACGCGCCTTTGTGTAGCAACCACCATATTGATTAAAAACAAAACAATCAGGAATTTTCCGTTATTAAACTCGTGTGTCTACAATATGTAAACGACAAATTTATGAGGTGACAGGTGTTTGTACAAACATAACGTCCTAGTAAAATAAGTGAATTCACATCAGGTTGTACCCAGGGACCGGAACCGGTTACCATAACCCGGGTTTTTCATAAGGTTATTTTAAAGGTTGTTTTCAAAACACCTCCAATTCGGTTAACTCATGATACGGAAACCTTAATCATTCGGAAACCTTATCGGTCCAGTTAACCCCAATTAACCTCTAACCAGTAACTAACCCCAATGAATTCTGTTAGTGTTTTATTCTGTTTTGAACAGTTCAAACGAAAGTAATCTTTATACGCCCAGGAATTAGACTTAATATTGAATGACCATGGCTAGGAGTTAGGACGTTGTCGCTCGCTGTGGAACCAGGTTTGTTTTGCTTAGGGTTTCTGATTTCTCGGCCCATTTGTAGTCTCGAGTTTCGAGAAATCTCGAGCCCAATTTCTCGAGTCTTCTCGAGTCTCGAGTCTTTTTTTGGAGCATAGTAATTTTAATGTTTTTCGGATACCACCGTAAGTATTCATTGTTAACATATTGTTACCCTTTTAAAGGCAAACCTCTTAAAATAAACCAACCTAGTATAACGACATCTTTTTATATGTTTTCCTTATATATAACTTTTTTATAACTATGAATTGGCGATGAGGTTTGAATTAAGCATTTTATCCAGTCTTAACCGCTAAAGAGTTAAGACAGTTATCCTTTAAAGCACTCGTTGTCACTGGGCAGAACGTGATCTCCAGGGATTGGACAAAAAGTGCGGATGACGTAAAAATGACGTAGTCTTGCACAGAGGATGATTTTATTTTATTTATTGGGGAAAAAAACAGATACAAACCAACAATATATGCAAAGAATAGAAAAAAAGATAAAGAAGGTAAAGCTTATATCCTAACACAAATCCCACTAATAGTTATACAGATGATATTGAGTTGGCAATGTATATTGAACAAACAACAAGTAATCCTTATATAAATAAAAAAAAAGCTAAAACAACTAAACGAAAAACATAGCAGTGAGAGAAAAATAAGTTATTTTATCAATACAACAGAACACACCACGTAAAAAAAAACAACAACAACTAGAAATGAGAAAAAAAAACTACACATGCAGATAACTTAACCAATAAGGAAGAAGGAATTACACAATTTTGCTAACTTTTTGTTTAAAAACGGCACGAGTATGGTTAAATATGTCAACCGAGACTAGGCGTTTGTTATAGTTGCAGCATATTCTGATGATGTTTGTATTCAAAATTCCGTGTGACATGTAGTAACGAAATAGTATTGACGAAGTAATAAAGTGAGTGAAAAAAAAATATATTAAATTCACTTAACTTTTTTTTTCTACGTTTCCGACATCTTTGGTCTTCAAACGACACTCCAAATGTCTTTTAATATTGCTTACCTTCGTTGGTATATCTTGATTACAGCAAGAGCAGTACACGTGTTTGTCACGGTACATACCTACCTCCAAAAACGGAAAATTGCCACAATATTCGAGTTAAGATGACATTTTACAGCATTTTTTTATACATTAGTAAATATAAATTTTAGCTAAATATTATAGTGCAATACACAACTACACTATTATAGTACAATAGCTAAACAATAAAGAAAGTCAATTTATTGTTCATCTGATTGACAATGTCAGTCAAAAACGTACTTACTCATTTCAAGTGGCGATATCGTGTAATAGAGGTTGATAAATGATATGTGATAATTGTTTATGAAAATCAAAAATACTATTTTAAATCAATGATTCCAAATCATCCTATAAGTGGTTTGACGTCACCCGCACTTTTTGTCCGACCCCTGGTGATCTCCCATTCGATGGGCTAACAAAACGGAGTACCTATTCCATGTATTCCATACACATGGCATAGCCGTTGTCCAGCACAGCCAAAAAACATCGCAGTCTGCCTCCATCGAATTAATATAAGCCATTAAATAAAGTTTGAAGTTTGGCGAGAATGATCTCGCCAGGTAAAGCGATACTTCTCTAGGCTCTTACGCGTAGTTATTCAAATCAAAAGGTTCCTAATTTCAATAGTGAGGAAGCTTTCCCGTATCACCAGCTTGGGATCCTGTACATTATTACGATTTAACACGAGGATCAAGTTAAGTACAGGACTGGAAGATTGATACGTGGATTGTCTCAGAATCAATAAAATATAAAAGGAAAAAATACAGAATGAGTTTCAGTGTAGCTTCTTTCAGCATCAACAGAAACTTCTGTTAGGTACCTACATGCTTTTGTAAGATATTTTTCAGTGGGCTATTTCTAAACTCTTAACAGATATCATATTTGTTATAAAAATATATAATATTCTGTAGATATTGCACGTTGTTTGCAGTTTCAGATTCCAATTTCTGATAGAATTATCATCGTCACCACTGACTTCATCCGAGTCTTGAATTTGAAGTTGACATTTTGGGGTAGTTCAACCATAATAAGTATAATTTTCGTAAGAAAAATTGATAAATAGGCAGCTGGAAAAGTCGTTTTAAACTAAGGCTGTCACGTCCAAAATTAACTTTGATGTTCGGTCCATCAGAAGACTTGATACTTCTTGACTTCCGGTAATTTTTATCTCATCTAAAATGTAGCTAAAAAGTGTAGCTAGTTGTCTTGAATTCAACAAATCATGATTAGAAGCCCTTGTCATGACTTTAACACAGAACCAACTTATCCTACTGGGCCTACTGTAATGAAGAAGTGTTACTTATAAAAACAAAATAATAAAAGTTCTGTGTTTATTATTCTCAAGTTAATTTTCTTTAAGTCTAGTTGTACGGGGCGAAAAGGCGCGTGCCCGCCGCGCATGACTCGAGAATTCTCGAGTCATGGACATTTTTTTCTCGTCTCGAATTAAACCAAAATTCTCGAGTTGTCTCGAGTTCGAGAAATCTCGATCAGAAACCCTAGTTTTGCTCTTAGTGTGGCATCGTTTCTTTATTTCCTTACTATAACCTAACATTTTAGGCCTAACATTTTTATTATCATACATAGAAATGAAAGCGGCGTGAGCGTTTGTTTCTACTATGCTCAAGTTTATTTATTTTTCTTGTAGTTAATCAGTCAAATATAGGTAGAGTCATAAATAATCATCATACATGGGTAACTTAGCGCAATTATTCTGATATTATTTAAAAACAAAACATAACTATTAGTCTCAGATTACGAAGCGATAAAATTCAGCAAATAGTGCTATTTTGTGAGTACATCTTGTGACGGCTGTCGGTAAAGTTAAAACTTTTTAAAATCTCGACATTGTTATCCTTTGTAAAACCAACAGCTAATTACCTGCACGAAATAGTACCATAAAGAACAAGAGATATTTTATTAATAACAACAGTATTCCTTTGGCAATAAAGTTCAAATTGTTATAGCATGCACTCAACGTATAACCTTTTGAAATTAAGAACCGAGGCGTGGTCAACCAGGTGTCTTATTATTTTTCATAATTAAAAGTTGATTTGATTATTGTAGCTTGTGTTAAATTTTGCAACTTACGTAGGTAGATATTAAAAAAAGTGGGAACAGATTTCTTATCGATTTGAGGATATTGTGCAAGCTTCAGTCGCTACGCTACCAAGTACCGGCAACGTTAGCTACACTGTATTCTATTCCCGATATTTCTTACAATCGACAACTGGCCTACTTTTTGGATTTTTAATGCATTTGGATTCTTGAATTTTTAATCCATGCTTAGTTCATACACTACTCAACTACAGCAAAAATAATATAATAAATACCACCCTCTAACTAAGACTTGCAAAACACGCTACCGGAGGCCTATTGCATAATCAGTTGTAGCTTGTAATATTAGCGGAAGTCTCTTTTCAATCCCTTTTATTAGAAAGAGAGTTCCGCTAATATTTTAAGTTACAAAATAAATTATACAATTGTCCCCAGGTGGTCAGATCATATTTCATTTCTAAAAGGTTTTATGTGAAATGCGTCCTATTCCAATTTGACCCTTATTCTTAAGACAATAAATTTGTAATTTATATTACAGGTTTTTGTATTACTGCATTTCATTTTCTGCAGGTAATTAGCGATTGGGTTTAACAAAAGACACTACAATGCTATTCATAGCAGATAAGTTTCAAGTGGAAATCGTGATTTCAAACTGTTTACATTATAAAACGGTGAATAGTTTTTGTATTTCCTTAATTTCTCATATATGCGTCAAGAGTGATAATGCGACAATAAAAGTCTTGTTTATTACCAATCTTAATACGATTTTGCCGGCAATTACTTTCTTTTCTTACCTGGGTGCGTAGCCAAGATGCCAACCGCTCACGCTCACTCGCTAATGAAATGCAACTGTCATTGTCACGCTAATAAGAAAGAGAGATAGAGAGAGGTAGCTACGATACATTATTAAGCGTGAGCGATTGGCATCTTGGCTACGCACGCTGACGTCTGACGTGTTTTCACTTGAAACCGCTATTTGCTACAATTGGCAAAACAAAAGTATGTATTTGAGTTAATTGTAAGCAAGTGCAGCAAGCGGTGCTCCAAATGATTATGACATACTTTGATATTGGATACTTATTATTATATTATTTTTTCGTATCTCGTATTATCGTAGTAATGAGCAAAATTTGTATAATCGTACGAGTTTGAGATTAGGGCTCCCGATTACAAGAGTACACGCTGACACGTGGCTCCGTGTACACGAGTCGTGTCTTAATTACACGTGGCCTAATGGCATGTTCCAAACAGAGCAGAAAACCGGTATCGTGTGTGACAAGACGCTTCTGTAATGTGTTTAAATTAATTTGAAAATGTACCGACAATAAATGAGTAATTAAACATCTATAATTTATTTTATTACATTACAATATCGCATCTCGAGATACTCTGGGTATAACTTTTTTAAGTAGGTATATTCACGGAAATACTACTAAAATTACAGTCTTTCTCCGGGACCACGGGGGCAATGTCGCCCTTGAAACGTCGGAGGTTTGTTTTCAAAGTTTATACACGATTAAGCCCCGTTTTCGTAAATTTATAATACTAAAATTATAATAACAATATCTAATTATATACAAAATCTAACAATGAAAAAGAGTTTTCTACTGATTTTATTTCCTTTAAGAACTCTCATATGTAACAGGAAGAATAATTATAATGTAATTTGATGGCCATAGAGTTAGAATTTTTTTTTAAGCTATTGCATAGCTTCTATCGCGGGCCTTGAGCGCGGGGACTGAATCCAGAAATTCCGTAACGAAAAAAACCTGACGCTCCCCACTCCGACCTCCGACGGACCGAAACCGACTTTATTCACTTTGTTACAAAGTTCTTTATCGGGGAAAGGATATATCTCCAAACGAATGTCGCTAAGTGTCATATTCTATACAAAATATTGAGGACAGTAGCTTTTATTACCAGAGATACGGCGATGTCAAACGTCAAAATAAACACTATTATTTTAGTCCCGCCAAAATCAAATATGTTAGTCGCAAACTTATGTTTCTTATTTCAGTTATCATAAACCTATAGTTTCAATGATAAATATTCCTGAATAACCAACAGCTACTGTAAGATAATAAAACCCACATGTATTGTAAAATAATGTTGACAACTTTTCTATCAAAAACATTGAATTTGAAAATGAATAATGATCCACAAGAGTCTACAACAAAATATGGGACCACCATTGACGCGGTATTTTCTAGGTATTTAGAGGATATTAAGTCGCAAACTTATGTTTCTTATTTCAGTTATCATAAACCTATAGTTTTAATGATAAATATTCCTGAATAACCAACAGCTACTGTAAGATAATAAAACCCACATGTATTGTAAAATAATAAAAACATTTTAAACAATATTAACTTTTTATTTATTAAATAATAGAAAAATTTGTTTTCTTATCGGTCACCACGCTCAAAAAGTGTAACTTGAATTAATATCAAAGAAAAAGAAATACTGCATGAATAAAATAAATAAATAATTATAATTGCATAAGTTGATACAAAATGATATGCAATAGCTTTACCGCGGCAGTCCCCGAGTACCACACGTATTTTTTGAAATAGTTTTAATGTCTGATGTGTCGGTATTTAGATCGTATTTATATCGTTTTTCCCTTCCTTTCATTTTAAACAATTCTATATTATGTTTTACGAATATACACATAACAAATACATATAAGGATGGCAAGGGTAGTATACTTTTTTAAATAATGGCTTGCAACTATCTAGGTAATATGCTCCACACAAAGATCTTACTCGTAAACACTTTCTTTGGGCTAAGAAAACTTTATCAGCATCTGATGAGTTGCCCCATATTATTATTCCGTAACAGATTTGCGACGATACATAACCGTTATAGGCTGCCGTTGCTGCCGCCTCAGAGACGGTTGCTCGCAGACGATACAAAATATAATTAAATCGATGTAGCTTATTACAAAGGGTATTAATATGGGCTTTCCAATTACAAAACTTATCATTCTTAATTCCTAGAAAAACTGCACTTTCCGTTTCATTAAGTTGTACTTACGCCATTAAAATCGGCAGATAATCTAATTGGTTTTGCTATTATAAGTTTGAAATTAAACCAGTTGTGTTTTGGTTAAGTTAACTTTGAGATTATTATTTTCTAACCAATTTGTTACATTTGTTAATGTAGGTACATGTAATAATATTTCTTAGAGAACCATCTGTATTTTCTTTAATTACTATGGTTGTGTCATCTGCAAATATTATAGTGTCATTTTGTGTGGCGCCAGGTAAATCGGTGATGTAAAGTAAAAACAAATACGGCCCTAGTATACTACCCGATGGCACGCCGCATGTGTTAATGATGAACGGCGAATTATACGTTTTGTTAAGGTTTTTAACTATTTTTGTAACTTCTACACATTGTCGCTGCCCATTGAGATAGCTTTTTAGCCAATAGTACGCTTGCCCTCTTATACCGTATTTAACTATTTATATTACTTTAATAGCAATGTTTCATGGCACCCTAGATCCATAAAGCCATCCAGGATCTAGATTTCTGCTCATTCTATGCATTCGTGTACATACACACAGAAAACATAGAAAAGCGGAAGTGTTTACCGTGACACCAATTAGTAGGTATAGGTATCGGGATACAAAGTATCAACTCAAAATATGTGTAATAATAATTTGACTGGATTACGTAAATTGTAAGAATATTAATGTAAAATACCAGACCAAGATAATATAACGCATCGCGGCTTAGACATTGCCGAGATTCATTTTTTATGTGGAACCGATAAGGGCAATAACAATAAGCCTGCACTCGGTCGGTATTCATCTTTGTGCACTTAACTGTCATTGTCTCATGAGAGTAATTAGTAAAAACAATGCAAGTAAAGTTTTTGAAGCAGGAATTTCTAGAGCTGCTTTCAATATTATCATTTTAAATTGCCATAATTTTTATAACGATACCCTTACCAACAACTCATACCTATCCGTAGTCTGCACGTGCAAGGCCATTTTTTTGTTTTATAAACGAGCCTTTGTTAATATGAGCACGTCGGCTCCAAAAGCTAATCCTAATAATTACCTACCTACTAGATGTGGAAACTTAAGTGGCGAGTTGGCTATATGTTCAAAGTTTAGTGACACCTCTCTACCCCCAGCCCTCATACTGGTGTTGCTCTCGAGCTCTCTTAGATGTCGCTTTTTGTGGGGGCCCATCTTATGTGGGCGAGTCACCGTTTGCCGTAAATTAAATTTATTACCATTTTGTTAGGCAGACGTCTGATTTTATTCTCTATAATACAGTATTTAGTCAACCACCTTCACCTAATAGACCAGTATATTTTAGTTTCCATTAAATCTCAATAGTCTATACACCCTGGCGGTGCTGCCTCTGCATCCCCTAACTCGGGCAGGTGCATCATTCGCTCGGTGTACCCCTTACATTTCATTAAATTGTCGAAAGGGTCTCAGCGTGTTGGCTTCGGCTCCGCGTACGCCTCCCAAAGGTCCGGAACACAATTGTTCCGTGATGGGAAGACCTACCTATTATGAAGATTTAAGACAAAAGTGTGATATTATTTTTTACTATCGTTGTAGAATTGTTTTTGCTGAATATTTTGTATTTTGATTGTTGTTCACATTGATCATAATATGTACTACGAGTATGTCTAATTTTTGTTTGTATCCCTACTTTTTATTTTAATTATCATGCACTGTTACTTTACACGCCAAGGGGCCTTACCATGACGTCTTAACGTGATTCAGTTTAGGGCCTAAACTGAGTCGCTGCCATACAACTCAATACAGGTTCCTTACCTGAACCTGAACCTTAACTGAATTGCGTTAAAGGGCATTTTCAGAAAAAAGTGCATCCTTTTAATGAAAATGGGTCCTCAATTATCCATAAAAAAAATTTTTTGTCAGGTTTGTAACGGCCGATACGAAATGTATGAAAAAAATGCGTTACAAAGCTGACAAAAAAAACCGGGACACTATTTTTCTTGTTTCCAATAGTACTCGTGATTCTGGTTACAAAAAACCCAAAACTTCCTATATTCAAAAAGAAATGAAAATGGTACCCTATTTTTGAAAATGCCCTAAAACGTTATGGTAACGGATAAGGATGGGTTAGGTCCGCGTGTATTTAAGATCTGTTTCTACGAGTACCACGGATACTCGGATCTAAATTACACGCGAGCCCGACTTGTAAACTTGGCTACCTAAGTTGTTTAATTATCATTGCACGTGCGGTATTAGACGATTTATTCCTATTCGTTCCTACTACAATGGTTTTGAATGTTTTGATTAAATAACTTAACAAAATATCACCTACCGACGTTAGTCGTAAGACTCGTAAGAGATATTCACTAAATTCGTTGAACAAGTTAAATCCGTCAAAATAAACACTACGAATAACTTTAAATCACAACATGCAAGCAAACGTAATGATGTTGCAGTTTCATTAATTGCAATTTTGTTTAGTACTACACTTTTAATTTTCGAAAGCTTAAGAAATTCACGTAATTAATAGAAGTATTTTTATTTATTATAACGTGAATTGAAGTTGTAAGGTATGATGACATTTTATTTGATGAAATAAGCTAGTTCAATCTAACGGGTTGTTGTGTATTTGAAGAAAAATAAGAAATTATTAACACGTGCCGTCGCGTTGCCGTCTTCGCTTTAATTTGAAAGTGTAAGACGTAGAAACCGCTTGTTATTATTAATACAACTCTAGTGTAACGGCTTATAGTTCAAAATTGATTGAAGTGACAACTATGAAACAAACCTGGGTTATTCTACCTGTTGGACCCAAAAAACAGTGCAAGATACAAATGTCCTAAGTACGAGGTTTTTATATGTCCTTTACGACATTTGCCGATGCCAGCCTCTACTGTTATTAGATATTGAATCTAATTTACTTACACGTAAAGAGTATACTCGTTTGTTATAATAAGGTTAACAGTAACCTAAAGAAAACCCCAAACAAAAACCCTATCGGGATTGGGTTTTGCAGTTAACCGGGTTATGGTTACTGTTACAGCAACATTTCGCTTACCGTTTGTATTCGGTTACTGAATGTTGCTGTTACAGTATCATTGTGTAACAGATATGATTAGGTAACCAACTCGATAGGCTTAAGCCTAAAGAGGGGTTTTCCGGTCCCTGGTTGTACCTATTTAATTCCCGTTCTATTTACTCACTCTTATTTACATAAAGTCAACGGATAAAATACTAATTTGAAATTAGAATCACGTTTTGTTTTTAAACATACGCGCGGTTCGAGAGCATGCAAATTGAGGGTTTTCATTTGTCACTCACAAATTAAGGCTGTCAGATTTGAAATGTGGAGTGCAGACATGTAAGGAGGAATGACTTCGTGTTAGGATTTTTTAAATGAAATATGAGGCGAACGAGTAGACGTATCGTCTATGGTAAGCGTTTATCGCGGCCAATGGACACTTGCATTGGCTTTTGAGATGAGAATGCGCACTTTTCCCGAAATGTGACTGAGCACTGTGTACCGAAACTACCGAAGCGGTACAAATTCGACAGTGTGCGTACCACGAGTTTGAAATCTACTGTAGAAATCTATAGTCTAGAGATACACGGATAGTGGTTTGGCCGGATACCGGATATCCAGCTTTTGTGTCCAACGAATATCCGGTTTCCGGCCTCCGAATACTCGACCTACATTTTTTTTAATCTATCAAATTCAATAAGTAGCGCAGAAGCGCGTTTTTTATTTGAAAACTTGTTTACTTTATGCCAGTGATTTTATACAGTGTAAAATGTTGTACTTTCTAAGAGTGTTTGACATATTGACCATGATCTTAAATACTATTGATTACTTTGTAATTTGTTAGTTTTAACTCAAACTTTTTTAAGAAATATCGCGCTAATTCGCTATCCGGTATCCGACCGGATAGCATAAATAGTAACAGGATATCAACGATATCAACGTCAACGAAACGGACGTCTACAGAACGGGACGGGGCGGCCGGGGCGGGACGGCAAAATCTGTCAATTTCTATAGAAAGCGTCACGTGACATCCGAGGGCTCCGAGCTATCACGTGATTCTTTCTATAGAAATTGACAGATTTTCCCGTCCCGTCGCGTGCTAATGTGAGTCATTTTTTTAACTATTCCGCCATAATGTTCCTCTTTATATTTCTACACTCTATAATTTGAATGCCATATAAGCCATATTTATTATATAAGGCAGTCAACGATGTATTGATAAACAAAATGTAATTTAAACTTAAAGACATGTCATTGCCCAAATTTAAATAGAAGTTAGATCGATCGTTTTTTTATTTTAAAAACGAAACATGAATATGCATTGAATTTAGGTTTTATTTTTATTGTTGTTCGTGGACACAGATTTATGAATCTAAGGAGATCCGACACGTCGGTCGTTTGGTACTGACACCGCATGTCGCAAGTTTTAACACGCATAAAGTAGCAGTAATTGTAACAACATATCACGTACACTACAGCGACAAGTAGTGTCGGCATGCACGCATAAAATGTGATTATTATATTATAATAAAAATTACCTACGGATAACACTGACGTAAGAACATTATTTCAGTCACAATAAAATAAATAAATATTTGGGGACAAACTCACACCCATCAACCTATAGTCCTAAACTAAAACTAAGCAAAGCTTGTAATGGGTGCTAGGCGACTATACATATGAAACGTCCATAACTCAAGAACAAATATTCGTGAAACACACAAATAAATTCCCTTACCAGGATTCAAACTGGAACCACCAGCTTCGTAGGCAGGGTCACTACCAACTAGGCTAGGGAGGCCGTGGACTATGCGCGACATGTTTCGGACATCTTAGGATGCCATTATCAAGCGTCAACAACCGTGACGCGTCGCATTCGCATAATAAATGAACTATCTTATAAGGTTCATCTCTAAATGAATCAGGGCACTATTGGAAACCGACAAAGTTGTACTTTTTTTCAAACAGTCACAAATGGTTTTTTGTATAACAGAGTTTACCCCGTGAGCTGGCTGGTGATGTGTCACACGGCTACCGGCGGCCTGTGTGCTTACTCGTACCATGAGTTGTGGCCGTTTTCGATAGCTACTACGGCGTTCGGAGATATGTCCGTCTCGCTCCTGCCAGAGTAATGGTAGGAGCGAGACGGACATACTTTTGAGCGCCGCAGTCGCGTGCAACTCAGGATAAGCACACTGTCCTCTCTATAGGTATTATAGTATTCTAAGCTCAATGGTCGTGGGTAGATATGCAAATAGGCTTAAATTCAGCAATCAATATGTTTTCAACCTCAAATTTGCATATAGGTTCGCATTCTGGTTGGACATTTTATATTTTACAAACGTTCCATTTTTGTGGCATTTATTTAGGAGTGTTTCGTTAACCGACTATCAATATTTGCTTTTGAAATTTTGATACATATGTACTATCGGCCCAATTAAATCCTGACCCACCATGGAACTGTGTCATATTGACATCTAAAGTCAAATGCTAAGTAAAATCATACATGACGTTACTGTGATACAGTTCTATGGTGGGTCAGGATTCAATTAGGCCCATAGTACATAGGTTACGACGGTAGGTTATTTTTATACGTACTTTATTTATGCGTTATAAAATGCGGTAAGTAATCAAAATAGCTTTGTAAAGACTATTTTAAGTACACAGTTACAATAATTGCAATATCACCTAATTTTTTTTATTTTTTCTTGATTATTTACCCACATTTTGTCTACTCTATTATGCCGTGAGTTGCACGCAACAGTATTCTATCGCGCCTGCGGCGCTCGAAAGTATGTCTGTCTCGCTCCTACTATTACTCCGGCAGGAGCGAGACGGACATACCCCCTAACGCCTTAGTCGCTATCGAATACAGCCATGTACAACTCATGGTAAGCACACTAGGCATATGTGTGTTGACGTCGCCCTCTTCATTCTTTTTTTCTAGCGTTTCCCGGCTTATGCCACAGCTCAGGATTTGGCGTAGGCGCTAGTTTTACGAAAGCGACTGCCATCTGAACTAAGGTAAATAAGGCCTTATCGGGATTAAATAATACGGTTTCCAAAAAATGGTCTGGCCGGAAGAACAGCGTTGACTTTCGGGTCGACATTATGCTGAGGTGAGACCATAATATCGTGGTAAATTTTGTTGTGCATATTTGTCTCTTTTCTCCATATCTGTAATTGTATTTTAAATTTAACACGAATAAATAATTTGTATTTGTATTTGTATTCCTCTTGATTCAATTACCGAAAAGCGATTGGTACATATCAAATGATATTTCGTTCATAAACTCCGTAAAACTCATTGGTACGAGCCGGGGCTTGAACCCGCGACCTTCGGATTGAAAGTCACACGTTCTTACCGCTGAGCCAACAACGCTCCCCAATCCACTCACACCCAATCACTTCATACTGCGGTTACTGTGTGACTTACCTAAATACTTACTACGTAATATTAGCCAAAAACAAACATGGCGGAAATAGTTACGACCTCACACTCGTTCCTCTCCAGGGTGCGAAACCAAGAGAGGAGTAAGGGCCATCACACACCGCAATGCTAAGACACGGCAATAGGACTAAAACTTATCCTTATCCTACTAATATTAGGTATAAACGCGAAAGTTTGTATGGATGTTTGTTACTGTTTCACGTAAAAACTACTGAATGGATTTTAATGAAACTTTACAATAATATAGCTTATACATCAGAATAATACAGCCCACAAAACTAATATCTAAAACGAGATAATTACCAAGTATGTTTGTTTTATTGAGCACAATGGGTTTGCAAGGAACCATCTTGCGCGGGTGGTTGTTAAAATTACATCCTAATAAATTGACTTGATGTCACACAAAACTTAATAATAAAAAATATCAACGAATCAAAACGCGTGCCGTTATACTAAACTACAGAGAATATCGGATCTTCATAGCATCGCTCTTCTTCGCCTTATTAGCTGGCCATATACGTTCGAAGTTTGTCTGGCGGATGCCCGGCGGACATTCCCAGTATGGAGATCTGACGTACACTCATACTCATACTCATTATATGGCCGGCATTTTGTCTGTAGAATACGAAACAGAAGTACGTAGAGTCGCAGGCCCGCAGAGCATAAGCTTCGCTGTTCATCGCGAAATACGCATACGAAACAGAAGGACTGTCAATTTCTATAGAAAGCGTCACGTGACATCCGAGGGCTCCGAGCTATCACGTGATTCTTTCTATAGAAATTGACAGATTTTCCCGTCCCGTCGCGTGCTAATGTGAGTCATTTTTTTAACTATTCCGCCATAATGTTCCTCTTTATATTTCTACACTCTATAATTTGAATGCCATATAAGCCATATTTATTATATAAGGCAGTCAACGATGTATTGATAAACAAAATGTAATTTAAACTTAAAGACATGTCATTGCCCAAATTTAAATAGAAGTTAGATCGATCGTTTTTTTATTTTAAAAACGAAACATGAATATGCATTGAATTTAGGTTTTATTTTTATTGTTGTTCGTGGACACAGATTTATGAATCTAAGGAGATCCGACACGTCGGTCGTTTGGTACTGACACCGCATGTCGCAAGTTTTAACACGCATAAAGTAGCAGTAATTGTAACAACACATCACGTACACTACAGCGACAAGTAGTGTCGGCATGCACGCATAAAATGTGATTATTATATTATAATAAAAATTACCTACGGATAACACTGACGTAAGTACATTATTTCAGTCACAATAAAATAAATAAATATTTGGGGACAAACTCACACCCATCAACCTATAGTCCTAAACTAAAACTAAGCAAAGCTTGTAATGGGTGCTAGGCGACTATACATATGAAACGTCCATAACTCAAGAACAAATATTCGTGAAACACACAAATAAATTCCCTTACCAGGATTCAAACTGGAACCACCAGCTTCGTAGGCAGGGTCACTACCAACTAGGCTAGGGAGGCCGTGGACTATGCGCGACATGTTTCGGACATCTTAGGATGCCATTATCAAGCGTCAACAACCGTGACGCGTCGCATTCGCATAATAAATGAACTATCTTATAAGGTTCATCTCTAAATGAATCAGGGCACTATTGGAAACCGACAAAGTTGTACTTTTTTTCAAACAGTCACAAATGGTTTTTTGTATAACAGAGTTTACCCCGTGAGCTGGCTGGTGATGTGTCACACGGCTACCGGCGGCCTGTGTGCTTACTCGTACCATGAGTTGTGGCCGTTTTCGATAGCTACTACGGCGTTCGGAGATATGTCCGTCTCGCTCCTGCCAGAGTAATGGTAGGAGCGAGACGGACATACTTTTGAGCGCCGCAGTCGCGTGCAACTCAGGATAAGCACACTGTCCTCTCTATAGGTATTATAGTATTCTAAGCTCAATGGTCGTGGGTAGATATGCAAATAGGCTTAAATTCAGCAATCAATATGTTTTCAACCTCAAATTTGCATATAGGTTCGCATTCTGGTTGGACATTTTATATTTTACAAACGTTCCATTTTTGTGGCATTTATTTAGGAGTGTTTCGTTAACCGACTATCAATATTTGCTTTTGAAATTTTGATACATATGTACTATCGGCCCAATTAAATCCTGACCCACCATGGAACTGTGTCATATTGACATCTAAAGTCAAATGCTAAGTAAAATCATACATGACGTTACTGTGATACAGTTCTATGGTGGGTCAGGATTCAATTAGGCCCATAGTACATAGGTTACGACGGTAGGTTATTTTTATACGTACTTTATTTATGCGTTATAAAATGCGGTAAGTAATCAAAATAGCTTTGTAAAGACTATTTTAAGTACACAGTTACAATAATTGCAATATCACCTAATTTTTTTTATTTTTTCTTGATTATTTACCCACATTTTGTCTACTCTATTATGCCGTGAGTTGCACGCAACAGTATTCTATCGCGCCTGCGGCGCTCGAAAGTATGTCTGTCTCGCTCCTACTATTACTCCGGCAGGAGCGAGACGGACATACCCCCTAACGCCTTAGTCGCTATCGAATACAGCCATGTACAACTCATGGTAAGCACACTAGGCATATGTGTGTTGACGTCGCCCTCTTCATTCTTTTTTTCTAGCGTTTCCCGGCTTATGCCACAGCTCAGGATTTGGCGTAGGCGCTAGTTTTACGAAAGCGACTGCCATCTGAACTAAGGTAAATAAGGCCTTATCGGGATTAAATAATACGGTTTCCAAAAAATGGTCTGGCCGGAAGAACAGCGTTGACTTTCGGGTCGACATTATGCTGAGGTGAGACCATAATATCGTGGTAAATTTTGTTGTGCATATTTGTCTCTTTTCTCCATATCTGTAATTGTATTTTAAATTTAACACGAATAAATAATTTGTATTTGTATTTGTATTCCTCTTGATTCAATTACCGAAAAGCGATTGGTACATATCAAATGATATTTCGTTCATAAACTCCGTAAAACTCATTGGTACGAGCCGGGGCTTGAACCCGCGACCTTCGGATTGAAAGTCACACGTTCTTACCGCTGAGCCAACAACGCTCCCCAATCCACTCACACCCAATCACTTCATACTGCGGTTACTGTGTGACTTACCTAAATACTTACTACGTAATATTAGCCAAAAACAAACATGGCGGAAATAGTTACGACCTCACACTCGTTCCTCTCCAGGGTGCGAAACCAAGAGAGGAGTAAGGGCCATCACACAGCGCAATGCTAAGACACGGCAATAGGACTAAAACTTATCCTTATCCTACTAATATTAGGTATAAACGCGAAAGTTTGTATGGATGTTTGTTACTGTTTCACGTAAAAACTACTGAATGGATTTTAATGAAACTTTACAATAATATAGCTTATACATCAGAATAATACAGCCCACAAAACTAATATCTAAAACGAGATAATTACCAAGTATGTTTGTTTTATTGAGCACAATGGGTTTGCAAGGAACCATCTTGCGCGGGTGGTTGTTAAAATTACATCCTAATAAATTGACTTGATGTCACACAAAACTTAATAATAAAAAATATCAACGAATCAAAACGCGTGCCGTTATACTAAACTACAGAGAATATCGGATCTTCATAGCATCGCTCTTCTTCGCCTTATTAGCTGGCCATATACGTTCGAAGTTTGTCTGGCGGATGCCCGGCGGACATTCCCAGTATGGAGATCTGACGTACACTCATACTCATACTCATTATATGGCCGGCATTTTGTCTGTAGAATACGAAACAGAAGTACGTAGAGTCGCAGGCCCGCAGAGCATAAGCTTCGCTGTTCATCGCTTCGCTCCCACTACCTCACCCCCTTACTCGTAAAACGTAATGTATATTTACGTCCGAAATAAACCTTTTAACCTAATTAGACTAACGTATGTAGCGAAATAAATCAGGTACCGGATTAGGGCGTGCTTTTATTTGGATTTACTACAACAATATGTTTTTTGTAAGCCGCGCAGATTTGTGCGCTTTTAGGGTATTGCGTTTTATAAACTGATACTGCTGATAGTGACAGAATGCTAAAATTTACAGTTGCGTTTAAAAGTGCATAGTCAATTAATAAATTGATTAATTGAGAAATCGTTTAAGGCACTCGCGGTACTGGACTGGATTATCCAATTTGAAATCGTCGAACGATTAATAAAATAATTGAACGAAAAACACTGCAGTAGTATATATATGCACAGTTACTATATCCTATTTAATTTGAAATCTCCAAACAATTTAAAAAAATAAATGAATAACAGTGTAGTAAATATATTAACATCGACTATATTAGTGTGTAAATCGAATACGGGCGAACCTCTTAACGGCGGTTAGTACATTAACTTTTAAATGCAATTACAATTTAATTATGGGGTCATAATTAACACGTTCGGCGCCGGTGACACGGCGTCTGTGATCAAAAATTCTTACTCCTATGCCAGTGACACAAATGTGTGATTTTATTTTTACGCCTTTTCTCAATGAATTTACAATTTAAAATTTTTAGATTGAATGTACTTACAGTTATGTTATTCAAATATTAAATCGAATTATGCGTTGGTTCCAAAATCTGAGTTTTTGAAATTTATTAAATGTTACCCTTATACAGAGCCGATGACACAAATCTGTGTCATTTTCTAATTTACCTATGAACTATGCCAGTTGACACGTATTTTTGACCATGTTATTCGTACTCCTATGCCAGTGACACAAATACGTGACTACGATAATTTCGCCCGGCATAGCTTAAGGGCTCAGTGAAACGATGCCGGAGTCGAACGTGTTAGTGTAATTTAAAAATATTTTTTAATTATTGATAACACTAATTAATTCTATGTTTGGTTAAATTTATCGCCCGCATTAGACTTACACACTGTATAGTATGGGGTTAGGAAGGATAGAAACTGTGTGAGATGGTAGTATAATCAGTGATAGTAAATTTTATAGCAATTTCGGTGCAGCATAGTAGAAAAAAGGCATTTCTACAAAAAAAATTGGGACATAATCAATTATGGTACAGTCGCGAACCGGGATTGTTGAGAAACTTATCATTATTTATAACTGGGCGTGGCAAATGTCAACTGTCAACTGTCATCTATTGATAGCTTCGGTCATTTATTACGCGGCTAAATTACGGAAAACGGCAAGTGGCTCAACGATCCCTGTTCGCGACTGTACATAGTACTGATACTCTAATTAGCTACCCCATCTAGAATAGGGCATACATATGCTTTATGCTTTTAACGCAGCAATACTTCACAGAAATTGCTACAAAATTTACTAAGTGTTTATAGTTGATTTTTCAAGAGAATAAAGTATTTTTGTAACAATAAGACAACTCTGGTCTATTACCAACTCACCCCTCTACCATCCCTTTTCACCCCATTCAACTAACCTTGCATTCTCTACACACCCCATTTTACGGAACAAGTAGATATAAGGAAGGTCAATGTCCTTTGTACACACTAAGCTTGTACCCTTGATGAAAGTGGTTCTACTCAAACTTGTTTTATAGGGCGCCCCAAAGTTTCTAGGGCCCTTGTGTACCTAACTTTTACTTAACCCACACTTTATAGTGTTTTGATTGTATTCGATGTTCGACTGAATGAACCATTTCAAGAATTTGATACCCTACCTTAGATAAAGAATAAAAGAAAAGGATTATTGAACACCCGCAATCAGCACGCTTACCACAAGCATCGAAAATTGACATTGACGGGAAAACCTCTTCGTCACTCCAATAAGCAAGTGTGACAGAGATGGAGATACAAATCCGATATCGTTCGATTTTCTTGGTATAGGCCCAGGCACCAAATCACCAATCACTGGAGCTAAACGTCGTCCACTTTTGGATATATGCCTCCGCCAGAAATTACGTTACAAAATAATTAAAAATATAATAAAAGCATAAAATAGATTACCTATTATTTTTGATAAAATATTTCTGCTGACCATATATTTCAAAAAGTAGTCATTTTGCGACAGAGTCATTTAACGAGGAGGTATTTTAGAGTAGTGGGTTTTCTTCAACATTGGCTTTCTGCTGTGTGTACATTTTGCGACGTAGACAATTTGCGTTGTAGTTTTTTTGCCATGTAGCTATTTTGCGAGGTAGGTGTTCACTCCTGGACCCGAACTTTTTCGTAGTCCACAGGAAAGATTATAATCGTTTTTTCTACTCGCCGACTTTAATCTGCCAATTACGAGTACATAGACAAAACTATAAGCTCATACTTTTCGATATTAGACAGTCCAACTCAACTATAATATCTCATTTCGATACGCTGTAGGCAACTATAATAGAACTTCATACAAATTCTATACTTATTTGCGATGCCGCCTGGGACTTCGCCGAGCGCGCGCCTCACGCCTGCGCCGACCGCGCCGGCCTGCCGGCCATCTTTTGTGTTACATCCTTGTTAAGTCAATGAAATTGAATGATGAAATTGTTCCTCCATAGATGATGATGATGATGACTCGTAGAAAAAGTATTGTATACAATCGTAATATAATTAAGTTTTTCAATCTCGTACCTTACTTAGGCCACGAAGCTGAAAAACCCTTCATTATATCACGATTGTATAAAATACTATTATTTTTGAGCCGAGTAGGTACTTAGTAGAATAAAATATTCACTTTTTCGTCTCATACATTGATCAAAATTAATTCATGCAATATTATAACCGCTTTATTGTGGTTTCGTTATACTGTGTAATTTCTTCCTTTACACATGAATTGAAACCATATCCATTGGCCCGTATTATTTTAATGAACTTTGTAACAGCCTATACAAAACATTTAATCAAACAATAATTAAAGTTATTGATGCATTGTTAATTCACATCAAACGTTTACTTTAGAAAGTACTTCAATTTATCGTAAGTTGTAACGATGTTGTTAATATTTTATATGTCTGTAATAATTTATGAAGTTCGTCTAGCATAGGTACGCAATTTTTGGCTAAAGCATGTTATAAATCGAGAGAGATGTCATATAATACAGAAAAAGTGACCAAGGCCTCCGGTGAACAGGGCTGCCGCGAAAGCAGGAGGTCGCTGGTTCGATCCCAGCCCTGTTCACCGGGGGCCTTGGTCACTTTCTGTAGTATTTGACATCTCTTTCAATTTATAATTTATATATAGTAGTATGACTACTTAAAAAAACAAATTAATTATGATTTAGGTAACAAACTGACATATGTGCTTACCATGAGTTGTACGGGACCATATTCGATAGCGACTACGGCGCTCGAAAGTATGTCCGTCTCGTTCCTGCCATTACTCTGGCAGGAGCGAGACGGATATATGCCGAAACGCCGCAGTGGCTATCGAATACGGCCACATGCAACTCATAGTAAGCACACAAGTGACGTTTGAAAGTTTGCAGACATACCTACATCATCATCATCATCATTTCAGCCGAAAGACGTCCACTGCTGGACATAGGCCTCCCCCAAAGATTTCCACAATGACTGGTCCTGCGCCACCCGCATCCAGCGGACTCCTGCGACCTTCACAAGGTCATCAGTCCACCTTGTGGGGGGCCTACCCACGCTGCGCCTTCCGGTACGCGGTCGCCACTCGAGAACCTTTCCGCCCCAACGGCCATCGGTTCTACGTGCAATGTACACACCTACGTACTATTATATTTTAAAATAAAATATAATTACTATATACATAGCTAATATTATGTTTCAATGCTAACAACTCAATCTTGTCCTGCAAATCGAAAGAGGAATTGAAACATAAAATACCAACATGAACTGAGCAGCTTCGACCAATTCGAGCTTCCAACGTGTTGGGAGGAAGACAGCAAAGCGACATCTTACCGTACAAATGATTCTGTCACTTTTCTCCTGGGCAAACGGGCATACAGACGTACTGCTCACACATTTCCTACAAAAAACAGTATATCATGACGACACTAACATATAGAAAATGATACAATTACACAATGATATATTATAGCAGACGGTAGTAGTGTCAGTGACAACACAAAAAAAGCGAACCCGTAAGAGGGTAGATCGCTATGGCGTGTGGGTAGATCACGACTAAAAACTCGCAGCTCATCAGTTTACTCCGTGAACATGACGCTTGCAACAGTGTCGAAATATCGGGCTCAATAAAACAAACATACATGGTAATTATCCCGTTTCAAATATTAGTTATGATACAATTACACAAACAAATCTTGCACACTTCGATCTATTTTTGTGTCGGACTAGTCACAGCACATACCCGCGTATGCCCAGTTGGGCTTGTACTTCGCCAGGGGAAGGGATACGTATGCCGATTCCGAGCGCTCCAGTGTCAACACAGCCTAATGCCATGCCCCACTTGTAAAACATCCCTAAAATAACATTAAATAATAAAATGTACTACAAAATACTTGTAATATTAATACGCTACAGTTCAATAAATTGTGGCATAGACGTCAAACCAAAGTTTATTAAGAAGGACGTAACCACAGTGTTGTAGCTATTGATATAAGCCCTTTTCAATTGAAGTGTTGTTATAATTGCCCAAATTTCGACCGCAGACGGAGGCTGAAACTTTAATTAGCGAATTATTTTTAGAACGATGGTTTGGTTTAAGGTAAAAGCGGTAGCGGGTTTATTATTAGAGCGATTGTCCATCTTATGTTTTTGGACACGTGACAAAATATGTTTCTTTAAGTATCCGTTTCAACCTCTTTTGTAAGAAAATTTGTAAACTATGCTATGCGACAACTGTATACACATAGTTCGTCATGGACGTAGATTCCTGTAATCTTTTTAGAGACCCCTTCTGGTCGTTAGCCAAATAGATATGGCAATGAGTGCAGTACTTTATCTACTGAACTTTGAAAATACATATATATGTATATTTGCAAAGCGACGGATCATCTCTTACAAGCCATAACTCAAACACTCATTAAGTTCGATTCATTTATTGGTTAACCTTTTCCACGCCAAATACGTACATATTGGCACCACAGGTTCAACGCCAAACACGGAGCAGTCACATACCACAGAAGAACAACATAGACCTGAATGAACACTCATAAAGTTCAACTTCAGTTTTGACACTTCGGTGCCGTGGCGTCTGAGTGAAAGTTTAACCCTTAAATGCATGATGATGCAATTATAACACAGATACGAGACACGTGACAATCAAGTTCTCTTGGAATGTAGCACAGACAAGTATCTTGTCTGTGGAATGTAGACTTTGTCATATCGTAGTAAGTTCTTAATTTGAAATGAATTTAGTTGTCACTTAGGTAGGATGTTTTAGGATCAATAATGTTAATTCATGCATTAAAGGGTTATTACCTAATAACAATATCGACCGCTGTCTCTTCTGACTTGCGACCTTCGCCAAATTATAAAAGAAGGGCTGGTGGTTTTTTCATTTCGACTCTTTCCGTACGCTTGACAGTTTGTCACTTGAAATTAAAATGGCGCCGTTTGCTTAATTTATTCAAACGCTTTGACATTGTTTTGCATTAAAAGAATGAACGGAGAGACCCAAATGACAGTCAAAATTAGGATATACCTTGTACTTTTGGCAATTCAAAAGTGTGTTTTTTTTTTTCAAAAAGTCGATATGGATAGGCGATATATGAGTTGTAAACGATTCGATGATACTTCGTTTTGTCATGGTATGGTCGTGGTCACGTCTGTCGCAGAACCGATGAGCGTTGGAGCAAAAGGGTTCTCGAATCGGCACGCCTAGGCAAACGTAGTGGGACGCCCTCCTATCAGGTGGACCGATGACTTGAGAAAGGTAGCTGGTAGTAGTTGAATGAGGGTCATGAATGACCGTACTTTGTGGCGCACCCTTGTGGAGGCCTACGTCCAGCAGTGGACTGATTGATTGATGGTCGTGGTATCTACTTAAATCCTTTTTAGATTTGCTGACACTGAGCGTGGCCCGGCATGCTCTTGGCCGGTTGCTTTTTATAATAGTAGTTTGTGGTTTTTTGTAAACTTTATGAATAAATTACAATGACTACAATTATTAGCGCTTGAGTATGCAAGAATATAAATGATGCAACATGAATGTTCGCGGTATTTTTAGGCTTCCGTACCTCAAAAGGTAAAACAGAACCCTTATAAGATCACTTTGTTGTCCATCCGTCCGTGCGTTTGTCTGTCAAGACCCTTTATCTCGGAAATGCGTAGAGGTAGCAAGTTGAAATTAATACCACATACACAAGTCTGCGGTCCCTTGTATATGTGAAAAAAAACAAAACCCCTACGTCAACGTAATCAAAAGATACGGCCGTTTATGTCGCATTTCCCATAAATTTTTTATGCGAATTTAAATGTAGGTACCTTATTCTGTTGACCTAGAATCACAAAAATTGGCTAAAAGCAAGAACTTGTTGCACAGGAAAAAATCCGAAAACGGTATAGTTGCCGCACACTGAGAGTTCCATGCTACCAGTATTTTTAAGTACCTAAGGTCATAAATTGCCCAGCATCCTTGGTGCGGAACCCTCGGTGGGCGAGTCCGACTTGTACAGTTTTTGGATGTCTTGTACAGTTCAACTATTGATACCTACCATGTGACAAAATATAAATCCTCGCAGAAGCTTTGTTGCCGGTGTCCCTTTAACACATTTACCTAAATTACAACATACTATTTTCTCTAATAACCCACCATATGATCTAAATGAACGTCTTACACAACATAAAACTACCCAGTCAACGTAAAATGAGCGTTAAAGTCTTCAGATACAGTAGATTATTGTGTGAGAAAAATATATGGGTCATGGGCTTCCAGGAGGTAAGTGGTGTGACTGGTGTGTGATAGATAATGTCACTATGAAAAAATCACCGTGATTCGCCGTTTAATAGTATCATCGTGACTGAATGTCGGGGAACGAGTTACAAAATAACGGTGGGTGTTTCTTCGTTCGTGTAAATATTTTTCTACGTCACTCTCTTTTTTTTACCTGGCAGGGGATCGATGCACTGAGCTTTGGAAGCATATGGACTGTGAAGTGGGACGGTAGCCCGGGGGAAATCCAGAACCCTTCCGCGACATCACACGATATTTACTACTCTGGAATACTCCTTCGCTGGATGCGGGTGGCGCAGGACCGGTCATTGTGGAAATCTTTGGGGGAGGCCTATGTCCAGCAGTGGACGTCTTTCGGCTGAAATGATGATGATGATGATGAATACTCCTTCTAAGTTTGCGCTCCAGAGAGATCGGTTGAACCGAGTCCAACCAAATCTGAGGTGTGTGTAAGAAATCTAGCTACTGGGAGTTTTGTTGCTCGCTACCCCTAACCTAGCCGAGAAGATTCCAGCAAGAAACTCAACTAGGTCCGATCGCGGTCGGATTGACGTCACTCTCATTGCGATCACGCGTATTAAAACAAAAGTTGTACAACGCTCGTTGTTGCTCGGGCTAAATCGCCACTGCTCGGGGACCGACGTCGTACCAAGTACAAGGTGCGAGTGAGAGAGAGTGATCGATTTGCCTTCTTACTCACAGTGATGCAAACGAGTTAACTATAGACTACATCTCTTGCCATATTGTATTACTTAGGCCCACTCAAACCACCCAGGTTTAGCCACTAACCCGGAATTAAGCTGCTAAATTTCATGCAAAAAAACTTAACTCCGGGTTTGTCGCTAACCCCGGGTGGTGCAAGTGACGCTTAGTATATAAATTTTTCATATTGTTTACCCGGGTATATAATATTTAGATTGTAGTGCTGTTGTCACTATTGTAAATGTTTTTTGTTTGTGCAAATGCTTTAACGTAATGCTTATTGACTTTTTACTTGCAGTTTTTTTTTTTGACCGCCGTGACAAAATCACTTCAATATGTCACCGTGACTTTTTAGGCACTGGAACATCAGTCACAGCGATAGTAATGTAACGCTTTCCCCATCTCTACAGGAAGGGGTATAGTTATTTACATTTTATTAAGTTGTTAGGCCGGGTCGTTGTCAAGTATGGGAGCCTTTAAGTAAAAGGCGGAGTGTACCTCAACTTCGAATTTTCATTTAAATATTAAAGGAAAAATGTGTTGCGGAGGGAAGGTATTTGAAAGATATCCGGTCCCATGCTGGAACAAAATAAAACGGTTTTTTGTTACATTTTTAGGAAATACCTACATAGGTTTAGGTTTAAAGATATTTATTCTCAAAAAAGACACAAGTCACTTACATGAGAACAGCGTTTTAGACATTAATTATCTTATTATAGCGGTAGAAACATAATCGTTCGATAGACGCACGCTCACACAATTCATTTTTTTTATTTTTATGTTGGGTAGTGGTTTACATGTAAGGAGGTTTTCGTAATGTTAAGTACCTCACCAAGATATGGTTTGTTAAGAAAAAACTTAGTTAAGGATGACTCACACTAGCACGGGACGGGACGGGACGGGACGGGACGGGACGGGACGGGACGGGGCGGGACGGGAAAATGTGTCAATTTCTATAGAAAGAATCACATGATAGCCGGAGCCTTCGGATGCCTCGTCAGTCTCGTGACGCTTTCTATAGAAATTGACAGATATTCCCGTCCCGTCCCGTCCCGTCCCGTTGTAGTGTGAGTCATCCTTTAACCCTTCGGCATGATGATGCATTTATGATAGAAAAACAAGATATGTGACAATCAAGTTCTCTTGAAATGAAGACTATGATTTCGTCGTAAGTTCTTAATTTAAAATTTGGTTGAGACTTGGGATGTTTTCGGATCAAAAGGTACGTACTCGTACATAAGACAAGTGAAAAGGTTCAAAGGGGCAAAGGGTAGCGTTTTTACGCGTAAACGTACATGGGTGAACGAATGTGTCATGCGTGCTTTGACAAAGGAAGCGTCCAACGTGGGCGATACACGAAGACGTAGCGGCAAAACGCAGCACGGGGGCGCAGCGGGGGTTTATCTCACTCAGAAACCGGAATGCGGTGTGAATCGCAGCCAGTGTGACATCCGCCTTAGATATTTCCGTAGTACATTATGACATTTCAACGCGAGCGAGCCGCCATCGGGTTCGTCGCCAGTGTCGCCACGTAATAGTATCAGTGTGCTTACCATGAGTTGCATACAACTGTATTCGATGGCGACTGCGACTCGAAAGTTTGTCTGTCTCGCTCCTACCATTAATTGGCAGGAGCGAGACGGACAAAAGTGCATGGGCTATTTTGAATGCGTTAGTATTACTGGTGACCGAAGAGCTGGTGGCTTCCTCGCATAACGTTTCAGCATTGCGATACAACGAGGAAATGTCGCCAGCATCCTAGGTACAATGCCTCAAGGACCCATTTCAGATTTAAGGTAGGAAGCTAGGTAAGTTAAGTACACTTACTGTATATATTTAGAAAACATTTTTAGTTTTAATCATCATAAGTGTTTTACTATATAATTATAAAGTTGTCTTTTTACCTGGCATTACCAATCAATCGGGATAATTTTCAGGATAACCGCATGTATATTTACACGTTTTGACTAATAAATACAGGCATGGTACCTACAGTCAATAATTTTAAACTTTGAAACAATGGCTTGCATAGAAAGTATATATGCAGGGGGGTCACTTAACTCTGCAGCTGATTGTACATGAAAAAAAAACGCGACAGACACGATGACAGACGATAAAATCGCAACCATCATATCCCTATAACATTCTAAGTTAGGACTCCATTTCAAAAGACGCTCACCTGAACTACATACTACTTTCCAACCCAGTAGGTACTTTGAAAACTTTACTGTACAATAGAAAACTTAGTCTTACATCTCCTTTATCTAACAAACTTACATCCTGATTAGGTATAAACTAATATAAAACCAGCGACAAATAAACTACAAAGCTTAGAGTAAGTTGGAGCAAGTTGGGGCGGGGAGGATTTATGGAGGAACTACTGTAACAAATCATAGGAGATACGTCTGTTATCGACGTTTAGCTGCAGGATAATGACAGGATGCTGTGGGAAGTTCTAGTGGAAACGGCTGTTATTAGCAAAGCGTCTTTGTACGCGATTCATTTGGGCTATTGTATTTTCGCTCACATGCAAAAAGTTAAAACAATATTTACCAACAAACGCTAGCCGTAATTCGTATTCAAGATTATATACAAGTAAATTCTGGGGACCCGAAATTTTTGCTCTCGAGTGTAGTTTGTTTGCTATACTATGCATAGTTATGGACCAGAGCGGGCAGTTGCTTACTGTTGGAAGTCAAAAAATGCCGACCACTTTAAGAATGAATGCTATAGAAGTCTAGGCTTGGTAGGTATTATAGACCCAGTTCTATGGACTCTCCCCGGTCAGGAGACTGGTACTTTAAGAGAGGAATGGGCACAGCGGATGCATATCGTTTAGTGTGGTAGGGCACATCACAACGAATGTCGTCTCGCTCAAATCTGGAGCTGAGCCCATCTGGGGAAGTATCCCCACCTTACAGAAAACCGCAGTTTAATAACACTAGACCCTACTCATAGTGTTGTGTTTCTGTTGGTGAGTGTCGCCAGAGCTCCAAGAGGACAGCTGGAAACCCACGGAGCAAAGCTTGCCCCTTTAGCTGTCAACACAGCGAATCTTCCTTTTGTTTTTAAAGGGTCGGCAACGCGAATGTAACACCCCTGGAGTTGCAGGCGTCCATAGGCTACGGTGATGGCTTACCATCAAGCAGGCCGTTGTCACCATCGTAGTATTAAAAAAAACTGACTAAAATAACCGACTTGTTTTAACATTACATCTCAAAACTTTTTTGCAGCATAAGAACTGCAGAGCGAGACTTGTGCCCGTGAGACCTGTTCTATAATACCACAGTGTAAGGATGTATTCTATACACTGGGTTAACTCCACCGATTTCTGGGTCATTGATGGGGTGCGCGCGGGGAAGGAGGCGGGGAGGAAATGCCGCCGAATTTCTATGAAAATTCGGCGGTCTATTTAAAAACAAAAACAAAAAGGGGTGTAAAATGGAAATTAGTTTGCCAATCAGACTGTAATATCTTTCGCATAGTTTTTGACAACCCTGAGCCTCAGCACGACCACCGAGCCGAGCCGCTGGCCGTGTATGAAGTTACCTCACTGTATGGAATACATCCTTACGCTGTGATAATACCTACCAACCCTAGACTTCTATAGCATACATTCTTAAAGTGGTCGGCCAGTATCAAAGAGAAAAGTCGCCCATATAAGTTCGGGCATACTTTCATTGATTGGCAGATCTGGTGGATATGCTCGAACGTATGTGGCCGGCTAAAGTGTACTATAGTAGGTTGTGCAAACCGGTTTTTATTTGTATGAATTTTAATAACCGGTTATTAACCGGTTTTTTCATACAATTAAAAACCGGGTTGCGCACCCTACTATATAGACAGTTTATGTTGCTCTCAAAACCACTGATTGGTTTCCTGTACGCGCTCTTAGCTTACATATACATTGAGAAGCCATGCAAACATATTTATAACGAAACCGTTTGTAAACTCTCAAATTAACCTCAAACAAATCATGAAAAATGTATCATATTTCCTTCAAGCAAATTGGTATGGATGTTTAATTTCCCGAGATTGGTTCAGTGCCTACCACAAATCAAATTCCGATTTAGTATCTGCATTTCTTTCTCTCAAAGTAAGTGTGACAGAGAGGGAGAAACCAATTCTCGATTTCTAATACAAACAGCAACGTTACGGCCGTCACTGACTATAGGTGGACCTTATTTCGTTGGAATACGGGCTATAAAAGGTCAGGTAACTGTGTCGATGCCAGGCCCTCAGGGTTTACGAAGGGATTGCGGAATTCCGAGTTAATTAATGAATTCTTGAGCCCGTGGAAGCCGTTTGTAAATAAATGAATGTTGGAAAGCCATTTTGTTAATTTTTAAGTATTTTATATTCAGGTAGTCGTTCTTGCTAGAAAGTTTTTCACACCATTAGATAACCAGAGATTTTATGCTTGTTTTGATGTGTAAAGATAATTAATTCGATACGATAACCGTAAACCTTCGCACCTGCAAGCAACACATGGAGGGGAGTCTTAAAAATGGCCCAGCGAAAAAAAAAGGTAAATTTACCCGGTACACATTTGTTTTTTTTTTTCGTATGGAGACAGACAAGCACTCTGTAGGAATACAAGAATACTGAATTATTATTTATTTATTTAAACTTAATGATAGTACAAATTGAGGACTTAACGCCTGAAGGCATTCTCTACCAGTCAATCTGCGGGCTAAACCGAATTTACACAAATCAGTATAAAATATAAAACAGAAACTCACACGTGGAAGTCTATTTAATGAACCAGTGCTTTATTTAAACACGTAATTGAAAAAACACAAATATTAAAGATAATATTTGTTTTTTTCTAAATATAGATAATATTTAATTTCAAAATATATACAGTAAGTGTAACTTACCTAACTACCTTACCCTACCTTAAATCTAAAATAGGTCCTTGAGGCATTGTACTTGAGGCATTGTGGATGCTGGCGGCATTTCCTCGTTGTATCGCAATGCTGAAGTAGATTAAAAACATTGTAGGTAATTAAATTAAGCAAAAGAAACTAAAACAAAAGACGAACTAAAAAAATATTTTCTATTCAATGAACCAATAATTATGCTTTAGGTACCTATTTAAATGCGTGCAAAACAGAAATATTAATGATAATAAAAACTTAAATGAAGTAAGTTAAAAACATAGTAGCCAAAAAAACTAAGCAAAAGACGAACCTAAAAAAATATTTTCTTTTTAGGTACTTAAGTATTTATTTGTCTAGGTAGGTAAGTACCCCGGCTATAAAATTTGCAGCCAATTTTATTCTAATTAAATAAACAATTTGACTAGAAATGTCTACCAGGAAATACAAGGCGAATACAAATACTATGAACCGTACCTTTGGAATGTAATTAATATTGCCTCATTTGAACATTATAGCGTTTTTTGATGTTAGCAACACTGCTTCGGGCTTTCCTTTAATTTCTAATTTAAATTGAGTTCTATTTTTATTTAAATGCTCGGAGAATGTTGTAAAAATACCTATGAAGATAAGATCTAATTTTTCACTACGGCGTATAAAATAAAACCGAAATTGGAGTTATTTTTGAACTACCCATAATTTCAGTCTCATTTCGAAATGACCCTGCGTTTTTTTCCATGCCATAAATTACAAGGTGTTGTGCACATAAATAAATAAATTAATACAAAAGCCTTTTTTTCTACCATAATTTGGCTTAACAAAATATAATTTTCATGCTTTTTAATTTATAAATTCATTATTTTAAATTACATCTCAATTCTCCCAAAATAATAATCATTCACATTTTATTCAGAAATAAATAATTAACTAATCAATAAATTAAGTTCATTAAGAGAATTTCCATAGAGATAATCCTTAAATATAATTATGAATAATAATAATTTGTTCCTATATTTCATTTTTTATTTATAAAATACATTCTAATCTTATTTCAAAATTATCCTGGAACATATCGTCGAGTAGTTGTGCTTGTGCACAGAATACTTATTAGTTTACAATGCATTAGCTTGGAAAGTGCTATTTTCAAGGGTAAACTTATGCATAGGAAGTGGCTCTTTCTCGCACGTCGTGCGAGAAAGAGCCCGAACGATACCGCTGACAAGGCCCTTTAGTGCGATGCAAGAGGATTTGTTTTTGTAAAAACTGTATTTTGAAAATAAAAAGTTAATAAACATAATTTAGGGGGCACAACTGTAGAAATAAACTCAAATATCGGTCAAATGCTTACAATAACCAAGAACATCACATAAGACCCCGGAAATAACCAAATAACCATGGTTTAAACCATAAATCCTCTATAACTACAAAACACTGCTCCTAACGTAATAAAGATAACTCAATAGCTTCAAATGCAGATTATGACGTGACCCTCGGCCGAAGGGTACTGATAAGGGCACTGATAATACTTTATGTCGTGACAACCCTACCCGTTTTCAATTAAAACAAAGTAGTCTTGGTATTTTAAAGGAGATTGGAATATTTGGATAGTTTTTAAATTTTGCTGTTTCTTATCTTTCTAGCAGGAGATATCAAATTCGGATCCTGGTCAGGGCATTTACTTGTGTGTTTATCACAAATATTTGCTCCTGAGTTATGGAAGTTTTCTATGTATTTAAGTATTTATATATTTTATTTTTATGTTTTATTCATTAAATTTCACAGCATAACAGAAATCCAAGGCACTGTGAAGTCAAAAATACAATTTTGTATATACAAAAAATAAAAATTAACAAGGTACTAGCTAAAAACTAACTTGTCACTGAGGAAGGCCGTGCATCCGTCATCTCGCAGAACCTCAGGCATTCATCACATACATCATACATCTATCCATTTACTCGCAAAGACATCACACAGTGTGGTGCTGATTCGAGGAGCGAGTTTATCAGATGTATTTATTTATTTAATCTTTATTGCACAAAAGAAAATACTTATCGTACAAAAGGCGAACTTATTGCCATAAGGCATTCTCTACCAGCTAACCTTAAGAAAAAGCAGAAAAACTGTAGGCGGCGCATTTAACAAAGTAGACTAACAAACAAAAACAAATATAATTATATATTTTTTATTTATTATTTATTCAATAAAACAATTGACAAAAACTTAAAAATAAATACAACGTCCCACAAAACTGTTTACCCAGTTTGACTGTGGGATCCATGAGTTTCTATATGTTTATCTATTATATTATATCTATCTTACAAATAAAAATTTGAATTTGAATTTGAATTTGAATTTATATCTATTATATTATATCTATTATATATGTCAATTACCCACAACACAAGCCTTATTGAGATTACCGTGGGACTAGGTCGATTTGTGTAAGATTGTCCCAGAATATTTATTTATTTATTATTATTGAATGAATAATGATGAATCCGAAGTCGAATCACTAATACTCAGTCTGAAACTTGATTGTGCACCGGGTCTTGACGGAATTACTAACCAATTAATCAGGGTAGTGAAAAACTCAATCATACCTCCTCTTACTCATATTTATAACCTTAGCTTAGCACAAGGCACTTTCCCTTCTGATTGGAAGACTGCTTTAGTCACTCCTATTTACAAAGCAGGTGATAAATCTGACCCCAGCAATTACAGGCCAATATCATTACTGGGAGTTTTCTCAAAAATCTTAGAAAAAATTATGAGTAAACGTCTGACCGGTTTTGTAGAACAAAACAACATTCTGTCTGAACGACAATTTGGGTTTCAAAAGAATAAATCGACTGGCGATGCAGTAGAGTTAATGACTATGCTTATTTCGAAATATTTAGATGAAAATAAAGCCTGTATAGGTGTGTTTCTTGACTTAGCTAAAGCATTCGATACTGTATCCATTCCAATTCTTCTGAGAAAACTTGATCTTCTTGGCATTAGAGGGAACGCCTTAGACTGGTTCAAAAGTTATCAGGCCGAACTCAGTGTATTAAAGTTGATAAAAACATAAGCGACTGTACTAACATAGATTTTGGTGTTCCTCAAGGTAGTATTTTAGGCCCAACATTATTTATTCTATATATTAATGATATTATGAATGCCAAATTTCTCAATGCTGATATTGTATGCTATGCAGATGACACTGCCCTAATTTTTCGAGGTGACTCGTGGATTGACGTATGCAAAGTTGCAGAACATAATATGAGCATAGTAGCAGAATGGCTTCAGGACAATTTACTCACACTAAATGTCACAAAAACCAAATTTATCTGTTTTCATAAGACGAACGCCTCGGCGCCGAAAGAACTCACTGATATAACCCTTCATACGTGCACTAGACAAGGAGCAACACCAAAAACATGTTCATGCGCACAAATTAGTAGAACTCCTGATGTAAAATATTTAGGCATTGTCTTTGACGAAAGACTCTCCTTTAAGCAACACACTCTAATTTTAGCTAAACGCGTTCGGAAACTTATTTATGTTTTCAGGAATCTGCAAAACTCAGCTGATAGAAGACTTATGAAAACAGTATATCTTGCCATATGCCACTCTGTCATTACTTATTGTATAACTGCCTGGGGTGGGGCTGCAAAGAAATTCATGCTTCTTCCGGAGAGAGCACAAAGAGCGGTTCTTAAAGTAATTCTCAAGGAACGTCGTCGTTTCCCGACCGTGTTAGTCTACAAAAATATGGATGTACTCAATGTCCGTGGAAGTTATATACTACAAGTAATATTAAAATTTCATTCGAGAGTATTAAATTCCACCGAATACATTGAATCATCACAAAAACGCAACTTCAGAGTTCAGGTTCCACCAACAAAATCAACGTTTGCCCAAAGATTCTGCTTATTCCTTCATCCATTCATTTATAATAAAATATGCACAAAATTCCCTTTACAAGATTTCTCGTCAAAAGAAATAAAAACTAAAGTACAATCGTGGCTTAAATCGCTTTGTTATGAAGATATAGAGAACTTGCTGAGAATACTTAAGTAGAGCTCACCCATACACACATTACACATACACCATGAAACACACATTCACACTTCATACATATATACATACACACATAATGTTATATGTTATTTATTCATCCTTTTCCTTTGAGTAAAAATGTGTGGTTTCCCGCGAAACAGGCGTCGCCTAGTGCGGGGACTAATGCTTTATGATTTTTGTAAAATTTACATTGTGAATATAAAATATATAAATAAAAAAAATATATTAATAAATAAGGGATTTCATTTATTTATTCAAAAGTGCAAACAATTTTGGCCCATGCAATACTAGTGCGATGCAACGCGACTTAGGTAAGTGTCGACCTTACCCACAAAACGCCTCATATTCAGAAACAATACCCGACTATCGCTCGTGTAATTTGTGGGTCCAATTACGAAGTTGTAACTTGGAATTTACTGGAACTTGGGACACTGAAGCTTGAGCCATAGGTAAGTAATTGAAACTTTTGGGTTGTAAAGATATGTTGAAGAGCGTTGGCAGCCCCGCGGACTTTGTCAGAACTAATGTACCTACGAAATATCAGTTGATATTTACCACTAGCTATGAAGTGGTAAATATCAACTAATATTTACATACATTGATACAGAGCCCTCGGATGTCACGTGAAGTTTTCTATAGAAACTGACAGATCGTCTCGTCCCACCCCGTCCCTTTGTAGTGCGATTCATCCTTAACACACACATATTTTTAGTTAATACGCGCGACGTCTGCCCTCACGCGTCGTTGCGCACGGTCCTTAACGCTTGATAATGGCAGCCTAAGATATCCGAAACATGTCGCGCGTTTTGTCGCTACGAGAAAAAATACATGTGTTATATTTAATTTTATTATGATACTTATAATTATTTTCGTAACCAAAATGGCCAAAATAGAAGTTAAGCTCAGTAATGTATTGCGTTTTCTATGTTCTTTATTTTCTCCGATATCAGTACCTAAACCCTCATTATTTCATCTACGGCGACGTTATACATTATTTATCGAAGCATCGTAATATTTCTTCGCTAATAGGCTTATAATAATAATGGATTTATCGAGAGTGTTCTTTATGAACATTCAATACATACGGATATTTTTGTTTGGATCAAACAATCAAATATATATTATGTGAATAGCTACGACAGGCCATGAATTTGATTTATGTAGGTACCATTTCGTACTATGTTACATTGACAATCAATACTATATAGCCGCTAGGGATTTTATGTTATTAGCTGGCCATATACATTCGCGCAATCCGTCGGATCTCAATAGTGGATATGTATCCGTGTGGATAAGGAGGAGGGGTACACTGGTGGAAAAAAAGAGCAAGGCACGCAAGGCGCCTCGTAAAACTCAGTGTGGCACTGCGAATCCAGTTAAGTCTGGCCTACCGATTGCGACACCGAGTACGGCGCTCTACGTATCGCGCCTGCATTTCTCTGCCGTAGCCGACGAGGTAGTTGAGTACATCCGCCTGAAGACCAGCTACAATTTGAGGGTGCACCAGCTGCGGTCGCGTCACTACGTGCACTTCAGCTCATTTGTGGTGCGCGTGCCGCGGCCGCTGATGGACACCATCGCGAGCCCAGACTTCTGGCCGAAGGGTGTCGTGTTTCGGCGGTTCCGGGATACCCTGCCGAATCCTACGCCTGATCAGACGACACAACGGAGCCACGTAGTTACGTCGCATAAATTACATTATAAGTAGTGTTAAATTTTATATGTTTTGGTTTTTTATGCTTTGGTTTGCTGTAAACTGTTTTTTGAATAAAATAAATATGTCCGCCGGGCATCCGCAGACATCTATCATTTATTGATTGATATTGACTTTTGTCACTCTGACAAGGTATACATCAAACTCCTAGTACGTACTTAGGTAGACGTTACAGGCGAAACATTATGACTTAGGTGTACTTGTAATAAAAAAAAGACATTTTGTAACGTACCACCATAGAGATTGGAAGTCGTAGGGCGAACGGTAAGGTTGTCACACTAAAGAGGTCCGTGCTCTGTGCGTACCACAGTAAAAATCTTTAGCGCCTTTAAAGTAGGGTTGCCATAAATATGGATACTTCGACGGGGACAGTCTGGTGACGTCAACCGGGGCAATTAGGCATACATAGCGTAGGGAGATTATGTCGATACCCTCACATAAGTATCGACGCGCGCGCGCGCTACGCGGTCGCGTACGTGGAGTCGGTACTCCAAATACCGTCCGCATAGTGAGCAGGGATCGAACCAGCGACCTCCTGCTTTCGCAGCAGAAAAAGAACGTAAAAAATAAGAAAGGATTGCATATGCTTAAGAAATTTCGGACTCTGGTTGCCGTGATCGGGTAGCTCAGTTGTTAGGGCGTCTGCCGTGAAAGCAGGAGGTCGCCGGTTCGATCCCAGCCCTGCTCACCGGAGACCTTGGTCACTTTTTCTGTAGTATATGGCATCTCTTTCAATTTATAATTTATATATAGTACGTAGTATGTGTAGTAGTAGGCACACTAGTGCCTACTTAAAAAACATAAATCAAAACATTTATTATAAATAATAAATGATTTAATCATGCTTTACAATTGTACAATATGGTGGCGCTATCTCTCGCTTCTAGTGGAATATAATCTGTAAAGATTATCTAAAGGGCAGCACTGGACGTAAGTCTGAGCTGTAGGATGGGCGGAACGCACCTTAAAAAAACGGTTAAAATAACAAAGGATTGTATATACTTAGGAAATTTCGGACTCTGGTTGCCGTGATCGGGTAGCCCAGTGGTTAGGGCGTCTGCTGCGAAAGCAGGAGGTCGCTGGTTCGATCCCAGCCCTGCTCACCGGGGACCTTGGTCACTTTTTCTGTAGTATATGACATCTCTTTCAATTTATAATGTATATTATATTAGTGTGCCTACTTAAAAACCATAAATCAAAACACATATTATGAATAATAAATGATTTATTTCATGCTTTACAATTGTTCCTACTCGTATAAGGTGTCGTCACCCCCCCCTTTACCATGCATCGTAGCTAATCATGACCGTAATAGGGGGGCGAACGGCGTTAAGTAACAAAAAGACTAAAGGGGGTTTGCACAGCATACCTTTCTGCGTCCGTCAGGAGAACGTCCTCGTCTCCCCGAGGGCAGCGTCTCTCGCCGGCTCCGCAAGGACGCTGGACTGAGTGCCGGACTGTGACGCTTTCTGTAATGAGGTGCATCATGATTATAGAGTTCCCTGGACAATCTTACTCCTCCCTTGGGGAGCAAAGCAAAGTTACCTCTCTCTCTTTACGGGTCTTAAGTCCCCCACCTACTTCACGGGGGACGGCGGGATGTCTGACCATGACGTTACCTTGAGATTGGCGGTTTCCCACCTGCTCCGTGGTGATACGAGGCGGTGGGCCGAGCCACGTCACACACATGTAATACTAGCCTCCCGACTGCCCCGTAATGACACGAGGCGACGGGCCGGGCTGTGCCTCTGCACACACATGTAATACTAGCCTCCCGACTGCCCCGTAACGGTACGAGGCGACGGGCCGGGCTGTGACGTTATACACACATGTCATACTAGCCTCCCGACTGCCCCGTGATGACACGGGACGACGGGCCGGGCTGTGCCTCTGCACACACATGTTATAGCAGCCTCCCGACTGCCCCGCAATGGTACGAGGCGACGGGCCGGGCTGTGACCTTACACACACATGTCATACTAGCCTCCCGACTGCCTCGTGATGACACGGGACGACGGGCCGGGCTGTGCCTCTGCACACACATGTTATAGCAGCCTCCCGACTGCCCCGCAATGGTACGAGGCGACGGGCCGGGCTGTGAGAAGTCATGAGGAACATACCGGGGACACTTGGGTATCGACGAAGCGTCGCTTGCTCTTTTATTCCAACCCGGTTTACAAATCATACTGGAAACTATCTTATTGACAAATATCACCTAGAGGATTGTCTAGAGAACTCTTACCACACTTTACGCACACACTAAGATATATAAATATACTTAGCTTTCTATGATGAGATCGAGGCTCAGCGTGCAGTCCCAGAAACACAATATCACCATCATTACTTGTAGGAACTTCTGTTGTTCCCGCCATGTTGGATTAATACCGCCGCCCGTTACTTTTAGATACTTACTACTCTTACGGCTAGGGGGCGCTGTTTAGGGTTGCTACGAGAGAAAACTTACTGTTATTGGCCTTTCGCGTCTGTCGCGACATAAGGGTTCTGTTTTTCTCTTTAGAAAAATCCAATACTTCTGTTTGATTCCAAAATATGGATAGTACGGTTATTCTTGGCCCGTTAACTTTATCATTATCACACAAACATGGAATTCAAAAATACATAAAAACCTCTCAATGACAACAAAGCAAAAACAAATGAAGATAGTGTTAAAACTTTATTTCCATATCACTACATGTCAAAGTTTTCCAAAGTTTGACAGAAACACCCGCAGGCCACAACTAGCGGGATTAATATCAACGTTTGATACACTATTATAGGTCTTAATGCTGTGTAGTAGAGTTCGGAATGGCTTGTGGGCATATTATGCCGGTTCCCGTTTAGTTTTCTTTTGTCGTGGACATATTGTCGAAAGGAATGGCGAATGCTTACTTACAATGGTAGAAAATAGTAAAAAAGTATCACTCACTGGTGGGTAGGTTGTTACGTTGTGCTAACATTTATTTTTGTCGTCTAGTACACGTCGAACTCGAGTTAGAAATAACTTAGTGTAATGAGTTGTAGTCATAAGTATTACTTAGTGTTTAAGTAAGTATACCACAAAACCTGTGTAGACTTAAGGAGCGCACTATTCGCCAACAAACTGCTGTGCAGTTTCGCGAACACTTTAGTAACTTACTTTGATCTTGTTTTCCAATAAAATAATAAATATAAACTTATATTTTTTTAGGTATAAATTAACCCATGATTGAGTGTATAAGCAAGTTTATGTCGCCAAATAGGGTGCAATTTAAAATTGGTGAACATCCAAAGGAAAATCAAAGTCGTTAATAAAGTTTCATAGAAAGAAAATAAAAAAAAAGTGGAAGTATGACCGCGTGCGGGACCCGAACCCGCGACTCTGGAACACACGCCCATCGCTCTGAGTCACTTAGATCACACCTGTGGCCTAGAATTTCTCTACCTTATCTCTCGTATGTGCTTTAGCGGGGCGCTGAATGGATATAATGGATATAAATGTTGGTCGTAGAATCGGCAAATACCGGAGGAGAGAAAACAATAGTCCTTCAGCGCCCTAAAGCACACACGAGGGATATAAAAATAAATAAAATGTAAATATTACAGGACATTCTTACACAAATTGACTAAGTCCCGCAAGACGCTCAAGATGGCTTGTTTTACGGGTACTCAGACAACGATATGGTGGAGAAATTCGTGGCCACGGATGTGTTCTCGTTCTGAGTCGCAGCAGACAGTAGCATACAGTAGACCTTACCTACGACGACACTTTGTATGGGTTTGGGAAGATAGTACTTTCTATAGATAGCCTTCTCTAGAACTTAACACGCAAGACGTTATCAGACTTAACTGTACAAATGCGCAAAGTTGTTGTTAGCTCTCGTGTTAAGGGTGGGTTTTAAGGCACGAGAGTTAGACAAACTTTACTGCGAAGAGAAACACAAAATTTCTCATCACATTAGTCAGGAAATTATTAATTATCGTTATTTTCGAGTACATTTTAATTTCCATTTTTTATACATATTTTACATATTGCGTTTTGGACCTAAGGCGGACCTTTGGAATAAGGCGTCAACTGAGAACAAAGATGGCCTTTTGATGAGGGTGGCGCATGTCCAGTGTGCTTACCATGAGTTCTACGTAACCATAGTCGATAGCGACTGCGCAATTCGATAGTATTTGCATCTTGCTCCTACCTATTATGAACGAGCAAGGTGCAAATAAGTCTCTAGGCATTATAAAAGGCTAGGGCAACAAAAATGTTGTTGACCGAACCAGCGAGCAGTGTGTAAAACAAAAACTTTGCACACTTCCTACAAACTGGAAAAGAAACGCCGATACATAAGCCATGTAAACTTTTCTGTTCTTTTGTAACGCGCACGCGGTTTGTGAATGACGCTTTTAGGGTTCCGTGGGGTAGTTTTTACGCGTTCTTCAGGGTTTCTTAGAAGGACAATATGAAAATGGCGCGACACCAAGTGACGTTTAATAGTAGCCGAGCCGCTAACGCCGAATTCACTCGCGATAAACCCCATTAAGTTTCGTGTGTTATTCATTCTCTTCAAATAATTATGTAGCGTTGTGGACACAATATTGTTCACTAACAATGTTCATCCTTTTTACTTCAATATAAAACCAACCGTATTTTCTAAGTACAGGGTTGATTTTCGTTTGAATATTGTCATAAAAACAGTTTTGAATTGTGTTGCCGATTCGTATTGATTGTGGTTTCAGGTAATCAGCAGCATGGTTGGACTGGCGTGAATTGTTTCAGTTGGTTGCATTTTGTACCTATGTTTTATTAGGTAGTAGTCTACCCTATTGACCATTTCGTTTATGTCAGGCTTCAAGCGGCATTCTGGGAACAACACTTGCGTTCATTGCTGTAAACTTGTAAAGTTCTATGCGGGAGAGGATCCCTCGTCCGCACACTCGGCAGATATTTACCCCCCCAGATGGACGGTGCTTGGAGGCCTGCGCCTCATGCGTTTTTCTTTTAAACAATTTAACTAGGCCTCGTCATGTTTTGATTGACCCTCATGAATAATATGACGCCATATCATATGGGTCTATTCTATTTCTATTATATTTCAATCCTGTAAATAACTGTACATATTATACATAGCACTTATGAGATCGAAGGATCATCAAATGATAAATGTTTATTAACACTTAATTTGCCTTGAATATAATTGGATTTTATGTAACCAATGAGTACAAGTTACTTACTGGTAAAATTATTTGTGTGTCGTTAGCGTAGGGAGACGTACGATTAGGGTTCAATAAGAAAATCAACCTTCATAGCCTAAGGGCTATGAAGGTTGATTTTCTTGATTTTCTTTTCTTGGTTGGTGGACTTTTCAAAAGTTAAGACTTTTGAAAAGTCCACCGGAAAGATTCAGACTCAAAACGGTTCATCGTTTTGAGTCTGACCCAGATACGTATTATATGTAGACATAAAAACGATGATTTATAATAAGCCTTCATGACATTCCTAATAGATTCGTAAATAAACACCGGATATGTAATAATTTGAGTTTCAACGTTTTTAAAGATTACAATTACTTCTCTGGTAGACGTAGGCGGGACGGAGGCGTACGTAGAGTCTTTAGGGATGTTACGAAGCTTAGGCTTCGGTTTTTTATGAAAAAGGTGGCAAACGGGCAGACGAATCGCCTAATGGTAAGCGATTAACGCCGTCCACGGACACTCACAACACCAGACGTGTCGCAAGTGCGTTGCCGGCCTTTAAGGTATGGTTTAGGGAGTACGCTCTTTTCCTGAAGGTTTGAAGTCGTATCGGTTCGGAAATACCGCTGGCGACAGTTCGTCTACAATTTAGCTGTGTGAGGAAGGAGGTTTCGGGAGAAACGGACGGTTGAGGACTGCCAACCATCTAAATGGTGAGGATGGAAATGTTGTAGATCGATGGCGGAAAGAAGCAGAGCGAGGCCACATCTCTACGCAGCGCCAAGGGATGAAGCCGATCAGAAATACGTTGGCAACCGACAATTCGAGTCGCTCTCCGCTGGATGCGGGCTTGGAGAAGCTGGTACTTCGGTGCCCCTGCCCAAAGATGAGTGCAGGATTATATATGTGGGCGAACCTGCGACTTATAGAGCTGTAGGCGATGGACCTGCGTGAAATACTGCCTTGATCTATTGAGCACACCAAGCTTCTTTAAGGCCAATTTGGCAACTCTCTAAGTGGCGGCGAACTGGACTTCACTCGAAATGTCAACGTCAAGGATCCCAATACTGGCTGTGGCGGATAGGGGAGTGCACTCAAAGAGAAGTGACTCGACAAACGGAAGCTTTATTGCTATAAACGCACATACTTGCGACTTTGTAGGGTTGCGACCCCATTTTGAGACTTCTTTTAGGGAGGTCTCAATTTCGGACACAAGTTTGTTCCGGCTCTCTATGACATTATCCCGGAAAAGGGAGCCGAAGTCCACGAGCCACCGGAGCACGTGCCTAAAAGTACAAACGGGTTTCGACTTGTTTCCCTGGGTATCCCCCTCACATATCCTGTCACGATTATTTAGCACTCCACCTTCACCTCTGGTTCCGATTTCGGTTCCGTGAAAACAAATTAAAAAACTCCGGTTTCGGCTTCTATTCCGATATAACCACCTCCGTAACAAGCTGTAGTCTTTTGGAATTCAACATCAAAGAACCACAAATAAAGTCACATCAGAAAGTCAGACACAGTCAACAAGAAACTAATTAGTTTACCTCCAAACAACTTCGACCTTTCCGATTAACCGTTAGGTTTTTAAGGTTCACCGTACAAAGCGATTGTTAGGGATATTTCAATAATATAAGGGTGTAGGTATTTGTGTTTAATTTGGAATATCAGAAAATATAGATTAATTTTAAAATGTGACAATAGTGGATTGCATATAAAAAAACTAGTTTTTAGGATTCCGTAGTACCGCAAAGGGGAAACCGGAACCCTTATAAGAACACTTTGTTGTCCGTCCGTCCGTCTGTCTGTCAAAACCCTTTATCTCGGGAACGCGTTCCTAGAGATAGTTTAAATGAATACCATGTGGTATTAATTTAAACTATATCTACGCGTTATATACTTAGGAAATTTCGGACTCTGGCTGCCGTGATCGGGTAGCCCAGTGGTTAGGGCATCTGTCGCGAAAGCAGGAGGTTGCTAGTTCGATCCCAGCCCTGCTCACCGGGCGGCCATGGTCACTTTTTTCTGTAGTTTAAGACATTTCTTTCAATTTACAAGATAAATACTTTAAACATAATTTGTAACCATAAAAACTTCAAAATTTATGACACGTTTTCTATTCAGTTAAATAGTTTTTTGCATCTCCGGGAAAAAACGTGAATAGGTAAGTACCTACATAACTATTTTTATGAAAATAATTTAATTTCATTTGTTATCAAAGTATTTACAGTAACAGCATATTCTGCATTAAAATAATTGCAAACAAAATTGAATTCTACGCGTACGAAGACGCGGGCTACAGCTAGTAAACTATAAACCGAATTAGATATCATATTGATGGAACCCGGGTTTTTATCTTAGACGGCTAAATACCTACATACAGTGTGGAAAGGGTTGATGGGCCCTGGAAGGAAAGTGCCTTAAATCCTTCAGTTAGCTCATTTTACTTAAAGGAAACATTCCGTTATTTTTTCTATGTTTTTTCTCTCCCGCAATATGTATTATATGTTTAATATAGTAATTGTCGGGGGTGGCTTAAAATCAGCGCTGTGGCAGCTAGTCTGTCTCACAGCAAAAGCTGAGTTCACCCCTGTTGCCACAATTTTGCCATTTCTGTTTTATATGCATGTGTTTGTTTTTGTTTGTGTAATCTTTGTAATTTTTTCTCTTGTTATTCTTATTAAATAATATTTAAAACTGACCAGTTTTAAATATTATTTACGAAATTTAGTCGATTTTCGCTCGACATGTTGTCATCTTGTTATTCTTGTGTGTGGCAATAAATCTTTTTTCTCTTATTCTTTAAAACAAACTGCATTCAAAGATTTTTAAAAATTCGCTTGTTTCATCCGGGAATAGACCCAGGTATTTAAAAAAAATCATGATTTCTTTATCACTAACCGATAAAGTCAGTGTCAAAGATAATATACAGGAATTGCACTCGTCTCTTGTTCAGGATATAAAAAAAGAATATTCAGTGAGAGAAGGTGCCTTAAATCCTTAAGTTACCTCATTTTACTCAAAGGAAACATTATTTTATTTTTAAAAAGAAACAAAACTGCATTTAAACGTTAAACACAAGGGAATCTATATAAAATGTATGTTGTAAAATAAGCCAACTTTAAGGATTTAAGGCACTTTGACTCTAGGGCCCACACGAATAGAAGAAAAACATTGCATTCCTAAGAATAAACCCATCAGCATTATTTTGCTCAAACGTAAAAATCCCGAACAGATCCATGTTGTGTTAGGTATTCAGTAAGTGTTCTTGACAATGATGGATTGTAGCAAAGAAATCTTACTCATTCGCAGCAGTATTGACAAAAATAATCTCACGGTGTTTTTATCATTTTAGGCTGTAATATTCTGCTGTTTCAGTTCATTCCGTATTATTATTATTAAAGAAAACATGCTAATAACAATAGTACCTCACAAGTATACTGTAATTAATTATAAATAGATAGCGATCTCTTCCAGACAACCTTCAGATAGCGAAACGGCGATATTAAGTTAGGTAAACGGGCGGTGCAAACGTAAGTAAAAAAGTAACTAAAATGGCGTAGGGATGTGACGACCCCATCGCCCACTGGTTTCCACCGGTGCAATCAGTCTCAATGCAGGGCAGCTAGTGGCGAGCTGTTGGGGAGTAGCGACCCCACGTACCTGAGCGCTCCTGGGGGACTCCGTCGTCCGACCAAGTCCTCCGCCTCTGGCTTGCCTTAACCGGCCGTCCAGAGTGGGGTCGCGAGAGCTGTGTTCTCGAGGGTATATGTGGAAACCTAAGTGGCGAGTTGGCTATATGTTTAAAGTCCAGTGACACCTCTCTACCCCCAGCCCTCATACCGGTGTTGCCCTCGAGCCATCTTAGATGTCGCTTTTTGTGGGGGCCCATCTTATGTGGGCGAGTCACCGTCTGCCGGAAATAAAATTGATTACCGTTTTGTTAGGCAGACGTCCGATTTTATTCTCCATAACCCAGTATTTAGTCCACCACTTTCACCTAATAGTCCAGCATATTTTAGATTCCATTAAATTAAATCTCAATAGTCTATACACCCTCGCGGGTGCTGCCTCTGCGTGCGTCCCATGACTCGGGCAGGTGCAGCATCCGCTCGGTGTACCCCTTACATTTCATTAAATTGTCGAAAAGGTCTCTGCGTGTTGGCTTCGGCTCCGCGTACGCCTCCCAAAGGTCCGGAACACCATTGTTCCGTGATGGGAAAGACATACAAAATAATAATAATATATTATAAATTTACTAAAACGGGGCTTAAATTTACTAAAACAGTCTTTCTCCGGGACCACGGGGGCAATGTCGCCCTTGAAACGTCGGAGGTTTGTTTTCAAAATCTGTACACGATTAAGCCCCGTTTTAGTAAATTTATAATGTGTGAAAATCGTGAAAGTTTAAATAAATAATAATATACTTTATTGCACACAACAAAAATAACACAGTAACACAGTATGGTATGGAGTATGACGAGGTAGGTAACAACAGGCGTACTTATCGCTAGATAGCGATCTCTTCCAGACAACCTTCAGATAGCGAAACGGCGATATTAAGTTAGGTAAACGGGCGGTGCAAACGTAAGGAAAAAAAGTAACTAAAAATGCTACAAATAAAACTAAGCATAGTCTTTTAATATCATAAATACTCGTACTTAAACTACACAAATACAATTATGCATAAACTACATGCATTAAAACATACAAATATACAATATACATATCTATATATGTACCTATATATATATATATTCATGACCTGTCAGCCAAACGGCAAAAGGACAAGAAACAGAATTTAAGGTTTTGATAAATAATGATCCTTTAATCGGGTTTTAAAGACGGGGAGAGAGTTAGCACGACTAATATCGATGGGCAGAGCATTCCATAACCTAACACAACGAAAACTAAAGGAATTGTTGTAAAATTTTGAAGAGGAAGAAGGGGCAATAAGTAGCAGATTTTGAGAACATCTGAGGGAGGAAAGAAATTTAAACCGGGCTTTCAAATAAAACGGAGTGTTGGGGAGAAATAGTGTAGCAAACAGGAGTGAAAGAAAAGGGTCAGAGACACCGGCATACGGACCAGAACCCATCGTTCCACTACCTTTATCATACATTCAAAACCTTCTAAACCAACATCACAGACAACTACACAACAAATACTGGGATGATCTTGATACATGTAGACAAACCAAGGAAGTCCTGCCAGAGCTAAACTACAAGCTCACAAAAACTCTACTGAGGACGCCCCGAGAACAACTACGGAAAATAGTAGGACTACTAACAGGACACAACACACTAAACAAACACTTACACAGAATGGGCATCACGGACAGCCCGATGTGCAGAGCATGTATGGATAAGGAAGAAACAACAAAACATGTTCTCCTAGAATGTAAACAGATAGAAGTATACAGGAGCAAATACTTAGGAACTCCCAGCACACTAAAGGAGGCAACTTGCAACCTTAAAACGATGATAGGTTTCATAGACGAACTAGGGTGGTTAGAGTAGTGCTACCTCGCTATCACGCAAAATAGGCACAATGGATGTCGATTTGCGGAAAAAGCCCAGGAAAACTAACTAACTAACTAACTAGGAGTGAAAGAATATGGGAGTCGCGGCGGTATCGGATAGGCAACCACTTGAGCTGCGTACGATAGTCCGAAACGTGATCAAATTTGCGCAAGCCGAATATAGTTTTCTTTAGTGTTTATGTAAAAATAATGAACATTGAACCATGTTGCCTCTGGTTAGTTAAGCTATATTCTTTGGCGCATTACCCCCTTCAACTGTCAGATACGGCGTACCTACATAATAATATTTTGTTCTAGTTGTCATATCTAGTTTACTTATTACCTGAATAACGTAGGTAAATATTTTTGATTAACTCTAAAACCCGGCACACCAGTTTTATAATCAAATGAACTAAACCAACTACTATTTTAGGAAGTGAAAACTATTCTTACCTACTTTGTTTTACCTACTTAAGATATTTTCGAGTCATTATCCTTCATCTGTTTTCGCTTCTGCTGTCATCTAAAAATCGATGTTCCTTTTTTCTTTGCACCTCATCGCTTAACATTCGGGGCTACGGGCTACCGCGGTTGTTTTCATTTTGCGACCGTCCGCCATCTTCCTTTTTACTTTTTTAAATTTCGAACAGACACTGGCCCGCGTAATTGACAGAGGCGTCCAGCCAGTGCGGTTTTTGTTTTCTTGTTATTTATACAGGATTTAATATCATACGGCAAGCGTAAAGGTTTAAGGAGCTTATTTATGACAGGATAAAAAGATAAGGGGTCTTGTTAGTGTTTATCGAAATTGGTCGCTGCATGAATTCGTTTGTTTTAATCATGCAGTATTGATGTTATTGGGATCGAAAATATAAATGGATTCCGGATCCTTTTTTCGAATTGTTGAGTAATACTTTTTCTGCCACACTGTATACCTACCTACAATAGAGACCCACTCTTGTATCAAGAAAAAAAGTTTGTATTTAACGTCGGGCACGGTTATAACAAGTTACGTTATAATGTCTTTAAGTATTATCCGAAGTTATTTTGGAATCTGAATTTGTTTTCTGCCTCCGGATCTAATTCAAAGTTAGAAACAAATGTTGGTATATTTCTAAGCATAACTTACAAATATTTAGGTTTTCGCTTTTTTTTTTCAAAATTTAGCTTAAACTGAATTCTATTTTGGGGTGGTAATAGTATATTGAAGGTTTAAAAATCTGATACCTACCGACGAAAAATAGAGAAAAAAACGTCCTAATTTGGAATTACCAATAAGCACCCTTTTTTAACTGTGCCCCCTAAAAAAAATGACCCCGCCTAACCTACAATCACCCAACAAAGATCCTCGTAACAGACAAGGTGAGAACAGTGTTTATAATTTCATAACAATTCACACATGCAAAATTTCTTCAAACAATTCTGCAGATCGTTTGTATCTAAAGTTTCGAACTCACACACTTACGGTCTGAGGTCTGAGTTACTTTACTTAGTTGAGCTTAGTTCACGAATGTCAAACGAGACAACTTTGTTACCACCCGCTAGATGGAGCATCAAGTGCATTTTTTTTTAAATCAGCGCAAAATTATCGTGCTTAGTTAAAAGAAAAAAAACTCGAACAGATCGACTTATTTACTAAACCAACCCTTTATCCATGTATTTCGCGACATACCTAATATTTTTTTCTTAGTTTACGCAGTAACGCTCTTAAACGGCTCACCATTAATTTCTGCCACAACTGTAGGTATAATGATGAATGTCACCCGAGACTGCGTAAGTACCTACCCGCTAGATGGAGCATTTAGTTGAATTTCTATGGAATATATTTTCATATCGATTAGAAATTTGTACATTATTGTATATTTTTTCCTATTTTTTTAACATTGTACCCCGTCTACATGTTTTTGAATTTTAGGTTTTTATTTTGGTATTTATCAATGTGGCGTACTTAATGTTTAAATGTAGGTTCCATAGCCAAACTGGCAAAAAAGAAACCCTTATAGTTTCGTCCAGTCCGTCTGTCTGTCAGTACTTATGTCACAACGGTTTTACTCAGTTACGCTAGTTATAAAACGTATATTCATGAATTCATAATATTACAGGGAAAGGTGTATTTTGAGTGCCGCTACTTACTTTTGCATATAATTTGTGAAACAAAATATTTTAGGGGGGCACCTAATACATGTAACTAAACATCTATAATTATTTTATTACATTACAAAATTAATAAACATTTATTACATTTAATAAAGTTTAAATTAATCAGGTGCCTGTATAAACTTAGACATAAAATAACATTTTTCACACATTTAAACTAAACTTACAAACAAAAAAAACAAAAACCTACCCACAAACCAACTATTCAAACAGACCCCCCCGCCACATCCCTGGCGCAAAAGTGCCGCGTTGAACAGCAATAGACAGCCTCTGCGCCAGGAATGAACCGGAACGGGGGTCATGGCCCCTCTCTTGCAGGCGACGACCCAGCTCCCCGAGAAAGGACTTTGCCTCCGCGCACCAGCAGCCCGACGTAACTAAATAACTAACTGTAACTAAATGTTTTTAATGTTTTTTTGACAAATATCTACTTGTGGCACATCATCTGATAGGTCTTTAGAAACTTAAAGGTTCCTGGAACAAAGAATTGATTGATCGAATATTTTCAGAAATAATCACTCTGAAAGTACGATAAAGTGTGTGTCCCCCCTCCAATTTTAGGACGAGAGCTCCAAAAAATGTGGAAAAATTCAGGAAGATAGGATATGAGACTAACTTACCACGAAAATTATTTTGAACATATTTGGCAAAGCCGTTTTTGAGTTTTTGCCAAAATACTATTTATTTTATATATACCATTTAAAACGAGATATTTACCAAGTATGTATATTTGTTTTTGTGAGCTCTTACTATAATGAAGGCACTAACACTTTTTTGCTTGCACAATGTTTTTATAATACTCATCAGTCCTGCGTTTTTTAACGAATTTCTTACTTTTACTATTGGTACTATCGCGTTCAAAATTGCATGGTCAGTTTATGAATAAATTCATTCATAATTTGATTGACATTCATGATTCTTGAACGCGTGTCTACATGAAATAAAGAGGTCTGTAAAAAAAATGTTTTGGTCAGCAGGAAAATCAGCTGGTTAGTGAAAGGCTAACCTAATCGAACCCTCGCTGAACGGCTGATTTATTACTAATCAACACAATATGTTTTTATCTCATCATTTCATTACTTACCAATATAAAATCTACGATCATCATACGCTATCTGTGTAAGGTAATCTACGGTGCCGCCCAAACTGAATTTCAATTAGTTAGCAAAAGTTGGAATTTGGAGTTAAAATTATACAGATCTTCCATTTTAAGAAAACTATACCGCCATCTGGTTAGATGTTTTTAAACTCGTTTAATTAATTTATCCACGGGAAAAGATAAGGTCTACAAGCTTATGCCAGCGACTTTGTTCGTGTAGTAAACGTGTACAACTTTCAACCCCATTTTTATCCCTCTTAGAGGTTGAATTACAAAAAACCTTGTGCTTCTTCTAGGGTTTATAATCTTTAAATTGAAGGTTATGGGTTAAATTCAAATGTTAGTTTTGAAGTTTGTATACATATCCAGTTATTTGTCATTTGAAGGGGTCCTATGCGTCAATTCCGGCAGTTCTGATTGTTTTCAGATGTGTTTACGATGTTGGCTCAATGAATAATCCAAGTATGTGACCTTGAGCGTGGAACGCAACTTTGTTAAATCAACAAAAAACCTTATTTTGATAGAACGTATATATTTTCAGAATGTTTATAAGTAGACTAAATTTGCCACAATATGGGACTAGAGAGGTCTAGTCGCATATTGTGGCAAATTTAGTCTTTGCCTTCGGCGCTCGAGGTCACATACTTGCTCACACATTTGGCCTGACACCATAAACAAGTCTGCAAAATTTCACAAGTACCACAACTACCCGATTTGACGCACACGATGAATAAATAAACTAGCTGGATTATAATTTATTTAAACTTTCACGATTTTCACACATTATAAATTCACTAAAACGGTTCGTTTTAGTGAAACTCGGCTCGTTTTCAAAGTTTTACATGATTAAGGCCCGTTTTAGTAAATGAATTAATTATAATTTATAAGCAAAGCAAAGTTAGAAGCTTTTTGCTAAAGAACATCTGAGTGAGTCTAATACGGCTGCGAAAATCAAAGGTAACGCGACTATTCCCAAAATAAACCTGATAGCATTCAATCAATTATCCTCCCACTGAATTCATCAAATTACGAACTTATTTACAGTAACGGTTAACAAAGTAAGTACCTAAAGCTTGTTGTACACGCAATACTCTCCAACTTAGTTGTTAATATGTCCTCGGGCTAATCTAGATACAAGATTCTGGGTAAAAGTATAGATTAATTAAGATACAATGTAGATATGCTACTATTTATTGGCCAATCTTCTTCCTACCGACAAGATTTGACGTAGGCGCTACTAGTTTAACGAAAGCGACTGCCTTCCCACCTTCCAACCAAGAGGCTTTATAGGAATTAGAACGATCACGATGTTTTCCTTCGCATAATGTTTTCCTTCTTTAGTGTTCAACTAGGTGTTACAGACAATCTGCGGTAACTTGCCCGCCACAATACGAATTTTACGTTTCTCCCCGAAATAATTTGATCCCAAGTAACTCGCTCTTTCAGGTCTCGAAGACCTGTCGTTTATTCTTTCTATTCATGTATAATGAAATATATATCTCTCTAGACGGGAGTTGTGTCTCAGAGTTACATCTCTACGGTGTCATTAAAGTTTATTCAAAGTTGTAGGATCGTAGATATTTTAAAACTTCGCTGCGGTGTCAGACGATAAAGCGCTTCAAACTGATTTTATTATGGGGATATAAGGTACAGCTGCCAATTTGTCTAGAGTTGTGACGATTTGTAAAAAAAAATATGTTTGAGGTTTCGATGTGTTTGTTCTTTAAAAATAGCTGAACGGATTCAAATGGAATTCGGAACATATGTAGATAAGCTTTTAAAAGACGCCCTTACTTGTGTATGAGCACTGTAAACCCACCAATGACAGCAGTCGGTCAGTTTATTGGATTATCGTCTAAGAACGCATTAACAATGTAAAAACGCCTTAAATGTTTCCATGACAACCAACGTGACACTTGAGACTTGAGGGAGAATGGGAGTTAAATTTGAATACATGGCGTACGTAGGCGTTGCTTGTCTTGTGTTTATGTTAATTTTAACCGATTTTTTGATTTATTTGTGAAACCCGTGATTTTAAAACTCACACTAATTGCCGATGTGTTTTATTTATGAAAAAAATAAACATGACATGATATATAATAAATATTTCTGTATTAAAACATATTCTGGAACTCACTCGGTAAGGTGACACGAGGTTTCAATGTACGAGGATACAAAACGAGAGGGGTGAGACAAACTTCATCTGAATTTCTCGGAAAGAAAGGAAATCTGGAATAATTCTTGACCTCGGGTGGGAGTCGAACCCGTGTCCCTGGGATACCAGCCCATCGCTCTGCCAACTGAGCTACCTGCTGCTGCTGCTGCTGAGCTGAGTTGGTAGAGCGGTAGGCTGGTATACCAAAGTCACGGGTTCGAGTCGCACCTGAGGTCAAGATTTTTTCCACTTTACACTACTTTCTCAAAAATTTGGTATCGTGTGCCAACTATGTCAAAAATCCGTGAAAGCTAGTTTCAAAGTATTTTTTAGCGACTATGACAATAAGTATTACTAATTCATGGCGTATCTCTACAACGCTTGTTGTGTCATCTGTGACTTTAGATTAAGAATTTAGCAAACAGTAGCATCGTGTCACCAGTAAAAGCGACAAGGGCATTGTGACCTTTTTAAGTTTGTTGATCAAGGGACACTCACAGATACTTTAGATTAATTACCTGTGGATTTATTTTTTTATGAACACGGGGTCATGTGTGGTATTATTTGAAAGAGCTTGATTTGCACATACAATATTTCATATTTTTTTACACTGTATAAGTTTTGATTTATAAACGAAAATGTAAAAAAATACCTTTCCCCCTTCCCCAAATTTCCCCTATTTTATGAATAGGGTTTATTCGGCTAATCTTGTATATCGATAAACATCAGAAAATTCCAAAAAATTGCGGGCAAACCCCGACACGTAACAATAAGCTTTTCGAAACTTGTGTACGAAATATCATTTAATATTTACCAATCGCTTCTCAGTGAAGGAAAACATCGTGAGGAAATCGAACTAATCCCAATAAAATTCGGATTGAAAGTCTCACGTAATACCACTGGACCACCAACGCTCTCCAATAATTTGGCATATCATTCCGAAAACTATATACCTACTGAATTTTTTAATCTATAATTTCATAATCCCGATTTTTAATTAATCCGATCATCAAAATTCCGACTCATAAAAGCACGAATTATCATCGGAGTTTTGATTTACAAATGGATTACAAAATGCGGGATTTTGATTTATAAACATTTGGGATTATAAAAATGGGGATAATGAAAATCGGAAAATAATATTTCGGAATATTTGGGTGATCCCATTTCAAACAGGTGGTAACTATAATGGTGGTTGTTATAATTTGTGTGAAAACATTTTTCAAATGCGCTTAAAACCACAAGACAAAGCCATGGAACCCTAGCATTAATTTTAAGCTATGTAATCCGAGTAACTAATAGTATAATATTTCTCAGATCTCGTGTGATTGTCAACCGAAGCGAAGCTGAGGTCGACAATCATGTGATCTGAGGCTTTCTTATTTACTGGCCAAGGTCTGTACGATATTTTTCTGCTCGAAGCAGTCGGCAAGTGGCAAATTTGTTTAGCGTAGCGGCCTGCAATTGGCCGCTTGCCAGCCGGAGGGCAGAAAAACAAAATTCAAATATTTCTTTAAACACAATTTGAAGTAGACATCTTCAGATTTAATGAACGTTTATTTTCGAAATATATACAGTAAGTGTAACTTACCTAACTACCTACCTCTACTCTACCTATCTTAAATCTAAAAAGGTCCTTGAGGCATTGTACTTAGGATGCTGGCGGCATTTCCTCGTTGTATCGCAATGCTGATACGATGTGCGAGGAAGCTCTTCGGTCACCAGTAACATCAACCAGACGTACATATAAATAATTGACACTTGCTGATAAAACTTCAAATACGTAAAAATAAAGAGCTAAGGGCCGCAACGCTCCAAATCTTGACCTCGGCCTAAGGACTACGAAAAGTACTTTCCTTTCCATAGAAAAAGGGCTTTTCTTGTGGAAATTTCCGACTGTTGTAATGTAAGTCAATTGATGTGAGTTGTAAGGATCCCTTGTATCGATCGGAAGGGTTTCCTGTATGATCTTTATCTGTCTTCTTAATACAGGGTGACTGGCAAATAGAGACATTCTTTGAAACAGACTATAGGTACTAAAGCTCACTAAGACTCAGAACTCGATTCAGTTTAGGACCTAAACTGAATCGCGTTAGGCGATCGTAAGGTCAAACAGGCGAATAAGTTAAAATAAAATTATGTACCACAAAGGTGATAATGTCTTTTTAAGCAATGTAACATTGTAAAATACTTCATACATAATGGTCACCAAAACCTTATGCAAAACGTGTAAAATTGAGTTATAAAATTAACGTCCACAAAAAATGTTCCGAAAATTACACGTATTTTGGTAATAAGAGAGGATTTATGGGGGGATTCGGTAGTTACGCTTTTGGTTTATTTTGCATAATATCTTCTCACGGCTTGGATGGGTTAATACAACATTAGTTAGTTATCCAAGTTAATTTTACACCTGAGACCATATAAAACAATTTTGGTTCTTATTTTATTATATAACCTCAGTCACAGATGACACAACAAGCGTTGTAGAGATACGCCATGAATTAGTAATACTTATTGTCATAGTCGCTAAAAAATACTTTGAAACTAGCTTTCACGGATTTTTGACATAGTTGGCACACGATACCAAATTTTTGAGAAAGTAGTGTAAAGTGGAAAAAATCTTGACCTCAGGTGCGACTCGAACCCGTGACTTTGGTATACCAGCCTACCGCTCTACCAACTCAGCTCAGCAGCAGCAGCAGCAGGTAGCTCAGTTGGCAGAGCGATGGGCTGGTATCCCAGGGACACGGGTTCGACTCCCACCCGAGGTCAAGAATTATTCCAGATTTCCTTTCTTTCCGAGAAATTCAGATGAAGTTTGTCTCACCCCTCTCGTTTTGTATCCTCGTACATTGAAACCTCGTGTCACCTTACCGAGTGAGTTCCAGAATATGTTTTAATACAGAAATATTTATTATATATCATGTCATGTTTATTTTTTTCATAAATAAAACACATCGGCAATTAGTGTGAGTTTTAAAATCACGGGTTTCACAAATAAATCAAAAAATCGGTTAAAATTAACATAAACACAAGACAAGCAACGCCTACGTACGCCATGTATTCAAATTTAACTCCCATTCTCCCTCAAGTCTCAAGTGTCACGTTGGTTGTCATGGAAACATTTAAGGCGTTTTTACATTGTTAATGCGTTCTTAGACGATAATCCAATAAACTGACCGACTGCTGTCATTGGTGGGTTTACAGTGCTCATACACAAGTAAGGGCGTCTTTTAAAAGCTTATCTACATATGTTCCGAATTCCATTTGAATCCGTTCAGCTATTTTTAAAGAACAAACACATCGAAACCTCAAACATATTTTTTTTTACAAATCGTCACAACTCTAGACAAATTGGCAGCTGTACCTTATATCCCCATAATAAAATCAGTTTGAAGCGCTTTATCGTCTGACACCGCAGCGAAGTTTTAAAATATCTACGATCCTACAACTTTGAATAAACTTTAATGACACCGTAGAGATGTAACTCTGAGACACAACTCCCGTCTAGAGAGATATATATTTCATTATACATGAATAGAAAGAATAAACGACAGGTCTTCGAGACTGTCATGTATGTGGGTAGTTTTTAGTTACGAATATACCGTGTATTGGAAAGTGTCTTGCTTCATTCCTGCTGTTCCCAATATTTGCAATATTTCACTGGCGACGACAAATAAGTAATCTGTGCGTGCATTGTATTGCGTTAATAAACAGTAAACAAGGAAAAGTACGAATAAAATGTCTATCGGCAAGATAAGGGAATTTAAGATCGGCACGGACGATTGGAGGTTATATATTGAGCGACTCGAGCAATACTTTTTGATTAACAAAATTGCGGACGATTTAAAGGTGCCATCCCTAATAACAGTTATGGGTGCCGAAAGTTATGAGCTATTAGTGAGTTTGTGTACCCCAACGAAACCGAGTGCAAAAACATTTAGGGAACTAACCACCATTATGGAACGTCATTTACAGCCGAAACCGAGTGCATTAGCCGAGCGTTATAAATTTCGGCATAGGACGCAGGCTAGCAACGAAAGTATAGCAGAGTATGTAGCCGTTTTGAAAAGAATGTCAAAGACTTGCGAATTTGGACTATGGTTAGAAGAGAGCCTCAGGGATCAGCTGGTATGCGGAATAAGCAGTGAGACGATACGACAGCGGCTATTCGCGGAAGAAAGTTTGGATTTTGTTAAGGCGTACAGCTTGGCAGTGAGCTTGGCGGCTGCCGAGAAGGATGCGGCCGTAGTCGAGGGTTCTTGTAAGAAGCAGACCGAGAGCAAGCTGACCGACTGCTTAGCCATGGCGGGAGCATGGCAACGGAACGCAGGCACCGTGACGGGAGATCGGATGCAAGCTACCGGCGGGCAGTCGGGAGACTCTGGAGTAAGCAGGCAGTCTGGGCAACGCGGGCATTTCTCGACGCGGGGTCAGTATAGGAGCGGACAGCGCACGGGCGGTGGCGCGAAGCCGCCTACAGCGGCGGGCCAGCGCGGCCAGTGGCAGCAGCAGTGCACAGTGTGTGGGAACACCCACGCCGAGGCGCCGGCGCAGTGCAAATTTGCGCGATACGTGTGCCGTGTGTGCAACCGCGAGGGACACCTGCGGCGCGTTTGTCCTAACATAACGGGCCACCATAGGGTAGAAGCTTTGGTAGACCCGGACACTGACGGCAGCGATGAGGTAATTATAGTTAACATGAATAATTTATCTATTCCGGATTGTAAACCAATAATGGTTCCGATTAATGTGCACAATAAATGGATAAGCATGGAATTAGATACAGGCTGTGCAGTAAGTTGTATAAGTTTAAAAACATATATGCGTGATTTTGCCGATTTACAAATAAAGAAGAGTAATGTGTTACTGAGATATTATACAGGTGAACTCGTAAAACCTATTGGGGTAATAAAACCGTTAGTTAAATACCTAGATCGGGAAGAAATTCTAAACTTATTTGTTATTGAAAACGGTAAAACGCGTCTTTTAGGAAGACAGTGGATAGCGGCCCTAAATATTATCCAGTTACCGAAATTTGATGAGTACAGGTTAGGGTACGTTAATAGCATATGTGAAGACGAAAGCTTTAATATTACGGAATTCAGTTCCAGATTCTCTAAGGTGTTCGAAGAGGGTTTGGGTCGGTTCACGGGCGGCCAAGTGAGCATCCACCTGCGGCCCGAGGCGCGGCCAGTGTTCCTGCGCGCGCGCCCGCTGGCCTACGCCCTGCGCGCGCCGGTGGAGCGCGCGCTGGAGCAGCTGGTGCGCGACGGCGTGCTCACTCCCGTCGACCGCTCCGACTGGGCCACACCCATCGTGCCCGTTGTAAAAAAAGATGGTAATATTAGAATATGCGCCGACTATAAGCTGACTATAAATAAGGTTCTGGAAGTTGACCGTTATCCACTACCCAGAGTAGAAGATCTACTGGTTCGCCTGGACGGCGGAGACAGATTTAGTAAAATTGATTTATCGCAAGCGTATGCTCAGTTTGAGCTAGATGAGTCCAAGAAATGCACCGTGATAAATACACATAAAGGACTTTTTATGTATAATCGGCTGGTGTACGGGTTGTCGTCCAGTCCGGGTATTTTTCAGCGTCGATTAGAACAATTGTTTGCGGACCTGCCTCATGTGGGGGTCTTCCTAGATGATATTATTATTACGGGAATAGATACCAAGAGTCATATCGCCAATTTGTACAAAGTTTTCGACCGATTACAATCGTTTGGGCTACGGGTAAAAAAAGAAAAGTGTGCATTTTTCCAAAAAACGGTACATTATTTAGGTCATGTCATTAGCAAAGACGGGGTGCGGACGTGCCCGGAAAAGGTTAAGGCGATCACTAACACCCCGGCTCCCACAAATGTATCAGAGTTAAGGGCGTTCATAGGTCTAGTGATGTACTATTCAAAATTTGTAGCAAACGTGAGCACAATATTAGATCCCTTATACAGGTTACTGAGGGCAGGTGTCAGTTTCGAATGGAATGACGAGTGCCGGGTAGCTTTTGATAGGATCAAAAATGCATTATGCTCTAATCAGGTGTTAATGCATTACTCTGTATCGCTGCCACTAGTTTTGACTTCGGACGCAAGTGGCGTCGGTGTCGCCGCGGTAATATCGCATCTCACGGAGGAAGGCGAGCGGCCCATTGCCTATGCGTCGCGGGCGCTGACTGCAGCTGAGCGCGCATACGCGCAGATTGATCGCGAAGCATTGGGAATTATTTTTGGTATAAGGAAATTTCACCAATATTTATATGGTAGAAAGTTTACCTTAAGAACGGATCATAAACCATTGACGCACATATTTGGTAGTAAGGTGGGAATACCAGTAATGGCTGCGTCACGAATACAGCGCTGGGCCGTCCTTCTGTCCGGATATGACTATGAAATTGAATACGTGGCGTCAGCTAAAAATTGCGCAGATGCTTTGTCTCGTTTGCCACAGGCCAGCAGCAACGACCACCGGCCAAACTCAGAGGTAACTTATGTTAATTTCGTAGAAGATTTTTTACCAGTAACGAATGAAGACGTTACTGAAAGAGCGAGTTACTTGGGATCAAATTATTTCGGGGAGAAACGTAAAATTCGTATTGTGGCGGGCAAGTTACCGCAGATTGTCTGTAACACCTAGTTGAACACTAAAGAAGGAAAACATTATGCGAAGGAAAACATCGTGATCGTTCTAATTCCTATAAAGCCTCTTGGTTGGAAGGTGGGAAGGCAGTCGCTTTCGTTAAACTAGTAGCGCCTACGTCAAATCTTGTCGGTAGGAAGAAGATTGGCCAATAAATAGTAGCATATCTACATTGTATCTTAATTAATCTATACTTTTACCCAGAATCTTGTATCTAGATTAGCCCGAGGACATATTAACAACTAAGTTGGAGAGTATTGCGTGTACAACAAGCTTTAGGTACTTACTTTGTTAACCGTTACTGTAAATAAGTTCGTAATTTGATGAATTCAGTGGGAGGATAATTGATTGAATGCTATCAGGTTTATTTTGGGAATAGTCGCGTTACCTTTGATTTGTGGTGGTTAAATTTAATATTTAAATATATAATATAATATAATTATATATTTAAATATTATTATTTATTATTATTATTTGTATGTCTTTCCCATCACGGAACAATGGTGTTCCGGACCTTTGGGAGGCGTGCGCGGAGCCGAAGCCAACACGCAGAGGCCCTTTCGACAATTTAATGAAATGTAAGGGGTACACCGAGCGGATGTTGCACCTGCCCGAGTCATGGGACGCACGCAGAGGCAGCACCCGCCAGGGTGTATAGACTATTGAGATTTAATGGAATCTAACATATGCTGGACTATTAGGTGAAAGCGGTGGACTAAATACTGGGTTATGGAGAATAAAATCGGACGTCTGCCTAACAAAACGGTAATCAATTTTATTTCCGGCAGACGGTGACTCGCCCACATAAGATGGGCCCCCACAAAAAGCGACATCTAAGATGGCTCGAGGGCAACACCGGTATGAGGGCTGGGGGTAGAGAGGTGTCACTGGACTTTAAACATATAGCCAACTCGCCACTTAGGTTTCCACATCTACCCTCGAGAACACAGCTCTCGCGACCCCACTCTGGACGGCCGGTTAAGGCAAGCCAGAGGCGGAGGACTTGGTCGGACGACGGAGTCCCCCAGGAGCGCTCAGGTACGTGGGGTCGCTACTCCCCAACAGCTCGCCACAAGCTGCCCTGCGTTGACTGATTGCACCGGTGGAAACCAGTGGGCGATGGGGTCGTCACATCCCTACGCCTTTATTATTATTAAATATTTAATAATCCTTTTCTTTTTTATTTGTAATATTCCTATTAAAAATTACATTTGCTATTTAAATTTTTATAAATTAACGTTAAAAATTAAATTATATATATATATATTTATTTAATTTAATATTAAATAATTTTATATATTAACTTAGTATTTGAACCATTTTTAATATTTTTTATTTAAAAAAAAAAAAATTTTTAAAAATAAGCTAAAATAAGCTTTTGGGTTCATACCTCAAATATAAAGGAAATCCCTTTTTTTTAAAAAATAAAGTGCCTGATTAAAAGGATTATCCTGATAGGGTAAATTATGTAGAATTCTACCTTTATTATATTTTATAGAGTTAAACTATATCTAATAATATCAAAAATTATTGTGCATCATACACTAAAATATAATATTAAAAACTTATAATTCTTATAAAAATATTTATTTATATTTTATATTTTTTTTATAAATTCAAATAAAATATTTTTTTTATTTATTTTATTTTTTAGAACATTAATTTCTATTTCCTCTAATTCATGATTCGGTTGTTGAATTGGCCTAGAAATTAATTTATTGAGATTTATCCCCCTAATCTCCAACCCAAAAAATTTATTTTCTTCAGAAGCATCTTTAAAATATTTCCTCGTACAATCTATTGCATCAATTAATTTTTTATTTATTATTTTAATAAAAATATTATTTATAAAATTAAATATAAATATATTTATTTCTATTATAATAAACTCCACCCTCTTAATAAAAATAGGTTCTACCCCCTTTCATTTTTGATTTCCTAATATTATAGAAGGTTTATCTTGATTAAATTGTTTTATTTTAATAACATGACAAAAAATTTCCCCCATAATTTTATTATCATATTATTTTCATAATAAATTTTTAATTATTATTTTAATTCTAAATGTTATCATCGGAGCTATTGGTGGATTAAATCAAACTTCTTTACGTAAATTAATAGCTTTTTCATCAATTAATAATTTAGGATGAATATTATCCTCAATTATAATTAGAGAAAATTTATGACTATTTTATTTTTGTTTTTATAGTTTTTTAAATAGAATATTATGTTTTATATTTTTTTTATTTAATGTTTATTTTATCAATCAATTATTTATCATCAATTTAAACAATATAATTAAAATATCTTTAATAATTAATTTTTTATCTTTAGGAGGATTACCCCCATTTATTGGATTTTTCCCAAAATGAATAGTAATTAATTTTCTATTAAAAACTGACTTTTTTATTTTAACATTTATTTTTATTATAATAAGATTAATTATATTATTATATTACATTCGAATTATTTATTCTTCATTAATATTTAATTATTTAAAATTAAAATGATTAAAAATTAAAATTAAAAATAATTCTTTTTTTTTTATTAATTTTTTAAGAATAATTTCTTTATTAGGTATAATTACTAGAACTTTTTTCTTCTTGTAAGTAAGGTTTTAAGTTAAATTAAACTAATAATCTTCAAAATTATCTATAAAGAAATTTCTTTAAGCCTTAGATATTTTATTCAACTTAAAATTTGCAATTTTATATTATATTATTTAACTATAAGACTTTATAATTTTAATAAAAGAGAATTTTTCTCGTTAATAAATTTACAATTTATCGCTTACTCCTCAGCCATTTTATTAGCGAAAATGACTTTATTCAACAAATCATAAAGATATTGGAACATTATATTTTATTTTTGGAATTTGAGCCGGAATAGTAGGAACTTCATTAAGTTTATTAATTCGAGCAGAATTAGGTAATCCTGGATCTTTAATTGGTGATGATCAAATCTATAACACTATTGTTACTGCCCATGCCTTTATTATAATTTTCTTTATAGTTATACCCATTATAATTGGTGGATTTGGAAATTGATTAGTACCATTAATATTAGGAGCCCCAGATATAGCTTTCCCCCGAATAAATAACATAAGATTTTGATTATTACCCCCCTCTCTCATACTGCTAATTTCAAGTAGAGTTGTAGAAATGGAGCTGGTACAGGATGAACAGTTTACCCCCCACTTTCATCTAATATTGCTCATAGAGGAAGATCAGTAGATCTTGCTATTTTTTCTTTACACTTAGCTGGTATCTCATCCATTTTAGGAGCTGTTAATTTTATTACAACTATTATTAACATACGCCCTAATAATATATCATTAGATCAAATACCATTATTTGTTTGATCAGTGGGTATTACTGCACTTCTTCTCCTCCTATCATTACCGGTATTAGCTGGAGCTATTACCATACTTTTAACGGACCGAAATCTTAATACATCATTTTTTGACCCAGCTGGAGGTGGTGACCCTATTCTTTATCAACATTTATTTTGATTTTTCGGACATCCAGAAGTTTATATTTTAATTTTACCCGGATTCGGGATAATTTCCCATATTATTTCACAAGAAAGAGGTAAAAAAGAAACATTTGGATGTTTAGGAATAATTTATGCTATGTTAGCAATTGGATTATTAGGATTCGTTGTTTGAGCACATCATATATTTACTGTAGGTATAGATATTGATACTCGAGCTTATTTTACATCTGCCACAATAATTATTGCCGTTCCTACAGGAATTAAAATTTTTAGTTGACTAGCCACACTTCACGGTACTCAAATTAATTATAGACCATCAATATTATGAAGATTAGGGTTTGTATTTTTATTTACAGTTGGAGGATTAACGGGGGTAATTTTAGCTAATTCATCTATTGATGTTACACTTCATGATACTTATTATGTAGTAGCCCATTTTCATTATGTTCTTTCAATAGGAGCTGTATTTGCCATCATAGGAGGATTTGTTCACTGATACCCATTATTTACAGGGTTATCTATAAATCCTTATTTTTTAAAAATTCAATTTTTCACAATATTTATTGGTGTAAATTTAACTTTCTTTCCCCAACATTTTTTAGGGTTAGCTGGAATACCTCGTCGTTACTCAGATTATCCTGATACTTACACATCGTGAAATATTATTTCCTCATTAGGATCTTATATTTCTTTAATTGCAACAATATTAATATTAATTATTATTTGAGAATCTATAGTAAAAAAACGAATTATTTTATTCCCGTTAAATATAAATTCTTCTATTGAGTGATATCAAAATCTTCCCCCAGCTGAACATTCATATAATGAATTACCTATTTTAAGAAATTTCTAATATGGCAGACTATATGTAATGAATTTAAACCTCATTTATAAAGGAATATCCTTTTTTTAGAAATGGCAACATGATCTAATTTTAACCTCCAAAATGGAGCTTCCCCATTAATAGAACAAATTATTTTTTTTCATGATCATACTTTAGTTATTTTAATTATAATTACTATTTTAGTAGGATATTTAATAATTAGTTTATTTTTTAACTCTTATATTAATCGATTTTTATTAGAAGGACAAATAATTGAATTAATTTGAACAATTCTTCCAGCAATTACTTTAATTTTTATTGCTTTACCTTCTTTACGATTATTATATTTATTAGATGAATTAAATAACCCATTAATCACTTTAAAATCAATTGGTCATCAATGATATTGAAGATATGAATATTCTGATTTTAATAATATTCAATTTGATTCATATATAATCCCCCAAAATGAAATAAATAATAGTAACTTTCGCCTATTAGATGTTGATAATCGAATTATTATCCCTATAAACAACCAAATTCGAATTATAGTAACAGCAACAGATGTTATCCATTCTTGAACAGTTCCATCATTAGGTGTAAAGGTAGATGCCAATCCAGGTCGATTAAATCAAACTAACTTTTTTATTAATCGACCTGGAATTTTTTATGGGCAATGTTCAGAAATTTGTGGGGCAAACCATAGTTTTATACCAATTGTAATTGAAAGTATCTCAATTAAAAACTTTATTAACTGAATTAATAATTATTCTTCATTAGATGACTGAAAGCAAGTACTGGTCTCTTAAACCATTTTATAGTAAATTAGCAATTACTTCTAATGAATTTTTAACCATTTAATTAATTTTACTTTAAAGATTTAGTTAAAAAATAACATAAATATGTCAAATTTAAATTATTACTTAATAATGTAATATTCTTTTATCCCTCAAATAATACCAATTAATTGAATAATCTCCTTCTTTTTTTTTATTTGTGTATTTATTTTATTTAATATTTTAAATTATTATATTTTTAATTTAAAAATAAATAACATAAAAAACAATAAAAAAACATCATTAAAAAATTTCAATTGAAAATGATAAACAACTTATTTTCAATTTTTGACCCAACCACTAATTTATTTAATTTATCAATTAACTGAATCAGAACTTTAATTGGTTTAATATTTATCCCATACTCTTTTTGATTAATCCCTAATCGATTTATAGTATTATGAAATATTATCTTAAATACTTTACATAAAGAATTTAAAACTTTACTAGGTTCAAATGGATTGAATGGATCAACTTTTATCTTTGTTTCAATATTTACATTTATTCTTTTTAATAATTTTTTAGGATTATTTCCATATATTTTTACAAGTACTAGTCATTTAACCTTATCTCTATCAATCTCTCTCCCCCTATGATTAAGATTTATATTCTATGGATGAATTAATAATTCTCAACATATATTTGCCCACATAATCCCCCAAGGTACTCCAAGTATCTTAATACCTTTTATAGTTTTAATTGAAACTATTAGTAATATTATTCGACCAGGAACTTTAGCTGTTCGATTAACAGCAAATATAATTGCAGGACATTTATTAATAACTCTTTTAAGAGGGACTGGCCCTCATATAGCATCTTATTTTGTTATTTTATTAGTTATTATTCAAATCTTACTAATAATTTTAGAATCAGCTGTAGCTGTTATTCAATCTTATGTTATTTCTATTTTAAGAAATCTTTATGCTAGAGAAGTTAATTAATTTTTAACCAATGACAACACATCATAACCACCCATATCATTTAGTAGATTATAGTCCTTGACCTTTAACAGGAGCTATTGGAGTTTTAACTTTAGTTTTTTTTTTTTTTTTTTTTTTTTTATTGTTTATTTGTAAATAGGCTTATGATAGCACTTTTACAAGTCAGTTTTTAAATTACATATTAAACCTGTACAAACATGTTTAAAAAATATACATCCAATCTATATAAATTATAAATTACAAAAAACATCATTATCATCTATAAATTCATTAATTGTATAGTAAGCTTTCTTTACCAAATGTCGTTTAATAGTACATTTAAATTGATTCATTGACAGTTCTTGAATACTAGTCGGTAACTTATTGTAAAACCGTACGCAGTTTCCCATAAATGACGTGCTAACTTTACGGAGCCGGTATCCTGTAATAGCTAATTTATTTTTATTTCTTGTGTTAAAACTATGAATATCACTATTTATTCTGAATAAATTCAGATTCTTACGAGTGTACATTATACTTTCATATATATACTGTGAGGCAACTGTGAGAATATTTACGTCTTTAAACAAATGTTTTACTGGGGCACGTCTACCTAAATTGAAAATATTGCGTATAGCTCGTTTTTGTAAAACTAAAACAGAATTAATATCAGCGGCTTTGCCCCACAATAAAATGCCGTAACTCATGACGCTATGGAAATAACTAAAATATACAAGCTTTGCCGTCTTGGCGTCAGTAAGCTGACGAATTCGTTTGACCGCATAAGAAGCTGAACTAAGCTTACTTGCCAAAGTGGATATATGTGAGCTCCATTGCAATTTGGAATCTAAAGTAATGCCAAGAAATACAGTTGCATCCTCGAACTTAAGAGTTTCGTCTTTTAGTACAATCTGTGAATTATGTACATGCCGGACGTTGGGTAGTGAAAAACGAATACATTTAGTTTTCTTGGCATTGAGGAGCAAATTATTTGTAGTGAACCATTCGACTATAGAAGACAATGTATTATTTACTTCGCTAAAATTTTCTTGCTTTCTACTAACTTTAAATATGATTGAAGTATCATCTGCAAAAAGAACTAATTTGTGTTTTTGATTTACTGAATAAGGTAGATCATTAATATATATAAGGAACAACAATGGACCCAGAATTGACCCTTGAGGGACACCCATAGATATAACTGATCCAGATGATTTTACTTTATTTATTTCCACAGTTTGAATTCGGCCTTTGAGATAGGATCTTAGGAGATCGCGGGAATTATATTTTATGCCATAATGGTTGAGCTTTCGAATGAGAATATCGTGATTTACACAATCGAAGGCCTTCGACAAATCACAAAACACACCTATTGCATCTTGTGATTGTTCCCATGCTTCGAATATATGTTTTATTAAGGTTGCGCCTGCATCAGTCGTCGACCTGCCACGCGTAAATCCGTACTGATCGCTATGGAGTAGATTGTTCTTGATAAAATGTAATGATAGTTGTTCGTGGATAATTTTTTCAAAAATTTTGCTTACGGCAGGTAAAATAGATATGGGTCTAAAATTCGCGGGGTCTGATTTTGATCCGGACTTGAACAAAGGAATGATGCGAGTTACAGGTATAGTTAAATGATTTCATAACTTCAATATAAATTTATTAATTTTAGGATATATTATTACACTTTTAACAATATATCAATGATGACGAGATATTTGTCGAGAAGGAACTATACAAGGTAAACATACAATATTAGTTTCAAAAGGTCTTCGTTGAGGAATAATTTTATTTATTATTTCAGAAGTATTTTTTTTTATTTCTTTTTTTTGAGCATTTTTCCACAGAAGTTTATCACCCAATATTGAAATTGGAATAATATGACCCCCAATAAGAGTTATTCCCTTTAACCCATTTCAAATTCCTTTATTAAATACCATTATTTTAATCACATCTGGAATTACAGTTACTTGAGCTCATCATGCCTTAATAGAAAATAATTTTACCCAAACTACCCAAGGTCTCTTTATTACAGTCATATTAGGAATTTATTTCACTATCCTACAAGCCTATGAATATATTGAAGCACCTTTCACTATCGCAGATAGAATTTATGGGTCAACATTTTTTATGGCTACCGGATTTCACGGACTTCATGTTATAATTGGAACAATTTTTTTATCTATTTGTTTAATGCGACATATAAATAACCATTTCTCAAGTAATCACCATTTTGGATTTGAAGCTGCTGCTTGATACTGACATTTTGTAGATGTAGTATGATTATTCCTTTATATTTCTATCTATTGATGGGGAAATTAATTATTTATATAATATATTTAGTATATTTGATTTCCAATCAAAAAGTTTAATCTTTATTAATATAAATAATTATTACAATAATATTAATTTCAATTATTTTTATTATTTTAGCAAATATTATAATATTTTTGTCAGTAATTTTATCAAAAAAATCTTTTATTGACCGAGAAAAATCATCACCATTTGAATGTGGATTTGACCCAAAATCTTCAGCCCGAATTCCATTTTCCCTTCATTTTTTTTTAATTACAGTTATTTTTTTAATTTTTGATGTAGAAATTGCTTTAATCTTTCCCATAATTTCTACATTTTTATATGTAAACCTAATTATTTGAGCCAAAATTAGTTATTTTTTTATATTAATTTTAATTCTAGGACTTTATCATGAGTGAAATCAAAATATATTAAAATGAACTAATTAATTTTTTTTTAACTTAAAAATAAATATTAAAGGATAATAGTTTAAATTATAAAACATTTGATTTGCATTCAAAAAATATTAATTTTTTAATTTATCTTAATAAATAAGAAGCAAATAATGCATTTAATTTCGACTTAAAAGATAGAGTTTAATTAACTCCTTATTTATTAATTGAAACCAAAATAGAGGTATATCACTGTTAATGATAAAATTGAAATTTATTCTCCAATTAAAAAGAAATAAAAAGAATAAAATTAAGCTGCTAACTTAATTTTTAGTGGTTAAATTCCATTATTATTTTTATTTATATAGTTTAAATAAAACATTACATTTTCATTGTAAAAATAAAAATATTTATTTTTTATAAATATAAATAAATTATTTAAAGATTAAAAATCTCCTTAATATCTTCAATATTATGCTCTAATTATAAGCTATTTAAATAAATAAATAAAGCAAATAATATAATTATTATTCATAATACAAATCTAAATAAATAAATTTTAAAATTATTTATTTGATAAAAATAATAAAAAATAGAATATTTTTTTAAAATTAAAAATATCCCTTGTCCACTATGTATCTCTCTTCACCCTATGTCAACAATTTTCAATAAATTTTGACCAAAATTTAAAAAATTATATCTTAAACCATAAGTAGATAAATTAGGTATAAATCATATTAATCTTAAAAAATTACTTAAAGTATAAGTACTTAAAAATTTATTTAAAGAATAAATTTTTATATTTCTTACCAAATATCCTATTAACATTCCAACTAATCTAACATAAATTACTATTATTTTTATATTAAAGGGTAAATAAATCATATAAGGATAAGAAAAAATTACTCATCTTAAAAATCTTCCTCTAATAACTCTTATAAATAATAATGTAAATATACTTTTTAATATAACATAATCTTCATCATATAAATTATAAACTCTTAATAAATTAAAATCATTAATTATTAAATACATTATTAACCGAAATCTATAATATATCGTTAACCCAGTAGAAATATAATATAAAAAAAAAAAAAATATATTTAAATATCTTAAAGAAACTAACTCTAAAATTATATCCTTAGAATAAAATCCAGCTAAAAAGGGAATCCCACATAAAGCTATATTAGAAATATTTAAACATAAAGAAGTAAAAGGCAAATAATGACTAATCCCCCCCATATAACGAATATCTTGAATATTATTTATCATATGAATTACAACTCCCGCACATATAAATAATAAAGCTTTAAATATAGCATGAGTTAGTAAGTGAAAAAAAGCTAATTCTGGTAAACCCATTCTTAAAATTCTTATTATTAAACCTAATTGTCTTAAAGTTGATAATGCAATAATTTTTTTTAAGTCAAATTCATAATTAGCCGTAATCCCAGCTATAAATATTGTTAATCCAGATAATAATAACAAAATTTTTAACATAAATAAATCTAACAATAAATTATTAAACCGAATTAATAAATAAATCCCAGCTGTAACTAATGTTGAAGAATGAACTAGAGCTGAAACAGGGGTAGGAGCAGCTATAGCTGCAGGTAATCATGAACTAAAAGGAATTTGAGCTCTTTTAGTTATAGCAGCTAAAATAATTATAATACCAACTATTTTTATTGAAAAATCATTAGATATAAAATTTAAATAAAAAATATAATTTCAACCCCCATAATTTATTATTCAAGAAATAGAAATTAAAATACAAACATCCCCAACTCGATTAGAAAGAGCTGTTAATATACCAGCATTATAAGATTTAATATTTTGATAATAAATCACTAAACAATAAGACACTATTTTTTTTTTTTTTTTTTTTTTTTTTTTTTTTTTTTTTTTTTTTGAGAGGGGAAAATGCGTTACGCATACCGTCCGGGTGCGGGGACGGACCCGGAACGGTTATGTGGGACTCCCTGTTGGGCTGATGAGACCCCAGGTATACCCACTAAAAACCCCTCTGTCTGCCGCCAGTGTGCTATAGCGGTGGGCTGCAGGAACGCTTGCGCTTAACTTCTACAGCACTACCAGCACTTGTCCGTTAGCCGGACCACCTCCGGAAGCCCATGTTGTCCTCTATCGCCGTTTGCCATATATAATGGCCACCCTCGCCGGGACTTGGAGGTGTTTGGATGACAGACGTCCCCGTGCCTGTCATCCCAAGTTCCCTTACGGGGGCAGGCGGCGGTCGTTGGCGACTCGCCTGCGCCCGGTGCGTCTGCGGCGCCGTTGGTCGGCCATTGGTTCGACCTCCCTGGCCCGTTCCGCTTGCTCCTTCTGCAGCATGACATATTCGCAGAAGGTTTTAGCTGCTTCCCAGGACTTCTCGTCTTCTACCATGGCCTTAACCACGGCCGGTAACGACAAGTCCTGTCCTACTGTCGCAATTAGGTCGTCACGCTCCGGCCCCCACGCTGGGCATGCCTCTAGCGTGTGATGTGCGGTGTCCGATGCGGCACCACACTCGTGACACTCTTCTGTGGGCTCTCTGCCGGCAATTTTGTGCAGGTATCTCCCAAAGCAGCCGTGCCCCGAGAGAACCTGCACAAGCCGGAAGGTGAGAGCACCATGTGACCGCTCCAGCCACTGTGGTAACACCGGCCGGATCGCCGCTATCGTCCGGACACCAGCACTTGGTCTCTCCAGACGTTCCATCCACGTGGCGACTGCCTCACGGGAGAGCTCCTCCCGTTTTGCTCTCACCTCTGCCGGCGCTGGCCAGAAGTCTCGGGCTCGCGCCTCCTCACGCCAGAAAAAGGCAGATGCGAGGGTTTTTGCGTCCAGGTCCCATGGAAGAGACCCTGCCAGCACACATGAAGCCTCGCCAGAAATCGTTCGATAGCCCCGTATGGACCTTATCGCCATTACCCGTTGCGCTTGGCGCAGTTGGGTGGAGCTCCGGCTATTAAGGTCCTCAGCCCACACTGGGGCTCCGTACAGGGCCATCGAACGGACTACTCCCGCATAGAGACGCCGGCAGGACGACTTCGGCCCTCCAATGTTCGGCAGCAGGCGACTAAGCGCACCCGCCGCACCAAGTAGCTTTGGTGTCAGTTGCTCAAAGTGGGCTTGGAAGTTCCAGCGGCTATCCAACGTCATGCCCAGATACCGCATAGTTGGTCTGACGGCTATCTGGACACCACCCACGATGATCTGAGCCCCCACCGGGGGCGCCCTGCGAGGTCCGTGGAAGCAAATGGCCTCCGATTTGTTCATGGCGACCTCTAGGCCCAGCCGTTTAATTTTGCCCACTGTGTGCGCAACTGCCGCCGTGGCGAGGATAGCGGCTTCCTTAAACGAGGCCCCCCGCGCCGTCACAAGTGTGTCGTCCGCGTAACATATCAGGGTGACCCCACGCAGGAGAGCTCCCCGCAGGACCCAATCATACCCAATGTTCCACAGGAGTGGTCCTAGCACCGACCCCTGTGGAACACCGCACACCATCTCCCGTCTGCCCCACGCATGTTGCCCGGGGAAGGCCACGTACCTCTGATGGAGGTAGGCCCTCACAATACGGCTGATATGGTGGGGCACTTGGTGGTAGAGCAGTGCCTCGTTAATGCACTCCCAGGGGAGGGTATTAAAGGCATTGGCAATGTCGAGCGACACTGCCAAGACGACCTCTCCCTGGGACACTGCATCCGCCGCGAGCTCCTTTACCCGCAGGATCGCGTGCACGGTAGAGCGACCGCACCGAAAACCGTATTGGCACTCCGCCAAGTCCGGCCCGTCCGTCCCTAGGTGCCTGATGAGGCGGTTCGCAATAATCCGCTCAAAGAGCTTGCTAACCTCATCAAGCAACACGATGGGCCGGTACGCCGATGGGGACTCCGCAGGACGACCCTCCTTTTTAATTAAGACCAGCCGCCCAACCTTCCATGTGCCAGGAAGGCAGCCCTGATCCAGGCATGCACTGAACAGCCGACATAGTCTCGGCGCCACAGCTTCCATGGCGAGCACCCACGCCCTGCCCGGTATTCCATCCAACCCAGGAGCCGTGTTTTTGGCTCGAAGCCTGAGTATCGCCGCTCCTAACTCCCTCTCGGTGACAGGTGGCGTTTCCGCTTCGACTTCTTGCTGCCCTTGGGCTGCTCTAGGCGGAGCCATGGGCGGAGGACGCTGCAGCGGCCTGTGTGGGAACAGGGCCGAGACCACGTCATCAAGCAGCTGAGGCTGGAGACTCTGCGTCAGTGGGGGGGCCCAGGGTCGAAGCTTTTTCCGAACAAGCTTGTATGGCCTCCCCCACGGATCGTTGTTAAGAATCTCCAGGAACTCCTCCCGTGACCGATCAATGGCTGCTGCCATGGCGGTTTTTAGAGCCACTTTCGCGTCCTTGTACCTGGCGTACAAAGCCGCTTCGGTCGCTGCGTCCCGTCGCTGTCCGCTGCGGTGCCTCGTGTACCGGCGTCTGGCAGCCACGCACTCCTCGCGCAACTGCGCAAGGTTTGCAGACCACCAGTACACGGAGCGTCGAGGAGAGAAGGCCTTAGCTCTGGGCATGGCGGCGTCGCATACCTCTGTCATGCACTTGCGGAACCAGTCCGCTTCAGACTCGACGTCTACCGCGCCTTCAGGTTCCGCACTCCAGGTCTGCACCAAGGCCGCCAGTTCCAGAGACTCCCGGTCGAGTTTTCTGAGAACCCAGCGCGGGCCATTTTCGGCCGGGTCGTTCCGCCTTGGGGGAGGGGGTGCAGAGCGTGCTGTAACTCCAAACCGGATGTATCGGTGGTCCGATAGCGTCTCAGTGTCTGCCATTACCTCCCATCCCTGGACACGGCGCGCCAGGGCGGCGCTGGCGAACGTGATGTCCACAATGGAGCCGCCCTGTTGCCGCACGCACGTGTTCACCGTTCCGGTGTTAATGACGGTAAGATTGGAAGCAATGGCCCACTCAAAGAGAGCCTGCCCTCGCGGCTCTGTTCTTGGGCTTCCCCACGCCACACATTTCGCGTTGAAGTCGCCTGCCACTATGACCGGGAAAGGATGCAGGCGACCGACTACGGCATCGACCTCGGCAAGGAAACCCTCAAAATCTGCGAGGCTTTTGTTGGGGGAAAAATAGACTCCGACCACTGCCAATTCCCCACAGACAACCGCGATGTGACCGTGGCCTTTTTTGACGCTTTTAAACGGGCTGGAGCCGGCAGCGCTCCGCGTTGTAATGGCCACGGTTTCGTCCAAATCAGCGACCCACTCGTCCTGAGCAGGAACCCTATACGGCTCTGCTACGACCGCAATGTGGATCGACCACTGTGCCATGCTCTGGTAGAAGAGATCCTGAGCTCTGGCACAGTGGTTGAGGTTCGCCTGAAGGAACTCAACTGTGGCCATTTAATCGACGGCCATTGTTCGAGCCTCCTCAGTCGCAGCCTGTACCGTGGCAGGCGATTCGACCGGCTGCGAGGGGGCCAGGAGGCCATCGGCAGCTTTACTCCCTTTATTGCTTTTGGCAGCTTTTGGCGCAGTGCACGTCTTGCTGCCTATCCTGTGCCCTGTTGGCTTCCCAGCAGCCTCACACTCAGCACAGTGCGGTGGAGAAGTGCATTGCGCTGCCTTGTGACCGCCCTTACCACACTGGAAGCAGTCCTGGGACCTGTCCGATTCCGCTTTACACTGCGCCCTCACGTGCCCGTTCTTAAAGCACCGGTAGCATTGCAGGGGCCTTTGCTCTAGCAGCTTTACCTGCGCAGAGACCCAGCCCACCAGGAGACGGCCACCTGCTACCACTCTCTTTGCTGCAAGAATAGGGCACCGAACCCACGCCGTGCCGAACCCCGAAAATCCTCGACGGATTTCTCCGGCCTTCACCTCCCCAACGGAGCATTCTCCGGCAAGTGCCACCGCAGCGACCACTTCTTCCGCGCAGACAGAATCATCTAGGCCGGTAACGCGAATCTCAGCAGTTTTTGAGGGCCTAGACACTCGTACGGTCTCGTTGCTGATTTTTGCTCTGAGCGCCTCCGCGAGTTTGTCAGCTTTGTCCCCGCTAGATGTTCCGGGGATCTCCAGGATGCATGCCCCAGTTGCTGCGCGCCGAAAACGCAGACCACCGGGGATGTCTAGGTCCGTAAGTTGGACTTTGGTCCGGGCCTCCGAGATGACGTCCTTATAAGTGACGCCCCTCTCCACAGCTCCCGGTTGTAAGGTCAGCACGACTGCCGCTGACCGTGGAGCTTTCAGCTTCTTGGCTTTAGCCTTCTCCGTCTGTTGCTGGGTAGAAGACGGAGCTTGGCTCTGTTGGCCCTTGCCCTTGCCCCTCTTGCCCCCCGTCACCTTATTCCATCCCTGAGACATGGAGCTGGGTGCAGGTGGTAGCGGGCGGGATGCTGGTTCTTTCAGCGCTTGAGTCGCACCCTTTATCCTCTTCTTGTTCCTCTTTCCGGTGGCGCTTTCAGCGACTCCAGGAGCTGTAGTGGACTGTGGCTTCTTAGTGGCATCTATGACTCTTACCGTCTTAGAGCCAGCAGTCCCTACTTCCGCCAAGGGGGCTGTAGTTTTCGCTGCCCGCTTCTTTTTGTCGGCTGATAGTGTCGGTCGCAGTTGTTGGGCCGGCAGCAGACGACCCTCAGCCTCGAGCCCATCCAGCCGTGCGCTCACTATGGCACCCGCTTGAATTGCCACTGCACGCATGAGGTCATCGTCCCTAATAGCGGGGTGGGCAGGAGGATTGGCTAGCCCACCAGTGCGTGGTGACGACATTACTCCCCTGGGAGGAAGTGGCGTGTTCGGCATATCTGCGTCCTGTGGTACGGGATCTGGCCGAGTCTCGCGGACAGAGCTCCATCTCCGCTGATTCCGGTCCTCCTCTACCTCCGCCTTTAGCTTGGCCAATTCCTCCCGAAGGCTGGCTACCTCTGCCTGCAGATTTTGATTTGCCGCCTGCAGTTGGCGAGTCTCATCCGTGATTAGGCGTGCGCTCAGTTTCTGGACCGCTTCCAGGATGACTTCCGATGCCTCCTTGAGCGCACGCACGAACGTCCCTTTCAGGTGCTTAGATTTTGTCGCCACGTCGACAATGATCGCAACCTGGGATGCCACCGATTTTGTAAGGTCAGCTGCTGTTTTGTGTTGAGCTTCGCTGTTTGACGAGGATGCGGAAAGTTCAACAGCGGCGCACATATTCCGCAGCTGCCTCGCCGTCTTCGCCTGGTTCGCAATGTCGGCCTCCGCCTCCATTTCAAGAGCCACTCGTTTCGCCTCGTTGAGGGCCCTTTGCGCCGCTGCTAGGCCAACGTATTGTCCTGTCGTGGGTGGACGGCCTCTTGACCGCTTGGCCACCTTGCCAGGCGATCCGGAGTGATCCGACTCAATTTCTGAGTCGTGGCTGGCGCTGACCGACTGAGCATCAGCCCAGAAGCGCCCTCCCAGGTAGGAGGCCCCCGATGTGCTCGAGTTCGATCGTGATCGAACCGTGACGAGCGTGCCGACTGACGATTGATCGTCCTCCTCCGAGATCATGTCTTTATTCTTAGCGCGCTCGCCCCCCTCCTCCGGATTGGGCCTCTGCGTGTCGCCGCCAGTCTCCTGGGCATCTGCCCTGTGCAGGCTCAGGGTTTGGCTCCGTTGGCACTTTCCCGGAGTCTGGGGCCGCCCCTTTGTCCGATGAGCGGTGGCGTGGGCCGTCCGAGAGGCTCCTGGCTCTTGCTCTTCTTCGCTAGGCTCCAAGAGCTCCACCCGCCTCCTTTTGTTACCAGCGCTCTCCGCAGCGCGGAAAGGGGCGGAGAAGGAAGTGCCTGCTCCGAGACCGGGTCGCGGCTTCGTCCCTACGGTCGGCAGACCTGCGTCAGAGTCTGAACCCGAAAGCGTATTGACTATCATCTTCTCGTCTGTCAAATACGACATTCGGGTCGTCTTCTTAATGCGGACGCCTTCGCGTGGATTCACCTCTGAGAGATGCGCGGCCCGGCTGAGAACCACCCGCGCCTCGGGTAGCGGGATTCGGCTCTTCAGCGTCGCTTTATTTTTATCGGCACTCCGCGGCTCACGCACGGTGCCATCCGATACCTTCTCTGCAGCAGTTTGGGCTTTAGTGGATGCCACTGGGGTGCTCTCAGCTACCGCTGCTTCCTCCTCGAACCTGACATCTTGCGGTGGAGGCTCCACTACTTGGCCTTGAAAAAGGCCGTTTCCACTTTGGCCCTGAGAAGGGCCTTTTACGTTTGTTTTTTGATTTGACATTGACATTTGTTGTTGTTCCCACGAGTATGGGACGATATATAAACTACACCTCGGGTGACGCCCATTCCGAAAGGTGTGGCTAATACTCCAGAGGTCGCCCGGTATCTGGAGGTTTTTACGACTTCGCTGTCGGGTGTTAAAGAGTTTTCCGTCTCGTAGGCCGGCCAATTAAGGCAAGTCTTCCGCTCCGCAAGCACAACCCGTACCCCATAACGCCACCAATGGGGGTCGTTGGGAAGATGCTGCGGGTTACGGGATTCAAGGGAAGCTGGCGTGCACTTCCCTAGAGTTTCTTGCGAAACTTCACCGCCTTTTTGCACGCTAACGACTGGACTCCTTCCAGCCATGCATCCCGTCGGCACGGTCCGCTCACCTTGGGATTAGGGATTTTTATAGTGGTTTACTCCACGAACACGTCGTCACGACCCAGTAGGCCGCTTCGCCACCATGAAGGGGCTGCATCCCTTGCCACCTCAGATGAGCTGAGGCATGCTGGGAGCAGCACCTGGCCCAGAGGCCTTCCCCCCCTCCCCCCGGGAATATCCCGGGTGTCGGGTTATTGGCAGCAATAGTAAACAAGCCCCAAAAGGGTTCGTTTACCATTGCCCCCAGGGCGCACCAGCCATGGAACATTCCCATCCCTGCCGATCCTCGCGGATCAACAACGATCTGAATGCCCCAGACCCTCGTGGAGGTTACCCGACCCTAGCGCCCCAAACAATAAGACACTAAGCCTAACCCATCCCAACCCAAAAAAATTCTAATTATATTAGGACTAATAATTAATAAAATTATAGAAAACACAAATAATAAAACTAATATAATAAAACGATTTAAATTCCTTTCTGAAGACATATATCTTTTTCTATAAAAAATTACAACAGAAGAAATTAAACAGACAAATATTATAAATAATAAAGATATTCAATCTAATAAAATTGATATAACAATTATATTAGAATTAAAAGAAATAACTTCCCATTCTAAAAATAAAATTATATTATTATAAATAAAATAAACTATAAATATAAAATTTATTATACTAAAAAAAAATAAAAAAAAAAATCTTAAAAAACAAATGAAATTTTTTTGAATAACCTAAAATGAATTTCTCATATTTTTGATACCACAAATCAATATTTTATTTAAATTATTTAAGTAAAATCAAATTATTCTATAATCAATTTTTATAATTAAAATATTTAAAGGTAATCAATGTAAAAATAACATCAAGTACTCCCGAGATACACCTGTATAAAAACTATAAATCCCACAATAATATTTACCATGCTGAGTATAAGAATATAAATATAATCTATATCCTGCACTAAAAAAAGAAATTAATATTAAAAAAATTATTGAAAATCAACATCAACTAACTAATCTATTAATTAATATAATTTCCCCTATTAAATTTAAAGATGGGGGAGCAGCTATATTTCTAGATATTAACAAAAATCATCATAATCTTATAGAAGGGATAAAATTTATTATCCCCCTATTAATAAACAAACTTCGTCTATGTAATCGTTCATAATTAATGTTAGCTAAACAAAATATACCAGAAGAACATAACCCATGTCCAATTATTAAAACATAAGAACCCATGAACCCCCAATATCTTATTGTTATAATACCGCCAATAACTAATCTTATGTGGGCTACTGAAGAATATGCAATTAAAGATTTAATATCTACCTGACAAAAACAATTTAAACTAACATAAAATCCCCCTAATAATCTAATAATAATTCAAATAAAATTAAATTTTAACCCTACTTGCTGTAAAAAAATTATTACCCGTAATAGTCCATACCCACCTAATTTTAGTATAATACCAGCTAAAATTATTGAACCGGAAACTGGAGCCTCTACATGAGCTTTAGGTAATCATAAATGAACAAAATATATTGGCATTTTCACTAAAAAAGCTATAATTATTCTAAAATAAAGTAAATATAAATCCAAATTTAAAAACTTTAAAAAATAAATTATAATATAATTTCCCTCATTAAAAATAAAAAAAACCCCTAATAATAAAGGCAGTGAAGCAAATAAAGTATAAAATAATAAATATAAACCTGCCTGAATTCGTTCAGGCTGATACCCCCATCCCATAATCAATAATAAAGTAGGAATTAATCTCCCCTCAAAAAATAAATAAAACATAAATAAATTTATAACAGAAAAAGTTATAAATAATATAATTAATAAAAAGATAATATTAAATAAAAAAAAATTAATATAAAATTTTACCTTAAATAAATTTTCTCTGGCCATTAATATTAAACCACAAATTCAAATTCTTAATAAAATTAACCCAAAAGAAATTATATCACAGCCAAACATATATCTTAAATTACTAAAATTATATAATCTTACTTTTAAAATTATAAATAAAAATATTATAACAAATAAAAGTATTTGAACCAATCAAAATACATTTTTTATAAAACATAAAGGAATCATAAAAATTATTATAAATAAAAATTTTATCATCTATAATAAATTAAATCTTTGAAAATAATCATTCCCATGAGTCCGAATCATTGAAACTAAAATTGACAGTCCTAAAGCCCCCTCACAAACTGCAAATACTAAAAATACTATAAATATATATATATTATAATTTATAAATCTTAAAATTATTAATATAAATAAAAAAATTCTTAAAATCATAAATTCTAATCTTAATAAAATAATTAATAAATGCTTATGTTTAGAAACAAAAATTAAATTCCCAATAATAAATATAAAAATAACTACTAATAAAATATCATATAATTTCATTAGTAATTTTTGTTTTTATAGTTTAAAAAAAACATTGGTCTTGTATACCAAAAATAAGATTTTTCTTTAAAAACTTCAAAGAAAAAGAAAAATCTTTATCAATAATCTCCAAAATTATTATTTTTATTAAACTATTCTTTGAAATTATAATATTATCTTTATCAATAATAACATTATCGTTATTTACATTTTTTATAAAACATCCCTTATCTATAGGATTAATAATCTTAACTCAAACTATTTTCACCTGCTTACTAACAGGAATAATAATTAATACTTATTGATTTTCTTATATTTTATTTTTAACTTTTTTAGGGGGATTATTAGTCTTATTTATTTATGTCTCAAGAATTGCATCTAATGAATTATTTAAAAATAATTTTTTCTTTAATAAAATTATATTTATTTGTTTCAGATTAATTATTATTTTTAGATTATTTTTTTCCTATAAATTAAATTGAATAAATATTTATTTTAATGAAGAAATAAATAATTATTTTAATAATAATTTATTTTTTAACAATGAAAATAAAATTAGACTTTCAAAATTATATAATAATCAAACATTTTTAATAATAATAATAATAATTATTTATCTTTTTATTGCTTTAGTGGCAGTTGTAAAAATTACTAATATTTTTTTTGGACCTTTACGTTCATCAATATAATAATTTAACTAATGATAAATAACTATACACCTTTACGAAAAACTCACCCAATTCTAAAAATTATTAACGGATCTCTTATTGATCTTCCATCCCCATCAAATATTTCAACATGGTGAAATTTTGGATCTTTACTAGGATTATGTTTAATAATTCAAATTTTAACTGGATTATTTTTAACAATATATTATACCGCTAATATTGAAATAGCTTTCTTTAGAGTAAATTATATTTGCCGAAATGTTAATTATGGTTGATTAATTCGAACCTTACACGCTAATGGAGCATCTTTTTTTTTTATTTGTGTATATTTACATATTGGACGAGGAATTTATTATGAGTCTTTTAATTTAAAATTTACATGAATAGTAGGAGTTATTATTTTATTTTTATTATTAGGAACAGCATTTATAGGATATGTTTTACCTTGAGGACAAATATCATTCTGAGGAGCAACAGTTATTACTAATCTCCTATCAGCAATTCCATACTTAGGAAATATATTAGTTAATTGAATTTGAGGGGGATTTGCTGTAGATAACGCAACTTTAACCCGATTTTATACTTTTCATTTTCTTTTACCCTTTATTCTAGCAATAATAACAATAATCTACTTATTATTTTTACACCAAACAGGATCTAACAACCCCTTAGGAATTAATAGAAACTTAGATAAAATTCCTTTCCACCCATTTTTTTCCTTTAAAGATCTAGTAGGATTTTTAATTATATTATTTATTTTAATTATGTTAACTATAATTAACCCATATCTTTTAGGAGACCCTGATAATTTTATTCCAGCTAACCCTTTAGTTACCCCTGTTCATATCCAACCAGAATGATATTTCTTATTTGCATATGCAATTTTACGATCTATCCCTAATAAACTAGGAGGAGTAATTGCTTTAGTTATATCTATCCTAATTTTAATTATTCTTCCAATAACTTGTAATAAAAAAATTCAAGGAATTTAATTTTACCCCATTAGTCAAATATTGTTTTGATCAATAGTTACAACTGTTATCTTACTAACTTGAATTGGAGCTCGACCAGTAGAAGAACCTTATATTATCACAGGACAATTGCTTACTGTAATTTACTTTTCTTATTTCATCTTAAATCCATTATCAGGTAAATATTGAGATAATTTAATTTTTAACGTTAATTAGCTTAATTAATGAGCTTGATAAAGCATTTGTTTTGAAAACTTAAGAAAGAATTTTTATATTCTATTAATTTATACTAAAAAAATTTTATTTTAAATAAAAAAAATTTTTACACCAATAAACAATATTAAAAAATTTAAAGACAAAGGCAAATATCTTTTTCAAGCTAAATATATTAATTTATCATAACGATACCGAGGTAAAGTTCCTCGAACTCAAATAAAAAAAAAAGAAATAAATACTAATTTTAAATAAAAAAAAATTCTTAAATCATAACCTCCAACATATATTAAAATAAATAATATTCTTATAAATAAAATTCTAGAATACTCAGCTAAAAAAATTAACGCAAATCCACCACTTCTATATTCAATATTAAACCCAGATACTAATTCTCTTTCCCCCTCAGCAAAATCAAAAGGTGTACGATTAGTCTCAGCTAATCTAGAAGATAATCAACTTAAAGATAAAGGTATTATTAAAAATATAAATCAAATTATTATCTGATAATTATTAAATTTTAATAAATTAAAATCTATAATTATAATAATAACAGATAGTATAATTAATGCTAAACTAACCTCATAAGAAATTGTTTGAGCTACTGCCCGTAAACCCCCTAATAAAGCATAATTAGAATTAGAAGACCATCCTGCAACTATTAAAGTATATACCCCTATTCTAGTACAACAAAAAAAAAAAAAAAACCCTAATCTAAATCTAATTATATTAAAATAATAAGGAATAACCATTCAAATTAATAAAGATAAAAAAAAACTAAAAATAGGAGAAATATAATAAGCAAAATAATTTGAATACAAAGGATAAGTTGTTTCTTTAGTGAATAATTTAATAGCATCTCTAAAAGGTTGTAAAATTCCCACTATACCTAATTTATTAGGCCCTTTCCGAATTTGAATATAGCCTAATACTTTACGCTCCAATAAAGTTAAAAAAGCAACACCAATTAAAACCCCTAAAATTAATATAATTATCCCAATTAAAACTAATAAATAGTCCTTTAAAATCATTTACTATCTATATAATAAACTCTATATATTTATGATTTCTAAAACCATTACACTTATCTGCCAAAATAGCTTTAAATATAAACATACATATAAATAAAACTTAATAATAATCCCCCTTAATAAAATTATTTCAAATATTTGATCCTTTCGTACTAAAATATTTTAAATTTCTAAAGATAGAAACCAACCTGGCTTACACCGGTTTGAACTCAGATCATGTAAGATTTTAATGATCGAACAGATCAAAATTTTAAACTTTTGCATTTAAATTTTATCTTAATCCAACATCGAGGTCGCAAACTTTTTTTCTTATTCGAACTAAAAAAAAAAATTACGCTGTTATCCCTAAGGTAATTTAACCTTTCAATCATAAATTATGGATCATATAATCACTTATTAGTGTTTACTCATATATATATATATATATATATATTGTATAAAAAAAGTTAATTAAATTTTTCTATCACCCCAATAAAATATGTTTTTTAATTTAAATTTAACATTAATATAAAAATTTATAATTAATAACATATAAAACTCTATAGGGTCTTCTCGTCTTTTAAAAATATTTTAACTTTTTAATTAAAAAATTAAATTCTATAGATAAAAATAAGACAGTTTATATCTCATCCAATCTTTCATACAAGTCACCAATTAAGAGACTAATGATTATGCTACCTTTGTACAGTCAAAATACTGCAGCCCTTTAATTTTAATCAGTGGGCAGATTAGACTTTAAATTATTATCAAAAAGACATGTTTTTGATAAACAAGTGAATATAAAAATTTGCCGAATTCCTTATAATTAATTTTACAATTAAAATTATATTACAACATTAATTAAATTTAATCTTATATACTAATTTTATCATTATAATTAAAATTATAATGTTAAATTTTATTTTTTTATAAAAAATTAAATATTTTATTAAATTTTATTTTTAATGAAATTATTTATAAAAAATTATAATTTTTAAACAATATAAAATTTAAAAACTTCAAGATAATTTAATTTTTATTATAAAAATTTAAATTAAAGCTTATCCCTTAAAATATTAAATTTAATTTTCAAAAAATTTTATAATTAATTTTTTTTTAATTAAATTAAATTAAAATTAAATTTTTTTCTAAAAAAACTAGATATATTTAAAAACGATTAACATCTCATTTCCAATTAACTATGAAAAATATTTTTACCACAATAAATCCTTTAATTAATTAGCTCTTTTAAATTCGAGAATTTTTTTTCCTTAAAAATTTTTATTAATAAACTCTGATACACAAGATACAATAAATCAAATTTACTTTTTTAACAATTCATATTTCAACTATTTCAAATTTCTTTCACAATAATAATTTACTATAAATTAAATAATTTTTTCCCTATAAAATACTTTAACCCCCATTATAATATTTTATTAAAATTACTTTTATTAACAATTTTTATATACTAATTTTCCCCCCAATCAAATTAAATAAAATATATTATCTTTCCAATGTAAATGGAATGCTTAATCTCAAGCTCTAATTTGTTCTTTCTAGAAACACTTTCCAGTACCTCTACTTTGTTACGACTTATTTCAATTTTTAAATGAAAGCGACGGGCAATATGTACATATTTTAATTTTTAATCATTTTATTAAACTAAATAAAATTACATTTAAATCCACTTTCAATTTAATTTTTCAATTAATTTTCCATATAAATAAATTTATTGTAATCCATTATATGCTTAATTATAATCTGCATCTTGATCTGATTTAATTTTTATTTTAAATTTTAAAATATTAAATTTATTCAAAAATATTTTTTTAACAACGATATACAAAATTTTTAATTAAGTAAAATTACTCGTGGATTATCAATTAATAAACAGATTCCTCTAAATGAACTAAAATACCGCCAAATTATTTAAGTTTCAATAAATAATTATATACTATTTTAGTATTTATATTTAAATTTTTAATAATAGGGTATCTAATCCTAGTTTACAATAAAATTTATTAAATCATATCTTAATAATTAATTTTTAACTAAATTAAAATTTCACCTAATAATTTTATATTTAAATTAATTTTAACATATATTTATTAATAACTAATAAAATTTAATTTAACTTTTGTATAACCGCAACTGCTGGCACAAAATTTGTTATTAATTTTTATATTACTAAATCTTAATTTCTTAAATTTTTAATATTAATTACTACTAATCAAAATTAATCATTATTAAAACAATTAAAATTTATTACAAAAATTTATATGTAAAATAAATTAAAAAAAAATTTTATAAATCATAAAAAATTTATTTATATAATTTTTTTTTCGCATAGATTTTTTTTTTTTTTTATATTAAAATATTATATCTATAATATAATATAATTATATATTTAAATATTATTATTTATTATTTGTATGTCTTTCCCATCACGGAACAATGGTGTTCCGGACCTTTGGGAGGCGTGCGCGGAGCCGAAGCCAACACGCAGAGGCCCTTTCGACAATTTAATGAAATGTAAGGGGTACACCGAGCGGATGTTGCACCTGCCCGAGTCATGGGACGCACGCAGAGGCAGCACCCGCCAGGGTGTATAGACTATTGAGATTTAATGGAATCTAACATATGCTGGACTATTAGGTGAAAGCGGTGGACTAAATACTGGGTTATGGAGAATAAAATCGGACGTCTGCCTAACAAAACGGTAATCAATTTTATTTCCGGCAGACGGTGACTCGCCCACATAAGATGGGCCCCCACAAAAAGCGACATCTAAGATGGCTCGAGGGCAACACCGGTATGAGGGCTGGGGGTAGAGAGGTGTCACTGGACTTTAAACATATAGCCAACTCGCCACTTAGGTTTCCACATCTACCCTCGAGAACACAGCTCTCGCGACCCCACTCTGGACGGCCGGTTAAGGCAAGCCAGAGGCGGAGGACTTGGTCGGACGACGGAGTCCCCCAGGAGCGCTCAGGTACGTGGGGTCGCTACTCCCCAACAGCTCGCCACAAGCTGCCCTGCGTTGACTGATTGCACCGGTGGAAACCAGTGGGCGATGGGGTCGTCACATCCCTACGCCTTTATTATTATTATTATTATTATTAAATATTTAATAATCCTTTTCTTTTTTATTTGTAATATTCCTATTAAAAATTACATTTGCTATTTAAATTTTTATAAATTAACGTTAAAAATTAAATTATATATATATATTTATTTAATTTAATATTAAATAATTTTATATATTATATTATTTTAATAATTAAAATAATTAAATATTTAATATAATAATAATATTTAAATATATAATATAATATAATTATATATTTAAATATTATTATTTATTATTATTATTATTATTAAATATTTAATAATCCTTTTCTTTTTTATTTGTAATATTCCTATTAAAAATTACATTTGCTATTTAAATTTTTATAAATTAACGTTAAAAATTAAATTATATATATATATTTATTTAATTTAATATTAAATAATTTTATATATTATATTATTTTAATAATTAAAATAATTAAATATTTAATATAATAATAATATTTAAATATATAATATAATATAATTATATATTTAAATATTATTATTTATTATTATTATTCACTTTATTTATTTTTTATCTTAGGTTAGGCTATATAATATGATTATAAAAGTAAAATACAAAAACACATACAAAAACAATACAAAATACATATAAACATATTATAAAAACCTAACCTAGAGTGCCGCCGGCAACGGGGCAGGGCCCAGGCTGCCGGTGGTTAGGGCCGCAGAGAAAGGAACCGCCGGACTATACGCGCTGTGTCCAGGATTACTGCCTTCTGCATCTGACCCTTGATCCATCCACCTAGCGAGAGTCTCTCAAGATGTTGGTCGAGACTCTTCGCTATGAGACCGTTCGCTGAAACGACTATCGGAACAATGATCGTCGAGTCAACATCCCACATGGCGGTTATTTCGTGAGCCAAGTCTAGGTACTTACTGGACTTGTCCTTCTCGGCTTTCACGAGATTCTCGTCATGGGGGATGGTGACGTCGACGAGCACGGCCCGGCGCTGCGATCGATCTACCAGCACGATGTCAGGCTTATTGGCTACAATAGTCCTGTCCGTGATGATAGATCGATCCCAATAGAGCGTGGCACGACCATTTTCGAGAACTGGTGCAGGTGCGTACTTGTAGTACGGCACTTCGTGGTCCACAAGATCGTATTTAAGAGCAAGTTGCTGGTGAATAATCCTGGCTACGAGATTATGTCTGTGCAAGTACTCGCCGTTAGCAAGATGAGAACAACCAGAAATAATATGCCTGAGTGACTCTCCGGGACGGCGGCATGCCCGACAAATGTCGACCGTACCGTCCTTCAGGATATATTTCCGATAGTTATTCGTCATGATAACTTCGTCCGCAATTGCACAGGCAAAACCTTCGGTTTCTCCGAAGAGGTCCCCGAATCGTAACCAGTTCACCGACGCGGGCAGATCTACGTCGGGGCCCATGAGGGCCTTGTAGAACCGCCCGTGTAGCTCTTTGCTCTTCCATACCGTCTTGCGGTCCTCGGTGCTTAGTACCACAGGTTTGCGCCAATTCTCTTTTGCCAAGGAGAGCGGCGTGAGATTTCTGTCTACTGCCACCACATCACGATGCATCCCACACTCGTTGTTAAGGAAATAATTCCTAAGATTGTACACCTCACGGTTGTGAAGGTTTTTGGCGTTTAAAAAGCCGCGACCTCCACATTTCCGTGGGATGTACAATCTCATAACAGACGAGCGCGGGTGTAGCATACGATGTGTGGTGAGCAGTAGGCGAACTCTCCGATCCAGGGCATCCAGCTCGGTCTGGGTCCATCTTAGTATGCCAAAGGAGTATGTGAGCAGAGGCATTACCCAAGCGTTAAAGGCGCGCACTTTGTTGCCACCTGACAAAAGACTGTTAAGTACTTTTGTCAGCCGACCAAAGAAGCGCTCCTTCGTCGCCTGTCTAATACCAGCGTCCTCAATACCCAACGACTGTGACATACCAAGGTATTTATAGGTTTCTGCTTCAGAGATAGATCTGAACGACATTGTCTCAGAAGGTTGTAAATTTGTTGAATTTACTACTTTCCCCCGCTGTACATGCATAATCGCGCACTTATCGACACCAAATTCCATTTTGATGGCTCTACTGAAAACTGCGGTGGTTTGCAATAGCTCCAACAAATCTCGGTCATTTGGTGCAAATAGTTTGAGATCATCCATGTACAGAAGGTGAGAAATGACTTCACCCTCTCTCCGAAGCCGGCAACCTAGCCCTGAATCCTTCAACAGGGTGCTGAGAGGATTCAAAGCTAGGCAGAACCACAGGGGACTCAGACTGTCACCCTGGAATATTCCCCGCTCTATCCTTATAAAATCCTGCGGCCCAGGGGGACCATCTCTGTCTCCTGGTTGACAAAGGACTGTGGTCCACTGCCCCATACACGCGCCTAGGAAGGATATTAAAGCTGCATCAAGTTTATACAGCTCCAATATCCTTCTCAGCCATGAATGAGGCACCGAATCATAGGCCTTTTTATAGTCAATCCAAGCGGCTGAGAGGGTTCCCTTGTTCCGCCGAACTTGTTGGCAAATGGCCATGTCGATAAGGAGGAGCTCTTTAGTACCACGGGACCCAACCCTACAACCATTTTGAGAAGAGGCCAAAACATTGTTTGCGACAATATGCGCGTTAATTTTTGCTCTCAAAATGGATGTAAGGAGCTTGTAAAGCGTGGGCAAGCACGTGATGGGTCGATAGTTTTTAGCTTCCGTGGTACTACCGGACTTGTAGAGCAGGAAAGTTATACCAGTTGTTAAGGAAGGTGGCAGGGAACCAAGCTCAAGGGCTTGTTGAAATTGCGCAGCCAACCGTGAGTGCGAGCATCGAAACCATTTTAGCCAAAAGTTGTGCAATCCGTCCGGTCCAGGACTTTTCCAGTTTTGAGCCGTACGGATGGCACAACTTACGTCTTCGGGGCTGATGGTGATAGCCCCCATTGGTTCGATGGCCTCGCACTCACGTTCAACAACGCTCATCCATTCACCTTCCGTGTGCTCAACGGGCACCGACCAGATGCTACGCCAGAAATCAGACATGGCAGCAGCATCCGGCGGTCGCGCGTCGGGCACACGCAGGTTAGTTTCCTCCCACCTTCGGTATACTTTCCTTTGGTCACTTTGGAAAAGACGATTCTGCTGGAATCGGTCCACACGCTTTCTGTAGCGACGAATACGGTTTGCCCATGAATAGATTTTCTGCTTCAGAAAGTCAATGCGTTCTGTGACATTGGCCATGTAGTCACGGGGCTCAATACCCGTCCCCGCGAACGCCTGGTTCACAAAACGCATTACTCGGGGGCGATTATTACCCCCCCTGAAGCAGATCAGCTTTGCAATAAGAGTCCTAAATGAGTTGATACGTCGCTCGATCCGCACTTGCCACGCGGGGACACCCCCGGCGGTCCTAGGTGCACGTTCAGCGTCCGGAAACTTGACTCGAGCAACACGGCACGCCGAGATGGCCCCGCAGTACATGATCGAGTGTGTATCATCTAAATCTTTACTAGACCGTAGATACGGTTCTAGCAAATCATTCAGGGCACTCATTAGCGCTAGATTACGTCTATTCATTGGCAAACGTGGTAATCGTGGCCTAGAATTGTTTGTGGACCGATACTGCGTAATTACCTCTTCCAAAGTCCTCCTCAATTGCTCATTAGCTGAAGTACTCACACTCTGAATAGCAAACTCCTCCTCGTCAGCACTGGGATCAGCCCGCGGTGCCTCCGATGCCAGGTCGGGTGCGGGCACCGGATCCGGCAACATGGCGGGCGGGTCTCGTGCCGAAGTGGAGACTGCGGCAGCAGTGAGAGCCTCCAGGCGAAGCCGATCGAGCGTCACGTCATCCAACCGCTTTAACCGCTGAATGACGCGCACCTGATCCGATAATCGTTGCTCCGAAACAGTGATGGCAGGTTCAAGAGCCTGAAACAGAGGCAACATCCTAGCACGGTACGCGGATAGCCGGGTTCCCCCCTCTGTAGCCCCATAGTAGGCGCGCATGCAGTTCTCATTCATAATCTGAGTCCATCGCATGCGGCGCACTACACCACCGGCAGCGGGAGCCGTTGGCGGAGCAGAATGCCCCGCAGGCCCCAAGCGTGCCGGCAGCGGAGGTCGTCCTCGTCGCGCTGGTGGTGGTGGTGGCGAGGGCGACTGCCCGCGCTCGTCACTGCTCGACTCGCTGGTGTTCGCGTCAGGCGCTGTGGCATATTCGTCGCCTGACGACGGATGCGAGGAGCTGGACGGCGTGGGCGAGGGTGTGGGTCGTGCGCTTCGTGGTTGGGCCGCTTTCGTCCGCGATCTTGTGAGCATTTTATTTTATTTTGTAGTTCGCCATTTGACAGTTGTGATCAAAAGTAAATTGGTGTATCAAAAGCCTGTGTAATCGTGTTTTTTGTAACGACACATCATTTGGGGGACGTAAATATAATTACACAACACTAAAAACTGAGATTGGGCGAAACTATAGTACAAAATATAAATATTGAATAAAATTTTCTCTAGACGCGTCCGTCAGTGTCAACGGCATTTTTTTTTTTTTTTTTTTTTTTATTATTATTATTATTATTATTATTATTATTATTTGTGTCTCCTTTGCGGATCACGGGCCTGTACATCCCGGTCTTTTGGTAGGCTTGCGTGGGGATACAGATCCAACACGTAGAGGCCTTTTGGAGAATTTTTCTGTGTAGTACACCTGCTAGAACCCATTCACGGGTGCATCAATAGATACCCGTGAACCGGTCCCAGCAGGCGTTGGAGCTATTGTAAGGAAAGTGGAAAGAATACCAGGCTATGGCGTTGAGGTTTGGGTGGATCAGAAATTGACTATTGCAAAGAGTTCCGGTCACCTGCCATAACAATGTTTAAAACAAGTTATCGAGGCAGGCGGTGACTTGCCGCCGACTAGATGGGCCCCTGAAACTGCCGTCGCAAGGACGGCCAGGAGCAACATCGGTGTGAACGGCTCAGGGGTGTCGAGAGGTGTGCGCCGCTTTCTACCCAGTGGCTGTTGCCAGCCACTGTGCCCACTCGCGTCTTATGCATATTTCACTTCCACCCCTGGAGCATATCGCTCTAACGACTCCTCTCTGGACGGCCAATGAAGGCAAGCCAGAGCTGAGAGTCCTACGGGTCCCATTGGGGTCCACTCCGACCGACGAAGACACGCCGGAGATGGAGACCCTGACCGACTCTCTGGAGCACTCGGGTCCTCCTCGGGTTATTATTATTATTATTATTAAATATTTAATAATCCTTTCTTTTTTATTTGTAATATTCCTATTAAAAATTACATTTGCTATTTAAATTTTTATAAATTAACGTTAAAAATTAAATTATATATATATATATTTATTTAATTTAATATTAAATAATTTTATATATTATATTATTTTAATAATTAAAATAATTAAATATTTAATATAATAATAATATTTAAATATATAATATAATATAATCATATATTTAAATATTATTATTTATTATTTTTATTATTATTAAATATTTAATAATCCTTTCTTTTTTATTTGTAATATTCCTATTAAAAATTACATTTGCTATTTAAATTTTTATAAATTAACGTTAAAAATTAAATTATATATATATATTTATTTAATTTAATATTAAATAATTTTATATATTATATTATTTTAATAATTAAAATAATTAAATATTTAATATAATAATAATATTTAAATATATAATATAATATAATTATATATTTAAATATTATTATTTATTATTATTATTATTATTAAATATTTAATAATCCTTTTCTTTTTTATTTGTAATATTCCTATTAAAAATTACATTTGCTATTTAAATTTTTATAAATTAACGTTAAAAATTAAATTATATATATATATTTATTTAATTTAATATTAAATAATTTTATATATTATATTATTTTAATAATTAAAATAATTAAATATTTAATATAATAATAATATTTAAATATATAATATAATATAATTATATATTTAAATATTATTATTTATTATTATTATTATTATTAAATATTTAATAATCCTTTTCTTTTTTATTTGTAATATTCCTATTAAAAATTACATTTGCTATTTAAATTTTTATAAATTAACGTTAAAAATTAAATTATATATATATATATTTATTTAATTTAATATTAAATAATTTTATATATTAACTTAGTATTTGAACCATTTTTAATATTTTTTATTTAAAAAAAAAAAAAATTTTAAAAATAAGCTAAAATAAGCTTTTGGGTTCATACCTCAAATATAAAGGAAATCCCTTTTTTTTAAAAAATAAAGTGCCTGATTAAAAGGATTATCCTGATAGGGTAAATTATGTAGAATTCTACCTTTATTATATTTTATAGAGTTAAACTATATCTAATAATATCAAAAATTATTGTGCATCATACACTAAAATATAATATTAAAAACTTATAATTCTTATAAAAATATTTATTTATATTTTATATTTTTTTTATAAATTCAAATAAAATATTTTTTTTATTTATTTTATTTTTTAGAACATTAATTTCTATTTCCTCTAATTCATGATTCGGTTGTTGAATTGGCCTAGAAATTAATTTATTGAGATTTATCCCCCTAATCTCTAACCCAAAAAATTTATTTTCTTCAGAAGCATCTTTAAAATATTTCCTCGTACAATCTATTGCATCAATTAATTTTTTATTTATTATTTTAATAAAAATATTATTTATAAAATTAAATATAAATATATTTATTTCTATTATAATAAACTCCACCCTCTTAATAAAAATAGGTTCTACCCCCTTTCATTTTTGATTTCCTAATATTATAGAAGGTTTATCTTGATTAAATTGTTTTATTTTAATAACATGACAAAAAATTTCCCCCATAATTTTATTATCATATTATTTTCATAATAAATTTTTAATTATTATTTTAATTCTAAATGTTATCATCGGAGCTATTGGTGGATTAAATCAAACTTCTTTACGTAAATTAATAGCTTTTTCATCAATTAATAATTTAGGATGAATATTATCCTCAATTATAATTAGAGAAAATTTATGACTATTTTATTTTTGTTTTTATAGTTTTTTAAATAGAATATTATGTTTTATATTTTTTTTATTTAATGTTTATTTTATCAATCAATTATTTATCATCAATTTAAACAATATAATTAAAATATCTTTAATAATTAATTTTTTATCTTTAGGAGGATTACCCCCATTTATTGGATTTTTCCCAAAATGAATAGTAATTAATTTTCTATTAAAAACTGACTTTTTTATTTTAACATTTATTTTTATTATAATAAGATTAATTATATTATTATATTACATTCGAATTATTTATTCTTCATTAATATTTAATTATTTAAAATTAAAATGATTAAAAATTAAAATTAAAAATAATTCTTTTTTTTTTATTAATTTTTTAAGAATAATTTCTTTATTAGGTATAATTACTAGAACTTTTTTCTTCTTGTAAGTAAGGTTTTAAGTTAAATTAAACTAATAATCTTCAAAATTATCTATAAAGAAATTTCTTTAAGCCTTAGATATTTTATTCAACTTAAAATTTGCAATTTTATATTATATTATTTAACTATAAGACTTTATAATTTTAATAAAAGAGAATTTTTCTCGTTAATAAATTTACAATTTATCGCTTACTCCTCAGCCATTTTATTAGCGAAAATGACTTTATTCAACAAATCATAAAGATATTGGAACATTATATTTTATTTTTGGAATTTGAGCCGGAATAGTAGGAACTTCATTAAGTTTATTAATTCGAGCAGAATTAGGTAATCCTGGATCTTTAATTGGTGATGATCAAATCTATAACACTATTGTTACTGCCCATGCCTTTATTATAATTTTCTTTATAGTTATACCCATTATAATTGGTGGATTTGGAAATTGATTAGTACCATTAATATTAGGAGCCCCAGATATAGCTTTCCCCCGAATAAATAACATAAGATTTTGATTATTACCCCCCTCTCTCATACTGCTAATTTCAAGTAGAGTTGTAGAAATGGAGCTGGTACAGGATGAACAGTTTACCCCCCACTTTCATCTAATATTGCTCATAGAGGAAGATCAGTAGATCTTGCTATTTTTTCTTTACACTTAGCTGGTATCTCATCCATTTTAGGAGCTGTTAATTTTATTACAACTATTATTAACATACGCCCTAATAATATATCATTAGATCAAATACCATTATTTGTTTGATCAGTGGGTATTACTGCACTTCTTCTCCTCCTATCATTACCGGTATTAGCTGGAGCTATTACCATACTTTTAACGGACCGAAATCTTAATACATCATTTTTTGACCCAGCTGGAGGTGGTGACCCTATTCTTTATCAACATTTATTTTGATTTTTCGGACATCCAGAAGTTTATATTTTAATTTTACCCGGATTCGGGATAATTTCCCATATTATTTCACAAGAAAGAGGTAAAAAAGAAACATTTGGATGTTTAGGAATAATTTATGCTATGTTAGCAATTGGATTATTAGGATTCGTTGTTTGAGCACATCATATATTTACTGTAGGTATAGATATTGATACTCGAGCTTATTTTACATCTGCCACAATAATTATTGCCGTTCCTACAGGAATTAAAATTTTTAGTTGACTAGCCACACTTCACGGTACTCAAATTAATTATAGACCATCAATATTATGAAGATTAGGGTTTGTATTTTTATTTACAGTTGGAGGATTAACGGGGGTAATTTTAGCTAATTCATCTATTGATGTTACACTTCATGATACTTATTATGTAGTAGCCCATTTTCATTATGTTCTTTCAATAGGAGCTGTATTTGCCATCATAGGAGGATTTGTTCACTGATACCCATTATTTACAGGGTTATCTATAAATCCTTATTTTTTAAAAATTCAATTTTTCACAATATTTATTGGTGTAAATTTAACTTTCTTTCCCCAACATTTTTTAGGGTTAGCTGGAATACCTCGTCGTTACTCAGATTATCCTGATACTTACACATCGTGAAATATTATTTCCTCATTAGGATCTTATATTTCTTTAATTGCAACAATATTAATATTAATTATTATTTGAGAATCTATAGTAAAAAAACGAATTATTTTATTCCCGTTAAATATAAATTCTTCTATTGAGTGATATCAAAATCTTCCCCCAGCTGAACATTCATATAATGAATTACCTATTTTAAGAAATTTCTAATATGGCAGACTATATGTAATGAATTTAAACCTCATTTATAAAGGAATATCCTTTTTTTAGAAATGGCAACATGATCTAATTTTAACCTCCAAAATGGAGCTTCCCCATTAATAGAACAAATTATTTTTTTTCATGATCATACTTTAGTTATTTTAATTATAATTACTATTTTAGTAGGATATTTAATAATTAGTTTATTTTTTAACTCTTATATTAATCGATTTTTATTAGAAGGACAAATAATTGAATTAATTTGAACAATTCTTCCAGCAATTACTTTAATTTTTATTGCTTTACCTTCTTTACGATTATTATATTTATTAGATGAATTAAATAACCCATTAATCACTTTAAAATCAATTGGTCATCAATGATATTGAAGATATGAATATTCTGATTTTAATAATATTCAATTTGATTCATATATAATCCCCCAAAATGAAATAAATAATAGTAACTTTCGCCTATTAGATGTTGATAATCGAATTATTATCCCTATAAACAACCAAATTCGAATTATAGTAACAGCAACAGATGTTATCCATTCTTGAACAGTTCCATCATTAGGTGTAAAGGTAGATGCCAATCCAGGTCGATTAAATCAAACTAACTTTTTTATTAATCGACCTGGAATTTTTTATGGGCAATGTTCAGAAATTTGTGGGGCAAACCATAGTTTTATACCAATTGTAATTGAAAGTATCTCAATTAAAAACTTTATTAACTGAATTAATAATTATTCTTCATTAGATGACTGAAAGCAAGTACTGGTCTCTTAAACCATTTTATAGTAAATTAGCAATTACTTCTAATGAATTTTTAACCATTTAATTAATTTTACTTTAAAGATTTAGTTAAAAAATAACATAAATATGTCAAATTTAAATTATTACTTAATAATGTAATATTCTTTTATCCCTCAAATAATACCAATTAATTGAATAATCTCCTTCTTTTTTTTTATTTGTGTATTTATTTTATTTAATATTTTAAATTATTATATTTTTAATTTAAAAATAAATAACATAAAAAACAATAAAAAAACATCATTAAAAAATTTCAATTGAAAATGATAAACAACTTATTTTCAATTTTTGACCCAACCACTAATTTATTTAATTTATCAATTAACTGAATCAGAACTTTAATTGGTTTAATATTTATCCCATACTCTTTTTGATTAATCCCTAATCGATTTATAGTATTATGAAATATTATCTTAAATACTTTACATAAAGAATTTAAAACTTTACTAGGTTCAAATGGATTGAATGGATCAACTTTTATCTTTGTTTCAATATTTACATTTATTCTTTTTAATAATTTTTTAGGATTATTTCCATATATTTTTACAAGTACTAGTCATTTAACCTTATCTCTATCAATCTCTCTCCCCCTATGATTAAGATTTATATTCTATGGATGAATTAATAATTCTCAACATATATTTGCCCACATAATCCCCCAAGGTACTCCAAGTATCTTAATACCTTTTATAGTTTTAATTGAAACTATTAGTAATATTATTCGACCAGGAACTTTAGCTGTTCGATTAACAGCAAATATAATTGCAGGACATTTATTAATAACTCTTTTAAGAGGGACTGGCCCTCATATAGCATCTTATTTTGTTATTTTATTAGTTATTATTCAAATCTTACTAATAATTTTAGAATCAGCTGTAGCTGTTATTCAATCTTATGTTATTTCTATTTTAAGAAATCTTTATGCTAGAGAAGTTAATTAATTTTTAACCAATGACAACACATCATAACCACCCATATCATTTAGTAGATTATAGTCCTTGACCTTTAACAGGAGCTATTGGAGTTTTAACTTTAGTTACAGGTATAGTTAAATGATTTCATAACTTCAATATAAATTTATTAATTTTAGGATATATTATTACACTTTTAACAATATATCAATGATGACGAGATATTTGTCGAGAAGGAACTATACAAGGTAAACATACAATATTAGTTTCAAAAGGTCTTCGTTGAGGAATAATTTTATTTATTATTTCAGAAGTATTTTTTTTTATTTCTTTTTTTTGAGCATTTTTCCACAGAAGTTTATCACCCAATATTGAAATTGGAATAATATGACCCCCAATAAGAGTTATTCCCTTTAACCCATTTCAAATTCCTTTATTAAATACCATTATTTTAATCACATCTGGAATTACAGTTACTTGAGCTCATCATGCCTTAATAGAAAATAATTTTACCCAAACTACCCAAGGTCTCTTTATTACAGTCATATTAGGAATTTATTTCACTATCCTACAAGCCTATGAATATATTGAAGCACCTTTCACTATCGCAGATAGAATTTATGGGTCAACATTTTTTATGGCTACCGGATTTCACGGACTTCATGTTATAATTGGAACAATTTTTTTATCTATTTGTTTAATGCGACATATAAATAACTCAGTCTCAAAAAAAAACGGGAAAGCTGTAGTGTAGTCACAGTCCATACACAGCTGATCAGCTGATACTTGATGCAGCTGATCTCCCATATATGTATTTTACTACTTTACAGAACATTAAGTTAACGATGCCATAAACCTTGACTTATTGTAATTTACTATACAATGGTTTTATGACCATTGCCATAACTTCCACTCGATTAAGCCTGTTAAAACTTTAGTATATAAGACAAGCGCTTTCTACCAATATATTCAATATTCAGTATTCACTCGACTCTTGTGTTATCGTTATAACCCCTGAACGCCGTACACTATACTTGTTTTCAGAGTAAGGTATCACTTGTTGACTTAACGCGATTCAGTTTAGGTTCAGTTTAGGCTCCATTGTATGGAAGCTATTCAGTTTAGGTCGTCAACTGAATCGCGTCATGGTAAGGCCCTAGTTGTTGTAAGCTATGTATAAGCTTCACAAAAAAAAATATAACTTCAGATTCAGGAGTTATTTGAATTTCCTGATTTAGGGGGAAAAGGGCTTCCTGAATAATCCTGAATGAATGGGGGTGAAGATGATTGAAATGCCGGAATTAAACTCCAGCTTTGTAATATATATCTGCTTATAAATATACAATAAGACAATAAAGACGAATTACACAACTTCAAAATTAAATTTGATTATTGAAATACGAATGTCTTTTGTACAATAATTAAAATACTTCCCGAAAACAGACAAAGGAATGAATAAACAGTAAACCAAACAATGGGAATATCAAAGTCCCTATAACAACTTGCCTGCCTGAAAATTTTCACTGAACATTGAACTCTAATCTGTAAGTAATAAGGGTGATGGCCAAAAGTGAGGTAGTCGATGAATTTATTAATTTAAGGTTTTCAGAAAGAGGCTTGACTAATTTCGGATGCGTATAGCGTTGTCACTTACCCCGTTATTTTTAAAAAATAAACAAGATTTAGTTAAATTATGTTTCCTCCTTTTTTAATAAATGCAAATGTCTAACTAGTCTCTCTTGTTTGAGGTGCATTTATGAATAACGCCATTACTATTTATACGACATTACCTATATTTGTGCTTTTTTCCACTTTGTCGTTTGTAGATAAGATGCATTTATAAATGAATCTTTATGATTTTAGTGACATATGGGCAAACATCAATGTGGTACCTTTTACTAACAGTCACATTTCAAGTTAATATGTCATTCAAAATTCAAAATTCAAAATTCAAATATTTATTCTGCAAGTAGGCCACAAGGGCACTTTTACAAGTCAGTAAGCATCACAATAAAGCACTTGCATGTACAAACATTTACAATATATAGTGAGAAGTAAAAGTATAATCCAAATACTGATAATACAACAGCCAAAACCTGGGTAAAAAATATTAAAATAAATGTACTAAGTAATATGACAAGAGATGTATAGTCTCTATCGTTAATAATAAATTAAGTTTGGAGATGTAGAAGGTCCCCCAACGTCAAAATAAAATACGAAAAAAATTTGGAGATGTAAAAGGTCCCCATAGTCAAAAAATTATACTAATAGGATTTGGAGGTGTAAAGGCCTCCAAACGTCAAAAATATAATATCTTTATGATAAAAATACCACAAGTCATCAGACATTCATTTGACGTATCTACTAAAATCCATAATGTTCAGCATTACTTTTAAGTTCGCCTTTGTACAAATATTTGTGTCATTTATCTTGTTTTTTTTCCCCTGTTTTTGTGCAATAAAGTGTTTTACTACTACTACTACTACTTTTACACATAAATGTGTCGCGTAACTTCAAGTTCCAATAAATTCAAATCCGATAATTATGTGAAACTAGTATAAGGTAGGTTTTGGCGTGGCGGGATGGTTAGATATATCCGAGTTTAAAGTTAAGCGACTTAACCTCCCGACGACTGGGTATACAATTTTTCAAATTTAGGTAAAGATAACTCTGTCAACTTGACAAAAAGTCAAAAATTGCGGATTTGCATTTGTAGCCATTTAAGAATAAGAATAACAATCATTTATTCGTGACGATCACACACAACACATAATAAAAGAACAAAAATAGGAAAACAGAATTGTTGTGTGCATCACGAAATGGACCCAACCCATTGCATTGACCCATTTGACTAAAGGATGACTCACGCCAGCCCAGGACGGGACGGGCCGGGCCTTACCCGATCTGTTAATTTCTATAGAAAGTGTCACTTGACCTCCGAGGGCTTTGAGCTATCACGTGACGCTTCCAATAAAAATTGACACATCGGGCACGCCCTGGCCCGGCCCGGAATAGCGTGAATCATCCTTTAGCCTGTGTTGCGGGATTTTTTGATAAATAAATTACTTTGTTCTATGATTATAAAAAAAGTAGTTTACCAAATAACTAGTAGTTTACCGAATATAGGAAATACTAAAAATGTCACTAATGTGACGTTTAGAGACTGTAATATTGCTAGAACACACTAAGAGTCAGTCTATGCTAAGTTTCCTAGATTTTGATAGAACAGATTGTGAAAGTGTTAAGTAAACGTCATAATTTCATAGAAGTTTGACGTTTAAAATAACACTTTCAACTTTGACAGTTCATTTGCTGAGAAAAGTTAACGTGGTTTGACTCTACCGCTTATCCATAGAACGCGAACAGACGTTTTAGTTAAATTATATTTTCTCTCTTTCTAACAAACGCAAATGTCAAACTGACAGATAAAGACAAATAATGATTTAGCTTAACTTGATCTTACTTTGATCTGCGTTTATGAAAAACGCCGTTAAAGTTTTTGCGCAGACACTAAGAGACTGTCAGGAAAAAACTGACTGACTGCCATCTGATATTCTAATTTAGAAGAGAAATTATGTCCTATTGAGATTAACATTTTTTTTTCGGACCGATAATTTTAATCTCTTATTATCCCTTTGTACATCATGATAAAGTTCAATTTAGTTTGAAAAAAAGTAAAAATACCATCATCAGCGCATGTCCATGATTCTAATATACTTACCTATCTAAAATTGTTTTATTCTGTTTTCGAATTTGTAGTATATTTCTATTTTCAAAAAGAAAAACAAACTTTTTTTTTATTATGTCGGATACAGGCATCTCAGATACAAACCGCTCAGTCATTCAACTTTTGTAGCAATTATAAAAATAAAACACGTTACAAGAATAATTTACTTAATTGACAGTCGGTTATCTTTTGTATAAACCCGTCCTTATCTTAATAAGAAAATGATAACCTGTCGAATAAATGTTTTATCTTGAAGATGTACTGCCTATATTTTACAAGACCGTGTATTGCGAAATTTGCATAATGGCGTCCTTTTTGTGTGCTTTAGGAGTCCGTATGAAGGAAGAATATGAAGAAAATAAATAATATTTTATTGGAAAACATATAGGTATATTTCGTATCTTGGGTGTCGGTGTTTATTTATATGAATTAAATATGACGTGTCGCTGTATGTGATCATAAAGGAATTATACTTCTGACGCCATCTGGAGGTCATTCTCATCAACAGTGTATTTTCACTAGCGCCAACTGGTGATCATGAAGTTTTAGGCGGTCGCATTTTAATGTAGGTATGGAGTTGGGATGTCTTCTATGTAGTCTGTGATGTGATCTAAACTGCAAACGTAGGTGTTTACCTACGTACACACCTACGTACACCCTGGTTGGCGCGAGTGACGCTATCAATAAGTCTATTGCAGTCCACTGCTGGACGCCGGCCCTCCTAAGGGTGCTATACAAAGGACAGTCATTCGTAACCCTCATCCGAACACTACCAGCTACCTTGTTCAAGTCATCGGTCCTCCTGGCCTATATACTTATCGCCTTAGTACTTTTCTGTTTATTCCATTTTGTTAATGTATAATCCTGTGCAATAAAGTGTTGACTTACTTACTTACTTACCTACACTACGTCCAAGTGGCACTAAGCGAAATATATATATATTTTTTTATACTACGATGGTGACAAACAAGCATACGGCCCGCCTGATGGTAAGCGGTCACCGTAGCCTATGGGCGCCTGCAACTCCAATACCAAATAGTATTAAGGCATTGTAGAGAGGTCTAGTCGCATATTGTGGCAAATTTAGTCTTTGCCTTCGGCGCTCGAGGTCACATACTTGCTCACACATTTGGCCTGACACCATAAACAAGTCTGCAAAATTTCACAAGTACCACAACTACCCGATTTGACGCACACGATGAATAAATAAACTAGCTGGATTATAATTTATTTAAACTTTCACGATTTTCACACATTATAAATTCACTAAAACGGTTCGTTTTAGTGAAACTCGGCTCGTTTTCAAAGTTTTACATGATTAAGGCCCGTTTTAGTAAATGAATTAATTATAATTTATAAGCAAAGCAAAGTTAGAAGCTTTTTGCTAAAGAACATCTGAGTGAGTCTAATACGGCTGCGAAAATCAAAGGTAACGCGACTATTCCCAAAATAAACCTGATAGCATTCAATCAATTATCCTCCCACTGAATTCATCAAATTACGAACTTATTTACAGTAACGGTTAACAAAGTAAGTACCTAAAGCTTGTTGTACACGCAATACTCTCCAACTTAGTTGTTAATATGTCCTCGGGCTAATCTAGATACAAGATTCTGGGTAAAAGTATAGATTAATTAAGATACAATGTAGATATGCTACTATTTATTGGCCAATCTTCTTCCTACCGACAAGATTTGACGTAGGCGCTACTAGTTTAACGAAAGCGACTGCCTTCCCACCTTCCAACCAAGAGGCTTTATAGGAATTAGAACGATCACGATGTTTTCCTTCGCATAATGTTTTCCTTCTTTAGTGTTCAACTAGGTGTTACAGACAATCTGCGGTAACTTGCCCGCCACAATACGAATTTTACGTTTCTCCCCGAAATAATTTGATCCCAAGTAACTCGCTCTTTCAGTAACGTCTTCATTCGTTACTGGTAAAAAATCTTCTACGAAATTAACATAAGTTACCTCTGAGTTTGGCCGGTGGTCGTTGCTGCTGGCCTGTGGCAAACGAGACAAAGCATCTGCGCAATTTTTAGCTGACGCCACGTATTCAATTTCATAGTCATATCCGGACAGAAGGACGGCCCAGCGCTGTATTCGTGACGCAGCCATTACTGGTATTCCCACCTTACTACCAAATATGTGCGTCAATGGTTTATGATCCGTTCTTAAGGTAAACTTTCTACCATATAAATATTGGTGAAATTTCCTTATACCAAAAATAATTCCCAATGCTTCGCGATCAATCTGCGCGTATGCGCGCTCAGCTGCAGTCAGCGCCCGCGACGCATAGGCAATGGGCCGCTCGCCTTCCTCCGTGAGATGCGATATTACCGCGGCGACACCGACGCCACTTGCGTCCGAAGTCAAAACTAGTGGCAGCGATACAGAGTAATGCATTAACACCTGATTAGAGCATAATGCATTTTTGATCCTATCAAAAGCTACCCGGCACTCGTCATTCCATTCGAAACTGACACCTGCCCTCAGTAACCTGTATAAGGGATCTAATATTGTGCTCACGTTTGCTACAAATTTTGAATAGTACATCACTAGACCTATGAACGCCCTTAACTCTGATACATTTGTGGGAGCCGGGGTGTTAGTGATCGCCTTAACCTTTTCCGGGCACGTCCGCACCCCGTCTTTGCTAATGACATGACCTAAATAATGTACCGTTTTTTGGAAAAATGCACACTTTTCTTTTTTTACCCGTAGCCCAAACGATTGTAATCGGTCGAAAACTTTGTACAAATTGGCGATATGACTCTTGGTATCTATTCCCGTAATAATAATATCATCTAGGAAGACCCCCACATGAGGCAGGTCCGCAAACAATTGTTCTAATCGACGCTGAAAAATACCCGGACTGGACGACAACCCGTACACCAGCCGATTATACATAAAAAGTCCTTTATGTGTATTTATCACGGTGCATTTCTTGGACTCATCTAGCTCAAACTGAGCATACGCTTGCGATAAATCAATTTTACTAAATCTGTCTCCGCCGTCCAGGCGAACCAGTAGATCTTCTACTCTGGGTAGTGGATAACGGTCAACTTCCAGAACCTTATTTATAGTCAGCTTATAGTCGGCGCATATTCTAATATTACCATCTTTTTTTACAACGGGCACGATGGGTGTGGCCCAGTCGGAGCGGTCGACGGGAGTGAGCACGCCGTCGCGCACCAGCTGCTCCAGCGCGCGCTCCACCGGCGCGCGCAGGGCGTAGGCCAGCGGGCGCGCGCGCAGGAACACTGGCCGCGCCTCGGGCCGCAGGTGGATGCTCACTTGGCCGCCCGTGAACCGACCCAAACCCTCTTCGAACACCTTAGAGAATCTGGAACTGAATTCCGTAATATTAAAGCTTTCGTCTTCACATATGCTATTAACGTACCCTAACCTGTACTCATCAAATTTCGGTAACTGGATAATATTTAGGGCCGCTATCCACTGTCTTCCTAAAAGACGCGTTTTACCGTTTTCAATAACAAATAAGTTTAGAATTTCTTCCCGATCTAGGTATTTAACTAACGGTTTTATTACCCCAATAGGTTTTACGAGTTCACCTGTATAATATCTCAGTAACACATTACTCTTCTTTATTTGTAAATCGGCAAAATCACGCATATATGTTTTTAAACTTATACAACTTACTGCACAGCCTGTATCTAATTCCATGCTTATCCATTTATTGTGCACATTAATCGGAACCATTATTGGTTTACAATCCGGAATAGATAAATTATTCATGTTAACTATAATTACCTCATCGCTGCCGTCAGTGTCCGGGTCTACCAAAGCTTCTACCCTATGGTGGCCCGTTATGTTAGGACAAACGCGCCGCAGGTGTCCCTCGCGGTTGCACACACGGCACACGTATCGCGCAAATTTGCACTGCGCCGGCGCCTCGGCGTGGGTGTTCCCACACACTGTGCACTGCTGCTGCCACTGGCCGCGCTGGCCCGCCGCTGTAGGCGGCTTCGCGCCACCGCCCGTGCGCTGTCCGCTCCTATACTGACCCCGCGTCGAGAAATGCCCGCGTTGCCCAGACTGCCTGCTTACTCCAGAGTCTCCCGACTGCCCGCCGGTAGCTTGCATCCGATCTCCCGTCACGGTGCCTGCGTTCCGTTGCCATGCTCCCGCCATGGCTAAGCAGTCGGTCAGCTTGCTCTCGGTCTGCTTCTTACAAGAACCCTCGACTACGGCCGCATCCTTCTCGGCAGCCGCCAAGCTCACTGCCAAGCTGTACGCCTTAACAAAATCCAAACTTTCTTCCGCGAATAGCCGCTGTCGTATCGTCTCACTGCTTATTCCGCATACCAGCTGATCCCTGAGGCTCTCTTCTAACCATAGTCCAAATTCGCAAGTCTTTGACATTCTTTTCAAAACGGCTACATACTCTGCTATACTTTCGTTGCTAGCCTGCGTCCTATGCCGAAATTTATAACGCTCGGCTAATGCACTCGGTTTCGGCTGTAAATGACGTTCCATAATGGTGGTTAGTTCCCTAAATGTTTTTGCACTCGGTTTCGTTGGGGTACACAAACTCACTAATAGCTCATAACTTTCGGCACCCATAACTGTTATTAGGGATGGCACCTTTAAATCGTCCGCAATTTTGTTAATCAAAAAGTATTGCTCGAGTCGCTCAATATATAACCTCCAATCGTCCGTGCCGATCTTAAATTCCCTTATCTTGCCGATAGACATTTTATTCGTACTTTTCCTTGTTTACTGTTTATTAACGCAATACAATGCACGCACAGATTACTTATTTGTCGTCGCCAGTGAAATATTGCAAATATTGGGAACAGCAGGAATGAAGCAAGACACTTTCCAATACACGGTATATTCGTAACTAAAAACTACCCACATACATGACAGTCTCGAAGACCTGTCGTTTATTCTTTCTATTCATGTATAATGAAATATATATCTCTCTAGACGGGAGTTGTGTCTCAGAGTTACATCTCTACGGTGTCATTAAAGTTTATTCAAAGTTGTAGGATCGTAGATATTTTAAAACTTCGCTGCGGTGTCAGACGATAAAGCGCTTCAAACTGATTTTATTATGGGGATATAAGGTACAGCTGCCAATTTGTCTAGAGTTGTGACGATTTGTAAAAAAAAATATGTTTGAGGTTTCGATGTGTTTGTTCTTTAAAAATAGCTGAACGGATTCAAATGGAATTCGGAACATATGTAGATAAGCTTTTAAAAGACGCCCTTACTTGTGTATGAGCACTGTAAACCCACCAATGACAGCAGTCGGTCAGTTTATTGGATTATCGTCTAAGAACGCATTAACAATGTAAAAACGCCTTAAATGTTTCCATGACAACCAACGTGACACTTGAGACTTGAGGGAGAATGGGAGTTAAATTTGAATACATGGCGTACGTAGGCGTTGCTTGTCTTGTGTTTATGTTAATTTTAACCGATTTTTTGATTTATTTGTGAAACCCGTGATTTTAAAACTCACACTAATTGCCGATGTGTTTTATTTATGAAAAAAATAAACATGACATGATATATAATAAATATTTCTGTATTAAAACATATTCTGGAACTCACTCGGTAAGGTGACACGAGGTTTCAATGTACGAGGATACAAAACGAGAGGGGTGAGACAAACTTCATCTGAATTTCTCGGAAAGAAAGGAAATCTGGAATAATTCTTGACCTCGGGTGGGAGTCGAACCCGTGTCCCTGGGATACCAGCCCATCGCTCTGCCAACTGAGCTACCTGCTGCTGCTGCTGCTGAGCTGAGTTGGTAGAGCGGTAGGCTGGTATACCAAAGTCACGGGTTCGAGTCGCACCTGAGGTCAAGATTTTTTCCACTTTACACTACTTTCTCAAAAATTTGGTATCGTGTGCCAACTATGTCAAAAATCCGTGAAAGCTAGTTTCAAAGTATTTTTTAGCGACTATGACAATAAGTATTACTAATTCATGGCGTATCTCTACAACGCTTGTTGTGTCATCTGTGACTTTAGATTAAGAATTTAGCAAACAGTAGCATCGTGTCACCAGTAAAAGCGACAAGGGCATTGTGACCTTTTTAAGTTTGTTGATCAAGGGACACTCACAGATACTTTAGATTAATTACCTGTGGATTTATTTTTTTATGAACACGGGGTCATGTGTGGTATTATTTGAAAGAGCTTGATTTGCACATACAATATTTCATATTTTTTTACACTGTATAAGTTTTGATTTATAAACGAAAATGTAAAAAAATACCTTTCCCCCTTCCCCAAATTTCCCCTATTTTATGAATAGGGTTTATTCGGCTAATCTTGTATATCGATAAACATCAGAAAATTCCAAAAAATTGCGGGCAAACCCCGACACGTAACAATAAGCTTTTCGAAACTTGTGTACGAAATATCATTTAATATTTACCAATCGCTTCTCAGTGAAGGAAAACATCGTGAGGAAATCGAACTAATCCCAATAAAATTCGGATTGAAAGTCTCACGTAATACCACTGGACCACCAACGCTCTCCAATAATTTGGCATATCATTCCGAAAACTATATACCTACTGAATTTTTTAATCTATAATTTCATAATCCCGATTTTTAATTAATCCGATCATCAAAATTCCGACTCATAAAAGCACGAATTATCATCGGAGTTTTGATTTACAAATGGATTACAAAATGCGGGATTTTGATTTATAAACATTTGGGATTATAAAAATGGGGATAATGAAAATCGGAAAATAATATTTCGGAATATTTGGGTGATCCCATTTCAAACAGGTGGTAACTATAATGGTGGTTGTTATAATTTGTGTGAAAACATTTTTCAAATGCGCTTAAAACCACAAGACAAAGCCATGGAACCCTAGCATTAATTTTAAGCTATGTAATCCGAGTAACTAATAGTATAATATTTCTCAGATCTCGTGTGATTGTCAACCGAAGCGAAGCTGAGGTCGACAATCATGTGATCTGAGGCTTTTTTATTTACTGGCCAAGGTCTGTACGATATTTTTCTGCTCGAAGCAGTCGGCAAGTGGCAAATTTGTTTAGCGTAGCGGCCTGCAATTGGCCGCTTGCCAGCCGGAGGGCAGAAAAACAAAATTCAAATATTTCTTTAAACACAATTTGAAGTAGACATCTTCAGATTTAATGAACGTTTATTTTCGAAATATATACAGTAAGTGTAACTTACCTAACTACCTACCTCTACTCTACCTATCTTAAATCTAAAAAGGTCCTTGAGGCATTGTACTTAGGATGCTGGCGGCATTTCCTCGTTGTATCGCAATGCTGATACGATGTGCGAGGAAGCTCTTCGGTCACCAGTAACATCAACCAGACGTACATATAAATAATTGACACTTGCTGATAAAACTTCAAATACGTAAAAATAAAGAGCTAAGGGCCGCAACGCTCCAAATCTTGACCTCGGCCTAAGGACTACGAAAAGTACTTTCCTTTCCATAGAAAAAGGGCTTTTCTTGTGGAAATTTCCGACTGTTGTAATGTAAGTCAATTGATGTGAGTTGTAAGGATCCCTTGTATCGATCGGAAGGGTTTCCTGTATGATCTTTATCTGTCTTCTTAATACAGGGTGACTGGCAAATAGAGACATTCTTTGAAACAGACTATAGGTACTAAAGCTCACTAAGACTCAGAACTCGATTCAGTTTAGGACCTAAACTGAATCGCGTTAGGCGATCGTAAGGTCAAACAGGCGAATAAGTTAAAATAAAATTATGTACCACAAAGGTGATAATGTCTTTTTAAGCAATGTAACATTGTAAAATACTTCATACATAATGGTCACCAAAACCTTATGCAAAACGTGTAAAATTGAGTTATAAAATTAACGTCCACAAAAAATGTTCCGAAAATTACACGTATTTTGGTAATAAGAGAGGATTTATGGGGGGATTCGGTAGTTACGCTTTTGGTTTATTTTGCATAATATCTTCTCACGGCTTGGATGGGTTAATACAACATTAGTTAGTTATCCAAGTTAATTTTACACCTGAGACCATATAAAACAATTTTGGTTCTTATTTTATTATTAATTAACTTAACCTTCATTTATAAAAAATAAATTCACGTTAGGTACGTCCCTCCAGAGTAGAGCTATGAAATGTGCTTGTTTTCAGAGTAAGGTATCACTTGTTGACTTAACGCGATTCAGTTTAGGTTCAGTTTAGGCTCCATTGTATGGAAGCTATTCAGTTTAGGTCGTCAACTGAATCGCGTCATGGTAAGGCCCTAGTTGTTGTAAGCTATGTATAAGCTTCACAAAAAAAAATATAACTTCAGATTCAGGAGTTATTTGAATTTCCTGATTTAGGGGGAAAAGGGCTTCCTGAATAATCCTGAATGAATGGGGGTGAAGATGATTGAAATGCCGGAATTAAACTCCAGCTTTGTAATATATATCTGCTTATAAATATACAATAAGACAATAAAGACGAATTACACAACTTCAAAATTAAATTTGATTATTGAAATACGAATGTCTTTTGTACAATAATTAAAATACTTCCCGAAAACAGACAAAGGAATGAATAAACAGTAAACCAAACAATGGGAATATCAAAGTCCCTATAACAACTTGCCTGCCTGAAAATTTTCACTGAACATTGAACTCTAATCTGTAAGTAATAAGGGTGATGGCCAAAAGTGAGGTAGTCGATGAATTTATTAATTTAAGGTTTTCAGAAAGAGGCTTGACTAATTTCGGATGCGTATAGCGTTGTCACTTACCCCGTTATTTTTAAAAAATAAACAAGATTTAGTTAAATTATGTTTCCTCCTTTTTTAATAAATGCAAATGTCTAACTAGTCTCTCTTGTTTGAGGTGCATTTATGAATAACGCCATTACTATTTATACGACATTAGGTACCTATATTTGTGCTTTTTTCCACTTTGTCGTTTGTAGATAAGATGCATTTATAAATGAATCTTTATGATTTTAGTGACATATGGGCAAACATCAATGTGGTACCTTTTACTAACAGTCACATTTCAAGTTAATATGTCATTCAAAATTCAAAATTCAAAATTCAAATATTTATTCTGCAAGTAGGCCACAAGGGCACTTTTACAAGTCAGTAAGCATCACAATAAAGCACTTGCATGTACAAACATTTACAATATATAGTGAGAAGTAAAAGTATAATCCAAATACTGATAATACAACAGCCAAAACCTGGGTAAAAAATATTAAAATAAATGTACTAAGTAATATGACAAGAGATGTATAGTCTCTATCGTTAATAATAAATTAAGTTTGGAGATGTAGAAGGTCCCCCAACGTCAAAATAAAATACGAAAAAAATTTGGAGATGTAAAAGGTCCCCATAGTCAAAAAATTATACTAATAGGATTTGGAGGTGTAAAGGCCTCCAAACGTCAAAAATATAATATCTTTATGATAAAAATACCACAAGTCATCAGACATTCATTTGACGTATCTACTAAAATCCATAATGTTCAGCATTACTTTTAAGTTCGCCTTTGTACAAATATTTGTGTCATTTATCTTGTTTTTTTTCCCCTGTTTTTGTGCAATAAAGTGTTTTACTACTACTACTACTACTTTTACACATAAATGTGTCGCGTAACTTCAAGTTCCAATAAATTCAAATCCGATAATTATGTGAAACTAGTATAAGGTAGGTTTTGGCGTGGCGGGATGGTTAGATATATCCGAGTTTAAAGTTAAGCGACTTAACCTCCCGACGACTGGGTATACAATTTTTCAAATTTAGGTAAAGATAACTCTGTCAACTTGACAAAAAGTCAAAAATTGCGGATTTGCATTTGTAGCCATTTAAGAATAAGAATAACAATCATTTATTCGTGACGATCACACACAACACATAATAAAAGAACAAAAATAGGAAAACAGAATTGTTGTGTGCATCACGAAATGGACCCAACCCATTGCATTGACCCATTTGACTAAAGGATGACTCACGCCAGCCCAGGACGGGACGGGCCGGGCCTTACCCGATCTGTTAATTTCTATAGAAAGTGTCACTTGACCTCCGAGGGCTTTGAGCTATCACGTGACGCTTCCAATAAAAATTGACACATCGGGCACGCCCTGGCCCGGCCCGGAATAGCGTGAATCATCCTTTAGCCTGTGTTGCGGGATTTTTTGATAAATAAATTACTTTGTTCTATGATTATAAAAAAAGTAGTTTACCAAATAACTAGTAGTTTACCGAATATAGGAAATACTAAAAATGTCACTAATGTGACGTTTAGAGACTGTAATATTGCTAGAACACACTAAGAGTCAGTCTATGCTAAGTTTCCTAGATTTTAACTATAAAACTCTCGTGAGACTCGAACATATTAAATAATATTTAAAACGGGTCACTCACGTAATTTAGTCGATTTTCGCTCGACATGTTTCGTTCTTTACGAAGAACGTCATCAGGAGCGCCCACTCGCGACAGAGGCAAGTCGTAGTCGTAGTCGTAGTCGTCCTAGATTTTGATAGAACAGATTGTGAAAGTGTTAAGTAAACGTCATAATTTCATAGAAGTTTGACGTTTAAAATAACACTTTCAACTTTGACAGTTCATTTGCTGAGAAAAGTTAACGTGGTTTGACTCTACCGCTTATCCATAGAACGCGAACAGACGTTTTAGTTAAATTATATTTTCTCTCTTTCTAACAAACGCAAATGTCAAACTGACAGATAAAGACAAATAATGATTTAGCTTAACTTGATCTTACTTTGATCTGCGTTTATGAAAAACGCCGTTAAAGTTTTTGCGCAGACACTAAGAGACTGTCAGGAAAAAACTGACTGACTGCCATCTGATATTCTAATTTAGAAGAGAAATTATGTCCTATTGAGATTAACATTTTTTTTTCGGACCGATAATTTTAATCTCTTATTATCCCTTTGTACATCATGATAAAGTTCAATTTAGTTTGAAAAAAAGTAAAAATACCATCATCAGCGCATGTCCATGATTCTAATATACTTACCTATCTAAAATTGTTTTATTCTGTTTTCGAATTTGTAGTCTATTTCTATTTTCAAAAAGAAAAACAAACTTTTTTTTTATTATGTCGGATACAGGCATCTCAGATACAAACCGCTCAGTCATTCAACTTTTGTAGCAATTATAAAAATAAAACACGTTACAAGAATAATTTACTTAATTGACAGTCGGTTATCTTTTGTATAAACCCGTCCTTATCTTAATAAGAAAATGATAACCTGTCGAATAAATGTTTTATCTTGAAGATGTACTGCCTATATTTTACAAGACCGTGTATTGCGAAATTTGCATAATGTCGTCCTTTTTGTGTGCTTTAGGAGTCCGTATGAAGGAAGAATATGAAGAAAATAAATAATATTTTATTGGAAAACATATAGGTATATTTCGTATCTTGGGTGTCGGTGTTTATTTATATGAATTAAATATGACGTGTCGCTGTATGTGATCATAAAGGAATTATACTTCTGACGCCATCTGGAGGTCATTCTCATCAACAGTGTATTTTCACTAGCGCCAACTGGTGATCATGAAGTTTTAGGCGGTCGCATTTTAATGTAGGTATGGAGTTGGGATGTCTTCTATGTAGTCTGTGATGTGATCTAAACTGCAAACGTAGGTGTTTACCTACGTACACACCTACGTACACCCTGGTTGGCGCGAGTGACGCTATCAATAAGTCTATTGCAGTCCACTGCTGGACGCCGGCCCTCCTAAGGGTGCTATACAAAGGACAGTCATTCGTAACCCTCATCCGAACACTACCAGCTACCTTGTTCAAGTCATCGGTCCTCCTGGCCTATATACTTATCGCCTTAGTACTTTTCTGTTTATTCCATTTTGTTAATGTATAATCCTGTGCAATAAAGTGTTGACTTACTTACTTACTTACCTACACTACGTCCAAGTGGCACTAAGCGAAATATATATATATTTTTTTATACTACGATGGTGACAAACAAGCATACGGCCCGCCTGATGGTAAGCGGTCACCGTAGCCTATGGGCGCCTGCAACTCCAATACCAAATAGTATTAAGGCATTGTTTTTCTAGTTTAGTGTTGTATTAAAGGATGACTCACACTAGTACGGGACGGGACGGGACGATCTGTCAATTTCTATAGAAAGAATCACGTGATAGGTTAGAGCCCTCGGATGTCATGTGATGTTTTCTATAGAAACCGTCGTCCCGTCCCGCCCCGTCCCATCCCATCCCGTCATCCTTAACTCACAATAAAAGCGGTATAATCTTTTACGAACTCGTCTATCTCCTCATTATTATAATATTAAATTTCCTATTACAGTGGCTACGGAACCATCCTACAGCCTACTAGAACACAATATCAACGTGTCCGTATTTGCATTTTAAATTGGCGTTAATTCGCCGGTCGCCTTCAACGCACCGAATTAGGGTCTGTATGCGAACCTTTGAATAACTAAATAAGGTGACGTGGGGTTATTCCGATCGTTAGTAAGCGACTTGATGGTTACAGGTATGTCCGCTTGTGTACGGGGTTGAGATTTGATAGGGAAGCAGTAAGAAAACAAAACCGTGTGCTCAGGGATCGTGTCTATTCGGAAAGGGAGCTATACTTACGATTACATCCATCTCCATACTTACTTACTTACTATACTTATACGTACTAGGGCTCCCACTTTTTATATTATTGTTTATTTAATAACAACATATGAAAAGTATTATATCCATACTAAAATTTGTAAATGGGAAAGTCACACACCTGTTTGTTCGTCCGTCTTTCACAGGAAAACGGAGCGACGAAATGACGTGATTTTTTAAACGCGAGCGAAGCCGCGGGCAAAAGCTAGTTGAATTTAAATCCCGAATAGAGACAAAATATATTTATAACAGCGCCCTCTATAAAGTGCACCAGGAACTAAACACTTAACTATGGATCTTATGCCAGAAATACATGATTTTGCCTACATCGATGATGAACTAAGTGGCTTCTTAGATAGTCATATATATTTTAGATGGCACCACAAGCGGTTTTATTTACACAAATTAACAAGGTACTCGGGGTGAATTACTCGTCCCTAAGCGACAATTAGCGTTTGGGATGGGATGCTGCGAAATATTAGATACTGCCATTCTGCACTGCCCCTGCAGCATATAGAGGTACTTATGGGCACTAGTGAGGGATTAGGCTTTTGCTATCAAGCTGGCCCAAAGCGGGTTGGATACTTCACATACGCCTTTGATTTTCTTCATGAATTTATAGATATTAAAACAACTTCCCTCATGATGTTTTCCTTCACCGAAAAGCAACTGGTAAAAAATACTATCGTACATTCATTCTGAAGAATTTATGGCTAGAGCATGAACCCTCCTAATAGTAGAAATTGAAAATAGAAGGCCTTAAATAACTGTCTCTGCAATAAAAACTAAAATTGCATTAGAAATAGTAATGCTTAATGCTTAGTACTTATACTTTATCTTTTTTCCTATGTAAAATCATAATTTTCATTTGAAGTCGTACCTGTGAATGTGTTTTGATAGATTGTATTTAGTGCATGTTGTCAAATAAGTAAAATAACTGTCAAACTCTCTTAATATCACACTCAGCAACTGAAATGTTATTAGTCATTAGTGGAAACTGTTTGGCTTATGTATGTCTTATTTGTTTAACTATGTGTATTGATTATGCCTGTTTGTTTCCCAAAGGTTTAAATAAATAAATAAATAACGTCTAGGCGGTATTAAAGATTCTTCAATTAATCCTTAATTCAAGAGCTTTTAGAAGTTAGGGATGATTCACACTAGAACGGGACGGGACGGGTGGAATGATCTGTCAGTTTCTATAGAAAACGTCACGTGACATCGGAGTGATTTTTTTTATAGAAGTTGACAGATCACCCCATCCCGTCTCATCTCATCCCGTCTTAGTGTGAGTCAACCTTTAAAGTACCAACGACCTCGTTTACGGAATAACCGCAATACACCAGGCTGTTCAATTAGCACGATTTCTAGAGGAATTTCATCTGATACCTTGCGATTAATTTGCTGAGCGCCATAGCTTAAGATTCCCATTTATGAAATGTACACTAATCTACACAAATTTAGGTATTCATTTGTCTTTCATATTTCAGGAGATAAATCAAAGTAAGCCAGGCGAAAGGCCAAATGTCATTCAAAATGCAAAACGGTTGTCCGCAATTTTCGCCTAAAACTCTAGGAGTAAATTTTGTTATTCGTATGGCAATTACTCGTATTTACAGAGTCGATTACTATACAATATCTTAAATCATCATCATAAACTTAAAAGGGTTCAGAGCGTATGGCGTCCACATTTGGGGATTGTGTTTTTTAGTAAACCTATCCATTTCTCTATAATGCATGATATCATCGTTGAAGTCATACTAATTCCCAACTTTAGGCCTATGATAATATTATTTATTGCTTTACACTTAAACGGCAAAAAGTGGACACTTTTATCGGTTTAGGTGATAAAGCTAAAAGTAGGGAGGTCAAATAAAACTATATGATAAATAAGATAAGATAAGATAAGATCATTTATTGATAAAATACAAGAATTTTATATGTCATATTTAAAGCTAGGTACATAATTTGTAGTAAGTATAGGTAATATCATTATAACTAAGTATGTAGGTAGTGTTTAGTTTAGTAGATGGGGCAGCGACTTGTTACGGTCTACGAATTCGTCGACACTATAGCACGCCATGTCTATCAGAGTTAGTTTGAGGTTTCTCTCGAACATTGCGTCAGTACCTGACTTTAACTCTTTACTCAAAGTGTTGTACAGTTTTATCCCTAATACGTGTAAGGATTTCCTACTCTTTGCCAGGCGGCACAGAGGAACGTATAAGAGGTTACGCCCACGTGTGACAGTCTGCCTTTGGAAGTTAGAGGGCAACAGATGGAGATTGCGTCTTACATACTTACATGCCTCGAGTACGTATATGGAAGGTAATGTCAGAATTTTTAGCTGTTTAAATAACTCTTTTGCTGGATAGTCGCGGGGTTTTTTGGCCATGATGCGTACAGCACGCTTTTGCACTTTAAAGACCTTATCCCGATCCGCAGAGGCTCCCCACAGATCAACACCATAGATTAGTGTGGAGTGAAAGTACCCGAAATATGCCTTTTTTAGGTTGTCCTCAGAGAGGCTGTGGGTAAGTCTAGACAGGGCAAAGCACGCTGAGGAGAGTTTGTTACATAGTGCTTCTATGTGAGGAGACCATGTAAGACCAGAGTCAATTAGGAACCCTAGATATTTCACTTCGGACACTTGAGGCACAGACGCGCCGTTTATCTCGATATTCATTTGATTTTCTACGTTCCTTCTGAGTTGGAAGTACACTATGTTTGTTTTTTCGACATTAAGTAGCATACCGTTTGCCGCAAACCAGCTTGAGATGTTCAGCATAGTTTGTGTCAGTTTATATTCTAGATTACTAGCATTGTCAGCAGATACTATTATGCACGTGTCGTCGGCAAACATAACGTACTCCGCGTCATTTGATGCAGAAGTGATGTCGTTTACGAGAATCAGAAACAGGTTATTGCCAGTTACAGATCCCTGCGGGACCGCGCTGTCACCTGTTTCTTCGAGCTCAGATTTGTGGGTTTGGACATACGTACTTTGTTTACGCCCATCAAGAAAAGATTTTATTATACGACCAAACGGGCCGCCCACACCATACTGCGATAGTTTTAAGACAAGTAGTGTGTGGTCTACCATTTCGAAGGCACGCGACAAGTCGCAGAATATTGCTGCGACATGTCGCCTGTCCTCGAGGTGCGTCATGACGCGGGACACTAAATCTCGAGTAGCATCTACGGTTGAGCGCCCCGGCCGGTACGCATATTGTTGCTCGTTTAGCAAATTATTATTAGTTAAGTGATTCATTAACTTGATACTTATTAGGTTTTCAAATACTTTGGAGATAACCGGTATCAGAGATATAGGCCTGTAACACTTAAGATCGTCCATATCCCCCTTACCCTTGTAAATTGGTTGGACCTTAATAATCTTTAATGACTCTGGATACACACCGTTTTTTACACATTGATTAAATAGACTAAGTATCAGTGAGATTAATACAGGAGGTAAATAATCCAATACGTAGGTCGACATATCATTGACATCTTTTGACTTTTTTCTTTTAATGTGTTTAAACGCTATTAAAATATCCGTAAGAGTAAAAGGGACAAATTTAAACTCTGGGATCTGAGACGGTAAGTACTTTTTAAGATAATAAAGTGCATCGGCTGTCCGGGGCTTGCTACTGTGTGTGTGCGCGTGCGTGTAGTAGTGATTGAGGCGCGCAGCAGTGGTGGCGGCGCGCTCAGCTGTGCTCGCGCCAGCTGATCGACTTACCAACACATCTAGCGCTCTTGTTTTGCTTTTATTTTTACATGTTTCAGACGCGATGATTTTCCATACACTACGGCACATATTTTCGTTGCTGTTTGCTATTTCATTGTTTATATATTCACTACGAGCCGATCTTAGAATGCTGAAGTACCGATGTTCGAGTGATAACAAGTTAAGCGATAAGGAGTTGTCAAGTGGATTTAATGAACACCTTGTTTTTAAGTAACGGACTTCATTTCGTATATTGCGCACAGTGTCGCTGGCCTATCTACTTACATTCGATTTGACGGGGTACTTTTTTAAAGGAAAATTTATTTCGAAACAATGCTTAATAACATTTAAAACTAGATCGAGTCGTTTGCTGGGGCAACAATCAGTGGTAACAATCTTATCCCAGTTAAATAATTCTAGGTATATACAAAAATTGTTTATATTCATCTCAGAGAACAATCTCTTGAAACATGTATGATTTTTGTGAATTGTTTTATTAATTAATATTGAGACATTTACATAGTGATGGTCAGATATAGATAATTTAATACATTCAATTTTTTTTAATGTCGGGTTTTGAAATATTTGTGTACACATGGTCAAGACAGGTTTTGGACGAAAAGTAAATACATGCTGCACCGACCCCAAACAAATGGGACAAGGGCAAGCGAATGATGATGATAGACGAAAACGTAGCGGAATTGATAAATTTGTTTAAAACATTAACTAGATAATTAATTGCCCCAAGTATCAAATAGACAAAGGTTCTGGTTTTGAGCCATCTTTATTTGATGTTCACCAAAACCCGCGAAGAAATTCAAAGGGGGGCGTATTTTGTCAAGAAACGTGATCGTTTTTAAAGAAAGGTACCACTTTGTTGCTAGCCGATAAGGCGCTAATGCCATAGAGATTTATTTAGAAATCAATTTTATTATATTGCTTGCTTTAAATACAAGCGTCAATACTGTTTAATTAATTGTGCGAGGAGGAGGCAATTGCAAGGAAGCATAAGATAATGGGGTATTAAGTGGAGAAGCGAAGATAGTTTCTAGTAAGAAGGCTTCTACGTGATCAAATCCGCATGCAGAGGTTACATAATAAATACTAGATAATACGCTTCAGTAACAAATGCCTTCCGTATGTTAATTCTAATGCAAGTCCGCGGTAAGAGCAGGATTCTTGCGCAGCTCAAGACTTGTCGACTGGAGCGGTATTGAAACTTAAAAAAGGTGAATTGAATTTTATGTTGCTTTGATAATATCTGCCCAGCAAGGGGACACTTTAGGCTCTCAAACAAGTAATAATGACGGATAACTAATGGAAATATATCCTGAAGAACGGTACGGTTGATATGAGTCGGGAATCTCGCCGTCCCGGAGAGTCAATCCATAGTCCATAGTCGTTCACTCTTGACAAAGTGATAGTGGTTTTATGATGGCGGGGCGACGTGGATAGTGTAGCCCTCGCAATGCACCTCCACTTGTTACGGTCTTCAGCGTTACGCAAACGTTGGACTATGGTGGTTTATGTCGCAGCTTTAATTAAGTCTGTCCAACGCATAGGTGAGTGTCCTCTGGGTCGTCTACCTTCCATCCGTCCTTGAATAACTAGCCGTTCCATGGAACTTTCGTTTCGGGTAATGTGCCTAAAATATTTAAGGATTCCTATCTATACAGTGGACGACAATCTTTCAGTTATTTTAAGTTCTCGTAGGATTGAAAAATTAGTCCGAAACGCCGTCCAAGGAATCCGTAGCATGCGACGCCAGCACCACATTTCTAGCGCGTCAATTTTGCGTCTGTCTTTTTGGCGCACCGTTCACGTTTCAGCACCTTAGAGAAATATGGGGAAGACTAAGCTTCTCATCAGGCAAACTTTTGTGGTCTTTGTGATGTTTCAGTTAGACTAGACCTTCTTAAGCTTATCGGCGAGAGTCGATAAGGCATATTAATTCTGGCTGTTCTCATCTTGCTAACGGTGAGTACTTGCACAGACATAATCTTGTAGGTCTCGTAGGTAGGTAGAAGAGCAGAATCCCCGCATTCGGGACAGCTGAGGCTTACTGAGAAGTGGAGCTATTCCGCGGAGACCAGAAGTTGGAGTCGCCACCTTCAAGAATCGATTGTTATTACGATAGTCACGATATGTGATAGTGTATATCTTTGTAATAATGTCTGATAATTTTTGTAAGAAATGAACTTGCTATGTAGATACATAGAAAACGTTAACAAATATTCATGATAAACACAGAAATAAATGCCCTGACCAGGATTTGAACTTACTATTTTAAGTCTTATTTTGCGCTTTTACTTCGCCACAGGGGAAACGTTGCAGAGTGTTTTCAAAATACAATGCCAGTAAAATCAAATCAATGACATCTTTTATAAGTTCGATTGTCGCTTTAGGTTCAGAGCGAAAATAGCGTTAGCTGCATTCTAGTACCTACTCATACGAATTAGTAAAATTGTATTTTGTTTTAAGTGAAGCACCGTGGCTTAGTCTCGGGCAGGTATTATTGCAGAAACCGCATAAGTGTTTACTCCTGTTGGCTTTAAGTGGCCAGAGTGGTCAAATTGTTATCATTCGCACGTGATACGTCTAGAGGTAGATCTCAAAATTGATAACAACTAGGTGCCTAATATTCATATACTTACTTAAAACTTTAACATATTTCGTTCAAACTGGTAAAGGGGAAAACATAATTTATATTAAAGCCGCGATACTTTTATTTTTGAAACAGGTAGTTTTTTACATATTTTTGGTTAATGTCGAAACCCTTTTATTTGTAAACCAGGTTCTTAGTTAAATAGTTGAGTAATAACTAGTTCCTTAATCTGGCAAAAGCTTAACAAGTAACACTAAAATTAAAACAAAACCTACAAATAGAAAACTGGCTCCAGCTCGGTGCCTTCTGGCAGGGTGCCAAGAAGACTGGCGGCATTGCCGCCCTGGACGGCAAGTCCAATGCGTTGCGCAAGGTACGAGCCAGCCCTCCTGTCTTCTGTCTGAGCTTATATATTTGGAAACAAAGGATAATATCATCTTTGGGTCAATGAACTATGAACATCTGGTGACCAATATATATTTGTTAATTGGAAGTAATTTATCCCCATATTTCCAGGTTACGGGTTCATATTCTGATCAAACCAATTTTCCTCCTTAATTTTGTCACAATCATTAATCGGTCGTTTGGTACTTCTAGTAAAGAAAAGTCTTAAGGATCACACTAGAACGGGACGGGACGGGACGGGACGATCTGTCAATTTCTATAGAGTGATTCGCGTCCGAGCTCTGAGCCCTCGGAGGACACGTGACGTTTTCTATAGAAATTGTCAAATCGTCCCGTCCCGGTCCCGTCCCGGCCCGTTCAAGTGCGAGTCATCCTTTATGGTGCGTAACTTTGGTCATTAAATAATTTGTATTTGTTCTAACAAAAAGCTATAGGCAATTATTTCCGTTTTCAATGTTTTTAGACATGCCCTATTTTTTACAAATATCCATCCATCGATTAAAAAAAATACGCCCAAATATATGTGTCCAAATCTCGGGAGGTACCAAACATTTTTTTTTATTTTTTTTTACTGTTTTGTCGGTGTGATTGGTTTATACATATTCATACCAAATTACAGCTCTTTAGATAGTGCTAACGGTCACTGAGCTTACCCGCGGATAGACAGACATATCGAAACTATAAAGGTTCCTAGTTGCCTACGGAACCATAAGTCGGCCATATAAGCGGGCCATAGGGAATCCACCAGACAAATTGACTATAGGTACATTTCCTGGCAGATCGGGGGGATATGCCCGAACGTGCCCGCTATGAGCTTTAAGAAGCTTGAAATAATAGTAGTTTATGCAACAGTGATATAATAAGGGTTCCTAAAACTTAAGACCCGAGAGTTTTAAGAACCAATTATGAGCTGTTGCATACCCTAGTTTTTCTACGACAGCTAAAATAGCGTAAAAAGCGAAATCTAGAAACGTGGCAGAATAGGGAAGATGTTGTGCCCACTATAGAAATTAAAAAAAATACAACAACAGTGCTCATATATTGTATGAAAATCCATAGGAGCAGTGTTTATATGGAATACCACAGAAAACGTTATAATGTATACTTTTTAAATATCGCTGTCAGTCATCTAATTGACAGATAAAAGTGGGGGAGTAGAAAACGATTTTTTTTATACGTTCGACGTTCGGCCATATCCGCCGGGTCTGCCAATGGAGGTATGGTAGATTTGTCCGGCGGACATACCCGCTATGGAAATCCGACGGATTGCCCGGACGTATATGGCCGGGTATAAAGATGATGATTAATAAGAATAATAAGATAAAGAATGTTTCACTGTTTAGCATACTTTCCGTATTCATATGGCGTCTTCCAATTTTAATATAAAGATCGTTTTCGAGATACGCGCGGCATCTCATTTCCTAAGTTCCTATATTAATGCAAGAGCTTGCGTCGGAAAAGGTATACTTTTATTAATACCAACACGGTAGTACCTAATAAAAAAGTTATATCACCAAACAAGCGTGCATCTCGTGCAATTTTAAGGATGACTCACACTAGGACGGGACGGGACGGGGCGATATGTCAATTTCTAAAGAAAGAATCACGTGATAGCTTGGAGCCCTCGGATGTTACGTGACGTTTTCTATAGAAACTGATAGATCGTCCCGTCCCGTTCTAGTGTGATCATCCTTTTAGTGGCTACTTTAGAGCAACAGGGCGGGCTTCCAACACCTACAACACCACTAACAACACTGACCCGCGCATGCCCTTTTGGGCTTGTAATTCGGCAGAGTGGAAACGGTAATAATGCCGCCTTCATGCAACACAGAGAGGGTTCTCTAGATGAAGGGGTCGCTACTACACCTAATACGAGTACACGTAGGGCGCTTGCAATTTTAGTGGATTCAATTGCGAGTTACCGATCTTTCAAGTATTCGTATTTATAGCCGTTAAACCGTCTACTTAGTTACTTAGGCTTGACTTATAAATTTGAAGGTTATAAATTTCTATGATTATAGTATTCTGGCTTATATTTTATCAATAAAACAAAGCCAATGATTTTGACCTGGAAGGAAAACATGGCTTTTAAAATATCGTCTATCAAATCAATGTGTGTCACACATACTTCTTAGAAAATGACAAAAACATTTTAATTGACGTTACAAATCCATATCAGACTGGCCATTTTACACACCGAGAGTTCTACTTATTGGCACTTAAGGATGACACACTAGAACGGGCCGGAACTTGACCGAGCCGGGCCGATCTGTCAGTTTCTATAGAAAATAACCTACGAAGCAGGAGGTCCCGGGTTCGAATCCTGGTCAGGGCATTCATTTGTGTGTTTATCACGAAGTTCCTGAGTTATGGATGTTTTCTAAGTATTTATATGTATCTGTATATTATATATATCGTCGCCTAGTATCCACAAAACCCTTAAGCCTTATTGGGCTTACTATGAGACTTAGGTCGATTTGTGTAAGAATGTCCCATAAAAATAAAAATAAAAATGTCACGTGACCTCCGAGGGCTCCGAGCTATGACGTGATTATTTCTATAGAAATTTACAGATGTCCCGTTCTGCCCCGCTCAAGAGTGGGATTTGCGTTGCTCTATAAAATGTATACCTTTTTCGGGACTTCTCTTAAACTACATCAGGCGGGGTGACGATTTAATAAGGTTACGCGTAATTGGACTGGATCCGCTATTTTGTTAAGGATTTAGGGACAATGTTGCACGATAATGGTGTTTTAGGGGAAAAGTTGATGAAGCTAAAGCTCATCATCATAAATTTAAGAGCTTTGCGTGCGTCGACTTTTCTACTTACTAACTTTGAAGTTAGCTTTGAAGTTCCCGAGTTCAGACCCCGGGTCGTAGCAATCAGTTTTTCGGAACTTATGTACGAAATATCATTTGATATTTACCAATTTCTTTTGCGGAAATGGAAATGGATCAGGCATACACACCGAAGAGCAGCAACGAACAGTGCCAGTCTCGCATTGGAGTGGAAGCCCAAAGGTGGAAAGCGAGCTTGTGGACGCCCTGTACACGTGGCGGCGGAGCGTGGAGAGCGAGTTGCGAGCCGTAGGACTTAGCTGGAGCGAAGCCAAGAAGATGGCTCAAGATAGAAAGTCGTGGAAGGATCTTGTGGAGGCCCTGTGCACCTCCGGGGTACCCTGGGATCTACAACAATTGCTTTTCGATGAAGGAAAACATCTTGAGGAAACCGGACTAATCCTAATATGACCTAGTTTACCTTCTGGATTGGAAGGTCATATTGTGTCAAGCACCTTCGCCAAATCTTTGGATTCGTTGTCAAAGCGGCACCCAGGCTCCCTGAGCCGTGGGATAAGTCGAGAAAAAGCGTGACTCGACTGGTCTTTATCCGGTCTAGCTTGAGCCAATCTTAACTTAGGAACAATTCGTGTTATACGCACAAAATAATGCTCTTACCAAGATTCTAACCCTCTGTAGACAAGATCACCGACTAAGTACATACAGTCAGCCACTACGAATACAACCAAAGTACTAAAAAAGTTTATACACGACCCTAATGCTCAAGCAATAAAGTTCTGTATAAATATTTTTGCCAGTATTTATAGCTGTGTGGCTGACTATACTAATTATTACAATCGCCAAGATGCCTGTTGAATACAAGCGCCAAATAGAGTGTAATAAAGCATAATACCCCATTTTGCATTCCCCGCGCCACCGGCCATGTTAATTTATTTTTAATTGACTACGCCATCGTACTTGAAAGGACGTATCTTGGCTTCAGATTACAGGGTGACTATTGTTTTGGGGCTTCAAATTTTGCTTTTTATATGATCTCGTAAATGGCACAAACACAGAACTGTTTTGAGTCTTTCCGGTGGACTTTTCCAAAGGTAAGGGCTATGAATGGTACTCCTTTTCTATTGAATAATGAAAGTCATGACTACCCACAACATGTCCACACGATGTTGAATATTGGCAACAGGAAATATTGGCTCTACACTTCAGCTGAACATACACTTTTTCTTTCCTGCGGCCAATAGTTAACAGCTTGTGGACCTGTTAAAAAATCATGAGCCTCCAGGCCTTTTCGACTTTGCACTTTGAAAAGCGATTGATAAATATGATATTTTGTACATAAGTTCTGAAAAATTCATTGATACGAGCTGGCAGAATTTGAATCCGCGCCCTTCGGATTGAAAGTCACACACCTTACCGCTCGCTTGGCCACCAACTCCAAAAAATGCATACGAGTATCTATACAAAAACAAATTTTTGTCAAAATTGATTTTTAATTTAGCTCGAAAAATCGCAGCTTCCTTTCTTATCATCCTGTATTAAAAAATATGACTGTTACGACTTTTCGAAGCCTAGAGGTGTATGGAAAACGAATCCAAGTTGGAAATAGAATTGTTTTTTATGGCGCCCAGGGTGAAGTCTTAAATTAATTTCTTTGTTTCGCCAAGTACCCGGTTTTCCTTATTTTGTGTAGGCGTACGGTTCGAGGACGTTGTTGATTATGTTACAGGTAACTTTAAGAGGATGTTAAATAACCATTCAGAAAAGGTAAGAGAGCACAAAGTAAAATCAAAAACCGGTCGAAAAGGCAAAACATTTTTTTTAATACTTTTCTTCACCTGTTATTTTGCAATAAAATATATTTTTTTGTTTATAAAATAGAACTATGATTTTTTAAAGATATTAATCCCCAATTATCTGGAATGTGACCCATAGACTCATAGAATTGATTGTTTAAAATGTAGTCACATAATAAAATATATTTCTAACACTTATTAACGTGGATTTCTTAACACTTATCTTGCCTTGGAGTTGGAAAACACGAGCCTCGGATTTTGTCCCAAAAATATATTTATTATTGTTGTTTTGGGCTAGTGAAGATGCCGCATCGACCAGTTGTGATCTATTGTGGCAGCCCTTTATAATTCATTACTGATTCCCGTTGAGTCCAGAAAGTTCCAAATTCTTTGGGCTGTAATGTTGTGTATCTCACAGGGTTGCAGTTCGTGCCTACCGAGGTGGATACTTCTTTTGTGCATTAGTGGTCCGCAGGAGCAGAGGATGTGCATCGCAGTTTCCTCTGTTTCCTGGCAGAACCTGCATGCTGCGTCTTGTTTCTTACCCATTAGAAACATGTGCTTGTTCAACTTGCAGTGCCCAGTCAGAATTCTGACCACCGCACAGGCTTTGTACCTCTTGAGCCCTAAGAGCTCTTTAGTGTTTTTGTTGTTGAACCCTAATATTAGAGCTTTCGAGTGTGTGTTTCCTTTTACGGATTTCCACTCTGCGATTGCCCTCATCTTTTCAAGATTGTTTAGCAGAGAGTATGCCTCTCGTTTTGTAACTCCGCAAAACGGTTCCGGGCCAACGAGGGGCGTGTCCGCGCCCTTTCTGGCAAGTTCGTCCGCTGCTTCGTTTCCAGCAATGTTGGAGTGTCCTGGTACCCATCTAAGTGTAACTTTGTTGGTGTTAGCCAGGGCGTTTAGATTATTTTTGCAGTTCTGGACTAGTCTAGAGTTAACCTCTAGGGACTCTAGTGCTAGCAGGGCAGCTTGACTGTCCGAGTTAATGTAGATGTGTTGGTTTCTTAGGTTTTGTCCCAAACTCTTGCGTTTAAACTTTGCATGTGTCAATGAAATTGAAATTATAAAAACATAAATAAGTAGTTCTCTGCCTTTATTAAAAGGGTTTTCTACTTACGCCTCTGCATTTGTATCATTGTCAAATTGTCACCATAAGAGATATCTTGTTCTTGTTTCCTTATAGACCACCTGTAAGTACGTCAATTATTCATATACTCATTATCACGACGTTCTGATTTCAAAATGGCTTCCAAATTTACGATAACGACTTTTGAAGCCGTTAAACTTCAATTGGTATAGTTTTTATTGCGCTGGCATCAGCAGCGTCGTTAAATAGTTATAAAATAATTATTAATCGGTCATAATTTCGCTTATAATTTATTATGCACTTTGAATATTACCTAGGGTGTATTGGGATTTCGAAAGTAGGGTAATTACACGAACATCATCCATAATTCCATCATGTCGTGGCTTTCATTTCGAAATTTTTTTGAGTTTTTCCAAATTTAAACGCCTTTAATGTATTTTTAATTAATCTTAAGACATTTTGAAACACGTAATAAATGTATAGGTAGGTGCTATTTTGACCCGATGATATAAAGTGCATATGTATCAAGTTTATTATCATTTATCATAAATACGGGGTGTTGCTTGTAAGAGGAGCAATAATTTAATCTTAAGTAGTCCTCACCAAACTGAACAACTTTTGTTCAGCTCCTTTTTAAAATAACGTGTTTAAATTTAAGACGCAATGCACTGCGAATTTTTGTACTATGACAAGAAACGTCAATTAGGCTGATGTTAACGTACATTGGAAATACTGTTTAGTTTGTATGAAAAAGTTAAAACCTACAGAGTACCTACATCATTTAAAAAAGTTATGGAACAAAAGTTGTTAGGTTTGAGGACTACTGAGTACCTCCGATTTAATTTGTTGCTACACTACATCCTACACATACATCTACTTGTATTTTTCTTGATTAATGTTTTGGGGATTGTAGTAGGCTTACCATGAGTTCTACGTAACCGTAGTCGATGTCGACTACGCGATTCGACAGTATTTGTATCTGCTCGTTCTTCACTGGTATAACTGAGATGTAACTCTATCGAATCGCGCAGTCAGACGATGACTGACGATAAAAATACGTGTTGCAATTTAATGTCAGTATGACTCACGAAAGTTTAAATTACACTATCTGAGTAAGGTAATCTAAGGTTCTCTTAAGGTAATCTTAAGTTTAAAATATCATAGATAGATACGTAAAATATTTTTATGCCACACCTGGCCATAAAGTGCCGCACGCTACGCGTACGGAAAAAGACGATTGCTGCCCAAGTGTAGCCATAAAATGATCGCATATTTACGTCCCTCGCTTGCAGCTCGGGTCGCAAACATCTGCGATCTCGGCCTTTCTTTGTTTTACCGCACTAGTTAGGTAATGTACTATTTCCAACCTGGGGCAGTAAAGGAGAAAAATGGGACAGCGACTAGTGATTAATAAAATACCTAATCAAATCAACATTCCAATCATATTTTGTTAATATATGTTAAAAGATTAACAAAACCCGGTATTGCATACATTTTCAAACTAAAAAAATATCCTGTGTCATAAATTGATAGTTCATTTTATTATTTAAAGCCCTCACCGTAACGTAGATTAAAAAAATAAAATTTACGGCGTCACATGGATTAAAAAAATTCGTACACAGCTCTTTGGCCGAAGGCCAGGCTTTTGTTGCAGTTAATAATATCATATAATAAGAAAGATATCTATTTAGACCAGTAGCACAGATTATGTAGAGATGATATAGGTAACAAATATTTATTTCTCATTGAAAATGCGAACACAAACCGTTTTCAACACCACGCAAAAAAAATTGACGCTTTGGCCCCCTCACCCCGTACAATAGGGATGACGACTAGGTTGAAAAACTATCATTCTAATTAGTCCGTCAGTTAGATTGTTTCAAATGATTAGACACGTATTTTTTCCTTTTTCAATTTAACTGAAATTGACGAAGACATAGAGCATCAATGTTCCAGAGTGGGGGCTTGTGACGTCACTTGTAGGCAAAAAGTGTAGGTACCTAATAGTGACGTTACGCGAAACTTGAACGCACTGTATTTTCGTCATTTTTGATTTGACGAACAAAAGAAAAAATACGTGTACTTACAATATTTTTTAATAATCTAAAAGACGGACTAAATAGATTTTTTTTGTCGTCTAGCCTATACTAGGGTTGCCTACGATTAGAAATATTATATAATACTGTTAATACTGGCCTGCGCGCGGGATGTGTGGACAGTCCGTGTGTCGGCACCGACACAAGACAAAAGATGATCGATTTGAGTGAGACAGCTCCATAGACCTGCCAGTTCATGCATCTTCTAAATTCTCGTTCGAAATTCAAAATTTGTTCCACGGTGACGGTTCGACCCTTCCCGGCGGCGGTCCACTCTTTGGCAAACAAGCTTTAACCTGCTTAAAGGATGACTCACACTAGAACGGGACGGGACGGGAAAATCTGTCAATTTTTATGGAAAGCGTCACGTGACATCCGAGGGCTCCGAGCTATCACGTGATTCTTTCTATAGAAATTGACAGATTTTTCCCGTCCCGCCCCGTCCCGTCCCGTGCTAGTGTAAGACGTCCTTAAATCCGTCGCATCGTGACTAGTTTTTTAACGAGATCCGCTCATAGTGTTTGTTTGAAGTATAGGTACCTTTGACTATTTAATCAGCCGGATGTCTCTCATTTTCTATACAAAAAAATCTGTCAATTTTTGCGGGGGAGGGAGAACGTCTTTGTATGTCAGATTGTTTGTCATATATATGTGGGACTGCGGGTGTAGAAATAAATAGAGTTTTGTATAAACACTGAGTTTAATTAAGAAAAATCAAGGAGCACGTTACACCTCAGTCGCGGCCATAGCATCGAATCTCTCCGGAAATCCGTTACTACCAACTTAACACTAAAATATAGTTGCCTCGCTCTGATACATACATACTATCTCGCTTTACCGTTCCATTCCATGCATTCATCAATCTTACATCCTACATTTCGGCCAGCCTGCCTTGTCTGACCCAGACAACCCTATCAGCTATACAATACTATACATAGGTTATACAATGATGCACTGATAAGATTGACAGCCATACCTAGAATTACATAATATCCAGCGAGACAACAGTGACGTAATCATACCAACAAAGTTATATCAAAATTTGTTAGTACAAGTGAAATCATGCTACTGGGTTTGTACAGTTAGAAAACAGCGAAATATTGCAAGCAATGCAGTTTATAATCATTATAAAGTTACTATAAGTATTGTTTTCCTTAGGCAACTAACAAAACAAATAGGAAAACATCAAGTTTATGCAGGTAACATAAAATTACACTTTAGTTATAGAAGTGTGAACCGATGCCAAACCATAAATAGTAAATATAACATCAAAGTTACATGCATAAGCTATCAACAATAGTTTTAAGGATCAAAACAATGAATCTTAAACATTGAATGTATGGCACATTGAAAAGCAGTTTAGTGCAATGAGTTTTCCCCGTTTGAGCACACACATTCATCCCTTACAACCATCTTCATTTGGAAATTGGTTGCTTACCTGAGACTACCTAACCCTCAGTGACATCTGGCCATCGTTTCATATGGTCAGCGGAGGTGGAAGTCTTGACTGGTCCCTCGGCCAATGGGTCTGCCTTCTCCACGTCATAGCGGTCGAGCCTCTTCACTTTAGTGACACGGTATGGACCCAAATACTTAGGTTTGAGCTTCAAACCCGGGCCAAACTGTGTACGCTTAATAGCGACCAGTTCATCTTCTTGATACTTTGTGCTGTCTTTCCTGTTCTTGTCATAATTTCTTTTATTTTCTTCCTGAACCTTCATTATTTGCTGTTTAGCTCTGATTCTTAATGCAATTCTGTCATCCATATAGGTTTCTCTCTCTTCTTGCTGTAGTAAATCGTAGATTTCGACCTCATCTCCTCGCCGCATTTTGTGTCCTATAAGTAAGTTATATGGCGTTGTGCCAATGCTCCTTTGGTATGTGCTGTTAAGCACCATTTGAACTTTGCCAACCTTCCGGTACCACATACCTGGTTGCTCAATACATAATTTAGTTAGGACAGATATGATAATCTTCTGAATTCTTTCGACCTGGCCGTTGCTACGTGGAACTCCCGTGGTTATATGAATGCATTCTATGTTCTCTTCCTCACAATACTGGTGGAAATCCTGGCTGGTGAAAGCTGTGCCTCGATCTGTTATGAACCTGTCTGGGTTTCCAAAGGTCTGCTGATGGACCCTCACCTTGTTCAGTACTTCAGCTGTTGAGGTGCTTTTACAGGGGAAAAGCCACACAAATTTAGTAAAAGCATCAATCATTGTTAAAATGTGATTATACTGTTTGCGTGTCTCCGTCATCGGCCCCACGTGGTCTAAATGCAGAGTACTCAATGGAAAGTCTCCTTTGTCAATAGGATTCAGATACCCTTCTTGTTTTCCTTCCTTTCTATTAGCCAGTAGGCATGGTATGCACGTCGCGATGTACTCTTCCACTTTCTTGCCTATTTTATCAATGTAATAGTCCTTACTTATCAACTCCAGGGTTTTCTTCTTAGCAAAATGGCCATTATCATGTGCACGTCGAATAATCTCAGTTTCCATCTTGGCAGGAATGACCAGTTGCTGTTCGGAGCCTTTATACAGCAATCCATTGCACAGAGTATAATCTTTATACTCAGTTCCTTCATTCAAAATCTTCATTATGGCATTCAGGCCTTCATCACTTTCCTGAGCGTGTCGGACCTGGCTGTGCAAGTCAAAGGTTATAATTGCTACATAAGGATTCCGGCTTAGCGCATCAGCGTGTCTCATCCTTGTACCCTCTCGGTGTTCAATCGTAAATGTGTAGTCCTGCAACAGTAGGACCCATCGTGCCACTCGTGTAGACATTGCCAAATTCTTTTTATTTAATGTTAGCTGGAAAGCCTTGCAATCTGTTATAATCTTAAAGAATCTGCCATACAGGTAATGTCTGAATTTAGTAACTCCTGCTATAATAGCCAGCGCTTCTAACTCGTAGCTTGTGTATCGGCTTTCAGCAGGTGAAGTTCGACAACTCATATAATGAATCGGGTGAAATTCATTGTCATCTTGCTTTTGCATCAAAATAGCGGAGTATGCCACAGAGCTTGCATCAGTATGTAGCTGTGTTTCAGCCTTTGGATTAAAAATCTTTAGCACAGGTCCAGTGGCTAACTTTGTTTTCAGCTCATTGAAGACTCTACGATGCTCTTCAGTGAATATGAACTTAGCATCTTTCTTCATCATGTCTGTCAGAGGTCGTGCAATCAGTGCAAAGAAAGGAATAAACTTCCTGGAGTAGGAGCAGAGACCAATAAAACTTTGTAGCTGCTTGACATTCTGTGGCTCTGGAAACTTGGTAACAGCATCTGTCTTCCCTGGCGAAGGCTTGAGTGTCCCATTCTCTATCACATGTCCAAGGTATTCTACCTTTCTGGTGAGCAGCTGACACTTTTTCCAATTAATTTGCAAGCCATACTCTGATGCAATCTTCAAGACTTCAGCGAGTCGGTCTGCTGCCTGCCGCTCATTCTCTGCGGGAATTAAAACATCATCAATAAACACAATTACGACTCCTCTAGTAATCAGCTCCCTGAAAATGATTGTGATAAACCTTGTGAAGACTTTCGGACAGGTGGCCATGCCGAACGGGGCACGAAGGAATTCATATTGTCCTGTCGCAGTGACAAACGATGTATATTTTATAGAATCTTCATGTACACGCAGGTGAAAGAACCCATTCTTGAGATCTATTGCACTAAATACTTTTGCCAAGGCCAATTTGTCTATGTGATCATCTATCAAGGGGAGTGGGTATTCGTCTTTCACTATCTTACTATTTATTTTCCTATAATCAACACATACTCTCAGTGTACCATCTTTCTTTCGTACTAGCACAATAGGACTGGAATATTCTGAAAAACTCACCCTAATGATGCCCTCATCAAGCCATTCTTGTATTTGCCTGTCCACTTCTTCTTGCTCCCTCGGAGACACGCGTCGCGGACGCTGGGCGATCGGCACGTCATCCTTCAGAACTAGCTTTAACTCGATCGGTGCCTCTTTCGTCTGGCATGGCTTGTAGTCTTGAATTAAACTGGTTACTTCCTCCTTGACAGCAGAGTCGCTCACGTGACCTAGGCAATCAACATAACAAGAAAAACATCTCACCTCATTCAACCATTCACAATCCGTTGAATCCGGAATTGTCCACACAGCATTCCCTCTACGAATAATCGTAGTAACATTCCGTAAAAACTCATTGCCCAAAACACACTTAAATGGCATACATTCGTTAGGAACTACATGAAACACAGTGTCAATATATACAATACCATCGATTGTCATAAGCGTAGTCAATTTACCATAAGAATACACTTGAGCCCGTCCCAAACCGGTCAATAATTCTCGGTGGTTCGCGTCGTAAGGCGGCAATTGAAGTTGATTGTAGTTGTCAATCGATAAGAGATTCAACGCGCTGCCGCTGTCCACTAATGCAGTCGTCTTTTTATTTAAAATCCTTATTGTCTTCATGGGTCGGTCGTCGAAAGATCTTTCGTTGTTTACATTCTCACTGACGTTGGTAACCATGACATGATGCCAGGGTTGCCAACTCAAATTTTTATTTACCACTAAAGCACAAATTGAAACCCCCTAAAACCGTAGTGATTTTTCGGAAAACCCCCTAAATAAAAAAATTAATGAATATTAAATAAAATTTCATTATTCAACATTAATTATCGACATTATTCAGTATCTCTAACATAAAGTCATTTACGCACGACCGTTTACGCCACAGATTTAGTATTTTTGGTCAGAAAGGTTTGTATGATGGCCTGTCCAGACGGGACTACTAAATGCAATTTGATAGATTGGGAGAAAATTTCGTCCCCGTTAGGATGCCTCTTCTCTTACAAATCACTGTAGCGTAAATCGGAGCGTTTGAGTTCCGGTCGTATATTTCTTTCTCAATCGCACACTTGTGAGTTCGAGTAACTGAGAGTGGAATGGACTGCAGTATCATTTCATTTTCAGTAATAATTTCGCTTCTCAACACATTTTTCGCTGTCACATACATGGAATGGGAAAATCAAATATCCCTAAATTTACCCCTAGAAATATTTCACCCCTAAAAAAACCTCACGCGTCTTGTTTACCCCCTAAATCTAGGGGGAAAACCCCTAAGTTGGCACCCCTGCATGATGCGCGGACGCCATATTGCTAGTTTCGCCGCTACAGCCAATCGCAGCCGCGCTAGTGATGTCACTCTCGTCGTTCCGATACTTCCGATTCGGTATGAAAGTAATGTTGCGTCCAACTTCCTCATCACCATACAAAGTGCTGCCCTCTGCCACGGAATTGAAGTATACTTTCTTAGAGTGAAGTTCGCCACTTGCCGGCCTCGCAGTGCTGCCATCATGACCAAATCTCCGATTTCCGCCATTTCCGTTGCTCGTACGTCTTGTTTGTTCTGCCGATTTCGTGTACGCCATCTTGCGTTCCTTACAATCGGCAGAGAGATGGCCAAAAGCATTACAATTGAAACACTTACGGCCTTGTGATTTGTGCGGACACTCCGTGATGACATGATTTTTTTCTCCACAGGCGAAACATCTTGCGTTTGACGATTTCATGGGCTTCGACTTGGACGTACCGGCTTGAACCTTTGGTTTTAACGTTTTGAGATGCTGCATTGCCTTCATTTCTTCATACACCATGAGTTTTTCTTTCAGGTCTGCGTAGGATTTAACAGAGTATAGCATGATTTTGTTGACTTCGCCGTCCTGTATTCCATCTACAATGTACTTGATAGCTACGTAGTCTGCGATCCTGCCTTGTTTGCCAAGCGCCTTCATAGTAAACATGTAATCGATGCAGGATTCGTCTTCTTTCTTCTGTCGTGCACTCATCATCTCGTGTATTGTTTTACTGTCAATGGTGTCTGGGAATTCTCTCCTGATGGCTCCTTTCAGATCGTCCCACTTAGAATAAACTTTCTCGGATCGTAACCATAACGCAGCGGTGCCGGTTAAAGATCGCCGCGCTACCAGGAGCCGCTGTGTAGAATTCCATTCGAAAATGTCGCCATTGTCGTCAATCTCTTTCATCCACGTGGACACGGGATAGGTCTTGTCCTGCCCGTTGAACTTTTGTATGAGAGATTCACTATATCGTAGCGTGTTGCCCGAAGCAGGGGTTTCGTCGTCGCTCATCGTTGCGGCTTGGTGTAACTTCAATAGATTCCTTCGTAATCTTCGTCTACGGGCCGGCACATAACCTCGTGTGTGCGCGACCGCGTAATCTCGTAAGTCTCGTATCCACACTTATTTCTACACGCAATCCCGGACGAGCCCCCAAATGTGGGACTGCGGGTGTAGAAATAAATAGAGTTTTGTATAAACACTGAGTTTAATTAAGAAAAATCAAGGAGCACGTTACACCTCAGTCGCGGCCATAGCATCGAATCTCTCCGGAAATCCGTTACTACCAACTTAACACTAAAATATAGTTGCCTCGCTCTGATACATACATACTATCTCGCTTTACCGTTCCATTCCATGCATTCATCAATCTTACATCCTACATATATTCGGCAGAGGGGTAGGCCTGTCAATTGTTACTCCGTCTGGTTTAATACTTAAAGTTGGATACGATTAATCGCGGTTCATTATTTACGGTGTGACAAAACATTTAAAAAAATAATCCATAGGTACACGGTTCTTTGGCCGGCGGCCAGGCTTTTAATTCAGCCAATATACGGATGCGTCTCGAAGCCGGCGACTTATTCGAATATGTAAATATTGTGTTGATATCAATCTCACCATATCAATATCAGCGAATTACGTTTGACGTGTGTGAGTGATATTACTGATATTAGATTCATATAGGTTCGATATTCGAGGAGGCAATAAGGGGAAACGGCACCTCAACCATGCCATGAGGACTACCGTATTTTTGCTTACCAGGCGGCGCCACTCATGCGAGGGTCCAATTTAAGCGCCATTACATATAGTATGAGTTTGTATGGCGCAAAACCAAAAATGGAATTGATTAGTTCTCGTTGATTTCAATGTTAAAATAGGTACATTACTTTCTAACTATTCTTCAGGGATGTGTAGATTCCGTGTTTACGATAATTAGAGGGGTAATACGTTTTTGTGTGATAATATTTGATAAAACAATTTAATAGTAATTCGCGCTATTTTTCAAACAAATATACTTCTTTAATAGTTTTACCTGGTCATAATCAACATGTGCATAATTATATGATAATTGATAATATCGGCACTAAAGATGCCTATTGAATACGGCTCATAAATAAATATTACAGAACATTCTTACACCAATTGACTAAGTCCCGCAGTAAGCTCAAGAAGGCTTGTGTTACGGGCACTCAGGCAACGATATACATAATATACAAATACCTACATAGAAAACATCCATGACTTAAGAACAAATATCTGTGTTCATCACTCAAATAAATATCCTTATCGGGATTCGTACCCAGGACCATCGGCATACGTGTTGCACTACACTCTAAATTTACGGATATGTTATTGTACACTTTCGATTTACAGCTTATTTTAGAGCCAAAACCATAGTTTACTAGTATTTATTATATTCCTGTGTAATAATAGCTCTAAACTTGAATATTTTTTGAAATAAATACGTCTATATTAAAAATTAATTTATGTCGTGTTCTAAGTTATATGTACGTTAATCCTCACAGGGTTTTTATAATATATATATATATATATATATATATATATATATATATATATATATATATATATTTAATTTTAATAATAGAATGCCTTTCAGGCAATGTATTGCTAGCTTTATAAGCCCCTCTGGGCATTGTAGACCAACCTTTGTTTTTATTTTATTTATTTTGTTATGGAGGTAATTTGCACAAGTAACTTTTCTGATTGACGGGGAGAATTTGCATTCTCTCAGTCATCATGGTGTTAATAAACGCGATTAATCTGTTATAAAGTATTTATTTCGATAAATAACAATCGCGGTAACAGAAGACAATATTATAGGAAGACCTGTTTAAAACGGTGCAGATGCCCGGAAAAGTTCTGTAAAAACAAGTTTAAACATTGCCCAGTTTTTAGGATCTCTACATGTTCATTTTTGAACCTTTTAAAATAATTTCAACTCAACTATGACGGAACTAAAATAGATCATGTCGATACGAACTATAGAAAATTATTGACACAATCTATAGAAACCGACCATCGACAGAAAATAAAGGATATCCGGGAACGAAATCATCGGCCACAAAGACGTGGAGGTAAAATCGTGTTTACACCCGGGTTTATTTATTACTGAGATACTGTCGGCTGGGATATATGGCACGGGCAAGTAATATATTTTTTGTGCAAAAGGTTATGTGCCACTGATTTATCTGGTTTAGCTGAGGGTTCTGTCGTCAGAATGAATATCTTATGTACAAGGAAAGGAAGTCTTATTTATTTTATAGGCAACAACTGTCAACCCGGTTTTGAGCACTTAAGGGATATTACCACTGTATTACAATATAACAAATAATTATAAAGTTAAAACCGGCCAAGTGCGTGTCGGACCAAACTTAGTTGAGGGTTCTGTACAGTCACCTGCAATAGTATATGACTCTATGAAGGCTGCAAAATAATCTGACACAGTCTTGTTTGTACCACCATGAGGGCGTGTCACATATTTTTGCGGCCTTCATAGCGTCATATACTTTTGCTGGTGACTGTACCGTATATGTGCAAGCAAAAAGACGTATCTGCCTTCATAATATCAAGTCACTTACTAACGTCCTGTTGTAATAACTAGTTTTTTGGCAACAACTCAAAAACGGCTTGACCAAACATTCAAAATAATCTTCATGTGAAAGTTCATCTAATAATGCATCTTCCTGATCTTCCACATTTTTTGGACATTCCGTTCAAAAGTTAGAGGGACACACACACACAAACACTCTCCGACTTTCAAAAGTGACTACATTTCTTTTGTCGTCTAGCCTATTATCGTGGAGTATACACATGGACCTGTGTCGAAACGTCGATATATTAAAATAAATAAATAAAACTCGCGATAGACTCCTTCTATGTTAATTTACTGTATTAGAAACACAATTTTATTAAGAAGGCTCCGCTACCTCGCTCAAAGCATAACTATTACAATTTAGCGAGGAAAAAAAGTTGTACTCATTTTCGTTCGTAAATTCAGATACTCTTTGGTATGAACTGTGTACAACTTTCACGACAAGCACTTACCATAACTCGGAGCAAACATTCCCAAACGAACGATACTCGAGCGCACGTTCTAGGAAAACAAACTCATACATTTTAAATGTTTCGTACGGAACCCAACAACGGCTATGCAAATACTAAGCCGTTTACTTTAAATAGGGTTGTCAGCTGAGAGCCAGCAGAATATCGTGGGTAGTTTTGTGAAAACTTATCTTACATTCAACAAAAAGTTCTTTCCCTGAAATAACTACCGTTACTTTTATTGATTATCAATGCTAACATTGGATTTATTCAAAAACCGCTTTGCTTTGGATTCAAACGATTTCAGATTTTTTTGTTATCTATCACAATTTTTGTCTTTTTATACCACAATGGTGGCAAACAAGCACACGGTCCGCCTGATGGTAAGCGGTCACCGTAGCTTATGGATGCCTGCAATTCCAGGGGTGATTCGCAGGTGGCGTTGCCGACCTATTACCGACTTGTACACTATCATTTATGGTATATTCTCTGAAATTTGGAGAATCATCAAAATTTTGCCGCGAGTATCCCTTCCCAACCAACTTTTCGTAGATGATTGGTATGCCAACTTTTATAAATTATAATTTGCCAATTTTCATTTGGCCGAATGTTCATTTGCCAGCTAGGTTAGGCAAGGTTGGATTATGATAATAATATATGCGAAAGATAAGTCAGCGAAACGTTACAGTTGGCAACTGATCTTTCGGTGACATGAAATTCTGCTGTAAGCTCGTTCGTTCGTTGCCTATTCGGCAAAATATTTTCGGTGATAAATTAGAGAACGATGTATCGTGCCGAAGACCGAATTATAATTTTTTTTTTAATCTTTAATTTAAAGGAGTCTTTGTCAAAATGACCAAGTCGGCTCCGTTAGGCCTCTGCAATTCATACATAAATGAACTTAAAAGAAAAACGATTAACTATACAACAACCATACATTATAAGAGTAGAAAAAAAAAACTGCTAAATTTGTGAATTATCGTAGAAGTGCGATAATTATCGTACGCCTGGCAACCCTAGCACACCTGAAACGCAGTAGAAACCAATACGGGCTTAATGGTAAGGCTAAACTCATTGATAACATTCGCGAAAAGTATCTGTAATGTGACTGCGAAAAATAACTGTCACTTTTTTTGTCTGTCTGTTGAATAGCGCCTTGATATTCGGAAACAACTATTTAGATCTTGAATTTTGATTGTATAGTTACTTAATAAAAGTTTATTTTACGCGCTAGGTCTCAGTTTATGTTTTATTTTTCAATTCAATTTAGTTTTGTTTTAAAGTTTTAAATTTTTTTTTTAAATCTTAGTCTTATATGATGGGTGAGTGTATAGGATGTGAGGAGAGGGTGAGACCTACCTAAAAACGCGTGAGTTTTCAAGACTCAAATCTAATATTTACCTACATTTTTTTTAAATTATTTGGCCTCCAATGTGTTCCACTGCTGGGCAAAGGCCTCCCCCCTAGAGCTCCAAACCGCCTGCTTGTTTTTGTGTTTATAAGTTATGAGCAGTGTTGAAAGTCGCCTTCAAGGTACCTATTTGAGTCGTAAAAACTCCCGGGGCTTTAAGACTCAAAATTATCTCCAAATCACAACTGGACGGACGAAACTACATAATGTTGCAGGCTGCTTACGGCCACGACAATGTCACCTTTGTTTTGGAAAATCTGTGCAAACACTGAGCCGTTATACACATAATCAAATATATGAAAATACTACTGATAACCTAACGTAGAAACAGCGCCAACTTGTTTAATAATCTGTGAATAGCAATACCGTGTTCTCGTACTGAACGCGAGAAAATGAAAAACGTGTGGTGAAAACTACATAACAGGTCTCGTATATTAATACTTACCTACTTTTTTATCTGTACATTTGTATTTATTACCGTAAGTATCTCGTATCCTAGCTATCGGCATATGCTGAGTGGCATCCATTTTGGTTCTCTCTGATATTTTGTACAAGATGTAAATAGATAAAGTTTTCTTTCTGTGAATCAAATAAATAATTTCTATTCTATTCTATTCTATAAGTGTTCATTGAAATGAAACGCTAGTACGTTGTTGTTTTGTTTGAAAAAATTGTAATCGAAAAGGGGCAAAATGGGTGTAGTTTTAGAACTTTTTTGATTGACAGGGAGTTTTGCCGTAGGCGCAGGTTACAAAAGCGACTGCCATCTGTCCTTCCAACCCAGACGGTAAACTAGGCTTTAGATTTGCGTGGTTTCGTCATAATGTTTTTCACCGAAGAGAACGTATTTACGAAATATCAAATTATATTTATAAGTTCCGAACAACTCATTGGTACGAGCCGAGGTTTGAATTGAACTCGCGACCATCAGATTGGAAGTCATAGTCCACCTCCACTCCACCGGCTACCATCGCCCCGCTCAGAAGGTAAAATTCTATAACCATAAATAAATCCTTCTCACAGTGCGATCATTTTTACCTGTACTGAAAATTGTCGTTTTTCACCAAGGAGCACTTTTTTTCACAATAAAAGTCGCAAAATTCGTATCTGTTCGGCAATTTATTACCCGATGTGTTGGTGAAATTTATTACGTACTGCAGTGGTTTGTGCATGTTCTGATAGTTTTTGTGGTAAGAATGAAAGGAACTGCGGCCGGTGTATGACTTACAAAATAGCTTGATCGGATGGACAAGAGCAGTATAGTAACTTAAAAATTAAATGTAAAAATACCGTATAAACTACTTTAAATATAAGTAAAATTATTAATAACGAGAATCATCATCATCAGTCGTTCCCTCAATGCTGAGGATCGTGACATCATGTCATCTCTCATGTGTCATGTGGTCTCTTGAAGACCAGATTCCTCCATAGGTTCCTAACTCTCGCCAAATGCATTGTCTCGTGCAGATTTAATTGCATGGGTGCAGTTATTTGCGAGCACCATCTAGTAGGGGGAGGGCCCCTGGGTCTCTTGCCTTCGACTTTTCCCGTCATTATGACTCTCTCTAGGCTTCCTGGGGAACGTCAAGAGAGGTGTCCGAAGAACGTAAGAAGGCGGTCCTGGCATATCGTTGACAACCGGCGTTTAATGCGTAGCTCGTCAAGTATGGACTGGTTAGTACGCATTGCTGTCCATGGAATCCGTAAAAGCCGGCGCCAACACCACATCTCAAACGCGTTTATACGATTCCTCATGTCAGCACGGATAGTCCATGTCTCAGAACCGTACAGGAAAATTGAGAACACCAGGGAACGCACAAGTCTGATTTTGGTCTGCCTCTGTATGCTGCGATCCTTCCAGATCTTATCCAAACGTGACATAGCTCCCTTCGCAATGCAGATCCTCCGGATTATTTCCCCGTCACGGCCACCATCATTCGTTATGAGTGAGCCGAGGTAGACGAAAGAACTGACACACTCTAGATGTTGCAGTTCCAAGCTTCGTAAAGGAGATTGGGTCCGATTAACAAACATTAGCTTGGTTTTAGCATGGTTGGCATGAAGTCCTAATTTGATGCTCTCCGCTTCAATTCGTCGGAACAATCTACTCATCTCCTCCTCACTAGAAGCCAAGAGAGTCGTGTCGTCAGCAAAACGCAGGTTGCAGATTGTCTTCCCGCCAATCGAAATGTCGCCTTCCCAGCCCTCGGTGGCCTTACGAAGGATGTACTCGCCGTAGGTGTTAAAAAGATAACGAGAATGTTTGCTATTCCGCGAAACTTGCTTACTTACTTGCGTATTTTTTGCATGCAAATATGTAATGTATAAAAAATAAATAAATACGCAAGTAGGTTGGCACTAATTGACTGGCACGTTCGGTGGAATAGCAAAGTAACATATGAAATTCCGCAAAGTAACGCCTGATTCGATAAATTACTTAAAATTATTAATAATAAAACAGACATATATATGTTTATGGGATAAAAGTTAATCACATTAAGTTATTAAAGGCCCTAACAGATGTTGAAATTTGATTATATTATATGACCCCCATACCCCGTGGGGTGCGACACTTTTTACACGCGGAAATATTCGCGAATTTTCGGAGATGTGAAAAATTTTGAGAAAAATAACTATGTATAATATTAAAAATGAAGAGTAACAAATCGTGCACACTTCGATATATTTTAGTATACGGACTAGTGACAACACAGACACGTATGCCCATTTGGGCCTGTACTTTGGCAGAGGGCAAACGGTACGTATGCCGACTCCCCTCCCTGCGTTGCTTGAAGACTCGGACGTTTACCTTATGACAGCTAACGCCGGGTTACCGGTGAACCCAGGTTAGCGCAAGTGGCGCTAACAATTTAATTGAATAAAAATCGAGTAAACCTCTTATGCCCACTTGAAACACCCAGGGTTAAAGATGACTCACACTACGGGACGACACGGGGCAGGCGGGATGATCTGTAAACTATAGAAAGCCCTCAGATGTCACGCGACGTATTCTATAGAAACTGACAGATATCCCGTCCCGTTTAGTGTGAGTCGTCCCTTTGCCGCTTATTCAGAGTATACACGAAACGCTTAACTCCGTGTAATCCCCGGTCGGTGCAAGTGGGCCTAGTCTTTGACCGCGTAATTCTAAAAGTTGAGTCAGTATAACGTCTATTGCTAGGTATAGGAATTACGCCTGCGGTGGCAATTATAGGGACAGTGACAGTGACAAGCTTTGGGGCCTTACCATAACGTCCTAACGCGATTCAGTTGACGACCTAAACTGAGTTGCGTCCATACAACTGAGCCTAAACTGAACCTAAACCAAACCTAAATTGAATCGCGTTAAGACGTCATGATAAGGCCTCTGCTCTGCAATAGTAGCACAACTTACGATGCCGCGTCTCACTCTATACATTAAGTCGCGGCCCATATATGGACCCGCGCGCGTGAACGTAACATATGCTGGTAGGGACTTGGGACCGTAGACAAGATGCCAACGCTTTAGAGAAAAAAACGCATGAGCAATTGGCATGTTGTCTACGTACCCGACGCTATCCCTCGCTGTCAAAAACCATAGCTTTAGGGCCCTTGTGTGAAGTAAACCTCAAATGAATTGACGTAAAACATTTCTGTATAATAGCATTACGTACACAATCAGAGAATTTGATATATGAAAATTATCAGAACAATCTCAACTTTTTACCCACAAAAATATCACCCGTTTCCAAACAAGAATTAATCCCCTATAAACTCCGAATCCCCTACTGCATTCGCGCACCTACACCCATGTCACAGTCGGCAAAGAAAGAAAAACCGCCCCAGATAACGTCAATTAGGAAAGATGTATGACTCTTGCGGCTTATACTAACGTTTTGTGCTGCGCTGTGGCTTGTTCGTGTGGGTTAAGCAAATCGCCTCGTATGGACCAGTAAGCCGCTGGTCATGGTATGGACGCTTGACATCTACCGTCGACTGTCATCACATTTTAGTTAAGCGATTTACTCGATCTGTGCGTTTCGTGATCAAAGCGGTGTACGGATGTATGACTCTTGCGGCTTAAAATACTAACGTTTTGTCCTGTGGTGTCATAGATCACTTCCTTATCAGATAACAATTGCCACCTGATTTTTGATGCGAAGGATAAGGGATCTTTCAGATCAGCCCGATGGAAGAGAGACTATAATCCAGACCTCACGTTTGTATCATGTGCACTGTCGGGTGCTCCACTCCCGATATCACGAAAAATCCTACCAAATTTCCCCAACAGTCAACACCGCCCAGTCCTGATGAAGACAGGTAACCAAATACCGGTAATGCAATCAATGCCTCTACCTAGATGGAACCTGCAGAAGGCGGATTGGAACTCTTTTGCGAAGGATATGGACGCTGCGATAAGATGGATTCCACCAATCGCCGAAAACTACATCAGATTTGTTGGATTAACAAGAGCCACGGCGAAGAAACACATACCGCGGGGGTACAGAACAACATATATCCCATGTTGGAGCGAAAAGAGTGAGGAGCTTTACCAAAAATATAAACTAAGCGAAGACCAAGAAATGGGGCGGCACTTACTGGATTCCCTGGATAATGAGCGGAGAAACAAATGGATGACTACTGTTGAAGAAATGGACTTTAAAACTTCAAGCAGGAAAGCTTGGAGAGTACTTAACAAAATAACGGGCAAATCAGGTTCTAAAAACGTATGTGTATCGCAACAACTGACTGACTCGATTGCTAATCAAATTGTAGAAACATCACGCGTAAAAGGAGACCGATCCCATACCAAAACCATAAAGAAACTTGCCCAAAACGTAAGGAAAAGTCTTCCTGTCGACGACGCCATTTCGAGACCCTTCACAGTAGAAGAAACAACACACGCCATTAATCTTCTTAAGTTAGGCAAGGCAGCTGGCCAGGATGGCATCTACAACGAATTCATAAAGAATTTGGGACCCAACTGTAGAACATGGCTAACCTCCTTCTATACGGACATACTGGCTAGAAATAAACTGCCTTCTACTTTTAACTACGCCAAAATAATAGCCATCCTCAAACCGAATAAGCCAGCAGAAGACCCTAAAAGTTACAGACCAATAGCCCTGCTTAGCTCCTTGTATAAACTTTTAGAGAAGTTGCTCGCCAACAGGATCACTCCCTTGATTGATAAACTCGTTCCCGTGGAACAATCGGGGTTCAGGAAGGGTCGGAACTGTACAGACCAAGTATTGTCTCTCACAACACATATCGAGACCGGCTTTCAAAAGCAATTAAAAACGGTAGCTGTCTTTGTGGATTTATCAGCAGCCTACGACACGGTATGGCGCCATGGTCTTCACTTAAAATTAATGAAAGCTGTCCCTTGTCGAAGAATCACCAGCCTGATTAGTAACATGCTATGTGACAGGAAATTTGTTGTGCATTTAGGAGACAAGCAAAGTCGCCCCAGAAAACTACACAACGGCCTTCCACAAGGATCTACGCTGGCGCCCCTACTTTTTAATCTATATACACACGATCTTCCTGAAACAGCGTCCAGAAAATTTGTATATGCCGACGACATTGCGCTGACCCACCAACACAGCACTTTTGAATTATCGGAAACACACCTTACGACAGATTTGGAATTGCTAAATGCATACTTTAAAAAGTGGAGACTGGTGCCAAATGCTAGCAAAACAGAGATTTCCACTTTCCACCTAAACAATAGACAGGCTTCGTACACCCCCTCGGTAGATTTTGACGGCAAAATGCTTGCACACAACCCACAGCCGAAATATCTCGGAGTTACCCTAGACCACTCGCTCACATATTGCTCCCATCTCAATAAGCTGAGCAAGAAGCTAGGGACCCGCAATAATGTCCTGCACAAACTAGCTGGAACATCATGGGGAGCCAGCGCCGATGTGCTCCGAACGACAGGACTCAGTCTAGTATATTCCGCTGGTGAATATTGTGCCCCTGTATGGCTTAATAGTGCGCACGTGGAGAAGGTTGATGTGCAGCTACGGAAAACCATGCGTTGTATAACCGGCACCCTAGAGTCAACTCCGATCCAGTGGCTACCTACTCTGAGTCATATACCGCCACCCTACCTCAGAAGACAACATGCCCTGCTTCAAGAAGCTAACAAAATTGCCGCAAATCCAGAACTGCCTGTCTTCACGGATTTTTTCCGCCCGCCTAGGCAATGCTTGAAATCCCGACATCCGCCATACAACACGGTACAGGAACTGAAAGAGCGTAGCTTCAGCATCAATGACAAATGGAGAGAGGACTGGACCGCCAACATGCCCAAGGGAGCTCACGCAAGCTACGATCCCACCCACAAACCTCGCGGGTTCTCGGCCCCGAGGCGGGAATGGTGCCAATTAAATAGACTTCGTACTGAGCACGGCCGAACTGGAGAGTACATGTTTAGATGTGGTTGGCGAGACACACCGAAATGCGATTGTGGAGCACCTGTACAGTCCATTCACCACATTGTCCATGAGTGCCCAAAAAGGAAGTACACTGGAGCCCCTCTGAACTTATTAACACTAAGTGAAAACGCAGCCCAATGGGTAAAGAACCTAGATATTAACTTGTAATTGTTTAGAGCGACCAAAATTTGTAATGCCATACGATTAAATAAAAAAATAGATCACTTCGAATAAAGGATGACTCACACTAGGATGGGACAGGACGGGACGGGCGGGTCGGGACAATTTGTCAAATTCTATAGAAATAATCACGTGATAGCTCGGAGCCCTCGGATGTCACGTGACGTTTCCTATAGAAACTGACAGATCGTCCCGTCCCGTCCCGTTCTAGTGTGAGTTAAACGTATCCTTTAACCAACTTCCGAGGGTCACAAACTGAGATGTCTCAGTGAGATATGAACGCTCTACGCGGATGCCGAGTACCTGTCACTTGTTTTAAACAATGTGCACGCTTGGTGACGTTTCGGTGCGCGTTAATCGAAGCGGTGTGGGGGAGGCGTCGAACTATCAAGGGATTTGAGCAGCATGCAATATGGCCGCTCGCATACGTTTGCATTTGCTTGATATTGACGCGACGCCGGACTCTTCGTTGCAGGTCCCATTTTAGACCATGTTTTTTTCAATATCTTGTATTTTCTACTTTCCTATCGCGATAAAAGAACATGTGTAACATTTGACATCTCCAACGACTTGTTTGCGGAGATACGTGTGATTTAAAACTAATCTTAAGAGCATGTTTGTCATCTTTGCCAAAGTTCGAGAACGTTTTCGACGGCTGATAACATATTTTTCCATTTTACTCACATTGCAAAAATATTAAGAAAGCACCGTAAAATGGGGTGGGTTGGGGTGAATTCGAAGTTCAAACCTCGATAAAAGTGGGTATTTGTATGAATATTATCAATACACTTTAGATCTAAAATAGGCTCTTGAGGCATGTAGCTAGGATGCTGGCGGCATTTCCTCGCTGTATCGCAATGCTGATACGTTGTGTGAGGAAGCCACCAGCTCTTCGGTCACCAGTTACCTACATCATCCAGATGTTTCGCGATTTCTACAAAACTTGCATGCGCTGGGACCCCATGGGCTCTCTGCAGTTTTAAAATTTCGGCGCTCTCAGCCACTGCGTCCGCTTTTACATTAGTTCGTTGGAGGTTGGAGGTGGGACGGTGCTAGCGTGTCTACGCAGCGCAGGTAACTCAGTGTATATATTTTGTTAGTTATATCTGACATACCTTACTTGAAAATTGTTCCAGTTGTATGATTTTTTGTTTTTCAATGACAATCTGTCATTTCATTTCATAGATTTTACGATAAACACAAAATCGTACGAAATCCTAACTCACCCCATATTTGGGGATTGAAGGGATAGGAAATGAGTGAGATGGGACAGTTGCTATAATTCACACAATATTACATTAATAGAAAAGAATAAAGTATTTTTGTAACAATATGAAAACTCTGATCCTAAAATACCAACTCACACCTCTACCATACCTCTTCCCGCCATTCATGACCCTCGCAGTTCCTACTCACTCCATTTTACGTTAAGTATGTTTTCTATGATCAATGTGTTTGTGTGTGGATAGGTAAGCGAAATTCGGGATTTACCCAGTTTTAACCCTGTCCGGCGAAAGGAGAATGGTGTTAGTTATACATTTGACTTATTCGGGAACCAATTCGAGTCTTGTATTTTTAAGTCGAAATTTTCACAATAAGTATAACTGTTATATAGCATTTTTTATTTTTATTATTATAGTCATAACGTCACACTATAAAGGGTCACGTGAAAACAAGTGAAAGCTTCAGTGAAACGCAAATCCAACACCGCAACACGTACGCCCATCACGTCGAACACATATTGGTCGTATGCGCCCTTAAGGGGGTCGAGTGGGCCCTTAACACAACTTTGGAGATCGGTCACTCTTAGCCCTACTATGGGATGCGGTATGAATAATATTTGTATTATATTTTATGGGTATACTGATGGGGTGTATTGAGATAGGTGAAGTAGTAACATAGGGTGTTTTAAGAGATGATTGGTTAGGTTACATCGAAAAATTAAATTAACCTTGAAATTAAGAAAACCAACTTTACTACTATTGAATAAGCTTATATCGCCATTTTAATTGCCCGAAATATATATAACAGCCTTTTTTTATAACGCTCACTTGCATAAAAAATCGATGTTTATATCCATGATGTGTGCTGTAAAAAGAATAGTTATTTATCATACAAGGGGCCAAAGTTGTTTTTTACCTTTCGTGTTTATATTGAGACCTAAGCAAGCGAAAGACTCCATGATTCGAACACTAAAATCTTGAGCTTTGCTCTCAAGAGACGAGAGATGAACAAACTTATTCGCCGGGTGTAATACACCATTTTCACCTCACTTTCGCGAGATAAATAAACACTGTATTTTTTACAAATCTCTTGGATAGGTATATGAAAATGAATAGGGGTTTTATTTAGTGAATATTTTCGAAAAAAAAACGCTCCGGAAGTTAAAACAAATGTGTCCCTCTCTGCAACGCAACCCCTAACTTTTGAAACGTAAGTCCAAAAAATATGAAAAAATCATAAAAATAGAGCTTAATCAAGCCTTTAATGTAAATTATTTTAAACTTGGCTAGGTAAGCCCGTTTTGAATTTTGGCCCGACGTGCTCTTGGCCGGTTCTTGTAAATCTTAAATAGACTTGTAGTCCTAAATAAATACCTAATGTATTTATTGGCACCAATGGTAGCGCACCCTTATGCCCGAAACTCCTTAGCAGGCACATCTCCAAATGTCCAAAGATTGGGGTCTGAGTGCACTTCGCTACCCAATTTGGTCTCGAAAAGTTGGTTGTGTTTTCGCCATGTTTCAAAATAATTTGTAAAAATCAAAAACATTTTTCTTCTGTTTTTCGTCCTTTTTAGGGTTCCGTGCCAAAATGGTAAAAGAGGAACCCTTATGGCGCGACTCAGGCGGTCTGTCTGTCTGTCTCATCGTTAAATATCTCGAGAACTACTTAAGGTAGCGATTGAAAATTTCTTATAGGTATAAATAAGATTAACGCAGATACATTGACAGACAATTTATTATACTTTTTGATTTATTTTCAATGAAAAACGCCCGATATAAATTGGGGAAAAAACTTAAAATTTAGTTACGGGGGCAATCTAATATGACGTTGTTACCCAAATAGATCCCTGTCCCATTTCCGGCGGCACCCTGGGTTAGGTTTTTATAATATCTTTATATGTATTTTGTATTGTTTTTTTTAGTTTTTGTATGTCTTTCCCATCACGGAACAATGGTGTTCCGGACCTTTGGGAGGCGTACGCGGAGCCGAAGCCAACACGCAGAGGCCCTTTCGACAATTTAATGAAATGTAAGGGGTACACCGAGCGGATGTTGCACCTGCCCGAGTCATGGGACGCACGCAGAGGCAGCACCCGCCAGGGTGTATAGACTATTGAGATTTAATGGAATCTAAAATATGCTGGACTATTAGAGAATAAAATTATAAATATCTAACCTGAGAAAGAAAAACAATTTAAATAATATTAGCCGCTTAAAGAATTTTCGTTAGTTTTTGACATGAGACTCTTCCTGTGTCGGAATTTCGTGACAATGTGTCATGGGTTTCTTGTAACAATTGTCGAGAGCTCTTCACAAATGCATATGTTATTTGTTAAATTGTGTGTTTTACAGCTTATATAATAGTAAGCGGCGCCCGTAGCCCATAAACGCCTGCAATATCAGTAACAATGATGCTGACAATTGTCACACTGGTCACCGTGGTGATATAGGGGCTGTGTCAATTTCTACAGAAAGTGTCACGTGATAGTTCGGAGATAGCGTGACGCTCTCTATACACATCGTCCCAGCTCGCTCTAGTGTGAACCGTCCTTCCTTAACGTCGCAATACTGTCGAATTGAGAACCTCCTTTTTATAGTTGAAAAACGGTATAAATTTCCACTGTAATAGTTTTATTTGGCAGCCATTTAAGCACTACTAGAGTGTTTATTTCCCAGTCGGGAGCAAAACTAGCCCCGGAGCCAACAGGAAATTAAAACCGGCTTGGACAAAAGTGTGTAACCGTGCCGACTCCTAACCAATTAGTTTTGAGTGCAAGTGCACACTTTCATGCGATACGGCATTTTGAACATATTCTAATTCTCTCAGAATCATACTTGAAACAGGCGAATGACAATTGTCATATGCGATTTAAGGGCAGGATGATGACGGTATTTTCCAGGAAAATTACGCTCGGTGCTTGTTTTGCTATCACGATACACAGATCTGTGGAAGCAGAGGAGAGCAGTAACGGCTTGCGGAATAGAAAGGACGTGTTATTATGAATATAGAACGGATCTATAACGAATGTAGTAAATTTACTTTAATATACCGACGTTTCGACACAGTTTCGTGTGTCATGGTCTCGGATTGACTGATGCATCAGCGAAGTGTTAAAGGCAATCTTGCCAGAAATATTCACGTGCCCGGCGGAAAGTCACTTAAAACGCGTTAGTAGGTAGAAAAAGTTAGGTCTACCCTTTTTACTAAATAGTATATTTAGGTAAATTAACTACATTCGCGACCCGTTCTATGTTTATAATAATGTGGATAAAACCGTGAAAGAGTCTTTTGGACTTATTATTAAACATCATAGTACATGAATCAAAAATTATTCGTTCCGATATTGAGCAGCAGGGGTTTTTTTACTTAAAATTCAAATGTGCGACTTGTAAATGACAATGGAAACGAACGCTGCCTGTTTGTATGCCCTGCAATTAATGCAGCGTTGTACCACCTCTCCTTACCGGCCAGCACTGGCCTTATGCTGTTCAGTTAACATCCTCCGTTCCTTTAGAAACGTAAGTAGACGGTTTATTTAGAAGAAGAAAGCAATTTACATACAGAAGTTTGAATTTAAAATTGATAAACATCCAGCCGCCAGAATCCTAGGTACAATGCCTCAAGGACCTATTTTAGATTTAAGCTAAATTATAACTAGTTTTTTAATTGTATATTAGGCCAACAAAATTAGATCAATAAAAAGCATTTCCAGGAATCAATTCCCAGCAAGCTGGATGTCATTTTAATACCTTCATTAGGTCCTAAAGACGTCTAAATCCTGGAAATTATCTCATTTGCTTAGCCTATATTACCTTTTTTCACAATGTTTTACGCAACGGTAACAGTATAGGATGACTCGCAATTGATGGGGACGATCTGTCAATAACTATAGAAAGAATCACGTTATAGCTCAGAGCCTTCTGATGTTTCGTGACGATTTCTACGAAACTGACAGATCGGCCCGTCCCGGTCACCTCTCGGCCCATTCTAGTCTGCGTCATCCTTAACCCTCGTACTCGTACAATCAACCAATTGGAACCCTAGGCCACTGTAGGACTATGTCATTACCAAACCCCCGGCAAAACTAAGAACATCAAAGTCATAAACCCGTCCTTCACTTCCTTACCAAGTAAAGGAAGTGTCAAAAAGAGATGTATACATGTTTGTTATTTCTCCGATTCTGTAAGTTGACAACAGTTTCGCTGATCTCTTTTGATGCAGTTCGTCCAAGCAGCTAAATTAAATACGTCGTTGTAATTTGGTAGTCGGTATCAATGCATTACAACTTAACTTAGTCGCATATTTTGATAGTGGATTTTTCAAATGTCGTAAGAGCCACGTTATTAGGTTAGACTTACGACATTTGAGAAATCCACTGCCAATTTTAAGGCCGATAGAAACTGTTGTCGTTTGACAGTTGTTGTACTTGTACTACTTCCATGCTTTAGTTATTCTTCCGTGGTCATAGTGACGCTATCAATCAGATAATAACCAAGCTATGACCAAGATTGCAATCCAGATTGCAAGAAGTCTTATACTGCTCATTTTGACATGGTTCTATAGTGGCCTAGGGTTTAGTTGAGGACTACCGCGACTCGCGGTAGTCCTCGAGGACTCGCGGTCCGCGAGTCGATTTTCCGCTAGGGGCGCTAGTAGAACGTGGGTCCTACGGGAACATTTCAAACGTTACTTTGACAGTTCTCTCATACTAACACAGGACCCACGTATGAGTGGCGCTGCCTGGTGAGCGACAATACGGTAGCTCCCATTGGTTGACTGTACTACCTACGAGTAACGCGTGCCAAATAAAGAATTGGCAATGGCCGTTGTTTGTCTACGTGAAATAGTTTTATCCAGTGAGTTACCTAATTAAAATATGGCCCATAAAAATAATCTGCAGTAATAACCCAATCCGAGCACGGCACCAATTCGGAGATCACGAGCTCTTTCGATCCTACCCGGAAAAAAACACCCCAATTAAATTTTTCCATTCCGTTACCATTTTTAAAAACTCTGTACGACGGTTTAAAGAAAGTCCCAAATTTCTCAGATATTTTACATGACTGTATATCTGAAAAATTTGGGACTTTTTGTCCTCTTACTTGTTTTCCACAAGATCAAAAGAGCTCGTGATTCTTCTGTTTGTTTGTCACCGTCGTAGTATTTAAAAGAAAGAAAAAAAATTTTTTTTACTTAAAATATTTTAGAAAGAAAAGATTGTTCTTACGAAAATGCCCTTAAGCAATAAGCATGTTAACATAATATTTTTTTTTAATAGCCTATTTTATGTCCCACTGCTGAGGAGGAAGAGAGGGGAGGCTTTTGCCCAGCAGTGGGACAACATAATATTATACCAGTAAAATAATTAGTAACAGTTTAAGCATTTTAAAACACCAATAACGGTTAAGAAATTTCAAATACTTACGTAACTTTATAAGATTAGTCATAAAAAACAATATCCTAAATCTATTTGTAATATTTGCGAAACAAGTTTGATTTACACATTACCTCACCTATTTGTTCTAGCAGTCTTAGTCACAGAAATCTATTGCAACCCTTATACGACAATTATAATTGTCTCCCTATTCTTAAGACTGTTATACAACCTCATATCCTCACCAATAGAATAACCAGAAAAGAACTTAAATGCTAATAGTATTAAGGTTTAAAATTGATAAAATGGTGAGTATGAGTTTTGTAAGTTTATTATATTCAGGTTACACGTGGATAATTATAATTAAGGACCTTTAAGGAGTATTTAATAGGTCCCATTGTATACACGCTTTGTCTAAAAATGTGTTAACTTATTAGAATTCCTAAAGGACATACGCCCTTTTGTATTTGGAAACTTGAGTGATTAAGATGACCAAATATGGAGGGTTGTTTTGAGATATTGAGGTGAAAATGGGTTTGAGTAAGCCTGGTTATTTCTATTTCTTGCGAAATTTGTTTTAGGTGACACAACGGTAGCGGTTAGGCGTTCGATTTTCAATTCGGAGATCGCCAGTACATACCCCGCGCGTACCTTTGAATTTTTCATTTGATATACACCAGTTGCTTCTCGATGAAGGAAAATGCGTGAGTTTGTTCCGTCGTAGAGTAAATGAGTACCTATGTGTTTTCAGAAAGTATTTAACCTATCAAACAAAAATCACTAATAAATGTTTCTCGATTAGTACCAAGCCCCCCGTCAAAACTCATCATCAAAGACAACATCAAAGTTATTCACCCGTCCTTTACTTCCTTACCAAGTAAAAAAAGTGTCCAAAAGAGATGTATATATGTTTGTAAATAAAAATAATTCCGATTCCGTAGGTTGTCAGTGTCACAGTGTTTGCTGACCTCTCTAGAGACTCAATTCATCCAAGCCGCCAAATTAAATACATCGTTGTAATTTACCAAACCAAAGTAGTCGGTATCAATGCATTACAACTAAACATAATCGCATATTTTGACAGTGGATTTTCCAAATGTCGTAAGAGGCATGTTGGTCTCACGACTTTGAAAAATCCACTGCCAATTTCAAGGCCGCTCCAAACTGGTGACATTTGACAGTTACACTACTTCCTTGCTTTAGTTAGTCTTCCGCGATTAATACAGTTTGAGACATTTCAAGAACGAATAGTGTTTTTCACTTATCCCTTAATTTGGTAATGTATGACAGGTCATACAAACTCTTCGACCCTCTTTTTGTTTTTGTTTTTTTTTTTTACCAGCCAGGATCGTTATGACTATTGATGAAATTAGGGGATTACCCACCGAATTTTTTTTTTGTCAAACTCAATATTAGAGATTGGACACGAGTTGTCCATATTTTATCTGCATCGCAAATCTATACTATATTAAAATACACTGTATTGTATAGGAAACGTCGTAAAATACAGGGTGCTACATAAAACATGTAAAGCGCCCATAAAATCGGTAAAAGTACGGTTTTTTGCGTAAAGCGAAGTAATACAGCCTTTATAAGCTTTTACCGAGTTTATAGATGATTTAAACGGGAGTATCCATAATAAAGTGACGATATAGAAATCTAAAGTGTTCATTGGATATAATGATACGGTTCTTGTCTTGAAGAAAGAAAAGACTAGATATTTATATATTTATGATTGAATGGTGGAATATGTTTTTGGTACTTACTTAAGTTAAGAGGAAATAAGAGCATGGCCTCAATTGATTTCGCTTCATACAAAAATTAGCTTCTTAGAGGTACTGTTGTCCCCTATTACCGCCTCCAAAATTGGAGTGCATTGATTGGTGCATGTTCAAAAATCTGTTCCATAAAAAAACGAATCCGATTTTTTTTCACTTGCATCGCACTCAGGGTAATTGACCTTATCATTTCTTGAAGTATTATATATATATATATGTTTAATATTGGAGGAGGAAATATGCGTATTTAAAAAAAAAACAACTTTTTGTATGGAGAGATCGCAATGCTCTTATTTCCTCTTAACGCTGTAGGTAAGTTATAGTGGAAATGAACAGGGAGCGCGAGAGATTTGCCAAAAACCAAAAATAGGCCATTATAGTACATTAGGTACGATGCAAGTGCGAACAGGTATTTAAAAAACAATAGGGGTTTTCTAAAAACATAGCCCCTCTAACTTTTGAAACGCAGGTCCAAAAAACATGGAAAAAAAGTCATGAAAATAGAAGTTTATAAAAACATAAGGAAAGTTATTTTAACTTGAGTACTTAATTTATCATCCCGCACGTATCTTCCTTCTAATAAAAAAAAATATGCAAATCGATTCACGCGATCAAAAGTTACCCCCGAAAACCCAACATACATAACCCGTCTAGTTTGTATAAATTAGTAACCCAATTTCCCGAGAGATGGCGCTATACCGTGGTCTACTTCGCGCTGATAAGATTTTTCCGGAGTTGATGGGGTCCCGACCCCACGGGTGTGATCGGAAGTATCATCGAATTCTTAATTATTATGAGCATATTGAGCATGGGATCTATTAAACACTTTTTTAAGGTTGCCTTTTGTGACGGACGATAAACTCCGGAACCCTACACTGAGCATGGCCCGACATGCTCTTGGCCGGTTTGTAACTCCCACCCTTAATAATCTATTTTTTTATACTAAATTACCCCTTAACATTAACTTAACCTTAACTTATTTAATTAATTGGCCTTGTGATTCGTCTAGATTAGTGGACCCTAGTTTGTGACGCAGATAACCTTAGTTCTTTAAAGTGTGACAAGCTACGTTTCTGATTCCAAAACTTATTTATATTACTATTATTTGAATACCTAACCATTAGTGAATGTATATATTTATTTATTTGATTAAGTCATTGAGAAATATTAATTAGTGAGAATGATTAATACAATTTAGAGATTGATTTCTTTTGATAACAATTTACTTGAAAGATGGTATTATTTGGCAAACTTTGTAGTACATGAGATAGATAATGATGATGGTGATAAAAAGTAGTATATAATATATTTATTACCATTGATTTAAATGTTGTTTGACAAGTATAGAGAGATTTATGTAGGATTCCTAAGAAATAATGATTTTCTTTTATAAATAGATATGTTAATGAACTATATTGTTAATTAGGGCATTTATGAGTTACTTATGACAGTAAATGAATTGATTTGCTAGATGTTTATAGGAAATTATATGAAGATTAGAGAGTTTAAAGTATCTGAAGTAATCACTTGCAAAATATTGGTTTTCTCTAATAAAATCTATGTAAATAGTTTAGGTAAGTATATATAGGGTTATAATTATATAAAATATTTTATTGTTTTTGAAGAAAATCCCGTACCCCTAATTGGACTTCAGGTTAACATGAGGTGATGAACTAATTCCTGAGCTAATCTCAATTAAACCCTGAGGACTTTATCATTCATTTAGTAAGTATACTAAAATCTGATTGCTATGGTTCGAAGTGCGGTCCTTCTTCGCACCACACACCACCTCACGCTGGATCGGGATGGAAGTCACCTCAACCCCCTCAGTGTTGAAAGAACATTCTTTATACTGAATGTAATTCATCAAGGGGACCTCCTAAAGTACCTCTGTAAACTATGCAAGGCCTATGGCCATCGAGAGACTCAACCAACGCTTCACAACCCTAAGTCAGTTCCTAAACGACGAAAAGAAGCGCCGAAGTATCCGTCGTGTGACTCTACCTACTATCTTTAAGTTCTAAAGCTAAAACATTCGACCCATTCCCCGATTCTGTAAATCTAGAACATTATTTCTGAGTTCGTTAATGTAAATACGAAACGCCTTATTAAAATTGCGAACAAACAACCTTTTAAAAGTATTATAGCTAAGATCTGAGCATCTTTTTACTCGTCACTTAGACAAAAGAGGATTCTGAACATCTTTTTGCTCATATCTCAAGAACTGCTCTTGCCTGTCCTGAGCCCTATGAACTTCACCATTCTTTTATTCTAAAAAACAGCTAGTTCAAAACGTGATTATATGTAATAATAATTGTATAACCTTATTGCAATTTCAAACGCTCCATCGCTACATCAATAACTCAGAAACTCAATAAATAATTAATTTTATTTATTATTCTAGCAAAAAAGTAAATAATTGAGAATACAAAGAGTTAAGCACTTCGACTTAGTATGTTTCATTTATAAATCGTTATTTATGCTTAATGCATTATTATTTAACCCCATTTTATAATTATTTTGTTACAATTAACCAACATAGTGCTGTACTCAACTATGAAAATGATAAGAAAACCAAAACTTCCCTACAAAGTGTGTGTGAAGTTTCTTAAAACGCCTCTCTTAATATGCCAATAAAACAAATATATTAAGTAAAATATTTGCTTACTTCAACCTGAACTTCAAAATAAACCATTAGAAATAAATTCTAGTCAATGAACAATTGTCCGCATAGATACCGCACCGTTTTGTATTTCCGAATACGCACTCAAATTAGTGATTATTTTAGCCATACCTTGATATGTTTTGGTTATTCAAAACATATATTTAATCCTTTCACCATAAAATAGCTTTATAGATCATAAAGCTCATACCTACACATTCACACACATTCTAAACACACATCACATCACTGAGATCCACAAACCGCGAAATATTCGTACGCGAAATCACGACCGACGGCAACGCTCTCATGACATCTCGACCGCGCGACTCACGAATACCGAATTAAACCTGAGATATTTCTCTGGTCTACAGCTAATCGAACACCGATAGCAAAACCCGCAAATACTGATATAAATCAAACACTAGCAGTAAAATTCCTCCTTAAGAAGAGTCAAAGTCCGGCTTAACGCATAGAATTCCTTCTTAGCATTCGCTTACAGTGAACTCATTCTCTAAGTCCAAAGTCCGGCTTAACGCATAGAATTCCTTCTTAGCATTCGCTTACAGTGAACTCATTCTCTAAGTCCAAAGTCGCAGGGATTTCTCCAAACAAGATGAACTTAGGGAACATATTCTAGAGAAACTTCACTTACCAGAGTTCTTCATTACGACCAGCCACGCTGAATGCCCGAACATGAATGCCCCCGCTATGCTTGCCCCCTCCTATTTATACTATCGCGCCGGCCGCGGCATCCGATCGAGTTTTGCGCCATTTCATACGATTTTGAGGATTTAGTATTGAAATTGAGGATTTTGTATTGGAATTGCGGATTTCCATAGTAAAATGAGGATTTTGTACTGAAATTGAGGATTTTGTATTGAATTTGAGGATTTCCATAGTAAAACGAGGATTTTGTACTGAAATTGAGGATTTTGTATTGGATTTGAGGATTTCCATAGTAAAATGGTCTTTTCTATACATTAGCGCTAAATCTTCATAATAAATTGGAATCTTCGTGTTGCATGCGACAATGCTGCAAGAAATCCAAGAAAACTCCTGACGCGACTACCAGGGCACCATAACTCTCTAGGAGGTTTATATTAAACTGGCATTTATCCAAAATCACTCTTAATGCTTAAGCAAGAAGGTTTATATTTACATGCCAAGTATACTCTAATACTCGATCCGCCCTAACGTGATCCACAGTCTATGTCAATGAATGACGTATCTTACTATGATTGTATTCAAAATTTATTCATGGTATGTTATTATTAAGACTCATATTCCTATGGCTAATAGTCTATAAGGATTTTGTATTTAAACGTCACTTGAACGATGTTCAGCGCAATCTGAACGCTATCTCTTTTCATCCCCTTTAATGTATCTCGCAAAAATGAGACGCAAACTTTTTTTGTCTGTCACCTAGACGTAGTTGTTTTGACAGGGGCATAACCAGGAGATTAGAAGTATTTAAGAGTCAAAACATATTTCGTTCAGCGATTCTTATAACATAATTTTAAGGATCTATAAATATATGGATGATTTAAAATATGATTTAAATTTTCCTTTTTAACTAATGTTGCAATTATTGGCATGTTTTACTTATTTAAATGTGAAATATAAATATAATGTAAGGATTTTTACGTAAAACTTGGTTTCTAAATTAACTCCTTTTGCATGACAGCTATTTATTACTAAACGAAACGTTTCTGAAGCTATGAAGTGTCAAAACAATGTTTACACTAATGTTTGTCTGTAATAAGTTTATTTCTTATTATTTCGATGGATAAATTGAATAATGAATATAGTAAATGGAGCCATAAATGTGACAAAGTGAATTCAAGTGAACCCAAAGTGTACTTGTTGGAATATCACGTGAAATCGTGACAAACACAACACCGGATTTTGTCAGGTTATTATTATGTTTATTTTGCTTTCTTTTGTATTTTGAATGAATCTCGCAGCCGAATTATGGGTAGGATACCTGTACCGTCACAACCGCCCCCAATCGTAAGTTTTTTTTTAATGATGCACGGCTGTGGTTCATGAAAAACACTTCGATTTACTAACTTTTCTATTATAGTTGTAAGGAAAATCTAGATCCGTCGGCAGTTTTCCCCCCTTAAATGCGTGATGAGTATTCCAATAATAAATGACCGTGAATGCTGCAGCATTGAAATGGGCCCATTAGAATTAAGACAGTGAAACCTGAAAGCTTTTTCCCCAGAAACCAAGCTTTGTCAGAGATACTGGGTTGTGAGGCCAGCAGACCCTAATAGTCCAAATTTGTTCTTTCACCCTGGATACATCAAGCTTACTTCAGCCTCACCCAATGATCCACCGCCAAACAATGTACTCGGCACTAGTGAAACCACAAAAATTTCCCAAACAAAGCGAAGAGACCTTTAATTTTTATTGGTACGAAGCGTTCATTTCTCAGCCCCATTGCCAAAAATTCGAACCACATCTCTCTACTTCACCATTCCCAGCCATATGTTACTGGTGCATGTCTCGTACATGGAATAAGACCACTCGACCCTTAAGCTTGCCTTCATTTTTTTTTTCGTTGAATAGCAAACTCAAAGTTTCACACACATAAACACCAAACTCGTGGTTAATACAACCAAATTGGTTGATAAATTGTCATAAGTAAAATGATTAATTAAAATACTGTAAATATACAGCATGTCGTTATTGCTTTTATTAAACTGTGTCTTAAAATAAGACATCAAAATATAACGTAGGGTCCTCGCCACTTTGACGATCACGGCCCTCAACAAATGTGTTATATCGAATGTATCTTAACCAAGACAAGGTGTGTGGAGTTTTGATATAGTTTTCATACCTTGTGTAGTATTGCTCTGCAAAATCTACCCTTGTTAAATGGGTCTAATCTTATAATAAAGATTACTAACCTACGTGATAAGACGTTGCAGAACAATTGTCCCCAACCACCCCATTACTTGTCCCCGCGCAAATACCGACTGAACTAGTCCGATTACATTCTAGCCTTTGTCTCTCTGTATCGATCCTTTTTCTCATAATGCATCCATCACCTTCACTGATCACATTTTCATTCATCATCTCATTTCGGACAATAGCATACATCTCTCTAATCACTTTCACTCAAATCATCATTCATTCCTCCTCTTTTACGCTTTCGCTTCGACCCATACAGCCAGCCAAAGACATGATATGTAATCAGTATAAAACTCACTGTAAACTAATATACTGAGAATTAAAATTTCAAATTATTCACTATATTTAGGCAAAGTGCCTTTAAAATTGACCGAACGCACGCAGTACCTAAAGTAGGTACTCACAACTTCTATAAATTTAATCAACTAAAAATAATGAACTCAATTTTAACCGAACCGCTTTTACGTCTGCTTGACCGTAAAGAAATATGAATGAGTCCGTACTCATAGAGAAAAACTTAACATCTGTTATTATTTGTATCTATTTATTATTCTCGAATGCGAACACACGATCCATCTCGTCAACTCATTAAACTCATCTTTAATCACAAAATTAAAATCTTATTTCATTAAACCGTTTCATTAAATCATTGAACCAACATACAAACGTACCCACACATAAGTATATCAACATACTAGTGTACAACTCTAGAAGTCTAGACCATTTTAGTGTTCGTGAAACACACTTAGTTTTGCTCTTCCGTTCAATAATAATAATAATATCATATGGAGTAATGTATAATATCTATTTGTATTGAGTTCAAAATCTAGGTATATGACGCCACTAAAATATTTAACCGCATAAGAAAACATCTATTATTACTTTCAAACCGAAATTACGTAATTAAAACGATTTTGCCGATATAACTCGTCTTAGTTTGTTGCCGTAAAATGTCGCCCGGTAAATTTTCTGAAGTAGGTACTTAAAATTCTTAAGGTACATATTTTATTACCGAAAATATGTTTATTGAAATAAACGGCATGATGTTATTTTAATTAGTATAGTCCGAAATAATTGGACTTGTTGTATCTGTTGTACTCCGTTATATAAAAATGTAAACCTATTTAACCGATGTATAGTGCCGGACCGATTCCATAATTATCCGAAAATCAAGTTTTATTCGAAGCACTAAACTCGAATTAATAATATTATGTTGTATTAAAAATATACCACGACGGTACGTATATCTATTGCTGCGACATTATGTACTTATACATAATCACCGAACGAACTATAATATTACGCCAATAAACGCATTTGCATTGCATATGAAAATAATCTACGCGAATTGCTTCTCGCTTAATTACTTCATTTCCTAACCGATCAGTCTTCGTTTAACTATGTATAACGCCTGTCGAAACTAGTGAAAAATGTTACGCTTTGCGTAAGTAACCGCAACGAAAACATATGAGGTTCAAGTTCAACGCACAACGCATAATTCCACGAATCCTCCTCCCAATAATTACCGATATCTCGGAATCGATGCAAACTCAATCAAACTTACACCAGTCGACCTAAGCAATCTGAGAAAAATCTTAACACCGCGTTCTACGTTTACTTTGCGCATGTTACAGAGACATCTACCATGAAATTGGGTAAGCGTCGTAACTATTTCTTATATGTTATAACTATTTATTCATAAAGAAAATTACAAACAGAATGATAATAAAAAATCTAAACATAACAAAAAACTAGGCTTCGTAATTTTCATTCCAAAGGAAAAGTATTTTCTGACTAGCGTTTTCATCGATATTGAGGACTACTAGCGCCATCTAGTTTTTTCGGAGACTAACTTATGCCGCACGCTCGAACGCACACGCTTATGCCACAAAATGCCTTAATATAAGTTTGAAATCATTACGTAAAATTGCCAAAATGCATTACGCCAAATAAGCACTTAAATGTACAAAAGCAAAACATGCAACACAATATACCTATCTAAGTATCTCAATTGCTTGAGAATCAATTTGCCGTAAGTCATAAAACTCTTAAAAATAATGAATATTTAAGCAGTGTTGAAAATTCTCCTCTTGGGCAAGCCGGAGCTGACCCGTCTCTTCTTCAAATTAATAAGGAAAAATGCACTACGTTAACCTTCGCAAGGAAAGCCTGCACATGCCACCTTCCACGAACGTCCCGCCATTAAAATTGAAATTTACTAAACCACCGTCCACACAGTTATATATTTAAGACAAAGAAATTAATTATATGATTGGCAAAATGATACAAATAAAACCTGAAACATTGTAACTATATATGTATACTCAAAGTTGCTGTCAGTCTAGGGTTCCTCACAATGTTCAATTTGTTGATTTAAATAATAATATAAGCTTAAAAAACTTTTAAACCCTTGTAAAATGTATATAAAATTAAAAATTGGAAGTCCTGTAAACATATGACACATTAAAAAAATACAAAAAGTATTACTTAGGTACTACCAGGATTTGAACCCAGACACATAGACTTCACTTAACACAACATTTCGTTGATCAACTTAGCCATATCGACTTAATCAATTGAAGGGAATTTAGCTATCTAAAGGAACCTATTTTTATTTCTCTTCATTTAGTATTTTTGCGATAGAGAATGTCAACATTTTATATTTCACACTAAACTTAAGAAATCACTCAAAATTGTGGATTTTTTTTTTAAAACTGTGCCACTAGAATAAAATTGACATGTAGAAAATTTAACATGTAGCTAAAATATTTGTTATAAAAACCCCATGAAATCGTGATTTAATTTCAGTCAATAGAAATAACTTGCATGCTAATAATATTGTGTACATACCCTGCACCATACTGGAATCTTGATCTGCTGATATGAAATCACACTCGTAGCACATTATTTATCGAAAAACTTATCCAGTATATTCTTTATTATTTAATAAACGCTACTACACCCGTGTTATTTGTATTTTACATCAAAATTTAATGGTTTTCTTTTCTTCGCTGATGTCCTAAATAAACCACGCCTGCCACCAGCTGTCTTCATCTTGTACTGCCGCTTGCTTCCCTCGTAGTGATGATTAGAAGCCTGTCGGAACCATGGTTGATCCACTTCCGAAGAGCCCAGCCACGAAGCCATGTTTCATCTGCTTTTCTTGCTCCCACTAACTTTTCTTTTGTCGTCAACTGTTCCGATATATTTATTCACTAAGTACACAATCAAACGCTTTACTGCTTCCACACTTTAAATCACTTCACTATCTGTTATTACACTTTATACTAAACACTTTCTCTCTTTTCGTAATAAAATAAAATCACACGCGAATTAAATAAGTAAAATAAGTTATTTCAACTTGATTCACCCGACAACTGAACTCCACTCCACTTGACAGTCTTGACATTTGTTTAGTATTGCCAGTTTTAAAATTGCACCACGTTCAAACTTTACCACACGGTGGAGCTGTTAAACGAAACATGATTATTTTAAAATCGTGTATTATGTGTGACATATTATTTGAATTTAAATTAAAATATCGAGGAGAATATAAGTTTTTATGCAACAAAATATATAGAAATAGTGAATTTTATTCATTTTGTACATAGACATTTCGATGAGTCGATGCCGGAACGTTAAAAAGAATGGCTCAAACAAAATATTTCATTTGACAATACGGGTCCTTGTCAAATCTGTCATTTACCCAACAATGGCTGCCATTTGCCTGCGCAAGATCCACTATTTGAATTATTTAATATGGCACGATTCTTATTGCGATTGAAGAGAAAAAGTACATATTTTAATCGGTGCATAATTTAAGATACTTATAAAGTGCCTAGCTCAGTTCTATTGTACTAAACCAGTTAATTATATTTACCAACGTTCAGCAAACTTCATTGATGATCAATCCGTTGAAATTTATGAAAAATTCACAGTGTTCCTTATTAAAACGTGCTCCGAAGAGAAATTGTTACTACCCAATGAAGCCAAATAATCAACACGTGTGGTTTAAAGTAACTAACCCATCTAAACGCAGAAAGCACAACTCAGGTAAGGCAACTTAATATTTACTAAATAACCCGCTCGTTTCAATACTATGTTTTACCACGAATCAGCCATGGAGAGAATAATTGTTATTATTTAATGTTAATCATCAGTTAACCTTCTGTAAAGTTTAGATGTTTGATACTGAGATATAATTTATTACCATATTAAAATACCAAAAGTTTATTACTTCATTGTTTTCATGATATCTACCTAGTAAGTACCTCTCATTTTAATCAATTATGTCTATAATTTTCAGCAATAACAACAATATCTGTTATCTTAACCAACATATCTGGAAAACCCACCGCAAGAACCAATTGTTATTGAAGTGAAATCTGTATAATTTTTTCATACTAAGAGGATACCTGATTCTACCTGACAATAACATACAAAACACACGTAAGTAGTACCAATCTTCTATTGAAACCTAGCTTTAAACTTAGCCATACTAAATTCAAATGTTTGAAATTTTTCATCGTTCTCTAATTCTGACAACATAAATTTTTATTTTATTCTTATTGTTTCACAATAACTTGTCATTGTTGATAAAGAAATTGTTATTAAAGATGCTTAGGGATATATTACCATTACCAAAGCTCACATATTTTAATATTTTCTATTTTCAGGGGACAACCCTGACACCACCAATCCAGATCACAGATGTTCAGAAGTTCTCTATACCATATGTATGACTGCTACTCAAGACAGGTAATTTATTTATTTATTTAATAAATAGTAGACAAGCTTTTACAAGATCTTATGTTTTAACATCTCATCGCAGTAATCTGAGTTTCTGCTAACCCTGATAAAACAAATCATGGTCCTACCGAACTATTGACTATTATAAATTTATTTACTAACCTACTTCAGTCTAGTCTAATAAACTTCTACCTTACTATAGCATATCAGATAAAACATAGATTCTCAAACTTTGAAGGAAAACTTTATTATGAACTTGATTATTGTACTTGATGAAATTTTGATTTTCTACCACTAACAGGTTCTAAAATCGTCAACTATGTTGAAAATGAACGTTGTGTCCACTTCGTGTGAACCAATACTGCTTTTGCAGATAATAAATTGCACAAAAAATATCACTTCCCATTGAAAATGTTCATCAAATATCGAATTTGAAACTGACTATGTCCTGATTGTTTTAAATGTAGTTCTACACACATACTCTTACATTTTCCCTATTGTAGATAATCTAAGAATGTAATTACTACTTATTATATATTCAATGTTGTTCTATCTCATTTCAGGATGCTGAGTTGTAGTGCTGAAATTGCTGTCTGGACCGATCTATTGAGCCTCCTAATCGAGAAACATGTCTTCTCTGATAGTCATTTCATGCACAGTCTGATTATGACAAGACAATAGTAGCATATGCATTATGAAACTGCATTGAAGGTACTTAGCCTAAACTTATCTTCTACATATGTACTTAATGACTATGTAAGGCCCTACAAATCATTATTTGCCTATCTTTGAAAGTAAAATATGTTGGAAGGTTCATGTATGTTTATTAACCTATGCACACATACATATATGCTTGAAGAGGCATATCAAGCAAGAGTAGTATATCACTCTGTTTGACAGACATATTTACTTGAAGTGGTGTATCATTTAGTTCTCTGAGTAATTGTACTTCACCCTAGCTTGAGGCATTTAATTTTGAAGATATACTTTAACTAACTACTCTCTGCACAGTAATGTATCGTAAACGCATTGTATAAGAATATTTGTAATACCAATGTTCGCCCCCATTTGTTTAGTACCGACTGCAGCAAACAAATTCTCTGACTATCTGAGTATAAAGAAAGATATTCGCATTATAAACATTGAAAATGCGCCCCCTGTTCGTTTAGCCTCTAGAAATCCTAACAATGATCATCATATCAGTTAAAACAAGAAAATAGAACACTTCTAAGTTATGTTGTGTATTGATTTAAAGAATAAACACTAGCCGTCAAGAGAAAGCGTCACTGTCTATGCATCATTCTCATATGCAACTACAGATCTCTTGCAAAAGTCTAATTGGATTTTACACGCCCCCTAGATACTCAAACTATATTGCACTTATAAATTTAGCTGTATTGATAAATATTTAAGGATATTCATACATGAAAGAATCGAACCTGTATACCTACTCTTACTGCAACTTATCTACATACTGATATTACTGATATCAACTGTATATAGTTTCTCAAACTAGGTTTCCAGTTTTTCTACTAAATATTAGACTTAACAGCATACTTATCGATAACCTGTGTTTAATTTCAGACACGGCTCTCCTAGCAGATGTCAATATCAAGAAAATATTCAGGAGGGATCGATATTCAAACATGAAAAGCGAACCATGACGAAACTACTTTCTGTGCTAACGTATTTCAAGATCTATTCTAGTCTAGATATAAATTTCATTGTCAAGTAAACTAGATAGATTTTTAAACTGGTTGAAAAATAAATAATTGTTCGATTGGCATTTTATTTAAAGACTATATATGTATGTATTTATGTGTTTAAGAATCAGAAACAAGCCCGCAGACACCCTCCTTCTACACGTACAACAAAATGTGACACGAAGGCCACTTTAAAACTAAATACTTTAATGAATTTTGTTTTAATACTGAAATGATATACTTTAAATTATGACATTGCCATTCAAATTGTATTCCGCTTTTTATTTCAAATTTTGATCATGGCTCATCATTATGTATCGTTGAGGCTACTCTAAGATAAGTAAGATTATATTTAAAATGGAAACAAGTGTGTAACACAATCCTGGTCTACGGCTTCTCAAAATGTAACTCCCACCCTTAATAATCTATTTTTTTATACTAAATTACCCCTTAACATTAACTTAACCTTAACTTATTTAATTAATTGGCCTTGTGATTCGTCTAGATTAGTGGACCCTAGTTTGTGACGCAGATAACCTTAGTTCTTTAAAGTGTGACAAGCTACGTTTCTGATTCCAAAACTTATTTATATTACTATTATTTGAATACCTAACCATTAGTGAATGTATATATTTATTTATTTGATTAAGTCATTGAGAAATATTAATTAGTGAGAATGATTAATACAATTTAGAGATTGATTTCTTTTGATAACAATTTACTTGAAAGATGGTATTATTTGGCAAACTTTGTAGTACATGAGATAGATAATGATGATGGTGATAAAAAGTAGTATATAATATATTTATTACCATTGATTTAAATGTTGTTTGACAAGTATAGAGAGATTTATGTAGGATTCCTAAGAAATAATGATTTTCTTTTATAAATAGATATGTTAATGAACTATATTGTTAATTAGGGCATTTATGAGTTACTTATGACAGTAAATGAATTGATTTGCTAGATGTTTATAGGAAATTATATGAAGATTAGAGAGTTTAAAGTATCTGAAGTAATCACTTGCAAAATATTGGTTTTCTCTAATAAAATCTATGTAAATAGTTTAGGTAAGTATATATAGGGTTATAATTATATAAAATATTTTATTGTTTTTGAAGAAAATCCCGTACCCCTAATTGGACTTCAGGTTAACATGAGGTGATGAACTAATTCCTGAGCTAATCTCAATTAAACCCTGAGGACTTTATCATTCATTTAGTAAGTATACTAAAATCTGATTGCTATGGTTCGAAGTGCGGTCCTTCTTCGCACCACACACCACCTCACGCTGGATCGGGATGGAAGTCACCTCAACCCCCTCAGTGTTGAAAGAACATTCTTTATACTGAATGTAATTCATCAAGGGGACCTCCTAAAGTACCTCTGTAAACTATGCAAGGCCTATGGCCATCGAGAGACTCAACCAACGCTTCACAACCCTAAGTCAGTTCCTAAACGACGAAAAGAAGCGCCGAAGTATCCGTCGTGTGACTCTACCTACTATCTTTAAGTTCTAAAGCTAAAACATTCGACCCATTCCCCGATTCTGTAAATCTAGAACATTATTTCTGAGTTCGTTAATGTAAATACGAAACGCCTTATTAAAATTGCGAACAAACAACCTTTTAAAAGTATTATAGCTAAGATCTGAGCATCTTTTTACTCGTCACTTAGACAAAAGAGGATTCTGAACATCTTTTTGCTCATATCTCAAGAACTGCTCTTGCCTGTCCTGAGCCCTATGAACTTCACCATTCTTTTATTCTAAAAAACAGCTAGTTCAAAACGTGATTATATGTAATAATAATTGTATAACCTTATTGCAATTTCAAACGCTCCATCGCTACATCAATAACTCAGAAACTCAATAAATAATTAATTTTATTTATTATTCTAGCAAAAAAGTAAATAATTGAGAATACAAAGAGTTAAGCACTTCGACTTAGTATGTTTCATTTATAAATCGTTATTTATGCTTAATGCATTATTATTTAACCCCATTTTATAATTATTTTGTTACAATTAACCAACATAGTGCTGTACTCAACTATGAAAATGATAAGAAAACCAAAACTTCCCTACAAAGTGTGTGTGAAGTTTCTTAAAACGCCTCTCTTAATATGCCAATAAAACAAATATATTAAGTAAAATATTTGCTTACTTCAACCTGAACTTCAAAATAAACCATTAGAAATAAATTCTAGTCAATGAACAATTGTCCGCATAGATACCGCACCGTTTTGTATTTCCGAATACGCACTCAAATTAGTGATTATTTTAGCCATACCTTGATATGTTTTGGTTATTCAAAACATATATTTAATCCTTTCACCATAAAATAGCTTTATAGATCATAAAGCTCATACCTACACATTCACACACATTCTAAACACACATCACATCACTGAGATCCACAAACCGCGAAATATTCGTACGCGAAATCACGACCGACGGCAACGCTCTCATGACATCTCGACCGCGCGACTCACGAATACCGAATTAAACCTGAGATATTTCTCTGGTCTACAGCTAATCGAACACCGATAGCAAAACCCGCAAATACTGATATAAATCAAACACTAGCAGTAAAATTCCTCCTTAAGAAGAGTCAAAGTCCGGCTTAACGCATAGAATTCCTTCTTAGCATTCGCTTACAGTGAACTCATTCTCTAAGTCCAAAGTCCGGCTTAACGCATAGAATTCCTTCTTAGCATTCGCTTACAGTGAACTCATTCTCTAAGTCCAAAGTCGCAGGGATTTCTCCAAACAAGATGAACTTAGGGAACATATTCTAGAGAAACTTCACTTACCAGAGTTCTTCATTACGACCAGCCACGCTGAATGCCCGAACATGAATGCCCCCGCTATGCTTGCCCCCTCCTATTTATACTATCGCGCCGGCCGCGGCATCCGATCGAGTTTTGCGCCATTTCATACGATTTTGAGGATTTAGTATTGAAATTGAGGATTTTGTATTGGAATTGCGGATTTCCATAGTAAAATGAGGATTTTGTACTGAAATTGAGGATTTTGTATTGAATTTGAGGATTTCCATAGTAAAACGAGGATTTTGTACTGAAATTGAGGATTTTGTATTGGATTTGAGGATTTCCATAGTAAAATGGTCTTTTCTATACATTAGCGCTAAATCTTCATAATAAATTGGAATCTTCGTGTTGCATGCGACAATGCTGCAAGAAATCCAAGAAAACTCCTGACGCGACTACCAGGGCACCATAACTCTCTAGGAGGTTTATATTAAACTGGCATTTATCCAAAATCACTCTTAATGCTTAAGCAAGAAGGTTTATATTTACATGCCAAGTATACTCTAATACTCGATCCGCCCTAACGTGATCCACAGTCTATGTCAATGAATGACGTATCTTACTATGATTGTATTCAAAATTTATTCATGGTATGTTATTATTAAGACTCATATTCCTATGGCTAATAGTCTATAAGGATTTTGTATTTAAACGTCACTTGAACGATGTTCAGCGCAATCTGAACGCTATCTCTTTTCATCCCCTTTAATGTATCTCGCAAAAATGAGACGCAAACTTTTTTTGTCTGTCACCTAGACGTAGTTGTTTTGACAGGGGCATAACCAGGAGATTAGAAGTATTTAAGAGTCAAAACATATTTCGTTCAGCGATTCTTATAACATAATTTTAAGGATCTATAAATATATGGATGATTTAAAATATGATTTAAATTTTCCTTTTTAACTAATGTTGCAATTATTGGCATGTTTTACTTATTTAAATGTGAAATATAAATATAATGTAAGGATTTTTACGTAAAACTTGGTTTCTAAATTAACTCCTTTTGCATGACAGCTATTTATTACTAAACGAAACGTTTCTGAAGCTATGAAGTGTCAAAACAATGTTTACACTAATGTTTGTCTGTAATAAGTTTATTTCTTATTATTTCGATGGATAAATTGAATAATGAATATAGTAAATGGAGCCATAAATGTGACAAAGTGAATTCAAGTGAACCCAAAGTGTACTTGTTGGAATATCACGTGAAATCGTGACAAACACAACACCGGATTTTGTCAGGTTATTATTATGTTTATTTTGCTTTCTTTTGTATTTTGAATGAATCTCGCAGCCGAATTATGGGTAGGATACCTGTACCGTCACAGGTTTCATTGTTATGATTATGAGCGTGATGTTCGCTTATTGTGACGAACGGTACGAAATTACGGAAGCTTACACTTAGCATGGCCCGACATGCTGTTGGCCGGTTTTTTTTATAATCACGGTCGAATCAGCTCTTGATTTTCATTCGAATCAGCCCAAGCAAGTCCAGTGGAATATTCTGGATTTCGGGATTTTGTTTGGAAAACTGTCTGCTATGCTAGCCGCCTATTCGGATACTACGGTTTACATTGTAGTCGAAATGACCATGACGCTTAAAGGATGACTCGCAGTAGAACGGGACGGGACGGCGCGGAACGACGATCTGTCTATTTGTATAGAAAGAATCACGTAATAGCTCGGAGCCCTCGGATACCTCGGACGTTTTCTATAGAAACTGATAGATCGTCCCGTCCCGCCCCGTCCCGTCCCATTCTAGTATGTGTCGTCCCTTAATCTAATTTATTATCTGAGGTGAAGATAATATAACCCTCCCTAATGAAATTGTACGAAATAATGTCACGAATCGCGGAGAAAAATCATAAAATTAACTGTCAACGATATAGGGGTTTTTGCTATTTTCCCAGCTGTGAATGAATTATTCATGGCCTGATTTTATTCAAGAATATATTCACGCAAAAACGCTCATTGACTACGGTACATTGTTATAGGCTAAGAGCTGGGGCCGAGATTCGTCCTAATAAGTTTCCGTTACCTAAAGGTTATAAATGTACTAAAGCGGGGCTTAATCGTGTAAAACTTTGAAAACCAATCTTCTGAACTTACCTAAAGGTTGCCTGTAAGTTATCGATGTTAAGCAATAAGACCGCAAGTTGATTACCTTGACTTTGTTTCCGGTACTCTCTGCAATAAGAGATGTTGCTCTTGCAAACAGGGTAAATCACAGTATTATGAGGCGTTACAAAATTATTAGGCTTTATTGCCAACATTTGAAGAAAAAGTATCACCATTCTGCCGTTTAGAAGAAAAAAAAAACAAAATTAAACAATGTGACGGAGATCAGAAGTTATGGAATGAGTAAAACTACAACTAACCTCTAAGGAATGACCATATGCAACAACCAGGATTAACCAAAAACCCGGATTTACCTGTAAAATTCCATAGTAAAAACGCTTATTTCTAGGTTAGTTGGTAATTCCCGGGCGGTGCAAGTGGCGCTGAAATATTGTGTGTGAAAAGACTGTTTATTACAAAACACAATCCCTAATTATTGCTCCTAATTTGCTTAGATTCTGACCGCCTGAACATATCACAGCTGTGATATATCACTAATCATAACGTCAGAACTAATTTACGGCCAAAACCCGACACTGGCTCTCGGCCAATTCCGAGCAAAAGCTCTGAACGTTTCATAATTCATTAGCCGCAGTCAAGAACCTTGTCACATTAAATTATGACACTGCTCTCATATAATAATTTGACTAAATATTTCATAAGAAGCGGAGCTTAATTGAAAATTAAACATTAAATGTTACATTGAAATTAAACACTTTAGAACGGATTAATCGCGTTTATTAACACCATGACCCTACGTTTCGAACCCTTTATAGCACTCGTTTTCACAGGGTTAAGATGATGACTGAGAGAATGCGAATTCTCTTCGTCAATCAAAAAAAGCGTTCTAAAGTGTTTAATTTCAGTGAATAACAATTGCAGTAACAGAAGACAATTATTAAATGTTACATCACCATTTCAAAAACTGTTTTTTTACTTAACAATTTTTAGCACGAATCAATTCATTTATTATATATAATACATGTTTTAATTCATATTTTAAGTGTTCACACTACTATAATAGTTAGGTATATTATATGTATAAATTGAAAGAGATGTCATATACTACAGAAAAAGTTTTTTTTTTCTGCTGATTGGGTATCGAAGTTATTTTATTCTATATACTTATATGATGATTTATTATAAATATGATGTATTCTGTGATCTGATTAAAATGATCATTATGCTTATATACCACTATCACAAAATATGCGTTTCGTGAATTTACGTAGGTAAATGCTTTAAATTATCATATCTTTATAATTCTGATTGCAGTTGAAATAATAATGAAGTCGCTTCAAAGGCCCATGGCACCCTACTAAATATTCAAATATTGCAATCCTTGTTCCTTTAACCTACTAAACCACGAAACAAGCTAATAACGGTATTTATAACAATACCTCAATCTGTCAATCCAATCGGCATCGTACCAGCCAGTGTTATCTGACCTCTAATTTCTAATATTTCCATGAAAACTAAATGTTTTCAAGGAATAAAAAGGGTCTTGTTACAATTGACAGCGTTATCAGACCTTGGTTTAATTTATATCGGTTATAAAATACGTGTATAAACTTGGGTATTGACTACCCAAGTGCTCGTACGAATATTCGTTACTTTGATTTTACGATGGTACATAGACTAAGGAAGTTTGATGATTCGTTTTGAGAGTTATAAGATTGCGGGGCGGTTTTGTTCGAATCGGTGGTAGTCTGTGGTTTTTTTGTGAGATTTCGGTATAAGTTGTCATAAATTTGGAGTTCCAGATAGAATAATTCGGCAATAAGATTGTGATAACCTTGTAAGGCTGTGGCTAGTGGTTAAGAGGAGAGAAATGATAAGGAAGTAGGTATTTACGTAAGTACGTAAGATAAGAAAAAAAAGTTATATGAACAACTATATACTCTCGTCTTCCTAGAGTTTTCCCGGCTTATGCTTCTCAGGGAGCCTGGGGTCCGCTTTGGCAACTTATCCCAAGATTTGGCGTAGGTGCAGGTTTTTATGAAAGCGACTGCCATCTGACCTTCCAACCCAGAGGGTAAACTAGGCCTTATAACTATTATTTCCTCTGATAACATTAATTTTTCACGGCCTAATGTGCATTTTCCGCATAGCCAGCATTATGCTGAGTATTGTTTATTTCGTGATGCTACAATTAATTTACCGTGCTTTCGTTGTTTTTGCTTGAATACGTCATTAATAAATGTTTTATTCATGCGACCACTTAAAACAATTCCTAAGATCATTTTTTTTTAATCTAGGTACATCACTATGCAGTACTTGGTAATGGGCAGGCCACGTTGCACGCAGAGCAGATGGCAGAAGGGGTCTAAAAGTGCTGGAGTGGAGACCACGGTTTGGCAATCGTAGCGAAGGACGTCCACCCACAAGATGGACAGATGATCTTATGAAGCTCGCCGGGAGACGCTGGATGCAGGTCGCTTCCAACCGGTATATATGGAGGTCCAAAGGGGAGGCCTATGTCCAGCAGAGGACGTTTTATGGATGATATCATGGAATGTACATTTTGGATGTCTTACTTCTTAAACTAGAACTTGAATAACTTTTTTTAACTTAACAATATATCAGCAACTGTAGAAACACGTTTAGTTGGATTATTTTGGTGCTGTACTACAAGGCAATGAAATGTGATTATTTTCTGTAAAAGGTACCACTTTGTCGGTAGTCGATAAGGCGCTAATACCATAAATAGTCTAAGAGCTAAGATAGTTGCTCTTTGTCGTCGCCTGGCAGGGGGATCAACTGAATATTTGCGCCTGTATTTTTGCCCGTCTACTCTCACACCCATCGCAGAACAGCAGCCAGGCGCCCGGATTAAACTAGAGGGGTTTCGTAGCTCTATAAATTGCATATCCATTTCCGTAGCTAGCTCGTCGTCTAAACGAATTAAGCAGCAACCAACAAACTGGTACTTTTTACTAAAAACAAGCACAAAAAATGCCAAAACACTGTATGAAATAAAAATAATTGATGTGCCAATAATCTTCAGTAAACAGCCAGTTTAACAGAAATTTTAGTTCTGTGATTGAACTAAAAAAATATCGCCAAAGTTTAAACGCTTATGCAAGACCACACCCTTACTACCGCAGCCATCATTGCAGTATAGTATACTGCTTTCGATACAAGATAAGTGAAGCTCGTAATCGGATTGTCCTGATCGATGTCACGGCCGACAGAAAACTGAAACCTCCATTTTGTGACGGTAACCGTCTCCAAACGGAGCCGTCGGGACAAAATGGCGTCGGACAATTTCCATACCAAATCGGGCTTTTTATAGTTTAGAGGATTTGTGGTTTAAGGAAATTGGAGGTAAATAATAGTTGGGTATGTATGCTGAAAATATTTTGTGAATATAATTGGCTTTGTTTTTGTTTTCGATTTTAACGTATTTTTATCCGAGACAAAAGTGACATAACTTCACAGTGAAGAGAGCAGCATGCCTACCGCGAACGTCGAACATTGGCATTGACGGAATTGTCACTCTAATATGTAAGTGTGACAGAGATGGAAATACGAATGACAGATGGAGACAGAAATGGAGATTTTACGTGGTACTAGCCGGACGGTGGAGGGTACGGCACGGCTTAAAGCACCAAGGCAACCCGAGTCCGGAGCCTGATTGCAAGCACTTCTGTCGCCTCATTCGGGAACCCTGCTGGACAACGACACCTTGATGGTGGGGGTCGCTGAGACTGGGCTCCAAGGTTTGCGAGCCCCATCGCCATGTATGTGGGTGGAAACGAATGGGCACGGTCTGAGCTGCTCCCGCTCTGCAGGGTGGTTCCTGAGACACTATGCAATCAATGACTTGATACGTCACGCTATGGTCTCGGCGCATGAGCCTTATTTGAGCCTCAGGGCTTAAAACGTTCGGACGGTAAGCGGCCGGATGGCCTGACGCTGGTTCCATGGACCAAATGTCGCTCTGGGACGCTACCTTCGTGAGCACTTTTGCTTCATCTCACCTCCCTTACACTGTCAGGGTGGCAGGTGCGGCCTCGGAGAAGGCGGCCGCTCTCAAACATTATAAGTACGCCAATTTGGAACCGGCTATAAGATTATGTTCTGGTCGCCGTGGAAGCTGCTGGGCTACGCCATGCATGCGGAAGTAAAAAGGCTAGGCTATAGATCCTCTGCCTAGACACAGAGTATGGGATCGTAGTTTTATACAGTACAGTCGCATTCCTGAATCTAGCCAACACTCGGAAGTTCTCTCCCTCTGAGAGAACTCCCTGTGCGAAACCCCTCAACCTTCCCTGATAGGATATTTGCAGCACGGTTAAGAAATCCTCCGAGTCCTCCAAGAGATTTTCTATAGAAACTGACAGATCGTCCCGTCCCGTTCTAGTATGAGTCCTTCATACTAGAACGGGACGGGACGATCTTTACCTTAAGAAACCGTGGTCATTAAAATAGATACCTAAGTTCGATTACCTAATTTACAGATACCTATATATGACAGATTAATATCACAGAGTCGTGAAATTAACCTGTCACAGGTATATACACATATATATGGTACCTTTTGAATTAGAGTGCCTTGGTAAGGCTTCAGTGAACACAAAGGGTTATAATTTCATGTCAAGAACACACATAACCTCTAACACCAACAATTTACGATCTTTCACTTTAACTGACGTTTCCTTGACTATTATGAGTTATGCATAGAAATAATATGTTTATCCTGGTTGAGGGCGTAAACAGTATCATATTTTTATTTGGAAATAAGCAAAAAAATAATATTTTGATGCGTTTTTTTTTGACGGAGGAGGTGACGGAGATCTGCTACGAACTCCGAATACCTACACTAAAAATACCTACGCGTAAATATTTTTTTTTCTTTTGTTAGAGTTCTGTGCCTCAATAGGCAAAAACAGAACGCTTATAATGATCACTTTGTTGACTGTCCGTCCGTCCGTCAGTTCGTCCGTCCGTCTGTCTGTCAAGAGCCTTAATCTCGGGAACGCGCAGAGGTAGCAAGTTGAAATTGCTCCTATTGTAGGCCACACCCGGTATGTATCTATCTATTTATATATATCGTCGTCTAGTATTCAAAACACGAGCCTTATTGAGCTACCGTGGGACTAGGTTGATTTGTGTAAAATTGTATACCCGGTATAAATACTTATGCACATAGAGAACATCCATAACTCAAAAACCAATATCCGTGAGAAACGCACAAATAAATGCCCTGACCAGGATTCGAACCCGGAAAATCCGAATAGGATAATAAATGCGTAGGTATGCTTTAATAGGATAATATTTGATTACAATTTTTTTTTTTTTTTTTTTTATACTACGACGGTGACAAACAAGCATACGGCCCGCCTGATGGTAAGCGGTCACCGTAGCCTATGGACGCCTGCAACTCCAGGGGAGTTACACGCGCGTTGTCGACCCTTTAAAAAAGGAGGATTCGCTGTGTTGACAGCTAAAGGGGCAAGCTTAGCTCCGTGGGTACACCCCACTCCCCAGCTGTCAACACAGTGAATCCTCTTGGAGCTCTGGCAACCTTACTCACCGACAGAAACACAACACTATGAGTAGGGTCTAGTGTTATTTAACTGCGGTTTTCTGTAAGGTGGAGGTACTTCCCCAGATGGGCTCTGCTCCAGATTTGAGCGAAACGACATTCGTTGTGCTGTGCCCTACCACACTAAACGATATGCATCCGCTGTGCCCATACCTCTCTTACAATTTCGAAAATCTCACAAAAAAAAAACAAGATCATAAACTTACCGAGGCCTGTAAAGTAAGAAATGTCTCAGATCTCGTGTATTTTTTGACCGAAGCGAAACTGAGGTCGACAAATATGTGATCTGAGGCTTTCTTATTTACTGGCCAAGCGGAAAATTTGTTTAGCGTAGCGGCCTGCAATTGGCTGCTTGCCGGCTGGAGGGCAGAAAACTATTTTTTCCGAAACCGGTAGCCTACTTTGATTCAACCCTTTTTGCTGGGTCACCAAAATGCACTAACTAACCTACTTCCAATATGAACGACAGCTACTTTTTGCTTGCATACCTTGACAAAAACCCCGAATCCATCATAAGCCGTATAGGGACGACACAAATTCCGGCTTTTAGTTACGTGTGGACGCGTGTCCGGAACTGGCAACCCTAGTGGCTTCCGGACAATCAGGGGTGGCACTGACAACATATCTTAGTTGTTATTCTACATACCAACGGTTATACGGTTATAGCGGCCTATTTACGTTCGGGCATATTCACCAGAGACCTATTGCATAATGGCTTGTAGCTTGTAATATTAGCGGAAGTCTCATTTCAATCCCTCTTATTAGAAAGAGAGTTCCGCTAATATTACAAGTTACAAATGATTATGCAATTGACCAATCTGCCAATAAATGTATGGGATTTTTTTCTGCCGGATGCCCGGCAGATACGCCCACTATGGAGATCTGCGTGCGTAGCCAAGAAGCCAATCGCTCACGCTCAGTCGCTAACGGATCACAACTGTCATTGTCACACTAATAACGAAGAGTGAAAGAGAGAGGTAGCTACGTTACGTTATTAAGCTTGAGCGATTGGCATCTTGGCTACGCACGCTGACGTATTGCCCGAGCGTATATGGCATATGTCTTCTGTTGATCTGATCTCTTCCAAACAAATGAACAGTCGAACTTTAAAGTGTAAACGTCAACCGTCTATGAAATTATAACGTTTACTTAACACCACAGTCTGTGCTATCAAAAACTAGGAAACTTAGCGTAGTCGGAGTCTATAGGTGTGTATTCTATAATTTAAGTACCTAAGCACCAATTATTTTTCGACATTTTTGTATTCTCCAGATCTTTAAATTAATACACCTTGTGTCGAACATAGCCTTTGGCACGTTTATTAACTTTTTATCTTTTAACATTATTTTCTGAACAAACAAACGATGTACTTAATGTAAAAATAACGCAAACATGTAACAAACTGGCTACTCATTATTGCCCCTATTCAGTCACGATATACATATACTGACTGATGCCCTGATATTGTGAACCATTTCATAATACCTACAATGAAAACTCTGCCAAATTGCATTGACTTTGGCATTTGACGTCTGCCATCGAAACTTGTCACGCCATTGTGATAAAATACATGATTTTATACCATTGTTTTAATATAAATATTGCATCTACTAACTTTAAAATACACGAAACTCTAATAGGGATGAAATGTAGTTCTATCTCCAAGGAGGATGAAATCGGAGTTCAAAGTTTTAACGATTTCCGACTCCTCCTATCAAAGGCTTCTGACTTAACTTCTTCTCAGTCGTTTACTCTTGACATAGTAGTCGTGGTCACACGTGTCTTTTTGCAACGTCTCACTACCGCTCTCCATCTGTCCCTGGTGGAAGCTTGTCTTGCGGACTCGTTGAGAGACTCCTGGGTTAGCGCCTTGATCTGGTCGGTCCAACGCAGAGGAGATCGCCCTCTGGATCTGCAGGCAGCTGTACTACTAGCTTCTCTACAGAATCACTTCCTCATCGAGTCACATTCCGAAAGAACGTTAGTATGCGGGATTGAACAAGGCCTGACAGTCGTTGATGTGGAGCTCTTGTATAATTGACTCATTGGTGCGATGGTGTGTCCATGATAGGAGCCTTCGCCAGCACCATATCTCTAATGCGTCAATACGTTGCATTTCCCTCTTCCTCTCAGTCCATGTTTCCGCTCCGTACAACAAACTTACATAATTCTGACTTATAATAAATGTAAAATGCGACACGGCAACCCTAAATCAGGGCTGACATGTCTTTGACGTTGTTAAGATTTCCTGAAACGCTCCCTTTCGGGTTATTCTCGGACCGCCGGGTGAATGATAAGGTTGTCACGCGATTTTAGCTTTCAACGGCACGTTCCAGTCTCACAAATATAGCTTGTTTATTTTAAGGAGGGTTATTTTTTACAGCCCTACTACAGCGGCAGTTTTCTAGCTTAGTTTCGGAGTAAATCTAGTTCACATTTATATTTTTCACACACTTGACTGTAATATTATAATAGTGTCTTCTGTTACCGCGATTGTTATTCATTGAAATTAAACACTTTAGAACGGATTAATCGCGTTTATTAACACCACGATCCTACATTTCGAGCCCTTTACAGCACTCGTTTTCACAGGGTTAAGATGATGACTGAGATAATGCGATTAATTACATTGGTGCGGTTAGTAAATCCTTAATTACGACGACGGGCCGTAAATAGAATATACCGCCTAAGTTGCTTACATACTGAAAAACATCGTTCAAATTCTGCGCTACTTCTTATGGCTAAAGTGTAGCAAGTGTGATGAAAAACATTGTGTGCGCCACGGATGGTACAAGAGTTACGATACAACCTCGTGTTTGTGAATGTTGCCTCCGGTTCGGTGTGAATACACACATTACTTAACATCGCATTAAATTACTTGTCGAATTGGCAATTAGGGTTCCGTACCTCAAAAGGAAAAAACGGAACCCTTATAGGATCATATTAAATTGCAACGGTTAACACTCACGTATTTTTATCACAATAGGCGTGACATGTTTTGACTGCATCGGGCAGTCATCGTCGGACTGACAGAGTGGTGTTGTCAGTCACTTTCGCGGCTCGGGCATCACCCGATGCAGTCGAAAAATGTCACGCCTATTGTGATAAAAATACGTGAGTGTTAACCGTTGCAATTTAATATCAGTATGACTCACGAAAGTTTAAATTATATGATTGCAAACCTTATAGGATAGGATCACTTTGTTGAAGTTTGTTGTCCTCGTCCGTCAAAAATTGGGAAAATCGTATAATTGAGTTCCGCGCTACCAGTTGTCAAGACCCTTTATGTCGAGAACGCGTACAGGTAGCAAGTTGAAATTAATACCACATACACAAGTCTGCGGTCGCTTAAAGCTGTGAAAAAACCAAAGCTCTATGTCAACGCAATCAAAAGATACGGCCGGTTATTTCGCATTTCCTATACATTTGCAATGAAAATCAAAAAGTACAGGGTACTTCCCGTTGACCTAGAATCACAAAATTAGGCAAACAGCAAGAGCTTGTAGCAGTAACTTACAAAATCCGAAAACCATATAATTGCACACTGAGAGTTCCGTGCCAACAGTAGTGTTTTAAGTACACCTAAGGTCATAAATGGTTACTCGCACTTGACCGATTTTTTATTTGCAATCACCAAGGAAAACAAAAGAACGAGGTATTACCTCGTTCTTTTGTTATACGGTATTGTATAAGGTATTATACCTTCTCCACACTCAAACAATCAAACAACATAACACCGGCACGGCACGACACACCTGCACGTATCCGACGTAAAGCATGATGTCGACATGCGGCTTACACAGCGGCGCCGAGCTTGCATTTGTCTCGCTGCTTTCCCCGCTTTATCACCAATCTTGTTGTGTTATCACCAACCAATATTTCGCTTTTGATTTAAGCTGAGTACTTTAGCACCTGGTGTATCACGGATCTTGTCAATAAAAAAAATATATTGTCACTAAAAAACGAAAAAGACATATATTAGCACATGCAAAAAAAACGACATGGAAAAAGCAAAAACCTACTATTGGGACGGGTCGTACCAATTAGTTCTTCGCAACTTATGTTCGAAATATCAAATGATATTTCGTACAACTTTGTACAACTTATGTACGAAATATCAAATGATAATTCGTGCATAAGGTATACATATATGTAAACGCCTGAATTGAATTTTGGGCCTTCTTCCTCAGTAAAAGGTTACGAAGTCTATAATTATTTATAGATGTGACTGTACCAATCGCTTTTCAGTGAAGGAAAACATCGTGGGGAAACCTAATAAGGCCTAGTTTACCCTCTGGGTTCGAAGGTCAGTTAGCAGTCGCTTTCGTAAAACTAGCGCCTATACCAAATCTTGGGATTAGTTGTCAAAGCGAACCCCAGGATTCCTAAGCCGTGACATAAGCAGAGAAAACGTTTGAAAGAAAAGGTTGAGCATAATAAATTACGCGCAAGTGGGTAAATCTTCTTCTACTCGCAACCTTTTCACCAACCGAATTTTTCACTACATTTCAGAACAAGCGAAAATGAGTATCGAAGTTTATGACATTTAAAAACGTAGCGTTAAATGTGGAATGATTCAAGCCACATGTTTTAATTTCCTAGAGTCCTATTTCGTATCATTTGGGGTCGAAACTCTAGCTTAGCTCTCCCAGTGCACGCAAGTTTTTTGTATAAATCGCGAAACGTCTTGTTGATGTAACTGGTGACCGAAGAGCTGGTGGATTACTCGCACAACGTATCAGCATTGCGATACAACGAGGAAATGCCGCCAGCATCCTAGGTACAATGCGTCAAGGACCTATTTTAGATTTTAGGTAGGTAGAGAGGTAGGTAGTTAAAATACACTTACTGTATATATTTCCTAAAACCAACCTTCCTTCCTTATCTTGAATCCATAATTCTGCATATGTCATTCCGCTACGAAATTCCTTTGCATAAATTAATATACATACATACGCATATCCAGCGAATGGAAAAAGCTAATATTAGGTATATTAAGATATCGAAATCACATTTCATTTCCTCTTCAATCCGTGCATACATGTATGTCATATTGGACACCTTTAGAATGGGGTTTCTTATATATAATACACGTGACACAATTTTACTTTACACGAAAATCCAACGCTTTGAGGATGACTCACACTAGCACGGGACGGGACGGCGCGGGACGGGAAAATCTGTCAATTTCTATAGAAAGAATCACGTGATAGTTCGGAGCCCTCGGATGTCACGTGACGCTTTCTATGAAAATTGACCGATTTTCCCGTCCCGTCCCGTTCTAGTGTGAGTCATTCTTTAAATCTTCAACGGCCTTTCAAAATCCGTTGCGTAGTTTTAAAGGTTTAAGCATACATACAGACAGGGAAGCGACTTTGTTTTATACTATGTAGTGATGATACAAAAATATAGTAGGTATACACTATTTAAGGTAGAAGTACATATTAGTTTTCTACGCTGCACTAGCATTGATGAATAACGAAATTTTTTTTCAATTTGATTTTTAGCCTCGTCACTATACTAATTACATAAAGTGCCCATGTCGAATACCAGTGCAGCGTCAAAGACTAGTACCTACTTATATCTTAATGTAAGGCCTGAGTGGACGCTCAAGTTGAGCGTGCGGCGAGGCGGAGCGGGCGGCGTGCATGTCAAACAAATAAAGGTCATACTTGTGTCCTGAGTCAGGTTTGTTTCTTCGATATATAACAAACCTCTTTTTATGCGGATAGTACGAGAAAATAGAAAATTCAAATATATGCAATTCCATGCTCTCGTTAATTTATCTATACCGCCGACGTATTCATGGTAAATTGAATAAGGCTTATGTATTTCCAGGATTTATTCAACAATGCACAAAAAACAACATAATAAACAATAAGCTTAAAAATAGAACTAAAAGTCTTTACTAGGGTTTCTGCTCGAGATTCCTCGAACTCGAGACAACTCGAGAATTTTGGTTTCATTCGAGACGAGAAAAAAATGTACATAACTCGAATACATAAAAATTTATATCTTCCAAAAAATGACTTGAGACTCGAGAAGACTCGAGAAATTGGGAATAAAAATACAAATGGGCCGAGAAATCAGAAACCCTAGTCTTTACTTATTCACGATTCTGAATTCACAATTAAAAAATGTTTAAATTTATCTGCATTTGCACATATAATTTTAAGGTCACTAGAAACAAAAGAATCCTCCACAAACGGATCTGAGGCATGTCCCTCGTTATCAATACGTTTATCTAAGCTTTGACACGTATTAACGCCATACATCTTCAGTTAAATAATGAGTTCTGCGTGTTTGGGCAAACGTTTGTGACAAATGTTGGGCGGTGTTGGTGTTATATTTGTGTTAGTTTCTTAGAAGCAAATCTTAGAAGTAAAACTTCAATATTGGTAGTCTGGGTTACGGATAAAAGACAAACAGGGTGGTTTCTTGAATTCCATGCAGCCACGTAGAATGGGATTTGGCTTTTAAATTGATGTCGATTGAACTTAAACATCAGTTTAGATACTTTTCTGTTTATCCAGTCGATTCCAGGATAAAATCTAGCTCTCTTAGAACCATTTGCATCAAGTTAAGCGATTTTTAGTATGGGATTTGACAGCTAACTCCAGGTTAGTTGGGTAACCCTGGTTGGCGCAGGTGACCCTTACAGGTCAACCTAGATAAGGTAACGGATGTAAGCTATTTGCACCACTTTTTGGCATGTGGGCCATGTTGGCCAAACAAACATTGGTCAGTATCTGTTTGCTATTTTGATTTATCCAAAGTCGAAGTCATTAATGAAGCCATAAACTCGAACATATTCATTTTGCTGAACTTGACATATTTGCCTTTTGGTATTTGATGATAAATTTGTTAAAAACTGTGTTTGATTTAAGCATAACTCACACTAGTAGGTACGGGCTGGGGTGTGACCGGACCGGACCGATCTGTCAGTTTCTATAGAAAACGTCACGTGACCTCCGAGTGCTCCAAGTTATCGTGTGATTATTTCTATAGAAATTGACAGATCGCTCCCGTTCTAGTGTGAGTCATCCGATAAGGTATTTTTTTTAAAGTTATTTAAAACTCTACCATTAAGACTTCGTTATAATATCTCCTTCTAATCAGAGACCGCTGTATTTATTTATACATAAACTTCATAAGAGATAAGAGACTGATTAGTGCCATGAAAAACATCGATCAAACCACCTCCTTGTAAATTTCACATTTTTTGCAGTAACATAAATAGTTTTTCTTAAAAAACTACTTAAAATATGAATTAGGTGTTGTCAGCCCCTTAAGCATGGATCACAAACATTTGATCCAACATTAAGGAACGATATGTCAATGACTCAACGTAATTATGACGAGGAGCGGAGCGCTGATCATTCAAGCCGAGGGATCAGTGTTCTGTATTTGGGGAAATTGGCCAAGTGCGAGTTGGATTTCCGAAACACAACGTCACACGATATATTTTTTTTTAAGAGGGCAGAGTGGCTAGTGGCCTCTTCGTGAGGGGGGTTTTTTTGTTCTGCATAATCCATGGTATCATCATTGTAGTCCTACTACTAGGCCCCTGAAGGACTGAGTTATAGTGACGCTATAAATCAGATTGTAAGAAATTTCTTACTGATTGTCATTTTGACATGGTTCTAGAGTGGCCTAGGGTTCCAATTGGTTGGCTGTATAACTCGCTGCCACGCAGACGGATCATGCTTCACGTAAGGTACCCTACAAATGGATCAAAATATTATCGACGCCCCTTCAAAGTTCAAGGTCACGTTGTTCGGATATATTAATTGGATTAGGGCTGGATTTGACCAAACTTTTTAACCGAGAGTAACGCTTACTCTTGGATACTAATGTCAAAATCCCATAGTATTTTTACGTTTGAGTGACGTTACTATCTGAGAATAAGCGTTATTCTCGGAATAAAAATTTGGTAAAACGCAGCCTAAGACGTAAAGTACGCAGTTTGTGACGACGCGAAGTCACGTGTCAGTAGTCAAGCTTTAGCCACAGATTATATAACGGTTCTTCAGAACAGATATTTATCTATCATAGAAAAAAGCGAATAAAAACCGTTTTGAACACTACGCAAAAAAAACCAATTGACGCTCGACCCTCTTTTCACCAGCACAAACGCTAGGGTTGCCTGCTATTAGAAATATCACATAATACTAATTCGCGCGCGCGGGTTGTATGCTAGGCCCCTTGATAATATGTGTCGTGACAGACACAAGACAAAAGACAATCGATTCGAATTTGCGCGGAGAGCTCTAACAAACAGTAGATGCTTTAACAACTCCCTAATCTCCCTATGTTAGTCGGCACGAAGCAAGAGATTCCGGGTTCGAATCCATGTATATGGTAGGTAAGTAATGGATCATAATTTCAGCCTAAACACCACTGCTGGACAACGGCTATCCCCAAGGTTATCGGTGCACCTTGTTGTAGAGCTTCCCACGATGCGTTATCTTTTGTCACATATAATAGTTCTACTGTATTCCATTTAAGTATTTATCCATTTCATTTGAAATTGGCATGAATCGCAAACAAAACATTGCTAAGCTGCCGTAAGCTTACTGTCTAACACAATACTACTACTATCACAAATATCAAACATTACGATATAGAAACAGGCTCACGAACTAAGCGCCTGACATATCACATAAGGCGGATAACTCACAGTATCCAGTTTTTGACACCTGTCAGCTGACTAACACCCTTTGTTCCAAACTAGCAAATACCCATTTGACAATGTCATAGGCACGCGGGCTATTCCCGCTCGTAAATTCCGATTAGACAAGAATTCCAACTTTTTGTTGACCAAAGCAGGCGTCTTACTCGAGAAATTCGCCGGCTTTTATTAAGACCATGTAGCCTAGAAGTTATGGCGTAAGCCGCGTAAGCTGAAGACCCAGGTTCGATCCCCGGTTTGACCTCCGATAGAGTTTCAGTGTGAGCCATCATTTAAGAATATGCTATTTGTAATTTTCGTAATCCAATCCAATCCTCCCTGTGCTGGGCAAGATCCCACCAATCCTTCTGAAACGTATTGAAGTCGTCCTATTATCTCTTTTTCGGTCTACCTCTGCTACGACTATACTGAGGATGCGAGTTAGTGACTACTTTGTCCTCGGGGTTCCATTTTTTGCCATTTTGGCTACGGAACCCTAAAAAGGAAATAAGGAACCTGCTTACCAAACCTTGAATAATTATGTAAAAAAGGCAATATTAATTTGTTTTTTATACAATATTTGGTTGTAGATATGGCAAATCATAATGGAAATATAATGCCTCTATTAAAACGTGATCTGCATTATCCTGCTTCCCACTACCCACTTGAAAACTTGCTACCTTTAAAACATTGGCTAAACTCCACCCATCAAGTTCTCTCTATATTAAATTCCTCGTGACATAGAAGTACATAAATCCACCGTCGAATCGGAAAGGCAGCGTTCGGGACGAAACCTAGAAAAATAGGCAACGGCGAGAACTATTGAAATCGCTGAAATGGAACTATTTGTTTCTTGTTTCATTTTCTGCTGGATTTGTTGAGTTGAGTTAACTGGAAAATGTTTTACTGAATCCAATATAATGTCATTGCAGAGTTTTGTCTAGAAAAGGTGGAAACTCAATTTAAAAAATGCCAAAGCAATTTGAAAACTTTGTATCAAAAACTTAATGAAAGAAACACGTTAAATATATTTGTATTTTTGTATTTAATACATGTCAAAGCTTAGATAAACGTATTGCGAATAGACTAAAAACGTGAGTTATCCGTTATTCGTTATAATATTAGGGCGGATTTTTATTGTGTTAAATTTGTGTAATGAGATAAACAAAACTAAACTATTTTGTTGTCGTTTTTTTTCGTGTCACATTTGAATTAAAATAGAAGACCAATTTCCCAGTATGTCCTACAAATTTTGCCACTGAGTTACGAAATCGTATGGGATTTTCGTAACTCACTGGGAAAAGTACAAAACTTTTGTCGCAATTTGGGATTTTGTATCTATCCAGCGTAGAAGCCGTAGAATAAGGAACTCTATTTATCCACCAAGTTTCATTCAAAGCTGAAGTGAATAAAAATGCCCATTAATATATGTTACGATGTAAATTCGAGAATTGATAGCACTTAAAACTGATAGCAATGGAAAAAAAATATTTCTACCGTTTTCCGGGCTTATGCGACGGCTCAGGGAGCCTGGGGTCCGCTTTGGCAACTAATCCCAAGATTTGGCGTAGACGCCAGTTTTACGAAAGCGACTGCTATCTGATCTTCCAACCCAGAGGGTAAATTACGACTTATTGGGATTATTCCGGTTTCCTCATCTTTTCCTTCACCGAAAAGCGATTGGAAAATATCAAATGCGCACAGAAAACACGGAAAATAAAATTCCTGCATATGTAAGTACATCCGTTTTCAATTTTCTTGAGTTTAAAATCTATTCGGAAACAGGAACATACTTTGTTTTGTCTGGAGAATATGGGAGCTCAGATTTAGAAATATCTCTTGAGTGATATTGTTTGAAATATTTCCGCAATCTCTATTGCATTCTTTAAGTTGTCTTTCGTTCTATCATCACCGTTTAGAAGTTAAATTGGTTATGCTATAGCTAATTAAGGATGACTCACACTAGAACGGGGCGAGACGGGACGATCTGTCAACTTCTATAGAAAAAATGACGTGATAGCTCGGAGCCCTCGGATGCCACGTGACGTTGTCTACAGAAACTGTCCGTCCCGCCCCGTCCCATCCCGTCCCGTTTTGGTGTGAATCATCCCTTAACTACCATTACATATTTATATGCAAAGTAATTTGTTAACTGGCGACCGATCGATCTTCATGGTTCAGTCTGAAAACCAGCGCCGGGCCTGCTCGGCACATGACGAGACTGGCACAGGTGCCAATAAAAGGTATTTTACTCGACTATATTTACATGCAATTTTACTTAGTTTATAAGCCTTTTGTGGTTTCTTTATTCCTTTTTTCTTTCTTTCGTCGCGCGCGAACTTGGCACTTGAACCTTAAGAAAACAAAATATTTATTTACGATTATACTTTTAGAAGTCGTAGATAAAAGTAACTTAGCAAGCGACTTTTTTAAGTGGTTTGTTTAACAAGCAACGAGTATACACTAACAGTTATGAGTAAACTATGACAAATAAATATATTTCATTTCATTTCATTTCATTTTCATTTCATTACATTTCATTTCCATTTCATTTAAATATCGTAGATTGTTAACCAAGGGGTGAAAAACACCTATGTCAGTCGAGGTATTTCGACACTAAAACGTAGTGCGAGCGCCGATAGTTCGAGACTGATAGTACCTTTGACCCAAGTTAAACACTCTACTTTTCATATCGAATACGAGGATAGAAAAATACATGTGTATTTAAATGAAATAAAACGTAGTAAATGAAGAAAATAAATGCAATTTTAACTATAAAACTCTCGTGAGACTCGAACATATTAAACAACATGTCGAGCGAAAATCGACTAAATTACGTGAGTGACCCGTTTTAAATATTATTTAAAATAAATGCATTTGGAAAGTAAAACACTTTACTGCGGAACCTTTAATTTCCCACCCGCATAATAAGTTTACTATGACCTACTTTCAGAGCGTGAGATAGTGTAATAAGTTAAGTTAATAAGGCTTGCAACCATAACAATATGTAGTGCATATACTTATTATACCTACTTATTAAAAAAAATTACTCACGTACGCGCCCAAAAAGAAAAACAAAAAATACGTTTCCTTATATTTCCACTTCACTCTCCTTACACACTTCTAATGACGCATAGGGGGTGTTCCAAAAACGCCAGTTCGGTTCACGGCGCACCAATATCCCGCTCCAATGTACAGGATGATGATAAACGACGTACGAGCGACTGAACAGTGACGGGTGCTTTGTACCCTGTAGTTCGATCAGTGTTATTATGTAGTGAATAGATTATCAAGATATGTAGTGTTATACGTAGAAATACATTGTAACAACCTCAACTTGGGCTATTAAGAGAAAAAGAGTAAATAAATTTAGAAAATGAAGTTACCTGGAAGAGGTGCAGAATGCCCAAAAATATCCTACTAATTTTTAAAGTGACAAAGTTCTAACTAAATGTTGAGAGCATAAATAAAATAAAATAAATTACCTCAGGGTCAAATGGGAATCAGGCCACTATGCAAGGTATGTGTAATCTAGCAGCGACATTTAAATTAAGGACGCCTCCCTGCTAAATCACGATATGGACATGTTCAAACAAAACAACAGATTCAAGTTTCAGTCATATAATTATTATTTTTATAATCCCTCCCTAGGGTTAACTGGTTAGGTTACAAAATATGTTCCTCAGTTTTATCGGAACCAGTTCAAGCTGAGTTGGTTTGTAATAATAGTCACTTAAGTTCTAGTTACCACACGCCCACGGTCTCCTCATGTAGCTGGTAGCTTACATGGAAATGTTGGCACTCGGCCTTACAATGAATTTATTTAGTTCACAAAGAATAACCAGAAAGTCCACTAATATGGTTCACTGTATCATTAAGCAAGTTTATATCACTCGATCAACCACTTTAGGTATAAGTTTTAGTGGACACTAGAAATATGTAAAATGTACATCACCCGAATTTCACCAGCGGGGATACTCAGATATTCATCTAGGGCAGATGCCAACTAGGAACGAGAAGTAACACGACGAGTAGACCGCTTAGAGAGGCTCATACCTCTACTAAAACCTCATTATAAAAAAATAAAAAAAATATAAATTAAAAACCCCTGTGGACAAAGAGAATATCCTAATTAGTATCTTATTCGTTTTCATAATTATCTAGGACCTTTCATCATCATAGTCTTTATCATCAACATATTAAACAAGTAACTTACCAGGGTTTAGTCTGGGGTTAGTAGTTCAAATCAACCGGGACATTCCTATTCTCTTACTAGCTCTTGTCCGGGTGACTGGGATACTCTTTGTGAACCTGAAAATACAAGCATCCCGTAACAGCCTTTGCAAAAAAAACAAACCACGCTTTGAACTTGCAGTCGCCTCATAATGGCGTCCACGACAACTTACCATATAAATTATATAAAAGATTGGGATCTCTCCCCTTTACAGCTTCATTTTATTCCACTCATCTGGACGTCCTTGTTGACGCTGAAAAGACAGAAACTCTAATATTAACTAGTCTTTGAAATCCACCACGAATAAAATGCCACGTGCCATGAGGCCTACCATCTTGTATCTAAATTCCCCTATCCAACGTCTGTGTGACAACGGTACCGGAACACGAATGAATCGACGAAATCGCCTTCCATAAAGACAACGCGCCATAAAAGACCTCACACACTCAAACCTTTACCATCAACGAAATCTATATCTCAAATTGTAGTAATGTAGAATTTACTTTTCCAAATAAAACTATTTCTTTTTAAATCTAGTATTTTAATAATGAATGAACATTTGAAGGTTTGAAGACATAACAATAATCACCATCCATCTTAGACCTGAAACGAAGTAAGTGTGAACGACCTTTTTCTCCGTGTCACTATTAGGTGTCTACCTTATCTATGGCCAGACTCCGGCAAACTGACAGTTCTTTTGTCAACAAGTTGAATGCTTTATTATTGTGAGATTGAAAAGTTTATTCTTAGTTTAATTATGGATGTATGCATTTATCACTAGTGCCAGAACATAAGTATAAACGTCAGGAATGTAAATTTATTATTAAATGAATGAGATTTGGCCCTGAAGAGGCATATTGTAGCTACAAAACAATGTCGGATTCTTCCTTATAACAGTGAGTTAAAACATTAATTTCTATTCAAAATTTTAAGTTAGGACATGGTCTTAGCAATTAGATATTATCTTAGGTTTATACTTTATTGTTTTCCTTCAGATTTCCGTACTAAATACTTGAATTCAGTGTTGGCGATTTGAGGTTACAAAACTAACTCCATAAACTTAATTGGATACTATAAAGTGTTACAACATATATGGGCGTATTACGTAATTAAAAATAATTTCTCACTCCCTTTCCACCCGAAGGGAAGTGGAGCGATTGTCTTGAAAACAATCAAAGCAAAGAACTTATTTTAATCCAAAACAGACAATTTAGATACTTCACAAAACTTTTTACTTATCAGCGGTGAACCTAAAACCGGATATGACCCTTAAACCCCCTCAATATCTAAGAAAATGTCTTACAAAACTTGGCAATGCCCACCGCTAATCCAATTCGCAAACTTTTTGCTTGTTAAAATACTCGCCGCTGAATGGACGTGACCGAATGAGTGAATGGAGGAACGAATGAACGGGACATAGGCGCAATTACGTTTTTGCTGAAAGAATGATGGAGGATTGCGCTGTTAGGTTTAATTAATGTTTTTGTGTTAGTGATTACGTGTGTCCGTGTGTGTATTTAGCGGATATAAGGTGTAAAATTAAATAGGTGAACAATGAGTAATTTAGCACACATTATCAGTACAATAATGACAATACTTATTGTTTTCTGATTTAGTATCTAATAAGTATATAATAGAAAGTACATATTATCCTGCTCTGCGGAGGGAAACGCGGTGAAGCGGGTCACTCAAAACCTGCATAATGACCACGATTCTTCAAGAAACGTAGGGAGGGGAGTCGGCTATGTCGGCATACGTACCGTTTCCCCTGTGCCGAAGTACAAGCCCAAATGGGCATACGCGGGTCTGTGTTGTACCTAAGAATAATTTGTACGATAAGATGTTGCTTTGCTGTCTCCTTTCCAACGTGTTGGAAGCCTGTGTTGCTCAAAGCCATAGCTGGGAACCGTTAATCAAATAGTTCACTTAACTAATCCGTTACAAAAAAGTTAACTTCGTTAAAGCGCTACTTTTCGGAAGACTTAACGGAAGTTAACGTTAATCGTTAACCCGTTAACTATTTTATATCTTTTAGCTAGTGATCTACAACTTATAAAACTGTTGTTATACAATAATGGTCGTAAGTAGATTAAGAACAATGGGATAAACTGCTCTCCCAATCTGGATACGATATCAATGCTAATACAATGTGGTTACTGGTTTCGGCCGGTGTGGAACTAGAATCCGATCCTATGATATTGTTTTCGTAGGATATCGTAGGACACTTTTTACATTTGCAACACATGCACATACGAGAACACTAACTATCACGAACCAAACTGCACATACGAAAACTATTACAAAAGAACCAGTAGGTACGTATTTTAAATACTTCAAATCAAATTATTTATTAAATGGAATAAATGTATTGATTCATATTTTTTGCTTTTTAAGTAGTCACACTAATATATATAAATTATAAATTGAAAGAGTAACACCGCCGCGAAAGAGCGAGTCTGCCACGAAAGCTGGTTCGAACAAAGCCCTGCTCACGGGGGTGCCTTGGTAATTTTTTCTGCAATACTACAGATGTATACATGACATCTCTTTCTATTTATAATTTCAACACATTTTTTTTTTAATTCTCCTGCTATCATTTTACACATAAGCAAAATTCCGATAAATCGAGAAAATCGCGTTTCAGTGTCGGTAAAAAATTCGGCCCATTGGTGATAATTTGTAGTTTAAACATTTTTTGTGTGACTGTGTGTATTTTACTCTCAAGCGTATAGAAATAGTGAGTTAAATAATATCTGCTCTGCATTTAATAGTACCTACCCGAGTAATATCCGAACATTTTATTTTGGAGACAGGAGACATCAAAGAGGGAATTACTAGAAAGGTTACATTAATCGTAAGTCGTAATTGAAATAAAATGTCAGTTATTTCAATAAGTACTAATAGCCTAAACGACAAAAACATTATTAGCCCGTCTGTTAGATTATTCAAACGTTTTTTTTTCTTTTATTGCAATACACAGTGCATTAAAGTTTCGGTTGGACTGTAGCAAAGGGGGGGCCGGGACTTAGAATATTTTTGGTCGAGGTGGTGTCATTATAACACTATTTTTAAATGATTGTAATGTGTAGATGGCGTCAAAACAAGCATCTTTTATTGGAAAAACTTTTCTCTAAACTTAAAAATGGCCGAGTTAGAGGCCTTCAAAGGTTGAAGTTTTTGAAGGGACTTGTAAAATTTTCATCGAGAGTGGTGTCATTATAACAGTATTTTTAAATGATTGTAATGTGTAGATGACATCAAAACAAGCATCGATCGGTACGACGACGTATAGAAAAAAAGATTGCGTTTCACAGCTTCTCCAGATTTGTTTCCAAATTTGAATTAACTATACATACATGTGCATCCACCGAACAGGTATCGAGTCCCAAAATAAACCTGATTAAACCTGATTCGGTCAGCAGGTGTTCCTTTTTACCACCGCCAATTGATCACCACCGCGCTCGTATTCACTTTGCTTAGATAGCAAAATTATGCAATAAAAAAATAACATTTTTCACAATCTTTCACACGTATAAACAGTAAAAACCCAACAAACAAATGAAGGTTCGAAATTATGGCCTTTTTAATCTAAAAAATATATTTGAATTTGACAGGTGTTCCAAATTTAAACTCATAACTTGCTGTTTTCAGGAGGTTATGTTAAAATTACAGTTCTGTTAATTCCTTACTTTTTAATAACCGACAGATGTCGTAATTTGTAAATCTGTAATATCTAAAATGACAATGTCCTTAGGGACAAACTATCATCAACGTCATTTTAGCTATTTTTTTTCGGATTTTAGGCGGTTAGCCGCCTCTTTGACATTTGTGTTTGCTAGAACGAAACAAAGGGGAAAAGCGTTGAGAACATCTGGTAGATACGTAAGATAGCGAGGATCTCTCTGGAATAGTTTTTTTTTTGTCCGCTAAACATTTTCAACGTGCATTTTTAACATTTTATTTCATACCTTATTATGTAGTGAAATAACGAAGAAGTGGGCAGCTAATGAAGAATTAAATTCTGAAACGCGTTTAACTACTCATTAGTCGTCACCCGGTAGTCCCGGAGTCGTGGTCACCTGACGCTATTTGTAACGTTTAGCTATAACTTTACAAAAAGCGACGCCGACTACCGAACAACGTCGCCCAAGTAACAATGTTCCTTTACATTGGCAAAAAATTTCTACTCTCGGACCGAAACCCCTATTTATTTAAAAGAAGGGAAGGAGTTTAATAGGTACGAATCTCGAGGCCATGTTATATTGGTTGGTAGAGAAGGGTAGTGGGAATCACAACAGAATGATTCTGATGTTGAGATTAAAGTATTTTATACTCACAACCGGAATGTTAACGAATTGAGTCAAGCAAAAAAAAAAGGTTTAGTAACATTTGTCATTAATGGTGTCTTTGATTGAGCGGCTTAGTTCAATTTAATTACATCGCTAATAAATAGGTGCTAACGTTAGTAACAAGCAAGGAAAATGAATGATAGGCTGACAAACCAGGGCTGCAGTAGATTTTTTATTTATTTATGAGTTCCAATTTTTTTCATACTGAAAAAAAAATGCCACACATAAATTTGAAAAAAAATAATCTACGGCAGCCTTTTCGAAATGAGGTATTAAAATTATTACTTAACATGCTACTTATATATTGGGGGGGGGGGGGGGGGGGGTATAACTGATAACGTGTCGAAATCTATCCTTCGATATCTATAGCAACTCATAAAGTATGAAAGGAACCTCATTGAAACATTGAGGCTCATTCATTGGTCGCGGACGTATTGTTACTTTACTATAACCGTACTTCAAGATTAAAAGGCGTGGCTTGTAGAACAAGTGAGCAAAAAACAACTGGATTTCATTCCAATGACAGCCTTAAATTAAGGTCACATTCCGCGTCGTTAAGGAAACCTGTATGCATCTTGGAATAATACCTAAGTATATGTAGAAACGTACTTAATAACCGCTCAAAACGTGTGTACAAAAAATTGGTGCCACCTGGCAGTGCCAAAACAAAAAAAAACTTAAGTTTCAACACAAAACTTGACCAAACTTACTTGTTTAATGAAAATTTATACAAAATATCATGCAAAATACTTTTAGTAAAAGATACCATTTTCTCGATTGTTGAGACGGTTCTTTCTAAATGAATCTTTATGGCATAAAGGCCTTAAGGTAGTATAGTATCACACTGGATGCGATTCGCACCGTATTGCGGTTTTTGAATAAGATAATGCTATGCGCGTGTATAGCGGTGTCCCCTTGCACGCCTGGTGCGAATTAAATTAAGTGTGATATCCGCCTTAAAGACAACAAAGTGGTACATCTTTGCCGTTCCAATTTTTTTCATACAATTTACTTGAACAATTCTTCGTTTGTTGGTCACCATCATCATCATATCAGACATAAGACGTCCACTGCTGAACATAGGCCTCCCCTTTGGACCTCCATATGTACCGGTTGGAAGCGACCTGCATCCAGCGTCTCCCGGCGACCTTCATTAGGTCATCTGTCCATCTTGTGCGCGTTTGTATTTATGTATGTATAAAACCGAGTAGCGTTAGTCGGATTACTGTGAAATCTGGCATGTCGTTAGATAAGATAAATAGTTTTTTTCGATTGAAATATTAGCCGAATTGGTCTAGGGGTTGCCGAGATAACTTGGCTGCAAGTTCACAGTCGGGCAAAACACTAGAAATACAAACAATCACATAACATAATACTACAAGTAAGCCAATGATAACAATATGTCTTCCGCACCTTTATCGTAAACCTTATTTCACACAAATATTTATAAATCCAATCTCAGTCAATAAACTTATCGGGCACGTACTTATCTATCGATAAACGACGTAAATGATAAATCGTCGACCGCCTTAATCATTTTCGGGGCTTCATTACTTGGGAATAATTACACCTTTTGACATGATATGTGTTGATAAATTTCTTGACACAGTAATTTACAGGTTTAAAGTGGCACAAGCACATTTTGATAATAAAGGTATTGTAGGTTTGATTAAGAAACTTTTTCGTTTCAGGATGTTTAAGGATAACTTACACTAGCTAGGGACGTGACCGGGCCGGGCGGATGTGTCAGTTTCATATTACACAGTAGCACAGAATAAATAATAGTGACAGTAGAGGACTATTTAACAGACAAACATGCATGGCCCATACCAGAAACTGTAACGAAATCAACAAAAAATTAAATTGAATGTACTACTGCTTACAGAGTGACAGTAGAGGACTATTTAACAGACAAACATGCATGGCCCATACCAGAAACTGTAACGAAATCAACAAAAAATTAAATTGAATGTACTACTGCTTACAGAGTGAAGGACACCGTTCACGAAAGAAATCATATCAAATGTTGTGTATATCGTGTAAAACCGTTAAATTTTGTTTTATTTTGTTGATTCCTTTTTTTGTCTTTCTGTGTCACAATTTTCTTTTGATATGTTTTCTTGTAGAACCACATATTGTAAATATTTTTACTACTTTTGTTACTTTTGTAAACCGAGTTTCTTGCCGGTAATAATCTTCTCGGGCGGTGGTGTAGGGATAGAACCGGTAGTAGCTTTTTTTTTAATGACGTTCATAAGTGCATTGTAATGTGCCTAAATTGAAAAATAAAGATATTTATCATTTTATCAATGGCGACTGTACGACACCGTATATCAAGTAAGTGTAGAAGTATGAAACAGCTCTCGCCCGCAGCCTTCTGTGGAGGAATATATGAGCCGCATGCCGATACCGTGTACTCGTAAATTCTTGCTCTCACACAGATTACATAAAGGTACTAGAGCGTACTCCCGATGCTGGTTTTCTATAATGGTACCGGATCCGGGAATTCCCGGTACTTGCCATACAAACCCAGAACCGGGAGGATCTACCTACATAATACTATAAGCGCCACTTCCGTCACCCAGGGCTAGCCAATTAAAGGATGGCTCACACTAGAACGGGACGAGACGGGACGGGACGGGAAAATCTGTCAATTTCCATAGAAAGCGTCATGCACGTGACATCCGAGGGCTCCGAGCTATCTCGTGATTCTTTCTATAGAAATTGACAGATTTTACCGTCCCATCCCGTGGTAGTGTGAGTCATCCTTAACCCGGAAAACTGCCAAACACTAGTGGGTCCCTCCGAACTCGAGCTTTCGATCCCTATATCTCGACCACTTCTTGACCAATTTGGCTCGTACTTAAAAATTCTAAACTCGACTATCCAATCCACGATACTCGAGTTGTCGTCGAACAAACAAACTAACGACGGATTATCCAAGTAGACTGGGGGAACCTCGCTCGCTTCTACTTAGGGCTTGTTCAAAAATCATCATTTTGGCCGTTTTTATAACCCTTATGGTGATATTTTTTGGTACTTTTTCTCGACACATAGATAATGTATGACATGATTTTTGAACAAGGCCTTATTAGATTTATCCTCCTAAAGCTCAATCTATTTTTAGGACACGTGCAATATTGATCCAATGTCCTAAAAATAGGACATCATTATTTTGAAACTTAAAATTTTCAAAATTAAAGTTTAATTTAAATCAAAAAAACATCACCTAGTGGGTCTTTATACCTAAATTGTGTTGTCCTAAAAATAGGACAGTGGGCCTTACGAGAATTGTATACATATTTTGGTATATGTATTCCGTGCTTGGATGCTTGTTCCTCCTTCACCCAAAATCAATGAGTTTATTATATACGTATTTTGATGAATTTTAGAAAACATGTAGGTTATAATGTATGTAGAAATCTAGAAAGCTATGTTGAATACGTTTCAGCCCTGAATTCAAAAAGGGACAATAAGGTAAGGAAAGGCAGGGTAATAGGGCGGTTTAGCAATTTCACGACTATGAAACGAGCGGAAGCTAATATCATTTTTTTTTCTTTTTTACAGCGCACTTTAAGGCACATTCGAACAGGCCATTCTACCTATTCGTGAACAAGTTTTTAGTAGCATATCTGACGGTAATGGCATCTGTGACTCGCCGTATTTTGAGGAGGATTCCGGATAGGTTTAAATCTTTAGGAAACAGACCGATATGGCTTAGCCCAGATCCTATTGCGAACATCGACGATTCGTATCTGCATTGTTTTCGCTCGAATATGCAAGTGCGATAGAGAGGGAGATACTTTTCGATCGTTGGTTGATCGCGGTAGTAGATTAGTATATACTACGAGTATTAGGCTGATGTCGCGCGTATTGCTTTGAAAGACCTTATTTATATACTTATAATACAGAGCGTTTTTCTAACCGAGGTGCTTATTTTGGTCATAATGAACACCTGTTACTGTGGGACCAAACCGGAATCGCAAACAAAATTAGGCCGTCCGATACAAAACATTGACATTCCTTTTTTTTTGGTGATTTCGGAGTTAGGCCTTTGTAAAAGTTGTTCAGAATTACCAATATATTCACATCGCAAAACATGGCTCAGGGTTGCAAAAACATCCTGTATATAGAAAGATTCAAAGTGTAATACTATTTCTAAATTGCACCTTAAGTTGTTATTGACAAAGTTTATTTATCCATGCATATTAAGATACTTTAAGCAAAATTGGTAGTGTAATGGAAACTCTAATTAACACATTTATGTATAATTACACATTAACCGCCTAATCTAGGCTACATGAATTTGAACCATAGTACCATAACAATACAGTTGCTTTTTAACTATATTGTTACCCTGGCGCGTGGCGGTAGCAAATGCAAAAAAAAACGGCCAAGTGAGTGTGAGACTCGCGCACCGAGGGTTCCGTATAAACTGAATGTTATAAATTGAAAGAGATGTCATATACTACAGAAAAAGTGACCAAGGTCCCCGGTGAGTTGTAACTACATCTAGAAGTAGGAATTTGACGCCAGCTACATGTATCGACATATATATATATATATACATATATATATATCAGCATATCGACAGATGGCAGTCGTTTGTACGGCATGGAGTTAGTGCGAGAGTTTACTTTTCCTTGATATTTTTTATGACGTAAGCAAATTTTTTTAACATTAGTTATAAAACAATACTTTCACCATGATATCACAAAAAAAAGAAAAAACAATCTAAGTTGGATTTTCAACTTTTGTTCCGAAAAGATTTTATTATTAACTAATGTTTATAATAATATTAACGTTGCGTATAAAAATCATATTTTTCCTTCATAAACTTCGGAGATAAGCGGGGGTAAGTAATGGTATTTTTTTTACATTTTCGTTCTTAAATAAAATAAAATAAATGTAATTTTTTTTTAATTGTTTTAGCATGTGCAAATCTAGTCCTTTCAAATGATACCCCACATGACCCAGTAAGTAAACTTTTAATTTATGTCCCCTGCTTTATCGGACATCTTTCATTAAAAATAAATTAAAATAATTATGTGATAAATCTTCTCTCGTTACGTTACGTCTGCGTTAAACAAGAACAGGACAGTTGTGTCGAACTATTCTAAATTGTCCAGTCTAAATAGTTCGAACTATTCTAAATTGGTCAGTCTAAATTGTCGCGGCCAGTGTCATGGGGACGTTTGAGCCGGCTACGATCCGGGGTGAACATTTTACCTAGGTTTAATTAGTGGTTATGATTGACAAAGCCTGTTTCTAAATTTAAAATCGGTAGCTTTAGTAGTTCTGGAGCACCATAAGGGTTCTTTTTTTACCCTTATGGTACGGAATCCTACAAATTATACAAAGGCCATTGTTTAAGGGATAAAGGCTAAAACCGTTCACCTCAGAATATTCATAGTATAGTTAGGTAACGTGTTTGTTGAATACTGCAAATTATATTTGTGTGCCCATTAGGTTTGGGTAGTGGTTGCGTCACTTTCCCTTGCCAAATTGAGTAAATATGACGCAACACGAATGTTGAGGCAAATCTCGATAACAGCTATATATGTATTTTCCTCTTCCTAGAATTTTCCCGGCTTATGCCAAAGCCCAGGAAACTTGGAGTTTGCTTTGGCAACTAATCTCGAAATTTATCGTAGGCGCTAGTTTTACGAAAGCGACCGACATCTGACCTTCCAACACAGAGGGTAAACTAGGCCATATTGGGATTTACAATCACAGCTTAAAGCGATATTCGGATTGAAAGTCTCCTGCTGTTACCGCTGGGCTACCATCGCTCTCGATAGTAAAATAATTATATACTTATATAAATAATCATTTATTTACTTTAAAAGTGAACATCTTTATTCTACTGCAAAAGAAATAAATAGAAAGTACCTACCTGTCAAATAATAGTATATTTTGCATACATTTACATTTTTCCACTAAAACTATTCATGGAATTAGTGTGTACCGACTTTAAAGGTCTTTAATTTTTTCCCAACTTGACAAGCATTTTAAAACCTGCTGTTTCAGTTACTTCATTAGTAATGTATTCACAATTACGCCAATACTACTTTACAACTCATTTTTTATATTCATCAGAAACCTCTCGTCGAGGGTTCCGCACAAAGGATGCTCCACATGCGGCATTAATGGCGGCAATATCATGAAACTCTCAGTGCGCGGCAATTACCTACACACTGTTTTCTGATTTTTTCCTGTACTTGTGCTACAAACTCTTGCTTTTTGTCTTGATTCTAGGTCAACGAGAAGCATCCTGCACTTTTTTATTTTCTTTGCAAATTAATGGGAAATGCGACATAAAAGGCCGTAAGTTTTGATTGCGTTGACGTAAAGGTTTGGTTTTTGCACAACTTCAAGGGACCGTAGACTGGTGTATGTGGTATTCAAATTCATTCAACATCAACAATACTGCAGCTGACTGTACGTATACGTACTATCGCGTTCAAAATTGAGCAGTTTATGAATGAATTCCCCCTTAACTTGTTTTAACGTATTTTTGTTGCTTTACCAAACAAAACTAAAAAAATACTTTAATATGCGCTTGGTGGCTGCAAGCGTAACATACACCTGTTAATAAAACGCAAAAGAAATCTTGTACTTATTAGCTGACACAGAAATGTTAACTTTATTGCAATACAAATAAATATGACGTTTATATCGGGTGCTATAAAGCCACGTTGATTAATATACACAATTATTTTAAACCTGTGTAAGACTAACGAATGCACAAAATAAATAAAAAAGAAGATACGAGTCGTTTAAATGAAGCCTCGGGACATGACTTGTATATTGGTGCCCGCGACTTCGTCTGCGCGATATCTTTATAAATCGTAGCCTATATGTTATTCTGATGTATGCTGTATTATTGTAAAGTTTCATTAAAATCCATTCAGTAGTTTTGACGTGAAAGAGGAACAAACATCCATACAAACTTTCGCATTTATAATATTAGTAGGATTCCATTAATCTAAATAATTATAAGAATTACCTTTATGCTCCAAGCAACTCAGAGAGGGGAGTCGGCATACGTACCGTTTCCCCTCTGCCGAAGGACAAGCCCAAATGGGCATACGTGGGTCTGTGTTGTCACTAGTCCGTACACAAAAGTAGATCGAAGTGTGCAAGATTTGTTAGGGTATAGATGTATCATTTTTTGTATTACTGTCATCATTACAGATCGTTTTTGTTAATGCGTACTTTTTATTTTCTGACTCACACTAGAACGGGACGGGACGGGGCGGGACGGGAAAATCTGTCAATTTCTATAGAAAGCGTCACGTGACATCCGAGGGCTCCGAGCTATCACGTGATTATTTCTATAGAAATTGACAGATTATCCCGTCCCGCCCCGTCCCGTTATGTGCTAGTGTGAGTCATCCTTAACTTAGAATTACTATTTAAAACGAGATATTTACCATGTATTTGGTAGTAGCGGCAGTGACACCGCGCACATTAAACGACCCTGTAAACTGGTAGATCGCTACCGCGTGTAGGTCCCATACGTGGTGTGAGACCACAATAAAAAACTCGCAGTAAATCAGTTACACTGTGACCATGGCGCTTGTAGCAATGCTATCGGGAGCTCCCAAAAACAATTATAAAAAATATCTCGTTTTTATATAGTAATTCTAATTCAAATTACTATGTTAGCTTAAAATCGTATAAAGTGTAACTTACCTACTACCTCTACCTTAAATCTGAAATAGGTCCTTGAGGCATCGTACCTAGGAGGATTTCCTCGTTGTATCGCAATGCTGATACGTTGTTTTTATAACTAATATTTGAAACGGGATAATTACCATGTATGGTTGTTTTATTGAGCACCCGATATTTCGACACTGTTGCAAGATGTTTACTCCGTGAACATGACGCTTGCAATAGTGTCGAAATATCGGGTGCTCAATAAAACAAACATACATGGTAATTATCCCGTTTCAAATATTAGTTATAATGCAAATGACCATGTTAGCTTAACATCGTATAACTACGTTGTTTTTGTTTGTTATTTGCGTCGGTGCGGTCCACGTCGTCACTAATATCTCAAGGAAATTGACATTTCTCGAAATAATGTAACTGACAATATCTTGAAATGTCTTCAAATGAACTTAATTTAAAATAAACATAAGTCGTTTCTTGCAGCGATATCACAAGCGTACAAAAAACAATCTAGAATCGTGCCCCAGGAGAGGCATAAATATGACGGTGTACATTTTATTTTGACAAGTGAACCAATTATTTCCATGTCAAGAAATAAATTCAATATGTGATCTTGTGATTTAATTTCCGCTTTATAATTATTACTGACTCTTATATATATAGGACGTGCATTATAACAGACGCTCAAGGGGTTAAAGTGTTAAATAATATACTTACCCGTAACTACAGATTCTTCACAGTCAAAAATAAGTTGGAAGGTCGGATGGTAATCGCTTTCGAAATACTAGCGCCTACGCCAAATCTTAAGATTAGTTGCCAAAGCGGACCCTACGCTCCCTGAGGGACCGTAGGGAAACCTCTAGGACGAAGGATGGCGCTAACAACAGTGCCAAAATATAGGCAGCTCATAAAAACTAAAGAGTGTAAATAATACCTCACGTTTCTTAGAAAACACGGAACAGCGGAAAAATCATGTCCTCGGGCGGGATTCGAACCCAACTCTGTTCATCCAACACAGCTCTGCCAACTGAGCTACCGAGACCACAACCGCACTCGTGGCCCCGAATTTTCCACTATTCATTTATATTTCCTAGAAACAAAGGAAAAGTTGAAACGAAACGACATATTTTTAGTCACTTTTCTCGACATGTTTCTGATATTTAGGATTCCCAAACGGCTTTGTGGTCAAGGGCAGTGCGTGTGGCAAGACGCGTTGCAGTACTTAGTTCGTTATGTGATTCATGTAAATTTTTGTTTTATTAAGTCTTTGTATGTGCCAATAAAGTATATTTTGTAGGTAGTAGTTACTTATAATCTAAAATTCATCACCTGCTGGAATTTCTCCGATAACACAAGACCCCCCCCCCCTCATGCTATGCGACGTGTCTTAAACATCCCGTCCATTTCTATATACGTGTCCTGACACAAATACGAATTTTCATCCCACCTGGCTGGGATTAGGGTTCCGTGTTGGCTAATGTCCGCATTTGCTGTAATGTAACTTTTTATTTATTTACATAAATGCGATTTAAAATTAAAGGGTGGTTGTTGAAAGACATCCCATATTCGCCCATAAAGAAAAAACGAAAGCAATTAAATGTGTAATACCTACTACAAACAATCCGATACGAAACGGGCTTTATCATATCATGATCTCAGGCCGTTTTTTTATTTATTGCTGGCTAGTTTTACGAAAGTAACTGCCATCTGACCTTCCGACCCAGAAGGTAAACTAGGCCTAATTCGGTAATCCCAATAAGACCTAGTTTGTCCTCTGGAATAATGGACTATTTCCGGTTTCCTCACGATGTTTTTTTTTTACCGAAAAGCGATTGGTAAATATCACATGTTTTTTTCGTACATACCTAAGTTCCAAAAAACTCATTTAACTTTGGATTGAAAGTTGCACGCCTTAGCGCTAGACCACCCACGCTTCCAAAGTTTCAATAAAATTGTAATTTAAAAAAAACTAAAATCGCTGTTCGCTTTTTCTATTTTTTTTTTGAAGGTGCTTTATTTTAAACACGAAATTAGAAACCTATTAATAATAAAATAAAAAATTAAGTAAACTAAAAATATAGTAATTCAATTTAGCTAATAACTAAATAAAAGAAGAACTCACAAAAAGAAAATACTTACGGTACCTAAAACAAAAACAAAAAAAAACTTAGCTATAAAAGAAAACCCCTTCTATAAGCTCCGCCTGTGGCATCGACCCCATAACGCTAGCAGCGTTACCCCTCTGTATAGCTAGTACTTTTTCTATTAGACATAGATATATTATCTGAAAAACGTTTATTAGGTATAATCTGTAAGGTAAAAGTACCAGTGCCCGACGCTGAACCAGTATTCGACATGGGCACTTTATGTCAAAGTTTAAATTCGAATATCGCAAAATCTTCGTTGTTCAAATTTCACCTACATTACTTTGACATAAAGTGCCTGAGTCGAATACTGGTGCAGTTTCCAGCACTAGTACATTTGCCTGACTTACACTGAATTCACAAGACTTGTTGCGAGGATGCAGAACCCTCCATATTTGACCGACTCAAGCTTGACCGCGTTTATTGACGTGAAAATGCATCTCTGGCAAGTTTGGTTTGTTGCTGCGCTGGGCATGCTCGTCGTAACGGCATTAATGGCTTTCAAGTCGTGTGACAGCTGAATTACGGCTCTTTTGATACGTGTTTTAAATTGGGGTTAGTTATTTTAGTTATTCTCACTAAAGAAAAAAAAAAAAATTACAACAACCTTCTCATTTTACGCTTTTACCACACTCTTCTTCTATTTAGTGTTTTCCCGGCTTATGTCCACATTGGCAACATGTTTAATTACCCTACTCAATTAATAACATTTTAGCTTTTGCCTGCGACTTCCAAATAAGTACTTATGACATCCTTTTGAGCCATATAAGTATATTTGAAGCATCCATACTTAATATTATTAAGGACCTATTATTTTATTACGATTTTAAAATATTATGTTTAAAAATCACGTAACTAGATATCGTTTGGGTAAAAACAATGTTGACACGGTGACATCTCGTTCCGATAATGCCGAAACGTTGATTCTTATCCAGCCTTTAAACAATGGGAATGGGCTCCGCCATTTTGTTTTACTCTCGTTTGCTGCCTGTTTTTTTTTCCAGAAAAACAGGACGCAACTGTGTTAGCGCAAATATCTGTTTTGTTTTATGTTACCTTGGTTTTTTTATTTGTTTGGAGATTAAACAGCCATAAAAATATATTTTGCTAATTATTTATCAAAGTAAGTTTAAATTTATCCGTTTATTAAAGCTTGCACATCTATGATGCGTTGTCCGAATGTCATATCATAATGTCAATTTGATAACGCTTTAAACTGATAAACTGACAAGTAGTGTATGTGTGCCGCGGACAACGCGACGGTGGTTCTAATAAAATGACAAGTTACGCAGACTGTTTTATCAGCCATCAACCCTATTACCTAGGCTAGGCAATACAGTTCGCGGATAGCGCCACGGTGATTCTGATAAAATGACAAGTCATCCAGAATACTTTATGAGCCATATGCCACCCTTGCCTAGGCAATGGAAGGATATATATCGGAATCCCTAAAGTTTTTAACCTATTTTTGCTTTCCCTAATACATGATCATTTGTCTTAAAATCATATGTCCTAGTATTGTTTTTCCTAGCATCGTTTTAAACTCCTTTCCTAGCAGCAGTTCGACTCTTTGTTAGGTCTCGGTTCTAATCTAACCTAACCGACTTTTCTATCATCGATTTGGTTATGAGTGAAGTCGTAGGACAATTGATTTTGGGATTGTGATCATTAGGACGAAACAGTTAGGATAAGTGATTACTTATCCTGACAAACAAACGATAGTAGGGATGTCGAGGGAGACCCAAATAGAATTCAATAAATTAATTAACCAATTAATTAATCTGTCAATGCAGCGAATCCTCCTTTTTTTAAAGGGTCGGCAACACGCATGTTACACCCCTGGTGTTGCAGGCGTCCATAGGCTACGGTGACCGCTTACCATCAGGCGGGCCGTATGCTTGTTTGGCACCGACGTAGTATTAAAAAAAAAAACAAGTGGATAAGTAGGTTAATAAAAAATATCAATATCCTGAAGGCCTAGTATAAAAGTTGTACCTACGACATTAACTCCTCGACCGCGGTAGCGTATCGAGGGGTCAAAATATGAAAGTTGCGGGATGATTTAAATAAACGGCAAACATAATTTGAACTCCCGATACGCTAACGCGGTCGAGGAGTTAATGTCGTACAATTTTTATACTAGGCCTTCTGCTGCTAGCTAAATAGTCTCTTTCCAGAAATATCCTACGCTTCTGTCGAATACCTATCATACCTACTTCTGCCCGCTGACATATTTTTGACAACAAAACGTTTGAATCATTTTCATTTTTCATAGCGTTTTCCCGACTGTTGCCATGGTTCAATAATAAAATAAAATAGAAAGTTGTGACACAAAGATAGCAATTCCACTTATCATATCTGATTTAGTATAAAATTATCGTAATATATCAAAATGTCACGTAATCGAAATTAAACATGTGTAAAGCTAAATAAAAGCACAGTTAATTGACAAGAATAATGTCTGTATTCAATAAAATGCCTGATTAGCATAAAATAAAGTATCAATATAACAGTTACGTCTACCCACACATAACGACGTCTAAATTAAATGCTCTCGTTAGTACAAAATTAATATACAAACCCGTACGATTAAGTTCGTTTATCGTTAAAACTTACCAACATACTTCCAAAATTCTGCCAAGCGATTATAACCCTTATCACATTTAAATAAAGTCCTTATTAACATCAGGTTTAATGCGGTTGGCCTCTAAAGTTGAATCAAAAACAAAAGAAACAAAAACAAAACGGGATACGCCACTGTATTAAAAACTGGTCCCTGGCGCCCTGCTCATTCAGAAAATGGGTGGTATTTGATAAAAAAATAATCAATGAAAACGACGCTCCCAAACTGAAACCAACCTTAACGTGTATCACTTAAAGTTCAATATCATTTGTTACGTATAGTCGCATAAGTCGTTACGGACATATCAGTTGCAGCTGCATGGAACATGTCAAGAATTTCCGAACGCGTTTAACATAATCATTCAATTTTCGCCATCTTTTTTACAACAGCCCCTGCTCTTAGAGTCGGGTTTCGCGTGAGTTTTTCGGAATAATTATGACGTTTCTTTGCCTAAGTTATGGGTGGTGGTCTTAACAAGCACAGCAAGATAAATGCGATTGGGCTCCCGTATATAAATTTCGGCGTGTCGATCTCTGTCGAATCGCAAGGATTCCGACTCTTATCATCAAAAGAGCGTATAAACATAGAAAATTTGCTGCAGTTAAGCCCTTTTGGAATGATGTGACGTGATTCTTAGCAATTAAGGTGAATTTAACCAAAATAAGTTAAGTGGTTGATGTAGTTTTTGGATAAACACGTCAGGGGCATTTATTTAGTGAATCGTCGAAGATATAAGACTATAAGGCGTTTTTATTTAGTGTACTTACACCCAATGTTTTTTTATTTGAAAATGCTGGCGATTCTAGAATACAGAAACAATTTTCCATATAATTTACAAAATATTATTTAAAAAATTAAAACAAGTTTATGTGATTGTGAAATTGCGCTATATCCAAGTGAAGTTGCTGCACGGAATACGCATGGCAATTTAGGCCTTATTCATAAAAGAGAAACGCACATAATTGCATAGGTATTAAAGTAACTGTTGGCTGGACTTCACCCGTACTAACTGCCCCTAATGTAACAAACTGGGGAGCATAAAATTTAAGAGCGAGCCTCACGGTCGGCATCGTGGGACTGCAAAAACAAAAGCCAGATTCACTTCATTTGGGCTTCAAGCTACATAGGAAAGAGAGTAAGTAGGTAATAGGCATGCGTACCGTTTGATCTCTGCCAAAGTACAAGCCTACATACGCTGGTCTATGTTGCGACTAAAACCGCCGTCGATGGAACTTACTACGATGAAACAAAAGGCATCACATGTTTTGTCACTGTTTCTCCCTGTATTTTCACACTGCCTCATCAAACACGACTGAAACCATTCACTACTGAAACGGTCGTATTATCGTAATATACAAAACAAGATCAATATCTTAATCTTAGTGATTTCATTAAAAACTTTATTGTTAGGATCAATATGGCGGTGCATTTACATTGTTTGCAAGTTAGATTGTCGGCAATTTTAGTCCGTACACTTACTTACGTACAATATTTAGCATAGTTGTACCATTTTCTATTTGTAAGTGTCATAATTACATATTGTTTGTATGTAATGTGTGAGAAGTGCTATAGGCCTGCACTAAGTTGGGCGGTCATATCAGCAGTATAGCACGGCCTTAATATATGCATTTCGTAGTTAAAGCGACTATATGGTACAATATGTAAGTATACATCAACAGTTAACAGTAAATGGGGTTTTTATGATGAAATATGCATTATGCACTATACTGTAAGTGCCGGGTATTTAGTACAATGCATTCTTGTTCGTGTAAAATTTTACCTACATGGCCAAGAGAATATATGAACAGAATAAAAAAACTGGCCAGGATCATGCCGCGCCACGCTCAGTGTAGGGTTCCGTAGTTAACCGTCAGTCACAATAAAATTAGCGGACCTAGAAAGGGTTTTAGTAGGTAACCATGACCATAACTAGCAAACATGAGTATCTACGCAGCATTATGACACAAATACACTTTTACTAAGAAAATTTGACTTTTTGTACAGAAAACAAAAATAACTTAATTCACCATGTTAAAAACAATTTTTTCTTGTAAGTCTTTATAACGCTCTAATTTCATGATTTATTTCATAACTTTTGAAATTGCCTTTTTAAAAATGCATTTTCAGGAGTATTAGAGTAAGCGAAATTCTCGTGGAATACTCCACTGTGCACTGCTCTCCGAATCGCTAAACTTAAGTGGCAGTGGGCGGGGCACATTGCACGTAGAACCGATGGCCGTTGGGGCGGAAAGGTTCTCGAGTGGCGACCGCGTACCGGAAGGCGCAGCGGGGGTAGGCCCCCCACAAGGTGGGCTGATGATCTGGTGAATGTCGCAGGAGTCCGCTGGATGCGGGTGGCGCAGGACCGGTCAGTGTGGAAATCTTTGCGGGAGGCCTATGACAGCAGTGGACGTCTTTCGGCTGAAATGATGATGATGATGACTCCACTGCGAGTTGCCCATTTTCGGGCACAGGCCTCCTTCAACCCCTTCCAGTTTTCTCGTTGCTGATCTTGGCGCATCCACGCGCAACGGTCGGGCCCGCGCGCGGGCCGTCTGTGTGATTTGATGTCGTCGCCTAGCCTGCGCGGCCGCCAGTAGAGAGTGACACCATGAGTAACACTAGACCCTACTCATAGTGTTGTTTCTGTTGGTGAGTAAAGGCGCCAGAGCTCCAAGAGGATTCACTGTGTTGACAGCTGGGGACCCACGGAGCAAAGCTTGCCCCTTTAGCTGTCAACACAGCGAATGCTGCAAATGCGAATGCGGCTATCTACCAAATAGTTTGTTAATTAGAGGTCAGAACGACTACTGTACAATGAAATACCTTTTTTAATTGGCTTGCACTAATGCACCTCGATTGTGAAACCAGTTAGCGACCACGTATCGCATCGTTAGGTGCGCCCATCATTCAGGCTTTGGACAGTTAACTACCACAGAGGTAATGTTACCAGAGTAACAGACGTCTGACATAACAACCTACAAATATAAATGTAATATTTGCATACAGTTTAAGACAGTTGCATGTAATTGACCCCCTTTTCTGCGAATAAATGTTTTGTTTGTTTGTGTTTTATAAGAATAAGAATTACTTCGATAGCAAATTTTAAGTTGCCGAAAGTAAATGATGGAGTTACATAAGCAAACTAAAAATAACCATGATTGTCATCTTCAATTTTAATTAATACTCGCTAGTTATTCTGGGTCCCAGTTTGAGTTGTGATGTCCGTAAAATATTTTATTTATTGATACCGCGGAAAAGCGTAACATAGAATAAATTGACAAATAACATAATTCACTTATTGATAGTAATTGTATCAATAACGGGATAGTTTAATTTGATCCCTTTCATGGTGATAAAAGTCTTCACCGAGAAATTATCTATTTATTGACGCTACATTAACATTTTATTTACATTAAGCGGTTTCCGTAACCTATGGACGCCTGAAACGCCAGCAATTCAGTTATTTTAGAAATTGTTACAGTTGTCAGCTTGGTGAAATTGGGGCCAGGAGGTAAATTAATAAAGAGCCGTATGTTACTCTGAATAGTGAATGTCTCTGTGCCAAAATCCCCCAAAAGCTCTGAACAATGGGAAATCTAGCTTCAATTGGAATAGTTTATAGATAGGGTGCTGACGCTCATACAATACTCATCTGACCATCAGTAGACCTTATGTCGTCCCGATAAGGATTATGGAGTATGGATATTCAACCATGCACATTGCTTCCAGTTATTTTAGAAATATTTTTGTTTGGTAAATGTTTTATCCTTTGTTTTATTTTTTGTTCAGTGAATGACGTGCAGACTTTTTTGGAGGTTTAATAATAAATTGGAATTTATTCTGGAATTATTTTTTGATTGCTTTTCACAGTTTCCACGGTATATGCAATTTACTGTCCCGGGTTCGAATCCTGGTCAGGGCATTTATTTGTGTGTTTATCACGAATATTTGTTCCTGAGTTATGGATGTTTTCTATGTATTTAAGTATTTATATGTATCTATCTATTATATACGAGTATATCGTCGTCTAGTACCCACATCACAAGCCTTATTGAGCTTACCGTGGGACTAGGTCGATTTGTGTAAAACTGTCCCACAATATTTATTTATTTATTTACTGTAAAACCTATTTTGTTTTTGTTGGTTCATACAAAAGATTTTTTTTATGTCGGTAATGAACTAACAGGTTTGCCGGCGATCTTAATTATATAATCGTCCATTATAATTGTATTTAAACAAATTTTTTCTATATTTCTAAGTCGAAAAAATGATGATAAGGCTGAGGGATGAGGATGAGTTTAGCAAAATGAAGTACCTGCCGACTAATATTTTTTCGATTACCATCTGACAATGAGCGTTGTGAAGGACTCGAAACGTAGGCGAATATATCAATATCTGACCTTAAAATTACTACCAGACTGCCCACCATCTGCCTAAAGAACTAGAATACTGTGGGCGGGACCGGCATACTAAGAAAGAAATGGCGGTACGATCTGAGGCCGTAACATGACGTCTTATCGCGATGCAGCTTAGGACCTAAATACGTTGTCCTAAATGTGTCGTTGGTTCGACATAATTCCGACAAAGATGCGTTTTTTTATTCGTTAATATTATCTCCTTGTATCAAAAGTACAAAGTACAACTTAAAAAAAACTGAAAACATCATTTTTCAAACTTCATAGTCTTTGTTTTCTCTTCCATCATAAGTTTTTCATGCACCGGCTTGTAAAAACGAACCGTACCAGACATTACTCGTTTTAAAAATAAACTTGGTTGAGAGGAAATATCGTCGAAAGAGGAAACAAACTAATCGATGTAACAATATCTATTGTGGGCTGTTCCCTTTTTTACCGTAAGAAACGCGATTTCCTAGATTTTTCGGATTTTTATTCATGAGTAAAATCATAACAGTAGAAATTATAGCTCAAACGTCCTCATGACACTGGCCGCGTTGCCCCGCTGAATTGCCAAAGAGATCTGTTGAACCAGGTACGACCCGGACCGAGGATCGCAACCCCTGTCTCTGAGCCGACGACCCAACACTTTTATGAATTCCTTGGCCTCCGCACCCCAAGACCCTGCAGTCTCTACCGCAACCGGTATGAAGTCGTACGCCGGCTCCAAGACAGAGTACTTGGAATGTTTCTGCCTAGCTGCAAAACCCGCAGCCAACCCAGCAGCTCTTGTGGTGCCACTCAAATGGGACGGGGCAAAAGTGCTCACGCATGTAGCGTCCCACTAGAGGCACCGACCCCTCCGCCAAGGAACCAACGTAAGACCATCCGGCCTTTTTCCGTCTGAGCGGCATAACCCTTTTTTTTGAAAATAAATGTTCGTTAGTTTACTTTATATGAAATTAAAAAAAATACAATTGTATATCAGAATTTTTTCAGTGCGGAGATAGATCATAGTCGCTAAAAAAGAAGAACGGCCCAGTTAGTATTGTATAAACTGGGACAGTTCAGTATTCAGTGTCTTTATTGCTTTCATAGGTAAATAAATACTGAGTCAGAGGATGCAGCGAAGAATGATTGAATTATTTCTGAATTGCTTTTATGAAATAATGTGGTTATTCTGTTATTGACTACTTTTCTACGAGTATGATGTCGTTCATCGGGTGCCAATAACGGCTAGATTATCCCGAAGGTGGAAAGGATAAACACCTTAAGCGACATTTTGGGCTGAGCTTAGTTATATATATCATTGGAATCAGCTTTTTTACGGCGTCTTCCATGTCGCTTAAGGTGTTCTAGAAATAAAGGTCAAATATAGAGAACAGGTCAAATTCAAAAACAGGTGTGCGGCTACTCCACGACAATGCTCCCGTTCATACCGCTTCAATCACCAAGGCTGCTGTTGCCAAGTGTGGCTTCGAGGAAATTCGTCACCTACCCTATAGCCCTGACCTGGCCCCGAGTGACTACTATTTGTTTTCCAAACTTAAGGCAGACTTAAGAGGAAGAAGATTTTCTTCTGATGATGAAGTAACCCGAGCAGTATTTTGAGGTCAAAACATCGGAGTATTTTTATAGAGAGATTGAAATGCTAATTCAGAGATCTGAAAAGTGTATTGAAATAGACGGAGACTATATTGAAAAACTGTAAATGTATTTACTTATTTTCTTTGTAAGACCGGAAACTTTTGGACCGTACTACGTTTACTCAACCATTATTGAAAATCCTTGAGATAAACTTTCTCTAAGAGTAAACATCTTCATGTTTCTGATTTTCAGTGCACTACATTAAAACTCAATTATTACAAGGAAAACATCCCATGGTTGCCTATTGGCTATGAATCCGTAAGTCCATAAACATTTTAGTACGTGCTTAAGCGACGTCCAAGCAGCAATGGCAGATTATAAAACTTTCAACGAATAGCCAATTCCCCGGTGTTGTGAAGAAATCTTTAGAGTATTGAAAATGCTTGGACAAAACACAAGTTTGCAATGTCGTAGTATTCGAAATATGTTCAATTTGTATTCAATTTGAATATGATTTAAGGATGAATCTGAATAATGATGAATGACGGACCCATCTGTCAGTTTCTATAGAAAACGTCATGTGACATCCGAGGGCTCTGAGCTATCACGTGATTCTTTGTATGAAAATTGAAAGTTCATCCCGTCCCGCCCCGTCCCGTCCCATTCTAGTGTGAGTCATCCTTAAGTCGGTATGCAAACATAACATTTTAGATGGTTATTAATATTATCTTCTTTTAAATAACGGCTTCAGTCGGACAGATGAACTACTTTGCCAATGCCAAGTATATCAAAATATAACTATAATATATCTTGTTGTATAGTATTTAGTATTTAGTTTTATAGTATTATTGTCACTTGGGTGACGTTCGGTGGCTCGCCTCGCTAAACTTTAAAATTTATAGTTAAACGTTAGAATAGCGTCCAGGGGCTGAGATCCTGGGACTACGAAGTTACTAGAAATGGTTTGACGCCTTTCAGGATTAATTCTTCATTAGCTGCACGCTTCTTCGTTAGTTTACTACACAATAAGCTATCAATATTAAACATTAAACAACGTTTAACAGACAAAAAACGAGAAACTATTCCAGAGACGTCCTCGCAATCTTGAGTATCAACCAGAAGTCTATTAATATTATGATGTTACTTGTCATTAAAATTAAATTTAAAAAAATATTCTAACAATCAATGTCACTGAAATATTACGCATGAATTCGATTGATAATTAAGATTTGACTTGAGTTGCCTTTTGATTGATACTCAAGATGGCGAGGTTGTCTTCACAATGTTTTTGTTTTTTAGAGTTGTTTAATGTGTAATATTGACAGCTTGTTATGTAGTGAACTAACGATGAAGTGTGTAGCTAATGAAGAATTACTCTTAATACGTGTTTAACTACTCTTTGATCATCACCCTGCAGTTCCGGGGTCCCGGCCGCCTCGTGCTTATTGTAAAGGAAGCTATCTTCTTACCAAGAGCAAGGCTATCACCGAACAACGTCGCCAACTTTTTAACTCACTGCATAGTCCGAGAGCTAGCTACGGAAAATGGTATGCAATTTGTAGAGCTACGAAACCCCTCTAGTGTGTGTGATATACTATCATTATTAATTAATCCGGGCGCCTGGAAGCTGTTCAGCGGTGGGTGTGACAGTGGATGGGCAACAAAGAGATTTTGAAATCAATTTAAGGGGTGCAATTTATAGAGCTCTGAGTTTGGTGTAATATAATAAATAGGCGTTTTAATCGGCGGCAAAGTAGTGCCAGGTGATGTCCGATGTGCGGTAAAAAGTGTCTCAATTATAAAGGTCTGTGCCTATACTTTTTTCTTAGACTGGACTTTTAAAATTGCAAATAACGCCGCCAGGTGTCGATAAAGAGCAACTAACACACCCACCGCTAAACAGCTGCCAGACACCTGGATTGTTAATAATAATAGTATGGCACACTAAATAGAGTAATGTCGTCGCTCGACTAGTTGCAAACCTATTTCCGTAGTCAGTTCTTAGTATACAATTGTAGCCCAAGTGGCAATATACCTTGACACTGGCAAAATGGTCCCTCTAGACAGACGCCATTTTATTTAAAAAAGTTAAATGGATTCATTTGCGCCAATAAATAATAACCCATTATGGTGCCTCTACATGCTCGGGCTTTCGACCGAATGATTCGGCCGCGGGCGAATGCACCCTAGTACACGCTCATTCGAGACAGACTATATAGATAAAATTTAAGCCAGACCATAGACAATTTAAGCTTTTTCAGGTAGTTTCGGTTAGTTAAACGGTGTTTTAAATAGCTTTGGTTATTGAAACTATTTAAGACACTTTTTAAATAGCTTCACCCGAAGTGAAATTATTTAAGACATCTTTTAACTCAACAAAACTACCTGAAAAAGTACTTAAATTGTCTCTGGTCTGGCTTAAATTTTCTCTATATAGTCTGTCTCGAATGATCGTGTACTAACATGGCCGAAACATTCGGCCGAGAGCCCGAGCATGTAGAGGCACGGTTATGGTAAACACGCTTGTTTTACCTTTTTTTAAGATACGCTACGCTGCTGAAGATCTTGACATTGTGGCGTCCTGCAACGAAAACAAAATATTATTGTCCTACAATAAAGCATAAATATTTCCTCCGCTATCGGGTCACAAAAGATACATTTCAGAAACTATTATAACCGCCCAGACGTCCATAACATAACAGATTATGAAACTCGAGGCAAACGGCCCATTAAGCCGCATCGCGACGATACAATCTAAATTCTAGTCGGAAATACGATTCCGCCTATATCGCTTTAGCTGCGGATTACTTAACAGTTTGAACCCCTTCAACATAGCAAGCCTACATACAGATAGTGCATAATGACTTTCCTTCGTTCTCGGAAATACTCGTATTTGTCAAGCTATTATTTTTAAGAGGAAACTTCTGCGAACGATACCAAATTTAAAATTGCAACGGTTAACACTCACGTATTTTTATCACAATAGGCGTGACATGTTTCGTCTGCATCAGGCAGACATCGTTGGACAGACAGAGTTGTGTTGTCACCTTCGCGGCTCGCGCATCACTGGCATCACCGCCCGAGACCGGCGTAGGTAACGGGTCGCGCGCGACGAAGCAAGTTGGTCGTTGCAATTAATCTCAGTATGACTCACGAAAGTATAAATTATATGATATTTCTCGAATGAATTAATGAAAAGTGGAAAAAATCATGACCTCGGGCGGAACTCGAACCTGTGACTGAGATACCAGCTCATCGGTCTTCCAACTGAGCTACTGAGACAACTCCCGTGGCCCCGAATTTCTCTTAGCTTAGTAACATCTACCGTAAGATAGTACTTCTTAATCGGCAAGTTAATACATAAAAACGTTTAACTCCAGGTTATGTGGCTAACCCCGGACGGTGCAAGTGGTCCTTATTATTTGTTTCAGTGGCAAAGGTTAAAGGAACATAATGACGTCGACCGAACGTGCACCAATTTAAATGTAAGAAAGAGATGGTCTACAACGGGGCTCTTCAACCTTTGCTAAGTAAGGGCCACGCATAATCTTGCTAATCCGTCGATGGACCGCAGATGCGCCTCGACGAGCCGCGGTTTGAACAACCTTGGATAACGTTATCAAATGGCTTGCAGAAGTTTCACTATACATGTACGTTTATACACGGTCCCTGTGAGCATTGCGAGAGATTTTAACAGCGTATTCCTGAGGCTAAAAGAAACAAAGAATGTCATATGATTTTTGGTCATCATCATCATCATTTCAGCCGAAAGACGTCCACTGCTGGACATAGGCATCACCCAAAGATTTCCACAATGACCGGTCCTGCGCTACCCGCATCCAGCGGACTCCTGCAACCTTCATCAGGTCATCAGTCCACCTTGTGGGAGGCCTACCCACGCTGCGCCTTCCGGTACGCGGTCGCCTCTCGAGAACCTTTCCGCCCCAACGGCCATCGGTTCTACGTGCAATGTGCGCCCACTGCCACTTAAGTTTAGCGATTCGGAGAGCTATATCGGTTACTTTGGTCATTTCGACCAAAAATCATATGACATTTTTATATACTTTGATACATGGTAGTAAATTTCATTTAGAAAAGGCCCAGTTAAAATACAAAAAAATAATGGTTTTTTTTTGGTAGAGCCGTGTTTTGCAAAGACATCACAGTGTCACTTTGAAGTCTGTCAAAAATCATGTCTAGACTAGACCATATAGTAGCGTTATCACATTCCAAAACGCGTTATTTACCCAGTGACGGTAAAATGATGTTTAAATAAAATTTGTAATCATCTCAGAAACTAGCCCTAATCCCAATGCACTTAATATCACATTTTTTTGTTTCTTTTAGCCTCAGGAATACGCTGTTAAAATCTCTCGCAATACTCACGGGCACCGTGTGTTTCATAACGTTATAATAGATACCACTATGAAGAAGATTCTAGTAACGTTTTTTCATAACGTTATCTGTGTAAGATAAAATCGCGAGTTGGTGGCGCAGCGGTAAGAGTTTGCGACCTTCAATCCGAGGGTCGCGGGTTTAAATCAGGCTCATGCCAATGAGTTTTCGGAACTCTACGAAATATCATTTGATTTTTACCAATCGCTTTTTGTTAAAGGGAAACATCGTGAGGAAACCGGACTAAGGGATGACTCACACTATAACGGGACGGGACGGGGAGGGACGGGGCGGGACGGTACGATCTATCAGTTTCTATAGAAAACGTCACGTGATAACCGAGGGCTCCGAGCTATCACGCTATCTATATAAATTGATAGATCGTCCCGTCCTGTCCTAGTGTGACTCATACTTAATTCCAATAACGCCTAGTTCACCCTCTGGGTTAGAAGCTCAGTATCAGTCGCTTTCGTAAAACGACGGCAAATCTTGAGATTAGTTGATAAAGTGGACTCCATATTTCCTGAACGGTGTCATTAGCCGCGAAAACGAAAGAAATGTAAGATAACGTTACACAAAAATAACGGTAATTGAAACTTTACCTCAGGTGACTTACCTATTTTAAAATGACAAGTTATCTTACTTGGCATAAATTTTATGCAATAATCCCCCGAGAGCCCTAAGCTTCAAGAAAGCTTTTCAGTCGAGTGGGGCTTCACTTAGATCCCCTGTCACCCTCTTTACCTAAATATAACCTCTATTTAGGTAAAGTGCTAAATATTGGCTGGAATTATGAGCATGATCGGGGTATTTCCAAAATGTGAAAACAAGAGGACACTATTGAAACATACTTTAATCCCAATTATGACGAAAGTACAAGTAACTTTTAAGCATGAAATGAATATGATACTCTGATCTTAATTTTAGGTAGTAAAAGAGCCAAAGCTTGAATTTATTTTGTGTTACAATAATCTATAAGTACGCGAAAAATACCGACATTTTGCAAAAATTGGTAATTTTCCAGTAATTTTTGAAGTAAGATTTCTCTATTGAAATTCCCTTAAATCCAAATAAAGGATGACTCACACTACGACGGGACGGGACGGGACAAACAAAGAAAAAACATCGCGAGGAAACCGGACTAAGACTAAACCCCAATAACGCCTAGTTTACTCTGGGTAACGAGTAGAAGGTCAGATGGCAGTCACGTTCAGAAAACTAGCGCCTACGTCCAGGATTAGTTGCCAAAGCTGACCAGTAGCCAAGGAGCCGTGGCATAATCTGAGGAAATACTATGAAGAAGAAGTTTCTATGTATGGTGGGTTTGTAAGAGAGATATGGGCACAGCGGACGTATGTATATCGTTTAGTGTGGTAGGGCACAGCACAATGAATGTCGTCTCGCTCAAATTTGGAGCAGAGCCCATCTGGGGAAGTACCTCGACCTTACAGAAAACCGCAGTTTAATAACACTAGACCCTACTCATAGTGTTGTGTTTCTGTTGGTGAGTAAGGTCGCCAGAGCTCCAAGAGGATTCACTGTGTTGACAGCTGGGGACCCACGGAGCAAAGCTTGCCCTTTAGCTGTCAACACAGCGAAACCCCTTTTTTAAGAGGTCGGCATCGCGCATGTAACACCCCTGGAGTTGCAGGCATACATAGGCTACGGTGACCGCTTACCATCAGGCGGGCCGTATGCTTGTTTGTCACCGTGCTTAGGTCAAATTTCCTGGACTAAAAGGTAAATAAAATAGATAGAGTCATAAATAATACCTCGTTAAAACGAATCCACCAGTTGTATAAAGTTAAAGAAACCTCTAATCCAGCATTCCAGTGCGAATAAAGGGGCATTTAAGTATCCATTTCTACTTCAGAGCGCAACCCGATCCCCACTTCCTATTGTTAAGCATCACTTAGGTGAAGATACTTGATATTTCCATTAAAAACCTTTAAAACCTCTTAAAAACTGTAAATTTTCAATCAAATTTGAGCTTTAACAGGGAAATTTTAAGGTTTTTTTTCGTAAAAATTAAAGAAGGAAATAGGAGGTGAAGACACGTAACAGGTTTGTTATCAACGGACCTTAAAAGGGTCAAGGAAGGCAATGTATTGAAAAATAGAAGAATATTTTGTAATAAAATGGCGGTTGTGTGGAGGAGATAAGTGTAAACAGGGGTTTGTTTTGATGTTGTGGAAAAGGGGACAAATAAGTTAGAAGGTGTAAGAAATTGTGGTGACCCATTTAAGGGCTTAAACGGTAACAAATTCTTAATTAAAAAAAAAACAATGCGAAGAAGGTTAAAATAAAATAACGGCTAACACTCGACGCTTGATAATAGATGTCAAACTTGTAAAAACAAGTGAGTGTTAGCCGCAATTTTATTATTATATTAATAGTTTAAATGCGAAATACGCTTTAGGAATGGAGACGTTGCCTTTTTTGACGTAAGAATGTTATGGGTACTTTTGACAGCCCTTAAACATATTTACAAATAAATATTACATTTAGATAATTTTTCTTTGAGAAACTTAGTGTAAAGTACACCAAAGTCAATTAAAATCATCTTACCTACAAAACTTTCTCTCAACCGCCCATCCCAATTCCCATAAATCCAGAATCCCGATTAATACCTAAGCTTAAAGTTCCGAACCTATCTGCGACCAGTATCAGAAGTTTGACATAGTAATTAACCCGCTTCTGCGGCGGACGACCATTTATTAGGCTTTGTCTGGCCAGCGGGGCGGTTAAAGGTCAGTGGTCGTTCGGAGGGTTAGATCATGTTTAAGTGAGTTAGTTAAGCGCCACTCGCAGCTTGCCAATTAACCCGGAGTTAAGCGTTTATAAAGTATGGGATTTGACGCAAGGGGCCCCAACGATACTTACACCACCCGCTTAAGAGCGGGATAGATCTAATTGCAAGAGCACGCGAAAAATTTAAAGGCGATAGTAGGCGGGCTCGTCAAAATAAACCGCGTAATCAGATAATTGCTGTTTACGACTAAACAACCAGTTTTGTAGACAAAACCTTTTACCAGATTTAAAAGCTAATTGTATAATCGCTGTCTGGTTTAGCTTATAAATGATTTTTTTTCTTAAGTTTTACTTATTTATGCTATAAAATAACGGTTTAAAATGAACCCATTGAACGATTTCCATTTTTTTTCCGAATGCATAAATGACGACATTAAATGTCATGTTCCTTTCCTGATATTCGAAATGAAAAGTAGTGTTTAGCTCGGGTGAACGGCACTATTTCTGTCTCGAACTATCGACGCTCTCACTGCTTTCAACCGGAAAAACACTTCGACTGTGTGCGTACCATGAGTTGCATTCGATTGCGATTGCCGCATTCGAAAGTATGTCCGTCTCGCTCCTACCACTACTCTGGCCACTCACCACTAGTTAACCTCCTCAATTAAAAGCCCAGGTGCTAGTAACACACTATAGAGTGATCTAGGGTTCTAATTGGTTGACATACATAAAGAGTTATGTTAGCGGGACTCGAAAAACAGTGATCCAAATTCCACTTCAAAATTACTCGCCTCCGTAACTCTCCCATAACTGAAAATAAGCAGCGCCCAAATATTTTTTACACAATTTACTGGTTCTCCGACAAATAACTCAGTTTTATTGCGCGAACTTCGCCCAACTTCGGACATCGGAACTAAATACCGAGCGTCAGACATCAGAAACTGCCATGAAAGCTATATATTGCAGAATATATACATATATGCTTATATGTTCTGGTGTTTTGCCAAAATCGTGTTATGGTAATACTGTCATACTAAGCAGGGTGTGGTACAAGTGACAAGCTTATCATAATAAATTATTAATATATTACGTCATCGAGGATTAGCAAACTAACCCGAAGTTTTTTTTTGTATGGAGTTTGACAGCTTAACTCCGGGTTAGCGACTAACCCTGGGGCAAGAAGGGCTAATACTCTTATGCCTTCAGTTCTATAATGGCATTTGAATATTTTAACTGACAGACACTATAGTGTTTTTGTTGTCCTATGTCACTTGAAGATATTTTCTACAATAAGACTCTATTCTTTTTGCTTAGCACTATACCGGGTAGCACTATCCCCTAATTTGTAAACACCTGTATATTTACAAAGAAATAAATATATATATATATATATTTTTTTTTTATTCAAACGAAACGAACATATCTTTCGGGTTTGTTCAAAACTCAAACATAAGTAGACCTAACACTAACAACAGTATGCGCTTTCGAATCATTTCTGTCTTATAAATTGAAAGACATATCATATCATAGTTCACATGAAAGAACTAGAGGGCAGAGAATTTACGAAGACACTAAGAAAATGGCTCCTAGATCACTGCTTTTATAAAGTTAATGATTTTATAAATCATAAAGAGTGATGAGCGTCTTTTATTTGTAAAATATTTACTATTTCTATTATAAGTAATATAATTTATCTAAAATTTGTGCTTGTTTGTTTGTAACAATTTAGTAGACATAAATTTAATTTTGAGTAATGTAGGTATAGTATGTACACACTGTACTTTACTGTCTTATCTTAATATTTGCATACTGTTTAAAACAGTTGAAAAAGGTGATACAATCTTGTAATATATCTACACTAACACATGTAATTTACCCTTTTTCTGCGAATAAATTTTTGTTTGTTTTGTTTATACTACAGAAACAGTGACCAAGGCCCCCGGTGAGCAGGGCTGGATACAATTGTAATTTCTATCTTGAGTAAGCATATTTTTAGAATTTTATATATGAGGTATGAATTTAGTCTTATAACTGTATTTTATTGGTAGGCCAATAAAATACAGTTATAAGACTAAATTCATATAAACATAAAACTAATCCTAAAAATGGTAAAATCATTTATAAATTGAAAGAGATGTCATATACCTACTACAGAAAAAGTAACCATGGCCTCCGTCATGGTCCTGGTGACGGGCTGGAATCGAACCAGCAACCTCCGGCTTTCGCGGCAGACGCCCTAACCACTGCCCTCAGCTACCCGATCACGGCAGCCAGTCCAAAATTTCCTAAGTATAAGTGACTTTTTCTTATTTTAAACGTTTAAGGTCACTTTATGAAGGGCCTTGGTCACTTTTTCAGTAGTATATGACATCTCTTTCAATTTATAAATTAATGTATAGTAGCTTGACTACTTGAAAAAAAAACATGAATCAAAACATTGATTACAAATAATAAATTATTTGATTCATGAGTTAGAATTGTATGGTAAAATCATGTTAAAACAATAAGTAACCGCTCGTATTTAGTCTCTTGTACCATCTCAAAGCTGTATTTCAAGGAAGCGTTTCACTCTGAATCCAGATTAATTGCACAGTGACAAATGCTTCCTCTCTAGGTTCAAGGTAAATTGTGATATTTAACTAACATGGGTCCTGGATAAATCAACTAATATGTGTTTACCAAGAACTTAATTAAATAATGATTTAGTGTAATGGAGTGGGGAAAAAGAAGAAGTACGAGAGACACATTTGACGTGCACCTCCCCCGCAAAATCGGCAGAATAAGTTACGACTAGATTGAAAAACTATTATTCTATTTAGTCCGTCAGTTAGATTATCCAAATTTATTAGACACGTATTTTTTCCTGTTTCAAGTTAACTAAAATTGACGACGATACAGAGCATCAAAGTTCCAGGGTGGCGGCTAGTGAAGTCACTTAGAGGTAAGAATCGTACCTAATTATGACGTCATGCGAAACTTTAACGCACTGTATTTCCGCCGTTTTTCATTTGACGCACAAAAGAAAAAATACGTGTCGAATATTTTTTTAATAATCTAATACACGGACTACTCCCTACACCTATCCCTTACAGGGATAAGTTCGCCTTTGTACTTCAATTCTTTTCAGTTGTTTTGTGATTTATTTTGTGTACAATAAAGTGCTTACTACTTACTACTACTACTACTACTTAATTAGATTTTTTTTTGTCTTCTACGTGTAGGCTATTGGATAGACTTTGATGTCCGGAACATTGAGTGATCACTTCATGTAAGGATACAGTGTGGAATTTCGCGACGGACCTTTTCGGGAATCGAAGATAAACCAGATCAACACACTAATAACACAATAAATACAATCAAAAAAGCAAATGGTGCGTGTTTCACATAATTAAATTTCCCAAAAATAATTCGCATTGTAAATTAAAATATGAATGGAATTTGGTTTATTTGATTAGGTATTGCATACATAATGTGTATGAGTTGAAAACCAACGTTTACCTAATTCATTTTTTCCGAATTTATTATGACATAGGATTAGGTTAGGTTATTATTAACCTAAATTAAATTATGTGAAAATTATTTATGCGAAAATACGGGAAAAGTTAATTGGGAAGTGATAATTTGCCATACAATTTTCGGTGACATACGTATAAATATAGGATCGGAGATGTAGGTTTTAGTAAATCAAGATAAATATACAAATCTTTAGGTCATAAAATACAGCTTTTGATCCAAAGATCATTAGAATACCAAAACAACTTAACTTTTGAATAGAAGCCCCTTAATTTATTCTTCATTTTGTTGTGATCGGTGGGCGTGAGCTATTCTGGTTAAAATGACATATGTCATATTAAAATATAAGGCTAACCCCCACCGACCTCTAGTAATAAAAACATTGTGCAATTTTATTTTTCATTTTTGTCGACTTACTACGGTGCTTGAGGTAGAGCCTACTGACAGATGAACACACGAACAGATGGGCTAACGGAGAGAAGTACTAACAGACAGACTGACCAACAGACATACAAATAAACTGACATAGATTAACAGACACAGATACACAGACAGACAAACAGCGGAGTTTAGTAAAAAGGATTTCCACACCCTTCGGACGACAAACCTATACTATAAAGAGACAGAAATGCGGGTATCTTATCCACATCGCCCACAATTTAACCCCATTTGAGAGCGGACAAGCCGGACACCTGTCCACGCCATTTTTAATTAAATTAACCCACCCTTCTGGTCAGAGAGTTAGTCCGAAAAAAATATAGAAGGACTGGTTAAAATTAAGCGTTTTTATATTAGATTAAAAACTTATTCATAAAAATTGATTCAATGAATGTTGCACATGACACACGACACCTAAGATACATTAATTGCGCAGAGACTGCTAGAGTCACAATGATTTATGCATTGCCATAAAATGTTTTTTTTTTTTTTTTTAATCTTTAATTTAAAGGAGCCTTTGTCAAAATGACCAAGTCGGCTCCGTTGGGCCTCTGCAATTCATACATAAACGAACTTAAAAGAAAAACGATTAACTATACAACAACCCATACATTATAAGAGTAGAAAAAAAAAACTGCTAAATTTGTATACTTATTTATAAAAAAAATCGGTATACAAATTTTGCGTCTTCTGATAGAGGATCCGCCAATATAGACTGGAAGATTCCAACATCGATCAACGAACAACCTCGAATTTCCATAAGTTGCACCCTCTTGGCTCGAGTCCGGACACACTCCACGAGGAAGTGTTGCACATCTTCTACTTTACCACACTCTTCACAGTTGGGCGACTCTGCTTTCTGCATCAGATGTGCAAACTTACCCAGCGGAACGTGTCCGGACCGGAGCCTGTGTGCACGTACGATGTCCGCTCTATTTAGAGTGCCAACTTCCCACCAGGGTATACGAGGAGGTTCGCACTGCATGGTTCTGTACCAGATCCCTTTTTCTTGGGATCTTACGTTGAAATATTCTTTCCAGTGATCAAAAAATGTTAAATTAGCATAGAGCCCTCATGTCTGCAATTAGTTAAGTTAGGCAGAGACCAGGTTATTAAGGCCCTCGAGCAATAAAGAAAGTTACGAAGTTGGTTTTATCGCAACCCAAGCCGAAACCGGAGTTTTAAAGATTGTTTTAATTGATCCGAATCTGGTACCATAGCCGAATACAGAACCAAAATCGGAACCAGAGGTGAAAGTTCAGAGTTAAATAATCATCACAGAAGACAGGGGGTGATTGTCGAGGAGACCAGTCGAAACCTGTTTGTACTTCTAGACAAAGTGGCCGCTGGGCTTCAGCTCCGGTATAACTTCCGCACGAAATCAATCGGAGCCGAAGCCGGAGCCGGATATGTAAAATCAACCGAATGTTTGAGCATATTGGAGCCGAAGCCGGAGCTCCGTAACATCCCTAAAAGAAAACATAGATTAGTAACTAGACAATTTATTTTCAAATTTCAGCCATTGTCAAACTGCTAGGCAAAAGCCTCCCCACAATATGGGGTTCTTCAAAAAAGGAGTGTTAAAGTTTTTAAAGGGTCGGCAACGCGCATGTAACACCCCTGGAGTTGCAGGCGTCCATAGGCTACGGTGACCGCTTACCATCAGGCGGGCCGTATGCTTGTTTGTCACCGTCGTAGTATTAAAAAAAAAAAAAACCTTATTCCTTTTTTCACTGAGCTGAAAATTGCCCAGAACTGAGACGTGTGGAAATAAGCTTCTATACTCTATACTCGGAGCAGAGCTGGTCTGAGAAAAGCTTAATACTCACAAGACGAATGGCAGGAAAGAGAAGTGGCTGTATGGCTACGCGTTGAGCTGACAGAAGAACTTCAGCGACCAAAGCCACGTTACAGGCACCAAGCCCAAAACCGGTTGGCTTGGAGAGCGTTTGTGAAAAGTGTTGTAGCTCATCATGTCTCTCAGACTATACTCGTAAATTGTATAGCTTTATCCGGGCCTAGCTCTAAGACGCCTTTTAGATCGTCACACCCCTGTAGCCTACGACGATCACCGTAGGCGGTGCCGGATAATAAGCTTACATAAACAGTGGTTTAGTGTTGTTTACTGTTACACCTACTAACTTTGATTATTGTTGAACTACATGAGGATTTGAACTCTTGTCTTTTCTTCGACCCCCGTGACGGGTTACGGATGACTCACACTAGAACGGGACGAGACGGGACGGGAGGGGGCGGGACGGGAAATCTGTCAATTTGACGTGAAACTTAGAGTTGCGCGTCATGTGCTCTACCTACCCCTTTATCATCATCATCATCATTTCAGCCGAAAGACGTCCATTGCTGGACATAGGCCTTCCCAAAAGATTTCCGCAATGACCGGTCCTGCGCCACCCGCATCCAGCGGACTCCTGCGACCTTCACCAGGTCATCAGTCCACCTTGTGGGGGGCCTACCCACGCTGCGTCTTCCGGTACGGGGTCGCCACTCGAGAACCTTGTGGGGGGGGGGGCTACTCCTTTAGGTTTAAAGAAATTTATTCAAAGACGAAATATCACTGACATGAGTATATAGTTTACAAAGTACGTTTTTTTTTAATTTATTGATTTATTCCTACAGTTAAATTATTGATTAATACCTACAGTTAAATTACAGTTTGTTATAATTACAAGACCCATCATAGGAAAAACCTTGAGTAGGATTGTGTGCCGATGGGGAGTTCGAAATTATAATAATATTATTTATAACTTTTATAATGTACCTAAATGTTCATTAGTTGTGCGAGGAAGCCACCAGCTTCATAACGAATCTAGTGATAGTAACTTATAAATACATTTTTATTTGTCTACTATTCCTAATATGTAAATTTCATGTCGTTACAATTTAGTAAGTAGGTAAATTTTGTCATTTTTTTAAATATTTTTTACGTAAATATTTACAGCTATAAAAATATATAAGTTTTCATTCATACGCGTCCAACTTAGCAACAACAACAACACAACAACGTTTAAAAACGTAAAGCGAATACTAAAGCGCTAATATCATAGCCCACAATATTTAAATCCCACGCAGACCGTGTAGTCGCCGGAAATCCGACTCCGGACGTAGTCCGCCATTATTTCCGGTAATAAAAGCCTAGCCTAGCTCATTACAAGCCCTAAAACACTAAAACTGGGGTTTAACGTGTGTTATACAAAATAGGGGATACTAAAGTAAAGTACTCGAATTTGGAGCCGGCGTATAATTTTATTCCCGTCGCCGTAGAAACGAGTGGTCCTTGGTGCACCGAGGCTAAGTCCTTCGTTAAAAATCTTGGACATAGAATCTTCGAAAAAAGTGGCGATCCCAGATCAGGTTCCTATTTAGTGCAGCAAATTTCAATCGCTATTCAACGTGGAAACGCCAGTAGCATTTTTGGCACATTTACGCCGGGTACCTGTCGGCCCTAGCTTAAACCCTAGCGTAAGTGTATAGTCGTAGATTTTTTATTCTGGTTATTTTTAAATTACGTGTATTGTTTTTTTAAAGTTATATTTCTATTAAATTAAAAAAAAAATAGGGGATTAACATACAATATTGTGAACCGTATTTTGTCATTTGTAAAGGCGTTTTAACACCAATAAAGGACGACTCACACTAGAAGGGGTCGGGACGGGGCCGGGCCGGGCCGGTCTGCCAGTTTCTATAGAAAACGTCACGTGACATCCGAGGGCTCCGAGCTGTCACGTGATTCTTTCTATAGAAATTGACAGATCGTCCCGTCCCGTCCCGGCCCGTCTCGTTCTAGTGTGAGTCATCCTTAAAGCTCATTTGTATTGTGTACACTATGTCTATTGAAATGAAATAATCTGAAGCGGCTTTATTAACTACAATGTAGTTAACACATTCAGCTGTACAGCTATCACGTGATTCTTTCTATAGATACTAACAGATCGTCCCGGATCGGATCGGATCAGATAGGTGTAAGTCATCCTTCAAACGGGTTTGAAAGTAACAAATATCTCAACATGGTGTTTTTTTACAATATTTTTAATAAATAAATCAGATATATATACCTATATACTGCTAGACCAAAGCACAGCCTAAATTATTGAAGGCACAACCTTAATATTTGGAACATATATTTAAATCAAATATCACGACGCTTTTGTAATTGAATTCCAAACGGAAGGAACACGGGGTTCAAATATTTAACCACTTTTACATTTACGCAGAGCTTTACATGAAATGAAATACATTTATTGACAGACATGCTGTTTACCATTAGAAACAAAAGACAAACAAAGATGAGAAAGACCCAACTCAGCAGCTCAGCACATTGCCGGCCATTATTTTGTACCTACTTTATTCTCTTTAGTTTTTTTTTGCAATAATTTTGTTTGATATATTTCTTTTTATTATTTTCCGGAAGACAAGCGCCGGCTTATTAGATGGCCATATACAACAATTCATTCAGTAAAACACCGTGTACTTTAATTTTTAACGCGGTCCGCCGCTTAGCCACTTACAGGTGTTCTTACTAACTTGCACTTAATCAATTATCTCGAGTGGGCAAATAATGGCAAATTGTTGAGTTTTTTTTTTAATTGTTCTACTTTGTATAAATTGGCAATTAAACCAGCAAATACTTGATTTATTCCTATAAAGCATCGTTTTACAGTAGATTTCCCGCAGTAGTATCCAGCCTAGAAGAGCCTTAGTCTAGCGGTACGAGGCACGTCTTTCTTTCAGTCTAAAGGACGCGGGTTCAATCCCCGGCTTGTGCCAATGAGTTTTTCGGAACTTATATTTTACCAATATATTTTCGGTGAAAGAAAGCATCGTAAGGAAACTGGATCTGGATTTGAACGACAGATGTTAGTCGCTTTAGTAAAACTAGTGCCTACGCCAAGTCTTGGGATTCCGTTGCCAATGCCAAGCTGGGGAAACGCTAGGATGAAGAAGATCTTTTTATAACGATCATGTGTTTGTCGCAAAAACTCTGTTGGTTTCCTGAAATCATCTTACAGTCGTAATAATAGATTTTTTCCGGCTTTAAGGATGACTCACACTAGGACGGGACGGGACGAGACGAGACGGGGCGGGGTGGGACGCGATCTGTCAATTTCTATAGAAAGAATCACGTGATAGCTCGGAGCCCTCGGATTTCATGAACGTCACATGTGACGTTTTCTATAGAAACTAAGAGATCGTCCCGGCCCGCCCCGTCTCGCCCCATCTCGCCCCGTCCCGTCTCGTTCTAGTGTGAGTCATCCCTTACACGGATCAAAAAACTTGAGCCCTTTATCTTGGGAACGCGTACAGGTAGCAAGATGAAATTAATATTACTTACATACACAAGTCTGCAGTCCCTTCAAACTGAAAAAACCAAACCTCTACGTCAACAAAATCAAAAGATACGATACGGCGATTCATGTCGCATTTCCCATATATTTGCAATAGGAATACAAATGTATAAAAAAGTGTATATCCAGACTCAAGAAATTTGACAAAAAGCAAGAGTTTGTAGCACAAATTAAGGAGAACTGAAAACCGTATAATCGCCGCACACTGCGAGTTCCGTGCCACCAGAACTTTTAAGTAGGTAACTAAGATCATACATTTGGGGAGCATCCTATCGGACTCGCCTGCACTTTGCCGGTAAGTAATTTCTTATTTAAATGTTGTATCATTTTAATTAATGCTAAGATTTTATTTAAAACTCAATTTATAGTTTTGTTGTAAAACCCAATTTTCTCTCTGTATTTTATCTCTGGGTTTTTAAAATTACCTGTAGGTAGATAACATATAATATATTATAATATGAGTAAACAAAACAATAGCAATTCTTTCAGATACAATTAAAAAGAAGCCTTACTGAAACAGTATCTCATTACATTGAGTTAAAAGCTGAACAAAAGCTCATGGGGCATATTAATTAACGCGTTAATTACCGTGATTAATTAATTCTAATTTTAATGTTACGTGTTATTGTATTTAGATTAGCGCGTTTGATCTCCTGTACGCAGTGGAATTTTGAAACGTCGCAAGGGGCAAGATGTATTAAAGTATTTTTTTCTAAATTGGAAATTTTTATTTGTTTTCTATTCAGAATCGCAAGCTTTCAATCTTCATCATCATCATCATCATTTCAGCCGAAAGACGTCCACTGCTGGACATAGGCCTCCCCCAAAGATTTCCACCATGACCGGTCCTGCGCCACCCGCATCCAGCGGACTCCTGCGACCTTCACCAGGTCATCAGTCCACCTTGTGGGGGGCCTACCCACGCTGCGCCTTCCGGTACGCTGTCGCCACTCAAGAACCTTTCCGCCCCAACGGCCATCGGTTCTACGTGCAAAGATTGAAAAATGTATGGAAAATTTAGGACACTTTTTACCTACTTGCATATCTCTTGCATGTAATGAATGTTCCCACCCCGCCACGTTTGTCACGTTTGGCGGAATAGCAAAGTAACTTTATTTTCGTTGTTAATATGGAATTCCGCAAAGTAACGCCTGATTCAATAAATTACATTGAAAGATGACTCACACTAGGACGGAACGGGACGGGACGGGACAGGACGGCAGGATCTGTCAATCTCTATAGAAAGAATCACGTGATAGCTCAAAACGCTCGGATTTCACGTGACGTTTCCATAGAAACTGACAGATTGTTCCGTCCCGCCCCGTCCCGTCCCGTTCTAGTGTGGGTCATCTTTAAAACGGCTAAAATTGAGTATATTAACCACATGCCAGCGTTACGAGACCTTTACAACACTAGTCACAGATAGTCCTCCGTCTGTAGGTTCGGCTTCATAAATATATATGCATCTGTATTCAATTTTGACCCTATTTCCCTTGTAATATGTTCCGAAGTGTATAGATATTTATAGACGTGACTATACATCTAGTATTTATAATGCAATAAATATACTCATTTCAAAACAGCAACACAATTGCAACAAAGTGGAGTGGCTCTGGCTATCCACTATTCAGATAATCCCAAGATAAACCGTCCAAATTGATGTGTCTATTAGGATTAAGGCGATTAAAGAAAGATCGCGATAAGGACGGCGTTATCGGGAGGAAACAGGATGGAGTTTGGTTTTAACTAACTTTACTGGTGGTTGTATGTTCCATGTGTCTATATGTGGTGTCGTATCTTCCAAACTTCCGATGGAGTGGGTTTTTTAGAGCTCCGTACCTCAAAAGGAGAAAACGGAATCCTTATAGGATCACTTTCTTGTCCGTCCGTCCGCGCGTCTGTCTGTCAAGACCCTTTATCTCCGGAACGCGTAGAGGTAGCTAGTTGAAATTAATACCACAAACAAAAGTCTACGGTCCCTTGAAGCTGTAAAAAAACCAAATAACACAATCAAAAGATACGTCCATTTATGTCGGAAGGGTACCTACTTTCCGCTGACCTAGAATAATTAAATTTGACTAAACGCAAGAGCTTATAGCACAAGTACAGGAGAAAATCAGAAAACCGTATAATTTCCGCACACTGAGAGTTCCGTACCACCAGTATTTTTAAGTACTTACTTAAGGTCATAAATGGGGAGGGGGGGCATTTTTTCACTTGTCGGACGTCAGTACGAAGTGCCGAGTTTTATATTATTGGTGGTGGTTTGTTATTGTATATTTGCGTATTTATTTTTTGCGGGAGGGTGGGAATATTCATTGCATGCAAAAATACGCAAGCAGGTATAACGGGTTGGCACTTGTTGATTTGCACGTTTGGCGGAATAGCAAAGTAACATTATTTTCGTTGCTGACTTTGGGCATTTTCTACCAGTCAACCATAGGGCCAAACAAAAATCGTTACGGCAAGTGCAGTGAGAAAAAGCAGAGTACACAACTCAGGATAAAATAAAGAATCTTAGGGTCTCCCATCTTCGAGGAAAGTTTTTCAGATTTAGTTCAAAATTCTGTTTCCAAATTCCAAAATCATTCACATCGATTGTTAGAAATTAAGTCACATTATGCCCTAAGTATTATAAAATATTGCCTTTTTGTTCCTAAATTAACGTATGTGCTACGCTGCTGCTCCCTTTGGAAAAATCAAAATCTTTTGTCACAATTAGATGCTCTAATTAAAAGTAATTTAGAATCGGTTCTGAATATTCAGCTAAGCGAGCAGTCCTGGACCCAAGCATCCCTTCCCATCCGGTACGGTGGGTTAGGGATCCGCAAAATTTCGAGTGTCGCTTTGCCAGCCTTTTTGTCGTCAGCCCACAGCTCATTCAGTCTCATAGGAAAAATCCTACGCTCAAACTGTGAGACTACGGGCTTGGCTGACGCCAAAAATGCTTGGTCAATTGCTTGTCCTGGTCAAAATTTTCCTGAACATCCAAAATCTCAAAGGAGCTGGGACGACATTGCTTGTAAATTGACCCTCTCCTCTCTTATCAGCCAATCCAGCACGGAGGGGCAAGCCAGACTCCTAGCTGTAAGTACCAAGGAAGCTGGGTACTGGCTCCGAGCACACCCCTCCCCAAACACTGGTACTTTTTTAGATCCAAAAACTCTACAAATTTCAGTTAGCCTCCACCTCGGGGTCCCGGTCTGCGCCCCACATCGTTGCCCCTGCGGAACCGATGTCGACCGTCTTGGGCACCACGGTCTTTCCTGCCAACGAAGCGCGGGCCGCTTTTCGAGACATGCTGCCCTAAATGACATAATCCGTCGGTCTCTTGCGTCAATTGGTGTGCCGGCTCTATTAGAGCCGACCGGCATATCCAGAACTGACGGTAAGAGGCCGGATGGTATGTCTCTGGTTCCGTGGAGTTTGGGACGAGTGCTGGTGTGGGATGCAACCTGTGTAGACACACTAGCCCCGTCGCATCTCCACCGAACTTCTGCGAGGGCAGCGGCAGCGGCAGAGGCGGCGGAAAAAGCAAAGGTGGGAAAGTACAGTGGTCTCGGCGCTGAATATAATTTTGTTCCTTTCGGCGTCGAGACCTTTGGTCCGTGGGGCCCTAGCGCTCTGAGTCTCTTCAAAGACCTATCGAAGAGACTCAGAGACGCCACAGGAGACCCAAGAGCTGGCAGCTTCCTCGCTCAACGGATTAGTCTAGCAATCCAGCGAGGAAATGTTGCCAGCGTCCTCGGTACCATGCCGCAGGGGCCTGTTTTAGATTTATTTTAGTTTTTATTTAGTTTTATTTTAGTTTTTATCTAGTTTTATTTTAGTTTTTAGTTTAGTTATACTTCTAGATTTAAATTTGTGTTGTAATATGTTTTAGTTTAGTTTATTTTCCAATAATTTTTTTTATTTTTAAAAATAAAGAATAAGATATGCATATAAAAATAAGAAGATTGTACGAACAGATATCCACGAGGTCCCCAATAGGTATCATAAGTAGCTTACCTTGCCTCAAAAACTGAATCCGTAATTCAGTTTTGCCCCAAAATGCACAAAGAGAATCCATAACTAACTTCGTCCAATAATCCACAACAGCGCTATTCAACCACAGTCACACACAACCCAACTAGCAAAGTAATCCTATAAATGTTTTTTTAGCATTGCTCTACTTATAACGTTTTTATAAAGGCATTGTTGCAGATTTCATTACTTATAAGCTTAAACATACTTAAGAACATTCAGTTTTATATTTAACCTTCATCATCATCATCATTTCAGCCGAAAGACGTCCACTGCTGGACATAGGCCTCCCCCAAATATTTCCACAATAACCGGTCCTGCGCCACCCGCATCCAGCGGACTCCTGCGACCTTCACCAGGTCATCAGTCCACCTTGCGGGGGGCCTACCCACACTGCGCCTTCCGGTACGCGGTCGCCACTCGAGAACCTTTCCGCCCCAACGGCCGTCGGTTCTACGTGCAATGTGCCCCGCCCACTGCCACTTAAGTTTAGCGATTCGGAGAGCTATATCGGTTACTTTGGTTCTGCTGCGGATGGTCTCATTCCTCCATTCCACCTTATAGTACACCTTGTAGTACACCTTATAGTCCATTTAACCTTATAGTATTCTATAAGTCAAGCACCCAGAACTTTTATTGGATGACTCACAACCATCTGATCCGACCCGATCCGAGCAGGGACGATCTGTCAGCTTCTACATATAGAAAACGTCACGTGACCTCCGAGGGCTCCGAGCTATCACGTGATTTTTTCTATAGAAACTGACAGATCGTCCCGTATTGGATCGGATCGGATCGGATTGGTGTGAGTCATCCTTACAGGATACTTTTAATTATAGTAGCCTTTCAAAATAATGTGTGCACAACTGACACATCTCACATCTTGTAATTACATCTCAACTCAAAAATGAGATTTTTTGCCCGAAAAATCGTATTGATATTTTCACTCGCCCACCGAGGGTTCCCCACAAAGGATGCACCCCCCATTTATGACCTTAGGTACTTGAAAACACTGGTGGCACAGAACACTCAGTGTGCGGCAATTATACGACTTTCGGATTTTCTCCCGTACTTGTGCTACAAGCTCTTGTTTTTTGCCAAATTTCGTGATTCTAGGTCAACGGGAAGTACCCTATACATTTTGATTCCCATATAATTTAAACTATCATGAGTCATACTGACATTCAAATGCAACGGTTGAAACTCACGTATATTTATCACACTTTTTAATTCCCATTTCAAATGTATGGGAAATGCGACATTAAGGGGCTACCCGGCATATTTCACTGTTTTTAAAGTGAATAGGCTTTGTTCAGCTCCAAGCACAACGCTTGAAAAAAATATATAATGTAGCTAGCTAGGTATTTGGTCTATATTTGGTTCTACTAAATTGTCGAAAAACATAATATATCAAGAGAAAAAAAAAAATGTAAACCCTTTTTTCTACCTTAAATCTCTATCTACTCCCTTATTATGCGTCGTAAGTACAAGAAACTAAAACAAGCAGTATATATTTATGTTTACTTTAAACGCATCTACTGATTTTTGGATAGGTTTTGTACTTTTCGAGAAAAAGCTATTACACGCATTTTTCCGAAAACACCGGCTCGAGATGCGTGCGCGGGCGACGGGGGCAAGTCGTGTAAGATGGCACTAGTAGTTTATAGGGTTGCGTCCTAGTACAAGCAGCTCTTCCTAGGTGAAGACTTATGCTTATTGACGTATTGTATAACCGGTGAGGAAAGGAAGCGGGAGGGGAAGAACGCTCAAATCGCCGAGGTCATTGGCATAGGGGACGGCCTTAACGGCCGTATCTTTTGATCGCGTCGACGTAGATGTTTGTTATTTTCACAGCATCAAGGGAACGCAGACCTGTGTATATGGTATTCATTTCAACTTGCCAACTCTACGCGTTTCCGAGATAAAAGGTCTTGACGGGCGGACGGACGGACGGACGGACGGACCGACGGATGGACGGATGGACGGACGGACGAACGGACATCAAAGTGATCCTATAACGGTTCCGTTTTTTCCTTTTGAGATAGGTGGGGAACACTCGTTTCAAGCTTCTTAAGGCTCATAGCAATGTCAGATTCATATAGCACAATACAATAAAAACATTTTAAAACATTTTAGAAACTAAAAACTTAAATAAACGCTTTAAAATCTAGGTTAGTTAGCTAATCGCGGCTGGTGTAAGTGACGTTTAGAATGTGTCCATTTAACTTGTCTATTACGAGGTCTTTGGCCGTCCTCCGCAAAATGCTGTATGCATTAGGCCATTGATTCTGTGCACAGTGCGTGGCATCCGGAATAGGGTAAGTCATGCGGGTTTTAGGGAGGGGCCGCTATCGATAATTTAATTAAGTATTCAAATTATTTGATTAAGTATTTTGATTTGTTACTAAAGAAGTAACACTACTATATAATCTTCTTCTTCTTCTACCTAGCGTTATCCCGGCCCTTGCCAGGGTCCGCTTTCCTGCATCCTCTCCTCCACTTTGCACGATCCTGGGCGTCTTCCCTCGTAACACTACTATATAATATAATAAAAAATCGAGAAATTCGCCGGCTTTCATTGAGACCAGGTGTCCTAGAGTTTATGGCGTTAGCTGCGTAAGCTCCGGTTCGATTCCCGGCTTGGCCGGTTGAAGTAGGTATTTTTCTGTAGTTTATGACATCTAATTCGGTCTAGGTTTATTTTTAGGCTAGTTAAAAACTGTATTGTAAACATTAATATCTTTTTCATCACACCTGCTCGTAAATGGTGATATTATATGCAAGCATACTTACACTTAAAGAGCTGTATTATTCCCATGGTTTTAAAGGATTCTCATACTACTTTACCGCCCGCCCGGAGCTCGCGGAGGACCTGCCCCGCACGCGCTCGCAGCACGCAGTCACTCCGGACTACTGTGGACTGTGCAACTACACTACCGCTTATCATTATTGTTTCTTTACCTGTATAGAGTTTATTTATTTCCTCGCAAATGTGATGAAAAACATTGTGTGTGCCACGGGCAGTAAGGGGATTACTAACTCGGGTCATTTAAAGCCCTCCGCCTACGGCGTCGGGCTTCAATAGACCCTCGTAAGTAATGCCCTTCTTACCGCCCTAGATGCACAATGTACTATTACAATGATCTTTTGGCATTATTGTTCATATGATGGCATTATCGTTATTATTCCAGCTGTTTATTTTCCTCATAAGTGGCATGAAAAGCAAAAATTTATAACATGGTAGGAAAATTATTTTCATATTTAGCCCAACGGTTAAATCCCTTATTATCTTACGTTGAACCCTAAGAATAGGTAATAAGAGATTTAAGCGTTGGTGCCAAATATGAAGATATTTTTTATCGACAATGTCCCAACACAGGCCGGCATGAAATAACCGCAGCTAGCTCCCAGCCCATGAATTATAAATTGTGGATCATATTTAAGTACCTTAGTCGGAAAAGTTGCAGTTTCCTTTGTAGCTTTTTAGATACTCATATATTACCTACATAAACTAATGAAGTAATTAATAAAAACAATCGTTGCTCATAGTTGTAGGAAAATGTTGATGGGAAAATTTACCACCTCGCGTCACCATTCTATCAACTTAGCTACCTAGATAAGATTCGGAAAAAAATTAGTCAAAGTGTTTATAAGGGGCGCCAACTTAAGTATCTTTTCAAATTTTCTTTTTATTCCTAAGCAAACGTTTCTGCTCGTTACGTAATTGAATATCGATATTTTTATAGACATTGCCCTAACCTTGACCGACTGGCGGTATATCATGATTATTAGCGGTATTATGTAATTATTATATTGTGCTCCTTTTGTGCCTACCTACGCGTAAAGCATATCGTGGAATATCATATTACCAATATGGACTAACGAACAGCATATCAACTTGTCAGTTTATCAGCAGCATCAGATAACGTTGTTGTGCAACTTGTGTGTTTGTAGTAAAATACGGATAAATGTTTAAAAATTGCAAAAATAAATAAATTATAATAAATAATTATACAGGACATTCTTACACAAATTGACTAAGTCCCGCAGTAAGCTCAAGAATGCTTGTATTACGGGTACTCAGGCAACGATATAATTATGTACATAATATACAAATACATAGAAAACATCCATGACTCAGGAACAAATATCTATGTCCATCACACAAATTAATGCCCTTACCGGGATTCGAACCCAGGACCATCGGCATACCAGGCAGGGTCACTACAAACTACGCCAACCGGTATTCATTAAATATCAAAAATGGTCTTATCCAGCAAGTATCATGCTATCTACTTGGAATTTTACCCCTGCAGCACTGGATTCATAGCCAGTGTTCCGTCGTGGGAACAGATTAGATTTAATTAATTGTAGTTCTTACTTTTTTTCGTAATAGGTGAGCAGGAATTATTTCTTACATACAAGACAACACAATTTGGAACTAATAAAGATCCCTTGTATTCATATTTTGGACCAGTATTTTGAGTTGGCAACTTTACGTTGATTCCCAACGCCTGTCCGGTGCGCTACGCAAAAGCGCCCTCTGGTGTAAAAAACTCTTCTCTCACCGTTGAAACCAAAGGCATGCACCGCGCCGCGCTCGTGCCCAAAAATTAAGTTTCTGGCTGTGTTCGTCGCTGCAGCTATATAGTGACACGAATAAAACTATCGCGAGTACTTTACCCTATGGAATAAGTGTGGATGCCAGATTTGTGTGAAGGACTGCATTACCAGACACCAGACCAGCCACGAGGCTCCGCCTTGGACAGAGCTACTGGATTTCATGTAAGTTCGCCACTCATTTTTACTGTCGCCACATAATTTTTTGGTCCTTACGACCTCGGATGTTTATTTACCAGGTTGTGTTGTTCTTGTTTGCGGCATTACGTGCCCGAATACAAATCTTACGCGTTCGTAGTTCGTTTTCTCATTGTCATTTCCGCCATCTTTGTCTCGCAAAATGGCACCAAATCCTATTGACGGCAATGTCGAAGTCGATACGTCGTGTATTACGCAGGATATCTTTGAACGCGATTTAATTCTCGACGAATTAAAAAGAACTTTACAATTCGCAGCGACAAATGTCGAACAATTTCGTTCTCGTACCACCGACTTAACTGTGCATCAGCGAAAGTTTACCAAAATTCAAACCAAAATCGAAAAGGCCTTGATCAAATCTCAAAGTTTCAATAAGGAAGCGAATATTAAGATTCGTAACGATTTCAATGATTTGTATTACGCGATAGTTACGCATTTAAATAACCTAAAGCAGGTAGACGTAGAAAGGCGGCGCTCAAGCCGCGCGCTTACCCCCCACGACACCGTTTTGTACGATCGGCGGAATTTGCCGAAACTATCGCTCCCAGAGTATCACGGCGAACCTACTGGTTGGCCTGCCTTTTACGATTTATTTCAATCGCTGATCCACAACAACAATGCTTATACAGCCGCGGAGAAGTTTAGGTATTTGCTTCTTTCTGTTAAAAACGAGCCCCATAATTTAATTAAATCGATTCCCATAACAGAAGATAATTATTCAGTGGCGCTCGATATTTTAAAATCCCGTTATGATAACAAACGCATCATTGCTTCGCAACATCTGGATAGATTACTTGACATTGAAACCTGTTCGGGGCGATCAGTTGTTGCCGTGAGGAATTTATTGAATGTTTATCACGAAAATATTAAGGCGCTCGAAGTTATGGATTTTCCGGTTAAGGAATGGGACTTCATATTGTTGAACCTATTGTTACGTAAGATCCCTGTGAATACGCGAAAAGAATATGAGCGATCTTTAACCAACCCGGGCGAAATACCTAAAGTTCAAACATTAATTACGTTCTTAGAACGCGAACTTTCGGCAGATCAGATGATTACCGTTTCAAACAATTTAAACTCACAGTCCTCAAAAAACAATTTTTTTGGTAGTAAAACCAATACAAGTTTGAATAATAAAAGTACACCTAGACAGGTTTTCGCGACAACTTCGAGTCCAACCCAAAGTCGACCTTATGACAATATTAATAAGGTCCGATCTTGTTTAAAATGCAAAGGGCTTCACAGCCTCAATAAATGTTTAGAGTTTTTAGATTTAAACGTACAGGATAGATTTGCATTTGTGCAAACAAATAACGTATGTTACAATTGCCTGTGCCCCGGACACGACCTTAGAAGTTGCAAATCCAATTTTAAATGCCGGAAGTGCAATAAGAAGCACCATACATTAATTCATTTACAAACAAATAATTCGTTGCCGGTTATAAGTGAAGCTGCGGAACTAGTTGCTGTCTCGCTCGCTCCTTCGGAACAGCGCGACACAAACTCGGATCTCCGTAACCCGTCTACCGTTAACAATGTTAACGAAAATACTTTAGGTATAGGGAACCAACCGCGCACTGTTTTATTGTCGACAGCCTTAGTCGATATGTATTACGGAGATAATAAAATGGCTACAATTCGCTGTATGCTAGACGGCGGATCGCAAGCAGCATGTATCACCGAAGCGTGTATGCAACGTTTTAATCTACCTCGTAGGCAGGTTAGCGAACCGTTAGTAGGTATTGGCGATATACCGCTTGAATCTAAGGGTGTATTTGTTTGCTCGATTGCGCCCAAGGGCAAGAAAGAACCGAGTTTTCCGATAGAAGCCACAATTTTATCGAAGTTAACACGTCAAATGCCGAGTGTGCCGCTAGCGCCTCTCGCCGATTGGCCGCACTTACAAGGGCTAGAATTGGCGGACCCTGACTTTAACAACCCTCAGCCGGTTGATATGATACTCGGTCAAGATATTCTTATGGATATTTTAGGCGACGGATTTATTGAAATTATTAGGGGCGAACCGGGATCGCCCACTGCAATTCAAAGTGTGTTCGGTTATTTGTTAGGCGGTAAAGTAAATTTTACCTCTTACGTTTCGACTCCACTTCATGCGTGTTTTACCGCATTTGATGACCAAAATTTACAAAAATTTTGGGAGCTGGAGTCAGTTCCAGAGTTGCGGAGTTACACTCCCGAAGAAAAGCTATGCGAATCCTTTTTTCAAAAGACGCATACGCGCGATGAGACAGGGCGATACGTGGTCGCTCTGCCGTTCAAGCCCGATGCACCGCTTTTAGGCGAGTCTCGGCAAATTGCTCTAGCACGATTCCATAAGCTGGAATACCGTCTAGAACGTAACCCCCAGTTGAAGGCGGATTATCACGCGTGCCTCCAAGAGTACTTAGATCTCAAACATATGGAGCTCGCGAACGATAACCCCCCCACTGGCGCGAGTTACTGGATTCCGCACCACTCCGTGGTCAAAAATTCAAGTGAAACTACACGCACTCGTGTAGTTTATGACGCTGGATGTCGTACGACGAGTGGCTACTCGTTAAACGATATTCTACTGACGGGTCCTAAGTTACACTTAGACATCGTCGATGTTCTTCTCAAGTTTCGAATGCATAATATTGCATTCTGTTCCGACATCAAACAGATGTATCGTAACATTCTCATACGTGAGAGTGATAGAGATTTTCAGCGTATCCTTTGGCGAAAGTCACCTGAGGAACCTCTACGCGATTATAAGCTTCGAACTGTCACATTCGGTGTAAGTAGTTCACCGTATCTCGCGTTACGAACAATTAAGCAGTTAGCTCATGACGAAGCTGAGCGTTTTCCGCTTGCATCGCCAGTACTTGTAAATGACGTTTTTGTTGACGATGTCGTCACCGGTGCCCATACCACAGCCGAAGCCCTCGCTCTGCAGCAGGAGCTGATAGGTATTTGCGGTACGGCCGGTTTCGAGTTACGCAAATGGCAAAGTAACTCGCCCGCGATTCTCGCTGCTACGCGACCGGCGGATTCTCATGGTGAGCGGCGCGAAAATGTTCAGTTTGCGGAAATGGAATGTGACAAAGGTGTCAAGGTCCTCGGACTTCAATGGAATCCAGGATCTGACTCATTCAGTTTTACAGTACGACGTACTTCTACGGCCTGTACTAAGAGGGCTATTCTCTCTGAAATTGCAAAAATTTACGACCCGCTCGGGTTATTGTCTCCGGTAACACTGTTTGCCAAACACTTGATTCAACTATTATGGATAGCCAAGGTTTCTTGGGATTCGGAACCCCCTATTGATATAGTAAATTCATGGATTAGTTTTGTCAACGAGCTACCGCTCTTATCTCAGGTGACGTTTCCGCGTCATATTTTTGACACTGACGACATTGAGTCAATTCAAATACACGGATTTGCCGACGCAAGCCAAATTGCGTATGCAGGCTGCGTTTATTTACGTCTTATCGATAAACATGGTACGGTTCAAACTTATTTGGTTATGGCAAAAACTCGCGTAGCGCCGTTACGTGTTTGTCTTACTATACCACGGTTGGAATTGATGGGATGTTTGGTACTGTCAAAGTTGATCGAAAAGGTAATGCACCTCTACGGGGATCGCATTCGACCTGAAAATGTCTACGCCTGGTCTGACAGTTCCGTCGTGCTAGCATGGCTTCAGTCATCTCCGCACGAGTGGAAAACCTTCGTCTCGAACCGCGTCAGCGAGATTTTGTCCCGCGTCCCGGCGAGTTGTTGGCGTCACGTCCCGTCGGCCGATAACAGCGCCGACCCGGCGTCACGCGGTCTGCTGCCCGCCGCGCTGGTACGAAATGACTTGTGGTACCATGGCCCTCCATGGCTCCAACTAAGTCAGAACTCCTGGCCTATACAAAACCCGATAGTAAATACAATGGAGGAAAAACGCAACAACCCCGAGTCAGTAGGTAATCAGTGTGTTTGTGTGTCCACGTCGCTCTGTAGTGCGGACGACGAGGATACCTTTATTACGCGATATTCGTCGCTAGGCAAATTAGTTCGCATCACGGCATTAATTTTCCGATTCTATAATAAATGTAGAAAACATAAACAAACGTACCCTGACTATGTTACCGTACCAGAATATCAATCCGCGTTAAATCGTCTAATACTGATAACACAACAAAGCGTTTTCGAACAAGATATTAAAAATATTTCTTTGAATAAGTTACCTTCTTTACGTTTGCGGCGCCTCACGCCCATTTTAGATAAGGAAGGATTTTTACGCGTCGGCGGACGTATTCACAAATCATTTTTACCTTTCGAGTCAAAACATCAATTAATTTTACCTAAACGACATCCTTTGACAAATCTTATTATTGACGATGCTCATATTAATGAGTTGCATGCCGGTCCGCAGTGCGTACAATATAGACTCCTACAGCGGTACTGGATTATCTCGGGTCGCGATATCGTTCGCTTGCGCATCCACCGGTGCATTCCGTGTTTTCGCGCGCGCCCGACCCGCTTACAACCTCGACTGGGTATGCTCCCAGCGGTTCGCTTGCGTCCCGCTCGTGCCTTCATAAAAACGTCTTGTGATTTTTGTGGACCTTTTTATGTTCGCGCAAATAAGGTGCGCAACGCAAAAATAATTAAATGTTATATTGCGGTGTTTGTATGTATGAGCGTTAAGGCCGTACATCTGGAAATCGTTTCAGAACTATCAACAGAAGGTTTTTTAGCCGCGTTACGACGTTTCACGTCCCGTAGAGGATATTGCACGGATATATATACAGACTGTGGCCGTAACTTTGTCGGTTGTGACAATTATTTGAAAGACTTGTACGCGTTCTTGCGCAACGATTCCGTAACAAGTGCTCTCAACCAACAAACTTTGAAACAAGGATTAACTTGGCATTTTCAGCCACCCTATGCTAGTCACTTCGGTGGACTATTTGAAGCTGCAGTTAAAAGTTTTAAAACACATTTACACCGCGTAGTAGGAACTCGGACATTAACTTATGATCAAATGCATACTTTGGCTTGCCAAATTGAAGCTGTTCTGAATTCGCGTCCCCTCTGCGTATTAAGTTCCGATTCTTCCGATCCCCTTCCACTCACACCGGCCCATTTCTTAATCGGAGAATCTTTAACGGCCCTGCCGGACGTTTCTTTGACCGATGAAAATCCTAATCGTCTTTCTCATTGGCGCTGGATACAGCAAACTGTCCAGCACTTCTGGTCTCGATGGAGTAGGGAGTACTTGCATCACATACAGCAAAGTACAAAGTGGCTTCAAGATCGCGGTCCCGCCCTCCGTGAAGGTATTGTTGTTGTGGTATGCGATGACCACTTGCCGCCGTTACAATGGAAACTCGCGCGTATTCACTCTTTACATCCGGGCGCGGATCAAATCGTACGTGTCGTTACTTTAAAAAGTGGGGATACATTATATAAACGACCCGTGGTCAAAATCTGTCCCCTACCTTTAGAATAAGTATGAAATCGTTACGATTCTTAATGTTAGCTTTAAGTTAGGTTCATTACGTTTTCTAGTTTCAACTATTTAGATATGTTTGTTACACTTTCGTACGTTCTTTTAAAAGACACTACGTGCTTTTAAGGTGAGCGGCATGTTCCGTCGTGGGAACAGATTAGATTTAATTAATTGTAGTTCTTACTTTTTTTCGTAATAGGTGAGCAGGAATTATTTCTTACATACAAGACAACACAATTTGGAACTAATAAAGATCCCTTGTATTCATATTTTGGACCAGTATTTTGAGTTGGCAACTTTACGTTGATTCCCAACGCCTGTCCGGTGCGCTACGCAAAAGCGCCCTCTGGTGTAAAAAACTCTTCTCTCACCGTTGAAACCAAAGGCATGCACCGCGCCGCGCTCGTGCCCAAAAATTAAGTTTCTGGCTGTGTTCGTCGCTGCAGCTATATAGTGACACGAATAAAACTATCGCGAGTACTTTACCCTATGGAATAAGTGTGGATGCCAGATTTGTGTGAAGGACTGCATTACCAGACACCAGACCAGCCACGAGGCTCCGCCTTGGACAGAGCTACTGGATTTCATGTAAGTTCGCCACTCATTTTTACTGTCGCCACAGCCAGCATTATACATTTAAGCACTTCTGGCACTTAAGTCAGCATTATGCTGGTCCATTTCATGATGCTAGACTATGTTTAGGTACATTGTTTTTTCTTTATCTTTTTTTTTACATTTTTACACGTCATGAATAAAATACCTTTATCATTATACTGCGTTGGGTCCATTTTACGAAGATACAACACAATTTTGTTTTTTTGTTGTTGTATGTGTTCGTCCTAAAGGAATGTGTTTTAACACTTTAAACGTTATTTTTAAATCTATCGATATTTTTACCGACGTTGTCTCACCACTGGCCGGCGGTAAACCGAAGTAACCAACTGACCACAGCTCGTATACCTCGGGTGATTATAAATGGTGCTCCTTATTGTGCGTAAGCGGGAAAGTAGCATTTCCCTTAATTGATGTCGGTTAATGACTTCCGTTTTACTGAAATGGACACTTGCTTTAATTAAACAAATTGTTAACTTCAAACCGAGCTCCTTCACTAATTGTACTGATAGCACGGATTATACGAGTATAGTTCTTAAGAGCCCGGTATATAAACTAGTCCGATTCAGCTAAATTTTTTGCCATGAGTTTTCATAGTTACAATAACATTTTTACATGTTTTAATACCAATTAAAAATTACTAAATTTTTAAATTTGGCAATTTTTTGTAGAAATACACGAACATTAGCCAAGTTTTCTGGCTAAACAGTAATTATTTTTAAATAAATGAATATGCAATTATAAAGTTTAGATCATACTTTATCCAAAACTATGTGTATACCCATCTCTAGTGTTTTTTTTTCTTAAACAGTACTTCAAATTGCTCTGAATATCGCTATAAAATATACCACGCCATAAATGTAGCGGCAGTCCAGCTCGAGAGATCGTAGAGAGAGGTCACGTCGCTCCGCGCTTTGACAATATTTACAAAGATGAGAAACTGAGAGTAAAGAGGAACATGTAAGTAGTGGATATCGAGATATTGGGCGGCTGCGTAGTTGGGATACTTTGGTATGCCCATTTATTAGGATAAAGTGTAAATGTTGTATTTTCGCGCGTTATTGTGCAAAAGTCGTATCTCGCGCGTATTTGCACACTCTTAAAAATAGATATTTATCTCATGGAAAAACCAAATACAAACCGTTTTCAACACTTTGCAAGAAACAATTAACGCTCGACGCGTTGACACCCCCGCACAACGGTTGCCTACGATTATAATATTTATATAATTAATACTGGCAGCGGCGTACCCCGGCGTGGTATGTTTGAACTAAGGTGTGCAAATCGGTTTTTATTTGTATGAAATTTCGGTTAAATACCGGTTTTTTTTTACAATTAAAAACCGGTTTGCACACCCTATTTTGAACAGCCGTAAGTCGGTACCGACCCAAGACAAAAGACGATCGATTCGTATTCGCGCGGAGACTTATGATCTGATACCACTCCATATATTAATCCACCACCATATTAATCATCTAGCTACCAACTTGACCAACAAAATATGTCGACATATTTCACTATTTTCGCCACTATGGTAAACCGGATGATCCGCTCTGACAAATTGACAATGGCGTCTCTTTGTCCGCCTACAAAAGTGCCAATTCGTCAATGGCAATCCTACTTCCATATTAGAGATAAAAATAGAAAACAGCACGAAAATTGATTGGCATTGACGGGAAATCCTCTTTGTCACTCCAATATGCAAGTGTGACAGAGATGGAGATACAAATCCGCAATCGTTCGATTTTCGTGGTATAGGCGCTGTTTTGGTTGCTTATGTACAGTGAACCAATTGAAACCATGTCAATATGACAAGCAGTAAGGGATTTCTTACAATCTGATTTATAGCGTCACTATGACGCAGACATACAGTGGCCTAGTGTTACAATTGGTTGACTGTACCTACGCACAGTCGCGAACCGGGGTTCTCTACCAGTCAACCTTCGGGCAAAGCAGAGAATATGTAGGCGGTGCAAAATAAGTTGTAAATAACTACAAATACCTATAGTAGTTAGGTACTATAATTTCACAATTGCAGATAATTTAAATATAATATAAAAATAACTATACCTGTTCGCGACTGTACGTATTTTACAATACATAGGTCTAGGTTTTTTTACTAGTTATATTTTTTAAATGTTTAAGCTTTCTGAAACGTATTGTCATTTGTCAAACAATACATAAATAAGTAAATATTACGAAACAATCTTACACAAATCGACCTAGACTCATGACAGAAAGTATGCTCAATAAGGCTTGTGTTGTGGGAACTAGACGACGATATTATATTATATCATACGAGAAGATATAGTACATACAGGTTGTAACAACAGTCCTGAGCGATACGTCAATAGCTGATAAGGTCAATGACCCTGAAACTGATGCAAGTGGAAAATTTTCGAAATTCGATTTTTTTAAACCTGTATATGGAGATAAGTGCATTTTCGATCAGCTGTTCCAAACAGTGAAAAAAAATTTCGAATTTCGAACTCGTAATTCGAATCGTACTCAGGGTCATTGATCTTATCAGCTGTTGAAGTATCGTTTGGGACCTTTGTACGCTATTTAAGTACTTAAATACATAGAAAACATCCATAACTCAGGTACAGAATCGAATATTCGTGATGAACACATCCCGCGCGCCGACAGAGCCGTAGCCCGCAGTACGAGCAGGACAATCGTCGCGAGTGCGTCTCACGATTAAGGGTCACGGATTGTACCGAAATATGTCAAGCTATTTTCGACTATATTAACGTGAGTAACCCGATATAAGTATTTTAATACCTTTCCTCAAGTAAGTTTCATAGAAACCCACTAATTGCTAAAAGTAGTAATACAACTTCAGCAGTTCCATGATCCTATTAGGAAAATAAATGTATGCATGTACTATAGCGTTAAGAATTGCATGGGCAGTTTATGAATGGATTCATTCATAAACTGTCCATGCAATTCTGAACGCGCGTGTACATAACATATGTGTGCGTAAATTGGGAAACTCGGATCGGTCAAACAAAATTACCATATGACAATGCTAATTGATATTAAAGTCGCAATAATAGACATGAAAAACGAGTAAATTGATCTGATCCAATTTTAGTTTAATTAACATTAAATTATAGGTCAAAGCAATCCCGGTCAATGGAGACGACGACAACACAACATACGACACGGTATAGATATTATAACCAGTATTTTGTTTAGCGAAACACTACAATACGGTGTCAAAGTATGGAATGAACACACTACTCGTATCCTCATACTACTCTGAGACCACTAGTGCTGTAAAGGACTCGAAACTTACGGATTTAGTTAATATGCACGATTTAATCTGGAAAAGTATTTCATTCTCATTACGTTAACGGAGAAAAATATTAATGTATATGTACAATTGATACTTTGAACTGATATCTGGGGGCCGACGTGCAGATTTTTTCTATTACAAATTTTATTCTATTTTAGGAATTGACAAATTAAATCGAATAATCCAATTCATAATACCTTATCCACAACGCAGGCTTCGTAAGTCGTAAGCAAATAAGCAACAAGTATCGTCTCATACAAAACAACAATAAAATCCGCAACAGGCTTACTTATTCACTAATCAAATTGCACCTAAATAGGTACAACAAAAAATAATTAGAAAGGATTTACTGCCAACGCATAAAACTTGCTACCTTTAAGTCACGAGTTTGTGTCTTAATTCGACGAATGTCTTTACTTTTTCGTTATTTTTTTAAATGCGTGGAATCTCGATGGCGGAAGTGTTAATTTATTCTTAAATTAATCTTAGTTCTTAAACACAATACGAGTACAAGTGTCGAACAAAACATAACAATAATAAGAGAAGTGCGAAATGAACTCGACTCAGAAGGCCTAGTATAAAATTGTACGACATTAACTTCTCGACCGCGTTAGCGTATTGAGGGGTCAAAATATGAAAGTTGCCGGTAGATTTAAACAAACGGCAAACATAATTTGAACTCTCGATACGCTAACGCGATCGACAAGTTAATGTCGTACAATTTTATACTAGGCCTTCTGAATAAAGGATGACTCGACTCATACCCATCCGATCCAATCCGATCCGATCTGGGACGATCTGTCAGTTTCTATAAAAAACGTCACATGACCTCCGAGGGTTCCGAACTATCACGGGGTTCTGTCTATAGAAACTGACACAATGTCCCGGATCGGATCAGATTAGTATTCAGTGTGAGTCATCCTTCAATCCGTAAATGTAACTATCTACATAGCTGTACACTTACGGACTTACGAGTACGTAGCTGTTTCCTGACTTGAGACACAATACTGTTTAATATATTTTACTTGCGCACATCCTGTGTCAACAATACACAGCCTTGGTACAATGTTTCACACTCGGGTTACTGCGAATGGATCACGCTCTATTTGAATTTGTAGGACATTGCGAGTGAATTAACTGGCATTATTACATATTTGGAGGTACCTAAATAAGAAGAGGCTGTTAGCGGTTATCGTAACCTACGAACGTCTGTAACGCGAGGGAATTTTAAGTAATGGCCATCCCAACACATACTTTCACACATCTTCTTTTATCTACCTCTCATTATTATTTTATATCCTGCTTTCATGCAACTATAGAAGATTGTATATCAAGGTCATAAAGTAACCCATTTTAGACGAGGCTATTTATTGGTCCTAGTAAAACGAGGACCAATTTTTCACTTTGATTTTAAGGAAAATATTAAGTTTTATTTCACTTTAAGTCATTCAGAATGTAACAACTCTCAACGGCGCGTGCCGGTCGCAGGCGACCGGAAGGCCTAGTATAAAAGTAATACGACATTTACTTGTCGATCGCGTTAGCGTATCGAGAGTTCAAATTATGTTTGCCGTTTATTTAAAATCATCCGGCCACTTTCATATTTTGACCCCTCGATACGCTAACGCGGTCGAGAAGTTAATGTCGTACAATTTTTATACTAGGCCTTCGGGAGCGTGGGGGGCGAGGCCGCGGCGAGCGCGCGCTCCCTGCGACGTTACTTTATGCCCTAGAGCATTAAAAGCGATTTTGTGTCAAATTAATATACTTAGATCGGGTTACCCACGGGTGCTGTGCGCAGAGCAATCGCCGCAAGCGCTTCTCACTCATGATTATGGGGCGCGGACCGTCCCGAAACATGTCGAGCTATTTTCGACTTTATAGACGTGGGTAACCCGGTATTTTGTGTCGCTTAGCCACGACATAAAGGCGAACTTTTCGAGCAAGAGAAGTGAAAAATGTACTTCATTTCATTTCATTTTATTTCAAATGAATATGTGCGTCAAACGCAAAACGATTTCAACACAAAACAGGCGTCGACTGCTCAATTTGCAGAGCAATCTGATCGATGTTCTGAAAGGTTGCGGGTTCGAATCCTGCTCGACGCGGGAATTTTAAATGTTTCTTTCAATTATATAATTCATGGCAACTACTGACAATAAATAGTTGATTAACCCAGTAACCAACTAAAATTAGTAAAATATTTTTTTTAACATAAATTAAAACCGATTTGGCACATACTTCAAACGTATCAGTGGTAGCGCTAAGTTGTGTCACCTCAATTTGTTCGATTACTTTCCGAACCTTACATCAAATAATAATGAACAAGTACATTTAATTTTTCACTTTTTGAATTCGGTTTAATTTTTTGCTAAACAGATTCTTATCATAGAACTCAATAGAAAGTACCCTTTACTGTGGATAAGGGAACTAATAAAATCAAAGTTAATCCCTATTTTTCGGGTAGTCCACCGAAAATACATGTAACATCGTTTTGTCTCTAACCCATATCTGCCTAGGTATACATTATTACCTACTTATTATAATTTTTCCTCTTTTAAAACATGCATTAACTTTTCAGCTGAATCTGATAACCAAAAAGGGCACAAATTTGTAGTAAAAAGAGTCGCGAAATGCTTGCAAAAAGTCCGACACGCTGAAAATCCTACGGCTTGTGTTCAAAACTTCAGTAAAGTTCACAGATTAAATCTCTGAAGATACACCACTATCAGGTGACTATTATAAAGCTTAATATTAATAATACTTGTATATTCTTATCTATCACAACTGAACTGTAACCTCGTTTTTCGTTATTTTTTCAGATTTCTGATATAGTTCTATGGACAGTCCCCGGTACCAACTAATTTATTATTGCTTATAATATATTGCTCTTCCCCCACTCGGCTAGACTAGGATCCCTGTACAGTATATAGGTGGTACTATATCTGCTATGGCGTATAACTAATCTGTAATGAAAGTTCGCCGAAAAGCTCTGCACAAAATCCGTGAAAGCTCGTAAATGTTTATTCCTTAAAAACTTGCATGCAATTTTCAGCTGTAATAATTTAACATCGTATTTTGCGCGGAGATATTCAGAATGTAGGTAAATTAAAAATAACGTCGTATTCGTCTTACGATTAAAATATATTTTTAGAAGACCACGCACTGATCAACAAACTGTGGGAAGGCCCCCCACAAGATGGACTGGCGACCCGTTAAAGATCGCGAGTATCAGGTAAGCCTAAAAAAATACTTGAGTTCAATATTAATAAAAATAATATTATTTAGTATTTAGTTTAGAAAATACTATTTAGTTTATATAAAAAAGTAAAAGCATACAGAATACATAAATTACATAATTTTTAAAAGTCGTTAAACAGAAGTTGTTAGGTTTGAGGAGTACTATACCTACGATTAAATGTATTGCTCCTTTAACAGGAAATACCCGGTATAGTCATAATGGGGGTTAACACCAGTCAATTCGCCGTTAAGGGCGGTGGAAAGTGGGTCTGACGAGAACATTTCAAACGTCACTTTGACGATTCTGTCATATATGGACACAATACCCACGCATGAGTGGCGCCGCCTGGTGAGTGACAATACGGTAGCCCCCATTAGTTTTGTGCATGAATTATTATGGCATACTCAAGTTAAACATAATTTGATTAGTCCAAAGTTCGAATAGGACGGTATTCGGTCACAGTTCAAACCTAACCTAACCTCTTTTAGTATGCCAATATGTTTTCGGACAAAATAGAATTCGAAATGATTTGCATTATGCCAAATAATGTTTCTGCTCCAATAGCATTCGGCAAAAATTGGTTATACCAAGTATTTCGAACAAAAAAGTGGCAAACATACGGAACCCAACAGACGGTCCCTTATTATCAAATCTATTTCCATGCGAAAGGTAAGTGACCAAAAGAAAATTGGGTTCAATAAACTTCGAATACGTTTGTACCTAATACCCAATCAGTATTCTCAGAAACACGCAGGGTTGTCAGCCCTCCTAAAGTGCCTTCCTACCACAGATTACGTATTTTTTTAGTTTTGTAGATGTAGATGTAGTGTAGGGACGCCCGGCCGGACACAGGCAGGCTGTCGAGCACTTGTCGTGTTCATTCAGCCCAGTTCCCTGAAGTTTGAGCTGCAGGATACTGATCCGGCTGCCTCCCCATCCCACACTCTTCCTCGAATCTTCCAGTCTTCCTACAGAACAGAAGGACATCATTTAATTCGACATCCTTTAGTTCGGTTTCCTCTAATGTGTCTTTCCCAAATACTTTAAGTAAATTATTTAACTCTCATAGAAAATAGCTAATACAAGCCGCTTTGAACACCGCGCAAAAAACAATTGCCGCTCGGCGCTCCTCTCCCCGCACAACGCTAGGGTTGCCTACGATTAGAGATACTATATAATGATGGCAGGGCATGCACCAGCCGGTGCGGGATGTGTGGGCAGCCCGTGTGTCGGTACCGACACAAGACAAATGACGATCGATTCGAGTTCGCGCGGAGAATTCCATAGGCCTGCTTCTACTCCGTCGGCATACATAAAATTAAAAGCAGTAACGTCTGCGAACCCAATTTCTTGGAAAGAAAGGAAATGTGAATAATATCATGAATATTAGGGATACTCGTATATGGTGGAGATGTTCGGGGCCATGGGAGTCGATTGATTGTTCTCTGTAGCTCAGTTGGTAGAGCGATGGGCGTGTTTTCCAGAGTCGCGGCTTTCAAATCCCACCCGAGGTTATGATTTCTTCTACTTTACATTTTTATATCTCTAAAACAGTTATATTATCAGTGGCGGAGCCTCAAAAAGTTCTTTAGGTAAGGAACTATTTGGCCTGTGTTTTCATTCAATCGTTAAGGTAAAATATGCAACATTAGCTCACACAAGGAAAGCCATCAGGACCAGAGTTCTATGGATTCCCCGCCACTGGTATATTCACCCTAGATTAGCACGAACATATACGTCTTTCTCACCAGTTTTCTTGTGTTGATTGAGAAGTTCGCTATACTTTTATGTTTAGCTAAGAACGCTCGCGGATTATGGTATAGCCCGAAGAGTGACACAGTGACAGGGATATACTATAACACAATGTGGCATCACAGTTTTCAGTAATGAAATTGTAGTGGCAGCTAGTTTTTGTTGGAAAAAAGTGGCATTTAACAAAAATAACACCAGTATCAAACAATTCAAACTAACAAACACCAATAAAGAATTTAGATCGGTGATCGTATTATATATAGATATATGGGACATGCGTTCACATCGGCGGCCGGAGACAACTGAAGCGCGCGCAGGCGCCGCGCGCATATTTACGTTGCCGTTGGAGTGAGACGGAAGATCGGACGTGCCACTCTTGCGATTGCGACGGGTAAGCCGACAACGTAGTTTTGTCAGCTACCCGTTCTGAATATTCGCCATCTAAGAGCGAGATAGATGACATGCCATCGCGGTAGCTTTTGCAAGTTCTTAATGTTTAGGGTAAGCTTAAATCAATCAACTTAGGACTACCTACTTTGTTGTTTTTCTTTAATATGGAAATTGTATATATAGCGATAGATTATTAAAATAAATATTCATTATTCTACTGACATTCGTGTTTAACTGATCTCCTGCCTCGGCCCCCATATTTGGTGACCTCTCGACGCTCACAAGATGCCGGACACGGAGGATAATGCATCACAGAAGCAGCAAGCTCCAGCACCGAAGTCGCCACAATTTCAGCTGCCACAATCTAGCTACGACCTCGCCGGGATCTCCATTCAGTCCAAATTACTGCCGTTTTGGCGCGAGCATCCACGCTTATGGTTTGCGCAGTTCGAAGCAATCGTAGAACCGTTAAAAACCAGCGATGACCAGAAATTCAGATACGCGCTCGGCGTAATGCAAGCAGCCGATATTCAACAAGTCAGCGACATTATTCTTAAACCTCCTACCACCGGCAAGTACAACGCGCTCAAGACACGTCTTCTTTCTGTTTACGAAGAATCTGCATCCAGGCAATTCCAGAAGCTCATCAGCGGTCTCGAGCTAGGAGATCAGAAGCCGACACAGTTATTAAGAAGAATGCGAGAATTAGGCAAGAATATGGTACCAGACGACGGTTTGAAAGTCATGTGGATGAACCAACTTCCAGTGCAAGTACGCACCGTTCTATCAATCAACAATGAGTCATCACTGGATATCCTTGCCGCCATGGCCGACAAGATGCTAGAGCACACCGAACCAGTCACAGTTGCTGCACTCGCGAGAACCTCAGAAGCACAAGCCCCACCAAGCAGTGAGATCGCACTTTTCGAAAAGCTGTCTCAAAAGCTCGAGAATTTGACACTCGAAATTGCAGCGCTACGTTCCGGCGGCCGGCAACACTATCGCCATCCCTTTCGCTCTCGCAGTCGTTCCCGTTCACGATCAAGACAGACGCACGGAATTACACGCAAGCCGGGTGATCCTGGATGGCTCTGCAGATACCACTTCAGATTTGGAGACAGGGCACGAAGATGTGAATCGCCGTGTAGCAAAAAACACAACGCGTCGGAAAACTAATGCCGACACCGACTCTGGCGGGCGTCGGTGTTCCTGCAGTTAGCAACCGCCTATGTGTCATCGATCGTAACTCTCGAGAACGTTACCTCGTAGACACTGGCGCAGAAATATCTGTACTGTCGTCGCATCATAAGAAGAACCAAATATCAAGCACCTACAAACTTTATGCCGCAAACAACACACCGATTAAGACCTATGGGGATAAAACGATCACTCTTAACCTCGGGCTGCGACGAGACTTACGTTGGACATTCATCATAGCAGACATCAAGACCTCAATCCTCGGAGCAGATTTCATCAAACACTACAAGTTACTCATCGACCTAGACCAAAAAAAGCTCATCGACAAGACCACTAAACTTCAAGTCAACGCCGTAGAAGTCTCAACCACTCAAGAAGCCGTCTACTTGATTAGCAGCGACCAAGAATTCTACGATATACTGAAAGAATATCCTGACGTACTTAGACCCATGTCGGTGAAGACACCTGCCAAGCACAACGTGCAGCACTTCATTGAGACGACCGGCCCCCCACTCTTCGCTAGGCCACGCCCTCTGCCGCCCGACAAATATGCAGCGGCGAAGGCTGAATTCGAGCGCCTGATGGAAATGGGCATCTGTGAACCCTCAAACAGCCCCTGGGCGAGTCCACTGCACGTCGTCACGAAAAAAGATGGGACCCTACGAGTATGTGGGGATTATAGACGCCTCAACGCCGTAACGCAACCTGACCGTTACCCGCTACCTCGAATTCAAGACTTTACGTACCAGCTGCACAATAAGAAGATTTTTTCCAAGCTTGATCTGAAGATGGCATATTTTTGGATACCTATGAACAAAGAAGACGCACAGAAAACTTCGATTATTACGCCGTTCGGTTTATTTAAATTTAATTCCATGACGTTTGGCCTTCGTAACTCCAGCCAAACTTTCCAACGATTCATGCACGACGTTCTACGAGGCATAGATGGCTGTTTCTGTTTCGTCGATGATCTTCTGCTGTCATCCGAGAACGAAGAAGAGCACAAGACGCTGCTTCGCCAAGTCCTAGAGCGCCTTGACAAGTACGGCGTGACACTCAACGTCGATAAATGCGAGTTTGGACGAAGAAAAATCAATTTCCTCGGCTATGAAGTCTCATCAGAAGGCATCAGTCCCCCTCAAGAGCGGATTCAAGTTATATCAAATTACCCGAAGCCGAAGACAGTCTGCGAGCTAAGAAGATTCCTAGGCATGTTGAATTTCTACCGCGACTGCCTACCACACCAAGCTGAACTTCAATCGCAACTAAATAAGTACCTCCACAACTCCAAGAAAAATGACAAGACTCCTATTGAATGGAACCCCGAGACAGACGAAGCTTTCATTAAATGCCGCCAAAGCATATTGAAAGCTACGACGCTAGCTTATCCAGTTCACGGCGCTCCGCTGAGTATCATGACAGATGCATCAGACCACAGCCTAGGAGGATTAGTTCAACAGAAAGTTGACAACGTTTGGAAACCTCTGGCATTTTTCTCGAAGGCAATGAGTCCAACACAACGCCGCTACAGTACCTACGATCGCGAGCTGTTAGCAATTTACACAGCTATCAAACACTTCAGACGACTTATAGAAGGCAATGACGTCATCGTCTACACGGACCACAGACCACTTACACATGCACTTACGCGAGCACCGAGCAACAGCGACACCCCGAGACGCGAGCGACAACTGCATTTTATAAGCCAATTTTGTTCGAGCATTCAGTTCATTCCAGGCGATAAAAACTACATCGCTGACGCCTTATCGAGAATCGAAGAAATACATTGTCCCACGGTCATCGATTATGAAAAGCTAGCCACCGACCAGCACGCTGATGAAGAGCTGAAAACGTTGAAAACACACGAAAATCTCAAGTTCATCGCAGTCGCACTTCCAGGCATCAGCCAGCCAATCACGTGTGAGAACTCAACCAACACGCCGCGTCCGTACTTACCTAGTACTTATCGTTATGCTGCATACAAAGCGCAACACGATATAAGTCACTCGGGTGTACGTACAACCAGGAAGCTCATCGCATCGAAATTTTTTTGGCCAGCAATGAACAGAGACGTCGCACAATGGACTCGAGCCTGCATCGGGTGTCAACGAGCTAAGGTTCATCGACATGTCATTCCACCCATCGGCGAGTTCCCGCAATCACAACGCTTCGAACATCTGCACATCGATATTGTGGGCCCTCTAAAAATATCGAATAATTATCGATATTGCGTCACAATGATCGATCGCTGTACGAAGTGGCCTGAAGCAGTACCGGTACGCGACATAACAGCGGAAGTAGTGGCTAAAGTCTTGTACGAGCACTGGATTACAAGATTTGGATGTCCACTACGCATCACGACTGATCAGGGTCGTACCTTCGAGTCCAGCCTTTTCAACGCTCTCCTGAAGAAGTTTGGGACCACGAGAATACGTACGACAGCCTATCATCCGCAAGCAAATTCGCAGGTCGAGAGACTACATCGCACTCTAAAAGCAGCTCTTATGGCAAGGGGACAAGGTTCAAATTGGTCTGAAGAGCTACCGACAGTATTATTTGGACTACGAGCCGCACTACGCAGCGACAATAATTTAAGCCCTGCCTTAATGACATACGGATCTTCGCTACGCATGCCAGCTGATTTTTTCGTACCTACAAAGTCGAAAATTGAAGATGCAGAATTGGTACGCCGCCTGTCAGAAATAATGTCATCACTTGTACCTGTAACACGGACGCACGCCACGCAATTAAGACCCTTCGTGCACAAGGATTTGACATCGTGCACACACGTCTTCGTACGCAATGACACCGTGCGACCGCCGCTCACACCACCTTACGACGGCCCATTCGAAGTTTTGAAACGCTATGACAAATATTTCAAAGTACAAATGCCCCAACGAACCACAGTCGTAACCATCGAGCGTTTGAAGCCAGCCTACATCTACGATGAAGACATCGCAAGCGCCAGCCAGCCTACGGTTTCGAGCCCGGACACGCAGACATACGTAACAAGATCGGGCAGAGTCACGAAACGGATTCGCTTCGCTTGAGAGGGAGTGCTATGGGACATGCGTTCACATCGGCGGCCGGAGACAACTGAAGCGCGCGCAGGCGCCGCGCGCATATTTACGTTGCCGTTGGAGTGAGACGGAAGATCGGACGTGCCACTCTTGCGATTGCGACGGGTAAGCCGACAACGTAGTTTTGTCAGCTACCCGTTCTGAATATTCGCCATCTAAGAGCGAGATAGATGACATGCCATCGCGGTAGCTTTTGCAAGTTCTTAATGTTTAGGGTAAGCTTAAATCAATCAACTTAGGACTACCTACTTTGTTGTTTTTCTTTAATATGGAAATTGTATATATAGCGATAGATTATTAAAATAAATATTCATTATTCTACTGACATTCGTGTTTAACTGATCTCCTGCCTCGGCCCCCATAGATACAAATATTTTAACATAGAAAAAACCCCGTAAATCCTCGCCTAATGCATGGTTCCTAGGACGCTGACCCCGTTGCCCCTCTGGGTTCTTACCATGACGTCTTAACGCGATTCAGTTTAGGCTCTTATCTGTGCTTAGTTGTATAGCAGCGACTTAGTTTAGGTCGTCGTCTGAATCGCGTTAAGACGTCATGGTAAGCCCCCTGTAGTTTTTAGACCTATTGCCGAGGCGTCATTGTGGTATGTGACAGCCCTTACAACTCTTGGTTTCGCACCCTGGAGAGGAGTGAGTGAGGTCGTAACTATTTCCACCATGTTTTGTTTTTGGCGTATATTATGTAGTTGGTATTTAGGTCGTGGTAAGGCCCCTGGACTTTATAACCCAAACAAGGCAAAAAATCTGCAATGAAATCAGTTTCACAGATACACATATTAAATTCTGTGGCCCAAGTGATCTCTAATGGAAAAGGGGTCAAGTCAAATTGGCTCAGCCAAAAAAGTCACAAATGTACGTCACTTGGGTGCGAATACGTGCGAATAGATTACTAACTGTACTGTGTCAAATACTGGTAGTAAGTAAATGGACATTCGCACAGTTAGTATTTCAGTGAGTACGTGTAGTATTTGGTTGGTTCGGTTAGACAATTGTAAAGCACGAATCCAATCATTAATAACATTTTAAGTTCTTACACTACTATATACTAGTACTACCTATATACTATATACTAGGGCGTCTGCCGCGAAAGCAGGCCGCTGGTTCTATCCCAGTGCTTACTCGTCTTGGTCACATTTTATGTAGTATAGGCATCTCTTTGGTTAGGTTAGGTTAGAATTTTTCCGTATTACTATCCTTTGTTTTAGAAAGACTAGATGGCTTTTCCAGTAAAGAAAACTACCAATAACTCCACATATTCTCTCCCCTTCAATTCTCTCGTTTGTCCCGAGGTTATTCACCCCACGCACTACATACGTCAGACATGTTTCACATGTTACATGGACTTGTTACGTCTTGTTCCAACTAGTATGATAATTAATTAATTACAGTTGCCAACAACGATTTGAGGGTAAGTTTCTTCGGTAATGGGTTTGCATATATTATTTCGAGACAGGCCTATAACCGCGACCGCTGAGCGTTAGTGGCCCAGTGGTAAAAGCATGCGACTTTTAATCTGAAGGTCTCGGGTTTGAATCCCGGCTCATACCAATGGGTTTTTCGAAACTTATGTACGAAAATCATGATATTTACTAATAGATTTTCTGTGGAAGGAGGAAAACATCGTTTGAAAACGGGATTAATCCCGATAAAGTCTAGTTTTACCCTCTAGGTTGGAAAGTCAAACTAGCGCCTACGCCAAATCTTGGAATTAGATGCCAAAGTGGACCCCTGGCTCTGTGAGCCGTGGCATTGGCAAAAGTGGAGGGAACCGAATGAGGGCTTTATAACTTGACACTAATCATTAGTGTCTCATTTATCTGTTACCTCACAAAAAGTACCTCAAAAAAACTTTAGAATAGTTGAGTAATTAATAAATAAATATAGATATTATGGGACAGTTTAGTAACTAATTAGTGTTAGTAGGTACCATAGTTTTGTTGTGTAAAATATAAAGAGTGCTTCTTTTTCGCCTTCTGTAGGTACTAAGTTTTTGTATAACTCAATAATGAAAAAACTGATAGGTACCTACTATTGTTCGTCAAAACTAAATCACCATGCTCAGTGCCGAAAATATAACCGGGTTTAAGGATGACTCACACTAGAACGGGACGGGACGGGGCGGGACGGGAAAATCTGAAAATTTCTAGAGAAAGCGTCACGTGACATCCGAGGGCTCCGAGCTATAACGTGATTCTTTCTATAGAAATTGACAGATTTTCCCGTCCCGTCCCGTGCTAGTGTGAGTCATTCTTAATAAGAAAATCTTCTTCCCAGTATTTTCCCGGCTTATGCCACGGCCCAGCGAGCCTGGGGTCCGCTTTGGCATCTATCCCAAGATTATGCGTAGGCGCTAGTTTTAGGAAAGCGACTGCCATCTGACTTTCCAACCCAGAGGGTAAACTAGGCCTTATTGAGATTAGTCCGGTATCTTGATCACAGTCACACTTCTCTTATAATTCGCTCAGTCATCATTCAAACCTATAGTGAGTGTTGTAAATGGCTCGAAAAGTTACGGAAATCTAGTCAATATACGCGATTGAAGGCTGACTCACACTAGTACGAGCTGGGACGAACTGTCAGTTTCTATAGAACACGTCACATGACCTCCGAGGGCTCCGAGCTATCACGTGATTGTTTCTATAGAAATCCCCACATCGTCCCGTCCCGTTCTAGTGTAAGTCATCCTTAAGTGTTTCTTTTCTATGAATACTAATCACGGCAATAGAAGACTAAGTATAACAGTTTAAAGACGGTTTCAGTTTTTTAAAATAAAACTCCTGTAATTAAGTATACCTATAATTAATGCTGTGCATTTTTCTCAACATCATTAAGCACTTAATGGTAAATATGGCTTTATAATGGAAAGATAATCTACAAAGTCTACGGATAAACGCACACTTAAAAAATAAAAAGCAGTACTTTGACTTACGCAAATACCAACGTGAAGAAAAAAACGGTACTAAAGGTTACTTCTCTGATATTCAGATTGTAACTATACCGCTATATGTCGGCAATCTTGTGACCGATTTGGCTCATATTCGAAATATTTTTTTTCTGCATCTCACCTAACTACTTAACCAATTTCATGACAATTCAAACAACGATACTTGAGTAATACTTGAGTTTAATAACACTAGACCCTACTCATAGTGTTGTGTTTCTGTTGGTGAGTAAGATCGCCAGAGCTCCAAGAGGATTCACTGTGTTGACAAGGCTTGCCCCTTTAGCTGTCGACACAGCGAATCCGCCTTTTTTAAACTTTCGTGAGTCATACTGATATTAAATTGCAACGGTTAACACTCACGTATTTTTATCACATTAGGCGTGACGTGACATGTTTCGTTTGCGTCGGGCAGACATCCCATCTACGCCGGTCTCGGGCAGTGATGCTCGAGCCGCGAAGGTGATAACACCACCCTGTCTGTCCGACGATGTCTGCCCGACGCAGACGAAACATGTCACGCCTATTGTGATAAAAATACGTAAGTTAAGTTAACCTTTGCAACTTAGTGCCTTTATTCTCCTTATGTTCAACCTGATTAAATTTTCTTTTTTCAATAGCATACGTCAAGTTAAGATAATAGAGCTAATGCCGGCCATATACTCTCGGGCAATCTGTCAGATCTTCATAGTGGGCGTGTCCGCCGGACATCCGTCAAACAAATTTCCCATACATTTATTGGCAGATCTGGTGGATTTGCTCGAACGTAAATGGCCATCGTATAAGCACAGCGTAGGGATGTTTTCCATACAGTGAGGTAACTTCATACACGGCCAGCGGCTCGGCTCGGTGATCGTGCTGAGGCTCAGGGTTGCCAAAACTATGCGAAAGATATTACAGTCTGATTGCCAATCTAATTTCCATTTTACACCCCTTAAAATAGACTGCCGAATTTGTATGAAAATTCGGCGGCATTTCCTCCCCGCCTACTTCCCCACGCGCCCCCCATCGATGACCCAGAAATCGGCGGAGTTAACCCACTGTATAGAATACATCCTTACGCTGTGGTATAGGTAAGTCTTTCATTTGCACGTACAGGACAAAAAACCATTTACTCCTCACTCCCTCATGAGTTAAGATACTGCGTAAAGTATTTGTACCAAATAACCCGCAAATGGTTAACTTTTAACTGAACCCATTAAATAGTTGAATCTGCCCACTTTTACATTTAACTTTGTTTCTTAACAGCAAAGTAATATTAACCATTAAAATATCGTGAACTTTTATTAACCTCATTTCGTGTTTCCGTTTGTTCATGAAGTTCATATTTAATACCTTTCTAGGAGTTTAATCTTTTTGAGCGGTGAAGCGAGTAAGCTCTCCGAGTTTCTTAGAACCCATAGTTTGTATGTTTGTATAGTTGTGTGTTTGTTCGACGATAGCTCGAGTATCATTGATCGGATCGTCGTGAAATTTGGCAGGTGCAGGTTAGATGATATATAATAGTATTTTCTCAAACATGATCGTAAATGTATGCATTTCTGTCACGAAATGAAGACATGAAGTTTCTTGTTTACGGCTCCCCCCATTTACTTCTTGGCCGGCGGCCGTGAAGTAATGTATGGCGTAAGTATGAACGAAACATTATTGTCCGCTGCTCTAACTTTTTTAATTTGCGTACTAACACTAAACTAACAAAGGAAAAATTACATTCAGCCAACAACCACTAGATACTTGCGACATTAAAAAAAACAAATTCTATGTTTCTATGTATATTTATGTGCGGTTAAACATGGTGCTCGAATAGCTCATTCAAATGGCATCTTTTAATCCGTAGTTTCCTCAGTATTAATCTTCGATTGAGACAATTATTGCATAACAGCTTATGGCCATGTCTTCTTACTCGTTCACAGCGTCTTATACAAAGAGTGCAAAATGCATGCCCTAGATATTGCTTTAAAATTCCTCCCCGGGCACATGTTACACCGTACTTGAATAATGTGGGTCTGCTAAAAATGACCGGTCGTCATGATCTTTTGTTTGCTTGCCTACTCTTTGATACCGTACAGACAAAAACGCCCTCATATCTTTTTAAAAAACTTATATGGCTCTCAAACAACCACCATCAACCCAGAACGTCACGAGCAGTCATGTTACAAGTTCCTAAATATAAATCTGCTGCATTCAAAGGGAGTTTTCGCTATCGTACTACAAAATGTTGGAACAATATTCCTCCGCCGATTCGTCATTTAAGAAATAAATTCTGTTTCAAAATTAAGTATCGAGTACACCTTCTAAATCAACAAAAACTTCATAGTTGAATCTCCCGTCGCTTTTATGTATAAATTTCATTGACTTAACAAGGATGTAAGATGTAACACAAAAAGATGGCCGGCGTGGTTGGCGCAGGCGTGAGGCGCGCGCTCGGCAAAGTCCCAGGCGGCATCGCAAATAAGTATAGAATTTGTATGAAGTTCTATTATAGTTGCCTACAGCGTATCGAAATGAAATATTGTATTTGAGTTGGACTGTCTAATATCGAAAAGTATGAGCTTATAGTTTTGTCTATGTACTCGTACTCGTAATTGGCAGATTAAATTCGGCGAGTAGAAAAAACTATATTTAGTTCGATGTACACTGCTGTTTTTCTTAGGGCAACGCTTGCTTTTCGATTCGTCCGAGAGTGTTGCTATATTTCAGTTTGATGTACATTGCTACTGCGCTGAATGGGCTGTCACACTATAGTTTCACTTGTAACTAACTATGTATGTAAGAAAATCTTGGAATCTTAATTTGACCCACTTCCCGGTCTCTGATTATGATGAAATTTTGCACACTCTCTGAGTTCTGATGACAATACATGACTAGCTAAAAAACGTCATTACAAATCCAATATGGCGGACATCCAAGATGGCGGACAGGCAATTTGAAATGCACCCCCATGATATGGGTATCAAATGAAAAGGTTTGTTGTCAGGAATACGAAAAAAATTGTTTCGTGACTTAAATCCAACATGGTGGACATCCAAGATGGCGGACAGGCAATTTGAAATGCACCCCCATGATATGGGTATCCAATGAAAGGGTTTGCTGTCAGGAATACGAAAAAAATAGTCTCGTGACTTAAATCCAACATGGCGGACATCCAAGATGGTGGACAGGCAATTTGAAATGCACCCCCATGATATGGGTATCATTTGAAAGGGTTTGCTATCAGAAATACGAAAAAAATAATCTCATGACTTACATCCAACATGGCGGACATCCAAGATGGCGGACAGGCAATTTGAAATGCACCCCCATGATATGGGTATCAAAGGAAAAGATTTGCTGTCAGGAATACGAAAAAAATTGCCTCGCGACTTAAATCCAACATGGCGGACATCCAAGATGGCGGACAGGCAATTTGAAATGCACCCGCATGATATGGGTATCAAATGAAAGGGTTTGCTGTCAGGAATACGAAAAAAAATAGTCGCGTGACTTAAAAACACGTAGGTATAATTTATCAGGTTGTGTAATTTTACAATCAAACGAAACAATACTCTCTCCCTAATTAAACATCCCAATTTCAGGATTCAGTAGCTAAAAAGTAAACAGGGGCATTCCAAACGTCTGGTAACCCTAATTGTAACAATCAAAACGTCAAGGTCACGAGTCAAATCTTTTATGTCGGCATACAATTTTGTCCCATTTTTGTCCATTCTTCCGGCACAAGTAAGACGGTAACGTGACATGTCTTTGTTGAGGTTTAGGATTACATTACACGACAGATATTCGCGGCTTTTATAGCCTCTAAAGATTTTCATAGTTACAAGAAACTTAAAAAACTGCACGCTTTGTAAGAAAAATTTGGACAAACGACCAGGACAACAAGTTACGGAAACAATTTACCTAATGCCATAAAAACTGCCAAGTATAAGTAATAATATGTCTTTTTAAAACAAATGAATACTAAATAAATCAAATCAACTTAACCACAATCTAGGGCTGAGCGGTTTTTGAAATTCAAACTATGTGCAATTTACGCTGAAATTAAACATTAAAGAACGGATTATTCGTGTATATTAACACCTGAACCTACGTTTCGAGCCCTCGTTCGTTCGATCGTTCAATCATTCGTTTTCACAGGGTTAAGATGATGACTGCGAGAATGCGAATTTTCACCGTCAATCAAAAAAGTCACTTGTGTAAATTACCTACGATTGAATGAATAACATCGCGTAAACAGAAGTCAATATGCTCCCTGTCGAGGTTTTCCCGAAAAATTACAGTATGGGGTTCTTCAAAAAAGGAGTGTACTAGATTTTAATGGGTCGGCAACGCGCATGTGATCCCCCTGAAGTTGCAAACGTCCATAGGCTACGGTGAACGTTTTCCATTAGGCGGGCTTGTTTGTTTGCCACCGTTGTGGTATATAAAAAAAAACAATATCTTCATATTTCAAAAAAGGGTAGATTTCAAAAAAAGTTTACATAACTAACACAATGGAATATTCACAAGAATGTGACACAAAATGCAGAAAATATCACAATGGAAATTATAAGGACTACTTCACAAGTACAAAAAAAATTGTTTTATGTGAAGATACTATAATTGATTTTCATAGAACTTGGAAATTATTGTTTTTATTTGTAAATTTGGCAAATACATGGAAATAAAAGAACATTTAAAAAAAAACACTGAAACATTCAAACGCGACGAATTGCGAACCTCCTCTTTTTTGGAAGTTGGTTGAAAATTGTAATGTGAACGATCCTTAAGTTTAGTTACGTAACACAAAAATCACACAATGGAAGCAAAAATGGGTGTCACCTAGTGTTTCACCTCATGTAGACCAAAGAAGACAAATAATTTCTGGATTTGTGGATCCTATGTGTATAGTCAACTAATTTATCTACCGAATATGTAAAAATACTGAGAAAAAACAATAAGCTTCCTGCTTTAAACTTAGATCCAAATTTGGTAATTTTTTCGACAAAATACAAAAACACACTTTACCTCACCACTGCGTGAAAACCAATAGATACCGAAATATGCGCTGGCGTCGGGGAAACCTAGAATTGTTGCCAGACGTTCTATATCAGTGGTGTGTTCATATTTCGCATTTAACCGTTTGATACGGCGTAACACAGCTGTGTAACACAATGGAACGAAATTTGTCCCCGAATTTCAACATAGGATTTTGTTAAACATATAATACAGAAATCGTCAAAAAATGGTTTTCTAGAAACAACTGTGTATATTAAAGAACCCCCACACGATTCATTTCAATGCTAAAGTTATGAATTTTTGTTTACCGCGGGGTGTCGTGAGGACATATGAATTTTGTATGGGAGAAAAAAACAATATTTAAGTTTTTATTTTTTCTAACATACTTTTACTGATTATATTCTTTAACGGTATAAAAATCCTATTAGAATATAAGGTGTGCTATATCATGAATTATTTGGAATGCGTGTAACTGCAATATTTATTTTTATACAGATTTTTTAATGATGAGGACATTTTTCTTTTTGAAATGTACACTTTTTTTGAAATCCACCCTAAAAATAATATCGATTTATCGATTTCACCTTCAACGGTTTTTTTACGTACATAAGTGCATTGTAATGTGCCTAAATTGAAAAATAACGATATTTATTATTATCAACCCCTCGCATTGCAAACTCTGTTAAGTTGTTGACTGACCAATTGTAACCCCTACTGCTATCCTTTTTGGGACAACAAGGCTTTCAATTGTTTAGTGTGCTTTTAGTAATAAAAAGCGTCAAACTAACTAATTAACTTTCGACACGTGTATTCCTTGCCTTTAGATTAAAGTGTCTTAAAAGGCTTCTGCGCTGTTGGCTTCGGCCCCTCGCACGCCTTTCAAAGGTCCGGGACCCCATGGTCCCGAGATATGCCAAAGACAATCTACAAATAATAATAATAAGTTCTACCAATAGTCAGTTAAGGGCGTCGGAGCCCTAGGCCTCTACTTACCTACTTATATATAGTAGGTACTCCGAATTCGCTCTAAAATGTCCCATGATAGGTACAGTTACCATAAATAGGTAAAAGCATTTTAAATGTGCCTCAAATCAAATTCTGAATATAAGTCCGACCCCAGATGTAAATAACACTAATAGAGTGATAAAGCTCATAAATGTAATTATGTTCACATTTCACTGCTAAACAACATAATTGAATTCATCAAATCCGAACATCAAATAAAAAGCAAGAAAACAGACGCAAACATCGGCGTACCCAACGTTTACATTTCCGAAATGGAGCACCATCAAACGAATACCGAGAACCCGGGCTCTAATTACAAAAATACAGACCGAGATTCATTAAATCGGTAAGGAAATTAAACCGGTAGTAATCCGAATAGTTGCCGACAGCCCGACACCTTAAAACGTTATCGGTAATGGTATTCAGGGGTTGATTCTACGGTAATTAAGGCAGATAACATGCGCGGAAAGTTTAAATGATTTTATTTGCTAACGTCAAAACTGAAAACCGATGATGTATTGCGAATTGGCGCAACACTAGTAAAATTCAAATTTCGAATATCGGATCTGAAGATGGCGGGACTGCGCGCGAAGTCAGTCGAGCTTCGGCGCTCGTGTAGATAGAACGTATGTTCACGTCTGTTTGCCTCGCGCGCGGCGTTACGATCGTAAAACCACCCTTGATACGTAACAGATGTCTTTACATCGTGAAATGGATTTCAGTGTTTTGTTAAACGTGTTTTAAATTTGAATTTATTGGGAATCAGTGTGTGATCGCTAGGATTTATTGTGACGGATCAGTGTTTTAGATTTTTATCGGTGTTGTGTTAGTGTTTTCATGTTTTGTGTTAAAATAGTGAACTGAGCCGCTATTGGAATTGTCGGGACGTATAAACAGGTTGGTAGACATTATAATGATTGCAAGTTGTAGAATTTATCCGAAGATATGTACGCAAATATGCATTTTAGTTTTGCGGTAAATGCTGACAAGCATTTTATTACTGAGCGCTGCGTTTTATATTCTCTAATTTAAATATTAAACTTCATACGAGCGTTTATTTGCTGGATTCGGTTAGGTAGCAATAAAACCGGTCAATAAAATATTCAGCACTTATTTATTTTAATGCAATAAAATATGCAATACAAACTGTAAGTACTTAGATAAAGCCATTGAGAAATAAGTCATTTCTACAAGTTAGGTCGGTATGTAAGTCTATGCGCTATGAGGAAGTTTGATAAATGATAATGATTATTATTTCTGACCTTTCGATGAAACAAATCAAATTATTTAATTAAATATTTTGACTTGTTATTTCATTTTATTTCATTTATTAATTCAGCAAACATAATTATTTAAATTAACATGCAATGCAAACATACAATTTAGTACAATAATACAATTCCACTAGTTTATTAAAGTTATTACAAAAATAATAATATTAAGATTAAACAATGTCATCAAGATATTAAATTTCTACACAAGTTAGGCATAATCGCATAACTATTTCAATTATATCAGTTGTAAATAATCTAATAAGTTGACAATAATTTTGTATCAACTGCATTTCCTACAAAATAGTCATTAATAACTAAGAGGAATCAAATTAAAGCATTATTCGGGAAATGTCTAAGTACTACTCGTAAATTTGGTACGATGTCCTACTTAAATAAATATCTTTATCATCTATTAATTCATTCGCTGAGTAGTAAGCTTTTTTTAATAGAAACTGTTTTCTAGTCTTGAAGATATGACTGTTAAGTGTCTCTTTAAATTCGGTCTGCAGTTTGTTAAAGAGATATATAGACTGGTAGCACGCAGTGTGTATAACGATATTTAGCATGAGAACGATCTTATTTCGTAGATTTTTCTTTCGAGACAGCAGGCGGACCTTTCTTTCACTCTAGCAAGCGGATCTTTCTTCTATTATATACCTACATACTCGTATATTGAGATAGATGTCATATACTAAAGAAAAAGAGCAACACCATCGGAGGCGAAGCCGAGGATCACACTCGGGTCTTGGGTCGGAACGGGATTGCATGTACTCGAGAAATTCGCCAGCGTTCGTTGAGACCAGATGGCCTAGTGGTTATGGCGTTAACCGCGTAAGCTGAAGACCTAAGTTCGACCCTTGGCTTGGCCTCCGGAAGGTGTTGGTCTTTTTCTTTAGATTATGACATCAATTTCAATTTGTTATTTCTGTCTTACTAATAGGTATTTGTAACTAATAACTCTAATTACTCAATTGGTTTGTAAAACTTCAGACATAACATAATTGCTTCGTAAGACCATTTCCAACTTTGAGCCAAGGCAATTACATATTATTTACCAAAAGTACTTACCCAAAGTTTGATAATAATTGGTCCGTGGGACAATTTATAGTTGTCCACATTTGTATCATTTTGCCGTATCGTATACCTGGGTGGGTATTAGCGATGTAACGAACATACGTATTCGCGAATATTCGCATGTTTTCAAAAATTCGATTATATTTCGAGTATTTCATACATTTTAAAGAGTATAACTTTCTCTGTTTACCTATACATATACCCAGGTATCAAAAATGTCACTAAGTGTCACCAATGAGAAAGAGCAAGATGCAAATACTTTCGAATCGACAATTCGATCCTGAATGTCAAATTAATCCAACTGACTCACTAGGACGAAACGGCGAAAAACCCTCTTGTTGATGTTATCAATATGAACTATTATTGAGAAAACAACATATTTAGCACGGTGGTCCCTAGAATTTACCTGAGATAAATATGGAAGTGAGTAAGAAATAATGTATTTTTAATCTACTTTCACTATGAAGATCTGACGGATTGCCCGAAAGTATATGGCCGGCAAAAAGCAGATAAGATTGGAGAAAAAAAAAGGGAGGCATAGGTATATATTTTAAATAAATCTAAGTTCTGGCAGACTCTGGTTTGTCACTGAAACCGACAGAAATGAAAGATATTAGTAAGATAAAGTCTGACATATCCTACTAATATCTTTCATAATTTTTTGGATAACTCAATGGATCGCCTAAGTTACTAGTTTTTACTTAGATACTTTTGTCACCTTTACCTATTACTTTTTTCGTTAAAGTAAGAACATTCTGATTAAACCTTCCGTAAGCCTTTAGCGTTATCTAAATTATTTTTAATCGCTCCAACATTTTACGTCTTCCAATTAAAGACCTCTTAAGAAAAAAAGAACGTTGAAAACGGTTAAAATTTTAAAGTGTTCTATTTTTAAAGCTATGACAGCTGAGAGCGGCTGACATCTTACTTTTTCAGATGACTAAGGAGATTATTTTCCTTTTTTGCGAGGAAAAATCTCTCCGTAAGAAAGTGGAAAAGGGTATGTAGAACGTCGGGTATATAGTAATAGTGAAAAAAGGTTTTTCACACACCCTATTCATAAAACGGTTTTTTCTGTTCAAGCTAGGACTGCTAGGAGGGATCAAAGTAGCACTATCTGTTCAAGGACATCAATGGTGGTCGAAGGCATCTTGGTGTTGGTATGATGCTGTTTTTGGTTTTGTTTATTTCCTCTTACTCGGAGTTGGTGTGAAAAGCAGTATGTGTCGCACGGTATCAAAATTATTTTCGTCTCGGGCGTTAACGCTTGAATCCCTCATTACGCTCAGGATTCTACTTTAGAATCCCGCAGTACGTTCGGGATTCTATTGAAGAATCCATCACTTCATTCGGAATTCAATGTACGCCCTCGCCGGAAATATATGATTTTGATTCCTTGTATGATGAATGATGATGTTATCTACTATTTCACTTTGAAACCGTGGCTAATACATAGTATAAAACAAAAATTGGCATTGATAGAAAATCCTCCTTGTCACTCATATGCAAGTGTGACAGAGATGGAGATACAAATCCGCAATCGTTCGATTTTCGTGGTACCTAGCCCTGGTTACGGATTACGGAACAAATAGCAAGTATGTAGTATTTTATGGAACCGATTACGACTACCAACATTGCCGAATTTTCGTTTTCTAGAAACTTCGAAGTTTGATTTATGTCTAACCTAACAACTGTTCTCGATTTATAGGTCTTTCGGGACGCTATAACTTTTATAGTCCTGATGTAGGTCGTAGGCTCTGCTTTGATCGGATCTATATTTGATTTGATCTAATATTGAATGAATGAATGAAAGTTTATTGGTAAAAATCAATATTTTACATGTCAGACATAAAAAGCATATTTACAAACATTCTTATAACTTTCATATGAATTAAATCAATAATTAAACACTAGTTAAAAAGCGGTCCAATTTTATAACATAAAAATAATATGTAAGTAGTTTAATCTACAAATTACAGTTTCATTTGGTGACTTAGTTATTTTTATTAATTAAAACAAATATAATAAGCTATTATTATCTCCCAAAAAGAATAATCACTTACATTGGAGTTTATCTGTAAAAAATTCATCAGTGCTGTAATAAGCCTTATTTAAAAGTAGGTTTTTTAAGTTCCTCTCGAATAGTTAGTCACTAACAGAATCAACTATGGACCTGGGGAGTGAATTATATAGCTTAGGGCCCATAACACAGAGCGACTTCCCAACCTTAGCCAGTCTGCACCTCGGGACGAGTATGAAATTTTTTCGGCGAGTGCTTCTGGCTCGAGTGCAAATTTCGTATTTGTGTAAATGTTTCCTTACGTGAGTACAAACGACCAAAATGTATATACAAGGTAGAGTGAGTATCTTGTGTTTTGTAAATAATTGTTGAGCAGGGTGGTCATGGGGTTTTTTATCAATTAACCGTAGTGCCCGTTTTTGTAATTTAAATAGTCCTTCGCGATCTGCTGCAAAAATGGCAAACTTTTGCGTCAAAATTACTTAAACGGATTGTTTAATCCTTTTTCTACATTTCCGACAGACTTTTACTATTTAATCAATCGGACTGAGTTGGCATTGTCACCGTGGAATGCTCATATTTGATTATCATATATCTTTGATCAAAGGTGTATATGCCTCCCTTTTTCTCCGTCGCCCGTCCATATATTATGATCATTTATATGGTATAGTGTAATATTGGCATGTAGATATAGGTACATGCACCCTTTTCAAAGTACGTGGTTTAGCCCAATTTAAAGCAGGGCAGTTCCCTCAAATCCTTCCGACCCGAACCTTTTTAGCCCTTTTAAAAACAAAGGTGTCGACAAGACTTAACTTTGTAAAACCGATGTGAACAGAATACGTACGTGTGTGACTGGATAGCTGGCGTTGAAAGAACGAGTGAAACAATAAGCAATGAGAGTCGTTTACAATTTTAACGGCAGTTCGGTATAAATATGAATCCAAAATTGTCTAATTTGACAGTTTTATTTGTAACTGACTTTGTATCAGTGGAGTTTGCGGTTTGATACCTACTGTATAAGAAACCAATAGCTACCTAATTTATTAAACTTACCCCTTTTGTGGCATATAAAAGCTTGCGAAGACTAATAACACCGTCAGCTAGCATTGAGGCTTTTAGTTCTCTAAGTTACTTACTCATTTATTTAGAATATTAATTTTTCAATTTTACGGTTGACTAAATCAAATCCACAACGTAGGCTTCGTCAAGTACCTATGTCGATACAAACCTAGATCAGCAACAGGCATCGTCATCACACTAAAATAGAAAATCTCTACACTAGAAATAGAAAATCTTCTCGAAATTCAACATGTTAGCGATCCTACCAATATCAAATCTGTACATTTCGTCGAGTAATTTCTTACTTCGTGTTCGTTGAAATAAAGGCAGTACAATCCTCAAACCACTTTATATTTGTTAGTAAAGTCTCGTAAACCTAAATCGAATTATAGTGATGTACTGTCAACCAATTGGAACCCTGAAAGTGAGGAATTCCGTGTGTATAGGATAAAGATTTAAAAAATAAGTACTTACTGGCAGACGTTGGGTTGTCAGACTATAATAATAGTAACCTATAATAGTAGTTTGTATAGTTTACCTAGATATTAAGTAGATTAGAATAAACAAGTCCCAAGGATGTACCACAGCGATTTTGATCTGTGTGACGGATGTATTAATGTCCTTAATAAATATAACAAGTTGATTCTCTAGCTTAAATGTTAATAAGCTGCACGATAAAGCGAATTTCCATTTTTAGTGCCACATTTTTATTAGGTATTAAAATGTGTAACTGGTAAGAGTACTTCGGTTCTAAGTTCTAAATATTATTTGGTTTTTTTAATGTTATGATATGGGACGGAGTTAATTTTAGAATAATACGGAGGACCGTATCGGTAATTATGGAAACAGATAAAACACCAAGTAACTGTAATATAACCACAATCGAAAACGGGCTATTTACCATGTATGTTTGTTTTATTGAGCATATATTTCGGCACTGTTGCAAGCGCCATGTTCACTGAGCTTTGGCATGAGCCGGGAAAACGCTATTCAGAAAACTTCGATAAATTTCCATCATATTTCTATGAAGTCAATCTGCTTTCATTTTTTATAACGCAATAAATATTTACCATTGAAAGGGTTAACTTTAAATTCAACCATGAACAACTTCCCAAACCCATATTAAAAGGTCAGTAGGTTGCCGAAATAATGCATTTCAACACCATTGTCACCTGCCCGCAGATTTGTTAAAAGCATTTTTAATGGCCCGAAAATGGGACAAAGGAAATGAATTATGGCTTCAAAAACGCCTTTTAATTGTGGATTGGCCGAAAACCGAAAATTGACCCTGAGATTTTGCACAGGGAAACAGTAGGTCCGATTGCCTACTTTTCCGAAATGCCGTCTATATAAATTATAACCTTTATTTTTTGTAACCTAAAACAATGAACCAACCAGGAGTTAACAACATTAGGGCCCTACAAACGATCCGCCCGGATCGTTACACAGATAAGACATACCTATAGACATATCCTGTATCAGATTTATGGTAAACATGGAAATGCTATCAACAGCAATTCTACTAGTTTTACACGCTAATCCTTTCAACGTTCCAAAATAGTTGATAGATGTCGAATGTGGTATTTACATTATACGTAAGAACAACACTAAAATAACCTGTTTTTACTATAGCAGTCAAGAATAGTGCTACAGAAACAGGGTAGAAATAAAGTGGAAATGTAACAGAGTGGTAACATCAATTCTCTGGGCAAATATGTCATTATTTTCGTAAACAAACATATGTCAAACAGTAGACTTACTGCTCGCACTTATGAGTCAGAATGAGATGCATAAATAAATGCACAGTACAATGTTTCCTGCTAAAGCTCACTGGCGTTTTACGTAAATGTCGACGTTTCTCTGTCGCACTCGCACTTATGCGACATATGAGACGCACAATATAAAAAGGAGTTAAAGTTACTAGCTACACGCTAGACGAGGCCCAGACGATATGAGCTAATTTTTAGGGTTCCGTACCTCAAAAAGAAAAAAATATAGAATTTTATAGAATCACTTTGTTGTCCGTCCGTCCGTCTGTCCGTCAAGACCCTTTATCTCGGGAGTGCGTGAAGGTATCGAGTTAAAATTTTAACTATATACTAAAGTTTAAGGTCCCTTGAAACCGTATTCCGGGTTTTCCGAAATTCATCCCCTAAGGGATAAAAAAGGGGTTGAAAGTTTATATGAGGTGTGAATAATTTTTCAGGTTGCAGACTTGGAAACTTCGTTTGTAGACTTTCTGATAATGTATAAGAAAACCATATTCCGCGTTTTCCGAAATTCATCTCCAAAGGGATAAAAAAGGGGTAGTGGGGAGTTTTAATCATTTTTATGATGTACGGAACCCTCGGTGGGCGAGTCTGACTCGCACTTGGCCGGTTTTTTATATTGAAAGCGTCACGTGATCTCCAAGCTATCGCATGGCGCTTTTTATAGAAATTGACACATATTCCCGATTCCCGCTCTGTATGGTCCCGCCCATCCCGGTCTAGCGTTTAACAAGCAATATGTAACCTTTAGCTATAGGTAAGTATGTAACTCGTTCCTTACGTATCGCGTTCGTGGAATAAGTACGCAATATATTTTAATTAACATCAAAAAGATGTGAACATAGAGAATAATATAATTATGAAGTTAATTAAATTTATTCATGAGTTTTATTAATGGCTTAGGAGTGCTTCATGCTTATGCCGTTATTCTTAAACATAGTACCATAAATAGTTAATTAACATTTTGCTTTGTATTTTATAAATGTTTTTGTAGCAATGTGCCTCTATTATAATATGCCTAATATAAGGTATATAAACGGTAGCGACGTACATGCGGAAGAATATATTATTAATGTATTTAGTAATTACCTATTTATACACACATTGTTACCCACTGTAGCTGTACGTATGAAAAGTAACAAATTAGTATTGATCACTTTACAGTATATTAGCAAACATACTTCTAAATTTTAGCTGAATATACCAAAAATATGTTTTTTTTTTATAAACTGAAATAGATGTCATACACTGAAACAAAAAAAACAATTGAGTTACTAAATATTTTTTATAGAATAAACCTACTGTCATTGTTACTCATTTACCGTTTCACAGGATTTGTTCTAAATGAAACCCCTCGTTACCACAACGACATAACCGCCTCTATCGTTCACACTAATAATACCCTTTTCCTCCAAGTTGGTTGGAAGATATTTTATTCGCAAAGGCCGAAGGTCACCGCCTATGGGAATCCCGGTTTCATAAGTCTGCTTAAAAGGATTTTGTATGATAATTAAATTTGTTTTCCGTTATGCCTGGAATTTATGACCTACCCCTTTTTCAGACCGAATAAAAGCCTTGTCTTTAAAAAGAGGTTTAAATTCAACTCCACATTTTGTTCGTTCGGATCGTAACATACATGTGATTGTTTTAAGAAAAAGATTGCCATTTGGTCGGATGTTCAAAAGTGCACTGTAACATGCCTTCTTCAAAAATACATATTTTGATTTTTGTTGCAAATGCCATAAATATTCGTCTAGAAGTGAAACTTGACGACTAGCGACAAAGTGGTATTTGAATAAAAACAAACACATGTTATTATTACCTACTTTACTGTATTTTAAATACTTAGTACCTACCTACATTTGATATGTTTTACATGATTTATTGTATTACATGATTTTTTATTTATTACACCACAAACAATAGATAAGCAAATGCATAATCAATAAAAAAAACAACCTACCAATAAAAAAATTGGTTCAGGTCTTCTGAGCTAGGCAGGGTCTTTAAAAGGCTGGCCGCGTTGCCCCGTTGGATAGCAATGCTGATTCGCTGGGCAAAATAGTGACTAGCGTTCTGGTCACCAGAAGCCTCAACCAGGCGTGAGGCGATGTCTTTAAAGGCACTTGTCCCACCAGCGGTGATCGGCGATCAGCGAGTAGCGTTTTTTCTTCGCGGGCGAGTGATTCTCTAAGGAAAAGTACTCGCCGGAGTGATTTTCATAAAAATATCCATCTCTTTTATTTGCACAGAAGCGATTATCTTTTGGTCGTTTCTTGGGCGAGAAAATCGCCGACAGCTCATCGCTTCCTCGCGCTGGATGGGACCACTGAGACTTTCTTACATTGAGAATCATTTCTAATATCTACTTGAATCTATCCGGAAATAATATCAAACACATTGCTTTCTTAATATATTCTTATCGATATTCTATATAAACAAACCAAACTGTACCTTAACACCAACATCTACAGTCCAAATTTATCTCCTCATCATGACAGTGCCTATTCCTTAAGGGCATACATTTCTACGAAGACCACGTCTCTTAATACTTTTTAAAAGTAGTTCAGTGCAAGCCATTAAAAGGTTTACGTCTATTGTAATAAAGTCTACATTTGTATCAGTTTTATAGCGTAGATATCTGAGTAGAGGTGTGTAATAAATATCGTCACAATGAAAAAATCACCGTGACTCGCCGTCTAATAGTATCACAGTGACTGAACGCTGGGGATCGACTTTACAAAATCTCGTTGCTTGTTCCTTCGTTCCTGTAGCTATCTTCGCCAATCCGTTAAAAACGCAGTAGCAGTAGGACAAAAAACTATATCTATCCCTTTTTTTGGGGTGCTAATACTAGCGTAAGAAGAATACAGTATGATGCTCGCTTACCTACTGTAAGCAGTATTCATTCGGTGGTTAGACTTTAGTACCACACTCGTTGTTGCTAAGTTGGCACTGTTCGGCCACCGACGACGTACCAAATGCAAGGTGCGAGTGGGACAAAGTGATCGACCTGCTCACTCACTCACCGTGATGCAAGTGACGTTGATTTTTCACTGTGACTTTTTAGGAACTGGAACATCAGTCACGGCGATAAAGACGCTTTTCCCTATCTCTAGTAGATATCTTAGTGATTCTACTGAATTAAGATTCCTGTGAACGAGGGTTTGTAGATAAGCTCAGGGTGATTTATATTTAATCTAGCCTAATCTGATGGTGTTGTCCCTTTCTAGCCTGTTCGTATTAATGGATAAGAGAGGGATGGAATGGTGTGAGTCTTATCGGCGTGCGTGTGTTGAAGAATCTTTTAGATTGTTGGTGAAGTTTTATAGGAATCCAAGTTAATATATGCGTACGTACGTACCCTATAACACCTTGCAAATGTATCTGTATCTAGATTAGGTACTATATAGTTCGGCATATTTTTATTTTGTTGTCGTTTTTTTCGCGTCATATTTTTATGAAATTTGGTGAGTAGGTAGTAGGTAGGCTTATTCTCTTCAAGATAGTCCCAATTTCCCAGTAACTCAATGGGAAATTCAGTACAATTTTTTTTTCGCGCATTGAGATTTCGTATCTTTTTAGCGTATAATACGGAACTCTACATACTCTACTTTCATAAAAATCTGACGCGAAAAAAAAAATGACAACAAAATAAAAATATGCCCAGATAGGGAAACAGATACAGGATACGGTTTAAATTTGTCTTTTGTTTCCGCGATTGTTATTCATTGAAATTAAACACTTTAGAACGGATTAATCGCGTTTATTAACACCATGACCCTCGCTATCGATACAGTCGCGTGCAAGTCACGGCAAGCAAACTAGTCACACGCAAAATCTGACTTTTAACACCATGACCCTCGCTATCGATACAGTCGCGTGCAAGTCACGGCAAGCAAACTAGTCACACGCAAAATCTGACTTTTGTGTTATTGTTATGTTTTATGTAACGAGTATGTTGGGGCAAATCCCTATAACGATCAAAGTACATGAACTTCCCGTGTCGGACTTATTATCTGGGGGCAGGGAGGGCAGTGCCCCCAACAAGTCGAGCAAACAAATCCATCCTTTTCTCAAAGCAGCTCAGGCGATTTTCAAGCCCCTGCTGTAATTTCGCGCTAGAACTATAATATAAATATAGCTAGAACCCTGAATTTTGAGGGACCTGTTGGCTATGTCAGGATATAGATATATTCTAAATAACTTTCAATTGTAGTTTAAGAACTATCGAACGTCAAACTTCCTTAGTTTGGACACTCACTCACTCACTCACCGATCATCAAAACTCTAAAGTACTTCTAGAAGGTACAGAAACTCCAAATTTTAAACATGAGTAGTTTATAGACATAGAAAATTCAAAAAAGTTGAAGTTTGTAATTCCATATAAGTACATACGATTACAAAGCTATTTATGTAGTTCATGCACATAATAAACCTACAGGTAGGAACAATACACTACGTTATCAGTATAAATATCAATTATATGTATAGATGCTGGCGGCGGCGTGCAGTGGCGGGCGTGGTATGTGAGGGCAGGATGTGTGTCGAGAACGACACAAGACAAAAGATGATCGATTCGAGTTCGCGCGGAGAGTTCCATAGGCCTGGCGCCTGATGTAAACTCTTAAAAAAAAAAAAAAACAATTAAAAAAAAATATATTTTAATTTCTGGACACAGTGTCGTGTTTTTTTGTAATTGTTAATTCATATAATAAACATTTCTTTCTTTCTTTCTTTAAAATAAAGTTTGAATTTACCATAACCGACATCCCTTGTTATCTTAAAACCCTTTATAAAACCTTTCCCAATTTTGAGGTAAATAATTTTCGCTGTAATAAGGTCATAATTTATCAAAGAGGACATTCATTAGGCGCAGCCTTTTAACTTTGGTAAAATATTTAATTTCAAGGGTGTACCTACTGGGAAGTTTATCTTTGAATATTTTAATTAAAGGAAGAATAAGGATATCATATACGTACGTGTAATTAAACGAAGTATTTAATGTATGCATTTTAGGGTTCCAAAAAGTAATTTTTGAAACAATAATGCGCCAAGAAATTAGAGCCGGCGTAGTTGTTTAAAAATATTTTGGAAAATAAAGGACCCCTCAGCAACCATAGGGAAAAAGTCGTTTCAGTCAAATGTCACGTAATTTTATGTATGTTATGTATTCAAGTCTTAAAAGTATTTTTATAATGCCACAACCACAACACTCTCTAAAGTATACCTTCTGAAATAATCAATTTAATTTTTAATACTAAATATATGTATGTTACCTAATTAATTAATCTTAACTGAAGCATAAAGGTGCAAAACAGATATAAGAAAACTAATAATAAATAAACCGAGACTTAATAACACTAAACTATATTAAACTTAAAATATACCTAGAAATATATCTTAATTTGACTTTATAATATCGATTTTATAAAACACGTCGTGTAAATAGAAAAATACTTATATAAGTACTTTATTTTTACTAAAAGTATACTTCGGAGAGAGTTGCGTCCTAATAAAAAAATATAATAAATACATAGAAAACATCCATAACCTAGGACCAAATATTCATGATAAACACACAAATAGGTGCCTTGACCAGGATTTGAACCCAGGACCTCCTGCTTCGTAGGCCACTACCAACTAGGCTAGGAGGCCGATATAATTCTGAAAACAGAATATAAAAATCCCTTTATAGAGCTGTACCTGCAGTATTATCTCCGAGTTTTAATCAAAGGTTATTAACATAGAGAGTATATTTGTTACGGATAATGTATTTTGTGATTAGACAGAACACTTGTAAAGCCGGTGACAAGGGTACTAGGCTGGATGGTGCCATGCAACATGATTGTATCTTGAAATGTATGCCAATGTAACGACATATTTAAATGTTTATTTTCTTTTTAACGTGTAAATTGGTTTTATGAATAAATGACTTATGACTTATGAAAGTTTGATCAGTGTCCTTTAATATATTCTAGCAAAGCAAAACTTAGAGTCTCTAAACTAGAATTGAAAACAACACTTAACAATTATAATCAACTTGATTAATATCACAACAATTACTCGTAAATCTTGTAGTGGTATCTGTAGTAGAAACTACCTGATAAGTGATAAATATTTCAAATTCTTTTGATAAATGTCCGATTAGCATCAAATATAAGTAGGTATTAAATTCTTGATTTAATTTATATATTAAATACTAAATGTTGCGCTTTGGATAGCGCAAAAAATGGTCAAGGGGTCTATAATGCGTAAAATTTGTAATTTTTATTTCGAGTGATTAAATGATACGTAATTGGTTTAGAATAACTTATTACTTGGAACTAGTGTGCATAACACCATCCACGGCTAGTGTCGGCTATCAAATGAGGCATTCACACGCAAATCGAACATTCTATAAGGCAAATGACCCAACTATTCTAATTTGCTGACGGCATAGTCCCGTTCGTAAATATCTGTACATCTCTAAACCTTACTCCCTTGTAATAAGATGCACAAGTGTGTACTCATTTATGACCACTAATTTATAGGTTGTTTATGTTCCTTACCGGGTTTTCATTTAAATTGAATATTAGGGAGATTTATATGAAAGATATGAAATGTTTTTGTAAATTAATGAATATATTTGTAGTTACACACGAATACTTGTTAAGTAGAGTTTAATTTAATGTAATTGTGCTGGGGCGTGTTCAATGAAATTTAATGTTTAACTTAGGTTCACTCTGCAATTTGATGAAAACTTTAATAAAACCGGCCAAGAGCGCGTCGGACCACGCATTATGAGGTGGACTTTTTTAGACTTACAAAAAGATCATCTCGGAAAATATTCGATTTATCCAATTTTGGTTCAAGGAACCTTAAAGTTATTTCTACAGACGTATCAGATGGCGTACCACAAGTAGATTTTGACTGACATTTATTTGCACCCTATGCCCTGTAAATATTTTAAGTAGCGGTACACAACATACACCTTTCGCTATAATATCACTACCATATACTTTATAGTTACTGAGAAAAACCGCTGTGATATACGGACGGATGGACAGACGGACTGGACGAAACTTAACGGGCTGCCATTTTGGCTACGGAACCCTAAAAATTGAAAGCGAAACATGGGGTACAGTCACCTCCAACAATATCTTTCTATGAAGGCCGCAAAAATATCTGCCTATCTTTTTTGTACAGCCATAAAAATGTGTTACATATTTTGTGGAATATTTATACTGTTGAATAATAATAAATAGTTCTGTTGCAGGTGACTGTACTACTATTTCCGATCAGAAGAAATTAATGATTCAGCCAAAAGGTGGCTAAAGACGATTCGTAATGAAAAATCGATTCCTTTTAGTAAATAGTACTCGACTTGGAGGGGGCACTGCCGTGCCCCCCGATTTAAGTACCTTCTAGACATCATTAGGCTTTTAGCTCGTTAGGAACCCCCAGGAGTAATATTATTTATGAACGTCAAAAAAGGACTAGTTCGAAAAAATATAAACGTCATTCGTAAATGTTAGCACCTGCGCTCATTAAAAATAATATAACAAAGAGCACTAACAAAATAAAATCACTAACTAAGATCGTAACTGAGTTTTGAATATGTACATGTAGAAAACTAATTCTTAACATGAAAATATACACGGTGTTTGTGAGTATTGCGAGAGATTTTAACCACGAATTCCTGAGGCTATAGGAAGTAATAAATCTTATATGAACTTAGGTCGATATACGAGTTATTTTTTTTTTCATATTTTCATACACAATAATTGCTAATCTAGTAAAAACGTGCCTTTAGAACTGGATTTGACGTTTACAGACAAATTAGATGGTCTCGTAATGTCGCAATCGTAAAGGTGTTTTATAGAGGACATTTCATTGCAATATTTTTACAGGAAAATGGATATATTTTGAAAGCCAGCCGGCCGAATTGAGCAGACGTTAATTCGGTTTAAAGATACATTTATTTCTCATAAGAAATTACATTTCACTAACACGAGAAATATTATGTATAACTAAAAATTAATTTCTTTTGAGTTTCTTCAAAGACCTATCGAAGAGACTCAGAGACGCCACAGGAGACCCAAGAGCTGGCAGCTTCCTCGCTCAACGGATAAGTCTTGCAATCCAGCGAGGAAATGTTGCCAGCGTCCTCGGTACCATGCCGCAGGGGCCTGTTTTAGATTTATTTTAGTTTTTATTTAGTTTTATTTTAGTTTTTATCTAGTTTTATTTTAGTTTTTAGTTTAGTTACACTTATAAATTTAAATTTGTGTGTTTTAGTTTTAGTTTATTACAATAAAGTGACATGCTGAACAAAAAAAAAAAAATATTGCTTTTATCAAACAGTGAGTCCGGACTTGGATAGGTACATACCAGCTTAGGTAACATAAACTAGCAATCAGCATTTAATCAGCATTAATTAAGATTTTTACTTAAAATATGGTCAGGAATATGCTGTTAAAATCTCTCCCAATGCTCACGAGCGCCGTGTAGACACGCGGCAGCGTGTCCAGCCAAGTTCAAGCGACGCAGCTGCAGTGGGTATATTTACACGAACCATCGGGAGGCACTATTGACCCCTTTGTTACTCTAAATCTACAGAATATAAACAAACAAAATTTGGCCCATCCATTTAGATATCCGAGACTAACGTGATCCCAAAATTTCATAAATATAGCTAAATTAGTTATTGAGATACAAGCATCAAAAAATCGCAAAAATTCATAGTGATTGACATTAATTAATTTTTTTTTGCATTCATACAAAACTTTTTAAAACGGTTGAGACGGTCAAATAAGACAAAGGCATTGGCCCTAAATTGCTAAAACAAAAGGTCGGTGGTAAAGTAATAACTTATAATGTTTGTACCGCGACATTCTCATTCCATTCATACCGGTAAAAACTAGCCAAGTCAAATATTTAACTTCACATTCTTTAACTTTTGTCCGCAGAGTCGACAATAACGATATTGTCTTATGGAACTTGCCTTCCATTTTCACATTTATGTTTTTGGTGGGATTTCTTATTCTTGAGATGAGGACAAGGCAGTAGATTAATTACAGAAAAGCGGGAAGTGACAAGAAACCACAAAAATCCTACGATGATAAACAAACAGGTGACAAAACATCACACACGCAAACATATCGCGAACCGTGTAAAAAATATGACTCACACAAAAAATGATATCCCCGCAAACATCAGGCTGACAATTTCCGCTAAACACGGAATAATCAAAAGAATCTCGATATCCTGGGGCGTGTTTGATCAAAGCCTGTGAACACAGTGTTATCGCTCCTTATCTGTGTTGGGCTGACGGTGTGCTATTTGTCGTACGAGACGAGTCGAGGAATAAACCAGTGTAGTTCGGTCTCAAGGAATAGTAGATTGTGTCAGAAGAGACCGAAATGATACATTTCCGGCGAGCGTACATTGAATACCGAATGAAGCAATGGATTCTACAATAGAATCCCAGGGATTGTAAAGGAGAATCCAGGAGTCCTATTCGAACGTGTTTAAATGAATTTTTTCGACGCGAGTTTCGAGTTTCCGTGGAAATGACCAATATGACATGATAATGACGTAGGGAATATGAAGTGGATATGTCAAATGTCAGTTTAGCGCGTTCGAATAGGTCTCCTGTGTGTTTACCATGAGTTGTACGTCGCCTTATTCAATAGCCATTATGGGTGGGTATGTCCGTCTCGCTCCTGCCAGATTACCTAATGGTAGGGCGAGACGGACATACTTTCGAGCGCCGCAGCTATTTTCGAATACAGTTGCGTGCACACTGAGCGTGTTGAGGAATTGAAGCGTTACCGCCCAGGGCGAAAATAATGTTAATACCGTGTGACACATACTGCTTTTCACATCAGCTATGAGAAAAATTAACAAAAACGACATCATACCAACACCGAAACCGTCCGTGTAGCTCAATGAATTTTAGCTGGCCAGACTTCGAATAGGCGAAAATACTCCAGTTTTGTTGTTAAAAGCAACTGACAATTTCCTCGAATATTTCGAGCACACACCTGAATGTGTCGCTTCCTGTTTCTTTTGACAGCACAGGTTGCGTCGAATAAGTTGTCACTTTTTGTTGAACATACGTATGATGAGATTAATTCTTTAAAGAGTGAGTGCCACTTACAGACCCGGGGGGCTAAGATGCCAAGCGGATAGCCTGATAACACGACAGTTTGTCGGCACTTTCTGACAATTTCTGATAATTTTAAACAGTTCTGTCAAATGTCTTTGCATTTGGCAGCTGTCTTCGTCGCGCTATCCGTGCAGCTGGTCCGTTTATCAACTTATAGCATTATCTAATGACATTCGTGGATTACTATCTTAGGCCTGCTGGGTTCGCCATACAACTGTAACAAATGTTGCACAATTCGATCAATTTTTATGTACGGATTAACCAGTTATAACACATTCGCGTATGCCCATTTGGGACAGCGGATATAGAAACAACTAAAGTGTACAAAATCTGTATCTTTAAGTACTGTCGCGTGTTGACAACAGGACGGCAATAGTTTAGGTATTTATTAAAAAACACAATATGGGATTGTTTTGAGTAAAAGGGACCATTTTTGTCGCTTGCCGATAAGGCGCTGACGTCATTAAGATACATTTATAAATGAACCTTATCAGCAAGCGACAAAGTGGAATCTTTTATTAAAAACTCACTTATGGAACTTAAGGGTTCCGTACCTCAAAGGAAAAAAACGGAACCCTTATAGGATCACTTTGTTGTCCGTCCGTCCGTCTGTTTGTCAAGATAATCCAGTCATTGAACTGACCAGCTTGTATGGAAATTTTGACAGTTTGACGGGAAATAATTAATAGGTAATTTTTTTAGCGTAACGGATATATCGTGAGTCTCGTATTAAGTAGGCAACAAAATCCAACAAAATATCGTTACACGCTAATCGTCACAAATATGTACACACATGTTACAAACATTTTTGTTGTAAGATTTATATGTATATATGTTTTTTAAGCCGTTTAAAATGGGTCAGGACCAGTATCTACCTATTCACATTTGTTTCTAGCGAAATAACACATCTATCACCCGTGCCGTACATTTTGTAGATTTAATGGTTTTACTTGAATAAGTTTTCTTCGGTTTGTCTTTTAACAGATAGAAGACAAATATGTCGTCATGTTCACATACAAGAAAACTATTTGCTATCGTTCATTTAAAAAAATCGATTTAGTTTAGTTTTTTTTTTACTATTTACCTACTTCCGGAAGAAAAGTTTGTAGGATTTTTGCATATATCATATATAAATATCCCATTTTAACGTAATTTAAAAAAAACTGGCTATTATAATTTAATGTCTTCCTCGGGGGAGCCTTTCACCCTAGAGGACGCGTCCCCAGGTGGCGGATAGGGGGATGCCCGGAGGGTATAGAATATCCGATGGGCAGGAGGGAAATAAAATACCTCCCGCGGACCAAACAGGCCGGAGAAGGAAACTCCGTTATCAAACCCTGGCTGCGAGCTTCTCTGACATATTCAGAGCAGAGGTTGTAGTTATGCTGCATGCTTGGGCTGGAGTATGCAGTAGGGAAGGCGGCGGATGAACTCTACCGAAAATGAGTCAACGGCGGCTCCCACGTCTTAAGAAGAGAAGACGAAGGCCTTGGCGTCAGGTGACAACCGGCCGTAAAACTAAAGTCAAAACTCTTTCTCCTTGTGCAATATGACAGTAAAACGAAATGAAGAAACGATAACGGCTAGGGCGTTCCCCGTAAGCGACGAAGATATGATCTTGAATGCGAATACGAATGGAAGAAACCTGAGAAAATGCGAGTACAATGCTAGGGCGTTCCCCCAAAGCGACGATTCTGACAAGAACAAACATTCGCAAACTAAAAGTACTAATAAACTACGACTAGGCACATGGAACCTTGGATCCATGACCGGACGCAGTGCAGAACTCAGTGACATACTTTACCATAGGAATATAAATATCTGCTGTATTCAGGAGACGAGATGGAAGGGGTCAAAATCCCGCGACATTGGCCATGGATATCAACTCATTTACCACGGAGTAGACACAAAACGTAATGGAGTAGCAATCGCACTGGACAAGGACCTTAAGCAGAGAATTATAAATATTGAGAGGAAGAGTGATAGGTTAATCTTAGTTAAAATAGCACTAGATAACCAGCCGGTCCTGAACATCATCTCAGCATATGCGCCACAAGTGGGATGCTCTTCACTCGAAAAAGAAATATTCTGGGAGGACTTTGATGAATTGCTGCAGAACATACCATGCGAGGAACTCATTCACATAGGGGCAGACTTAAATGGGCACGTCGGGGCAAGCAGGGAACTATACTCAGAAGTGCACGGAGGCTATGGATATGGCACACGAAATCAGGAGGGACTAGACATCTTAAATTTTGCTGTAAAATACAAGTTCAAAATTATTAATACATTTTTTCGGAAAAAGGAAGAACACATCATTACATACAAAAGCGCTAGATACAGTACACAAATAGACTACATTATCTCGACCGGCTCATTTATGAAGAACTACAAAGACTGTAAAGTCATACCAGGAGAGGCCATCACATCGCAGCACAGACTACTGTTGGCTACAATCCAACTACCGAAGCCAATTAAAACGCACATTGATCGAACTGAGCATATAAAATGGAAGGAACTTCATAGTAATAAAGGCACTCAGCTCCTAGATACTATTAACGCATATCTAAATAAGGATATCACTAGTGACAAACCAGTTGATAAAATGTGGCGCGAATTCGAAACCTTCTGCCAAACCCAAGCAAGGGCAGTTCTGGGAGTCTCTAGAGGTGGATTATCAATAGCAAAAGACACCACCTGGTGGAATGAGGATGTCAAACAAATAATAACAGCAAAACGCCAACTATTTAAGACCTGGCAGAAATCTGGCCTGGTGGAAGACCGCGATAAATACAAATCAATGAAGGCAATAGCTAAGTCAGCCGTAGCACAAGCAAGGGCACATTCCAGACTCAAATTTTATGAAAAGCTAGAAAATGCGCCATCTGAAAACGCAATATTTAAAATAGCCAAACAGAGGCACAAAGCAACACTCGATATCAAATCCAGTAAATATATCAAAGATGAGCAGGGTCGACTATTAACATCGGATAATGACATTAAGCGGAGGTGGAAAACTTACTTTGATGACCTGCTAAACGAAGAATTCCCTAGCGAGGATCTGCCAGAAATATCAGCTACAGAGGGACCCGTTCAACCGGTACACCCACAAGAAATAAAAAATGCGCTCCGTAAAATGGAGTTCCACAAAGCTATTGGCCCTGATAACATACCTGCTGATGTATGGAAACTGCTGCGGGATCACGCGTTGCCTTGGCTCACAAAATTATTCAACAAAATCCTTCTCGAAACTAAAATACCTAACTCATGGAGAAGAAGTTTCCTATGCCCGATATTCAAAAATAAGGGTGACGTAGCAGACTGCAACAACTACAGAGGAATTAAGCTAACGTCACACACTCTCAAACTCTGGGAGCGACTTATGGGCGCTCGTCTCAGTTCATTAGCCAGTACGACTGAAAACCAGTTTGGTTTCACAGCTGGGAGGTCTACGACGGAAGCCATACAATCCATCAGAATCCTGATGGAGAAATGCCGGTCAAATAGAGAGAACCTATACCTCACTTTTATAGACCTGGAAAAGGCATTTGACAGAGTCCCTCGAAAACTGGTGTGGCATGCTATGCGAGCCCAACACATACCTGAAACCTATGTCTCGCTAGTACAAGACATGTACCACAGCGTAACCACACAGGTTAAGAGTCCAGCTGGTATATCCGACCCATTCCAGGTTAATGTTGGCGTCCATCAGGGTTCGGCATTGAGTCCTCTGCTATTCAATTTGAGTATGGATTACATCACCAGAAGCCTTCAAGCACAAATCCCTTGGTGTATGCTGTATGCGGACGATATCGTGCTCATAGCGAAAACTGCGTCTGAACTACAGAAAACCTTTGACGATTGGCTCAGGGAACTGGAGAGACACGGGTTGCGTGTCAGCCGCACAAAAACCGAATATATGGAGTGTGACCTGGGTGGAACAGAACAGCTTGGTTGTAACATAAATAGTGAAAACACCGCAATACCCAGAGTCACACGATTCAAGTATCTTGGATCGGTCCTGACAAATGACGCACGAGTCGATGAAGATGTAAGCCACAGGATCAATGCAGCTTGGATGAAGTGGCGATCATTATCCGGAGTACTTTGCGATACCAGAATGCCCATTAAAACAAAGGGCAAAATCTACAAGACTGTCGTAAGGCCGGTAATGTTGTATGGTTCGGAGTGCTGGACTACGCTTAAGAAGCACGAACAACAAGTGCATACGGCAGAAATGAAAATGCTGAGATGGGCAGGTGGGGTAACACGCCTGGATAAAATCAGAAATGAATACGTCAGAGGATCCTTTAAGGTAGCCCCAATAACTGAAAAGCTGAAAGAGGGGAGACTTCGCTGGTATGGCCATGTAATGAGAAGGGAGGAGAGCTACTCTGTAAAGACTGTGCTTAACATCAAAACACAGCCCAAGGGAAGAGGCAGGCCACCTGCCACGTGGTGGTCAACTGTTGAAAGGGATCTAAAGGCCCAAGACATTTCGCCAATGACAACCCGGGACAGAAGGTCCTGGCGCCGCTGCACAAGGAGGCCCGACCCCAGATGAACTGGGACTAAGGGCAAGGACAAGAAGATTATAATTTAATGTCTGTCAAAATCGTATCTTTCTGGGGTTAAGACCCTTTATTTCAGGAACGCGTAGGGGTAGCAAGTTAAAATTAATACCACATACACAGGTTGAAGCCTTGAAGTTGCAAAAAAACTAAACCTCTACGCATCAAAAGATACGGCCGTTTATGTCGCATTTCCCATACATTTGCAATGGGTATCAAAATGTTATAGGGTATATACTTTTTTTCCCATTGACCTAGAATCACGAAATTTGGCAAAAAAACTAGAGCTTACAGAGCAAGTACAGGAGAAAATCCGAAAACCGTATAATTGCCGCACACTGAGAGTTCCGTGCCACCAGTATGTTTAAGTACCTGGTAATGGGGGAATCATACTTTTTGCGGAACCCTCGGTGGGCGAGTCCTACTCGCACTTGACCGTTTTTTTCTAATAATATCCCATTAAACTAAGCTTCTAATTTAAAACGATCAAACCGATAATTTTAATCCTTCCACTACCATCCATCAAGAAAGTTGTTTGTTCCTAGTAAACTCTATAATCAGAGGGCACACGTTCGGATTCCTAACAGTAAATCAATTTTAATGAAGGCGATATATCAGCTGTGAAGTATTACCCTTATTATCTTTATTGGTTTATTATTAGAACTCGCGTGTTCGGTGCGATTTGAATAGCCGGCCATGTACGTTCGGGCATATCCGCCAATCAATGTACCTATTGTAAATTTGTCTAACGGATGACCCACTATGAAGATCCGATCCGACGGATTGCTCGAACGTGAAAAAGCACCGGTGGTTGGCTAATGCATTCATAAAATTAAGTCGATAGCGTGCGATTGTCTTTTTTTTAACCAATTTTTGTTCATGCCCTTTTTAGGGTTCCGTAGTCAATAAGGAACTCTTATAGTTTCGCCATGTCTATCCGTCTGTCTGTCCGCGGGTAAGCTCAGTGACCGTTAGAGATAGTGCTGAATTGGTACAAATATACATATCAATCACGCCAACAAAGTGGTGAAATAAAAATTAGAAAAATCTTTTTTTTAGGGTAGGAAACTCCCCTACACGTAAAATGGGGGATGATTTTTTTTCTCTAGTGTGTGTGTGTTTTTTTTATATACCTGCCTATCGTTCGATACGTAGGCATATAAAAAAAGAGTAGGGGTTTGCTTAAAACATTTCTTGATCAAGTATATCTACTTGTATACATATTTCGGAAATAATCGATCCAAAAGTTAAAAAAATGTGCCGCGCCTTCAACTTTTGAACCGCATATACAAAAAAAAATCATAAAAAATCTTAAGCTTTATAAAGATTGTCCAGGATAACTATTTTGCGTTATGCGATTTATGATTTTTTGCAAAAGAACTTATCTTCTCAGTTAAGAGCTGCGAAGATATACCTTTTTTATTATTTTATAATATTTCATGGTATCTATTAAAACTCTTTTTAAGTTCGCCTATTGTGACGGACGGTAAACTACGGAACCCTATACTGAGCATGGCCCGACATGCTCTTGACCGTTTTTTAGTCTTTAAGCTTTTCCACATAAATGGCCACCACAGTCCCCAGTACTAACGTACCAGGCACACACAAGCAAGCAAGTGCACATACGTATGTACTACATAGCATACGTATGAAATAGATCTACCGTCAGAGTACTAAATAATTGGTTGCCGTCCATTTGGATAAATCCATTGTAACGGTATCCTTTCGGAAGGCTCGTCAGTGGTCTGATTAAATACCTAACGCACTGGCTGCACCAGTATTCGACATGGGCACTTTATATCAAAGTAACAAATCGAATATCGACAGGCTTCTTTGTTCAATTACCTATATGACTTTAAAACAAAGTGCTCATGTCGAATACTGGTGCAGTGTCGAGCTCTGGTACATATACTTAATATACTTATAGAACTTTTAACTTTTATTGCCGTGGCATAAGCCGGGAAAATGCAAGGAAGAAGAAGAGTACCTAGCATTCCTATCAACATCTGATGGCGTAATAATATTTTCATCACTCTTACTCGTAAATGGTGGTATTATATTCAAGCAATGCAAGCATACTTAGACTTAATAAGTTGTATTAAGACCATACTTTACCGCCCGCCCCGGTGTCCCGGAACTCCCGGACGACCAGCGCCCCACGCGAACGCCGCACGTAGCCGCCGCTCAACTCGGTGCACTGTACTACTACAAAGCCGCATAATATATACAATACAATACAATAACTCTTTATTGCACACCTCATAAAATATTACAACAGAAAAAAAAAATATACATCATACACAAAAGCGGAGGTAAACAACAGGCGGTCTTATCGCTAAAAAGCAATCTCTTCCAGACAACCTTAGGGTAGTGGAGCCAAATGATTATATAATAATTATTGTTTATTTATTTTCCTAGTAAGTTTATTTATTACCTCGCAAATGTGATGAAAAACATTGTATGTATCTCGGGCGGCACAAGAATTACATCATTTCTTGTTTACCGCCCTTCATACGCAATGTACTAATTACATTACAGTACACATAGTACTACTTTTCCGCCCTAGAGCGATAACGAACACTTTACGTGCCTGCGTTGAAAATTTAAAACGCCATGTGTACTTTAAAACGTCGTACGGCGTACGTACGAATATGAATAGGTAATTTGCAACTCGTCGCAACAAAGTCGATTTAAAACACTCTACGGTCGTGTTTAAATTGATCGCCTCTTGTTTCATATTTCCTATTTTTCTCCGCTAGTAACGTACAGTCGGTACCTACCCATGGCATAAGAGGTCTGTACGCGTACGGGTACGGGTTTGTTTGCTGGCAGTTCAAGAACGTATGTACCTATAGTATGCCTATAATATGCCTATGTACCTACCTATACATTTTTTTTATGTAAGCATATATTTTTATAGTAGTAATAAAGTACGACTAAACTGCGACTAAAATAAAACTACATAAAAACTACAATAAAACTAAATAAGAACTAAAATTAATCTAAAGCAGCCCCCTGCGGCATGGTACCGAGGACGCTGGCAACATTTCCTCGCTGGATTGCTATACTGATGCGTTGAGCAAATAAATAGTAGTATTTATATAATCTTAGTATGTCTTTTCTTTATAAGATGCACCGCCTACAATCTTTTCTGTTTTTCCCTAAGTTTGACTGGTAGAGCATTCTCTATCAGTGCCCTATGGCATTAAGTCGGCCTTTCGTACGATAAGGTTTTCTTTTGTGCAACAAAGCTTAAATAAATAAATGATTGACAAAAAGAAAACTAATGTTTATGTGCTTATATTAATTTATCTTTTCTTTAGTTATTGTATGTAACTCGATCGCTTTTATAAAATAGTCCCACTAAAATAAGTTACACTAAGGCTGCGTTTTACCAAAATTTTATTTCGAGAATAACGCTTACTCTCAGATAGTAACGTCAAATTACTATGGGATTTTGACATTAGTATCCCAGAGTAGGTAAGCGTTACTCTTGGTTAAAAAGTTTGGTCAAATCCAGCCTAAGTCTTGGACAATAGGTAATAAGAAAAATGGGATGTGGAACATTACTAAATCAGTTTTAATGCTGGTTGTATTTCACGTCAGCACAGTGTTATCTTTATATGCAGTTATTATTAGACTCATCTTATGCGTATAATAGAGTTAACTAATTTAGATACAATATATAAAAATTATGCGATTGGCAGGAGGACATTATGGAAAAAGTCTTTTCTACTCCAGCACTTCAATCTGTCAATTAAATGACTGACAGCGATATTACAGAGTATACATTGTTTATGGTATTCCATAAGAATATCGCTAAGTGAAGCGATGTATCTAGATTCGAAGATGCCAAACAATGCAATTAGGCTCTAAATCTAGCTTTGCGTTGACAATATCTAGATTCAGACACGTTAACTACGCAATTCGGCAAGTTTAGATCTAACTATTACAGATACTATCAAATTAAATTGGGTTATTTAGATCATTAAAGTTACTTGTGAATTTGAAATCGTAAACTTAGAGTGAACCCAGATGAGCAGTTGTGATCGGCAGAATTTCGGTCCCGTATTTTCTGCTGCATTCGGTTTCATACAAAACGTCTTGTTCACACGGACGTAAAATGATTCGTCTGCCGAAACAGGTTTTTTGTATGAAACCGAGCAGTAGAAATCACGTGACCGAAATTCTGCCGCTCACAACAGAAACTACGCTCGTCTGGCTCCGGTATTAGTGTTGGTAACATCTTTTACTAACCATGGATCCAAACTTACATTATTTTCATTTTCTTTCATTATCTATATCTAATGTAATAACCCAAACGGAAAACGGAAGCGTTCGTGGCCCAGAGGTAAAAGCGTGCGACTTTCTATCCGAAGTCACAGGTTCCAATTCCGGCTTGTACCATTTTAAATACTGACCTAAGTTTCTATAGAGAGAACGGGCCTAAAAATCTACACCCTTTTTTCGAAACGGCCTATGTCGCTCACAAAATTTGTCCATTTAGACCTTTGAGCGTTTAATTGGGACGTAATTAATTTTAATTAGGCACACGGTTTTTAGGAGTTTTATGTTTTTACGGTAAATTGGGTCTGGTAATGAAGAATTGTGAGATACGAGAGGTAGGAAAAAAGGACCATGTTTTCTCAACTTTTAGTCTAAATAAATATAATTTCATGTTTTCCTAAGCTTTATTAGTAAATTAAAGGTAACGTAAGTAAGTAAGGATGTCTGGCGGACATCATGTTGTCAACTTTGTTTATTTTTAGGTAGTTGTAGTAAATAATATATGTATTAGTATTATTACCTATGCTCTCTTAAATTACGTTGTTTAAATAGATATTGAAATAATATATTTCGGAATATTTTTTGAACCATCTTCGGATGGGAAAGACTAATGCCGTTATTCATAAACGCTCATCAAACCTCCGTTAACTAATGGGTTGTTTTTCCTTATCTGTCAGTTTGACATTTGCGTTTGTTAAAAAGGGACAAAACATACTTTGACTAATATGGGCCTATTATTTTTTATGAATAAGGCAGTAAAACGATAAATACAGAAACAATTTTTTTTCACGATCATGCAAAAAAACACGTCCGCATTTAATCAAGTAGCTTCTTGGTTTTCAATGGAATGATTTCATGTATATATATATACTAGAAACATTAAATAAATATTTGGAGACAATCTCACGCAGATTGGCCTAGTCCTAAACTAAGCAAAGCTTGTAGGTACTATGAGTAATAGGCGACGATATAAATACTTATATAGATAAATACATACATACCTATATACATAGGAAACATCCATAACTCTGGAACAAATATTCTAAACAGACAAATAAATGCCCTTACCAGGATTCGAACCCAGGACCTCCAGCTTCGTAGGTCACTGCCAACTAAGCTAGAGAGGCCGTTCGAAATTTCGAAATTATAAAGAGTAAAAAAATGCATAAAAGCTTAAAACACATGTAGAACCACAACACAGTTGAAGCATTCATTACGGCACACTAATTGGTTTTTAACGCTTAGCGCAAGTCGTCAGAAGGGACAGCTTTTTTCTGTGAACTAGGTCATTACTAAGCATCGCTTGTAGATAGCTATTACCTACAGCTACGGTAGTACCCACGCTTTATAAAAAGAACCGCCAAAGTGCGAGTACTCGCCCACCGAGGGTTCCGCACAAAGGATGCTCCCATTGCTCCCCCCATTTATGACCTTACGTACTTCAAAGTACTGGTGGCGCGGAACTCGAAACAATTATACGGTTTTCGGATACAAGCTTGCACTTTTTACCAAATTTCGTTATTCTAGATTTTGATTCCCAATGCAAATGTATGAGAAATGCGACATAAACGGCCGTATCTTATGATCGCGTTGACGTAGACGTTTGGTTTTTTCACAGCTTCAATGAACAGGAGACTTGTGTATGCAGTATTAATTTCAACTTGCTACGTCTACGCATTCCCGAGATAAAGGGTCTTGACAGACGGATAACAAAGTGATCCTATAAGGATTCCGTTTTTTCCTTTTTAAGGTACGAAACCGTAAAAACAGTGCTATTTAACCGTGAAACGACGCCAATATTAAACAATAACCTGCCAGTTAGCATGTAAGGTATAAGTAACTGTAAGTGCTAATGTTAATGCCAGATAATGGTAATAAATAAATTTGTTTATTTTTATTTTTATTTGAGTATACATTTGTTCGGGCAATCTGTTGTACCTCCATAGCGGGTATGTCCGCCGGAACATCCGCCGGACTTTACTATACATTGATTGGCAGATCCGGCGGATATACCCGAACGTACATGGCCGGCTTATAGCTAAATCTCCATTTTTAGTGAAAATTAATGCGCGTTTCCCGGTTCAAACAAGTTTTCCGAAACACCTTTGTGAAAAGTAGGTTTTTCTGTGATTTTTTTTTCGTACAAATTGCAACAAGAAGCCAAAATTGCTTTCGCAGAATGCATCGGTGAAATTCTGACTATGCTGCTACAAGGTCTAGAAACCTATTTCAAAAGCACTGTTCACTACACCGTTAATCCGTTGTTTGTACGTATTTTTTGTTGGACGCTAATTTGAGTAGGTATTATTGATCGAATGGTCATAAAATCAGGCAGGTGGTTAGATAAAATAAACATAATTTTTAAGGTCGATAGTTAGTTGAAGGTTGATATCGATGAAAATGACGTACACCCGTTGTGTAACTTTAAGAATTTGAATCGAGAAGAAAACGACGCACAAAAATTTACTTTTTGAGAAATTATCTCCTTTAATCCATCCATTTCCATATATTTGGCTACTTTTTGTTCTTTGTTTCTTTTTGTAATTTTACCAATAAAAATCTCATTCTCTCATTCATTCTCTCATTCATTCTTTCTAACGCGAGCGAAGCCGCGGGCAAAAGCTAGTATTTTATATAAGTTTCGTAATATACGATTAACATTTTTTTCACATTTCCAGACTTTAATCTTCGTCGCCTAGGCAATGATATCCATTTTACCATTTAAAAACGGTTCTAGGTCAACTGTAGTAATTAGTAGAGCCAATTCAAACATTTAAGGTTCTATTTCTGTTCCGGATACTAAATCATTTAATGTTTTAAAAGTCGAAATGAAAATCTTGGCCATTAGTTATGATAATGATGGTAAAAAATAGCTTTTTATCTATGTCGATAAAATTAGTCGACTTTTTTATTAATCACGCATTTTTGCCCCCGTCAATGCGGAGTGTATTCATACTATTCATTATACCTCGCTAATTACTTTCTGACACTTGCTCACAAAATGGCGTCTAGCAATTAGTGCTCTTAAAAAGGGACAGGAGGTTTTTCTGTGAACTAGTTCATTATTTACCATCGCTTCTAGATGTTTGCTCTATTTGCGCTGTAAATGAGATCTATTGCGGTTAAACTGTTCTGCGATTTCGCTTTCAGAGACAAAATTAACTGTTTAATAATACTCAAGTCGCTATACCTCGATCTACCCAGAATCCTCTTGATGACAACGGGACCAAATATGTAATTATATTCATTAAATCTAAATATTTAATTAGAAAACTCCCGTGAGTATCAGACATATTAAAATACTTATATCGGGTTACTCACCTCAATAAAGTCGAAAATAGCTGGACACGTTTAGGAACAGTCCGTGTCCCTTATTCATAAGTCATGCATCTAGCCGCGGCGGCTGCTCTACGCACAATGCGAGCACCAGCGCGCTCTGATCCCCACTGAGGCAACGGCGCGGGGGGTGCGGGCGGCGCTGGCGCCGGCAAATTGGTGGTCTAGCAGTAAGAGCGTGTGACTTGTAATCCGGAAGTCGCGGGTTCAAACCCCAGCCAACCAACCAACCAATCAGTTTTTCCGAACCTAGGTACGAAATAACAATCGCTTTCCAGTGAAAGAAAACATCGTGAGCAAACCGAAGTAAACTCAAGAAGGACTAATTTACCCTCTGGGTTGGGGGGTCGGATGGCCGTAAGACTAATGCTTACGCCAAATCTTGGGATAAGTTGCCAAAACGGGGCCTATGCTCCCTGAGCCGGGAAAACGCTAGGAAGAAGACTGATCAACTTTTACTATAGGATCAACTTCAAAGTCAGGATTTTTTTGCTTTTTCATACATTTTGGCAAATCATAATCTAAAGTTTATGGGACAGCAAATAAGTAGTAAAAGTTTTTCAGTATGTGAAAACCACCTCGCACTATATGGTTGAAGGTTAGAAAAACGTCTTATATAAAAAAGGTCCTGTCGAATTGAGAACTTGAAGCTTAATATTTCAAGTAGGAACGAGTACTTTAAACAAAATTCAACAAACTTTATAAAAACGACACGTAACTGACACCCGACGAGTATACGACGACACAGTTAAATTGCCAGGGTGCGGGTAAGGGGTAAGTAATACGCATATTTAGTAAACTTTTCCCCGCTTGCCGGCAACTGTGTTATTGGTTTCCAAAGACTTGCGCGTTTCCATTCTACCTTCGCGAAAATACGTAAATCCTGTTTGTCTTAAGGCCGTTCCTGGTCCCAATGACCTTCGATCTGTATCTCTCAATTTTCGAGTATTTTTCACGACTTACTGCATTAACCCCTACGGCCTTAAGAAAATTTGCTTATCATATTTACTTAAATATTTACTGTCTTCGAGATATTCGTCATCAAACTTTGGCAATTTTAGCAGTGGCAAAATAACTTTTGTACTTACCAATATTTTTACATTTAAAATCTCTATTGCACATTTATAACAGCATTGCTGCATAGCAGTGCTGTAGATTGCACATTTATAACAGCATTAACTTCTTTAGATTAAAAATACTTATATCGGGTGGGTTACACAATAAAGTCGAAAATAGCTCGACATGTTTCGGAACAGTCTGTGTCCCAGCGCGCTGGTGCTCGCAGTGCGCGTAAAGCAGCCGCCGCGGCCAGACGCATGGCTCATGAATAAGGGGCATGAATTCTCGACTTTATTAACGTGAGTGACCCGATCTAAGTATTTGAATATGATATGTCTGATAATCACGAGAGTTTTCTTATTACAATTTTGGTTTTTGTTTCAACGTAAGTTCAATAAGTAGTGTTGCTGTGAGCTGTAGTAGACTTATTCAATTCTAAATAATTCAAAAATATGAACAGATTTTTAACAGAACAGATCATTAGAAAAATACGACACGTATTTTCTTTTTGTAACCAACAAAAGAAAATGAAAAATGACGGAAATACAGTGCTTTAAAGTTCAGCGTGACAACTCTTGTCTTACCTAATAGTAACGACACCAGCCCCCCACGCCGGAACTTTAATGAAAATTGTCACTTCGTCAAATTAAGTTGTCTTGAAAAAGGAAAAAATACGTGTCTAATAATTTTGAATAATCTAACGGACTAAATAGAATAATAGTTTTTCAACCAGGTCATCCCTATGATACTACATTTTCATAGTCTCTAAACTCTCTAATGTTCCAAAGTTGCTACAAAACAAGTTCACTCATAAACTATGCACACATCCCTACTTAACACGTAATAATTATAGAAGTTTCCTTACACTTAACCTTCAAGACAACTAATTAAGTACGTTATACGTAAACCCATACCATCTCACACTAGATCGCGCGTGTAAGACAAATTGCGCTAAATAGATATAAGGAGCGGGCCAAGTTCAATCATTATTTACTCCGCTGATTCGGCGGTCCGAAGTGGCATTTGGCCTCCGATAATAGGTCTTGTTTTCTTGCGAACGCTTTGCAGTTATTTATGCACGTGTCAACAGTGAGCAGAAAAAGTATTCATGATGCAGTCTATTAGAGGTAGTCTATCTCGTTCACGTAACTAAATTACATTGTATGAACAATCTTGTGGAATATAGCGAAGTTTCAACAAGATTTTGCGATGGAGTTGGTGCAGGAAGTAAATTAAAATGTATATTGTAATTTCGTTAATGAATATTCTTATAAGACTTACATCGTCATTTTATGGATCTCTGCCTATGTTTGCAGGTAAAACTAAGTTCCTATATACTATATGTGTACATAGGTAATAGTTAAATACAATTGTTAAATGACTACTGCGATTTAAACCTGTAGGAAATTTTTCTTCAGGTAGGTAAAATTGAAAAAAATCATAAAAACAAGACATAAAAAACAATTACTTACTTAACCACAAAATAGACTTGCCTCAGCATAATGCTGACCCGTTAGCGCTGATCTTCCGGCGAGCCCATTTTCATTGGACCACGATCGCAGGGTGTAAACACGGCCTAATAATAAAATTTAACGCAGTATTTAGCGATACGCGAGTGATACGTATGGCAACACAATGGCGTAACATACACGGCCATGTTTAATATCATGTTAAAAGGTTTTATTAGGTGTTCCGCATTCTGTTTTAAAAATTGATCTATAGCATCATCAATAGTCTGTTTCGTGTAACCTTTCAGATTTGTTTGTTTTCAGAATACATTTGGCATCTGGAATAAGTTCGCAGCTAATGGGTGTCTCCCGGTAGCTCAGTTGGTAGAGCGTTGGGCGTGTATCCCAAAGTCGCGAGTTCGAGTCTCGCCCGAGGCCATGAATTTGTTCACTTTATTTCTAAGATTTATGGTATCGTCGCAGAAGTTGGTAAAAAAAACAAAGCAATTTCTTATACTGGCTGCCCCGTTAATACGTCAGTCAGTACCTACCTACACTTAAAAAAAATTACGAACTCCATTCCTCTCGTACCGTACCGTTCTGTGGAAACAAATCCCACATGAATAAGCAACGCAACGAAGACGAAAAGAAAGAACCCGCTCTTATTCAAATTGGGTGTGTACTTTCATTTACACCCAAAAGGTACTAACTCCATACTTACTCTATAGCTTTTATGCCCTACTTGCTTCGAGTAATAAGAGTAAAAGCCATTGGGACAAAAGGGCGTATGTGAATATGAATTTAATGGTTGATTAGACGTTTTTGTTTTGAAAGTAGAATAGGTAATTGATGTCGCTTGCCTAATGTCCGCGTGCGATTTACGAGCCCTTTAAGTAAATACGCATATTGTCTATATGTGTATTTGTATGTAACTACAATTGAATTCATTAAGAGGGCGCAGGCTGTTAGTTGATTCGACTGATTTTTGAATTAAATTTTTTTAATAAAACAAAACTAAAATACATACAAAACTACCCATTAGGCCACAAAAAGCTTGTTTAAGATATTAGAAATTATTATGCGTTGAATCACACCGAAAAAGTACCTGCTAAATTCATAAGCGTTTTTGAGGAATAAGGAATAGCAATTTCTAAACGAAATAAACTTCAAACTGTGTTTCACAATATTCGTATGCCATTTTCAACGTGGATGTGACACGTATGTAGGCATCTTACGTCGAATTCGCTTGCTATTTTATTTTCTGTTCCTTTTTTAAATCCCATGATCGGTAGTCGGTTTGCGCGGTATTTTATAAGCATTTGATATGAAAAATACAATTTCTTATAGTGATATATGTGCTCGGGAGGAACTAGGAGGCTTTAACCGTGGGCTCGTATTTCGTATTCACATTCCATATTTAAACCACCAGCATTTAAACCATAATTCAGTTTAGTCCAGTTTCAGAGTTTTCTTTTTATTTAATAGAATGCCTATGCTGGCAAGAAGGCGCAGAGCGTTCAGTGGCGCCCTTATTGGGGGATTGTGTTTTGTAATAAACCATTCATTTCTCTATATTTCATGGTATCATCATTGTAGTACTACTAATTTTCGTCTAAATGATATAGTTTAGTTTTATACGGATCTATATCAGAATTCTTAAAGTTTTTTATCCTTTTTTTTGCATTCTCTAAGACGTCCCTGTTTGACATAATGATCATTTAATTTTGTCTTAAACTCAATATATCCTAGGAAATAAGGTTTTCCCTAACATCGTTTTAATCTACTATTCTAGCAGCGATTAGACTCTGTTTGAGGTCACGGTTCTAACCTAACTGACTTTAAAAGCGATTCGGTTCTGTGTGAAGTCGTTTTTGGATAATAATTCGATTATGATTATTAGCACAAAAATTTTAGGGCAATTGATTTTAGGACAAACGATATTAGGGGGGGATGTCGAGGGAGACCCGTTTTATATTACTTTTGTTTTTATCACCTAAACGGAAAAAAACGTGTTCACTTTTCGGCGTTTAGGTGATCAAGCATCCTCCTGCGGTCCTGCGTCCTCTTATTACCTAGGTACTTAAAATTTTAGACACTATTACCGAGTTTCAAACTTTCAAAACTAAAATAAATTGAGTCTGCTACCAATATCCGAAAATAATACTTCGGATTTCTTATATTTCTCTGGATTCGATTTCCGCCTAGATCAGCGGTTGGCAACAGGCGGCCCGCGAGCCTCTTAACTATTTTGTCTTACATGTATGTTAAAGTCACTATTACCAAAGTGCGGCCCACGTCAATTTCGTTAATTACTGTGGCCCTTGGCTGCTAAAAGGTTGCCAACTCCTGGACTAGATGATCATGCTCAAATGTCGTCAAAACATGTCATGTTTTAAATTTTGCCGCAGTATACACTGTATAAAGGTCTTCATCCTCCATTCAGCGGTTTCATCTTGTTTGTTTAATGCCGGAACGCGGGTATATAACTTAATAATTCGTTACACAACGCGGTTTGGTAAATAATTCAATTATTTTCGAGTTTCACATGTGTAATGCGTGTTAACGTCGTACATGCAGTTTTATAGACGTCAAACATAAACAATACATAATATAACTAACATACAGAGGTTCTTACCACCTTTTTATCGAATAAGAGAGTGATGTGAGTACTCTGAGTCTAATGAAACAATCGCGTTTGTATATTTGTTAGACGATAATTCGAATTACTTTGAATGCAGTATTACTAACTTTTAAAAATAAGATAAAGTCTTCTTTCAGCAAAACATCCTATCTATATTATTTAAGGTACTTTCCCTTCATGTCCCATGGTCTTGCTTGGGACGCCTGTATATAATCTTTATGTACACGTACAATGTAGGTACATAATATAAATTCGTTGCGGCTGTTTGTCACTTTCCTATCGGGCATTACAGTCATTGGAGACGAAGCAGAAAACAGCCGATATTTTCTATTTGATAGGTTCTAAATCGTTGCGATTGGTTAAATCTTGAAGAAAAGACAGTCGCGAACGAAGTCGCGAATCTCGATATATTTTTTGGTACCTAGGCCTGTTTCTTTGCGGCTTTTGTCCTCTTATCGTATCAATACGTTATCTCGCCTTAACGTGAGATAGAATTACTAGTGGCTCTGTGAAATAGAAAAACTTGTTCTCTACCGTGAGTTGATATAGATTTCGAGACGTCGTCTATCGAGATGCACTGACGTGTTTACGTAGACGCTAGCGACTATAGATTTCTACAGTAAATTTCTAACTCGTGGAAAGCCAGAATCGAACAGCTAATGTTTGAATAACAAGCTCCTAAATAACAGCTCAGGTGCGCACGGCTACAACATGTAACTAGGACCGTAATGTCAGGATAAACCTGATTTATACTGTGGTACACACGCCTAAACACACGTATACTTACGTAATGAATAGGTTTATATTGGTGACAATGACAACACCTCATAGTAACATTTCATGTTACGCTGCGGATACACGTTCACTTTCTCACGTTAATGCTGGGTATCTACTAGAGGCAAACTCGGGTCGAGCAGTCTTGACTTGAAGAAATCAGCCTTAGTATTCTTACCATGAGTTGCATTCCTAACTTAACCATGATAAACGGATCGTAGAGAACACAGTGATGCTCATACATATAGTTTTATCAGTTTATGAGCAGTTTCGTCCTCCATTGCATGAGATCCGAGGCAACACGTCCGTCATCATTAGGGCCCGGAATGTTGCGTGCGGTTTTTGAAAACTCATACGGAGAGAACACCAATGTTTATCGACATATCGGTCATTCACTCAGAGTTATTGAGATTAATTTATCCTCAATTAAATAACACTTGCGTTCTTGCAAGCAAATACCTACTCAGCTCATCAACTGTTTATTGATATCTATATCCGATACACAACACTGACTGTTACAAATTTTATTTAACATTATATCTCTTCTCCAACATGATAATGTCACGTAACACTATCCTTGTCACACTTTGGTTTATAACATTTATAACAGCCAGTATGGGAGCACCATAATATGTATAGACACTGTCATGTCATAGCGGTATTCAAACCTTAATTATTTGGTATTTCATTTATACCTATAAATTTTTTCATCATTGGCCGTTGAAAAGCGTGGTGGTTTAAGTGTATATCCAGCTGTTATGACTAATGGGACAAGTACTACATCAAACAGCAATGAAATATGTGAACTGTTTGCGTCCTACTTTTCAACAGTATATGCAAAAAATGATTTAACTGAAAATAATTATGACCATCAATCACTAGCTCCTCTTATAAAAAACAGCCTTCACTTTGTTCCTCCCTTAATCACTGAAGAAAGTCTGTTTAAAAAACTCAAAGATATCGATAGAAAAAAAGGAGCAGGGCCTGACGGAATCCCTCCTATTTTTATTCATTCCTGTGCGTCAGCGTTAGTACACCCCCTTAGTTTAATATTCAATAAGTCACTAACCACAGGTATATTTCCAGCTCAATGGAAGTCAGCAAAGGTGGTGCCTGTATATAAGTCGGGAGACAATACTACAGTTTCGAACTATAGACCTATCTCTATAATAAGCACATTTGCTAAGATTTTTGAGTCTCTCGTCTGCCCGCATGTTCAAAAGCACTTCAAGCTCTATATAACCGATTTTCAACATGGATTTGTCAGTGGCAGATCTACAACTTCCAATTTACTGTCATTTACTGAATTTCTGTCTAATGCGATGGATTCCGGCAAACAGACAGATGTTATATACACCGATTTTAGTAAGGCGTTTGACAAAGTTTGCCACAAAATCTTACTAAAGAAACTATCGGCATATGGTTTTCACTCGTTACTGCCTTGGTTCGAATCTTATTTAACGCATAGATCTTTTTTTGTCGTCGTAAACGGTTTCAAGTCGCCATCTTATAATATTACATCAGGGGTACCACAGGGGTCTCACTTAGGTCCGATTTTGTTCAATATCTTCATTAATGATATAGTTGATTGTTTCAGCCATTCAAAACTTTTTCTGTACGCTGACGACCTTAAGTTCGCACGCACTATAGATTCAATTGAGGATGTTGAATTGCTTCGAAGCGACTTGGGCAGGCTTGTTCTCTGGTGTGATAATAATCATATGATTTTAAATACCAAAAAATGTATCCATATTAAATTTACTAGGAAGCAAAATGTCATCAAGTCTGAATATAATATTCGCTGCAATACCCTCGAAGAAGTCGACACTATACGCGATTTAGGAGTTGTCTTTGATAATAAACTCACTTTTATCTCTCACGTAGAACACATATCAAAGAAATCAAATAGAATGTTAGGGTTTGTTCTAAGGAATGTTAAGATGTTTCGGCGAAGCAAAACCAAAATTATTCTTTATAATAGTCTTGTAAGGAGTATATTGGAATATTGTAGTGTAGTGTGGCGTCCACACTACGCTACTCACATACTAAGAATAGAGCGTGTTCAAAAGAGGTTCTTGTGGTACCTAACTTATGCGGATGGCAAAGCTAAAACTGTTGTTTCTTATGCCCAAAGATTAAAACTTTTTAATTTAGATTCACTTTCGCTGCGCAGAAACGTTGCGGATGCAATGTTCGTATATAAGTTATTAAAGAATGACATAGATTGTCCCAATCTGCTATCTCTTCTGCACTTTCGTGCTCCATTTAGAATTCCACGCAACCCGATAACACCCCTTTGCCCCCCACTACGACGAACTGTCCACGGCAGCAACTCACCAGTCCCAAGGTTATGCAAGGTAGTGAATAGCTGTAGCCATGTAATGGATATACACTTTGACTCAGTACAGCAATTCAAAAAATCTGTCCGCTCCTATTTAGCCGAAAATTTATAGTCAAAATAGTGCTAACTACCCACTGTTTTTTTGTTTTTTTTATTGTCTATTGTTACACTCGAAACGGTATATGTTATAGTGTTTTTTATTTCACGCATGCTGTGTTTACCTTTAAGTAATTGTTACGCTTAGAAATAGTACCTAATGAAAATGTTTGTATCTACGCTAAGCATAGTGTATACAATTGTTGGTGAACCAATAAAGAGAAAAAAAAAAAAAAAAAAAAAAAAAGAGTATGTATCATCGGAAAGGTTGAGGTATTATTTTTTAAAGACATTAATAAAAAACTCGATTTGTCGATATATCGATAAACATTGGCGTTCTCTCCCTATGACTATTCGAAAACCGCACGCAAAATTCCGGGCCCTAAGACATCATCAAACGCACGACTTAGGCTTGAGCGCATGCCAAAAAAACGATATAATATGCCTCGGCGACGGAGCGAGGCAGCGACTCAACTTGCTCGGCCTCGGGGCGAGGCAGCCGCTCCACGTCGTCAAGTTTCCCATAATTTGATTAGAGATCCGGTGAATATGCTCGAACGTATATGACCGGCTTATGCTTAACGTCAATCGAAAATAAAAACATATTTCATTACCTAGAGTCTTTTCCACATATATTTATAACAACATTAATAACCGTAAAGCAAAGTAATTTCAATTTCCATAAAATTAAGTTAAAGTACAACAAATCAAAACTCGGTTATCTCACCGGTGCTGGAATTTGTTATGGTAATGCAATTAAAACCGCAATCCTATAATTGTAACAAATATATTATATATTTTATGTTTGTATGTCGCGGTGTAACGCGGACGCTCACCGGATAATGTTACGCCATAGACGAATACATAATAAAGAATGTTGATGACGTTATAAATTGAAAGAGATGTCATATACTAAAGAAAAAGTGACCAAGGTCGCCGGTGAGCACTAGACGTAGGTAAGTATGAGCTGTAGGATTGGCGGAACGTACCTTAAACGTTTAAAATAAGAAATGATTGCATATACTTAGGAAATTTCGGACTCTGGTTGCCGTGATCGGGTAGCCCAGTGGTTAGGGCGTCTGCCGCGAAAGCAGGAGGTCGCTGGTTCGATCCCAGCCCTGCTCACCGGGGACCTTGGCCTTTTTCTTTAGTATATGACATCTCTTTCAATTTATAATTTAAAAATAGTAGTGTGACTACTTAAAAAAACACAAAAACATGAATCAAAATATTTATTCCATTTAATGAATGATTTGATTCGTGCTTTAAAATTGTATAGAATGATGACGTCACCCTCGCTTCTAGTTGAAAATAATAAAAGATTATCTAGAAGGCAGCACTAGACGTAAATCTGAGCTGTAGGATTGGCGGAACGTGCCTTAAACCGCCAGCGCTACTTCCGAACCAATATGACCTACAAACCTTCAAGGAAAGACGGTACTCTCATCTCAAAGGCCAGCAATGCACTTGAGAATTAGGATGTATATACCTATGTACACCTTAGAATAGTGTCACACACCACCCGGCGATAATCGCCATAAAAAAGTAACTTTGCTATTTCTGCAAAGTACAGCTTGATTCTGTAAAAATGTTAATGTCACACTATTTTGGGGCACTAAAGTCACTTTTTTTTATGTTAGTTATACTAACTTAATACGCATTGATTATTATGTTGTTGCAATTTTGCAACACAACATAGCGGCGTATGAGTCCGCAAAAGCGTTACATATGATTTTTTGTCCCGATGTTCAGTACGTTCTTGACGATTCAACTCTTCACCACCCCCATCTGCCAAAACCTTGTGTAGATCCAATTGCAATAGAGTTTTTACAGGTTTGCATTGATCCATGCCATGGTTCTTTAGAACGGTTTCGATAAACTTCCTCTGATGTAGGAACAACGTACCTTTGTTTCCTCGTTCTAAACTCATGCCTAATGGACAGAAAAAGATGGACAGGTAGCTTCGTGAATTCTTTGCGAACGAAGCTGTGAGCGGAAGGCTACTAGTTTCAATATTATACAGCCTGTATTTGTAATATTACCTCAAACCGTAACCAAACGTAAGTTTTAGTACTATGAACCGATATGGCAAGGTAATTTTAAGTTAGTTTTAAACACTTAAGCGTATATACAAATTTTTTGAATATTTATTAAGGAGCAATGTATTGCGTACACTTATTGGACATCAGTAAAACTTAAAAGTTATCACTTGGGACAGTTGTGACGTCTCGCCAGTAAGACAAAGTAGCGATACATTGTGTGCTGAATTATTTTAAAAGAAAAAATAAATATAAGTAAGTTTAAATTGCAATTTGGTTAAAATTTAAGGTAATATTACAAATACACGCTGTATGACATGCTCATAGATTAAGAACTTTCTCCTGTGGTTTGTAGACGTACTTTTTAAGTTTTTTTATTGGTGTTGATTGCACCACTTAGCAAGACCTCCCACCCATATAATTTTATTAGCGCTTCTATCTTTGTTTTGCACTTTATCGGCAGCTGTTTCATTCTGCGTTGTTGTTAAAGTCGCTTGTGTAGTCATTTTAGGTAAATATATAGTGTTTTCGTTTAATAGACAGATGTTCCGTAAATCTACTAGATCATACAAAAACACCACACAATGCTATTTTTTCTACTCCAGCACTTCTAACTGTCAATTAGATGACTGACAGCGATATTCAAAAAGTCTACATTATAACGTTGTCTATGGTATTCCATAAGAACACTGCTCCTATGGATTTTCATACAATATATTAGCACTGTTGTAGTTTTTTTTTAATTTCTTTAGTGGGCACAACATCTTCCCTATTCTGCCACGTTTCTAGATTTAGCTTTTTACGCTATTTTAGCTGTCGTAGAAAAACTAGGGTATGCAACAGCTCATAATTGGGTCTTAAAACTCTCGGGTCTATTATTACAAAACTCGGCATCGCCTCGTTTTGTAACGGCGACCCTCAAGTTTTAAGAACCCTTATTATATCACTGTTGCATAAACTACTATATTGTACAAAAATGCGCCAATGAAAGTGTTTCAGAATAAATACTAGTAAAATAACCTTTCCTTTCTGCCCGAACTTTATGTTGTGACAAGTAAATGGCATTAGGGTGTTAGAGGTCGTAAACACCTCAGCTACATACATAAATTCACAGCACGCTTACTACGAAAATCGAACGATTGCGGTTTTGCATCTCCATCTCTGTCACACTTGCATATTGGAGTGACAAAGAGGTTCTCCCGGCAACGCCAATTTTCGATGTTCGTAATAGTCGTGCAGTTCTTATATGTATATGTCTCTGGTCACGCTGTGGGGAGCAGTTTATATGAACATATTTCCGTTAAATAATGTTATTATGGTACCTATTCTGTGATAATAGTATTCAATATAGTGACGTTTATTATTATTAGAAACAATGAATTGCAATAATGGTACAGTTGAATCCGTTTATACTTTATAGTGACGCCGCTTATAGACCCAGTCGCTTATTATAACGTGATTACAGTAGGTACGTGACTTGTTTCATATAAAATTCTTTATTATAAGCCCTCTGCTTATCGAGTTCGCAGTTGCGTACTATGCTTATCTATGCATTATTAATTTTAATCTAAGATATAGCGGCATAGTCCCTATGAAGGAATGAGCCATATTGACCTTATGAAACATACATACATACATTGTCACCTAACTAATTAATATTTGCGTACCACAGATTAAAATGTAATAACTTGTTTTATGACTAATAGTAGTTCATGCAACAATGGTATACTAAGGGTTTTCAAAACTTGAGGGTGGCCGTTACAAAAATCGACTTCCTCTTGTTTTGTAACGACGGCGACGCTCAATATGTCGTATGCCCACTATATAAATTAAATAAAAAAAAAAGTGGTAATATATTGTATGAAAATCCAAAGGAGCAGTATTTTTATGGAATACCATAGACAACGTTATAACGTATTACTTTTTAATATCGCTGTCAGTCATCTAATTGACAGATAGAAGTGCTAGAGTAGAAAAATATTGTATCAGCAGTTCATTAAATAATTAGTATTCAATACAAAACATCCCCTAATGACTATGAATGACGATCTAAAATTAAAATGATTATTTCACAAAATATCATCGTTGTTTCAGAGTCCACAAATTCACAGGAGGATTTTGCATATCAAACATGTTAGCTTAAAATTAATTATTTGCAATTCCGTCATTTGGATAGTTTAACTGCATTTGGCGTAGATGACATAGGTAATCCCGTTTGGGATTAAATTAATGAATTGAATTGAATTGAATTTTATTGATAAATGGTGCATTAACAAGTTAATTTTATACATATAAAGAGTGATGGTTTTAAGCCTGTTAAAGGCACCGGTTGATAAGGTTAATTTTCAAATTAATCTTTAGAGTAGTAGCGTGTTACACAACCGATAATATGGTACCTTTAGATTGAAAACGTCACTATTGCTTTTACTCATAATGGAAAAACCCAACCTTATAATTTTGGTTGCCACGCGAACATTACATAACTATGTGGCAAAGAAATAACTCGTCTTCTAATCTACTTGGACAATCCGTCGTTTGTATGTCCCTATGTATGTACATTGTATATTTCTTCGCCGATAACTCGAGTATCAGATCGTGAAATTCGGCAGATGGTCAGATGAGACAAAATATTTTTTTCTACTCCAGCACTTCTATCTGTCAATTAGATGACTGATAGCGATATGAAAAAAGTATACATTATAACGTTGTCTATGGTATTCCATAAGAACACTGATCCCATGGATTTTCAGACAATATATTTGCACTGTTGTTTTTTTCTATATAGTGAGCATACGACAACTTCCACATTCTGCCAACTTTCTAGATTTTACTTTTTCGGCTATTTTAGCTGTCGTAGAACAACTAGAGTATGCAACAGCTCATAATTGGTTCTTTTAAACTCTTATTATATTACTGTTGCATAAACAACTATTAAATTAGAATATACGACGCGGCCGGCTAGACGCGGAATAGCGTTCCACCCTACGGCCAACGCTAGCTGGCGCAGGTGCATTGAGCGGGTGCATGCGGCGGGTGTATTTAGTATGGCGCACCCACTCCGTGAGTCCGCTTCACTTAGCGCTGTTCATACAATTTCTTATTAGACGGGCGTCCGTTCCGGGTAATCCGCGTCAGCTAGCGTAGGCCCAGACGTAGTCTCCCTGCCGCTGATTCGCGCTAAACGCTATGCCTCCAGCTTTGTTACGCGAACCGCTAAGGAGTGGAATTCTCTTCCTGCGAATATATTCCCAGCCCACTTTATCTTGGATCTTTTTAAATCGCGAGTGAATAGACATCTTTTAGGCCAGCATGCTCCATCTCAGACTACATCGGCATATACCATCCAATTTTAATTTATAATAAATTATGTAAATAGCATTCAGTAATATACGGGTAGCTATTTGAAATTTGAATTGTGTTAGATTATTCAAATTTTATTCTAATAATCAGTGCCATTTCCAATTGGTTAAATGTAATTTGAAATGAAATTACGATAGTTATTAACAATGAGGTATGAAATGAATGCTAAATAGTAAGTATTTAGCAAAACGTTATGTGACACTTTAAGAAACGGTATTATCTAACTGATGTCGATAAAAAGTAGCCCACACTCCTTTTAATTGTTTTTAGCATGCGTTTTACAGTAACAATTTATCTACACGACATACGGTTAGAAACAGTTGCAAGTAAGTAATTATTTTTGCGAAGCAATTTAATTGATAGAAAGTTCAGAAATTTAAATTTGTTTAAAATACATATGTAACATTTTAAAACTAAGTTATTTCTTTGTCACAATTGTCACCTAAACTTATAAGCAGTTATATTTAAATGGGTGTGCGTATCACTCTAAGTTGTACTATTCGTTATAACGGTTATTTGCATATGTTACATAAAATAACTACCGTTATTTATTACCGTGTGGTCGGGTAACGCGTTATACGTAAGTTATTAGCACCCGTTGCTAAATGGAAAGGAATGACTTCGTAGTTTATGTTTGTGTTATTAATTTTCACGAAGGTGGGTAGATTTTAATGGAGTTGCGCTTTTGTTTAATCACAGCCAATAACGGGTCGAAAACTTGAAGATATAATAGGGCGTTTTCACAAAATAGTGTAGGTAACTAGGTACCCTATTATCGTGAATGGTTAAGTAAATTTAACTCCGGTCAATTTTGTGATTGTTCTGAAAATATAATGTAATATCGCTGGTGGTTTATGAAATTAACTACAAAAAAAGATTTATTTTTATTGAATGCTTAATTGTCACCACAAAACTGATCGCAGTTACTTAAAGTTTTTTAACAACGCACAATTAACGTGTAGTGTAGGTACACTATTTTCTCCCCTCTATTTTAATTTTACTCGTCGCGATCTGGAGCTCTTTTATATATTCAGAAAAATGGTCGGTTGTTAGTTTTGCTGTACTTACCTAACTTCAACGTTTTTATACAAAATTATAAAACTGCCAAATGGTAATTGGTACGAACCTAAAAGTTTTTTTTTTTTTTTTTTTTTTATGCTATAGGGGGCAAACGAGCAAACGAATCACCTGATGGTAAGCGATTAACGTCGTCCATGGACACCCGCAACACCAGAGGTGTCGCAAGTGCGAGGAAGGAGGAATTGCTTATGCTAAGTTTTATACTGACTTTTTCCCGGATGAGACCTTAATTCAGAAATCTGTTAGAACTCAGATACTAACCTAAAAGTAACAGATTTAAAAGTAACTCGTATATATTATATACGAGTACAAGAGATTTCATATACTACAGAAAAAGTGATCAAGGCCCCACGTGAGCAGGGCTGGGATCGAACCAGCGACCTCTTGCTTTCGCGGCAGATGCCCTAACTACATGGGCTACCCGATCACGGCAGCCAGAGTCCGAAATTTCCAAGCATATGCAATCCTTTCTTATTTTAAACGTTTTAAGGTGCGTTCCGCCAATCCTACAGCTCAGACTTACGTCGAATGCAATGATTATTTACAAGTAGAAGCTAAGGTGGCGATGGCGCCACTATACAATTGTAAAGTACGAATCAAATCATTTAGGTATTATTTATAATAAATATTTCATGTTTTTTTGTAGCACAGTATTTAAAATTATAAACTGAATGAGAAAAAACGTGTATCAAAACATTCATAACAAATAATAAATTATTAGATACGTGCTATACAATTCTAACTCGCACAACTAGATTTCGTAACGTCATCGTCCTCAACTTTTTCAATCTGTTCGACAGTAACTTTTAATTGCCCCGATAAACTGATGGTAGCGAAATCTTTCATCTTATTTTTCGTCACGTCCCTAAATTGGAAATTTGCTGTCTCCGATGTCAGACTTTGATTTATTGATGTAACCTGCCTATCTCATCTTTTTATTCATGAAAACGTTACAACTTACTAGTCCTTATGCCATTAAAACGATCCTGAATTATGAATTTTCAGTTTAATTTAACAGTTTGATTTAACGTACATCATAGTATTTCAGATTTACTATCTTAAACAAGCATATTGTGGTATAATAGCATCTTTTTCTCTTCTTTTTCTTCAGCGTCTATATGCCCACTGTTGGGCATACGGTTCTCTAATGCTCTCCCACATTAGCGGACCATATACGTTCGGGCATATCTGCCAGAAGGCCTACCACGAACCACGAACGAAGTTTCACCTCTCTGTCCCACTTGAGTGAGAAATCATAAGTGCGAAAGGGAGGTATACTTTCGTTCGCGGTTCGTGGTAGGCGCTCAGGTCTACCGATAAATGTATGGGTTTGTCTGGCGGATGCCCGGCGGACATAGGTACCCACTATACATAGAAATCTGACGGATTAACGAGCGTATATGGCCGATAATTTGCCGATTTGTTGTTTCTCTCATCCAGAGAGGGCCAGCAAGCCCCTTAAGTAATCTAATAGGGCGTTTTTTTTTGTTGTACAAAAACCATTCTTGGATTTTTTTTTATTACCTATTGTTTTCTACTAATTTCAAACTTTACATTGACGCTACCGCCATACTAAATCAATGAAATTATGGTAGCGAAATGGAAAACAAATCTTGGTACACTTTTTTTCTCCTACTAGGATTAAAAGAGCTCGCGATTCTGAATAGAAAACAATTAAAAAATGTTAATTTTTCCAAAAATGGTTTTTGTACAACAAAAAAAAAACGCCCAATAGCGTTTTTTAAATATCCCACTTCAAAAATCATTAAATTTGACCAAACTTTATCAAAACACTTTTTTTTTTGCATACATAGTTACATACATAGGTATTTATGTATAACACGTTTCAAATTTAATTTTTAGATCTTTTACAACCCAATATTGAGAGCAGAGTATCACACCTTTATGCTTTTAGCAAGAACTTTTAGTACAGATATTTATTAGATATTCATCATCATCATCATCATTTCAGCCGAAACACGTCCACTGCTGGACATAGGCCTCCCCCAAAGATTTCCACAATGACCGGTCCTGCGCCACCCGCATCCAGCGGACTCCTGCGACCTTCACTAGGTCATCAGTCCACCTAGTGGGGGGCCTATTAGATATTGAATATCGAAAATGCTTTTATTTGGTTTTGAATTCAAATTCAAATGCTTTATTTCGAACCATGAAGTCCATAGGGTTCGCTTATAAATACGATAACTTACATAACTAGAGTTAGAGTGATCCAAAAAATATAATAGGTTTGGATTATGCTGGTTGGCACCACCGATAAGCTTGATGAATAGCTGTTATGAGGTGAAATTTGATGACTCATTCGTTGGCAATTGGCGTTTATCGGCGGTTTTAGGTGTGTAAGGCACAATTTCATTGAGAACGAAAAAAACTGGTTTTATTTAATAAAAATCACTACCTAACCTTGTCGATAGATCTCCTAACATTATTAATTAATAAACTAAATTACTTGAGTTTTAGACTTCCGGTGCCTAAAACGGTCGATAGTGTTAACAAAAATATCAAAGAAAATTCTCGAACTTACCTACAGAATTTCACGAGAATCGGTTGAGAAATGCAACCACCGGTTACTACGAACCACTTATTTCGTTCGTCCGTATATTTGCCTCTCTGTTGCTCTAGCCAAGTGATAAAAAGGCAAACTAACGAAATAAATGGTTCGCGGTAGGCCTCCAGAGTGGACGCACGAGCTATGTTGGGGGCTATGTTGTGTTGCAAAATTGCAACAACATGATAATAAATGCGTGCTAAGTTATTATAAGTACCTAACATCAAATCATAGTAGCGGTAGTTAATGTATTTGTCTCTGGCGTAACATTATCCGGTGAGCGTCCGCGTTACACCGCCGCGACGTGCAATACGTACATATAATATGTAATATGTGAAAATCCCTTGTATTTTCACAAAATCATTATGCACTTTTTATCTACATTTTTTATCATTACCATTTTGATTCGATTGAGGGTTCAGTCTGATGTAACGTGTAACCATTCTAAATAATCACTTTAAACATATTTGCAATTATAATGTGCTTGTTTTACTTAAAGGTACCACTTTGTCTCTTGCCAATAAGGCGCGAATGCCATAAAGATTCATTCAGAAATATACCTTTTCAACAAGCGACAATGTAGTACCTTGTACTGATCAGTCACATATATTTCAGTTACCTACTTCACACACATTCGCAACATCTTATTAATATAATAGCGTTCACAAATTATACTAAAGCACATTATTATTATAGTTAGCAATAAACTTGTGTTTAAGTAGCTTTGAGATGGAATGGATCAGGTTTGTAAATTGTAAGGGTTACATACGCGCGAAATTGTTATGTACACATGCAATGCGTGAGACATAGTGGTCTAACTGGCTTCGGACTACCGATTGATGCCATGTACGTTCGGGCATATCTTCCGAATCTGCCAATAAAGTATGGGAAATTTTTCTAACTCATACTTGATATGATGTCGTGTGGGGCACGAAATGTACTGGGGCCTTACCAATTTAGTTTAGATTCCTAATTATGCTCAGTTGTATGGCAACGACTCTGTTTAGGTCCTAAATTGAATCGCGTTAATGACGCCATGGTAAAGCCCCCGACTTGATTTCAAGTGAATGGCGGCAAAACGGCAAACTGGCAACGTTTATATCATTTTAGCACTATCAAAATATTCGTAAAAGGCAACATTGCCAATCTGAAACAGCTACAGAATTACATGACATCAGCAAAACTGACCTTGTTATAATCTAACCACATTGTGCGAATCACCCAACTCGTAACCTGTGGTTGTGGTCTGATTGTCAGACGGGCCTGCGGTAGACCGTGAAATCATTACATAATGTAATGTATTTTTTTGCGTCTCTGTCGCATTTACGATTTCGTGCACAAGTGTGACTGAGAAGCAAAATTTCGCTCGCGATTTGCGGTAGGCTCGCTGAGTATAAACACTTCAATCTCTGTGGTTACCAGTCTTCTACTTTAGAACTCTGTAGTCGTTAGCGTCTACGTTACCGCATTGTAAGTGCATTTGCTCGCACTCGTGAGTGGAAGCGGGATGCAACTCTGGTTAATGTGTCGAAAACTATCCTTCGAAGTCTATAGCAACTCATGGTAGAGATACTGTTTTCGAGGCTTTTTGAAGTGTGAATCAAAAGGTGTGGCAAGGTATTTCATATTTCTCCAAAAACAGAATGTAGATTTTACCATGTGTCTCGTCGGCTGGCGGATCAGGGGCCTTACCATGACGTCTTAACGCGATTTAGTTTAGGTTCAGTTGTATGGAAGCGACTTGGTTTAGGTCGTCAACTGAATCGCGTTAAGACGTCATGGTAGGTCTCAGACTTTTCATTTGGCCCGCACTTTGATGAATGGACGACTAACGACATACGACCCGGCCCGCGAACAGAAACAAAAAGCCGTGTCTATAGATTGAAAAAAAAAAAGATAACCCAGACATATTTTAAAAGACACAGCTTTGTTTTAAAGCAAAATTTATAGCACTTATAATTGCCACTAATGGTAGGTACTCATACTTTAATCTTGAGTTTTACTTGCGTAACCTATGCCCGTATTAGTCTTCCCTATGTCCTGGGCCCTACTTCACCAACACTAAGATTAGGGTAGGTACTTACCGGAAAGAGTGTTAGCGAGAAGCAGGGTTCACGAGAACTAAGGCCCGAAAAAGAAACATTATCCACGTAATATTGGAAATTGATCTTCCCTTTGTTAAAACTAGTTATTTAGTCTGCGGTTAGTATTCAATTACCTGCTGACCCAAAGACCTGAAATCGGCTCAATTTAATACCTGTGAACAAATCACGTATCATCAATTCGGTTCTGGGAAACCGAACGAGAACCGACAATTACAATATCAGAAGTGACAAAAATTCGAAAGACTGTAATTTAGTCCGAGTCGTGTACAATCAGACACAGCATTGTTTCATTTAAAATTTAATTTAAAACAAAATTTTATGAATTTTAGGTATGTACCTACTACGTACGCAGTAGGTACAGTCGAGTTCATAAATTTCTGTGCAGCTGAGTGCATAATATGTAAACACATTAAAGGTTAACTGGAAGAGGATCCTCATAGGGATAAGTTCGCCTTTGTTGTATCAAATTGTACATACATACATACACATTATTGTCAATGGGAATACACTTACACCTTAATATAACACTTACACCTTGGAAATGCTCATATACTCATTTATGAACTCGACTGTACACACGCGTTAAGAAGTGCATGGGCAATTTGTGAATGAATTCATTCATAAACTGGCGTCTTTACGCGATTCAGTTGACGACCTAAACTGAGTCGCTTCCATACAACTCAGCCTAAACTGGTAAGACCTCGGAACGCCTACTACGAACATCGTAAATTGGCATTGACGGGAAAACCTCTTTGTCACTCTAATATGCAAGTGTGACAGAGATGGAGATACAAATCCGCAATCGTTCGATTTTCGTGGTATAGGCCTATGAAACTCTCCGCGCCAACCCGAATCGTCTTTGTGTTTGCGTCGATACCGACAACAGGTGCACGCCGCAGTTAAGTGTCTTTTAAAAATAAGGAAAGGTTTATTTTTAGTCAAATTAGCTAACTTAAAGATTGAAGGTAGTTTCCCTACAGGGCCCGGCTTATTTTTCCACATTGTATCTGTGCTAAAACCTAAACTACACGTGTTGTTTGCATGAAACAACTGCATGCGAACCTACAATGTAAGGTAAATTTTCACCGGCATGAGTACAATGCCCAACACTAACCAAATGTAACCCTTATTACAACGATGTAAGGTCTACCAAAAGTCCGTTAATGGTTGATGTTTGTACACAAACTTTACTCGGGGATTTCGTTTTCACCGTTGCTATTCGAGATCCTATGGCGTGGCGGTAAGCTTCTAACAAAACAAACTGCACTCGGTGTTGACTAAGCCGATTGGTTGTTATAGATTCTAAAATAAAAATGGAACATATCGAATAAGCTAGTGGCCACCGTCCAATAACTGGCCACCTGTTACGAAATGAACTTGTCCACCTATAAACAGAGTTCATTTTTATTGTAAGTTTTCTATAACTGGCCGTGCTCCAATAATTGACCACCTTATACCAAAATGAATTATATTACGCGTTCATAGGCTACGGTGACCGCTTACCATCAGGTGGGCCGTATGCTTGTTTGTCACCGTCGTAGTATAAAAAAATAAATATAGGTAAATAAATTTATTTTTTGTATAAGGTGGTCAGTCACTGGCGATTTACTCTACTTGGAATTTGAATGGTTCGGTAATAGTAGATTACATACCAAGGCCGTTTAAGTGGGAAATGCCTCGGATTTCATGTAATTGTCGGCCGAGGCGAAGCCGAGGTCGACTAACATGTGATCCGAGGCTTTCCCATTTACGGAAAAGCATCGGATCACATGTTAGTCGACCTCGGCTTCGCCTCAGCCGACAATTACATGGGATCCGAGACATTTCCCACTAAAACGGCCTTGGTATGTAATCTACTATTTTTTAAACGCTTAAAGGATGACTCACACTAAAACATGACGGGACAATCTGTCAATTTCTATAGAAATAATCACGTAACAAGCTCGGAGCCCTCAGAGGTCACGTGACGTTTTCTGTTGTACCATCTGATTACCATCTGTTGTACCACTGTTGTACCATCATTGTTCATAAGATACAGACTGGTGAGAGACGCGCTGACACATACAGCGGGGTCTTAGTAACAGGATCCCGTTTTACCATCTGAGTACGGAACCTTAAACAGTTTTCTGTCACGCTTATTGTAAATTCCATAATACCACCCCTCGGTCTTGGTATTCCTATTACCTTGTTATGTTAATTTACCCGCAAATAATTCCAGTGATTTCCAGAATTATTCCCATTCTGACGGGTGAATTTCACGACATTCACTGACAAAAAATTTTTGTGTTGTCAACTTGTCACATTTGAAAGATTTCATCCTGTATATTATCCTGTATACTTCAGAGGAGTATGTAGAACTATTTAGCTCGCTAAGGTCATAACATGAAAGTTTCATCAACGGCGGCAATATAGTCGTCGTATCTTCATCGCTGTGTATAATGATACTTCTTGACATTATCCTTTAGGGTTATGAGTTTGTATATTAAAAACCAAGTTATCCCATTACAGAGGCCCTTGGAAGTCTAATATATTAGAAAAAGCTAACTTGATAGGTAAAAATCTTAGTTCCCGAAAGTAAGTAGTACCTAAGTAGCCAGACACCTAGATCCAGTGACAAAATTAGCAAACTAAAATGGGACTATAAATTAAAGTCTAAAATTAAAAATAAACTTTAAATAAAGATTTGACCCAAATCACTGCCTAGTGGGAGCGTACCCAGAAGGCTGGCAGCATTGCCACGTTGTACGGCAATGCTGATCTGCTGTGCTAGATATGACCCAGCCCTCTGCTCTGCTCTTATACTGCTATCGTCCAAAATAAAAAGGGCATTACCATGACGTTTTAACGCGATTCAGTTTAGGACCTAAAATGATTCGCTGCCATACAACTGAGCACAGTTAAGAACCTAAACTGAATCGTGTTAAGACGTCATGCAACCCTTTACAGCACTCGTTTTCACAGGGTTAAGATAATGACTGATGATGAACCCTGTGAAAACAAGTGCTGCTAAGAGCTCGATCCGATCTTAAGTGTTTAATTTCAATGAATAACTATCGCGGATACACAAGACAATAATATAGAATTTTCGATTCCAAACTTTATTCAGCCCACGTTTAATTAAACCAAACCTTCACCACTTTTATACTCAACCGTACAAATAGCTGATAATGGTGAATCGAAACAATGTGTCGAAAGTTGCCCCTAGCTTCCTTAATTACAGTAATCACACAAACAAGGGCCTCGGGGTTATAATCACTTACCAAATCCAGTATAAGTCTGACCCCTGATTACTTGTAATTATTAGAATGTCGAGATATTTGTTATACTGGTCGTTGCTAACTATGTGGAAGTGCAAGTTTACCTGGGATAGGGCGTGGAATTGTTAACAGTAGACAGTTTTGTTTTTATTTAAATTGAACTTGATTATTATTTTATTTTAAACCACATCTTACACCGCAGGTTTTAAAAACAAATAAAATAAGTGTAAATTTAGCTATGAAAGCATCTGCTAGCAGCTCCTGCAATACGTTAGCGGTGTATAGCGATGGGCCGGGCCGGGCCGGTAATTTACCTAATTTCTATGGGGATGCTTACCCCACGCGGAATATTCTACAAATCGGGTTAATTACCGTAACTTACCGAAAACGGCACATCACTAGCGGTGAAGCCTAGCCAGATGTTCACAAAATGCAGCGACTATAGATAGATAGACCTTCCACAATATATATTTTTATTTTTTTTAACACGATATAAGTGGAGCGTAATTTTTTATATATCTTTATTTATTTTAGCTACGTTTAAGGATGACTCACACTAGAACGGGACGGGACGATCTGTCAGTTTCTATAGAAAACGTCACGTGACAACCGAGGACTCCGACCTTACGCTCGCTTATCACGTGATTATTTCTCTCTTCTTCATCGCTACACTCTTGGCAGAGTGGTCGTGGCCATTATGCAGGTTTTTGAGTGACCCGCTTGACAACACGCCGCCATTCCTCCCGCAGGGCAGCTTTACGAGTGCATTCGTTTATAGTCGCCGACATGCTCGATTTGATCTGGTCGGCCCACCTCATTGGAGATCTTCCTCTAGGTCTGGTGCCTTCCACTCTCCCTTGCACAACTAGACGCTCTATGGACTCTCCGTCTCGTCGGGATATGTGACCAAAGAAACCGAGGATCCGAGCTTGCACAGTAGACGTGATTATTTATATATATATAAATTGACATATATGTAGTCCCATCCCGCCCCGTTCCGTCCCGTTCCAGTGTGAGTCATATTTATGAATAACAGTAGTAAAATATAAAAAAAAAACTACTTAGGCTTTGAGAAACATCTCACGTCCTGGAACCCAAAGGTAAAAAATAAGCGTAAAAAACAAACAAAACATCAGCAATTACCTCTGATTTCGACTCTGACGCACAAATCACACAATGAAGCCTAAAAGAGTCCGAACGTGGCCAATTTGCAAAATAAACGGTTTCGAATTGGCAGCCGATTTCGCCAAAACAAACTTAACAAGTAATATATGTTCTGAAATTGCACTGAAATGGACAGAACATGTATTTATAGTTTTGTTTACACAAGCGGTTTTGCTTTGGCAAGTTTTTGTGTTAAATGTTTTGTTTTATTAAGGGTATTTGATGGATTTTTGTACCCCGGAAATGCGGGGGCAGATATTGTGAGCTTTAAATAATATGAGCTGGTTTTACGTAAAAGGTACCACATTGTCGCTTTCTGATAAGGTTCGTTTCTAAACGAATCCTTATGTCATTACCGCCTTATCGGCAACCGACCAAGGTGGTACCTTAACCTTACTATAAACAATCACATATTATATTGCGTTTTTCTTTGTTACTTAATTGTTGTAGAAATCTGTTTACTAGTATTTTTGTGGCAGTGTGATATTTATCTACATCTGCGTGCTGTAATCTTCTCTTGGCTGCTTGAATGTAGCACATGTCAAACAAATGGTCGGTCGGTCATTTACTTCTTTGTACATTTATACGTCTCCCTATTTCTGACGATTGGTTGCGTTGGGTAACATTCGATCATACGAGTACCTACATATGACTTTCTCCGTGATTTTAATAGATCTGTCCATCAGGTATTAAACATCGCGTTGCGTGCTGAAATAGGAGCCTGGTATACTCGTTATAATTTTGTCCCCCGATTAAAATAGAAACATAACATGAGTAATAACTAATAAACAATTTTCTCTTGCAGAGTAACGTCTTCCTAAGCTTCAGCTAATTTATGTAATGTTCCTTAATTGTGTAAACCACACGTATATTGTTTGCATAAATCGTTTTATATCGCAATTAAATACATAATGATAAATTATAAATATCTTAATTTTCCAATTTAGGCAAATTAACATTGTGTGAAAGTCTTTCACAAATCGACCTAGTCCCATAGTAAGCTGAATAAGGCTTCTGTTGTGGGGACTAGACGACGATACATGTAATATGATAGATAAATACTTAAATACATAGTAAACATCCATAACTCACTCAGGTACAAATATTCGTGATAAACACACAAATAAATGCCCTGACCAGGATTCCCGGGACCTCTTGCTCCGTACGCAGGGTCATTACCAACTAGGCTAGAAGGCCGTTTAATATCTATAATTTGTACGTATATTTAAGTTGAAAGATACGGTCAGTAAAGGGTCCTTTTTATTGAAAACTTAACAATATCATCCACGCTTGCAAATAACAAAGCCAACTGGCTAACCCTAAACCGCCCAAACAGACCCGTACATCAAACAAACACGTTTAACACGTGCGACGTCGATTTATCACAATTCCGAACCATGTGGGCATTGTGGCCGGTCACGCGAGCACGCGACGGGTTGAAACGTCGCGTAGGTTAAACGGTAAGTTACTGCTATCAAACAGTGTCAACACAGGCATAGGTACAGCTCAAAACATGTACTTTTTAATCGAGTTTAATCTAAGGGGTGTCGTGTTTTCGCAAGACGGCGTCACTTAGGCGTAGGTCTTGTGTCAAAATAAAGCATATTATGGGACGTTTTTCCTAGCAGGCACACGTTCCACTATTAGCGCCTCTAGCAGTGAATTCATTCATTCGCCTCCAAAAAATGGACGCATGTCAACAAAGGAACCTTGATTTTGTTGACCATCTAAATTTTCTGTGTAATTAAATTAGGGTTCGAATAACATGTCCAGTGTGTTCGAAGTTGTCATCCGCGATCAAATATTACTGATCGTGTCAATAGGAAGACTGGCGAATATTTCATAAGCACATCTATAATTAGCACAAGTTTTGTTTAAAACTAAATGTTTCGTGCAAACTATCCGAAAAGAGAATCCATTATTCCCAAAAAGTTTAATAGGGAATTAAAGCTAAATGAAATAGGAAAAAAATATCAGACTAAATATATAGTTAAGGACCATACTTCTGGAATTCTAAAGAGCGCTATCTTCAATTCGTTTTTACTGACTTACCCTAATATCAGCTACCGTCATTTTCTGACTATTTTGATTAGACAATTGTCAATTCGACGATAACTGGTGTCTTTTTTTAACCCTTCATGATTCGCGGACCGTCATCCGCTAGCCGTTTACGAGTAGGACTTTTAATTGACAAGACGACCGAATTTTAATTAATGAGCGTCCGACAAAACAGATTGATCCGATGATAGATAAATAGATTTCGGCCGATCGAATCTGGTGTATCGAACAAATGTATACCTACGAAATAAATAAATTTCGTTCGTAGAATTGCATCTCATCTCCTCAAATGTCGATTCTATGTATTCGCCAGCGGTGTTTCCGGACCGATACGACCTTCAAACGTTCAAGAAAAGAGCGTACTCCCTTAAAGGCCGGCAACGCACTTGTGACACCTCTGGTGTTGCGGGTGTCCATGGACGACGTTAATCGCTTACCATCAGGCGATTCGTTTGCTCGTTTGCCACCTATAGCATAAAAAAAACGAGCGATATTTCTAAATGACTTCTCGAAAGCTGCTCTAACAGTTTCCATTTGATGATAACAGATTGACTGGTAAAATATAGGTAGAATATATTCCCGGAAGACATTGTTTTGGCGTTTCCACACAATACAAAAAATCTTTGTGACAGAAATATTTTTTGCGTATTAAATGTACCCACTCTGAATTGATTTGTGTCGGGTATCAGTAAACGCCTTTATGTCGCTTTTAAGACTGTTTTTCGGAACGAAAAAGTAAATGACGAATGTTAAAAGTAAACGATTTCTTGCTCAAACCCTATGTATATTTAATTGTAATAGAATGTACTTACGTACGTATTCGTATCCATGACTTCATACTATGTCTCTATTTTTTATACCACATCGGTGCGAAACAAGCATACGATACGGCCTGCTTGACGGAAAGCGGCCACCGTAGCTCATAGACGCCTGCAACGCCAGGGGTTTCACATGCGCGTTGCTGACCCCCTAAATAAGTTATACTTTTTCCATTTGTGTTTTTATACGAGTTTCTAGCGATGCGGCTTGGCTGTAAAAATTTAAATATTACCTCTTTGAAGTATTTTAAGTTAAGGGGTATAAACTAGTTATATTTGACCTGAGGAAACTAGGATATTGTAGGTATACACGGATTAACAAAATGCACCTAACAGAACTCATATTTTATTAATTTCTTAATAACCATTGACCGACGTCAGGGTGACATGTTTAGCAATAACATTGTGGCATCCCTATTTCTGGCTTTCTTATCTACAGGTAAGTAGTTTTACTGAACAATACCTACTCCTACTTTTACCCGGCGTTGGTCCCTATTGATTAGGCCCAAAGCCGTATCCCATTAAACCTAATTTACCACTTATCCTAAATAGGCAAGCTGCGGGCCTTCACACGATGAGTACAAATAACATACGTGGAAACAACAAAATAATGACACGGCTTCTAAAATCACAAACACCGTAACTCTTTCAGATGGGGTTATGCGATTTGCAACTTTAAAACAAGATACTAAAGTTGCAAGTTATCATAACCTCATCTAAAGGAGTGACAAGATTTGAGACCTTAACCATCGCCAAGTTTCCAATGTAAGTTGACACCGATATTCTTGATAGCTATGAGCAAGAAGAGGTCAGCCATCTTGGGGTTTTCAGTCAGCAATCTTGGTTACAGGTGAACCATTATGATTTGATCCCGATATTTTGTTAAAACAAATCCTGCTTATATGTTTAACATAGAAACTACCTATTAAAATACTTATATCGGGTTACTCACGTCAATAAAGTCGAAAATAGCTTGACATGTGTCGGAACAGTCCTTGTCCATTATTCATGAGTCCGGCCGTGGCGGCTGCTCTACGCACACTGCGAGAACCAACACGCTCTGCTCAAAAATTTAGTTTTTGGATGCGACCTTTTTTTTTCAAATGCACAAAAATGCATTAAAAGACTTTCCGAATTCATACGACACTGTTAACGCTCTTAAACTGATTGAGACGATTTTTGTTGCTTACTATGTATTTTAAAAGTTAACCACCTACCTAAGATAAGACCTAAGACAATGTTAACAACAATACTTTGCATAATGACCCCAAACTATTTATCACCGCCGCTTCCTTACCCCCAGGTACCGCTAAATAATTATTATGACGAAGGAATCATTAAAATATCCTCTCAAAGCCTTATTGAAGAAGGTCCTGCTACCTATTGAAGTATAATGGTACTTACGCCTTTATTAGAGTGAATTGAAATAAACAAGACCCTTAACACATCTAGCCCTGTTTAGTATTACAAAGTATGGCTCGTTAGTTGAGATATTGTACTGTGAAATTATACTTATACTAGGTGGTGCCCGCGACTGCGTCTTAGTATCTTTATAAATTATAGTCTGTGTTATTCTGAAGTATGAGCTATATTATTGTAAAGTTTCGTTAAAATCCATTCAGTAGTTTTTACGTGAAAGACTAACAAACATCCTTACAAACTTTCGCATTCGGATGTAAATTCTACGAGTACCATGTGGATGTCATTGTTGTCATGTTAGATTTTTTAGTGTATTTATACATTTTTTTGTCGTGTTTACATATTGTTTTTATAAGTTAGGTGTGAGATGTGCGTCTGTGTGCACGTTCCCACCCGTATAGTCTCAATAAATTGTACAGTCGAGTTCATAAATACATGAGCATTTCTAAGGCTTCAAAAATATCTCTACACCCTTAGAACACTGACAATAAGGTGTAAGTGTTTACATATTATGCATTACGCTGCACAGATATTTATGAACTCGACGGTACAGTAAGATTTCACTTGACGTCTCCCTTCTAATGTGTAGGCGTCTCGTGTTGTTCAAATCTCGTTATAGTCCAGATTCACTCCGCCATTAGCGAAAATATTTTACGTACATTTTATTTACTAAAAAAACATCACATATATTGTCCTTTTATACTATAATTAAGTCTATATAGTCCTTAAACATAAATTGCACTTTTCTTACCAAAGAGAGCTTTCTGTATGGAAGAAAAGTTCCACTTTGAACCCTCTGAGCACGAAAGATATAGCTGTTTCCTGCACAAGTGGTGTGATAAACCCTATTTCGCTGAACCTTACCTCCAGTTCCAGAATTTCCATTGAAAATATATTTCTTTGGCTCCATTTTTAACGAACATCGATACTTTGCATATCCCATTACGATTCCAATCTAACAAACCGCAGGTTTAAAATCGAATAAGCAGACACTGGCCCACTGCCAACGAATAAAGTGGATTGAGATTAAAATAATTGAACATGACCTCTTAATCACGAATACTCGGAAATGTACTTGGAAAACACGCCATGGAACTGCATGTAAATTAGGAGGAAATACATCGGCGTATTATTCATGAAATACGGGATAAATATTGAAAGGGCTGAAAACGGGCGCTCGTAAGATACAATTTTCAGTGGATAGTTTGACAAATACGTTGGTATGTATAGTACTGTAGTCCAGGGATCGGATAGCGTTATTTTCTCGATACTAAAAGAACAGAATTATTTCTTTATTTTTCGTTTTTGGGCTTATTAATTCATTGTTAATGGGGCAATCTTAGAATACGATGTTGTTACCAAATAAAAGATTGAGTCCTACATATCGAGCATAAAATATTCTGAAATATTGGGCTATTACAAATGGTGGACTTGGACTTAATGTAAATAATAATTATATTTTATACAGGAGTAGGTAAATGTTTAGGGACTTCACACAAAAAAAAACCCGGCCAAGTGCGAGTCAGACTTGCGCACCGAGGGTTCCGTCTGAACTTTATGTTGCACTAGGTGGTGCCCGCGACTTCGTCTGCGCAATATCTTTATAAATTGTAAGTTATTTGTTATTCTATTAAACGCGAAGGTTTATATGGATGTTTGTTACTCTTTCACGTAAAAACTACTGAATGGTTTTTATTGAAACTTTACAATAATATAGCTTATATATATCAGAATAACTGTTAATGTGTCTGGGTTAACTTTGTATTTGACGATTCCAAAGTTCAAATCGGTAGCTTAAGTAGTTCTCGAGATTTTTAACGATGTGAAAGACAGACAGACCGAATCGCACCATAAGGGTTACTTTTTTACCATTTTGGTACGGAAAACTAAAACACTAAAAAGAGGCAGTCGACAATCTAAAACCGATGGTAGGTTTCGTAGAGGAGCTAAAAAAAGTCTCCAATTTTTGTTTTCCTTTCCCGTCACCATTTTTTCATAGACATAAATTTTCCATGACATGATAAAGTATATTCTCGAACACATTAAAGTCACCTTTTAATATTTAATTATGCTATATTTTATCTACAGCAATTAGAACTGTAATTATACATCTGAAACACGCGAGCTTGTTGAAATAATTACGCCCTTGCATGATGACTTCTGTCTAGTCAGAACATTTAAATGACTTTGTAATTAAGTGGTCTAGACTATGCCCCCTTCACAATTACGAACGTAAAATATATATACCCATCTGTGGGGTACCTTCCCACTTACACCTACACTACACTTATATTATCACATATTTACACTTATATAAAAACTTAACATTAATATATACATACATTATATTTATTTATATACAGTAATTATCTATTTACATTACCTAGACGAGTACGTAAACAAACACAATATTTTATTCCACTTACATACGAATAAATATACAAGTCTTGTTTACGTATCGTCCGTCAATTCTCGACGTGCCAACAAGCCGATAGTGCAACGCGAACGCGCACTCCGATAGCAGTCTTTTGTTCGCGGCGACCGGTTTGGTGACGAGATCCGCGCCGGCCGCTGGCCGCCGCGCCTCGCCAGTCTATGCCCGATGCTCACGCAAAACGCATGTCGCTCTTGACCGCTAGTCGCATTCCGATAGCTTGCGCTTTTGCTTTTATTTATATAGTGTTTAGTTATTTCTACCTTTCTTCCGTACTGTTTCTTCTGTGTAACTATCTTCCGAACTTTGGATACTCCTTCTGTGTTGTTATTATTGACATTATAATAATTAATTGAGTAAAGTGGGTGTTTGGATTTATGTGGCCGAACCACACGCCTACATCACAACCCCCTACAGTGGTGACCCCTGAAGAACACAGCACCGAGAGGAAATACCAGAAAACCGTACGTAGAAGTGCCTAGAAATATGACAGACGGCCAAGACAAAGAGAGTACCGCTACGCCGCCGACAACGCAAGTACCACTCGGCGTGCATGTTTCCACTCCACCGTCCGTCACTACTGCGCCGCACTTTTCCACTGCGCCGTCCGGTCCGTCATCCGAGATTTTTAGAGTTGGCGTACGACTCCCACCTTTTTGGCCGGAGGAACCCGAAATATGGTTTAGACAGGTCGAGTGTCACTTTGACGCAGGCGGCATCACCAATGACCAGACGAAATTTCACTACATCGTCAGCCAATTGGATCGTCAGTTTGCGAAGGAGGTCAGAGACGTCATCATCAATCCACCGTCGACTGACAAATACGCCAAGCTAAAAAGCGAGCTCATCAGCAGGTTGAGTGACACCACCGAGCGTCAGATCCAGCAACTTCTTCATCACGAGGAACTTGGAGATCGAAAGCCGTCTCAGTTCCTGCGACACCTGCAGGGCCTGGCAGCTAAACGGATTTCAGACGACGTATTACGCATGATGTGGACCAACAGGTTACCCGTAAGCGTCCAAACTGTCCTCGCAGGGCATCCATCAGCTTCGTTGGACATTCTTGCAGACCTGGCCGACAGGGTATATGACATCGGCCCACGCTGCTCTTGTTCATCGCACGCTACTTCTGCAGCCATGGATCAACCGGGCTCCAGCAATGACGCCTTAGCGAGGGAGATAGCTACGCTCAGGAGAGAGGTGCAGTCCTTGAAGATGGGTCGTGATGGCGGAAGGTCTCGCTCCCGGTCCAGGAATCCCAGTCGCTCCAGAGGGCCGAGTCGGTCCAGCACCAGGTCGCAGTCCAGCTACAGGAAGTTCCCCATCTGCTGGTACCACTCTAGGCATGGCAACAAGGCCGACAAGTGCGTGCAACCCTGCGACTACAAGAAGTCGGGAAACGGGATGGGCAGTCAGTGAAGGCGACAACTGATAGCCCTGTCACATCGCGTCGCCTGTTTGTTACCGACAAAAGGTCGAAGCTGCAGTTCTTGGTCGACACCGGTAGCGACCTCTGCGTCTTCCCCAAATCGTTACTGCACGAACGTCGGGCACCGACGGGCTACCAACTCTCCGCAGCCAACGGGACGCCCATCGACACCTTCGGTTACGTGCATCTCAACTTGGATCTCGGACTTCGACGCGATTTTCCGTGGCGTTTTGTTGTGGCACTAGTGACGAAACCCATTATAGGTGCAGACTTTCTAGCGCACTATAGGTTATTAGTAGATTGTGGTAACCAGAGGCTAGGTCGTATCATAGATAGTACTACTAGCTTATCTACTTCTGCCATTTCTGCTATCAACTGTAATGATATTTGTTCCATCAAGGTCATGAACGACAGCGACTCTTCCTATCATCGCATTTTGTCACAGGAATATCCTGAAATCACACGGCCTGCTGGCACACAGCGCACTATTCCACACAACACACAACACCACATTCGTACCACCCCAGGTCCTCCAGTATCCTGCGCGCCGAGGCGTCTTGCCCCGGACAAGCTGAAGGTAGCCAGGCAGGAATTTGAAGGTATGTTAGCAAGTGGTACAGCTAGACCATCGGACAGCCCTTGGTCCTCACCGTTGCACCTGGCGCCTAAAAAAGATAATGGGTGGCGCCCCTGCGGTGATTACCGGCAGCTCAACGCGCGTACAATCCCCGACAAATATCCTATTCGGCATTTGCACGATTTTACTCACAGCATATCTGGTTGTAAGGTCTTTAGTACTATTGACCTCGTAAAGGCTTACAACCAGATACCTGTATGTCCAGAGGACATACCGAAGACGGCCATAACGACCCCCTTCGGTATGTTCGAATTCCCTTACATGACGTTTGGCCTTCGGAATGCAGGCCAAACCTTCCAGAGATTCGTAGACGAACTTACACGCGGGCTGGACTTCGTTTATTGCTACCTGGACGATTTTTTAGTCTTTTCCAGGGACGAAGAGCAGCATAAACAACACCTGCGTGAAGTGTTTACCAGACTCCGTGACTACGGCATGGTTATAAACGTGTCTAAGTGCGTCTTTGGGGCTCCCCAGGTAACTTTTTTAGGCTACCTGATCTCGGAGAGCGGAACCAAACCCTTAGACACCAAAGTCCAAGCCATACGTGACTTCCCACCACCCAAGGATGTTAGGCAGCTCAGGAGATTTTTAGGTATGGCCAACTTTTACAGGCGATTCCTGCCTCAAGCCGCTCAAATCCAAGCACCCCTGAACGCACTCCTGGGTGGAGCAGTTAAAGGTTCCACGCCCATCAACCTGACTGGCGATGCTCTGAGGGCTTTCGATGAGACCAAAGAAAGCCTATCCAACGCAGCTTTACTTGCTCACCCTGATTGTCGGGCTAAGCTAGCGTTGGTTACAGATGCATCAGACGTGGCACTGGGCGCGGTCTTGCAGCAACAGCTACAGGACCAGGTATGGCAACCGTTAGCTTTCTTTTCCCGGAAGCTCAGTCCGTCACAGACCAAGTACTCGCCATATGATCGCGAGTTGCTGGCGATCTATGAAGGTATTAAGTACTTCCGTCATATGCTCGAGGCGAGACACTTCACTGTCTATACTGACCATAAGCCGATCAGTTTTGCTTTCCACGAACGGAAACATAACTGTTCGCCTAGGCAGTATAGGCACTTGGACTACATATCCCAGTTCACGACCGACATAAGGCACATATCCGGCAAGGACAATGTCGTAGCCGACACCTTATCTCGGATCGAGGAACTGGCGACACCAGTAGATCTCGCCGACCTAGCCAGATCTCAAGTGTCCGATCCTGAACTCGCAGAGTACCTGACTTCGTCCTCGCTACGCTTGGTAAAAATGCCTTATCCCGGTAGTCGTGAGCCACTGTACTGCGACGTCAGTACGCCGACTCCCCGCCCATTTGTCACCAAGCAATACAGGAAAGCCGTTTTCGACAGTCTCCACTCCTTAAGTCATCCTGGAGCTAACACAACTGCTAAGATCGTAGCCCAGCGTTTTGTGTGGCCCAGCGTCAGGAAGGACTGCAGAGACTGGGCGCGTGCTTGCGTGCCATGTCAACGGTCGAAGGTGAGCCGCCATGTGTCCGCACCTCTAGGAACATATGAACTCCCGCGTGCTCGCTTTCAGCAGGTACACATTGACCTAATCGGCCCACTCCCTGTTTCACAAGGTTTCCGCTATTGCTTAACGGCCATTGATCGCTTTACGCGATGGCCAGAGGTCATACCAATAGCGGACATCACGGCACAGACAGTGGCTAAAGCTTTGCTGGCTGGCTGGATATCCAGGTTCGGGTGTCCAGTAGATATTGTTACAGATCGTGGTCGACAATTTGAGTCCACACTGTTTCAATACCTATCCAAGGCCATCGGATTTCAGCACAGACGCACGACAGCGTATCACGCAGCATGTAATGGCATCATTGAACGTTTCCACAGGCAACTCAAGGCCGCCATCACATGCCATGCCGACGCGAACTGGTCTGAGGTACTGCCCCAAGTACTTCTTGGTATACGCAGTTCCTTCAAAGAGGACTTACAGGCGTCCTCTGCCGAACTACTTTACGGCGAACCACTGCGACTTCCAGGTGAATTTTTCGAGCCAAATGTACCCGGTACCACGGATATTACCGATTTTACTGCGCGGTTACGCTTATTTGCCTCGAAGTTGAAGCCCACACCAGCTTCACGTCATAGCAAAGACAGAATCTTTGTGTTCAAAGAGCTAGCGACAGCTGAATACGTCTTCCTGCGTGAAGACGCTTCACGCGCTCCTCTAACACCTGTATATTCAGGTCCACACAAGGTTTTGGAGAGGGCTAGCAAAGTCTTTAAACTCCTCATCAAAGGTAAACCGGTTACTGTGACCATCGACCGGCTAAAGCCAGCGCATTACCTGTCTGATGATATCATATCTGAAGATCCGAGGTTAACAACGCCCATCGCGCCGGAAAATCTAGTGCGCGAAAGGACACAGGTTGACTCTCAACCTAGTCCGGCAAACGTGCTTAGAACTACTCGTTCGGGAAGACAAGTACGTTTCCCGGATTATTATCGCCCCTAACCAGGTCTCTGGAGGGGAGTGATGTGGGGTACCTTCCCACTTACACCTACACTACACTTATATTATCACATATTTACACTTATATAAAAACTTAACATTAATATATACATACATTATATTTATTTATATACAGTAATTATCTATTTACATTACCTAGACGAGTACGTAAACAAACACAATATTTTATTCCACTTACATACGAATAAATATACAAGTCTTGTTTACGTATCGTCCGTCAATTCTCGACGTGCCAACAAGCCGATAGTGCAACGCGAACGCGCACTCCGATAGCAGTCTTTTGTTCGCGGCGACCGGTTTGGTGACGAGATCCGCGCCGGCCGCTGGCCGCCGCGCCTCGCCAGTCTATGCCCGATGCTCACGCAAAACGCATGTCGCTCTTGACCGCTAGTCGCATTCCGATAGCTTGCGCTTTTGCTTTTATTTATATAGTGTTTAGTTATTTCTACCTTTCTTCCGTACTGTTTCTTCTGTGTAACTATCTTCCGAACTTTGGATACTCCTTCTGTGTTGTTATTATTGACATTATAATAATTAATTGAGTAAAGTGGGTGTTTGGATTTATGTGGCCGAACCACACGCCTACATCACAACCCCCCTACACATCCTTTTCTTTCTTATCAATTCAATAAAGTGTTCAAAAGAGTCGGATGCCTATAAGGCGCTAATGCCGAGGTTCGTTTAGAAATGAACCTTGTTAAAAAACGGCAAAGGTGTACCTTTTACTCAAAACAAGCACATAATTATGGCTGTTGTCATTGTTACGTGAACATAACCTGACATAATTAATTTGTAAATATGTATTCTTTATATTCATGTAATATAAAAAAAAAATTACACAAACAATTACCATTATACAATTTAAATTACAATTCCACACATTGAAAAATAATACATTACAATAAGTCCATAAATTATTAACTACAAACTATTGACTACCTTAATACAATAAAAAAACACACACTTAAACTAAACTTACAAAATCCATGTATTTATTTCTTTCATGTAATTAAATAAAACCATTCTTTATAACCTGTTCTAATTACACAGAACGAGATATTTTACTTAATTTAAAAAACATAATTACCACACATTCACAAAACTTTCCTAAGTATATGTTTCGATACACTTTTCTATTTTTAATTCATTTGTTTTTTAGTTTGTAATAGTTTTCAGGGTTCCGTCGGTTCCGTGCAACTGTGCATGCCCTGGCGCCGCACTAACGACTCATTAGTTACCATTATGAAAACTGTCAGACAGCTGTAAAATTGTCAATTATTTTTTACTGGTCTATTTTTTGATGCGGTCAAATAGCCACTGAAAATCTAAATCGGGGTCGAATTTAAAAATAAACCAGTGAAAAAATTACATGTCAATTGTATGGAAAATCTTTCCTCGTATTTTTTTTTCCCATGCCGTTAATGATGCAAAGTCCGAATTAGCTAAGTTCGCCTAGATTTTAATAGCACAAACTGTGAAAGTGTTAAATAAACTTCATAATTTCATAGAATAGGATTAAATTCAGCTAAGACAATTTTTAAGGGTAACAATATTTTTAAACATTAACAATACTATGTTAATCTTATCATACAGCCGTGAACAATGTTAAATACTCACAGTTTCGAAATTTTGAAAAAAACGTTCATATAATGAACATATGTTAACCATTTTATTTGCATGATTCCGACTTCCTGAATATTGCACATTAAAAAAATGTGCAATATTCAGGAAGGTAGGACATAGTACGAACTAATCACGTCAACGTCGCAAGCGCGAATTACTTTTTCGAGTCACAAAACATTTCGCCGTTCGCAATTTTTGCAAACGAACATCCCCTTAGAGCCTGGTCTGATGTGTGTAAAATATTTTTAAAATACTAAAAATTTAAATTCGGAACACACTTTTAATCCAGACATGTACAGTGAAAAGGTTAAAGCTAATTCTTTTAAATTAAGCCGCACGGAAGTGCGCACGGCAAGTCTCAAATTGCATTTCGCCTCGTTTAGTTGCGGGAGCGTTTGTTCTATCATTTCCGACGGATTTACTCAGTTCCTGGAATTCCAATGGAAATGCAATTTCAACACGTTCAGTGGAGTGAAAATGTTCTGTAATAAAAATAAATATGTCAATGAGTTAATGCTACACTCTGCAGCAAGATGATTACATGGCGTGCGTATGCTAGCGATGACGTGCTCATCGCTAGCAGATCGAATTATTGCTGGAGGTGTGACGTACTTAGATTTAGACAAGCGCAACGCAATTTTCCTTTGTCACAAAAGTAAATGAGATGATTAAAACTTTTAATTTAAAAGTCATAACACCTACTAGGTTACTCAAGTATCTCAAGTCATGTCAAAAAGAAAAACCGTAATGTAAAAATCGCACATTGTGTTCTTCCATTTTCGAGCTACTAAGACTACTTGCTACTTGCTTGCTAGGCTACTTGGAGCATTTTAAAGCCTAATTACCGGAATCAAATACTGAATACTCTTAGTAGCCAACCTAGTGATTGTTAGTCGTGCGTCGTCATTATCGCTCTTAATCTGTATAATTCTGGTTACTGTTTGTTAGTGCATGTTTGGATACTTGCTAGGAATGTATGTTCACATCCAAGTCCGTTTATTTTAAGTATGTTTTAGTGAGCGCGTCCAAGGAAGTAAATGTACTCTTGTAAACATATGTCTGTGAAGGTCGCAGGAGTCCGCTGGATGCGGGTGGCGCAGGACCGGTCATTGTGGAAATCTTTGGGGGAGGCCTATGTCCAGCAGTGGACGTCTTTCGGCTGAAATGATGATGATGATGATGATGAAACATATGTCTTATAATGTAAAATACTGCTTTGTCAATGGCACATACTTCTGTTGTTTCTCCAATAAAGAAAATAAAATAAAATAAAATACTATGCTACATGCTAGGTACATGCAAATCATTATCATCATCATTATCAGCCAAAAGACGTCCAGTGCTGATAAGCCTCCCCTAAAGAATGCCACATCCATCGTTCGTGCGCGGCCCGCATCTATGGGTTCTTGCGACCTCTACCAGGTTATTAATTCATGACGCATTTACGCGTTTTTAAAGCTCCCATCTTTTCCATCAAATAAGCGTTGAAAACCGTGGAAAGTTGTGTATTTACATTCACCGTGGCACTTCACGCTTCGCTCTAGTTCTTAATGATGCCTATTCTGTACGTTTAAAACAAATATACATTTACTTGCAGAATTCTGTTCCTTGTTTCCGCAAGGAACAGAGAAAAATAAATTGCTAGTGCATTTAGTGTTTGAACTACCGTCTTTATGATATATTTTTAAACGAAAAAACATAAAACACATTTTCCTAGAACAACGCTTACTTAAAATATCGGCCGCAGACGTCGTATCTCGACGTGTTCCTTCGACGGAAATTAACTTTCAACGTTTTTAAAACTAATTATGTTCCGGCGTAAAATGTATACCAAAAATGCTTTCGCATTTCAGTGGCTAGACTTAAAATGGAAATTTATTATTTCTGAAGCAAGTATTTTTCTGGAAATATGTGAAATTTCGCATTATACTCCGGAACAAATTAACTTGGCTGTTTAAATTTCTGTAGCGAATTTCTGTTCAATTTAAATTAAGCTTTTAAATAGTTCAAAAGCGTTCTGGCAATGAACAAATGAAATTTATTTTAGTTTTACGTTTGTAAAAAAAACACAGTATACGGACGTTAATGTAAAATTCTAAGAACGAATCCCCTCTACACTGAAATAGATGTCATATAATATATACTAAAGAAAAAGGGATCGAGGCCTCCAAGTACCTAGGGGCCTTACCATGACATCTTTAAGCGATTCAGTTTAGGCTCAGTTGATTGGAAGAGACTCAGTTTAGGTCGTCCATTGAATCTTGTTAAGACGTCTTGGTAAGGTCCCACCCAGGGATAGAACCTGCGTTCTCCTATATCGAGGGTTGCCTGGTGAAACCCAATAAGTATGAAAAACCTAGTTTCGAGAAAAATGAAGTTAAAGATTTATGGTCATCAAACACTAATTTGGTAAGTAAATTCGTAGTTTTATAAGTTCTCCGTGTAAAGTAATTTTATCTACTTTAAGTTAATTTGTGTTTTAGCTATATAACTAATTTAGTTTTCCTGTAAGAAAACGTTTTTTACCAAGGGGTGTCGACTTATTGGGTTTTCGCAAAAATTAAAAAGCTGTTAATGTTACTTATAGGTTTTACTACCTACTTATAAAAAACTTATAAAAAAGTTAATCTACCCTAGTCATCCGTATGTGTTTTATACGGAATGATTTTTGGGTCATGGAGCAACAGTTAACAGAGTACTGGGGAGGGCCACACTGAGCAACTTTCACAACTCTCTGTGGACAACCACGAATTCGGGAAGAAAAGGTCTCCTAATGAAGAGCTAATTGATATTTAGTTACTCCTAAGTATTAGTTGATCGATATTTAACAATCAAAGATTTCTTTTTCACGATTTCATGGTTGTCGTAGTGAAAGTTGGGTAGTGTGTTCTTCCCCGATACCTACCCTGTTCACTCTTGCTCCATGACCCAAAAATCACCCAGTATGTACGTAATCTTCAAAATACTTACAAAAGTCTGCCTTACTATTATCATAGATGACAATATTGTGCATTTGGGCGGCAATATTAATTTACGATTCATCAAGATTGAAGGAGTCATTGTCTGAAATTGAATAAATTAAAGAATGTGTACCAAAAACGCAATAACTTAAAATCATATAAGTACGGGCAGTCACGGGATTATAAACTCGGGTAAGTACACATAAAGGCATACATGTAACTACATAATTATAATGATTGATCTTATAACACCATAGGGGAAAGTGGGTAGGCTTCGTACACTTTTTGCTCTGGGCCTTGTAAAATAAAAACTAACAGTTATTTAAAAATTAAATTAATGCCATTGCATGGTCCAGTTATCTGTTTATAATAACAGTGTATTTCTGATTTGATCCAAAACAATTTGGCCAATATAACGATTTTCCTAAAAAGTGGGAATTGTACGGATTTATCCCACACGTAAGGAGGCATTCGTTTCTACCTGGGATTCGTCATTTTATGAGTTCTTTTACCTGTTATAATCAATCTTTAGGAATATCTTACCCATAATAACTGTATTTTGATTATATTCTTGATTTTCGTTGCATGGGGTGCATTTGTACAGTAAAAAATCATATACAATCGGAGTTTACGAAAGCACCCCAATAGACTCAAACGCGAAAAAATTCAAATAAACAAATATACGTCAAATAAATCCTAAAACTATTGTTTACATAAGAACCTGAAGCGTGTATTTACAAACAAGGTTGAAATACCCGCAAATACAGAGCAAGTTCTCCTTCAAGTGCAAGGTACGTAAACACCTCTCTAAATTGCTCATTTGATAGATGTTCCGCATATTTATACTTGGGTACATTATTTATCTATGTATGTACCTATATGTAGGTATATTTATATTTATATGTGTATGTTTATACAATTATTAAAGCAATGTATTATTATTGATATTATTATGTGTTTCTTATCTCTTCTCGATGTTTACGATCCTGCACCAAATACAAGTTTCTGTTTTATCCAATGGTTGACTGGTAGAGAATGCCCCAAGGCATTAAGTCCACCATTTGTACTTTTTTGTAATTGGGCAATAAAGCTTAAATAAATAAGTATTTTTTTCAATTCCATTAATACTTATTAAAGACAGATGCATTCAAACAAGACAAAAAATTACTTTAGAGTTGCCTCATCCAGTTGGAATGCAAAAAAATAATTAATATTATTTAATAATTTAACTCAACGTATTAATTTAAAGTACCTTTTGTTATTTCGTACCGTAAGCATCACTCAAAGTCGCGTAGTTTGATTAATAGATTGTGCTAAAACCCGATAAGTTCGCTCTTAAACGAAACAACAACAATTATCTACATATTAACGGTTACAATCTTACAATAGCTTACATTTATTGTTGGGTATTTAAGGACAGTACTATAAACGCGATGTATACCTATCGTTCAGGCGATTATGTCATTTGTTTGTTTTGTTATTTTGTACCGTAAGCATCACTCAAAGTCGCGTAGTTTGATTACTAGATAGTGCTAAAACCCGATAAGTTCGCTCTAAACGAAACAACAACAATTATCGACATATTAACGGTTACAATCTTACAATAGCTTAGATTTATTGTTAGGTATTTAAGGACAGTAGGTACTATAAACGCGACGTATACCTACCTATCGTTCAGGCGATTAAGTCATAACATAATTAAGTACCAATCTTATTTTATACGACAATTCTAAATGTATTTCTAGGTTAGAAAATAAAATTTTACCTGTTTCTAGCATAGCTGCTGCACTAATTTTCTGCCTCGATCACCCATCACAAAACTTTTAACACATACACAGCCATCATTAACACAATACGTCACAACTTTTAACAGCTATTTCCAATTAAATTTGCAACAACGCAGCGGCGGAGCGCTTGCGATCCTGCCGCTACTTGTCGAGGCAGCGCATGACCTTGCGGTCGTCAAACATATTTATTGGGTTCTTCACCGGATTTTTTTAAAAGAAATTTGTTAAAGGCCCGTGCGAGAATTCGATAACTAGACTTAACATAATATTTCATCAAAAAAATGTTTTAGATAAGTACTATACATTTGTTTATTGGGTTTTACTTTGAAGTAGTTTGTACATTTAACAAATAATATCGTAAAAGTAAAACCCGATAAATGGTTTTAACGTATTTTAATTCTTACTTAAATCCTTTTTAGGTTTGAATCGTACTGAGGTAATACCCGATAAGTAATAGTATCTGGTTTTACAATGTGTGTTTAGTTTAATTTAGTATAAATATCTCTGCACTAAATACCGATAAATGTGTATTGTGTGGTTCTTGCACTAAGTAATAATAAAAACTGAAGCCTTAAATGCACTTGTAGTATTTAGTTCTAAATTAAAACTTGAAATCAAGTACTTATCGGGTTATCGACTCGGCATATTTCCGTAATACATGTCAAATCTGCTTATCCGATATTACCATTAGATTGAGCGATACCGAATCCATCTCAAACTGTTTTTACTTTAAAATCTCACTTTTTGTCACTTATTGGGTTTCACCAGGCAACCCTCGATATTCGCGGCAGTCGCCCTACTTACTCAGTGATAGTACCTATACCTATTGTAAGGGATCCGTTGCTCTCAATATTGTATAGGTATAGTTTTTTTACTGCACACACGATTGTATAGCTCAGGCTATTATCAGGGGACAATTAAACGCACAAACGAAACACATAAAAAATACACCAAAAGAAAGTTCACACACCTCTCTTTTCCCGTACAGCTAACATTATATTAAAAACAGTAACATCGTTTATACGGAAAGCTTTAAAGGAAATATATTTTTTCGCAGGTAACGCTGAAACGGCTTAATAAAGGCGTTTGAGTCGATTACGACAAGCCGGTAAGCTGAGAATAAAAAAGCTCACGTAGGGTTGAGCGCTAGTGCACGCGGGTTCAAGGTAACATTTTATTTTCGTACTAACTTGTTCTATGGGACGGCATAGGTAGAAAGATAGTGTGGAGGCAGATCTCTACCAGCTTGAAGCGGGGAACTGGCGGGATGTTGTGTAAGACCGGGATAACTGTCGTGCTCTCGTTTCGGAGGCCAAGATTCGTTTCGGATCGCCGTGTCCCAAATAGTAAGTAAGTACATAAGTGCTGGGCATAACGTGCCCGCGATTGCGTTTGCGTAGAATTTGCAAAAACTAACATATCCTTTCCTAGGGGTCAAGCGATCCCTTCGTTCATCTTAATCCGTTCAGCAATTTTAGCGTGAAAGAGGTAACAGATAGAGCTATTTTCGCATTTATAATACTATAATACTAGTATGGATATTTTAGTCGCTAACGGAAACGGACGTCCACCTATCAGGGGCCTTACCATAGCGTCTTAACGCGATTCAATTTAGGTTCTTAACTGTGCTCCGTTGTATGGCAGTGACTCAATTTAGGTCGTCAAGGTCCCAGTCACCTGTCAGTTTCCTTCAAAATTTGAGTGACGAAGCCGACAGCAACGTTAACAACGTCGTGACGAAACTGCAATGATGCCAAGTATCGGTGGGAATAGAATTATTAGAATTAATACGTGATCATAGAAACTAAGGGAAACTAGAGCCTGACTAGCGTAAATGCTTACGAACATAAACAAATTTAAATGGATAACCCATACTAATATTATGAATGGGAAAGTGTGCGTATCTGTTTGTTTCCGTTTTTCGCGGCAAAACGGAGCGACGAATTGACGTGATTTTTTTAAGTGGATATAGTTGAACGATATCGCTATAGTATAACGCTAACGCGAGCGAAGCCGCGAGCAAAAGCTAGTTTTACATGTTTTACCTTATATCACTCCGCTGACACTGCGGCCCTGCTCGCGACCCTTTTAGCACCACAAGTAACAGAACCGATAGACCGGCATATATTACAAAAGGTAAACAGGCTTTGCTGTATTAGGTAGTTACACGGAAAAGAGTGCAGTGAAAATAACTATTAAATATTACTGAATCTGAACAAAGGGATATATATAGCAGATACGGGGTGTTCTTGAGCATTTGCTTTTACTTCGTCATGTGGCTTGGTATAATTAAGGATACAGAATGGCATAGTTAGACACTTATTTAAACTTTCACGATTTTCACACATTATGTATTTACTAAAACGGGGCTTAATCGTGTATAGATTTGGCATAGTTAGTTTTATAAAATTCGTTAATTTTTTTTTTAATTTCTCATATAAAATAATTACCTACATGTAGCATCAACCGCTAATGTAAAACGGGCATTAGAATGAACTTTACCCGGTAAGTGACAACCATGACATATCAATGTCATGTCCAAAACTCATACTCCGTTTACACACTTGCAGATCCCATATGAGATAAAATTAAATTAGTACATAGTTATTATATAAATGGAGCTAATTAGAATACCAGTGTCTTTGAGAAAGACTTTAAAAACTCTAACACTCCTTTTTTGAAGAATCCCATACTGTAGTCCTTTGGGAAAACAGCGGCAGGGAGTTCATTCCACAGCCGGAGCGTCCGCGGGAGGGAGTTCTTCTTAACTTAATTTAAGATAAAGAATGCACTTGCTCAAAAACACGTTGTAAAGGTAGGTTAGCGAGCTTAAGAGGCTCTTTAGTGCAAGTACGACACAATCAGCCAGAGTGAGGCATACAGTCAGCGGCAAAGATATGAAAACAGCCACAGTGTATAAGCCTACAGCATTTATAGCAATGTCAGGGGGGGTTCACTCCGCCGATCTGCATGAAATTATAAGTACATGCCGGCGGCACCCTCGAGGTTGCTTATTCAGTGGTTGCCTCGCCGTGGCCCGCGACACTGGCGCGCGTGTCTCCCGCCATACCAACGTCGCAAGTGCGTATTGTATACGATGAATAAAATAAGGGCAATGAAATATTGCATTGCTGCGGGTTGCAGAAACAATTACCAAAATTCAGATTGCACGTTTTTCTATGTTTCGACGCGTGAAAAGGATACCGAAAGGTGATACCTCACCGAATCACAATACAATACAATACAACAATACAATAACTCTTTATTGCACCTCAAAACAACAAAAATAACACAAACTGGTATAGATTACACATGAAAAAGAGGCAAACAACAGGCGGTCTTATCGCTAAAGAGCGATCTCTTCCAGACAACCTTTGGGTAGAGGAGACACTACACTAAGAAAAGTATACATACAGTAGGTGGTGCAAAACTGGAAAAAGTATTATGTGGGAACCAAAATATATGACATAAACAGAAAAAACAAATCTACAAAAAAAAAGAAAACACACACACACAATTACATATACATACATATATATATATATATATGTTCATACCAAAATACATAAATATATAAATACATATATACAAATACAAACTAATTAAGCGAAATGATGATAGCAGATTACTGAGATTACACAGTCAAATTAAAGGAAAACAATAGTTACATGAACAGGAACTAAGGAAGTGATAAATAGTGATTTTTAAGGAGAGATTTGAAAGAAGCAACAGATTCAGCACGCCTAATATCAAGAGGGAGAGAGTTCCACAGCCGGGTTGCTTGAAAAGTGAAAGAAGTATTATAAAATTTGGAAGAGGAGGATGGCACAGTCAGAAGCATGTTTTGAGAGGAACGAAGAGAATTGAGATAACTAAAACGCTACTTGAGATAGCAGGGGGTTGCAGGGTTGAAAAGAATGCTATAGAGAAGTGAAAGAATATGGGAGTTACGGAATCACCTTATTTATAGGTACCATACTTACCATAGTAAATCGAACACAAGAATCAAGTAAATACCCCAACAGCACAGTGTTATACTTGAATTAAATAGGTATCTGGCAACGGTATATTTACATATGTATACATCAAACGAAAATCCCAAGATCTTGATTAAATCGGTACTTATTCGACCGCGAACCGTAACGGAGATCGTAAAGTCTATCTCCGTCTCTGTCACTCGAATAGCAAGTGTGACAGAGACGGGGATAGACTTTACGATCTTTGTTACGGTTCGCGGTCACAAGCCTGTTATGTTTTCGGTGTTATTTACTTAAGTAGCTGTTAAGTGTAATAATTTATGCATGTAGATATACCACGCGTGCTATCTAATATTTATAATTTGCGTATTCGTTTCTGACATAGTCGATGCTTGCGCCACAGAATAGATAATAGTGCAAAGCTACCGTATCCACTTACGATCAGGCGGACCGTACGCTTGTTTGCCACCGACGTCGTTTAAAAAAATGACAACCCTATCTTCGGCAAGGTGCGGGGTAATTTCGACCTTCGCGCCGGGCAATAGAACTCAATGACAGCGCGGCTCGCGTGCGGTCGTTGCTAATAATAATTAATAGGCACGTAAAAAGGCGGCATTCGTGAACATCAAAACAGAGGGTCTTCTGTACTTGTACTATTATTTATTCTGTGGCAATGTCAAGTTAAAATTTACTTAATTACAGCTACTTATTTTTTTTCTTAAAGTCAGGGTAATACTACTCAGAAACGAAAGACACGTAGAAAAATTAATTACCTCGGGCGGGATTCGAACCCGCGACCCTGAGAAACCAGCTCATCGCTCTTCCAACTGAGCTACCGAGATTCAACCCGTGGCCCCGAATTTATCCACCAGGGGGATATGAGTTTAAACTATAGTGAAACATATTAATATCAATAAAATACGGATTTGAGTCACTATGCGAAACATGTAGCGCATAGTGACTGAAAATGCGTAAATGTTATCCCTAATATTACGGATTATTTACGCATTTTTTGGTGGCTGAAAAGGATAGCAAATTCTGAACTTCCCTAAGATAGTGTACATCCTGTAGTTTTCACAAAACTTACTGTATTCTTATTTAATAACAAGAAAACAAAGCTTTAGTCGTTATAAAGCTTACAGAAATTTAATTAGTCGTCAATTATAAGTTTTCCGTAATAAGTAGTCAATTTCACACATGTTAATAAGCATGAAATAAGTTTTCCGGTAATGATTCAATTTCCTAATGGCCCTTATTTTCTTTTGTCGTAATTTTTACAAAGGAATTACAGTGTCAAAGGAACTAACAAGCAACATCAAACTCAAAGTTTTGCCACTAAGCTTTTTCGTAGCGAGGTGTTTTCTAGTCGAAGACAATTGTTACTTATTTCTTGGTTAGTAGTTGTTACATAAATAACTTAGAAGAATAAGGAAACATATACCGCTCAAAACGAACACCAAACATTTTGGTCTAACAGCTAGCACCACTAAGAGCACCGCAGGGAGTGTGGGGGAGAGCTGCCAGGCTCTCCACCCACATCGCATTTTACCGATGCTTAACCTTAACCTAAAGTATATATAATTTTCTCCGACCGTCCTTAGTCTGGGGTCGGTCTGAAAACCAGCGCCGGGCATCTTGTCCTGGCACACGCTGAGACTGACACCCTTTGCCAATACAATAAGCACTTTTTTTTCTGTCACTTTTGTTCTGCATTATTTTATTTTATAATTGTATTTGATTAGTAACTCTATTTTCATGTATTAGGCAATAAACTATTCTTATTCTTATTCTTAAAGTAAAGTAAAAATTATTTATTGTACACAAGATAAATTACATAGAAATTTAAAATTATCCAGTCTTAAAACAAAGATGCAGCTAAGTACATTTAAGAATTTTCAGCAGCTTTCACTGGCTCCTACACTAGGCGAAGCTTGTCTCGTAGGTAACCGTTTCCGAACCTAATTATGTAGGTACTTAAAAGTCCTGCAGATGGCACGGAACTCTCAGTGGGCGGCAATTATACTGTTTTCGGATTTTCTCCTATATTTGTGCTACAAGCTCTTCTTTTTGCCGTGATTGTAGGTCGAATGGAACGAAATACATTTAACAGCATGTCACTAGTTAATGCCCGAAAACGTTAAAATGTGTAGTCCTTGAACAGAAAAGTGCCACTTTGATACCTCCCTGCAGGGAAGAAAAGTGCCACTTTGGTCCCTCCGGGTTTGAACAGTAAAACCCTTTTCTAAATTAGTGGCGTGAAAACGTCATATTATTATGTTTGACGCTTTAAGTTTATCTATTCTTATTTAATAGTAAATACACCATGTCGACATGTAGACATGTGTCGCCGGTAGCCTATTTATTTTTAAATTACGTAGGTAAGTATGTCACATGTAATATTAATGTGTTTGTATATTTTATTGTTTGAGGTACGATAATAAGTTGTAGTGTTTATTTTTGTCGAGGATATTTTACATGGAATAATACACGTGTAGACAATTATCCAAATATATATAACATCGGTAGAGAGTGTTATGTATTTTAATTGCATGCTTCAATATATTTACGTGTAATATTACTGTATTTGTCATCTATTTTGTTGTTTGAGGTGTAATAAATGGTTACTGATTATTTTTAAATATAAAGATAATAGGTAGATTTTATTCGCTAGAATAATTAAAACTTTTCGTTGTACAGATGGTCGTACAGTGTTGTACAGTATCCTGTCGTATGTCGACACGCAAATACTGTAACTTACCTAAAACTACTTAGCTACTTCACAAATTATACTAACCTACGTAAAATATTATCCAGCATATTTATGTTCAAATTTATTAAAATCAATATACATATTAATTATTATTTAATTCATAATTACGTCATTAAAAGTATGTCAACGTTTATTAATTATGATTGAAATATTTGCCACAAACATCAACTTTTATCGAGGGTTCAACTTCGCATTCGTCCCAATCCCAACTCACCCCGGGTTAAAAATATGTCATATAATCTTAATAATACTTTGCTCATTATCCTTAAAGTTCAAAACTGATAAGCGGATTAATAAAGCTGAAACATCAAGATTAAAAGAACATTGCCTGTGTTAGTCATTAATTTCAATAGCCGTCAAAATGTCAACAGGCAAACAAACAAATCATATTATGGAGGAACGTTTTCATAAAATTAGCAAAATGTGTGGAGCCGAGACATAGTGAAAAGAGCAGAGTACGCTTTTCACATTCATGGGGAAGTGTTGGTGGCCCAGCGGTAACAGCAGCGTGCGACTTTCAATCCGAATCGCAGGTTCTAATCTTCGGTAAAACAAAACTTCGCGAGGATGACAAACTTATTATGAACATAGAACGGATCTTAAATTGCAACGGTTAATACTCACGTATTTTTATCACAATTCGCGTGACATGTTTGCAATTTAATATCAGTATGACTAATGAAAGTTTAAATTATATAGAACGGGTCTATCGTGAATGTAGTTAATTTATCTTAATAGAAAACGACACATGAATCTGTGTCAAAATGTCTGCAGGTATATTAAAGTCAATTAACTACATTCGCTATAGACCTGTCCTATGTTTATAATGATGTGTATAGAACGCGAAATTTTTAGGTGCTATGAAGTCAAACTTATCCCAAGAAGGCCTAGTTTACTCTCTGGTATGGATGATATGGCAGTCGCTTTCGTAAAACTAGCACCAACGCGAAATCTTGAGATAAGTTGCCAAAGCGGACCCAGGCTCACTGAGCCGTGGCATACGCCGGGTTTTTTGTAACTATTATTATCAGGGCCTGTAATTTTCATGCCGATGACAGACAAATGACGTCAAGCTTCATACATCATGTTTTAGGTTTTACATTTGAAAGAATAATGCTGTCATTGAATAGTGTAAAAACTCGTTCTACGTTAGAATCGAACGTTGATAGATTTATCTGTCATTAACTCATTTCGTATTAAAACATCATGTGTGTTTATATACGTCATTATGATGAAACCGGCATGAAAATTACGGGCCCTGATTATTATTATCAAGAAGGACTCCATCATTCAAGGTTCAACAAACTCTACTCTTCTGTTTAGACTATGTAGCTCCCGAGATACGCAAACAAGTACACAAACATACCCTTTTGTTGTAAATTCGTGTGGAGTACAGTCTAAATATTTGCGCGCCGGAGCGAAGTACAGTCGGAACAATGATCCGACTTCTGCCGTATTCAATTCAGTTCAATGGGGATTACCGCGAGTCGATTTTCCGCTAGCGCTAGTGGATTGTTGGTCCTGCGGGAACATTTCAAACGTCACTTTGACAATTCCCTCATAATGACACAGGACCCACGTATGAGTGGCGCCGCCTGGTGAGCGACAATACGGTACCCCCCATTCAATGACTATTATACTTCGTATCCAAATCGAAGATTACATATATTTACTAGCAGCAGTACACGGTTATGTGCTGTCCTTGTCACACATTTAGAGTTAAAATATTATTCAAAAAATGTTCTCGCTGTCGCCCGCCGCGTAAGGTAGGTGTCGTGCCGGTGCACGACCGCGCCCCCAGCGGCGTGGTTTATCATTACATTTTTTTGTGTTTGTCCGAGTCACACGTATTTTCTCGCAAAAATAGTGTTTTAGTGTATATCTATTTCAGATTGAAGGATTAGGGTGAGTGATTTTACACATCTTCAGAACGATGAATTCAAATTACAGAATAAAACCGCGGCCTAGTTGCCGTTTAACGAATCTTCTTTCGGAAAGTGATTTTGTCCAAATGTTTGATTTTGCTTCCAATATATGTGTGGTAGATTACAATTTAAAATTGAATGTTAGTGTGGTGTATTAATCATATAATAACTAAAAGAATAGATCAAGGAATCTGTACTTTGTTCGAAATAATGCTTTTACATCTACCTTCTTTTTTCTAAGTAATATAAGTAAGGTACATGTTAAAGGCACGGGTTGTTACTCGTAGATTAACATACAAATTTAAACCTAATTAAGAGAACTTTAAGGTTCGTTATGTATTTACGCGTTATAGTATTTACGCGTTATAATTCGTATCAGGTTTGTGTACCAGACCGTATACTAAAAATTGCGCCACACGCCATACTCGAGGGTTAGCCACTTACATCTAACCCTGGTATTTAACGAAAACAAATGTAATCTCATCTACGCAATGATTTCATCTACCTTTCCAGAGTTCTGAGAATATTATAGTAATAAGTATTGCAATGCTAAAAAATTATGAAAGTCTACATGAATTTCACAAATTATAGTAAATTCGGTTAACAAAATGGCATCTAAAAGTAATTTAAAGTAAAATAGCCATAGAGGTTCCCTCATTTATCTATAGTTTTGTTAATAAAAGCTAGCTTATGATCCGGATGTTGCCGTTTCGATTATCGTCGAGCCTTCGGGACAATATAGGTATTTTAGAGGTTCCCCATTTTATCCCTAAAAGGGAGGTATGACCTCTTCAATTCTTCATGTTTGTCTTGTATTATTCGTGACAGACAGCCCCGATTAGTCAGCTAAGAAGTACACATACTTATAGCGCTTCTTGTACGTCGTCCTACCTACTTCATTTATATGAACTGTCATAAAGATATGCTCGCTTATAAAGAATCATGAGCTCGCTGAAATAAGTAACAATGACTACAATCAATAATTATCATCATAATGTTGTTGCAGAGAAAAATTGTAAAGTAAAAATAAGATAGGTTTCGTATAAACTACGTTCCTATTTACGAGTAAGCCTATTTCAGGTTCTATCAAGGAAATACGACTTTAATGAGTCGGAATATATAATCTTGATCATGTTTTAATGAAGTCAAAATACTATGATATTGCTATTTTGAGTCAGTTAAGGCTCTAAACTAAAGGGAAGTGTAACCGCAGCGGCAGTGCCGTATTACCCTGTTCCGCTAAATAGCGCGAATGCTTGCTGTAGCCGCTGCAGGGGTTTAATTTGCGACCTAGTGTCTATACGATTAAAGAAGGATAATTTATGTTCAGAGTTGTATTCTTTGAGTCTATACTCAAAGAATACAACTCTGTAAGTTATTTAAGGTAAATAATAAGTTTTTTGTTTTGTTCAAAGACTCGAAAGAGGTTATTTTTATTTTCCTCATATTTTAGATAACGTAAACCGTTCAATAAACAACGATATAACCAGGTCAAAAATATGATATTTTGGTTTATGTAAAAATTTACAAAATACAATACCTAAATAATATGCGGACATTACAGGTTGTAATTGTATTGTGATTGGTGGTTCGTTAACAAATTGCACACCTAAAAGGTGTTCAATCGCTTTCCTGCATGCTCAGAGCGAATAACGAGAAAACTGGTTAAAGACACAAAATAGTTAAAGTTTTTTGTGGTTTTTTGTATAACAATAATACCTATACTTACTGTTTTTTTTTATCAACTTTACGTATCCCCATCACGAAACAAGGATAGTTTGGTTCCGGAATTTGAACCAATATCTGACGGCGCAGTCTTGCGAATTGTTGCGTTTAGTAAAAACGAATTACAATGCAATGCAATGCATGAAATTATATAAATCATATGATTTTTACTTATATATATTATAATAGATGTATTGTAATTTGTATATGTAGGTAGTGAATGTTGTGGATCACATTTTTATGATACCTACATATAAAATTGTAGATGATACCTTTACGATACTTAATAGGACTCAACACGACTTAATTAAAATTAAGTCGGATATTAATATTGTCGTACGTACCTACTATTAAAACCTCACCGTTTAGGAGGGTGTTAACCAAAAATGAATAATTTTACGAAGCTGAGTGAGTTTGCTAACAAAAACCTCATTGGAGAGCAAATGGTTTTAACCCAATTGAATTATCACGAAACTAATATTCCTGTTTATTGAAAGGATGAACCAATATATACTGAAGTAATACAAACAACGACTTAAATTTTGATTTATAGTTTCCTAGAGAAGCTTCATAATATACATATATATAAAAATATATATATTTTCGTAAGCTATATCGATGAAATAGGCTTAATCTTATTAAATACCCTACGCTGCTCCGCTTTAACAGTGCCGAGTTACGTGACATAAATCGCGTGTAAATTTGTATAATTTTGCTCCGTTTCAACAATTATGCCACAAAAATTGTGTCAAATAAGCTTGCTTTAACAGCGTTGAGCTTTAACACATTAATGATGTCAAGGATCGTCCGCTTTAGCAGCGTTGAGGTACTCCACATTAATTGTGTCGAGGGTTGTAGAACTTTGCTCCGCTTTAACAGCGTTGAGTTTCTCCACATTAGTTGTGTCGAGGATTGTAGAACTTTGCTCCGCTTTAACAGCGTTGAGGTACTCCACATTAATTGTGTCGAGAATTGTAGAACTTGCTCCGCTTTAACAGCGTTGAGGTACTCCACATTAATTGTGTCGAGGATTCTAGAACTTTGCTCCGCTTTAACAGCGTTGAGGTACTCCACATTAATTGTGTCGAGGATTCTAGAACTTTGCTCCGCTTTAACAGCGTTGAGGTACTCCACATTGATTGTGTCGAGGATTCTAGAACTTTGCTCCGCTTTAACAGCGCTGAGGTACTCCACATTAATTGTGTCGAGGATTCTAGAACTTTGCTCCGCTTTAACAGCGTTGAGGTACTCCACATTAATTGTGTCGAGGATTCTAGAACTTTGCTCCGCTTTAACAGTGTTGAGGTACTCCACATTAATTGTGTCGAGGATTCTAGAACTTTGCTCCGCTTTAACAGCGTTGAGGTACTCCACATTAATTGTGTCGAGGATTCTAGAACTTTGCTCCGCTTTAACAGCGTTGAGGTACTCCACATTAATTGTGTCGAGGATTCTAGAACTTTGCTCCGCTTTAACAGCGTTGAGGTACTCCACATTAATTGTGTCGAGGATTCTAGAACTTTGCTCCGCTTTAACAGCGTTGAGGTACTCCACATTAATTGTGTCGAGGATTCTAGAACTTTGCTCCGCTTTAACAGCGTTGAGCTACTCCACATTAATTGTGTCGAGGATTCTAGAACTTTGCTCCGCTTTAACAGCGTTGAGGTACTCCACATTAATTGTGTCGAGGATTGTAGAACTTGCTCCGCTTTAACAGCGTTGAGTGTCTCCATTGCTCCGCTTTAACAGCGTTGAGTTACTCCACATTAATTGTGTCGAGGATTGTAGAACTTTGCTCCGCTTTAACAGCGTTGAGTTTCTCCACATTAATTGTGTCGAGGATTGTAGAACTTTGCTCCGCTTTAACAGCGTTGAGTTTCTCCACATTAATTGTGTCGAGGATTGTAGAACTTTGCTCCGCTTTAACAGCGTTGAGTTTCTCCACATTAATTGTGTCGAGGATTGTAGATCTTTGCTACGCTTCAACAGCGTTGAGTTACTCTACATCAATTTTGTTGATGATTGTACAACATTTCTCCGCATTAACAGCGTTGAGTTTCTTCACATTAATAAAATCGTGTTGAGGATCGTACAACTTAGTGTTAATTGTATACAATAAATAAACAATAAATAAACTTTGCTCCGCATTAACGGCGTCTCGTGTTACATACTCGTATTCTACAGGAATTGTGTAGAATGTAATAAAATTTTACTCCATCAGGTTGTTTTTACCATGATGAGACTTCTTTTCAATAGTAGCATTCCGATTATCAAGATATAAAAATACTCCACGTGTCAGTTCCTTATTATAACAATTATTTACAAAAATAGTAATTCTCTTGCTGCTGTAGCGTACTGGTCAATATTTCGTTATCCTACAGTAGAATCGAAGGCACCTGCCACTTAAGTTTTTTATTACAACGTTCTACTCAAAAAGGAAAAACTTAACGTATTAACCATTACCCACCACTTGACTTATTGTTTGGTCTCAGTATAAATCTGTATGTACATTTTATAACAAGATTTCTTTAGTACTAATCTTGCTATGAAGAAACTACTGATAGCTTGTTTTACTAATCACACAACTGGTTTTTTGTCTTCCATTTTTACTTCGACATGAAATACAGGCATATCTAAAGTATACAATCACTATGCAGGGATCAGGGATTCGTCAGTAAAGTTCAATTAAATGAACGAAGTATAATTTAAAGCAGGTATATTCAAGTAATGTTAAAATTATATCGACGATAATACACACTTCAGTGTTTTGTTTCACCTAAAAGGTTATTGAAAGTAATTTCATTCTTTATTAATGTCGTTCCTCACTTGGACACGCACAGCATGGCATGCATAAGTCCAATCTAATAAAAATATTCATATAATATTTACATAATAGTACCGTTTTATTTTATTAGGCACTCATGTATGAAGCTAATTATCAGGAACCCATAGGAGCGTCGGATTTGACTTCGATATTTTATTTTATTTTTCCTACTTATATGTAGTATTACAATTCTCTAAACATCTGCTAGTAAATATATGTAATCTTCGATTTGGATACGAAGTATAATTAATAATCAAACGAACTTACCTGTGAAGTTTGATTGGAATTATACGAGTATCCAAATCGAAGATTACATACTCCCACCCTCCCAGACCCTAAAAATTAAAATAAAATAGTCTCTGGTCCTAACACAAAAATATCTATGTGCTCTAAAATAATGATAAACCACGCCGCTGGGGGCGCGGTCGTGCACCGGCACGACACCTACCTTACGCGGCGGGCGACAGCGAGAACATTTTTTGAATAATATTTTAACTCTAAATGTGTGACAAGGACAGCACATAACCGTGTACTGCTGCTAGTAAATATATGTAATCTTCGATTTGGATACTCGTATAATTCCAATCAAACTTCACAGGTAAGTTCGTTTGATTATTAATTATTAAGCTTACAATAGCGGTCTATATTACTAACCAACGTCCAACAAATGTTGTCAACTAGGCTAGAGAGGTGCGGCCTACGAAGCTGGAGGTCCCGTCTTCGAATCCTGGTAAGGGCATTCATTTGTGTATCACGAATAGGGAATGACTACTGGGAATGACCGCGCCCAAGCATGCCAGGCATTTATTATATATACCTAGATAGATTTCAAATGAAATAAAACCTAATATTTTTTTCATAAACGAAGTAAAAAGCAGGGTGTGTAAAATGGGTTTTTATGTCAGAGTAATATAACTCCAATTTACAGTCGACTACTATAATATTACTCGTTGCACGCGGACCAAGAAATAGCCTCGGCTAAAATATCTTACTTTAAGCCCATGTCCTACAATCTACTATGTATTTTTCTCATTATGTCCATAAAAACACGTATTTTTGATGCTGACTGTATATACAGCGTAAATATTTGCGAACCCGAGCGTTTAGTTTAGCAACATTTGATCTAACTTCCGACATATTGGCTTTGTTTTTGAGAAGAATTGTTTCTGAAACTTTTCCGTATTTGACCTTTTTATTTGATAGATTGTTAACCAATACATGAAAAGCATCATATAATTTAAACTTTCGGGAGTCACACTGATATTAAATTGCGAAGGTGACAACACCAATCTGTCCGACGATGACTGCCCGATGCAGTCGAAACATGTCACGCCTATTGTGATAAAAATACGTAAGTGTTAACCGTTGCAATTTAATATGAAAAGCATCCTTTTCTGATGAGATATTGTGGTTCGGAGTCAGTTTATATACTCGGGGACTTCAACTCGCACCCAGGTGAGCTATTTAACCATGAACTACTGGACTTTTGTGCCGAGCAATCGTGGACATGCATTGATATGGATGTTTTGCCTAGTGACACTTATACTTTTGTGAGTGATGCGCACGGCTGTCGACGCTGGCTGGACCACTGCGTTGTGACTAGTGCGGCGAGGCAGTCTATAGTAAACGTTAATGTGATAAGGGACGTCTATTGGTCAGATCATTACCCTTTACTTGTCGAGTGTAATATTAGTACTATAACACCTAAAGTTGTATGCTCCGATAATAACAATGTCAACAGAGTGATCTGGGGTGAAAGGGACAGGGAACAGATAGACAAATATCATGAGTTATGTAATTCTAACCTCAGGGATTTTAACTTTCCGAGCGATTTCATTGAATGCGCTAATAAGAAATGTTTTAATCAAGATCATAGGTTGTTATTGGATAATATGTATAACAGGATAATTTGCACACTTAGAGAGGCGGCCGAGTGTACTCGCTTGTCGTCGGCGCGTAAAAAACACAAATATGTAACCGGCTGGAACAAACATGTCGGTGGCGCTCATAGGGAGGCTCGGCTTTCTTACCTTAACTGGTTATCATGTGGCAAACCTAAAAGTGGTCATGTATACGATAATATGTGTGAGACTAGACGTAGTTTCAAGTCAAAATTAAAATACTGCCAAGATAATGAGCAAATAATAAAAATGGAGATAATTGCTCAACATCACTCAAGTGGGAAATTTTCTAGTTTTTGGAAGGCCACAAATAGATTAAATCCAAGGCCGGGCACCCCTGTGAGCGTAGCCGGTTGCCATGAGCCCATTGAGATTGCGAATGCGTTTCGTACTCATTTTCGTGTTCAGTCGCCTTTGGCACCTCCAGCGCAGGCGCCCGATGCTGACAGCTCTCCTGGAAGTCCCGGAGACGTAAGTGTAATGTTCTCTGCCAGAGAAGTAACTTCGGTAATTAAAGATATGGCAAGAGGAAAGTCTCCTGGGAAGGATAGCCTCAGTATCGAGCACCTGAAGCACGCAGGTTGTCACTTACCGAGGGTTCTCGCAATGTTTTTCAATTTATGCTTTAGTCATTGCTACTTGCCAGATGATCTGATTCATACAGTTGTTGTGCCTATTCTAAAAAATAGGACCGCCGACCCCTCTGACATGGCCAATTACAGGCCTATCTCGCTAGCGAATGTTATTGCCAAGGTATTGGACAGGCTGCTTGACAGACATCTGGATAGGCATATACATTTACATGATGCTCAATTCGGCTTCCGACCTGGCCTATCCACTGAGAGTGCCATCCTGAGTCTCAAGCAGACTGTCCAGTATTACACAGCTAGACATACACCTGTGTTTGCATGTTATCTGGACCTTTCCAGGGCTTTCGATTTGGTATCGTATGATAAGCTGTTTCTGAAGTTGGAGGAAGAAACTGATTTACCTAGTGATGTGATTTCCATTATTAAATACTGGTACAGAAAGCAGAAAAATAATGTAAAATGGGCAGGTGCGCACTCGGAGGTGTATGGGTTGGAGTGCGGGGTGAGGCAGGGGGGGTTGAGCTCGCCCCGGCTCTTCAACTTGTACATGAACCGACTTATCGAGGAGCTCAGCGGCACAAATATCGGATGCTCAGTGGACGGAGTTTGTATAAACAACATAAACTATGCCGATGATATGGTGTTGCTGAGCCCTTCGATTAGCGCATTGCGGAAATTGCTACGCATCTGTGAGTCATACGCGGAGGCCCATGGGCTTAAATATAACACTTTTAAAAGTGAGTTTATGGTTTTCAAGGCGGGCACTAAAACATATCTTGATGTACCACCAGTCCAGTTGGGCGGAGCCACGTTAAAACGAGTACAACAATATAAATATTTGGGTCACTGGGTCACTGATGACTTATGTGATAACCTTGATATAGAGAGGGAACGTAGGGCGCTGGCTGTGCGCTGCAATATGCTGGCCCGGCGGTTTTCGCGTTGTACTGATGCTGTTAAAATAACCCTTTTTAGGGCATACTGCCAATCCTTTTACACGTGTAGCCTATGGATCAGACATACGCAGCGCTCATACAGCGCCCTGCGCGTCCAGTATAACGATGCGTGTAGGGTGTTGTTCCGGCTTCCGCGACACTGCAGCGCCTCCGCGATGTTTGCAGAGCGGCAAATTGACGGTTTTTATGCCGTAATCAGAAAACGAGCCGCTTCGATGATGAGACGTGTGCGCGGCTCCACGAACACCATCCTACGTACACTGGCCGAGAGGTGGGACTCCCCAATACTGCGGCGATGGATTCAGCTCCATACCGTAGAAAAATAGAATAAAACTGTAATTTAAGTAAATAATTATAATTGTAATAAGCGAATGACTGACATAGTTTTAAGAAATATTTATTGACCTAATTAATCTTTTTTTTTTTTTTTTACTGACATATTTTATTTCTATTTGTACTTGTTTATTTTATTGATTGTAGGTATTGTTATATGGAATTTTATGTTCTGAAATAAATTATTTGAATTTGAATTTGAATTGAGTGCGCCACCCCAGAGGGCCCGGAAGTTCTACACGGTATCTCTCTTATATGATGCACCTTGGATGAGCGCTGAGCACCATCTATCGTAAGAACATAATACCACTGGGCCACCGGGGTGGTCTTGGTAGCTCAGTTGGCAGTGATAAGCACGTGTCCTACAGTCGCGAGTTCGAGTCTCGCCCGAGGCCATGAGTTTTCCTACTTTCCTTATCTTTCTAAGAAATGTATCTCAAATGTCACGAAAATATCTAAAATTTTTAAACAGCCGCATATTTTGTTGTCTGACTGTACCAGAACAATTTAATATATGTCAAGAGACACTCGACTCCCTAATATATTCCAGCAAGTACTTGGAAACGCACCTTAATTCAATGACCACGTTAGTTGGTTCCTTATTGGGTAGGACTATTTAAGGTAAGTCCGCGAGAGTTGGTCACGTGGGGTAAAATGAAGACCAAAATAAAATGTATAAAACTAATAACCAATTTCTGCATAATAAACTCATGTTTACGGATGGTAAAATGAGCATAATAAAAGTGCATTTTACTTTTGATGTAGGTATGGTAGGTAGGCTGAGAGCTCCTTGCCACGAGTATTCTTAAGTACCTAAAGTACTGGTAATGGGGGAGGATTCTTTATGCGGAACCCTCGGTGGGCGAGTCGTATTCGCACTTGGCCGGCTTTTTTTTTCATTTTCACTAAGTACTCTTAAATTCTACGAAAATCACTTTATAAAACGATCTCACAACGCTTTTTACCTCCCTTACCCTAATTTAGAAAAAAGGTCCCATTTCAACCCTTCATATACAAAACTGTTTTTCAATGTAAATCACCTACATGATCGGAAATAAATGGGGCCCTAATGCAGTCATCAATCATCCGTCATTTTACTATAAAGGGTTATGTTTGTGTGGTTTAGGGTTGTTTTGTCCTGTAACCTACTTTTGCTGACGTTTAAAAGATCAATAGGCTAGAAAGTGGACTATTGAAGTAAACTTGCCCTTAATGTAAAAATAGGTCAAGCTTTGTGAACAAAAAGTGGATATTGAAAGTTACCTAGTAGTTCGCCACTCAGTTGCTTCATATTTATTAGTAGACTCTATTGCCTAGTAAAATAAGGATGATAGCTAGTAACCACAGGTGCCAGAAGCAGTTGAGTAAATATAAGCTATTGAGCATTAGTGGCTCAGCGGTAAGAGCGTGCGACTTTCAACCCGAAGATCGCGGGTTCAAATCCGGTCCGCACCAATGAGTGTTTTGGAACTTAAGTACGAAATATTATTTGATATTTATAAAATGAAAGAGATGTCATATACTACAGAAAGTGACCAAGGCTCGAGCAGCGCTCGGATCGAACCAGCGACCTCCTGCTTTCGCGGCAGACGCCCTAACCACTGGGCTACCCGATCACCACAAAAGCAGGAGGCTGGTTCGATCCCAGCCATGCTCACCGGCGGCCTTGGTCAATTTTTCTGTAGTATATGACATCTCTTTCAATTTATAATTTGAATAAATGATTTGATTCGTGCTTTACAATATCATTTGATATTTACCAATCGCTTTTCGGTCAACATCGTGAGGGAACCGGATTATCCCCAATTAGGATTAGTTTACCCTCTGGGTTGGAAGGTCAGATGGCAGTCACTTTCGTAAAACTGGCCGTGGGAAAAAAGGAAGAATGAGATAATATATTGTATTCCAAAAGCTTTCTTTATTTATGCAGTAGCATCGAAGTATACGCCACCGAAATATGCTCCATGATGACCATGATATACCCGAGCACTTATGAGATTCCCGTCCCGGACGCAGTTAGCAGTCGTGATAGTCTGAATATTCTGAATAAATTGATTCTACCAATAATTTCCAGAAGAGACATTCGAACTATTAAATGTTGATCTGTTACGGTTTTGTAGTGAATCTTGTTCTCTTCCGTGTTATCTTCTTGGGCTTTGAATCGAATGTCATAATTTAGGCTATATGCTTTAGGGTACATACAGTGCCGGTTGCTGATAAGTAGCTACTGCCATACAAATCATTTGGAATGAAACTAATCAACAACCAACAATGGTAGATCACTCCTGAGGTACCTCATTTGTCCCACTCATTTTGCTCGTTTGTCACAGTACCTCACACCGTAAAAATGTACTCTACTTACTTCAAAAATGTTGTCCCACACCTCAACTTTTCATGCACCTCAAAATTTGTCACACGCCTCAAAATCGAGTAACAGTCAAATTTGTCCCCTAGCTCTTATTTATCACGCGGCTTAAATTTTGTAGTTTGCACAACTAAACTATTTTTATCGCCGATAAGTCGATGTTGTGATGCTGTAAATTTGTGAGTGACCTTGAGGTCACTCAATGGCATTGTACCACCTCAGTTTATAAAATGAGGTACTCACTTAAGTTCATTATAAAATGATGTCCTTCCCAATACTAATGGTAGGTAACGCAAAACTTAACAAATTGTCTGACGACAAATGTCTTATTGACCCTAAACAATTTCATTTTGACACTTACTTGGTAACCATTAAATGTTAATAAATGAACTACCTAACTAACCCACACGTTACTTTTGAGATCAATCCTGTAAATCTTTTCAATATCAAAATGAAGTTAAATCCATAAAAAGTTAAATTTTTCGAATAGGCTTCAACCACTACATATGTAGGTATATCGACGTCACCACATGATATCATATGGTGATTGAGATACATACGTATGTACCTATATGTGAACAGGTAGTTAGAAATACCTTATCTTCTTTTTTCTAGCACTTTCCCAGCTCAGGGAGTACAATTTGCAATATGATTTTCCAACTCAGAACAATCTTACTGCTGAAGGCCTAGTATAAAAATTGTACGGCATTAACTCCTCGACCGCGTTAGCGTATCGGGAGTTCAAATTATGTTTGCCGTTTATTTAAATCATCCGTCAACTTTCATATTTTGACCCCTCGATACGCTAACGCGGTCGAGGAGTTAATGTCGTACAACTTTTATACTAGGCCTTCTGGGCCGCTGTTTCTCACGGCTGTCTGAGTTGCGTAGGCGACAACATCACTGTCCGACGATGTCTGTCCGCCTATTGTGTAAAATACGTGAGTTTTAACTGTTTTTTCAATATTAAGAAATATAATAATGAGACAATCTACCGCTTCGACAAATCTCAAAATAGCATAACGAACCACGTGTAAACCCCCTGGTGACAAACAACAAGAATTCCAAAAACTTGGCAAACTTTCCTTCCCAACTCCAATATGCTAATTGCGAATTAATTTTACAAATATTTGATGAGCAATTTCTTGAACTGAAGACATTTACGAAAGTATTCGTTCGGAATCCGTGGTAGAGCCTCGTTTTCGCGATTCGCCCCAATTTTCGGAGCAATCCGAGGTACTCTGGGTAATCCGACAGTGTAATGTGTCGTAAGTTGGAAGGGTTAGGCGGACCATATTTTGCCCCACTTTTTTATTTGGAAATTTCTATGTTAATTCTACTCGGAAAATCTCTTTCGATCTTAATAGGCGACAATTTCTTTTCTCTATTACGTTTGAAAGAGCTTGCGATTGTGAGTCACATAAAAATACCCATTAAAAATAGGGGGGGAGGCAACTAAAAATAAATTCATTCCATCACGCCTACCACAAACATCGAAAATTGGCATTGACGGGAAATAGTTATTTATTATACAAGGGGACAAAGTTGTTGTTTAACTCTCGGGATTATATTGAGACCCGAGCAAGCGAAAGATTCCAAAATTGAGCCACGAGCGTAGCGAGTGGTTTAATAACTGGAATCTTGAGCTTTACGAGGGTCTCAAGGCACGAGAGTTGAACAAACTTTGCCGCCGAGTGTAATACAACATTTTTCCCCTCACTATTGCGAGGAAAATACAGACTACAAACGATTATACATAAATCTTATCCACATGTAAGTTATCTTGAAGAAACCATCAAAAATTAATTTCAAAATTTGTCATAGAGTAAGTACGCTCCTGATACTTAGATATTGCCAACAGCTTACCAAGTGCGGGATAAGACATGATCACATGACCAATTTAAGGTGTGACCTCCGATTGCGCATATTTACTATGGGCATATAGGACTCACTTATGCTGGACTGGTGGTAAGTGATAGGAATTAGATTACTTTGCCCCACATGTGGATAAAATGCGTTTTTCCACGCTAGTTTTAAAGGACAAAACAGCAATTTCCGACCTAGTGAGGGGAAAACCTCTTTGTCACTCCAATATACAAGTGTGACAGAGATGGAGATATAAATCCGCAATCGTTCGATTTTCGTGGTATAGGCCCATCATTTTATACAGTAGAGTTGTACACTGACAGTAGTCCAACCTTACAAAAAGTGCGTTCAAGGTGCGGATGGGTTGTAATACTTGTAGTTATCGTTACGAAAGCGAATGTAATGTTTACCAGGGTGCATAGACAAAATGCCAATCGTTAACGCTCATGTAGCGAACGAAACGCAATTGTCTTTTTCGCACTTATAAGGAAGTGTGAAAGAGAGAGATAACAACGCTATGCTACGGAGCCTGGGCGGCATTGTCTACGTACTCTGGTAAACATTACTTTCGCTTACGTAACGATAACTACAACCGTGAATTGAAAAATGTTGTAAAATTAGTTAATGGATATAATGAAATCACAGTATAAGGAGGGAATCTATTCTTCTATGCTTCTGTTCGACCTTTCAAGTCTTTTCAAGTTTGGAAAAGTCCTCTTTACTCTGTAACTATTACGTTCAATCATTTTTGACATACCTATCAACATTATCTTCGTATTTAATGGAAGACAAGTGACTAGAAGTGGTTTCTTCCTTTCAACTCCTCGTCATTCTAACTCGTTGAGGATTTGTTTACGTCACGCACGTGTTCCTGTTCAATGCTATTTGTCTTAGAGACCGATATTGACTAGTTAACTACCAAGCCACCAATGAGGATTACCGCGAGTCGATTTTCCGTTATGGGCGCTACTGGATCGTGGGCCCTGCGGGAACATTTCAAACGTCACTTTGACACGTCTCTCATACTGACACAGGACCCACGCATGCGTGGCGACGCCTGGTGAGCGACAATACGGTAGCTCCCATTCCTTTCTATCCTAGATTCTTCCCTCACATCACGCCCAGACCATAACTTGGAGACCCCGACTACGACCAGTTGTCGCTTAAGCTTGTCATATTCCGCCAACGCCCACGACTAAGCACGTACCTTCATAAATCCGAGAATTCTGCGCGAACGCGCCCCGAATAATTTATATTAAAGAGTTATACTGCTATAACACTGTGTGAGCCTTTTTAAGGTGTTTGGTTAGCACACTGAACAAATTTGTAAACGGAATTCCGGCGTTTGAGATCGGATTTAGATTTAAATATATGAGAGATGCGAAAAAAATTCATAAAGAGTGTTGTTCCATATTAAACAGCTTTCACTTGCACTCGAAGTCACGAAAAACAATTGTTACATGACCGAAATATGTAAAAATGTATAAGTCGCTTAGTGGCAAAGTAGTTACGGATGCTTACGGTTGCGTACTTCGCGACAATGGCGACTTTGGTATACAACTATACAACCCCAAGCGCTTGCTAGTACGTGGTCTCCATTCAAGGACTGTTTTGCCCCATCGGCTATCCGATCTTCGCGCTATGTGGCCGGCCCATTACCACTTCAGCTTGCTAATCCTTCGGGCTATGTCAGCGACTTTCGTTCTTTTAAGGATCGCCTCCTTTCTGGCTCGATCGTAGAGAAATACCAAGCATAGCCCTTTCCATAGCTCGCTGCGCGACATTGAGCCACGGAAAAAGACCTTTTGTGAAGCACCACCTCTCACGCCGTAAGTCATCACTGATTAACACATTGATTGTCCACCTTAGTTTTCTGGTACTGGGGAATTTTGGACGAGAAGACATTAACTACTGCTATAACTTCTTAATGTAATTTGTTGCCGGTAATAATCTTCTCGGGCTATGGTGTAGGGTTATAAACCTATAGCCAATAAACCGGTGGTAGCTTTTTAAAGATTAATAGGTGCATTGTAATGTGCTCTAATTGAAAAATAAAAAGATTTTTATTTACGACCGTTACAAAAACGCGCTTCCCTAGGACACTTCCATATGTACGGTCGGCTTCATAAATATATATGCACCTGTATTCAATTTTAAACCTCACTCCCCTTTAATAAATTTCGAAGTGTATAGATATTTATAGACGTGTATAACTGTATCAGCGGTTTGTTTTTTGACATTTTAATGCAATGGCGCGTGGCGCGTTGCTTCAACATTTCGTTCGCCCACTATACCAAACTAGAGAATATAAATATTGTATTCAGTTGTGCACTTTGTACCAATCCGACTCACTCTTGACCGTTCTTCCATCCAATAACTGACCCACTTTCGCAGACGGCACAAATAGATGCAGATCAAATATTAGCGTGGCGAAACTAGCGAACTTCAATCGCATTACTCATTGTTCTACGTAGGCGAAATATGTGGAGACACATTTGTCGCAGGAGTCCGCTGGATGCGGGTGGCGCAGGACCGGTCATTGTGAAAATCTTTGCGGGAGGCCCATGTCCAGCAGTGGACGTCTTTCGGCTGAAATGATGATGATGATGATGACTCATTTGTGCACTCTCAGGGCAAAAATCCGACTCGCTTTTAGTCTTAGCTTAACCAATTCTTCCATCCAATGACTAACCTACTTTTGCAGACGACACAAATAGATGCTGCATAAAATATCAGCGTAGCGAGCTAATCGCATTGGGGAACAGAAATCGCTGGGATTAAATCTAACGAGTTTGGTGTTGAAACTAGTGTTCGATCTAGCCTGCATACTGTGAACGTGATTTAAGTACGTTTTGTTGGAAATCCGAATGGGATTAGGATTTTAGAAGTTTCAGGTCAAGTTTTGAATAATGAGGATTACCGCGAGTCGATTACCAGCTAGGGGCGCTAGTGGAACGTGGGTCCTGTGGGAACATTTCATACGTCACTTTGACAATTCTCTCATACTGACACAGGACAGGACCCACGCATAAAGCGACCTTTAGACGGATAACCAAATTTTTTGTTACTTCTTGTATGTTAGTAGGATAAATTAATGAAGTTTTTATATAACATTAATATAAGTCTGTTGGGTACAAATTTTAATAAAAAGGCATAGCAATTACCATATTCATTGCATTATGTAAATTGCGGTGCTGTTCACTTTGCAGAACAATAGTGTATGTTGACATACGAGTATATAGTCATATGGTTTTTATGGTTTTAAATAATGTATGTTTTGCAAGCATACTGTTATTTTGTTAATTACTTACCTACGTACACAATGTAGAGTAGAGCACTGTGCATCTCCAATATTACAATTTTAACATGAGAGTTTACATTTGAAAACAAATCCTAGTCCGTTACGATCGCTGTACAGCCAACCAATTGAAACCCTAGGCCACTGTAGGACTAAGTGATAGTGACGCTCTAAATAAAATTGTAAGAAATCTCTTACTGCTTGCCATTTTCACATCGTTCTAGAGTGGCCTAGGGTTCCAATTGGTTGACTGTACTGTACCTGTCTCATGTTAAAATTACCAAGAAAGTGGCCTACTCTCATCAAAGTTTTAAGTGGCTAGTTTAAAATATTCCCTTTCTTTTAAGAAAGCTCTATAATACTTCCTGCGACGCTTCGGCCAATCTTTAGTACACTTAAGTGGGTGATGTAAAAGGTTCCAAAAATACCTTTTCGCATGTGGACCAACTGTCTTTATCGCGCGATAGCGACGAGTGTCGTACTCGGGAACCAATGTAACATGACCTTGTAATATTTAGTGGTCTAGCCTAGTTGCTAGTGACCCTGCCTACAAAGCTGAAGGTCGCGGATTCGAATCCTGATAAGGGGATTTTTTTTTTTTATACTACGACGGTGACAAACAAGCATACGGCCCGCCTGATGGTAAGCGGTCACCGTAGCCTATGGACGCCTGCAACTCCAGGGGTGTTACATGCGCGTTGCCGACCCTACCCTACCCGACCCTATGGATTTTTTTTTTTTTTTTTTTTTTTTTTTATGCTATAGGGGGCAAACGAGCAAACGAATCACCTGATGGTAAGCGATTAACGTCGTCCATGGACACCCGCAACACCAGAGGTGTCGCAAGTGCGTTGCCGGCCTTTAAGGTGGGAGTACGCTCTTTTCTTGAAGGTTTGAAGGTCGTATCGGTCCGGAAACACCGCTGGCGACAGTTCGTTCCACAGTTTAGCTGTGCGAGGCAGGAAGTTTCGGGAAAAGCGCACAGTTGAGGACTGCCAACCATCTAAATGGTGAGAGTGGAAATATTGTCGCGTAGGGCGATGGCGGAAAGAAGCGGCAGGGATTAATCCGAACAATTCCTCGGAACACTCCCCATAATACATGCGATAGAAAATACAGAGTGAGGCCACATCTCTACGCAGCGCCAAAGGATCAAGCCGATCAGAAATACGATGGCAGTTGACAATTCGAGCTGCTCTCCGTTGGATGCGGTCTAGAGGAAGAAGCTGGTACTTAGGTGCCCCTGCCCAAAGATGAGAGCAGTATTCCATATGCGGGCGAATATTTGTGTGTTATAACGAATATTTATTTCTAAGTTATAGACGTGTTCTATGTATATAATATGTATTTATATATACAGGGTGTAACACCAGCACCTGGAAAACTAATACACCCCATATCTACAAGTCATACTGAGCAACTATTACTATTGGACCAACCCATAAATCGCAAAAAAAAGTTTCCCATACAAAATGTTTTAGATTTAAGGTAGGTAGAGGTAGGTAGCTAGCTACCTCTACCTACCTTAAATCTAAAATAGGTCGTTGACGCATTGTACTTAGGATGCTGGCGGGCGGCGCCCTGCGCTCCCGGCCCCCTCGCCCGCCTGCGAGCGGCGCGCGGCGGGGAAAACCCCCTTTTTTAATTATTTAAAGCGAAATAAACCATAATATTTTCCTTACAATAGAAGTGAAAAGCAGAATGTATACCTAAGGCATAAATACACATTTTATCCTCGACTAAAATATTGGATTGGTACCTAATTAGCCTCGCCAAAAAATGGTTTCTCTATGCCCTTGATATACAACCTACTACCCAGATTAAAATTACATTGTTTTAAAAAAAATCTGTCATTCCCATTAAAAAAAAAAGTAAGTAATTTTCAACAATAATTCACATATTACTGGTACTTCAGTGTTCGTTATTCCGTACTTTGTATGCAATAGCAATACAAAACCAAATCTCTGGTCCCAAACGAAGCGAACCAAAGTGCCTCGCCATTTATTATTAAAAACGTACTTACCTGTACGATTCGTTTCTCGGGAAAAGAGAACATGCATTAAGAAACAGTTCTAAAAAGTATAATGGTACTTACTGTAAGAGAACTTTTTCTTAGAATTACAGTACTTAGAAAAAACCTTAGGAAGTAATATTGTTTAAAAAGAAAAATACAAATACAAAATTTATTAATCCTTAAGACTGAAATAATCTTATTTGTAACACCATAAGAGCTTATCACATTTTTTGTCGCATTCGTTGTATAAAATAACATTTAAAATGGCTCTTAAAATCCTCCAATAATGCTATTAAATATAACATTCAAAGAGGAGATTGTTTTAAACGTAACACCTAGGTAGTTAATTTTGCATTTACCGCTAGGGGCGCTAGTGTCATGTGGGTCTGGCGGGAGCATTTCAAACGTCACTTTGACAATTCTTTTATATATGAGACCATTTGTTTTGTTAAATATATGTGATTATAAATTACATTGCGCACTATAAAACGCAAAATTGTTTTTTTTTTTTTTTTTTTTTTTTTTAAATCTTTATTAAAGAGCTTTATCGCTTGGCGATTATGTCGCTCCATATAATCATCACACAAACACACTTAACTACGATTACTTATACCTATATTAACTAGCTTGAACAGTGCTCTGGCCTCATCTGACAGAGGATACGCCAGAGCACTATTGCAGCCACCGACATTAGTAAACATATCATAGCATGTTTTCAGCTGGCTCCTAAAGGACTCGTTCCGTACACATTCCATTAAAATATGGTAAACATCTTCAACCATATCACACTCTGAGCAGTTGGGTGTAGCAACTTTGCGCATCAAGAATCCGAACTTGTTAAGTGGAATGTGCCCCGAACGAATTCTCAGTGCTGTCACAATTTCTTGCCGTCTAAGTGAGCAATCTATCCATGGTGTATTAATAAGTTCTGGCTGGATCGTTCGGTACCAAATACCTTTTTCTTTTGCCCTTTCGTCAAAGTACTCTTTCCACATTTGGCGGCATCGTATTTTAACTAACTTGATGCATTCGGAAAAGAAAGGTAAGATGTTACATGTGATTTCGCTATAGCAGGCTTGCTTAGCAAACCTATCCACATGTTCATTCCCTGTAATGCCTATATGTGAGGGTATCCACTGCAGAGTCAATGATTTTCCCACAGACTTCAGTTTATAAATACTTTCAAGGATATCATAGGCGATCGGCAGTCCTCGATAACTCGAGGTACAGCGAGCCAAATGTTGTAATGCGCTTTTTGAGTCAGTTAAAATTACAATTTTATTATTGACTATTGTATGTATATAGGATAATGCCTCTGCAATGGCTACTAACTCACCGTGCATGATGGTTAGGTCGGACGTAATTTTGACTTTGAAATGTGTTTCACATTGGGGGTCATAGAATGCGGCACCCATTGCATCTTTTTCTTTTGAACTGTCGGTAAAGATCTGGTAGTAATCATAATAATTATTATTAATGAACTGGATAATTAAAGATTTTGTTGATTGATTGAATCTGTGCTTTGGTACATCAGTGATTATATCTATATTTAGTTTTATTATTTTTGTAAGATCAAGTTTACTTACCCAAAATGGTAACGAAAACATTTCTAATAGTTTACTACATTGAACAGGAACAGATTTAAATTCGTTGTAAGTTGCTGCTAACAGTGGGGATTTTTTTCGGAATCGCTTATAGGATGTACTCACCTCAGATAGCTCTTGTAAAAACTGATTAGTGTTATTCCTATATAGTGATCTAGATTTAAACCAAAACTTTCCGCCCAAAAAATTTCGACGTACTTGTAGGGGAGGCAAACACAGCTCATTTTCCATCACATGAATCGGCGTCGACTTAATAAATCCCCCAATAGTACGTAAGGCTTGATTTTGAACCTTATCTAACTTATTTAAATGTTTTGTACAACTATGATCATATAAAAAGGACGCGTAATCGATTCTACTACGAATTATTGCTATGTATAATCTTCTCAAATGTTTAGGATGCACACCCCATCTTGGGCCAACTAGTACTTTGAATATGTTAAGGAATTTTTGAACCTTTTGGTTGGTTTCATTTATATGTTTTACCCATGTAAGAGAACGATCCAGCCAGACACCAAGGTATTTTACAGTTTCAACTATTTCTAAGTTATAACCATTTAGACCTAACTGGACAGTATTTCGACACACCCCTCTTTTGAAAATACATAATTTAGATTTATATGTTGAAATGCTTAATCCTAAGTTACTTAAACAATCACTAAAAATCTGTAAGGAATTCTGCATTTCAATTTTAGCCTCTTCAATGTGCTTACTTGTGAAATATAACACAAAATCGTCCGCGTACTGACTCATGGAAACTCTTTGGATCTGATCTCGAATAAATATCGTGGCAACATTAAATAACAAAGGGGATAAAGGATCACCTTGAGCCAGTCCACGGTCACATTTTCGGCTCAAAATAATTCCACCATCCGTTCTTACTATAAGAGTCCTCTCTGTTAAAAAGGTCCAAAGATATTTAGAAACTTTTGAACTTACGTCTAGGCGGTCTAGATTGCCTAATAAACTAAGTATATCAATATTATTATAGGCGTTATCAATATCTATGAAACATCCTAACGTGATCATGTTTTTCGCTAAACCTATTTGAATTTTAGTAACTAATTGGGCCAAACTATCGAGGCAAGACCTTGTTTTTCTGAAGCCGACCATTTCTTCTGAGAACATTAGACTTTTTTCTAGATACCACTCTAACCGTTTATTAAGAATGGAATGGAAAATTTTGCAAACACATGAAATTAAAGATATAGGCCGAATAGCTGATTCTGAATTTGGATCTCTTCCCGGTTTAGGAATTGGGATAATATGAATTTCTTTCCATTGTCTAGGTACAAACCCTAAAGATAGAAATTGGTTATACAAATTTACAAGTAACGTTTTGCCATTTTTAGGGAGTTTTTTAATCATAGAGTATGAAATTTCATCACAACCAGGGGCAGTGTCTTTCGACTTAATACATGAGTTAAGTTCTTGAATAGTAATTTGACTTTCTATAACCGGGTTTTGCGAGATAAATGCTGGTTCTGAGGGAGTTACTGAATCGGGAGTTAGACTGGTAAGAAGAGCCATAGCCTTATCTCTATCGACGTGAGATCTTGGAGTGTTGTATCCTTTAAGCCACTTCATTCGATTCCACATGTCAGACGCGGACGTAACCTCACTTAGAGAGCTACAAAATTCCTGCCAGGCCTTACTTTTACTGTTTCTTATTAGCCTTTGCGCTGACCGTATTTTATCCTGAAGATACTGAAGGTTTCGCGGAGTAGGATTACGTCTGAATTTGGTCAAGGCCAGGCGTCGTTCGGCTACAGCTCGTGATAAATCTGAATTCCAATAGGGTTTTGGGGTAAACCTGTTTGTCGGATTGTTGTTAATTTTATACTTAGGTATGGTATCATGCGCAACTCTATCCAAACTATTTATAAATACATCGTAAGCTTCTTGGGGGTCTTTAGGAATTACAATATTATTAAATTCATTATGGAGTTGCGACGTATATTTTTCCCAATCAGCCTTTTTAAAGTTTCTGCGGCAAGTAGGGCTTACATACATTTTGATTTCTGTGGAAATTTTAATTATTAAATGGTCACTACCCAGCGATTCATTTAAAACGGCCCATTTCATGATTAATGATATATCACTGGAAGCTACAGATAAGTCTGGTGAAGATAACTGCAAGTTACCATTGACTAGTTTCGATCGAGTGGGACTACCATCATTCATTGACACAAAGTTATTATCTACTATCGAGTCGTGAATTTGTGTACCCCTGCTCTCTGTCTTGTACGACCAGTTTGTATGGTGCCCATTGAAATCACCGAGTATCAGCGTCCTTTGACAACAATTTGAAAATATTGAATCCCAATCATTTTGCGAAGTCGTAACAGAAGATGGGCAGTATATTCCAATTATGTTTTCAATTTGGTAACAATTGAACAACTTGACAGATACAGTTTCAATTCCAGAATTAGGGCAAAAAATATGGCTTTGTTGAGTTTTAATCGACTTGTGTGTTAAAATGGCTACGCCTCCGTAACCGTAAACTCTATCAGACCGAAATATGTTATAATTACTTACTTTTAGACACCTATCGGGTTCAAACCAAGTTTCGCTTAAAACAGCAATGTGGATTTTTTCATGTATAAGTAGTTGCTCAAATGCAACCAACTTTGGGCTGATGCTTTGTGAATTCCACTGTAAAATGTTTAGTAAAATCGGGCTTCTCTTATTGGCTTTAAAGTCCATTTAGAATAGTTTTAAAAAGAGATGCCTCACAAACATGTTTTGCAACAAATGATATAAAAAAATCGCAACATAATTGAATCGCAGCTTTGATCTTATCCGCTACCGTTCCCCTCTTAGAAAATATCATGTCTTTTAACTTTTTTAATAAACCGCATATTGTAACTTCATCTTTGGTTCCGTTTTCACTTTCCTTTTTGTTATCCATAGTTGGTGCATCTGGGTAGTCATTTTCCGTGACCATTGATTGGGAGTCCGATAACTGTTCTGTGTCCGAGATGTGCTTTTCAGTCTGATTTTTCCTTCTTTTAATTTTACGTCGCGGTCTTCTCTGTTGCTGATTAGGAATAGGCAATACGGGTGGGTCGTGAATCACAACTGAAGTTGTTTTATTAGTTTCGGAAATTAATGCTTGCGAGTATGAATGCTGGTCTTGATTTTGAATTGGTTGTTGTGTGTTTGAGGTGTGGTCGAATCTGAGAACCGCCGCGGGTAAGGGAGTCGGGTGCAGAGTGCTGGCGCCAGTGCGAGGTGGTTTGTTCACAATCGGAGAACCTAGAGGAGTATACATTTCTACGGCTTTTTTATATGTCACGTTCGATCCCGACATGATTTCGCGAATTGTTTTTTCCTTCTGATACATGGGACATTTTTTATCCAACGCCATATGATTCCCGGTGCAATTACGGCATTTATAGGTAGTTGTTTCGCAGTTTGCGTGGCTACCTGTACACTTTGGACATGTAATTCTCTTTGGGCACAGCTTGTGAGTATGGCCGAATCGCCAGCATTTTGAACACTGTGACACCGGAAATACGTATGGTTCTACCTTCGTTCTCACTTCAAATACGTAAACATAGGATGGCACGCTAGAACCTTTAAAACATATCCTTATTACCTCACTTTCAACCCATCCGGACTGCCCCTCAGTATCTCTCTTGTTTAATCTTTTAATAGATACTATTTCAGCATCACAGGTCATATTCTCCATTAATTCCTTATCATCAAGGCCAAGGTCAATGTCTCGTACTATACCGTATGATAAACCAACCTCATAAGTACGCAAAATTCTCCAGCCGAACTCTTCCGTAAATATTGAATTTGATAAAAAACTGTCCGCGCTTTCCTCTTTGTCAAATTGCACCAAAACTTTGTATGGATTGATATATTTGACCTTGACTACATTAGAAACACCGTGATCACAAAACGTCTTGGATAGTGCAAAGCGCTTAGGTAATGCGTTTTTGCTTGTTATGCATATTTCCGTAAGTTTATTTCCTGCTCCCGGTGTTAAAACTGTATTCGGAATGCTCTGTTTCTTATGTTTTTTTTGAACCACTTTCCATCCGTTGCTTTCTTCTTCTTCTCTAGTTCTCTTACTTGTACATCCGTCCTGGTTTACGAAACTGTTAAAAACATTTTCATTTGTTTGGTCATCTAAACGTAATTGCATTTCTTCATTGATTTCATCTTCTGCATTTATTAACTCGTGAGACTCGCGAAGTTCACTGTTCAATATTTCACCCTCCGCCATAATGCACAAAGCTCATTATCGCGCACACGCACTGGTATACCAGTCCGCGCGGAGTCGGGCCGTCGCAAGATAAGAACCGGTTACTGATAGATAAGAACTCGTATAAGCGCAGGTAAACTATTTGTTCTAAACAATAGACACGTCTTAACCGTACGATGTGCCCGGCGTGAACTGTGCAAAATTGTTTTAAAATAACACTTTAAAGTTTGGCAGTTCATTTGCTCGGCAGAGATTACGTTGTTTGACTCTAGTAGGGTAAACTCGTATTATTTCGTGATACTGCACAGAAAAATATACTTTAAAACGTTGCAAAAAGGTTGAAATCTTAAAACATTATATCGATAAGTACTTGACTTTGAAAAAATCTACCTTTTTGAATAGAATAATAGAATAGAAATTATTTATTTGATTCACAGAAAAAAACTTTATCTATTTACATCTTGTACAAAATATCAGAGAGAACCAAAATGGATGCCACTCAGCATATGCCGATAGCTAGGATACGAGATACTTAGCCATGGCGATGGTTTTCAGGACACCCATTTTGCAATGTTTTAATTTTTTTTTAGTATCACCAAATTAGTAGTATCACCAAATAATGCGAGTTTACCCTATGTAATAAACGAAATAACGCAAGTTGGCAACGTCCGCTAGGTTTAACTTTCATGTATTTTGCAATAAAAGCTAAAAAATTATAATTTATGAAACTCTTCATTTTGTACCCGTAGTCTTCTTCCTGGCCTTAATGAGGTTTCTTCAATATCTTTGAACACCATTTCCTCTCTTAATCTGCTACTTTTTAATCAAAAATCGTTTATGGCCTTTTAATAAAATAATGTAAATGATACTTGAATTACAAGAGGAGTTATTTTTATATACCGTTTTAAACCAAATGATAAAATAAAGGTAGGAAATTATTCACACTCACATTGACCTTAACCGAAAAACATTTTTAATAAGCTCTGAGTTTTAAACCAGACGGAATAGCAATTGACAGGCCTTCTCTGCCAAATGGGTATGACATAGTGTCATACTCAATGTATGGTCTGACGTTTATTTGACATAGCTATTTGTACGCCTTGTACGAATTTGCGCGAGCGTGATTCGTAAGAGCGCGCGCGGATTGTGTGGCAGCTCATTAATAATTTCAATGTCTGCGGAGACGCAAGACAAAAGACGATCAATTCCAATTGCGCTGAGAATTCTATATAGGCCTGTTACTGGTTTCTTTACTTCTGCTCGAAAAACAATGAGTCCTTTATACTTTTTTGTGATTTTTCCTAAAAGGGTAGTGTTATTTAAGTAATTCATTTTCAATGAAATTATTAAGATAATAGTAATAGTAAATTTCTTTATTCAGACAACGAGATCCACAATTTGTTAGTAATTATGATCTACTAAAATAAACTAAATAATCAAGGTTAAGTAAAAAAATTAAGATAAATATTAATCGGTTTGCTGTTGGTGACAACCCTGCTGCTTTATTAACAATTTGAAATGACACAGTCTGGTCAATACTTCACTTAAGAAAAATATTTACACTATTTACAATTTTTCATTCAAATTATTACATCACAATTTACATTCGATGTTCAAAAGTGCCATTACCATTATCTTGATGACGTCATCACCCGATTAACTTGCTAGGGTTGAAACAGGTGGATAGTTGCACTAAAGTACGGTACGTAATATTGACATGGTTTATTACTTTTATTAGGTAGATATAAAGCTCTTGGGGTTTACAATTCACCGTTTTCGTGAAAGTTCATCGTTCTGTTCCAGACTGTAATGACCTTTAGTTTATTTAGCCTGCACAAATATACATTTCCGCCCATGGGAAATAGGTCAATTTATTCCTCTTTGCGCCGAACGTGCATTAAATGCATATTTTGCAACAGAAATGCGGCATTAAAGCGTTCCGAAAATACGCCGTATCCAACGAACGTTTATGAATACTTTATGTAAATAATATCGAGTGTCATGGCACACGACAGTTTTAAAATTAAATATGCACTTTATGACTGCAGCTTTAAAATTCAAAATGCTGCAGCGGTGCTGCAGTTGCACATAAAATGTATCATTTTGCGTCATGGTTATGAAGTGACATGTATTTCTTTGGATGTTAGCGGCAGCGTCGATGTAAAATGGATAAATTATTTTTTGTGTTGACATTGTCTAAATGAAGCTGTTTGAATAGTTATATGTATGCCTAAAGCGGGGTACACATGTGCGTGTAGCGTTTATTATGAAAATTGGAGAGGTGAGTTAGGGTCACTTGTTAATGCTGCATATATGCAAAGAGAACCACATAAAAAGGTGCATGCTCAGTTATGTTATATCTCTTATAAGGATATTTTTGAGATCAGGTTGTTACTAGTTTTCAGTATGAAAACAGTACTTATAATAACAGTTTCAAATGTGTATACGTGGATTGAAATATTACTAAAAACAAACCAATAACATATATAAAGACATATGTACACTCTTATAAAAATAAATTTCTTTAAAAAAAGCATGCTTTTTCTGTACCATTTTTAGGCCACTCATAAGTCATACATATACGCTCGGGCATATCCGCCGGATCTGCTAATGCATGTATGGTAAATTTATAGAGATCCGACGGATTTCCCGAAAATATATGGCCGGTTGTAGGTCTAATAATATACAGGGGCTTAATCTAAATGGAACTGTTACGGAAAATCATATACTGTAACAGGTAACTTAATTTGTTCTTAACAACCTCGAGACCGATCGATTGTCCCTCAATGCCCCAATTGAATTGGACCCTCTGTAGAAAATACACGCAACCCTTTAGCTCCAGTATATAGTTGCCATCAGATATATCGGAACAGCCGAGTTGCTCACAAATATGAGAACATGCACTCTAACGCTTTGACAATAGAGGTGTGTATGTATCTAATGGCGACTGTAAAAACTGCGAAACTAAAACCTATATACATATATTGATGTAATCAGGAGCGAATGTATGTTTACCTACACTATTTTACGGTAGCACAGCAGAATTTCATAACGCCAATTGAGCGAGCCCTTTACATTAGGACCATTACCATGACGTCCTAACGCGATTCAGTTTAGTACCTAAACCGAATCGCTACCATACAACTGAGCACAGTCAAGAACCTAAACTGAATTGCGTTAAGACGTCATATAAAGGGCTCTAGGTGCGCTAGTGTGTACCCAACTTTATATTTTATTAAACACGTTTGACCTCTAGCGTTGGTCTATGCGTTATCGAGTCAAAGGTGAAACATATCGTTTAGATATGTCGACTTCGAAAACTAACGGGCACAAGATTTAGAATATGTAAAAGTGTCATTTACAAGCTTTAAAAAATGACAAACGTTATTTTTATTGAATGTAGCAATCTAACTTTTTTTACATACTCATACTCGTACTGTTTTATTCATAAAACCAATTTACATGTCAACAATAAATACCACGAAGTTCGTAAACAACCTTGGGGTCTGGTTAAGACATCGTAGCCTATGGGCGCTTTCATATCTAGTGGGGCCACACATGCGTTGTTGACCTTTCAGGTACACTGGTACACTCAGGTATGTACATATTATATTTACCATAGCACCTCATTCATACACACAATTCACTTACAAAACAATTGAAGGCCCAGTATAATTTTTTTACAAATTGTATTTGACATTTCCTTCACGATCGCGTTAGCGTATCGAAAGATCAAATTATGTTTACCGTTTATTTTATCATCCGGCTACTTTTATATTTCGACCTCTCGATACGCTAACGCGGTCGAGAAGTAAATGTCAAATATGACATATTAATATACCTACTTATATCGGATTATTCACGTCAATATGACAAGTAAAAATGTCTATTTATGATATAGTAACACAAACCAGAATTGTTCTTACTAGAGCGTAGAGACAATTATATCCTCTTTTTTGCTTATAAGTAAAGAAGAGATAAGAGACTTTTTGTTTTTAAACGATCCTCAACATACACTCCCTCTATAAAATAAAACACCCAGGCAAGCAAGTCTGTCTGCAGCAAAAATCCCATAACGTAAATCGGTAAGCGCCAGTTCTATGGTCTCCCGATGCGTCGACCAGCCGCGTGGGCAGCGCCCGTATAAAGGTATCCATGTCGGCTGACCTATTGTCTCCATTGCAACCGATTACGGTTGTAATCGATGCAAACTTGATTCTCCGTACTACTGCGTTTGTCTGATGTAGATATTAAAAGTGGTTTCTTTCTGTTACATACATTTTTAAAGACAAGACTGTGTGACCGATGGTCCTAGTCTGTCCAAAAAAACGAAGGAATAAACTTCTGGGCAACGAATAACGTATTGTATTTGACATATTTTTTGATAATGTTGTGTGATTATTCGTATAAACCCTATTATTCAGTGCTGGTGGTGTATTTAATAATTTTATGCGTATATACAAGTTTTCGCTTTCAATATTTCATATTTCGATCCTACTGTAATATCGTACAACATAATTACGATGTATACGGCGAAGTTTCTTTTCTTTTCAGTCTTTATTATAGGTATCTTCTTGTTTTTGGTATTAACCTTGCATTCTTATTACAAATCGTTTAATGTGCAGAATTTCTGTTATCTTCTGGATTTACAGATGAATCTGGCTAAGACAAAGCAACTTGGAAGACAAACAATATTGTTGTTATTGTGAATGCAAATATGTGAGGGAGAGAATCCAGTTTATGTATTATCAAGTGAGCTATAGCGTACCTGGAACGTACAGTCAACAACACAGCTGTGAATACAGCCAAAGTGCCAAAAATATGTATTCACGACCTTAATTCTCTGGCAATAAAGTTCTGTATACATATTTTTGGCACTTTGGTTGTATTCACAGCTGTGTTGTTGACTGTAGGTACTAGTATATTAGAACAATTTAGCGTAGATCGAATTTTCGTGAAAGGCTAAAAATGCTTCGCTTGTGGCTTCTGGTTACCTGGTGGTGCCAGCGGAGTTTTACTATTCAAGGAGGCAACACGGACAGCCTTCTGGGGACCGTGTCTAGTTCAGAAGACCTGGGTGCGAAGCCAAGATGCCGCTCAGCAGCGTGCAGCGTAGCGTAGCGGCCTTTTCTCTCTACATCACTCTTCCGTATTAGTGCGCCAATGACAGTTGCGTTTCGTTCGCTGCTGAACGCGGTTGACGTCTTGGCTACACACCTTGGACATTTTTTAAATTTGTATGTAGTTTTTTTGTCATTTTTATGATTATGAGTTTGTTTGTTTGTTTCTTTGTGGTGTTTGGATATTTCTTTTTTACGAGTTCACGTTTCGGGCGAAACACTCGTTGTTATTGAAACAAGTAAATAAAGAAATAAGAATGTGCTAATAACACGCCCTATCGCCTAACACAAATGCTTAGTTTAAGCCTGTTAAAAAAAATGTTCATATTATTTTTTAAAACAAAATATTGGTAAGTTTCTGTTAAAACGGTTTACCCCTCGCCGATATCCCAAATATTGATTTAGGTTAAATATTAGTCTTGTCTGATAGATAAACTGTGAGTAGTCGAGTAACTTCGATATTTGTAAGGAAAAAAGACTTAAATGCATTGAAAAAAGAACGTTATTGCAATATAATAAAGCATAAAATAGATCTGATTATTGCCAATATCGTAGTTGAGCGATACGTAGTTTCAGACGTTAAGAAAGTAGTATTAACTAACTTTTTGCTAGTATGAAAATAAATCTTGAAATAAAGGCTTAAGGTAGGATTTTGTGTGTAGCTGTAAGGTGCATTAAGGTCACACATATTATTATTTATATAAAGGAGGCGCCAGCTGTCGAGACGGAATATCACTTATATGACATCGACTAGGTATCGCTAAAGACATTGACTAACAGACTATTTAACACTCAGTTTCAACTGTTCAAGTCTGCTTCACCAAAATTCAAGAGACTGCGGGTATTAGGTATTAAGTTCAACTTGCTACCTACTTCTACGCGTTTCCGAGATAAAGGGTCTTGACAGACAGACGAACGGACGGACAACAAAGTGGTCCTATAGGGGTTCCGTTTTTTCCTTTCGAGGCACGGAAGCCTAATGATCTATTTATTGACGACACACTACGCACGAGAGCGGTTTCCGTAATTAAGGCGTGAAAACCGGTTTTTAATTGTATGGAAAACCGGTTATCGGTTTTCACATCTTATCCGTAATCTATGAACGCATGGAACTCCAGTAATTCAGTAATGATACTAATGATAAGAATTGTCACAATTGTTAGCGTGGTCATCAAACATCCCCATAGAACTCTCGTACTAAATCATTTTTGGCGCGAAAAAGGTTTTTTAAATAACCTTACAGTCTCTTACAAAAATCGCAAACAATCGAACTCCCGATCCCCCTTCCCCTTTGACATCTAATCAGCATTCAAGTAGTATCACCTCCTCCTTATTTTATAATACAAAGAGAAATTTTATCTACAAAGTTATTTACTCTGAAGTCCTATTTCACGTAGGGATGGGACGTGACGTACAAATATCGATTGTTGAGAACATCAATTTTTTTTTTAATGAAACACCTTCACGAGTAATTTACAGGTACGTGTGATAAAGAGTGCGTAGTGATTCTGCTTAGATTATCATTATACCTATCCACAAAAAGAAATAGTATTCATTGTTAAATGACAAGACAATTTCCTGTTAAAAATACGGCATGTACTTGTACAAGGACATCGATCTCTTATATAGCTCTGAGTGATGATGGAAGTGAATTGATTTTTGGGACAGAGTGCAAAGTGAAAAATCAATCATGAGTTTTATGCTATTCATAAAACTGATTGATTTCACCTTTGCTTTAAATTAAAATGCTACAATTTGTCTTAACAGTATACACAACAATTTTTAATCCACTTATTTTAAGATGAGAATCGATAAATGTAATATTTTATTAGAATTTTGCCATCGTCCGCAGACGTTTCTGCTTAAGTATTATTAATATTATGTTTTTTACCATCGATATTGTCCCTTCCCTATTCTCATTGCTAAGTCCTTTATTCTGAAGGATATTGGATATGCAGTCAAGTTGACAATGAGATTGTGCGATAATTAAGTTCTGTAATAACTTGATAGAAAGGTATTTTGTTTGACGATAACACTGAAGTTGTTTCGTAAGTTTGTTTGAGTTTAACTTGATAAGCGGAATGAGGATAAACACGGAAAAGTTAATGCAGATGGCGCAGAAATAATTAAAAATATGTTAAATGAAGAATTTAAAAAATAATTTACAGTCAAGTGTTAAAAGTATGGGTGAATGCACCTTACTTAAAAATCGAATTTAAAGTATCGTGCATATTACATAAATTACGGATAACACACACGTATTTTTAGTTACTACACGCGACATGTTTCAGACATCTTAGGATGACATTTTCAATTGTCGAGTAATCTGCAGTCAAACGATCCCGGGATTTCGATACATTCCATCGAGAGCGCTGCACGCGGCGAAGCGCAACGTACTGCGTAATAACACCACATTTTGACATACACATCAAAATATATCATTCGCCTCAAAATAGAGTAGCAGCTCAAATTTGTTCCATAAAAAACGCGGCTTAAAATTTGTTGTTTGACATAATTATTATACTTATTTTACTTAATAATTACCTTGTTGCCTGTTTTCTTTTGTTCACTGTATTTTCTATATTGAATTATTTTGAGGCAATAAGTATTTGTTTTGTTTTACCTACAACAATAATTGAAATTACTTATCATCCTTAACTACATTGCTCACAATCAGCTTGATGAGAATGTAGCTTAACAAACAATTCTAAAAAAAAACATTCTATTTAATCAAGCCTGTTTTTCAATTCACCTTTATACAGCCTATTTAGAACCAAAAAGTCTTAAGTCCATGTACATCTGTATAGAGTTAAGGCGTTTTGTTGAATCTGCTACATTTTCCCTTATTTCCTAAAGGGAGATTCGATTCCTCTTATACGTTTGCGCCTGGGTTACTATGGGCTCTAAGTTGCATCGAGTTTTATTACGAGAGTTTCGAGTGAGGACTTAATGAGTTGTTTTGGTCTCCCTAGCTTACTTAGTAACTGCCGAATATATTAGCAGACTTATTAGTGACCTACGAAAGGTTCTGGGTTCAAATCCCAGTAAGGGCATATTTCTGTGTAGTTGGATGGAAAAAATATACCTATATGCCAAAATGTCTGTGTCTCTTTCAAATCAATATATGTAAGCGGGACGACACTATGTAGCTAATTTTTAATTTTTACTCTATTTTGCCAAGCAAATTGCTTCCAACAATAGTAGATTGCTTGTTAAGGGCATAAAGTAACCCATTTCATCCGAAACTAATTATTGGTCCGAGTGCAACGACGATTTTTGTTTGTCTTTTATTTATGCCCGAGGTATACACTCTGCTTTTCACTTAGATTGTAAAGAAAATATAAGGTATTATTTACTTTAATTCGTTGAAAATTAAACATCTATGCTTGCCATGCTTGGGCGCGGACGTTCTTACCCGCCCCCCCCTCGCAGGCGGCCGGGGGCCCCGGCGAGCGCCGACCGCCTGCGATGTTACTTTATGCTCTAGAGCATAAAAAGCGATTTTATGTGGCCTAGCCTCGACTTAAAGTGGAACTTTTTCTAACAATCGAAGTGAAAAGCAGAATGTATACCTCAGGCATAAGTACCGTACCCATTTTATCCTCGACTACTATATTGGTCCTCGTTGCACTCGGACTAATAAATATTAGCCTCGTCTAAAATGGGTTACTTTATGCCCTTGATATACAATCTACTATTCCAACGATATTTAAAAACCATTTAGAATTATGATAATTATTACTGTTAGTGGTATGGTATAATTCTTAGCTAGCAAGTAGGATTTTTAAGTTTAACGCAAAAAAATTGGTACAGTTGTCATCAGATATATCGGAGCGCTCAAGGCTCACAAATATCTCAGCACGCCTCTATTATTATAGCGTTATAGTGCTTTATTCAATAATTTCCATATCTGCTCTTATATATTTGATGGTACGATAAATACATGTGTGTATGCTCCAATTTTCTGGCACGCCAGCGCGTAAACTTCCAAGTTTTTAAACATAAAATGAAATTCGTACGACCTTGTCATTACATTTTATCGGTAAACTTACCAGTAACTATGAAACTGTTCCTTTTGAAGTTTGTGAGACAGCGGGGCGACTGGAAAATTGAATTTCGACGCACACATCGATGACAGCGATTGGTTTTACTTGACTACTTTAAAAAAATGGAAAATGATGTAAAAAGACATCCTACACTCAAACTTTAGTAACAATCTTGTTTGATTTTCCTTTCATTAGCATATTTAAAACATATTTTGCTGGCCATATTCGTTTAGGCACATCCGCCAGATCTGCCCATACATGTATGGGAAATTTGTCTGGAGGATGCCCCGCGGACAAAGTAACTATGGATATCTGACGGATTTTCTCTTTAACCTCTTTTCTCTTTTATTATGTTGCCTCAAATTAACCTATAGTTTTTGTTTTAAGTCCTTTTGAAACCCCTCATAATGCGGAAGATAATCACTGAGCATTATGTAGGTACATTCTAGGGTTTTTTAAATTAAATTTGAGTTCCCGATATTTCGGCGATGTTGCAACCACCATGTTCACGAGACAACTGAAGTCTGCAGGTAGGTTGACACTTATGGATAGCCATAACGATCTACCCTCTTTCTTGTTCGTTTATGTTCATAAATTAAATATCCGCGATAGTTTAAAAAAGTGATAGGCACACTTTTCATTGCGCGTGTTACATCCTAAAAACTTCGTCATCGTCACAATCCCTTGTAACTATTTTACAACTACAGGCTACAAAAGTAGAAAGTCTTAAAAAGTTATCAATATTGTTATTACTATTAAAGGTCAATAATATTTTAATACTAAGGCAGAACTTCGTATGAAAACTTTACTAAATAAACTGTCTGGGACATATTTTCATATAAACTTTTATTATTATTTTCAATAAAGGGTGCATAAAGTTGGGCTTGATCAGCATAAAAAAAGTTTTGGCACTCGTTCTTTTATTTATGAAGCGCCTATGTATACAGTGGAAAGTTAAACATGACCCAACCTAAGTTAAATAAAAATAAGAGATGTCGTATACTACAAGAAAAAGCGACCAAGGCCCCAGTTTCTAAGGTTCCAGAATCGAACAAGTCACCTCCTGCTTTCGCGGCATACGCCCCACTCACTAGGCTACCCGGACCACAAAATAATAAACGCTTTGATTCGTGCTTTAAAAATTATTCAAGAAATACTTAACATAATTTTTACATCAGCGACGTTTGAATCAGGAGCTTCCAGCTGGTTGTTTGGATGTGAAAAGATTTAACCAGTAGCTACAATATTAGATTACGTACCGAGACCTGTAAAGTAAGAAATGTCTCATACTCGTATCTCGTGTAATTGTCGTGATCCGAGGCTTTCTTATTTACTGACCGAGGTCTGTATACTATTTTTCTGCTCGATACAGTCGGCAAGCGGCGAATTTGTTTAGCGTATCGGCCTGCGATTGGCTGTTTGCCAACCGGAGGGCAGAAAATTTATATACTCGTAATAGTACTTTTCTTTAGATGTTTTTTTCACACATAAGTGCACTCGGATTAATTTTGATACGTGTTTTTTTTTTTTTATTTTTTTTATTTTTTGGTAGGACAATCTTACATAAATTGACCTAGTCAATAAGCTCAATAAGGCTTGTGGTGTGGTTACTAGACGACGATATATATAGATAGATACATATAAATGTATTATATCGGACTATAGCAGCTATTATAGCAGACTTAGAAGTATTTTTTGGTCTTTTTCAAATTTGATGTTATATTAAATAACAATTCGAAATGGAATACTCACTTAACTTCTATAGTTACTAAGAGAAATACCAAGTTTACTTAAATAGTATATTTGCATGTACCTTTCCGATCGAGCTAACAATGGTAGTTGCCTTCGACTCGTGAAACGTAATTGCATCGTTTAAGTAAAATATTTATAAAGGCGCGGTAGTTGTCTACACCTGTGGCCCTATTTGGAATGCGTTAAAGTGGTATGGTTGTTGTTTTGTTAATAATGGACACTCGAAAGCAAAGGTAATTTAAGGGCCTTGCGTGAACAATACACAATAGAAATGAATTTTATCAAGTTTATACATTCTGATTTAAGTAAATACGCTGGCGATTGCGCTGTTCTAATGTTGTGACTACAGCGGAAAACGTGCGATAACCAGTGTCAAAATCCTTAATAAATTGCTTGAAAAGCGAACTCATTTGTTCAATCTTAAGATATACGAGATTATCACCGTGTGAAACAAAAAATAACTTTGCTGCCGAGACGGAAACTTTTTGAATGTTTTATTTTATTACGTAAGCTTCGTTTTTAAGATACTCGTCTCTTCATAATCAAATATTAATTATCGATTGAGACAAAAAATATCTCGGTTGTATTAAATCACTTACCTACTTATTAGGTAAGTGATTCTACGTTATTTAATAATTACTTTTTGGCAATATTTTTCCGACTTTCTCGTATCAAAAGATTGGATAAATGACCTAGATACGAGCTGGATTTTAATATCACAAAACTGGTATGTTAACTGGTATGTATCCTTTTTGCAAAAGTTAATATCATGGCGATTTAAAAATTCTTCCCGCGGATATTATGCGTGCTTGCGTCAAGTTATGTCCCGCATGGCTCGCCGGAACAGATTCCCGCCTTATATCGGAAAATATCGGGTAAATAATGTGCCTTTTATGTGATTATTCGCCATTATGGCTAAGCCGGTGTACTATTTACGTGGCGAGCAAACGCGAAAGCGAGACGACGCGGTGTGTTGACACAAATCGCTACGCCGCGCGGATTAGCGCTGAAATGTCATAATTACAGGGCCCGGAATTTTGCGTACTGTTTTTGAAAACTCATAGGAATATGTTATTACTTATTGTGAGAAGGAACCCGTATAGTTTTGCCATGTCTATCCGTCTGTCTGCCCGCGGGTAAAAAACCGAATATCTACAAACCTCTTTGTACACAACACAAAAAACAATTGGCGCTTGCCATCGAAAATTGGTATTGACGGGAAAACTCTTTGTCGCTCCAATATGCAAGTGTCACAGAGACGGAGATACAAACCCGCAATACACGTAGTTGCAACTGCAATGCCCGTGCGCTCATCCATACTAAATTAGTGCGGGACTGCATATGCGCGGTGACAGTGAAAAGTATTGTATGCTCCGTCTAGTAGTCGTGGCGGTCTGTGTTTTTAATTCAGCCACTAGCAAATCAATTCATCTAATTAGCATTCTAGTTGCACAAAAACCGTTATTCTCTGTAAAACTTGCGCCTATCTGTGCCAAATCGTGCCAAAACACAATCGATCCCCCATTAACTCGGAGAAATCCGGCTTTACACAAGTATTTATTCAAATAGGTCCACGGAGCATTGTTAACACGGCGAAAAAAAGAATGGCGGGTTGGTCGCTTCTCAATGAGAAAAGAGGCCATGTTGAATTGCAATGGTTACGAAACTCCCATTTTTAACAAACAAAACAGCCTTTAATAAAGAAAATATATCTTAAGTTTGAACTTATTGTAAAACGAATTTCAAAAACATTAGAATTTGTTATTGAATTTTTTTGTACAATATTAGGTCATATTGACCTGTAACTTTAGCGGCTACCTTCAGTAAAATACCATAATCAAGTTATTTGAAATCAAAACTTTTTAGCTTTTCACATGACTGATTAGGCTCAGTTAAATTATTTCTCAGTAAAACTCTTGCGAGAATGGAATAAATTTGGCAAAAAACATTAAACTCGCAGCTGGGAAAATATTGAAGTAGGTATGTATTCATACGGAGTTTTTTCAACTTTACCATATTGTAATTTTCGTAGAAGGATATTTCTCCTTTTTGCGTCATATTCCTCAGCTAAATCCTGAGGAATACGACGCAAGAAGGTGGTCATGAACTCATGACCTCCCTTCTAAAACAAGCGTCGGTGGTTTTCAGCTCCTTAGAATGCCTTCAGCAACTTTCACTATCATTTCACTAGAACACTTCTTCTTCCTCTTTTATAAATAATGGCCTCTGTCCGAGAATTGGAAAATTTTGCCAGTGTCACGTATTGTTGATATAATATATCAATATATCATATATTATATAAATAGTATATTGCCTCTTGGGCGACGTTGTTCGGTAATTGGCCTTGCTATTTATTAAGTGTATAGCAATACGTAATAAAAAAGTTTCTCAGGAGACCGAGATCCCGGGACAACCGAGTAATGACTCAGTAACGATTACACGAGTGTCAGGATTAATTCTTCATTAGCTGCACACTTCGTTAGTTTACTGCACAATAAGCTATAAATATTAGACATTAAACAACATTTAGCACATAAAAAACAAAAAACTATTCAAAAGACGCACCCGCCATCTTGAGTATCAAACGGATGTCAAGAACACTTGTTACGGCGGCAAATTCCACCAGTATAATGGCCGCGAAGTGAATGGTGTCAAATCTCGATAGACTATTATTCTAGGTCCACTCGCCTTGAGCTTCTACTTCCTTTGAAATATACTATTACTATTACCAAAGACTACAGCCCATATTACACTATACCACATTGGATCATATCTCTGATCATCGATCTACAATCAAAGATATTTGATAGTGTAATATGGGCCTACCGCATGGTATGGTAAATCATAGACTACATTTAAACAAACCTACCTGCAGCGAAACTGCTGGGGTTTGACGACGGAGCAGCCATTCCCAACACCAGCTAAACTTCATTTACTGACCATTATTATTACTATGCCATATTCGTATTGCCGAGATGTGAATTATTGTTACCTATTTATTTTGTTATTTTTATTACTTTTTGTGAATAAATGATTATTATTATTTTTTAAACAAACCTACTTCCTGTCCTGTCAGGGTTGCCAGCCGTGTAGCTGTCTAAATCAGTGCTTGACACTCGCGACATGTACCTTGAGTACAGAAACGTCACATAATATATTATCTACTACCTTGTTCTTTGTCGCTTGTAAACTCTTTACCTGAATAGCATTAACTAACAGCTTTTTGAGCTGAGACTTCGCCTCACGTGTATTATCTTTCATACATACATACATATATAAATTCACGCCTGTAATCTCAAAATCCTTCTCAACTGCGCAGTAGTCGCTCCCGTTTATAATATTAATATTGCAAACTCTACAACCTACATAATAATTTTCGTTTCATAATAAGCTCTTGGTAATTTATTAAACACTTAAGAAACTACACGTTATAATCAGTTGAAGTTTAATCACGTCCTTAATTAATAGATATTAGCTTCCCTTTCATCTTGGAAAATTGCTGTTATAGATGAAGTATTCCAGTTTGCTAAATTCAGGATAATTTTACTAATTTATCTTTTTCTTTTCAGGTAAATACTACTATGGTTAACGAAGCCGCTCTCAGAGGTAAAAATTAATTTTAAATCCTAATTAGATACAATTAAACACTTTAGAACCTACGCCATGATCCTACGTTTCGAGCCCTTTACAGCACTCGTTTTCACGCGATTAATCCTTTCTAAAGTGTTTAATTTCAATGAATAACAATCGCGGTAACAGAAGACAATATTAGATACAATTGTTATTAATTTGTTTTGAAGCTCTTTTATTTAAAGGGTCGTGTTTTTCGAGCGTATGTCGAGTTTATTTGGTACGTCCCAAATACAGTCAGCTGGGGCTTTATCATGACGTGTTAACGCGATTCAGTTTAGGTTCAGTTTAGGCTTATAGTAGGGAAGCGACTCAGTTTATAATATTAAATAGTATGGATATTAGTAAGGATTATAAAAAGACTTGAATCTACATTATACTAAAATCTCGTGAGATTTGACTGAAACCCCTTTCCCTATGTTTGCTGCGGGATCCTTTGAGTTTACTCTAGAAAATGCAACTGTTAACCGATTTTGTATGAAAAAAACCGCGGTTTCGGTTAAAAACCGATTTTTTCCCATCCAAAAAATAACCGATTGTAAATACAGAATAACTTGAATATCGATGAGCTCCTAATGCTTAATACCGCCCGAAAAAGAGTGTTATGTTATTTACCCTCCCTACCCTCCCGTAATACTCACACATACTCGACATACAATATGTACTCGCCATAACCCTACAAGAGGGCATTTAAACTGGATGGCGATATCGAGACCTCTCAAATTCGACAATGTTCTCGAGTAGCGAGATCATAAAACCTTTTCTACAGGCACAAGGCAGAAGCGGTAGCGGGTTTGTTAATTGCTTCCTTTAAAACTTCTTCCTCGCTTCCTCAAGACTGCGAACCGCATTTCAGCCGCGCCGCCGTCCACGTTTTCTGCCTTTTAGAGATGCCTGTCAGACGCTTACACAGCTGGCTTTTTTTGCTGCATCGATCCATCGCGTTGGTGATCTACTATTTTTGTAGGGTTCTGTAACCTAAGATCATGAATAGCCCAGCATCCTTTGTGCGGAATCCTCGGTGGGAGAGTCCGACTCATACTTGGCCGGTTTTTTTCCACTTCCACGTGGCCACTATCCATTCCGTTCCGTCCAGCCCCCCCCGTCCTGACGTGAGTCATCCTTAAGGATGAGTTCATAAATTTGTTACTAAAGAAAGTAGCAAATATAGGAACTAAGTCTACTCGCTATCCTTCCATAACTTGCTCAGGTCATATCTCCCTCATCTGTACCATCGAAGGGTGTGCATAAAAACCCAGTTTCCAGTTGTCTGTAATTGATGAACAGTCTATGACTTTCCAAAACTCTGGGTCTTCACCGGCTTGGAACGAAACTGTCGTATCTCCTATATTCTGTATATAAAGATAGGTCTCTTTGGAAATGGGGTGGTCTGTAAGAAAAGCCTGCAGGTTATCGGCGAAGTTACATACCCGAATGGAAATTCTAGCCTCATTTCGTATGATGAATGAGAAAGTAATTGACAGGGCGGCATAACTTTGACGTGGTCGTGTATAATACGAACATGTTGGTACAAGTCTGCAAATAGATAGAGGAATATCTATCCATCCATCATCCATCCATGTATAAGAACTATGTCTTATTCTTTAACTTTGAACTATTATTATCGTCTAATTGATAATGCAATGATTATTAGAATAGGTACTGATACTAACAACGTTCAGTTGTTTATAATTTTGCTACTAATCGCGTAATAGTAGTTTATTGGCGGTCGATATATATGCGCTTTGAACGCATCATGGAGAGTCATAATATGTGTGTATATAAAGCAGTGTATGTAATTGTAAATAATTAAGTAGGCATTAAAACACTCGTGTGATGTTGTTATGAAACCCGGGTGACGCCTCGTTTCATAAACCCCCACTCGAGTTTTAATGCCTTTCACTATCTACAATCACATAAACTACTATTATGTGATTGTATATAATGATAGTGTGAGTGAGATTATCGAAATCGAAAATATTTCCTTTTTTAGTTAGTTCCTTTAAGAGTAACACAAAAGTTAATGTCAAAGTTTTGCTTCCCCGCCGCTTTACAGCTTTAGTTTAGCTTAGCCGGGTTCGACCTAATTTATCTACTTTATGATTTAAGATATAATTTTTTAAATTTTGGTCAAAATGTATTAAAAATTGTTGATATAGGTTGAAGAGAAATATATAGAGGTCAAGGATATTTATTTTGTGTGTTTATCACGAATATTTGTTCCTGAGTTATGGATGTTTTCTATGTATTTATATGTATCTCTCTATTATATATTATATCGTCGCGTAGTACCCACAACACATGCCTTATTGAGCTTACCATGGGAATAGGTCGATTTGTGTTATATTGTCCCATAATATTTATTTATAAAAAAAAACAAAGCTTTGTCAAGTGTATGACAAAGCTAAACTTTAATCATGACAGCAGTTGAAAAAACAGCTAATTTAGAACCACTGGTTTTGTTAATATTTATTAAATATGTATCTGAATAACCGTAGAAGTTAAGACACTATTTTAAATAGAAAACTCCCGTGAGTATTAACGCCGCTCCACACAATGGGCCATGATGGGCGGTGATAAGGGACGCAGTTATGAGTAAGAGGGGTTACGCAATACTGCCCATTATGTGGAGCGGCCTTTAGACATCGTCAAGAGTATTAGGTATCGGTCAAACGGTCGACACGGGCGGATGTAAGAGACATAGACTGTTTCGAACTTCGACTTTATTGACGTGAGTAACTCTAGTTTCTTAGAGAAATTGACTTGGGTTAACCTGAAGGAGTCTCTCTGCGAGATCGTATCAGGAATGAGACCATCCGCAGCAGAACCAAAGTAACCGATATACGAGTAGCTCTCCGAATAGCTAAACTTAAGTGGCAGTGGGCGGGGCACATTGCACGTAGAACCGATGGCTGTTGGGGCGGAAAGGTTCTCGAGTGGCGACCGCGTACCGGAAGGCGCAGCGTGGGTAGGCCCCCCACAAGGTGGACTGATGACCTGGTGAAGGTCGCAGGAGTCCGCTGGATGCGGGTGGCGCAGGACCGGTCATTGTGGAAATCTTTGGGGGAGGCCTATGTCCAGCTGTGGACGTCTTTCGGCTGAAATGATGATGATGATGATGATGAACCTGAAGAGTCTCCCCTCAATTTTAAGGGAGTAAAAAACACGGTGTGTAAGATCTAGAAGCCAATGTTTTTGCCAAGTTAAACTTTCATATAACATCTGTTATTTTATGTGCATTGGAGTCCTCTGTAAAATGCCACAATAAAAACTACATCAAAGCAAGAGCGTTTGAGTACGTTTTAAAAAGCACTTCTGGTTTATTTATTATTTAAGATACGCATGCGGAATGGTTACATACATAACATGCAAGATATTTTCTTGGAGGCTGCTGCCAATATTGCCGATGCATTGAGTTTGGCCAATTCCTGGCAACGTGCTGGTTTGCTTTTAAAAATAATGGTTGTAGATCGTACAAAATGTGTAACGTTCGAGTCCGTCTATGCTAAGTTTCTTAGATTTTGATAGTACAAAATGTGAAAGTGTTAACCCTTAAATGCATGATGATGGATTTATGACACAGAAACAAGACAAGTGACAATCAAGTTCTTGTCTTGGAATGTAGACTGTGTCACATCGTCGTAAGTTCTTAATTTGAAATTAATTTGGTTGTCACTTAGGATAAATAAATAAATATAATTACAGGACATTCTTACACAAATTGACTAAGTCCCGCAGTAAGCTCAATAAGGCTTGTGTCTCGGGTCTATTATTACAAAACTCGGCTTTGCCTCGTTTTGTAACGGGGACCCTCAAGTTTTAAGAACGAATTATGAGCTGGTGCATACCGTAGTTTTTCTGCGACAGCTAAAATAGCGTAAAAAGCAAAATCTAGAAACGTGGCAGAAAAGGGAAGATGTTGTGACCACTATAGAAATTTAAAAAAAGCAACAACAGTGCTCATATATTATATGAAAATCCATAGGAGCAGTGTTCTTATGGAATACCACAGACAGCGTTATAATGTATACTTTTTAAATATCGCTGTCAGTCATCTAATTGACAGATAGAAGTGCTGGAGTAGAAAAACTACCATTGTATACATTTTGTAGCATTTTCTATTACTTACACTGTTGTGAGGGGATTATGTAATTTTAATTGTATACATAATAATTTCTTCGAGATTATATAAGAAATTTCTGATTGCCGTCTAGATTCTCCGGACTATCAGACCTAAGTTGATTTACACTTTTCAAAGAAACTAGGTCTTAGCAGCTATACCATCGAGTGCCCAGTTAGGACGACCTATTTCTTTTCACTTTGACACGAAGTAGACTGGATTTTACTTTTCAACTGAATCAGTGCTATGATTTATAAAGACCACAGTGGGTTTTATAGCATTTTGTACGGAAAAGTAGGAATTGTCGATTCCTGATTACATTTATAGTTAAGTACTGGTAATTCTGTTATTTTAACTTATCTAAACCACATGTAATATTGTTACAAAACCACATGCAAAGTTACGTCGATTCAGCCGATTTGTTTTTTCTTCCTAAAGTTCACGCTTGACTGTTTCTCTGTTTTATTTCGATAATCGATAGTGGTAACAATAGGACATCGTAGTACCCCATATGAGTCGCTTAACATCAAACTCGGGTAAATCCATCTGTCAGATTATGCGATTTTGGTATTAAGAAAAGGTAATAAGGTAGATATTTGCAGAGAGGGTCGAATGGATTTACCCGAGTTTGAAGTTAAGCGACACATATGTAAGTGAAATAGGTTGTTCAATGAGAAATCTAAAGATGGTACGAACTAACGGACGGTACTATAATAGCCGTATTTCCTCTACATCCGCGAAGAAATTCAAAGGTGTTTAGGTGTTTGTGAAGCCTCTAACCCGCTTCGGCTAACGTGGAGACTCCCTCGCTACCTCCTCGATACCTGGCTGAAAGAAGGCCTGTGCCCAGTTGTGGGATGATATGCTAGCAATCAAGCAAGTATGTACCTAAGGACTGTGTATCTATTAGGTGTATGACAAAACAAGGTATTACTGAGACGAGTGACATATTTTTAGAGGCATGGTACCTAAATTGAGGTGCGGGACAATATTTCTCTTAGTAAAGATGTGAAACGATGTGAGGTAGGTACTGTAACAAACGAACAAAATTAGTATAAATGGTATAAATGAGGTACTTCACGACTGAGTAAACCAACTTCTGTGCTTCTCAACTTTGGCTTCTCAACTCCCTTCTTGCAGCAGATCCTTAGTGATGTATTTGCGACAGGAGTCGCGAGAGTGATGACTGAATAGAAGAGAGTGCTTGAAGAGCAGCAAGACAGGTGTCAGTAGTCATAAGTCTTAAGTAAGTTACTTTTTAAATTAGCACGTAAGTATTTGGAGTAAGCAATCATTGTAATGTTTTAGTGTAAACTGTATTGTTACATGTTTTATGATTCAATAAATAAATAATAGTACTTTATGCAACAGTAATATAATAAGGGTTCTTAAAATTTGTGGGTCGCCGTTACAAAACGAGGAGAAGCAGAGTTTTGTAATAATAGACCCGTGAGTTTTTTATGAGCTGTTGCATACCCTAGTTTTTCTACGACTGCTAAAATAGCGCAAAAAGCAAAATCCTGAAACGTGGCAGAATGTGGAAGTTGTCGTATGCCCACTATTGATATTAAAAAAAAAACAACAACAGTGCTCATCATCAACAACAACAACATGCTACATCGCCTTACACCTCTCATTTGCCCAAACGACTTAGACTAGGTACTGCCTTAATCCCATAAGATATACGGCGAAGCAAATGCATAAATTCGACCAGGTCAACCAGGTGACCTAGCTTAAGTGTGTTTAAAAGGGTCGGTTCCATTCACAGATCACTAAGTCACTAGATTAGTAAGCATAGTACTGAGACATGTAGTATTTGACGGTTTCAGTATTAGAATTAAAGTAAAAAAAAACCGTTTTTGTTTAAGAAACCTTTAACATTATTTCCAAAGACCTATCCGTTGATGTGTCACAAGTAGATAATTGAACTAAAAAAATTTTTTTTGACACTCAGGTAGGTACATGTATGCCCCCCCCCCCTTAAACATAATTTTTTTCGCAACTTATATACAAAACTAAGTAGCGGCACATAAAGTACACCTCTCGCTGTTATATCATTACCATAGGCTTTATAGTTACTCAGTAAAGCTGCTGTGACACACGGACAGGCGGACTGGACGAAACTATAAGGGTTCCGTTTTTGCTATTTTGGCTACGGAACCATAAAAACTAGCGAGTGCTAGTAGCGCTAGTTGATTGCGAATTGAATTGGAAAGGAAATATCGCATACTTTAACAATCACTTTCTAACAGTCTAATCCCATTTAATCTGATGGGAAAATCTGTCTATTTCTATAGAAAGAATCACGTGATAGCTCGCAGCCGATATAGGTAACCAACAAAATATATACAGTGAGTTGCAAGCTACCTTACCTTACCTTTGATCTAAAATAAGCCCTTGAGGCATTTTACCTAGGATACAGGCGGCATTTCCTTATTGTATCGCAATAAATTGTGCGAAGCCACCAGTTTACCACATTAACCAGAGTTTTCGCGATTTCTACAAAAAAACTTGCGTGCCCAATGGGGTCCCTAGCGCACATCTGCTCTAGGTCCCCAGAGTGAGTGTGCACGTGTTAGAATTTTAGTATAAAAATTTGCTTTCGCAAATCCACCTCAATAATGTTTTTTCCCTTTCTAACAAGCCCACAATAATGTCTAGCTGGCAGAAGATACAAGCGATCACTTATCTTTTTTTAATACTACATCAGTGACAAACAATCATACGGCCCGCCTGAACGTAAGCGGTCACCGTATCCTATGGACGCCTGCAACTCCAGGGGTGTTACATGCGCGTTACCGACCCTTGAAAAAAAGGAAGATTAGCTGTGTTTACAGCAAAAGGGGCAAGCTGTCAACACAGTGAATCCTCTTGGAGCTCTGGCGACCTTAATCACCAACAGAAACACAACACTATGAGTAGGGTCTAGTCTAGTGTTATTAAACTGCGTTTTTCTGTAAGGTGGGGATGCAGCTAGTGACCTTTAATAGCCGTTTATGAAGATAAGTATTTGTAATGCTTGTTAATCTTTCCCGTAGAACAGAAAATAGAATACATTTTGACCCCTATTACAACTTACAACTATTACACAGGACCGATGAATATTTGACCACATAAAAGTAGTATTATTACTAGGCTAATTCTGGATTCTAGTACCATTCCTGATTGTATTTACATATGACCGTTCTACGCAACAAGTTCTGGATAAATTGCTACCATTACACACTGCACACTGTCTTGGTTGCTATTTCTTCGTTACGCGGAGTCCATGAGACGAAATCTATGGTACCATTACGATAATTAATTGTAGGAATCAATTGGCTTCTAGACACTCGGCAGTAAGGGACCGAATGCCTTCGGTAAACTTGTTACTTAGCTTAGGGGGTAGAAATTTATGGGCTGTAATTGGCGAATATTGATTGGGGTTTGTGGGTACAATACGTTATAACATTTCTTGTTTTGGGTACGGAAGTATATTTCTTCGCTTGTCCTGTCTGTATGTCTGTCTACCACAATGCTCTTTATAAAGACCGTAATAGCAGGCTGCTAATAGCATTCTCCGCGCGAAATCGATTGGGTAGGCTTTTGTCTTGTGTCGGTCCCGACTCACGGGCTGCTCGCATCCCGCAGCGGCCGCCGCCAGGATTAAATATAATATTTCTAACTGTAGGCAACTCTAGCGTTATAATTACTATTTAAAACGAGATATTTACCATGTACATTTGTTTTAATGAGCTCCCGATATTAACTCTAGCGTTGTGTGGGGGGTGAGGGGGTCCGAGCGTCAATTGTTTTTTGCGTTGTATTCGTTATGACAGATAAATATCTGTTCTTAAGAAATTATATATAAGCTGTGGTGATAGGTGGAAGCAGTAAAATATTATACCTAATGGTATACTTCCTTTGCCCATCTACACCCCTTTTCTACACTATTACTTATTATTTAGTAAAATACGATACAGGGGCAAAAAAGAGGAAATTCGCAATGAGTGACGATTAACATAAAACACAACCGTAGGGAGTGTTTTAAATCGACACGAGTTGCGAATTACCTCTTCGAACGTGTATTGTACGACGTTTTACAGTACATATAACCCTTTAAATATTCGACGCAGGCACGTAAAGTGCTCATAATCGCCCTAGGGCGTTAAAGTAGCACCATGTCTACTATAAAATTTATTATTATTTTTATTTCTACAACTACTTTAAATAGCTATTACCACTAGAGAATTCGCCGCTAGAGGCGCCAGTGTCGCATTTTGAAACAAGACCCACGCATGAGTGACGCAGTGAGCTCAAATACGATACCTACTTACTTCCCATTGGTTTCTTCAGTGACAATCAATTCTTCTCCCATTCAGCGTATTATGCTAAGCCATGCTAGGCTAATTCTAAATTCTAGGGGACCTATATGCTTTTGAAATCCGATATGAAATCGAATCTAAATCTGGCTTCGGTTTTCGAATACCTAGCGAAATTGGACGCTCGCAAAGTCTATTTTGGGTATAACGGAAATATGAAAAGACTGGTGCTTTATTCCGCATATTTTCGGTTTTTTGTTATTTAATAACGAAAAAACATAAATAGATAATGAAGTATATTTATGTTTCTTTTTTGTCCCACAATAGCGTCCCGGATATTTTAAACGTAATAAAATGAATCAAAGCTCACAGGTGCTTACACGTGTATAATAGAGATGGGCAAAGTATTTGAGGAACAATTTTACACAAATCGACCTTCGCACACAATTCGACTCTTAAAACTGATTAATTTATATGGTTTATGAATTTCTTTCTCAAAAATAATATACCTAACAATTCACTTAACTATAGAAATATGAAATGTCTTAACTTAAATATCCAGGTGCTAGTGTACAGTACAAATAGTAATGAATATATCCAAACAAAGTGTAATTACACCATGATCCTACCCAGTGCACGCAAGTTTTTCGTAGAAATCGCGAAACGTCTGGTTGATGTTACTGGTGACCGAAGGGCTGGTGGCTTCCTCGCACAACGTATCAGCATTGCGATACAACGAGGAAATGCTGCCAGCATCCTAGGCACAATGCCTCATAGACCTATTTTAGATTTAAGGTAGGTAGAGGTAGGTAGTTAGGTAAGTTACACTTACTGTATTTATTTTGAAAATAAATGTTATTCAATTATTCCCCATTAAATCCAACACACAGACTGTCTTCATTTGATTTGCATGGTAACTCTTCCCAATTTCTTTAAAAGCCCCAAGAGTATTGTAACAAAAATATCCGCCTTGATTTTTCCTTATTCCCAACTCGTTTAAAACGTCTTTAGTATGTCAGAAAAACAAAGCGTATACCTCCTTTTAAGTCGAAAAATATCTCCCGAATCTGTTTCTATAAAGACATGTAAAGTACAGTCAAGTATGCTTACCATGAGTTTGAAATCCACTCTAGATATCTATAGTCGTTAGCGTTTACGACAACACGCTGTCAATGCATCGTGCTCGCTCTTCCGGGTTATCCGGTATCCGGCCAAACCACTATCCGTTGCATCTCTAGTTATGATTATGTGTATTTATAAATAGCAAAAGTTCAAGGTGCGTGAAATAAAGACGTGTTCAGATATCTGTGAGCACCTCGGCCGGTCCGATATATCTGCTGGCAATTGTGCATACGCCAATCCTTGGCGATCTCAATTTGTTCCGTTAATTCGAAATCCGAATGCCTTCAAAACGGAATCGTAATTTTTATTCCTGTTTCGACGTGGCAGAATATATCAAACGTGTCAAAATGAAATACTTTGCGCGTTTTAAAAAAGGTCTTTTGATGAATGTATTTTATTGAAACAGTTATTATTTACTTTTGGAGTAATATGCAAGCATACTGAAACTGAATTAGCAGTAGGTATAAGGCCCATGGACGTAATGGATTCTCATACAACTTTATCGCCCGCCCAGCCTCCCGGAAGACCCGCGGCCCATGCGGACGCCGCACGTAGCCGCTGCTCATTGTGTGGACTGTGCTACTACACTACCGCTAATAATTATTGTTTATTTATCTGCCTAGTATGTGTACATATGTGATGAAAAACATTGTATTTATCACGTACGGTATAAGAATTACGAACTCGTGGTAAAATTAAACCCGAGTTGAAGACGATTTACACTCGTTCATAATTTCTTGTTTACCTCCCATTAAGGGCGACATAAGGGGGCGACACAATGTACTATTTTCCCAATGTGTTCCTAATGTTTTATTGTTAAAAGTGTTTCTAATGAGTCAAAGATAATACTGATTACACCCTTGAATGGATAACCAGCATTTATGTTACAGCCTATGTGTGCTTAATACTTTTGTTCCATGTCTATCTACTCGTCTAGAAACCAATTTTGTCCACAGAAAACGCGCGAATTTCAATTTTTCTCTTCTCGATCGAACCTTTATGCCTACATTTTGCATCGTCGCCTTTTCTGTAACGGAAATTGCTCACCAGGTTAAACAAAACTGTTCCGTGTATCAGCTGAAAATACCTATTTATGCTGTCTAGATTGCTGGACCTTGGAGCAGTTTAGTTCACTAGCTTTTTCCCGTGGCTTCGCTCGCGTTAAAAAGAGAGAAGAAGTAGCCTACGTCACTATCCATCCCTTCAACCAGCTCCACTTTAAAAATCACGTCAATTCGTCGCTCCGTTTTGCCGTGCAAGACGGACAAACAAACACACTTTCCTATTTATAATATTAGTATGGATGCTTTATTAATTCAGAGGCTAAAATAAAATAATACTGTGACGCGGAATCTGTGTGCTTGCGAGTTTTACGTAGTCGCAAGGCGATATCGACTACACGGTTAGAAAGTATTTGGAACTCGCTACTACCAGTTAAGAACGAATAAGGTCTAAACAACTTCTACCATTAAGTTCAATACAAAAAAAAACGAACAAGATGCAAGTATGTACTTTCGTATCGCGCAGTCGCTAGCGATTATCATTCTACATCAACTCTTGATGCCGGTAGTGTACGCGGCACGATGTTTATTGACTCGAACTGATTAGAGATCGCGTTACATTTATATCGCCGTGACTGATGTTGTCGTTCCTAAGTAACAGTGACTTTGTCATGGCGGTCACTTGCATCACAGGGAGTAAATGATCACGTCGATCACTTTCTCTCACTTGCACCTTGCACTTGGTACGGCGATGGTGACCGAAGAGTACCGCTTTATCCCGGGCAATCACAAGCGTTGTACGGATGTAGTGAGTAATTTAACCTTCCATTTTCTCGGAAATACTCATATTTTTCATACTATTTAATCGACCTCGGTATTTTAAGTACTGACACTGACGGAAATTAGTAGTATGACACGTTTGAAAATACCTACGAGGGAAAATTAACTATACGGTAGGTACAGATTTAATACGACGAGTGATGCATGGTCGCGATGCAAGTGACGAACATAGCAGCTACAGGAACGAAGAAACAATCACTGTGATTGTAGATCACCGTGACATTTAGTCACGGTGATCTTGCAACTGCAAATTCGGACCTGAATTTAATTCCGTCTCTGCCATTTCCAAATGTTTATAACAAAGGCAAAATACTAAATCTCGTCGTATTAAATTAAACCTAGTCTCCAGCTACGCTTTTCTAAACTAATAACGCTGATAAATGATCTCAATTTGAGCTTAATATTAGGTTAGCAATAAGCTAGGTACAATTTTCAAAGGTGCCTTGTTTACTCTGTCCCCGACGGAATGAATTATCCTGAATCGCTTTTGCGAGGCACGATTCGTATTTGTCGGCACATTGCTAGAGCAATTGGCAGGTGGAAATATTATAATTAATTATTAAAGGCGTATTGGATTGGACGGTTTCATTATTTAGGGCCACTTGCCCTATTCCCAAGGGTCAGCCAACTGACCCGGAGTTAGCCATTTAATTATATACTTAAAAACGCTTAAACTCCGGGTTAGTTGACCTTTCACCTTTACCGGTTTGAAGGAAATATGTTGAAGTTTTATGTATATGAGTATCAGGTACCTAGTTGTAATCAATATTGATATTATATGTCTGAATGATAACAATTTGACCACTGTGGCCTCTACCCGTTCAGCTTTAATCATGACACGTTGTGTGGTGCTATGAAAAGTCCTTAGCGGTGACTGACAGAAATGGACACAAAATCCTTTCCTGCGCGATAGGTCTATGCCTAGCAGTGGGACGCATTTACTCGTAAATAGCAATGAGATGATAGGTTTTAGTTTAACTGACTGTAACAAAAGTCCCAAACTATACTTTAAAAAATCACTTCGTATACGAATTCGAATTTCGAAATTATTTCGTTTGCATCATACTTAGGGTCATTGACCTTACTGCTGTTGAAGTATCGTTCGGGTTAGTACTTAGTTTATATTTAGTTATATTCTAGATTTATCTAGTTTTATATTCGTTTTAGTTACTTACTTATAGTTATAAATTTTTATTGTGTTTTAGTTAAGTTTTTTGAATAAATTATTTCTAATTAAAAAAAGATATTACAAGAGTATATCTTGTAATTTTGGTGTAGGTGTAGTTTAAAGTTCAGCGCAAAGTTTCCAGCTTGCTCACAAAATTGAAATCTAACCTTAAAGGTGTAAATAATTTTTAAACCGGGTGACATTTACAAACGTGATAATAATGTAAATTTTCTGTTCTGTCTTTGTTGATTAATAGTCGTTTTAATGGAACAGCTAATGTTATGCACGCGAGATTAAAACTACACGAAATAACATTAAAATTCAAATGTTTTCATTTTTAGGGTTCTGTGTGGTTAAAGGTGACAGTTGGAAGTGTATTTTTAAGTTGGCACCGACCGCCTGACTGTCTGTCACTGGGCTCCCATGTCAGGTGAAATTTATACAGAATATGTAATTTTTTATTGCCTATAAGAAAAAACTTAATTGCTCAAGCTTGAACTGATCTAAAGGAAAACAAATATAGGAAAAGTATCGGTATTTTAGTATTTAGTCAATCCCGTTAAAAATAGGAAGTTTCATTTTAACTTTAAATAAAACACAGACTGACTCGCTCTTAACCATTTTTATAACATGCGTAATAATTGATAGTGGTAATATTATGGCGTGAGCGTGACTGACAACTCCGTTAAAAATAGGTAAGTACCTAGTTTTATTTTAACTTTAAATAAAACACTTATTTACGAACCGGTTGATATACGGTAAACTGTTTGATCCCTTTTCTACCCTTCATAAGCACGATACCACTTGGCTCATCAGTGCCAATTTTATGTGCCACGAGATATTTCATATTATACACGTAATCATTGATCGCTGAACGCTGATGTATAAGTATGTAGGTTAGGTACCTATGCCAGGTAGGTAAATACTGATAATATCAGGTCACCTGTTGAATTGAATAACAAAATATTGTGCTAAAATCATTTATTTTCAAAATATATTATTATACAGTAAGTGCAACTTACCTATCTACCTCTACCTACCTACCTAATATTGTAAATGTTAAGTACATGGTACATTAACATTACCAATCTGTTATAATAATTAAAAAAAATATGGCTGTGTTAGAAATATCGAAGTAGGTAATAAACATTTTTTTAGTGTCAAAAATTTCAGTCTCTTTTGCTGGTATATGGCCACTAAAAGAATAATTATTGCCAATCCGCCAGATCTGCCAATAAATGTATGGGAAATTTATCTAACGTATGCCCGGCAAAAATATCCTCTAAGATGGAGATCTGACGGATTGCCCGACCGTATATGGGCGGCAAATAACTAAGCCACCCTGTATATGCCACATCACATACACGTCATCCTTAAGCTTTGATGCTTAGAATGTCCACATGCTATTTGAATTTACAGCTAGTCACATAGCTTGACTCCGTAGGCACGTTGGCGGTAACATGTGGTAAGGTGCGACGGGGCAATTCCGATATAATTTTTGATATAATTTAAACTTTTGTGAGTCATACCGATATTAAAATGCCCGAGCCGCGAAGATAACAACTCCACTCTGTCTGTCTGTCCGACGATGTCGGCCCGATGCAGTCAAAACATGTCATGCCTATTGTGATAAAAATACGTGAGTGTTAACCGTTGCAATTTTAATATTTTTTAAAATTTTGTATCTTGTAATTTACGCATTTTTGGGAAACAATCGGGAAAATAAACTCCGTGCGAGTCGGACATACCCACTTGGTTTCGTCCGGGCCGAGTGGAATCCATAACGAATTGTGGGTAAAAAAAAGGTCTATCTTGTATAGAATTTATTAACAAACATTTTAATTTAATTGTGTACCTATGTTTATAACGCGTTCAAAAGTGCATGGGCAATTTATGAATGGATGATGGTACGTAATATAATTTCTAGTCCCATTCTTTGAACCACTCTGTTGGTCTAAAAGCTAACCACAGAAATAGGTGTATAATTTATAGAGCTACGGAACCCCTCTAGTTCGTGTGCCATACTGTCATTATTAATTAATCCGGTCGCCTGGCAGCTGTCGAGCGGTGGGAGTAACATGTAATGCTTTCGTTAATGCCACATTGTTGGAATCACCCCAACCCACCTTATGCGGTCGAACATTCACTGGGAAAATTGTGTGCACCAGCCACTAGCTGTCACGGGGAATTTTGAAATTCAAAGTCCATATATTTCTGTCCCTATTGTGTAAGTGACACAAACAAAGATAGACATACGGAATTCGGGCTTGACCAAAACGAACCACTATTTTAACCAGTTATTTCAACTAGTTTTATTTATTTTCCCCTCACTAGCGCGGAAAGCACTGTTTTGTCCTTTAAAACTAGCGTGGAAAAATGCATTTTATTCACATGTGGGGCAAAGTAATCTAATTCCTATCACTTACCACCAGTCCAGTATAAGTGAGTCCTATATGCCCATAGTAAATATGCGCAATCGGAGGTCACACCTTAAATTGGTCATGTTATCATGTCTTATCCCGCACTTGGTAAGCTGTCGGCAATATTTAAGTACCGGGAGCGTACCTACTCTATGACAAATTTTGAAATTGATTTTTAATGATTTCTTCAAGATAACTTACATGTGGATAAGATTTTTAATCGTATTTAGTCTGTATTTTCCTCGCAACAGTGAGAGGAAAAATGTTGTATTACACTCGGCGGCAAAGTTTGTTCAACTCTCGGGCTTATATTGAGACGCGAGCAAGCGAAAGATTCCAAAATTGGAATCTTGAGCTTTACGAGGGTCTCAATCAAGGCACGAGAGTTGAACAAACTTTGCCGCCGAGTGTAATACAACATTTTTCCCCTCACTATTGCGAGGAAAATACAGACTAAATACGATTAAAAATCTTTTTTGCCCAGGGGCATCTCGGTTTCGCATTTACACGTGTCACATTTTCTATTGGGTGAAATTCTTGTTAGCTATCAATCTCATTAATAGCTATTTATGCAAAAAGTGCGGAAAGTAGGTAATTTCCGACGAGTGTATGTCATCACGCGTCGGAAATCATCTTTACGCTCGTGTTTCATACAATGTTTTACTATGCATTGTGCGAGTAAATAAAAATCAAATCACACCACAAAACTTGAATTTACAGTGATCGACGTGCTCGAAAAGATCGGTTCCTATGGAGACAAATAGTGTGGAATATCACTTTCCGCACTATTTGACTCCATAGAAAATTTCATGGTTATTTTATATAAGTCAGATAAGTTTTTTGATTGTTTTACTTTTTTGCTTATTCTAGACAGTCTAGACAGGCCATTCGCGCCTTATAGCCAACCGAAAATGTTACCATCAAGTTACAAATGCACCTTCAGGTTTCCCCAGACCACTTTACCACCAACAAGTCTCTCCCTTTTCTAATTAAGTACACTGAAATGGCATAATTGTCATAGAATATTGCAGACTGCAGTGTTACGCACCAAGAGGCGGTAACAAGCACAATTCAAGCACAATGCCAGACTTAATTACTCTGGAAGTCAACTAGGCGACCACTTAGCTTTCAGACGGCGATGACGCCTATTAGACTTCGCATTATTTTTAATTTTAGTTTTTAGTAAAAAGGGCTAGACTAGACATAAGGAATGTTCTTACAAATAATAGTTTTTTTTAATATATAGGTTAGTTTTCTAGTTTTTCTAAATACATAACTGATATTATGCTCTCTCTACCTTCATAGATGCTGGTTGTTATTTGCTTTGTTTTGCCCGCCATTTTCTAATAGTGACAATGTATTTTTAGCCTTTCTCCGGGATCATATTATTGTAACAATGATCTGTTTTGTGTTTTGCGGCTGTTTTTTATTTTGTATTTTTGTTATATTTCAAATATCCTGACCAACGCTAGCAACACGCTGAGATAGGATCTTGTACATTCCTTCAATATCTAGCCCTATTTACAAAAAAAGTTATATATTTAGCATCCCGTATACTGTAAACAAAAACATGCCATGTCATATACAATAACTACCCAAATAATAAATATCAATTACCCGAAGTCAAGATTTTTTTTACCCGGTGCGTCAAGAATAGGTATTTCATCTCACCTAATTCCGATCACTGATTATGAAGCTCTAGTTGGTTTGGTTGTCGTGGAAATCGTTACAATGATCCACTAGTAAATTACATCTCATATTAGAATATTTTTAGTATTAAAAGTATCCTGATTTGTTTATCTTATATGCAAGTTCGTCTCTTACACAGTGACTACTTTATATCACAGAATACGCAGTGTCATAAATATCAGATAAAGGTCTCGCGCGCTATTTGCATTATTTTATTTTATTTATTTGATTAGTTCGAATTATTTTTTGTTACTTATCTCCCGCTACCCAAAGTTTGTCTGGAAGATTTAGCTTATAGTGATAAGATCGCCTGTTGTTACCTTTATTTACATCGTAAATTTGTATTTGCTTTTGGTTTCATCCGTGGTGCAATAAAAATATTTACTTACTTATATACCAAATTTCACGTGTTCTGCCTTTTAGGTATAAGGTATACAGCAAATATATCTAGATAAGTTACTCTCTCAAAGTCCAAAAAACAAAAAAAAGTGAAATTGGTAAAATAACTGTATCTAGTAGCCAAATCTGTTCTTTCCGCTCAAAAAGTTTGTCTATAGACATGATTAACCACAGCGAAACGGAAGTTGTAAGGTCTTGTTTGTGAATACAGTTTATAGGATTTTTCCCTAGCCTGGAGTACGTTCTCGTAGCTATCGTCACGTGGTCGTGATAAGTTAAAACAAGCAAACTCTTTTTAGTCTTCAAACAAACATATAGGTATTCATTTAAAATATTTATTTGCGGTTTCAGTGCCCCTTTGTAGCTATCCGATGCATTAACATAAAGTAAGTACTCTACGTTTATCCCCAAGGCTTTTAAACTTTGTAAACCGGTTTTATTAGTATGTAATTTCGGTTAATAACCCGTTATTAACCAAAATTAAATACCGGTTTGCTATTCCTAATATAACCAATGTACACGTAACAATAAAATAAGGTTTGAATTATGTTCGTCGATATTTGCGTGTTACTAAAATGACCGTTCGCATTGTCGTGCGATCTAGTTTGCAGTATCTAGTAGCTAAATCTGTGCTTTCTGCTCAAAAAGCTCGCCTGTAGACATGGTTAACTACAGCGAAATGCTTCGTGAAATGTAAGGTCTTGTTTAACAGACTTGTTTGTTTATTATTGTTCAGAGGGTTTTACAGTGACTTGGAGAGCTAGAGCCACGTAACCGTCATAATTTATGACAAACTACGTTAACTCTTTTGTGATGACACGAGCTTTCAGCGGGTATCATAATAAAGCACATGAATGAAATATTTATAGTCCCTACGAGCGGTGTTTCGGAGAACCTGGTTCCCCATTCTCAGGCGTCGAGTAAAGTCTGTTTGTCTGTCGGTCCGTCCGTCCGTCCGTCTGTCTGCGGCTTAGCTCATATTCATATTACTTATATTCATACTAACTTACAGCCCAAAATCTATATTATACTTCAAATCATGCTGACAATGTGGTAAAATAAAAAGTCGGAATAATTTTATTTTTAGGGTACCTCCCATAGGTACACGTAAAGTGGGTGGTGCTTTTTTCGTTTCAATCCTAGTGTGAGGTATTGTTGGATAGGTATTTGAAAGAATTTTGTAAAAATAATTTCTGAGAAAGGTAGTAAATATTTTCGGAAATAATCTCTAGAAAATCAAAAAAAAATTGTCCCGGGGGAGGGGGTTCCCAATAAAATTGAGACCAATAAACATTGCAAAAATTTCAATCGTGAAGATGGTTTAATTTATCACCTACTTCGTGACCAGTGATTCAGGAGTTCAAACCGCGAGATCTATCTTCGGATCGATGCGCGGATGTTGTGAGTGTTGTATGTCGCGCCGATAACATTTAGTAAAAGAGTAGACCTAACCTTTTCTACGTACCCACGCGCAAAGTGAGTTTCCACCGGGTACGTGAACATTTCTAGCAAGATCGCCGTTCACACTTCGCTTATTCATCAGTCAAGCCGCGACCAGGACACATGACTGTGTCGAAACGTCGGTATATTAAGGTAAATTAACTACATTCGCGATATACACGTTCTATGTTCATAATAACATAATAACGAACGACACCAAAATAAAAATCCACCCTTAGGTAGCTTTAGGTACTTAAAATGAATAATTTATAAGTTCTGTCTGGTCTAATTAGCCTTATATGAATGAATAAATTAATCATCTATGTTACTTTAAATATTAACTCGGTACTCTTTTAAGTCTGCAATTTAAGTTATTTGCTGGTTCTCTAAAAGTGGATATTACCAGTATTTTTTATCAAAGAACGCTTAGATGGTAAAGTAAAGCCATCTTATTTTAATACGCTTAATTTTTTGCTACTTTTAGATTAAAACTGGTATACTTACGTAAATAAAATGTAATAAAAAGTTGAAACTCTGAGATCCTTTGACCTTCTTTTTTAAAATATCTAGGCATTACTTATAAGAATAGGATTCGAATTGAATTTTAATACACAATCAAAGTCATTTTGTCTGGTTGATGTTACTGGTGACCGAAGAGCTGGTGGCTTCCTCGCACAACGTATCAGCATTGCGATACAACGAGGAAATTCTGCCAGCATCCTAGGTACAATGCCTCAAGGACCTATTTTAGATTTAAGGTAAGAGATAGGTCGTTAGTTAAGTTAGACTTACTGTATATATTTCGAAAATAAATGTTTTATTCCTTTGAAGAAAATAAGCGTAAATAAAATAACCTACACAGGAAAAAAAACAATATATAATATTGAAAACAGCCACGGTCTTGATTCCATTTTTATTTTATTTTACTAAACGTCTTTGATTTACAACCTACCATAAAAAAATCAACTGAATGGAGTTAAATCTCTTAGAAAGTAAAGAAAAGAGGAAATGGTGACTCTGAGATACACGCCCATCGCTCTGCCAACTGAGCTACCGAGAACACTCCCGTGGTCCCGATTTTTTCACCCCCTTATGTATCCCTCCCTCTACCAACAGCAACATTTACCTTATGAAAGTATAAGTAAGTACTTCTTAAAAATCTCTTAGGTTTAGATCAGGGCATTTTGGCAAGAAGATACTTGTTTTCTCTAAACAGGTAAATGTAAGGTTTTTCCTATTTAGAATCACCAGCTCTTTCGATCCTGCTCGGAGGAAAAAAGAGTCGCAATTATTTTTTCCATTCCATTATCACTGCGTACAGCGGTTACAAAACGCAGCGTTCAAGCGCGAGACGCGCGCGCTTCGCGGCCGGCTCACGTCACGCGTCAGTCTGACAAAGCCTTAATGCCTACAGCGAGGATACGTTTGAAACCTTTTTTTTCTCCTAGGTTGAAAGAACTCCTTATTCCAAGAAGGAAAAACATTTAAACCTACCTACATTTAAAATACCAATTCCATTCAAGATTCTAATTCGCGGTGCCCTTACGGAAACGGCAAAAACTGGGGTTGTTAAACAGCGTAACGGCTGATCCCGTCTTACAGCGTTAGGCCCCCGATATAATAACGACAGACGGATAGACAGACGTCCGTACGGGCTATCCTTCACTATTGATGACGTCATTTGTCTAACTGACCCCTTGGGCCCGATACGTGAACTGAAACTGGTTTGGTGCAAGTTTAAAAAGATGGGAGATTTCTTACGTCTCATTTGTTTAGGTATTTCATTTCTGATCATCAGGGATCGGAAATTTGGATGCTTTTATACCTACACGCTCAGCAAGAATGGAGTCTGCTTCTTTAAAATATTATTTAATTATTGAAGTTCAGGAAATCCGGGATTGTATAAAAGATCAGGATATAGTGATGTCCAAATATTTAGGTTATGGCTATTCTCAGCAATTTCGTTAGCATACCTATACGTCGTTTAACAGTTTTAACTACAAACAGGGAGTTACAAAAATAATCGTGGAGAATCGTTCAAGAGCGTAATAGGTATCGTGTTTTGACTATGGAATATTAAGAGAAACTCTTTTCAAAAGTAAAAACGATAAATGTTTCGTATGAAAAAGAGCTTTAAAGAAAAAGCATTAAGTGTTAAGTTCATACATGGAACTACCACCACTATTATAACTTTATAGGCTGTTGTTACTTAACGAAACGTCACATTCCAAACTAGACTATGAAATAGTGCTGCAACTGCATGGCGTAATTTTTTTCGGCTGATTGAGTATCCAATTCTTTTATTATTTATCTATGTGTTGCACTTATACCCTACGGATATCTGTGAACCACTTCATTCGTTTGTTCATCTAACTCTTTATCGCTCGATTACGCAAAATCGATACAAATGCAAATAACGAAATTTCGATTTACGATTCGAGTGAACCGAAATAAAATCTATCGCCTTCTCCTGTACCTTACGTCCGAATAAAAGATAAGAGTCACGTCTAAGTATTTTATTGAGACGAAAATACTGAATCACGCCTCGACCTCCCCGTTTTTCTGAATAATTTGTTTCCAACATACGTACAATATATAAATACAGCCTAACATTATGGAGACATGGGACAAATGGACGCGTTTTGTTTGTTTGTATTAGGACTCATGCTGTGAAGAAACATTTAGTTCGAAGTAAAAACATTTATTTTCGAAATATATACGAGTACAGTAAGTGTAACGTATTTACGTCACATTTAGTTTGATTCGGTAATTCTATGAATAGTGTGAATTAAGTGATTGCGTTTTACTTATCCGTGTGTGAATTTGAAGGAACGTACTAATTGAAATGAAAGCTTTAAACCGGCCAAGAGCATGTCGGTCCACGCTCAGTGTAGGTTTCCGTAGTTAACCGCTCGTTTCAATAAGTCAACCTAGAAGGGTTTAGTAAGTTGATGCACGATCTTCGCAGCACTCATCTTAATGCCCTTTTACAAAGAGAAATTAAAAAAAATAAAGTTATAAATAAGCATGTTTAAAATAATTTTCCTTTTAAGTCTTTATAAAATTCAACTTCCATGTTTTTTTAGAAGTTAGAAGGCTGACACTGTCGCCATTAGTTTTACCCTGAATTCTGAAGGCCTAAGAATTACGACCAACTTTATTAAACATTTTGCTCAAGTCCAAAGAAAACTTTAACTTACTAATGCAAGAATAAAATACTCCCAGTATCAAAAGTCTTATAAAAACGTTTCTAAAAACACAAGCCAAGTTCCTTCCTGTATATTTAACAACAAGACAGTGGCCTCATGAATTCGAAAATGCAAACTGTGGAGTAACTTCCAACTAATGTTGTTTCGTAGCGGGGAATATTGCATGAGCTGGCAAATTGGCAGAATTGCTATTTATTGCCCGCAATATAATTTGAGAACTTAAGCCTCCGTAATTAGGTTTTTAATAGTATTATGAGTCTAAATTTTAGGTCATATATAGGTATACTAAACTAAGTGTCTAGTATTAATCTGACGTCACAACGCTTGGGCTTAAGTTGGACTTAGAAAATAGTTGTTAAGTTCAAATTACATATATAGTCCATTACTCATAATTTGACAGGTCACAACAACTTGCTAACGACTTTAGAATACCTGTAATCTGTATATTCCTTTTAACAAATCGTAATTTAATTAAAAATCTTTTAATGATTTATTTTCTTGCCAGTTTCGTTTTATGACATAGTACTTGATACTACTTGAATAATACGGTCGCCCATCCAACCGTTCCTTAAAGGGGATAGCTGGCCATATACTTTTGGGCACACAAATTTACCATACATTGATTGGCAAATCTGACGGATATGCCTGAACGTATGGCCGGCTAAGGCAAAACCAGTGATGTGTATAAAAAAAACAGTTATACTAGATAACCGGCTATCATATGTCCATACAAAAATGACCGGTTTTCCATGCGCTAGTTCCTTGCTGTGTCCAGCTTTGGTCCATCTTATTGAACCTTCCCCTCGCCGTTAGAGGATGACTCACACTAGCATGGGACGGGACGGGACGTGGGGGACGGGGTGGGACGGGAAAATCTGTCAATTTCTATAGAAAGAATCATGCGATAGCTCGGAGCCCTCGGATGTCACGTGACGCCTATGGTAATTGACAGATTTTCACGTCCCGCCCCGTCTCGTCCCGTTCTAGTGTGAGTCATCTTTTAATCGGCAATATTACCAACGGCAATACTTCCCTAGACTGTGCACATCACTATTCCCAACTTGCGACTGACTTCAGACTACTCGGGTATTCCATTAGGGATGTAATTTCAACTTGGCCCGTTTTTATTGTGCGCCCATTCGTCATTGTGGCCGGAGATTAAGCTACTTTTATGAGTATTAAATATTATTCATGTGAATATTATTTCGCGCTTTCACTTTGTTTTCTTCAAAAGTTTATGTAGGTTAGAAATGTAATTTATATTAAAATACGTGTGTGAAACTCACGCATTTGTATGACAATTAATTGGCGTGTCATGTTTTGAATGTCAATCATGCGTCCAGAAATAATTTTCGTGACATATCTACGTGACATCAACCGTTGTCTGTAATATGTTTTACTAACTTTTGCCCGAGGCGTCGCTCGCGTTAGAAAGAGATAAAAAGTAGCTTATGTCACTCTCCATTCCTTCATCTATCGCCGCCTAAAAAATCACGTCAATTCGTCGCTCCGTTGCCGTGAAAGACGGACAAACAAACATACACACACACTTTCCCGTCTTTCCCATTTATAATAGTAGTATGGATAGTCGATACTAGCGACCCGCCCCGGCTTCGCACGGGTGTAATGTATTATACATATAAACTTTCCTCTTTAATCACTCTATCTATTGATAAAAACCGCATCAAAATCCTAGTTTTAAAGATCTAAGCGATCTACAGAGGGACAGACTGCGAGAAGCGTCTGTCCCTCTTTATTTTATACTATGTAGTGATAGTGATAAGTATTTAAGATATTTTTTTTATGCGAAAACGTTGGTGCGAGACATTGGCCGTCGACTTAGACAGAAGGAGGAGGATCCCCGTTCTGAGTCATTTCTGGTGCAAAGATTGTCTTTGGCCATTCAGCGTGGGAATGCCACCAGTATTATGGGTACGTTTGCACCAGGAATGGCAAAGGATGGGTTGTATATAGGATAGAATTGTAATTTTGATTTGTAGTGTAGGTAATTTAGTTTTATTTTAGTGACTGACATTGTTTAAATTGTGTACCATTATTGTATTGTATAATAAATTAATTTTTTTTTATTACAAAGTTTAAAATGAACGAAGTTATTCGTTTCAAATACCGATTAAAAACACATTAAAACAACACCATAAGTTTCAAAACTTCCCAAACATGTTCACTTGTAATAAACCTGAAACTTAATTAGCTTCAATGTTCATATTTATTCAAATATTCGCCAAGATCAGTTGCTCTGTGAACTTCATAAATTACCAACACAGATGTCGCTGCAATCGCTTTACAAACACAAGCGAACAAACCAATATTCTAGAGGTATTTTATTACTTGTACTTGCTACGGATTGAAATGTCAAGTTTCACTGGTTTTTCGAACTTGAGATGGAAATCGGAAAATGTAGCAATTTGCGAACTTTAAATTGCAGTCCAGTTTGAAATTGCAATTTTTTGTCCTTTGATTTGGAGTCACTTGAGTTGTTTTTGAGGGGTGTATAAGTAATAGAAGAAAGAAATGAATACATTTATCTGTGACAAACACTATAACAGTCGGTACAGTCATCCATTTGGAACCCTAGGCCACTGTAGAACGTCATGGTGACACAGAAATCTCTTACTGCTTGTCATTTTGATTTGGTTCTGGAGTGACCTACAGTCAACCAATTGGAACCCTAGGCCACTCTAGAACCATGTCAAAATGACGAACAGTAAGAGATTTTTTACAATCTGATTTATATCGTCACTATTACATAGTCCTACAGTGGCTTAGGGTTCCAATTGGTGGAGTTGGAGTTAGTCCGAAAATCTTGTTTCTCGTCTTCAGTCTGTACGAGCAGCCCACTGGTAGTGAATACGACTGCAATTTTCTTCCACATGATTTAACTCCTTCATTTTTAGTTAGTGGTATAGTAAAGGGCGGAAAGGCCTTTTAGTCGAGGTATTGTGGCGCTGGAACGTAGTGAGAACGCCGGTAGTCCGAGACTGAAGTGTGCTTTTGAAAGGATGATCACTAGCACGGGACGGAACGCGCGGGGCGGGAAAATTTGTCAATTTCTATAGCAAGAATCACGTGATAGCTTGGAAACCTCGGATGTCACGTGACGCTTTCTATATAGAAATTGACATAAATTACCGTCCCGCCCCGTCCCGTCCCGTTCTAGTGTGAGTCATCCTTAAATACTCTACTTTTCACCAAATACGAGGAGAGCAAAATACAGGTTTCTTTTATAAAATATATGTAATCGTAACCTTGTAGCACGAGAGTCTCGAAGAAACTTTGATTTCCAAAATTATATTTATCTAATATTGTCATTTAATTTTATGTATGCGGGAAAACAGCCTTTAATTTAAAATAGGCTCTCGAGGCACAGTACCTAGGATACTGGCGACATTTCCTCCTTGCATCGCAATGATACGTTGTGCGAGGAAGCCACCCTCTTCGATCACCAGTTACAACAACCAGACGTTTCGCGATTTCAAAATGGAAATTATGTAGTGGATCCATTTTCGTTGTCCGTCCGTCCGTCCGTCTGTCAGTCTGTCAAAACCCTTTATCTCGGCAAAGCGTAGAGGTAGCAAGTTGAAATTAATACTACATACACAAGCCTGCAGTTCCTTGAAGCTGTTCAAAAAGAAAACTCGACGTCAAAAGTTACGGCCATTTATCTCGCATTTCCCATACAGTTGCAATGGAAATCAAAATGTATAGGGTACATCCCATTGACCTAGAATCACGATATTTGACAAAAAGCAAGAGCTTGTAGCACAGGTACAGGCAAAAACCCGAAAACTGTATAATTGCCGCACACTAAGAATTCCGTGCCACCAGTATTTGTGTACCTGAGGTCATAAATGGGGGGAGCATCCTTTGTGCGGAACCCTCGGTGGGCGAGTCCGACTTGCATTAGGCCGGTTTTTTATTGTAATCAGTAACAATAAGGACAAAAATGCATTTGAAAAGTTAAAGCCAAAACATAATCGTATAATTTTCCACCCACTTCATAAATTAACCACGACATACTTTCCAAGCATGAGATATGAAAATATTTGTGTTAAATTTAGCCCCAAAATAAAAATTGATATACCTTTCATAATATTGTCTTTTGTTACCGCGATTGTTATTAATCGCGTTTATAAACACCATGACCCTACGTTTCGAGCCCTTTATAGCACTCGTTTTCTCGGATTCTCTCAGTCATCAATCATCATCTTAACCCTGTGAAAACGAGTACATTTCATAATTAACTCTCAAAATATGGATGTGAATTAAAAATAACACCCCGTACACTCTATAACCATCTCTCCCTTCCGAAGTCGGGTAAATACTCGTATCAGGAAACCTAATATTTACAGAGCGACCCATACATAATATATCACTGTAACCGGAATAATGTTATTCCATCCTCTGTCCCTTTCATTAACATAACGTGTGTATGTATCAATATGATAAAGGGAATCCGACTACTTCGCTTGCTGATATATGGGCAGAACAATACGGATGGCGTAGAGGATTTATTGCAAGTATATAAGTAATATATTTACATAGTTCTATCCGTCTTGTATTAATTAGAATAAGTAGTTTATGGAAATCATGAAAAACAAAACACGATCAATTAATGGGGAAATATTTCTTGAGAAAAAAAACTTATTTCCATCGAGGTGTAATGTGGTAAATGACCACTTTCCATGTTTGGCAGTAACTTAATGGTTTACTGCGACATAACGCATATTGCTTGTGTCAGCGACAAATCATATGTATTATAAAGATAGGTATGTGCAAAATAAAGACACTTATATTCTAACCGGACACATAGCTGTTTACATATACCGCCTCCCTGTCCCTCCTCACTGCAAGAACATCTTCTATATTACAGAGGGTACCTATAAAACTTCTTAAAGACTAACTCCTTGAGTTTAGGTTAGGGAAAGAAAGAAAAGGTTTTTCTTGCATAGTCTTTTATTTTCAAACACCTGAATAATATAAAGAGGAATGTTTCTAAGCAACCACCGTAGTGCTTTAAAATAAAAAACGGTTCAGATATTTTTGAGCACCTTGGCTGGCTCCAATAAATCGGGAGCCTGTTATTTTTGCAAGATGATTGAAGCGTGTCGACTCACGTAATAAGGGTGCGATGTGACGGTTTCTTTTTCCCGCGGCTTATCCTTTCTGAAATGGCCGCGTGACCCATATCTTGTTTTGATTAAATATAATTTTTAAGAAAAAAAAACCGACTTCATTTGGTTCCCGGTAAAAGTGAAATTAAGAATTTGTTTGAGTTAGCCAGTTTACTTTTCAAATATCCAATACACCGCACGTGTACGATTGAAAATTGAGGAGCTTTCTTAATGTCCTAGGGCTTCCATCATTACATTTGAAGTATAATCAAACGGAACTCCCTTGTAGACCTTTAAACAAACAAAATAACAATGTGTTAAATTGGATGACAGACTGTAAATTAACGAGCATATTCATTATGCCATCCCTGGTTATCAACATCAGGTCCACTCCAGCAAAATGATGGCCACAGTAAGAAAATGCCTAAGCTAATTATGAACACCCTCTAATCACAATTAACCTGCCGTTCAAATTTGAAGAGTTCTCTGAATTCTTCTAGAACTCCATCATCAGAATATAAATCAAATCAAAAAGATGAATGTCACAACTAGGATAATAAGTAGAGCTAGGTTTATTAACCAGTTCCACTTTGCGATCCCTGGTCTTCATCATCAGATCAAGTTCATCAAAATTTTGGCTCCGCCAAAACACTGTTTTAGTTACTTAAGGAAACCCTCAAATCAGAATGCATGTGCCGTTAAAATTTGAGGAGTTCTCTCAATCCCTCATGAAGCCCATCATCAAAATAGAACTATAATCAAATAGGACTATCTTGAAGGTATTTCTTTACAAAGAAAAGATGAATGTCTCAAATCGGATGATAGAGCTGGGAATTAACAAGCAGTTCCACTTTGCCATCCCTGGTCTTCATCATCAGGTCCACTCCACCAAATTGATGATGTTCGTAAAGAAATGCTCGAGTGTCTTAAGAAACTACCCAAATCATCATGCATGTGCCTTTCAAATTTGAGGAGTTCCCTCAGTTCCTCATGGATCCCATCATCAGAAATTGATTTTGAAAAAAACGGAACAAATCTGGAACCATCTATTTTCAGAAAAAAAAATATTTTTTAAAATCGGACTATAGTCCTGGGAATTACCAAGCAGTTCCACTTTGACATCCCTGGTCTTCATCATCAGGTCCACTCCACCAAATTGATGATGTTCGTAAAGAAATGCTCGAGTGTCTTAAGAAACTACCCAAATCATCATGCATGTGCCTTTCAAATTTGAGGAGTTCCCTCAGTTCCTCATGGATCCCATCATCAGAAATTGATTTTGAAAAAAACGGGACAATCCTGAAACCATCTATATACAGACAAAAAAATATTTTTTAAAATCGGATCATAGTCCTGAGAATTACGAAGCAGTTCCACTTTGCCATCCCTGGTCTTCATCATCAGGTCCACTCCACCAAATTGATGATTTTCGTAAAGAAATGCTCGAGTTTCTTAAGAAATCACCCAAATCAGCATGCATGTGCCTTTCAAATTTGAGGAGTTCCCTCAGTTCCTCATGGATCCCATCATCAGAAATGGATTTTGAAAAAAACGGGACCAACCAGGAACCGTCTACTTTTAGAAAACAAAAAAAAAATTCAAATCGGTTCAGTAATGACGGAGTTATGAGTGAACATCCATTAAAAAAAAAAAAAAAATTCAGTCGAATTGAGAACCTCCTCCTTTTGAAATATTGAAGTCGGTTGAAAATAATGAGATAAGACAGGAAGAGAAGAAGATAGGGAAGCTAATCATGACGGGGAAAGTTAAATTATGTTTTTATGGCGCTCTCGAAAAGTTTGAGTTGTTTAAATGTGTCTCAATGTAATTGTATTTGAGTTATTCTATAACGACAAACTGGTACTTCGCCTCGGAAGTAAACTTGCGACCAGGAACCCCTTCCGTGATTTAGCTCATATTTGAACATAAAATTATGGTTTATCGTATCTAGTTAGGTGAATCTCAAGACGATACGACGATACTAGAGTTATAGACGAACAAACATGCATGCTAACAACGGATTGTCGAAGTAGACTGGGAGACGATGATTTCTATCACATGGTCCCAATTACATTGAACGGCATGAGATAAATTATCTGTAACCTAATAGAACACAGGGATATATTGGATGAAAGAATAGTCCTTTGTACTCAAGGTTTCGGTCAGAAAGGGTGAACAACTCAGGCAAAGTCTATAAAGGTGAGTATTTGTTAATGCTAGACGAGAACAGTCGGAGGGTCAATCATGATGGCAGTTCTTGATGGGGGCCGTGAAAACTCCACGAAATAAAACGCGTGATTTTCAATAATTTAATTTTACGTTCTCTATAGAACACATGTAACCACGGTCACATAGGCATCAGTAACCGATTAGAACACAATGTTGTACTGGATTCTTGCACATTGACTTGTATATCTTACCATTATACTTATCGTTTGTGGACTATGAAAAAGCCTACAATTCGGTTGAAATATGGGCGGCGCTTGAGTCTCTTCAGCGATGCCATATTGACTATCGGTATATCGAAGTGTTTGTATAGTAACGCCACAATGTCGGTCCGAGTAAAGGAGCAGAGCACGAAAGCGATTTCGTTGCGAAGAGGCGTAAGGCAGGGAGACGTCTTTCCGAAACTTGCAATACAATATTGTGAGTGCAATTTTTTAACAGTTTGTGAGTTGTTAATTTATACGTTAAGAATATTGGAAGGTTTTTAACGACCGATCCGGGACGATCTATCAGTTTCTATGGAAAACATCACATGATCTCCGAGGGCTCCGAGCTATCACCAATTCTTTCTATAGAAACTGACAGATCGGACTGGTGTGAGTCAGCCTTTATAGCGTCGAGACAACGTTACTCTAAAATAAAAAGCGGTTCCTTTATCATCTTGCGAACATTATCATTTTAACATTTCTGTTGAAACAAATCAAATTAATTAATTCCATATATTATATGCTAAAGAAAAAGACCAAGACAATCGGAGGCCAAGCCGGGGATGGTCCGGGGAACCCTGGTCTTCAGTTTACGCGGCTAACGCCATAACCACTAGGCATCATCATTATCAATTCATAAGAAGTTCATAATCTGGAATAAGGGAATAGTACCAGCTTTATCCTCCGAGCAATAAGGTCGTATTTCTCTCGTAATGTAAAGAGACAGACTCTTGATATTTCAGTCTATAATTGGTAGTAATCATTCACTTTGAGCAATTCACAGATTGCTTGGAGTCCCAGAAGGTGGCGCTATAGAATCGAACTAGGATTTATTTATTAGAAGTTGATAGATGATCTTTTTAAATGGCAATGATTTGAAACTAGTAAAAACAGTTTTAAGTTGGGATTGTATTTTATTTATTTGGGTATAAAAGTCATTAAATTGGATGGAAAAGTATAAATGAACGGCAGTCGCAAAAATAATCTTTTAAAGTCTACAGATTCATTGAAATATGTTATTGCTTTAATATTGAAATGTGATATTTTTTACGTTACACCTAAAAGGCATTGCATCAAAAACATTGCATATAATCATGTATTGGGAATATATGATAGGTACAATAAAATTACCAATTAGGTACCATTTTTTATCTGTTGTTAGGTATTTCGTGTTTAGTCCCTAGCGTAGCTGACGTGTGCCATTTTGTAATCAAATCGAAATATTTGGGCGAATATTAAAGAATTCCAACACCATTACAATGACACCAAAAATAAATAATAAAAGGTCTATATGAAGTCACGCCTCAAATTCTTACTGATTTCATTTTGATTGGATTTTCAGAATCAGAAGTTTCGTTTGAGTTTCGCAGATGTTTCTCTTCTTGACATAAACGTGAAGCGTTATAATGCGATTGGTTGTGAAAATCACATTTACTTTTGATGACAAATAGCCCAGGAAAGATACGGTTTTGACAGATATTTGATTGAGCACATGATTCTAGGCCAAATGTATAACATTCGCGATCAGGGTAGAGCCTGTACGAGATGGACTGACATGATTAAGAGGTCGGCTGGTGGCAGTTTGCACCGTGCAGTACACATGGCCTATGACCGCACTCTGTGGAAACTGGCTGCGCGTGGTCGCGATCCTCAGCATTGAGGTTACGAGGAAGAAGAAGAAATTACAATAGCCTGACTTTCTCAAATTTCACGTTCGAATATGATATTTGTAGATAAAATAAGCCAAAATCTTACAAACTTTTCTTCCGGAAGTAGGTAAATAGTAAAAAAATAAAACTAAACTAAACCGATTCTTTAAAACGGTAGTATTTTTTTTTAATTTGCGAACATGACGACGTATTTGTCTTCTATCTGTTAAAAGCGAAAACGAAGAAAACTTATTCACGATCTACAAAATGTACGGCACAGGTGATTGATGTGTTATTTCGCTAGAAACAAATGAGCCATTTTAAAAGAGTAAAAGAACATTAATACGTAAAACTCTTACAAGAAAAACGTTTGTAGTAACATGTGTGTACATTTTAGTGACGATTAGCATGTAACGATATTTTGTTGGATTTTGTTGCCTACATAATACTAGACTCACGATATATCCGTTACGCTTAAAAAAATCAGCTATATACATTATTTCCCAACTAATCAAAATTCCCATACAAACTGTCAGTTCAATGACTGGATTAAAAATGAAATCATAATAATATTGAAAACGAATCCGAAACTATTTAATATTTAAATGTTCGAATAGCGCTCCAGTTACTTTAGTTTTTACCCCGACTCGTATTTCCTGTTACAAATGAACCAGCGGAAGGAATTCCACAACCCGCGAGTGGAATTCCGAAAGTTCCGCTTCCGCTGTTTTTGTGGCACAATTAAATTCTTGAGTCGATTCGATTTCTTTCATCTATTCTGCAATTTTTGTTAATCACTTTCGTACTTTAGGTTTTCAAGGGTTATATGAGACATTTTTTGCACTATTGGGTAATAATGGTGGTGTTAGTGTGACATTGTTGTTACAGTTGGTGTTACTTGCTTTCCTCAAAAGTAGTTTAAAAAGAAGTTAGCATGTGTTTCGTCGTAGGAAATTTTGTTCATCTCTGGCGCTTACTCGTAAACACCTCATTACGCAGTGGACTACGTATCCGAATTAAAGCGATCGCAGTGCGGTGCGGCGCGAAAAAATACAAAACTTTGATAAACCTACCCTATATAAAATTATTACGATATTTTTTTTTTACTTTTCCACTACCCAGGACAGACGATCCTGGCGCCTACGTACAAGGAGGCCCGACCCCAGTTAAAATGGGAAAAGGGGCACGAAGAAGAAGAAGATTTTTTTATATTTTTTTATGATAAAGGTAACAAACGAGCAGACGAGCCGCCTGATGGGAAGGGTCATCGAAGCCCATGGACTAAGCAACAGCGGAAGAGCCACCCATGCATTGTTGACCTTTGAGCCTTGAAGCCCTGAACACTCGTTTCTTGAATTTATTATTTATATAGTAGTATTTGTTATTTAGTAAAGCTTTTTTCTTTGTATTGGGGAGCATAGCTTTACTAAAACCTTATGAAAACCTCGCTTACTAAAATAGGAACTCCCAAATAGCCGTTAACATTCAGCATTCATACCACCGCCATTCAGAAACGGAGCGTTTTCATGTTTAAAAAAAAGATGTGGCTATTTCCAGGTCACGGTATTCATCCGCGATTGGCTAGTGATGGGATGTCTCTTAAAATATTTTAAAAATAAAACCAGTTATGACAGTTACAGTAAAAATATTGTATCTATCCCTGTGGAGGTTTTATACAGAAACTATATTGTCTATTTATTTTGATGTCTAGTTTTTTGATACATTTTGTTTATTTCAGTTGTCAATATATTTTGCTCTGAAACGGTCAGCTTTTTCCTTTATTAGATCGAACCGCAGATTAGCTATCGAAGTAATCCTATACAATCCCTTTTTAGGGTTGTGGTACTAGCGAAAAATAAGACATGTTTTTTCTCTGGCTAATCAAAACATCTGTGTGACACTGTCAGGTTCTAGATCAGCACTCATCGATATCATCAAATGCGGGCCATTTGTCGCGCGGTAATTTTTAAATGCAATATTTTGGAAAGTAATTAACGTATCTAATGCCAGCAATATACGTTCGGGCAATCTGTCAGATCACCATAGTAGGTATGTCCGAGCAATTGCCAGACAAATTTCTCATACATTGATTGACAGATCTAGCAGATACCTATGCCCGAACGTATATGGCTGGCATAAATGATTCTTTCACGCGTATTTTTATTTTCAATAGACACTACATTCCTCACACAGACTGATAGGTTTATAAAATTCTCGGGCCTATTATTATTATTACAAACTCGATTTCGTCTCATTTTGTAACGGCGAACTTTGAATCTTAAGAACCATTATTACATCACTGTTGCATAAACTACTGTTCTTCTTCTTAGTCGTTTTCTCATTGCTGAGGGTCGTGACTACCATTCACGGTTTCTTGCCTGTATCCTACACCACGGTCCACGATCCTCCAATCACTCCTATTCTGTGCCATTTGAAGACAAACCTAGGTGTTGGATCCTGTTGAGGCCTTAATTAAATCTATCCACGAAGTACGAGTAGGTGCTCTTCCCCTACTTCTCTTCCTTTAGACCTGGCCGACCATTATCAGCTTTTCCAGACCATCTTCTTGCCTGGCCAGATGTCCGAAGAAACGAAGTATGCACTGAGTGGTAATGAAGGAGAGCCTGGTTCGTATTCCCGGTTGGTGGGGATTTAATTCACGGTAATACAAAACGTGCAGCTCATCACTAGTTGCGTTCCGTTTAACGCGGGCTGAAATTGCGGATTTGTGAGTGATTGTTCAAAATAAGTGACCTTAGTCTGTTTGGATTTAATTAATCGTACGATTTTAGTTTACATTGGCTGTTGGTGGTTATGCTTTGATTTTGTATAGTAAATTGGGAATTGTTTATTTTCAATGGGTTATTGGAATAGGGAATCGGACTGGCTAGTTATTGACTATTGCACACTGTTAAACAAAATGTGAAATAGGTACACTTATTCCTGGCGAGATATTTTCGAATAAAAAAATGATGCATTTTACCCGAGTTTCATTCTCTACTTTTCATCTCAATAGAGAGGAAAGTAAAATACGTCTTTATAAACGACATGTTATAAAAACACTGAAAAAACTTAAAAAGTATGTTATACGGTGATATGCAGTAAAAAGCATTGCCATTTATGACATCTAGTGTAATTTTCACCAAAATTATGTAAATCCTACTATAATTATAAACGCGAAAGTTTGTATGGATGTTTGTTACTCTGTCACGTAAAAAGTACCAAATGGATTTTAATTAAACTTTACAGTAATATAGCTTATACATCAGAATAATACATAGGCTACAATTTGTCAAGATATTGTGTGAAGTAGACGAAGTTGCGGGCACCAGCTAGTCTCAAATAAAATACGTAACGTCAAAGATAAACTTAGGTACTTATAATATATGAAAATTTACACGATTTTCGTCATTTAAAACCAGCGGCAAACCAGCACAACTAAAAGATCCTAACGTCACATTCGAAACGTCAAGATAGATAAAAGAAAGTACTTACGCAAATATATATTTGCGTAACGCATACGCGTTTAAGCACCGTTTAGTTTGAATTATAGAAAAATATTCGAGAAAGTGTCAAATTATGCGTTTAAAACAACTTTTTCGTTTGCAAATATTGAATATCGCCCATTCGAACAGAATGGCACAAAGTCCAGATGAAATAAGCCTTTATACTCCTGCTGTAAGGCCTAATTTCATCTGGCTTGTAAAGGTATATTTGCCTTGCACGCTCCACCTGAAATATATCTATACGATTTAGAGCCTTATTCGATTGTGATAAGCTTCAAAATAACTGAGGTAAATTTTTACACGCTTGCTTGGTTTAAGAAAAAGAACACGTTTTCTGGCTCATTGGCTTTAGATTTGTCTGTGAATGTGTATTTAGGCTTTATTTTATGAATCTTTGGAGTCAATCCACATTGAATTTAATTTTTAATAAGCAAAGTAAACTTGAAAATGCCTTTGGCGAAATTAACACCAAGGATGACTCACGCCAAGCCGATCCGATCCGGGACGATCTATTATTTTCTATAGAGAACGTCACGTGATCTCCGAAGGCTTCGAGCTATCACGTTTCTATAGAAACTGACAGATTGTCCCGGATTGGATCGGATCGGATTGACGTAAGTCATCCTTAAGAAGCATACGAGGAATATAGTGGAAAATATACGATGTTAAGCTAACATGGTCATTTACTTTACAATTACTATTTATAACGAGATATTTACCACGTATTCTTGTGAGCTCCCGATATTTCGGCATTGTGGCAAGCGCCATGTTCACGGTATCTCACAGAAATAATACATGGTAAAATATCTCGTTTTAAGGGCATTTTCAAAAATAGGGTACCATTTTCTTTTTTTTTTTAATATAGGAAGTTTTGGGTTTTTTAATACCAGAATCACGAGTAAGTACTATTGATTTACAAAAAGAAAAAGAGTGTCCCGTTTTTTTTTGGTCAGCTTTGTAACGCATTTTTTCATACATTTCGTATGGGCCGTTACAAAACTGTCAATTTTTTTTTGTATGGAAAATCGAGGACCCATTTTCATTAAAATGGTGCACTTTTTTCTGAAAATGCCCTTAAATAGTACCTAATAATAATATAGTGAAGAAATTCGTGGCCATCGGGTATGTATGTCTCCGTAGCTCAGTTGGTAGAGCTATGGGCGTGTGTCCCAGAGTCGCGAGTTCGAGTCTCGCTCGAGGTTATGAAAGAGATGTTTTGTACGGGTCAGCCAAATTAGTTTCCGCGATTTCAGAGTTGTCCCCATAGTAAAAGTGGTTCAGAATGATTAACATAATCACCTCGCAAAATATGGCTAAGGAATGAAAAACGTTTTTTAAAAAACATTTACTAATCGCGGTAACCGAGAAAATATTGTATTAAAATTGTAATTTAATTTTTGGAGAGTTACTTAGCAATGTCAAGTGTCTTATTGAACTCATAACTCCATAATTTCGTAGAAGTATACTTGTAGAAATAACTTAAATATACTTACAAGTGGTCCTCAAAATAATAATAATGTTGTTATTAAATTTTTGAGACCGTCAAGTATTCTTAAAAATTATACATTACCGTGATTAAAAACTGTACTCAAGTGAAGTAGTTCGACTTGTACTGAAATATCAGTTTGGTGTTATTAAAATATTAGCAGATATCAAATTTAAATTCTTGTGCGTCATATTAAAATTATAATAAAATTACGGATATCACTCACTCTTGTAATGGGGACTTAGGTTCTCCGAAATATGTCGCGCGTAGTGACTACGTACGGACCAACAGGCCGGAGAAGGACACTCCGTATGAAACCATGTAGGCGACCAAATGGCGACCGAGCAGTGGCGGGATATCCATACACCTAGTCAGGCAACTGGCTAGATGAGGTTTCAGTAGTCTTGGGGTCTAAATAGCCCCTAAACGACTGGCGCAGAAGGCAAGGGGAAACCACTGCGACTACAATCCCAAGAACGTCACACATGAGAGCACAAGACATTGATGCCTCAACGTGACCACGACCGCTCTGTCAAGAGCGAAACGACAAAGAAGATACTCAATAATACTATTATTTGCATAGTGGGAGATCAATTTTATGTGCCAATTAATTTCTTTTGCTTGTCAGTTAGATTCTTAGATTGTTTCGATTTTCGCTCGACATGTTCCGAACTTTACGAATATCGTCATTGGAGCGACCATCCGCGACAGAGGCAAGTCGTGCACTGTGGGCTAGGCTAGGGCCCTCTGCCCTGCTACTTGCAGCGGGTGGTGGTGCGGGGCGGAGGGCGACACCGCGGTCGATCTACCCTCGTTTTCATTATCAGGTCGAGCGAAAATCAAATTAATTACGTGAGTGACCCGTTTTAAACATATTTTATATGCTCGAGACTGACGGGAATTTTATAGTAAAATATAAACATTATAATTACTATTTAAAACGAGATATTTACTATGTAAGTATATTCATTCTTAGGAGCTAAATCAGTTACACCGTGAAGATGGCGCTTGTAATGGTGCCGAAATATCGGGAGCTCATAAGAAAAAATATACATGGTAAATATCTCATTTTAAATAGTAATTATGATGTAAATGACCATGATAGCTTAAAATCGTATAAAATATAAACAGTAACAGTAACTTACATACCTACCTACCTATAGTTAACTCCACCTACCTTAAATCTAAAATAGGTCCTTGAGGCATTTTACCTATGTTGGTGGCAGCAGATACGTTGTGCGAGGAAGCCACCAGCTCTTCGATCACCAGCCATATCAACCAGACGTTTCGCGATTTCTACAAAAAGCTTGCGTGCGCTGGGACCCCATGGACTTAGAGTTTCGACCCCAAGTTTTATAGTTAAATGACAAATATCACTTGCATGTGTCAGTTTTAGTACATTGAATCACACTTCTGTTACACGTGTCACGTCTTAGCGGAATCGTCTCAGCGCACATTCTCTAATGATTGTCGAGTCAGTGAACATAACTCGTATGTTCATACCTATAGTATTGTGATGCCGCGCCCACAGCGCGCACACAAATCTACGCATCGCACACCGCGGCCAGCGCCGGCACCGCAACGAGCGCGCGGCGCGCCGACCCACGGCGGACTGAGAGAGTACCTCGCCCCCCGCGTCCCCGCGCGTCGATCCGTATATAAGGCCGCGAGCGCCATACTCAGACGGCAGTTGTTCTCACGGTGCCCCGCCGTTAGGACAGCTCGCTCTCCCAGAGCGCGGCTGGTTTCGACTTGCTTTGACGAACTGGGAACCTCTCCCCCTCTCCCTCCTGTATTCCCGAGTATGGAAGCGCGGCTGGTTCCGACTTGCTTAGACGCATCCAAGCTCAACGCCTCTCCCGAAAATCCCGAGCTCTGAAGCGCGGCTGGTTGCGACTTGCTTAGACGAATCAGAGCCCGTCCTGTTCCCGTTATTCCCGGATCCTGAAGCGCGGCTGGTTACGACTTGCTTGGACGCATCAGGACCCATCCTGCTTCCTGTATTCCCGAACACTAGAGCGCGGTCGGTGCATATACTGATCTAGACGATCTAGTGCTTCACCCGTACTCCCTTATCCCGAGCAACCGTCGCCCGGGATAAGATACCCCCGGGACCGCGTACCAGAATAGGGACTCGCGATCCGCTTAGGTCCGAACCAGGACCCCTCGCGCACCCCGTAAACTAGAACCTAGAATATAAGTAGCTAGCATAAGTTTCATTACAAATAAAGCGGCATAAAAGCCCGCCTGTCTCATTTCGTAATATTTGTGTTTCTATCAACCGCCCGTTCCTTTCCTCTCACATCTGAGCTTAGACGAGTAAACCTGACGTCCCATCTGGACTGAAGGATTTGTATGAGGCTCGACACGCCCTCCGCGCGTCGCGCCGCATTACATCTGGCGCCCAACTCAATAAACTCACTAAGAGTCTTAGTTCCCCAGGGAGGGAGCAAGCTCGAGAGGAATAGGATAAAGAAATAAACATTAATAAAGTTATTTTTCCCATAAATAATAACAGGTCATCCCTAATAGGCAAACAGCGCAGCCCCCTCACGAAAGCAAGTAAGTAAGTGTCAGTGACAGTGACAGTGAAAAATCAACAAGAATGCCGACCTCGTGGGTGTATAAACTGAAGAAAACCAAGCTCACAGAGCTAGCGGCAGAACACGGCATCGAAACCGAGGGACAAACGGTAGAAGACATACGGAAGGCGCTGGTGGAACTGATAAAAAGCGAAAACGACTCTCGCTCACCGAGTAGAAAGGATGCCGATGATACGGCGAAAACGATAACGAAGCTTATAAGGGAATGGAACCTATCCTTTAAAACCACAGACGACGCTGTGGAGTTCTTGGAAAGACTGGAGGAACTAACCAAGGCAAGTGATATCAAAAAAGAAGAGATCCTACCCGCGTTACCCCGAATACTGCAAGGGAAAGCACTCCTTTGGTATAGAAACAACACAGAGAAATGGAAAACATGGGAACAGTTCGTGGAGCTCTTCAAAGTTTACTATTTCCCCGGCAATTACGAGGAGGACCTCATAACGAGGATAGTGGCCAGAAAACAGAGATTTCAAGAAAGGTTTACTGACTATCTCACCGATCTACAAACGCTGATACGGCGGTACGGAGGCCTATCAGAAGAAGAAAAGCTATATCGCGTTCACGAGAACATGCAGAGAAACTACAAAATGTATATAAGGCGGCAAGACGTCAAAATCATGGACCGTAAGTACCAAGGCCTCATAGACACGGGATCAACAAACACGTATATAAACCAGACAGTATTCAACGAATGCAAGAACACAGCGTTACTAACGAAATACCAAACTCGGGAAGTACGGTTAGCGAACGGGGCGAAAACACTGTCCAGAAAGAGTATATTAGCAGAGATACAGATACAGGGTGTTAAGATAAAACACTGGCTACGAGTACTACCGACAGCAACAGACATTATAATTGGAATGGATGTATTGAAGAGAGTAGGAGTATCACTGGTCTGGTCAGAGCTGAGAACCGAAGAAAAAGATGAAGGGGAAAAACAGGAAAATAACACACAACCAGGAACAAACGAGGCACAAGAAACAGAAAACCACGAGAGAATAAAAAGCACAGCAGTAGACACCCCAATACAAACTCACAAGGAGACCACACCGACACAGAACCAGATAGCAGATAGGCTGTCACGAAACCCAGTAGGCGCAATACAAGACATAAACCGGCACACAGAAACAAGGAACACAGTACGACGCCATTCAGACCCGACAAATCCAGATTGCGTAAAAGACGGAAACCTGTATAAAAAAGTAGAAAAGACGCGATACGATAGCAAAACAGATCCAGAAACAAGCAAGAATGTCCACATCCCACGAACCGAAACAGATAACATAATTAAGCAGAACCATGACACACCATCCGCAGGACAGTTGAGAGTCGGAAAAACCATACAGACGATAGCACCACTAAGAAACGCCACCGCAAATACAAGTGCAAAAGCATGCGAACAACAAATTGCGTTGCGACACGCAGCACCTGAAAACCGAATAACAGATAACGACCGGCAGTATGGCTCAAAGACTTTCACAGGTATTCTAAAGAAATACGGCACAAATCACCGGCTCACCCCACCTTATTCAACACAATGCAACGACACCGAAAAGATTAATAAGACGTTGGGAATCATGATATCAACTGACATAGATAATAAGCATAAAACCTGGGATAAATACCTACCAGAATTGAATCTCGCGATAAATACACCAAGACAACAGTCACCAAAATATACACCAGCCTTCCTAATGTACGGCAGAGAACCCAGGAACCCGAACGACCAGAATACATTTCCCAGACCACAAGTCAGAGATTTCGAAAAGTTACAAGAAATACACACTATCGTACGCCAAAACCAAGAAAAAGCACCAAAAACCCAGAAACAATACTACAACAAAAACAAATGCCAGTTGACACCGACAGGAACGAATACGCCGCCTTCATCGTGGAACTACCGCCATCCCCAGCGACAACACCACTCCACACCGCAGCACCACCACCGACCCTCAAAGAGAAGAGAGAGAAAAGGGCCGGCAAGAAGCGAAGCAGAGGCAAAAAGAGGGGGCTCGCGCGCCTACCCAGTTACCGGATGACCCGAAATAGGGAAAATAAATAAATAAATATAACATAGATTAAACACGTAAACATGAATAATTATTAACAAAAACACATAAACACCCATTCAGGGAAACTCGGGTAAGAGATAATTAACATTAGTAACAGATCAAAGTTATTATTCTTTCTTTGTCATTAAGTAATGATTTGCTATGGAACCGGACATTTAGACCGAAAACATATATCAATCAATTTCAGCATAACCTACAATCAGCCTCACATACGCGGAGGCATAGACAACCTGGAAAACCATGTCATAACCCAGTAATATAGGTGATTTTTCCCAATAGGTAAAAATCTCCCGAGTTGCGACGGGACTGTGATGCCGCGCCCACAGCGCGCACACAAATCTACGCATCGCACACCGCGGCCAGCGCCGGCACCGCAACGAGCGCGCGGCGCGCCGACCCACGGCGGACTGAGAGAGTACCTCGCCCCCCGCGTCCCCGCGCGTCGATCCGTATATAAGGCCGCGAGCGCCATACTCAGACGGCAGTCTCTCTAAGTCCCTTCTAACAAAAAAAAAAAAAAAAAAAATCAGACGGCAGTTGTTCTCACGGTGCCCCGCCGTTAGGACAGCTCGCTCTCCCAGAGCGCGGCTGGTTTCGACTTGCTTTGACGAACTGGGAACCTCTCCCCCTCTCCCTCCTGTATTCCCGAGTATGGAAGCGCGGCTGGTTCCGACTTGCTTAGACGCATCCAAGCTCAACGCCTCTCCCGAAAATCCCGAGCTCTGAAGCGCGGCTGGTTGCGACTTGCTTAGACGAATCAGAGCCCGTCCTGTTCCCGTTATTCCCGGATCCTGAAGCGCGGCTGGTTACGACTTGCTTGGACGCATCAGGACCCATCCTGCTTCCTGTATTCCCGAACACTAGAGCGCGGTCGGTGCATATACTGATCTAGACGATCTAGTGCTTCACCCGTACTCCCTTATCCCGAGCAACCGTCGCCCGGGATAAGATACCCCCGGGACCGCGTACCAGAATAGGGACTCGCGATCCGCTTAGGTCCGAACCAGGACCCCTCGCGCACCCCGTAAACTAGAACCTAGAATATAAGTAGCTAGCATAAGTTTCATTACAAATAAAGCGGCATAAAAGCCCGCCTGTCTCATTTCGTAATATTTGTGTTTCTATCAACCGCCCGTTCCTTTCCTCTCACATCTGAGCTTAGACGAGTAAACCTGACGTCCCATCTGGACTGAAGGATTTGTATGAGGCTCGACACGCCCTCCGCGCGTCGCGCCGCATTACAGTATAATGTGTTTTCCTGATCGGAGCGGCAAAATTCACGAGTACAATTCAAGTAATATAACACACATCAATATCGCATGATCGCACGGGATCAATCACAGTAGGTCGACTTACAATACAATCATATTTTAGCCGAAGCCTCCTGACGCTCAAATGCCTATAAAAAGTGCCTACACGTTAATGCTATGCTCGGAGTTATCAGAAATGATGAGATCCGCATTAGAAACAAAGTCACCGACATTGCTAGACTGGTCTAGCAACTGCCACTAGTGGCAGTGGGCGGGGCATATTGCTTGAAGAGCCGATGGCCGATGGGGCAGTAAGGTTCTAGAGTGGCGACCGCATACCGTTAGATGCAGCGTTGGGAGGCTTGCAACAAGGTGGACCGACGACCTGGTGAAGACCGGTCGTTGTGGACACCCTTGGGGAGGCTTTTGTCCAGCAGTGAACTTCCATAGGCTGACATGATGACACTTTAATGAAATTTGAATTCTGTTAAATTGGAATAGAATTGCATTTCTTTTGTTTCCTTCAATTTAAAAACAATTTAAATTGAATTATTCATTTGTAATATTGAATTGTTCAATAATTATATTCGTAGTTAATATTTCCTGAGTCATATACTCAAAATTCACTGGCAACTTTTGAAGATAGGACGTTCAGACGTCCACTGCTAGCATAAGCCTCAATATAATTCCAAATTGGCGCGAAAAGCGACCCGCATTCAGCACGTCCCTGCAAGTATTACCAAGATTATCCAGTGACCTTGCGGGGTGCTGTTCTACGCTGCGATTGTCGGTACGTGGTTTCTACTTTAACACATTTTTACCCCAACGACCCGAGCTATGTGCCTTACCCCTTCACCTTAGTTACGTTGACTTTCCGGGCTATGTCGGTAACTTATATTTTGCTATATTTCACTTTAAACAATAAATCAGAGTAGTTAATGTCCGGCATTCTCGTCGCTAGAGACAACTTCTTCTTTTGACATTATGTACATAAGTTATAAAGTTCAAACAATTACATAGTTCGATTGCCACTGAAAACCGAACATATGAATCAGCAGTATCGAACACGCAAACTAGGAAAAACACCGAAAATGTTATTAGCTGAAATGGGTTAGCTGTAGATTTGTAACAACTGTGTTTAAAGCGTGAATCAGTTGCTACGTGCTCGATTCGCTCGAACACTTGTTCTGAAAACGACCGTCTGAATTTTTCTCACTGAAAACTTTCATATTTTCCACTTGCACGACTTATGTTTAACTAATGTTCTTACTGATGTATGGTATTTTGAAATTGTAGTCAGCTAGGAATATTGTTTAGATACTTTTTTAAATAATTATTTATTATTTAAGAGGAGCTGGCCTGGACATGTCTACCTACCAGTGGTGGCACGTCCATATAACTCGATTCCCACCGGCTTCCCTAAAATTTCTAATATATTTCAACAACGCACGCGCGTGATAAACCGGACGACAACCAGCTTCCCTTTTCGTTCATATAATTACACGCATCGAAATTTACGCACACATTCACAAAGCATTCTAGAAACAACCAGGACAACATGGCTGCCAGTAAGGTTACAAGCCCTCGAGTTATGCGAACCAGACAGGTTATGAAAACGGAGACCGAAGAAATGAGAATCCACGAATTACTAAAGAAGGCAGGCGAGGCAAAGAAGACAGGCAGACCGAAAATGAGATGGCTCTTGAACGCGTACTAGACTGAATGGTGGGAACATACAAATGACAGAGTCGAGTGTCAACAGTGAAACCGGGAGTCGTGATTTCATATCTCGCCTCATACCAAGTTTCTTAGTTCTTGTATGTATTTTGCTTTTTGGCGAAGGAAAGGTTTGTTTTAGGTGAAATCAGTTTACTTCTATAAAATAAAAAGTTTGAGTATTTAACTCGAAATCTCGAAAGATCAGAAGTTATATCAATGTTGATTCAAAAGTTGTAACTTGAGGCACACTTGTGATTTGTTGTCAAACTTATGATTTGGCAAAGTCTGCAAAAGTACTCTTCTTTGAAGGTCTATAGAAAATTAACTTAAATTACACGCGTATTAACAGATTGACAGACAAGCAGACAACATACATTCTAACCCGTTGGTGGTAGAACCTTAAAAGTCCTTACACCTTAGAAATATTTTCAGTTTAAATTATGACGAAACTATATAAGACTATATAATTAACCAATTGTTTAATATAATGATACTCTGATCTTAATTTTAGGTAGTAAAAGAGCCAAAGCTTTAATTTATATCGTACCTATATATTTGGAAAAAAAAGTTTTTTTGCTACAATTTTGTTAACTAACTTTTCTTTGAGATTTATCAAGGACTACCATTAACTAGGGTGCATATGGATGGCGAGGTAAATAGAGATAAAAACCGAAAATGACATTTACTTCATGATTTCTTAAAAACTACCCAACACAAATTTGCTCGAGCAAATGAAAATATTAGTAGTTTATATTCTTATGGTAACGGCAGCAATGGACAGGCATGAAGGTACCATTAGGTTGTCAAACCGACAGTTTAAATTTTTTTTATATTTTATTTTATATAGTGACGACCTGAGAAGAAGAATGAGAATAATTATGATTTAAGTGAAATCACACCGAAATAGTACTGATTTTTTTAAGGAATAAGGACTTAAATATATTATTCAACTGTGGTAAAACATTTATTTTCAAAATATATACAGTAAGTGTAACTTACCTAGCTACATACCTACCTCTACCTACCTTAAATCAACTGTTATAAAACTCGGAGGTCACATGACTTTTTCTATAGAAACTGACAGATTGTACCTGATCGGATCGGATGGGTGTACCTAAGTCATTCTTAAAGGGGTGAAAACGGGGTAAACCGGGTTGAGGGTTTCAACAAATATGCACTATGCATTGGTAAAAGTTATACAAAATATTTGTGTGTAATTTCTTTCTTTATCTTTTCAGGTATGACGTTACTGATTTGCTGTTTCGGGCGAACTCCAGGTAAATATTTAGGTGAATGTTATTTTATTATGGCGCGTTATCACACTTTATCCGAGCAGTAATTGTGTAAACGAGGAAGAGGATTTATCATGTATTAAGCTGGGGAAATATGTTTCCAGACGTCATTAGCCAGCCATATAAGTTCGGACAATCCATCGGATCTCCACAGTGTCTGTCATTGACAATTAACGTCCGACATGCTACACAGTATTAGTAGAGGCAAAGTAAAATAAAAGGTGTCCTCACCTAAGTTGTACATACTTAGAACTGAAACCTGCGGGCTGAAATACCTAGCAGAACGAAGCGATAGGAAAACAAGTTGTATTCAAAGTTGTGCGGTCGATAAGGACCAGGTGCAGCTTAGCAGCTACTTGCGAACGAGGATATCGATGTCTAGAAGTGTACTGAGACCGAAGCTAAGATGACAATAGCTTGCAGAAAACACTAAGCTAAAAGTAATCTTCTTCTTCGTTGGAAGTGTGATCGTGTCTGTCATGTCTTCTGTGGCAAGCATAACCAAATGCCGCCATTCTTCTCTCACCCTCGCGCGACTGATGTTCTCATTCAGTTCGTTGTGGCCAATTTAATTTGGTCTGTCCACATCGTGAGGGACCTTCCGTGCGATCTTGGAACCGTGCTGCCGTGAACCAACAGGCACTCAATGATTTAAGCTCCATGTCTCGATACGTGCCTGAAAAAGCTTCATGGTAAGCTCTTGAATGACTTATAAAAATGGACTGTTTGGTCTACTCGTAAAAGTAATAGATGTCACGTAATCTTTTCTGTAGCTTAGAGAGTTGAAAGACTCAATTGCACATTGCTCACGAGTCAGAAGAATTCAGAAACTGTCGGCCGCTGGGGTAAAAAAGGGTTTCGAGTGATGACTGTGAATTCGAAGATGTAGCGTGGGAAGGCCTCTAACTAGGTAGACTAAAGATGACGGGAAAAGGCTGCAGATGGGTGGTGTGGCGTGGCTCACGGATTACCGTGTAACACATCGCTAGAGGAGGACTCCAGCGTTTTTATGCATATATTAATATGGTAGAAATCCTTCGTCCACCTTCGTGAAATTAAGATGATGATTTAGGTACTATGTATTATTTATTATCATTAATTAGGACCAGGTGATTGTCAGCTGTTCATCAGTAGAGCTCGTCAACGCACGGTTATTGGATTAAGTTGCTTACATTTTCTTATACACTTCCCAATTTCCTGTAGAGCAGAAGAAGACCTTTAAGATCGAAATTCCTTAGAACGATATTTTCAAACTCCGATCGCGAATTAAGTACTTATTATGGCTTCCGCAAAGGGAACTCCATTAAATTAGTTCTGAAAAACTGCTTTTGTATAAAACAAGTTCACTTTTAGGTTTTACTTGATTTCAAGGAATGCAGTTATGCAGTATATGGCAGCGACTCAGATTAGGTCCTAAACTGAATCGCGTAAAGACTTCACGGTAAGGCCCCAGGCCAGTATGTGACGATGAAATATCCAGTCAAGGAAATATCTAGGTCGTTTTTCAAGTTAATCATTCAATCTGCCTACTGCTGGACGTAGGCCTCCAAGGGTACGCTACAATGTACGGTCATTCGTGCCTCCCTTCCAACTACTACCAGTTACCTTTTTCAAGTCGTCGGTGGACCTGGCAGGAGGGCGTCACACTACGTTAGCCAAGGCGTGTTTCGTTCCTGAATAATATAATTAAGCCGGCCTTTTTTTTGGTATCGCGGACATTTTCCAGATGACTACACTTTTTAGTGGCGCTGTATTTTTTCTTTATGTACAATTACGACGTAGTATCACTGATAACAAAGTACAAGGAACTTAGTTTTCTATGCGTAAATGAAATTAATACAATATCTTAACGACAGTATTTAGTTCTGCCGAAATACTTGGGAAATTCATGCAATTTCTTGAGCAGAAAATTAAGTGTGGAGTAAATATTCATCACAATGTTTTCTGCCGTAAGGTCATCACAAGATATGTCGCTTTTGGTTGGTGTCTTATAGAGTTGCTGATAGGAATCGTTGCTGGAACTAATAATTAGGACAAACGCACAAAATACTGACATAGAAAGATCTGAATCAAGTAAAAAAACATCATATCAGCTCTCTAAATTGAAGTAAAATTCCGCTACCGTTATTTAGACCTCGATCTTAAATGCTTGCTCTCTCCATTTCGTCATGCAAACCATTTCAGGTTTCCGGGAATGAAATAAAGCAGCGGCTGCGGCGTCACTAAGTAATTAACAAGCTTTACGCCACGTGCCTGCCGTAGTTTGCTCACCTAGGTCCAGACTAATTCTCATTGCCTGATAGTCTTATACTGTGGAAACCAGTGAAGCGTCAATGTGCCTAACTCCATCATCACAACTATTCCGTCTAATACCGCCTACCTGCGCACAGTACGCAGGTATATAATTTATGTACGAAATATCATTTGATATTTATCAATCGCTTTTCGGTGCAGAAAAAAATCGTGAGGAAACCGGACTAATCCCAATAAGGCCTAGTGTACCCTCTGGGTTGGAAGGTCCGATGGCTCGCTTTCAAAAAACTAGCGCGTACAATCTTGGGATTTGTTGCCAAAGCGGACCCAATGCTCCTGAGCCGTGGTATAAGCTGGAAAAGATATAATCTGTGGTTTTTATTTCAAGTGCTATTATATTTTTTTGCGACTAAGCAAGAATATTACACCTAGACCTTTAAATAATCAAGACCAAGTGCGGTTAGTTAGGGGAGAGTCGCTCATAACGTACTACTTTATAACTTTTTTCTGAAGGTAGATGCAAATAAGATTGTTTGTTCATATAAAAGTTCAGTTTCTTAGCTAGGTTTTATATAAAATTGAGTATTCTGGGATTAAGTAAACGATCTGAAAAAAAAAGAAAGCCGTTGAGTTTTTTCTCTCTCATGTTCATTCTTGAATTTTTAACATTTTTTATTTCGATAACTGATGATTTTAACATAGGCGTTCTGATGGGCATAAGCGAGTAGAATAGGTTGTTAAGTAGAAAATCTAGAGGTGGTAGAAGGTTAACTGTATTTTTCAACTGTGTTTGTATACCTACAATGTTACTTATTTACTTACTTACTTAATAGTGAAAGTTAGTATTGGTTCTGCTCGCCTCCCCTTGCTTGGCTTGTGGTAGGAATATGCAAACAGAACAGAGCATTCTCTGGAACGTGCTTTTAGAACCTGGTATTGCAAAGTGAGAGACGATATCACGAGGGCTGCGGTATTTACACGATCTAGGTCGGGACATTCAAACTAGTGGTGAAATTCTGTCAAAATGATAACTCACGTATTTTTATTACAAAAGGCGTGAGATGTTTCATCGGGCAGTCATCGTCGGAAACCCTGCTTCGTCGCGCGCGACCCGTTGCTGCGAGTGTTAAAATACAGTTCAAACTAACTGACAACTGTTGAGAACCTCGAACAATATTTAATATTCTTCTTGGTACTCCGAACTATCAGGGGAATTCGCAGTGCGCTTTTAGAGTACGCAGACACGAACAGTTTAAACTGACCACCGGTAGACCATATCCCTTTGCAATAAGGGTCACGAATGGTCAGTTACAGAGGTGGCGAGCACGCATACGTTAACACACGTGCAACGGACTCTTAGAACAGGTACGGAGTTAAAGAAAATCCTTAGTAAAGTGACGTCTATACACTTATCTATACACTTTCGAACTTAATACAGGAGAAGAAGGTTCAAAATTGAATACTGGTGAGTATTTATGAAGCCCACCGTACAGTTGAAATGTGTTTTAGCTTGAGTTTTAGGAGTGCACTTTGCCAAGTGAGAAGTTCGAAGGCTGGAAGCATGTAATTACGTTTATTGTTTTTTTTTCTGTTTTTATTAGTCTGGTTTAGTGTCTCACAGTTGGGCAAAGGTCTCCCATCTTTTTTCTCCCCTCTTCTATTCTGCAAAGAATGCATCCTGTTCGTCCTACCATCTCCTTTTCGGTCTGGTTCCATTTTGGACAACCTGTCCGGGTGTATGCGGCAGACATGTCCAGCCCAGGCCAATTTTAATTTTGCAGCTTTGACAAGTATTCACAGAGGTGTGCGGCCGACCTGCGTGGCGTACACCGCCGGTCATTTTTACCATGCCGTCGCCGGTGATTCCACCGGCGTGAAATGGGAGTGAATTAATACTTAAACATTGGTTTGTTCTGTGTACATTCCGACCAGCCATATAAATTAATCCACAATTTCACACTCGCGGACACCATTATACGTGCAGTGCGAGCCTTAAAGTTGGAAATACCTCCGAGGATGTGATTCAAACGTTTTGTCGGATGGTGATCTTCTTCGCTGTTAACGAAGCAAAATAGGTATCCTTGACTTTACGCTCTTATGAGAGCCATCATGTCTATTTCCGCCACGTGTACTCCCAGCGAGGGAGTATTTTCCGTAACTGGACTCGTACTGACTTTTAAAAGGTACCGGACAGTCATAGTTCATGTAAGCAACGCGTTTACTTGAGAATTGTTTTTTCAACTTTAATTAATTATATTAACACTCGTTCGGAATTTCTTGTTTACCACACACGGTGTACTAATATGTTAATGCTCTGCTTACATGGCTGACAATACTGACAAAGTATGTGACATTTAGATTTAATTTTAATCAAAAGATTTTAATTGTTTTATCGTCAAAGATAAATGTCTATTTCTTTTGTTTCTTTCTTATTGTATTAAATAACCGGATTTTCCCAAATTTTAACTTGTTTTTATTAATTACGCCGATCACGCCGACTCCTCCGCCGCCACCGGCTTTTGTTGGACCGGACGCCGCCGCCAATAGTTTAGCCGTCGGCGCACGTCTCTTTAATATCATGAGAGCAACTCACGATACGAAAGACAATAAAAGCGCTGTATTAACCATACTTGGCCATAGACGATAATATGACCAATTATAACTATTCGACAAGTTAAATTTCACACTCAACGTGTCCTCAGCCTTTAAGTCTATTACAGACTATAAACTTAGGTAAAGACAGCGTTTCGCATGACTATGTAAGCCAATGCGAAACGACAGGCATGACCGCATACTTGGCAGGAGTTTTGTGCCTGCGATGAACTGGTAATGTGATGACACTTAGCGCGTATCTACTTGTGTCGAAAACCAAGTTTCATCATAGATTTTTTCGGGCTCCGAACACCAGTTTGCGCCATTTACCCCAGAGCTCAGCGAGCTCCTCCCACTTTTGCTCCTTCCACATAATATCAGCCGTCCATCAAATCCATCTATTGACAGTAATCGCTCTTCCGTTCCAGCAAATTGCTAACAAACTATTGCAAACAAACTATCGATCCGTTTAGTTTCTAATAACTCCCACTCGAGTTTCCAACTTTGATGATCCTATAGAAACTAGCATACGCATTTATTATGTATTGAAAGTAAATTGCACTAGGCTCGAAAACTGTAGACGGTAGGCAATTTAAAGTTCTGTTTCACTCCGTAACTAAAACTAGCGTGAAAACAGAATAAGTGCGACATGGCAAGCAGCCATCAGCTTACTTTTAATCAACTTCAAATTCATTTAGCTTCAAAAAAGATTGAAATAGTTTATTTTTAAGTACAAATTGAGTGCTTTGAAACTGTCTCAACGATAATCTGTTTCATCGAAAAGCCAGTATTAAATTTGATTTGATATACCCGTTTGTAAGTTCCGAGGTTTCATTGGTATGGGTGTTTTGAACCACACTGTAGCCCTAGCAAAAGAGTCAAGCAAGACACCTGTCACTTTCTAACTGTTCGGGTTAGACAATGACAGTCTAACCCGAACAGTCATCTCGACCGCGAGATCTTGTTGCAGCACTCTTGTTTGCCATACAACTCCATTGTCACTTCCAGTCACATATCTCGGCGATATTTGGAATTCGTTTTCCAAATATCACAATCCTAAACCTTTGTAAATTTGTGAGCTGAGACCTCGAAGTCTTGACACGGAGAAATGTGATTTATGCCCTCAAACATAGAAGTCTAAATGGATCAAAGGAAACGTTAAGTAACTTTGCCGAATGAGGATACAAGACGATTTATTAGGAAAATTGGATCGAGTACGCTTACCTTATTGAATTGTGAGTTTGAGTGGCATTTTGGATAAATTGATTAGAATTAATTTAAAAAAGGGTCGACCATAAGAAGGTTGTATTAGGCTAACGGACTGGGATTTCCATGTCCCATACCCTAATTGAACCAACGGGCGACGACATGATGCTTATTAACGGAGTTAGTTGGAGGGCCGTTGCTAGCAACTCTGACCTTACACTTCGCGAAAATTAAACCAATATGAGACTTCTTGATACTCAAGACGGGGAGGACTTTGGAACAGTTTTTATGGGTTTTGTTCGCTAATCGTACTTTAACGTGTAATATTGATAGCTCACTGTGCAGTCAACTAAGAAGTGCGCCCCTTATGAAGAACCTATGATACGTCTAACCACTCTTTATGGCTAAAAGTTGACGGCAGTCCCGGGGTTGCACCTGTCTGACGCTATTTGTAACCTGGCAGTTGACAACGCGACTGCGCTGCTTGAAGCTGGGTGGACTGTCCAGGGCGGGAACAGAAAGGGGCGGAAGGGTAAGCTTGACAAACGAGCAGACCCCCCTCCCACACTCCTCGCGCCCACCAAGGAACATAGACCCAACAAAAAGCAGCGCAGGAAGCTCCGACAGAAGCTCGCGGCACAAAACCAACCGCTTTCAGCGCCGCAGCCACATGCTGCGGTGCCTGATGACGTGGAAATACAGGCAGCCGACGGCACCCCTTCGGCTGCCAAAACTGCGAGTGGCTGTAGCCAATTAGCCACACCATCTGCCAAAAGGTCCCGTCTGGATGAGTCCATCTCGCCCAGAGGTGAACCCAAGAGGCAGAGGATTGGCGAAGCCACTCGCACCGATTATGCGGAGGCAGCTAAGGCTGACCTGTTGGTTGCCATTACGGTGGACGCCTCAGGACACCTCAGCCAACAACAATCATGCGAGGTACAGCAGAAACTGCAGGACCTCCTCATGGTAGAGGCCATGCAGCCTACTGACAGCCTGCCCCTAGGCCCCAGATTTCGGGGTAAGCCCACACTCGCGGACGGGTATCTGCGGCTGTGGTGCGAGGACCAGGCCACCCTAATCTGGCTCAGGCGCAACGCAGCCACAATCACCCTCTCCAAGGGGGAGAAGGTGGTAGTGAAGCGCCAGAGCGAGATAGTCAGACGAGTACGATGTGGCATTCTGTTTCCGGGAGTCTGGGAAGACTTCCGCGCAGTGGGGAAGGCTCTTCGGTACCAGAACCCGTGGGCAGAAATCAACCACTGGCTCGTCCACCGGACAGACATACAGGGGACGGAAACGTTCGCTGTCGTCAGCATACCGGAGACGGTGGTGCAGAACCTCGTGGACCACGAGCGCCGACTCGCATTTATGCTGGGGTCGGTGTACGTGAAGTTCCAGGGGCCACGAGGGAAATATGTGGAGCAACCGCCCACAGTCACCACCAGCTCTCATGACGAAGCAGCTACACAATCCGTGTCAATGGACACTGCTGGGTCGACAGAGGCGCCCTCTGACGTAGTCAAGGCGCCTGAGACCATAGCTCCAGCGCAACCTCCTTCCCCCCACGCGAGGGATGAGGAAGAACTGCTGCGTGACCCTCCGGAGGGTGAAGGGGAATGCGCGCAGGAGCTACGCAAGCTGGCCATTGACACGGAGGACGAGGAGGACAAGATGTCGGTCGGGGATGGAGATCTCGATGGCGGCGTCCCCTTCCTCGAAATGTAGCTTCCTACAAGCCAACCTCCACCACAGCGAGACCGCAACGGCTCAGGTCCGGAAATGGCTGGAGGTCAATAGTACAGCCGTAGTACTGATCCAGGAGCCGTGGGTCAGGAAAGGCTCTGTCTGCGGACTCCGCAACTTAGGAGGTAAGCTAACAGCATACACAGGGCCGGAAAACCCCCGAGCCTGCATATACATAACAAATAACATACATGCAGAACCATTAACAAGCTTCTGTTCCAGAGACATGAGCGCCATGAAAATTCGTGGTGCACAATACTCCGGCCTGCAGGAGGTGGTCGTGGCATCAGTCTACATGGCAGAGGCGGACGACCCACCACCGCACGACATGACAAGGCTGGTCAAATACTGCGAAGAGGCGGGGCTGGAACTGATCGTGGCCACCGATTCCAACGCACACCACGCCCTATGGGGCATGAGAACGGGTAACGACAGAGGTAAGAAATTAGTCGAGTACCTATTTACAACTAACCTTAATATACTAAACACAGGTTCAGAACCGACATTTGTCAACAAGCGCAGCAAAACGATCATTGACTTAACGCTAGCAACGCCAGAAGCATCGGAACACATCTCAAACTGGCACGTCTCAAACGAACTTTCGTGCTCAGACCACAGATGGATCCGTTTCGACCTCCTGGTAATTACACTTACGGCGGTGCCGAGACGTAACCCACGCAAAACAGACCGAGCTCAATACAACCGACATCTGAGCTCGGCCTTAGGAGCGATGGAGAGTCCATGCCGAATAAAAGGCACCGCGGAGATAGAAAAACAGGTAGGTATTCTCACAGACACTATCATAGAATGCTACCACCATGCATGTCCCCTATCTACTCCCACAGCCGAAAGCGGCAGGAACACCAGCTGGTGGGGCCCTGAGCTGGAGAGACTCAGGACTAAGATGAGGAGACAATTTAACAGAGCGATGAATACTGGCAGCGACCTAGACTGGGACAACTATAAAAACACCAAGTCTAAGTACAAGAAACGTCTCAGGTACAGAAGGACGAACTCGTGGCGCAGCTTCTGCACCAACATTGAGACCACAATACAGGCCAATAGGGTAAGGAAGATTCTCTCTAACAACTCAACCATATCCCTAGGATCCATACGTAAACCCGATGACACCCTCTCCACCTCAAGGGAAGAGGCAGAAAGTATTCTGGTACAAACGCACTTCCCGGACTGCGAGATACTGAACGCGGTAAGTTGGAGAGAGGTAGATACCGCTCCTACGGAGGATGAGTGGCAACAGACATGCGAGGTTATCACCCCGCAGCGCACGCACTGGGCAATAAACAGCTTTGACTCGTACAAATCGCCGGGCCTGGACGGGATCTTCCCAGCACTACTGAAGTGGGGGCAGGAGGATCTCGCCCTCAGGCTCAACAACGTCTTGCGCGCCTGTCTGGCCCACAGATATGTGCCTAGACGCTGGAGAGAAGTCAAGGTTATCTTCATACCAAAACCAGGTAAAAGTGACTACTCGGACCCCAAATCTTTCAGACCCATCAGCCTGACCTCCTTCTTGTTAAAAACACTAGAAAGGATGTGCGATAGGTACCTGAGAGAGAAGGTGTTAACCGAGGTACCCCTACACCCGAACCAACATGCCTACAGCCCCGGCAAATCAACGGAATCAGCACTTCACGCAGTTGTAAGTAAGATTGAAGTAGCGATCAAAAGCAGGTCTATGTGCCTGGGCACCTTCATAGACATCGAGGGAGCCTTCGACAAGACCAGGTTCACCAGCATAACTGCAGCACTGACAAAGCATGGGGTAAGTGCAGTTATGGTTAAATGGATAAATAACATGTTGAGCCAGAGAGTTATCAGACTCGGGACCGACGAAAAACAACAGGCGCTGGTGGCGAAAGGTTGCCCGCAGGGGGGAGTCCTATCGCCACTGCTATGGAACTTAGTGGTGAATGACCTGATCACCAAGCTGAACAACAATCACCATTACACGATCGGCTATGCTGACGATATAGTGATACTTACGAGCGGCAATCACACAGGTACGATATGCGATGTCACCCGCTCTGCACTAGCCATCGTGGAACGCTGGTGCACCGCAAACGAGCTTACAGTTAATCCCAGGAAGACTGAACTAGTACTGTTCACCAACAAACGACAACTGGGCAACTTTCGGCTGCCCAAACTGTTCAATACAGAACTCCAACTAGCAACTGAAGTAAAATACCTGGGAGTACTACTTGACAGTAAGTTGAATTGGAGCAATCATGTTAACAACAAAATTGAAAAAGCTACAATCGCATTCTGGCAGTGTCGTAGAATGGTAGGTAAGACCTGGGGACTTTCCCCGAAAATCACTCTATGGCTATACCAGGCGGTAATAAGGCCTATAATAAGCTATGGTGCGATAGTCTGGTGGCCACGAACCAGGCTGTCCACGGTGGAGGCCAAACTACAAAGACTGCAGAGATTGGCCTGTATGGCGGCCACGGGATGCATGCGGACAACACCAACCGCTGCCCTGGAAGCCCTACTGTGCCTCCCGCCGCTACACCTCCTTATACAACAGGAGGCACTGGCCGCGGCGGTACGTCTTAAGAAGATGAACCTCTGGAGACTGCCTCGGGTACCCCACACCGAAATCCTCTACGAGGCTATAGGTAAGGAGCCGCTCATAGAGGCAGCAACTGATAAGATACCCAGGCAATACATATTCGATAAGAAATACAAGATACAATTACATGAAGACCCCCGGGAAGGCCTCAACCCAAGGGAGCTGAGAATCTTCACGGACGGATCAAAGACAAGGTCGGGCACTGGCTCAGGAGTATTCTCTGAGGACCTAAATATACACATCTCTACACCACTAGGTGCACATAACACTGTCTTCCAGGCGGAGTGTTTGGGCATTATACTGGCAGCACACGCAATCGTCGCAAGGAAGGTAACGGATTTCCCAATCCGCATACTCTCTGACAGTCGATCAGTACTACAGGCCCTACAAGGCTACACTTTAACCTCGGGACTAGTCCACGAGTGCCACACAATCCTGTCGGAGGTATGTAAGAACAATCACGTAACTCTACAATGGATCAAGGGGCACAGCAACTCGCGAGGGAACGATGCAGCAGACATATTGGCGAGGGAAGGTTCGGAGACGGTCGTGGTAGGACCAGAACCGATCATACCCCTGCCATTCGCCTGGCTGCGGAGCACTCTCCAACAAGACACCAGGGTAAAACACCAACTATACTGGTCTAACATAGGAACCTGCAGGCAAACAAGGTTAGCCCTCCCGACAATCACCCCCGGGCTGTCGCGGAGGCTGAGACAGCTGAAAAGGCCCCAGCTCCGTCTCCTGACTGGCGCCATAACAGGTCATGCCTTATTCAACAAACACTTGCATACTTTGCGTGTTACAGACAGCGCACTCTGCAGGGCCTGCTTGGAGGCAGAAGAAACAGCCGCCCACGTCATCATCGAATGCACTGGGGTGGCAAACTACCGGGCAAAATACCTCGGTACACCGAGGTCTCTCCCGGAAGTCGTCGGCAACATCAAGGGTCTGCTAGGCTTCCTGGAAGAGCTGGGTTGGCAGGAGTAGTGCCGGCAACCCACCACGCAAAATAGGCGCATCATTTGACGTCGAGTTGCGGAAACTAGCCCGCGTATACCTATAACCTATAACCTATAACGTTTAGGAATAATTTTAATAGGATATCCGTGAATTCCTTGATGCAACAGACAGGGCGTTAAACGTCGTTGCCTTCTGGTCCCGAACAATATGAAGCCATCGACACGAGAAGAAGAATTTTACAAAAATCGAAGCCGACTACCGAACAATGTCGCCCAAGTGGTAATATTTTGGCACCATCAGTAGCATCTGTTTTGGCGGCCTGGCAATTTCTTAAGCTATGGCTCTTAGCAGCCTGGCTATCGTCTAAGCTATGGCTCAACAGCCATGGTTCAGCTGTATTACGATGTTATGTAATTTGTTTTGAAAAAATAAGTGCCGCCGAGTTTTCATTCCGGTAATAATCTTCTGCGGCTGTGTTGTAGGGTGACTGAACTGATGGTAGCATTTTTATTTGACGTTCATAACTGCATTATAATGTGCCTAAATTGAAAAATGAAGATATTTGTATTTGTCTTTACTTTTAAAAATATTGTATTGCAGAATAAGTAAAAAAAAACATAAACGGTAAGGATTGACTAATAAATATTCGATTTGAAAAAGCCAGTAATGACTTTATCCTTTATTTTTTATTATTATTTATTGAATAAATTCATACATTTATTGAATAAATAAATACATAAATCCCGAGTGGGGATTTTCTGACAAAAAAATGCACCAAAAAAGAGGTATAGCAGTGTAAACAAACATAAACATAAACATATATCTTCTTTGATTGGTGAAAAGGCACTTTAATTAATAAAAAAATAAATTACTGCCAGGCCAATTACGTTCAACACGTAAATACGGCAAATAGAAGCTTACCATTCAAGCGGAAAGTAGGAGGAAATATCACAGGGAGGAAAACAGAGGATGCGGGAAAAAGTTATTCGTTTGCTGCCAGAGAGAACCACATGATCAGCGTGCGTAGCCAAGATGCCAATCGCCAACGCTCAACTGCGAACGAGACGCAACTGTCATTGTCGCGCTAAGGAGGAGTGATAGAGAGGGATCACTACGAAACGGATTGGCATCTTGGCTACGCATGCAGGCAGGAATTATAGATTGTTTCATGTTTACCTCGGGTACCGCGATTAATCTCATCTCATTTAAATGAAACACCTTGTAACGGATTGACACCCTACGTCCAGAAAAAACCTTTATTTTAAGCTGTAACTATAAGAGCTGTAGCAGTTAATGTACGCAGATTCAATCCTTTTTTAAAGTCATTTAATTATTAGATAAATATTAAATAAGATATTTTTTATTTTTTTATTTTATTTTTTTATTTTATTTAAATTTTAAATTTAAATTATTATATTATACTAATAAGATCATCCCTCCCCCTACACCCCTTCTCTGACAAGTACGACTTCGGCTTTTTAAAGCACGAGTGAATAGGCTGTTACTGAACCGGTGGCCATCCTGGATCTGTCTACACTATCTATCACTACTCTAGTCATAGAGTCAATAGTCGGTCAGTTTATTGAAAAAAAAGTGGCCAAATGAGAGTTGGACTCGCCCACCGAGGATTCCGCACAAAGATTGCTCACCCCATTTATGACCTTAGGTAAGTACTTAAAAATATTTACTGGTAGCACGGAACTCTCAGTATACTGATATTATACGGTTTTCGGATTTTCTCCTCTACTTGTGCTACAAGCTTTTGCTTTTTGCGCAATTTCGTGATTTTAGCTCAATGGGAAGTACCCTACACATTTTGATTCCCATTGCAAATGTATGCTTTCTTTACTAAACCTTTGATTGCGTTGACGTAGAGGTTTGACAGACAGACGGACGGACCAACAGACAACAAAGTGATTCTATATGGGTTCCGTTTTTTTTTTAGGTACGGAACCTTAAAAATGTCAGTTGAGTTTTCGATGCTCCTAAGTGTAGTTATGCCGAAATATTTTCTTGAAAAACTAATTTCATCTCAAATAAACTTGTGATGTTCCTCATAACATTATACAACCGTTAACAGCAAAATGCCATTAAAACTTTTTTCCGAACTAAACTTCCAAAAATATTAAGATACTTTCAGTGAACAGACTGTCTTTTCCGAACCATTTGATACAAGCGTGACCAAAGTCCGCAAAAGTTGGTGTATTCCTAATCGATATAGCTCCGTCCCCTTCATTTGAATGTCGAAAGAGCGAGATACCGAACAAGATATGCTATTGCTTATTCAATAAAACGGAGCCGGGTACTGGTCGTCTAAAATGGAGCGTTGACCAACTAAAGCTTGTGGTCTAAGTTATAACATTACCGCGGTTATATACATATATATATATATTCTTTAGTGTGTCAGAACATAATGTGCCACTTGAAATATTAAGTTTAGCAGTGAACAATTTATACTCGAAGATAAATTTTCACTAACGTCATTAATTTAATATTAGTAAAATATTTTATAACTTAATTAACGACATGTTTCCCAATTCAATCTAGCAAAGTGGTGTGGTTAATATAGCAATCGGGTGCAGTACTGTTGTTCCACGTCGTGGATGGATCTTTCGGGAAAATTATAAGGTTTAATAGTAATATAGGAAAGATGGAAACACTAACTGCTTACCTGAGACATTTTTTCGTTATTTCTAAACGTTGCGTTGTAGGATGTTATCACTGTTATCATTCATAGTTATAAACTTATGAACAACAAGTAGTCTAGCTGCTCACGATGTTTTCCTTTACCGAAAAGCGATTGGTAAATATCAAATGATATTTCGTACATAAGTTCCAAAGAACTCATTAGTATTAGCCGGGGTTTGAACCCGCGACCGCTCCAAGGGTAAAACTTGTAACTTGCACCACAATATTTCTATTAACTAGAGTATCGCTGCGCATTTCTGTCTCTGAAAGTGGCCAGTAAATCAAGGAAGCATGAACTTTGTTCCGCCAGCGATCCGTCTTCTCATTTAGTAATGCTCATGAAATTAGGAGTCGACCCCTACTTAAACCCCCTGAGGGGTCGTGAGAATAAAGGTCTTTGACGAATGCCATTGGGTAGTTTCAGTATAAGTCATTATTGCCGGGTGCCTGAACTGTGTAGGAGTCATTAGTTGAAACGAACTTGGTTTGTGGGCTGTAAGTCCCTAGCAGCCAAAGCGGTGGCACTTTCTTCAGTGACATATAATATGTTATATTTTATCATATCATAATGCTTAACTAATACAGTTTGAATGGTAGTGGTACGATTTAACAGACTGGTCGGCTAAATCGTACCGATGGCAGTCGCTTCAGATTTCTTTTTTTTTTCAGATCATTAATTGAATTTCAGAATACTCAATTTAAATTATAATTTATTAAAGGAATATCTTATTATAAATTGAAAGATATGTCATATACTACAGAAAAAGTGGCCAAGGCCCCCAATGCCCAGGGCTGGGGTCGAACCAGCGACCTCCTGCTTTCGCGGCAGACAATTGTGGAATATCATATTTCAATGCTACTTACACCAATAACCTTCCGATTCTAACATGATACTCTTAACAAAAGGAAATTAAATTCTATTTATTAAACATCAAAAGATGCCGCCTTCGACGTGTGTCACTAAAATCTAGCCCGTCTATTCTTTGAATAAAGATGCATCCCGCCTATACAAGGTGCTCGTGAGCATTGCGAGAGACTTTAACGGTGCATTCGTGATAATATTTAGAAACTAAAATGCCGTATTAAATTTTCTGAATTAGGTCTAGTTTCAGAAATAATTAAATGTTTTTCGAAATCATATTTTCGTCATTAGTCGGGACAAAACAGATTTTTGACTGCGGTGTTGCCACTTTGGTGTCTAGTCTGGACATACCTATTGACTGACATCAAAATAAAAAATCGAGAGACTATCCAGAAATTAAAAAAAAAAACTTTTTGTTAATTTTAGGTGATGGTTTTACCAATGGAATTTACTTTTTATGTACCGAAGTATTCAAAACATAGAAAAAATAAGAACTAAAAAATTTTTTTTTTGCCAAATTTCACAAAAATTCATATAACATTTTTGGCTTCTATTGACATCAGGAATGCACAGTTAAAATCTCTCGCAATGCTCACGAGCACCTTGTATAGTAGTATTATTATACCACCAACGCCTCGCACTTTACGCGAATAAGTGAAAGTGATCATGTTAATAAGGATTACCGCGAGTCGATTTCCCGCTAGGGGCGCTAGTGGAACATGGGTCCTGCGGGAACATTTAAAACGTCACTTTGACACAGGACCCACGCATGAGTGGCGTCGCCTGGTGAGCGACAATACAGTAGCTCCCATTGAAACTACAAGCTTAACAAGTCAAGATTTCATCATTTCAATATGGCTCCGTAAGACGTAAAGAAACGTAGCGCGTAGCATGAGCGACCAAAGTTCGTAGACCTTATCGACCATATCGTAGCCGCGACAGAAACATATTATTTACCGTCGGTATAATAATGCTATGTGTTAAGTCAGGCGCCTTTGGCCGCCTCTATGATCAAACAGTGTGTTGGCGCTACCATAGATAAAAACAAATGTACAATTTAAATTATTATTTTCAATTGTAAAAAAACCAAAGCGGTATGGTTTCGGTTATTTAACCAAAAGCTTAACCTCTTACATACCGGTAAAACGAATTTAGTTTTACCGGTATGTAAGGGGCTTTTTAAATAACTTCAATTTTTACGGCCCATTTTTTTGGTATTAAGATAATATTATCTACTTTTTTATTTAAAGTATTAAATATTTGAGTTAAGAATGACACACCAATCCGATCCGATCCGAGATGATCTGTCAGTTTCTATAGAAAACGTCACGGGACCTCCGAGGGCTCCGACCTATCACGTGATTATTTCTATAGAAACTGAATTCGTTAAAACTAAATTCGTTTTACCGGTATGTAAGAGGTTAAGCTTTTGGGACAGATCGTCCGGGATCGGATCGTTGTGAGTCATTCATTAATAGTTAACAACTTGTTTCTTCGTACGTACCTACATATGCCAACACATCAACATACGTATATATGAATTATTTGGCACTAGTCTTGTGATTCTTGTATTTAACTGCCCTGTATGGACTGCCCATACAAAAACATATTAATACTTTTTACTTATTGATTTTTTCTCAGATAACGCCCTTAAACGGATCACCAGCATTTTTGGTACACGCTGTAGATACGTTTGAGCTTGTTAAACAAATGCTGATGTGTTGTGTTAATATTTAACTACTTTCCACTAACATAAGACAAAATCGAATTTATTTGGCACATCCGTTGATCCTGGTATAAATACGATTGAGGACGTTTACCATGTGCTGAGGTGTACGTTAACGAACGCTCGCGTCGTTGGATGCATTATTGCAGCTGGAGTATCACAGTACACAGATTAAGAACAGTCAATTGTGGAATATTTATTTAATGGCAGAAATCAGTATTATTTCGAAGTTCCTGACGTGAGCTAAAACGTGTATTATAGAAGTCAGTATCTTCTCTAATACAACATTTACTACCTAAAGTAATGGTAATAGACTTATTTGCTTGTTAACTGACTTAATGAGTCTCCAGCGGTATTTTCGGTCCGATACGACCGCGTTACGAGCGCATTTATCTTAACTTTTTCGATGCCGTATTCTTCTTCTTCTTCATTAATCCTTCGAAATTAGGCTGCTTAATGTCATAGAATGAATAAGACGGCAGATTTGACCGGTACCGTATAAGATATATAAATAAGGTATACGCTACACTCTTATTCTACTGTAATTAATTAAACCGCAGATTGTTTGGGTTGGCAGTTTGGGTTTCGTACTACTGTTAAATTCTTTTTCTCCCTTCATACTCCTCAACTATTGAAGGTGGAAGGTAGTAGATTGGAATACTTATTCTTCAAATGTCGTATCCTGAGCTGAATAGCACAGGATAGAGGATCGCTCGCGGGTAGAGGATAGGAATATATAGACATTTCAGACTCCTCCGACAAAAATGTCCATACATCCCAGGTGGGATTTATAAGACTCTGGGAAAAAATCTGGGTTGTCTACACTCAAATTCTCTGATATTCATTCCTAAATCCTTTAAAAAAATAGCAAATAAGGGTTATTTTTATATAAAGATCTTTAGAATCCGAAAAGTTTTTAAGTGTAATCTTGTTTTATTTTTGCCTAGTGTCTTGTCCTACCTGATCCTACTATTTCTAATATGTTAACTGCACCAGCTCGGCACATGTGCCTGCATCTCCGACTGTAATTGCTCCTGTAAATGCATCTGGGATGTTCCGGATGCATTGTTGAAGTAACACCGACCTCTAAGTGTAAAACGGCGACATTTATCGAACTGGATGTAGGTATAGAATCTAAATTGGCTATCCAGACGATAACGTTAAAGGATGACACACTAGGGCGGGATGGGACGGGACAGAACGGGACGAGACGTGACGGGACGGGACGGGACGGGACAATCGGCCAATTTCTATAGAAAGGATCTCGTGATGAGAAGCGGGATTCACAATATTTCATCGCGATTTTAAACTTTACTTTAGCGTTTTCTTGGATCATGCCACGGCTCAGGGAGCTTGGGGCCGCTTTGGCAACGAATCCCAAGATTTAGCGTAGGCGCTAGTTTAATGAATGCGACTGCCTTCCAACCCAGAGGGTAAAGTAGGCCTTATTGGGATTAGTCCGGTTTCCTCGCGATGTTTTCCTTCACCCAGGTAAGTAGGTATGTACCTATATTTTTTATAGTAGTTTCTGGTTGTGGACGTCCAGTTGGCAAACACCGTAAAATTTCGTTTTTAATGTTTACTCTTTTGTGAAATCCGTAATGTTTTTGTTAAAAGCTATTTGGTAGTTGGATCATAACTGAAGCTCCTTTTTATTAACTTGCATTTTATTCACAAGCTTAAATTAAATTCTCTCCAAATATTTTCGACAATGTTACGTTTATAAAAGGTTTAAATATTTTCCGGTTTAAATATCTGGAGGATTAATTGCCTATGGAATTTCACCCGCCACTCAAAAGCGGTTAAAATTTCAATATACAATATTAAAAGGCCGAATGGTGGTTTTTATGGTTCTCCAAGCTGTTGAAAATATCTGCTTCGGAATTGGTAGGCCAGATAAACAGTAGCTTTCGCAAAAACTACCACGCCAAATTTTGGGATTTAGTTTCTAAGCCGTCTGTCTCTCTCTCTGTATATATATACTCTATTTAAGTACCCTGGACCCCGTCATTCCGCAACACATATTTTGGAAATTATAAGTCCTAACCTGTATTACTCGAAGGCAAGAATTTAATGAAGAATATATTGCTAACTAACGCTTTTGACGTAAATTTTTATATAAAACGTGAAAAACTGCAATTTGGGACACAAAACCGGGGATAAAACGCGTGACGACTTGTTTCCACTTTCGGTTATTTTGTGTCTATTTAAGCTACACTCGTGCTAAGTTTAATCATTTTTGCCAGATTGTGTCATAATTCTAAGGCTGCTAAGGACTCTTACTATAGACAAATAATAAGTCTATCACCACCCACTATCCACTTTCAACATAACCCCCAGCGTTATTAACATCAACATCTTCTAGCCCTCCCAACCAGTCTTTCTCTAGGACCACGGGACAATGTCGCCCTTGAAACGTCGGAGGTCAGTTTTAAATGTTTTGCGATTAAGCCCGGTTTGTAGTAAATGTGTCAGAATCGTGAAAGTGTTAAATAAGTGTTTTATAACGCCAATCTGTTCAATCAATTCAGAGGATACGACCAATATCCGCCGCAATATTTCATTCACTCAATTTTTGTTTTAACTTTAACCTGTCTTACTGTAATGTACAGGTTAACGATAAAATAAAAATATACCTGTGCAGGCTAAAGTAAAAATAATAGGTCTGCTAAATTAAAGAGCCGGTGGACAGAGTAAATTGGTTCAGCAATCGGTATTGGGGAAGGTTTTCGTTTAATTAATATTTATGAGCGACTTCTATCGAATATACTGGGTGTTTGGCTATGTGGGTACAGAGTATAACGAGATCTATTGACACGGTAACTAATTAAGTTTGAATTTACAACTCGAGAAAGCATCTAGGAAGGTTGGATTAACTTTTGACCCTAAATTAGCTGTTTTCTTACACAAATAGACACGCCACACACTGTACATAAACACCGCATTATGATGCGTTTACAAAGATAATGATGTCATTATATATTATGTGTGCATAATATTTGTATTTTAATTTTTGTATTCTTGTGTTAATAAATATTTTTCAATTCTATTCTATTCGACTCTAAAACACAATTAGCCTGAAAATGTCACATTTCAGCCCAACATTTTCTCTATTGACTGCGTGTCCATAACATGCATGTCAATGTCCGTTATGGTATATTCTGTGACGAGTCCAATTTCAACTTGCTTTCAGCTCAAACGTGACCTCATTCTGAATGGCACAGCACCCACATGGTATAATGAAAGGATTTTGGTTCCGTCACAGATCATTTACCGTGACTGGTGTTATGAGTTAGAGCTGATTTTGAGTATCAAGAGTCCTTACGCCTTTGACTGATATTTCAACTCAAATTTTTACGAATCTACAGATAATTTTAACCAACCGTTAAGTATGTATTATACGTCGATCTTAATTTTAGGTAGTAAAAGAGCTTTAACTTAAATATATTTAGTTTTGCTAAAACTTAGTCGAATTCTATTGATCTTTGAATCGAGATTTCTCAAATTTAACATTACTAATATATATACTTACACATTGCTTGCCCTTAGACCACAAAAGCCCTGTTTAAAATCAGTTTAATGTCAGTATGACCCACGATAGTTTAAATTTATATGACCCCTGTTTTAGATAGTAAAAGGAAGAAAATGATATGATTTACGTTAAATCGCACAGAAAATGTACTGAAAACGAGATCGTTTTAAAGGAATATGGACGCTTACAACCTCGAAACGTAAAAACGCGCGTGTTTACGACTTACAGGCTTTGAAAAATGTCTGCAACGCTGCTAATAACTTGTAAAGAAAACACAAAAGCAAGCATAAGTACATTGCAAAAGCAAGTATTTGAGTCTTGAGTCGCAAGTATTTACGCCTCGAGCATTGACGGCTCGAAATTAGCTTTCTGACAACACTAAGTCCGTGACGCGTTGCGTGAGTGAAAGAATAAATCACTCTTTTTTGCTGGTATAATAAAGGAGTCTAAAATCCATACCGCAATTTATCAAAACCTTGTCACCATGACGTTTTTTTTTTCCTTTTACACTTGTTTTACGGTAGCTAATGCTGGGTCATTACCAGTTACTTATTAAAAGCGAAAATAATAGCTCGGTCATGTTGAGAAACATTGGCAACATAACACACAATGTATATAATTTTTTCGCGCTAAATACTATTAAAAAAAAAACAAGTTGTGTGCATCAGTACTTTTTGTAATTAGGTATATATTACGTTGCCAGCTCTAGAGCTGGACCAGGTCTAGGGCTTAAACTTTTTTTGAATGCGGAGTCTGTTCAGTATAGTCTACATCTATAGAATCGATGACTGGACAAAGCCGGTCTTTAATAAAGTTTTTCATATGAAACGTGTTATAGCCAGAATTTGGGCTCAGTCTAGCTTTGACCATTCGATTAAGTTCTGGAAAAATAACTATTTGGGAACCAGTGAAACCTGTCTAGTTAGTTAATTAGATTTTTGTTAGTGGTTAGGAGCATCTGTGGCAGCTGTTCAGCGGTGGTGACGAGACTAGTAAACCTTTTTAGTTAAAGGGAATGCTAAAGCAGTGAAAAGTGTCGCGTTTATTGACAACAGGTGTTCTGTGCGTTATTGTGGAATTCAAAAATGCAGGCAAGGACTAACAAAACGTCACTGGCACTAGTTCTACCCCGATTCAAACAAAAATCCCTTAACTCTGCAAGGTATGACAAAAATCAGTATTATGGTATGATTAGGAAAAAAATATTTATTTAAGAGCCTAAACCCTACCTAAACCCTAAGGCTAAACCTAAAAAGGCCTCTCCCTTTCTTCCACGCATCTCGGTCTTTAGCAATATTCCGTGAGTCGGCGAGAAAGACGTCAAGTTCATCTCTCCAGCGTTTTTGTAGTCTGCGTTGACGCTGGACTCGGTTTTAGTAAGAAAAAATAGATTTTTTGTATGGGATAAGTCGTCCCTATAGCCTTCCATTTTCTGCTTTCTTGATCAGACCACGTCATTTCTTTACACTTTCGCGTTTTATACACATTATTATGAACATATAACGAGTCTATCGCGAATGTAGTTAATTTACTTTAATATAACGTTTCATGTGTCATGGTCACGGCTTGACTGATGAATCGGTGGTTTTAATTTATCACCTACTTGGGGACCAGTGATTCAGAAGTACAAACCGCGAGATCTATCTTCGGATCGATGCGCCGATGTTGTGAGTGTTGTGTCGTGCCGATAACATTTAGTAAAGTAGTAGTAGTAGTAGTAGTAAAACACTTTATTGCACAAAAACAGGGGAAAAAAAACAAGATAAATAACACAAATATTTGTACAAAGGCGAACTTATCCCATTTAGGGATCTCTTCCAGTTAACCTTTGAGCAATTAAAGGAGAACTGGAGATGGTAGTAAACGGGTAGACCTAAATTTTTCTACCTACCCACGCGTTTAATGTGGCTTTCCGCCGGGTACGTGAACATTTCTAGCAAGATCGCCGTTGACACTTCGCTGATTTATAAGTCAAGTCGAGACTATGAAACATGAAACTATTTCGAAACGTCGGTATAAATTAACTACATTCGCGATAGACACGGACTATGTTCATAATAACAAGACATTTCTTAATCAGTAGATTACGCCCTTAAACGGATCACCACCATTTTTATTACATGCTGTATGCAAGTTATAACTTGCATCCAACGACATTGAAATTCAATTCTAATTTCTAATAACATTCTAATCCTAATTCTATGCTTGCATCCGTCAAACTCACCCAAAAGCTCAAAGCTCAGGCTCAAAGTCACCCAAAGGGCGATGGAGAGAGCTATGCTAGGAGTCTCTCTGCGAGATCGTATCAGAAATGAGACCATCCGCAGCAGAACCAAAGCAACCGATATAGCTCTCCGAATCGCTAAACTTAAGTGGCAGTGGGCGGGGCACATTGCACGTAGAACCGATGGCCGTTGGGGCGGAAAGGTTCTCGAGTGGCGACCGCGTACCGGAAGGCGCAGCGTGGGTAGGCCCCCCGCAAGGTGGACTGATGACCTGGTGAAGGTCGCAGGAGTCCGCTGGATGCGGGTGGCGCAGGACCGGTCATTGTGGAAATCTTTGGGGGAGGCCTATGTCCAGCAGTGGACGTCTTTCGGCTGAAATGATGATGATGATGATGATGATCCGTCAAACGGGCGTGCACTCTCTAAACTCCACCTCTTAACAGCTGCTAATAAAGAAAGTACAGCCAACTAATTGACTAGTTTCTCGTGTTTTCTCTCATTTTCTGTTTTTTATTTATGGATTGGAGTTTTCAGTTTTGCGGTCGCTTTTTAGTAGATTTGGAGTATGTCTGACTAATTGACTGATCGGTAATGCTTCAAAGGTTCTAAACTGCCATCTGTCGGGTAATTAGTAAAGTTTGAAGTGACCGTTAGTTTAATTAGTAGAGTTCGTTTGATATGCAAAAGGACGCCTGGTGAAAAAACCGGTTAAGTGTTGGTCGCAGTCAACAAGGGTTCCCTACCATCCTTTTTTTTAAACCGATGTTGCTTGGCTATGACTTGCTGCAAAACGATGAGTGCGACGGTGCGCTTCGAAAGTATTTGCATCTTGCTCTTTCATAACGATTTGCACAGGGAGCGAGTTGACTGGGTTAGTAAAACTCAGTACCTACACGTACACAATTTTAATCATTTTAATTTTTCTCGAAGCAGAAGCAACGAGTGTTTTCTCCAAGTCTTCGAGCATTCTGGGACAATCCGGTTTTTATCTTTGATCGGGGACGGCAATTGGGCAAGCTGTTAAATAAATACAAATCCACTGCTTATAGTGGCAAAAAAATAGTAACTTATTGGTTTGAATGCATTAAAGTGTAAAAATTTAGTTAGGTGTGTATATTATTGTTTTTGTAGAAATAAAACCAATAGTCATTTTGTGAATTTCAGCTTCCTACTTATTTTTACAGTTCTGTGATACACTTTCACGATTTTCACACATTATAAACTTACTAAAGCGGGGCTTAGTGGGGGTGTAAAACTTTGGAAACGAACCTCCGAAGTTTCAAAGGCGAGATTGCCCCCGAGGTCCCGGAGAAAGACTGGCTGTGGACGCTGTGGTTAACGTTTACATCTAGCCACCATAGTTCCATATGTCATTTAAATACCGAACCCTAAAAAACCGGCTTATAAAATCACTTTTAATTAATTTACGTATGAAGAATACCATTTCAATGCCATTTTTTAGGTAATGAAATTCGTGCACTGAACTTGCATGAAAAATATGTATCTTGTGACACAGCCGAGATTAAAATGGAAAACTTCGATGTCTAGCTTTTATTTGATTTCATATTTTGCGTCAAAGAACGTTAGAAAACTTATATGTTATGTATTTTAAGCCGCGGTGTTACCTCATTCTTTAGATATATTGAGAAAAGCTGCAAATAGCGTAAGTTAATAACACACCAATGCAATGGGGATAAACGCGAGCCAATTCCCCGCTAGAGGCGCTAGTGGAATGTAGAGTTGTTGAGAACATTTCAAATGTCACTTTGACAATTCTGTCATATATCGCGTCCTCTTCGGATACAACACTGAATGGAATTTCAGGGCCAAAGCGGTGATCAGTGATCACACAGTGAGGTAAAAATATCTGAACGCACAAATCGTCACAGATATCTAAGCAAGAAAAATATTATCAAGATAATAAATAAATATCAGGAGGGAGATATACTTTAACCTGGTAACAAACAATCTAAAATACAGTACCAGTTACATTTTGCGTGCTTACACAAATGTTTAATATAGATAGAAATGAAATAATTTATTCGCTGACACACAAAATATACAGTACAATTAGCAAAAAAAAAGGAACTATAAAAAAAGAAGTGCCACGAAATGGACTCATCTCAGCATAATGCTGGCGACTTCCAGCGCTGATCTTCCGATGAGCCCATCCGGTGAAAAAATATGAAAGGTAACACAAACACTGAAATAAAAAACAAAACAAAAAAAGAAACGAATAAAGATGGTAAATTCAGTAATCTAATCACTATCAGTGGTGAGTAGTTAGGACCTTACGGTTTCTGGCGCACAAAACGACGCCCGCGCAGCGGATTTTTTTAGGTTTTTTTGCCCGTTTGTGTTGCTTGATCCTTAATAGATGTATCGATGCGGTTTGTGGCGCAAAGTTTTTTATGGTCGTAAATTACGGTCAAATCTCGTGTGACCCTCTATTTTTTGTGGAATACAGGTGTATTATTCTGGTGTGGGAAGATTTTTTTATTATGAGTGCAATGCATTTTGGGAGATATTTACGATTAATTTAAATCGATTTATTAATGTAAAAGTTTTTGCTTAGCAGTCTCCCACGCTGCAATAATTTCATTTTGTGGAATCCAATTCGTAGAGTTATGTGGCGTGGGTCACGGGAATTAAAGAAAAAATATTGTTAGAAAACCTATAAAATATCGTTGATTGTTACAAATGTTATGGTCTCGTATTTTATTGCCTATTAAATTTTAAAACATTTTAGGAATTGATCAAGTTCAAACACGTTGTTTTATACAGCGTGCAGGTGGGATGACTCATTAAATAGAGTTTTTTGATTTTACCACGGCGTAAATGTGTGTGGGGCAAACACGTTGGAACGTGTTCAGTTATGCAGCCCGCAGGTGCACCGCATATTAATGTAGTTATTTGTCTTTTCCGCTGTATATGTGTGCGTGTATATCTTTTTGAATAAAAGCTGAGTTCAATTCAACGGGGTCGTCATTCGTTCAAAATTGTTTGTCTGAAAACAGTGCCAAGTGTTGAAAGTGTGCGTAGAACATCACAGTACGTTCTCGTCCCCTTAATTAGTGGTTATTTTGACTCACTGTTTACAAGTTGCTACGAGTTAAAATGGAGGTAAGAGCTTAATTTACTGACTGTTTATACATAAACATTAAATGTAACTTGTTTTCCATTTGTATCTAGCCCTCACAAATGTTCTGTTTTTTTTTTTTAGATATTAAACGAGAATTCTGTCGACTACACTATGAAAAATTATTATTATGACAATTTGAGTGATAATGAAACTGAAGTTTCAAAACCACTTAAGATCCGAACTCAAAAACGAACCAGCAATATTGATGTATTTTTCGAACAACCAAAAAAGAAGCCAACTGTGGAATACTCATCTATTGTCGCTCAATTGACAAATGGAGGTACAAACTATATATCTTCTCGCGTAAATAATGCTTCAACGGCCACTCATCTCATTAAAATTGATGTTTACGATCTGAAAAAATTGCGAGGCGTTCCAGTCAACCAACATTGGAAATTTGCTAATACAAGGATCAAATACTACGCGCAGTCCGAAGAAGACGACTATTTTTCAAACACACAAGAGTTAGTTTACAACATTACTAAACATATTGCCACTCAAAGCGACTGCAAAAAATATTTTATTGAGACAAAGCCATAAATCTACCCTTACTCCGCTCCGCCCACACACACACACGATGCGATCTTCTCCCCACCAACGAAAAAACCATTTTGGGAGCTATATATTGCAGGGCAACGTAGAATGAACCATAATCTATTTCCTGATATCACACACAAAATGGAGCAAGATTCGTTTGACAACGAGCTATACGACCGCTGTCAAGATCTCTCGGACTTGATGAAGTCTGACGTGGATAATGAACTCTATAACCGATGTCTTGAAGCAGAGAATCCTCAACCAAATTTGTAAGTATCTTTGAAACATGTTTTAACCAGTTTTGTTTTTATTGCTGCTTAGTGGGGATACGAATCCCGATATAAGTAAAATTCTTAACGATCTCTGTTATTAGTATTTACCACCGCGATGGAGCTTACTAGCAAAGACATTAAAATGTTCAGCAAAACAGTGTTATTAAATAATTTTCATAAATATTTAAGATTCTGGTTTATCAGTGGTAAACTAGACCCGAATATAGCTCATGATTGTGATTTTAAACCCTATATTACCCCATGTAGTGGGCATATAAACGTTTCGCGATCTTCAATTTCACCCTATGACGAAATAGATGGTGTGTTAACCATGAAAGCATATTGTTCTCTCTGCCAATCAAATATAATGACAGGTAAAAAGTGTTTTTAATGGAGATCCTATATTTAGTATTGTACTTATAATTAAAATGATTTTTTTCTTGTTTTTAGATCACGCGGAGTAAAACGAAAACGCGTGTCAGAAGAAAATTATTTATCTGACACTGATTCTTCGAACCAGCTTCCAACAGCTGCCGCTGAGCCACAGCCATCAACTTCTCGAGCATCATCAACCCCCATCGCTGCTGATACTGTTGAGTGTCAAACCTGCAAAAAAAATGTTTCGAGAAGGTACTACGCCCAACATTTAAGAAGCAAAATTCACATAAACAATAGTACAAAATTCCAACATTTACATCCTAATGTCGAACTAATCGAAACTGCGTTTGGAAATAGATTGTTAACGTATAGAATAACTTCAAATTCTGATAAAAGTAATCTTGAATCTTTTGAAACACCAGAACTTTTTTTTGACAGTATTAAAACTTCTTTAAATAATTTAATAGATGATGGAATTAATCAGCTTACGATTTTCAAGGTTAGTTTTATATTACACGCAGAATTCGTACAAGAATCTAAAGGAATCACCAATTTTTTTGATTTTAATGTTTTGAGTTGGACTGTTTGCAAAGGTGATGATAGAGAAACATTTTTAGAAACGTTAAAAAATTCGCTTGTTAGTAAAATTTCCAACTTTGAAAAAAAGGACAGCGGATGGAGTCTTAAAGACATCAAATACTTAGATATGAACATAAATCAATTCAATCCATTGCGTGGTTCATCATATATTGATCTACCGCATGATATTAAGTTGAAAAAAGCTGTTATTAACGTCCAAAACTTCGATCATGAATGTTTTAAATGGGCGTTACTGTCAGCGCTGTTTCCGGTTATGAGCAGTTCCCATAGAGTGTCGTCGTATATTGCACATCAAAACAAATTAAATTTTGCAAAGATACCATTCCCTGTCAAACTTACAGATATACACAAAGTGGAAAAATTAAACAATATTAGCATTAATGTTTTCGGGTTGCAATACAATGATAATACTAAATCACACGAAGTAAACGGTCCACTCTACTTCACCAAATGCCGCAAGTCGACACATATAAATTTACTGTACATAACTAAGGGTAGTCAGGGCCATTACTGTTATATAAAAAATTTATCTCGATTAGTTAGCCGGCAAATATCAACAACTAATTGTAGTTTCCATATTTGTGATGGATGTTTATTAGCTTTCTATACAAACGAACAACTAATGAATCATCAAAAAAATGATTGCGGTCGCGTTGTTGTTGAACTCCCCAATCATAACAAAAACAAAAAAGATTGGTTTGGGGAAGAAATTGCAAACGATCACATTTTCTTCGATAAATATCAGCGGAAACTTAAGTTACCGTTTGTCATTTATGCAGATTTTGAGGCATATTTAAATCCTATTAGTGGCCCAGATCCTGAAATCGACAGATCGAAATCATACACAAAAAATGTTCAACAGCACGAAGTGTACAGTTTTGGTTACTTTATTAAGTGTTCATTTGATGACAGTCTGTCGCGTTATCATTCATACACAGGTCCAGATTGTGCACAAGTGTTTATGGATTCTCTATATAACGATTTAACTAAATTAACAATGAAAATTTTCTGTCGTAAGGAGCCCAACCGATTAAATAAGAGCGATTTAAACAAAATTAGTATAGCTAATAACTGTTTTATATGTGATAAAGTGTTAGGATTAGAAAGCATTTTTAGTTACGATTGGAATACTGGGAGATTCCAGGGAGTGGCGCATAAGACATGTAACAATAAATTTAAACCTCCTTCATTCATACCAATATTTTTTCATAATTTAAGTAATTACGATGCACATTTTATTGTTAGAGCGCTGAATTTCCGTGAAGGGGCCATCGATATTATACCCCAAAATAAAGAAAAGTATATTTCTTTTAGCAAAGAACTGAAATTTGGTACAAAATCTTTAACGCTTAGGTTTGTTGATTCCTATAGGTTTATGTCGAGTAGTTTAGATAAATTAGCCCGAAACCTTCAGGAACACCAATTTCATGAACTAAGGAAACAATACCATAAATATGAAGATTTCAAACTTCTGAAACAAAAGGGTGTGTTTCCATATGAGTTCATGAAGTCGAGTAATTCTCTTGAAGCGCTGTCGTTGCCTAATATAAGTGATTTTTATAGTTCTTTAACGGATAGTTGTGTAACCACTAAGGAGTATCAACATGCTCAAAACGTTTGGACTCATTTTAACTGCAAAACGATGATGGATTATTCCAACTTGTATCTAAAGACAGATGTGTTCCTATTAACCGACGTCTTTGAAAATTTTCGGTCCGTGTGTCTTGAAACATACAACTTGGACCCAGCACATTATTTTACAGCTCCTGGACTTAGCTGGGATGCTATGTTAAAAATCACTGGGATTCAATTAGAACTATTAACAGATTTTGATAAAATTTCCTTTATCAAAAAAGGGCTTCGGGGTGGTATATCACAATGCAGCAATCGTTATGCTAAATCGAACAATTATTATATGCCAGAGTTTAACCCTAATGAACCCTCATCTTACCTGATCTATCTGGATGCTAACAACTTGTATGGCTGGGCGATGTCACAGAATCTTCCTGTAGGAGAATTCGAATGGGTTGATCCTACCACGGATTTTAACATTTCAAACGACGCCGGTTATGGGTACATTTTAGAAGTTGATATGGAATACCCAGATTCGTTACATGACTCTCACTCGGACCTACCGTTTTGTGCTGAACACATTGTAGATCAAAGTAAAACAAAAAAATTGATTCCAAATTTAAGAAACAAAGTAAAATATATAATACACTACAGAAATCTAATACAATGTTTAAAAAATGGCCTAAAGTTAACAAACGTTCATAGAATTTTAAAATTTAAACAAACTAACTGGCTCAAAAAGTATATTGACTTAAACACTACACGAAGAACATCTGCTGAAACCGATTTCGAAAAAGACTTTTATAAGTTAATGAACAATGCAGTTTTTGGAAAAACTATGGAAAATATTGAGAAAAGGGTAGACGTTAAATTGGTAGCGCAATGGAAAAATCAAGGTCAAATTAAAGGCATTGAAAGCTATGTTGCTCATCCTGCATTCCATAGTATTTCTATATTTTCTGAAAACTTGGCTGCAGTCCAGTTAAAAAAAACTAAAGTTGTTTACAACAAGCCCATATACCTAGGATTTTGTATATTAGATTTATCAAAAACTTTAATGTACGATTTCCATTACGGGTATATGCAACAAAAATTTAGGAATAATGTTAAATTATTATACACAGATACAGATAGTTTCATATATCAAATTTTTACTGAAGATTTCTACTTTGATATAAAAAATGATTTACAACAACATTTTGATACATCCGACTATGCTCCTAATAATATTTACAATTTCCCAAGTATAAATAAAAAAAAATTAGGCTATTTTAAAGATGAAACTAAGGGCAAAATTTTAAAAGAATTCGTAGGGTTAAGGGCTAAGATGTACGCTTTAAATATAGTGACAAATGAAGTCAACGAAGATGGAGAACATGTAAAAGAAAAAATAGTGGCCAGAGCTAAAGGTGTCAATAAATGTGTCACTGAGAAATTTCATATAACACACTATAAAGATTGTTTAAATAAAAAGACGAATTTATTATCAGAAATGTACAGATTTCGATCAATAAAACATGTCATTTTTACGCAGAAAATCAATAAAATTTCGTTGTCATATTCTGACACCAAAAGATACCTTTGTGAAGATTCATTCGACACCTTAGCTTGGGGGGCACTATAAATTGAAGTAGTAAGTTTGAACAGTATATAAATTAAATAGCAATATTTATTAACTTTTAAATCTATGCCCTTTTTGAAACAAAAATAAGAAAATTTGTTTCTGTTTTTATTTTTTGAGCCAGGTCATTTGTTCATATTCGTTGGTGGGGGAGTGAAGATCAGTGTGTGTGTGTGTGTGTGTGTTAACATAAGCTTTACTGTTGTATATTTAATTTCATATGATATTTTAACTGATAAAAATTTCGTGTATTTCGTGTTTATCTTTATTTTTTAAGCAATTTTACATTAATAATAGATTAATTGTAAATATATATATATTTTTTTATTTTGTTGTAAGTCCTAATTATAATTATTCTAATAACAATGTGCGTGTGTGTGTGTGTTTAAAATTATAATTAAGTAGGTAAAAAAAGTGGTACATATTTAAAACGCGTAGAATATATATTTTTTATAATTTAACATATATATAAATACATAATTTTATAACTGTGTTTTATTTTCTTGATAACCTTTAAAGGAGGAAGACCACTTTTATAATGCATCATTTCATTCATCCATTTACAGCCATTATTGCGGGTCCAAGCGGTTGTGGAAAATCAAACTTTGTCACTAACTTTTTGAAAAATGCAGGAAAAATGTGTAATACAGAATTCAGTCAAGTGCTGTGGTGTTATGATGAAATGCAGCCACTATATAATTTGAATAGTATCGATTATATTCAAGGTATACCTGATTTAAGTTTGTTTGATGGAAAACAACCTAAACTACTTATAATCGATGATTTGATGAGAGAATCAGATGGGCGTATTGTTGATATTTTTACTAAAGGTAGTCATCACAGAAATTTAAGCGTTTTTTATATAACTCAAAACCTATTTCATCAAGGAAGAGGACAGCGTGACATATCTTTGAACACAACTTACATTGTTTATTTTAAGAATCCTAGGGACAAAACTCAAATACGTTATTTGTCTCGACAAGTTTATCCTGAAAATACAAAATTTGTTGAAGAAGCCTATAAAGATGCAACTACATCTGCTCATGGATACCTGATGATTGATTTGAAACAAAGCACTGATGATATATGTCGTTTTAAAACCAAATTATTTCCGTTTGACAAATGTTGTGTAGTATATATTCCGAAAAAAGGATTTAAATATGCTAGTAACCATTCTGTTCATGTCAGTTCTAAATGATGTCTGATAGAGTAAACACACATCAACATTTACTTAAAGCTTTACATACGCTAAAACCAAAATATCGCAAAGTTTTACTCAAAGCATGTGATGAAGATGAAATAAATATTATTTGTGAGTGCATTTACAACGTGTTAAGGGGAAAAGTTCCATTGGACAATGCAGAAAAGTCCCAGTTATATAAACATAAAAATACATTGCGGAAATTAGTATCCAAGGGTAAACAAAAGTTAAGGAAGACTATTATTGTTCAAAAGGGTGGATCTTTTTTGCCAATTATACTTGGTGCTGTTTTAAGTAGTTTATTGAACTCGTTAACCTAATCAAAAATGGAAAACACGAAGAAAATGATTCTGGTTGAGCCAGATTTTATCGAGAAGCTCAAACACGATGACAATACACCTTTGAATTCCTTGTCACGCTTGGACTCTGATATGCAGAAGATACTGAAAAGTAAGATGGGAGATCGTGAAAAATGGGCATTATACTCTCAAGCACTGCAACGTTTTCTACATTTTACAGAAACAGACCGTAAACCATTCAAGCTACCTATTATTGATTATGATCTACCAAAAGTTCGTGAAGACTATGATAAGCATATGGATAAATCCATTGTTAAAAGAGATGAAACTGACTATAATATAACATTACCAAATCTTAAGCCACACGAATACGACGCTTCTAGTACCCCTATAACGCACACTTATCCTGAACAATTTACTCCATCTCATTTAATAAAATTCATTCCAAAAAGCTACTTAAAAAAAGGCCACTCCTTGCTGGAACATATTTTAAAAAATAAACCGAAGATTTGGTGGAAAGAAGGAGGGGAAATAGTAGTAAATAATCAAGTTATCCCAGAAAGTAATATAGCTGATTTGATAAATGACACCGTGAGACCTCGTAAGCAAAAAATAAAGCCCACTGGTTGGAAAGAGTTTGCTTCAGTCTTAAACGATATTGGAGTTCCTACATCTTGTATTGGTAATCCAGCTAATCTTCAATACATGTATAGTCTACAGCCTAACAAGATTCAAGATTCCCCAATATACAAAAACACTAGATCAGCCTATGTGAAAGGAGATTCAACGCCAATATCACATGAGCCTCCTGAAGTAAAAAAAAAGAAAATAGAGTGGGAAAAATGGACCCCGTAGTTGATATAAATAGGATTTACTATGATGTTTCTAATCCGGCCGGGTACAGCAGTATCAATAAGTTGGTTAAAGCTATGAACGGTCGAATGAATAAAGACGAAGTCAAGAACTGGCTACAGTCTCAGGAAACCTATACGTTACATAAACCAGTTCAAAGACGTTTTACACGAAACAAATACATTCTCTCTAATTATAATGAACTTTGGCAAGTAGATTTAAGCGATATGCGCACATATAGTAAATATAATGATGGTTTTAAATACATTCTTTGTGTAATTGATGTCTTTAGTAAGTACGCTTTTGCTAGATCCATGAAAAAGAAAGATTCCGAAACAGTTAAACAATGCTTTGATGATATATTTACTGAAGCTAATGCAACTCCACGCCACATTCAATCTGATAAAGGGACTGAATTCGTTTCTAAAGAAGTAAGGAATTATTTTAAGGATAAAAACATAAACTACTATACAACGAACAATCCTGACATTAAGGCAAGTATTGTAGAACGATTTCAAAGAACGTTAAAAATGAAAATGTGGCGTTATTTTACACATAAAAATACCTATAAATACATTGACATTTTACAAGATCTCCTTTATTCATATAATCATAGTTATCATTCTAGCATTAAGATGTGTCCGGTAGACGTCAATTTCAACAACATTATGACTGTATGGTCTAATTTATATGAGACACCTAGAAATGGGACAAAACATAATTATAGTTCTATTTTTAGTATAGGTGATCACGTTAGAATAACTAAATATAAGCACATATTCCAAAAAGGTTATGAAACCAATTGGAGCGATGAAATTTTCATCATCAAGTCGATAGTAAACAGATCTCCTCATTTGGTTTATACCCTGAAGGATTTACAAGATGAACCAATCACAGGTACTTTTTATTCCAAGGAGTTACAAAAAGTTACTTACGACCCCACCATAGTATATAAAATAGATAAAATATTGTGTTCTAGAAGAGTTGGTGGCAGAAAGGAGGTGCTTGTGAAGTGGAAAGGTTATCCGAATAAATTTAATAGTTGGATATCTGCTTCGAGCTTGGAAGAAACATGAGTGACGATAGTTTTTACTTAACTTTGTTAAGCAACAGCTCAACCCAATATTACCCTGACAATACAACAGCAAACTTCCTTACCAAACTACCAAAAACAATAAAATTGGAAGGAGAATGGGTTGTCGGTTTAGTTGAGTTTCATTACCCGTGTTCCTTATACAACGTTCAGGAACATGAAAACGTACTATATGTAAAAAAAAAAGTGTTACTGCAAAATGAAATGTCACCTGTTGCCGTTGAATATAAATCTCATATACCGGCAACGACTTATGATGACATAGATCACTTTTTATCTGCTTTTAATGAAAGCCCATTATTGAAGAACAAGGTGAAATTTAGATATGATACTATATCGAAACTTATAAAGGTGACTTCTTCAGACAAAGAAATAGTTTCCGTTCATGCTACACCAATACTTAACCTTCAGCTAGGTTTCAAACCATATACGAACCTTATACAATGTCAACTTGGAAAATTTCCAGCTAATTTATATTTAGGCCTACCATCACAATTATTTATTTATTCGGATATCGTTCAACCTCAAGTGGTGGGGGATGTTATGACATCGTTAGTAAGAATAATACCCCTTGATCCGACAACCTATATTTACGGGGCATATAAAATGCATAGCTTTTCACCTGCGCATTATATACCTGTTATGCGTAGAGAGTTTGATACAATTGAAATTGATATAAGAATGCATACGGGAGGAAAGGTTCCATTCCAGTTTGGAACTTCATGCGTGAAGCTACATTTTCAACGAATAAAATGAATCACCACCGTGAAAATATTCGCTGTCCCTATGAACATTATTATTCCCATCAAGCTGGTTCAGGAGTAGGCATTGTATATAAAGGTGTTCCTCACCAACGAGGTCACGGCATAGGAAGTTTTTTAGGGGGACTGTTTAGATCGGTATTTCCTCTATTATCCAGCGGTTTCAGAACGGTTGGAAAAGAAGCATTAAATGCTGGTGTTGGTATTTTGTCTGATATGATGAATTCACACCCTATTGAGGAATCATTAAAGTCTCGTTTTAAGAATGCAAGCAGTAATTTAAAAAGAAAAGCCGATGAAAAAATTTCTTCTTTGATGTCCGGATCTGGGTATAAAATGCGGCGAAAGAGACTTGATCGTACCATTACATCCAAAGCATTTCGAGAGAGAGGTACAAAGAAAAATAAAAAACATAACAACGATATTTTTTCTGATTAAACCATGTCGTTTTTACATAATCATTCATGCGAATGCGCTAAGTCTGAGTTAGATTTGTTTGCTCTTCCATCAACACAAACAAGCATTGAAAATGGGCAGTGGATTCACTATAAACCTATTTCATCTCTTAGTGATGATGGTCCTATTGAATTTCAAGTGCCAGGATCAGGTGATGACTATATCGACCTATCTCACACTTTACTGCATATTAAAGCCAAGGTGTTGAACCAAGATGGTTCGAAAATTAAATCGGCAGACACTCATGTGGCTCCAGTTAACAATTGGCTGCATTCGCTTTTCAACCAGTTGGATGTATACTTAAATCAAAAACTAGTTTCACCGCCTAATAATACATATGCATACCGTGCATACATGGAAACTTTACTAAATTATGGGCCGGCAGCGAAACAGTCTCATCTTACATGTGGATTATGGTATGAAGACACATCAGGTCATATGAATGTAACAGATGCGGCTAACAAAGGGTGGACTAAAAGGCAAGAATTTATTAAAGACAGCAAGGAAGTTGAAATGATAGGACACCTACATGGCGATATTTTTAATCAAGAAAAATTTTTAATAAATGGTGTTGAAGTTCGCGTTAAATTAGTACGATCCAAGGAGTCGTTTAATCTTATGTGTAGTCAAGATAAAAAGCTTAAAGTACTTATAATGGACGCAAGTTTAATAATAAGAAGAACAAAAATTAACCCCAGCGTCTTACTTGCTCATCAAAAGGTTTTGGCTTCAACAACAGCAAAGTATCCTATCACAAGAGCGGAGGTTAAAGTACTTACAATACCTTCAGGTGTACAGGGGAAATCACTTGATAATATTTTCCTCGGTCAAGTTCCAAAAAGGTGTATTGTGGGTTTTGTTGACAATTCGGCTTTTAATGGTAGTTTAAAAAGTAATCCTTTTAATTTCAATCACCATGATATGAACTTATTTAGTTTATATGTAGATGGAGTCCAAGTTCCTTCAAAAACCTTACAACCATCTTTCAGTAACGGTTTAATGGTTTCAACATATCACACCTTATTTTCCGGAACAGGCATTCATTTTCTTAATGAAGGGAACTCAATAAGTAGAGAAGACTATGGAAATGGTTATTGCTTGATGTGTTTCGATTTAACTCCTGATTTATCAGCGAGTTCTACTTCTCATTGGAATCTTGTTAGACATGGTAGTGTAAGATTAGAAGTCCGATTTGAAAATGCCCTTACCACAACTGTTAACTGCATAGTCTATGCAGAGTTTGATAATATCATTGAAATAAATAAACATCGAGATGTAAGTGTTGATTATAATAGTTAATGAAACATGTATAGGTATATAATAATAGATTTATAAAATCAGTGTGTCATTAGTTCCTAAGCCTTGACAACGAATTCATCTGCATATTGTATAAGGACCTTGTAATGAATACTAAAGAATTGCAAATATGTATGAAAAAAATTTGTCCCACTGTTGAGACATATGTATTTCCAGCTAATAGAATTCCTATTTTTATGGATCTTCCGGTTTATATCATCAGCAATTTAGATCCAGACTTTAAACCTGGTTCACACTGGGTAGCAATTCATATTGATATTTATGGTAATGGCGAATATTTTGATTCATTTGGTAGAAAACCTTCTGGTTATCATAAGTTATTTCTAAAAAGAAATTCAAAGAGATGGTTTTATAACCATATGTCTATTCAAAACCATTTCACATCAGTTTGCGGTCAATACTGTTTGGTTTATATACATTTCAAATTTAAAGGCAAAACTATGTTCGATTTTTTAAACTTGTTTTCAAACAATACTATGTATAATGATTGGGTTGTAACTAATATGTATAGATCTATTTTGTATAATAAATAAAGAAATATTTCTTCATTAATCGTCTTTAATTGAGTCCCTAATTCTTCGTATGACTACATTGAGTATGAGTGTAAGTACATATAAAAAGTAAAATACAAGAGAATATTTAAACAATTTATTAAAAAATAGTACATCTATTGTTAGTTATACATAAACAACCGCTTTTTTTCTCGATCTTTACACACACTAGTTGTACACACACGCACTCAAATTGAGAGTGTCCAATTGGAATTTCCACACATAATGTTGACACAGAGACATTATTACCACTCGTAACGTTGTAATAGAGGCGAAGAGCACGTTCTGGCAAAGGCGGCGAAATCATCATAGCAAGCGGGTTCATATGTGTCATCACTTATGAGTATAAAAGTGGTGTCTTCCATGATGTCGCTGTCCTTCTCTGTGTCCTCTTCGTCTTCCCACGTCCACTGAAGAGGGTTCGTTAAGTTGCCTAAATACTCGTATAATGGCGGCGAAGGTGGCGAATAGCCGTTAAAATTGTCTTCTTGCATTTGGATGAATTCAATATCCACGTCAGACTTCATCAAGTCCGAGAGATCTTGACAGCGGTCGTATAGCTCGTTGTCAAACGAATCTTGCTCCATTTTGTGTGTGATATCAGGAAATAGATTATGGTTCATTCTACGTTGCCCTGCAATATATAGCTCCCAAAATGGTTTTTTCGTTGGTGGGGAGAAGATCGCATCGTGTGTGTGTGTGGGCGGAGCGGAGTAAGGGTAGATTTATGGCTTTGTCTCAATAAAATATTTTTTGCAGTCGCTTTGAGTGGCAATATGTTTAGTAATGTTGTAAACTAACTCTTGTGTGTTTGAAAAATAGTCGTCTTCTTCGGACTGCGCGTAGTATTTGATCCTTGTATTAGCAAATTTCCAATGTTGGTTGACTGGAACGCCTCGCAATTTTTTCAGATCGTAAACATCAATTTTAATGAGATGAGTGGCCGTTGAAGCATTATTTACGCGAGAAGATATATAGTTTGTACCTCCATTTGTCAATTGAGCGACAATAGATGAGTATTCCACAGTTGGCTTCTTTTTTGGTTGTTCGAAAAATACATCAATATTGCTGGTTCGTTTTTGAGTTCGGATCTTAAGTGGTTTTGAAACTTCAGTTTCATTATCACTCAAATTGTCATAATAATAATTTTTCATAGTGTAGTCGACAGAATTCTCGTTTAATATCTAAAAAAAAAAAACAGAACATTTGTGAGGGCTAGATACAAATGGAAAACAAGTTACATTTAATGTTTATGTATAAACAGTCAGTAAATTAAGCTCTTACCTCCATTTTAACTCGTAGCAACTTGTAAACAGTTAGTCAAAATAACCACTAATTAAGGGGACGAGAACGTACTGTGATGTTCTACGCACACTTTCAACACTTGGCACTGTTTTCAGACAAACAATTTTGAACGAATGACGACCCCGTTGAATTGAACTCAGCTTTTATTCAAAAAGATATACACGCACACATATACAGCGGAAAAGACAAATAACTACATTAATATGCGGTGCACCTGCGGGCTGCATAACTGAACACGTTCCAACGTGTTTGCCCCACACACATTTACGCCGTGGTAAAATCAAAAAACTCTATTTAATGAGTCATCCCACCTGCACGCTGTATAAAACAACGTGTTTGAACTTGATCAATTCCTAAAATGTTTTAAAATTTAATAGGCAATAAAATACGAGACCATAACATTTGTAACAATCAACGATATTTTATAGGTTTTCTAACAATATTTTTTCTTTAATTCCCGTGACCCACGCCACATAACTCTACGAATTGGATTCCACAAAATGAAATTATTGCAGCGTGGGAGACTGCTAAGCAAAAACTTTTACATTAATAAATCGATTTAAATTAATCGTAAATATCTCCCAAAATGCATTGCACTCATAATAAAAAAATCTTCCCACACCAGAATAATACACCTGTATTCCACAAAAAATAGAGGGTCACACGAGATTTGACCGTAATTTACGACCATAAAAAACTTTGCGCCACAAACCGCATCGATACATCTATTAAGGATCAAGCAACACAAACGGGCAAAAAAACCTAAAAAAATCCGCTGCGCGGGCGTCGTTTTGTGCGCCAGAAACCGTAAGGTCCTAACTACTGTGGTGTTGGTATGATTCCGTTTTTGTTAATCATTGCTGTTGATTATTTTCCTCATACGTGATGTGAAAAGCAGTACATTTTCCTCCTGGGCGTTGCCGAATGAATCCCTCATTTATTCTACTTTAAATTCCAAGAATTCACCTAAAGGATTTCTCACAGAAGAACGGGAAGGGATGGGGCGAGAGAGGACGATCTATCAGTTTCGAAAACGTCAAGAACTAAACTGCAGGCCTACCACGAACATCGAAAATTGGCATTGACGGGAAAACCTCTTTGTTACTCCAATATGCAAGTGTGACAAAGATGGAGATACAAATCCGCAATCGTTCGATTTTCGTGGTATAGGCCCTGAATCGCGTTAAGGCGTTATGGTAAGGCCCCGCATCATAAACGTGGTTGCAAATGAAAATAGTTTTCCATTTTATTAAATTGCAATAAAGGCTGTCCTATTAATAGTATCGATATTGTATGATTGTACTCGCTACTGGAAAAAGGGGATTATAGGTCTCCGACACAAGTCGTATTGACTTTAAACAAGTTATTGAAATTCGTCATTTTAGTAAATATACAATTAAAATGACTCACATGGTTTAAATTTCAAAATTTGATTGCGTATAGTAGATTGCGTTTTCTGGGTTATGTCCATAGAGTTTAAGTTGGGTTGATTTACATTTTCGTTCTCGAGATTTTTCTGTGCACATTTGTGCTCTTTTTCCCACTGACCTAGTTCTGTATACAATAACGTACCTAGAAAATGAACAATACAAAACTTCAATTGTTACAAATACAATTCTAGTACCTGCAGTAAAAAACCCCTCGACTCTTTGGAAATGGGCTCTTTGCGAACTGCGGCAAACTCCTCAAACCATCGGCAGTGGAATGACCTAGTTCCTAGACTTCACTGTTTGTCTCGTTAATGTTAGGAGATCACTGTATTCGCCCATTCTGCACTTTGTTCGCCAAGCGTGCCAATGAAGTACAGTGCGAGTGAAAAAGGTAGAAATTAAATTTGTTCGCTAAGCGTGCCAAATACGAACAGTGCGAGAGAAAATTAAATAGTGGCAACATAGTAGTGTCGTCCCTTTCAAATCAATATATGTAAAAAAACGGGACAGGCACTATATTGGCACTTTTTTTAACAAGCGACAAACAAGCAGACGGCCCGCCTGATGGTAAGCGGTCACCGTAGCCTATGGACGCCTGCAACTCTAGAGGTTACTGTTACATGCACGTTGCTGACCCTTTTAAGAAAAGGAGGATTCGCTGTGTTGACTGCTAAAGGGGCAAGCTTTACTCCGTGGGTCCCCAGCAGTCAACTCAGTGAAGCCTCTTGGAGCTCTGGCGACTTTACTCACCAACAGAAACACAACACTTACCTTTTTCTGTTCTGTGAATTAAGGGCTGACAACACCTAAATTATGTTTTAAAGCAATTTAAAAAAACTATTTGTTTTAATACTGCAAAAACATATAGGTGAGTTTATATTATTCATCACATTTCATATCGATGTTTTATTTAACGAAATCGGTTTGAGTTTATCATTAAACGGTTCTATGCACTCGACTCCATTGGATCTGAAATATATAACCGTGTCTCTGAAGACATAAAAACTGTCATAAGCGACAACGTTTTCAAACGTAATTTTAAAATCATATATTGCCTGCTGCTTCCTTTTAATAGCTAGGCGAAGGCCTAGGCCTTCAATTTTGCATGAAATTCCATTACAGTGTTCTCCAGTTGCTCCGCCGTTAACATGATACTTTGAAGCCTATTTTAAAGAACGTAATGACGACATTTCATTGCATGTTTAAGAAATAGTAGATCGTGTTACAAGGGATCAGAATGATATATTCCCGGCGAGGGCGTACAATGAAATCCGAATGAAGCGATGGATTCTAAAGTAGAATTCTCAGCGTAATGAGGGATTCAAGCGTTAACGCCCAAGACGGAAATAATGTTGATACTGTGTGACACGTACTGCTTTGCACACCAACTAAGAGGATAAAAACAAAACCGAAAACAGCATCATATCATACCAAAACCACGATGCCACTAGTTAATGCCCGTAAACCTAAAATTGTATAAACCTTGAACAGAAAAGTACCAATTTGATCACTCCCAACAGGATAGAAAAGTGCCAGTTCGATCCCTCCTAGCTTGAACAGAAAAAAAAAAACCTTTTATGAATAGGGTGTGAAGTAGTAGATTGTATGACAAGGACATAAATAAAACCATTTTAGCCGAGGCTATTTATTGATCCGAGTGCAACGAGGACCAATATAGTAGTTAAGGATAAAATAGGTATTTATACAACAATACAATACAATAATCATTTATTTCGAACAAAAGTCCATACTGTCCCCGATTTATGCCCGAGATCTGCTCTCTCTGCCTTTCACTTGAAATGTGAGTAAAATATTAGGTTTCATTTAACTTCAATTCGTTGAAAGTTAAATATCCATGCTTGCCATGCTTGGGCGCGGTCGTTCTCACCCGCACTTTTTACTTTTTACTTTATGCTCTAGAGCCTATAAAATTATCAAGCGATTTTATGTCGCCTAGCCTCGACTTACAGTCAAACTTTTCTAACAAGAGAAGTGAAAAAGTAATTTTAATTAAGTCAATTTAATTATAAAGTTATAATTATATAACTTTTTATAATAGAATACCTTTGTACGTTATTATATATAGGTATATATATTTTCCTTTGTCTGTTTAATGTTAGTAAGCAAATTTAAAAAATAACAGCAGCAGACAATAATGTTATGTATGTCAAGAAGTATACTACAGTATAGTATGCTACATGTGATCTGTAACCGCGTTTGGGAGACAGAAACATGGCCTAAGGACTGGGCCCACTCCGTGTTTATACCACTGCACAAGAAGGGATCAACGAAAAAATGTAGCAACTACAGACTTATAGCCTTGATTTCGCACGCCAGTAAAGTATTACTGCATATCATTAACACCAGACTACAGGCTTTTCTGAGTTCTCAAATAGCGCTGGAACAAGCAGGTTTTGTCAAGGGCCGGGGAACAAGAGAGCAAATTCTAATTCTTCGACAAATTATTGAGAAGTCCAGAGAGTTTCAAATCCCACTCTACATCTGTTTTGTTGACTTTCGCAAGGCCTTTGACACCGTGAAGTGGCACAGACTGTGGGACGTTCTCATTGATATGGGAGTACCCCACCACTTGGTTCGTCTTATACGTCGACTCTACGAGGACGGGACCTCGGCCGTTCGAGTGGATAACGTCGATTCGGAGGAGTTCCAGACGCATGCTGGTGTTCGACAAGGATGCATATTGTCTCCACTCTTATTCAATATCTACACAGAGTGTATAATGAGAATGGTCTTGGAGCAATGGGATAAGGGAGTCTCAGTGGGAGGTCGACAGACGTCTAATTTAAGATTCGCCGACGATACAACTCTTCTCGCTCATACAAAAGAAGATATGGAGCAATTGCTGGCACGCCTAGAGACAACAAGCCTCTCCTACGGACTCGCGATCAACAGGGATAAAACAAAAATGATGATTGTGGACCGAGCTGAACTAAATCATCCTGAAATTCCTGCAATTGGCAACTGTGAGGTTGTCAAAAGCTACGTGTACCTCGGCTCCACCATTACTAATACTGGCGGGTGTGAGGACGAAATTCGTAGGAGATGTGCAATCACTAGATCCTCAGTCGATAAGCTTAAGAAGGTCTGGTCTAACCGGAACATCACAAAGACCACAAAAGTTCGCCTGATGAGAAGCTTAGTCTTCCCCATATTTCTCTATGGTGCTGAAACGTGGACGGTGCGCCAAAAAGACAGGCGCAAAATTGACGCGCTAGAGATGTGGTGCTGGCGTCGCATGCGACGGATTCCTTGGACGGCGTTCCGGACTAATGTTTCAATCCTAAAGGAACTTAAAATAACTGAAAGATTGTCGTCGACTGTGCAGATACGAATCCTTAAATATTTTGGACACATTACCCGAAACGAAAGTTCCATGGAACGGCTAGTTATTCAAGGACGGATGGAAGGCAGACGACCCAGAGGACACTCACCTACGCGTTGGACAGACTTAATTAAAGCTGCGACACAAACAACCATAGTCCAATGTTCGCGTAACGCTGAAGACCGTAACAAGTGGAGGAGCATTGCGAGGGCTACACTATCCACAGTCGCCCCGCCATCATAAAACCACGACCACTCTGTCAAGAGTGAACGACTAAGGAGGAGGATGTCAAGAAGTAAATATAGGGAGCTATAAACAAGAAAGTTCCTTTCTTCATTTTCATGACATTAACGCATACATTTACGAGCATTATACATTAACGCAGTCATTTACATGCATCCAAGAGGAAACAATACATAAAAAAAATTGCATGTGAATTAAAAAAAGAACACTTATATTCCGGATTGTCTACTTATTAAATAAAATAAAGTTTTTCCTTACCGGGGGCCTTACCATGACGTCTTAACGCGATTCCGTTTAGGACCTAAACTGAATCGCTGCCATACAACAGAGCACATTTAAGAATCTAAACTTAATAGCGTTAAGACGTCATGGTAAGGGCCCTGCACTGATTACTAATTCGTTTTTACCAACTGTCACCTATATTGATTCCACAAACAGGGGTAAGGCCCCTGACGTCTTAACGTGATTCAGTTTAGTTTCAAGGCTAGGCTCAGTGGTATGGAAGCGACTCAGTTTAGGTCGTCAACTGAATCGCGTCAAGACGTTATGGTAAGGCCGCATGTCACAACATATCTCAATAGCTCCTTAAATCTATAAATACAACCATCCGTATCTCACACTTCAATTCTTTTCCCGGAAAATACTTCTACGAGAATTCTCCCTCTTTTTAGGAAATGTTACAGAATTTACTAAATGCGATCGTTTTACTAATCACGACGTTCCCATAACCCACTTCTCGTAAATAAGTTATTTCATAAGAGTTTACTCGAGGGATATGTTTGCTAGATCGTGAGGTAAATAAAGATTTATGTAGGTTATCGGGTACGAAATAAACGTGATGTGACTTGTATAATAAAATGTATCTTACAATATGTGATACTATAAATATCTTTATTTTAACATCTATTTTTAATTTCAGGTACACATAATCATCATACAACAGCATACTCGTACATCAGGTAATACAATCTGGGTGTCGTCATTGACAACTGAGTTGTAAGACTAATTAATCTCTTTACTAGATTATTTTGTCGGATTATACCGCCCGTTCATCTGTCAAGAGCAGTATTATTTTATAATATCTTAGTCAATCTATGTACTTATTGGCTAAGATACAATACGTGCTGATAATTAATACATTTATAACAATTATAACTTACCTAAAGTCGTTTTTACTCAACCAATCTTGAAATACAAAATAACTTTAATATTAAAGAGATTTTGTTTAACCATTATATAAATAGTGTAATAGTGTGAAGCTAATCTGGCATTTATTTACAAGCAGTAGAAAATAAAATGTGTTTTTTTTTAAGGGTGATAACTCAAGCATTTTTTTAAATGGAAAAATCGCGGTTTTTATCCGTAACCGCAATTTTACGCGATTCATACATATAATCGGTAAATCGTTGCATTCTGTAGTACGTACTCAAACCAAAGTCGTCTCCCAGACTACAAAATGGAAATCTTCACTAAGCGCCACGTTTCGGAAGTTTTCCTCAGCTTTTTGTTGACAAGTTGGAGCCTGTCCAAATGGACGTTATGGACTAGACAGTTTTCTGCCGAATTGATATCGCCATTTTGAAATGGGAGTGTGTTATGATAGGTTGGTTTATGGTGCTGGCGGTTGTGTATACCTACTCATATTAGGTCGGAGAAAATGTATTTTCGTACTTTGTTTCAAAATTCTTAACTTTCATAGAAAAAGCTGCATCTTTGACATCAAAATTCCCAAACTAATAAAACCCAAACGTATTTTGTGCCACTTTTACTAACACTACCATGGGTTTATAAATATCACAGATTTTTTTAATTGCTTGATTCGCAACTTTTTTTTGTTTTGTATCAACATTTAAAATGTATTAAAGTCTTCGTCAGATTCACTTGTTTTGACGGGTAGAAAATTGAAAAATTACAGGAAAGTATTTTTCTCAAACATGCAATGAAATACTGATGTTATGTTCCTTATAATAGGCCGTGAAGGATGGCGTTTCAGGTGCGGCTAGGGCAAGAGATCCTTAATGGAATTTTATACAAATGTTAAAGGTCTAGGCCGGAAAAGTCCTCTTTTTTAATTTCCATTCCACATTTTGTGGCACAGGCATCATGACATTCTGCCAATACCAATGCGTATAAAAAATGTATGTTCTATTAAAACTGAGTTAAAATATAGCTAAATATTAATACACACACGTTAGTTTTTGTCTTGTGTTTACTTATAATTTCTCTAAAAATATCTTTGATTTTTTTGTTGTTTATTTCATTGCATGTTTGAAAAATGCACTATACAAGCTTCGGCGTGAATAAGGACTTACTTCCCGGCCTCAGCAGTAATGTACTATTTTCTTATTTATTACTACTTTGAATAGGTCATCTTATGATATTATTCAAACCAACCAGATATAAAAAGTAACTTACTTGTCAGTGGAGCAACGAAATTACTAATATTTTCTTACGCTAATATTACTAGGTACTCCAAAAAATTACACATTTTTCCGTTTTAAAATAATTTGCCGACTAGGTATAAATACACGGTGCTCGTGAGCATTGCGAGAGATTTTAACAGCGTATTCCTGAGGCTAAAAGAAACAAAAAATGTCATATTAAGTTCATTGGATTAGGGCTAGTTTCTGAGATAATTGCAATTTTTATTTAAACATAATTTTACCGCCACTCGGTAAATTTCGCGTTTTGGAATGTGATAATGCTACTATGTGGTCTAGTTTAGATATGATTTTTGACAGGTTTCAAAGTGACACTGTTATGTCTTTGCAAAACTCAGCTTTACCAAAAAAACATATTTTTTTTTGTATTTTAAGTGGGCCTTTTCTAAATGAAACTTACTTACCATGTATCTAAGCGTATAAAAAAGAAAAAAAAAATTTTTTTTTTGTTTTTTTTTTGGTCGATATGACCAAAAATCATATGACCTTTTTTGTTTCTTTATGCCTCAGAAATACGCTGTTAAAATCTCTCGCAATGCTCACGAGCACCGTGTATTACATTTAATAAAAGGTTTGTTTTACAATTGTATAGAATGGTGACGTCACCCTCGCTTCTAGTTGAAAATAATATTTAAAGATTATCTAGAAGGCAGCACTAGACGTAAGTCTGAGCTTTAGGAGTCGCGGAAAGTACCTTAAACGTTTAAGGAAGGATTGCATATAGGTACTTAGGAAATTTCGGACTCTGGCTAGTTGCTGCCGTGATCGGGTAGCCCAGTGGTTAAGGCGTCTGGCCGCGAAAGCAGGAGGTCGCTGGTTCGATCCCTGCCCTGCTCACCGAGGGGGCCTTGGTCACTTTTTCTGTAGTATATGATATCCCTTTCAATTTGTAATTGATATTTCAATTCTTCGCAAACCCTAAGTAATTATTTAGACGTCCAGGCTAATTTTTAGTCTTTGTCTTGGGATTTTCTAGATGCCTTTGCCATTTATACAGACTACCTCGCATAGACTCTGTTTGCGCCAGCTGTTCAACACCTCAGCTACGTTGTATTTAAACTACCGCATTTTATAATTTCCTTTTTAATCTATTGTTATTAAGTTATCTATAACATCTGCATGCCAAATTAAACTCAGGGTTAACTGTTTTTGGGTACCTAATTCACCCGGATATCTAACTATTCAAACGTTCTCAGTACAAATACATATCAAATACATAATACAATAATACTCGTACACAACAATGTTTATAAATAAACTAAAATTAGAAAACTCATTATAAAACTACCAACCTCGAGCGCGAGAATTTTCAATTTAAATGGAGCTTAAGGATGCGTTAACAGAAGCGGCTATGATGCTTGTTGCCACATATAGGTACGGCCCAATGGATGACACTGACCCAGTGGATGACTTTTTGCAGTTTATTAAAAAAAATAAAGATATCGCTATTAATATAACCAACAAAAGACAGCTAGTGACATTTGCAAATTGTAACTAATATCTACTCGTAAAACGGGATATTTCATTGCAATTTATGTTATACTAGCTGGTGCCCGCGATATAGCCTATGTGTTATTCTGATATATAAGCTATATTATTGTAAACTTTCATTAAAATCCATTCAGTAGTTTTTACGTGAAAGAGTATAATATTAGTAGGTTTTTTTATTTTATTTATTTATTAACATACACACAACCATCTTTACAGGATATCCTAATTCGACAGTATGGAATTTTAACACAAAAGAAACTAAACAACATAGGTACATTATTACTTACAAATTACAGTAACACAATACATATAAGGTGGCCTTTGTGAATTCGTTCAAAGAACAAAAAAAGAAATCTAACTCGATCGCTACTACGAATAAGGGTCACTTGCACCACCCGGCGTTAGCCACGTAACCCGGCGTTAAGCGTTTTTTTGTATAGAATTTGACAGCTTAACTGCGGTTTAGCGGCTAACTCAAGGTGGTGCCAGTAGGCCTTAGGGTCCGAATTGCGCGCATAAAGGGGGCCTGGCGAAGGAGTTGCGTTCGAGCGCGCGGCTCGGCCAGCAGGTCCGTTTGCGTTTCCATTTGTCATCTATATCATGTGATCTGCGGCATGGCCATTCACCTTTGGAGATTGATGGTCGCGGTGTTCAGGAATGTGTTTAATTAAAATGTCTCATTAAACTTAAGAAGTACCAAAGGACTTGTTTTTTGCTTTTTAAATCGTAGAAAGTTTAACTGTTATGTACCTACAGTATTCGTATATGGGTATGTATCGGAAATATAGCTTACATATTTACCTAAAGCTAGCGAGTGGCTTAGTGGTCAGGCGTGCGATTTTCAACCCAAATGTCGCGGGTTCCAATCCTGCTGGCTCGTACAAATATCATTTGATATTTACCAATCGCTCTTCGATGAAAGAAAACATGATGGGAAACCAATAAGGCCTAAGTTACCTTATGGTTGGATTGTCAGATGGCAGTCGCTTTCGTAAAAACTAGTGCCTACGCCAAATTTGGGGATTACTTGCCAAAGGTCCCCGAGCCGTGGACGCAACTGGATATAATATCCAAATAAATATTTAAATCATTTTAGTTAAAGAAAATAACTATCATCTTTTGTTATAATCTTTTGAAATAACTCCATCCACCTAACCACAACAATTGTCAAACAAACGACGTTGCCACAAATTTTCACAATCCTCCATAATTTCCCAACGATTGTGTACGGTCAGCAAAATTAGCCGAACGCGCACACTATAAACTAGCGTTAGCAAAACAGCTAATACCAATTAGGGGATTAATGCGGTTGCCGCATAATTAGTGAATCGTATTGGCTTTAATATACAGGGTTCGCCTTGGGGTCGTGATACAAAACCATTTTTTTTATCGTAGAACGTAGGTTTTATCTAGGTGGAAACTTTCGTTTTGTGCCAAATTAAGCTTTCATATTGACAGAAGACCAACTCATGAGTGGAGTACTGCCTCCTGGTAAGCGAAACGATGTAGGGCCTACTAAGAAAGTTTCACCGTTCCTTTGAATACGTATTTAATGAGCCGAACTGGCAATGTCTCTATTTTTTACAAAAATAAGTATGCCAATTTTTGTGGGGGAGGGGCATGACAAATGTATGGCTATTCGTACGTAACGTACAAATAGCTATGTCAGATAAACGTCAGTCCATAAATTAGTATGATTGCATGTCATATGCATTCGTCAGAGACCAATTCCTACTCCGTCTGGTTTAATACTCAAATTATCTCTCTGTCGCACTTGCGAGTGAAATGTTGTCTCTCTCTTGCACTAATATAGGCTGTTAGCAGATCATTTACTCTGCATATGTTTAAATTATATTTGTTTATGGTGTTATACTGTGGGGAAACGCTTTTGCCCATATAATGGTTCATGGTTATATAATATGTGGCAGTGTTGCCAACTTGGTATTAAAATCTGGAATATTCTTCCTTTTGCATTTGGCATATCTGTTAGCATTTTTTATTTAGCAAGTTGCAGTGCAGCTGAGTCACTTTTGTAGAACCTTGGCTGAGATTGAGACTTGGCTTGGTTGGATTTTAGAAAATAATATTCGTACCACTTACCCATAAAATCATAGGTTATTAAATGAGATACAGCTTGGTGAGAGATGGACAGCAGAGACTTAGTGATGGGTCGCTGTTTTAACCTAATTACTTAAACCAAACGTAGTTTTACCACAAAATTGACGTGACATGTTTTGACTGCCTCGGGCAGTCATCGTCGAACAGAATGATGTTCTCACCTTCTCGTCATGGCCAGCACAGACCGGGCATAATAGTCATTTACATAGCTTAAAATCCATAATATACGCACTATAAAATATATTTGTAGTTAAGTTAATTGATTTTTATTAAGACAAATGCCAATTTGAAAGTAGATTTGGCCCGTGTTTAGCCCAAGACGCAAAAAGGTTGACCCTGGTTTGACCTACAAAACTTGCTTCCGTAAAGTTCCCGGGAAATCTTTGTTAAGCTAATGCATTTCGTTTCTAAACTCAGTTTATTCAACACAATTGAGTCAAGTGAGATCGGGGTTGAGCACAAAATTTCAAGGTCTTTAATTTATACCTACCGCTTATATTCGAGGAACTGAATTTGTTATTGATTTGATTTAGTTTTGGTATTGAACTGGCATCCTGTCAAAAGTGGCACTTTGCATGTTTAGATCGCTTTATTATTGCCATTAATCTGTTTCCAAATTCCATTACCAACTTGATAACAATCCACCACTACTTTTGTCACACTTGCAGCCGGGCGGGTGAACAACAAAACAACCGGGTGGTTGCAAGTGTGACAAAAAGTGGTATTACATTTGCCTCCTGTTTCATAAAAAAGAAACAAATACATTTAGAGAACAATTTATGAAATCAGCAAAATTACACTATTGTGAGATGCTTCTCCTTCAATGGACGTCTGCTCCAATGGGCAAAATGGTTCCCAATTAACGTGCATAATTAAAGAAATTCAACAGCGGTCAGCTTTGTGAAATCTTACAAATATCAAGTAATTTCACGTTTTAATAATGTAATATCACTTGTAGTTTATGAAATTACTAAAAAAAATCTGGATTTAAATTCAACTTGCCTTTACAAAACTGACGACACTTCACAACACAGTTAAAAATTAAAACAACGCAATCTACTTAATTAAGTTTCATTTTTCTAATTGAGTAACATAATTTTTTGAGACACCAGTACAAAACTAAATCAACAACATATCTTATTCCTCGAATATGCCTCCTATACTCAACTCGCCCGCACTTGTTCAAATACACGACTCGAACTTTCGACTAAGTTTGTTAGTAATTAGAAACATACTACAGTCGCGGCAATATATTGTTCAAAACTAGCGACTGGCAAATTTGCTAACGGGCTATAAGTTTGTAGTCAGATGAACTTGACAGTCCTTTGAATATTAACTAAAGTTACGCGATAATTTCCTTTAGACTACGTATTAACATGATTTCTACTTAGGAACACTTTTAAGGATATAAATAAGTAGGTAAAAGAACCGACCAAGTGCGAGCCAGACTTGCCCACCGAGGGTTCCGCACATATGATCCATTGCCAAATTTCGTGATTCTAGTTCAACGGGAAGACCCTATACATTTTGATTCCAATTGCAAATTTATGGGAAATGTCCAAGGCAAGCCGGTATTCATTACCTAAGTTTCCTTTCCTGGTGAGAATAGAGTTTGATAGCTAGATTATGACTTAACAGAAAACTTAAGTGGAAATATTCGGGGCCGGATTTGGCGCGGCTAAAGGCGATTTCAAAGCCGGAGTCGGGTATGTGTGTGCGTATGCGGGGTAATGGTGGAAGAGAATGGTCACCATGGCCTAAGTTGCCAGAGATGTGCTGGTCGTTCCCCGAGGCATCATGCAATCAACGATATTATACGTCGAGCCATGGTGTCTGCTAACGTGCCATGTGTCCTTGAGCCGCCAGGCTTGTCACGGACGGATGGCAAGAGGCCCGATGAGCTTACTTTGGTTCCTTGGCGGAGAGGGCGTTGTCTTTTATGGGATGCAACATGTGTTAGCACATTTGCTGCATCTCATTTGAGGCACACTCTAAGGTCGGCAGGATCGGCAGCGGAGGCTGCGGCTAGACTAAAGCACTCCAAGTATTCTACGTTGGAGTCAGCGTATGATTTCGTGCCGGTCGCAGTGGAGACGGCTGGTCCTTGGGGATGTGAGGCTCTTGAGCTTTTTCGGCAGTTGGGCAGGCGTTTACGGGAGAAGGGCAACGATCCCCGCTCTGGATCTTGGCTGGTCCAACAAGTGTCCATCGCTATACAGCGGGGGAATGCTGCCAGCATAATGGGGACTTTTGGGCCGGGCACAGCTCGGGGCGGGGTTTTACTTTGATATGTGTCTGATTTGACGAAGCGTGTTGCAGATGAGGTTTGTGTTAGTGTTAAGGTAGTTTTTACTTATAAAGTTGACGAAGCTTGAGCGGATTGTTTATGTCTAATGGTACGTTGACGAAGCATGTGGCAGATTCCTTTAATGTATTTTATGTGTTTATGAAATATGTTTCGACTAAAGTGGGTAGTTACATTTTTAACTCCACTTCGTTAAATAAGACAAAGCAATGACTGTTCTAAACGTAATTGTGTAAATATCGTAGAAATTCCAAAAGAAATAAATCCTAACGTTTCCATTTGAAAATTAGATAATTTACGTCGTTTAGGTTATTTTATCAAGTTCAACGGGCGGCCCGTCAGAGCTATATTTACCGTTTCGATATTTTCCTTAAACATACATGCGTAGAACAGCCGCGGCGGCCAGACGCATGACTCATGACTAAGGGACACGGTCTGTTCCGAAATATGTCGAGCCATTTTCGACTTTATTGACGTGAGTAACCCGATATAACTATTTTAATATGTCTGATACCCATGGGAGTTTTCTTGAAATGCACGGAATTTATAGAATCAGGTGTTTCATAAGGCGTCGGGAAATTTCAATTTTCGGACAAAACAATAAGAAACAATAGCAATGTTAATGACTTTAAAAAAAATGAAACGTCAAGAACAGTCGCAGCTTGCATTGCGAAAAGCTGGAAAATTGAAGAGCACTAGCGTGAAATTTAACTTTCCGCACAAGCCATAATGTGCCAGTTTTTGAGAAATTGAAAACTATTTCATGATACACAGTGCCTTTACTTTTTGCGAGCGGAGTCACGGACAAAGCCTAGATTGCATAAATAATCTGCCGATAATCTCTATTTAGTACAGCCAGTTAACATTACGTAATCTTATTTACATAATATGTTAATACCTAATCCTAAAATTCCCATCTGAGCTCCCACTGCGAAAAACGAACGATCGAAACTTTGTATCTCCCTCTAACGCACTTACGAGCGAATGAGGTGCAGAATACGAAATTTGGGATTCGCTGTACACTCTGAACAGCGGATTTGCCTGAAGATAATAATTATCTTAATCAATTTAAAAGTATGAGAAATATGCTCCTAAAGGATGATTCACACTAGAACGGGACGGGACGGGGTGGGACGGGACCATTTCTCGACCTCAGAGCCCTCGGAGTTCACGTGACGTTTTCTATGTTTTATACTATCTAGTGACGAGTCTTATTCGTTAAAAATCGGCTCGTCACTACATAGACGGTTACATTGGCGGTTAGGGCGTCTGCCGCGAAAGCAAGAGGTCGCTGGTTCGATCCCAGCCTTGGGCACTGGAGGTCTTCATCACTTTTTCTGTGGTATATGACATCTCTTTCAATTTACGATTTCGTTAAATTAAAAATCGGCTCCGTCTAGGATCTTCGAAATATGATGAATTTTCACATACTTTTTTTTGCAGTATAAATTCCTAGTTTTTCTTAAATCACTTAAATAACGTGAATTAGGCGTTATCAGCCCGGAAGTTTAAATTTGTATGGGATTTAGAAGTTTCCAATACGTCCCGCTTGGTGCGCTGATGTACTTTCCCCGTTAGTTTATCGAATGCGGCACATACTAGAGCTTCAGGATTATATCGCTAAGCATTATTTAGGACATCTAGTTTACTTGTACGTTATATAATCTTATTTACATATTATGTAAATAACCCTAAAATACGTCTGAACAGCGGATATGCCTGAGGATAATATCTTAATCAGTATGAATACGTCATTAATCTAAGATGGCGTCACGTGCGTGGAACACAATCTAATCTCCGAGGGAGATCCGTTTGCATAAGTATGTAGTATTTGGTAACAAGTATTTGGTAACAAATATTTTTACTCAGTCCCTATTTATTATGAAGTATGTGTATTTATTTTAATAGGTCTGCAACGCGCATGTGACCCCCCTGGAGTTGCAGGCCTCCATAGGCTACGGTGACCGCTTTCCTTTAGGCTGGCCGTATGCTTGTTTGCTACCGTCGTGGTATTTAAAAAAAAATGATTTGTAGTACCATTTATGCACACAATGTTTTTTAGTTTTTCATTTTCTAGCGTAAAAAAACTACACAATCAAAAAATATTATAATTTTAGGGATTCGTGTATTCTGTAGGTATTTAGGTACCAATTTTTTTGGGTTCCGTAGCCAAAATGGCAAAAACGGAACCCTTATAGTTTTTTTATATAACTATTTCATTGTGTATTTCCAATCCGGTTCAGGGCCAAATGTATTTTTCGATAGTGTGTTATTAAAAATCAAGAGGATGATAAATATTGGGAATGTAGAATGATAAAATGAAATATCATTTTTGTTCACCCGTGTCGCAGTGATTATGTTGGTGAAAAAAGAGCTTTGAATGTATAATTACGAAACAAAACTTTGAAAATACTTAGTATAAAATACCTACTCTTAAAATATTTACTACATGAAACCTGTACCAAAAATCGCTTACGGCGTGAACCCTGAAACAAATGACAGCATCAATCGAAACCCCGAGTTTGGTGGTAGATAACGGGAAAAATCGACTGCCTATTCCCGCACCTACTTCAAAAAAACCGGCCAAGTGCGAGTCGGGCTCGCGCACAAAGGGTTCCGTAGCAGCAAATATAATAAACTTATTATGTCAATTTATACACCTGGTGAATGGAGCCTAAACTTATAAGGTTCAGCCATCGTTTTCAGTGTAAGCACAATAACTTAACCAAAATTACAGTTAAATCAACCTATCTCAAAAACTATAAGAGATACTTTGATCAAACCAAAAATCGTTGAAAGAGTTAATTAGCATGCATCACCTCTATTTTTTTTAGAATTTTATACCCCGTAGTTATAAAAATAGAGGGGGGGGGACATACTTTTTACGACTTTGAGAGCTGATATCTCAAAAACCGTTCACTTTAAGAAAAATGTTTTTTAGAAAACTTTATATCATTTTAAAAGACCTTTCCATTGATACCCCACACGGGTATGTACATCGAAAAAAAAATTTTCATCCCTCAGTTACATGTATGGGGGGCCCCACCCCCAATTCTTTTTTTTACTATTTAGTGTCATAATTTTGTAGCGGTTCATACAACACATATTCCCATCAAATTTCATCACTGTAGTACTTATAGTTTCCGAGTAAATCGGCTGTGACAGACGGACAGACGGACAGACGGACAGACGGACAGACGGACATGACGAAACTATAAGGGTTCCGTTTTTGCCATTTTGGCTACGGAACCCTAAAAAGACGTAACACACTATGAAAATTATACAGAGTGTTTTTGGTGTCTTACGTAAAAAAATATGTGTACGAAATTGGTACAGTCAACTACAAATATATGAATACATCCAATGTGCCAATAATATGTATACAGGACTTCTCTTTTACTAATTATTGTATTGTATTTTATTTAAATTGTCTTATAAACTTATAGTTTTAAAGATATAAAACACAAGGTTTAAGAGGGTAATTAAGATCGTGGTCTGATTAGGAAAATATTTGGAAAAAAGTTTTGGCACAAAATTATTTTTATAAAGCAGGGCGTCCTGAATTGTAAAATTCAAACAAACTAACCATACATTGAAATGTTTTTAACTCATTCACAGCCAACGATTTCTTGTAGCGCTACGCCGTAGCCGATAACATGCATTTCCCGCTTTGTAGCGAAAATGGCGCGTAGAGGCATGATGACAACGCGTCGTCATGGGCTGTGAATGGGTTAAAGCAGATTGTTCTTATCCCTTTCAGGGATCTTCCCTGTATATACTAAAGTCCTTTCAATACTTACACCTGAAATCGAAGGCCTACTTCCCAACACGAGTAGAAAGACTTATTTACCACAAACCTACATATACATACGTCTTTTTGATTACAACATACAAGTCCATTATTATTGAAAACCAAAATGTCTTAAGTCTCTAAACAACTCGTACTTTCATATGCCATTTTGGTAATACAATAACATTGAAAGGATATTGTAATCCCTTTCTACGGAAGACTTTATGTGTCAAAGTTCATATTCCATTGACATAAAGCTGAATATCGTTTGTCACGTTTAACGTTCAGTAAGTATCAGAAAGACGGTATATTATCTTACGTTTTTTCATCAATCATCGAGAAATATGATTTTGATAAAATAGTACTCTTGTGTATGTTGTAAATGTATGTATTTAGAACACATTTGTAGAGGAGGCCAAGATGCTAAATTTGTAGTAACTGGAGCGTCGTGGAAATAGGATAGGAAGAATACAAATTTAGATGGTGATTTATCCATTAGCGGTGGGCGAATCTTTGCCAGTCTAATTTTAATGTAAAAAAACTTGACATGGAAAAAGTCGACCGAGTATACTACTTTGACAAGATGGCGCTTGCGCTGCGATTCATATGCGGTGAAGATACTCAACATTCTACAAGATATCTCTTTTAATCATTCGCGCCCGAGTTCCTATACGATACCCCCCTTTGAAGATACGGCCGTTTATGTCACATTTCCCATACATTTGCAATGGGAATCAAAATGTAGGGTACTTCCTGTTCACCTAGAATCACGAAATTTAGTAATAAGCAAGATCTTGTAGCACAAGTACAGGAGAAAATCCGAAAACCGTATAATTTCCGCACAATGAGAGTTCCGAGCCACCAGTGTTTATAAGGTCATAAATGGGGCGGGGGGCATCCTTTTTGCGGAACCCTCGGTGGGCGAGTCTGACTCGTACTTTGCCGGTTTTTTTTTTTAATTTAGGAACTGATGCGTGAGTTTATATCAGTATATACTATATTCATACTATGTATGCATCTTGCCCTCGCTTATTTTCTTAATACGTCAAATTCATCAACATCAAATTAATGACGTCATCATCATCATCACCATTTTCGCCGAAAGACGTCCACCGCTGAAAAACGCCTCCCCAAAGATTTCCACAACGAACGGTCATTCGCCGCCCTTAACCAACGGTCTCCCGCGACCCTAACCAGATCGTCGGTCTATTCTGGGGTCTTCCCACGCTACGTTTTCCGGTACGTGATCACTCAAGAACCATCATTGCTCGCAGAACCGATTAATTAAATCATTATACCGTATAATTAAATCATTATACCGGTCTACACTCAAAGCAGCCTTTAACCTTTGAAATACGAGCCGCATCGTCTACGCTCGTAGCAACGATAAGCTCTACGAGCTACGAGCTATAGAGCTACAGCGCTACGCTTCCGTTTCGAGATTGACGCTCTTGCATTTAAGCCCCGTTTTGGTACTGAACTCGCACGCAATATCCGTTATAGACTACTAAGGTATAAGTTATTCAAAAGATGGACTGAAGACAAGCCCAAATGGGCATACGCGGTGTGTGGTGACTACGCAAAAATAGATCGAAGTGTGCATGATTTGTTAGTTTCGTCATTACAGATTGATTTTTGTATTTTTTTTTTTTTATTATTATTCAAAAGGTGTACATAGTTACATTAATTGGTATTATAACCCGCCAAACTGAGAAACCAGTTTGTTGGCGAGATCGCGCTCATGCTATCTAACAATAGGTAGCTATATGCACCTAGTAATTATTATACTATAATACTTTATAACTAATCCTAAAACATAAACAAGAAACAAGCTTTCTACAACATCAATGTTAAGTTCTTAACACGTTAAGCAAACCCTGGCGTTAATAATTCACCTACAACTTTTTTTTTTATTATTAATTTTAAACTAAGGAGGCGTGGAAGGTTATTTTTGCAAAACTTGACCTAAGGCAATTTTTCCAAAAATATCCTTTTTAGAGAACTTTTCACTACTTTTTTGCTATATTTTTTTTCTTCTCTCAACCACTCAATTGTGTTACAAATCTTTGGTACTAAAAACTTATTTGTTCTCTTACCATAATAATTGTTTGAATAACTTTGTACAAACTTTTTTAATCTAGTACTCCGTGTATTATATTTATTTTTCTTAAGCACTTTGAAGTCACTTATATCATAATTTTCTAAAGCAATTTGGTACTGCACCCTTATATGTATAGGAAGTATTTTTTTTAGTTTATATAAGTGTTCATAGTTTCCTTTACACTTGCTTTTAGTTTTTTTACTTACTAAGTATTTTATAAATCTAGTTTGCAACTTCTTTATTTCATCTAAATATGTATGGAAAGTCCTGCCATAAACACTGAGTCCATAGTTAATTACCGAATCCGCCAATGCATAATACACGACGAGCATTGTTCGTTTACTAATTACTGTATTCAAGTGGTAAAATTTACTCAACACTGACCTAAAAATGATGAAATGATGAATGATGAAATGGGTGAGAAGTGTGTGTGTGTGTGTGCTCGTTGCTCCCCGTAAAAAGTGACAGAATCATTTGTACGCGTTTACCTTTTTTTATTTTATAAAACCTTGATCTTTGAGTCGACCGGCAGATGGCCGGTCCATAGTAAAACCTTAACTATGACCTGCGTTGCAGAATCGGACATTACAGGAAGGAATAGAAGGAATTGGAAGCGACCCCCATCGCTGTTGATTAAGACTGGTTTGTATGGCGTTATATAAGTGCGCGATGCGCTATCCCTCTCGCACATTTCGCGAGTTGTGATCTGGCTTATCTGTGATTGGTCAGATCACTAGACTCTCTATAGGTATCTAAATAATAAACTATAACATGTTGCTCGATCGCAACTTTGAATAGACTAAAAATATACTGATTTAATCAGTATTAACTAAATAACAAGTTACCGGGATCGTAATTATCCTAGACCATAATAATAGTAAGCCTGATCACTGGGATTTCGGGAAAATAAATTCTACCTACTCTAATTTGGGCAAGTACAATCTCTTATTCGTAAGTTTATGACCCTATTACTTAGAAATTTATTTATTTATTATTAAAGAATCATTGATGTTTGTTGCGTTGCCAACAACGATATACACAAAAGTTTCATATGATTAATTACTTACGTACTTAATAGGGTCCCGTTTACCCTTGGGTACAGAATCCTAAAAATAGTATGTTAATTACCTATAGCATTATTTCCAAGAATACAGGGCTATAAATGTTTACAATAAGCAGTCATGTCATCAAAACTGTAACGCCGAAACTAACCTAATCCTGATAACATTCTAACAGAAATCACAAGTTTTGATTACTAGTCGTAAAGTTGAGGTTTACTCCCTTGTTTAATGTTTAGTTGGGTCTTTACCGAGGCGCAATAAAATGTGATAGATTGACACTTGTTTGCAATGGCTTATTTTGCATTTTATCTGAAATATTTGTTTTTAAGAAAATATAGGTAAATAACATTATAAATTTACTCATTCGGGGCTTAATTAAAATATTTATCTTGTTACTTGAATTTGCGTGAAGAGTTCCTTACAGCCTGAGGCTCGCTACTCAGACCTTACACCAGCTAGTTATACAGATTACAACATGTTACATATGTAAAATTGCCTTTACCGGGCGTCGAACTCAGGAGCTACGACGGGGGGCTCGAATTTTTTTCTTAATTTTGCGATAAAGGATTTCAAATTAAAGTGCGCTTAATCTGTTTAATGGACGAATGAGTAAAGGTGAAACAAAAAAAGGTTTAAAAATGATACTGGGAAAATTTCGACACGTGCCAAATTAATTAGAATTCGGTTTAAGAGCCTTTTTAAATTTTAAACCCTCTCTAAGACCCTTGCTTGTATTTCGGGTTTACACGTGTTGAAATGAATTTACAGTAATCTAACAACACAAAAATAAGGCATTAATTACTACACGATGATTCTTTCAATTTTATCAATTTCTTTCTTAACTAACGACCTACCTCTACCTACCTTAAATCTAAAATAGGTCGTTGAGGCTGGGATGCTGGCAAATCAAACTAAAACAACTATAAGTAACGTAAAACTAGATGAAAATTAAAATAAATCTAAAACAGCTTGGTAACGAGGACGCTGGCAACATTTCCTCGCTGGATTGCTGGACTGGACTAAAAGTGAAACTTTTATTTTAGTTTTTATTTAGGTTTTATCTAGTTTTATTTAGTTATACTTACTTCTAGATTTAAATTTGTGTTTGTGTTAATATTTTATTTTAATATACTACGACGGTAACAAACAAACATACGGCCCGCCTGATGGTAAGCGGTCACCATAGCCTATGGACGCCCGCAACTCCAGGGCTTTTACATGCGCGTTGCCGACCCTTTAAAAAAAGGAGGATTCACTGTGTTGATAGCTAAAGGCGCAAGCTTTGCTCCGTGGGTCCCCAGCTGTCAACGCATTGAATCCTCTTGGAGCTCTGGCGACCTTACTCACCAACAGAAACACAACATTATGAGTAGGATCTAGTGTTATTAAACTGCGGTTTTCTGTAAGGTACTTCCCCAGATGGGCTCTGCTCCGGATTTAAGCGAGACAACATTCGTTGTGCTGTGCCCTACCACACTAATCCCAGCATATGTAACATCGCTAGATTACTGCTGGCTAAGCTAATGGTTGTAAGAAATTGCTCCTTGCCAAGTCTACGAGACATTGGAATTTAAAATAATATCAGATTTTTAGTGACGTTTTTTAGCACGTTGATGGTCTGTATGTGACTTTTACTGTTTAATCAATGGGACTGGTTGGAGGACTGCTTTCGGCGGAGGGGTCGGGTGGAGGGGGCGGAGGGGACGCCTGTCAATTATTATTCCGGCTGGATTAATACTCAAAGCATCAGCGTAACTAGCATATGACGCCCTAAGATTTCGAAACTCGAAGTCAGAACATATGACATCAACCATTTTCTTATTAGTACAACAAATGCCATATGTGCAAGAAATACAAGAGCTAAAGATCGTTCCTTAATAGAATCGCTACTCTCGCAAATGAAATGTCCCATATTATACAGATCCTCTAACTGCCAATGGAAAATTCAATTTGGAACAGGGAAAACATCCCCTAAGCATTATATAACACCGCTAAGCTAGTTGCCTGCTGGGTAAGATAATGGTTGAAAGAAATTGCTCTTTGCAAAGTCTACGAGGCATTATGACTTTAAAAACCTGATGCAAAATTAGATGTTTATAGTCGAAATGCCGCTCTATCTAGTTGCAGGCAATTATGGGTCGCACAAATCCGCATCGTTATTACAAATAGACTTTAGTAAATTGACAATTTTTGAGTTTATCTTTTCCGAGATCTGCTTCCTTGGAAACGTGAAAAATGAGATAGCTGTTTGATTTTTGGAACTACGAATAATTCTTTGTTCTATTCTTTGTTGTGTGGGGATTTTCCAAATCATGTAATTATTTTAATGAATTTTAAAGTATTGAGCTGTTTCCTGTAGTCCAATGCAAAGTTTAAACTACCCTGTAAGTATTTCTTTTCGAAACAATATAAAATGTAAATATTTTAATTATTAATGTCATTGTATGAAAATTATACTTTTTTTTTCATGTCGTAGTAAGTTTCCCTATTATAAATATGCTTATTTGAAATGAAGTCCCTGTTCCAATTTCTAGGAATAGTATAAAGAGAAACTAATTTCAGTCGTCTTTTCTCTCTGAAACCATATTGCATTGCCTGGGGCAAACGTTAGAAATGCACAATATTTTTAGAATCATGCATCTTTGTACTAATAAATCTACAAGTATATACATTAAACAATATGTGTTAAAATGGTTTTTAGCAAATTGGTTTTTCAGCGCTGACGCCAAGGTTTTCCGAAAAGATAACAATTTGGGGTTCTTCAAAAAGAAGTGTACAAGATTTCAACGTGTCGGCAACGTGCATGTGACCTCCTGGAGTCCATAGCTATGACGGCTTTCCATCAGGTGGGCCGTATGGTTGTTTTCCACCGACGTGGTATAAAAACACCAATAGCGAGCTTCGTACCAATTATTTCGTCTTAGACACGGTAAAAGAAGCCTAGATCTGCTTGGACACCCATTAGCGGTTAAGGTTTTAAAATATATGACGATGAACAGGTGAGCAAACTTCAAGACTTCGGCGACAAGTCACTGAGGTCGATCCTTCGCGTTTTCTGGCCAGGACGATTCGAAACGAATATATGTGGAAACTATGCCAATAAACAGCCAATGACGGTAATTATATGTAGGCCATACCGTCGATGAGAAACAAACAATGCATTCGGTTGTAGACCCCTCGATGGAAGACGAGATTCGTATAAACTCCTGACTACGGCTCGTCGAGGGAAACCTACATGCAGGTGGACTGAGCTGGAACGAGGATAAAAGGGTCACTGAAGATACGTACGGAGGGCGCACGCTTATAAAGGCCTTCTGTACCTCTGGGGTGTCATAGAACATCCACAACAACACTTGACAATGGCACCGAAAATAATGTTACTTTGCTATTCCGCCAAACGTGCTAGTCAATTAGTGCCAACCCGTTATACCTACTTGCGTATTTTTGCATGCAATTAATGATTAAAAAAAACGCAAATAGATATAACAAACCACCACCAATAATAGAAACCTCGACACGTGTTTCGTCTCTTTACACTACTACTTTATAGGTACTAGTGTCCAATTACATATGACCTCTATAAAATAAATTATTGAGTTCATGTCAAATACACTCTGTCAAGTTGATGAACTAATAAAGAAAATTCTCTTACAGCAATATTCAGCCATATTTCTTTATTTGCGTGATAATTATCTTGTCTATTTGCACGATCTTATGTTAAATAAAAGAATGAAAGGGTCGAAAGAGTGACATTGAATGAACATTTTTCGTTCGTTTAATATTTCTAACCATTACAAAGATAATTAATATTAAGTAGGTCATTATATAAAGTATGTAAAGTCTGTAAGATAATCATGTATAATCAAATAAACAAAAGATGACATCTTACTAAACCTTTTAGCGCCATATTGTCTTCTGTTACCGCGATTGTTATTCATTGAAATTAAACACTTTAGAACGTTCTCAGTCATCATCTTAACCCTGTGAAAACGAGTGCTGTAAAGGGCTCGAAACGTAGGATCATGGTGTTAATAAACGCGATTAATCCGTTCTAAAGTGTTTAATTTCTTTTAGCGCCACTTGCAACCCCCGGGGTCAGCCAAGTAAAGGATGACTCTCAATAGAACGGCACGGGACGGGACGGTACAATCTGTCCATTTATATAGAAATACTCACGTCTGAGCTCAGAGGTCTCGGAGGTCACGTGACGTTTTCTATAGAAACTGATAGATTGGCCCGGTCCGGTCCCGTCCCGTAATGTGAGTCATTCATCCTTACCCCGGGGTATTTTAGTATGGAATTTGACAGCTAACTCCGGGTTAATTGGCTAAGCCAGGTTGGTGTAAGAGTCCGATAAGAGAGCCTAAAGACCCTATTATTGGTAGGTACCATCGCTCGTTCTGTTTGTCTGTCAACTGGCGGTGCTTTTCAGATCACAGCAAAGGTAGCTTTTTTTTTAACCAAGTTGTTTGGGCCGCCTGATGGAAGGCGGTTACTGTAGCCTGTGGACGCTTGCAACTCCGAGGGTGTCACATGCGCGTTGCTGACCCATTAAAAACTAGTACACTCCATTTTTGAAGAACCACACGCTACTTAGAACTCTAATCTGCGGCTTGCAAAAGTATGAATCAATTGAGTTAATTTTTTAAGGTAGGTAGAGGTAGGTAGTTAGGTAAGTTACACTTACTGTATATATTTCGAGAATAAATGTTTTTATTGAGTTATTTTTGTTCCTCAAACAGAACCAAAACTCAGTGGAAACATCTCGAAGGTACCTCCCAATGATAGAAAATCCTGAAACCATATATTGACCTAGTAATTGCGTAAAACACAGTAATTGCGACACCTCTGGTGTTGCGGGTCTCCATGGACGACGTTAATCGCTTACCATCAGGCGATTCGTTTGCTCGTTTGCCACCTATAGCATTAAAAAAAAAGAGAATTCCCTCTTTGAATTTTACTGAAAAGCTATAGAATTTTATTTCGCTTTTAGAATTTAAAAAAAACCGTGGGTTTACCGTCACTTAACTCAAAACAACAAAAAAGTAAAGCTGCATCCCACATATACCTATATTCGTCCGTTTTTTGTTTGTAGGCGTCACTCAAAGCCAATTTCATCTCGTTTTTCCTGCCTATGTGCGTGTTTTTTTCCTTTTCCATTTACCAATTAATATAGAAGTGCGAGTCTATATTTATACTAGAAATTTTCCAAATTAAACACCGTTAATATTACAGATTATATAATAGTCGTTAAGAACAGATATTTATTTACCTATCTCTCATTGAAAAAATGAATACAATCGGTTTTAAACACTACGTAAAAAACAACTGAAGATCGACCCTCCTCTACCCCGCACAACGATACGGTTGCTTTCAATTATAAAAAATATATAATATGAGGCGCGCGATGAGTGGATATCCCGTGTGTCCTTACCGATACAAAACAAAAGACGATCCATTTGAGTTCGAGCGGAACTTTCCATTGTCAAGAAACTTAAATATGCCAAACACCGTTAATATTTAAACGCTCGAAAAAACCCGTTCCACTTTCAAAAATAAATACCATTACCAAACTGTCAGAGATCACAAGTCGGCAATCCGTGAACGCAAATCCAATAATACGAAACTCGAGGACAACAAGATTCATATTCCGTGACGGTCCCAGTTGGATTGTGAACTTCGCCAGTCCTTTCTGAATGTAAAATTAATTATGCATTTAAGCAATTAGTGTCGAGAGAGTTCAGTTGACAAGTCAGCGCAGTGAACTCGGGTGGAACAGTAAGAAAGTGTACGGCGAGCGTGCAGAAGGCCTAGTATAAAATTGTACGACATTAACTTCTCGATCGCGTTAGCGTATCGAGAGTTTAAATTATGTTCGCCGTTTATTTAAATCATCCGGCAACTTTCATATTTTGACCCCTGGATACGCTAACGCGGTCGAGAAGTTAATATCGTACAATTTTATACTAGGCCTTCAGCGGAGCGTGCGGTGCGGCGGGGCGGTCCGGCGGGCATAGTGGTGGGCAGCGTTATGCTTTGTTTTGCTTGTGTTTAACATAAACGCAAATCCGTCAAATCCTGGCGGCTCGTGCCAATGAGTTTTTCGGAACTTGCGTTATGCGTACGAAACATCATTTGATATTTACCAATCGCCTAGGCCTAGTTTACCCTGTGGTTTGGTAAGTCAGATGGTCGTAAAACTAGTGCCTACGCTAAATCTTGGGATTAGTTACCAAAGTGTACCCCAGGCTTCCTGAATAAGCCCTGGCATAGAGCCGGGAAAACATTAGTGAGAAGAAGAGGTTATGCATATCGCGTGATGCAAATCGCATTTAGACTGTTAAGTTCAAAGTTGTGATTGGTGTTGCGTCCGATGTCCGTTACTCAATTTACTAAAGAAAGGATTATATAGGATTTTTTGGATAATATAGGAGACTCCATGTGGCCACGGCAGTTTTAGCTCGTCGCTAGTTTTATTTCTCGGATAAAAAGCGAATGCAAACCTTTTTGAACACTACGCAAAAACAATAGGCGCTCAGCCCCCCTTCTGCCCGCACTACGCTTTGTTTGTCTACGATTAAAAATCATTATAATTAAGTACAATACTGGTGGCGGCGTGCACTGGCAGTTGCAGTGGGTACAGTCAACCAAATGGCACCCTAGGCCACTGTAGGACTATGTTATAGTGACGCTATAAAATTTGTAAAAAATCTCTTATTGCTCTCTTATTGTAATTTTGACTTGGGAACGCACCCAGCGTTCCATTTTCAAATTTCGAGCATCTCAAAATGTATCGAGTGACCTATGTATTTGGACGGTCTGTGAGTTGGTACCGACACAAAACGATCGTATTGAGTTGGCGTGGGCCTACGCCTGCTAAATATTGTCATACTGAATGTTGACTGTGTGCTTATTTATTTTCTTCCTACATTTAATTATGGATGTTTCATCCTATCAACAGTTTGTCTTAAGTTTTGTTTAACTTAAAGCAATCTCGAGTTACTTACCGAATTTATAAAGTTATCGGAGAATTGATTGGATTCATTAGCTTTATTTACTTTCGACTAAAAATAGAACTCTTTTGGTTTTGATAAATTAAGTTACGTATTAGTTATTCCATCCATCCAGTCAGAGGAACAGTATCAGGCAAGAACTCTCCAATATGCGGACAATATTAATGTTCTCACAAGGGCTCCCAATTAACCTACAAACAAAATTCATGGTACTCCAATCATATAACATTATACGAGTACAGTAAGGATAATGACATAAAATTCCTATAATATTTGTTTATTTATTATTTATTTATTTATAAAATTGCAGCATGAGAGTCAAGACATAAGCTTGGCAACGAAAAGGGAAGGAATGCGATTTGAGTATGTTATTTGAATTTATCCCCCAATGTTACAATATTTTTGTCGCAATTGCGAGGAAACAAGCATACCTTTAGGTCACAGGTTTAGGTTTAGGTAGACAGGTGTTCGTTAGGTGAGATAATATAGTGCTCCATCCACTTTTTGCCGTATGAGGCATACAAATATATGCAGTGAGCGGGTGTGATTGACCTAATTTAATTACAAAATAGTTCTTGTTACATAATATATTATGTCACTTCATAATTTCTACAATAATAATAAAAATAAAATGTCAGCTTATTACATATGTATATCCATACCTAAATTACATGCATAAACTAAGATTGGTCAAGAAAATCGTTCATATATTATCAAATTAATACCTACCCAAAGCTAAATTTTTGACTATAGATAAAAAAATAAAAAATAATTAGATGCATGCGTTAAAAAAAGTTTCCTGTCATTTAAATATTCATTCACGTCATAATAGCATTTAGTCTTAAGTCTTAGGGTTTTAATTGTATTGCGAAATTTGTTCGTCGGTAAAGTTTGTATTGATTCTGGTAGTTTGTTAAAAATTCGAACAGCCATGCTAAAAATGCTTTTCCTAAAGAATCCCAGTCGTAGTGAGGGATTCTAAATAAGGATCTTGAGCGTAATGAGGGATTCAAGCGTTAACGCTCAAGACGAAAACAATTTTGATACCGCGTGACACATACTGACGGCCTCCTAGCCTAGTTGGTAGTGACCCTGCCTACGAAGCAGGAGGTCCCGGGTTCGAATCCTGGTCAGGGCAATTATTTGTGTGTTTATCACGAATATTTGTCCCTGAGTTATGGATGTTTTCTATGTATTTAAGTATTTATATGTATCTGTCTATTATATATATCGTCGCCTAGTACCCACAACACAAGCCTTATTGAGCTTACCGTGAGACTAGGTCGATTTGTGTAAGATTGTCCCATAATATTTATTTATTTATTTATTTATTTATTTATTTATACTGCTTTTCACACCAACTAAGAGGAAATAAACAAAGCCGAAAACAGCATCATATCAACACCACGATGCCTAGTTAATGTCCGAAAACGTAAAAATGTGTAGTCCTTGAACAGAAAAGTGCTACTTTGATCCCTCCGAGCTTGAACAGAAAAAACCCTTTTATGAATAGGTGGTGTGAGAAATCACATGCGAGTTGACAAAGGCCAACTTGAAACTGTAAAGAAAATAAAACCTTTAGGTCTACGTCAACGCAATCAAAAGTTTATGTCGTTTAATGGTACTTTCCGTTCACCTTAGAATCATGAAATTTTGCATAAGCAAGTTTGTTGCAGAAGTACAGGAAATACTCGGAACACCAGTGCTACCAGTTGTCAATACACTATTACCTAAGGTTGGGAGAACCTTTACGTGGGTGAGTCCGACTCACACTTGGCCGGTTTTTTAAGTAAAACCAAGGCGTTCAATAAATTCAACCAACTTAATATCAAACACGCTCACGTCCCAGGCAATTATGAGCTCCATTACACACAAAACAAACTTAAAGACCTTATCTCAAACTGTTTAAGTTGGAAATCGCTTGGCAATAGGTTGTGATAAAATCTAAAGCGTCAGTCACACGTGATTTTGTTGTTAGGAAACATGCCTTTATGTGATATAAATAAAGGTGAATTATTGGTAGGAATTTGTGTATTTTCACAAGTTTTATAAGTGCTCGCGCCTGGTATTGTAAACAAAGAGAAATTGAATTTCTTTATTTCTAATTGTTATGCAAAAGAGTACTTTTATTTATGTCCCATAATTAATTCCTTTTTTGAAGTCGGTTTTCTTGGTTGTTACAAAATGTATAGTCTTCTGTTACCGCGATTGTTATTCATTGAAATATGATGATACATTATGATCATCTTAACCCTGTGAACACAAGTGCTGTAAAATGCTCGAAACGTAGGCTCATGGTGTTAATAAACGCGATTAATCCGTTCTAAAGTGTTTAATTTTGTAAAGGTAATTGTGTGCCGAGTTATTTAAAACACACGTGTGAAGCAAAAAATTACCTTGAGTAGTCGTAGTCGTTATAAGATTTAGTAGTCGGTAATTTTAAATAACTATTACATAGATCTTTTGTTTGCTTGCTTGTATTCTTTTTTAGAAAGCTTGTACTTAGAGTACGGCCACAGGCATCTTGCCTGTTACAGAGATTGCATATACTCAAAAAATTCGCCAGCATTCTTTGAGACCAGGTGACCTAGTAATTATGGCGTTAGCCGCGTAAACTGAAGACCCGAGTTCGTTCCTCGGATTGGCCTCCGATGGTGTTGTTCTTTTTCTTTAGTATATGACATCTGTTTCCTATTATAATGGTAACGGATATTTTTATGTGTAATGATAGGTACTTATACCATATCTTTACTAATTCTGATCTTTAAAATCCCAGTTTCAGTTTTGAGAAATAAAGCGCCACATCAAGGAACACCATTCGGGACCTTTGGGATGAGTACGCGGTCCCGAAGCCAACACGCACGAAAAAGGTTTTCAACAATTTAATGAAATGACACCAAGCGGGTCCAAGTCATAGGTCGCACGCAGAGGCTGCAACCACCAGGGTGTAAGGACTATTGAGAGTTCTTCTTTAGTCGTGGCTTTATTGCTGAAGGTCGTATCCATCTGAAATTTCTTGATGACTTCTGTTACAAATCGTTTCCACCCCATCCTGTCTTCGGCCTTCCTCATGGCGGTTGTCACAGTGAGACCTGTGAAAGTAGTAACTTGATCTGACCATCGGGTAGGAGATCTGCCACGTCACCGCTTGCTGTCCACTTTCCCAATAACTACAAGTTTCTCCAGGTTGTTAGGTTCACGGCGAGCTATGTGGCCAAAGTAACCAAGTATTCTTTGGAAGTAAATGGTCGATAGCCGTGTCCGGATCCCAAGCTGCTGAAGGATGGGGACGTTTGTCCACTTGGCTGTCCATGGGATGACAGCCAAGCGGACAAACGTGGAGCCTTCAGCGATTGAGAGTTAATGGAATCTAAAATATTGGGTTGGACTATTAGGTGAAAGTGGTAGACTAAATATTGAGTTATTAATAATCTGTGGCACCGTTTGATAACTTCTTCCTTTTAGCTCGAAATATCCCTATAACAGACTTGAAACATTTCTAATGACACCGATATAACTCCGGCGATAGGAAGGGAGTTGATACTTTAATTTCAGTTCGAGTTTGAGCTTTGTTCGATTTGTGATGTCAATTAAGAATTTTCAAACGTAATGTTAGCATAAGATATTGGTGTCTGTATAATCCCATCAGATAATAATCAAACTCTAGTGAATTTCTAGTCCTTTCGAAAAAAAAATAAACAATTTAAAAATCACACAAATATCGCGAAACCAACATCCAGCAGATAAAGACACATATTCATACTTAGAAACTCTGTGCTTACCAGTTAGAAACGCGCTGTCGCTAACGCCTACGGATTTATAAAGCGAGCCGTAAGGCGACTCGCAACCCTACGTTCTTATTCTTGATACTGCCATTAATGATGTTTGCCATTTTGCCGAATTTGTTTCGCATAATTTTATCTCCAAAAAATGTATTGTATAAAGTTGAATTGGTATACCAAGTTTCCCCATAGTAAAAAATAGGCAACAACATTTGAGAAAATAGGTTAGGTTAGTATGTAAAATAAAAATATGCGAAAATAAGGTATATATGCGAAATGTTTGCCATTTGATAATTCGGTCTAATGCAAACATGGGAAATGTTGTTGTGGGAAGTGATAATTTGCCATACAATTTTCGGCGATATAATAGTAACCCTTGACTATATAAAAATCTGACTAGCGCGATGTAGCCGTTCGAACAGAGCCATCTACCATGAAATTCGGCAACTAAACTGAACAATATTAAACTTAACTTGCGTACGGATGCTATCGTAAAATCCTAGACTATTATAACTCAACGTTAAATCTTACAAATGTAATATACCAAATTATGCCCACACCAAATGTCGTTTCCATAAACCGTTCATTTTAATGGACAGATTAGTTTAAAGGACTCCACTACACAAAGCCGAAAAGACATAAGTCCACACAAGAATAAGATACATATGTCCTTTTGATATTGAATAGGTGGTATAGCGATATCCTGGGTCCTTTATGGGGGTAATTAAGGGGGGACATTAAGTATAATCGTAGAATGGAAATGCTACTGTTATTGATTTTAATATGAGTTGAATGAGGATTACCGCGAGTCGATTCACAGCTAGGGGCGCTAGTGGAACGTGGGTCCTGCGGGAACATTTCAAAAGTCACTTTGAAAATTTATTAAAGTTTTTGCTCTTTTACTTCCTAGAATTAAGATCATAGTATCATATATATTTAACAGTTGGTTAAAACTAGCTCTATAGCTAGTAACAAGGGACTATTCCCTTCCTTCTAGTTGAAAATAATCTGTAATGATTATCTAGAAGGCAGCACTAGACGTAAGTGAGCTGTAGCATTGGCGAAAAAAAAAAACGTTTCAGAAATAAAAAAAAGGATTGCACTTAGGAAATTTCGGACTATGGCTGCCGTTGGGTGCTAAGGGCGTCAGCCGCGAAAGCAGGGGGTCGCTGGTTCGATCCCAGCCCTGCTCAGTGGTCGCTTTTTCTGTAGTATATGACGTTTTCTTTTTTCAATTAATAATTTATGGTACCGTTTGCCGACGTCTCTGCCTAAACATCTAAATTAATTCTTTCTTGTGGACAAAGAAAGCCGATACAGACTTTTGAAGAATGGCCTCCCCCAGGGATCGATCCTGGCCCCTATGCTTTTCAACGTCTATACACGAGATATCCCCTCGACGGAATGTGATAAATTTCTGTACGCAGATGACCTAGCTCTTACCATCCAGGTCAAAGACTTTGAAAGCGGGGAAACTAAACTTATGCAAGATCTGGAAATTCTGAACGAATATTACACAAAATGGAGGCTCTGTCCATACCCAAATAAAACAGAGGTAGCGGCCTTCCATCTGTCAAATAGCCTAGCACGTAGAGAAGTAGATGTTACTTTCTGTGGCAAGAAACTGCAACACAATTTCAACCCGAAATATCTGGGGGTAACCCTTGACCGGTCCCTAACTTACAAGGCCCATTTAGTGAACCTAGGTCAAAAGGTCAAAACTAGGGTGAACCTAATTAACAGCCTTGCAGGTACAACGTGGGGAGCTAGAGGCCGAGTCCTGCGCACCTCCAGCCTGGCCCTTGTCTACCCCGCTGCCGAGTATTGTGCCGCGGTGTGGTACAGGAGCGCGCACACGGATAAAGTCGACACACAGCTAAACCGGGTCATGCGCACGATATCTGGTAGCCTATTACCCACTTCGTTATATTGGCTCCCAGTTTTGTCTCATATTGCGCCCCCTGTAATAAGAAGAACACAGGCAGCTTCAAGGGAACGGAATAAAACCAGGAACGGTATGCTTCCTATAAGAAAAACACTTGACAACCTTCCCGAAACTCGTCTCCGATCCCGAAGACCTATCTGGTCGGACCCTCAATTCCAAGGCCCAGAAGAGTTTTGTGTCAATACCGAATGGAGGGATAGCTGGATTATACAAGCGCAGCACTTAAATAAGCCTGATTTCGACCCAACAAAACAAGTACCTGGCTTTGATGAACCACGAAACATCTGGGTCATATTAAACAGAATAAGAACGGGTGTCAGCTGCTGCAATTCCAACCTCTATAAATGGGGATACAAATCTTCACCAAATTGTGACTGCGGAGCGCCAGATCAAACGACGACCCACATCGTGAAGGAATGCCCCGCAAGACATTTCTCAGGAGACCTCAGCGATTTATACGACCTCACTGCGGACGCCAGAGTTTGGCTGTCTAACCTAGATTTAAAACTGTAATTGTAATTGTTTTTTAATATTTTTATTGACTTTTTTGTAATATTTGTGTTTTTGAACTAAATAAAGCCATACGATAATAATAATAATCTAAATTAATTAAGTATTCAATATGTCTGGAGTTGGACATAGTTTCCATATGCTCCATATGGGGGGACAAACCCGGAGTCCCGAATAATCCCGCGTTTGATTAGTCCCGTGGGATTTGTGGAGAGCCAGCTTTAGATAGGTAACGATCGTGTGTATGTCTACGTATATGGTGAAAAGTTAACTCTCTTTAGACAGAAATACTCGGTGGATTTATCCAAAAAGGAACTAATTTTGAAAAAAAGGGGTAACACTCACGTAGCTATTTTTATCACAATAGGCGTGACATGTCAGTATAGCCGGCCATACACGTTCGGTCATATCCGGCGGATCTGCTAATCAATGTACGGGACATTTATCTGGCGGAAATAACTATAGAGATCCGAAGGATAACCATTATAACTCACGAAAGTTAAAATTGTATCAAAAGGGAATGTTTACTATATCAGCTATGTCGGAGCTTTAGGTGTTCAAACATATAGGTAAAGGTACACAACGCCTTTACAGTTGTGTTCAGATTTTTTTGAGTAGGTACTTTGAGTGCTCCGATACTTTTACTGGTTCGCCCCGAACGGGAATTCGCGGCCCCCATATCTGGACAACCCCTTGACCGATTTAGCTCATATTTGAACCACCTGTGCAGTTCACAACGGACCGTCCGTCGAGATATCGCCGAACAAATATACAAACCATCTGGGGAAGTACCTCCACCTTACAGAAAACTGCAATTTAATAACACTAGACCCTACTCATGGTGTTGTGTTTCTGTTGGTGAGTAAGGTCGCCAGAGCTCCAAGAGGATTCACTGTGTTGACAGCAGGGACACAAGGAGCAAAGCTTGCCCCTTTAGCTGTCAACACAACAAATACTCCTTTTTTTAAAGGGTCAGCAACGCGCATGTAACATCCCTGGAGTTGCAGGTGTCCATAGGCTACGGTGACCGCTTACCATCAGGTGGGCCGTATGCTTGTTTGTCACCGTCGTAGTATTAAAAAAAAAAACGCCGGATTGATGACAAACATGACAAATTCCTCTACGCATTTTCGCATATATCTGGTGGATAGCTATATAACCAAACTCCACCACTTACCAGCCATAACTCAAACCGGACAATGGCGAGATCCGCCGACTAGGGTTGTCAGCAACCGCGTCATACGTGAAGTATGAGTAGCGATAGCTAGGGATGTCCCATCATTATTCTATGCGTAATGATTACACATTAAACTATGATCAAGTCCCCCGCCGCCCCGGCTTCGCAGTGGTGCAACGCTGATAATAAATATACTATAGAATGTCTTTATATACAACGTTCGCGCCTTTTTTATCATAAGACAATACAAACATGTTTTCTTTAGAGATTACTCTATAATAAAGACAATAAAATTGGCCATGTGAAAAACACTTAATGCTCAGAAGGCCTAGTATAAAATTGTACGACATTATCTTCTCGACCGCGTTAGCGTATCGAGGGGTCAAAATATGAAAGTTGCCGGATGATTTAAATAAACGGCTAACATAATTTGAACTCTCGATACGCTAACGCGGTCGAGAAGATAATGTCGTACAATTTTATACTAAGCCTTCAGATTTAAGCTTAATACGCATTTATTCACGCACGCTACGGGAGCACGAAATTGCCTTCCGTCCGTCTGCGGCTAAGCTGTGACCATTAGTACTAGAAAGCTGTAATTTGGTATGAATATACATATCACTCATGCCAACAAAGTGGTACTGTGTACTGTGTGTACTGTGCAGTGAAAAAATGGCACTAAGCATGGCCTGATATACTCTTCGCCGGTTTTTATACATGTTTTCATTTATTGTTATCGTATTCTTTGGTCGATGAATGTTAAAATTTTGTAAATTCAATTTTATTTGTTTACTTTGATTTTTGGTCGGATGTGCTGAAACTTTTATATCTTTAAGATCTATAACGTACAAATAAACATAAAATTATAGCAATACGTATTTATGCAATCAAAATAAAAAAAGTTTGAAACGCTCCCGGCCGGTATCGCCACAACCGCTATGTCCATGCATTTTAAATCTGTAATATCTTCGAAAATATTCATTCAAATTATAAATTCAATCAATTTTCTCAACTAATGGGTTACCGCAAACAATGACATTCGAAAATATAGTTATTTCTGACGGCGAAGAAATTTGTAATTTGTTTAATAACCATTTCAATGCAGTTTTTGAGGTATACGACGAGACTCCTGCTGATATTCACAATTTGGCCGCTCCAACTAATCCCTTAATTGATATTAATTCAATTGATTTTAATGAAAAAATGATTAAAAGATATTTGAAATCAATTAACGTTCATAAAGGTGCAGGGCCTGATGGAGTACATCCCTTGCTTATTAAAAATTGTTATTCTTCGCTAGCAACTCCGATTACAATACTTTTTAAAAAATCAATAGAGGAAGGTTGTGTTCCAGCTATTTGGAAGAAGGCATGGATAACTCCTATACCAAAGGGTCCGATTAGTCGTGATATTGAAAAATATCGTCCTATATCCAAGCTGTGTCAATTTAGCAAGATTCTTGAAAAAATTGTTACCGATCAGTTATCTAGTGCCGTTAGACACCATATTATACCCAATCAGCATGGGTTTTACAAAGGTCGTTCAGTTGACACTAATTTGTTAACCTTTACCAATGACATACTTCAGGCTATGGAAGAGGGATTCTCTGTAGACGCCGTGTATACTGACTTTGCCAAGGCATTTGATAAAGTATGCCATTATACTTTGTTGTGTAAGCTTTGGGAACTCGGTATACATGGTGATCTGTTTCGATGGATTAAATCCTATGTCGAAAATCGCACGCAGTCAGTGGTAGTCTTGGGGTTTACTTCGCGCAGTAAATATATAAGTTCCGGCGTCCCCCATGGATCTCATTTGGGACCTTTATTGTTTATTCTATATATAAACGATATTATAAAATCGATTTCTCACTCTTGTATACTTCTTTATGCAGATGACGCTAAAATTTACAAAGTTATTCGTAATAAAAATGATCGTGAACTACTACAATCTGATCTGCTAAGCTTTGAGAATTTCTGTAGGGATAATCGTTTGTTTTTGAATACCGATAAATGTAACACAATAAGTTTTTCTAGACAACAAACATTGTCTCACTTTAATTATAGATTGTGTAGTAAAACTTTAGTAAGAGTAAATGAGATACGTGATCTTGGAATCATTATTGACAATAAACTCTCTTTTATACCACACATTGATCATGTCTTAGCTAAATCATTTAAACAATTAGGTATGATATTGCGAATAGGGAAGCCCTTTAAGAATACTTTGACACTCAAAATCCTTTATAATAGTTATGTACGTAGTCGCCTTGAGTTCGCGTGTGCAGTTTGGAAACCGTTTTATAACGTTCATATTAATAGAATAGAAACATTACAAAAGAAATTCGTTAAATCTCTTGATTTCAAATGTGGTTTTGAATACAAGGACTATATATAATCTTTAAATCGCCACAAGATGCAATCTCTTGAATGCCGTAGAGATTGTGTTGACTCCGCTCTATTGTATAAAATAATAAATAATTATGTCGATGCCCCTAACCTACTCAAAATTATTCACATTAGAGTTCCAAGTACCAGAGAACGCCGATGCCGTCTTAAGCATTAACATCTATTCTCCATCCCTCGTAGTAGGACAAATTATTCGAAAAATATGTTTATTAAACGTGCATGTGCAATTTATAATGAAAATATGAAATTAAAAGATATAGATATATTTAACTGTACTATAACTTCATTAAAAAAGGTGTTTAAAACATAGAGTAAAGTAGAATATGTACTTACTTGTCGTGCAAAATCGTGTTAGTTTTAATTAAGGAAATTTGAAAATTCTGGAAACTATAGGTCTAGAAATAAGAAAATAATTTGTGAAAATATTTTTGTAAGACTGTTTGTTTCATAATAAATAAATAAAAAATATGAAAGAGATGTCATATACTTACCTACTACAGAAAAAGTGACCAAGGCGGGGGCCTGACCACCGGGGGGTGAGCAGGGCTGGGATCGAACCAGCGACCACCTGCTTTCGCGGCAGACGCCCTAAAAAAAACATGAATCAAAACATTTATTGCATTTTATAAATGATTTGATTCGTGCTTTAAAATTGTATATTCATTTAAATTAGATTCTGCCAAGAGCCATATTAATCTATATTAAATAGACAATGTACTATAGCGTTCAGAATTGCATGGGCAGTTTATGAATGAATTCATTCATAAATTGCCCATGCAATTCTGAACGTGTGTGTACATAATTAAGGTACTTTATAGCATACGGATTAATGCTGTATTGCTTAAAATCGCTTCGTAAATAAACCGTTATTTCTTATGTAAAAAAGGATGATTTTTGTGGGTTATTTTTAAGAGATAGATTAATACCGTCACGGACTTTTTTGTAGACCTTTTTAAGGTGTACATTACTGTAGTACATTATTTTCATCTATCTCATAGGGTGAAGCCAGCGTTTGCGATGTAAGCGTAAAAAATGAGTTTATTTACGTAAATCTCAATATTATGCATGTATTATAGGTGCCTACATAAAAACCTTTCTTTTGAATCACACTATCTATTCAAAAAACGGCATCATAATCCGTTGCGTAGTGTTAAAGGTCTCAGCATTCATAGAGACAGACAGCGGGAAGCGACTTTGTTTTATACTACGTATAATTATGTTAGTGATGATAATTACACATTCAATTCTGATTTGATGTCCCATATGTGTCCCAGTATTCAAACTCCGTCTCGTACCAATAACTTTTACAGAACATATTATAAAAAATTACTTCTCCGAAGAAATTATAAGATATCTGTGAAGTCTCTAACCCGCTTTGGGCTAGCGTGAGGCCTATAATATAAATCCTAAGATGCAACTATAACCAGCTATGATCTCTCGATCAGCCATAACTCAAACCAAACTAAGGCGAGATCCGCTGACTAGGGTTGTCAGCAACCGCGTCATACGTGAAATATGAATAGCGATAGCTAGGGATGCCAAATTATCGAGTAAGTACTATACGGTTTGTTACCTACGGTACGGTAACTTGAGGAATATTTGGCTTGCTTTAAGTAAGAGGTACCACTTTGTCGTGTGTTAATAGGGTTCATTTCTTTATCAATCTGAATCTGGAATCTGTGTATAAAGCCACGAATAAATACATTTTCTTTTCTTTCTTCTTTCTTTCTTTTTTTATTATTTTTTTGTATGTCTTTCCCATCACGGAACAATGGTGTTCCGGACCTTTGGGAGGCGTACGCGGAGCCGAAACCAACACGCAGAGGCCCTTTCGACAATTTAATGAAATGTAAGGGGTACACCGAGCGGATGTTGCACCTGCCCGAGTCATGGGACGCACGCAGAGGCAGCACCCGCGAGGGTGTATAGACTATTGAGATCTAATGGAATCTAAAATATACTGGACTATTAGGTGAAAGTGGTGGACTATGAAGAATAAAATCGGACGTCTGCCTAACAAAATGGTATTCAATTTTATTTCCGGCAGACGGTGACTCGCCCAAATAAGATGGGCCCCACAAATAGCGACATCTAAGATGGCTCGAGGGCAACACCGGTATGGGGGCTGGGGGTAGAGAGGTGTCACTGGACTTTAAACATATAGCCAACTCGCCACTTAGGTTTCCACATCTACCCTCGAGAACACAGCTCTCGCGACCCCACTCTGGACGGCCGGTTAAGGCAAGCCAGAGGCGGAGGACTTGGTCGGACGATGGAGTCCCCCAGGAGCGCTCAGGTACGTGGGGTCGCTACTCCCCAACAGCTCGCCACAAGCTGCCCTCGTTGACTGATTGCACCGGTCGAAACCAGTATAGTTTTTTATTATTATTATATGGCATAAGTAGATTTGCACCTTATCGGCTAGCGGCAACTTTTTACTAAAACCGATCACATTTAGGTAACTAATTAGAAGGAAACACTTAGAAATGGTCGCGTTTATTTAATTATTTACTACGACCTGACGTAAAACTTAATTATATTTAGTAATAAAGAACTGGAAAAGACGGCTTGTAGTAAATATACGCGATTTTATCGTTTTAAAGTAATTTTCTACTCCAGCACTTCTATCTGTCAATTAGATGACTAACAGCGAGGTTAAAAAAGTATACATTATAATGTTGTCTATGGTATTCCATAAGAACACTGCTCATATGGATTGTCATACAAGATTATAAATTTACTAAAACGGGGCTTAATCGTGTATAAACTTTGGAAACAAACCTCCGACGTTTCAAGGGCGACATTGCCCCCGTGGTCCCGGAGAAAGACTGGCTGAGGTTGACATCAACATCTTCTAGCTGCGCGGGTTTTACGAACTACCCGCACTTGGTCTTGATTATCAACTTGAACATTTTGCGCACTAGGGATGTGACTCTGTCGACACACTACACTCACGATGTCCGATTTTTGAGCAGGTGATATTCGATTACGCTTACATTTATCAATGACTGGATTCCATGTAGACGAGATGTTTATAATGTGTGAAAATCGTGAAAGTTTAAATAAGTGTCATACAAGATATTAGCAATATTGTTTTTGTTGTTTCTAATTTCTATAGTGGGCATTCGACATCTTCCACATACTGCCACCATTCGAAATTTAGATTTTTCCGCTATTTTAGCTGTCGTAGAAAAACTAATGTATGCAACAGCTCATAATTGGTTCTTAAAATTCGCGGGTCTATTATTACAAAACTCAACTAAGTCTCGTTTTGTAACAGCGACCCTTGAATTTTTACAACCTTTATCATATCACTGTTGCATAAACTACTTTTTATTTCTAATGGGACCACTTTACAAATGTATCATAATAAATGTCTCTGAAAATAAATGCTACAAAATAAAGCAGAGTATTTGAACCGTTAGACAAAAAAATAAAAAAAAATGAGGTAATTATATTTAACGTAATTATAGTACCTAATAATTACATAATTAGGAATAAAAGCTAGCCTTAACATTAATAAAACCGTAACTGTTACAGACTCCACTACACGATCACTAATTAAGAAAATTTTCCCGTATCCAATATCGGATTTCCTCCTGACCTTAATAGAAAAATACATTTTGCTAATACGTAAAAGCAATATCGGCCTAATACTGGCAATATCCTCATTGACACAAGCAAATAAAACAGTCGACATGGGTCTCCTATAAAATACCCACATTTAACTGTGTGACAGCCCTAGAGGGCTTATTGGGGATTCTGGTCCGGTAAGGTTTAGCAAAAAAGCTAGGGTTGTGAAAACTAAAAGGGTTTGCATGTATATTTATAATCTATTGCTAGGTACGGTGATTCATTATTTATGATGTGGATAAAGTAAATAAATAGTAATTTATTATTCAAGTGGGCAAAATTGTTGTTTAACTCCCGTGCTCATATTGAGACGAGCAAGCGAAAGATTCCAAAACTAAGGAACAACCGAGCGTGGCGAATGTTTTAAAAACTGGAATCTTGTGCTTACGAGGGTCTCAAGGCACGAGATTTGAACAAACTGTTCCGCCGAGTGTAAATACAATACAACCTTTTTCACCTCACTATACGTATCTGCCCTAACGTATATAGACGGCATATAAGGCTAGCTAAGGATTGTAAAACACTGTATAATTTATAGTTATACATGTATAAGTATTAGTTTATAATAATAAAATTTACATTTGTGTATTTATTTAAATTATTTTTGTTTCAGGTCAGTGTGCAACATGAACGAGGTAGAATATTTATAAGATGGCTGTCAATGGAACTCCTAATAATGTAAACAACCCCATATTGATCGTAATAACCTAACTTTTGAGTTTTTAATAAAATCTCCAAGAATAACTCATTTATCTTATGTTTTGTATTTTACGATAATACGACCATTTATTTAGTGTGAAAATACAAGGAGAAACAGGAACAAAACATATGACGCCGTTTGTTCACATTGTTAGGAAGTTCCATTGATGGCGAATTTATGTATTAATTCCTATGATGTTTGTTTTGTAAACCATCATTGATTATATAAATAAAGAGACACCCTTTTGTAAAACTAGTTTTTTTGGCAAAAACTATTAAAAAAGGTTTGACCAAATTTGCTCAAAATAATTTTCGTGGTAAGTTTGTCTTATATCCTATGTTCTTGAATTTTTTCACATTTTTTGGCGTTCATAAGTTAGAGCGGGGGGGCACAGTTTTTCAGACTTTAAGACTGAAAATATTCGAATAATCAAATTTTCTTACCGTTTATTTGGCACTATCTTTTGTAAACCACTCTGTCAGAGCCTACGTATTCAAGCGACGTGTCCGATGTGATGTACTGGAACTGGAGCTTCAGATGTGGTGGGTGTCCGACGAACGTCCCCCTTATACCGGTGAACGCTGGGACCCCTTGTTGCGACGTCTGCTGCGTGTTCTTCCTATGCCGAAGAAACTGAAGACATCGATGACGATGGCAAGGTGTGGTCAAAGCAGGGACCGGACAACCCTTTCCTCGCTAAAAGCCTTTCAAACGGCGTCCCTTTAAAACGACTTACCCAAAATAAGACTTAGCCGTTCGAACAGCTAGCCCATACATTTGACTAGCCCTTACCAAAATACTGACCGAACAATAAAGCTAGCCCTTTGCAATTGCTAACCGCTAACCTATACGTCTTGTTACCCTTATATAAGGGTTACCCTTATAATTAAGCGCTTTTTATAAAGCTTTCCCTTTGGCAATTTCATTCTTTATGAGGATGCCGCCAAACAGCGGCAGCCAATCAGCATCAGTTATTGAGTATCTGCTCTAAGTAGGTAACTATTTCGTTCGGTGTAGCACGTTTTTGGTTTACATTTACATTCGCTGTTTTTCTTCCAACTCCTCCTGTCGTCCGTCGCGCTACTCGCGCTGTTTAAATGTTTTTAATCGACTTCGAGAATTCGACGGAGACGGTTATGTACCTATTCATCTGTTTGTATTTTCAACCGACTTCAATATTCCTAAAGGAGGAGGTTCTCAATTCGGCTGAATTATTATTATTATTATATTTATTTTTTTAATGGATGTTACCTCAGAGCTCCTTCATTACTGAACCGATTTAAATTTTTTTTTGGTTTCTTAAAGTAGATGGTTCCAGGTTGGTCCCGTTTTTTTCAAAATCCATTTCTGATGATGGGATCCATGAGGAACTGAGGGAACTCCTCAAATTTGAAAGGCACATGCACATAGTCGTTTAGGTATTTTCTTGAAAAACTCGAGCATTTCTTTACAAAACCTACCAGTTTGGTGGAGCAGACCTGATGATGACGACCACGGATGTCAAAGAGGAACTGCTCTATAATTCGCGGGCCCCAGCTGTATCATTCATCTTTTGTTTCTTACGAAATGCCTTCGAGGTAGTCCTATTTGATTTTAATTATATTTCGATGATCCATCATCATGAGGAATTAATGGAGCTGATGCTGAACCCTGGCCTCATGGAACTCAGGTTTGGTAAAACTTACGAGTTCTGTTTTCGTCATTCAACTCGTATTAACGATCAATTAGGGGAACAGTTCTCAAGATGGAGCTGATGCTGAACCCTGGCAGTACCTAGTGGAACTCAGGTTTGGTGCAACATAGGCGAGTGCTGTTTTCATGATTCGATTCATATTAACGAGCAATTCAGAGGGCAGTTCACAAGATGGAGCTGAGCCTGAACCCTGGCAGTACCAAGTGGAACACAGGTTTGGTGAAACATAGGCGAGTGCTGTTTTCATGATTCGATTCGTGTTAACGAGCAATTAGGAGAGCAGTTCGCAAGATGGAGCTGATGCTAAACCCAGGTAGTACCTAATGGAACTCAGGTTTGGTGCAACATAGGCGAGTGCTGTTTTCATGATTCGATTCATGTTAACGAGCAATTAGGAGAACAGTTAACAAGATCGAGCTGGTGCTGAACCCTGGACTTATACCTAGTGGAACTCAGGTTTGGTGCAACATAGGCGACTGCTGTTCTCATGATTTGATTCGTGTTAACGAGCAATTAGGAGAGCAGTTCACAAGATGGAGCTGATGCTAAACCCTGGCAGTACCTAATGGAACTCAGGTTTGGTGAAACATACGCGTGTGCTGTTTTCGTTAATCGACTCATGTTAACGAGCAATTAGGAGAGCAGTTCACAAGATGGAGCTGATGCTGAACCCTGGTAGTAATAAGTTTTAAATACGATGTGAGAAAAATTTAACAAAATAAAAACATAAATTAGCAATAATTCGCTTACTTTAACTTATACCGGGAAGTCCAAATGTATGTTCACCGATTACTCCTAGCTCCATCATCCGATTTAGGTGTTTTTTTTACGAAAGGTTACCTCCGATTTCAAATCAGATCCGTGAGGAATTAAGGGAACTCCTCAATTTTCAAATGCACATGTATGATGATTTCGGTGTTTTCTTAAATAAATGAAGGAATTTCATGCGAAAACCATAAATTGGTAAGGTAGACCTGATGATGGAGACCAGGGATGACAAGTGGAACTTAGGATACATTAGCCGATAATTCCGAGCTCCGTCGTCCAATTTGAGCAACTATTTTTATGTGAGAAAAGAGTCACCTCCAATTTGGTCTGGTAGCAATTCGGTGCTGATCTGATAATGAGGTTAATGAGGAATTAAGGGAACTCCTTAACTTTCAAAGGCACATTTATGGTAATTTCGGTATTTTCTTAAGTAAATGAAGCAATTTCTTGCGACCATAAATTTGGCCAGGTAGACCTGATGATGGGGACCAGGGATGACACGTGGAACTTCAGATACATCCATCAGATACGTCCAATTTGAGCAGTCTTTTTTTAGTCGAAAAGAGTTGCCTCCAAGATATAGGATGTAGGATATTGGTGCTGATCTGATAATGGGATCCGCGAGGAATTAAGGAAACTCTTTTTTAAAGGCACATGTTTAGTGATTGCGGTCTTTTCTTAAGGAAATTAAGCAATTTCTTGCGAAAATCATAAATTTGGGACGATAGACCTCATGATGCAGACCAGCGATGGCATGTTGAACTTTAGATACATAAGCCGATAACTCCGAGCTCCGTCATCCAATTTGAAAAATTATTTTTTTGTTAGATAAATGTTACCTCCAAGTTGGTTCCATAAGAGCTTGGTTCTATTCTGATGATGGAATCCATGAGGAATTTAGGAAACACCTCAATATTCAAAGGCAAATTAGCAATTTTGGTGTTTTGTTAAGTGACATAAGCATTTCCTTCCGGAAAATTATAAATTTGGTGCAATATACCTGATGATGTAGACCAGGGGTGGTATTTGGGACTTTACATAGGTACTTAAGCTGATAATTCCGAACTCCGCCGTCTGATTTGACTTTTTTTTCTGTTTATTAGTAGTACTGCGTTGCTCATACTAGTACTTACCAACTAAAATAGAAAGATTAAACTTTTTAACAATAAATTAAAACCGACTTCATAAAATGAAAACTAAAATGTATTCATTTTTATTTGCTGTAAGGTTCGGAAAGGATGAGTAAGCAATTATATGAAGGTGGTCTATCGACTGATACGTTTGAAGTCGGTGCCAAGCAAAATAAACACATTTCTGGCAATAATAAAACTCAGCATTCTCTCTGAAAAATAATAAATATGATATGATGACGTTCACAAAACATGTTTTTTTCTGGGAGCTATATTCCCTTTCCATGATGGGCCATCCACCAAGCATGACAGCAGAACATACTACAACGTTTCTTCTAACAAACGGCACTGCATTCGTCCCCTGGCTGACGGAACAAAATAACAACAATAAATAGTTGATTTACTCGTACCCATTTGACCAACTAAATTCTTAAGAGCGTCATCTATGAAGTTTAGGAGACTTCGTAGCGTAGTATGATTCCCAAGAACGAAATAGTTAGACACATCTATTAAGTAGTTCTGAATGAAATATAAAGATGGCAGTGTAATAAACACAATATGAACGGTAAAATGTAGTTTAAACGTCTGTATTCATTTGTCCTATTAAGTTATTAAATTAAATGAGTGCACAATTTAATCCAAATACTGTCAGCCGATTTGTGTTTGAAAATAGATGACGCCAGTGTACCAATTTCATAACATAAACCATATACTTAAGCCCATAAAACGCTCATAATATATGTATATACTCCTGTTGCCCGTCAACCCGTTTTAAATTTTGCTCTTCGTTTGGATACATACTGTAGGTATAGTGACTATGTCAAATTTTAAAATGAACACACGGGAAAAAGCCGGGCATAGCAGCCAGGTAGAACCGGCGGACATGCCCGTACTTATAATTATGGCCTGCTAAACAAATTATAAATTTACTAAAACGGGGCTTAATCGTGTATAAACTTTGAAAAACCTCCGACGTTTCAAGGGCGACATTGCCCCCGTGGTCCCGGAGAAAGACTGGCTGAGGTTGACATCAACATCTTCTAGCTGCGCGGGTTTTACGAACTACCCGCACTTGGTCTTGATTATCAACTTGAACATTAAGCCCCGTTTTAGTAAATTTATAATGTGTGAAAATCGTGAAAGTTTAAATAAGTGTTCTGCTAAACAAATATCAATCAATCGATTTCCGTCAATTATTGAAACACACTACCTACTCTATCAATATTTGTACATTCTATTAAAATAAATCAATGATAATTTTTAAGAAAAACAAAAACCGACTTCAAGTGGCCTTCCCGGTAAAAGTTAAATTTTGAGTTAGTTTAAGTTAACCAGTTTCTTTCATCAATATCCAATTCAACATTCGAGTATACCTTTGAAAATTGAGGAGCTTTCTTAAACCTTTCTGAAAAATTCAATTTTGAGTTATTTTAAGTTAACCAGTTTCTTTTAAAAATATCCAATTCACCATACGAGTACATTTGAAAATTGAGGAGCTTTCTTAATGTTTCATGGCTTCCATCATTAGATCTCAAAAAATCAAATGGAACTACTTACCTTGGTCTTCAACATCAGGTCCGCTGCAGCAAAATGATGGCTTCAGTAAGAATATGCCCCAACTAATTATGAATACCCCCCAATCACGATGGACGTGGCGTTCAAATTTGAAGGTTATCTGAATTCCTCAAGAATAGGAGTTCTTCATCAGAATATTAATCAAATGAAAAAGATGAATGATACGACAACTCGGATGATACGTAGAGCGAGGTTTACCGACCAGTTCCACTTTGCCATCCCTGGTCTTCATCATCAGGTCCACTCCGCCAAATTGATGGTTTTCGTACACATATGCTCGAGTGTCTTAAGAAAACAGCCAAATAATCATGCATGAGCCTTTCAAATTTGAGGAGTTCCATCAGTTATTAAAAATTATCATTTATTTATTATTTATTTATTTATTTATTTATTTATTTAGTTCCTCATGGATCCCATCATCAGAAATTAATTTTGGCCAAGCTGGAACTATCTACATTCAGATAAATTAAGAATTTTTAAAATCGGTTCAGTATTGACGGAGTTCTGAGATAACAAACATCTAAAAATAACACACAAGAATTGAGAAACACCTTTTTGAAATTTAAAAGTCGGTTGAAAATTAAACCTTATTCATCTATTGCGGCTTCTATCACTCAGAAGCGGGCGAACATCAAAGAGTGCCGCCGCTGACGACGATCGCTTGCTTTCATGTACGAATAAATGTGCGTTTTATGCACAAGGTTGACGGTTTAAATTAGCTCGCCTTTACTATAAGGGTAGCCCTTTATAAGGCTAACCAATATGCAAGGTATTGGTGAGCGAGTCATAAGGGTTTCATAAGGGGATTGGGATATTGATTACTCATAAGGGCTACCGCTAAGATAAGGGCTTTAAAAGCAATATGAAAGGGTTTTGTCGCGTAAGGGTATGGTGAGTTAAGCCTTATTAAAAACCCATACAAAACCCTTTATAAGGGATAGCGGGCCGGTCCCTGGGTCAAAGTCCACTTCCACGATGATGCCGTTGTTGGCCAAGTCTATCCTTTGTCTTGAAGGCTTCGAAGGACCATATGTAGCCGCCGTCGGATCTTGGTCGACGACTCGTAAATAAAACTTCAAAATGAAGAAGACTTGGTATATTCCAATAGGTATTGGTTTACAAAAGATAGTGCCAAATAAACGGTAAGGTAGAAGTGAATTGTATGGATGACGATGAAAGAGTGATTTGATTGATTTTAAATAATGAGTATGCACTTATGCTAACTTAATCCTAATTGGCCGCGGGAAAGCGTATGTGGAGCGCTGCTATTGGAGCTTAGAAGAAGCTTCCGAATAGCAGCCGAGCCCGAAGGTGCGTTTCGCTACTGCACAAATATATTAAATATAAAAAAAGGTTGCGTTCGTAACACCGTCAGATCTCCATAGTGAGTATGTCCGCCGGGCATCCACCTGACAATTTTCTCATACATTTATCGGCAGATCTGGCAAATATGCACCAGCTGATAAGGGTTCCATTTTGACCATTGTGCCTACCCTAACTAATTTTTCATTAAATTTTTTGCAGGTTTTTGACGAATTTTCCTAAATATTATTGTGTTATTGTTATTAAATTTAGTCGAACCTTTTAAGTTATTTTCGCGAAGACATTTTAATAAAATTATCGTATAATTGTAAAGCACGAATCAAATCATTTATTAAATTAATATTGTATTAAGCAGAGACGTCTGCGAACAAAATTTACAATTTTATAATTGAAAGGAAAATTGAAATCTGACCGAAGAGAGGGCGTGGGTTCGAATCCTGCCCGACGCGGGGAACTTTTCCATTTTTCTTTCAATTATAAAATTGCAAAGACTTTATGTGCCAATCATGGTATCTCTGTGAAAACGAGTGCTGAAAAGGGCTCGAAACGTAGGGTCATGTTGTTAATAAACGCCATCAATCCGTCTTATCCGTCCTAAAGTATCTAATTTCAATGAATAACAATCGCGGAAACAGAAGACAAGATTATGTAATATAATTATTTTTTATTTATAATAAATGTATTGATTCATGTTTTTTTGTTTTAATAGTCAGACTACTAGGTATACAGGTTGATTATTTTATGACCGTGCAAATTTTTACCAGGCATTAAGTATCGATAATAGACGCCATTTCTGAATAAAAAATAAAGGTAAAATTTTCGAAAAAAAGTTGATGTTCGCATCAAAAATTAATAAAATATGGATAACCACGCGCTCTAGGGTCGCTCGGGGGAGGCGGACCGGGGCGCGGGGAGGGGCGCGCGCTTATCTATCTATGCGTTAGCGCGGTGTCCACAAAAGCGTGCTTTTTTAGGATAAGTTTCAGCTGCTATCTTGGAAAATTTTAGTACTGAAAGATACTGAAAGAAAAAACACGTACATCCTATTTTTAGCTATGAAACCCATTGTGAAAATTTGCACGGTCATAAAATAATCAGCCTGTATATCAATTATATATTGAAAGAGATGTAATTTATACTTACTACAGAATAAGTGACCAAGACCACCGGATTTGAATGAAATTTGGTAGGTAGGAAGAGTTCCTTTATTCTCTTAGACCCGATTTCCCAGTATATGCCACAATTTTGTCGAAATTAAGTACGAAATTTTTGTCGTGCATTGGGATTTTGTGTCTATCTAGAGTATAGAGTATAATAAGGAACTCTACCAAACTCCATTAAAATCTGACGCGAAAAAAACGTCAACAAAATTAAAATCCGCCCTAGAATGATAACTAAATTAGACTCCCGTCGTGAAAGTTGTGAAATGGTTTGGAATAATCCTTTTTAAAGACTTAAGTTACCTAACGAGTAGGAAATAGCTTTTCTGTTAAAATAAAATTGCTATGAAAAGATCCACGGAAAGACACGGAAAGAGATAGGAATACATTATTCAAACTTCAAAACACAGAACAATAGAATCGCAGTTAAGAAGATTTTAGGTTTAAAAAACTTGATTTATTATAGTTATGATTTAACTTCACGAGATGTGCATTGTCTCGTGTTAAGTTCGTGGCATAACGATTATTTAAGTACCAGGTTTATTATTAATTGAAATGAAACACTTAAAATGATTACTTACTTGCTCTCAGTCAACGTTTAACCCCGTGATAACTAGTGCCGTAAAGGGCTGGAACTCGAAACGTAGGGTGTATTAATAAACGCTATTTTAAAGTATTTCATTTCGATTCGAAACCAGTTTAGATTTATACATGGAAATATTCTTTAAAATATCCAATCTCAGAATTCTCAGTCTTTAGGTGTAAAAGTGTATTAGGAGCTGCAAACGGTTTCGAGTACAAACAGCCTCCTATACCTCTACACATCTATGTGCCCAACCCTTAACCGATTCCGTATACGTAAACACGTTTCTACATAACGACGACAGTTACGCATTTTAGAGCGATTTTTGAATTCGGAACAGCCGTAATGCGAGTTCTAATGTCGTTCGAATGGCCTCGCGTCAGCAGACCCCGGAATGGCGCGAACAATCGTGCCAATCCGCGCTGCCGTGTCAGCACCGACGGATTGTTTGCCCGACTTTACAACTTCGTCGCAACACGAAAACAAACGAATTTGAACCCTATTTACAATACATTAAAGCGGAATTAACAGCATTGCTAACGCGGTGTTGCGGTCGCGTTTTTCAAACGTTTCGTTCTGTTCTAATTTTGAAAGTTTTCTTTTTAATTCGGAATGTGTTTTTATGGCATGTGATACAAAAATGGCTGCCGTTAAAATGTGCTTTTGCGTTTGTTTTCGGTAACCTTTATTGAAGTAACGGGTTTTATAGACATGATTTATTCAATTTTGTTTTTGACAGAGACTTCCAGAGTTTTGCTTGTGTCCTCTTTGTCGGGAAAAGGAAAGTTGGTTGAAACTCAAAATCGCTTTAACCTAGCTGACTTAGATTCTCATTGTACTGTCCGGAAAATCCGAACTTTATAATTGTTTCTTTAAACTAATGAAGAACGACAGGATGTCAATAAAATAAGACTTAACTTTGAATAATGTAATTTCGTTTTCAAGAATTAAGGGGTTTTTTTAGCCACTCGTGTTGGTTCTGGCGATCTTTCGACAGCTAATTAAAAAGAAAAAATGTGTCCCATTTTTTTTATGTACTTAGGTTAGGCATATTTATGTGTGTAAGGTACATAATTGTAATTATTTCTAAAATGAGTAGGCACATAACGCGTGCACTCTTAACTCATTCAATGCTAAGAAATAAATGTTGTCGTAGCGCTACGCCGTAGACGCTAACATGTATTTTCCGTGTTGTAGCGAAAATCGTGCGTAGAGGCGTGACGACAACGCGTCGTCAATAGTAATGAATGGATTAATGATCACTCAGAAGAACGGGCCGGGACGTCACCGCATCGGGCTGTCAGTTTTTATAGAAAGCGTCACGTGATTATTTCTATAGAAATTGATAGATCGGCACGATCTCCCGCCCTGTCCCGTCCCTTTCTAGTATGAGTCGCAGTCGCATCGCGTTTACAAACAGAATTACTCAACTTTGGGACCATTATATTTTAATAATAGCCCTTTTTATCGTGGAAATATAAAAGGGCTTTGCAGACAATGGAGTTTTTAGTGTGCTTATTTGTGTAAGAGGATTGTGGGTAAAACATAGACTACTTACACAGACACCGCATTATAAAGCCTTTACAAACAAAACGAGGTCACGTAAGCAGTATTTTATTTGTAAAATTTAACGATTCTGTCAACACAACCTAGTACCCGCCTACACCATTTTATACTAAGTATAACATTCCAGGTTCACCCCTGAAACACATTAATTGTAAATATTTTTAATTTACGCGAGTTCAGATCGTAAACGTTTGTGCAACTAAAATAAGCGGTCGCGCGGGCATACTAAATTAGTACGGGACTGCATAATATTATCGTTATCAATGGTGACCGATAGTTCTCTTATATGCTCCATCTAGTGGTTGAGGTCTGTGAGTAATACCTAGAGCAGTGATTTTCAAACTTTTTCCTGTTGTGACCTAGCTTGTTAAAATCTGTATGAAAGAAAAAATTAACGACCCGCCCCTTATTGTATTTACCCAGTGTTAGTTCTTACTAAAGCTCGACCCCCTAACAAAAGCTTTGCGACCTACTGTGGGGTCGCGACTCACACTTTGAAAAAGACTGACCTAAAGTAACATTACGGTTAATTCACGTATAGGGGGAGGGAGGAGGTCTACCAAGTTCGACATGCTCTAACAAAGCGGAGGGAGGGGTTTCAAATTTCGTGACGTCACAAACAAATATAAACTCTAAAGTAGGTACAAAACATTTAAATCTTCGATTGTTAACAGATGTTTATATATTTATCTAGTTGCAAATTTGACACTAAGCATACCTATTGATAGTACTGATAAATATTTTTGGAAGTATTGTTTTTTTTATTTTTATAAATTGAAAGTTGCTACATATGTCGTCGCACCAGGGAAGAAGGGGTAATGTGACCAGATGGTCACAGATATGACAAGGGAAGGAGGAAGGGGTCATAATATCATAAAATTTATTACGTAATTAATGGATGAGCTCTTACAACAGAAAGTGACGCTGTTCGCTCGTCCGTCACTTACAGACTTCGCTTACTCCTATTCCGAGCAAATTGTTACAAACTTGGCTGTAACTAGCTCCAGCTTAATCTAGCTCAAAGGTACAGTCGGCTGCGCAATTAGCCGCGCATTGATCCGAAACCTGAAGTACAGGCTGTATAGATAAGGAATTCGAGTGGGACATAATTTGAGGCATTGAAGCTATTTGTGATCATAAGAAAATGTTACTAGCAATCTCCTGTATTCACGTGAAGAGGTCCATTATTACGTAACGCAGGGGAGTGTTATGAGCAGGGCCCGTCATTTGCATGCCGATAACAGGCAAATGACGTCAAGCTCAACATCATGTTTTAGGTTTTACTTTCGAATGAATAATGCTGTCATTGAATAGTGTCAAAACTTTTACGTTCGACGTTAGAACCGAACGTTGATATTCGTCATTCATTCATCTTCATTATGACGAAGCGGCATGAAAATTACGGGCCCTGGTTATGCGTTTAATAGTTTATATACTGTGGTGGCCAACTAATTCGGGACACGGTTTTTTTTATCCGCATTCCACTAACGCTCCTAGCAGTGAATGCCATGGAGCTGAGTGGAAGATCTACACCTAACAAGTCGAGCAAAACAAAGGCTAGGCCGTAACATCCTATTCTCAAAGCATTTCAGGCCGCTTTCAACCTCCTGTAATTTGGCTCTGGTTAAAGCTAAAAACCTGAATTTTCAGTTGACTATAGCATGACATAGGTACTTTTTTGTCCCGCAGTAAGCTCAAGAAGGCTTGTGTTACGGGTACTTAGACAACGATATATATATAATATACAAATTCATAAATACATAGGAACTTACTATACTAACTATACTATAGTCGATATACTATCCTATCTATGAGTTCTTTATTTATGATACAATTTGCATCGACAAAAACCTCAAGCAACACATCTTAGTCCTTTTCATAAATAAATAGCTATTTATACAATTCGAGCCCTTTCTTACTTTCTTTGAGCTTTTGACAACTCGAGGGCCCTCAAAAAGCACTCAATGAGCAAAGTGCGTAATTCAGATAAAAAAGTGAATAAGTAAAATGGAACACGGTATCGGAATAAAGCTATTTAGAATTTTCCGGTGACTTTTTAGTTGATAAAGGTGAAAGACTTTCAAAAGACCTTAGAGTGTCCGCGTCTTAGAGAAATGATGGTTTTGTATGTATTTACCGCGGGATTTTGATGGGAAAGATCTTAAGTAAATGTAAAATGATGTCCTTTTGAATGTTTACTTGGCTAACGGAGCTAAAAAAGAGAGTATCGGAGGAGGTTTATTAAGTAAGTATTTTTCACCCGACTGTGGCGAATGCATCGACATTTTAAATGGTATGGTTTAATTATATGTTTTTTTTTTATAAGGATTTTATGACGACCGGTTGGCGTAGTTGGTAGTGACACTGCCTGCTAAGCCGATGGTTCTGGGTTCGAATCCTGGTAAGGGCATTTATTTGTGTGATGAACAAAGATATTTGTTCCTGAGTCTGGATGTTTTCTATGTATTTGTATATTATATATATCGTTGTCTGAGTACCCGTAACACAAGCATTCTTGAGCTTACTGTGGGACTTAGTCAATTTGTGTAAGAATGTCCTGTAATATAATATAATATAATATATATTTTATTGTTATTCTAATAAGTTTTATTTTTATTGACACATGTGTTTTGCCTTTTTGTTCCCTTTTGACATTGTCATTTGAACGTTTTTTTGTTGTTTGTTACACCTACCTATCAGCTATGAATGTATGCCGTTTCCTGTCGTTAACCGATTTCGATAAATTATATGTCATTAGACAGTTACGTTTTCCGTTGACAATTTATATTTTTTTATATTTTGGTTTATAAATCAATAATTTTTCACTGTTAAAAAAAATATAAATTGTTTAAGAATGTGCAAAATTGCAAATTGAAATTGCGTTTAAATTTTGCCCCCTCTTTTATCGGACATTTTTTATTAAAAATAAAGGATAAATCCTCTTTCAATGTGTATGGGTTAACTCTGTTTATAACTATTCCAAATTTAAAACCGGTTGCCTTAGTAGTTCTCGAGATATTTAACGATGTGACAGACAGACATACAGACAGTCACAACATTAGGGCTCCTTTTTAACTTTTTTCGAACGGAACTTTTTTCCTGCAACGTTAGCCTGCTAACTAGCCAGGAAGCTAATGAATAAGAAACACGTATTTCTAGCTAGGTGCTTTTAAAACTAATAACGGTTTGCTAGAACTATCTCAGTTGGTACTTATTAGAGTTGTTAAAGTGCCGTAAAGTGTCCACTGGTGGGCAATAACTTAATTTAACGATAGATTTCTGTTCACTGTTTGATTTTTATTTCAAGTTAATGAATATGTCTTGAGTAATATCTTCATTTCGTCCATGTAGATGTTGGCGTTAGAACTAACAGCGCAGTTAAGATCAAATTTAATTTAAGGCCGTCCCCTATCCCAATGACCTCGGCGATTTGAGCTTTCTTCCCCTCCCGCTTCCTTTCCTCACCGGTTATACAATACGTCAATAAGCATAAGTCGTCACTTAGGAAGAGCTGCTTGTACTAGGGCGCAACCCTGTAAACTACTAGTGCCATCTTACACGACTGGCCCCCGTCGCCCGCGCAAGCATCTCGAGCCGGCGTTTTCGGAAAAATGCGTGTAAATAGCTTTTTCTCAAAAAGTACAAAACCTATCCAAAAATCAGTAGATGCGTTTAAAGTAAACATAAATATATACTGCTTGTCTTAGTTTCTTGTACTTACGACGCATAATAAGGGAGCAGATACAGATTTAAGGTAGAAAAAAGGGTTTACGGTTATTTTTTTTTCCCTTGATGTATTATGTTTTTCGACAATTTAGTAGAACCAAATGTAGACCAAATACCTAGCTACATTATATGTATATTTTTTTCAAGCGTTGTGCTTGGAGCTGAACAAAGCCTATTCACTTTAAAAACAGTGAAATATGCCGGGTAGCCCCTTAAAATAAAATTAAGCAAGTGCATTTTTATTGAAAACATAAAGATTTTAAGTTCAATCGTTTAAGCTGCGAGGTGTCTACGAGTATTAGGGAATACAATCGTTTTTTTTTTGGATGAGAAAATGTCGGTTATTAACCGAAACTGCGGTTTTTTCATACAATATCAGGTTAATCGTTGCGTCTAGATACGCAATGATTAACGATAATGATTTCAGGGTCGTGTTACAAAGACAAAAGTCAGAAAACAGAATAAAAAACTACATCGGTTGATATTAGACATTAGTAACTCTCCGTAATTATTTTTCAGACGATAAGTAGAAAAACATATCTTTCCATACAATTTGGTCACCGGACCGGTCATTGTGGAAATCTTTGGGGGAGGCCTATGTCCAGCAGTGGACGTCTTTCGGCTGAAATGATGATGATGATGATGATGGTCACCCTAGTCAATATGACGTCTTGTCGTTTCCGATACAGTGTATGTCAAAAGTCATAGGGTGACCATGATTTGCACATACTTTTTCACTTACTTAGGTTATGATTCGTTTTATAAGAAAAAATAATTAATCCTGTTTTGCTACTTCCATATAATAATGTTAATACCAGCAGAGTCGGAAATGATTCAAGATTATGAGTACTACCCCAAAGTCAGCCTTCAAATATGAAGGCTGACTTTGGGATAATACGCTACCTACAGTTAAATACATATAATATTTATTTAGATAAGTGTTAAATTTTACCAAGATATACTGTAAATTCAGAGGTTGGGCTTTATAATTTTACAACTTTTACAACTTCTTAGGTTTTAGAACTTTTCGCACTAAACAACACCTGGGGCCTTACCATGATGTCTTAACGCGATTCAGTTGACAACCTATACTGAGTCGCTTCCATACAACTGAGCCTAAACTCAACCTAAACTGAATCACGTTACGCGTCGCGTTACCTATCTGGCAACATTGTACCAATAAAGATTTAAAATTCGTCCGTCTTATTCTATTTTGATTTATGGGCGGGCCATATTGCTCGAAGAGCCGATGTCCAATGGGGCATTAAGGTTCTCGAGTGGCGACCACGCGTTACGCTGGTACGCACCAGAAGACGCAGTGTTGGGAGGCCGCCAGCAAGATGGACTGACGACCTGGTGAAGGTCGCGGCAAACCGCTGGATGGCTGGCAGCGCAAGACCGGTCGTTGTGGAAACCCTTGGGAGGCGACCTTTGTCTGAGGCTGATGTGATGATTCTATTTACTCTTTGTCCAGCAGTGGGCTTCCATAGGCTAATATGATGATTCTATTTACAAGTTTTGCTCATCTTCTTCTACCAAGCGTTTCTCGGCTTATGCCACGATTCAGCAACTAATTCCAAGATTGGGCGTAGGCGCTAGTAGTTACAAAAGCGACTGCGATCCGACCTTCCAACCCAGAGGGTAAACTAGCCCTTATTGGGATTAGCGCTTTCGTTGCGATGTTTTTCTTCACCGAAAAGCGATTGGTAAATATCAAATAATATTTCGTACATAAGTTTTCAAGCTTTACTAGCAAATAGAATGCAAGAAACAAGTTAATAACTCAAGAAAACTATTTAAACTGACAGTTTGATAAATGGCACAAAGTTTCCGGCCCTTACGAATCAATCGGCAAAAAGGGTACTGTGAAAGCGTCATTAAGAGAAGGCAATTTCGCAGCGGACAAAAGATAATACATACAATATACGCCAAGAAACAAAATAATGACTTTTGACTTTCTCAGAAAGAAGGGAAAAATGGAAAAAATCATGACCTTGGGTGGGACTGGAACCCGTGACTTTGAGGTACCAGCTCACTCTTCCAACTGAGCTACCGATACCACACCCGTGGCCCCGAATTTCTTCACCATGCGCTTTCTTAATGGGAAATTTGATACCTATCGTTCGCCCCCGTTTCTGCTTAAAAGTAAAAGTTGACTTTTGACTTTTATGATACATACTAGTTATGTATTCCGTAGCGTGAGTTTATACGCCACTTTCCCCAACGGGGGTCGCTAACCCAGAGTTAACGATGGCTTACATTAGGACGGGACATTCTGTCAATATCTATAGAAAGAATCACGTGATAGCTCGGAGCTCTCGGATGTCACGTGACGTGTTCTATAGAAACTGACAGATCGACATGTCCTGCCCCTTTCTAGTGTGAGTCATCCCGCGTTCTTTAAGTATGGAATTTGTGAGCTGACTCAGGGTTAAGTGGTTAACACCGGTTAGTGCAAGTGGCTCTTATACTGTATACTTAACACACACAGGAACATTAACATTTAAACTAACTTATAAATAAAAAGCTGGCTCCAGCTCGGTGCCCTGTGGCATAGTGCCAAGGAGGCTGCCGGCATTGCCGCGCTGGACGGCAATACCAAGGCGTTGCGCTAGCTACGCGCCCGCCCTCCTATCGCCCGTCGCTTCCACGAGACGCTTTGCTATGTCTTAGTAGTATTTTGACATTGGGAACTTCTTACATCTCCAGTCTTTATTTTGAGGCTCAGCCTCTAAATCTCCAAATTCTATTAGTATTTTATTTTTGACGTCCCAAGATTTGACGTAGTCACTAGTTTTACGAAATCCATCGCCATTTGACCTTCCAACCCGGAGGGTAAAATAGGCCTTATCGGGATTAGTCCGGTTTCCTCACGATGTTTTCCTTCACCGAAAAGCGATTGGTAAATATCAAATGATATTTCGTACATACGTTCCGAAAAACTCATTGATACAAGCCGGCAGGATTTGAACCCGCGACCTTTGGATTGAAAGTCGCACATTTGGATTGAAATTACAGCTCTCTGATACTAGTGGTTTCTAAGAATATCCTCCGAACGGAAAGACAGACTGACTGTAAGGGCTCCTAGTTGACTACGGAATCCTAAAAAACCGAAGAGCATGTACGAAAATGAATAAAGCTATAGGTGTGTCAAGATCATAGCAAGTGGAAATCCATGATATCTGCCTACTCTAAAAAAGTTTTGTAAAATGACACCGCTCTTTCGTCTACCTTTCATTTATAAGGTACTACCTACCTACCTAACTAGGGCAATATCTTACCAAAACCAGATTTTCCTATAGAAAAACGAAATTATTAAATCAAATTAACTTTAAAGGATGACTAACACTAGAAGGCTTGTGTGTTTATCACGAATATTTGTTCCTGAGTTATGGATGTTTTCTATGTATTTAAGTAGTTATATGTATATGTCTATTATATATATCGTCGCCTAGTACCCACAATACAAGCCTTATTGAGCTTACCGTGGGACTAGGTCGATTTGTGTAAGATTGTCCCATAAAATATTTATTTATATTTATTTATTTATTTAATAACGCCTTATCAAATTACGGTTGTTAATGAACTAAGCGAAGTAGGTTGTTTGGTTAAGTAGGTATTTTTTTCAGTGTACGCCTTCGGGAAACAGGCGTGACTGTTTGATTGTTTGTAACGGCCAAAACACAGCAGAAACTGCAAAAGTTTGTTTTTACCGCTTTTTTATACTCATTCTACTAAAAACATTTGTAACCGCTCGCGCATGAAACGCATATTTGTTTATCCCGTTCTGCCTCATTTAATTCTTTCGCTGCGCGGTTTTAGAGTTCCGTAAATAAATGTGTAATCTAAATTATTGCTTTTTTAACGAACCATTAGACTACTACTAGTTGTAGTTAAAAAGTTTATTACAAAAACGAGAAACTAAACAGCATGGCCAACAAATCTTTGCACGATTCGAGCGAGTCAATGGGGTAAGGAAAAATGTTGGGAGCTCACAAAAACAAAAACGCTATTTACTATTACAAACACCATATTCCCGATTTTTAGAATAGAAGGATTTTAACAAAGCAACGCGCAAAAATATTTGACGTAATCTTATTCGTGCCTTCCCCCATCACCCCATCGCCCATTGGTTGACCGGTGCAATCAGTCAACGCAGGGCAACTTGTGGCGAGCTGTTGGGGAGTAGCGACCCCACGTACCTGAGCACTCCTGGGGGATTCCATCATCCGGCCGAGTCATTTGCCTCTGGCCTGCCTTAACCGGGCGTCCAGAGTGGGGTCGCGAGAGATGTGTTCTCGCAACCAAAATGTTTGAAAAAGTCATTTTTTTTCGCGATGATGGGATTGGTCACATAGTTGTATGTGGGTGGTGTTACACCTTGTCTCTAGTGAGTGAATTTTCGTGGTCAGCCACAAAACCAATACATCTCACGTTGCATCACAATATTAGACCAAGACTTCGTGAAACAAACTTCACACAGAACCCGGGGGAAATACGGGTTTTAAAGCACACGTGCCCGGCTTACTCTGGCTGATTTATCCCTGACGCTTCGCTGCTTTGTTGTTCTTATTCTTTACCAAACATTTGCCTCGCGACCAGTTTAAAGTGGTATAAGACGTGAAAACTGCCGTTTTTTACCGTTAGCAAAAGACAGCCCCGCGAGAGTCAGTTAAAAATGACGTCTGCCATACAATAACCTTCAAGCAACACAGGGAAGGGAGTCGGCATACGTACCGTTTCCCCTCTGCCAAAGTACAAGCCAACCCAAACCCAATGGGCATACGCATGTGTGTGTTATGAGTAGTCCGTACACAAAAATAGATCGAAGTGTGCCAGATTTGTTAGTGTAGTTATACCATTTTCTATATGTTAGTGTCATTTTTTTATGGCAAACTAGCATACGGCCCGCCTGATGAAAGCGTTCACCGCAGATTATAGACGCCTGCAACTCCAGGGGTCACATGCGCATTGCCAACCCATTAAAATCTTGTACATTCCTTTTTTGAAGAACCCCATACTGTAATATTTCGGGAAAACCTCGGCAGTGATGTTATAGGTACTGTCAGTACAGATTGGTTTTTGTATGTAATGTGTGAGGAGTGTGTCTGTGTCCACGTTTCCCCCCCGCAAATGACAGAATTTTCTTAACGGTAAGATGTCGCTTTGACCACTATTACTTATTATGTGCATTGACGTCTGCTTCCCGCACGTATTGTTGATGAAAAGAATACGTGTTTTTCCCAACTGTTAGACTAAACCGTCTAAACCGTCTTGTACTAAACGTGCTGGGCCCTTACCATGACGTCGTCAACTGAATCGCGTTAAGACGTCATGGTAAATGCCTCTGGTATACTAGAGGCACATGCTTCGCAAGCGCTCACAATAATAACACCGCTGTTTAAATTAAAGAATGTCCCTTCGCTCCTTAACACCCAATTTTCGCGTTTACGTAACCTGTTTATTTTGCTGAATGTAGGGGTGAAAAGGGGTAATTTAGGCAGCTTTATGGGGTGAAATTTGTCATGTCATACGTGGGGTGTGTGTAATTGTGGGATTACAATATACTGAGGAGTATGAGTTTGAATAAAAACATTCGGAGTTATATGGAGCGGGACATTACAACCGTAGCGTAGCAATAGCTAACATTAGACTTTTTTTTTTAATGTTAATTATTTTTATTCAGCGAATGAACATGAAAAAGGTTTTATCTATGCACATATCATTATTACTCTAAAATGCGTTCAGTAACCACAAGCATTACCAACCAGCAGAAATAAACAAAACTGTAATTTTAACATTATCTCCTGTTGCTTGAATTTGACAGCTGCAGCTGTCAAATTCAAGTGGGTGTCTATTGTAGTATCTACAGATAGGTATTCACCTTTTCCACACCAAAGACGTATATATTGGCACCTCAGGTTCAACCCCAATGACCGATATATCGGTCACAGACCACAGAGTAAAATAAACCTACCCTGGTAAAGCATAAAGTTCAACTTCAGTTTTGACATTTCGATGACGTGGCGTCTGAGTGATAGCTTGTGCGTTTGACATGGCGTCGAAAAGGTTAAAACAGTTATCGTTTACACCAAATCAGTATGTTTTTAGGGTTCCGTACCAAAATGGTAATGCACTACATTCCTAAGACGGAATAGCACTACATTCCTAGGATGGTCAAGGAAGCCATTGAAATCATTAAATATAAAAACTTTAACAGAGAAGATGGTTTTCAGCTGCCGAAGGTCTGGTATCCAGTGATCCGAAAGTTCACAAATCGAAAAGAGACTGTTGCGGTAAGAAAAGCACGGGTTGATACTGTAAGTGTGGTGTGTCGTGAACGTGATCGAGTTTCAAGTGAGAAAGCGGACGGTAGTAGTGCCAGTGACAACACACAAAATAATCGAACCTGTAAGAGGGTAGATCAGGGGCAGGAAACTTAAAAGACCGTCCCATTCACATAGGAAGTAGCGACATCGTTCGTTATAGCAGTGAGATTTTTTTTACGTATTGCTTCCACATTGCACCACTAGATGGCATGATTTTTTAAATGATTCCATGACGAGTGAAAAACGTTTAAAATTGTGTATGATTTTTAAATATGTTTTTTTTATTAGTTCTATTACGCTGCTTTTATAACCATAACGAAACGTTAAGGAAATGGCGTTACTGACATTTCATATTTGAGAGTTTTGAAAATCTTGTTAATAGAAACTAGTGAATTATTTACTAACGAAAATGTGTGGTTAATAAGTGGAAGTGGATAATTAGTGGACCACGACTGTATGCATTATATTATAATATAAGTAATTGGTTACCTAAGTAAATAAATGTCATAGGTACCTTTTAAGTCTTTTACAATAATAAAGTAAGAAAATTACATATAATTGTTGTTTATTTTTAACTTTTTTAGTTTTTTCCTTGACTGTACTGTTAACTTCAATGAAATGTATCCATGTTTTAATCCTTATTGCCTTGCTGGCCTCGTGAAAAGGTGAAAAATGGATGCATCTCATTGCAGTTAACAGTACGAAAACGACAAATATGTGTAGTTATTACTGCGTACATGTGTGCACGCACACATACGTAAAAGTTAGTACTACCCATATAACGCTTGGGGCGCTTGTGTCAGCGTGTATCCAGGTTTGCTCGCGAGATGGCTCTCTTTCTCATATATATATATTATTATACTCTTTGGGGTAGATCGCTATGGCGTGTGGGTAGATCACAACTAAAAACTCGCAGCTCATCAGTTTACTCCGTGAACATGATGCTTGCAACAGTGTCGAAATATCGGGTGCTCAATAAAACAAACATACATGGTAATTATCCCGTTTTAATTATTAGTTATAATGCAAGCTTGTTACCATGTTAGCTTAAAATCGTATATTTCTCAAAGACTCCATCTTATTTGTTATTATATTAAATCAAGTATTTTTAAAAGACCCCTGCTACCAAATATCATACCAATATACTAGTAACTTCAATCTCGTCTCATTACTAAGAAGCTGACATTTAGGTATGCAATCAGTAAATGCTCTTTGAGAGCCAAATAATCCCCAGACATCTAGGCTAGGACTTAGGCGGGCTAACGAGATCTAGATCTCAGCAGTCAGAGGTTGAGAACAATTGGATTACGCTTTTAATTAAATCAATAGTCAGTGACCTTGCTTTGAGGCGGCGAAACTTCAAAGTATATTTGTGCTAATGCTTGGTAAAATATCTACCATATTGCTGGTTGCTGATAAGGTTTATTACTAAATGAATCTAAAAGGCAGAAGCCTTATCAACAACCGTTATAGTTAACACTAGTGGGTGGAACTTAAGAATTATATTTATCTCATTTAACCACCTGTCAAACGATGATTTTGATGGTTGATGATGATGATGATGGAGCGTCGAGAACAGAAACTTGCGCGCTCAGCGATAGTCAGAGTTCGACTGCCTGTTATGCGGTTCAGGTTTGATGATAAGGAGTGGGGAGGGTCATATAATATGCCTGGGTCTATAGACTACCTCCACGTGGTATTTTTTTATTAATATGTTGATTTTTGCAAAATCGACTTTTGGCCGCCTAAATCGGTCATATCTACGTCTGTGCATCGTACAACGTTTTACTACTCATTGTGCAAATAAATAATCAATAATTATTAGCGTAGTTTAGTGCACAAACCACAGTAGGTATACCGGGGTGAGCAGCGGCTGAGTGCAGCACAAAACAGAGAGAGTCAGTTTTGTGGTGTCGGTCGTGCGGAAAAGTACTTTGAAAATCCATTCCCGCACTAGTGCGGAAAATTACTATTTTCCGCACGATCTGGCTCCATTAGAAAACGCACTTCCCGAGCACATGCATTGTAAACATTTTATCTGTTCACTCAAGTAAGGAATATAACCGTAAGCGCCTTTACGTAATGTCATTTTGCTTAGAATGCATCTGCTTCAACTCAGTCCACTTAACTATTATATTGCATTACTAAACTTAGTTATTATTGAGATCTTGATAGCATGCACTATCAATTAATCTAATTGATCAGAGGAATATGTTCGGTTCAACGCTGAAACCAATTCGCGGATGAATTAGTTCCCGGTGATATGTTAATGGAGTGTTGTGAAATGATATCTATGTATAACCTAAATCATGAAAAATAACGGAAACAAACTAAGGCCGTAGTACCCGAGTGTATTAAAGGAGATGTGTGCGAAGAGAGTGGATATATTTATATTTATTTAATCATGTTCACACGGCATTACAGTATACAAAACCAATACACCGAGAAACTAAAACTAACAAAAATGTTTCATTCAAAGAAGGAAGAAGAAAAACTAATAATAATACAGCAACAACAACAGTAAACGGTAGGCACAAAATGCAATGGAAGAACAGAAGTAACATAATTACCACAAAACATAATATCATACAGGGACTGTGGGAGGCCTATCATCCATCACCTCACAATCACAATACCTCAGACACTCACGGTACACAGTCGTCCATCTCCATGCAAACAAGTCACAATCAGGTACTGACGTCAAGAGCGCATTCAGTAGTGTCAAAGCTCGAGGGAGCGGCGAATGTAAGGATCGTAGTATTTCGTACAAGCTTAACTCACTCATTACAATGTGTAATAATTAAAAAAAAAAATGCAGGTGATTTTGATTTTCTAATTGTGGTACACCGGCGGCCCACGTGGCCTGCCAGTAAAGTTTATAAAAATCTGAGCAGCCTGCTGGAATTCACTTGTTGTGGACGGCCGGCAACCCACATGGCCTGCCACAACAGAAATTTCGTTTGTTCTATGGAGCTGAGAGTGTTAAAGACTTGGACCAAATGAAGGAAATAGTAGAAGCTGTGTCGTTTCAAAAGGTCAAAGAGCTGGCTGGAGACTAACTCTTAAGGTTTATGATATTGCACCAAGGGCAGGGCACCTCTTTCGTTACACGCTACATAACTAAATTGTAACATATTGTGTAGATAAACTTAAAGTAGGTAATGAAATAAACGCATTTGTCTTTGTATGGTGATGAGTCTCACCCTACCCAACTGCATGTATTTATGTGTTGGTATGTACTTAATGGCATATGTATGTATGAAAGTAAATAAGTGGAGTATTTAGTGTAACGACGGTCTCAACGAGAGGCAAACAAACTTTGCTGTCAAGAAGTTTAATACGTTTAAAAAAATATCGCGTGAATTTTTAAATTATGGTAATTAAAAAAGTCTTACAATTAATGGAAATAATTTCTCTAGCAATCAACCACTAAAGTTGAAGTTTCGTAAATGAAGCACTATTTCAGTCGTCTTTTTCTTTGAAAGGTAATTAATTGGCTACCTAATTGCTGCATGTTGTACGTCTAGTTCGAAATCGGATTCATTATGAATTCAAATTGAAATCGCTTTCAAGATATTAAATGAACATTAATTTGCGGTGACGGCTGCACTCTCGTGCCATGGAGCCTTGGTCGCCCCTTAGTGTGGGACGCCACCTGCGTCGATACACTGGCCCCGTCCCATGTTGAAGGGTCGGCTCGAAAGCTTGGGACATCCGCGGACCAGGCTCAGACTCTCAAGCGCCGCAAGTAGGCGTTTTTAACGGACGAATAAGAATTAGCGGCGCTTGCTATGGAAACTCGGGTCCTTGGTCGTCAGATACTAAAAAAAATGTTAAGGAAGTGTCGGTTCGGCTAGTAGGCGACCCTATAGCGTGTTCGTTTTTTGCGCAGAGGCTGGGTTTGGCGCTGCAGAGGGGGAATGCTAATTTACTAACTGCTACGTTTAGTTTGTGTCGCTGCTTTTATCAGTTCTGTTTAGCACGTTGGAGTCTTCTGGGTCGCGTGCCGTCCATTTGAACAACAAGACCTTCTATGAAATTTTAGTTTCACGATAATTTATTTCAACCATATTCGCCATTTATAAATTATACGCTCTTTTCAACCGACTACAAAATTAAAAAATTCTCAATTCGTGTAAATATTTTTACTGGGAAATCTTCTACCATCCTTTGTTTTGGTCTCACAAATTAAGTAGGTATAATAAACAAACAAAATGTAAGCTCATTAAACCGACATTGATAACATCGTAATTACACTGGAGGACAATTTTAAGGTCCAGCGAAAACATAGGGCCAGATAATCTTAATTAGATTACATTTGATCGCGTAAAGCAGGGGTCCTTGGGTCTATAATTAATCTTGTATTATAGTACTTTACTGAGTCCGCTAAATAAATGGGTAGACTGATGTTAAATTTGAAGATACTATTAAATCCTAAAAAGCTTGTTATACTGAAAGGCATCGAACTAAACCCTTACATTTTCTATTTATGAATATATTTATTATACTTGTGACCGAAGAGTTGGTGGCTTCCTCGCACAACGTATCAGCATTGCGATAGAACGAGGAAATGCTGCCAGCATCCTTACTACAATGCCTCAAGGGCCTATTTTAGATTGAAGGTAGGTAGGTATTAAGTTAAACTTACTGTAAATGTTTTAAAAATAAATGTTTTATTATATCTTGAATCTTAATTTCTTTTTAAACCGGCCGGGTACCATATTTGACGTGTGTCAACACGAGCGTGGCAATCGCCCGACTGAGCTCTTCTGACATGCCATCAAACATTCCCGCAACCCACGCAACTATCTTTAGAAGACGTCTCAGTGAAACAGTAGACTTATACTGAATAGTCCTAACTAAAAAAACACAGTACAGTCGCTTGATTCACTGCCATTAAGAAGGTGCAAAAAAAGAAACCACAGTACAATCGCTTAGTTAATATACTTAGACCGGGTTACTCACGTCTATAAAGTCGAAAATAGCTCGACATGTTTCGGGACGGTCCGCGCCCCATAATCATGAGTGAGAAGCGCTTGCCGCGATTGCTCTGCGCACACTGCGCGCGACAGCCCGTTGACGTTGGACGTTTTGGTTATGCGTAGATCTTGTGGACGATTACTCACCACAGTGTATCGTAAGCCAACGCATACGGATAGGTACCTAAGGGCGGATTCACACCATCACCCTTGCCACTTGTTTTCTGTGCCTAAGACTCTGATTAACCGAGCCCTCAGTACGTGGATCGTGAACTATTTCACGTGAAGGGTGTATTGGAGCGTAACGGTTACAACTGGAGGCAGAGCAATCGGGTTGCGAGCGCATCGGCGCGTCCCCGGTCAGCTGAAGTGGAGAGGGTGCCTTTATACTTGCCTTACGTGAAGGGTGTGACGGATAAAATCGGACACTTGTTACGCCGTAGATATTGCATCAAGACGATTTTCCGCCCTCATATGCAGCTCCGACAGTTGGTGCGCTCCCCGAAGGATAAGGAGCCATTGAGTACCCCAGGGGTTTACATGATCCCATGCTCCTGTGGGAAGAACTACATAGGGGAGACTGGCCGCAACATTTCCACAAGGATTTCTGAGCATATACGCAGTATGAAAAATCGGGATACTCGGGGTTCTGCCGTAACGGATCATTCGATGGATTCGGGTGCGCACTATATTAGATTCTATAAGGTAACCGTGCTGGCGAAGGAAAAGTTTTTCATTCCGCGGAAAATACGGGAGGCTATCGAGATCAGTCGTCACCCAAATTTCAATCGCGATGGTGGGTGGTCAGTACCCCCTGCTTGGAAAACGGTTTTGTGTGCTGCGCCGGTGCTTAGTGTGGACGATACCTTAGAGTGTGACGTAGTAAGTGTCGTGTGCAATAGTGCAGTTGACAATATAAGTGAAAGAGACGGTAGTATCTCGCCTATACCGGTGCCGCATGCGCCTGCGCCGACCGCGCCCCCCGCGCCGGTCTGCCGGCGTGCTCAACGGGCTGTCGCGCGCAGTGTGCGCAGAGCAATCGCGGCAAGCGCTTCTCACTCATGATTATGGGGCGCGGACCGTCCCGAAACATGTCGAGCTATTTTCGACTTTATAGACGTGAGTAACCCGGTCTAAGTATATTAATATGTCTAATACTCACGGGAGTTTTCTATTTAAAATCGTATAGTTCACGTTAGATACCCAATAAGAGGTGGAGCCCCCTGCATATAAATAAGAACCCTAAAGATCCCACTTTTGGTTATTTTAATATCCAAAAATAAAGCATCGTGTACTGTGGTTTTCAATAAAGCTTGTACCAATTAATACTAAAAGCTACGAAATATTCGCTTTTTTGTCAGCTTATTCTATTTTAGAGAACCTTGTCCTATTTTTCATACCCGCAGGCGGCTTTTTGTTATTAATATTGATAGCTCGCATAGTTGTCCTTTGAACCTTGCAAACAAATTAATAGCACAAAAGGATTACTAAAAGGCACTTTCTAGTGCTTTTAAAATTCGTTTAAAACTATCAAAATGTTCAGGGCGGAGGTTCAATTTGACTTAGGACCGTAAAGCCATGAAATATTGCAGCACGTTGTAAGTAATACCGCAGAAAATCTCTTTTCTCAAACATGCTCAGGAATGGTCGCATTTTGTTCGCATATAGAAGACGTGTTTCCAATTCTCTAACCGTGGCGACCGCGGTCTGCAGGAGCGCGGATGCAGTGGACAATAATGAAATTTGTATGGTTTATTTTACTCCTAGGAAAAACATGGCCTACTGGCCCCCGGGACCTTGACCTATACGCCACCGAGCGCCGGTGGCCGCGCTCGTTTGAGAAAAGCACTCTATCTGCGTCGGCGGAAACAGGGATTGCCTGAGCTCGGCTATGGCCTGAACTCGTCAGTCAATCCCTTACTTTCCGTCCCTCGCCAATAATGTTCTATTCCTTCGAGCAATACCGGCTTCAAACATGTTGGAAGGGAGGACGTCAAAGCGACAACTTACCGCACATTCTGTCACTTTTTCAAATTAAATGATTTTTTTTTTTTTGCTTTAAACATGGTCATTACCATGGATGGACGTAATACTTTAAATGTATTTAGTCCCTCATGTTTTGCCAACACACGGAATGCAAATACACGGTTTGTGGGGGGAAGACACAAACGCACTTCTCACACATTACAAACAAAAAAACAATCTGTAACGATTGCAATATTAATAGGTAAACATTTTAAAACTAAAAACAATGATGTCTGCTAGTTACATTATCGCAAGAAATGATATTCCTGCGCAAATATATTAACTTAGGATGCCTGACATATAAAGTCGTGCGTAGGTAGTAAAGTAATTGGTAAAGTGTTACACTTTCATCTTATTGACGTAATTTCATGCTTTTAAGGATTAGAAACATCTATATATCCAGGTTGAAAACATGTTGACTTGAGTTTGCTAAATATAAGACACGTTTAGGAAATATATATTTTTAGAAACGTTAAATAAAGAAAGTGCCACTCCACCTACACCGAAAATAGAACTTTGAAAGAACCCTATAATTAGGATCAAATGTAAATTGTTCTCAGTAAATGTTACCGTAAAATGATGCTTCTTTGTTCCTCACTGGGCAGCAATGCTCCAAATGTTTTTTACGTCTTATATATGGTCAAGACTGTGTCAGTTTAGTCTAGTAACATCACTTTGGCTATTTATTTATTTGTATAATTTTTTTTTTCTATTTTTTTGATTGTTTATCGAAACTCTTGGTCCATGGGGTCCCAGCGCACGCAATTTTTTCGTAGAAATCGCGAAACGTCTGTTCGGCATCCTAAACCGCCAATCCTACAGGTTTCTCGTTTTACTTTAGGTTTTGAAATAAAAGACTTTTTGCAGTAAAAAAAACCGCTTAAATATAACCGAAAATAAGAAAAAATCTTGGCTAATGTCGGATTCAGAAGAGACGTGTATTTTCTTCTAAATCCGAATGGTCCCCTTATTTTTAACCTCACTAAAAATAAATCACTCAATGTTTACAGGAAACACATTATTGCATGCCTCGAAGCTAAGCATTCCGACCCATATAGTGGTCTAAAACATTCTGTAATCGGTTTGTGGCACAGATATATCTCTCAATAGACCACGCTATTGCAATTTCTGGAGATGACTTAGTTTAAACCACACATATTATCGCAGCTAAGCATTCCGACTTTCCGACCTATATAGTGATGTAAGGGCCACTTGTCCCAACCAGGGTTAGCGAACTAACCCAGAGTTAGGCTAAGCTGGCTCACCCCAGAACGTGCAAGTCACGCTAGCGCATTCTGTACTTTTTGATCAGAGACATATATCTATATAGATATCGCTATCGCATTTTCTTCTAGACCCCATTTTCGTGCTACAACCAATTCCTTGTAGAGATCACTTTGGTTTGAAAAATAGACAAATCAAAGGTTGTTTTACTCCATTTGCGACTTCTTCCGCCTCTCTCTTGTCGTTCCGTCACTGAGGATCATGGTTATCATCTGCTAGCTTGCACTTGGAGAATCTATTCCTGCTTATTGCTTCCTTTATAACCATGTAAAACTTAGAGAGTCCTTTACTTCATCAGTCCACCTGGTTGGGGATTAGCCACGAGCTCATTTACCATGTGCGAACCCTACTACAATCAAATTTTCGAGACTTAACCCTCCTATTCCACCACTTTTTCTTAGGTGTAAGATCTTAGCAGAGCTTTCGTGATCACTCATGCATCGCTTTTCCCTTACCTGAGCTTTGTGATGAGGGCTCTTGTTAGTGCCTTAATCTGATCCATCCATCGCATTCGCGAACGGCCTCACGATGTAGAACCATTGACTCGGCCCCGAACGACCAGTCTCTACGGAGTCTGGAACTCTCCGAGAAACATGTCTGATATAAGTGAGGAGTTTCCTTTGTACAATCAGCCACACAGCTATGAATACAGCTAAAGTGACAAAATTGTGTATACAAGACTTTATTGCCTGAGCATTAAGGTCGTGTATTTTGGGCACTTTGGTTGTATTCAGCTGTGTGGATCACTGTACTACGTCAGACAATACTGAGTGTTAAAACTTTTAACCTCGGTTTCACGCCGATTTTATTTAAGTTATCTAAATGGTGGCAAACAAGCCCACATTCCGCGCGATTGTGAGCTGTTTCCGTAGCATAATACCTGAAACGTCAGTTATTCAGTTATTTAAGGAATCGTCACACTTTTCAGCGTGGCGAAGTTGGGGCCTATTTTTTTAGTTTTGTGGGATCATACCGATCAGAAACTATATCGAGGAATATTGTTTTGTTTCCATCGAAATAATACTCGTAATATGCCCTTAAAAGTGACCCCTATGCTTTTTTACAACTTCTTGCGTTTGCGTGGGTCGTTTAAATCAAACTATGTCTGTGCTGCCTCTGCTTCTCTATTTCCCCTATACGTCAAACGGTTCTTAATGACTATGCAGTAAGGGCCATAATCCAAGGTTTGTGAATGACGCATCAGGGCACCTTCGTCAGTTTGTTTATCATGCCTGTTTTGTCGCGGTGACCTAGTTTGGTAAGCACATACGGAGGTATATTTTGGTGTCACACCTAGTTAAATTGGAGACTGAAAAATTCAGACCAGATTCAATATTTAAATGCTGGAAAATTTTATATCGACTTAAATCCAGTCGACAGTTGAAGTCGATATGAAATTTTATAAAATCTATGTAGTACTTCTGCCCGCGTCTTCGTTTGAGTAAAATGACATCAAAAACTGTCTACTTAATTAACAACGCCAAGCATTGTCCTTTAAATAGCTACAATTTATCACGTCCAATATTCAAATAGAAGCATTACATGAATTCAATAGTTCTTGAATAAATGTATGAATTTCTTCCACCGCTCAGTTATTTGCAGAAAAGTTCAGCGCTGAATTTCCGATGCCAGCAAATATTTAAGTGGATTCTAGTAAAAAAGGTGATTTTCCGCTGCGGTTGAGATTCCGATTTTTATCTTATATGAAATATTTTCTATCACGCTACTGGATTAAAATTTGGTGTTCGGAGAACATATTTCGGTCCGTCGAACACAATAATGTAAACTGATGAACCTAATACGTATATTTACTTGTTTGTTATCGGAGATTACACTTGGGTCTTTACGAAAATCTTGCATAGATTACATGTAACCCAAAGAGCGTTGGAAAGAAGAATAGTGGGAAACTCACTTAGGGACAGGAAAACAAATAAGTGGCTTCGGGAGCATAGTAAAGTCACTGATATAACCAAGAGAATGGCAAAAATGAAGTGGGAGTGGGCTGGATATGTGGCTCGCAAAGATGGAGAATGGAAGGTGCAAAAGGCTGGTAGAGTGGAGACCTGGGGGGGGGTCAAAAAATAGCCGGTTCTCAATGGGTACAGAGAGCGCAAAACAGGACTGAGCGGCAAACATTGAAGGAGGCCTACATATTTAATATATAAAAGGGCTAAGAAGAAGAATTAGAACAGAATCGAAAATTGTTTTATTTTCGATTTGTAATATCCCATGTATGACGTTACAAGTGTAGTGAGAAACATGCGATAACAATAACCCTTGTCTATTTCATTTCTATAAATCGAGTGATGGAATATTACGCAACTAAATTTTTCAATAAAATTGTCAGTTATCTTTGCACATTGTAACGTTGCAACATGCAAAATATTTAAGTATTTTTCAAATCTTTAAACTTTAAGTTCATAGAAACCATTAGGTATCATTACTTACCATCAGTATCATTGCATGGATTTCACTATCAGTGCAAAGACTGCTGAAGTCATTCGCTCATTTTAATATTATTATGATCATAGAACGAGTCTATCGCAAATATAGTTAATTTACCTAAATATACCTAGGTTTCGACACAGTTTCATGTGACTTATGCGACCAGGGGATCATATAGACAGAGAGTTAGCCCATATGCAGAAGGTTTTACACCAGAATGGGGACCAGGACCAGAAGAGGGAAAAGTATCCGGCGGCCAATAGGCAACCCCGAACCCGGGCCGTACGTCAAAGGAGTAACGGACAAACAAGTTGGAGCAGGAAGAAATTATCCATTAAGCCTGTATGTACGCCATTATCCAAGGTGGCGAATCTCTTTCGCAGTTTCGCATACATGTTATACCATTCCAGAATCCCGGTGTGTTCAAAGTCGAATGCAGTTGTGGAAGTGCGTACGTTGGCTAAACGAAGCGGAGTGTTCAGGAGACGGTAAAGAAACCAAATGCATAAGTCTGCAATAGATCACCTGCTTACTTCTAGATTGAATAATTGCATCGAGTTGCACAAACTCATTGAACTTGAACTTTTCGGTTTGAGCCGTAATCCCTTTAACGATGGTCTTTATAATCCAGGAAAGTTACGATATGCGAAACATTAATTTATAATAGCCTAATTTTTTTTTATACTGTTATTTGGGATATTCTAAGATACTTTATTTTTTAATCCATCTAACTTTACCACCGGAAGGAGGTTTAAAAAAAAAGTGCCAGAAAAGGGCCGTTTTTTCTTACCTTAAATAAAAATAATATTTTTGAGTCGTAAGCTTAGTATTAAAATTCTGTATTAAAAACAAAAAGTGAAATCACACAAAATATATACACGGAAGGAACCTTTTTCAACCAAATACATGAATTCAGTGATGTGTCGTCTAAGATGAAAGAAAAAAATAGTAATAAGCTGGACCTTCATTAAATCATCATAAAACTGTCTCGTGAAGATATTAATCTGAAAGTATTACTGGATAAACGTTTGTATAACTTATGCCTTCGTTAACGACATTTGAATCGCGAGAAAAAATACTTATAGAAATAATTTTCGATAGACTTTTTTCTAATAACGGAATAAGTCATATTAATTAGGTAATCACACAAATTAATGCATATGGTACAGAATTAAACTAAGTTTTATAAATTCATTAAATTACACTTTCGACATTGGACCCTTTTCTCTACCGGTAAGGATCTCTTTGCTTTGCGGCACGTGACAAGTGAATATACGCGGACGGGCGACGTGCGCGCCGCCGGGAAGACGCAGTCAAGGTCACACCGTTTCGCAAGTGAATCTTTGTCGCTGTTTTGGCGAATTCGGACTGTGAAAGCTTTTCTAATTTATTTGTATATACGTAAGCGATTCTTTTGTACTTTTAAGTTGTAAGTACCTACCCAACGAGTCATCAAATATAATAGAAATCAATAATTTGACTAAACCACGGAGATACATACTTACTTAGTAATCATAGGGTATAAATAGGTAATAGGAACTTTCTGTGTTGTAAATTGGAAAACTGTAAACAGAGCAGGGATGGGTTGAAGCACTGTTCTGAGCTTAAATCCATTCATGCTAAGTAAATTTCTACTTAACCCGTCGTATGCGTCCTTAGTACCTACTTTGTATGGGAAAGTTACGACTATGCGAAACATTAATTTATAATAGCCTTATTTTTTTATTTGTATACTTATAACTAAGTGATTATTTTGTACTCTTAAGTTGTAAGTAGTACCTAACGAGTCATCGAATATAATAGAAATCAATAATTTGACTAGTAACCACCACCTGACCAAACATTTTTTTATTGCATATTCGGAATCAGCGAATTTTTCCGCGTTGAATGGCCTGGGTCTCGTTGCTCTACGATGATTAGAAAAAACTGGACAGTAAGTATAGCAAAACGAATGCATTTTTTTTATCACACCTCAAACTAAAACACCAAAAAAATGGTATTTGTTTAACCAAGTCCAATTACGTCATTTCCATTATTGCTAAATTACCCCACCATGGTGGTTACAGCGGTCTCAATATGATGTCTGTTGCGGATACTGCGTTTTTGCGTATAGTAATAAAATAATGCTTGCACTTATAGCTTTAATCGCAAAATGTATAATCTACGGACGGTGATTACGACATTTTAAACGTTAACATTTTTAGAAATTAACAAGCCTTACGTCAATTTACAAACATCTAAAGAGAGGCACAACTACCGCCATTTAAACATGCATAGACATCGTTATCGCTAGTAAACAGTCGGTTAGCGATCGTGGAGTGATAGGTAAGTACGTAGTGTGAGTTTTTTCGTGTGGAGTGCAAATAACTACATATTCGTTAAAGACAAATGAGTAGAGGCAGGCAAATAACATGCGGATAATTCTGATGACAAAGAGAAATTCCTTCAAAATTATATATTTTTCTCAAACATGTTAATATAATATTGAGTGTCGGTTAACACAATATCTTGACATTATGTTTACACGATTTCAAGATCTGGGACTAAGAGTTTACCCACGAAAATGTGAATAATTTCCCTGCAGAGGTAAATCCCGTGTTTCTTTCCCAATATTTAGCAGATTGCTTTCGGGACTCAAAGAGGTCTCAGCAAAGTGTTTACTTTCTTGAGTTCTCCTATTTGTTCGGAGGAGATCCCTAAAGCCTTCGAAATGAGGAGACAGCTTCTTTTTATGGCTGCAAAGACGTTGAGGGTTTTGTGGGCTGTAATTGCTTTGGGCAGACTTATTTGACTGTGTTAAAGGAGACTGTTAATAACTTTCTCAAGGCCTCCCTCAATACAACCCAACGAGCTTAAGATCCTCAGCGAAATCAGAGTGATGGTTTACACTCTGCGCATCCATTGTTAGATGGAGTTGTGTGGTCACTACATTTTTATCTTTGGGTGTTAGGGCAACTATTTTATATGGTTCTGATGCTTTAGTAGTAGTTAGAGAAGTCTCAACCCGCTCAACGCATAGGATGACAATTGACATAATTATGAACCGAGCTTTTACCGGGTAGGTGGGATATGCTATAGACATGCACACTTGCACAGGCCAGGCTGTTGGCTGTCGCTAGGACAGTTACTGGAGCGGGTCTGCATACACTTTCGTCGCCACATTAAAGAAACCTTTTCAAAAGTGGTTCAATACGGGAGGGGTGGCTATCGCTACTTGCCTCGTAGTGATATTAGTGAACCTCATATAGCATCTGCGGCAATAAGGTGGAGAGTAATGGTCACGATGTCTTGCCGCTATCTGAGGAAGTTTTCATGCCAGCGTGCCTTGAGTTATATTGTTAAGCGGCCACTAGCAATATGCACCTTTGCATCCGTAGGAGCTCAGGGCTAGTCGTTTGGATTAGTCATCGTTATTGTAGTTTTTATTTTATATTTTAAGTAACACCATTATCCATATTAACACAATAATCATAATAACATAATTAAATAAAAAGTAAAATAAAGAAATAGTCATAATGTAAGTAACTTTGAACCTACATTTGTAGTTTAGTTGAAATATTTAGATTATCTTAGTTTCAAAGGTTTTTAAATTGTCTTTTTTCATAATAGATGTTTATTTAGAAACTTTTTTTTACCAGAAATATGAAGCTTAAGTTAATTATTATTTGCATGTGATATTTTATAGTGGGAAAAGAGCAGTGAGATGTATAAGAGATAAGAGCCCTAATTTAAATACGAAGTAAGATAATTCTCATAGCGGGTTACTCACGTCAATAAAGTCGAAAATAGCTCGACATGTTTCGGAACAGTCCGTGTCCCTTATTCATGAGTCATAACTGACTCATGAATAAGGACTCATGAGACTGGCCGTAACATTTCCACAAGGATTCGAGAGCATATACGCAGCATGAAAAATCGGGATACTCGGGGTTCTGCCGTGACGGATCATGCGATGGATTCGGGTTCTCACTATATCAGATTCGATAAGGTAACCGTGTTGGCGAGGGAAAAGTTTTTCGTTCCGCGGAAAGTACGGGAGGCTATCGAGATAAGTCGTCACCCGAATTTTAATCGCGATGGGGGTTGGTCGGTGCCCCCTAGTTGGAAAACGGTTTTGAGTGCTGCGCCGGTGCTTCGTGTGGACGATGCCGTACAGCGTGACGTAGTGAGTGTCGTGTGCAATCGTGCAGTTGACAATGGGTGTGAAAGAGATGGTAGTGCCTCGCTTCTAACTTTGCCGGCGCTTGCGCCGCCCGCACCCTCCGCGCCTGCGCCGCCCGCTCCCTCCGCGTCGTTGCCTCAGTCGAGAGCTGACCGCGCTGGGGCTCGCAGTGTGCGTAGAGCAGTCGCCGCGGCTACACGCATGACTCATGAATAAGGGACACGGACTGTTCCGAAACATGTCGAGCTATTTTCGACTTTATTGACGTGAGTAACCCGCTATGAGAATTATAATACGAAGTAAGATACAAAAATTACTAAGATAATTTTGTTTTATAACATTTTCATTGTGAGAATTTGACAATTAGTCATCTAATCAAGTTTAGTACTTTCATTGACTGTTAATGAAGTCAATTATTCATAAAAAACCATCATGATAATTCAAAGCACGTTTTTAAAATACACGTCAATAAAAGTCAATCTACATTTAAAGCGTTTAAACTAAGCAGCAAACCGGATTACCGGTTTACCGGTAATTTGACCGGATTTGGGGTCGGTATAAAACCGATAAATCAATAGTGAAACCGGGTTTTTACCGAAACTTGAATGAACTGGAAATTATTTGATAAAATTCACTTTCAGGACAAATTGAACTACAGGACTATTATTTTAATGAAGATACCTGTAACATTTAATGATTTTGTTCATTGATTGAATGATAGAAATACAAATAAATATAAAATTGAATTCGATTAGAACTATGCTATACCTACGTTCTACAAAAACTTAAGAGACAATCGTGTCACCTGCTCAGATTTAAGGTAACTTTTGAAATAGTGATTTGGTTTTATTCATCTATTTGAATATTTTGAAGTGACTCGTACAAAGCCGGCAAATTGTAAACTGTCATAGACTAAAGTTCATAATATATTTTAACAAATATATATATATATATATTGATGTAAAATATTGGAAAATATTGGTGGTAACGAATTATTCATAAAAAAACCATCATGAAAATTAAAGGCACGTTTTTAAATACACGTCAATAAAAGTCAATCTACATTTAAAGCGTTTTAATTTCACTGATTATTTTCCTTGTTTGGCGGTTAACACATTTAAGTTTTATGGAAAATCTACTATAATTATAGTTTGGCGGTTTCCATACATTTATCTGCTTCGTTTACTTACAGCGTTTCCGCGTAACGAAAATAAAAGTGCCATTACAGTAAGCGCCACTAAAAACGGAATGGAAAATGAGTATGAGATAAGATCAAATCGTAAAAGGTTTATATGTATTCCGAATCTGAAGTACTTAATTCAATTAATAAACGAAGATGTTATGATTTTCTTTTTCAAAAACCGGAAAGTTTTTTGGCTCTCCTGTACCTAGTTTGCGTTTTGGCGGTTACTACGTTTCCGCTTTTTGAACATAAGTAAAAACACGTTATTGTAAATTTACACGCACAAATATAGGTACATTTCAAAGATTAAATTTAAACGTAAAAGCGTTTACTCAAACCGCGTGTGAAAAAACGCCTAAGTAGGTAGTTTTTTAATAATTTTGGAGGTTAAGTTAAATAAATAACTTTGATTCTTTTATTCTATTTCAATGGTTTTATTGTTCATTGTTATTTATAATAATTATGTTGTCGTCGATTTTTGACGAAGAAATTACTATTCATTGAGCCCCACCAAAATTAAGTGCGAAATTCGAAAGTAAAATTGAATGGGCTCTAAATTAATTGATGGCGCAAATGACAAACGAGATGTCGGAAGGCATATGGCTACCCAAAATGCATGCGTGTTTATTTAATAAAACGATAACTGTTTAGACTAAATTGGTTTCTTGTTTAAGTGAAAACTGTGTCTGTCTATCTAAGGATATCTAAGTAGGCATTACAAAAAATTGTAAAGAGGTTATAATTGTCATTGTCACAGAATAACAAGTGCTGTTCGTGTTTGGTACATTTTAGAGTGCGACATATTTATACATCATGAAATATTTATGGATCATCTTGTTTTATCGTTATAGACTAAATTCGTGTTGGAATCACCACGAACTAAATAGCAATATTTGTGTTAGATATATTAATTCGTCAAGTTAACCTTTAGTTTCTCTAGAAATAAAAGAAGGTATCATATTTTTGGAGATTTTTTTAATTATTTCATTGCATGTTTGAGAAAAGCACTATACATGCCTTGCCGTGAAAAGGGCTTTAACGGCTTCGTATGGTTATCCGGCCTCGCTAACGCTCGGCTCGTCTATATACATACTCACCCGTTAAGCCCTTCTTTCCCGGCGTCTGCAGTAATGTACTATTTCTACAACAAAAAATTAAAACGCCTATTATTCGCCGCTTTAACTTTAATTAAACTAAACGTGTCAGATCTTGCCTTAAATCACCGCGCCGTATGCGCCATTACCGGTGTTGCCTCACGTTGAACCAAAAAAACCTCATCGCAAAGTGACAAAATCTTTACATGAAATTCTTAACGCAAACTTAATACAGGAATGAACAAATTTCGTGTTAGGTAATGGCACTGAATTATTATAAAATATAACAATTTTACTTAACCCAATTAAATGTCTTAAATTGACGACATAATACGCTTTTTACTACATAAATTACAGTGTATAGTGATGAAATATTCCATGAATTTTAAAATAAATCGATACATATTGGTGAACATAAGTAGTAATTTGCAAATTGTACCTATCGATGTCTCAACAATTGTATAAATATAAGATAAACCAGCGTTGGCAACACTGGCCCCTGCGGCGCCGGCGAGCCAAAATTCTTTCGCCGCGGTCGGCCATTGCTCGCGACTAGTGCGCGGCAAATTTAAAGTAAGGTTATGAGGTGTTTGTAATAATATTAATACCAATCCATTTAATAAGGCGATTTTAACCTACTTTAACTTAAAAGTGCTCATAGTGAAAATCCCAAAACACATTTTTCTATTAGCATTTTTTTACTGACTAAGATTTAACAACCCCATAAAACCCCCCTTCCAGAATACTTACGAGTGTGATTTTCTTGCAATAGATGTCCGAATTGAAATATATAAATACTGAAAAAAATTATAAGTAATTACGATATTTGGTTATGGAAATATGCACAATAAAATAATGACTCGGGATTCATTTACTATAAACAAGGGATACGTAATTATTTTATGACCGATTCGTGTCATATAATATAAAGGAAATATAATTTTACTAGTGTGAAGAAAAAAAATGTTATAATTATTTTTAACACAATGTCCTTGATTTTTTTAATTTAGAAATATTTTTAAATAATTGTAAATGACTTAAATATATTTGGATTATATGTCGACGTAATAACTATAATTTATGTTACGTCCGTTACGCCGAAAAAATCAGCTATTATGAATTATTTCCTGTCTGCCATACTAGCGGTTCGTAAAATGACTGGATTATTATGTTTTATTGCAGGGCCTCAAGCTACCAATTTGTGCGCGTGCCAAAGTAACAATATAGATATGAAACTAAGCGTATTGCCGTAGTAAAGCTTCATTATAAATAGTTATTAAAACCAAAACCTTGGCGATTCTTCACAACAGTTCCACCCGTATGTTCCCAAAATGATCCAAGCATCAACCACTAAATCAACGGGGAAATTCACCCTTTAATCGTGTTCGGAATGCATGCCAGTGCCGTAAACTGGTGTCGTTTTCCTTGTTCTATTGTTTTCAAAACAAGAGTGATTTCGCCAATTTTGGAGATAATACAAAGCTAATTGAGAATTACCGGCTGAGAGTGACATAATTTTTATTTTTTTATTTTTATTTTATTCGGAAAACCAACAGCTTAAATTAACAAGGACAGATGATGCTAAGACAGATGATGATGATGATAAGTATCTGCGAAGCTAGTTACAGGTTTCCACAGATATTATATAAACAAGCGAATAAGCGAATATGTGATGTTGTAAAAGGTACCACTTTACATTAACGTGTTACTGAAAGTGAAACATCCTGTGTAAAAAAATAAAAATAAAAGTTCTTTCGTGCTATCGGATGTAGGATCCTACATCCGATAGAACAGACAAATTATTTTTATTCGTCATCGGACCGGGTACTGTGTTGGATCACCGGAACGAATGCACACTTGAAAAGGGTGTAAATAATGATTGTGACTGCGTAAAGCAGACGCATGCTTTCTTTACAAGTCACTTGTACGTAATTAAATAACGATTCGAATAAATACGACCGTCTAAGGTGCACTTCAATTTCTGAATACTACTCTATTGTCATCAAAGCGTTAAAATACATGTTAAGATATTTCTAGACACATTGGCATCTGATACATCTAACCTCGTAAGGCCCACTATCCTATTTTTAGCACAACACAATCGAAAAAGCATCATGATCAAGATGCTTTTTCGATTAAAATCAAACCTTAATTTAGAAAATCCTAAGTTAAAAAATATGATGTCCTATTTTTAGGACACTGGGTCAATATCGCACCTGTCCTAAAAATAGATTGGGCCTTACAAGGCTTGACGAATGTACAAGTCAATCCGATTAAGTTCACATGAGATTAAAGACTATTAGCCAAAGCCGATTTCTCTGCCTTTTCTCGTTGTTTTACCTTAAATCTTGCCTTGTAAGAAATGTCGACATTGTTAAGAAATTTTAAAGGAGATAGGACCTTTTTGACTTGTAGCTATTTGGGTTAATGCAGATGTAGTATTGGCCCGTAAGCGCCTAAGAAAGCAAAGTCGTGGATTAAAATTAACTTAAGGAGATTAAGTTACGATCAAATTAAATTATAGTGAAGCCCTCACAATAATCTTAATCGGCAGGTGGAGTCTTCCACTTGCCGATGAAGAAGTACTATACTTACGATAGATGTTGCTAAGCGCCATACGAGGGATAAGGTAGATAAATTTGGGGCCCCTGGGTGAGTCTTGGTAGCTCAGTTGCTAGAGCCATGAGCATGTATCTTACAGTCGCGAGTGAGTTTTCCATTTTCCTTACTAAAGTACTCAAAAAAAGTCTCGATATATGTGAATAGTAATATAAATACCCCGTTGTCAACAGAGTATTAGGTACAAAAGTTGTTACAACTGTAGTACCAGGGTATAGGCCATACATGTGTTTCCAAGTAGGAGCAGTGTTGTAGTTCCTAGAGGGATAAACTAGCAGATCCGGGGAATTACACGGCTCGCATAGTTTTATGGCCACTTCGGTTCCGTGCACTGGCGGCCAGTGGAGAGTGTATATGCGACTATTTTTTTATCCTTATTTTTTGTACAACATATATTACGTTAATACTAGTAGTAGTAGTAGAAAAAATGTTCATACAAAAACGGAAAAAATCACAGTATGCATTTGTATAAAGGCAAATATGGACTCATATCTATACATATAAAAGGAAAAGTCCTGACTGACTGACTCACTGATCAACGCACAGCCGAAACTACTAAACGTATAATCCTGAAATTTTCACATTACGTTAGGTGTTTAACGAAGGTAACGAATAAGAAAGGGTTTTGAAAAAATCATCTTCTAAGGGGGTTAAATCGGGGTTGAAAGTTTGTATAGAAGAAAGTTTTTTTTTTTAGATAGAGACTCAAAAGTTGGTGTAGAGGTGTGTTATTAAAATACAAAAAAAGTAATTTTAGCGTTTTAGAAAAATCAACCCCAAAAGGGGTGAAAAGTGTGTTAAAAGTTTGTATGGCGGAAGCGTTTCCCTTTTAGTTATAGACTACAAACTTTGTGAAAAGAATCCTCATTAGAGTTTACAAAAAGTCATTTCAGCGATTTCGAAAATTCGACCCTTATAAGGGTGAAAAGGGTGTTGAAAGTTTGTATGGCGGAAGGTTTTCTGTTTAGCTAGAGACTTTATTTTATGTGTAAAGGTTTCTCATCAAAATACAAAAAAGGTGTTTTTATAATATATAAAAAAGAAACTGACTGATTGAATGACTAACTGACTGACTGACTGACTGACATATCAACGCACAGCCCAAACCGCTGGTCCTAGAGATACCAAATTTGAAACGTAGGTTCCTTATAAAGTCTAGAGGTGCACTAAGAAAAGATTTTTCAAAATTCAACCCCCTAAGGGGGTGATTTGGAAGTCCAAAGTTTTTATGGGGAAACAAGATTAGTTGGCCTATTCCATTTGAAACTTTACAGGGGTATTTATAAAGATAAATGAGGTAGCACGTGTTTCAGGTTTTTTGAGTATTCAACCCATATAAGGGGGAAAAGGGGTGAAAAAGTAAAAAAAAGCAACATGGGTATCGTTTTCTGGTTTATCGGGTCGCTGATTACAAAAACAACGACGATTTTAAAATCTAACGTGGCGATTGTGAAATACCATCTTCCCTGTTGGGGCGCGAGGGGGTCGAACTCTAAAAATATAAAAATGGGTGTCGTTTTGTTGTTAATTTCTGGTTCTATAGATTCCAAACTTAACACTTAGGTTCCTTATAAGGCGTAGGGGTGCACAAAGGAGTTTTCAAAATTCACCTCCAAAGGGGGAGAAATGACACATGATTAGTTAAACTATTTTATTCAAAACTACACAAGAGTATTTCTAAAGATAAATGAGTAAAGACGTGTATTTGATTTTTTGAGAATTAAACCCCTAAGACGGCAAAAAGGGGTAACAAAGTAAAAAAACATCATGATTATCGTTTTTATGGTTTATCGGATCGCTGAAATCAAAAACAACAACCATTTTAAAATCCAATAAGGTGGACGTATGATACACCATCTTCCCTGTTGGGGTGCGATGGGGTTGAAATCTCAAAATATCAATATGAGTGTCGTTTTGTTGTTTATTTCTGTTTCTAGAATTTCAAATTTGGCACGTGGGTTTCTTATTAAGGTGTAGGGGTGAATTAAGAAAGGATTTTTCAGAATTCACCTTCAAAAGAAATCAAAGGATTTTTAAGAAAGAAGATCCGAGAGGTTCTTTACAATGAATCTGGAGCCAAAACTGCGAGAAAAGGCCGCCATCAGAAATTTCGTCAGTTATGATCTGATCGTGATGGAAATCAATATCTGAGAATCCGAAAGGTTCTTTCTAAGGAATCAGAAGTCAACATTGATCGTAATATGTACTCGGTTGGTACATATCAAAGGGTTCAAGAGGTTTTTTATAACGAATCAAAGCCGCCAACTTGATTTTGAAATTACGTTACGGTTGAACATTTATTTTGTACGGGTAATTCTCCTCCTAAAGGGGTGAAGTGGGATTTGATTGTATATCGGGAAACAAGATTTATTAGACTATTTTATTCACAGGAGTATTCCTAACGAGAAATGAGTAAATAGGAGTACGAAATGGGGTGAAAAAGTCAACATGGGAAATATATACAGTAAATGTAACCTTAAATCTAAACTAGGTCCTTGATCAGAATTGCGAAAAGGGGCTCCATCTTGAATTTATTGAGTTTTAATCCGACCTTGATAATAATCAGTATTTGGGGATCCGAGAGATTCCTCAGTAATGAATCTGTAGTAAAAACTGCGAGATCCGGCCGCCATATTGAATTATTTCGATTTTGATCCGATCGTGTTACAATCGATTTCCGAGAGGTTCTCTTTATAAATAATCTGAAGTTAAAACTGAGAAAAACGGCCATCGTCTAGAATTTCTTCAGTTATGATCTGATCGTGATGAAAATCGATATCCGAGGATCCGAAAGGTTCTTTCTAACGAACCACCAACGCCACCATCAACGGCCACCATCTTGAATTTATAGAGTTAAGTTCGTGATAAAGCTCGGTAGGCACATATAAAGGGTTTGAGAGGTTCTTTATAACAAATTAGAGGTCAAAATTGAGAAACAGCCGCCAACTTGAATTTTTCAGTTTGATCACTTTTGCGACAACCATCCATTCCATTTAAATCCGTTCAGCCAACCGCAAGATAATAGCGGACAAACATACATAATATATGTACGTACATACAAATATACGGGCCCAACCATAGACTTAGAAAATAAATAGACGTAGTGTCACTAAGAAGAAACTGTGATTCCATATTACGCCCATATTACGCCTGTCACCTTGTACCGACAAGAACGCACACATGCACAGACAAAACATTACGCTTGTCATCTGTCAGTGATAACGAAACCAACCAACAACAAACATCTCCGTGAAAATAATGTGAAAATGCCGACGTGCGTAGTTTTACTTTGTAAAAACGCAACCGGTCACAAAAACAAGTCACATGGAAATGACCTTTCATCGGTAAAATTATAATTGACACGTGTTTATGCAAAAAAATCGAATATTAACTTCATTACGCGTAGTGTGACCAGCAGCTTGAGTTTGGTTATATCCCGAAAGTCGCGTAATTGCTTGCTTCGTCTTGCATATTTCATACTTATGGAAACATAAAAATCCATGAAATGGTACCTTTCCTAATATATATATATATATATTAAATTTTGTATTTGCATCTGTATTATAATTTGGCTCTTCCCTGGAATACGTTCCAAAGTGTATATTTAAAGACGTGACTGTACTACTACTACCTACACATGATCCCCAATCATCACTTGTCGCATGAATGTTGTTTCAACATTGTTTAGAAAGAGAATTACCTACCTTACTGTAATCCGTATGAAATTGTTTACTATACCTATTAAAGTAACTTTTACTTGTAAATTATGTGTATATTACATATTTACGTGTAATTATTTATAAGCACAGAAATAATTTTCATCAAAACAAATATTTAACTTTTCATTGAATCCCCGGTCATCAATTCGATTTGATTATATTCGGAAAAAAAACTTCACATGGTATCACTCGGCTGCACGCACACATATAAATCGGCCGCCATTGCTGGTCACAACACGATGTATCCGAGTGTTCACTCTTGATACTCTATGGGCCCAACTAAGAACCTCCTTATTTGTAGACGGTTGAAAATTACGTTTAGTACGCGGGCGAAGCCGCGGGTAAAAGCTAGTATGTACATATAGGGACATCTTTCAGTTAACCTTTGAGGAATAATTCACTTTAGTTCAGTATTTAAAATCGTTAGGACGACTCCTACATTTTTTTTTAACAAAATGGAGGGGTGTTAACTTATTTTACTTATTTGTACTGTTTTCATTAATTGTAATCGCTAGATAATCGTTAGTTCAGTATTTAAAATCTTGAGGATTCGATAAGATTTTTTTTATAAGTGGGGCGGCCAACTTCACTCTACCGCTCAAAACCACTTTTACGGTTTTCATCAATTGTAATCGGTAGATATTCTTTAGTTCACGTTAGTTCAGTATTTGAAATCGGTAGGATCTGACAAAAAAATAACACTTTTTGGGATTTGGATTATCTTCGTCTTAAGTTGTCTTTTCTGATCACGAAGATATTTTTGATGGAATGAATTTATAGTAAAAAAAATTGTATGATTGTTTTATAATTTGTCCCAACATCAGCTCAAGGAGCGATATTTATCTTTGTTAATAATATGTAACTGCTTTTACCATATCGTTTCTCGTTATAATAGAAAGACTTTAGTAAGTAGTACCTAGGTATTATAAAATTTCAATTTATTAATCTGCTATAGAAATGCTTAATTGTATGTATTTGTTGGGTTTACGTATTTGTTGAACAAACACAATGAACAATTTTTCATGCGTGACATCTGGCAATTAATTGAGATTAAGTATTCATTGATGGATTGAATGTTGGGTTGGAACCGACATTTATGCATTCAAAGTATATTCATCAAAAATCCAACATACAAAGTAAAATGCTGAAACGTCTATGATATCTCAACCTTACAATTTTCAACTCTACTCTTAAGTCAAGTCTGTAACTTGTCGTACAGCAATAACGACTACACAACATCTTAAACTTCAAACCGTTTAGCGAAGCCACTGAAAATTCAGAAGTCTAAGTAGAATCAGCATAAACAGATGCAATTACTTGCATACAAAACTGCATTTTGTGAACTTGTAATAGCTCTACAAGCCAAGTTTGTTTGGTACAGATTTAACATTTTGAACCTTAAATTCGCAGTCATAAGAATTATATTTCTTAAATAATAGTCAATGTTTCTTACTAAAATATACAGACGATTGAATGCTTGTTTGTATAAGTCTAACATTTAGATTCCAATGATTTGCTGTTACGAAAAATTCAAGCCAAAAGAAACTCTACTGAATTTTACTCCTGCAAAGACTGAAAATTCTGTGATACATTCGACCACCTGTTTCAGTCTGGTTTTCGACCTGGCCATTGCACGTGCACAGCCCTTATTAAGGTGACTGAGGATATCATGCGTGGCATGAAATGTGAACACATTTCTAATATTGATTGATTTTTCCAATGCATTAAACACTGTTCACCATGACGTTCTCCGTGCCTTGCTTAAGCATCTGAATGTCTCGCACTCTTCTCTCAATTGGTTTTCTGCCTATTTTGGGGATCGTCAGCAAGCGGTCCGAGTTGACCGGTCCCTCTCAGACTGGTGCGACATAGCCACCGGCGTACCCCAAGGCGGTATTATTTCTCCCCTTCTTTTTTTGGACTTTTGCTTTGTTATGATTGACTGGTAGAGAATGCATTGTGGCATTAAGTTCGCCTTTTGTACGATAAGTATTTTCTTTTGTGCAATTAAGATTTAATAAATAAATAAAATTGTTTAAGAGAAATATAAAAATATAGGCGTTCTCATTTTATGGTTAGTTAACAATTATAAAATCACCAGTAGCTTCATAAATGTAAAGCAATATATTATAATATGTTTTAATTAAACTTACCTCATTTTCTTGGCAGTAAATAAAACATTATTTTTGTGAAATATCTAAAGCAGAAAATGAACATCAGAAAACAGTTTCTCAAGCAATTTGTACACTTATTTTCAAATAAAATAGAAGCCGTAAGCAGTAATGAAACTAAAACATTTGGAACAAAACCCCATTACCAATCAATCCGTATTCAGGACTCAAAAAGAACTTTGGAGAATTCAATTTGGTCGCCAAACTTTACGATGCAAATTTAAATTTAATTATATTTTAACGAAATTTCATTGCTATCAAAGAATCTGCATAACTATTTCAATAAAAGGTTTATCTCAAGACAAGAATCGTATCCGTTTTATGACATGTCTTAGTTTACTGGAACAAAGTCATTTTTTCTGAAATGCCGAAAAGTTAATTATGAACCTTGAGCAGTTTTATGAGCAATTTGGGAATACAGGCGTCAGTTTATGTTTTGTAAAAGGTACCTTTGTTGGTTGCTGATAAGGCGCTAATGCCATAAACAATCATATAGAAATGAACCTTATCAACCGACAAAGTGTTATCTTTTACTAAAAATAAGCACAAATTAGCGATCATCGATACGCGACTAGTCAACTAGATATTGGTTTCACAGGTTTCACTTGTACCTACGCTTGGTGCCTTACTTTCAAATCTAAAATTACTATCGGTAATACTTTTTCTTGCTTACCAAAAAAAAATACAAGAATTGACTCATTAGATATTTAAACGACGATGTTCTTTGTCATAATTATAACATAGATTTGTAAATAAAAATATAATGTAATTTTTCCGAAATCGTGCTTTTGCAGTTGCAGTATGTACACACTTGACTGTCCCACAGTGCACACTAAACATTTGGACATAGGGCGTTGTCGCCGAGTTTTCCCGTTTTTGCTTCTATGTGTAAAACTTTCGCAGTTATGCCCTAAAGGACACGCCTCACTGACTCCGTCCTAGTTTGCGCCCCTTGACACTTCCCCTACAAAAGGGCGTATCAACATATTTATTTCTAACTACTTAAGATCATTTTAAGTAACATTTTGTTCTGTAAGTGAGGAGATATCTTCAGATTAGATCTGTTTATTGTTTACCTTTAGGAGTTAAGCAGGAAAACTTTATTTGGGAGAAAAACACCTTAAGAGTTTAGTGGCAATAAAGACGCCATTTTGATCCGCCGCCATTTTAAAAAGCTTTCTCGATTCGTCCTTATTTTGTCTCATCTAGACGACAAAGAAAAACTAATTAGTCCGTCTGTAAGACCATTAATAAATATTCGACACGTATTTTTTCTTTTGGTCGTCAAATGGAAATTGGCGGAAGAACAGTGCATTAAAATTTTGCGTAACGTCACAGTTAGGTACAATGCTTACTAGTGACTTCATTAGCCCCAAACCCGGAACTTTTGTAAATTTTAGTAATCTTGAAAAAAGAAAAAAGGAAGTGTCTAATCATTTTGGATAATCTAACTCATAAGAAAAATAGTTTTTCTGTAATCTTACGAGTGATTTTGTAATCTGGAATCTGTTCTGTTAATGCGCTGATTTTTCTTAGCGAAAAATTTAAGTGAGCGCTTAAACGTAGATAAAAAAGATACAAAGAATACAATTTTATACCGTTGTCCATTTGTGCCAAATAAATATTCACGCTCACCCCATCTCACACTCACTATACAAAAAGAAAGGGACCGAAATCTAATAACGCTATCCTTTAGAAATAGGTTTCCACCGACTTTTCTTTGCAGAAATCCGCATGAGTTATACGTACAGGACACGTCAGATATATGTATATATTCTAAGCCGTAACACAATGAAATAAGGATTAAATTAGTTTGATATCTTTGAAATCGGTTAGACATGCGACATTTTGTAAAGGGATACGATATAGGTTGGTCTGAGGTCTTGAATTTCATTTGGTTGTGTTACTTGATATTTTTTGCTACCTTCTATTTTTATCAATTTGGAAAGGTTAAACATGCGTGGGTTTGTATGGTGATATTTTTGTTATTGTTATAATAATTTAGCGAAGAAAATGACTGAAGTATTAAGCAATGTCAAATTTATTTATCAATATCATGTTAAGAGTGATATGCAGGGCCCGTAATTTTCATGCCGATGACAGACAAATGACATCAAGCTTCGCATCATGTTTTAGGTTTTACGTTTGAAAGAATAATGCTGTCATTGAATAGTGTTAAAACTATTACGTTCGAAACTCGAATCGAACGTTGATAGACTTAATCTGTCATTAACTCATTTCGTATTAAACATCCTGTGTGTTTGTATACGTCATTATGACGAAACTAGCATGAAAATTACGGGCCGTCTGATATGTGTACTGTAAGATAGATGAGTAATTCTGTTGTCTTCGTGACATGATCGCTATTTTATAAAATTGGTACTTATATCTATGTAGGTCCTTAATACTTATACAAAAATACGCTATCGCCATTTAAACCATAATCATCCATATTATTTTATCGTTTTAATTTTAACTATGTAGACGTATACTAATACACTGTGTATACGAGTAACCCGACAAACTTTAAAGGTGTAGTCATGGTCGCATTTAGAAACTAAAATATATTGTAAAGTTTTCTAAATTCGCTTTAGTTTTAAATATAATGACAATGTTTTGACGAGTCCGCCAGGTTGATGAAACTTACCTATATATAGGGTATTTATTAATTTTACATAATTATAACATTTAAAACTTTCGCGATTTGAACACATATTTAAACATAATTATTAAACGGGTCTAATTTCTACATAGACTTTTCGTTGGGTAGTTACACAAATCTCTGTTTTGACATTTTGCTGGGACATCAGTCAGCCGCGACCATGACCAGTGAAACCTGTGTCGAAACGTCGGTAAATAAGGTAAACAAGTTAATTCGCGTTAGACCCGTTTAATAATTATGTTTACATAATTACATCATCAAATCATCATCATAATTTATATTTTAGTCTTAAAGCGCATTGGCCAAAGTCTGAACTTAGTTTTAGCTTTGCCAACAAGTTCATACTTTACGCCACTTACAACGAGTAATGTACTACTTTATACCCGAATCCTCCAGTCTAACATATTAAATTCTCAAAACTTGGCATATTCATCACAGCTTTCATCATTTTCATAAAAGTCGTTCACAAAAACAGCCGTAACGAGAACATTACTCTCTTGCTGTTATGAAATATTGTTATCAATTTGCATTGGGGCATTTCCTTTTTTTTACTGACATTTAATTTTCTCTCCTAAAAGCGCCGTTAATCTTGGTACAGATAACTTTCAGGCGTTAAGGAAAAAAGAAACAAAAAATGGGATTCACTTGGCCTTGCCTTCCTTGAAGTTATTAAAGCCAAAAAATGCTTTTTGTGTGATCCGACTTGGTAGAATTGTTGTTGCTAAGGAAAGTAGTCATTAGATTTTTCCGTTAATAGATTTTTCGATACTTTTCTTCCTTTTGAGAATTCAACTCTGGGATTATGCCTCGTTAGATAGGTTAGATTAGCCATATTTTAATTAAATAATTTTTGTTAGGTACTAGAAATTGTTAAAGCTTGACCATTACTAATAATGGAAAAAACAGTAACAATTGAAAAAATATATATTTAACACTTACACTTACAATAGTTATTTATTGTACTTGAGCAAGCGAGGGATCCTAAAATTCGACCACGAACGTAGCGACTGGTTCAAAAACTGGAATCTTTAGCTTTACGAAGGTTTCAAGGTAAGAGAGTTGGTCGTTTTTCCCCGCTAGTTATACAGGATAGAGCGCTTTCCGAACTAGTGAGGTGAAACCATGATTTTTTAATCATTCGAATTGTTATAGTACAATAAGTTACTTTTAAAGACTAACGACTGTTTTCTTATTTTTCAGGTAAACATAATAATTACATCCCTTAATCCGGAAACGTAAAATACTGGTAAGTATCATCAAGGTAAATATCATCATATATAGGTAGGATATCATCTTAGTCTGGAAAAAAAAAACTTCCCATTACTATTTCAAGTATTTCAACTCAAGTAACTTTGCTTATCAGTAGCTACCTTTTGCCCGTGACTTCATCTGCATAGAATTAACACAACACTGGATAGTGTTGTGTTCTATTAAATGTTCAATCTCAGGAGTTAAACTACCCCCATACCAAATTTCATCTTGATCCTTTATTTTCCACTTACCGGAAATAAATATGACAAATAATACATCACACTATATTTTTTTTAAATATCGCCATTATTTAACATTCAATTCTAACTTCTAGCTATTTTTTTTACAATTACCAAATGTTGGGAGTTCAATTTTAATTAAAAAAACCGGCCAAGTGCGAGTGGGACTCGCGTAAGAAGGGTTCCGTAGCATTATATTCAAAATCGGCAAAAATATCACGTTGTATCGGAGCCCCCTTAAATATTTATTTTCTTCTTTTTTTTAGTATTTGTTGTCATAGCAGCAATAAAAATACATAATCTTTGAAAATTTCAACAGTTTAACTATCACGGTTCTTGAAATACAGCCTGGCGACAGACAGACGGAGGGCGGAGTCTTAGTGATAGGGTCTCGTTTTACCCTTTGGATACGGAACCCTAAAACCGTGGTAAGAACCCGTGTTCATAAGATAGAATTACACTTCAAATAATACAAAACTCCACACGTGTTTCGCCTCTCGGTCTCCCGGGGGATGCTGGAGATGTTGACAACGGTTTGATCCTGTTATTGGACCCCAGGCCGACAGAAATCGACTAAACGTTATTACGTTTTTTTTTTTTTTAATACTGTGGGACAATCCTACACAAATCAACCTAGTCCCACGGTAAGCTCAACAAGGCTTGGATGTGATAGATAGTTACATATGAATACTTAAATACATAGAAAACATCCATAACAAGGGACAAATATTCGTGATAAAGACACAAATAAATGCCCTGACCAGGATTCGAACCCGGGACCTCGTGCTTCGTAGGCAGGGTGACTACCAACTAGGCTAGGAGGCGTTAACTAAAGCTATTAATTAAAGTGATAACGGGCTTATGGAATTCGAATCAATCGTCTTTTGTTTTGGATTGGTACCGACTCACCGGCAGTCCAAATATGCCGCGCCCGCCAGTATTATATAATATTTATAATCGTAGGCGTTGTGCGGGGGTGAGAGAGCCGAGTTGCAATTGTTTTTGGGTAGTGTTCAAAACGGTTTGTATTCGCTTTTCCTATGAGAGATAAATATATGTTCGGATTCGGGAACCAATGTGTAATATTAAACGGAAGTTCCGACGCAACGGAACCAGAACCAGAGCTCTGTAACATCCCTGACTTATAACTAACGTACAATCAACCACATGGAACCCTAGGCCACTCTAGAACCATGTAAAAATGACAAACAGTAAGAGATTTCTTACAATTTGCTTTATAGCGTCACTATGCTAGAGTCCTACAATAGCCTAAGGCTCCAACTGTATGTGCACGAGTTTTTACGACGGTATTTAATTTATTAAGGTACTAATATTTTGGCGATGTTAAAAAATCAGCAGCTCACATAAGATCCGTAGTAAGAATCCGCAACGTTAATTTGAATAGGTACATATATTTTTTTATTTAAATGAGCCTTCGCAAAATACCTATTTCAATACAATACTCACGCTAAAAACCAGACAAAATGTACAAGAAGAAAAAGATATCAGTAAATTAGTTAATTACGGCGAATTATCTCGGCTCGGCTAATTAGTAAAGGCCCTAGAGGCCTTGGTAACTTGTCTCATTGTATACTAGCTGATGCTCGCGACTTTGTCCGCGGATAATAATATTTTTATCATATAACGTGACAGGAGATCCACTTAACGTGCCAGTGAAGGTTGCTTCTAATGAATTGAAATGTGTTCAGTTATCAATTATAAGAGCTCCTAACTTTTTTTTTTCAAATATCTTCAATGTACAGATTTTTGACCCTACTCTGCTTTATTATATGTATATTTAGATAGAATATGACATCTATCATTATTATTTATGATATATTTTTCATATATTTCAGTTTATAAACTAACAAAACAATAATTAGTTTTATATTAGCGCTCTTTTATCTTTTATAATTATGAAAAAAAAACGAAGTTTAAGTACTGTTACTTTTTAAACTTACATACATAAAAATAATTCCTATTTTCTTCTATTTACAGCTTTCGCAGTTATTTTTATTATATATTATAAACCAGATAAGTTATCCCAGAAACGCTAACTTGAAACTCAGCCAACTAGGAGTAAAACCTCTGTATTTTTCGTAGCCTCGTCCTTTGTGATATTTTAGCTTGATTGCTGACAATTTGCCAGCCGCCATTTTGAATCTTGACTCAGTCTTAAAACCAATGTAAGTGAACCTACTGTATACATATATTGTTAAGAATAGTGAGGTCATAATCCATTGGATTTTCTTAATGTTAGATTATCTTTTGGAATATTTAACCTTAGGTATTAGTGCTTTTTGCTTTTTCGGCAATTCGCGCTTTTACTGTAATACAAAGTTTGTTTATTACGCCTGTGTATTCATAATTCTTGTTTCCGTTTTATTTGGTGGTCGTAAAGTTATAGGTATAGATATAGGGTACAATCTGATTCGTGAGCAGAGTTATACAATAGTTCCGATATTCATAAACGCTCATCAAACCTCCGTTAACTAATTTATTGTTTGTCCTTATCTGTCAGTTTACCATTTGCGTTTTTTTAAAAGGGACAAAATATATTTTAACTAATATGGGTCTGTTAAGTTTTTATGAATTCCCGGTAGGTGTTTAATAATGAAGGTTAGGTCGTACCTCTTGCAGTTAATGTAGCGCATAACCGAACGCTCTCACACAATAAAGACTCGCGCGTACACGCGTGTTTACGCGCCTCTGGATGTTTTTGTCTTATCCTCTGGTATAATTGTCATACTTATTTTACTTGACTATAGAGACCAATAAAAAAAAATCATATTAATACTTTCAGTGGTTATAGCTCTATACCTGAATTAACAAAAAAACTCTTCTTATTCTGTTGAAACTATGCGGTGGCGCTTCGGAAAACGTATTGTAGTTCGAAACAAAGTTAGCAACCCCGTTGAAGCTTTTTTTTGGTTTCCTTTCTCACTTCTAAACGAAGTTGTTGTTACCAGTTGCTTCTGTAGGCTTTTCCTTAGGTACACAAAAAAATTGCATAATAATTCGTTAACTATAGGTACCTATAACATAATACTTACACAAAGGGAAATAAAAGTCTATCTGCTTTAACAAGCAAAAACATTTTTTCTTAGACCTTTACACCTGTCATTAGATCAAATCTCCTCAATATTTTATACCCAGTGTCATAAAAATAAGACATCATTATTTGACTTTTAAGAATAAGGTCTCATTCTAATTAAAGACTACATTAGGCCTTACGAGGAAACGCAAAAGGTGGTGGTTGATAACACAAAAAATGCAAATGTTATGGTCGTAGAGTTCCATCCGTGTTTAAAAAAATATCATACTCTGTTGAATTACTATTTTAATTAAGATTAAAATAGTAATGACCTCTGCTACACTTTTTTATTTTTACCCGTGAGCACTATACATAAATATCGACAACTGTATCGATAGATGCACATCACTATTTTATACAAATGGCAGAAGTCGTGTTTTTATGTTGCGTTTAATAAACGGTTGATATTTTTGCAGTTTGTTAATAATTATTATCATTTCAAGGCCTTGTTCTATTCAAAATATTATACACTAATATTTACAAAACTAACAATAGTTAAAATCGCTTACTTATAGAACTAAAATTTTTACTTTTTTAAGTGAGATATATTACGCGTTAAATATATAGTACCTATTAGTGATTATCAGTGCAATAAGGGAGTAGTTATCAAAAAATACACGTGAGTGAAAATATGTCGAACCGCCGACTCTCGCAAAAACATGCCCGTATTGAGGCGGTGCTAGGCGTTCAAGTCCCCGTACAGAAAGGGCTATGGATTATAGTTTATTCATAAATTCGAGACATTTTGAAAGCTATATGTTGTATTCTTCTTCTTCTGCTTATTGCTGTAATTAGGCAAACATAAACATTCGCGTTCATGTTTTAAAGCCAAGCGCGAATATTTTTTAAGAATATTTGATTTATTAAGTAAAAAAATATTGCGGTTTGAAATGGTTATTATTATTATATTCGTGTAATTTTAGAAAAATAATAAAATAAATCTTAGTCAACGAAATTCTGGGCCGGCCAACAAAGGTAAAATTCTACAAGTCTAGCTTTTTCAGCAAAACCTTTTTTCTAGACCTGAACACCTGCCATTAGATCAAAGAGACATAACCCCAGGGTTGTCGCAATAACCGTTTTATACGAACTAGGCACGTAGCGATTCAATAAAATCCACCGCACACCACGAAGATTTCATCTCGATGGTTGGAAACATACGGGAGGTTACACATTATTTTATTTTATTTATCTCATCTGCCAAATTTCACTGCAATCCTATCAACGATAGGTACTCGAGTTATCGCCGAACAAACATACATACATACAAACACGCGTACATAAATACATACTTACAAACGTCGGACTATATCTCTACTTCTCACTCACTCGCTTCGTTCGCTCGTTCGATTATGAGGGAATACGGTCAATCAATTGACAACTATAATGACATTTTAGTGAAGAATGAAGTATCCATCATATTAGGTGCATGTCAGCTTAAAGTGTTAATAATTGATGCCGTTACCATAGTTTAGCAAAACCCAAACTTATCTACATAAGTATGTTAGACACTGGATATAAAAATTATAAACTTAAAACGAGCCAATTATATTACCCTAGCCTACATATTACAAAACAAAACAATTTTAAAGAAGAGACACAAACAGGCGTGATAGATAGATTAATTACATGAATTACATGTGGTTTACCACCCTAAGGTTAAGATTAGTTTGAACGTCATGAGACAACAAGGTCGATTTCCCCTGACAATAATATTATGTCAGTGTCAAGTTAACCTTAGCGATCGTCAGAGCTCGCAGAAACTTTTGTCAAAAGTGGTAAACCACTTTCTTGGCCCACTGTACGTACACATAAATTTGCTTTACAGATAAACTTATTCAAACAAATAAAATCATATCCCCTAAAATTAAATTCATACAAAAAGAAAATTAATTAATCCAAATGTCATTCGTAATTAGGTAAATTAGACAGACATTCAAAATTAAAATTTATAATAAGGATCATCAGTATTATATTTAATATTATATTTTTAGCGTGAAAACAATAAGCGTTCAAGGATTATTTGAATTAGGATTGACGTAAACCTTATTAAACGTAGTTGTAGTAATAGTACATTACATACCAAGGCCGTTTAAGTGGGAAATGCCTCGGATTTCATGTAATTGTCGGCCGAGGCGAAGCCGAGGTCGACTAACATGTGATCCGAGGCTTTCCCATTTACCGGCCGAGGTTTGTATACTATTTTTCAGCCCGACGGAGCCGGCAGGCGGCAATTTAGTTTTGCGTAAAGTGGCGCTTACCGGCCGGAGGACTGAAAAAGTAAATTACGAAAATTTTATACGAAGATAGTAAATTTACGATAACATGCAGTACGGTCGTGCATCAAATTAATATTTAAAAAATGTGATACTGTAAAATCAATAAATAAATATTAAGGGACAATCTTACACAAATCGGCATATTTCCGCATTTAGTTCAATAAGCCTTGTGATGAGGGTACATACTAGACGACGATGTATAATACATAGACACATATTAATACCATTTTTGTTGAAACAAATCTAATTATTTAGTTAAATATTTTGACGTGTTCTTAAAGTAGGAACACTACTAGTATATAAATTATAAAAAGAAAATAGCTGTTGTTTATGCCACGACAGTGGCAAACAAACATACGACCCGCCTGATGCAAAGCGGTCACCGACGGACGCCTACAACACAACTCCAGGGTGGTCACATGCGAGATGTCATATACTAAAGAAAAATACCGTTACCGTTACAACGTACCGTTAGCCGCGTAAGCTGAAGACCCGGGTTCGATTCCCGGCTTGGCCTCCGATGAACTAAGTGTTTTTCTTCAGTTAGTATATGACATCTATTTTCAATCAGATATAAATACTTAAATACATAGAAAACATCCATAACTTAGGGTCATTCGTCATAAACACACAAATAAATGCGCTGACCAGTGTTCGAACCCGGGACCTCCTGCTTCGTAGGCAGGGTCACTACCGACTAGGCTAGGAGGCCGCTACAGTACGATACTCGTAGAATATAAACCGCGCGCTTTCACTTGTAGTAACCGCCCGTATGTTTCACAAATCTAGCGCTGACTCGGCAACGTTTAGAATAGGTGGCTTCACCGGGTCATCTCTCCGGAATATCCGGCTCTTGACAGCCCCACTTATGACACGAGTTTTCTCGTTCTGAAACTTATTAGGCGCCCGATTTAATATTTGGGACGTGTACGTACATTTGAGAATATTAGGTGTTTTTCTATTATCTAATGCCATATTAAATTTTGTTTGTTTGAATTATTATTGCTTAAAAGCCTTAAGAAATTTAAATCATAATAATGCAGAAAAAGTGGTCTACTCCGTATCAATAAGGGTATTAAATAAATAATTATAAATATATATTGTGGGAGAATCTTACACAAATCGATCTAGTCCCACGGTAAGCTCAATAAGGCTTGTGCTATGGGTACTAGACGACGATAAATGAAATAGATAGATTCATATAATGCGAGGAGCCACCGGGCGCAACGTAATTTTTTTTTATATACGAGAAGTGGCACTTGTAACAGTGCCGAAATATCGGGAGCTCGGAAAAACAAATATACATGGTCAATATCTTGTTTTAAATAGTAATTACAATAAGCTCTCATCACTACATAGTATAAAACAAAGTCGCTTCCCGCTGTCTGTATACCTAAATACATAGAAAACATCCATAACTCAGGAACAAAATATTCGTGATAAACACACAAATAAAAGACCTGACCAGGATTCGAACCCGGGACCTCCTGCTTCGTAGGTAGGGTCACTACCAACTAGGCTAGGAGGCCGTTAAATCGATATTATTTTCTTCGTCTAGGTAGCGTGTGAAAGGGTATTATAATTCCTAATATTCGTTAAATGATCCCAATAACGACTATTTTCAGAGTTTTTGTCTCTGCAAATGCAATTCAAATCAATTTTGAATTTGGAAATAAATTGTAAATGCCTTTCATAAAAAAAATTAGAAAATTTAAACATAATTATTAAACGGGCCTAACGCGAATTAATTTGTTTACCTTATTTACCGACGTTTCGACACAGGTTTCACAGGTTTTATTTCGCGTTAGACCCGTTTAATAATTATGTTTAAATATGTGTTTAAATCGCGAAAGTTTTAAATGTTAGAAAATTTAATTTTGCATTTTAGCAATCAAAATTTAATTTGACGCTCAGTCACAAAAGTGTGCTCCAATTGTTGCCCTATTATTCGAACAACGCTGGTAGGGTCAACACAGTCGGCGCAAAATCAGCAATCCTATTTAATAATTCCCAAAAAACTCATAATAGCGACGAAGCCTGTTAAGTTAATTAAAGAGAACAATACGTAATTTCGTTAAAACCTTCATTATTTTATAATTAAGACCGGACAAACATAGTAGGCTAAGAAAATTCAGTAAAGTAATGGACTTCATGATTATATACGTATTAAGAACAGACGATGTGACGGTGTGTGTGTGATTAAAGTGACCGATGACATTCGTCTTAATATAGAAAATAAAAAAGTATCCATTTTAGTACTGTTAGACTTCAGCAGCGCATTTAATACAGTAGATTTCGATATACTCGTTGCTTTCCTTAAATTACTTCATGTTTCACCGTCTGTTCTTTCATGGTTTCGTAGCTACCTCTTTGGGAGGCATCAGCGGGTTCGTGCTGATGACAATGTCTCGGAATGGCGAGAACTGTCTGCTGGGGTCCCCCAGGGGGGCGTGCTCTCTCCGCTGTTGTTTTCTATTTTCATAAACAATATTTCAAAGTCATTAAACTCATCATATCACCTTTATGCGGATGACTTGCAAATTTACTCAGCGGCAGAGTTTGGTGATTTCGATTCGTTAGTAAATCAAATTAACGAGGACTTAGAATCAATCTGTAATTGGGCATCTTCTTTTGGACTTAAAGTTAATGCCAGGAAATCTCAGGCGATTGTTATTGGGAGCCCGTACTTCATCTCCCGACTGTCTGTCCAGGTTTTGCCCAGAATTTTCTTCGATGGTACCCCTATTCCTTTCACTCCCACTGTAAAAAATCTTGGCGTTACAATGGACCAGACTCTATCCTGGGCGCCACATGTAGCTGAGGTCAGTAAAAAGGTGTTCGCCTCTCTTCATTCTTTAAGGCGTCTGCAAAGCTTTCTCCCTCTCCACACGAAAAGTATGTTGGCACGGTCGCTTCTTCTCCCGCTTCTGGACTACTGTGACACTGCGTGCCTTGATATCAAGGAGGAATTGCTTGATAAGCTCGAGCGGTTACAGAATGTCTGTATCAGATATATTTTCGGACTCAAGAAATATGATCATGTGACCTTTTACCGCAATCAATTAAACTGGCTACCTATCCGCCGTCGGAGGGATTTACACACTCTTTCTCTTTTGTTTACTGTGCTTTTTTCTCCCTCTTCTCCAACGTACCTTTCGGAGAAATTTAAATTTTTGGCTGAGGGCAGTGGTCACCGTTTGCGGTCCAGTGAGAATCAGTCACTTTTAATCCCATCTCACAAATCTCGTGGCTATGACAAGTCGTTTGCGGTACGCTCGGTTAGACTGTGGAATGATTTGCCTGTCTCGTATAGGAAGTCCCAGTCAATTGCGTCGCTCAAGGGGAAGTTAAAGAAGTTGTGGTTACCTGTTTCTGTGTGATTGGTTGCTGTTATCTCTTTGTTTATCTGTATACTCTGTTTATTTATTTATTTGTTTTTTTATTTTATTTTTTTATTAGTGTTGTCTCACATTTCCTTGTTAGTGTGATATATATACTTTTCCTTTGTATTTTGGAAATATATATATATAGTTTATATTATTATTTATCTGGTACGTTGTTGTACATTAGGTGTATTTGTCTACCTCTTTTCATTTTTTCTCTCATCTACTCAAAGGTTAACTGGAAGAGATCCCTTAAAGGGATAAGTTCGCCTTTGTACTTACTGTTTTCCTTTTGTAAATTTTAATTTTTCTGTGTTTTGTACATTAAAGAGTTTACATACATACATACGATGTTAGATAATAGTAGTTTATGCAACAATGATATAATAAGGGTTCTTAAAACTTGACGGTCGCTGTTACAAAACGAGGCGAATCCGAGTTTTGTAATAATAGACCCGAGTGTTTTAAGAACCAATTATGAGCTGTTGCATACCCTAGTTTTTCTACGACAGCTAAAATAGCGTAAAAAGCGAAATCTAGAAACGTGGCAGAATAGGGAAGATGGTTGTACCCACTAGGTATAGAAATTAAAAAAAAACAACAACAGTGCTCATATATTGTATGAAAATCCATAGGAGCAGTGTTCTTATGGAATACCACAGACAACCTTATAATGTATACTTTTTAAATATCGCTGTCAGTCATCTAATTGACAGATAGAAGTGCTGGAGTAGAATATAGTAGTTTATGCAACCGTGATATAATAAAATTATGAGCTGTTGCATACCCTTGTTTTTCTACGACAGCTAAAATAGCATAAAAAGCAAAATCTAGAAACGTGGAAGAATAGGGAATATGTTGTGCGTGTGCCCACTATAGAAATTAAAAATAATAATAATAATAACAGTGCTCATATATTGTATGAAAATCCATAGGAGCAGTGTTCTTGTCCATTATTACTCGAAGCCTATTCCGCTGCAGCGGGGAGTCAGGCAGGGAGATGTCATCTCTCCTAAGCTGTTTACCGCTGCACTGGAGGACGTTTTCAAGACTCTGGACTGGAGAAGGCTAGGCATCAATGTAAACGGCGAGTACCTCACTCACCTTCGATTTGCTGACGATATAGTAGTCTTGGCTGAGACCATGGAGGATTTAAGTACGATGCTTGTTAGCCTCAGTAGAGCCTCCGGGCGAGTTGATCTTAAAAATTAAGATGAACATGGAACGAAAATCATGTCGAATATCCATGTAGCACCAACTCCAGTGACAATCGGAGACTTTACACTCGAAGTTGTAGACGATTATATATACCTAGGACAAACTGTCCAGTTAGGTAGGTCCAATTTCGAGAAAAAGGTTAATCGTCGAATCCGATATTCCGCAGTGCCTGAAGACGAAAGTCTTCGATCAGTGTGTGTTGCCAGTGATGACATACGGTACTGAAACGTGGTCGCTTACAATGGGCCTCATAAGAAGGCTCAAAGTCACCCAAAGGGCAATGGAGAGAGCTATGCTAGGAGTCTCTCTGCGAGATCGTATCAGAAATGAGACCATCCGCAGCAGAACCAAAGTAACCGATATAGCTCTCCGAATCGCTAAACTTAAGTGGCAGTGGGCGGGGCACATTGCACGTAGAACCGATGGCCGTTGGGGCGGAAAGGTTCTCGAGTGGCGACCGCTTACCGGAAAGCGCAGCGTGGGTAGGCCCCCCGCAAGGTGAACTGATGACCTGGTGAATGTCGCAGGAGTCCGCTGGATGCGGGTGGCGCAGGACCGGTCATTGTGGAAATCTTTGGGGGAGGCCTATGTCCAGCAGTGGACGTCTTTCGGCTGAAATGATAATGATGATGATGATGAGTGTTCTTATGGAATACCATAGACAACTTTATAATGTATACTTTTTAAATATGGTTTCCAGTCATCTAATTGACAGATAGAAGTGCTGGAGTAGAAAAAAGTGATTATAAACCGTTTTGACGCAAAAAACAATTGACACTCGGTAAGTTACGCTAGGTTTGCCTAAGATTAGAAACATTACATAATATTGTTGCCGCCGGCGGGCGCGCTGGCACGCGCGGGTTATGTGGGCAGCCCATTGATAATATGTGTCGTTACTGACACAAGACAAACGACAATCGATTCGAGAGTTGCATAGGCCTGATTCTACTTTAACTGGTTACAAGTCACATTAACTTCTTATTTCGAAACAATTAGCCTAGATCTAAACTCTCAATTCTAAGTTATACGAGTACGTAGGTATCTGTATTTCGCAGTGTAAAATGATCTTATTTTAATATCTCTTCTTCAAATTAAGATGAATGTCTACAACAGATTTTACAATTTTATTTATTTTTTGACTCTTTCCAATAATTTTTTATTTTAAGATTTACGAATATTTACAAAAAACAAATTAATATCAACAGCATTTGAGGTTTGAAAGCCATTAGAATCTTCCAGTGTAGTCAAATCAAACTTTGCCAAAGAGTCCCTCTTAGTTGCTTTGCTAGTAACAGTTCTTAATATTATGTAAATTGAAATATGTGTATTAAATAATGAAGTGGTTATTTATTCCCATTTTATCCAACAGAACCCGTCTTTAGAAACGTATGTATTTACTATTATCTTGTAAACATTCAAGCACTCTTTCAATCTTACATCTTCAACCGCCTTTGGCTAACGCTTTTACAACAAAATAGAATCTTGTAAACACTCATGCGCAACCAATCTTACGGTTTCAATTATGACACCTATGCCGATCTATAGTGTTCCGTTTCACACCATTCGGCGGTCACAGTCCGATCCCATAATCCCATTGATATGATTCGAAATTCGAATCGGGAGTCGCGCGCTGCCGGTCGGCGTGTACGCATGTGCGCAAGCGATCCGTGTTTCATAGACGCCCCGCCGAGAGCGGGGCTGTGTGGACGCGAGCTTACGAGTTGAAAGACGCCGATTTCCAAGTTTTAACTGGGTATTATTTAAAAAAGAAACTAACTTTTTTTTAGTGAAGTTACTTTTCTGCGTAGATCATTTTAGCGTGGTTTCTTAATAAAAAACGTGAAATTACAAGTGAGTTTTGGTATTTTGGGTTTGGAAAAATTGAATTTTGTAGTGAACTTTTGTGATTTTAATCAAACACTGGTAAAAAATCTATTTTGACAGTAATAGTGGAAAAAAAAGTTTTAAGGTAACAGGAGAGTAAAATACTGTATGATTGTGTCTGATTCAGTGACAAAAAACTTTATAACACTGTAATAAAAACAACAACAACAACAACAAGGTGTGTGTTAAAAAAACATCAGTGCTCATATCTCGTTCAATTATCTCTCTGGAAAAGCGAACTTCTAACATTGGATTTGTGTGTAAAACAGAAGTGTGAAAAACAGTGAAAACAAAGTGTTATAGTGTAAGAAGTGCTGTACATAATATCAATTTTCTGTGGATTGCATGGATTCGTCTAACTATTCGTAAAACTAGGTAAGTTATCCTTTGCTTTTAGCATGCCGATCGTTGAAGAAAAAACTACATGTAGTGGCCAAGTAAATAAAAAAAAACTATAGAAATTTGGAGAAAATTAAAAAAGCGCGTGACCAATAAATATTACCTACAAATTTTTCCCATATAAATGTTAATTATAATGTAAAATCGGTTTATGTGAAAAATTTCGTTTAAACAATAATTATGCTGCTGAAAAAAAAACACATTCTTGAGTTTTCATACAATTATTCCCCTAGAAACATAATTATTTAATTGACCCGTTTTAAATAAGATTAGTCGATTTTCGCTTGACATGTTTCGATCTTTACGAAAATCGTCATCAGGAGCGACATAGGCAAGTCGTGCACTCACGCTTTATAGTTAAAATTATAAATCAAATTATTCGAATATTTATTTACAAATATAACTAAGAAAAAATATAAAATATACAGTAAGTGTAACTTACCTACCTACCTCTACCTACCTTAAATCTGAAGTTAAAAAATCTACAAAAAAATTCAATAGTTGTGGGATATTTTTACTACTACAAAGCTTCCACGCCTAATAAGGCTACCACAAAAGATGTCGTTCACAGTAAAATTCGTAGGCGTAATGGCCGGAGTATTACATCCAATTGAATTGCTGCATTTTTTGGTTACGGAATCGTAGTTATTGTTATAAAATGTGACTTCTACAAGATGTAAATAAGTTATTTGATATACCTATTTCAAAAACCAATATCACCTCCGGTTCAAATATTATCTAATATTTACATTATACAAGATTATGTTAATATTTTGTACCTACACTCGCCAATGTCGCCATCAGATATATCGGAGCAGGTATTATCTTGTTTGCCCGAAATTAATTTCTCATAATTTCACTTCCCATAATGGTCTAGTGCTATAATCTTGTTTCTTCGAAGTTCATTTGCCATAAATATTGTTTCCTAGATGAATAATATGCCAGAATCCTCGTTTCGCAGCTAAAATTCATAATAATGTTACTTTTTTTAATCCGTAAATGCCAAATGTCATATGCCATAACGATGTGATAATATTTTGCTCTTCCGTTTTAGTATTTCACATACTACAATTGGTCTACATAAAAACATATGTGACAGAGTCAAGATATGTGCGGCGACGAGCGAAGCGAGGAGGATCGTATTAGGTTGAGGTGAGTAAACAGCGCCAGAACTTATTTAAAAGATAAGTGCTCTGAAAACAAAGTTTTGTAGGGAGCACTAATATCAGTCATTGAACTGACAGCTTGTATGGAAAATTTGATTATTCGGGAAATAATATATATTAGGTGATTTTTTTAGCGTAACCGCAACGGCAAATGTAGGCAACAAAATCCAACAAGATATCGATACATGCTTCCGATATCGACCGTCTTTGTTGTAAGATTTTTATGTATATATATATGCTTTTTTAGTCGTTTAAAATAATCCAGGGCCCGCGCTGTGCATTTTGTAGATCTTACGGTTTTTTGTGATTAAGTTTTCTTCGGTTGCGCTTTTAACAGATAGAAGACAAATATGTCGTCACGTTTACTAACAAAAATAATATTTCTATTTGCGAGTTCTTGTAATTGGCTCTATATATCTACTTAAAATTCCATTGTCATTTAGTTACCTGTTAGAAATCCTTATGTAAATAAACAAATAAAATATTTTTTTATATTAAAAAAAAACTGTAAATTTTAAAAATCGACTAAATTAAGTTTATTTATTATTTACCTGCTTCCGGAAGAAAAGTTTGTAGGATTTTTGCATAATATATATTATCTATAAATATCCCATTCGAACGTAATTTGAGTCAATCAGGCTATTATAACTTAACGTCTCTCAAAACCATGTCTTTCCTGGGTTAATAGTAAATATTTCTTTAACTACTGTTTAAAAGCGTGTTACTGCGACCTTCAGGTACACGACACGCCATTACAGCGGACGTGTAGTCCGTGTAACGTAACGAGGGTAGGCCTAGAAAAAACATGGTAAATTGAGTCGAATTTGAGGGTAGTATACAATTTGCATGGAGAAAAATGAGCGTAGTTTTTAATTATATAGGGCAAAAAACAAATTTTAAAGCATTCACTGCATTGCCACTGGCGTTCACCTTCATTCAAGTGTGTTCCTTGGCAACGCCCCCTGGTAGCGAATGCGTTAAAAAGTAATAGCCGGCAGTAAGTTATATCGATTTAAATATTACTTATTAAAATTGACATTTCCTTCGACAGAAAATGTCTTGACACAGAAAATGTCATCTGACAAACAAACGGACATCAAAGACTAAGAATTGGTTCGTTATTTTCAAGTATGAAACACTAAAAACAATTACGCATCACACATTCAAAAGCGTCATTCTTGCGTTCTTGAACCCCTTACCGCGCGACCTGTAGGTACATGTCGAGCAACATGTCAAGTACTTTACATGGTAAGGTAATTTAGGTAATATTTACTTATAATAATAAAAATACGGGTAGGTGGACAAATAACTCCTCACACATCCCCGTTCGCTCTTGTTACATTTTTTTTTTAAGAACATTTTGCATTTATATTTATTTGCGAGAATTTCATATAAGTTCTCCGGAACATTTAATAAATGAAATTAAACACTTTAGAACGGATTAATCGCGTTTATTAACACCATGATCCTACGTTTCGAGCCCTTTACAGCACTCGTTTTCACAGGGTTAAGATGATGACAATCAGGGTTGAGATGAATGAATAACAATCGCGGTAACAGAAGACAATATTATTTAATAAATGATTTGATTCGTGCTTTACAATTGCAAGTTCTCCGGTATAAAGTACCCGCACGGATCCTTAAAAACAAGGAATTTCACACATCACACATTCATGAGCATCATTGTTGCATTCTTGAACCCCACTCCACCTTTTATCCCCAATCCGTGAAACCACGCCCTTACCACGCGACCTGTACACGTAGCAACGTGTCAAGTGTCACTTGATCTAGAACCGCGCGGCTTGTACGTTAAAGGTGGACTATTTCTGGTGCCTATTTAGACATACAGGTTCGTTATTTTGTATCGCCTAATGAAACATGGTGCTCGATGTAAGACGGTATAACGACTGCGAAGATGGCGACGCTGTGCGGTGACATTTCAAAGCTACGCTTTGCCTTCAAATGTCATAAATGTCAAGAAACAAACCATTGATACTTACCAGAGTGTACCAACTAACGCAAAACACCGCGCCGCTTCGTATTTGCGTAGAATCCGACTATACCAAGTTTCCTAGATTTCGATAGCACATAATATGAACGTGTTAACTAAACTTCACGTATCTTGACTCACGCTAGACAGGGTAGGTGTAAGTGTCAATTTCTATAGGCCGGCCCGGCTCGTCCTGTCCGTTCCAGTGTGAATCATCCTTAATGTAGCCGACATAGCCAGTAATTGAAAATAACTGCTCTTCCAACAGTTACACTATTTATGACCAATTAATTCTGAAACAGGCTTCACATCACTTTGCACAATGCATGCCTACGCAAGCAGGAAGCATTCATACGTTAGTGAGCTCGATGCAAGCTTTATCTGGGAGTTTACCGGAGCTTGGCATGGTCACTGGATATTAGCTCATTCAATATACACAATATTTAACTATGCTTGTTTCACTTGTCACATACACGCTGGCGGGATGGGAAAAATCTGTCAATTTCTATAGAAAGCGTCACGTGACATCCGAGGGCTCCGAGCTATCACGTGATTCTTTCTATAGAAATTGACAGATTTTCCCGTCCGAGGGCTCCAACTCGGTGAAGGAAAACACCGCGAGAAAACCGGACTAATCCAAATAAGGCCTAGTTTACCCTCTGGGTTGCAAGGTCAGATGGCAGACGCTCTTGTAAGACTAGCACCTACGCCAAATCTTGGGATTAGTTGCCAAAGTGGACCCCTGGCTTTTTGAGCCGTGTCATAAACAGGTAAAACGTTAGGAAGAAGATAAGTATGATAATGGAATCGCTACGATTTTTTAATTGTTAGCCGCTGTTTGGGTTTGGTACACCGTAAAACTTAAGTACAATGCCGTTTTTACCGGCCTTCAAGAGAGGACATGATTTCTCTCTCTATGTGACACTAAAAGACCCCTGAGAGTAGATCTCACATCAAACAGTATAATGATTAAGTTACAGTAGGTCCAAAAACATAATATGTAATAACAATTATAAAAAGTTGCAACATCACCATCATGTAGTTAGTTTAGTCTAAGTATCATCTGGACGGATAAAACGTTCGCTTAAAAAAACCGCACTTTTGTCGGTTCTTCCACTTCCGCACACACACACACACATACACACACATGCAGTATGTTCTATACACATGTATCACACTAGTCTTCCTTAAGTTTAGCGACAATTTTAGCGGCGCGTTGGTGTCGAAATTTCAGATCAGAATGTTAAGGCCAGAAACGAACCAGGAAAGTAATTTTGTCTATATATCTCTTTATTAGCCATAAGTAGGAGCTGGACAAAGGCCCATGCCATGTTGTCTTAACGCCATTCAGTTTAGGTTCTTAACTGTGCTCAGTTGTATGGCAGGTAATCGCGTTAAGGTGTAATGGTAAGGGCTCAGTAGAGCGATAATGAAACTCGACGGCTAAAAGCATAGGAAATATGGATAATACGTGAACTGCTGAAGGCATGGAGACCTATCATACAATACAATACAAATACTCTTTATTTGCACACCTCAATAGAAATAGGTGCAGAAATACAACAAAAAAAAGAGGTAAACAACAGGTCTTATAGCTAAAAAGCGATCTCTTTCAGACAACGCTAGCGGGAGGAGCGGAATAAATTAAAATAAAACATTTCAGTAGGCATAATCAATCAATAATCATAGTGAGTCACTGACTACTGTGAGTATTGTGAGTATTTCGTCAAGTTGAGGCGTACTGTGATTGTCTCCACCTCGTCTGTTTTACGCGCCCTTTTTACGAGCTGCGTTTGGCGTTCCTCCACGCCCGCCTTTTTGTCGCGTAATTCGTTCGTCACTCTAGTGCTGTGGTGTTACGATAATTAAGACATAATTAGTATCGATAGATTGAAGCGTTGGTGGCCACAGCGGTAATGTGTGTGACTTTCAATCCGAAGGTCGCGGGTGCAAATCCTGCGCGTACCAATGAGTTTTTTCGGAATTTAAGTACGAAAAATATCAGTTGGTATTTATTTACCAATTTCTATTCTATAGAAACTGACAGATCGTCCCGTCCCGTCCTAGTGTGTGTCATTAACACAGGAATTCCTAGTTCAGGCAATTGTAAATCACCTGGTCTAATTATAATTATTTAGTATCTAAGAGACTACCCCGTACAATGCTTATTACATTAAAATATTTGATTTGATTTTTGATTATTAAGAAATTAATCTTATTACAAGTATTCGTGGCCGAGCGGTAAGGCGTGCGACTTTCTTCTTTTCTTTGCGGAACGTCGCGGGTTCAAATCCTGCTTCCTCGTACCAATGAGTTTCTCTGAACTTATGTTCGAAAATCATTTGATGATGACGAGGTTTTCCTTCACCGAAAAGCGATTGGTTGGATCGTGGGGAAACAGGACTAATCTCAATAATGCCTAGTGTACCCTCAGGGCTGGAAGGTCAGATGGCAGTCGCTTTCGTAAAACTAGCGCCTACGCCAAATCTTGGGATTAGTTGCCAAAGCCGTGGCATAAGCCAGGAAATTGCTAGGAAGAAGGTTCTCGTATCGATAGAATACCCCTTAGCAAGCCTCTGTACTTTTCAATTGTAAAGTACGAATCAAATCATTTACCATTTGTAATAATTGTGATTCCTGTTCTTTTCTTGCCGTGATCGGGTAACCCAGTGGGGCGCCTGCCGCGAAAGCAGGAGGTCGCTGGTTCGATTCCAGCCCTGCTCACCGGGGGCCTTGGTCACTTTCTTTGTAGTATATGACATCTCTTTCAATTTATACTCTGTACTGTTTGTTTCCTTCTTCTTCATCCTAGAGTCTTCCCAGCTTTTACCATGGCTCAGGGAGCTTGGGGTCCACTTTGTCAATCTAATCCCATTTTCTGGCGTAGCGCTAGTATTAAAAGCTCCTGCCATATTTCCAATCCAGAAGGTAAACTAGGCCTTGGGATTAGTATACATGAGGAGACCAAACATCATGAGGAGACCCCTAATGATGTTTTCCTACACCGAAAAGCGATTGGTAAATATCACACACATACATACATACATACATATATCGTACATACGTTCCGAAATACTCATTGGTACGCGCGGGGTTTGAACCCGCGACCTTAGGATTCGCAAAGTCGTTTTTACTGCTAGGCCACCAATGCTCTAGATACGTCGATATAATTTATATTAACAAGTCGTAGTGTCGCTAAAAATCGAACACGAAATGAATTGTATATTTTGCTCACTGTTTTAAGTTACATATGTAGACAATTTCCTGCTTTCTTTTTTCTATTTGGGGCCTTACCATGACGTTTTAACGCGGTTCAGTTTAGGACCTAAACTAAGTCACTGCTATTCAACTGATGGGTTACCACGGTCGCCTAACGCTATTCAGTTTAGGTCCTAAACTGATTCGCTTCCATACAACAGCACAGTAAAAGACCTAAACTGAATCTCGCTTGGCGATCGTGGTAAGGTTCCTGGGGTAAGGTTCAGCTTAGGCTCAATTGTATGGAAGCAACTCAGTTTAGGTGGTCAACTGAATCACGTTAAGGCGTCATGGTAAGACCTCTGAGCACAGTTAAGAACCTAAACTGAATCGCATTAAGACGTCATGGTAAAGCGCCAGTTCTGTAGATTTGTCTTACTCTAAAAGCAGTTAATAAAAACTAGTCGAATTGCGCCCCTATATTTACTTCGCGATACATTGTTGACTATAAAAAATAAATCCTTCCGCGGTGAAAATGTGAGTAGCGTCTGAATTTCTCCTTTGAGGGTAGTATGAATTCTTTAGCAGCAGCCTGCAAATCTGCGTTATGAAACATGTCATGAAACATGCAGGGTGTGGCAGATGCATTAAAATGTGATTTACGTAACTCTTGGTACACACGGGCAGTATAGACGTGTCTTTTCTAATTTTCTTTAAGGTTGCCTCTTAGAAATAAGTTCACCGTATTAAGTTGAAAACAACGGGTAAAATTTATTTTTATTGACGTGACATATTTTGATCGCGTCGGGCAAACATATGCGTCAAAATGACTGTTGCCACTTCTGCGTTTGTTTGATGATGGTTGTCATACGCAATCGAAATATTTCGTGTAACAATGCCTAAAATTACTGAATTACTGGCGACATAGGCGTTCTTAGGCTACGGAAACCGCTCACCATTGCGCGGGCTGTGTGCTATAATTTAATAAAATCGTAAAGTGTCGTCATTAAAAATATAATTTCTTGGTGAAGATTTTTTTTACAATTGTCAACAGACATATTAGTGTTTTAAAGAAATGTCGGTAATTTTTGACATGAGAATTAGCCTGTGTCAAAATTTCGTGACATATATGTCGTGTTTCTTGCGACAAAATGTCAAGAGCTATTTACAAAGTTATACGTTTTTAATGGTAATACTAATAATAATGTTTTTATTTATAAATGCAAGCGGCGCCCGTAGCCCATAGAGGCCATAGACGCCTGTAATATCAGTAATAATGATGTTCATTGAAATTAAACACTTTAGAACGGATTAATCGTGTTTATTAACACCATGATCCTACGTTTCGAGCCCTTTACAGCACTCGTTTTCACAGGGTTAAGATGATGACTGAGAGCTTCTCTCAGTCATCATTTCAATGAATAACAATCGCGGTAACAGAAGACAATAATAATGATGTTGACAATTGTCGCACCTGTCGCCGTGGTGAAGTTGGGGCCAGGGTATACTGTTAGTACACTTGTAGTAAGAGGGTTTATATTCTTATTTAAATAAATAAATAAATATTATAGGACATTCTTACACTAATTGACTAAGTCCCGCAGTAAGCTCAAGAAGGCTTGTGTAACGGGTACTCAGACAACGATTTAAGTTACAGGTAACAGTTTCGATCAACACCGGGTTCCAAAACATTAGGAAGGAGACGGCAAAGTGACGTCTTTGACGTCACTTTTTGCGGGGCGAAGTGTGCACACAAACGTACTTCTCACACATAACATAAAGTCACCGTCAATGCAACGTCCTAACAATGTAGATTGTAGACCAATCGGCATATTGATCGTAATACGAGTAACCTGGCTTTTATATTTGTAAATGAAGCATTATGAACTTCATTCATCTTTCCTCAGTTTGGACATGTCGGTGACAGTCAATGACAGGTGACAGTTGACAGGTAAAATGTCAAACGTCACACCAGGTTCATACTCACTGAAAGTGCATCGTAACGATTATATTTTAAATTAAGAATTAAATAGATAGAAATACTTCGTTGGTGAAATATTAGCTTTAATGTTGTTTCTCTTTTCAGGTAAGTTACATATGTTGTTAAATTGAACTGTACTGTTAAATGTGTTAGTTAAATATAAGTTATTTATAATAAAAACTATTCTCTTTTCAGAGCAACACAATTTTGTTCTTATTTCACCTCTACAATATTAGACACTGCATAATCCACATTATATATTTATTATGAAATCTCCAAGATTTAGTTGTTTATCTTACGTTTTGTGTCTTACGATAATACGACCGTTTCAGTAGTGAACAGTTTCAGTGGTTTTTGATGAGGTAGTGTGAAAATTTAAGGAGAAATAGTGACAGAATATGTGATACCTTTTGTTTACATCGTTTGTAAGTATTATTCACGGCGATTTTACGAAAAACAATCTGTAATGACGGCACTAGACCACATAGAAAATGTTACAACTACACTAACAAATCTTGCACTCGATTAGTTTTGTGTACGGACAAGTCACAACACAGATCCGCGTATGCCCATTTGGGCTTGTACTTCGGCAGAAGGGGAAACGGCTCAGCAGAGGGGAGGATTATAGGGACTCCCCTTCCTGTGTTCCTTGACAGACTAAGCTTAGCATACTTATGCATAGTTGGGGCGTCGCTCAATACAATTACCAACCCATATTTCTCACCCTCAAAACCCCACGCAAAAATCCACTTCATAATTCCTTTCGACCCGTCATAAAATTATATGGGCTCATCGGTATCGATAATTTACGAGGTACAACACTAAGCCCTGCGTGGTATACGACACATTTCTATGCTAATGTGGGTAGAATGCGAACGTCACTTGGCGAAACGAGTGGAAAAACATACTATTATGTTTATGGGAGAGTTATTGTGATATTGATATGGAGCAATATTTTAAGGAATGAAGTAAGAGTGTTTTCAGACATTAGTCTTTTTACCCGAAGGTTCTCTTTGAAAGGTTGATGGCCTTAAGGCCAACTTTCAATCTTCTAGCGTTTTCCTGGGCTCCGCTTTGGCTACTAATCCTAAGATTTGACTTGGCGCTACGCGCTAGTTAAGCGACTACCATCTGACTTTCTGACACAGAGGGTAAACTAGACTTTATTCGGATTAGGCCAGTTTCCTAATGATATTTTCTTTCACTTAAAAGCGATTGGTAAATATCAATAGTAGATTACGTATCGAGGCCTGTAAAGTAAGAAATTTCTCAGCGTGTAATTGTCGGCCGAAGCGAAGCTTAGGTGGATAAACATGTGATCTGAGGTATTCTTATTTACTGGCCAAGGTCTGTACACTGTTTTTCTGCTCGACGCAGTCGGCAAACGGTGAATTTGTTTAGCGTAGCGGCCTGCAATTGGGTGCTTGCCGGCTGGAGGGCAGAAAATTCTAAAAGCTCATTGGTACGAGCCGGCAGGATTTAAACACGCGACCTGTCTGTCAATTAGTATAATAAATTAGGTGACAATCTGTACTATCGTGGAGTCTGAAAAATTCTAAGATGTTGTGGTTAATATGGATATTTTCTATTTTATCGGTATTTTATCGTGATAGTAGACAAATGACAGTTTGACACAATTCATGCCCTGCATTCATCATCATTTATCACATTTTATCATCGTTTATCGCAATTTATAACGATTTGTCTTCAATTTCATTAATTTGACAGCGGTAGACGGTAAACGACAACTAGGTAAATGGTTACGTAAGTTACGTTTATCATATATGCTTGAGGCTGTCAAATACTCAAATTGACAAGCTGTCACGAACTGACTGACTAATGTCACGCTTGGTTCGAATGAGCAGTTACAAATCGATTGAGTAACATATCGTAGCCGAACGCAGTAGTACATGGAGGTTTCGATGCTCTAGTTAATTCTAAAGATAAGTAGCATTTTCATGCATAATTTTCCCGTTTTTTTATACAATTCCTACGAGTACGCAGCCCAATGAATATAAAGTCAGATGTGTGAGACAGCAGTGCACTAATGAATTATTCATTTTGCTCTTTGCATTATTACTGGGCTACGTTATTAATATGTCTGAGTAGTAAATTATAGGGAATTAAGTTGTAGAATTGAAGCAATAGTTTTGACGTTTATAAGGGGTCGTTTATATTTATTAGTAAGAGGAAGTCTGAGTCCCCAATAAATGATATACAATACAATTAAATACCACTAACCCTTTGTCGGTCGTAGTCGGGTAGCCTAGTGGTTAGGGCAAAAGCAGGAGGTAGCTGGTTCGATTCCAGCCCCGGGCACTGGGGACCGTAGTTAGCCTGTAGTATATGGCATCTCTCAATTTGTAATTAATATACAATCCATTATGGTTATTTCTGCTCTTCTGCACCGCAGTGGACAAACTAAGTCGGGCTCTTACCGACTTAAAACCCCCGTTGGTCCTCTTCGACGTAATCAAGGCATCCCTGGGATCTCCGGTGGAACGCACTAGTGCCGCCCTTGTCACGCTTCTGTGGATCCTACCTTTTGTTTTTGACGCTAGCAGTCCCTGATTGCTACCATCTCCGATCCCGAGAACTCCTTTTAGTCTCCTTACGATAAGCAGGAGATACAGTAGCCGTATTCTGTTGTCCAAGCTATAAGGCGCTGGACAGAAGCCTAGAGAGTCTTCAGTGTCAAGATCTACTAAAGTTTGCAGCGCCACAACAGTAAGTAGGTAGTAAGTAAGTATGACAAACGGCTAACTACGGAACCCCACACTGAAATGAAATGAAATGAAATAATTATAAACTAGTAAATAGTTATAAACTCGGTAAGATTGATTTTGTTTCGCAATCTGGACGCGGATCTTTTTTCCTTTCTTTAGACTTAAAACTATTGATTTATGACAAAGAAGATATTGACAATGCGTCGTCTGTTTAGGAGCTACAAACTCACAAACAGATCGATTAAAGATGCAGTCAAGAAAGTAAAAAAAAACCGGACAAGTAAAAAAACCCACCGAGGCTTCCTCACAAAGTATGCTCTCGCATACCCCCATTTATGACCTTAGGTACTTAAAAATACTGGTGGCACGGAACTCTCAGTGTGCGGCAATTATACGGCCTTCGGATTTTTTCCTGTACATGTGCTACAAGCTCTTGCTTTTTGCCAAATTTCGTGATTCTAGGTCAAAGGGAAGTACAGTATAAATTTTGATTCCCATTGCAAATCTATGGGAAATACGACATAAACGGCCGTATCTTTTGAAAGCGTTGACATAGAGGTTCTTTTTACAGCTTCAAGAAACCGCAGATCTGTGTATGTGGTATTAATTTCAACTAGCTACTTCTACGCGTTGCCGAGATAAAGGGTCTTGACAGACAGACGGGCGGACGGACAACAAACTGATCCTATAAGGTTTCCGTTTTTCCTTTTGAAGTACAGAACCGTAAAAATGCCCGGAAATATTTCAATCTCGCTTCTAAAATGTATCCCCATACAAAGTTGAACTTTAGGATCCCATATTGTATTACGTGGCCACCCAGTTCGGTTAAGCTTAAATTTATGGTGTCACTATTAACCGTAGGGTTGTCACTTTAGCGTTGCCGTACTCTAAATAAAATATCTATGAGATTAGAGTTATCGTCTGTATTGAGACGTTTCCATGAGGCAGGGAATGTAGTGGAGATTACAAGTTTGAGCACAGTTAGGGTCGCGCACTCCATGAATACTGTGGCTGAGTCTACACAGGATTTTAAATCCTCGAAAATACGCACATGCTAAACTCCAAAGCATGCGAAAGTTATGATGACCGCTTACCATCAGGAAAATCTTGTTTGCAAAACAGTTATTTAGATAATATTGTCTTCTGTTACCGCGATTGTTATTCATTGAAATTAAACACTTTAGAACGGATTAATCGCGTTTATTAACACCATGATCCTACGTTTCGAGCCCTTTACAGCACTCGTTTTCACAGGGTTAAGATGATGACTGAGAGAATGCGAATTCTCCCCGTCAATCAAAAAACCGTGGTTTTTAGATTTTCACACGTCAATTTACCAAAACGTGAAATCGTGTAAAACTTTTAAAACTAACCTCCAACGTTTCAAGGGCGACATTGGTCCCAGAGGTAACGTCACGTCATCATAGTCGTGGTATATATAAAATCTTGTTTGTCGCTGAAGAAGTACTTAAAACAAAATCGTTGCCATTTACAATCACCTACGTTTAATAACTTTACTAGTATGTAAATAAATAAATATGTTAAACATAAAAAAATGGAAAGAGCCTAGCTGATATAAATTTTGTATATAGGTATAATCAATAAAATGTATTCCGAGGATTGATTGCCAAGCACGAAAAGAAAAATATTCATTCTAAACGTTAGCATTTACCAAAAATATTTACTTTATAAAGCCGCGTACAAACACGTTTTTTTATAAATACGGATTAGGGAAAAACGCACGTAAATGTTTGAATAAAATGCGTGGATTAGGTTGTTCCTAATCCTCTTACTGTTTTGGGATTTTCTATTTTATTTTTTTGTTTTATATTTATATACATATTCATGCAACTTTTTTTAAATAAATGCTTGATGGTTATAGAAAATTGCTGCATTGTAGACCAGCGTTTTTCGAAGTGTGCAACCCCCTATGAGGTCTCAAAGTCTTTGTTGGGGGGTCGCGACGGCTTGCAAAGTCTTAGTAACAACCAAGACGGGTTACAATTAGACAGTAGCATTAAGCCCCTAACCCACATGATTTTGTATTCGCGTAAATGAAGTAGATTGACTCGTTATTTTATTCGTTATTCATTAATAACAGTTTGGAAAAAAACGTAAATATTATATAAATGTGCAAAAACTAGTAGGTATGAAAAAATATTTGTGCAGATGTACCTTAACAAATAACTGTCAAAACATCGCACCCAGATAGGAACCCAAATGAATCCATATTTCGTAACGATCAAAACGGAACGGAACAGAACGGGTTAAAGGTTGTCAGTCTGTCAGTATTCATTCCACTCTAAGTGCTATAAAGGAATCGAAACGTCCGGTATTTAGGTGATATACGCAATTTAATCAGTTTTAAAGTGTTTTTGCTCAGTCATCTTATTTAAAAAAACCTAAGTCGGTGGCAAACAAGCATACGACCCGCCTGATGGAAAGCATGACTGCTTTAGCGTCCATAGGCTAAGATGACCCTTAGCCTATGGACGCCTGCAACTCCAGAGGTGTTACATGCGCATTGCAGACCTATTTAAAATTAGTACACTCTTTTTTTAAGATCTTTTTTGAACATCTCCGCTCTGAGAAATCATTTCCTTACACGACATCTCCGCTAGTTTCCGTACCCCATGTCCGATACATAAATTACTTGCGCGTAGGCAGCTCACCCACGACACCGGTAAAATGGGCTTATCTCATAATATAAACAAACGGAACGACACGCTTTTATTAGTACTAGTTATTTATTGGGGCTGCGTCGCCTATGACATGCCATGATGTATAAATGTGGAGCGGAGAGGTCATAAAAATCGAGTGTCAAAAATTTGGAATACGGCGGAACTATAGTCTTATTTAGAATCCCTTTTGACGCCTTATCAAACACAAAAGCTGTCTTTTGTGACACCACGTCACCAAAGTGTTAACACTGAAGTTGAGTTATGCATACGCTTTAAGGCCTGTAACGGGTTAATCTGTCTGTGTTGTTGGATGTGGTGCGGATATATCTGTCGAGGCAACGAAAAGGTTAAGGTAAGTTGCGTTGGTACGCTGCAATCCGGAGAATGTTACCTTTCGCGTAACCTGATAGTTATGCGTAAGTCAAAAAAAAAAAATATTTTTTTAAGTTTTAGGGTTCCGGAGTAGACGAGAAACCCTTATTTTAGTAATTTCTATCAATCTGTTTCCGCGGCAGAAGCTGCTATTTAGAACAAATATACACAAAGATTTTGCCATCAGAGTAAGTGTAAGTATAAAATGAAGTTTAGACTAAAACTAAACTTATTGTTTGTTTCAACTTTTTCTTGCTTTTATTTGCCATGGTTATGGACTCCTGGGTCAATTTTAAAATAATGGTTTAATGGTATTAAAATTCACAAAACGTGTTTTTATTGTTAGTTATTTCCTTTCCATGATGAAGAACCAAGCATGTCAGTAGAACATACTACAATAAGTTTATTCTAACAAACTGTGCTACACTTGTCCCTTGGCTGGCGGAGCAGAATAACAAGAGATATTTGATTCACCCTTTTACATAATAGCATTTGGGGTTTTGCTAAAGTTTTGCTAAAGTTATTCGGTATTAGTAAAAGGACATGGGACCATAGGACTATGTCATAGTGACGCTATAAATCAGATTGTAAGATATTTTTTACTTTAACATGGTTCTAGAGTGTTCCACTTGCCACTGCACCTACGAATTTATGACGCTACACGGAACCTTACACTGAATGTGATAAAAATCTATTCACAATGCTCATCACCATCAAAATGCATTAAAATTTGAACTGCATTCAAACATTTCGAACAAGTTTACTTTCAACATCCTAAAATAGATGCGCAAACCAATATTCAGTAAACAAAAGTATTATAAACCTAATTAAAGCCAAGCTGTTGTACGCCTTACTGTGATAAAATAGGATTGAAAATGGAACGAAGCGTTATTATCCATTAGACCTCTTTTGTTTTTTACCGTTCATCCTGTTCGAAATTCGAATGATTCCTTGACTTCCTTACGCTCTTTAATTTGGAGCGCATATGAACGACGTTGGTATTCGTTGAAAAGTAAACTTTAAGTGTTAGTAAATAAGGTTATCTTTTCAACTTCATAATTTAATGAGATAAGAGCTTGCTATCATTTTTCTCTCTCAAATTGTTAACCGTTAGATCGTATTGCCATAGCAATAGAGACTATTTTCCAACGGCAAAGTGATATTTGAACTGTAGAGTTCCTAAGTAAGTAGTGCCAATTTAAATTTTACGTGTTTTATTTAAACTTTAAGTGTGATTCTGTGAATCATTATTTTAGTTCAGTTATAACTTGTTTAATATTTAACTTGAGTAGAAGGAAGTAGTTTTTACTCTGTCAAGTCAACACGTTCTAAAGTTTGTACCGTGCTTCAAATTGTTACTCTTCTCGAATTTTCACTTTTGTTTTAACGACTCAATTCCGTACCAAAATGATAAAATGGGACCCTATTACTAAGAATCCGCTATTCTTTCATCTGTCTGTCTGTCACCAGGTGGTTTCAAAATTTCAGACAGATGAAATTTTCATAGGTGATTTATTTCTGTTACCATGACAACAAATAGGTACTAAAATATTTAATAAAATAAATATTTAAAGGGTTCCCGCTCCCATACAACAAAAGTGTGTTTTTTTTTATATATAACAAATGGGCTTACTCTTGGTCACAGTCGCCACAGACTAGCCGAAGGCAAAGACAACAAAGACATTTTTGCACTTGGCTGGTTTTTTAAAGATCTCTAGACAAAATGGAAAAAGGGGAACCCATAAAATTTTGCCATGTTTATCCACCCAGTCCATCTGTCCAACCGTCTGTCCATTTCTTTCGTCCATCTGTCCATCCGTCCGTCTGTCTATCCGTAGCTTAGTTTAGTAGTCAATAGTGCAATATCCAAAGCCGAAATCTGTTATGGATGAAATTATGGTATGCGTAGACTCTGCAGATGGAAAAATATGAGTGTTATAAGGAATACTGGGTTGTTATAATAGGCATACCGACTCGGTTGAAAAGAATAGGTTTAGGTAAGAATTAGGTAAGAATTGTACATTCAGGTACAAAAATATGAATACCTACAGCCAAAGTGCCAAAAATATGTAGGTATGGGACTTTATTGCATGAACATTAATGTCGTGTACATATCTTTGACACTTTGGCTGTGTTAATTGTGACGTCACACGAAACTTTAAAGCACTGTATTTCCGTCATTTTTCATTTGACGAACAAGAAAAATACTAGTTGAATTTTTTTTAATAACCTAACAGACAGACTAATTAGATTTTTTTGTCTTATTACATTACAAGTTTCACGTGTGTGAACTTATTTAAGCTTTCACGGACCTCAAGGGCGACATGGCCCCTATAATCCCGTAAAGTTCCTGTTTCTACCTACGTCAAACAATTTCAATGTTTTTGGGTCAAACACAAAACGAAGTTCGGAAACATTCCGTTTGACTTTTCAGAAGTTAAGGGCTATGAAGGTTGATTTTCTTATTGAACCCTTATACACATGAAACGGTAGGTACTCTTTTTCTATTGAATAGGAAGATTAACAACAGAACTCCACGTCCATAAGCTATTAATTAGCCACAGGAAAGATCGGCTCTACAGTTCAGTTGAACACACACTTTTTCTTTCCAGTACCTATAAAGGACTATGTGCAAAGCCCCAAACCCAACCGAGCTGAGAAATATCTCATTTGATACGTTTATTTACTTTTTTTCTTTATATGGACACCAAGTTGAATTCCATTGCAGAACTGAGATATTTAGACTTTTGTCAGTCAATAATTAGTAAATAAATGCACCCGAGTGGTATGCGTAACGCATCCTCCCCTAACAAAACAAAAGGCTGTGTGCGAATATAACGAAAAGAAGCAGACAATAGTTTGAAGACATAAGTCTCATCTCTGTTGGTTTTGGGGCGAGCCCCCATACAAATTTGTCCATGGTCCTTTGTAAATTTTTACAAGTAAAATACTGCATATGTGAGGTAATCTGGTTCTGTTTGTAAACGCTTCCTAATGCTGTGTCTGTGTAAGTGGTCTATGTTTTACCCATACTCTTAAAAAAATAAGCACACTAAGAACTTTATTGTCTGCAAAGCCCTCAATTTGGGTATTTCCATAATAAAAAGGTCTTTTATTCAACATAATAGTCCCAAAGTTGAGTAATTCCATTTAATAGTGATGGAAACAAAAACCGGCCAAGTGCGAGTCGGAATCGCCCACCGAGGGTTCCGCACAAAGGATGCTCTTTACTTGCATTAATGAATTAAATTACAGAGAACAAGTACATCTATAAATAATTAGTCGATATGTGGATGGGCGGCTCCGTCAAAACTCGGCTAATTACTGGTGGCACGGAACTCTCAGTGTGCGGGAATTGTAAGGTTTTCAGATTTTCTCCTGTGCTTGAGCTACAAGCTCTTGCGTTTTGCTAAATTTCGTGATTCTAGGTCAACGGGAACCTATACATTTTGTTTCCCATTGCAAATGTATCGGAAATGCGACATAAACGGCCGGCCGTTTCTTTTGATTGCGTTGACGTAGAGGTTTGGTTTGGGAGATAAAGGGTCTTGACAGACAGACGGACGGACGGACAACTAAGTGATCCTATAAGGGTTCCGATTTTCCTTTTGAAGTACGGAACCCTAAAAATGCAAGAAATAAATTGGTGGTGGATCAAATAAATCGAGGGTTGCCTGGTGAAACCCAATAAGTATGAAAAACCTAGTTTCGAGAAAAATGAAGTTAAAGATTTATGGTCATCAAACACTAATTTGGTAAGTAAATTCGTAGTTTTATAAGTTCTCCGTGTAAAGTAATTTTATCTACTTTAAGTTAATTTGTGTTTTAGCTATATAACTAATTTAGTTTTCCTGTAAGAAAACGTTTTTTACCAAGGGGTGTCGACTTATTGGGTTTTCGCAAAATTTAAAAAGCTGTTAATGTTACTTATAGGTTTTACTACCTACTTATAAAAAACTTATAAAAAAGTTAATCTACCCTAGTCATCCGTATATGTGTTTTATACGGAATGATTTTTGGGTCATGGAGCAACAGTTAACAGAGTACTGGGGAGGGCCACACTGAGCAACTTTCACAACTCTCTGTGGACAACCACGAATTCGGGAAGAAAAGGTCTCCTAATGAAGAGCTAATTGATATTTAGTTACTCCTAAGTATTAGTTGATCGATATTTAACAATCAAAGATTTCTTTTTCACGATTTCATGGTTGTCGTAGTGAAAGTTGGGTAGTGTGTTCTTCCCCGATACCTACCCTGTTCACTCTTGCTCCATGATCCAAAAATCACCCAGTATGTACGTAATCTTCAAAATACTTACAAAAGTCTGCCTTACTATTATCATCGATGACAATATTGTGCATTTGGGCGGCAATATTAATTTACGATTCATCAAGATTGAAGGAGTCATTGTCTGAAATTGAATAAATTAAAGAATGTGTACCAAAAACGCAATAACTTAAAATCATATAAGTACGGGCAGTCACGGGATTATAAACTCGGGTAAGTACACATAAAGGCATACATGTAACTACATAATTATAATGATTGATCTTATAACACCATAGGGGAAAGTGGGTAGGCTTCGTACACTTTTTGCTCTGGGCCTTGTAAAATAAAAACTAACAGTTATTTAAAAATTAAATTAATGATTTGATCCAAAACAATTTGGCCAATATAACGATTTTCTTAAAAAGTGGGAATTGTACGAATTTATCCCACACGTAAGGAGGCATTCGTTTCTACCTGGGATTCGTCATTTTATGAGTTCTTTTACCTGTTATAATCAATCTTTAGGAATATCTTACCCATAATAACTGTATTTTGATTATATTTTGATTTTAGTTCCATGGGGTGCATTTGTACAGTAAAAAATCATATACAATCGGAGTTTACGAAACACAACAAATAAACAAATATACGTCAAATAAATCCTAAAACTATTGTTTACATAAGAACCTGAAGCGTGTATTTACAAACAAGGTTGAAATACACGCAAATACAGAGCAAATTCTCCTTCAAGTGCAAGGTACGTAAACACCTCTCTAAATTGCTCATTTGATAGATGTTCCGCATACTTATACTTGGGTACATTATTTATTTATGTATGTACCTATATGTAGGTATATTTATATTTATATGTGTATGTTTATACAATTATTAAAGCAATGTATTATTATTGATATTATTATGTGTTTCCTATCTCTTCTCGATGTTTACGATCCTGCACCAAACACAAGTTTCTGTTTTATGCAATGGTTGACTGGTAGAGAATGCCCCAAGGCATTAAGTCCACCATTTGTACTTTTTTGTAATTGGGCAATAAACCTTAAATAAATAAATAAGTATTTTTTACAATTCCAGTAATACTTATTAAAGACAGATGCATTCAAACAAGACAAAAAATTACTTTAGAGTTGCCTCATCCAGTTGGAATGCAAAAAAATAATTAATATTATTTAATAATTTAACTCAACGTATTAATTTAAAGTACTTTTTGTTATTTCGTACCGTAAGCATCACTCAAAGTCGCGTAGTTTAATTAATAGATTGTGCTAAAACCCGATAAGTTCGCTCTTAAACGAAACAACAACAATTATCTACATATTAACGGTTACAATCTTACAATAGCTTACATTTATTGTTGGGTATTTAAGGACAGTACTATAAACGCGATGTATACCTATCGTTCAGGCGATTATGTCATTTGTTTGTTTTGTTATTTTGTACCGTAAGCATCACTCAAAGTCGCGTAGTTTGATTACTAGATAGTGCTAGAACCCGATAAGTTCGCTCTAAACGAAACAACAACAATTATCGACATATTAACGGTTACAATCTTACAATAGCTTAGATTTATTGTTAGGTATTTAAGGACAGTAGGTACTATAAACGCGACGTATACCTACCTATCGTTCAGGCGATTAAGTCATAGTATAATTAAGTACCAATCTTATTTTATACGACAATTCTAAATGTATTTCTAGGTTAGAAAATAAAATTTTACCTGTTTCTAGCATAGCTGCTGCACTAATTTTCTGCCTCGGTCACCCATCACAAAACTTTTAACACATACACAGCCATCATTAACACAATAAGTCACAACTTTTAACAGCTATTTCCAATTAAATTTGCAACGACGCAGCGGCGGAGCGCTTGCGATCCTGCCGCTACTTGTCGAGGCAGTGCATGACCTTGCGGTCGTCAAACATATTTATTGGGTTCTTCCCCGGATTTTTTTTAAAGAAATTTGTTAAAGGCCCGTGCGAGAATTCGATAACTAGACTTAACATAATATTTCATCAAAAAAATGTTTTAGATAAGTACTATACATTTGTTTATTGGGTTTTACTTTGAAGTAGTTTGTACATTTAACAAATAATATCGTAAAAGTAAAACCCGATAAATGGTTTTAACGTATTTTAATTCTTACTTAAATCCTTTTTAGGTTCGAATCGTACTGAGGTAATACCCGATAAGTAATAGTATCTGGTTTTACAATGTGTGTTTAGTTTAATTTAGTATAAATATCTCTGCACTAAATACCTATAAATGTGTATTGTGTGGTTCTTGCACTAAGTAATAATAAAAACTGAAGCCTTAAATGCACTTGTAGTATTTAGTTCTAAATTAAAACTTGAAATCAAGTACTTATCGGGTTATCGACTCGGCATATTTCCGTAATACATGTCAAATCTGCTTATCCGATATTACCATTAGATTGAGCGATACCGAATCCATCTCAAACTGTTTTTACTTTAAAATCTCACTTTTTGTCACTTATTGGGTTTCACCAGGCAACCCTCGAAATAACTAAAATAAGTAACTTTTTCACTTACACATTCTGTTTTGAGTTCAGAATACATAAGTGTTCTTTTCTTGTTTAATAGTGACAAATTACACTGTATGTAACACAGGAAGTTCTAGGTAGGTACTTAGAAGTATTTAAGCCAATAAAGATTTCTTAGAGTACAACTTTGTCATCACGTTGTGTACTCCAGCACTTCTAGCTGTCAATTAGATGACTGACAGCGATATTAAAAAAGTAAGTATAGTTTTTAACGTTGTCTGTGGTATTCCATAAGAACATCGCTAAACGATGCTCGTATGGATTTTCATACAATATATATACCTTCACTGTTGTTTTTTTTTGGCATACGACATATTCCATAGTCTGCCGCCATTTAAGATTTCGCTTTTTTCGATATTTTTGCCGTCGTACAAAAACTAACGTATGCAACAGCTCATAATTGGTTCTTAAAATTCTCGGGTCTATATGTATAACTCGATTACGTTTCATTTTATAACGGCGATCCTTATTATATTATCACTGTTGTATAATAGCAGTTTATCTCGAAAGGTGGCAGAATGTGGAAGACGTATGCCAACTACAAAAAAAAACAACAGTGTTCATAATGTTCATATACCTATTGTATGAAAATTAATTAAAGCATCGCTTTGCGATGGTGTTATGGAATACCACACACCACAGGCAACGTTAAAAACTATACTTACTTTTTTAATATCGCTGTTAGTCATCTAATTGACCGCTAGAAGTGCTGGAGTAGAATAATAACTTTTCCACGTCGAGTTCAAGCAACACAGCGACGAGAATCGGCATACGTACCGTGTCCCCTCTGCCAAAGTACAAGCCCAAATGGGCATACGCGGGTTGTATTGTGGCTAGTCCGTATACAAAAATAGATCGAAGTGCAAGATTTGTTAGTGTAGTTGTATAATTTTCTTTTTCTACTCGCCGACTTTAATCTGCCAATTACGAGTACATGGACAAAACTATAAGCTCATACTTTTCGATATTAGACAGTCCAACTCAACTATAATATCTCATTTCGATACGCTGTAGGCAACTATAATAGAACTTCATACAAATTCTATACTTATTTGCGATGCCGCCTGGGACTTCGCCGAGCGCGCGCCCCGCGCCGCGCTGCGCCGACCGCGCCGGCCTGCCGGCCATCTTTTTGTGTTACATCTTACATCCTTGTTAAGTCAATGAAATTGAATGATGAAATTATTCCTCCATAGATGATGATGATGATGACTCGTAGAAAAAGTATTGTGTACAATCGTAATATAATTAAGTTTTTCAATCTCGTACTCGTACTCGACTGAAAAACCCTTCATTATATCACGATTGTATAAAATACTAATGTGTTCTGTCGTCATTACAGATTGTTTTTTGTATGTAGTGTGTGAGAAGTGCGCCTGTGTGCACGTTTTCCCCCGCAAAAAGTGACAATAATTTGTACGATAAGGATGTCGTTTTGCCGTCTCTCTTTGGAAGCCCGTGTTACTCGAAACATGGTGGTAATCTATTTTTCTATATAATACCGTGACAGAGTGCCCTTATTGAAGGAGACAGCTTCTCGACTGACCAATCTGTCACGGTGTTGAGCACAATGGGCTAGGTAAGTACCTTCGCTCGCGTTTCTTAATTTGTGACCCATTACGTAGCTTTTCCTCTGAATTTCAATACAGTTTGACAGGATTATCAACTTAAATTAGGTTACAAATTAAAGCCTTTGACTGTACCTACATATTTACTAGCCAAGAAAATGAAATTTTAACCTTTTATAAGAAACATAATAATGAATTATTATGATCATAGAACGGGTATATCGCGAATGTAGTTAATTTACCTTAATATACCGACGTTTCGACACAGTCATGTGTCTTGGCAGTAAAAAATCTACAAGTGCATAAGTCTGGAATAGCTGTCCTCCTGCTAACTTCTGGATCAAATCATTGGATCAAGTTGCACAAACCTAAAATACTCTCCACTGAACGTCACTATTATCCCCAGATAGTGACAGAGGCGACGACTGAGATAAAAAAACATCCCAAAAATTTCAATCGTGAAGATGGTTTAATTTATCACCTACCTACTTGGGGGCCAGTGATTCAGAAGTTCAAACCGCAAGATCTATACGTATCTTCGCATTAATAGCGAATGTGTATAAACTGCGAAAATTATAAAGTGTCATAATAATGAAATTCGAAATCAGATATATTTCAGCGCGGTGACAAGACATTGTCGCTAAAAAAAAGAAGCACCCAAAGACAAAAGATGCGAAGACGGACGCATGCGGTCGCATTAATTATCTTAAAAAAAACAAGATTGACTATCAATACTTCTTTTTTTAAATACCTACAATAAACCGCCTTATGTGTTATTGGCAGCGCGTTTCGAAAGCCACATTATGTATAAATTTAACGGCGTACCGGTGAATAGCGCAGGTTTAGACGGGCGTGCTAAACGCCGCGAAGGCTGGCTTTGCATGGCGATTTTATGGTTGCAAACAGATTAAGCCGCGGTAATATGGTAAAGGCACGGCGGCCATTTTGGTTTTTAATCTTAATTTACACTGTTTTTAATGCCTGTGGAGAATAAACCTCAGTCGAGAGGATTTTCAACCGAGAAAAAAGAAAAAAGTCAAAGAATTTTGAATTTAAAGTACCTACCTACACCATAAAGAAAACAGGCATTGCAAAAAGCCAGGAAAACGCAAGGAAGTACAATACGCTCCTTGATTTGATCATCCCACTATAGCCATTTGATCTCCATAACCTTATCTTATGGCATATAAATCTGCTATTAACCTTTTCGACGCTGTAGCAAACACTAAAGCTGTCACAGACGCCACGTCACAAAATCAACAAAGCTGAAGTTGAAATGTATGTGAATTAAGATTTATGTTGGTCTTTACTTATTAAACCCGTTTTAAACGGATTAGCAATTAACAGGCCTTCCCCTCTGCCAAATGGGTATGACATAGTGTCATAATCAGTAATATGGACAGACGTTTATTTGACATAGCTATTTATACGCCACGTTCGAATAGCTGTACATTTGACGTGTCCCTCCCCGAACAATCTAGACCTTTTTGTATAGGACGTTGATATTCCGTCTCGTTTAAAACTAGGATTAATCCGTCGTTGGCTTTATACCTATAGTGAGGATATAACCGTCATAGCCGACAAAAGGTAAACACATACACTCAACCAATTGGAAAACTAAGCCACTGTAAGACTAATAGTGACGCTATAAATCAGCTTGTAAGAAATCTCTTACTGCTTGTCATTTTGTGACATGGTTCTAGAGTGGCCTAGGGTTTCAATTGGTTGACTGTAACTATCCTATAGACATGTAGGTTATGTGTTACATTATAACACGACTTTATCACGACTTTATAGTGCACGTTTTTTTTATTTTGAGCATTTTCTTCGACCCGATTAATTCATACAAAATTTATGGGATTTAATCACATACAAAAATACAATTTTTAAAGCACGAATCAAATCATTAAGGGCTGCTTTTTTTAGGGCGTCTGCCGCGAAAGCAGGAGGTCGCTGGTTCGATCCCAGCCCTGCTCACCGGGGACCTTGGTCACTTTTTCTTTAGTACATGACATCTCTTTCAATTTATAATTTTCATACAAAAATGTTTATCCCCTTTCAGCAAATTGATCCCGTTGTATCACTCCCATTTGATCCCCATGATCCCTTGTACGTAAACCTTATGGCATATAAATCTGATATTAAAAGCAGATGTGGAAATAAGGCCGCGTCAAACGCTTAATTACGTATGCGGAGCGGGTCTGATTCAAAAATTACCGGGAAAATGTATTTTTATTGCGGTCCCATGTATACTGGGCTGGACACAGTGGAAACAGAGTACAGTAGGACGGCTTACTGACAGCGTTTTGTCCCATAAAATAAGACAAAATAAGACATTAGGAATTTCACCATTTGACAAGTCATGAACTTAAAAAAGAGATTAAAATGAGTTTAGAAGCGACGTAAAATATTTTGCTGGTCATCAATATGCGGATTCAGGTCTGATTTTGTAGTTAAAAACAATATTTTGGGCTGAGTGATTGTTGAATATACTAATATTGAACTGTTTACAATTAATACAAATGTGTCATTAGTAGTCAATAAATAAAAAATAAATGTTTCTATATGCAGCAAGATTCTTTGGTCTCGAAGAAATACTTGCACAACTTTAAATTGTGTGTACTTTGAAAAGAAAAAAGTATTTGGTATTTTTTATCGTATTATACAGAGTGTAACAAAAATGCTGTTGATTCCTTTAAGGGCATAATTAGTATCGTGGACTGATTAGGAAAATAATATCACAAAAAAAATTGTATGGAGGGTTGTCATATTGGTAATTGGGACGACCTGCCCTATAGGATTTTTTCATGGACTAATTATGCCCTTACACGGATCACCGGCATTTTTGTTACACGATGTACTATTGCGTTTAAAATTGCATTAGCAGTTTTTAAATGAAGTCATGAATTAATGTCCACATACATAGTACATAAACACAACACGTTGTGTCTTCACATTCCGTATTTATCTCACCCAAAACTAACTAACAGGCATCCAATCCAATCGAGTGCTCGAACAATACCACATGCACAAGCAAAATGCTTCAACCAGCAGAAGTAACACTGTAAATCTATTCATTCTAATCCTTGCCGAATGACTATTCCTAAAACTTAATTCATCCCTGGCTAGTATTATTTGAACCCCAAACTCATACCAACGACATGCCCGAGGTCAGTTCGATATTGGTCAATATAGGGTATCTCGGTGAATTAGAATCCTGTCCGAAAGCAATCTTGTGACACAAGCGATCCGACGACGCAAAACCGATGACGCATTGTCAGGTAACAATGGAGCATTCAGGGCTAGTCTTTGTTGGGTCGGCTAAATGATTGACTGCGATTTGTGGCTTCTATTCAAGTGGTCATAAGTTTTAAATGAGTGTGAAATTTGAAACGTGTAGGTCACTTCATTACAGCTAGCATGAGATTTGTATTTTTTATGTCTTCATAGAAATTCGCCACCTAGTGATTAATTTTGTGTGTTCTATTGCTAGCTATTAGAGTTTGAGAGATTGGCCATCAGCCATTAGTGATAGGTTAAATTTATATTATGGTTATATTTTTTCTTTTATATGTAAGAGACTGAATGTTTGATTGTTAATATGTTGGTATGAAAAATTAGCTGCCATTCAGTTTAACCTTACTTACGTCTTTTGGCACTTCAATTTTACTTAGTTTTAAATACTATTAGATATGTTTTTATTTGTATCGGGAAAAGTATAACAACTATGAAAAAAGAATGAAACGAAAATTAAATTTGTAATCAAATCAATCATTAAAATGTATGCATACTAAAAGTCCAAAGCGTTAATGCTTTTTTAGATAAAAATACATTATTTTCTTAACAGTAACAACATAGTCTTTAAATATTCATGTACGAACGATATCTTAGACCGTAGGTACAGTTTTCTAACTAGCACGCGTATTTATATCGTCATTTTATAGTTGACCTACTGTAATACTGTTACTGTGCTCCACCGCCATTTCATGTTTAATTGTTTTATTTGAACACGCGGCGCAATAAAACGTGATTTAGTTGTAAATATTTTTGCTCCCTTTGTGTCAGATGCGGGCGAACTTTACTAGGGTTTGTAAACTAGTCAGTGTTTGTTGTGTATGTATGTAAATGATCAAAATGGTCACTTGGAATCCCACAAACATGTCGGGATCTCTTCGGATTTATCATCGGGATAGATTTGTAAATGTTAATTTGCATTATAAATTATGACTATAATATAAAACGGGATATTTACCATGTATGTTTGTTTTATTGAGCACCTGAAATTCGGGCACTGCAAGCGCCATGTTCACGGAATAACTGTCGTGCTGCGAGTTTTTAGTTGTAGTAACACGCATCACATACACACACACACACACACACATACACACACACACATTGCACACATGAGAGAGATAAAGTCTACCCACACATCATAGCGATCTACTCCTTACGAGTTTACTTATTTTTCGTGTTGCCATTGGTACTAATACCTACCACATACAAACATACATTTATTATTTTGAAGGGAATATCACTTTGGAATTTGAAACTGAGAAAAAGTCAGCATTTCAGTCTTAACGATATTAATTACGACAATAATGTTACTTTGCTATTCCGCTTAACGTGCTTGTCAATTAGTGCCTACCCGTTATACCTTGCGTTTTTTTTGCATGAATGAAATTCTTTTAAAAATGGTGGTGATCCTTTTAAGGGTGTAATAAGGATCGTGTTATAATCTAATTAGGAAAAAAAGGAAAAAATGAATGACACGAGGGTTGGCCTATAAGAGCAATATCACAATTGGGCGATTTAAAAGCGATTTCTATACAAATCTTGTACGCGGGGAACTCGCAACCTCCATAAAATATTCGCCCGCAAATAGCAAGTGTGACAACGCCCTTAGGACGTCCTATCCTACATAAACAAAAATCTTGGCAAGTTTTTTTTTACTTTTGTTTTTTAATCAAACATCGAAACTAATTTTATTACGGATGAGCCTTTTTGTAAATTCGCTGCGCCGATTATAAAACTGACACCTTTATCGTTTTGTCACGACCATAACGTCTATGCAACTTAAACTTGCCATAATATTTTAGGATCTATTTTTAAAAAGCACTTGAACCAGATCCCGTTAAGGGCACGCCGTGAATCTATTTCAATTCCCGCATTTGGCAGAATCGAATATGTCAAGCCATTGTTAGTCGAACGTTGATAGATAACCTACGTGGTTATCTCACGGCTGCGGTGTGTGAGTTAGACAGCGCTATGTATATATATCGATGTCTCAATCGCACGTTCGTGCGGAATACTTTTCATTGAGCTCCCTCGCTTGTTATTAACTTATTCCGTTATTCCAACCGAGAAGGGTTTTCTAGAATTTGATAGCACAAACTGTGAACGTGTTAATTAACGTCATAGTTTCATAGAAGTTTGACGTTTAAAATAACACTTTTATATTTTATATTATATATATTTGACGGCTTATTTGCTTGAAAGAAATATTGTGGTTTGCCTCTATTCGCTTTTAGAAAACGAATATGCTTAATTTAATTTTGGAAGATAAAAGAGATAAGAGATTTTGGAAGATAAGCGTTGGTGGCCGAACGGTAAGGCGCAGCTTTTAATCCGAAGGTCGTGAATTCAAATCCTGCTGGCTCGTACCCATGAGTTTTGCGGCAACGACTTTTATTTAATATCATTTTATATTTAGGTAGTAATCGCTTTTCGGTGAAGGAAAACATCTTACGAAAGGTTCGTGTGTGCCGCCTTAATGTAGTTCACGAGTTTTTATGAATATACTGAGTTTTTAACATACATGGCCTTATTTAAAATTCTCCTCTAGTTTACTCCTTCAACAATCGGTGCAAATTGCAGCGTACGCTTTCAAAGAATGAACCCATTGCAACTCAATTACGTATCGAATACCGCTGTAACTAAAACCGTTCACTAATTAGTATCATTCAGGAGCATTATCGTTCATTCATTCCAATCGTGGCGCTCGAGTTAACAGTGTAACGCTCTTGGGTTACGAATAACTTCGATTTTACCATTGTATACCAATAAAATTTCGCAAAAATTTCTCCCGGGAGTTAAAAGTGTTTAAAAAATAATAGGTTCTATATCAAGGGCATAGAGTAAACCATTTTAGACAAGGCTATTTACTCATATAGAAGTCGAGGATAAAATGAGTATTTGTGCCTGATTTATACACTCTGCTTTTAACTTCGATTGTAAGGAAAATATTAGGTTTTATTACACTTTAAATCGTTGAAAATGAAACATCCATCCTCGCGCGCTTGGTTTCTCCACGCCGCGCGTCGCTCGCAGGCGGCCGGGACCGAGGAGCGCGGGGTCACGGCGAGCGTGCGCCACCTGTGATGTTATTTTATGCCCTAGAGCATGAAAGACGATTTTATATCGCCTAGCCACGACTTAAAGACGAACTTATTGAGCAAGATTCAAAAAAAAAATAAATAAAAAAAAAAATCAAAAATTATTTATTTCAAATAAAAAGCACAATTTCGTGATATATGGGATGGGGCCTTCCGGTAGGCGAAAATGCCTGTGTTGGAAGACACCGCTCTCCTTAGGTTACTTGAGGTATTTACATTAAATTTAAACTGTATTCAAATTTAGAAATACATTAAGATTAACCTACGTACGTACATACGTTATACATTAAAATAACTAAATTAACTCACTAACATGCAGGTGTGTATGTGTGTGTGTGTGTGTGTGTGTGTAAGATAAGTGAAAACAATAAAATATGATGAAGGTTCCTGTCAGGAAACTTATATGAACTTTAAAAACTCACGTGTTTTATCACAATGCCGGGCGTAACATATTTCGGTGGCATTTGACCATCATCATCGGACAGTCTTGGTCTTAAATGAAGAATTTGGAAGTCATAATATTTCGCCTGGAATCTGAATCTGAATCTGAATTAAAAATATGTAGTCGGTTAATATTGTCAACAACGGTTTGTCCCTAGCGCGGAAGAACCGTTTTCAATGTGTCCCCTTATTACGAATTGTGGTTACTGATGTGTAGTTCAAGTTATACAAGTTTTAGTTGACATTATCTTTTGCGAATTCGACTGCATTCCCTAGCGCGACAAAACAATTTTAACTGTGCCCCCTTGTTACATATAGTTGCTACTGGAATGGAGATGCAGATATACTAGTTTAAGTTAGTAGTAGACTGATTGGTTGGCTGATAGTAGCTCGCTTGCAAAATTTGAACCCTCTTGCGTAGGTAATAAAGATTGCCTGGTAACTAGAATTGCCAAAAGCGAGTTACTTGGTATGTTTTGTAAATAGGTAGCAGTTAAAGCGAGGCGATAATGGCTCCATTTGAGTCCAATCGCGCTTCGCAGGCGATCTGTTGTGGTTGCGATTTTGCAGTGTTATAATGTCGTATGTGCATCAGCATAAAGTAACTTTATAGAAAGAGGGTTTCTTAGTTTTTCTATTATTTATTCTTCTGTTTCCAATTCGCCGAAGCCGCGCCGATTTAAAAAGTAACTTTGTGGAGTCAAGAAAGCATATTTTCAACCAACTTCAAGAAAGGAGGAGTTTCTCACTTCCAAGGAGTTAAAGGATGTCTCTGTGAATTGTGAATCGATTATGATGATTATTTTTTTGCTTGGAAAGAGATAGTCCGATTGCATTTAGTTCTGATCTGATGACGCAACCATGACAAACAAAGGAAAGCCATCAATTTTGAGAGACACACTTTGGCATGTATAAAGTATAGCAGGATATGAATAACTCCGCGAAAATTCGTATCGATCAGCATCTTTTGTCACGAGTCGGTAGAGACTCGCGGCTCTCCATACCTTTATATCGCGCCAGCTGGTACGTGTCGCCGCCAGTATTGTATAATATTTATAATCGTAGGCAACCCTAGCGTTGTGCGGGGCCGAGCGTCATTTGATTATTACGTAGAGTTCAAAACGGTGTTCTATGAGAGATATATATCTGGGGCCTTACCGTGACGTCTTATCGCGATTCAGTTTAGGTTCAGTTTAGGCTCAGTTGTATGAAATCGGCTCAGTTTAGGTTGTCAACTGAATCGGGTTAAGACGTTATGATAAGGCCACTGTTCTTAAAAACTATTATTTCGTGGCGCTTCTTTTATTATTATTTTTATTTTCTGATGATTGTACTGTATTTTGTGTGTGTCATGTAATTGTGTTTTAAGTGTAAGCTTTTTCTGTTAAGCATTTAATTTGGAAACAACCAATTCTGCATTTAATTAGCTTTAATTAAGTATGCTTTTTTAATTCATTCTGTATAATATTTTGTACTAAATAATAGGCTATATGCACTTGAAATAGATAAGGCTTATATTTTTTTCTCAGAAACTATGTTGGTTCAGCATTATATCCCTATCAAAATTTCTTAATTTTATTTTATTTTAGCTGTGAAAATAATTATTGAAAAGTGCAAAAAAATGTGTGAAATTACAAACGGTTAAAACGCTGTGACGTCGAGTGTGACGTCATTGGATAGTGGTGTCTGTACACCAAGCCAAGAACGCGAATGAACAGAGAGCCGCTGTATGTAATCTCGCGTCTCGGTTTCTCAAATGTTTGGTGTACAGCCGGCACAGAAGCACTAGGTATCCAGATCATAAAAAAAAAGCATGCGAATCGTGAATCGTCTGTGTCAAATTGTATACATTTTCTCGTATGGAATTTCCTTCATAAGATATCTAGTGTTTCTCGTTCTGCTACTCATATTTTTGCATTTTGGCACAATCCAATACATATCCCATCTTTAAAGCGGTTTTATGACTTGTATGTCGTTTTCCATTGTAAATGTAAACACAATCGGCTGAACAATACAAGACTAATTAAATAATAAACATTTTTTAGGTTATGTTGGGCCGATCAAACACGTTCATAAATCATAATCTTAATTCACATCAATTGATCTGAGAAATTTATTATATCTGAAAAAATCAGGATACGTGTGAGCAATATCTAAATTGTACGTAATTTTATGCATTATTAATTCACAATATAATTGTAATTATGCATCGTAATCTGCATGCCTACCACGAACATCGAAAATTGGCATTGACGGGAAACCTCTTTGTCACTCTAATATGCAAGTGTGACAGAGACGGAGGTATAAATTTGCAATCGTTCGATTTTCGTGGTATAGGCCCTGATTCAGACTGTGTGCCTTAGATGAGAAATGACGTCACGGCTCAGCTTGTCGGAATGGCGGGCGTTTCAAACGCCCGTTTTTATTTGGAGTTTTTGAAAGAAGATTTATCTACTAAATTTTAGTTATTATGCGCTGAAATTTATTTTACAGTATTTTTATGATAAAAGCTATCATCCAACAGTATTTAAAAAAATAGTGAATATTCCCTATTAGCACTCCCCATTTTAGGTTCCGGAATTGTTTATATTTAATTATAAAAATTCCATTTTCTCATTTGGTCCATGCCGCAAGCCTACTGGACAGGGTGGTCTATTTATAAGTAGGGTTTTATACGGGATGTAATGAAAACGCTGACCTTCTAATTAATAGACGAACCCCACGTACAAGAAAACACATGTTTCCTAGTTTTTCCTAACCAGAACGTTATATTGATTAGGCCCTTCAACGGATCACCAGTTACCGCTAGAGTAATACTTAGGGCCCGAGGAGGTGTAAGGCTCGAGTGGCGAGCGTCCAGTGAGGCGTTTAGCGTGGCGGGTAACGTATCGGGCAGCGTGCACTCAGGACGTGCGCTTAGGAACATTTGCTTATGTTTAACATGAACGCCGCACGGCGCTTGAGGTCATTCAGGCCGTAAATTAAGATCATATCACAGATTATATAATCGTTTTTTTATGAATTAGGTGGCTAACGAGCAGACGAATCGCCTGATGGTAAGCGGTTAACGCCGTCCACGAACACTCACAACACCAGAGATGTCGCAAGTGCGTTGCCGACCTTTAATGTGGGAGTACGCTCTTTTGTTGATGGTTTGAAGGTTGTATCGGTCCGGAAATACAGCTGGCGACAGTTCGTTCCACAGTTTAGCTGAAGCATGAAGTTCTTAAGTTAATATTATCTCTGATAGAAAAAGTGATGTGAAGATGGCCGATGGGGCAAAAAAGTCCTTGAATGGAGACCACGTACTAGCAAGCGCAGTGTGGGACGGCCACCTACGAGATGGACCGACGACCTGGTGAGGATCGCTGGGTCTCGTTGGATGCAGGTGGCTGTAGACCGGTCGCGCTGGAGTTCGATTGGAGAGGCCTTTGTTCAGCAGTGGACGCTTACAGGCTGAAATGATGATGATGATGAGAATAAGTAACACTTTATTGTACAGAAACACAGTTGAAAAAATACAGTTAACAAACAGAGATGTTAAGTACAAAGGCGAAATACCAACCGTTTTGAACACTAGGCAAAAAACAATCGACGCGACGCTTGGGTACCTCACCCCCGCACAGCGCTAGGGTTGCCTACAATTAGAAATACTGTATAATACTGGCAGCGCACCAGCAAGCGCTGTATGAAGGTATGGACAGCCCGTGAGTCTCTACCGACACAAGATAAAAGACGATCGACTCGCGCGGAGAGTTCCATAGGCTAGTGAGCTTACCATGAGTAGCGTTACGTTACGTAGCGTGGTAAGTATGTCCGTCTCGCTCCTGCCAGAGCGGTAGGAGCGAGACGGACATTTAGAAACGCGCAGTCGCTAACGCTAGTCTATAACGTGTGCTTTATCCTTCTGGCCTAAAGCGCAGACATATCATGAGTAGCCATTGAACAGTACTTAATTGTGCTCCAGTTCAGCTTTGGTGGGTCAGAATCAATGCCTATTGATTGCATCGGCTTTGAACAGCGGCTTCATTTACAACACTTGCAGAACATAGGCGAACACTTGATCGGTGCGTTGGAAAGGTTTTGGTGAAAATTTATGATGTTAACTGTGTATATCTATTCATTCTATTCATTACCTTATTATACCTAAAATGTAATTTCTCCCTCTTTGATTGACCTTGGATGGGCTAACAAAATATTAAAAAGTCCTTTTTGCGCAGTGGTCGCTCCTGAACAATTGTTTTGAGCCCAGCGCTCGGCAACCAATAGGAATCCTCCTAATTACTCCTTGTCACAGGCAATATGTTACAGCAGTTGTTGACTTAGTCAAATTAGGAACATGACCTGTCGATCAAGCTACTAGGTAGTGTTTAGCAATCAGATAAACTGATATATTTATGAGTAAAGGGTTACTCTCGGAATGACTAGAACACAAAATGAGTTCTTCTTTAGGTGCCTCTCCATTACTGAAGGTTGGCGGTCAGCTCCGCATACTTCTCCCGGTCTTTGGCTCGGTGGAATAGCTCCGCAGCACTCGTGATTCCGGTCATTCCCGAATATTACGCAACCACGACTTTTTTCCTGCGGCCCACGGCTCTTTTTCCTGTCACTTTACCCATAACTATTAGTTGCAGAAGTTCGTATCTGGAATGCCTAATGCACATGACCAAGATAAGTAACTTTTCGTTTCTTGATGGTCTGCGTAAGAGTGCGTTCCTTTCCATACTAGGTCCATAAAATTACCACATACATTTTAGTCTTCATCCTGAACGGTCTAGAACACAAGCCTTGAAATGAATCATTCAGATTTCTCAATAATAATACATATATACATACATAAATACACAGCCGAGTTTCTTTATTCTAGCGTTTTCCCCGACTAATGCCACGGCTCAGGGAGCCTGGGGTCCGCTTTAGCAATTAATCCCAAGATTTGATGTCTGGCAGTAGTTTTACGAAAACGACTGCCATATGACCATCCAACCCAGAGGCATAATTGGAAGCACAAATATGTGCTTACCATAAAGTATACGTAACTGTATTCGACAGGGACTGCGGCATACGAAAGTATGTCCGTCTCGCTCCTGACACAGCAGTGGTAGGAGCGAGACGGATATACTTTAGAATGTCACTATCGCTATCGAATCTCATGTTAAGCACACTGAACTGGTTGGAATGAGTTGCAAATACTTTCGAATCACGCAGGCGTTATCGACTCATAGTAAGCACACTTAAATCTGTGTGCTTACCATGAGTTGAGTTAGATTGCGACTGTGGCATTCGAAAGTATGTCCGTCTCGCTCCTACCATTACTCTGGCAGGAGCGAGAAAGACATACTGAAAACCACTCATGGTACGCACACTGACCTGTAATTATTCTTCGATTAAACTAACAAACGTTTCTCATTGTTACAGAGATCAGCGGCTAAAATGCGAGTGAGCTAGCCAGTGAATAGTGTTGTGCAACATGTCGATGCTTCTGGTTGTCGGCGTTTTGCTGGTGCAGTGCGCGTGGAGCCGTCAGGAGAATCTTATTGAGGAATCAAGTAAGTACCTAATTGCTTAATTTGTTAGGAAAAGTTAAAAAAATCATGGCCTTGCGAATTTAGGAGACACACCCGGTGGCTCCGATTTTCTCCACCATAATCCTCGTATGTGCCCTAGCTTCTAATCCATTTATTATCATTTTTAGACGTTTCTGCTTTAAAGATAAAAATAATTTAATTGGTTAGTTTAAACAAAAGCCAGCTGTCAAATCCCACACTTAAAAGCGCTTTATTCCAGGTCAGTTGGCTTTGGCTAACCCCAGATGGTGGAATGACACTAAGAATTTTATGTGTTCATGAGTTTAAAAATACTTCGTTGGAATTTATATTTTTATTGTTACCTAAAACGAAACTAAAATGAGTGTGTGTAGAAAAAGAATAAAGAAAACTGTTTTACAGAATTTAGAGCTACGAGTAGGTACATACCATGCAATTAGACCCTGGACGTTCCATCCGCAAAAAATATTTTTTTTGGTTATGTACTGTTCATGATGCCAAAGACAGGCATGGATGGCGGCACATCATCAGAGGAAACTTGTTTTCACGTGGACTTCATGACCCTCAGCACTGAGGAATCCGACGCGAAGAGGACCTGTAAAAACTGAATCTAAAATGAAGTACCTTTAACTAAATTTGCACTGCATTTTTGACTAAAGCATATGTTTATGACTTAAGGGCGGGGCGGTGAAAAACATAAAAATAAATGAAACAATCTTTAAGTCATAGAAAACGTGAAATTCTTTCAAGAAAGCAGGCCCGCAACTTAATGTACTCTTTCAGCAAGGGCAACGCGAGTAACGATTTTTTGGCGTAATTTTATTCATGAATAATATAATTTTTAAGAAAAAAAAACCGACTTCATTTGGTTCCCGGTAAAAGTGAAATTAAGAATTTGTTTGAGTTAGCCAGTTTACTTCACAAATATCCAATACACCGCACGTATACGATCGAAAATTGAGGAGCTTTCTTAATGTCCTAGGGCTTCCATCATTACATTTGAAGTATAATCAAACGGAACTCCCTTGTAGACCTTTAAACAAACAAGATAACAATGTGTTAAATTGGATGACAGACTGTAAATTAACGAGCATATTCATTATACCATCCCTGATTATCAACATCAGGTCCACTCCAGCAAAATGATGGCCACAGTAAGAAAATGCCTAAGCTAATTATGAACACCCTCTAATCACAATTAACCTGCCGTTCAAATTTGAAGAGTTCTCTGAATTCTTCTAGAACTCCATCATCAGAATATAAATCAAATCAAAAAGATGAATGTCACAACTAGGATAATAAGTAGAGCTAGGTTTATTAACCAGTTCCACTTTGCGATCCCTGGTCTTCATCATCAGATCAAGTTCATCAAAATTTTGGCTCCGCCAAAACACTGTTTTAGTTACTTAAGGAAATCCTCAAATCAGAATGCATGTGCCGTTAAAATTTGAGGAGTTCTCTCAATCCCTCATGAAGCCCATCATCAAAATAGAACTATAATCAAATAGGACTATCTTGAAGGTATTTCTTTACAAAGAAAAGATGAATGTCTCAAATCGGATGATAGAGCTGGGAATTAACAAGCAGTTCCACTTTGCCATCCCTGGTCTTCATCATCAGGTCCACTCCACCAAATTGATGATGTTCGTAAAGAAATGCTCGAGTGTCTTAAGAAACTACCCAAATCATCATGCATGTGCCTTTCAAATTTGAGGAGTTCCCTCAGTTCCTCATGGATCCCATCATCAGAAATTGATTTTGAAAAAAACGGAACAAATCTGGAACCAACTATTTTCAGAAAAAAAAATATTTTTTTAAATCGGACGATAGTCCTGGGAATTACCAAGCAGTTCCACTTTGACATCCCTGGTCTTCATCATCAGGTCCACTCCACCAAATTGATGATATTCGTAAAGAAATGCTCGAGTGTCTTAAGAAACTACCCAAATCATCATGCATGTGCCTTTCAAATTTGAGGAGTTCCCTCAGATCCTCATGGATCCCATCATCAGAAATTGATTTTGAAAAAAACGGGACAATCCTGAAACCATCTATATACAGACAAAAAAATATTTTTTAAAATCGGATCATAGTCCTGAGAATTACGAAGCAGTTCCACTTTGCCATCCCTGGTCTTCATCATCAGGTCCACTCCACCAAATTGATGATTTTCGTAAAGAAATGCTCGAGTTTCTTAAGAAATCACCCATATCAGCATGCATGTGCCTTTCAAATTTGAGGAGTTCCCTCAGTTCCTCATGGATCCCATCATCAGAAATGGATTTTGAAAAAAAAACGGGACCAACCAGGAACCGTCTACTTTTAGAAAACAAAAAAAAAATCAAATCGGTTCAGTAATGACGAAGTTATGAGTGAACATCCATTAAAAAAAAATAAAAAATAATTAAAAAAAAAACAAAAAAAAAATCAGTCGAATTGAGAACCTCCTCCTTTTGAAATATTGAAGTCGGTTGAAAAATCGGAACCCTAGTTGTTAACATTTAATTCTTAGCTACAGGTTCATACTTAAATTTCCATCATTAATGTAAAAACACGAAATCATGATTCGCGTTTCTTATTCTCTAGTGTTAAAAAATAAGCTTCAACATTCTGTAGTTTTAGCTACAGTCGCCATCAGATATATAAATATCTAAATATTATATAAGTTGTCAAATCCTTAGTCTTGTTAAGATATTTTAGAGCACCTTGGCCGCTCTTATCTGTACATTGATTGTATGTTAGCCAGGACACAATCATTTATGTTACTTATAGATATCGTACGATTTCATTTGCTATGTGAATTTAATATACAGAAAAATTTCATTGAATTATTTTGCACCGAAAATGAAAGTATATCACATGTAGGTAACATAAATTTGACAACAGGGCAAAATAAGGGTAAGTAATATGTATAAACAACCACTAAGGGACGAATAAGGGTAGATTTACACCGTAAATTAGGGCCAGCGACAGCTTTTAGAAGTTTTTGTCCCTGAAGGGTTAAAAGATGTATTGGTGTTCCTTGAGCTTAGTGTAAACGAAGTTTGCATTTAGCAGGGAACTAAAGTGATGATAGTAAGAATGGGATTATATGGATGTTTTCTTCAGTTTTCTTACAGATGGACTACCTACAGAGAAGGGCATAGGGTTTGTTTCGCTAAATAAGAACCTATAAGAATATGTTTCTTTTTCTATACTTTCGTGAGGCGTACTAATAATATTTATGTATTAATACGTTTTATTTAAAACTAGTCATGCACTAGATTTCTCAGCTAAGGCAGCCGTAGTACAACCAATCACTTTCCTAACAAGAACTATTTGTTAGGAAAGTGATTGGTTGTACTTCAGATGTCAGACATTTTGTAAGGTAGTGCTACCTATGTAGGTATAAATCCAGAAAATAAATGGGTAGGTATAGTTTCCTTTTCCATCTACTGGCATAATTTCAATAATTACATAGTACTTATATTAATATAACGGCCTCTTAGCCTAGTTGGTAGTGACCCTGCCTACGATGCAGGAGATCCCGGGTTCGAATCCTGGTCAGGGCCATTTCGGCTGCCCTAGGCAAAAATCAAGTATCTCAGTTGCGGCAAATTTTACAGTAGAGCGAAAAAACGTTTTATTTTTTTTACACCAAGATTAAGATTAAAAAGAGCAAAAAAAGCATATAAGGCTCTTTAGTAGGCAAGATTGAGATTCACCATATTTTTTTTTGTTACTTTTTATTATTAGTTAAATTTTTATAAGCCAGAATAGTTTTCATGTTAGTATGAACGCTGCATATGTAGGCTGTTTGCTAAGAAAATACAAGTAACTTTGAGATGCTTGATTCCAGATTTATGACACCTATAGCTATTGCTCAGTAAATACAAGTAATTTCGTTTAAGATTAAACTATTAAAATAAAACAAAAAATAAACGAATCAGTAAAGCCAAGCAGTTTTATTTATTAAATCATTCATTTTTTGTGTCCGGTGAGGAATTATTCGGGGTTTCATATATTATATCGGGTGACTGTATCTGAATGTTATTGCTTGTATCGGTTGCAGAATTAGTAGGAGTCTCTGGTATAGTCATTGGCTGAAAGAAATAAACTGAGGAGTCGTTTGATAAATTGTCAGTTTCTTCACAATTTAGCGTATGCTGAGCATAATTTGTATCCAAAAAATAAGTCGTTTTCTGGAGCCATTGACAATAATTCCGTTAAAATATAATCTGTATTATCAAAACTGTGCTCAAAATAGCTATTATCACTTCGGTTAATCATAGAATCCAAACATAGTAACTGATGTGAGTTACATGGGTTATCTATATTATTAATTTGCGGTAAACTGTACTCCAAAATATCTTCAGGCTCTGTTAGGTTTCCGACAGGTTTAGATAATTTTATTCTGCGAAAAAAAACCATAATGTATTTTGAAAAGAAAACAATATTGCACCGGTGACATACGGACAGACGGACAGACCGACAGACGTACATGACGAAACTATAAGGGTACCGTTTTTGCCATTACGGCTACGGAACCCTAAAAAGTAATCATCAATCAGATCTAATATCCCGCGTCGACTTGAGTACGTACTTCTTATAATAACGTTATCAATAATTGGAGTTTCATATAGTATGGAAAAACTAACCCATTACTATCCTTATTCAAACACATAGACACAATTCGTTTTGCCCTGTAGCGAGCATCGCCACCATTCCAATGCTCTTCAAATCTCTTCATAATGTTTGTAGTAACGTAGCCCAGTAGGTACTACTTCAGATAAAAACAATTAACCATTCAACGCTTCGGAAACAATTTCAATCTATGTATTAGCTTCACTGATTTACTAAACACAAGAATTAACTTAATTACAAGTATCTACCCTACATGATCTACCTTAAATCATTATATTGGTGTGAGATACTTGTGTTTAAGGGTTTAAGTCGTTATAAAAATTTTATTCACTAATACCAACATCTACGCTGAAAGCAAGTATCTCGTTCATCAATTTGAATTACGAGTATCTCAATTAGGGATACTTGTTTTCAATGTTGGCACCAGGAATATACTAGACTTTAGCGTAGGACGACCATTTAAAAAAAGATACTTGGATAAAGTAATTGTTAATATTGAGGAATATATGCGGTTTTTAAAAAAAAATCCTTTAGTGAAATACGCCCGTTTATTGGGCTATTTAAAATATAAAATAAAAAAAAATGCAAGCATTTTGAGATACTTTATTTCTGCGTAGGGCAGCCGATTTATTTGTGTGTTTATCACGAATATTTGTTCCTGAGTTATGGATGTTTTCTATTTAGTATTTATATGTATCTATCTATTATATATATCGTCGTCTAGTACCACAACACAAGCCTAATTGAGCTTACCGTGGGGTAGGTCGATTTGTGTAAAATTGTCCCAGAATATTTATTTATATTGAATAGTATGTCATATTTCGAAGGCATTTGATAATCGTCAGGCAGAGTGTATATGCTACATGCGTCGTAGTGAACGCAAAACATGTCACGCCATGGTGATAAAATGCTTGAGTTTTTATCGTTGACTTAATATAAATATTAGTATCACATCAGTGATGCCCGAGCCGCGAAGGTGACAACACCACTCTGTCCGACGATGATTGCCCGATGCAGTCGAAATCCACATCGAATGCCACGTCTATTGTGATAAAATACGTGAGTGTTAACCGTTGCAATTTAATATCAGTATGACTCACCAAAGTTTAAATTTTATAATTTATATCATCATTTAAATGGCGCGTTTAACCTCTTTTTTTAATATCTTCCGTAATTCTACTCAAAACTATATTAATTAGGCCACAAATTATAAGCTAGCAAACCAGGGATATTACCCGCTACACCAATTAATTAACTTATTAAACACATCCTCAACCGCAAGGTACAATGCGGTAGTAACATGTCGCTCCAAGACTCCCTTTGAAGGGAATGTTGAATGACATGTTAGGATTCCTTTCCCCAAACCGACAAAGATGTTTCAGACATGTCATTTACATGTTCCTTCACAAAGATGGGTAGTATTTGTGTGGTTCCATGTCATTGTGCGATAAGGAAATGTCAGAGGATATTTTCAACCTCTTCATTGAATGGCGGAATAGCTGCTGTTTGTGCATCAATCCAATTTAACATTGTCGTACGTTTACACAGATAAATAAGAGTTCTTCCAGCTAAGCAAACTTCTTCAAACCAAAAAAATATTGGCTTATATATGCCACCGTTAAATTGTGAACTCCCGACAGTTTATAATTTGACTAGGGATATTATAAACTAACACAAACTATCCGTTTGCTTACAATCTCGCGCGTTAGTTTATAAACTAATATAATTTTACGGTGAATTATATATCCAAACGTATAATCTTCGATACAGAATGTTTAGTTTTCTTCTACAAAACACAATATTTGCTCAATTGATAATATAAACAATATTTGACCTTAAACCAAGGCGTTATTGATAGTTTATGTGAATACCTCTGGTGAAAACTTAAAATTTTTTTTTACAGCTTCTCATATGAATATTTGCATTAAATTGAGATCGTATCAGAAATGAGACCATCCGCAGCAGATCCAAAGTAACCGATATAGCTCTCCAAATCGCTAAACTTAAGTGGCAGAGGGCGGGGGAACCGATTGCCGTTGGAGCGGAAAGGTTCTTGAGTAGCGACCGCGTACCGGAAGGCGCAGCGTGGGCGTCCGCACAAGGTGGACTGATGACCTGGTGAAGGTCGCAGGAGTGCGCTAGATGCGAGTGGCGCAGGACCGGTCATTGTGGAAATCTTTAGGGGAGGCCTATGTCCAGCAGTGGACGTCTGTCGGCTGAAATAATGATGATGACAACTTAGAATTTCACTAAACTATCTCATACTAAGACGAAGAACGTAATCGAATGATTAGAACGAGACTGTTATCCCTTTAGTAAGAAAGAATATTGCTTATATCCATCCAGAGAAGGCTTATTTTAAAATAACAAAACGTCTCTTAAAGAAAAATTATATTATTTGGCAGCAATATCTTTATATCGATCTAGTGTGAATCCTTTGATGACTTACACTGAAACGGGACGGGACGGGATGATCTGTCAGTTTCTATAAATAACGTCACGTGATCTGATCTGATCCGAGCTTTCACGTGATTCTTTCCATAGAAATTTGCCAGATCGTCCCGTCCCGTTCTAGCGTGAGTCATCCTTAAATGTATTTAAACAAATCTCGGGAGTCCTTCACTTGAAAAACTCGATTATCTTGGATCAAAAGTACAAAGTTTCCAGGAAAAAGCAATAACAGTCATCTTCCAATGACAGTCTTGGTTTAATTATAAGAATATTATTATTCACGAGTTTCTTATACCTACGCTAATTATAATTAAATATGAACTCATAGTGACAATTCTTCTTTGTTCATAAAAAACGAAATTACTAAAGGGAAAGCGTTATCAAAAGCGCTTAACGAACGAGGTCCAACAAAACACACTGTATATTTCACTACTACCACTTCTAATAACACCCCCACATAAGACATCGATTATCGATAAACACGTCTTGTAACTATTTGTTGTAACACTCCCGAAACTATCACTTGCAATAACCGACCGTCCTAAGACCCGATACTTATTCTCTCTTGTAAGACATCGTTTATCGATAACACACATCTCTACGCAATTATATCCTATAGCATTCTCGTAACTGTTGATATCGACCGATCTATCGCTCATTCCATACAATTTCATTTGCAGTAAACATGAGCATCTACCAAAGATGAAATAGGTTTCACTTAAGACATCGATTATCGGTAACAGTCCCTAATATATCGTTCATCCTATACAATTTTATGTCACTATAACACTAGAGTGTAGGTAGTAACGACGAAAAATACGAAGTACTCCGTATTCCTCGACATAAGACATCGATTATCCATAAACGCGGCACATCTCTACACAATCCTATAACACTCCCGGAACTATCGATATCGATCAACCTATCGCACATTCCATACAATTTTATCCGTCATAATACTTGCAATATCGGTGCGTCCCAAGATACGTTATCTCCCTTATAAGACATCGTTTATCGATAAACGCACATCCCTTACGCAATTATGTCCTATAAAAGTCCTGTAACCGTCACTGTACTATAATCAGCGAAAATGACCCTTATACTCAAGGTAATAAAAGTAACATAACACTAAAGGCGGGATGCGGGCACTTCCTAATTATGTGCGGTACTTGAGACAAAGTAGTGTTTGTTCAACTTGGTGGTAAAGTAATGTTTTGCGCACTGCACTAGTTTGTTAAATGAGTTAGCTACCGGGAGAATTACAGGGCTGGGGGGTATTGTCTGACGAGGTCATTAGAAACTGTACCTAATAGTCTTGTAAATTAATTCTAGGCTATCTTGCTTCTCTGCCTTAGTTTGCAACTCACTTATCTTGAAAAACAGAAATATAAATATTATATCAGTGTGAAGTATCATTTTCGACCCATAGTTATATTATACGAGTTGAATATATACATTTTAACTTAGGTATATAAAGCTCATAGAACGGATTACTCGCGTTTATTAACACCATGACTCTACGTTTTGAGCCCTTTACAGCACAGGGTTAAGATGAAGACTGAGATAATGCGAATCCTCCTCGTCAATCAAAAAAGTTACTTGTGCAAACTACCTGCACACAAAAATATAAAAAATAATAAATAACAAAAACAAAGGTTGGTCTACAATGCCCAGAGGGGCTTATGAAGCTAGTAATACCTTGCCTGAAGGTCATTCTACAATAAAAAATAAAAAGTCTTAACTTTGTGAAAACGAGTGCTGTAAAGGGGTCGAGACGTAGGGTCATGGTGTTAATAAACGCGATTAATCCGTCCCTAAAGTGTTTACTTTAAATAAACAACAATCGCGGAAACAGAAGACAATTTAATTTTATAAAGCTTTTAAATCTCTGAAATATTGGCTCTTTCATTGCAAGCATCGATATCTCATACAAACATCGATACCAAAACGAGAACCATAAAATGAGAAGCACGTTAACCGTGTTTACATGAAATAATCAAATTATGTTAAACGGAACATTTTGCCGAGAACGTTCTCCTGTCATGACTCGTGAAAATCTCCTATACGAAAACAACTTGCTTCTAAACTTCAACCATCAGACCTCAAACTGCCTTACAGAAACAATAAACTTATTAATTCCAACTTTACGCCCGAACTTGAAACGCTTTTCTGTAAAGAAAAACATCGTGAGGAAACCGGGTCGAATCCCTAATAACTAATAAGGCCTAGTTTACCCTCTGGGTTGGAAGGTCAGATGACAATCGCTTCCGTAACACTAGCGCCTACGCCAAATCTTGAGATTAATCGCTAAAGTGAATCCTCGCCTATGCCACGTATTAACAATTGGTTGACGTAGGTGACAATGATTATTTATGGTAGGTATAATCTATCTGGCTAGCGATACCCATTGGAAATGAGAAAGAATATATAAGAGGAATGATGATGGACCACCTGTGGTACTACAGCTTCTTATTTAATGTTTTGAAGGGTAAGATGGGGCAACAGAAGCAGAGGAAGGTCAAGAAATACATACCTCATCCAAAATAAAAAAATGCTGTCCGGTCGCATTCAGAAGTAAACACGTTTGCACAGAAAATACAGGAATGGCGATCACACCACCGACAAGAGCGAAGCTCTTAAATAATGATGATGATGAAATTGATGAATCTATCTGGCTTCTTATGCGGTTTTCTTTTGAATAGCTGTCCCATTCCGACATTTGATTCTCATATCAAACCTGAATGTCACCTAGCTTATTCATTAACCCTGACATTTGATTTCACCTGACACCTTCCAATTCTAAAGGAATCAAGACACCATCGAAGTAAATCTACTACCCATGCTTTCCATGAAAAGTGACTGGTAAATACCGAGTGATATTTCATACAACAGTCCATAAAAAGTCAGTTGTAGGAACCGTGATATAAATCCACGACCCAGAACTTAAAAGACACTTTACTAATGCATAGTGCCTGAAGGTTTCAAAATTATAATCTACGTAATACAACAAGAAAGGTCGGGAATATTAAAGAAAATTGGAGCCAAAGAACTAATTAACTTACGAGGAAGGAAAATTCGCTTAACACAAAGTCCTATCGGGTGAAGCTAGAATACTTATAGAACTTTATGTTTCTTGAGACTAGTACATAATACAAACCTCTGATGTTCTTCTTTTTTGTTATTTACGAGGTACGTTCTTGTCGGTGGAGTAATTGCCATTCCTGTCTATTATTTGCAAGGATATCGTTTGAGAGATTCAAGCTCGAACCACAAAATTCACCTCAGAATATTCAAACTATACAAGTGAATTCGACGTGACGACCACGACCACTCTTTCAAGCGAGTTACGCCAAAGAAGGAGAAGACGACTCGTACCACCTCGGGGCTTTACTCCAGTTCACGCTTTACTCGCTGTTAACGTCCAAAATAGTCTCGTATGAACTGTTTACCAAATATCACGTTAGATATGGTTGTACGGGACGTGACGGTTCCTACATCGCGCTATCAACATTTTTATTGGGCTTGTATATAAGGGTTGGGGATCTTTGCTTTATTTGTGATTTTTGGTTGTTCCATTTGCAATTTACTTCACACGCAAAGAGCGCCGTTTTCGAAAGTATTAGGAGAAACTACACTCGCTTCTTTCAAATCACTCGACAATCTTTATTTTCCACCAATCTCTGATTCTTCAAGGCTTGTTCAAGTTTCCTAAATGATGGGAGACCATCTATCTCGAAACAATCTCCGTTGCCCTACTTCGAGTTATTAATGACCACTCGTTGTATTATGACGTAACTTAAGATTGTATGGGCTGGGGAAATTTGCTCAAAGTGATTTGAGTTTTTCAATGGAACTGTTCAGTGAAACTTAGTCTTGCGAAGGATTGAAACAAGAATGACAGTCTTTAAAATCAAAACTGTTTTTGTCTATGACACTTATCTAACAGGGATGTGTCAAGCTCCTTCTTCTTCGTCGTATCCTCATGTCTGAGGGACGTGACCAGCTAAAACACTTCACCAACGCTCTCCAAGCCGACCGGTCTTAGGCTTGGTGCGTCATGTAACGCTGATTTTGTCCCCGACGTTATTATGTCAGCCCGACGCGTAGTCATACGGCCCCTCCTCTTCTCTGCTATTTGTCTTGAGGTATGTGTCAAGTATAGGTACTCATTTAGCAAGCATTTGCATTTTTCATGAATATAGGTACTTACCTATATGATATAGGTATACAATACAAAACAAAATATTGTTTTTCTGTTACCGCGATTGTTATTAATTGAAATTTAAAAGTTTAGAACGGATTAATCGCGTTTATTAACAACATGACCCTACGTTTCGGCAGGCAGTCATCATCTTAACCCTGTGAAAACGAGTGCTGTAAAGGGCTCGAAACGTAGGTTCACCGTGGTAATAGACGCGATTAATCAGTTCTAAAGTGTTTAATTTCAATTAATACAAAACATCATTTTTTTCGGTATAACTAAATAAATGTAGGGTTCCATAGTTTACCATCTGTCACAATAGGCGAACTTAAAAAGAAGTTTAATAGGTCCTATGCTTATAACAATAAAATAAAAAAAGGAGTCTTTTTGCAGCACTTACGACTTATACGCCCTTTTAACCGAGACGATCCTCGTAGGTTTTTTCTGCAAAAAATCAAAAATGGTTTAATGACCAAGTTCAAAATTATTTTCCTTGAAAGTCTCCATATAGGTCCATTTTCATGATGTTTTTCAAATTTTTTGGACAAAGCCGGTTCAAAAGTTAGAGTTCCGGAGTGTAACTGGGAGCAGACGGACGGACGGACAGATAGACATGGCGAAACTATAAGGGTCACTTTAAGCTTAGATTTTAGACTAAAGATATGTAAATTTAACAAATCTACACAGATACGTATAAAAGCACGAAAGCTAGTATAAAATCATAAATTCATGTTTCTGCGAAGACTTCACTCTTATGGAAATGAATCCCTGGTATTCTGTGCAGTAAATTTAGATCGAAAGGGTACAGGTTCAGATTTTGACGTTAAATTTACATGGGAATTGGTTGAAGCTGGCTCACTTTAAAATAGTGATTTATTCACATTTCTGAAGGTAAATTTCAAAGCTTAGACAATGGAAGAGTGATTTTCTTAAGAGCTTAAGTTGATAGATTAATTACCTGGGAAAAATAAATTTAAGTTGTAGGCTTAAATTAATGATTACAGATTTAAGACTAAAATTGCTTTAGCTTTTAAGCATAAATCTGTAATTTATGGCAACTGACAATGTGGCACCTTTTACTAAAAACATTCACAAATATGTTAATCTAATATAAACAGTATACTTTATTTTAAAAGGCAGAAAAAGTTACAACATGAAACCTAATAAAAATAAATTACGACTTAATATTAAATAAAACTAAATATAAACTAAAACTTAGTATTAAATAAAACTAAACATAAACTAAAACTTAATATTAAATAAAACTAAATATAAACTAAAACCTACTATTAAATAAAACGAAATAAAACTAAAACTAAAATACATGTAAAAAATTGGGCCCCCGCGGCATGGTGCCGAGGATGCTGGCAGCATTTCCCCGCTGTATTGCAATGCTAATGCGTTGCGCGAGGAAGCTGCCAGCACGTCGGTCACCAGTAGTGTCGACAAGTCTTTTCGACAGTTCTTTGAAAAGTTGTCGGGCACTGGGACCCCACGGACCAAGAGTCTCGACTCCGAACGGGGTGAAAAAGTAACCAGGTCCGAGAGCCCTGTATTTCGTCACCTTAAGTTTTTCGGCCGCTATGGCTGCCGCACCCACCTTTTTGCTGGTTCCGGCGATGTGGGAAGGAGCTAGTGTGTCTACGCAAGTAGCATCCCACACCAGCACCCTTCCCAAACGCCAAGGAACCAGGGACATACCGTCCGGTCTCTTGCCGTCATCTCTAGCTATGCCAGTTGGCTCCAACAAGGAGGGCACGTTGATAGTTGCAAGAGACCGGCGGATAATGTCGTTTAATTCTGTATGCCTGGCATAGCGGCCTGCGCTTTTCTGACATGAAAGTCCGTGGTGACCCAATGTGTCGACCTCTTTGCCGCAAGGGCACCTGTGTGGAGCACAGATTTGTATTCCGAGCCGAAGACAGGTTGCCAAACGAAGGTCGTCGGGTTTGAGGAAGGTACCAACGTTGGGAGATGGATACGCTCGGAGCCAAACACCAGACTCTCTCGCTCCCGACGCCAGTAGTCTAGCCCGTTCTGAACCTGTACTTTGACTCAGAAGATTGTCAAATGTAATTTGGCACATTGTCTCATCCCAGCTCCTCTGACAAACTGGGTGTGCAGGGAAATCCTTGCTCGGGCAGGCATCAGACCAAGCCTTTTTGGCCTCCTCCAAGCCCACCGTCTCATAGTTTGAGGGAAGATCCCGTAAAATTTTACCTATGAGACTAGCGGAGCTGTGGACGGAAGACAAAAAAGCTGGCAAGGACACACTAGAAATTTTCCGAATCCCTAGCCCACCATGCCTGATGGGAAGGGATGCTTGGGTCCAGGACTTGTCACTGAGTTGAATATTTAAAACTGAATTTAAAGTTGATCTAATAAGGTCATCTAAAGGTGATAAAATAGTTTTAAATTTCCAAAAGTGGCTACATCGGAGTACGTAAGTCAATTTGGGGACAAAAAGGCAAAATTTTAGGATGGATAAAGCATAATGGGGGCTCAAATCTAGTAAGCGGTCTGAAAAATTTTGGAATTTAGAAATAGAATTTTGTATAAAGTCAGGAAAGGACTCTTCGAAAACAGGGGACCCTAGGAGGCAAAGAGTGTTTTTGTTTACAATTTTGATGTTAGGTAAAAGGCTATTGACTTTTTGGTGAATTTCTACAAAATCTGGGCTTGAATTTGGTATATAAAGTTCGCATTTATTATAATTTAATTCTAGGCCAATTTTTCCAAATTCTGTTTTGATTGTGACTAGATCCGATATAACTGTGTCTATGTTGCCTCCTAGGGTACCGTCGTCCAAATACCAGACGTTAAATTTTGATTTTAATTTTTTCAAAACAGGGTTGATAGCCAAAGAAAAAATTGCTGGCCCGAGCGGATCACCCTGTTGACAGCCTACTTCGGATGATAGGACATTTTCGCGGTGGAGTAATTTAGTGGGGTCGGCGTAAGAGAGGAGAAGGTAGTTATAAATTTCGGGGATATTATGTTTAGCTTCTGTCAATAGGATGTCCCTGTTTACTGAATTAAAAGCGTTCTTCACATCAATTTTGATCAACACTTCGGACGTTGTATTTGTGAGGTAGGTGCGCAGGGAGTGTACAGCTGCTTCACAACCGCCACTGGTGCCAAAACCAAGTTGTATGGGTTCAAAATACGACTGTAATTTCGATCTAACATGACGGACTGCTATTTTGGAGGCGAGACGACGAAGTGTTGTACCAACGGCTATAGGTCTCACCCCACCATCTTTTTTGGTTAAAGCTATAAGATTTGCGCCAAAAAGAATGGGAACTATGTCAGGATTGATGCTCCCTGAGTATATTTTATTTATAAGTTTTGTAATTGAATTTAGGAGTTGTTCACCACTGTCGCCTGCAGACTGTGAAATTAGGTCTTTAAGATGTTGGGGTGAGACTCCGTCTAATCCTGCCGCTGAACCATTTTTAAAGGAAATAATGGCATCGAAGGTGTCCTTATTATTTACTTGGAGACATACCTGGGTAGCCGTTGGTGGGTCGAGAAAGTAGGGGGTTGGAGGAGCTGGAGGGTGTTTTGTCTGTAAGGCCTGGAGGGTTTCTGGACTATCTGGCGACAGCGACTCACTAGAAAAAAGGAGACGGGCTGCTCCTTTTAGGTCTCCTTCGATGATTTTGTTTTCAATGTACTTGCGTCGGTTAAAGATTCCAGAGTTTTTTTTAACGTGAGCTGTGGATGACGGAAATGTTTGATTGTAACAATTGTTTTTAAAAAGAAAAAAAACTAAACTTAACTAAACTTTTTTTGTTTTTAAATATAAACAGAATTTCAGACAAGCGGAGGCTAAGCCGTTGAAAAGATATCCACAAGTTGGAACCAATAAATATTCTTTAAAGGGTTTACGAAAAATAATGTATACAACTGTACCTCACATGCCTTAAATCCCTTGTGTGTTTCGATTATGAAACTCGCGAACGCTCGTTTCGATTTTGTTATTGCACTGTGGCATAATTTACTATAACAAACATCATAACAAATTTATGACAAGAAAGAGATTTAAATAAACTAAACATCACATTCATTATCCATCCCGTTCAGCATTAAATCAATAGCATATTACATTATTCGAATAGGCTCCCCTATTAGGTCCTCGGGCGAAACAGGAAGTAATTTCCGAAGATTGCCGGAGATACCCGAAGTCAGTCGACTCCGTAGTTGCAGTTTGGGTAAATACCCCGAAGTATCTTCAGCGTTCATATGTCTGCCATTTAGTTTGAGATGTGGATAATATGAGTCGCTTAACTTCAAATTCTGGTAAATCCATCTGTCAGATTATGAGATTTTGGTATTAAGAAAAGGTAATAAGATAGATATTTGCTGAGGGTCGAATGGATTTGAAGTTAAGTGACACATGTGTTTTGTTTGTTTTTCGCGGTAGTCGGACGAAATTGTTTTATAGTAATTGGGAAATTGGGTTTCTGAAAGTGAGTTGAAATGAACGGTACCATAGTAGACAATACGTACTAGACACGTGTACATTGTGTTAATTTCTCCTTGCTTTAACAGAAAAAAAACCCACATTTTGTATTTTATTGAATCAGGGTTTGTTTTTGTGGTAGTCCGTAAAAATATAGGAAAACTGGAAAGATTTTTGCCCCCAAATACTTCCAACAGCCAATTTTTATTTAAATTGAAATAACGCGCGTATATAGTATACTTAGGTACTTAAATCTATTAACAAAAAAACATAGCTTTTGGTCCCAAGTCCCAACTCCTCCTTTTTCGGATACTGGACCACTGCGCGGCAAATCACTTAATGATTATCCAGTGAGTTTTTTCACTGAAAGATAATCGATTTTTGTTAGTTATTGGTTTTATTAATACAGATAGGATTAACTATGTATAAAAAATAAAGGATGTATTTGTTAAGGATTACCTAGTAAGGATGATCTAAAAACAAATAGTTTTAGGGCGGGTCAGGTGTACAAAAGTTGATTGGTTGAAAAAGTTTAATTAAAATTTACATCTTAATTATTTGTGATTTCTACTATTATAGGATGAAATTGGTCAGATGGCCTGAAACAAAGGTTTATTTAATTTAATTTTAGTCATATTTATGAATGACAAAGCAGTGAGGAAATTTAGTGCATTCGTTACTTTAGTAGTTACATATTAAATAATATTTAAAACGGGTCACTCACGCAATTCAGTCGATTTTCTTCGAGTCGATTTTTTAAATATTATTTAATATGTTCGAGTCTCACGAGAGTTTTATAGTTAGTAGTTACAACTGAAATTGGAGTACAATTTAATAGTACAAATAAATAAATTGCTACCAATGTAGCCAACCTATCCATACTAATATTATAAATCGGAAAGTGAGTGTGTCTGTTGGTTTGTCCGTCTTTCACGGCAAAATGAAGCGACGAATCGACGTGATTTTTTAAATAGAGATATTTGAAGCGATGGAGACTGACATAGGCTACTTTTTGTCTCTTTCTAACGCGATCAAAGTCGCGGGCAAAAGCTATTCTACTAATAATTTAGAAATTGGAAATTTAGTGCATGACAAGTGAAATGATGAAGCGCCACTTTTAACCAACTAACCCTGAGTTAAGCGTTATTATGTATGGAATTTGACAGCTATCTCCGTGCTATTTGGCTAAGCGTGGCTGGTGCAAGTGACACTAAAGCAAAGTTTCCAAGATAAATAATTCTGTAAAGGACTACTACTATTACTTATTTACACATAATATTTCTAGCGTCTTTAGCATGAATAATGTAAGGCTAATTGGTCTAAACGACTTGGGGTCCAAGTAGTCGGTCTTGCCCGGTTTTGGTAAAAAAACTACTTTAACTTCACTCCATTTGTGTGAAATCTATCTGAAAGCTATGCAGCTGCACAGTATGTTTGATAGATGCAGTATTCGTTTTCGTCCTCCCCATAGAGCAGGGTAAATTCCATCTGTTCCTGGCGATTTTGTATTTGTAATAATGAATGACAAAACGTAACGTAAACATTGGAATGGTAGAGGTATACTAGCTACATAACGATCACTGTGTCTTCCAGAACAGGAAAATTGGACGAGGTATTTTAGCAATATTTACTAGAAACAGCGATGGAATGAGTTAAAAAGGCGTATTTATTTTTTAGTGCTCCGTACAAAACAAATTTTTATATCAAATGATATTTCGTACATAAGTTCCGAAAAACTCATTGGTACGAGCCTTCGGTACTTCGGTTTGAAAATTGCACACTCTGCCACAGTGCCACCAAAGTACTCTGCCTATTAGTCGAGGTGGTTAGTGTTATGATTGTCAATAAAAGATTTCTTGTTTAAATCACTTATTTATTATTAATACCTTTACAAATTATGTTTTACGTCTCTCCTCTATTTCAACTGTTAAGCTTCTGACATATCCTCAGCTCATTAAACAAAACCTGCGTCTGTACCTAACCGACGCCAACAATTGTCATTTTCCTATTCTCTAAGTCACGGCTCATTCAGTCTGTACTGACGTTCCGTTTCAAGCATTAAACAGCATTCATTACAATTAGTACTGTCATGTATGAACAGCTCAATAATGAGACATATATAGGTTAAAAGCCAGCAGGGTGTGAATGTCAGTTATTGCGAACAATTAGTCCACTATTGTGATCAAAGGCTCATACTACATTTCTGCCATACCTAGTATAGTCATTAGTTCCTATCTATTCTCCGTACGCGCCAAAATTCCACATTTGTCACGGCTTTAGGCTTATGCACTAGTAAAACCACTAATAAAACTGAAATGCAACTCTATTCCTATAAATATAAGTGTCATTGCAACCGCAAAAGTGAAATTATGCAGAGCAAAGTTAACTATACCATCACTTCGATCTAAACTCAACTTTAATGCCTTAGAAAAAAAGGTGGTACCGAGTGCATACATTTAAGCTGGATGTGAGCCAAAATAGGAAATGGCGGTTATTCATATGAATGCTTTTTGGTATTAAACGCAGTTTGGACTTATGCAGTTATGGTTAAGAATGAATATTTTTAGGTCTTAAATGAGAACTGAGTTGAATAGGTCTGAAGCTAGGATTACACGTTTACTATTTGTAAAGCTAGATAGATAAAGCCTGGTTTTAAAAGGTATTGTTATGGTTTTATAAGAGAACTTTCATTTTAGGGGCCACGACCGCCTAAAGCGATTCAGTTTAGGCTCAGTTGTATGGAAGCGACTCAGCTTAGGTCGTCAACTGAATCGCATTAGGCAATCTTAACCCCCACTCACTAGACTAGGCAACAAATAGCAACAAATTTATAAGGAAAATGTCCCTGTAGACCAAATCACCAGAAAAAAAGGAAGTTCCACTGATATTAGAAGTTACAAATGATTATGTCTGACTATTTAATCAACTGGGGCCATACCACAACGTTTTGATAAACTATCCAAACGCAGGGCAGTTCAGTTTAGGTACCTAAACTGAGCGTCTTGATTTGCTACCACGACGTCAAGTATTGTCAGCTGAAACTCAATCGCTTACAAGTGAATGAAAGACCGATATTGTCTCTGGTCTGCAACTGAATAGCTTTGACATGAAAAAGATGGCGCTATAGGAATCGTATACGTCTATCTTGCTTTATCCTTGTGCAGGATCGTTCGGAAACAAGATTATTTTCTATAATTAATTATCAAATTTATAAGTTTATTTTACTTGCGATTGAAAAAATAAACATTTTAATACTTAAGTAATGATAATAGTTCTAATTGTGAATTAAATTTAATATTTTTTTATAAAGAAAACTAAGTAAACATAAAAATTGTTTCATAATAGGTCTTTACAGCTGAGGTTCAGAACATCTCGCCTTTGACTCGTAATAAAAAAAACAAGAAATATTTTGATAAGTTGAAGTGTTTACTGTTTAGGTTTAAAGTGTTTTGCTTCGCCGAGTGTCGCAGTTCCAGAGTAAAGTTTTCAAGTAATTTTTTACTATGTCGTGAGTATTTAACCTTTAATTCGTTAAAAATAAGTACTGATTGCTTTAAGTCGTGTTACCTCTAGTTTTTGTTTATTTATATATTTCAGTGATAATGAGTGTTAAAAGTTTAAACTATAAGAATCACTTAAAATTCCTCAGAATTTGAAGTGTTTGGCTTGTATTATTTTAGCGAAGGAGCACGTCGAAGAGTAAGTTATGCCCAGTTGGAAACGCTTTGCGATTTCCTGGACCAACACAAAGATATCGCAACTGGGTATAATAAATCGGCAAGGGCTAGGGACCACTCTAAAAAGATGTGGTTGAGAATATCCGAGGTCCTAAACGCGCACGGAGACGGAGCCATTAAGGATTGGAAATCATGGAGCAAAGTAAGTTGAATAAGTTTTGTATGTGTAAAGTTTCTCAAAAAGTTTTTAAATCAATCAAGTTATTTTTTTTTTCATATTATTGGAAGTTAAAAAAATAGTTCAAAAGTTAGAGGGCGGGGGGCATATTTTTAATAGGTTTTTGGGGATGATACTTGAATGCATGAACCAATTTTAATACTGTTTAGATTAACCTCAGACGGATAGACGGACGCACGGACAGACAGGCTAAACTATAAGGGTTCCTAGTTGACTACAGCTACAGAACTCTAAAAATGAACTGCATTTAATATATTTATATATATATATATTTTTTTTCCCTTTTTACAGTACTGGAATGATTACAAGTCTAAATTGAAAAGACATGTATCTTCCAATCATAGAGCACAGCAACGGACGGGAGGTGGACCAAGTGAAGTTACACCTCTGTCTGAAATAGAGAAGAGGTTCCTACAAATACTGGGGAACTCATTTGGGTCTGGGCTCCCCGGTGTCAGAGTGGAGCCGTTCAATCAAGTAAGCTATTTAGTTACATTATATAAATTTTAAGGTAAGAGATGGACAAAAACCAGACAGCTATAATTTGGACAGGCCCAGTGGGAAACGGAAAACAAGGAATACCAATAGAACGATGGGCAGATGAAATTATGAAAGTAGCTGGTAAAGTCTGGATAGAAATGGCTAAAGACAGAAATTGCTGGTCAAAGTTGGAAGAGACCTTTACCCGGTAGGGACCTAAAATTAAGTTATAAAAGTTATAAAATACTTGTAAATAGGTTCACCGAGAAAAGTATACTTTGTTCATTGTTTAGTGATACTTTAGAGTTAGGTGTTAGAGCCAATAGGTACACAAAACAAACATGACACAAAATATTTGAATTTATACGTAAAAAAACAGTGATTTATATTGCTTATTTGATTTTAGGTGCTAGAGCAAGAAGACTCTATGGAAAACCTGGTGGGAGGTGTTATATTAGGTATGTAAATCATTTATACTGTAATATTTAATTTTTATTTGGAAGAATATTGTGCCAAATTAAGTTATGAACAAAATAGATAAACTTTGAGAACATTTAAAGGCAATGGGAGTAGTAATTTCTCCATACAATCTCCATACCTTCTACTGTTTTCTGTTAGGGTTTTGAATCTGATTGATTTTTTTGACACAGAATGATATTTTTACTTAAAAACTCTGTCTGTCTTTCCGTCTGTTATCAGGCTGTATCCCATGACCCGTGATAGCTAGACAGTTGAAAATTTCACAGGTTATGTATAGTGTTGTAAGTTATAATATTTGTACATAGTTTACGGAATACTAATAATTTTATGGGCTTTGCCTGAAATAAATGATATTATTATTATTATTGCCGCTATAACAACAAATACTAAAAAACAGAATAACATAAATATTTTAGGATGCTGTCATCTAAAAGAAGTTATTTTTTGCTCGCTAGATAGATGTATTATGTATATGTATGTTATAGATGTTTACGGGTATGGACTCGCACTTGCCCGAATTTTTATAAAAAAAAAGTTTAACTAACGTTAATAATACCATATCCATTATATCCAGTAACTATAAATAACTACACTACGAACTATAAACTATAATAATATATCTATCCCTAGTATTAGTTTTCAAAACTAGAACTTCAAAATATTCCAAATTTCGTCATTAAATACACAGCACAAGTTCTGATAAGAAGGAGGCAGATTTGATTAAGTATGTACTCGTAATGTTTTTAAAAGTATATTTTATTTTAACAGATAACTTCTCAACAAATGAGAGTTCTCCTTGGCTGTCGCAGTCGCCCTCTTTGTTGCGTTATCCTGAATCACCTGTAATCATTAAAATAATGCATTTTATTATTACAATATTTCACTGGATGTATCTTTGGCTAAGTTCAACTTTATTTTATGACGTCATATAATTCGTTAGTTAAAAATGCACCTGAGCATACAAACGCATCCAGTGGAACGCACTTTCAAGTTAAATACCTATGTACATACATATGTACGTATACCTATATACCTTAATTAGTTATTAATTATCCTTCTATAAACATTTGATTATTTTTACCTCCCGACGCAAAAAGGGGGGTGTTATAAGTTTGACGTGTCTGTCTGTTCTCCATGGCTCCCCGAAGGATGAACGATTTCTATTTAGTTTTTTTTTTTGTTTTTAAAGCTGACTAACATGCGAGTGTTCTTAGACATGTTTAATAAAAATCGGTTGAGACGTTTAAAAGTTGTGGGAGTTGAAAGTGGGAAGACTAAGCAAATGTCTGCGAATATACTCTAAGTGGGGTCAACAAATGAAAGCGCATCACGTACACATTACAAAAAGGGAACTTAGGTACCTATTAGTTTCGGGTTTTCTTTTAATTTATAGTTATAGGTATATTTATGTAATCTACAATATTGGTACAAGGGATGTACCAGATGTGGTTTTATCGAAACAGAAAGCGGAAGCAGAAGTTTTGACTATAGTTTAACGGAAGCAGAAACAAAAGAGGAATCTGGGTTTTCGAGAGCTACGTGCAATCCAGGCATAAACCTGCTGGTTTTTCATGTAGGTACGCCGCTCATGCCGCACTGTCGCGCTAGGCTACATTCGTTAAAATTTCTTTTTTTTAAATTAATAGACCCAGAACCGAAGTGGATGTGTAATATAAAACGAAAGTTCCGTAGAAATGGAAGCAGAAGCAGAGCGCCTACCACGAACATCGAAAATTGGCATTGACGGGATTACCTCTTTGTCACTCTAATATGCAAGTGTGACAGAGATGGAGATACAAATCCGCAATCGTTCGATTTTCGTGGTATAGGCTCAGAGATCCGTAGCATCCCTGATTGATACCTAAGTACGTAAATTAAAGACAGATTATTACTTACCAAGAAGCCAAGTACTTTCGTTCAAACCTTCCATGTAACTTTTTATAGGATGAGAGTTCCAAATAAACGAATCATGGGTAGCCCCACCAAAACTAGCGTCTATGCTGATGATTTGCATATCTGCGTCACATATCTGTAATTGAAGTGGTTATTGGGTTAATATATACTCACACAATAACAAATATATTTTCCCTTACTAGCTCGGAAAGTGCTTTTTATTCATAAGGTGGGAGAGTGATTCGACCTTGAGCTTTGCATGGTTTCTTCAAATTACTTAACTGGAAGTATTGACTGAATTTTCCTCGTGAAAGTAAGGGGAAATAGGCAAAGTTTGTTCAGTTCTCGTGCCTTGAGACTGACCCTCGTAAAGCCGAACCCAGTCAAAGTTGATCCAAGTCGATTCCAGTGTTTGAATTTTGGAATCTTTCGCTTTCTCATGTTTCAATCTATAAGCACGAAAGTTGAACAACAACCTTGCCCCCTTTTATTTATTTAAACCGACTTACCAGCTGTACGTTTAAGGAATGGTATTGTTTTCTACAGTAATACCGCTCCTCATGCTGGGATGGTCGTAAAATGGGTATTTGTGTGCAGTCTATACATCCTAAAACTCCAGGAATCCCAAATCTATTGAAAAATCTGAAAAATTACGCAAGAAAGTATTATATTAAAGTTCACATGCAGTTTAGGTGTGAAATGGAAAGGTAAAAATTAATATTTTTACTAACTTCTCTTTAAGTTTTAAATAGAAAACTCCCGTGAGTATTAGACATATTAATATACTTAGACCGGGTTCTCTTTAAGTAATATTTTTATCAAAGTTTGGTAAAAGATAGTTATGTACTCACAAAGTTCTCGTTTCGTTCCTTTCTTCCAGAGTATTGGGAAATAATATATATTTTCTTCTTATCTCTTGTCTATTTAATAAAGACGTTATCTGAGCAATTGCTTTTGAAACTGTCTGCTGCGCTATAGAATGCGCAGCTATGTCTCCCACAGGCCTCTGGTAAGACCCAACACCATAAAACGACAAAGCAGTCACCATCTGGATAAAATATCAATGAGATTTAATAATTCAGTATACCTAAGTCAGAGTACTAGTAATTGTGATCATTTGTTCAAAATGATAGGTAAATACAGATGAATACATATGTAGACGTTTTATAACTATACAGAGTGTTTTTTAAGTGGGACAGTATGGGGAAATCGGAAACTATAGAAGACACAGGGAAACTGTCTAAGGAAACATTAGGTATTTTTTTGGGAAAACAATTTTGGAGTAGTCAATATTTTGGTCAAGTGTGAGCTGTCCCCAAAATTTAATAAAATTTATGATTTTTTTTTAAACGCAGATTGACGTCATTAGATCATTTTATTGCTAGGATAAAAAAAAAACTGAACAACAAAAGTTAGTCAAATTTAGGAAAATAATTTCTCATATCATGAATAAGTAGCGACAGTAAATAGTTCTTAAGATGTATTTTACAGTTAAGTAGGTACCTAAATGTCATTATAAGTCATCTCATCACTATTCAATCATTAAATTTATTTAATTTGAAAGCGAAGTAATGCATAATTTAGGTTAGTTACCTTAGTCTCTAAATCTATATCGCTGGACCTAGTTGTCTCTTTAACCATCGGTCTAAGTTCGTCGCATATTGCAAGCGTTAATTCCTTTGAAAGTCGATACCGTCGTATGAACTCCATGTCACTCAACGCAAAGGGATCACACTGAGTTCGTGTAGAGAGTCTTCGTTTTTTTTTAGATGCGTTCTCTGCGAGATCGCATTCTAAAAATTCAAAATCTAGAAGTTCGTCATACATCTAAAAACATAAGGAATAGGTACAAACATTCAAGTTCAACTTTGTTATTCAAACGTAAAACCATCGTAAAGCACTTGCTTTCAATAATTAGACGAAGAAACTAGCTGTACTTACAATTTCCAGATCCTAATCCTTGTAAAAACACGAAACTAAATTAGTAGAAAAGTACCACACAACCTAGCGATTGAGAAAAATGCACCAAATGAGTAACTTTTTATGAATCGCTAAATCTGACATACCTGCGACTCAGTTTCGGCTCAAGTGGCCGGTCGTGGTACGAAATACACTTGAAATGAGTGAATGAAATAGCTGGGTCGCTTATCGCTCGGTCGGTAGAAATTGGATCGCAATAACAATGTTGTGGTAGGAAATAGCGATGCAGTTCAGTTTAGGACCTAAAATGAATCGCGTTAAGACGTCATGGTAAGGCCCCTGGACTGGTATTTGTTATTTTGAATACAAAAAAGTCTGCAAATTTTCACCTCAAATCCATAGCTATTCGTACGTAACGTACAAATAACTATGTCAGATAAACGTCAGTCATATGCTGCCAGCATGAGGGTAGGAATTTCAATTGAATCAATAGGTACATACTCTAAAACCCCAGTGAACACATTAGTAGTTTTGCTTCGAACATTTTATGATCGTCGTTCGAAATTCAAAATTCGCTTACTGGCAACGATTTGCCACTAGCAAAAATGCTAAAATCTGTCGCGACCCAGTTAGTTTTTACCCGAGATCCTATCATATTTTTGTTCAAAGTTGGACTACACATATAAATCTGTGTACTTTATTATACTTATGCGTTTTGAACATATAGTTTACTAGCTGATGCCCTCGACTTCGTCCGCGCATAATTAATTTTACTTATCCTAACGGATTTTTTTTGGCTATAACCTGACAGGTGATCTCCTTAACGTGTCAGTGAAGGTTGCATCTAAATCCATTCAGTCGTTTCCACATGATGCTCGAACTAATAAACAGGGAGACAGACAAACAGAAAAACAGCCGAATTCTAAAAATCATTGAAACGTTCTGTTATAAATTTATTCGAAGAGCTCATTTTTTTCAGCTATTTTCAATCTACTTATGTTTGACTCTACTCTGCTTTATAATATGTATAGATGGATATAGATATAGACCGAACCAAGACGGACCGGGGCGCGACCGATGTGCTAATTCCTATAGAACGCGTGACATGATCTCGGAGCTATTTCGTGGCGCTTTCTATATAAATTGACACATCGTTCACAGCCGATTGGATTCTTCCTTTCCTATATTATTTGGCTATTTATGACTTTACCTTTTTCTTCCTAGTATTTTCCCGGTCCGCTCTGACAACTACTCTCAAGATTTGGCGAAAGCGTTTTACGAGACCGATTGCCTTCGGACCTCCCAACCCGGATGCTTAGCCTCTAAACTAGGCCTTATTGGCATTAGTCCGGTTTCCTCATGTTTGCCTTCACCGAAAAGCGATTGGTAAATGGGCATATTTTTATTTTGTTGTCGTTTTTTTTTTCGCGTCGGATTTGAATGAAATTTGGTGGGTAGGTAGAGTTCCTTATTTCTACGCTAGATAGATACAAAATCTCAATGTGCGACAAAAAATTTGTACTAAATTTTCCACTGAGTTACGAAAATTCCAGAAAAAATTGTGGGACATACTTTGAAATTGGGTCTATCTTGAAGAGAATAAGGTACTCTACCCACCAAATTTCATTCAAATCTGACGCGAAAAAAAAACGACAACAAAAAAACTTCCGCCCAAATATCAAATTATATTTCGTACATAAGTTCCGAAAATCTCTTCGGATTGAAACTCGCACGCTCTTACACCTGAGCTACCAACGCTATTTATGACTAGACGTATCTAAAAAATACGCTTAAACCGTTCCAAACACAATAAATAGATGAAGTCACAGACGAAACTTTAAAAATTCAGTCTCTTTCTAAATTCTACGCATTTGAAATATCTCTATGGACTGAATAACAAATGACGTCAAAAATTTAAAATATGCTGACAGAGTCGCTGGGGGGCAAATTGAATTTAAAGACTTGAGAAACTCACCCTTAGCTAAGTGACACTGGGGAGGAAAAAAGTAATTGGTGAATGACTGGAAAATGCGGTCAGGGAGAACAGTTTTATTTAATATTGTCTTCTGTTACCGCGATTGTTATTCATTGAAATTAAACATTTTATAATGGATTAATCGATGACAATTTCGGCACTATCGTACTTTAGCTTTGTGTCAGAAACCAGTTTTTAAGTGTCCCAAATTTATCGGTTGGTCGCAAAGACAAGCCTCTATTCCCAAAAAAAAAACTCCAAAGGCAAAAATTTCTGTTAGCCGCGAAAATCTTATCAAAATTGGCCGTATTTTTTAATCTCAAGACTAACATTGAAACATTTAACTATGAATTTGGAGTCTTTTTCTTGTGAACTTGTGTTTATCGTCATCCCTCAATAAGATGTTTTAAAAAACCTAGAGTAAAATTAAAAAAAAAATGTTACCTCTTATTTGGCCATTCTGTATAAGACATCAATGGGGTGCGATTATTTCTTAGTATTTCCACTCCGATTACACTCTTCCATTAGACTCAATGTATTTTAACACTTTTCAGAACTATTTAATACCGATCTATAAAAGCTATCCTCATTGTGGCTCGTAACTTCTTGTTGAAAGATATGAGTACTTTTATAACGAGTGCAATATTCCGATTATCGGAAAACTCGCACGGCGGCTCTCTGGAAGCTTGAGCTGAGCGTTTATTTCCGTAACGGTTGTAAGAGAGGTTTTTTAGCCATACCGGTATTTTTTCAAATTTATTTTTTATTTTTTCCTGACGTTAGACTATTTATAGGCCTACACTTCTTTGTTTCTTTTGAAATAGGAACTTTCGGGGTTAGAGTTCAATATCAATGCTAAAACAATCAGGATAACCGCGAGTTGAGTTTCCGCTAGGGGCGCTAGTGGAACGTGGGTCCCGCGGGCACATTTAAACGTTATTTTGACAATTCTCTGATACCTACTGACACAGCGTAAAAATAGGTATAATGACCTCCTAGCCTAGTTAGGTTTATTTGTGTTTATCACGAATTTCCTGAAAGTTCCTGAGTTATGGATGTTTTCTATGTATTTAAGTATTTATAAGTACGTTTTCTATTATATATATCGTCGTCTAGTACCCACAACACTAGCCTTGGCTTATTGAGCTTACCGTGGGACTAGGTCCATTTTTGTAAGATTGTCCCACAACATTTGTTATCATTTTATTATTATTTATATAAGTAGTGATGATGATGACAAAAGCCCTGAACGATACTTAACAGCTTATAAGTCAATGACCCTAAGTGCGATGCAAGTGAAAAAAATCAAATTCCAAAGTAAAAAAAAACTTTGTATGCTCCAAGCTAGTCTTATCTTAAAACGTTTACGTTATATATTCGAAATACCCAAGCTACTTTTGGAAACGGGTTTCAAAAACAGTTTTGAAGATAATAGAAAAAACGTTATTTCACAGAAAACACGAGAAAGCCCAGCTGTGTATAAGCGGCATATTAAGCCCTGTTCAAGCTTCGACGCCATACATTCATCATTCTTTTTATTCAGACTTCGGCACCGTATAAATGCAGATAAATCATCTGTAGGAAATACGGAATCGTATTCGGGAGTTAGAGAGGGCGGAGATGAGAACTTTTTTTTGAAGTCGCTTAATACAATACTGGGCTTTAAATCAACTATTGTTTTAAGACGGGGCATGACTCACTGTAGTACTAATTTAATAACTCGAGGATCGCGGGGACCTATTGAAATCAAAAGATTTGATTGGAAAAATAAAAGGTTATATCATGTTTTCCTTTTTTAGTTGTGAGGGAAGCGACTACATACTTTTTGTAATGTTAATGAAAAAAATCGTGGAAATAGTATTTCCACGAAATGTTTAGCGTGCTGCAACAGGCGGCTGATGTACTTGGTTACTGCTAAAGCATGTATATATACATATACAGGGTGGAACGGCACGACGATCCTTTCCGCAAAAGGGGGATTGTTTAGATTTAGTACTGTATTTCCTCTAAAGAAACTAGGCTCATATTCGTAAGCGTTTTTAAGTTATAGGCAGTTAACTTTTGATGCAAAATACTGCAAGTGACAACCCTCATTAGGTTCAATAACATTTAACAATAACACAAAGGTCAGTGACATTTACCAAAACAACATTTCTACCCCATAATACTCGTATTTCCCAGTCAATATTACAATTGTGTGAACTACCCACTTACAATAATCTAACTAACCATAGATAAATTAAGACTAAAGGCAGTTTGCATAGTTTGCACAATTGTATTATTTTGTTTGGGAAAAATATTAATTTCTACTTAGTCTTACCCGTGATAAAACAGTGACGTAAATAAATTGAAAAATTACGTGATAAAACCTATTTTCAAAATGCCCTTGGGAGCCCGCGATTACCTAAATTTGCTTATGTTATACGGGGAGTGTAATTATAATGCCGCCGAGACGTTACGACGCTATCGACAAAGATATCCTCCACCACACCCAACTAGCCGTATGTCAATTTTACGGGCCTTTGATCGCGTGGCAAATAATCAGCCCATAGTACCACGAACGGGCCAAAACGACCAACGGGGAGGAGGTGTAGTTCACATTGCACCAAGGTTTGAAGAGCGAGTGCTGCGGTATGTCGAGCAAAATCGAAGTAATTTTTGTAAACATAAAGTGTCACATTACAGTTACATGTAGGTATAGTACATAGTAATAGCAGGGTTGTCACTAAGAAGAACATTAATTAATTTTAATATTTTTACTGATTGTTCGTAACAAAAATATAAACATTACTAATCGATTCTCCATCACTTAAACTAACCCCCCTTTGCGAGAAGGATCGTCGTGTCTTTCCACCCTGTATATCTTATTAATTGTTTTGCTTATTAAAAGCATTCAATGAACCGGTTAATTGATACTTATATGTTTATTCTCTGTTTCAGGTAAGTACGGAAAAGAACATCGGGGTATTTCCGAAATACTTCAGTAAGTCAAGGTAACGTTTTGTTTGTTGCAACTTTGTGACTCTGTTACTTTTTAACGTTTCGGTGAAACTCTATCAGGAAAAAGCAAGTTTAATATGCTACCTATTTAAACGGAAACGCTCATTTAACCAGTAGGTTTCGTCTGAATTACATTCACCCCAAAAATATTAGAAAAAAGAAGTCAGTTCAATGCCAGACTGAAACTTTTTAACGGCCACCAATTTGTGCAAAACTTTTATACGGTAGAATAAACCATTTAAAAAAAACTCATTCAAATCCCTGGCCATACATTATTGAAACGGATATTACGGAGCCCATTACAAAATAATGTTCCCACCATAATTGCTGAATACTTTAATTCCGTCAAATAAATGTAAACCCTGGTCCGTTTGTTTAAGGTTGTTATTCCTCTGTTTTTGACAATGATGACTTAATTTGAATTTGGAATTGAATGAAATGACGCCATCTACAGGAGGGGGGATTAACGGCTGTTTTCAGTTACGTTTCAGGGGGTTTTTGATTATTTAGGTGGGATTTGTAAGGATGAAACGAATTGTGCGATCATTTTAAGTGGCGATGTTTAAATGTTATTGCTACTTTATCGTGTTCTGTTAGCTGAAACGAATTTAAATATAATGAATACCAAATGAAAAGAATAGAAGAACAAAAGTACCTAACCGCGGTAGCTTACAGAATCTCTAAACCGAAATGGCAGCTGGTCTTGACATATTTGCTGGAATTGCCCGGAGAACTGATGGCCGGTGTGGCCGGCGAGTTCTTAAGTGGCGACCACGTATTAGTCGAGGCAGCATGAAAAGGCCCCACAAGATGGATTGACTGGTAAAGGTCGCAGGAATACGTTGGATGCGGACAGCGCACGACTGATCGGTGTGGCATTTGCCGGCCATATCCGGGCAATCAGTCAAATCTCCATGGTATGTCCGTCGGGCATCCCCCAGACAAAATTCATTTACCGGCAGATCCGGCAGATTTGCCCGATCGTATATGGCCAGCAATTCTGTGGGAGGTCTATGTTCAGCAGTTTACGTCTTTTAGCTGATAATGATGACGTATCGTATGAAAGATACGTGAAGAATAAACTTCTGGTATAAGTCTCCTTCAGATGAGCCGTCGTTGCGTAATAAAAAAAACAGTACTTAGGTAAGTACTTATGAAACTATAATGGAAGTTTTTTAGTGGCGCAAATGACAACTTTGAGTTGCCAACGCCTTGCGACTTACACTTGTTTGCCACTAACACACTATGCATTACAGAATATTATTATCGCAGTTATGAAGAAAGCGATTTTTACCGGACAAACTCGTTGTTTTTGGACACAAGACATATCGTTTGACACTGCATTCCTCAACAAATACTAAATATGTTTACTACTTTCAATCCGCAGGTTGCAGTTTCAACTCCTGCTGGCTCATACAATGAGTCTTTGGAAATTCTGTACAAATATCATTTGATATTTACCAATCGCTTTGGTACAGGAAAACATCCTGATTACCCTTTGGAAGGTCAGATGGCAGTCACCTTCGTAAAACTGGCGCCAAATCTTGAGTTTCTTTGCCAAAACGGACCTCTTAGGCCTCTTAGGCTCACTGAGCAATGGCATAGCCGGAGAACGATAAGAAGGAGAAGAATTCCACGCCTAAAATCTCCCTTCTTTTTGACTCTGACAAAAAAATAATGCAATTTTATGAATACCCATAACGCAACTCCGCAACTTTGTTACAAAAAACGAATCGGTCGCAACTCGTCGACCGGAAAGCCGTATATCTAATTTACAGGCACTAAATGTGCGTAACGCACTCTCTGGGCGTGCTGGTGTAAATCTTACGCGGAATTATTTACGCCGTGTGTTCGGGGTAACCAGACTTTAAGACAATATTTGGGAATATTTAAGACATTCATATTGAAAAAAAAAACTGGTAAGAACTTACGTTTTTTAATCACATTAGACGTGACGTGTTTTGACTGCACTGGGCAGTCATCATCGGACAGTGATGTTGCTACATCCGTGACTCGGACAACATACATGTCACGCCTATTGTGATAAAAATACGTAAGGTTTTGCCATTTTTTCCAAGTGGGTATGCCTCTCGTAAGTTTATAGTGTATGAATATTTGAAACTTAAAAATTTTGATTATTGCCCTGTATTGAGCTATTTTCGGACAAAGAAGACGAAGCAGTATATCCAAATGACAGCCACTAAATGTGCGTAACGCACTTTTAGACGTGCTGGCGTAAATATTACGAAGAATCATTTTCGCCGATTTTGTGTGGCAAAACGAGGTAGCCCTACTCTAACCACCTCAGCTCCTCTTATATTTTGGTTTCTATATACTTCTACTACGAGTAGGTAGAATTACAACTAAGAGTAAGTATAGGTTGACAAATGAATAAACAAAAATGCCGAATAAATAAATAAACGGCGTTTTTCGGAACTGACGGAGACATCTCTTGCTTATGCTAAATCTCTAGGGCAAAATATGACAATTTTTCATTAAGTTCTTAAATGTAAATCCCTCTTAATCTTTTCGGTTATGGCGTCCATCTTCACCAAGTTTATTACTCCTAAAAAAAAATATCAATATATTGCTAAACATTAGGACTATCCCGCTTTCATTCAATTATGGCTACCCTACTCGTACGTGTCCGTCAGTATTAATTCCCGTTCCGCTTTTTTCACTCGCGTTTCCGAAAAAATCATATTGTGCCGTGTTTCAGCCAATTAGCAGACGTCAGTCCTTGGATGGAAAATTGATGTAATTTACTTGTTTTCAAGGTAATGGAAACGCTTAAAGTTGGTTTGTTGATATTGTGGTAATAGTGGTGTTTTTGCAAAATACACCTGAAGTCTCTGGTCGTGTCGCGTTAAGAATGTCACTCCCTTTCCGTTTCGTTTTTGACTGTGGGATACGAGCATTTCATATAGTAGTTCTTAACACGTTTTTTCCTTAGTAGACATCGTACTCACTCAGTTTTTAATGAGTCGTAAAAAAATATAATTGCAAGATGCTTAAGTATGACATATTTTTTTTAACACTGCAAAATTATGGTTTTAATAATTTTAATAATTTTATTTTCATCAACGTGCCTGCTCTCCTTGAGCCGACTGGCATTTTCAGGGATGATGGCGAGAGACCCGATGGGGTGTCATTGGTTCCTTGGAGTTTGGATCGGATGCTAGTGTGGGATGCTACCTGCGTAGACACGCTGCCACCGTCCCATCTCCAACGAACTAATGTAAAAGCGGGCTGAGCGGGTGAATACACCGAAATTTTAAAACGTAATAAATATAAGAGAGTGCCTGGGCAGAGAGTACCTTTTTGTACCATTCGGAGTCGAAACTCTTGGTCCATGGGGTCCCAGCGCACGCAAGTTTTTCGTAGAAATCGCGAAACGGCTGGTTGATGTTACTGGTGACCGAAGAGCTGGTGGCTTTCTCGCGCAACGTATCAGCATTGCGATACAACGAGGAAATGCCGCCATCGCCAGCATCCTAGGTACAATGCTTCAAGGACCTATTTTAGATTTAAGGTAGGTAGAGGTAGGTAGTTAGGTAGGTCACACTTACTGTATATGTTTTGAAAATAAATGTATTTTTATATACAAAGTAAGACAACTTATTCCCAAAGTGTCGATGGGACAAAAAGCGTGAAAAGCATTGGTACCTATGTTACTGAAGTGCAAAGCTGTGCCATTTTTTTCGAAGTTGTCTCCACAACTTTTTTTTTGTTCCGGTAATGTTTGTGTCAACATGGGTATTTTTATGTGAATTGTGAATTGCGACCTCTTTCGATCCTAGAGAAGGAAAAAAGTGTCCCATTAAATTTTTACTATCCCGTTACCGTTATTGCATGGACATTGGTGGTAACGGAATCGTAAGTTTAAAGGAAAAAACTGAACCCTCAAGGATCACTTGTCCGTCCGTCCATCTATCCGTCCGTCTGTGGTCCGGTCTTGACCCTTTACCTCGAGAACGCGTAGAGGTGGTAAATTGAAATTAATACCACATACATAGGTCTGCGGTCACTTAAAGCTGTGAAAAAACCAAACCTCTACGGAATCAAAAGATACGGCCGTTTTCAATACATTTGTAATGGGAATCAAAATGTATAGGGTATTTGCAACGGGAATCCAAGCTGGACGACAACTTTGAATATAATAGCTCAGCTACATCATGAGTAAATTTATCATAAATTTGGTGAGCATCTCCGTAGTTGTGTACATTTCATTAAAAATCTGAACAACTCAACATATCCCAGCTATAAAGCCACACTCAAACGAACTCTCAAACTACTAATGCAAGCAAGTTATTACAAAATACTGCAAAACTCCAACTACATACAAGTTTCTGTATTTACGTAAAATGTTCTAATTTCAGAAAATTAGACCTTAAAGTGACATTAATAAGGGTCAAAGTAACTATTTCATGGATGAAAACTAAAACTAGATCTGTGTCAAGCCACAAGACAATGCCAAAGAATGAATACAAAGAATGTTGGTAATCTAGTTTTTATTTTACCCAGTTGTGTGCAAAGTTAAGGCTCTGCTATTCACCAAGCATGTCAGTTATTCACCTGAGTAAGTTTGTTGAGTAATTAAAATATCAACGTGTTTTTTTTGTCACGGCGGTCACTTGCATCACGGTGAACAAGTGAGCACGTCGATCTCTTTCTCTCACTCGCACATTGCACTGGGTACAGCGACGCTAGCCGAGCTGCTGTCACCGAGCAATGACGAGTATTATACTGCTCTTGTTTCTAACCTTCTTTGTGACTTGTCTTGTTCTTGTGTGTTAATAGTCGTGAAGCGTGATCGCGATGCGAGTGACAAAGATAGCTACAGGAACGAAGGAACAACCACCGTGATTTTGTAATCCCCGATATTCAGTCACTGTGATACTATTAGAGTCACGGTGATATTTTCATAGTTTATTTATCATAAACCCCTGGTACCTTCATCCTATGACACAATTTTTTAAACTATATAAGTACGTGTTTTCACCGTTATTATAATTTGTTAAAATCTAGGAACATTAAAAGATTAAGGTAGTACAAGTTCCTATGACACCTTGCCAACAATTTCCCAAACTATATAACGAGGTAACGCCATAATTACGCATAATTAGAGAACGCCAGTCATCAAAGACCCACGTCAAACCTACCGATGTCAATATCAATTTAGAGGAGACGTTCAGGTCCCTTTGCGTTGTCAAAGGTAATTTTAACTTTGGGGTGAGATTGTATATTATCGAGGGACAGTGTCAGAAAAGTCTGTTTTCATGTTACATTTTACAGGTTTCATAGATGATTAAAAAAAAAAAACTCTTTGCCAAAATCACGTTTGTTTGCACTGGGAAAAAGTATTCAGCCTGGTTGCCATGTGGCTAACGCAGGTCGCAATGCTAACATTTTTTATTACTAAAGAGTCCGTGTCCCTTTAAAAACGCTCATGAATTTAGTGCTCTTTCGTGTGATTTACGTTAAATGACACCGAAAACGATTTTAAAGGTGGCGCTGCAGAAATTGAACCGAAAACCATTGGTTTAAGCTCCAAAGAAAATGTGTGGTATTTGCTGACCATATACGTTCGGGCACATCCGCCGGATATGCCAAGCAATTGTCTGACGGATGCCCGGCGGATATACTCACTATAGAGAGAACGGATTACCCGAACTTATATGGACGGCTATTGGGACTACGTAAATTAACTCGATTGCTTACACTTTAGAGAACCGCAAGTTTGTATAGATTTTGACCAGTCCTCTAACACGAGGAATGATCAAATAAACAACAGTAAAGTGAATGTCATTGGACTTTCAGGACTGTGTAAACAAACCGCCATATTGAGATTGTCTTTGAATGATGAATTTAATAGTGATGGGGAAGTGCTATTTTAAGTCAAAATAAATCGATTACTAAAATACCAAAAGTAAAACACATCTCATCTTCATATTTTTAATTGGTTTAATCTTCTGAAAAATCGGTGCTTGAAGTTTTACTAGAGTCACCAGTCTTAATTATAAAAGGTGGCGTTACATCATCGGTATACCCTATCGATGATGCCGTCTAAATTTTTCATTTTATGCTCTTCTCCTATTACATGATCCACGCATTTCTTCCACTGCATGCATCCGCATCTGAATTTAGGTATTTATTTAATTTTAAATATATTATACCTTACGCTAAGATCCTTTACTCATTTACTTACCGTGTAGTGTACATTATGCCTATATCAGGTAGATACCGTGAGTACCGGCATTACAATGTCACTAACTTAGTCACATCCCTAAACGTCATAGACAAACGTAGAATATATAATTTTTAAGAAAAAAAAACCGACTTCATTTGGTTCCCGGTAAAAGTGAAATTAAGAATTTGTTTGAGTTAGCCAGTTTACTTCACAAATATCCAATACACCGCACGTGTACGATTGAAAATTGAGGAGCTTTCTTAATGTCCTAGGGCTTCCATCATTACATTTGAAGTATAATCAAACGGAACTCCCTTGTAGACCTTTAAACAAACAAAATAACAATGTGTTAAATTGGATGACAGACTGTAAATTAACGAGCATATTCATTATGCCATCCCTGATTATCAACATCAGGTCCACTCCAGCAAAATGATGGCCACAGTAAGAAAATGCCTAAGCTAATTATGAACACCCTCTAATCACAATTAACCTGCCGTTCAAATTTGAGGAGTTCTCTGAATTCTTCTAGAACTCCATCATCAGAATATAAATCAAATCAAAAAGATGAATGTCACAACTAGGATGTCTGGAACCATCTATTTTCAGAAAAAAAAATATTTTTTAAAATCGGACGATAGTCCTGGGAATTACCAAGCAGTTCCACTTTGACATCCCTGGTCTTCATCATCAGGTCCACTCCACCAAATTGATGATGTTCGTAAAGAAATGCTCGAGTGTCTTAAGAAACTACCCAAATCATCATGCATGTGCCTTTCAAATTTGAGGAGTTCCCTCAGTTCCTCATAGATCCCATCATCAGAAATTGATTTTGAAAAAAACGGAACAAATCTGGAACCATCTATTTTCAGAAAAAAAAATATTTTTTTAAATCGGACGATAGTCCTGGGAATTACCAAGCAGTTCCACTTTGACATCCCTGGTCTTCATCATCAGGTCCACTCCACCAAATTGATGATGTTCGTAAAGAAATGCTCGAGTGTCTTAAGAAACTACCCAAATCATCATGCATGTGCCTTTCAAATTTGAGGAGTTCCCTCAGTTCCTCATGGATCCCATCATCAGAAATTGATTTTGAAAAAAAAACGAGACAATCCTGAAACCATCTATATACAGACAAAAAAATATTTTTTAAAATCGGATCATAGTCCTGAGAATTACGAAGCAGTTCCACTTTGCCATCCCTGGTCTTCATCATCAGGTCCACTCCACCAAATTGATGATTTTCGTAAAGAAATGCTCGAGTTTCTTAAGAAATCACCCAAATCAGCATGCATGTGCCTTTCAAATTTGAGGAGTTCCCTCAGTTCCTCATGGATCCCATCATCAGAAATGGATTTTGAAAAAAACGGGACCAACCAGGAACCGTCTACTTTCAGAAAACAAAAAAAAAATTCAAATCGGTTCAGTAATGACGTAGTTATGAGTGAACATCCATTAAAAAAAATAATAATAAAAAAAATTCAGACGAATTGAGAACCTCCTCCTTTTGAAATATTGAAGTCGGTTGAAAAGAAACAAAAACGTCATTGCATTTTGTCGAAATAACGTAACTTTTAATTCGTATTGAATTTTCAATGAAATTTCCAAGATTAAGTAATTTTTCCTATATTATTTGTTTTTTACGAGAAAGGCTATTTTAATAGTGTATGTTTTCAATGACTTTTGATGAGGTGGTGTGAAACTTTAAGGAGTAACAGTGATAAATCAAAGTGACCCCGTTTGTTTACATAGTCCTGAAAGTCCAATGACATTCACTTTATGTTATTATTATTTTCGTACATATAAAATCTCTCCTAAAAGCGTTTGTAGATCTAGTACTAGTTTTATGGTAAAAACAGTTTATTTACTTTAACATAATCCCCTTTCCCAACAACAATAGATGATGACTGTCTGAAAATACCCTTGTACATTAACTACTAACTGGGTCAATAGATCAGATTTACCCCTTAAACATACCAAACCTCTATTACATTGTGTCTCTTTCTAGCAAATACATATGTGAGTATGATGGATAGGGAAACGATTATCAACGGGATGTAAGATTTGCCAGACAATTATGAATAATGTAAGTAGTTTAGGATCGATGGGATTATAACTTAGTTGGGAATTAGAATATACAGAGTTCATAGCACCATGTACAAATAAGTGAAAATGAAATATTATAGAAACCTTCGCACGCAATATCATCTGCGTAGAATTTGTTACCGTTGAATACGGCTTTAATGGCTTAAGCATGACTCAGACTAGGGCGGGACGGGACGGGACGAACTATCAAATTTCTATAGAAATAATCACGTGATAGCTCGGAGCCCACGGATGTCACGTGACGTTTTCTATAGAAACTGACAGATCGTCCCGTCCCGTCCCGTTCACTAGAACGGGACTGACTCACACTAGTGAGTCATCCCTTAGCTTGTGCATATAATGCGACTGTACTCGTATGTTGTTTGGTATAAATGTTACCGAGAAAGAAAGGAAAATTGGAAAAAATCTCGGGCGGGACCTGAACCCGCGACTCTGAAAATAATAAATATGTTTATTAAACAACACAGATGACAATTTTTTTTAAAGACTTTCTTTTGACTATTATTAACTGGCAAAGTCTTTTCCAGTTGTAAGGTTAAGTTGTAACGTGTAAGGCATTCTGCAGGCAAATTCTAAGATCGAATTAAAAAATTAAATTTAAATTTGTTTATTTTAAATTTTAATCGCCATATTAGTAGTAAAGTTAAGACTGCTATGCATAAATTAAAAACACTTTATAAAATAGGAGATTTCCTAAGTAGGGAAGTACGGCATTTGCTAACTGAGTCGCTGATCCTGTCTCAGTTTAATTATTGTGACACGGTGTATGGGCCTTGTATTCGGGAAGATACTAGCAAGCGTATACAACGCGTGCAAAATGCGTGCATACGATTCTGTGAGCGCTTGCGACGGCATGAACGCATCACCCCCGTCCTTAACAAGCTAGGCGTGTTAGACATGGCGTCGCGGCGGAGGCTGCACCTCGCGTGCCTCACGCACTCCCTGCTGCAGAGCGGTGTGCCGGCCGGGCTGGCGGCGCGGCTGCGACGCCGGGCCGCTCCCGGGGACCGGTCGCGCGCCGCGGCCCACCTACTGCAGGTGCCGCTCTGCCGTACAGCGGCCGCGAGGGGCTCCTTCCGTTACGCGGCAGCCAAGGTGTGGAATACCATCCCTCCCCCCCTTCGACGGCCTTTGTCATTGAGTAGTTTTAAGGAAAAAATAAAGAAGTTTTATTTGTCAATTCAGTTACGGTTTGAAAACGTGCGCTTACCCACGAAGGACAGATTTCAACCGCTTTCAGTCTCAAGTAGTTTCAGCCATTGTTTAGTATAATAATTGGTAAGTAGTTGTAGTTTTACTTCTTATAAAAATTATTGTGTACCTATAACATTTAAAACTTTCGCGATTTGAACACATATTTAAACATAATTATTAAACGGGTCTAAACGTCCTGTGTCGAAACGTCGGTAAATAAGGTAAACAAGTTAATTCGCGTTAGACCCGTTTAATAATTATGTTTAAATATTGTGTACCTACATTCTATTCATTGCCTTATTATACCTAAATTGTAATTTCTCCCTCTTTGATTGACCTTGGATGGGCTTAAAACCAGCTAAGCTGTGCCCTTATTCCTTTTTCCTTTGTCAGTGCCTAATTCTGTATTTTATGTTCATTGTTTTGTTCAAGGAAATAAACGATTTGTATTTGTATTTTGTATTTTTAAAATTCTACGTCTATATTTTTTAACATGGCAGTTCTAACATCGCTGAAATATCGGGAGCTCAACCCATCCATACTTAATATTATAAATGAGAAAGTTTGTGCGTCTGTTTGTTTGTCTGTCGTTTACGGCAAAACGGAGAGACGAATTGACGTGATTTTTTAAGTGGAGATAGTTGAAGGTCCTAGCGCACGCAAGTTTTTCGTAGAAATCGCGAAACGTCTGGTTCATGTTACTGGTGACCGAAGAGCTGGTCGCTTCCTCGCACAACGTATCAGCGTTGCGATACAACGAGGAAATGCCGCCAGCATCCTAGGTACAATGCTTGAGGCAGGACCTATTTTAGATTTAAGGTAGGTAGAGGTAGGTAGTTAAGTAAGTTACTTACTGAATATTTCGACTATAAATGTTATAAAAAAAAGTTGAAGGGATGGAGAGCGACATAGGCTACTTTTTGTCTCTTTCTGACGCGAGCGAAGCCGCGGGCAAAAGCTAGTTTAATATAAACCCGTGATAAGAACCCGTCTTCTTAGTTGGAATTTCTACCAAATATTACCCCAAAGGTTCAAACGCTCCGACTAAATCTACTCGAAATCGTCTACAAATTAGTTCTATCGTACCGTCTAATCAGGATTTGTACAACAATTATCTGTTTTAAAACATTGCTGAAATAAAGGAACAATGGTAGCTTATTATCTCAAGTCTAGACATCATAGATCACGCCTGAAATTGGTTCGGTGAAGATATTCTGCGAAACACATGTAGTTGAAAAATCTTTTGTTTCGGGATTTTCAGCACGATTTGCTATTGTAAATTGAATATGCAATATTTTTTTTCTACTCCAGCACTTCTATCTGTCAATTAGATGACTGACAGCGATATTTAAAAAGTACACATTATAACGTTGTCTGTGGTATTCCATAAGAACACTGCTCCTATGGATTTTCATACAATATATTAGCACTGTTGTTTTTTTTTTTAATTTCAATAGTGGGCACAACATCTTCCCTATTCTGCCACGTTTCTAGATTTCGCTTTTTACGCTATTTTAGCTGTCGTAGAAAAACTAGGGTATGCAACAGCTCATAATTGGTTCTTAAAACACTCGGGTCTATTATTACAAAACTCGGCTTCGCCTCGTTTTGTAACGGCGACCCTCAGGTTTTAAGAACCCTTATTATATCACTGTTGCATAAACTACTATTATCGCTGGATGTACATTTTCAAGTCTTCTATTAGGTACTCGAGACCATTTTAACACATCCAATTCAATTTTATGAGGATGTTTTATTTTGTTTCATAGTTCCATAGGAATCAACTTCGGTCGAATCAAGTTTATCCATTGTCTATATCAACATAAAATTATATTATAAATTCGTTATTCGTTAGATTATAATGTAACAATTTATTTTCGGGAAATTTTAAACAAAGGGAAAATAGTTTACTATACCTTTTGTTTGCTGATAGTTGCAATAGTTAGTGTTGCCGACGCAAACCAAGCGCCGCTCGGGATGAGAGGTGCGCGGGGCCGGGTCGCCCCACCACCCGCTGAGATCCGAATGCGAGTTGCACCGAACGGACGTTTACTTACCATTTTGTTTTTCTTTTGCTATTTTTTCCTAAACCGTGTACTGTATTGTGTACTTAATTAGTTAATTAAAATAATTGTGCATAATTGGACCATTTTCATTGGATAAAACCACCACAAACAATAATAAAGTGGTCTTCGAACCGGATCGTATGTTCCATACACCCAAGATGGTTCACACTCGTAGTACTACAAGACGAGAAAAGGAACGAAAAGAAGAACAGAAACAGGCTTCGTCATCAATTCAGCAGCTGCAAACACCTGTAAAAGATGAAGAACCGAAGAAATCAGCAATCGATAAGACTATTTTTTTAGAAACGGGTAGTCAGATAAAATCCGAACAAAGGGAGAATGTGAAACCGCAAAGTCATTGTTCTCGCAAATCTAGTCATCGTTCTAAAAAAACATCTTCGTCTTCTATTGCGGCTTTGCAGAAGAAGAAATTGGAGCTCGAAGCAGCAGAAAAAAAGGCTCGCATTGAAATGGACTTGATAAATAAAAAGCTACAAGTAGATCTCGCTAATCTGGAAGAAGAATACAGTCCATCTGAAGGTTCTGTGCTGTCAGAACAAGACGAACAAACAGGTAGGAGTGATGTTGCCAGGTGGGTCGAGCGCAGTCAGCTGGAACTGGAGTCACAGCAAGCCCCCGAGACGGGAAACAACCCGGGCGTGTTGTGCACGTCGGCCGCAGTCGTCGCCGGCACCGAGTTGCCAGTACAGCAGTTGGCCAGCGCACTGAAGGAATTGGCCACCGTAACTGCATCCAACAACAACCAAAACGCTAGATTGCTGAGCCGCATCAGCACGCCGAAAGAACTGCCTTTGTTCTACGGTGAACCAATGGAGTGGTTGCAATTTAAGCAAGCTTTCGAAGAGTCGACCAGGGTGTGTAACTTCAGCGATGTAGAAAATATGTGGCGTTTAAGAAAGTGTCTACGCGGACCCGCCAAAGATGCCGTAAACGCGCTGCTTATTAGTGGTACATCACCAGAAACTCTAATGTCAACGCTGGAGTTACAGTTTGGAAATGCGGAGTTAATTATAACGCGCATGCTAATGGAAATTAAAAAGTTACACGCTCTGCCACCGGAATACCATAAAGAAATTGTAACGTTTTCGGTCAAGATAAAGAATTACGTCACAGCTGTTCGCGCCTTGGGTCGCGGCGAGTACCTGCAAGAAATGAATATAGTTGCGATCATTTTATCTAAGCTACCTACGGTGTTGCTGCCTAAGTGGAACGACTACAGTTACTCGCTAATTAAAGAGGGAACTAAATCTAAACTGGATATTATCTCCGAGTTTCTTCATGAAGAAGCGATTAAAGTGTCGACATGTAGTGCTTCACTTATGCAAGTTCGATCGGACTATAAACGTAAAAACTATAACGAAAATAGTGACTATAAACCGCAAACTATTTTAGTGCAAAGTGGGCATACGAACAATGATAAATGCCGTTTTTGTCGCGTAGGACACCATAATTTAACTGAGTGCAAAAAGTTCAAAAAGTCGTTACGCAAGGACCGCTGGCAATATGTGAAGCGATTCGGTTTGTGTTATAAGTGTTTAATATCGCATCATGATAGACAATCGTGCACGGCCGTCGCGTGTGACGTGGAGGGGTGCGGGCAGGCCCACCACCGGCTCCTGCATTACGTTCAGGGTCAAAGTTCGCGTTCAACTCCTTATAACGTCGTAGAAGTGTCGGACACTAGTGCTCAAACAGAAACTGTTTCGCATATAAACGTCAATCAACGCGAAGTGCTATTAAAAGTCGTGCCGATATACATTCATGGACCTAACGGTAAAATTAAAACGACCTGCATGCTCGACGACGGCAGTAGTGTGTCTTTTATAAGCGCGGAACTCGCGGAGCGCGCGGGGCTGTGCGGGCGTCGGCAAACTTTAAATGTGCGCGGCGCTTGGGTCGGTTCGGAACTGAAGCGCGAAACACAGCTGATCGATTGCGCAATATCTAATAACGACGGAACAATGTTCAACTTAACCGCGCAGAGTGCAAACGATCTTGACTTACCTGCACAAAACATCGGGCTAGTTAAGTGTGGAAACTATAAGTACCTAGACCGCATAAAGGACTATTTACCTACTGTAAAACAGAAGCCTGAAGTTCTTATTGGACAAGACAATTACCACTTGCACGTACCGCTGGAAATTATAGAGGGTGGCCAATACGAACCTTATGCTACTCGTTCTCCGCTGGGCTGGTTTGTGCATGGTCCATGTCTACGTGCAAATGTAATGAAACAAAAGGAAATACATACCTCATTACATCTCATGCATAACGACGAGCAAGATGTTGCAGCAGAGAATAATCAAATTCTACGTGAGCTTCAAAATGATATGCGTCGATCTTTCTCCATCGATTCTATGGGCGTGTCTGCTAAACCTCGGCAGAACTCAGAGGACGTGCTGGCCCAGGACCACCTGGAAAAAACCTCTGAACTTATCGATGGCCAGTGGCAAGTCGGCTTACCTTGGAAGAATCCTGACTGCGTCACCGTTGACTCGTATCCAAATGCTTTGTCTAGACTGAAAGGAGTTGAGTTAAAAATGAAAAGAAGCGAAGAGTATGCACGAAGGTATAAAGAACGCATACAACATTTAATGGACAATAACTACGCTAAAAAACTGAATAATCCTGTCACTTCTGCGAGAACTTGGTACTTACCTACTCATGGCGTTGATAATCCAAATAAGAAGTGCCTTCGTTTAGTCTTTGATGGATCAGCGAAAACAAAGGGCTTTGCCTTGAACAGCTACCTGTACAAAGGTCCCGACCTACTGGTACCGCTTTTAGGAATCATGTGGCGATTCCGCGAAAACAAAATCGCAATCTCTGGCGATATCAAGGACATGTTTCTACGAGTTAAAATAATACCTGAAGATCAACACGCCCTACGCTTTCTGTACCGAGATAAACCCGAAAATCCGATAGATACTTACCTCATGACATCACTCATATTTGGAGCTAATTGTTCACCATTCATTGCACAATTTATCAAAAATAAAAATGTCCGACGCTTTGAACATACCTACCCAGAGGCGGCCAATGCTATATACACGCAACACTACGTCGATGACTACATCGACAGCTTACCTGACGAAGAATCTGCTGTGAAACTAGTCCGTGACGTCACCTACATACATGCACAAGGCGATTTCCATATACGCAATTGGAATAGCAACAATCAAACGGTCATCGATAGTATTCCAAAAGAAACTCTCGGTACCAGCGCAGTAAGGTTCAAAGTCGGACAACAATATGAGGGCGAGCGAACACTTGGTTTATTGTGGAATCCCAACGAAGATACGCTCGGGTTCGATGTTTCGCTAAAGAAGCTATCTGAAAATATAATTAACGGGACAGAAAGGCCCACAAAAAGAGATATCCTGCGAGTAATAATGTCAATATTTGACGTATATGGATTTTTGTCGCCGTTCACTATCAACGGAAGATTGATTGTTCAATTAACATGGCAACTCTCGGTTTCTTGGGATGAACCCGTGCCTGACGTCGTGTACGAAAAATGGCTAAAATGGATTAATCAATTAAAATTGATGCGCGAAATACGTCTACCTAGATATTATCGCCATACCGTCACAGGTGCGAACGAGCTAGTCACAGATTCTGAAAGAGTGAGCGAGATAACTAAAGACTCGGCAAGCGCAAGCAAGATGGCCGCATGTTCTACGGGTGCGAGTAGGATGCAGCGAGATGCTGCTATCAGTGCAGCGGGCGGCGATGCGCCTGCACGAACTCAAGTTTTACCGACTATGATTAATAATTATAAACATCTTCAACTTCATTTATTTTGCGATTCGTCAATCAAAGTAATGTGCGCAGTGGCCTATTGGCGTTGGCATGAGAACGACACAGTGCGTACGGCGTTTATAGCCAGCAAATGTCGCGTCGCAAGCCTGAAATCATCGACAGTGCCTCGTCTAGAATTGAATTCGGCAGTTATGGCAGCTCGACTGGCTGAAACGATAATTAAGGAACACAGAATTAAGCCAGACCGTCGTATATTTTGGTGTGACGCAACAGTAGTACTTCATTGGATACGAAACAACGCACGTACTTATAAACCTTACATCGCAAACCGGCTTGGTGAAATAGATGATTTAACAAATACAAGCGAGTGGAGGTATGTACCTACGCACCTCAATGTCGCCGATATACCTACCAGAGAATCATACGACCGCTGTGCGTTGCCAACCGAGTGGATCCAGGGACCTGCATTTTTACAAGAAAATGAGACTGAGTGGCCGCAAAATATTATGAACGCCGAAGTAAACAATGAAGAGTTAGAATGTGTCATGACGATAACGGCGCGCAATAAGGAAAACATACCTATACCTGAGCCTACAAGGTTTTCATCGTGGTTACGATTACTCAGGGCTACTTTTATAGTGCTAAAGTTTATAAACAAATGTAGACGTTTATGTGAAGATGATGGCGCTGTGATGACTAAAGCTGAAAGATTACTTTTAAAATATTCTCAAACACAGACATTCTTTGAAGAAATACTCAAATTAAAAAGTGGATTATGCTTACCTAAAACAAGTAGATTACTTACCTTATCGCCGTACCTCGACGAACACGAAGTTCTGCGCCTCGGCGGCCGCATCGACGCCGTTGGTGAAGTTGGACCTGAAACAAAACGACCTTCGATCCTGGACGGAAGAGACTACGTGGTACGGCTGCTAGTGAAGCATCATCACGTTCGCGCAGCCCACGGGAACCAGGAAACCGTCGTAAATAACCTGAAACAAAGACATTGGATATTAAGATTACGACCTACAGTTAAAAATGTTACAAAAACATGTATGCTATGTAGAATAAGGAAATGTAAACAAGAAATCCCACGAATGGGAGACTTACCGCCAGCCCGCGTTGCTCATCATCAGCGTGCCTTTACATACACCGGCGCTGATCTTTTTGGACCTCTAGAAGTAACTGTGGGCAGAGGAAGACAGAAGAGATACGGAGTTTTGTTTACATGTTTAACGGTGAGGGCGGTGCATATAGAAGTTGTTAACTCACTTACCTCAGACTCATTTATAATGGCACTTAGACGAATGGGGGCTAGACGCGGTTGGCCGCAGCACCTTTACTCAGACAATGGCACCAATCTTCGAGGAGCTGATGCTGAACTGCGTAAGTCAATTGAAGAGTTAGACCAGGAGTACCTCAAGCGTGAGTCATTGAACTATGGGACTAAATGGACATTTATCCCACCCGGAAGTCCACATTGGGGTGGAGCATGGGAAAGGCTGATTAGAACTGTCAAAGGTTGTTTGAAGGTCGTGCTGAAAGAACGAGCCCCACGAGAGGAGACGCTGCTAACATTTCTGGCAGAGGTTGAGAGTATAGTGAACAGCCGGCCGCTTACACACGTCTCCGTAGAACCTAGAAGCTCAGAAACGTTAACACATAATCATTTCCTTCTTGGATCTTCTTCAGTCTTACCCCACCTCGGCGCTTACAATGATTCTGAATATTTTCTGAAAAAGCAGTGGAGAATCGCCCAACGACTGGCTGACTTATACTGGAGAAGGTGGGTGAAAGAAATCCTCCCAGACCTGCTACCTCGTAAAAAATGGACACAAGAAGTGAGGCCCTTACAGGTGGGAGACCTTGTCCTAATTGTAGACCCAGATGGACCTCGCTGCGCCTGGCCGAAAGGCTTGGTAGAACAGCTGTTGCCAGGCAAGGACGGCCGAATAAGAGCCGTTAAAATAAAAACCAAGAGTGGTGTACTTACCCGATCAGCTGCACGCGTCGCCCGTATACCTATTGATGGTGAGTGCTGCTAAGCAGCACTGGGGTGGAGGATGTTGCCGACGCAAACCAAGCGCCGCTCGGGATGAGAGGTGCGCGGGGCCGGGTCGCCCCACCACCCGCTGAGATCCGAATGCGAGTTGCACCGAACGGACGTTTATTATATTTTTGTTTTTCTTTTGCTATTTTTTCCTAAACCGTGTACTGTATTGTGTACTTAATTAGTTAATTAAAATAATTGTGCATAATTGGACCATTTTCATTGGATAAAACCACCACAAACAATAATAGTTAGGTTAGGTAGCTTCGGATGCCCGAAGTGCAAATTGCTTAGAAGTAGGAGCCCCCCTCTGCGGGGCTCGTCGCTTTATTATTATAATGCATTATTAAATAAATAAACAAGGTATATGAGAATTCTAGGGAATGATTCGACATAGTTCTCAATTTTCAGATAGATTACAATCTCGATAGTTAGATTATAAACACGTTTTCACAATATTTATGTGACATCTACACTACATTAAGTTTAAGAACGTAAGGTTTAAGAGGAACTTCCTCCCGCGGACGCTCCGGCTGTGGAATGAGCTCCCTGCCACTGTTTTCCCAAAGGACTACAATATGGGGTTCTTCAAAAAAGGAGTGTTAAAGTTTTTAAAGGGTCGGCAACGCGCATGTAACACCCCTGGAGTTGCAGGCGTCCATAGGCTACGGTGACCGCTTACCATCAGGCGGGCCGTATGCTTGTTTGTCACCGTCGTAGTATAAAAAAAAAAAACATGACTTTGTCACCGATTTTCCATCACTTACGCATATTCCAACCCAAAATATGAGCTTAAGAGAACGTCGTTCTAATTTAACTTTTTATCCTAACTAACTAACATACCTACTCCTATAGCTTTTTACATGATTTTTTTATCTGTACCACGTTGGAAAGCACTAGTGGTCGATGTAAGGCGTCAGACTTTCAAGAGGGTCACGGGTTCAAATCCCGTATTCCCAACCCTACGTGGCGGATGGGAGAGCAGCCTGACACAATTCTATTGTACACTTTTTGAACTATCGCGGTTTTTAGACATTCTAACTAATGAATACCAATTCTTACCACCTTTTTTTTATGAAATAAAATTGAGCTTCCGATGTTTCGCCGATGGTAAAAAATCGTGGTATTAACCCGTGTCTATTAGTTAGAATTAAATACATAAATAATAATAAAATAACACACTATAAGCGATTTTTTTCTATTATTTCGCCTAGTTTATTTCACATTTCTGTATGAACGCAGTTGTAATGAAGATGAAAGATGAAAGATGAATGATGATAGGTACTAAGTATCTACGATACAAATGCGAATTGGAGAAAATTCGCAATGGGCGACGATAGAATAAAACACGACCGAAGGGAAATCGACACGAGTTGCAAATTACCTATTCGCGCATGTATCGTACGACGTATTTACCTGTCGACTAAAAAAGTCGACAGGTAAATACATAAAAAACGCTTAACTCCAGGTTAATTGATGGACAAAAGTGGCAGATAGGTAGGTAATACTTCTGTTTTACCTTTTTGTTTCCTGTATTTTCTGATTGATATTGATTTTTATTGAAATGTGCAATACAGAATATATGTAGATGTTTCCTTGTATAAAATTAATTCATAAATTGCCCATGCACTTTTGAACGCGTGTGTACATTGTAAATACTCCAAAAACACCGCAAACCCGGTTAACTACAAAGAATCAACGGACATCTAAGACACTTGACGGTTTTCTATCCTGTCGGCGTCTCTGTTATTCACACGTGAAGCCGTATGGGACAGAAAGGGCAGGAATCGACAAACATTTGAAGATTCGTGGGACGGGGTTTGCTTTGTAACTTGATATTCGTGAGCGGCAACGGGTGATGGTAGGGATGGGAAAAGATGTCGATATGACTGTGTAGTTTTGAATAACTATGATGCGTTAGTACCACAATTGTCGAATAAACTATATTGTTTATTCAATTTTACCCACCGTTCTTGAGTTTGTAGGATTCCTTAATTAGCCTTTAAACTTTGAAAAATACTTTCACTAAAATGATGACGAAAGCATAGGTATTTTAACCAATTCCTACGAGTATACTTTGATCTTTATGTTAGGTAATAAAATAGCCAAAACTTGAATTTATTTCGTGCTAATAATACATGGCAAAAATAAATATTTTATGCAAACATTTAGTCACCTGAGTATATGAAAATGTTTTCTTGTACTGAGGTGTGCAATAAAGAGTATTCCATCTATCTGTCTGTATTCAGTTTTTTGCAACTGAATTCTGAAGCGAAATTTTTAATGAAACTTGATGGTAATAAATATATAATGTATGTTTTTAGACCACAACTGTTTAAAATAGGAAAATTACTACACACTAAAAAAAATACTTAAATTCATTAGAAAGGAATAAAGACTTAATAATATACTATAATATAATATACCTAATTAATTATAATTATTGTATTGTAGTCAGGATTCCGCTGGATGCGGGTGGCGCAGGACCGGTCATTGTGAAAATCTTTGGGGGAGGCCTATGTCTAGAGGTGGACGTCTTTCGGCTGAAATTATGATGAAGATTATTTAGTAATATGGCCCAACACTAATAATTTGTCAATATAAAATCTTCTGCAATATTGAACCTTTAGCCCCTCTAGCTATACAAAATTTGCTTTGCTGATATTCTAAACAATCTATATCGATTAGTCACCACCACGTCCCTATTCGCCAAGCCCCGTCGATCCCGTTAATTCTTATCCACTCTTTACGACATCTCAATTGACACAAACATGTACAACACTATTTGACATGTGTATCATCGCCAACCAAGCGTTTCTGATAATAAATGCATCTTATCTTATCTTTTCTTATCTTATCAACACTGTTAACTGACCTGTAAATCCTGTAATCCTTATCTCAACGGCATAAGGTCTATTGGAGGTAAAGGCTCTTTGTTTGTACAGTCGCCATCAGATACATCGGAGCGTGCGAGGTGTTCAAATATATCTGAACAAGCACTATCGCCGTGACAATAGAGGCGTGCTCAGATATTTGTGGCAACTGTACACAACTCAACCAGGGACCAATTTATTGGACTTTTGAAAGTCATAGCTTTGGCCTTATAGACGGAGAGGATACGGAAATAGATACGCAATTTGTAAAGTTACGAATAGTTAGTGTCCCATACTATAATTATTAATTAATCCGGGCGCCTGACAGCTGTTCAGCGGCGGGTGTGAGAGTGGATGGGCAACAAAGAGGTAATAAAATAAATTAAAGGTCTGCAATTTATAGAGCTATGAGTTTGGTATAGTTTAGAGCTAAGTATGGACCTATTTAATTCGAATAAAACATTGCCAGGCGTTTTAATTGGGGGAAATGACTGCATGGAAACGCCCAACATACGGTAAAAAGTGCCAAAATAGTCTAATTTGTAAAAGCCTGGACCTATACTTTTTCATTAGAGTAACCCTTCAAAATCATGTGTGCAAAAAATGCGCAAATATTCAGTCGATGACAAAGAGCTTCTCTCACACCCACCGCTGAACACTTACCAGGCGCCCGGATTCATGAACTATGATAGTATGGCACACTTAGTAGAGGCGTATTCGTGACTCTACAAATTGCATACCTATTTCCGTAGCTAGCTCTTAAACCATAACCGGCGCTGTAATAAGATATACTTTCTTACTTAGTAATATGAGAATTTATATAATTTGGCATTATTGATGCCATTGATGGAGTATAAAAGCTTTTATAGAGGTTAAAGTTACTTTATTAACTAAGTGTAATACAATATTTTGCTACTTATTTTTTCCGGAGATGATTTTTGTATAAAGTCTTACCTATGTTCTTATTTTGAACCAGTTGATGAATTAAAACTAGGTCGAAAGTTTTTTACGACTTCTGCCTGCGCAGACGTTGTGGCGGGAGGAAACTTATGTATGATAAAATTAATGAACAAAAGTATGCAAGATTACATTTTCCCACGCTCACTTTTAAAAAACAAAGAATATGCATATCTTTACCATCGATTTAAAAAAACAACTCTCTACAAGAGAAATCCTTGCAATCTACAAACATAAACTTACGGGTTATCTCGCTAAATTAAGCTTTATTTTTATGGAGGTAGAGGTGAACGTAGTGGCAATACAAAGCTTGTTAATCGAGATAAAAGCCGGATGGTGGTGTATACAAGAATAACAAACTTGCCTTACATTTACATTGCTTTTTGAGGGGATAGGAGTCGAACCTGCGACCTCGAGCGGTATTTGAACTTTAAAGATATTAAGTTGGTTTGATATTTTAATGTTACTTATAGTGCATTTTACGTTTGCCAATATACTAGGAAATACAATAGTTTTTTTTATAAATTTATAATTGAAATAAAAATGGAAAAATTATCCGTGTCCAGCGGGATTTGAACCCACGACCTCTTTAAAAACCGGTCATATCGCTCTGCCAATTGAGCTATCGTCGCCGGCAAATGTTTCTAATATTTCTTTCATTTGGTTATATTTAGGGAGACGCGTAGCGACATCTACCGAAAATGTTAAACACTTGTACGGCAACCATGTTCTAAGAAATTTTAGAATTCATCGATAACAATGCACTACCCCACTATATTAATTTTGTATTAAGCAGAGTCGTCTGCGAACAAAATTTACAATTTTATATATATATATATTTTTTAATGGTAAATACTCTCTTATACAAAAACGGTTAACCGTAGCATACCCTGCAACATATATTTTACGTATTCTGTGTATTTAATTGTTTATATGTATGTATTCATTGTTTATATCGTCGTCTGGTACCCACAACACAAGCCTAAATGAGCTTACAGTGGGACTAGGTCGATTTGTGTAAGATGGTATAACAAAACAAACGTTTCGAATGGAGTGTGTTCAGGTATATGTGAGTACCTTGGGCGCTCCGATATAATGTATCTGATGGCGACTTTCAGTTGCGTCGTACAGAATTTTCAATTTAGTAGAACCTTCAGATTAAAAGCGGCAGAAGTGCTCAAAATTACTTTAATTATCCACTATCACGCCTTATATATAGATATTTGTTCACATAGTAGAAATTGTAGTGTGTGTTGTAGTATAATTATAGTAGAAATTGATAAACAAGACCAGAGGCCTTACCATAACGTCTTAACGCGATTCAGTTGACGACCTAAACTGAGTCGCTTCCATACAACTGAGCCTAAACTAAATCGCGTTAAGACGTTATGGTATGCCCCCAGATATTACAAAACGGATATTGTATATTGTTGGCTACATTAATAGTATAAATATAAATTATTATTAAGAGGTACATCGGTACTGATTACCCTAAACCGCTTATCCATCGTAAAACAATAGACAGAGGTCAAGTAAATTGAATTCATAAGAATCATGGAATTGAGTCGGCGAAACGAACCCATTTCATTACGAGCCGAGCACAGTAGGATAATATCAGTAGCTGAAAATAAATGGGCTTTAAATAGGTGGATTATTTCATGTCACAGTTTGTGTAACCATCAGTGCCATAACGATTGCAGCTATTTACTAGAAAACATGAATTATATTGGTACGCTTTGTTTTTTTTTTAATACTACGACGGTGACAAACAAGCATACGGCCCGCCTGATGGTAAGCGGTCATCGTAGCCTATGGACGCCTGCAACTCCAGGCGTGTTACATGCGCGTTGCCGACCCTTTAAAAACTTTAACACTCCTTTTTTGAAGAACCCCATATTGTAGTCCTTTGGGAAAACAGTGGCTCCGGCTGTGGAATGAGCTCCCTCATTCCACAGCCGGAGCGTCCGCGGGAGGAAGTTCCTCTTAAAAGTGTTTAAGTTGAACACACACATAACGCTACATTAAAAAAAACATTTATTAAACACAAAAAAATGAGACGGCTGTTTAAATTTACTTGTGATAGCTCAGTTGTTTGCTTTAAGGCCTGTCTAGGTATAACTAGCTGTATTCTTACAAATAAGATTATAAGAATTCCGGAATTGGCCAATAGGTACAAAAAAAACCGGTATGGCAAACCGTAATTGTGACCGACCACGTAACACAAAATGCAAAATATACACACACCACTCTTACTCCTTATGGTAGTAACTCACATACTTAGGTTGTTAATTTCTTACCTACGAAGTGATCCTGCCTACGAAGCAAGAGGTCCCGGGTTCGAATCCTAGTCAAAACATTTCTTTGTGCGTTTTTCACAAATATTTGTTCCTGAGTTATGGATGTTTTCTATGCATTTAAGTATGTTTATGTATCTATAGTCTTTAGTTATATGTACCTACAACACAAGCCTTATTGAGCTTACCGTAGGACCAAGTCGACTTGTAAGATTGTCCCGAAAAAAAAAACGGTGCCCAAAGTGTATCGGTCGCGGTTTATGCGGTTACTGTGTAAACTGGTACTGCGGGAAGTTGGCAATTTGTGGCACATCAAAGGGCAGTACAAGGGTCTGTATTAGCATTGCTAATATTAACTTAGGACAGGGTATTACATGAACTTATATTGCGAGACTTATAGTATCAAGAACAACTTTTGTTTATATTTTATATCCAGGTGAGCATTAGAACAATATCGGCTGTGAAAGAAGTAGCCACATTGATGTTACCCTTGGATGACTTACACTAGAACGGGACCTCCGAGGGCCTTTTGTGACCCCTAGCCTGCACCGACCGCGCCCTCCGCGCCGGCCTGCCGGCGTGCGCAATTACATATTTTTGTGTTACATCCGTGTTAATTCAATGAAATTGAATGATGAAATTGTTCCTCCATAGATGATGATAATGATGACGTAGAAAAAGTATTGTATACAATCGTAACATAATTAAGTTTTTCAATCTCGTATCGTAAGATAGGCCACTCAGCAAGCTTCGTGGCCTAAACACGGTACTCGACTGAAAATCTCTTCATTATATCACGATTGTATAAAATATTATTATATAACGCGCGCATAATATTCTCCGAAGGTAAATAGGGAAATTTTCGAGAATATGATTTAGTTTACCAAGCCGATTACTAAAGGAGTTAGTTTAAAGGGTTTGGGGTGTTCTAGTATTTCACCGACTAATGGATTAATACTTTAATATGGGGTAAAGTTGTTTTAGGATTCCGTAGCCAAAGAATAAAACAGGACCCTGTTAGTAAGATTCCGTTGTCTGTCCGTCTGTCAACCGTGATAGTTAGACAGTTGCAATTTTCACAGATGATGTATTTCTGTGGCCGCTATAACAACAAATACTAAAAAAACGGGCAAGTTCAAGTCGGACTCGCCCACCGAGGGTTTCGCACAAAGGAGGCTCCCTACCATTTATGACCTTATGTACTTCAAAATACTAGTGGCACGGAACTCTCAGTGTGCGTCAAGTGCGGTTTTCGGTTTTTTTTCTGCACTTGTGCTACAAGATCTTGTTTTTGGGCAATTTTCGTGATTCTAGGTTAACGGGAAGTACTCTAATTGTAAGGCAGGATATTGTGGAGGCCCTATGCACCTCCGGGGTGCCCTAGGATTTAAAACAACAACAAAATCTTTACTTGCCTGTATGCATAAAAATGAATGTTCTCATGTATCCACTAAACGGTTTAAAAAAACTACACTTATAAAACAGAAAAGTTAATGTATTTAACAGCCAATTTATGCTAATACTTCAAAGTTTTAATTATTTCTTCTCAAATGAAGATCCTGGGTAGAATCTAGAACTTTCCGAAACCGATTCACGTTGAAATTCCTATTTTCTAACCACAAATCCACAGGTTAATTCAATGACTCTACATGTTAACCCGACATAAACATGGCAATGATATCTATTTTCGTACGCACCTAAACCCAGACCCTATCAAATCATCCCGACAAAAACCTCCGTCTGGCAACAGGGTCCCTAAATATATTAAACCGAGCGAAATAAGCTAGGTACAAAGGCGTGCGGTTAACTTCACCACCCACCCGTGGTTGAGAGACATATGTATGTACCTGTAGGGATAAGCATCATCGTCATTAGCTTAAAGACGTCTTATGAAGAAAGGCCTCCAAGGATTTCCACAATATTATTTATTTATTTATTTATTTAAACTTTAATGCACAAGACAGAAAACTGTACACATGGCGGACTTAATGCCAAATGGCATTCTCTACCAGTCAACCATAGGGCTAAACAGAGACATTTAAGTTGGTGCAGGAAATAATTATTTTAAGGGAACAATCAACTGTAACAATGAATAAATAAATATTTTTTTTTGAATTTTTTGAATATTGTGCGACATTTAGATCCAATCACAAACTCCTAGGTACAATGCCTCAAAGACCTATTTTAGATTTAAGGTAGGTAGAGGTAGGTATAGTTAGGTAAGTTACAATTACTGTAGGTATATATTCCGAAAATAAATATATTTTTAATCACCATCCAATAGTTACTGAAAAATTGATTTAAATGATGACCATTTGCAATCATTGGTTATTATATACTAGCTTTTGTCCGCGTAGAGAAACAAAAAGTAGCAAAAAGAGACAAAAAGTAGCCTATGTCACTCCTTGTCGCTTCAACTATCTCCACTTAAAAAAATCACGTTGATTCGTCGCTCCGTTTTGCCGTGAAAGGCAGACAAACAAACAGACACACACTTTCCCATTTATAATATTAAAATTATTATGGATTGTCAGGGTCAAGTTGGTGGTTGGCCTCCTTCTGCGAAGAGGTTATGTCGCAGAAGGAGGCAGCGGAAAGGGAGCGGGAGGATGCAGCTGACGCTCTCCCGCTCCGTCGCAGGCGGCGGGGTCGAAGGCGTCTGGCCTTCATTCGCCAAGACCCTTAATGGGGCCAGCGGGATCGGGTCCCGCATTGCACGGCCCCACGTCGTCGGGGGGGAGGTCAAAGCGTTTCTGACCTCCCTCTCCTTATGCGGGTGCCCCGGCATAAAGCCGGGGCCGCCGGAGGGCACCGTGGTGCAATGTTATTGATCCCATGGTGCCCTCATTAACGGCCAAGAGGGAAACGCCGGAGTGGTGTTTAGTGGGTAGGGCCGACTCTGCTTCCCTCTGACTTGAGAGGGAGAACTGAGCGGCGAGTCCCACACACCCCCCCACTACGACCTTACCTGGGGTCGGGGGGACGGTGCGGAAAAGCATTCACCACTCCGTCAAAAAAAAAAAGGGTCAGGTTTGTGAGAGAATGTCATCATCATCATCCTCAACCAAAAGACAGACCTCCTAAGAGAATGCCACATCGATCCGTCGTGCGCTGCCCTGCCCAAAGTAGCATGTCAAATGTTTTATGTTGCATTTAAACACAAAGTTGATGTGATTAAAAAAGTCTTTACGTCCAATTTTTGAATCTAGCAATTCAGATCTCCGATAAAGTTCGTGAGAAGCTCTGTGTAGAAAAAACTGGCACTCTTATGATACGTTTAACCTATTTCTTTCGAAATATGAAACCCTGCGAAAAGCCCATAGTGGGATAACAGGAAAATACCATATTTCCTACAACTGAACGCTTTAAGCAAATGTCAAGCCACTCCCAATTTATCTTCATACAGCTGAGGCGACATCGTTCTTGTTTTGCATACAAATTTAGACCCCCAACTTGTGTTGACGTCATACAGAATATAAAATACAGAAGAAAACAGCGAATGCACTGCTGCAAACATTTCTCTATGTAGCCTCCTGTTATTTGGTCGCATTTGGTCCAAGGTACAAGTTTACATGAACATAGACATAAGTGCCGGATAGGTTGATTATGTCTATGTTCCTATTTATCGCAACCTAACGCAATATTCTCAAGTTCCTAATGGCAGCAACGTTGCTGATTCACTGTATCCCCCGTAGCTACTGTTAACACTATAACTCCATATTTTAATGTCACGCCATAAACGCATAGATACTTACTAAATACAAGTTACAAATCAATCTCAAATACTTTATCTGAGCAAGCTTCCAGCTCAAAGATATTTTTTTCTAAAAGTGCCAAATCTTCATCTATAATAGTTGTGCCAATGATAATAGATAGTTTATTTCCAAAGTAGGCGTTATGTTTTTAGATCCGGACTGAAATAAAGATCCGCTATAGACAGGGAACATTGTTTATTGCAGGAAAATATCCGTGTTCTCTGAAAAAGGCCTATTTTATCTCTTGTGAATTTACCCTTATGTATTGTTTTTATTTATAATGTATTTTTAGGTCTCCTTAGTCATCTCTTATATCGTTTGTCCTAAAATCACTTGCCCTAACTGTTTTGGCCTAATGATCATAATCCCTAACGATTATTTGCCATAATCGAAATATTGCCCAAAAACGGCTCCACTCATAACCGAATCGATGTTAGAAAAATCGGTTAGGTTATGTTAGAACCGTGACCTGAAAAAAAGTCGAATCGCTGCTAGAAAAATAAAATTCTGATACTATCATCATCAGCGTCACGCTACATTCGTGTGTGACAAGTCCATCTTAACCCTACTGTGCTGTTCTTCTTTCTCCTACAGTGTCCTTACCACGGGTTTGAAATCTACTGTAGATAGCTATAGTCGCTAGCGTCTTCGTCAACGCACTGTCAGTGCATCTTGCTTGCACCTGCTGTGTAACTACATATAAAGTGTCGAGATCTATCATTCGAAATCTATAGCAATGCTTAACATAAGTCTCACTTAAAATAAAAATATTTTTTCTACTCCTGCACTCCTACGTATATCTGTCAAGTAGATGACTGACAGAGATATTCAAAAAGTACCTATACATTTTAATGTTGTCTTTGGTATTCCATAAAAACACTGCTCATATGGATTTTTATACAATATATTAGCACTATTGATTTTTTTTAACTTCTTTAGTAGGCATAGGACATGTTCCAGATTCTGCCTTTTCGAGATTTTGCTTTTTTCGCTATTTTAGCTGTCGTAGAATAAATAGCGTATGCAACAGCTCATAATTGGTTCTTATTATATCACTGTTGCATAAACTACTATAATTATTATGCCTTGATTATTTATTTACAGCCATTTTTAAATATTTCATCACTCACCGAATTTTAATTATAAAAGTCGCGAACTTACTGTCACGAACAAAACCTTTAGACAATTTATTTCCAAATGAAGTAATATTGTTAAAGAAACGTCACTTCGTGACTATAATTAATGACCTTTACTCAGATGGACGGACTTCGTGACAAATCTCGTTTGGGACGACCCTAGTTTCTTATTTATTTGGACCCTTTGGTGAGACAAAAGTTTCGATTGGTAGCGCTTAAATAAAAGCTAGAGTAATATATTGCGTATCCCCGTCTACTAAGAAGATTATTAAAACAGCATAGCATTTGTAACTCGTTCAATTTTTAGGTTTCTAAACCTTAATTTGATAATTAAAAGGGTTTTTAAAGGGTCGGCAACGCGCATGTGACACCCCTGGAGTTGCAGGCGTCCATAGGCTACGGTGACTGCTTACCATCAGGCGGGCTGTATGCTTGTTTGTCACCGCTGTAGTATAAAATAATGAATGTTGATCTGGATGTTCATCGGGGTGAATATCCTCTTTGACGCTCTTTTAATAAAAACGTTTATTTTCGAAATATATACAGTAAGTGTAACTTAACTAACTACCTCTACCTACCTTAAATCTAAGGTAGGTCCTTGAGGCATTGTACCTAGGATGCTGGTGGCATTTCCTCGTTGTATCGCAATGCTGTGTGGGGTACCTTCCCACTTACACCTACACTACACTTATATAATTACATATTTACACTTATATAAAAACTTAACATTAATATATACATACATTATATTTATTTATATACAGTATATTATCTATTTACATTACCTAGACGAGTACGTAAACAAACACAATATTTAATTCCACTTACATACGAATAAATATACAAGTCTTGTTTACGTATCGTCCGTCAATTCTTGACGTGCCTTGTGCTCTTTACAATATTCTAGTATTAACAGCAATAGATCTTGCTGTTAAATACTAGAATTCTATTAATAAGTATAAAGATGGTCGTCATATATACCTACAATAATAGATCTTGTAAAAGGAGCTAGATATTTTTCTCCATCCACCGCTTTTTAGGTCTGAGGGGTCGTGGTTTGTCAAAGGTTGTGTATTGACCTAGCCTTTGACAAACCTCGGCCCCTCAGATTAATAAGCGATTAAAGAATGACTCACACTAGCACGGGCCGAGACGTGACCGGCCCGGGCCGATCTGTCAGTTTCTATAGAAAACGTCACGTGACCTCCGGAGGGCACCGAGCTTAGATGTGATTCTTTCTATAGAAATCAACAGATCGATATTTCCAAACACATGTTAACATTTGTGCAAAGAATCCCAGTTTTCTGCCACTTCTTTAACACTTAAACTCTAACAACTGAAGAAAAGACATTTGAAACGTTGGAATGTCCTTTTATCTAACACTTAGCTCAAGAACTTAGTAAAATAAAGAGAAAAATATCGCCACATTACGCTTTCTGTCGCACAAACAAACTCTTATTCTATTTTACCGTCGGATTGCTTTATTTTGAACCTTATGATTTCAGCATTACAGTTCTTATAGCTACATTTATGTGATTGTGAATTATGTGTGACTTTAACAAAATTTTTGCAGCACACGACATACTCCAAAATTTTACTCCCTCACGTGCTAACTTATAAAATAAAATTTGCGTGACTTTTCTAATGACACATAACTGCCTCCTAGGTCCGTTGGTAGCCTACGAAGCAGGAGGTCCCAGGTTTGTATTGTGTTTGGGTGTGGGTAATAAAGCTTCTACATACAATAGTTTTGGATGGGCCAGTCAGGACGCATGCATTTTTATATATAGAAAATTCTCGCTCGAGGAACGACCGTCGTAAACATGTCTCATGAACAAGGGCCGCGAATCGATCCGAAACATGGCGGGGTACTTTTGACTTTAGAAACTAGAGTAACCTTATGTAAGTTTATTTTAATGTGCATAAGGATTACGAATATGACAAGTTCATCGATCATCGTCTATATCAATAACGTGTATAATCGAATTTACACTAAACTATGAGGCTACTGAGTTAGGTTCTATACTACTCTTTCTTTCCCTAATATTCTTAAAAATGGTCCATGTATCGAATGTTCAAAAAGAAATGTCGCTAGTGTATTTCATGAATTTTCAGGAAATCATAAACACAGGGTGTAACGTTCACCTGTTTACGGACTTAATCTTATATATTGCTGAAATTTAAGTTGAGGATATTATTTCACGGTTTACGTGATAAAAACAGTACCATATAATAATATTGTCTTTCCACCCCAGATGGTACCTACACTAAGCCTTATTGGGATTCCGGTTTCCTCACGATGTTTTCCTTCACCGAAAAGCGGTTAGTAAATATCATATTAAGTTTCGTACATGAGTTACGAAAAACTCATTGGTACGAGCCGGCAGGATTTAAACCCGAGACCTTCGGATTGAAAGCCTCGCGTCATACCACTGGGCCACAACGCTTCTAATATTGTCTTCATATCTCATAATATTTTCTTTTATTACCAGTTCAAAACGGATTAATTGCATATATTGAACACGTTTCCTTACGTTTGGAGACCTTTGCAGCACTTGTTATTACAGGCTTAACGGGGACGTCACACTGGATGGGATTCGCCACCGCACTCCGGCGTCTGAGTGAGACAACCCTATACGTGTGTGCGCTATCCCTCTTGCACACCAGCGTGCGGCTCGAATCCCATCCAGTCTGACATCTGAACAGGGAATATTATAATAAAATTCGCGCATAGTGACTAAAAATTAGTGTCATTCGTAATTTTATTATATAACTCTTATTTAACTGAAGTTTTTCAATAAACTGGACTAGAAACGTATTGTGTAATACACAGTTTTTTTTACAGTCTACTTTTGATAAAAAATAATACAACTTGACACGATATTTCCAAAAAACTGATATGGTTAGTAGAGTAACGTTTTTTGGATTATTAAAAAGATAACCCAAAAAAACTTCCTACTTTTTATGATTGTAAGAAAATGCTATAAGCCGCTGTAATTTACCTCTATTTAACATGAAGTAATTTGTACCGTGGCATAACTATCACTACTGCCTAAAATCTTCCCGCTGTGACTGAGCTTGAAGCAGAGGTCTCGCCATTAACGACGTTGCGTACAAAGAAAAAGTACCAAACATATGTATAATTTCGAATTTTCCTTTTGTTTTCGGGGAAAATCGCATTTAGTCGAGAATTCAAATGAGGATTCATGAATGAGAGGTAAATACGCACGTTTTAATTGGTGTGACCTTTTTTGGGGGTTTTTAATTTATTAATGTTTCGGTCCGCTTTAATTTATTTCCGTTTTTACCTGTTTGGTCAGATTTGTTAATGGAGTACTTGTTTGATTTCAATTTGTGTGCAAATCGTTTGATTTTATAATAAACCAGAAATGGGACGCATGACTCCACACTCGGGTAAATCTATGTATCAGATCATTTTGGTATGAAGAAAAGGTAATAAGGTAAATATTTGCTGAAAGGTTCGAATGGATTTACCTGAGTTTGAGGTTAAGCGATACAAATATCACGCTGACTACACAGACTATTTTACATATACAGTCAATAGGGTCCGACCGGTCTCGGTTTCGGCTTCGGTTTCGGCCGGTGTTGGCCTAAAAATCATGTTTCGACCAAAGGTTCGGTTTCTGCCAAGAACCACCAAGGACTACAATATGGGGTCCTTCAAAAAAGGAGTGTCAAAGTTTTTAAAGGTTCGGCAACGCGCATGTAACACCCGTGGAGTTGCAGGCGTCCATAGGCTACGGTGACCGCTTACCATCAGGCGGGCCGTATGCTAGTTTGTCACCGTCGTAGTATAAAAAAAAACCAGCCGAACCTTTACAATACTGTACTTTCAATAACTTTGAAACTTACAATATTGTACTTTCGGGTCGCATTTGACTAACGTCAGGTGAGCTCGGCACGGCTGGCAATATGACATAATATGATAATGCAAAAATTTAAATCTTAGCAAAGTGAAATCGGAACATGATGTTTTGTTATTCATATTTTTGAAAAAAAAATGGCTCACTGACATTTTATTATGCGTTTTATCAAAGGTTCGGTTTCGGCTGAAACAAGAATCAATACCGAGCCTTCAGTTTCGGTTTTGTAAAAAAAACATGTTTCGTTCGGACACTAACAGTCAAGAGTAGGTCGACAGTCCTTATACTTTCAAACAGTATTTATCCTTTTTTTTATAGAAATCGATAATATTATTTAGCTATAATAACATTCTCACAGATAAGAAACTCGTTGTAACGGTGTAAACGGTTTTTGAACGCATTATTGAGTAGTTTGTAAAAGTAAGTAGTTTGTGCGTAAAGTAATAAATAGTAAGTAGTTTATGCAACAGTGATATAATAAGAGTTTCGCCGATATAATAAGAGTTTTAAGAGGATCGCCGTTACAAAACGAGACAAAACCGAGTTTTGTAATAATAGACCCCCAAGTTTTAAGAACCAATTATGAACTGTTGCATACACTAGTTTTTCTATCTGTCCATTACAACCACGCAAGACTTAGGGGAAGAGATGGCCTTTACTTGATCAGTTCATCTAGGTATGCGTAGCACGCACACCTACAGTCACGTCTATAAATATCTTTACACTTCGGAACTTATTACAGGGAAAGAGCGGACAAAATTGAATAAAGATGCATATATATTTATGAAGGCGACCGGACGACACACACGATTTATCTCTATTCAATCGTATTGATTTTAATTATAGTTTTTTTTTGCGGCTTTCCGTATACCTAAGTAATTAAAATAACTCCATTAGTAACTCCTGTGAGTATCAGACATATCCATCTGCTTCTGCGTTGTAATCCTAAAGGTTAAATAATAGTACCTAGGGGAGAATACTATTCCACACCGATATGCCATATTTATTCAAAACTATTTAGCTGAACCGGCGAACTTCGATCAATCCTTCCCTAGAGTTTCACAGATATTTCAATATCAAAACGGAATCAGTTCAGTCTATCGGAAATTACGCAAGCAAATATTACATTTTAGTGGTTCATTTTGATTTATATACATAGATTTCAGCACAATTTGGTTAGCTGTCATTGAGGCGCAAACGTCAATATGTATAAATTTTTACACGTACAATGCTAGAAGTAGGCACGCTTGATAATGGTATCAAATTCAAATTCAAATTCAAATATTTTATTTCAGACTCGTGAGTCCATATATTGTTAGTTACATTTTATTTTACTTATTAAAGGAAGTATCAAAGGAAGTTAAAACATGTGGCGCATAGTGACTAAAAATACTTCTCACGATAGTTCAAATTCCCTAGAAGGATGTTAATAAATATTCAATATTAGATTACGTTTTTTTTACCTAACAAACATCCATCCATACCTATCCAAACTACTTCCCAAAAAATTAATTCAAAATACTTCCCGCTTTTCAAATTCGAAATAAAGGCTACAATAATGATATTTATGATACCCCCCATTAAAATATTGGCTTGACTTGATTGACTTCTCCATTATAACAATTTTCTTTAAACACAAACCATCAAAACGAATTCAATATCTTTACGCATTCCCTTAGACAGAGTAATTCGAATTCGCATCATTTTTTTAGCCCCTCTAAAATTTCAATCTGCCCTGTTAACTCGTGAATTTCCAATACCCCCATAAAATACATTAATTTGCACGAAACCATTATTTTTCCTTATCGCGAAGCGTCACGGTGACCGAAGAAGTATCATCATAAACTTAAAAATCCATTTTCTCCGGAAAGGCGTATAAATCAGAAATCGCCCAAATTTTCCGGTCTCGACGTAACTTGAAATGGAAGCCTGAGGGGTTGTTAGCAATAATACAAGGGATATTGGAAAATACTTTCGTACTAATAAAATATTGCAATGTGTTTGACGTTAGTATTGTTGGTTTGTCCGATTTCTTGAAGGCTTTTAAACTAATTGCCAAAACTTAGAATGCCTGCCGATTATACGAGTAGATCTCAATATATTTTGTTTTATAGTCGGTCAAAAGACTGTTACAGGTAGTAGGGGAGGCCAAGCTGGGATTTCGGTAGTAACTCCGGCGCGGCATACTAATATAAATGGGAGGATACCTTTTACCTACCCAGTTAAGAACCTCCGCCGAATATGAGCTCATAATATAGTTTCGAACATCATGTCAAAGAAAAGTATAAGTAGTCAAAAACACTTGTACGCGTCAGATTAAGGAATAGTTGATTAATAGCTAAAATGTGTCAATTTCCAAAACTCAGACGATTTCAGCGAAAGCTTTAGTGACAGGGTCACAAAGCTGCAACAGACAAAACTTACTGGGGCGCGCTAGATTAATTTTTACTTTTTTTAGGAAAAGTTGCGCAACCGGTACGTCAATATCTGATACGCTCGAGTATTTCCACGTAATGATTTTTTTATCGCTCAAAAAGAAGTCGTCACATAACCTTTTATTCTTCCGTTAACCGTAATAGTCAGATAGTAGAATTTTTCACAGATGGTGTATTTTTGTTGCCGCTGTAACATACAAAAAATTGATGGAAACAAATATTTAAGGTGGCTCCCATACAACAAACGTAATTTTCTCCTGTTCCCGCGATTGTTGTTCATTGAAATTAAACACTTTAAAACGTAGGTTCATGGTGTTAATAAACACGATTAATTTATTAACCGGTTTTTTCATACAATTAAAAACCGGTTAGCACACTCTACTGTTTTGTGTACAATTTAGTGTTTACATATTTTGTTCCTGCTACATACGGAAAAGTAAGACGAACTTGAATGAAAAATGTCACGCAAGTAGATCAACCTTCAAAAGCATAGTGTATTTTTTACCCCAGAATTATCTTAAGGAGGTGAAATGAATTCACCCACGCAGTTAATAAACGGGCAAACCACCGCCGGAAGCCTTAACTTCTTTTTATACAACATGGCGAAAGAAACATGAATTATTCCAATTATTTCCTTCATAACTTTCGGACGCCCAGTCAATGTCTTCGCCTTATACCACAGATTATTTACTGGTGAGATGCGGCATAAAAGAAAGACAGGGCAACGTGGCGTTCTTGTTTGTTTTGTTAGGGTATTGTTTATACTATCACAATCAACCCGATTCAGCCTGCTACATCATGGCAATAAGCTAAAATAATGGAAATAAGCAACGTTTCTTCTAATTTCTATTGCTAATAATAATCTTTCTACTTTCTGATGCTGATGCGTAAAAATAGTAATTCCAAAGATGAAGCAGTTCCGTTAATTTAAAAAAAATGTCAGGTGCCATAGCGTTTCTCACTCAAGTCGCAACCTAAATAATTCTATTTATTCCTTATAATTCCCTACTTACGAGTACTATCAGATACATATAATTAGAATAAAAAAGTGAGTGTGTCTGCTATATAAAATGAATTCCACAAGTGCAGTGCAATTGGTTCCTCAAGCATAGTGATGAAAAGACCCGCGGTCACTGGTGCAAGAGCACCAAGCACCATGCATGGCTGTATATGCTTACAGCTTAAGAAGAACCTTCGGATTTCGATGGACAACAGCACGCGAAGGTGACTGACTATTGCTATCCCGCTTTACCTTCGCGTGCTACCGCTCAAAGTATCGTTCTAAAATCCGAAGTTTCTTCTGGTAGCACTTTACTGGTTTATTATGGTACTAAAATCCTTGATGCGGAGTCTATATTATAGGAAACACCCTAAGCCTTACTTATCATTATTTGCTATTAAAAGGTCGTAACTCTATAGGAATCAAACCGAAATATACGCGTTTCGGCAATGTTAGAATTAAACAATGGAATACTTTTGGTTTTCCTCAAGGAAGTTGCAGTTTACAAAGTGGGAAAATGTGGGAAATTGTGAAGACTTGATTTTCGGTAATTTCTGGCGAGCCAAGTTCTGAGTGAAGATTGAAGTTGTTGAGAGGTACAATCAACATAATGTACGTGATTATTCGAGTGTTCAAAACGGGTCTTTTTGCTTGGATTTCTAAAATTATGTTTCCGATTTTGTGTAGTTTGTGTTAGTTTTACTAGTATTATAGGTTTGTCATTCAAATGGTTTATAAAAAGAGTAAGTAGTTTGTTTTACCGGTTGATAATAAAGACGAAAACGTAACTAGAGCATTGACATAAACAAAATATAATTTATTATGCCTTTTATTACGTTAGAAAAACGATATGAGTATAATTTTTTTTCTTCTATAGAATTGGTTGTATCGGGGATTGTTATGTGCATTTTGTAGCTTATTTGATATTTTTACAGTACATATGGTGCTACATTACCACACTAGTGCGATAATGACCACTTTATGTGCTTATGTAATAAATTCAAAGGGCCATATGTACTGTAAAACGTTGCACGATACACGTGCGAATAGATAATTCGCAGCTCGTATCGATTTAAAACACTCCCTTCGGTCGTGTTTTATTCTATCGCCAGTTCGCCCCTCATTACGAATTTCCTCCTTTTGCACTTGTGTCGTAATGTACTATTTCATCACACCTGCTCGTAAATGGTGATATTATATGCAGGCATACTACTTTACCACCCGCCCAGAGCTCCCGGAGGACCTGCCCCCCACGCGTTCGCCGCGCATAGTCACTGCTCACTCCGGTGTACTGTGCTACTACACTACCGCTAATAATTATTGTTTCTTTATCTGCCTTGAAAGTTTATTTATTTCCTCGCAAATGTGATGAAAAACATTGTATGTATCAGGGGCGGTACAAGAATTACGAACTCGGGCTTAAATTAAATACAAAATGTATTAATAATGTTTTTGTACGAATAATACTGTTGAATGTATTTTAAAGGTTTTTTTTGTATTTTACAGGTAAGTAGACACGCAGCACTGATGCTTATTATGTAAGTAAGGAATAAACACTTAAAAAGTTTTATAATTACTACTAGCTACTATCTAAAAAACTGATCTACGGAGAGCTTAGGTCTGGAGGAAAATATCCGTGTGTGTGTCTGTTTGTTTGTCCTTCTTTTACGGCTAAACGGACCGACGAATTGACGTGATTTTTTAAGTGGATATAGTTGTAGGGATGGAGACTGACATTGGCTAATTTTTGGCTCTTTCTAACGCGAGCGAAGCCGCGTGCTAATGCTATTTATGTATAAACAAAATAACTTTGTATTAAAACTACGCATGTTTTGTTAAAACTATGAATAAGTATTCATATTCATATTCAATGAAGGTTGGCTGAGCACCGGGATCAGGGGCGTAGAAGAAGAGAGTTCATGCTCAGCAGTGGACGACAAACGGCTGAAATGATCGTTAGACTATATATCCTCGACTGTATGATTGTTCTGGAGCTTTCGACATACGATATTGGGCCAAAGTAGGTGACCTTACGGTACATAGAAGTTTACATCAATGAACTTTACAATACAGCAGTCATCCAATTAGTAAAGTGTATCAAGTTCTTAATTGGCCCAATTCCACACGTATACTCGTAGCTCAAATGTTTTCTGGAACACATGACTCGGCCGAAGTTTTACAAAGACAACTTGAGATGAGAGTTTAATTTTTAATGATTACATTTGTTAATAGGTCACACATTCTAAGATACTGCTTCAGGGCTTCAGGGGGGGTCTGTGGACTTTGTGATTGTGCCTTTAGCGAGTTTGCAACCCGGTTGACAAGAAGTAGGGTAGATCGTCCGTCGTGTTGCTCCCCGCGCCCCGTAGTAGCAGGGCAGAGATGGCGCTAGCCTGCAGTGCACCACTTGCCTGTCGTGGGTGGTCGCTTATGATGACGAACTTCGTAAAAATAATTTCGAGCGAATATCGACTTAACCACGTGAGTGACCCGTTTTAAATATTATTTAATAAGATCCTTCTTAGGCGTTGCGTTGAGGTGTTGGACCGCCTGGGATATACTTTGCAGTCCTCTTGATTGTATCGCTCCATCGTACTGGTATTTTCCCTCCGCTACGATAGCCCATGCGTCCGATTTTTTTTTTAAGTTTATTTATCAAAACACAATGTACAATGTACTTATAATCAAAGTTTCGCCTAACTGCAAAGCAAACTAAACTAATAACAAATAGTACTTACCATTAATTACACGGCTGTCCCCAACAATATAGGTACCCTATTTCTTCGCAATAAGTGTACCTACTGCCGTAAGTACGCGCGGCTCACGCTAACTGAACAGATCGATACCCATGCGTAGCCAAGATGCAATCGCTAACGCTCAGTCGCGAACGATACGCAACTGTCATTGTCGAAGAGTAATAGAGAAAAAAAAACTACGACATGCTATGCTCAATGATGCTATGCAGCGTGATCGATTGGCATCTTGGCTCCGCACGCTTTGTTATAGCTACGACTTACGATACAAAATACGTATTCAGTATAAGTATATGATATCAAACTAGGGTTTATTATAGAACTCATGGCATCTAATAGTATTAAAATTTATTAACAAAATTATAGGAGTGACTGATATTAGCATAATATTATCCATAATTAGGACTTTGCTTCATTTATTTGAGATTTTATACAAATCTAATAACAGTTTTTTAAGTTTTAATTTTAAACTACCTATTCTTAACTTATCTTCGCCAAGTAATTATGGGTACTCATTATAAATCTTTAGAATCACATATTCTCTTTTTATTTTTGCATAGCAACGTCTTCTTAAGAAACAGAGGACCTTCTCTTGACAGATATCCGCAAGTAGTATGATGCCGAGTATTAACTCGTCCCTTAAAGAACTGTTTTCTTTTCAATTAAAAGTATGGTTACACATCTACTTATGTAAACAGCAACGTCTCGCTTTGCAATAAAAGGAATTAGAAAATTGGTTACCAAACGAATGTGATATCACCACATACCCAGACATAATAAATTTGTCTTTCCGTAGCGTTTTTTAATTAAATTTGAAATATGAATCGCAGGTGCTCCGACGAAATGGCGTTGGAAGAAACATTACCATATTTTTAATGAATTTTCAGTTCTGCGAATACTTTTATTTTAAATACAACACTTGAAAGGTTCTAGGAAAATAATTTCGGATTAAGAGTGATGAAAATGTGCTCATTACGGTTTCTCTTGGAAATACCAGAGAAAATCGGCTAAGAGCATGTCTAGCCAAGCTCAGTGTAGGATTTTAACTAAATGTGACAAAAAAGGGGTGTTTTCTCAGAACTTAAGAGGCCTCACGCATTTGAAATAGACTGATTGATTGATTTTTACCAACCGCGAAATATATATGATACTCTGATCTTAAGTTTAGGTAGTAAAGAAGCGAAAACTTTATTTATTTCGTGTAATACCTAGTATATCTATGCGGAATAAACCGATTATTTGCAAAAATTTGGTAATTTTGGAGTGATTTTTGAAGTAAGATTTCGCAATAAAAAAATCACTAAAATACAAATCAATCGTTCTGTTAATCCACAATAAAAAGAAAGAAAAAACTATGATTTACGGTAAATATCACCGAAAATGTACTCAAAAAACGCTCATGAAGATCCTATTTTTAAAGGATAAGGATTCTGAAGTAATTATTTTACTAAAAACATGTCTTTTAGCAAAAACTCATAAACTGCTCAACCGTTTGTGTTCAAAATAGTTTTGACTATCAATTACATATGTAATTATTCTCTTGATTCTGTATCACATTTGTGAGGATGATAATTTGGATGGTGCAGCCCATATTACCTTTCACACTAGGTTGGAGATGATATTTTTCCTAGATTTTTTTTCCCTTTTTGTCGGGCTGTTTGAATACGCAGTCATAGTTACACTTACTGTATACATTTTGAAAATAAAAATGTTATCGATATGTACACGTAACATGGTGCAAAATAGTACATAAGTCATGTTACTTGAACGCATATAGGCTAACTGAAGATGTAACCAAATATTAGTAGTACAATACAATACAATACAATAACTCTTTATTGCACACCTCATAAAATATTACAACGGAAAAAAATATACATCATACACAAAAGAGGTAAACAACAGGCGGTCTTATCGCTAAAAAAAGAGATCTCTTCCAGACAACCTTAGGGTAGTGGAGCCAAATGTAACAGAAAGAAACAGTAGAAGGTGCAAAACCCAACGGAAGTAATTACGTAAGTAATTAAGTAGTACTTTTACTAATATTTGGTTACGTCTATGTAAAACGATAGTACGATTCGGTTTTGCACCACGTAACAAATAGACCAATTATTTAAATAAGCCACCTTGTGATAAGATATTCATATCTTGATTACTCGACTTTTCAGTACGAAAACCACTAACTACATAATATACCATTGTGTTACTGTAACCTTTAAAAGCCCATTGTGGCCTTTCTTTTGTCAGATTTAGGTTGATTTTTTTGATAAAGTTTTCCAGCGTCGTGGTTGGATTACGAATGGGTATTTGCCAGCTTTTTGTAATAATGCTGGTAAATCCAGCGTAACATGTTTACGGAATTAAATGGGAATGATTTTTGCTTTTACAAAATGGTTTCAAAAATAAGGTTCTCAGTACAAATTGTGTCAGTTATGACTCTTTTTTAAGCTATCATGGTCATTTGCATTACAACTAATATTTAAAACGGGATAATTACACACAAAATACCCGTAAGAGGGTAGATCGCTAAAAAGTAGCCTATTTGACTCTTCATCCCTTCAACTATCTCCACTTAAAAAATCACGTCAATTCGTCGCTCCGTTTTCCGCGAAAGACGGACAAACAAACACACACACACACTTTCCCATTTATAATATTAGTATGGATAAATATCGCATTCGAACATAATTTGAGTAAATCAGGCTATTATAATTTATTGTCTGTCAAAAGTGTTATAAGTATTTACTACTGGTGCCAATATAGGTATATTTCCCCAGTCGATCAATTTGATTCCTAATATATGAGTGAAGTCGAAAACTGATACGGGTTTTCAGTAATTCCATGGTAAGCAAAGATTCGTTTTCCCAGAAAATACAAGCAACGTATTTCAAAAACATCCCCAAAAAGTACTATGAACTTGGCAAAGTGCCCATATTGCCAAGGTTTAATACAATTTTCCCAGTTTGGACCTACGGAGAAATTTCCCTTTATTCAAATAAATGGGTGGCCGTTTCTTGTGATTTCCCGGGACAGGGAACAAGGGAAGTCACTCCGCAAGTGTGGACACTCTACACAGATTTAGTGCGGTTCGGGACTGTCTCGAAATGGTTTTGGAAATATCAGGACAGGAGTTGAACTCATCAAAAATAACTCAAGTTTTGTCCTGAAAAGGTCGAATGAATTGTCAAAATATTCCAGCACTTGTATCTGTCACTTACTTAATTAGATTGACAGAGATATTAAAAAAGGATATAACGTTGTCTATAGTATTCTTGGTTATTCTGGCGGTCGTTGGAAAACTAGTGTATGCAACAGCTCATAATAACTCGATTTGTAACGGCGACCCTTGAATTTTAAGAACCCATATTATAATACTGTTGCATAAACTACTCTTGTAGAAGCCTTCGATATTGCTACTTATTTAAAGAGTTAGTGTGACGTAATATTAAATCCTGTATTATTAGGTGTAGCTGATGATGAATGATAGAGCAATTTTTGAAATTATTGCGGTTGCTTGAAATACTTACCAATGAACACGGCTTATTATCACGGTTTTTGTTCAAATCGAGCTCCCGATATTATATAGAAAGAGGTAAGATCGTCATGGTTATCCCTAAGTGTCAACGTACCTGCAGACTTCAATTTTTTCGTGAACATGGCGGTCGTAAAATAGCCGAAATATCAGGAGCTTCATTTTAACAAAAAAACCGTGGTAAGGACCCGTGTTCATTGGTTAAGGATGACTGACACTAGGACGGGACGGGATGATCAGACAATTTCTATAGAAAGAATCACGTGATAGCTCTAGCCCTCTGATGTCACATGACGTTTTCTATAGAAAGTGACAGTTCTTTCACAGTTTACTTTGGCAATGGAGTGTTTTAATTGTTCCATAATATGTGAAAATATTGATTTATTGAGCTCTTATTTATTTTTACTCGCAATGATTGTACAAATAGTCATGCGAAGAATATACATGTCGCTCGTCGCTCAATTTTCTTTTTTTTGTCAACATCACAATACATTGTATGTGTCCTTTAACTGTACTAAAATTTAGATGACATCCATTGCTGAACATAGGCCTCCTCCAACGAATGCCACATCGATCGGTCGTGCGCAGACCGCATCCACAATTCAAATTCATTTATTTCGTATAACAAAGACTTGTACAATAAATCACATAAAACAATAAAATAAATTAAAACTCAAGACCTTAGTAACGTAGGTGAACCACTGTATTCTAATGGTAGTAAAATGGAGACTTTCACAGTGCAGCAATATTGGGCAATCAGGTTTGCCCGCGATCATAGGATGATGTCAATGGGTTCATGCTACCTCTACAATGTCATCAGTCCACCTTGAGGGGGCTTTCCCACGCGTGCGTCGTCGCCACTCAAGAACTCGCTGGCCCTACCGGACATCGGTTCTCCGGGCAATATGTCCAGCCCACTGCCACTTTCTTTGAGCTTGGTCTTTATGTCTGAGATAACACTCTGATTTTCACTTCGATTGTAAAGAAATTCTTTTTTTCTCCTGCGGATTTTCTTCATTTCAGATTCGATCACGCAGATAAACTCCGAGCGTTGAATTTGAGCCTTCTAGTGAATGACAACGTTTAAGAGCCGTAAGTAATCACTGGCAACACACACTGTGTCTCTACCATGAATTGCTACAGATTTCGAAGGATGGATTCGACACTGTACAGTTGCATCCCGCTTCCACCCGCAAGTGCGAGCTAGATGCACTGACAATGCGTTGACGTAGACTAATAAGCACACTTGTCAAAGCAGTTGTCTTGGGACACTGCTAGATATGGGATGAGAACAGACAGTTTTACTTAATACTCTGATAGTTTGTGTATGTATTCAGTCCCAACTGGGCACATGCAATTTGCAGTTTGCAAATAGGCACAGACACCCTAAATTTGCACTTCTGCTCTGATGGCTATCGGGGATTCTACCGAGCGTAATCGTCGATATTTGTGCAGAATTGCTGCAACTAGTCCCAAGTGTCCATCGTCCAATCTAAATACCAATCTATTGCAAATCCAAACATCAGTAGCTTCCTTGGCTAAACAAAGTCATAGATCACTAACACACATAGTTACATACAACTTTTTTCTACTAAGCGGATATTAGTCTGTTAGAAAAATACATGTGTTACGGTAGTCGTATGAAGTTACGGCGTTTTTGAGAACAGCCGAATCTTATCGGAAATTCCCATGCGAATGATAGGGAACTCGAGAAACCGAGCCTATTTGAGTTAGCAACGCACGAGTAGGCCGGGATATAATCAAAATAACGGGGTAAATGTATAGGGTTTCACAAAAATAGGGCCACTTTCATCACCCTGGGTTAGCCACATAACCCGTAGTTTAGCATTTTTTTGTATGGAGCTTGGCAGCTTGACTTCGGGTTAGCGGTCATCTTGGGTGGTGCTAACGAGGCTGAGGTGGAGGGGGCATGTATTTAGAAAACGAAAATGATCCTCCTTTATCTCCGTAACTAGTGTTACAGTCTAAAAAAAAACTTACTGAGCTACGAAACATAAGGTATATGGGACTATCTGACACATATCGACTTAGTGACACAGTAAGTTCAATAAGGCTTGCGTTATGGGTACTAGACGAATAAATTCGTTACAAATACACCAATAAATGCCATGGGGCCTTACCATGACGTTTTAACGCGATTCGGTTTAGGCTCAGTTGTATGTTGTATGGAAGCGACTCGGTGTAGGTCGTCAACTGAATCGCGTGGTAAGGGCTATGACCAGGATTCGAACTCGGAACCTCCTGCTTCGTAGACAGGGTCACTACCAACTAGGCTACGAGGCCGTTACACCTATTTAGGTTAGGAGGGTAGGAAAGAAGACTAAATTAGCAAAAACCTTGTTTACATAACTCTGAATGCAACAGCTAAAGTAATTTAAAAAAAATCATTATTTAATTAAATAATGTAATGAAAACATGTTTGTTTTTCTGGTAATGTTTAATTTTCGGAATTAATTAAAAGAGTAATTACTTTAAACCGTTTGATCTAAATCGTTACAGAAATACTTGGAGGTTATGCCGTTAATTCTATAAATTAAACTCAGCAGACTAAGACAAAGAAGTAGCTGGTAATTTTAAAGTCATTTTATACGTTATAATAAACCATTTCAGATATTAGTGATTAGAAGCAACATTGAACCGCGTATAATAGTGTCCTGTATTTTTTCTGCGTTGAAATATTCCCATGCCCTTAATATATTTACTCGTATTAACCTTTATCGAACTTACATGTACTAATATTTGATCTGGAAACTGTTTAACCTTACTCAGCCCTAAAGTTAAATGAAGGGTCAATAACTAGCCCTTGTTTTCAGAAATAATTACCAAGACAGGGCTATACAGATAAGATATTTACGTAACATATTTATCGGGCTCTATTTCAAATATTGACCCTTTGGAATAATCCAGACTATTATGATACAAGTAATAAATGCCTCGAATACTAAAGCGGATTTTGTCAAAAAACTTCGGTAAAGCCTGGGATCAAAGAAGGAATGTTAACAGGTTATACATATTTGTTGTCATACCTTCATATGTAGGTATGCCTTTTATATGAATAAAATAACTTAATAAAATAATGGAGATTAATATAAGAATAAGTGGAAGTAGGATTGATATACAATTGTAAAGCATGAATTAAATAATTTATTATTTATAATACATGTTTTGGTTTATGTTGAAATTATAAATTGAATGAGATTTCATATACTATAGAATAAAGTGACCAAGGCCCACGGTGAGCAGGGCTGGAATCGAACCAGCGACCTCCTGCTTTCGCGGCAGATGCCGTAACCGCTGGGCTACTCGATGACAGAGACTCGATGGCAGCCAAAGTCCGAAATTTTATAAATATATGCAATCCTTTCTTATTTTTGAACGTTTTAAGGTGCGTTTCGCAAATCTTATAGCTCAGACTTACGTACGTCTAAAATTGATACAATTTACTTTTTTCCGTTCGTACTCATGAAAAACCATTATATATAACGTTTAAGTATTGTAATTTATCTACCTATACAGGCTGTCTCCAACCATGACATATCAATTTAATGTCGAATACTTATACTTTGTTTACACACTTGCATAGGACTTATCAAATAATACAAAATTAGTAATTATCTCCAAAGTGGAGTTAATTAGAAAACTAGTATATTTGAGAAGAAACTAGTACTTATCTTTTTTTTTCGCCAACTAGGTACTTAACATAGGAATAAATTAAAATTGTTTTTAATGCTTAAATATCTATGATAGACGTAACTGACACGCAATCAAACTTTTTTTGAAGGGATTCGTCATAAAAGGCTTTTTTTGAGAATACAATTTTATTGAAGCTAATGAATGCGCCCTTGAAGTGAAACCAAATTTCTTATGCTTGTGTATTACTGTGCAATCATTGCAGGTGTGTATGCGAAGCAAATAATTCTGGTTAGTTACAGTCGTAAGTAATGACTAAGCTCGAATAATCGGAAGATATGGGGCTGCAGATAAACAAGGCTATGTCAATAGAAGCACAGTCCGCAGATGTGTTGAACAAAGGCTTATCTGACGATGTCTAACCTTTCTAGTGTCAACTTTATTGGAAAGACAGTATCTTTCGCTCTTCACCCGTGTTTTTGTCTGTGGCGAAATCGTAAAAAAGTCGACGCTGTATTCCACTTAAGAGTTGATTCAAAAACCTTGCGTTGTAAAGCTTTACTACATTTGAAGAATATAATAGGTATTAATAAACATATTCAAGTACCTTTAATAGTAGTTTATGCAACTGATATAATAAGAACCAATTATGAGCTGTTGCATACCCTACTTTTTCTACGACAGCTAAAATAGCGTAAAAAGCAAAATCTAGAAACGTGGCAGAATGGGGAAGATGTTGTGCCCATTATAGAAAAAAAAACAACAGTGCTCATATATTGTATGAAAATCCATAGGAACAGTGTTCTTCTGGAATACCACAGACAACGTTATAATGTATACTTTTGAAATATCGCTGTCAGTCATCTAATTGACAGACAGAAGTGCTGGACGTTAGCGTGGGCGGGTTCAATTAAGATAAAGCTTGACTTTCGTGCGTCGCGACCGATGCGTCAGCCGCAAGCGATAGACGCACGCGACTGTCTGCCACCTGCGGCTAATGCGGCGGTTCAACTTTCGTGGGTCGCGGCCGAGACGCAGATGAGACAATCGCGCGCGGCCGCTGTTTGAAGTTTGTGCAGTTGGGTGTAATCTATTGATCTCAGATGGCTTCTAAAAAATATTCTGCTTGCAACGCTAGAAGAAGAGGATAACGATTTGCTATTGCTATAATTTAACAAACAAAGAAGTTCAATTGAATCAATTTTTAGAAACAGAAACGATGATGGATTTCTATAGTCCGGTAAACTAAGGTCATTAGTATTTATAAACTAAGAGCGCTGAGCAACCAAATTAATTAGGATTTTTTCTTTTTGCATAGAAAATAGTACAATATTTGCCATTTTTACAGCGGGTCATGCGTGAATAGTTTGACCGACTAAACACGGCCGCATGCGGCTCGCGATAGTGGCAACTGACGCAAGGCCGCTCGCGTCAGAGCTGCGAGCCACGGAAGTCGCGCCGTCGTGCGACTGTCGCATCGGCCCCAACCTACAAAAGTCAAGCTTAAGGGACATGAAAATCCCTATCCGTTAGGTACATTCAGTCTGTAAATTGCAATTTAGTTTGTTTAATAGTTATATTAACATTTAAAGGTCAATGTCATGTTTTTAGTCATGGGCATGGTCCACCGTCATGGTCATGGTTTACCGTCATGGTCATGATTAGCCGTGTTTTTAAAAGAAAAAAGGATGTCTGTCTGTCTGTCCGTTTGTCCTTTTTCTCTAGAATGCGTAGATATATCAAGTTGAAATCAAAACCTGTACCTCTCTTAGAGTCACTTGCACCAACCGGGTTTCACCAACTAACCCGGAGTTACACATTTCTTACATATAGAATTTGACAGTTAACGCTATATTGCAGGTAATGCAATCAAAATAAGTCAAGGGAATCAAAACTGAATTATAGCGTCACTATGACATAGTCTTACAGTGGCCTAGAGTTCCAATTGGTTGACTGTACCGTTGTTTCACTGCGCACTGAGGGTTCCATACCGCCAGGATTATAGTGATTCTAAGCCGTCAGTATCAGTCTTTAACTAGACACAGCTTTTCGCGAAACATTTGATGACAAAAACTACAATGATTTTTACAGTATTTTTCTCTTTATTACAAATGAACGTTTTACCTTTGAAGTATAAAATCATGTTTGCTTCTAGAAGATATTTTGTGAAATTAATAACCTTGTACAGGAAAGAACACGGAACGTATAATTAATCATGTGCTATATTTAAAGTGGATTTTACGGTGCTATATTTTAGAAAAGCGGGTTTTAATAGCAGGTACACACACCTGCTATTAAAACCAGCTTTTCTCCACAGATTTACTATTATTCGAAATTATTTCATGTTTTGGCTATTTTACCGATACTGTCCATAGATCATGGTCGAAAAATGAAGTCATTGACCTGTAGTATTTTAACTGTAATATGATGATAAATTGAAAGAGATGATCACGGCCGTGATCGGGTAGCCCAGTGGTTAGAGCGTCTGCCGCGAAAGCAGGAGGTCGCTGTTTCGATCCCAGCCCTGCTCACCGGGCGATTACACGCTTGGCGCATGGAACTTGCAACAGTATCGAAATATCGGGTGCGCAATAAAACAAACATACATGGTAATTATCCAGTTTTAAGTATTAGTTATAATGAAAATGAGCATGTTAGCTTAAACTCGTATAGTTCTTTCAACGAACGGTAATAGCGAAGAGTCTCGACCAACATCTCGAGAGGGTCTCGCTTCGAAGTCGTGGATGCATCAAGGGTCGGACGTAAAACGCGGTAATCCTGGACACGGCGCGCAGACTCTGAAGGTTCCTCTCTTTGCGGCCCTAACCATCGGCAGCCTGGGCCCTGCCCCGTTGCCGGCGTCACTCTAGGTTAGGTATTTATAATGTGTTTATATGTATTTAAACATAATTTTCAAACGGGTCTATCGCATATTCACTTCAAATTTCGGGTAAACATAAAATTTTAAACTACCCACAAAACATATGATAATTATTGTGGGTAGTTTAAAATTATATGTTTACCCCAAATTTCTACATAGACTTTTCGTCGTATAGTTACACAAATCTCTGTTTTGACATTTTGCTGGGACATCAGTTAGCCGCGACCGTGACCAGTGAAACCTGTGTCGAAACGTCGGTAAATATGGTAAAGAAGTGAATTCGCGATAGATCCGTTTGAAAATTATGTTTAAATATGTGTTCAAAACGCGAAAGTTTTAAATGTTATGTTTATATGTATTTTGTATTGTTTTTCATTTCGACGTTTACATACATTTTTTACTTCGACGTACCGATGGTCAATTCGGCATCGCTGAAGAGCCTCAAGCACCGCCCATGTTTCGACCGAATCAAAGGCTTTCTCATAGTCCAGAAACGCTAGAAAAAAAAAGTACTCATATGAAATTGGGTCAGTGTATTCTTTGACAGAATAAATTGTTTTGTCTAATAAAAAGTCCTTCACTAGTCGCCCAAATGCATCATCTGATTGTAAATTTTTCAAGTAACCCACTTACATAATAGTGACGAACGGTTAGCTAGGGACCCTACACTGAAGGCCTACCACAAACATCGAAAAATAATCACTCTAATAACCAAGTGAGACAGAGATGGATATCGTTCAATTTTCTTTGCACTAGGCATGGCCCGACGTGCTCTTGGCCGGTATTAATTTCCTTCCACATGTCGAAATCCTATAGTATGGTCGGCGTAATAAATATATATCACCTGTATTCAATTTTGAACCTTTTCCTCCCGCAATGCGTTCCAAAGTATATTATAGACGTGATTGTACAAATATTAACAATCTTGATAAGATTGATTTAGTTTCGCAATCCGGACGCCATAAAATACCTATACGTTTTATTTAGATTGAGCACTTACCTTTAATAGCATTCACAAGTTGAACAGAAATGCACGTCTTCCAGGTTTTTGTACCATTTCTGCTGTCATGCCTTGATTATTGCGAAGGCTATAAACCCAAAAATCTTCCAGAAAATCCCTCTTTAGCTATGAGTGGTAAGTATCGTGCTTCTCTATTTTCCTGACTTGCTTGGAAATTCTCTCATTTCCGAATACACATACACTGCAAACTGGCCATATCTCATATCTCCTGATCTCATTCTCATCATCTTCTTCCTGATTCTATCATTCTAGCTTCCGCCGCGCCGGGAACTTCGTTCGCGTAGAACTCTTTAATAAAACGTTGAAACCCTTTTCACCCCTTCCTGTAAAGGTAAAATTTCGCAAAACCTTTCTTAGTACTACTTTAATTGAAAAATATCTCCTCTCCATCGATTCTTTACCGAGCAAAGAGATGCAGATACAAAATTTCAAATTTTCAAGACATTAAAACTAGTAAACTAGAATCTTCAAAGTAGTCACTACTTTGAAGATTCTGTAACTAAAATGTTACACGGGGCGTAATGGGAATTACAGAAACGAGAATGTGAAAAGGACAAATCGTCAAGTATCACGAATCGTCACACTTGCATATTGGAGTGACGAAGATGTTCTTCCGTCAATGCAAAGGTGCAAATTTGATTGCGACCCCCGGCGCCATTACCCCTCGCTACGCCGCTGGTAATTGGAGAAGGCATTTAGTATTCCTACATGCCTGGCCTTTTAAGGCATTAGCCGTAGTAAAAAAATGTAGTTAAGTGGTATCTTTTTCCCTTTAAATTTGTTTTTCTTTGTTAACTCGAGAAAAAAGTTACTTTAGACTTGTTGCACGTATAATGTCATCAGTTATGACTTCCCGAGGCCACCAATAGTATATATAACAACTGATATATTCATCTTTTTTAGTTTTCTCTAAGTTAAGATCCAAAGATATAAGTAATGTACTCGTAACGACTGCCATGGAAAAGGTAACATCAGGTTGGGCTCTACCCTTTTTTGGTCGCGTGATGCATTCCACGGATTTGGACGATGATTTCATTTACCTGTGCACTGCGACCATAATAGAGGAAAGGATATTTGTCACTGCCGCAAGATGTATCTACCAGTAAGTTATAATATATTGAGTTTTATTATATATCCCCCTTTGATGTCCGATGGGGCGGTAAGGTTCTCGAGTGGCGACCACGAACCGGAAGACGCAGCGTTTGGACGCCTCCAGCAACGTGGACCGACGACCTCGTGAAGGTCGCGGGAAACCGCTGGATGCGGGCAGCGCAACACCGGTCGTTGTGGGAATCGTTGGGGCAGGCCTTTGTCCAGCTTTGTACTTCCAAAGGCTGTTATGATGTATTAAATAATATAAAACGGGTCGCTCAAATAATTTAGTCGATTTTCGCTTGACATGTTACGATATTTACGAAGAACGCCACGAGGAGCGACCACTGCGACAAAGGCAAGTCGTGCACTAAAACAAGAGTGCATTTTAACACGAGTTCGTAATACTTCTATCACCCGTTATAAATACAATGTTTTTCATCAAATTTGCGAGGAAGTAAATAAACTTACTAGGCCTTCGAGCAACACAGGCTTCCAACGCGTTGGAAGGGAGACGTCATTGTGACATCGTATCGTACAAATTATTCTGTCACCTTTTGCGCCCCGGAAACGTGCACACAGACGCACTTCTCACATACTACATACAAAAACCAATCTGTAATGACAACACTAACACATAGAAAATGATACAACTACACTAACAAATCTTGCACACTACGATATATTTTAGTGTACGGACTAGTGACAACACAGACCCGCGTATGCGCATTTGGGCTTGTACTTCGACAGAGGGGAAACCCAGGGAGGGTGTTGCTTGAAGTACTAGGCAGATAAATAAATAATATTTATTAGTGTTAGTGTAGTAGTGAATATTCTTAAAACCTGCAATTACTTTTTCTCAAACATGATCGTAAATGTATGCATTTATGTCAGAAATGAAGACATGAAGTTCCTTGTTTACGGCTCCCCCCATTTACTTCCTGGCCGGCGGCCGTGAAGTAATGTATGGCGTAAGTATGAACGAAACATTATTGTCCCCTGCTCTAACTTTTTAAATTTGCGTACTAACACTAAACTGACAAAGGAAAAATTACATACAGCCAACGACCACTAGATACTTGCGACACTAAAAAAAACAAATTCTATGTTTCTATGTATATTTATGTGCGGTTAAACATGGTGCTCGAATAGCTAATTCAAATTGTATATTTAAAAAATAAAAAAGGTGGAAAATTTAACTTTTTTTTCCTTATTAACCTATTTACCTACTAGTTGTTTTAAATTTAATATTTCCTTACAATGTTTGAGAAAAGCACTATACAAGCCTCGGCCGGAAGAGAGATTGCAGGACTTGTTTAATCCGACCGTCTACCACAAACTCGTCCTGCAATCTCTTACTTCACGGCCTCTGCAGTAATGTACTATTGTATAAAAATATGTTTGTGCAGATCTACCTTAAGCACTATCGATAACTTTTTAGTTATGACTACGATCTGAATCTGAACATTCTGAACCTTCAATCTTAGTATAGGAACTATAATACCGCTATCGATTAATTTATCAACGCACTATCAATAAAGGATGACTCTCACTAGGAAGGGACGGGACGGGACGGGATGGGACGGGACGGGAAGATCTGTCAGTTTCAATAGAAAACGTCACGTGACATCCGAGGGCTCCGATCACGTAATCCTTTCAATAGAGATTGACAGATCGTCACGTCCCGAACTCGTCAGAGTCGTCCTTTATCCATCATTCTTCCACATATACGATGGATCGAACAGTATTATATAATATAAGACACGTTTCAGGGCAAAAGTGCGTTTAACGACAGTAGTGTTGGAAAATGACAGGCTACAAGCTATAGCGTTTGTCACACCCTCAAGCCCGACGAAAACGATGTTTGACGACATCGGTTTTATAGTCGTCAATGAAACGCAACGGACGTGGAAATCTTTACAACTGTATAGTCACACTTACGACAAGGATTTTAAAAGAACCGATGACAATTTCCTTTGGTTTGCAAAGTTTGCAGACGGGTTCAGCCATACAGTCAGAGTGTATGGATTTATAAAGGTAATTACGGCTACCCGCACGGCGCACAGCGGGACAGCGATATATTGCTGTCTAGCTCATGCATCGGAACGGTGTGCGGCATAATGTGACAACTATATGTAATTATTTTTATCTTCACATTACTGAAACCAATATTACGATACCATCTTATCTTCCAACACAGAGGGTCCAAGAAGCATTCACAGGGCCTAGTTTACTCTAGGCCTTATTGGGATTAGCCCGGTTTCCTTGCGGTGTTTTTCTTCTTCACCAAAACGCAATTGCTAAATATCAAATAATATTTCATGTATATGTTCCGATAAATCGGTACAGGCCGGGGTTTGAAACCGCGATCATTGGATTAAAAGTTGCATGGTCTTACCGCTGAGCCATTAAGGCTCTAACCAATATGATTTAATATCTGTATAATAATCACATCACATTATAAGTATTTGAATGTTACTTATTAACACCACACTCTTTTCAGGAGAAAAACCAAAATTGGACCTTATATGCCACAATCGCGAAGATAAGCCCCTATGTGTGCCAGCATTTTTATAATACGGACATTTTAAGACAGGCATTTAAGAGTGATAACTTTTTCGTACCATGCTATCACACGTGTGATCTTGATGCAGGGTACGATAAGGCAACTTGCACCCATTTTGCTGGTGAAGGTTACAGTGTAGTGGATTATAGAAAAGGTTACCTTATGGGTGTAGCTACGTGGGGAGGTTACTATTCTTCTCGGATTGGCATAGCACTGCCGGTTGGTATGGCCACTGTAAACTCGAATAATTTTTACGAAGACTTAAAATGCGCGCAAGCGATTAAACAAGCAAAGGTTACTAGAGATTCATTTGCTGGCGTATGCGACTAGTGTGCATAAGCACATAGTTATTCCTAAGTTTTGCATGGTTATGAGGGTAGCAGTGGACAGAAATGGAGACAAATCACCCACAAGTGCAAGCAATCAAATGATGACTGTTGCAATTTTAACTATAAAACTCTCGTGAGACTCGAACATATTAAATAATATTTAAAACGGGTAGGGCATTAGCCCGCAGTGTACGACTTGCCTCTGTCGCGAGTGGGTGCTCCTGATGACGTTCTTCGTAAAGAACGAAACATGTCGAGCGAAAATCGACTAAATTACGTGAGTGACCCGTTTTAAATATTATTTAAGATGACTGTTGCAGTTATCCCTTTTAGCTTTGTATGGTTGTAAGGGAAGCAATGCCCAGAAATGGAGGCCAATCATCCATTCCAAGTACAATCAATCAAATGATGACCGCTAGCACTTATTCCTGTAAGTTTTGTATGGTTCTAAATGAAGCAATGGAAATAAATGGAGGCAAACCATCCATTTCAAATGCAAGGAATCAAATGATGACCATGGTCGATTATTTTAATCGAAGCGTTTAGTTCATTTCGATTCCATGTAATAAATCCATAGTTAATTCAACAAACTGTTCGATCGTTAGACAAAACGAAAAAAAATACGGATGCAATGGTTTTTGGGTTGCAATTTGTCACAGTTTTATCGTTAGTCTACTGCGACAATGATTTATAAAACTAATATGAATGTAATTAAAATAAATATGAATAAACATTTATAAATGCCAATTCTTTTGTATGTTATTGAATATAAGAATCCAATAATTGAGTATACCAAGCTACATGCTGAAGTTAAAAACACAGTGTATAAAAAATACGATACCAAAAGTACCACACATTACTTAGACCACAATGTTTTCTTACAAAAGCGCTAAAATAAACTACTCAGGGACTATTTCAGATAATCCTAAGAGTATTCTATCCACTATTAGGTTTCATTTTAGAAACCTAGTAGATACTTGCTAAAAGGCATTGAAATACTTTATCTTAAGCTGAACTCAAACATTCTGAGGTAAAAAAAATATATCAAGAGGGTGTCGTACTCATTTAAAAGAAAGAAAGGCATAAATAAAATAAATTATTATCATGTCACGAAAATATGCATACCTATTAATATTAAGCTTAAAGTTCACTAGACTTAACTTTTAGGTTTATAATTTTACAAAAACCATACAGTGCAACAAATTGACAGTCTTACTATATCACATATTGTATAAAAATTCATAAGAACAGGGGCCGTACCATGAAGCCTAACTAAACGCGATTCAGTTGCCGACCTAAACTGAGTCGTTTCCATACAACTGAGCCTAAACTGAACCTAATCTGAATCGCGTTAAGACTTCATGGTAAACTCTCAAAAAAGAAGCGAAGAAAGACCGTTTTGAACACTACTCAAAAACAATTGACACTCGCTTCCCCCGCATAACCCTAGGGTTGCCTACGATTAGAAATATTATATAATACTGGCGCCGGCGGGCACATAAAAGGTGTAAAAAAGTTTTTGACACATGCGTCGCTTAATGACATAATCCGTCGGTCTATTTGATGGTGGCAATCTACGTGCCTGCTCTCCTCGACGAGTCGGCTGGCATTTTCAGGGATGATGGCAAGAGATCCGGTGGGGTGTCTTTGTTTCTTTGGAGCTTGGGTCGGATGCTAGTGTGGGATGCTACCTGTGTAGACACGCTGGCTCCCTCCTACCTCCAACGAACTAATGTAAAAGCGGGCGGACGGCTGAAAGCGCCAGAAGAGCCTGCGCAGAGAGTACCATTTGGGGTCGAAACTCTAGGTCCATGAAGTCCCAGCGCACGCAAGTTTTTTGTAGAAATCGCGAAACGTCTGTTTGATGTAACTGGTGACCGAAGAGCTGGTGGCTTCCTCGCACAACGTATCAGCATTGCGATACAACGAGGAAACGCCGCCAGCATGCTAGATACAATGCCTCCAGGTAGGTAAGTTACACTGACTGTATACATTTTGAAGACAAAAGACAACCGAGATTGTGCGAAGAGTTGCATAGTCCGTCAGGCTATATGCTAGGCAAGAAGCCTCGCCTGGTTTTCAGCCTGTCCGAAACAACGGCGGTGACACAAGAGACTGCAAAAGTACCTACACGTCATGTTACTCTACAGACTTAAAATAGCACTTTTAGAATTTCATTTAAAAACATAAATTTACAATGGCTAATAGCTCATGAATCTCGTGATAGTAGTAGAGAATTTAACCCGGAGTTTTTATTATGGGAAATACCTGGGATCGGGCATTACCCGGGTTGCATTTCTTGGATAGTAGTATTATAGATTAGGATATGTATCTATTACATTTATGTTTCAAGTAAGATTTTTTCGCGTTAAACTTTGTCGCGACTCCCCTCGGTCTTAAAGAAAAATTTCACGAGGTAGTCACCGCTAATTGTAACCCATGTTGGTTTTTACTAAAGCTTAGCGAGCCGTCGCGACCCCCCAACAAAAGCGACCCACACTTTGAAAAATACTGTTTTAAACTACTTATAGTTTTTTACGTCGCTGTCGAACGCCTACCCGCCGATATCAGAAATGAAACCTCTGACGACATATATTTGACCGACGACTGAAAAATTTTTTTTTAACATAATCATTGTATTTTGTTAGGGAACACAGTGAAAAATGTATTTATTTTTTAATCTCTTGTGGTATATTTTTTGTCATTTTTTAATTGGGGATTTTTAATTTTTGTTTTTCTTGACATTTGACATTACCTACATTAACTAGGCATAGCTTAGATGTATATACAATAAATTTAGGTTAGACATTTAAATAATTTATTTAGTTATTTTTTTATGTTATCTTGTATTTCTTTTGACATTGGTTCTTGTAAATTGTTTTATTACTACCTATTTTTGATTTTATATACACTTGACGATCTTTTTGTGAATTTGTGATATTTATAACACTAAATAACAAGTAATTTTCAATAAGAAATAAAGTATCTAATCTAATCTAATCTTTAAATAGGTGAGTCGTCCCTCTTTTTTCAGAACACACGTATTGTTTGTGAAACACTTCTAACCTTTTTGATTTGACATTGCTAAATAATGACCACAGAGGTTAATGAAAACTGTACAATTACATGCGGTGTACAGGGTTATTTTAGTCGATTTACTTCCCAGGAAAAATCACATCATATAATACATTCGGACGTACACTTGTATCCGTCCTAATTTCTCAAACTTGATTTATATAACAAACTCAGCGCCGATTGACTCTAGTGACACCTGATGGAAAGTGAAGACAGAGTCTAAGATGGAGCTCACCGGTTCGATACTATAAATCCGAGGTCGTACTTGTCAGGGAATACTTCGGAGCGTATTCTATTTCTTGGCAGTTCGCAGTAAAAATGACGAGGCAAATAGTTTTCTGCAGACAAACGGAATGCTACCTACGAACAGGTGCAATTGCTACCCGTGCCTGGACGTCCGATGACGGTAGGGGCAAAGTTTTTTTCATCTCAAGAACACAATATCCGCCCTCAGTTCTCAAACTTTAACAAATTATGCCCTAACCGAACCTTAACCTAAAACGAAGCATTAATTTTAACTACTCAATTAGCTCGTTTCACTTAGTACTTCACACTAACCTACTGTTTCAACATGGTTTCGACGCAGAACGGGAATATGGATTACTTGACACTAGATGAAACAAATAAAAATAATTCTGCTCATTCTTCTAGCAACGTATTGGTGCGAAAATAATATAATGTAACTAAACTTTACCTGCGTCCTTGTCTACGCTATTTGAGTGTGTGTATTTTATTTATTTAATCTTTATTGCAAAAGAGAAAATCTTAACGTACCCTGTAACTACCAGTCAACCGCATAATGAAACTTGACTATTATGATAGTGGTAAATACAGGATCATAATAGTAGTTAATGCAGCAGGGTCTATTTTTACAAAACTTGACTTCGTCTCGCTTTGTAACGGCGACCCTCAAGTTTTAAGAACCTATTATGAGAACATATTCAAGTACCTTTAATAGTAGTTTATGCAACAGTGATATAATAAGAACCAATTATGAGCTGTTGCATACCCTAGTTTTTCTACGACACCTAAAATAGCGTAAAAAACAAAATCTAGAAAAGTAAAAAGTAAATTTCTCCCTCTTTGATTGACCTTGGATGGGCTTAAAACCAGCTAAGCTGTGCCCATACCTTTTTCCTTTGTCAGTGCCTAATTCTGTATTTTATGTTCATTGTTTTGTTCAAGGAAATAAACGATTTGTATTTGTATTTGTATTTTTGTAGAAAAGTGGCAGAATAGGGAAGATTTTGTGCCCATTACATAAAAAAAAAACTACAACAACAGTGCTCATATATTGTATGAAAATCTTTAAGAGCAGTGTTCTTATGGCATACCATAGACAACGTTATAATGTATACTTTTTTAATGTCGCTGTCAGTCATCTAATTGATAGATTAGAAGTGCTGGAGAAAAAACGTTATACCTATAAATTCAAATCGAAGGCGAATTAAATGGGTAAATTTACTTGTACAATTCCTGTCTACGACTTGGTATTTGGTTGTCATGTTCCTGCCCTAATCATATGTGTAATTTTTATTTCAAAGCAGCCTGTAACTGAACTTTAGTATGTATTCTACATGTCTTTACTCGTATCTTTAATTAAATCGGTTTGACCGTGTGGTCAAATACAGAAAGCTATTTTCACATTTAATACATACCTAAGCGCTTGACACCTTTCTAAACAATTGGCTGGGACGCAAAATCGGAAGCCATGGATCTATGGGAGAGGCCTTTGCCCAGCTGTCATATATTTGCATATCTTTTGATCCATTATATCCTATGATCCATTATTGAACACCGATCTTATTAATATAGAATCCTCATAGAAATAGATTTTTCGTTCACCCTATAATGCAGAATCTATCAGTGGTAATCTGCGGATGAAAATGAGGCTTCATGTTTGAGGCGCAATTTATTAGAGTCGGTTTTCACGGTGGGCTGTTAATTTGACACGGTTTCAAGTAATTAAATATACAGCAGTCGTAAAAACAGTGAATAGATGCGGCCAAATGGAGAGTTGGGTTAATTTGGTGTTTTCGGTTTTAGGGTAAAACCACCAATAAATGAATGCATTGACATAATTAACGCGATTTAAATTCGTTTTATAATATTAACGCATGACTCTCACATATTTTTAGTCACTACACTTTCGGACATGCCATTATCAAGTATCGTGTGTCGTGCGCAACGACGCAGGCGGGCGTACTGCGTTGCGCTTTGCCGCGCGCATCGCCCTTGATTATAAAACCGGTTGAGGATGAACGGATCTTGGAATCCTGGGATCGTTCGATCGCTGATTTGGCTCATCCAATGTAAATGACAGCAATTACACCGATGACCGAACCCATTGTATCCACTGCAGTGGATATTATTTTCCCCACTAGTGGATAAAATGCGTTTTTCCACGATAGTTTTTAAGGATAAAACCGCTTTCCCAGCTGGTGAGGGGAGGAATTAATTGTAAGCACTTCTGTGATGGTACGGATGGTCTTCAGGTGTAAGTGCTTCCGGTACTTAGCCTATTTTTACGTATTTCTTCAAAGAATTCATCATAATTATTTTCTTCATCCATTATTCAAATTTTGACATTAATAACCAGTAGTTTTACCCTAAGTAAACATATTTTACGACTACTAATAATTACCAGAGAACTCGTAAAATATGCCGGTGATAAAGTGACCCAACTGAAATGACTACACTAAGTAATAAATGTAAATTTGGTCTGTTTTCTTGCGAATAATGTGGGTACATTTCATGATAGTAAACTACCACCATTTGTACCTAAATGAGTAGTTTCGTGGGAATTTTGAGTAAAACTAAAGCTTTAGAAAATAATAAACAGTTTAAATTAAGATGACTGAAGCTAAATATGACTGAAAGTAATTTTACTGAAATATTGTTTTCTACAATGGGCCTCATAAGAAGGCTCAAAGTCACACAAAGGGCAATGGAGAGAGCTATGCTAGGAGTCTCTCTGCGAGATCGTATCAGGAATGAGACCATCCGCAGCAGAACCAAAGTAACCGATATAGCTCTCCGAATCGCTAAACTTAAGTGGCAGTGGGCGGGGCACATTGCACGTAGAACCGACGGCCGTTGTGGCGGAAAGGTTCTCGAGTGGCGACCGCGTACCGGAAGGCGCAGCGTGGGTAGGCCCCCCGCAAGGTGGACTGATGACCTGGTGAAGGTCGCAGGAGTCCGCTGGATGCGGGTGGCGCAGGACCGGTCATTGTGGAAATCTTTGGGGAAGGCCTATGTCCAGCAGTGGACGTCTTTCGGCTGAAATGATGATGATGATGATGATTGTTTTCTATTATCGCGATTAGTATTTACCTTTTTTTGCAACATACATTGCAATACACTTACAAAAAAAACACCAAACTGTAGAACAGTTTGCTGGAAGTAATTAGTACCTAAGTTACTTCTATGAAATGAAACAATTTAAGGGTATACTCACACTAGGACGGGACGGGACAGCGCGGGACGGGACGATCAGCCAGTTTCTATAGAAAACGTCACGTGACATCCGAAGACTCCGAGCTATCACGTGATTCTTTCTAAAGATTGACAGATCGTCCCATCCCGCCCCGTCCAGTCCCGTCCCGCACTAGTGTGAGCCCTCCTTTAATCGCGTATATTGATCATAATTCCGACGTGTTCCAAAACACCCTGAAAAATGACTAATTGTTAATGCATTTTACACTGTGGACGAATTCTATGACGTATGTATGTAAAAATAATCACTAAGAATGTTTACCAATTGTTTACTTTTGACCTACAAATTACTATTAAATTGAATTTATGACATTAATATTATTCTTAGATTTAAAACAATGTTGACATGTAATATTTTAGTACTTATTATCAATAAATGAGTATGAGTATGATAAGTTTCTAGCATCATCCAATATTGTGATAATGAGTGCTGTAAAGGGTTCCGTAGGGATACCTATGTGGTAAATGTACGCAAACAATCCGTTTTAAATGTACGCAATTAATCCGTTTTTAAGTGTGTCATTTCAATAATTTTACAGAATTTAAAAACGATGAGTAAGTAAGTAAATGTTTTTTTGCCTTTTAACTTAAAAATGTATAATTATGTGTGTTAAAAGTGTAGATACGGCACGAGATTATATTGTAACTAGACAGTTTATGGCTAGCTAACAAAATATAAGCATGGATGTAGTCGATTGATCTGAATTCTTTTTAAATCATACAAAACTGATTTATTTTGGACAAATTTGAATAAATACAATTGCGATTTATAAAATTAGTTTAAATATTACTTAAAACATAGAGATTATTTTATAACACTATGAACCATTTAAGAATATAAATCAGTCAACGCTTATTTAAACTCAAATCTTAATGAGCAATAAATTTTTACAAGGGGTAATAAATTAGTTAAGTGGATGTTTAAGTTTACAATAAGTGGCTATTGGCGCACACCAAGGCCGTGGGAGTTACGAATTCCAAAAAGGACTTGAAGGCCTGAGCTTTCAGCGAGGACGGTCTTAATATAAGCAGAGACGACACCATATTCGGGATAGTTTTGATTTGGTCATCGGCGTGGCCTGAACTTTGATTTACGTATTGTAAAACGCGTGAAGTGCTTTCGACGGCTTTTCTAAGTTGAATCGTGTTATGTTATAATAAGAGTCATTTTCCGTTGCAAGTAGTGATGTTTACACTGTGCGGTAGTGTACTTATTCGAGTGGTGACATTCTAAAAATAAACTATTGTCATTTTGTGTTATAGTGAAATTATAGAGTGGAGTGAAATATATTGCCTAAATTAAAGTCTGAATCGTGAGAACGATTTAGCTAACTGCGTTTTCCTTAACAAGAAGGGAAAACTTGTTCGAGAATCCAGAGTTGTTAGCGGAAAGGAGTTGGTGACTGACGGATCGGATCTCTAGAGAAAAAGTCTGGCAAAACTCCTTTGCCAGCTCAGGTGACTTAGGATAAGCATAGTCTGGTATAGGTGATTTTGGGATAGAATTAAAGTTTTACACAGGGTGCTAGTATAATTGTAATAATTCATTTACACATTGGTTAAAAGGTTGGTTTTGTTTACAACAGTAAATAACAGTGTTAGGTTTTGCAGAATTTTTGATATAACAGGTAGATAGTATATGATTGGAATTCTGAGGCTCGTACATTAAATATGATATAAAGGTAATTTACATAATGTTTATATTGGGTGTGATTAGGGGAACCACGTTATTTGAGGACATACTAAGTAATTTGGTTATAGGGAGCTAGTGATTGGCGGAGCATATTACTAGTGACAATTGAGCTTTTCTATTAAGGGGTTGATAAAGGTTGTTAAGTCATATTTAATAGACGATTGTCGCGGTATTTCAAACATAGTTAGGAAATAGACAGACAAGTTTCTTGGTGTTTCTTCTTGTCTGACATTAGGTTCCGAAACACTGGTAAATTTTAGACTTTAATTTACTGTGCATAGGAAATATCCATTAATAATAACACAAAACAAAATGGATATTATTTCGGTTAGCTGGCCCGTCTCCATCCGGCTATGACAGTATGATGTAAGCAAAGTTTGTATGCGTAGCTATGTTGATTTTCCTCAGCTAGCTAGACTTATTATGGGTTACAAAGGAAAATCGTAGGTAATACAGACAAAAAGGGCTTGCTGCTGTCATAGCATCTGGTCACGTTAGGACCGGTAGGAGATGTTTACAATAAACAAAAAAAAAAAACCAATTACTAAATATTTATAGGCTTTCACTTATCATACTTTATTAATAATATAATATTTAATTACATCTAGGACTAGGATTCATAAGATCAATTATTTATGTCGTAAGAGATAGTGTTTAAATGTGGGTGGTGCCGTGATAAAATAACTTCGTTAAATTAAACGTTCTTAACGTCATAACATAACATCATCATAACATATTTAGTAGAAAGGTTTTTGTATGATTTAAAAATAAACTGTTACAAAAATTAGAACATAAATCATTGCAGTTTAAATTAAAATCAGTGATTTACACTCTTTGAAGTCAAGAATATTTTTTATTTTAAATAAAGTTTTATGAATTTTGTATTGATTGTACATTAAAGGCGTTGACTATCTGTAGAAATTGAGTGAACTGGCAACTAAAAGGCAATGAGTGATATTTAATTATATTAATTAGAGAGAAATGATGTTTATCTGGTGTTTTTGAAAGGGATGTATGAAAAATTTAAGTTTTTTTTGTGCGAATGGATTTTTATGGATAGACAAATGCCAGATTGCAATCTACCTAAATGTGTTGGTATTTTTGTTTTACACAAATTAGTCAACAAATACTTATCAGTAGGCTAAAATCGTATAACGATTCGACCCATTTTGAAAGGGTAGTTTTTGTTGACTACACACTCTACAAGAAGCTAAGAGCACACAAACATATATGAATGGGTATACACACCTCATCATGAGTAAGATCTTTGATATAAACTTAGATGATGACATGTCAACGAACATGCATCGTCATTAAATTATTATTTATTACTAAAATGGTATTCAAATTATATTTAAGTTGTAGATATATTGGACACACTGACAATTTAGGTCAGTATATTTTTGTTTTCCTCTTTATTTTAAAATAATATTTATAAATAAAAAGCATAAAAATACGTTTAACACATTCAGTAGGACTAATTTTCATATGCTAAAATGTTGAAATGTTTATTAAATATTTGTATAAGTCTAATTTATTAGGGTAATATCGATAATGGTATACTTTTATTTTCTTTTCTTTGTGTTTTATTAGATTATCTTTTTACAAATGCAGACAGTAGTGACCAGGATTAGTTATATTGCTTTAAGTAGCCTTCCTGGGCTACATTTTTGCTGCCGTTAGAAAGCTGGAATGTGAGCAAAATTGATTTGGAATCCCACATTTAAACACTATCTCTTACGACATAAATAATTGATCTTATGAATCCTAGTCCTAGATGTAATTAAATATTATATTATTAATAAAGTATGATAAGTGAAAGCCTATAAATATTTAGTAATTGGTTTTTTTTTTTTGTTTATTGTAAACATCTCCTACCGGTCCTAACGTGACCAGATGCTATGACAGCAGCAAGCCCTTTTTGTCTGTATTACCTACGATTTTCCTTTGTAACCCATAATAAGTCTAGCTAGCTGAGGAAAATCAACATAGCTACGCATACAAACTTTGCTTACATCATACTGTCATAGCCGGATGGAGACGGGCCAGCTAACCGAAATAATATCCATTTTGTTTTGTGTTATTATTAATGGATATTTCCTATGCACAGTAAATTAAAGTCTAAAATTTACCAGTGTTTCGGAACCTAATGTCAGACAAGAAGAAACACCAAGAAACTTGTCTGTCTATTTCCTAACTATGTTTGAAATACCGCGACAATCGTCTATTAAATATGACTTAACAACCTTTATCAACCCCTTAATAGAAAAGCTCAATTGTCACTAGTAATATGCTCCGCCAATCACTAGCTCCCTATAACCAAATTACTTAGTATGTCCTCAAATAACGTGGTTCCCCTAATCACACCCAATATAAACATTATGTAAATTACCTTTATATCATATTTAATGTACGAGCCTCAGAATTCCAATCATATACTATCTACCTGTTATATCAAAAATTCTGCAAAACCTAACACTGTTATTTACTGTTGTAAACAAAACCAACCTTTTAACCAATGTGTAAATGAATTATTACAATTATACTAGCACCCTGTGTAAAACTTTAATTCTATCCCAAAATCACCTATACCAGACTATGCTTATCCTAAGTCACCTGAGCTGGCAAAGGAGTTTTGCCAGACTTTTTCTCTAGAGATCCGATCCGTCAGTCACCAACTCCTTTCCGCTAACAACTCTGGATTCTCGAACAAGTTTTCCCTTCTTGTTAAGGAAAACGCAGTTAGCTAAATCGTTCTCACGATTCAGACTTTAATTTAGGCAATATATTTCACTCCACTCTATAATTTCACTATAACACAAAATGACAATAGTTTATTTTTAGAATGTCACCACTCGAATAAGTACACTACCGCACAGTGTAAAAATCACTACTTGCAACGGAAAATGACTCTTATTATAACATAACACGATTCAACTTAGAAAAGCCGTCGAAAGCACTTCACGCGTTTTACAATACGTAAATCAAAGTTCAGGCCACGCCGATGACCAAATCAAAACTATCCCGAATATGGTGTCGTCTCTGCTTATATTAAGACCGTCCTCGCTGAAAGCTCAGGCCTTCAAGTCCTTTTTGGAATTCGTAACTCCCACGGCCTTGGTGTGCGCCAATAGCCACTTATTGTAAACTTAAACATCCACTTAACTAATTTATTACCCCTTGTAAAAATTTATTGCTCATTAAGATTTGAGTTTAAATAAGCGTTGACTGATTTATATTCTTAAATGGTTCATAGTGTTATAAAATAATCTCTATGTTTTAAGTAATATTTAAACTAATTTTATAAATCGCAATTGTATTTATTCAAATTTGTCCAAAATAAATCAGTTTTGTATGATTTAAAAAGAATTCAGATCAATCGACTACATCCATGCTTATATTTTGTTAGCTAGCCAGAAACTGTCTAGTTACAATACCAAATTCTAAAATAAATGACACTAAGGTGTCGCTTAACCAAAAGTTCTAGAAATAGCCTTAATTCTACTTGTATGGACATATATATAAACTGATATCCAAGAAACGTCGCTGAATAAACATCTTATTGTTAATAATACAAACAAACTACATATGTAACGATTCATTTCTAATATATTTTTGTAGAAGAGAGACGTATATGACTAAAACTTATAGTTAGTTGTGACTTTGTTTTATGGAACAAAAGACTATCGTCCTACATTCTACTCTATTTGTTGAAGCAAACTATATTTGATTATCTTTTACCCTAAAGGGATTATAATAAAGCCTTCTATTCAACTTAACCTAAAACTAAACTCGTGAATCTATGAATAATTACGCGTTTTTTTCGTTTTTCAGTTGGTACTTTAGGCGCTTTGTGTAATTAATAATGGATTACATTTTCCTTAAAGGCCAAGAATGATTTAAGCCAAAAGACAAAAGCGATTTGCTTACAAGCTATATTATATTATACAGTTATATAATTAGAAACTATTAGGGTTTCTAGTTGACTACAGAATCATATAATTATTTATAGTGGAAACGCTATTACTTCGCCTACCGTGCCCATACTTGCCTGGCTTTAAAAATAACAGTTCATCAAACTGCTGACCTTTGTTAGTTCTGGGCGATGCAGCGATGGAATAGATTATATTACATTAATAAGCATTTTAATCTTTCAGCAAAGAATCGCTAACTTTCAAGCTAAGGAAGTGATGACGTTTTACGGTGGTACTTATAATTAATAAATCAGCAGCCCATAACACGCGTCTACGTCCTTCAAGTGGTCACTGGCGACTAGGCGGCGGATCGTAAAAAAATGGCGGCTTAAAGGGTGATACCTGTACCTACTAAAAAATTTAAACCAAATAAGGACATTTAATCATCCCCTTTTTTTCTTCCTCGGCTTTACCTTCTCACTGTCAGTTTGCGACTAATCTAGGCAATGCAAAATGCATAAATTATTTGGAAGCAAACAAAAACGGGGAATTTTATCAACGCGCGTCAGGCATGGCGTCGTAATATCATTGCAGTGTACACAGATATCGTACACATGTTTGTATTTGATTTGAGGCGGTGGACGCTTCGGTCTATCGTCCAATCACAATGCACCCAGTAGGATCAACGAAATTTCGAGAGTTTCTATCATACATTTGTTAGTCACTAAAGATCGAGACCTCAATAGAAAAACCTCGGCGATCGGGGCGACCACTCTGTTTGTACGTTCAGGGCCTACACACGCTGTCGCGAGTGCAAGGAAAGGGCGTAGGAAAATAGGATGAACAACGCTTACTGACACGGATACGTGCTCTTCACACAATGGCTCATGATTGGCGATTATAAGGGACGCAATTATACATTAGAGAGAGTACGCAATAGGTATTGCCATCTCGTTCTGCTGCATAGCTGCGTCCCGTAAAATGGCCCAGGCTGTGTGGGTAGGCCATCATGAAATGAAATGAAATGAAATGAAATACATTTATTTGCATGAATGCAGGTTATAAACAGTTACAGGTAGATAGAAAAAGGTGTTCCATGTACATTCCGCCATATCGTGGCATGCAAATCCACGCTTCGACCCCATAGTTGCACCCGCAGGCGTGCGCCCGCGCTAGCGTATAGAGGGCCTAAGTATTATGTACTCAGTTATATCTAGCCTTAGCTTGTATCTTGCACCACAGCGCTCTAGAGATTTCAACCAATTACAGCGCTCATTTGCATAGGTACAGGACTTTATTTGCGCAATTTGAGCAAGTTAGCTCAATACAGAGAATTCACAGAATAATGTCTTAGACTTCTTTGAGAACGTTTGAAGAGAGCTCAAAGCCGGGAAACAGATATCTTTAAGTGTTAGTACAGAAACTACATTACAGTAAAACTTTAATCTGTGAAAATATGTAAGTAGTTCTATGTCTCTCCGCGTTTCTTCGCTCTCAAGCATAGTAAAATGTATTTACTAAGTAGTACCGTAGGTATTTCTGTCCTGCCAACTATCGAGAATGGGGAAGATAAATTAGAAGCCAAACTCTGTGGTTAAAGATTTATTATGTTGATAAATCTTTGTCGCAGTAGACTACCGATAAAACTATGACAAATTGCAACCAAAAAACCACTGCATCCGTTGTTTTTTTTTTTCAGTTTGTCTAGCGAACGAGCAGTGTGTTGAATCAACTGTGGATATATTATACGGAAACGAATGTGAGAGTAGGCGTTGCAAACATACCTTAAGAATAGATGTAATAAACTAAACAACCCCCCCTACACATACTCACACAAACATGCACGCAAAATTGGAAGAAGGAGACTATGCAAGCGCAGTTTTTGTCGGATGGATAGGGAATTTCGCAACCTCCTAAGGGAGCTCACCGCTGCAAATATATAAATTATTATTAGGATCTTATCCATAGTCATATCCAGGTTTCTAACTTCCTGCGTAGATAGGTAGTAAATTACATGGCCCAGCGGATCACCAGGGCCTATCGCACCACCTCCCACGCAGCGGCCTGCATCCTCGCTGGCACCCCGCCCTGGGAACTGGACGTTGAAGTCCTTGCGGACAGGTACCAGAGGCGGGCGGAGGCAAGAGGGAGAGGGGAGGCCCCAGACCCCGAGGAGGCGGAAAGGGCCGAGAGGACAGCAGCGGAGCGCCTTCACGCCCGATGGAGGGATGCCCTGGAGGATGCCCACTACGGAGTCCGCACTGTAGGGGGCATCCTCCCAATAATGGAGGACTGGCTCAAGAGGAAGGGAGGGACCCTATCTTACAGGGTCACGCAGGTGGTGTCCGGACACGGCTGCTTCGGACACTACCTGCATAGGATAGGGCGGGAGCCAGGTCCCGAATGCCTGGAATGTGGGGCAGATGATGACACGGCCCAGCACACTCTAGAGGAGTGTAATCGCTGGGCCGTGGAAAGGGCGGAAATGGTGGCAGTCACGGGTCTGAGTCTTAGAGGCGATGCTGGGCAGCGAGAGGAAATGGAAGGCCTCCTTCTGCGAACAAGTCATGTTGCAGAAGGAGGCAGCAGAGAGAGAGCGCGAAGAAGCGCTTGACGCGCTTCCGCTCCGACGCAGGCGGCAGGGCCAACGGCGACGCAATTTTGCTCGCCGAGACCTGTAGTGGGGCTTGCGGGTTCGGGACCCGCAATGCATGGCTCTACTCGAGTCGTCGGGGGGGAGACTAAGCGTTTCTAATCTCCCCCCTCCAGTAGTGCGGATGCCCAAGCGCTAAGCTGGGCAGTTCGGGGGGCGCTGTGGTGGAATGTCCAATGACAAATCCCACTGCGCCCCCAAATAAACGACAGCGATGGTGAAACGCCGGAGTGGGGTTTGGGTAGTTGCTTGCTCTTGAAATGGATGGTACGCCTCTAATTTTGTCCATTTCTTCCATTACAACCACGTAAATCTTAAAGAAATAGGTGCTAATGGTCATCATTTGATTGATTGCACTTAGAGTGAATGATTCGCCTCCATTTCTGTCCATTGCTTCCCTTATAACCATGCAAAACTCACAGAAATAAGTCACCATTCAATTGCTTGCACTTAAAGTGTATGATTTGCTTCCATTTCTATCCATTGCTTCCCTTATAACCACGCAAAACTTACAGGAATTGGTGCTAGTGGTCATCCTTTGATTGCTTGCACTTGAAATAGATGATTTCCCTCCATTCCTGTATATTAATTCCCTGATAACCACGCAAAACTTACAGGAATAGATACTAATGGTGGTCATTTGATTGTTTGCACTTGTAGTGGATGATTTGCCTCCATTTCTGTTCATTGCTTGCCAAATAACCATGCAACACTTAGCAATTACTCTGATAATGCATGCTAGGTGCACAGGCCAGCAAATGAATTTCTTGTTATCTCTGCATTTTTAATCGCTTGGGCGCATTTTAAGTCTTCTTTAAAATTATTCGAGTTTACAGTGGCCATACCAACCGGCAGTGCTATGCCAATCCGAGAAGAATAGTAACCTCCCCACGTGGCTACACCTATAAGTTTTTCATTCTTATCATCCACTATAGCATAACCTTCACCAGCAAAATGGTCGTCGCAAGTTACCTTATCGTACCCTTTTTCAAGATCACACGTGTGATAGCATGGTACGAAAAAGTGATCACTCTTAAATGACTGTCTTAAAATGTCCGTGTTGTAAAAATGTTGGCACAAATAAGGGTTAATATTCGCCTCTACGTAATATAAGGTCCAATTTTGGTATTTCTCCTGAAAAGAGTGTGGTGCGAATAAGTAACATTCAAATACTTATCATGTGATGTGATTATTATACTGATATTAGTTGTGGTAAGGCCTTAATGGCTCAGTTATTTGATATTTAGCAATTGCTTTTTGGTGAAGAAGAAAAACACCGCGAGGAAACCGGGCTAATCCCAATAAGGCCTAGTGTAAACTAGGCCCTGTGAATGCTTCTTGGATTGGTCCCTCTGTGTTGGAAGGTCAGATAACATCGTAATATTGGTTGCAGTAATATTTCTGAATGCATTTTAGAGCAGTAACAATATGTGTAGATAAAAATAATTATAGTTGTCACATTATGCCGCACACCGCGCCGTGCGGGTAGTCCATCTGAAAATAGCTTGTCGTAATTACCTTTATATATCCATACACTCTGACTGTATCTTTGAACTCGTCTGCAAACTTTGCAAACCAAAAGAAGTTGTCATCGGTTCTATTGAAAGCCTTGTTGTCACTCTGACTATACAATGCAACAGATTTCCACATCCGTTGCGTGTTATTGACGACTATAAAACCGATGTCGTCAAACATCGTTTTCGTCGGGCTTGAGGGTGTGACAAAGGCTATAGCTTGGAGCCTGTTATCTTCCAACACTACTGTCGTTAAAAACACTTTTGCCCTGAAACGTGTCTTATGTATTTTTTTTTTTTATACTACGACGGTGACAAACAAGCATACGGCCCGCCTGATGGTAAGCGGTCACCGTAGCCTATGGACGCCTGCAACTCCAGGGGTGTTACATGCGCGTTGCCGACCCTTTAAAAACTTTAACACTCCTTTTTTGAAGAACCCCATATTGTAGTCCTTTGGGAAAACAGTGGCAGGGAGCTCATTCCACAGCCGGAGCGTCCGCGGGAGGAAGTTCCTCATAAACCGCACGGTACGAGACCATTTAGGCTCCAGGGTATGCGGGTGAACACCCTGCCGACGGCGAGCGGTGCGGTGGTAGAATGCAGCCGTTGGCATCATATCAAACAATTCCTCAGAGCACAATCCATTGTACAAGCGATAGAATACACATAAGGAGGCGAAGTCTCTCCTTAGACTTAAGGGTTCGATATCGCTCGTGAGTTTGGGATCGTTGACAATTCGGACAGCACGTCTTTGGATCGAGTCAAAGGGGCCCAGCTGGTATCCAGGTGCTCCCGCCCAAAGATGGCAGCAATACTCCATATGGGGCCTGACTTGAGACTTGTATAATAACAGTCTTTGCCCCGGAGAGAAGTATTGCTTAGCTCTATTGAGCACACCGAGCTTTTTGGATGCCAGCTTGGCCTTCCCTTCCAGGTAGCTACGGAATTGGACGTCACTGGAAATGTCAACACCCAGGATCCCAATACTCTCTGACATGGTAAGGACTGTGTCTTGGAATTGTGGGACCACAGTAAATGGGGTTTTTTTAGCGGTGAACGCGCAAACTTGTGTCTTAGTGGGGTTAAATCGGACAAGATTTTCCTGGCCCCACAGTGAGATATCAGAGAGAGCACTCTCGATGTCTGACACAAGCTTTTCACGACTCTCTAACACAACGGGACGAGGGATGTTAGCACGGCCTGTGTAATAGGCATCCCCAGTACTGTCGTCTGCATAACAATGAATATCGCCAATCGACAACATGTCATTGATATGCAGCAAAAACAGCGTTGGGGATAGCGCAGAGCCTTGTGGGACACCAGCATTTATGTCCATGCTATCGGAGCAACTTCCGTCGACAACGGCTCGTATGCATCTGCCGGACAAAAAGCTGGCAATCCATTCGCATAATCCCCCGGGCAGTCCGTAAGATGGTAACTTCGATAGAAGACCCCCATGCCAAACCCGATCGAACGCCTTCGCTATATCCAGGCTGACTGCCAATGCCTCACCTTGACTCTCAATAGCTGAAGCCCAGCGGTGGGTGAGATACACTAGAAGATCACCAGTGGAGCGACCATGGCGAAAGCCATACTGTCGGTCACTGATCAGATCGTGATCCTCTAGGTATCCCAGGAGCTTTGCGTTGATTATGCGCTCCATCACCTTGGAGAGAAGGGAGGTTATAGCGATTGGCCTGTAATTCGACGGGTCTGATCTGTCACCCTTTTTAGGCACAGGGTGCACAAGGGCGGTCTTCCACGAAGACGGCACCTGCCGTTTGTGATATGAGAGCGTGAAAAGGCGCGTGAGCACTGGACACAACTCGGGAGCACACCGCTTGAGCACCACCGCTGGTATGCCGTCTGGCCCGCTCGACTTGTGGACGTCTAATGATAGCAGCTCCCGCCGGACATCAGTTTGCCTGAATATAATGCCGGGCATGGAGAAACCGCACCGAGGGACGGTAGGCGGTGCGGTACTGCCATCATCGTCCATGGTCGAGTTCGAGGCAAAGAGATTGCCCAAGAGATCAGCTTTCTCCTTTGCACTGTGGACCAGATCACCATCAGCATTTCGCAGTGGTGGTAAGGACGACCGACAAAAATTTCCCTCGGCAGCTTTGGCGAGCGACCAGAAGGCACGACTCCCTGAGGGATAGCCCACGAGCTTCTCACCAATTCTGCCGACGAAGTCGAATTTAGCTCTGGCAATGGCTCTTTTACTGGACCTCGAAGCAGCATTTAATTTGCGTTTCACATCAGAAGCGTTAGGATCCTTATCAGTAACGGCCTTGGTCCAAGCCCTGTAGGCAGCTTGCTTATGAATTGTCGCCTCTTTACAGGGCCGGTTAAACCAAGGTCGTTTCTTAGCTCCTGCAGCTATTACTGAGTTGGGAATGAAGCAGTCCATTCCCATTAAGATAGTCTCAGCGACCTCAGCTGCACAGGAGTCAGGATCATCTGATGCGAAACACAGCCGCTTCCACGGGTACGATGCATAGAACTCACGCAATCCATCCCAATCTGCTGACCTATAGTGCCATACGCGTCGCGAGCTAGTAGGCCGAGGTGGATCAGGCCGCGCGCAAGGTGGCAATGTCCGGACAAGACAGTGATCGGACGAGCCGAGAGGTGCGTTCACTGAGACAGAGTATCCGTCCGGACGAGAGGTCAGCAGAAGGTCCAGTAAAGAGCTCGTATGGTCCTCGATGTCTGGAATTCTCGTGGGAGAAGTAACCAGTTGCGAGAGACCATAGGCCAGAGAAAATTCGAGAGCAGACCTCCCCGCGTGGTCAGTGGACCGGGAACCAAGCCACTCCACGTGGTGGGCATTGAAGTCCCCCAAGATTACCAACTCCGCGGATGGGTACTGCTCAAGAACTTTGTCGGACGTCACTTGTAAGTGCTCAAAGAGCCGAGTTGTGTCCGTGTCCCCGCTATGGGACCTGTATAGGCACGCGTAGATACGAGTGTGGCCGCCGTAGTCCACACGCACCCACAGCACTGACAGATCCCTGTCTTCATAGGCATTGAGACGGCGACAGCAGACATCATGCCGAGCATACATGCATACCCCAGCTCGCCGCAAGAACTTATGTTCGAGCATATAGCCGGGGCATAACAGGTATGATGTATCAGCTGGGCAAGATATCTGGGTCTCTGTGAGGAACAGTAGGGTCGGCTGCGCAGTCTCCAGGTGGTGGTGTACTGCGTTTAAATTGGAGTGAAGTCCCCTGATGTTGCAGAAGTCGACTTGTGTGGAAGGGGACGCCGCTGATGAACTATTCCTTTTTTGTTTTTCGGCCATATTTAGGGAGTGTGTTAAGAAAAAAAGGAGGATTCGCTGTGTATATTGTTCGATCCATCGTAAATGTGAAAGAATGCTAGATTATCAATATTGCATTGATCAACTAACCCAAAGTGGTATTATAATAGTTCATATCCTAAGATTGAAGGTAGAGATTAGATTCGAATCGTAGTTATATTGCAGCCTAAAATAGTGCAGAATTCTGCACAAGCACATTTTTATTCAAAAGTTATTGCAGGCTTTAAGGATATTTATTACTTCACTTACGCTTATCTGCCTAGTAAGTTTATTTACTTCCTCGCAAATGTGATGAAAAGCATTGTATGTAAAGCTCTTAAAAGTAAATTCGTCATAAACCTGTAAAAACTTTATATCAATAATTAATTCTCAGCATTCTGATACCAGTCGCTATCATGGTTCGCGGTCGCCAGTCGAGAACCTTACCGCCCCATCGGACATCAAAAACTCAATATATTATAACTTACTGGTAGATACATCTTGCGGCAGTGACAAATATCCTTTCGTCTATAGCGGTCGCAGTGCATAGGTAAATGAAATCATCGTCCAAATCCGTGGAATGCATCACGCGACCAATAAAGGGTTGACCCCAATCGCTCTTTGTCAATGCCTTCGTTAATTTAGTTATATCTTTGGATCTTAACTTAGAAAAAACTAAAAAACGAATTTATCAGTTGTTATACTATTGGTGGCCTTGGCATGTCATAATTATGGCTTGATAAGTGCAACAAAAGTTTAGGTCACTTTTTTCTCAAGTAAATAAAAAAAACAAATCTAAAGGGAAAAAGATACCCCTTTAATACATTTTTAATTACGGCTAATGCCCTAGAAAGCCAAGCAAGTATACTAAATGCCTTCTCCCATTACCAGCGGCGTAGCGAGGGATAATGGCGCCTGGGGTCGCAATCAAATTTGCACTCCGCTCCCCCTCCCGGCGACACGAATTCGAAACATTTGCCAACCCTTTGCCGTTGAACAAATATCGTATTTGCCGCCCCCTAGCATCTGGTACCCAGGGCCACGGTGCCTATAGCCTCGTCTCCTCTCTTTACGCCTCTGCCCGTTACCGTCCACTTTCTTGCAGGCCTACCAAGAACATCGAAACTTGACATTGACGGAAAATCATCTCTGTCACTCCAGTGACGGAAGACACAATTTTTCGAACGTTCGAGTTTCGTGGTACTAGACTACTGGTGCTGGTACCACGAAAATCGAACGATTGCGGATTTGTATCTCCATCTCTGTCACACTTGCATTTCGATGTTTGTGGTAGGCCTGCTGTTCACATTCTCGTTTCTGTACCAGTCGTTCCTAGTCCAATTCCCGTTACGCCCCTTATAACATTTTAGTCACAGAATCTACAAATTAGTCACTACTGTGAAGATTTTTGCATCTTAAAGATTCTCTTCATGCACACGGTCATCGTAAATTTGAAATTTAGTATCTGCATCTTTTTTTCTCGATAAGCAATCGATGGTGAGCAGATATTTTTCAAATAAAGTTGTACTAAGAAAGGTTTTTCGAAATTAAACCTTAACGTGCGTGGCGGAAACTACAATGATGTATAATCAGAAAGAGGTTGAGGAGATGAGGAAATATGAGATATGGCCAGTTTGCAGTGTATATGTATTCGGAAATGAGAGAATTTCCAAGCAAGTTAAGAAAATAGAAAAGCACGATACTTACCACTCAGAATCAAAGAGGGATTTTCTGGAAGATGTTTGGGTTTAGTGCCTTCGCAATAATCAAGGCACGACAGCAGAAATGGTACAAAAACCTGGAAGACGTGCATTTCTGTTCAACTTGTGAACGCTATTAAAGGTTAGTGTTTAATCGAAATAAAACGTATAGGTATTTTATGGCGTCCGGATTGCGAAACTAAATCAATCTTACCAAGATTGTTAATATTTGTACAGTCACGTCTATAATTTACTTCGGAAGTTATTGCTGGAGTAGAAGTTTCAAAATTGAATACATGTGAGTGATATATATGGTCAACACCTTAGTTTTGCCCATAATCGATTATGGTGATGTGTGTTATCCGGACTTGAACGAGGAACTTCTGGATAAGCTGGATCGCCTTCTTAACAACTGTATCCGTTTCATCTTCTGTCTTCGGAAATATGATCATGTGTCTTCCTTCCGTTCTCAGCTTGGCTGGCTTCCTATTCGTCAGCGACGTAATATTCGCATGCTTTGTACACTCTTTTCTATTCTCAATGACCCGCATTCTCTCACATACCTCAAGTCTTTATTTCATTATTACGGCGTGTCTCGTGATCGTCAACTTCGTTCTTCTGGAAAGTTGTCCCTTTCCATCCCTGTCCACCACACTGGTTTTATGTCAAACTCCTTCTCTGTTACAGTGGCGCGCCTGTGGAACACCCTTCCCCTTAATGTCAAGGAATCACCTAGCAAATGTGCCTTTAAAATTTCTGTCCGTGCTCTTATTGCTAGCAGATTGAAAGTTTAGAGTTTATTTTCGATGAATCTCGTATTTATCTATATATATGTATGTATGTATTTATGTATATATATATACCTAAATGTATTTATGTTTATATAATGTATTTACTGTATATGTAATTAATATTTATAGATTGACTTGTTCTTACTATTTCGGTTTTGACTATTAGTAGCACCGCCCACAAATTTTCTGTTTTGCCTTAATGTTGACTGGTAGAGAATGCCTTCTGGCATTAAGTCCGCCTTTTGTACGTTAAGGTTTTCTTTTGTGCAATAAAGGTTAAATAAATAAATAAATATATTTATGATGCCGACACGTGGAAGGAAATTTATGGGTAAATTGCAAAAAAAGTATACGCAACATAATGAAATATTCACAAAAAAGTGACACAAAAAAGCAGAAAATATCACAATGGACATTAGGTATCACCATGTGTTTCATCTCATGTACACGAAAGAAGACAAATAATTCCTGTATTTGTGAATTCTATGCATATAGTCAACTAATTTATCTACTGTATTATGTAAAAATACTGAGAAAAAACAATAAGCTTCCTGCTTTAATGTCGGGACAGCCTGGCTTTTGGAACTCCTACCAAGCTGTCAACGGGCTTTTCGACCGAAGTGTATAAGTGTATATGTGTTGTGTATATGTATAGTGTAACTGTCCATAGAACCTCTCACCTCACACCTAAAACTTCTGCTTTTGTTGACGCTATGCTGCCGTCTTCCTTTTTCAACTTTGTCAGCTGGCTTTGCCCAATAGACTTGACTTTTGCGAACACTTTGGAGCCATGGTTTCGCTCAATAGTCTTTTTAGACGAGACTTTTTAAAGAGACGCGGGTCATGTCATGTCGCAAGGACTTAGATATACGTCTGTTGAGCTGCTTATATGACTTAGCGTCATCCGGACACTGCAGCTGTGGTGAGCGTCTTTTAGCCATGAGTTTTAAGGTTTATCTACCTAAGGTATGTCTATCTTTACGGCGGGGCCTAAAAAACTTAGACCATGTGGACAGTTTCCACTAGCCCGTCGTTAATCTCGTCCACTGAAACCAAGTTCTCTATAGGCAAGAAAAGCGGTTAGAGAGCTCGAATCGAAAGCTTTCCGGGTTTTGAATATAGGCTCGAGTGGGTCGGAGCGTAGTACTCATCAGGCTGGACCTTTCAAGTTTAACATTTATATTCAGTGAGCCCTTGAGTGGCTTCTTATATGGCTAAAATTCGAAATCTGGCAAGGCTCAACAATCCCTGCTCGCGACTGTACATACGTCAATATGCTTACGCTTTTGTACCTCTATAAGTTTATAACTAGAAATACTAAAATCGTATAAGAGGTGAGTTTAGTTTACCTTCGACGTTTGATACAGATATGAATATTGAATATTCATTGAACTGAGTAATCATTTCCTTTTAATTGGGTCGGAGCTAATAGAAATGAAAAGGAACATAAAATATATTCGTTAGCAATATTTAACATTTGGTTAGACTAAAACTATGATAGTGCTACGAGTACGAGGGGTGCCTTTTAAGTTCTGTCGTTTGGAAACCTCCCGTGATTATTAAAGCGTCGAAAATATGGAACACCCGCCTTACAGTCCAGACTTAAGCCCTAATGATTTCTTTACTTTACCAAAAATCAAACAACGACTTCGTGATCAACGGTACCAGACGCCTGAAGAAGCGGTTGAGGCATACAAAACCGCCATTTTGGAGACCCCGACTTTAGAAAATTGTTTCGAAAATTGGTTCGATCGAATGAAAAAGTGCATTACGTATCACGGTGACTACTTTGAAAAGCAATAAATACCATTTAATTTTAACTATAAAAAAAATCGACTAAATTACGTGAGTGACCCGTTTTAAATATTATTTAATACCATTTAACACTTAAATTGTCTTTACTTTTTCCAAACGACACAACTTAAAAGCACCCCTCGTAATCTACTTTGAATATGGCACTTTTCTGTTCAAGGACTACACATTTTTACGTTTTCGGGCATTAACTAGTGGCATCGTGGTGTTAGTATGATGGTGTTTTCAGTTATTAAAGGTTTTGTTAATTTCCTCTTAGTTGGTGTGAAAAGCAGTATGTGTCACACATTAAGCAGTATGTTTGTATTAATTCTACTCCTGGTTACCGGCTATCTATTCCTGGGTTGTGTATGTAAGTGGGCCTTATAGAACCTTCTAAGGGTTAGTTTTATTTTTAAGCATAAACATCTACGGAGAATACGAAGTGTTTTATAAAGAAAAGGAAAGGTGGATAAACTTATGGCCTCGAGCGAGACTCGAACTCGGACTCTGGGCCCACCGTTGTACCAACTGAGCTACCGAGACACACCTGGTGTGAATTTATCTACTATACAGGGTGTAGAGAGATAGAGATAGAGATGCATTTACTGTCAGAAACTGTGTACAAGTAGGTCTTATATATTACATCATTTTAAAAAAACCGACTTCATTTGTTTCCCGGTAAAAGTGAAATTTTGAATTTGTTTGAGTTAGCCCGTTTAGTTCACAAATATCCAATACACCGCACGTGTACGATTGAGAATTGAGGAGCTTTCTTAATGTCCCAGGGCTTCCATCATTACATGTGAAGTATAATCAAACGGAACTCTCTTATAGACCTTTAAAACAAACAAAATAACAATGTGTTAAATTGGATGACAGACTGTAAATTATTGAGCAGTTTTATTATGCCATCCCTGATTATCAACATCAGGTCAACTCCAGCAAAATGATGGCCACAGAAAGAAAATGCCTAAGCTAATTATGAACACCCTCTAATCACAATGAACGTGCCGTTCAAATTTGAGGAGTTCTCTGAATTCTTCAAGAACTCCATCATCAGAATAGAAATCAAATCAAAAATATGAATGTCACAACTAGGATAATAAGTACGAATTGAGAACCTCCTCCTTTAGAAATATTGAAGTCGGTTGAAAAAGGTCCAACAGTTTGCCCATTCCGAGCGTACAATGATAAAGACAAACACAAACACACAGATAACATTAGTACCTAAGTAAATGAATACATCATAATCTCAAGTATTCTTATTCATTCAAATTATAGAAACACTTGTCTATTAGCCACCTCTTGAGCATTTACAACCGGCAATAATTTCTGGGTATGATAGGCTGTTTACATGAAAATAGGGCGAGTTGATCGGGAGATTCGGGCGACACATTGTAGCAAAACACCCATTTATTATCTGAATCTAATTGTTCCTTCATACTTTTCGGCCTTAGGACCGTCAAAAATACCGATTTTTACGTTATTGAGAAGAAGGAAACAAACTTTTTTGCATTTATCTTTAAAAAAGTATGTCGGCGTAAGTATTTAATAAATTTTAATCTAAAATGTACAACGGTTGTCAGTATCAGCCTAATTGTCAGTATAAGTCTTTCAGTTTCAATAAGACAGTTTCGATAAGATCATTTCTGCATAAATATGTTATGAAAATAGGTAACCTGGAATGGCGAAACGCAAAAACTCGGGAAGATAAAAATAATAGTCGTTCCCAGATTTTACCCACATTTTCAATTCAAATTTTCAAAATTATTTTTTTGGCAATTAATAGCTTATTTCCAATTAGAATACGCTATCGCCAGATATAAGGTTACCTAATAACATTAGGCACCTAATCCATACAAGGCAAAGGCTTTCTAATTTGTATTGATATTTAAGTTCAAATATCGCTTGAATAAATAGTCCCAACAAAAATCATCCAAATTACCATTTTACTGATTTATAACTACATTTCACATAACCTTTAACACCCAATAAATCAACCCAAATAAAGCTACACAATACGTATGTTAGTCATAACGAATGGCTGTAGCTTGTAAACATATTGCCCGCCGCTCACATTTATCAAGCCGTATTTGGCGGCCATTGTGGTCAATTATTAATTTTTGCTCCACGGTGGCGGTACAAATCTGGTAGATGGATTGTTCAGTCTGTCCTTAGTAGGAGTTATAGTAGCGAATGAAGAGTCTACATGCTCGAGCAAAAGAGAGCGGGATAGATCTTATCGCAAGAGTACGCGTAAAATGGAAGGGCGATAGTAGGCGGGCGCGTCAAAATAAAACGCGTAATCAGATTATTGATTGCAACTAAACTACAATTATTATAGATAAAAGCTTTTACCAGATTTAAGAACTAGTTATTCTCAACTATTTAAGTAAGAATCATGTTTATGAATATACGATTTTAAGCTAACCTGTTCATTTACATTATAATTAGGTATTATTTAAAACGAGATATTTACCATGTATATCTGCAGTTTGGTGAAACTTAGATTATAGGTACATTACATTATACATTGTGTTTTGATAAACAAATTTAAAAAAAAAGTTTTTCCGAGCTCCTGATATTTCGGCACTGTTACAAGTGCCATGTTCACGGTGTAACTGATTTGCTGCGAGTTTTTTTATTTTTATTTGTGGTCTACCCATACCCCGTAGCGATCTACCCGCTTACGGGTTCGTTTAATTTGCGCGGTGTCACTACCGCTACTAGCGTCTACTTTCTCACTTAGAACTCGATAACGTTCACGACACACGACACTTACAGTATCGACTGGTGCATTCCCTACCGAACCAATAACTTTAGGATTTTTGAATTTTCGAATCACTGGATGCCAGACCCTCGACAGTTGAAACCCGTCTTCTCGGTTGAAATTCTTGTATTTTAGGATTTCTATAGCTTTTTTAACCATCCTAGGTATGTAATTCTTCGAGAAAACTGAAGTCTGTTATCAACCTACCTTACAGAATAAGAAATAGTATACTAAAGTACAGAAGCTTCTCTTTCCTACATTTACCACCTTACCTTTTCCCGCAGATTCCTATACATAGTTTATAGATAACGATATATTCCACGATGTCCAACGATACATTTTGTAGCAAAACTGTATTTCATTTCATAAAATTGGAATTGATACTGGAACAAAGTGAGTTTTACTCAAATGTCCAATATTGCCGACTCTTAAAAATATATAGACAAAATGTGCGAGTAGACCCTTCTAAGTAAGAGCATGGTTAATAAGCCTGGCTGGCGCAGTAAATATCATAAAACCAATAACCGAGCTTTAGGTACTCGCTTATATTATTCATCAGGACAACCCTTTTATAGAGTAGCAAAGTTAGCTAAAGCAAAAGATACACACGACAATTGAAAAACGTGATCATTTTTGAAATCCCAAGTACACCCAGACGAATACCCACTTAATGATACGTGAATTTCCAGCGGATATGCTCAAACGTAAATGGCCGGCTTATGATAAAAAATAAATGCCATAAAAATGGATAGGCGGGCGGCGGGCACTAATACAAGAAACGTAATTAATTTATATATCGCTGGCCTATTCGTTAATATGATTCCATACCTATTTAATGAATAAAATAAATGAATACCCAATAAACACTTTGAACTTTCGCGTTTTATTCACATTATTATGAACATACAACGGGTCGATGCGCCGATGTTGTGAGTGTTGTGTGTCGTACCGATAACATTTAGTAAAAGGGTAAACCTTCTACCTACCGACGCGTTTAATGTGACTTTCCACCGGGTACGTAAACATTTATAGCAAGATCGCCGTTGACACTTCGCTGATTCATCAGTCAGGAGACCAGGACACATGAAACTGTGTCGAAACGTCTAATATTAAGGTAAATTAACTTCATTCGCGATAGACTCGTTCTATGTTCATAATAGTACCCAATCAGCCGAAAAAACCGACGCCATCAAAGTCTTGTTCGGAACGTGAAGTTTTGTTAAGTGCCAACATCCTATAAAGTTTAGCAGTGTTTAAGATTTATGGTTTGTATCATCATCAACGCAAAATTGTTCGTTTTGTCATTCTGGCCCACATCTTTTGACGTTTTGTTCTGCTTTAGGAAGGAACCAAAGGAAGAAATTAAGAATGGAGAAGGAAGGAAGGATTAAAGAAGTTAGTCATTATAAATTGAAAGAGAAAGTGACCGAGGCGAGGTGAGCAGGGCTGGAAACGAAAGTTAGTCATATTCGTACTGATTTAAATATTCTTCTGTGGAGCCTCGTTACAAAAGGGAAGGGCGGTAAACGAATTTGCGCGACCTTTCATTTGCAAAGTGTGAAGGAAGCTTTTAGTACTTACGTAACGCATTTCCTTCTGGTACTTAGATTTCCAATAAAAATGTGTAATTGTGATTGTTTTCAGTAAAAGGTACTATTTCTTCGGTTGCTTCGACGTTATCAACGGTATTAACAATCAATAAAGTGGTGCTTTTACGAACAACAATACGGCGTTAAGGGGCAATTTCAGAAAAAAAGTGCACCATATTAAAGAAAATGGGCCTCGATTTTCCATACAAAAAAAAACAGTTTCGTTACGGCCCATACAAGATGTATGAAAAATGCGTTACGAAACTGACCAAAAAAAGGGAAACTCTTTCTTTTTTTAAATCACTGGTACTGGTTATAAAAACCCAAAATTTTCTTTATTTTCGAGAATTTTAAAGAAGTCATGGTAAGGCCCCTGTTTCATGTGCCCTGCCTACCCTTTTGGGAATACATGGCTTTTACGTATTTAGAACTGCCGCCCTTGTAAATCCAAACTGCTTCCAGAAATGTCGGTTATGTCAGTTTAGAACCGTGACCTTTGAGAATAGGCCACATTTCTGAAGGCACGACTCTGAAAAACTAGGGTCCCATAGAATAGTGACTCTTAATAGTTTGTCTTTTTTTATATTAGGTATGACACCTATTTTCAATTTTTTTTTAAGAAAACTTTTTTGTATGGGGCAGGACGTACTTATATACCGTGAGCGTTTATAACCCGAAAGATTTTCAGGCATTCAGAGACTATAATGTCATATGTAAATATATGGATTTGGCTTAGTTTCAGAAATAATTACGTTTTTATCTAAAATTGTTTCTTATCATAACTCGTGCAAAATAGCATTTCTGACTGCAGTCAGTTTTAGTTTTGACTTACTTATAAAGTAGTTTATAAAAAAAAATTAAACCTCTACACCAAAAAATTATTAAAAAGTTCAAAACTCTTTTTTGTTTGTCTTTTTACAGGCCAAGAATGACAAAGAAGTTTTTTTGTTTAAGAAATTACAAACGTCATACTTATATTAAAAAGAAACAAACGTTGGCGAATTTCTCGAGTATAATGCATTTTGATTTGTTTCAACAAAAACGTTGTATTTTTTCTTTGTTTTTCTGATCGTACCACAATTCTGTTTACCGTCTTAAACCAATCATCCGCATTTTTGTACATAATAATGAAGATAGCACTTATAATGTAAAGTAATGTAATGTTACACAGTTAAGTATCGTTACCTAAGCGTTGAAAATTTCCTAGGACTAGCTCTGCGCTAGCAAGCCTTTGTTATATTCCCAACGTTCATGTGTGCTTTGTATTTAATTTAATTAGATTTCCAGGTATTCCTGCCGGTGCAGAGTTCTCTTAATAGTGAAATTAATTACTAAGATTATTAAGTGACTTGAAAAGAGAAATTTCCTCTGATTTTATAACGCGAAGTGCTATTTATTTAATGAATATATAAGGTAGACGGCCTAATGAATGACACTGACCCAGTGGATGCTTTTTTGCAGTTCATTTGAAAAAATAAAGATATCGCTATATAATAAAGATATAACCAAAAATAGACAGCTTCTGACAATTGCGAATTGTGTTCAAAAACTTCCATAGATACCGTAACTAGGTGTTTCTAGTGAATCTGGTAAGAACTTGTACCTGTTTGTGACTTTCACAGTCAAGATCATAACCACAATTATGTGTGTTTTTAGTAATTGATTTTTGGGAACTGTTAAATAATTTATTAAACTATTGATATTGCATGTTTGTATCTAATTAAATTGATTAAACTAATATTTTCGAGGCCGCATGACGGGTAGAGGGATTTTGCCTGTCATTCCCTGGTACAATTTCAGAGGTAGCAGAAAACTGAAAAAGTAAGACAATGGTAAAGATATAATATACATTTTATGGTCCGCATAGCATGTAGAAAGAAGTGGTTTACATATTTACACAAGCATTTTCCCTCCTTAAAGTGTCATCCTTACCTTAAATGATTTACTGTTTAAGTTCGTAATTGTGATTGAAGATCTACTTTAAATACTATTTTGTCTGTTTTTCAGGTAAGTGTCATGTACAAGCAATATCGATGAAATATAACTTAGTAAGTACTTACCTAAAACATTATTAATTGTGATGAAAAGGTTCCATTCTTTACAAAACCAGAGTTTTATTCTCCTTATTTCATTTCTCTACGCATTTATTTTTAAAAAACTGCATGAATGCACCATATTCAAAATACGTCGTATGAAAGTAGCAACATATCGCTAATCTACTTGCATTCGTACATACTGTTCACCGAACAAAGAAGCATTGTAAACAACTGATACATATACATACATCCTGTATTTTTAATATTACATCAAGGTAGTTTTAAGTTTTTAAGCTAACATGGTCATTTAATATCGGGAGCTCATTAAAACAAATGTACATGGTAAATATCTCGTTTTAAATAGTAATTATAGTTTTAAGTTAAACATAATTAACAAACGGGTCTAACGCGAATTAACTTATTTACCTTTTTTACCGACGTTTCGACACAGGTTTCACTGGTCATGGTCGCGGCTAACTGATGTTCCAGCAAAATGTCAAAACAGAGATTTGTGTAACTACCCAACGAAAAGTCTATATAGAAATCTGGGGTAAACATACAATTTTAAACTACCCACAAAACATATGTTAATTATTGTCAATAGTCCGATACACGACACTCACAATATCCCCGCGCACATCCGAAGATATATCCCGTGGCTGCAACTTCTGGATCACTGGTCCCCAAGTTGGTGATAAGTTAAAACCATCCTCCCTATTAAAATTTCTAGACTTATTATGATATTAAAAAAAGTAAAAACTTAAAGGGAATTGAAAACTAATTTTTACGCGGGCCTTACACAGGCAGGTAACATTTCTTAAATTTTTGGGGCAAAAATGAGAAAATCCTGATAAACTTGTAGGCGAAACTTTCAACGTTTTGTCCACAGACATGACGGTTTTTTTAAATCAGTTTGACCCTAATATATATTTTTTTATATCACATCTCAATTCTTGTAGGACAACATTCACACGCTGTATACTTTTAAAATATGAGTGTAAAATAGTAATGTGGCCCCATATCGCGCACAAAGCATCGCGGGGGGTCTGTACCCTAATGCCGAGGTTTATCTTTAAAAAATGAATAGCCAGAACAATGAACCACAAACAAAAAAAAAACAATGGCCTCGCGTTTTTGATGTGTAGGTGTTGATTTATATGGTTTACACTTTTTTCTTAATTTGTGTAGATTTCACGCGTTTTGTTATGAAGTTTGACGTCTGTATTAAGATTCTATTTTTAAATGGTTGGACTTGACTTGACACGGCTTTATCATTGAAGGCAGAACTTTGAAATTAAAATTTAAGTAGGTACGTCTCAAATAACTCCACTGAAAGAGATTTTTTGTAATTTAACCCCGAAAGGGGTGAAAAGGGTGAAAGTTTTAGTGATAACACAGTAAAACTCGTGAGTTAACCCGGAGTTAAGCTGTCAAATACCATACAAATAGCACTTAACTCCGGTTATATGGCTAACCCCGGGTGGTGCAATGGGCTCTTAACATGATTATGTATGTTAGTGAACAAAAAAAAATTTTTTTTTTTCGTTTATGGAGTTCCATGACTATTCCGATGTAATAATAAATCTTCCGTTAGAAGTATTCTGTCTAAACAAATTAACTTATGATAAATGAATGCTAGTTCGCCTTTGTATTATGGTTTTTCGATTCGTTTTGTGTAATATTGATGATTGGAATTGGAGGGCTCAGTTGGAGTGTTCGTTTATTGACCGAGCAATCGCGCAGTGTGAGCGAAGCACCATTTGTACCCATGCTAAGACGGATATTTTAGCATAGGTACGAATGGTGTCGTGTGTTTGTCTCGCGGCTTTTCTTAGTGCTTTAAAACGTTACAAAAACTTTAGTATTCAAATTAATATGCGCAGCATTACCTATGTAAAAATTATTCATAACTTAAGTTACTTTGGGCTTGTACGCAAATCTCGCGAGATTCGAAAGTGGGGGGAGGGGGTCACGAAAAACTCACGAGAAATCTGCGGGGCGAGGGCGGGGGCAGGGGGGAAGGGAGACCTCACGTGTATTTTACTATATGGAACAGAAAAAAATAAAACCTAAATCATCACTTTACACTTCTAAATAGGGAGTGTATCTTACGAAATTTTGGAATGCGTGGCTTTATTTTTTAGTAGAAATTATGAATTAAGCAATATTTACTAATACCATACAGACTACTTCTTTTGAAATTAGGTCGAGTGAAAATAATACACGTGAGGTTATGTGAGGCAGGTGGTTTGAACTCGCATCTCACCACCAATGGGGGGTCAAAAAATAGCACGAGCCCTTCTACGAGGTTAGTGTAAAAACAAACTAGACTACATCAGTAATGGACAAGGGGCCAGTAGTGTAAAATCTGTCTTATTATGGGGAAATAAGGTTCATGCATTTATTTTGTGTCCATTAATTGATAACCATATTATATTTGAATAAAGAATGAAGTGTCAATCACTGGTGCCTGTCAGCTTAAAGTGTCCATAATTGGTGCCGTCAGCACCACCCATAACATTTAAAAACAAAATGCCATAAAATATTAAAATTACTAAACTAAATTTCTCAGAGAGAAAGGAAAACTGGGATAATTCATGTCCTCGGGCGGGACTCGAACCCGCAACTGAGATTCCAGCGCATCGCTCTTCCAACTACCAAGACCACACCCATGGCCCCTCCATCTTACCCCTTCGTATGCGCCTTAGGGGGGCACTTAGCAACATCTACCGTAAGAAAGTATTTCTTTATCGACAAGTGGAGTCTCAAGTTATATTGAGAATTCACCACTAACAATGTGCTACCCCATATTAGGTAACTGGCTGATTATAAAACTATTCGGGTTATCAACCGAGCGACCCAACTCGACAAATCCAGATCGTGTCATAATTTAAATGCCCCGAGGACTAAGTAAACTGTCGCAGTAAGCCCAATAATCACCCTCTATTAGGAAATTTGGCTAAAAGGGACGAGATAAATTAACATCAATTTATGGGCTAGTTTTAGTTTTAGTTCAATTTAATTTAGTTAAGGGCAGTGTGTGGAGTAAGTACTTTATTGTCGAAAGGCGTACGTGTAGGCGTACCGAGAAGATAATGTTAAATTACATATTGGCTGTGTGTCCTACTTTGTAACATAGGTATCTAATTTTAGTTGTTTTAAGTAAGGTATTTGAAATGGGTAAATTTTAATTGAAAACGTTATTTTGCGACCTTTCCCTGTATGAAGGTAAATGTATTAAAGAAAGAAAGGAAAAGTAGAGTAACTTATGGCCTCAAGACTCGAAATCGCGACAGAGACACACGCCCATCGCTCTGCCAACTGAGCTACCGAGACACACCCGATGACCCCCCGAATTTTCCCATCATATCCCTCGTATGTGCCTTTGGGAGCGCTTAGCAACATCTACCGTACCTAATTGTATTTTCGATGTTTTTATGTGAAAAAAAAATCGTGTAGCCGCATTATTTTTTAATAACCTATCAGACAGACTTAATAGATTTTATAGGTGTCTAGATTAGTACGGAATAGCCTGACCAAATTCTATGCCACTCAGAAATAACTAGGGTGGCGGCATTAGTTATGGACAAGGGAGTAGTGTAAGTCAATAAGCATAACATTAAAGCATTTGCATGTACAAACATTTACAATATACGAGTATAGTGACAATATGTTAAGGCATAATCTGATGCTGATAATTCAACAGCCAAAACCTGGGTAAACAATATTAAAATAAATGTACTGTACTAAGTAATATGGCAAGAGATGTCTTAATATTTAAAAATAAATTAAGTTTGGAGATTTAAAAGGTCCTCAACGTCAAAATAAAATACGAATAGGATTTGGAGATGTAAAGGCTCCCCAAGTGACAAAATAAAGTCTGGAGATGTAAAAGGGGACCTTTTACGTCGTTTTGTCAAAAAATAATACTAATAGGATTTAGAGGTGTAAAGGCTCTCCATGCGTCAAAATATAATATCTTCAGACTAGTCATCAGACTGTTAAGTAAACAGTCTAAAAACTAATGCTACATTATACATAACTAGTAGGTATCCAACAAGTCAAAATTATAGAATCCAACAAAGATGTAAAGTCTAGGTATAGTTAATAATATGTATATTAAATTTGGAGATATAGAAGGTCCCCATGGTCAGATAATTAAGAATTAAGTGTCCATCACTAGTGCCTATCAGCTTAAAATGTTCATAATTGGTGCCGTCACCCTATTAAGATTCATGTCCATGGTTAAAACTCATGAATGAAGTATGGAAGCTCAGTTTTATCAGAACTAAAACAGATTATTTGTGTAGGCCCCTCGGCATATCATTAGGGGCTTCAGAATATCAACTTCCAAACTAAAGTGGGATAGTTCCGCAAAAGTTCTTATAGGTTTATGTGTTTAGGGCAAACAGGAGCTTAGGCGACATTCATTTATTACGTAAGGCAGTTGGACAACGGAACTGAAAGCAACAATTTTAAATGAGTTTGTTTTTTTGCCCTTGTAAGTCTTGTGAGATGTGTTTCAAGTTCAGTCGCGGGTCCAGATTCTGGCGGCTCGCACCAATGAGTATTTCGGAACTAAAGAGATATCATTTGATATTTACCAATCGCTTTTCGGTGAAGGAAAACATCGTGAGGAAACCGGAGTAATCCCAATAAGGGCTGGTTTACCCTGGGTTGGAAAGTCAGTGGATTTCGTAAAACTAGTGCGTACGCCAAAGCTTGGGATACGTTGCCAAAGCGGACTCCAGGCTCCCTAAATGAGCCGTGGCATAACCCGGGAAAACGCTAGGAAGAAGAAGAGAGTGAGTCTTGTAACCTAGTTGTGGTGGTCGGCCTTAATATTTGGATGTCTTGAACTCCTTGGTTCGTCCCAATGAGTTGTCAGAACGTATGTACAAAATATCAGTTGTTATTTACCAATTGCTTATATGTGAAGAAACAATGTGAGGAACTCTGAGGCTTTCTATGATCTTTTGTGTGAACATTTTGAGACGTGTTTGGTTTTATTTATACACTTGTGGCCTAGTGGAGACCGTCGGCCTTTTAACCCGCAGGTCGCGGTCTCAAACCCTAGCTTGTCCTAATGAGATGTCGGAACGTACGTACAAAATATCAGTTCATATTTACCAGTTGATTTTCGGTGAACAAACGATCTAACGTAAAACTATTGACTCCCTCCATGTAAAAAAAATAGGAGGTACGTAAAAAGTGGACGGCCCTTATGCATAGTTTATAATTCCTTCGTACTGGAATGAAATTTGTTTGTCCGGTGTTTTATCATAATTTGTGCTTGTTTTGAGTAAATGGTACTACTTTAAATAACCTGATATATGACCAATTGAAATAATAATATGTCAATGTCATCATTTATAATGCATTTTGTTTAATGAAGTCACGTAGTTTCCGTATTTCATTCGAATATTAAAATGGAAGCATTATTTTTTAAAAATCTTGGAGTGCTTGAAAAAACATGAATAAAAATATTGTGCAGTGAAGATAAAATCGAAGAAATACAATGTGGTCATACATTTAGGTAGTAGAAACCACCAAGAAGAGGAAGAAGGTACACACATTTAGATTTTTATTTAAAAGATTAACCAGATTTACAAGTGAAAGATAACAAAGTTAACAAAAGCAATAGAGAAGAAGGTTCAGATAGATTATCTTTATCTCTATATTTCATTAATTACATTTATGGATAAGGACAAAAATATATACCGGCCGGGCCCCATAACAGGAGCAAAAATTTTAATCGAAGGTTGGAATCCTCAAAGCTAATAACAATACAATACAATACAAATACTCCTTATTGCACACCTCAAATGAATCAAATACAGAGAATACACTAACTATACCATATAACTTTAGTTCAACAACATTTAAAAATTATGTACTCTGTAGGTTTTTACTTTTTCAAACTAAATAGTATTTTCAATGTGCGGGAACTAGGATCGATCGCCTTTAGTTTTGTGTCGGTACGGACTCATGGGCTGTGCAACTATCCCGCGGCCGGTGCCCGCCGCCGCCAGTATTATTACTCGTGACGTATGTTACATATGACTCACACTAGCACGGGACGAGACGGGACGGGACGGGGCGGGACGGGAAAATCTGTCAATTTCTATAGAAAGAATCACGTGATAGCTCGGAGCCATCGGATGTCACGTGACGCTTTACTATAGAAATTGACAGATTTTGAATATAGTATACTCGATTTTCGTTCACGTCACGAGTAATAATATCTATAAGCTAGTCATTAAAGTTGTGTCTGAGCCGAGTTTTAGTTATAATCCCAACTAAGTCTTGGGCTAATACATTCGAGATTAATTGCCTCTAAGAGCTGTTAGTTCATACTAATAATAACACCTTTTAAAATTATTCGGTGCGTAAACCTCACAAGAAAGCATACTATTTCGGTACGTAAACATACTATCCCAGTCATACAGTGTTATATATTATAAACATTAAATGCACAATTACCGTTGGCCGACAGTCTCTAATCACCCAAGATGTAGCGCTGCGAAGGAGAGATGGATCGGGCAGAAGAGGGGTATCGAACAGCGCCAGTATTGTATTTGAGTGGAAGCCTCAAGGGGGAAATCGAGCTCGTGGACAGGCCCTGTCATCATCATCTTGTCCTGGCCGGTTTCGACCATGGCGACTGGATAGCTGCTAGTTATTGAGAGCGACGATCGTGAGCTCTCAGGTGGCTGAAGTAGCCTATTTTGGCAGTGAATGTGCGACTACACTTACTGCATGTCAGCACCCCTCCAACAAATTTGTAATTAATGGCCGCAGGCGGTCGGGCCTTTAACTCATCGCGTTTTGCGTCGAGCTCTATTTGCCTCTGGTTCTCAAAGGCTTGCACGCTTACCATCACTGCATGCCTCCACTTCGACCGATCTTGCGCCGAAGACTCCCATTGCGATGGATCAGTGTCGCATCTCCGCATGTGGCGCTTCAGCACGTCTTTATAGCGCAAAAGCTGGCCGCCATGTGCCCGCCTGCCATTTTGCAGCTCAGAGTAGAAGATGCGCTTAGCCACTCTGTCGCTGGACATACGGGAGACATGACCACACCATCGCAGCTGACGCCGCATTAAATAGGCTTCAATGCCGCTGACATTGGCACGACGCAAAACCTCCGTGTTTCTAACACGATTCGACCAGGAGATGTTCATAATGTCACGCAGGCATTTAAGGTGAAACCTATCTAATGTACGAATGTGCTTTCGGTAAAGGCACCATGTTTACAGGAGCGGGCTTACAGGAGGTTTGGCAGAACTATTGCCATGTACACAGATACCTTGGTGTAGAGCTTAATGTCATGCGAACGGAACACCTTAACACGAAGTTTGCCGAAAGCAGCAGCTGCTGCTCCGATTCTGCTGTTAATTTCGTCGTCAAGAAGGCACTTAGTTGTTATTGTGCTCCCCAGATATTTGAACTTGTCCACTTGCTTAAGAGAGTCACCGCCAAGCCTGATGTCGACGGGCGCTAGTGTCTCAAACCCCATGATTTCGGTTTTCTTGACACTAATTTTTAGGCCGAAACGTTGACAAGACTCGTCCAGGCCCTGTACACACGTGGCGGCGGAGCGTGGAGAGCGAGTTGCGAGCCGTAGGACTGAGCTGGAGCGAAGCCATGAAGGTTGCTCAAGACAGAAAAGCGTGGAAGGATCTTGTCTCCACAAGACCCAACTGCACTACTGTTGAACTAGCTATTTAGTGAATGTACTCGTATTACTGCTTACAGAGTGAATGAAACAGGTCAGGAAATATATTATATCATAAGTGTGTCTATTTCGTACAAAACTGTTAAATTGTACTCTGCTGTATACCTTTCTAACTTCGTAACAAAGTCGATTATCGCCGGTTCGAGCCTCACGAGATTCTTATAATGAAAATATATTAAGATTTTATGTATTTTTAATTTGAAAAAATAGGTTCCGCCGAGTTTCTTGCCAAATAATCTGCTCGGGCTATGGTATAGGGTTAAAATCGTGCATTGGTGCATTTTAATGTGCTTTGATTGAAAAATAAATATAGAAAATTCAGTATTCGACTGAATCTCGAAAAAATTAGCTCCCAGAAATCGCATCTTAAAAATGCTTATGTAAAGCTGCATAGGCATTAGAATAAAACGTAGTGTCACTGCCATTTAACCTCCACAGCCTCATCAGAGTCCATTTGTATACAGCAGAGCTCATTGCGATGATATTTTAATGGAATTACTTTTATGGCCGGCACTCGCATTAGGCTGGCCGATTTCATTCGTTAGGCTGTCACCCATTTTGTGTTTGTACAGGAAATTGAGTAGGAATTCAAGGCTGTTAATGTAATTAGAAAATACGGTGTTTATGCAAGTCTGAATTGAGAATTACAATTACTTGGACTTTTAGATAGCAGTGTGCGTACCATTCGACAGTATGTCCGTTTCGTCCGTGCTAGAGTAGTGGTAGTAATGCCGCAGTCGCAATCGAATGCAACTCATGGTACAGTCGCCATCAGATATATCAGAGCATCAGAGGTGTTCACAAATATCTGAACACGCCTCTATTGTCAAGGCGATAGAGTGCGTGTTCAGATATTTTTAATGCCGCGGACGCTCCGATATATCTGATGGTGACTGTACGCACACCCTGTCTGCATACCATAAGTTGCAATAAATCCAAACTGAATCGCGTTAAGACGTTATGGTAAGGCCCCTGGATTCGAAACTGGGACCTCCAGCTTCAGTAGCAGGGTCGCTACCAACTAGGCTAGGGTAGCCTTCAACCCTAATATTACCCAAAAATACTTCAACCCTTCTAAGAAACTCCCTTCATTTGATTACACCCCTTTTACATTAATAATGTACGTAATATGAGTAATTCCGTTAAAACGTTATCGCACAGCGCAACGGTTTACAAAATGTTCCTTAATGGCTGCAAATGGAAGGAAATGTGTTAGATTAAAGCCTTCTACGACTCAAATTTAATATTCATTGTGCAAGATGACAATAGGTTCTATTTATAAAAGGTCGTATGTACGAGTAGATATTGGAGTGGTGCGAAACATTATTTTCTGCCCTCCGGCCGGCAAGCAGCCCACTGCAGGCCACTACGCTAAGCAAAGTCGCCGCTCGCCGACTGCGTCGAGCAGAAAAATTGTGTACAGACCTAGGCCAGTAAATAAGAAAGCCAAATCACATGTTTGTCGACCTCAGCTTGGCTTTGGACGACACTTACACGAGATCTGAGACATTTCTTACTTTACAGGTCTCGATACGTAATCTACTATTAATATTTACCTATCGCTGAAGGAAAACACAGATCGAATGCAGATTTCTAAAGGTTCCATGTGCAAGCTCGCTCTATGCAGAAGAGAACCAAAGTCAGAGTGGTTCAATCACTGGTTTTCTCCATTTTCCTTTATGGTAAGGAGTCCTGGACCATTAATACAAATATGTTGAACAGGATAGATGCCTTCCAGATGTGATGTTAGCCAGGACCAATTTTAGAACCAACATCCCCATATTAGAGGAATTTAATATCTGTACACGCTTCTCGACAATCTGACAACAACGGATGCTTTCCTTTTTTGGTCACGCGCGACGCCGTGATAGTCTCGAGTACACCGTAATGACGGGAAAGGTGGAGAGCAGACGAGCTCGGGGCCACCAGCGAGATGTAGTGATCAAATCACTTAACCTACTCGACTCCGAGAACATCAGACGCTGCAGAGCCATCGGGTCCAGTGGCGAACTATCTGCACTCCCCGACATTAGCATAGCGATAACGATCCTCAGCATTGAGGGACCGACTGATTGGATTGGAGGAAAACAACGTAAAGAAACCGGATTTATCTCATTAAGGCGTTTTTTTTTGAAGTTATAGGTCCTCGCTTCCAATACGGGCGGCCTAAGAACACGTTCTTAAATATTGCACACTTCCATATTTATTTGTTACTGTTACTTAATAAAATATTAAATATAAATAAGGCGTAGTTTACCTTCTAGGTTGGCAGGTCAGAAGGCTGTCACTTTCGTAAAACTAATGCGCCAACGAAAAAGTCATTGGTACGAGCCGGGGTTTGAACTCACGACCTTCGGATTGAAAGCCGTATGCTCTTACCGCTAGGCCACCAGCGTTTGTACAGTCAATTGATTTAATTTGTGAATTTTGTGACCCACTTAAGGTTGATAGTTCAGTCAAACTGTATAGAAATGTAAAAGAAAATTTTGGTCACAAATGAAATTCCTTGACTGTACTGTACTAAGAGGACCAGCTATTCAAACATCTAAATCACAATATTCCCTATTTATTCTGGGAATATTCGCCATATCGCACAAAATCCAGTTAGCCAGGAGACAATAAAAGTCAAACCGCTATCTGACCGAGATATAAACGTTAACTGTCACAGTGCCACAATAAGGTAATGTAGAGTTCGTTTAATTTTAAAATAGCTTAGAATACAGCGAATACACTTTGAAATAAAACGCCGCAGTGGCTCAGAAAAAAACTGAGACATTTGACAGTGCCAAGTTTATATAACATGGATTTTTTGAGCTGAAAAATAAACGGTCGGTCCAATTCAGTGATAGCATGATGTCAAAAATGTATTTTAACACGATTATTTTAACATTTATTTTATTTTAGTTTTATGTGTTTTTGTTGATGTAATTTTTAATAATAATATAATGTAATGTAAGTAAGACTAATTTCACTTCATACAAATATAATATAGAAACTGCACAAGGCGAACAAACTGCTACAAATTCAGGTTATTTAAATATTTGCCCAGCTTACTTGGCTAGTCACTTGAAATAGTCTTAATAAAGTATAAAATGGGGAAACATCGGTCAAAATTAAAAAAACAATTTTTGAAATGTAATAAAACGTTTTATTGCCTAAAACAGTAAATTAATTCATCGAACATAATATATTTTGTTTAAACTATTCATTTACATATTCAGTTACTTAATTTTATGTATTAAATTCTATTAAAATGCCGCGTTTCGGCATTCAAAGTGCCTCTATTACAATAAGCTACATCAATGCTTTCAATACTAAATTCAGTACACGATTTTAAGATTACAATGTAGCTTTTATGCCAAGATATGGTCTTTATGGCGCTTAAATAATGGTTTTATATACAAACATACCGGTTTATATTTATTTTATCCCACTACTATGTCGTAAAGTTAGGTTAGGACGGCCCCCTATCGCTTTAGGCTGGCTACACACTGCCGTCTAATCCTGAATTTAATAATACTAAAAACAAATTTTGAACTCTAGTGCGTTGTAAATAAAGTCTAGTTTTGCATGGCATATTTGGCTAGAGTTTGCGAATGCAAACAATTTAATAATTTATTCATAGTAATATGGCTTCATATTGTAAATAGACGCTTTGTATTCGGTTTAAGAGTAAACATCTTTATGATATTAGTTTTCGTATTGAACTGTCGTTTCTACGTTCTTAGGTTTACATAAATTGTAATTGTTTCCCACTATATGATATATGATATGAAAAAGCGTTGGTTCAGCGGTAAGAGCGTACGACTTTCAATCTTAAGGTCGCGGGTTCAAAAATAATGGAAATTTTCATTGCTGTCAAACGCCTCTCTTTTTTTATTTTTGAAGATTTAGTAAACCATTTTGTTTTTCAGCTCAAATGCTGGGCCTTTTAATTCATAACTATTGGATTTCTAGAACGACTGGTCGAGCTTCTGTTACAAAGGTGAAGGTGAATCTCTAAGTATTAATTCTTCTTTCTGTTTCAAAACACAAATACTTAAATGATAATCAACTTACTTAAATGTAGATGGCAAACTTAAGTAACTTAAATGTAGAAACTCAAAACGAATTTCTAAATAAGTACATCTTTTTAGCTTTTATGTAAAATACTCGCATATTGAACAACACGAATAATTTAATTGGATACCCACTCGTTTAAAACAGTTTGTATTACATTTTTATGAAACTACGAGTTTTAGTACAAAGAGTTTTGTTGTTATGCTTTTATTACGAAACATTTATATTAAATAATATTTAAAACGGGTCACTCACGTAATTTAGTCGATTTTCGCTCTAAATTACGTGAGTGACCCGTTTTAAATATTATTTAATATGTTCGAGTCTCACGAGAGTTTTATAGTTAAAACATTTATATTTTCAAATTATTTTTCAAACTTAGTAGTTATATTGTGTTATTAACTAGACATGATTTAAAACTGAAAACAATCAAATAGGTTAAAAATTAAATTACCAAACATTAATTTAGAAAATACAGGTGTTTAAAAATAAGGTTTTTCGTTGAATTGAAATAAATGAAATTACGAGTATATCCATCCAGCAGGGATGGGGTGCTTTTGGAAAACTCAATGACGTATTTAAGTCTAATATCCCCCAAACCCTGAAAACGAGGGTTTATAATAAATGTGTCCTACCAGTATTGACTTACGCTTGCGAGACGTGGACTCTAACCATTGAGAGAGCGAAACGGCTAAAAGTCGCACAAAGGGCAATGGAACGCTCAATGCTCGGGATCTCACTGAGGGATAGAGTGCGAAACGCGGAGATCAGGCGACGCACGAAAGTTACCGACATCATCGAACGGGTAACCAGCCTGAAATGGAGTTGGGCTGGGCACGTGTGCCGGAGCAATGATGGGCGGTGGTCAACTAGAACTCTCATGTGGAGGCCTAGAATGGGAAGCCGAAGCGTAGGCAGACCAGCTGCCAGAGTCGGACGATATAAAGAAGACGGCAGGGCCGACCTGGATGGGAGACGCCGCAAACCGCAAACAATGGAAAAAATTGCAAGAGGCATACATCCCGCAGTGGAGCAAACTATGCTGAGAAGAAGAAGAAGAAGAAGACGAGTATATTATTAAACATATTGATTTGTTATTAAAGTAGTCAAACTAGCTGAAGACCCGGTATCGATCTATGCCTCGTCCTTCGATATACTTAGTCTTTGTCTTTATTATAAGACATCTTTTTTCACACTCTTAACGTACATTGAAAATACTATTTAATTTGTGTGAAAAAGTGAAGTGAATTCATAGTTTTTTAAAGTTGTTGAACTTAAACTACGATATAAATTTTTGCTCCTGTTGTTGGGCCCACGCGGAATACCATACGGTAAGCGGTGACAGCCGTGTTGGTTTTTAAAGTTATGAAATGTTATGACAGATGTGACCGTACCCAACGTATATCTGAAAAGCTAAAATATTTCCATGTAAGAAAAAGAAAGAGTTATACAAACTACACGATTACACAAAAAAGGCGACTGTTTTTTGACAGCACTTAGCTTCTCTTTGGTCGTTCTCAGCAATAAGTCGCAAGTGTGCGCCCGACCTAAACCTTAACTTATGCAAATCGGGCATTATTATACGAAATTAAGGAGACTAAAGAAGCTATATTGTCTCATTCGGAGTGAATTGAATTTTTATCGATCACGGCAGGGACGTCCGTGTCCGCTTTCTTGTTTAGGGTTCCTTCACTAATTAAGTGAATAGAATCAGACCCTTTACCTCTTTCAAGCAAAAAAGTGTCAAACATTTAAAATGTTATTTTAAACGTCGAACTTTTATGAAGTTATGTCGTTTACTTAACACTGTCATAGTCTGTGCTATCAACATCTAGGTAACTTACCATTTGTCTATTAAGTACACCTGCATACCTACCACGAACATTGAAAATTGGCATTGACGGGAAAACCTCTTTGTCACTCCAATTTGCAAGTGTAAGAGGGACGGAAGTACAAATCCGCAATCGTTCGATTTTCGTGGTATAGGCCCTGTTTTTGGCTGACCATTTCGGAAGGACCAGTCGGGAAGCTCGGAACACTCAAAAAATCTCAAAAAACGCGTGTCCTCTGAGATGCCAATCGGCAAAGCTAGATTGATTGGCTCTAGCTTAAGCTTGGTTGCATTGTTTTGGGACCCGCTGTAAAACCCGACTCGCGCTTGACCGCCTGTCTTGTTTATGCCAAACGGTGCGGAATTAAGGTGTCTCGTTCCCTTTAATGAATTCCTTTTTTCATTCCCCTTTTAAAATTGAAAAGTTTTTAGCAGTCGGTTCCAGATGGCGAGATAATTAGTTGAGTTACCTAAGGGGCTATATTTAGAATCAAATAGGTAGGCATTTAAAATGACAACCTTTTACCTAATCAGGGTCTATGAGTCTAAGAAAAGGGTGGCTGTGCCGTTACAGAGTACTAGGGCGTTTTTATTTTTTAATGTAGAAAAAACATTTTTTGAAAATTTGATTTTTTTTAATTCTTTTCTATTCAGAATCGCGAGCTTTCTTAATCCTAGTAGGAGAAAAATTTAATTTAGTATGGCGGTAGCACAATGGAAAGTTTGAAAAATGTATGGAAAATTTAGGACACTTCTTTTCTCCTACTAGGATTGAAAGAGCTAGCGATTCTGAGTAGAATAGAGACAAACATTACTTTTTTTGCTAAATTGGTTTAGCAAAAAAAGATTTTTCTACAACAAAAAATAAAAATGCCCACTAGAGCATTTCCGAGGCTACAAAAATATCTGTAAACCCTTGGGACACCGACAATAAGACTGTAAGGTGAATTTAGGTACCTAACTATCGCTTTCAAAATTTCAAAATTCATTCATAAATTGCCCATGCACTTTTGGACGTGTGTGTACATAATTATGCATTCAGCTGAATAGACATTTATTGAAAAGACTGGCTGTCGTATCGCTAATAAGTAATATCGCTAAATGATGCTTCTATATGGATTTTGATACAATACATTAAGATTGTTGATTATTTTTTAATTTTGATGTGGCCATACGACATCTTCTACATTCTGCCACCATTCAACATGTCACTTTTTTCTCTATTTTTGTTGTCGTAGAAAAACTAGTGTATGCATCAGCTCATTATTGGTTTTTAAAATTCTCGGGTAATCTTCCACATTCTGCCACCGTTCATGGTTTCGCTTTTTTCGCTATTTTTGCTGTCGTAGAAAAACTAGAGTATGCAACAGCTCATAATTAGTTCTTACGACGGCGACCCTTGAATTTGAATAACCCTTATTATATCACTGATGCATAAAATACTTTTTTTTGTTGGTGATAATAATATACTTGTACTACTAATATACCTTGCGTTGCGTTGCTTAGTATTGTATAATATTAGTTTATTTACACTTATAGATTTAAATTTGTGTTTGATTATGTTTTAGTTTAGTTTCATACAATCAGTAAATACTCTTTTCACAGAAAAAAATATATTAGTGGTATAACTTAGTTGCTGGTGTCGTTGATATCCCTTGAGGATCTCAATGACATCCAGTTTTCAACTTCATTGGAGACGTTCACTTTTAAAAATTTTTTCCTTAGCTGTATTGAAATTTCGGTTGCCTAGCGTGTTCGTGTTAGAAATAAGTATTTTTCTGTTAAGTAGACATAATGTTCCTTGATAAAATGGCTTGGCAACCAGCCAGGGCTTAAGTAGAGCCTTCGTAGAAAGGAAGACATTAACTGTGTAATATACAGCCTGGTCCTAATGACACGAACTGACCCCAGATTCCTTTATTTAATTAAAACAAATATTTTTTTCGTGGTAAAAACGTGTCAAACAGGGAAGTTTAGTGAAACAAAACAAAAAGACATGGATAACACAACATAGTTTACGATGAAATGAGCTCGCCTCGGCATAATGGTGACCCGAAAGTCAGCGTTTCCGGGTAGAACGTTATTTAAGTTCAGTACAAAATAACGGAAAATGTTATAGCAGGGATAAACATGCTTAAGCAATGGTATTTGGTAAAGCATAATTGCGTTGATATCAATGCAATCTATAGCTGACATCAAATTTAGCCCCGTATATGCCGAGGTTTGGTTATACGTATGAGCGACACATGAGAAGGTTATTAACAATTTTCAAAAATTAATGCGAATTAAAATATCTTGTTGAACTTATCCCTAATCAATAACGTCGTACACTGCTGACTCAAGACAGTTATCAATTGTTATTACTGCAGCACGACAAAAGGAGCCGTAGGTATACAAAAACCTACATTTTGATACTGACACTACAGATTATATAATAGTTCTTACGAACAGATAATTAATTTCTCATATAAAAAGCTAATACAAACCGTTTTGAACACTATATTGCCGCTCGCCAAAACAAAATACAAATCGATTCTATTTCACGCGGAGAGTTCCATAGGCCTGCTGACAATCAATAAATCTACAATGCAAAATTGGACTTATGTTGATATAACATTTTTGTTATTCTACTTACCTGTAATTCGCGGTTCAATTTTTTACGGTTACAAGCACACACGGTGTATACATTTCACAAAATGCTATCACCTTTTTGCTGGACTTAGTTGACCAGTGGAGTGAACTTAAGGGGCACTTTTTGGGAGTACTTGTGTGTATATTTTTTAAAACGGATACACTATATCCGCGATTTAGTCGCTCTCATTTCTTATATCGTCTTAGTTGTTGACCGACCAATGATATAAGTATACCCGCCTAAGGAACTCTCGGCGTGAACTCGATTTGACCCCTTTTTGTCTTGTATCGGTAATGACGGGCTGCCCACACATTCCGCACCCGCCGGTGCACGCCGCTGAACCGAGCGTCAATTGCGAAGTATTCAAAACGGTGTGTATTCGCTTTTTTATGAGATAAAAATATCTGTCCTTAAGAACTATTCTATAATCTGTGGCATACCTACTTACTTTACTGGCTCAGAGACCAAAAGAGACTTCCGACACAACGGAACGCCAATATGCCCTGTCGTACGCCACATCACGCCAGTTGGGCACTCCGCGGGCTGTCAGTTCAGGGTCTCTTCGCTCCAGCAGTACTTGGGGCGCCCGATTGGACGATTTGAACCATGGTACTCCACATAAGCTGGCCATATAGGTATGTTCAGGTAATCCGTCGGATTTCCATAGTGGGTATGCCCGACAAATTTACCATACATTGATTGGCAGATCGGACTCTTCGTACAGCCCGGACGTTTATAGGTAAGCTAATCAAACTTGAAGAAGTTCGTTATATTCTTTGTAATTTCCATCATGATCAGAATCAGAAAGCAATGGAAGCAACCGTTTTTAGGTTAAAAATTGAGAGACTGCCTTTGGTGTCCATAGCCAGCGCATGCAGAACATTTTCATTATTTGCGTTACTTTTGACGCTGATTGTTGGTATCTGCCAATATTTACTACGTAGTTAGTACTCTGCGCTCTGCGCAGATTTAAAATTTAGCTATCCACCTCTCTAACGCTCAGGTAAGAGCGATAGAGAGGGAAGATCACGAAAAAGAAGTGTAATTCTGAAACGATTTTGATCAGCGTTAGTCTGAAGAATGCACAAAAATGATATCAGAAGCACCGACAAGGATTACTTTAAGAGTTATATTAGGCTTAAATCTATTTTAAGACGCCCATATGAGATAAGATTTAAGCCAACCAATATATTAAGATATCCAAATCCCATATAATTCGGTACTAAAGTGCAAGTATGGTAATAAAGATAATATAACAATAAGATAAGGTTTAATTTAGACCCAAGCCACGGTTGGGGATCGAATATAAAATTTATTGTTTCCGTTTTACGTCTTATTTTAGATGTAACGATAACAGTTTTATAATAAAAACACTAATCATAATGTTACTATTTTACTGCTTTTCTTGTCTTTATTTCAATTAATTTTATTGTATCACTGTGTCTATTTCATACTTTTTGGGTCTATCATGATTCGGTCAGCATGTCAAATGTTCTACAAGTTTGTTTTAAAAATTTGACTTAATTAAATAAGTCACGGCTACAATCGCACGATTGTAATCTTGCGAAAGTATATAGTATAGTCATAGAGAATGACTCACACCGGGACGGGACGGGACGGAACGGGGCGGGACGCGGCGAGACGGGACGATCTGTCAGTTTCTATACAAAACGTCACGTGACATGACACACGTTCTAGTGTGTCATCCCTTATACGATATAACTAATATTGGATAAAATAACCTAGGTATATTCTTTAAGAACGAAAGTAGTCTTTAAACCTCCCTTGTATAACAAAGCTGATCTAGAATACCATTCAACTTACACTAAAGAATTCCTATCGCTTCCTTGAGATCCTGTGTCGGTTTCAACAGTTCTTTGTACTTTATTAAAAATTCCAGTTTGTGTTCCAGAAACCAGTGTTCTTTTACCTTTTCCATTTCGTTTAAAAGTGTTCGATACTAAAAAAGTGGAGTTTTTGCTCGTTGAAATAGCATTCTGAAGCAGATTCAATTAAGGTTTAATTGAAATCGAGTTGATAAAGGTGTCGCGGTCTGCAAGCAACACAGGGAGGGAAATCGGCCAATACGTACCCTTCTTCTGAAGTATAAGCCCAAATGGGCATACTCGGGTCTGTGTTGTCACAAAAGTTGTGTACATTATAATGTGTTAGTGACGTTAGTACATAATGGTTTTGTATGTAATGTGTGAGAAGTGCGTCTGTGTACATGTTTTCGTCCGAAAGTGACAGAATATTTTTACAGTAAGATGTCGCTAATGTCGCTATGTCGTCTCGCTCCGACCCGGGCTTCCAACACAATAGGCAATAGGTATTAGCTTAGTAAATTATGTAACAGTTTTAATCATAATTTTCACGTCTCTTGCTAGAAAAGCTTGCCTTTATGTCGTGGCTAACCAAATGGGCATAAAGTAACAGCGCAGGTGCAACGATTTAAAGTGAAATAAAACCTAATATTTTCCTTATAATCGAAGTGAAAAGCAGAGTGTATACCTACCTCAGGCATAAATACCCATTTTATCCTCGACTACTATATTGGTCGTCGTTGCACTCGGACCAATAAATACCGGTGTGAAGTTAGCGGCCGAAAGTTGGCGGCCAAACGTTGGCGCCAATCAGCCGCCAACATTTGGCTGCTAACTTCACACAAAAATTAACCGACCAAATCAAGACGTCCGAGTCAAATGTATCCATACATTACATAATTGGGTTGTATAAAATATAACGATATATAACAAGCCTACTAGGGTATATAACCGGCCGGTAACCAAAACCAGCAGACCAAACTAATAACTGAAGTTGAATATTTCAGATTAAGTTTTTCATATTCAGTCATCTTAATACAAATTCATATCAAGTTTCCGTAGAGCTGTACCTGCCTCGTTTACTATTGGCGCTAGGATACAGCATCTAGATTTTTCTCAAAAGCTCTACCTCGTTTAGTTTAGACGGTACGACTCAGCAGCCAAAATATTAATTTTTTATACACTAGAAATATGAGTTTTTTTTCGTCAACTTCTAGATCGATGAATGTGGTCGTACTAAAAAGATAATTTTAGGCATCTAGCAAGCTATCTAGATCAGCTTTTTGTAGAGCTCTACCTCGTTTAGTTTAGACGGTACGACTCAGCATCCAAAATACCATTTTTTTATAGACTAGAAATATGAGTTTTTTTTTTCGACAACTTCTAGATCGATGAATGGGGTCGCACTATATAGGTAATGTTAGGCATCTAGCAAGCTATCTAGATCAACTTTTTGTAGAGCTCTACCTCGTTTAGTTTAGACGGTACGACTCAGCATCCAAAATACCATTTTTTTATAGACTAGAAATAGGAGATTTTTTTTCGTCAATTTCTAGATCGACGAATGGGGTCGCACTGAATAGGTAATGTTAGGCATCTAGCAAGCTATCTAGATCAGCTTCTTATAGAGCTCTACCTCGTTTCGTTTAGGCGAGATGATCCAGCAGCCAAAATACAATTTTTTTAAAGATTTGAAATAGGATTGTTTTTTTCGTCAACTTCTTGATCGATGAATGGGGTCGCACTGTAAATGTAGTGTTAGGCATCTAGCAAGCTATCTAGATCAGCTTTTTGTAGAGCTCTACCTCGTTTAGTTTAGACGGTACGACTCAGCAGCCAAAATAACATTTTTTTGTAGACTAGAATTAGGACATTTTTTTTCGACAACTTCTAGATCGATGAATGGGGTCGCACTATATAGGTAATGTTAGGCATCTAGCAAGCTATCTAGATCAACTTTTTGTAGAGCTCTACCTCGTTTAGTTTAGACGGTACGACTCAGCATCCAAAATACCATTTTTTTATAGACTAGAAATAGGAGATTTTTTTCGTCAATTTCTAGATCGATGAATGGGGTCGCACTGAATACGTAATGTTATGCATCTAGCAAGCTATCTAGATCAGCTTCTTATAGAGCTCTACCTCGTTTCATTTAGGCGAGATGATCCAGCAGCCAAAATACAATTTTTTTAAAGATTTGAAATAGGATTGTTTTTTTCGTCAACTTCTTGATCGATGAATGGGGTCGCACTGTAAATGTAGTGTTAGGCATCTAGCAAGCTATCTAGATAAGCTTTTTGTAGAGCTCTACCTCGTTTAGTTTAGACGGTACGACTCAGCAGCCAAAATAACATTTTTTTGTAGACTAGAATTAGGACATTTTTTTTCGACAACTTCTAGATCGATGAATGGGGTCGCACTATATAGGTAATGTTAGGCATCTAGCAAGCTATGTAGATCAACTTTTTGTAGAGCTCTACCTCGTTTAGTTTAGACGGTACGACTCAGCATCCAAAATACCATTTTTTTAAAGACTAGAAATAGGAGATTTTTTTTCGTCAACTTCTAAATCGATGAATGTGGTCGTACTAAAAAGATAATTTTTGGCATCTAGCAAGCTATCTAGATCAGCTTTTTGTAGAGCTCTACCTTGTTTAGTTTAGACGGTACGACTCAGCATCCAAAATACCATTTTTTTATAGACTAGAAATAGGAGATTTTTTTCGTCAATTTCTAGATCGATGAATGGGATCGCACTGAATAGGTACTGTTAGGCATCTAGCAAGCTATCTAGATCAGCTTCTTGTAGAGCTCTACCTCGTTTAGTTTAGACGGTACGATCCAGCAGCCAAAATACAATTTTTTAAAAGATTAGAAATAGGATTGTTTTTTTCGTCAACTTTTTGATCGATGAATGAGGTCGCACTGTTAAGGTAATGTTAGGCATCTAGCAAGCTATCTAGAACAGCTTTTTGTAGAGCTCTACCTCGTTTAGTTTAGACGGTACGACTCAGCATCCAAAATACCATTTTTTTAAAGACTAGAAATAGGAGATTTTTTTTCGTCAACTTCTAAATCGATGAATGTGGTCGTACTAAAAAGATAATTTTTGGCATCTAGCAAGCTATCTAGATCAGCTTTTTGTAGAGCTCTACCTTGTTTAGTTTAGACGGTACGACTCAGCATCCAAAATACCATTTTTTTATAGACTAGAAATAGGAGATTTTTTTCGTCAATTTCTAGATCGATGAATGGGATCGCACTGAATAGGTACTGTTAGGCATCTAGCAAGCTATCTAGATCAGCTTCTTGTAGAGCTCTACCTCGTTTAGTTTAGACGGTACGATCCAGCAGCCAAAATACAATTTTTTAAAAGATTAGAAATAGGATTGTTTTTTTCGACAACTTCTAGATCGATGAATGGGGTCGCACTATATAGGTAATGTTAGGCATCTAGCAAGCTATGTAGATCAACTTTTTGTAGAGCTCTACCTCGTTTAGTTTAGACGGTACGACTCAGCATCCAAAATACCATTTTTTTAAAGACTAGAAATAGGAGATTTTTTTTCGTCAACTTCTAAATCGATGAATGTGGTCGTACTAAAAAGATAATTTTTGGCATCTAGCAAGCTATCTAGATCAGCTTTTTGTAGAGCTCTACCTTGTTTAGTTTAGACGGTACGACTCAGCATCCAAAATACCATTTTTTTATAGACTAGAAATAGGAGATTTTTTTCGTCAATTTCTAGATCGATGAATGGGATCGCACTGAATAGGTACTGTTAGGCATCTAGCAAGCTATCTAGATCAGCTTCTTGTAGAGCTCTACCTCGTTTAGTTTAGACGGTACGATCCAGCAGCCAAAATACAATTTTTTTAAAGATTTGAAATAGGATTGTTTTTTTCGTCAACTTCTTGATCGATGAATGGGGTCGCACTGTAAATGTAGTGTTAGGCATCTAGCAAGCTATCTAGATAAGCTTTTTGTAGAGCTCTACCTCGTTTAGTTTAGACGGTACGACTCAGCAGCCAAAATAACATTTTTTTGTAGACTAGAATTAGGACATTTTTTTTCGACAACTTCTAGATCGATGAATGGGGTCGCACTATATAGGTAATGTTAGGCATCTAGCAAGCTATCTAGATCAGCTTTTTGTAGAGCTCTACCTTGTTTAGTTTAGACGGTACGACTCAGCAGCCAAAATAACATTTTTTTGTAGACTAGAATTAGGACATTTTTTTTCGACAATTTCTAGATCGATGAATGGGGTCGCACTATATAGGTAATGTTAGACATCTAGCAAGCTATCTAGATCAACTTTTTGTAGAGCTCTACCTCGTTTAGTTTAGACGGTACGACTCAGCATCCAAAATACCATTTTTTTATAGACTAGAAATAGGAGATTTTTTTCGTCAATTTCTAGATCGATGAATGGGGTCGCACTGAATAGGTAATGTTAGGCATCTAGCAAGCTATCTAGATCAGCTTCTTGTAGAGCTCTACCTCGTTTAGTTTAGACGATACGACTCAGCATACAAAATACAATTTTTTTATAGACCAGAAATATGAGTTTTTTTTCGACAACTTCTAGATCGATGAATGGGGTCGCACTATAAAGGTAATGTTAAACATCTAGCAAGCTATCTAGATCAGCTTCTTGTAGAGCTCTACCTCGTTTCGTTTAGACGGTACGATCCAGCAGCCAAAATACAATTTTTTTAAAGATTAGAAATAGGATTGTTTTTTTCGTCAACTTTTTGATCGATGAATGAGGTCGCACTGTTAAGGTAATGTTAGGCATCTAGCAAGCTATCTAGAACAGCTTTTTGTAGAGCTCTACCTCGTTTAGTTTAGACGGTACGACTCAGCAGCCAAAATAACATTTTTTTGTAGACTAGAAATAGGACATTTTTTTTCGACAACTTTTAGATCGATGAATGGGGTCGCACTATATAGGTAATGTTAGGCATCTAGCAAGCTATCTAGATCAAATTTTTGTAGAGCTCTACCTCGTTTAGTTTAGACGGTACGACTCAGCAGCCAAAATAACATTTTTTTGTAGACTAGAATTAGAACATTTTTTTTCGACAACTTCTAGATCGATGAATGGAGTCGCACTATATACGTAATGTTAAACATCTAGCAAGCTATCTAGATCAACTTTTTGTAGAGCTCTACCTCGTTTAGTTTAGACGGTACGACTCAGCATCCAAAATAACATTTTTTTGTAGACTAGAATTAGGACATTTTTTTTCGTCAATTTCTAGATCGACGAATGGGGTCGCACTGAATAGGTAATGTTAGGCATCTAGCAAGCTATCTAGATCAGCTTTTTATAGAGCTCTACCTCGTTTCGTTTAGGCGAGATGATCCAGCAGCCAAAATACAATTTTTTTAAAGATTTGAAATAGGATTGTTTTTTTCGTCAACTTCTTGATCGATGAATGGGGTCGCACTGTAAATGTAGTGTTAGGCATCTAGCAAGCTATCTAGATCAGCTTCCTGTAGAGCTCTACCTCGTTTCGTTTAGACGGTACGATCCAGCAGCCAAAATACAATTTTTTAAAAGATTAGAAATAGGATTGTTTTTTTCGTCAACTTTTTGATCGATGAATGAGGTCGCACTGTTAAGGTAATGTTAGGCATCTAGCAAGCTATCTAGAACAGCTTTTTGTAGAGCTCTACCTCGTTTAGTTTAGACGGTACGACTCAGCAGCCAAAATAACATTTTTTTGTAGACTGGAATTAGGACATTTTTTTTCGACAATTTCTAGATCGATGAATGGGGTCGAACTATATAGGTAATGTTAGGCATCTAGCAAGCTATCTATATCAACTTTTTGTAGAGCTCTACCTCGTTTAGTTTAGACGGTACGACTGAGCATCCAAAATACCATTTTTTTATAGACTAGAAATAGGAGATTTTTTTTCTTCAATTTCTAGATCGACGAATGGGGTCGCACTGAATAGGTAATGTTATGCATCTAGCAAGCTATCTAGATCAGCTTCTTATAGAGCTCTACCTCGTTTCATTTAGGCGAGATGATCAAGCAGCCAAAATCCAATTTTTTTAAAGATTTGAAATAGGATTGTTTTTTTCGTCAACTTCTTGATCGATGAATGGGGTCGCACTGTAAATGTAGTGTTAGGCATCTAGCAAGCTATCTAGATCAGCTTTTTGTAGAGCTCTACCTCGTTTAGTTTAGACGGTACGACTCAGCAGCCAAAATAACATTTTTTTGTAGACTAGAATTAGGACATTTTTTTTCGACAACTTTTAGATCGATGAATGGAGTCGCACTATATAGGTAATGTTAGGCATCTAGCAAGCTATGTAGATCAACTTTTTGTAGAGCTCTACCTCGTTTAGTTTAGACGGTACGACTCAGCATCCAAAATACCATTTTTTCAAAGACTAGAAATAGGAGATTTTTTTTCGTCAACTTCTAAATCGATGAATGTGGTCGTACTAAAATGATAATTTTTGGCATCTAGCAAGCTATCTAGATCAGCTTTTTGTAGAGCTCTACCTTGTTTAGTTTAGACGGTACGACTCAGCATCCAAAATACCATTTTTTTATAGACTAGAAATAGGAGATTTTTTTCGTCAATTTCTAGATCGATGAATGGGATCGCACTGAATAGGTAATGTTAGGCATCTAGCAAGCTATCTAGATCAGCTTCTTGTAGAGCTCTACCTCGTTTAGTTTAGACGGTACGACTCAGCATCCAAAATACCATTTTTTTATAGACTAGAAATATGAGTTTTTTTTTCGACAACTTCTAGATCGATGAATGGGGTCGCACTATAAAGGTAATGTTAGGCATCTAGCAAGCTATCTAGATCAGCTTTTTGTAGAGCTCTACCTTGTTTAGTTTAGACGGTACGACTCAGCATCCAAAATAACATTTTTTTATAGACTAGAAATAGGAGATTTTTTTCGTCAATTTCTAGATCGATGAATGGGATCGCACTGAATAGGTAATGTTAGGCATCTAGCAAGCTATCTAGATCAGCTTCTTGTAGAGCTCTACCTCGTTTAGTTTAGACGGTACGACTCAGCATCCTAAATACCATTTTTTTATAGACTAGAAATATGAGTTTTTTTTTCGACAACTTCTAGATCGATGAATGGGGTCGCACTATAAAGGTAATGTTAGGCATCTAGCAAGCTATCTAGATCAGCTTCCTGTAGAGCTCTACCTCGTTTCGTTTAGACGGTACGATCCAGCAGCCAAAATACAATTTTTTAAAAGATTAGAAATAGGATTGTTTTTTTCGTCAACTTTTTGATCGATGAATGAGGTCGCACTGTTAAGGTAATGTTCGGCATCTAGCAAGCTATCTAGAACAGCTTTTTGTAGAGCTCTACCTCGTTTAGTTGTAGTGTAGTCACAGTCCATACACAGCTGATCAGCTGATACTTGATGCAGCTGATCTCCCATATATGTATTTTACTACTTTACAGAACATTAAGTTAACGATGCCATAAACCTTGACTTATTGTAATTTACTATACAATGGTTTTATGACCATTGCCATAACTTCCACTCGATTAAGCCTGTTAAAACTTTAGTATATAAGACAAGCGCTTTCTACCAATATATTCAGTATTCAGTATTCACTCGACTCTTGTGTTATCATTATAACCCCTGAACGCCGTACACTATATAGTTAAGACGGTACGACTCAGCAGCCAAAATAACATTTTTTTGTAGACTAGAATTAGGACATTTTTTTTCGACAACTTCTAGATCGATGAATGGGGTCGCATTGAATAGGTAATGTTAGGCATCTAGCAAGCTATCTAGATCAACTTCTTGTAGAGCTCTACCTCGTTTTGTTTAGACGGTACGACTCAGCATCCAAAATAAAAAAATTTTATAGACTAGAAATAGGAGTTTTTTTTTCGTCAATTTGTAGATCGATGAATGGGGTCGCCCTATCTAAATAATGTTAAGCATCTAGCAAGCTATCTAGATCAACTTTTTGTAGAGCTCTACCTCGTTTAGTTTAGACGGTACGACTCAGCATCCAAAATACCATTTTTTTATAGACTAGAAATAGGAGATTTTTTTTCGTCAATTTCTAGATCGATGAATGGGGTCGCACTGAATAGAAGTTGACGATGAAATTGAAGTTGACGAAAAAAACAATCCTATTTCAAATCTTTAAAAAAATTGTATTTTGGCTGCTGGATCATCTCGCCTAAACGAAACGAGGTAGAGCTCTACAAGAAGTTGATCTAGATAGCTTGCTAGATGCCTAACATTACCTATTCAGTGCGACCCCATTCATCGATCTAGAAGTTGTCGAAAAAAAATGTCCTAATTCTAGTCTACAAAAAAATGTTATTTTGGCTGTTGAGTCGTACCGTCTAAACTAAACGAGGTAGAGCTCTACAAAAAGCTGTTCTAGATAGCTTGCTAGATGCCTAACATTACCTATATAGTGCGACCCCATTCATCGATCTAGAAATTGACGAAAAAAAATCTCCTATTTCTAGTCTATAAAAAAATGGTATTTTGGATGCTGAGTCGTACCGTCTAAACTAAACGAGGTAGAGCTCTACAAAAAGTCTATCTAGATAGCTTGCTAGATGCCTAACATTACTTATATAGTGCGACCCCATTCATCGATCTAGAAATTGACGAAAAAAAATCTCCTATTTCTAGTCTATAAAAAAATGGTATTTTGGATGCTGAGTCGTACCGTCTGAACTAAACGAGCTAGAGCTCTACAAAAAGTTGATCTAGATAGCTTGCTAGATGCCTAACATTACCTTTTCAGTGCGACGCCATTCATCGATCTAGAAATTGACGAAAAAAAATCTCCTATTTCTAGTCTATAAAAAAATGGTATTATGGATGCTGAGTCGTACCGTCTAAACAAAACGAGGTAGAGCTCTACAAAAAGTTGATCTAGATAGCTTGCTAGATGCCTAACATTACCTATATAGTGCGACCCCATTCATCGATCAAGAAGTTGACGAAAAAAACAATCCTATTTCAAATCTTTAAAAAAATTGTATTTTGGCTGCTGAATCATCTCGCCTAAACGAAAAGAGGTAGAGCTCTACAAGAAGCTGATCTAGATAGCTTGCTAGATGCCTAACATTACCTATTCAATGCGACCCCATTCATCGATCTAGAAATTGACGAAAAAAAATCTTCTATTTCTAGTCTAAAAAAAAATGGTATTTTGGATGCTGAGTCGTACCGTCTAAACTAAACGAGGTAGAGCTCTACAAAAAGTTGATCTAGATAGCTTGCTAGATGCCTAACATTACCTTTTCAGTGCGACCCCATTCATCGATTTAGAAATTGACGACAAAAAAATCTCCTATTTCTAGTCTATAAAAAAATGGTATTTTGGATGCTGAGTCGTACCGTCTAAACTAAACGAGGTAGAGCTCTACAAAAAGTTGATCTAGATAGCTTGCTAGATGCCTAACATTACCTATATAGTGCGACCCCATTCATCTATCTAAAAGTTGTCGAAAAAAAATGTCCTAATTTTGGTCTATAAAAAAATGGTATTTTGGCTGCTGAGTCGTACCGTCTAAACTAAACGAGGTAGAGCTCTACAAAAAGCTGATCTAGATAGCTTGCTAGACGCCTAACATTATCTTGACAGTGCGATACCTTTCATCGATCTACAAATTGACGAAAAAAAAATTCATATTTCTAGTCTATAAAAAATGGTATTTTGGATGCTGAGTCGTACCGTCTAAACTAAACGAGGAAGAGCTCTACAAGAAGCTGATCTAGATAGCTTGCTAGATGCCTAATATTACCTTTTCAGTGCGACCCCATTCATCGATCAACAAGTTGACGAAAAAAACAATCCTATTTCTAATCTTTAAAAAAATTGTATTTTGGCTGCTGGATCGTACCGACTAAACGAAACGAGGTAGAGCTCTACAGGAAGCTGATCTAGATAGCTTGCTAGATGCTTAACATTACCTTTATAGTGCGACCCCATTCATCGATCTTGAAGTTGTCGAAAAAAAGCTCATATTTCTAGTCTATAAAAAATGGTATTTTGGATGCTGAGTCGTACCGTCTAAACTAAACGAGGTAGAACTCTACAAAAAGTTGATCTAGATAGCTTGCTAGATGCCTAACATTACCTATATAGTGCAACCCCATTCATCGATCAAGAAGTTGACGAAAATAACAATCCTATTTCTAATCTTTTAAAAAATTGTATTTTGGCTGCTGGATCGTACCGTCTAAACTAAACGAGGTAGAGCTCTACAAAAAGTCTATCTAGATAGCTTGCTAGATGCCTAACATTACTTATATAGTGCGACCCCATTCATCGATCTAGAAATTGACGAAAAAAAATCTCCTATTTCTAGTCTATAAAAAAATGGTATTTTGGATGCTGAGTCGTACCGTCTGAACTAAACGAGCTAGAGCTCTAAAAAAGTTGATCTAGATAGCTTGCTAGATGCCTAACATTACCTTTTCAGTGCGACGCCATTCATCGATCTAGAAATTGACGAAAAAAAATCTCCTATTTCTAGTCTATAAAAAAATGGTATTATGGATGCTGAGTCGTACCGTCTAAACAAAACGAGGTAGAGCTCTACAAAAAGTTGATCTAGATAGCTTGCTAGATGCCTAACATTACCTATATAGTGCGACCCCATTCATCAATCAAGAAAATGACGAAAAAAACAATCCTATTTCAAATCTTTAAAAAAATTGTATTTTGGCTGCTGAATCATCTCGCCTAAACGAAAAGAGGTAGAGCTCTACAAGAAGCTGATCTAGATAGCTTGCTAGATGCCTAACATTACCTATTCAGTGCGACCCCATTCATCGATCTAGAAATTGACGAAAAAAAATCTCCTATTTCTAGTCTAAAAAAAAATGGTATTTTGGATGCTGAGTCGTACCGTCTAAACTAAACGAGGTAGAGCTCTACAAAAAGTTGATCTAGATAGCTTGCTAGATGCCTAACATTACCTTTTCAGTGCGACCCCATTCATCGATCTAGAAATTGACGACAAAAAAATCTCCTATTTCTAGTCTATAAAAAAATGGTATTTTGGATGCTGAGTCGTACCGTCTAAACTAAACGAGGTAGAGCTCTACAAAAAGTTGATCTAGATAGCTTGCTAGATGCCTAACATTACCTATATAGTGCGACCCCATTCATCTATCTAAAAGTTGTCGAAAAAAAATGTCCTAATTTTGGTCTATAAAAAAATGGTATTTTGGCTGCTGAGTCGTACCGTCTAAACTAAACGAGGTAGAGCTCTACAAAAAGCTGATCTAGATAGCTTGCTAGACGCCTAACATTATCTTGACAGTGCGATACCTTTCATCGATCTACAAATTGACGAAAAAAAAATTCATATTTCTAGTCTATAAAAAATGGTATTTTGGATGCTGAGTCGTACCGTCTAAACTAAACGAGGAAGAGCTCTACAAGAAGCTGATCTAGATAGCTTGCTAGATGCCTAACATTACCTTTTCAGTGCGACCCCATTCATCGATCAACAAGTTGACGAAAAAAACAATCCTATTTCTAATCTTAAAAAAAATTGTATTTTGGCTGCTGGATCGTACCGTCTAAACGAAACGAGGTAGAGCTCTACAGGAAGCTGATCTAGATAGCTTGCTAGATGCTTAACATTACCTTTATAGTGCGACCCCATTCATCGATCTTGAAGTTGTCGAAAAAAAGCTCATATTTCTAGTCTATAAAAAAATGGTATTTTGGATGCTGAGTCGTACCGTCTAAACTAAACGAGGTAGAACTCTACAAAAAGTTGATCTAGATAGCTTGCTAGATGCCTAACATTACCTATATAGTGCAACCCCATTCATCGATCAAAAAGTTGACGAAAATAACAATCCTATTTCTAATCTTTTAAAAAATTGTATTTTGGCTGCTGGATCGTACCGTCTAAACGAAACGAAGTAGAGCTCTACAGGAAGCTGATCTGGATAGCTTGCTAGATGCCTAACATTACCTATATAGTGCGACCCCATTCATCGATCTAGAAATTGACGAAAAAAAATCTCCTATTTCTAGTCTATAAAAAAATGGTATTTTGGATGCTGAGTCGTACCGTCTAAACTAAACGAGGTAGAGCTCTACAAAAAGTTGATCTAGATAGCTTGCTAGATGCCTAACATTACCTATATAGTGCGACCCCATTCATCGATCAAGAAGTTGACGAAAAAAACAATCCTATTTCAAATCTTTAAAAAAATTGTATTTTGGCTGCTGGATCATCTCGCCTAAACGAAACGAGGTAGAGCTCTACAAGAAGCTGATCTAGATAGCTTGCTAGATGCCTAACATTACCTGTTCAGTGCGACCCCATTCATCGATCTAGAAATTGACGAAAAATAATCTCCTATTTCTAGTCTATAAAAAAATGGTATTTTGGATGCTGAGTCGTACCGTCTAAACTAAACAAGGTAGAGCTCTACAAAAAGTTGATCTAGATAGCTTGCTAGATGCCTAATATTACCTATATAGTGCGACCCCATTCATCGATCTAGAAGTTGTCGAAAAAAAATGTCCTAATTCTAGTCTACAAAAAAATGTTACTTTGGCTGCTGAGTCGTACCGTCTAAACTAAACGAGGTAGAGCTCTACAAAAAGCTGTTCTAAATAGCTTGCTAGATGCCTAACATTACCTTTACAGTGCGATACCATTCATCGATCTACAAATTGACGAAAAAAAAATTCATATTTCTAGTCTATAAAAAATGGTATTTATGATGCTGAGTCGTACCGTCTAAACTGAACGAGGTAGAGCTCTACAAAAAGCTGATCTAGATAGCTTGCTAGATTCTTAATATTTACTTTACAGTGCGACCCAATTCATCGATCAACAAGTTGACGAAAAAACAATCCTATTTCTAATCTTTAAAAAAATTGTATTTTGGTTGCTGGATCGTACCGTCTAAACGAAACGAGGTAGAGCTCTACAAGAAGCTGATCTAGATAGCTTGCTAGATGCCTAACATTACCTTTTCAGTGCGACGCCATTCATCGATCTAGAAATTGACGAAAAAAAATCTCCTATTTCTAGTCTATAAAAAAATGGTATTTTGGATGCTGAGTCGTACCGTCTAAACTAAACGAGGTAGAGCTCTACAAAAAGTTGATCTAGATAGCTTGCTAGATGCCTAACATTACCTATATGTATAGTGCGACCCCATTCATCGATCAAGAAGTTGACGAAAAAAACAATCCTATTTCAAATCTTTAAAAAAATTGTATTTTGGCTGCTGGATCATCTCGCCTAAACGAAACGAGGTAGAGCTCTACAAGAAGCTGATCTAGATAGCTTGCTAGATGTCTAACATTACCTATATAGTGCGACCTCATTCATCGATCTAGAAGTTGTCGAAAAAAAATGTCCTAATTTTGGTCTATAAAAAAATGGTATTTTGGCTGCTGAGTCGTACCGTCTAAACTAAACGAGGTAGAACTCTACAAAAAGCTGATCTAGATAGCTTGCTAGACGCCTAACATTATCTTGACAGTGCGATACCATTCATCGATCTACAAATTGACGAAAAAAAAATTCATATTTCTAGTCTATAAAAAATGGTATTTTGGATGCTGAGTCGTACCGTCTAAACTAAACGAGGAAGAGCTCTACAAGAAGCTGATCTAGATAGCTTGCTAGATGCCTAACATTACCTTTTCAGTGCGACCCCATTCATCGATCAACAAGTTGACGAAAAAAACAATCCTATTTCTAATCTTTAAAAAAATTGTATTTTGGCTGCTGGATCATCTCGCCTAAACGAAACGAGGTAGAGCTCTACAAGAAGTTGATCTAGATAGCTTGCTAGATGCCTAACATTACCTATTCAGTGCGACCCCATTCATCGATCTAGAAGTTGTCGAAAAAAAATGTCCTAATTCTAGTCTACAAAAAATTTTTATTTTGGCTGCTGAGTCGTACCGTCTAAACTAAACGAGGTAGAGCGCTACAAAAAGCTGTTCTAGATAGCTTGCTAGATGCCTAACATTACATTTACAGTGCGACCTCATTCTTCGATCAAGAAGTTGACGAAAAAAACAATCCTATTTCTAATCTTTTAAAAAATTGTATTTTGGCTGCTGGATCGTACCGTCTAAACGAAACGAGGTAGAGCTCTACAGGAAGCTGATCTAGATAGCTTGCTAGATGCTTAAAATTACCTTTATAGTGCGAACCCATTCATCGATCTAGAAGTTGTCGAAAAAAAAACTCATATTTCTAGTCTATAAAAAAATGGTATTTTGGATGCTGAGTCGTACCGTCTAAACTAAACGAGGTAGAGCTCTACAAAAAGCTGATCTAGATAGCTTGCTAGATGCCTAAAATTATCTTTTTAGTACGACCACATTCATCGATCTAGAAGTTGACGAAAAAAAACTCATATTTCTAGTGTATAAAAATTTAATATTTTGGCTGCTGAGTCGTACCGACTAAACTAAACGAGGGTGAGGTTTTGAGAAAAATCTAGATGCTGAATCCTAGCGCCAATAGTAAACGAGACAGGTACAGCTCTACGGAAACTTGATATGAATTTGTATTAAGATGACTGAATATGAAAAACTTAATCTGAAATATTCAACTTCAGTTATTAGTTTGGTCTGCTGGTTTTGGTTACCGGCCGGTTATATACCCTAGTAGGCTTTTTATACATCGTTACATTTTATACAACCCAATTATGTAATATATTATACATTTGACTCGGACGTCTTGATTTGGTCGGTTAATTTTTGTGTGAAGTTAGCAGCCAAATGTTGGCGGCTGATTGGCGCCAACGTTTGGCCGCCAACTTTCGGCCGCTAACTTCACACCGGTCCAATAAATAGCCTCGTCTAAAATGGGTTACTTTATGGCCTTGATATACGAATCTACTATTACTAAAAACACGCGTAATCTCGATTATGGTCAACAATACGAGTATAACGGCATGAGTTCTTAACAGATTTGCTAGTTACAGAAACTGTTTCTCAAACAGTAAACTATTTAATGAATCGATGGAAGGTTTTGAACACAATTCGCAAATTACACTAGCTGTTGACTAAGGTTATATAACCCACCAGCGTTAACTTTTTTCAAATAATCTGCAAAAAGCCTTACTGGGCTCAACTGGGCTGTTTACCTTATGTAGGTATATATCATGTGGTCCCTACTAGTATAGCGTAATCGGGAACCAATCGAAGCTTTAGCAATTCAATCCATACACGACAAACCAGTACTAAAATAATATTTACGTTAAAATAGTGCGTTGAAAGTCGGTCTCACGACCCACAGTTCAAATCCTCATTTACTAGATCCTATAGTTCTTAATAGTACAGGTTTAGAAATGTAATACCATTAAACAGTTATGTTTATCTAATGATTCGTACCTACATGATTCTTGATAGTAAACTTTACTATGTTAGCCGCGCATAACTAAAGTGACATTTAGTAGTGGTTGAGTAGTGAAAGGTCGATTTTGCAGATGAGTTCTTTCCTACTTTTTATCTATTCGATGCCATGTTAAATACAAATGATGCAGTGAAAATCTTTATGAATGTTCATATAGACCTATGTTGCTCTGTGGTCTTTGACCAATTACTTTGGCGTGAAAATGCAAGCGATTACTTTTGTGTAAAATGTGCCTTTGTGGTTTTAACCCTGAATTCGATACAAAAGAGGGGTGTCGTGAGTTCAATAGTCGTACCAGAAGGTAACCAGGTTAGAAAAAAAAATGAAATGAGGGTCAAAGATAGAGTTGCCATCTCATACATTACCGAAATCGGGTAATAAGTTAAAAATCCCGGACATTTCATTGAAATCGCGTTGTCTCCCCGGACTCTAAAGAAAACAATTAGCTAGATCAAAATGCCATGCTGAACCTAAAAACGTCCGGGATTTCCCCGGATAGTTAAAAAAGTTCAGCTCGGACGCTCTCCGAACGGACGAACTAGGACAAATTCGGAGAAATCCGGATGGATGGCAACGCTAGTCAAACATCATGTCCAGTATATTGGACGTTGTGGAATTAAAGGATGACTCTCACTAGAACGGGCCAGGATATGATCGGGCCGGGCAGATCTGTCAATTCATATAGAACATCCCGTTCTAGTGTGAGTCATCCTTATAGCTTGAAGTGATGTATATGCAAAATTTTGGCAAAAGGAACGCGGAGTCGCAATAAAATTCAATTTAGATTTCCACACGCTATTACTTAACAAAATCAAAACTAATTAATAACTCTTGGTCCATGGGGTCCCAGCGCACGCAAATTTTTCGTAGAAATCGCGAAACGTCTGGTTGATGCTACTGGTGACCGAAGAGCTGGTGGCTTCCTCGCACAACGTATCAGCATTGCGATGCAACGAGTAAATGCCGCCAGCATCCTAGGTACAATGCCTCAAGGACCTACTTTAGATTTAAGGCAGGTAGAGGTAGGTAGTTAGGTAAGTTACACTTACTGTATATATTTCGCTAATAAATTAAAGTAAAACGTTAAACTAATCAAGTTAATTGCATCAATTTGCTTTATGTCAAGTGACTGATATTTCATTGAACTAACGGGTCTATAAATTCATGATCAAATTAGGTCTAGAGTCGTAAAAGAGACATTAATATACTCTGTTGCCATACTTTCTCATGGATATTAGACGTTATAATTTAAAATGTTTATAGCACGGATTCTGTACGGAATCATTGGAAATTACTACAACTACAGATAGGTGAGAAAAACTAGGTTATTTCCCAGCAGTCGACCACCATTTTCTTCTTCCTAGAGTGTTTCAAGGCTTATGCCCTGGCTCAGGGAGCCTGGTGTTCACTTTGGCAACTAATCCTAAGATTTTGTCTTAGTTTTTCGAGAGCGACCTTCCAACCCAGTGGGTAAACTAGCCTTTATAGGAAAAGCGACTGCCATCTGTACTTTCAAGTTCCAACACAGAGAGTAAACTTTATGGGCATTAGTCCGGATTTCGTAGATAAGTTCCGAAAAACTCATCGGTACGAACCGGGGTTTCAGCCCGCGACCTTCGGATTGAATTGTGCGATAATTTTGCTAAGTTGTCGCTTGTGTAAGTAATACTTTCAATTCCGAGCCTCCTCCTTTACCCCCTTATACGATATGACAGTTATCTTATTAGGAAAAGAATTAAGATGTTCATCATCTTAACCCTGTGAAAACGAGTGCTGTAAAGGCTCAAAACGTAGGATTATGGTGTTAATAAACGCGGTTAATCCGTTCTAAAGTGTTTAATTTAAATGAATAACAATCGCGGTAACAGAAGACAATATTATGCTACTTTTTCATTTCAACTATTGCCAAGCTGTAAATATTGTTATTTTATGTGTTAAATTACCGCAAAAATATGTCTTCAATTACCGCGATTAGAAATGAAACACTTTAAAACCCTGTTAACGAGTGCTGTAAAGAGCTCAAAACGTGAAAAGGGGTGGGGGGTGCAGTCATTACACGCGAACTGTTGCCACAAAAACTTTCCGCGGTAACTATATCTTGTTCTAATTATAACTCTCAACAAAAGCACTATGTTTTTTAATTACCGTGTTGGACTAACGGGAACCCTCAACCCTTATTTATTTTGTCCCCAAAACTTTACCCCATTACGAAGTAATACTGGAAACTAACAAATTATGGAGTTCTATTTAAAGTTATTGAGCGAGGGTCGCCGGAAAGCCACTGGACCTTTAGCCGTGTCGCTTACACTGATTAGGTATATTAAAGGCGTTAGGTGTTACAAAATAGGTACTACATTTTCTAGGTGATATTAAAACCCTTGGCTGTCTTATGTTAAAATATTGTTTACAGTACACATGGTGCTATATTACCGCACTAATGCGATAATGAGCACTTTATGTGCAGTAAGTAAAAATTCAAAGAGCCATATGTAATGTATAAAATACATGTGCGAATAGGTAATTCGCAAAGAGTGGCGATAGAATAAATCGAGACGAGTTGCGAGTTTCGAATTTTCTCCTATTCGCACTTGTATCGTATGCACTATTTTAGGGTTGTCAACCTAGTTTGTATGTCCGCGGCGTAGTGCAATGTATAATTGTATATATTAGAAAGGTGCACATACAGTAGGGACATTATTTTTCACTTGAATCTTGTTGTGTTGGTTGTTTAGATAAAATAAAACATTAAAAGTCCATATGCTGGAGCAACACCGTGATAGATCTACTCGTAGTTGCAAGAGGACGCGAAAATGAAAAGGCGATAGTAGGCGGGCGCGTCAAAATAAGCCGCATAATCAGATATTTGCTGTTTACGACTAAACTACAATTTTGGAGATAAAAGCTTTTACCAGATTCAAGAACTAGTTATTACTCAACTATTTAACTAAGAATTATTTTTATAAATACAAGGGCTACTACGTTCTGAAAACATGTAAAAAAAAGACCTATATGTTTGAAAAATAAAAGTATCGAGGCTTTTGTTCAATTAGTTTACCAGTTTGAAGGAGATATGTTGAAGTGTATATAAGGTACCTAGTGTGTGCATATAAGTTACCTAGTAGATGTCTGAATGATAACAATTTAACCACTGCCACTGTGGCCTCTTATGTTAAATGGGAGGAGATGGCATCGCACTAAATTGCCTATAACTAAATAACTATAGCACCTAGAGACATATATCTTTCACAAAAAGATAGCGTATGAGCTTAGTATTAGGAACTACTCATAACTCCATATCGACAAAGTGGGACGTTTTCCCAAAAACAGTGTAAGTAACTACCTACCTCTACCTACCTTAAATCTAAAATAGGTTGTTGAGGCATTGTATCTAGGATGCTGGCGGCATTTTGTCGTTGTATCGTAATGGTGATACGTTGTGCGAGAGAGCCACCATCTCATCGGTCACCTGTTACATCAACCATACATTTCGCGATTTCTACGAAAAACTTGAGTGCGCTGGGACATGGACCTAGAGTTTCGACCCCAAATGGTACAAGGTTATCTCTGCTTAGACTCTAATATTTGTAACACTTGTGCAATTAAGTTATAAATAACTGCATTGGGAACAGAAATGATAACGATAACTTTTTTTTTTCAGGTAAGTTTCTCCAATCCACGCAGAACGGATGATGAATTCGCCGTTCCATCATACGTGTACACAGTATGTCAATTGTTTTTCCTTTAATGGTATTGACTTTGTCGGCCCCTTCTTTCGTTTTATTCGATAATCGTTTTGGATGTAATCTCTCATATTGTGTTATTAAATTCAATAAAGTATAAAAACGAATGATGATCCGTTTCACGGCACGTTAAATCGGAACGCTTCTGATTGGGGAAATAAGGAAAAAACATACAAACAAAACTATAAGGAGGATTTCCCTTTATTGATAGATTGTCCTTTACAAAAAAATCGTTTTTGTGTTTTCAATATATTCCTCATCATCTTATTTTTTTACATCCTGTAGATATCGATGTAGATCATCGCAAATCGGTAAGTACCATAATATCGGTAACTAAGTACATTAAAATGTCGAATGGCAACGTAAATAATGGCAAGCCACAAGTGGTCAAAACTAGCTGTATTTCGCTTATCGGTACCATAATCCTGATTTATCATCTTAGCCTTAAACCAATCATGGAATAAAGCTATTGGTTGGTGAAATCTACTTTAAATGGACGCTATTCTGCAAAAGAGAACCAACTTGCTAAATCTACATTAAAATGTTTACTTCATGCTTAGCCGTTTTATTTAGAAATATTTTTGTGAGCTTGGTTTGGTAGAAATATGTTTGTGAGCCCGAATTACATAAAAATATCCAAATTATGCGTATTATTCTCAGTACTTCTTGTAAGAAGGTTGTTCAAACAGCTAGGCTTTAACCGGCCATCAGTAGACTAACGTATTTTTATCACAATTGGCAATTATTGTTGCAATGTAATGTCAGTATGACTCACCATAGTTTAAATTATAAGACCTTATAGCGTTACAAAAGGGATGACAAATTGTTAATACATATAAATTGGGATGAATGATAGTTGGTAGTTTATATAAGTGGCGCTGGTCACCTATTAGCATTCCTGGGTGGTTCCCTTTTGCGGAACTGCATCGTTAACTTTCGAATGACAGAGTAAATAATAGCAGGTGGTTTAAGTAAGTACATGGACCGACTATTGATCAATACCGGTTGGTTCCCTTTTGCAGATCTGTAGCCAAATTATGTTTATCATCCGCAGTACTATTAAGCACATTGAACAGCAGGTTTGCAACGTATTAATAAAATAAACAGCTTAAATAAATGCCATCGAGGCGATCCAGAAGGGCTAGTTTCGTTGCTATTTAATAGGTTGTCACGCCGAGTCACTTTCGCATTTACTAACTTGTTAGAACATGATAGCCACAGACCATATTGGACCAACTGGTTGGTTCCGTTTTGCAGAATTGTTTCCAAATTATGTTTATTATTCACAGTTCTTCATAGACTGCAATTCTACCAATAGCATAACATCGGTAACCACGGGATGACGGGTTGAATAATGGCAGGTGGTTTAAATAAGTGCCGTGGACCGCCTAGTGGTAAATCCTGGTCACGGGTGATGGGGGTCGTTACTACTGTTGAGGTATCATTGGAACTCGATTCGTTGAGAGATTTAACTAGTTAAACTTAATTTTAACACACAAATATTCAGCTAAGTGTTTATAAACATACATTTATTACCTTTATATCTCAAATAAGACTGTGATTTTATTCAACTTTTAAAAGGTTTAATCAGACAGACAAAGATTCACCGAGTTATTTAATTTTTTTTCAAACAGTAATAAATAGATTAACTTCAAATGCAATCATAGAGAATTGTGCCAAAAAAGTGTTTTTATTTTAGGATATTTTATCCTTGTGATATTAGGCCTTGATATGCGTTGATTGATTGTAATGCGTAAAATGTCTCACGCATGTGTCATGACGCATGCCTTTTATTGTTAAAAGTATTTTATAAACATCGACCACTTAATAAAATAGTATTGTGAATATCGGAAAAGTCGAAATTGATCTCTCAACTCTCCTTCTCTCGCTATAGGTTATGTACAAAAGAGACGCAGAAACGACGCTCTTTGCTTTAGGTGTTCGTGGGGTATTCTGTGAGTATTTCTTCCAATTCAAAAAGTTTCCCATCGAGTTTCGTTCGAGTTTCCTTAGTAATTCCCATTTTATGATATAATTTGCCTATAAACCAGCCCAGACAGTACAATCATAGAGGATGAGCAGCCAGGGGTAGTCGTTAAAGGGTTAAGGAATTTTTATGGATACCAATTTAGTTGAGATCTGATAATAACATTAGAATATGAAAAAGGACTTATGATCCTTGGTTACACACAGAGTTAATTCCTTTTAGAATGGTGTCGGTATGAATAAAGTTAGATATTTATATAGTCTATTGTTTGAACGGTTTTTTGTCTAAATGTAATTTATTATGATTTTTAGTAAATTGTGTTTTTTGGTTAGCTTGACGGGAGGTCAAGCGATTGACCTTTTTAATAATAAATCCGTAGATTTATCTATAAATATGAGGATTATGGTAATAAGGCATTATGTTAATGTCAGGTTGGTTTTGTATATTCGCTACGATTGCTCCTTAGCCATCTAGGTAGGTCATCATCATCATAAACTTAAGAGTTTAGTCACTTTACAATTATATAAAAAAAAAAACGGAAAAATTCCCCGCGTCGAGCAGGATTTGAACCCACGACCTCTCTGAACACCGGTCAGATTGCTCTGCCTATTGAGCTATCCACGGGCCACGCCCGATCGACCCCGGCGAATGTTTCCGCTATTTCTTTCATTTGGTTATACGCCTTAGGGAGATATCCTAGCCTTAGTCTCTTGTCGGTAGAGTACCTTCCAGTTATCTTTGTCCTGCGCCAGCACTACAATACGTCGCCCCCATGCTAAACTAACATATCTGCAATTTTGTCAAAATTAAGTTTTTAGTGTAAATCTGTATCAAATATGACAATGCACAATGTCACCAATTTTAAGACTTCTATCTTTTTAGCTTTCAAAGTTACATTTATACGAATCTGACTTAATATTTTTCTTATCCCATGGCAGACTTGCGAAGTGTAGATAAGGTGTTTTTCCTTGGCCCATAAAGTTATGACACCTAGGATAATTAACGAATCTGCCAATTTCGTTAATTTACTTTGAAGATGATTAATAGCCACCTACACTAGTAGTCTAAAGCAAACTTGCGAATATGGCAGATACGGTAGTTTACTATGGTGTCATCTATTCCTCATCGCATTCATTCGCACTTGTATCGTAATGTACTATTATAGTACATTACGATACATGTGCGAATACGAGTAGGAGTAAATTATGCAATGAGTGGCGATAGAATAAAACACGACCTAAGGGAGTGTTTTAAATCGACACGAGTTGAGAATTACCTATTCGCACATGTATCGTACGACGTTTTACAGTACATATGGCCCTTTGAATTTGTGACATAGGTACATAAAGTGCTCATTATCGCACTAGTGCGGTAATATAGCACCATATGTACTGTAAAATATTGATACGACACGGCTTCTGCTTTTCCCTTCACTTGGTCCATCTAGCTTCAACTTCGTTTGCCTCTACACCTCTTTTGCGTTCTTTCCCTCCAGAATAGTTTTGAAGTGGTCATGTCGTATCAAATGTCCAATCACAACCGCGTCTCATTTTCAGATAAGTAGGTATGAACATTAAATTACCTACCTATATGATTTTCGTATTCTCGACCATATTAATAAGGAATGAAGAATAATATGAAATAATATGGAATGTACGCAGACTTCTGGCTTAAAATCGCATCGATATTTTAGACATGTACCTACCTACTAACATTATATTTAAAAAAACTAACCTCTTGTTGTCTTTGTAAATACAACAAAATAATAAACAAAAATACAGTCCATTCGGTTACGAGGGATGTTTTAAATTATGAAATATTTGTGACTTAAGTGTCATAATAATAAGACATACCACTCTAGTAAGGATCAGATGCAGGAGGAGCCAGTAATCCTGGAACGGCGCGCATAGTTCAACGGTTCCTCTCTTCGCGGCCCTAACCACCGACAGCCTGGGCTATGGCCCTGTTGTTGCCGCCATGTTTTTTATAATAGGTTTATGTTTTACTAACAGGTATAGGTTTTACTAACTTTTGTCCGCGGCTTTGTTCGCGTTAGAAAGAGACAAAAAATAGCCTATGTCACTCTCCATACCTTCAACTATCTCCACTTATAAAATCACGCCAATTCGTGGCCCCGTTTTGCCAAGAAATACGGACAAACAAACAGACACACAAACTTTCCCATTTATAATTTTAAAATATGGATATGGATATTGTTTTATCTATGTTTGTATTTAAATTATAAATAACATAACTAAATTAATAACATTTATTTTCAAAATATATACTTACAGTAAGTGTAACTTACCTAACTACTTACCTCTACCGACCTTAAATCTAAAATAATTCCCTGAGGCATTGTAGGATGCTGGCGGCAAATACCATTATCTAAGAAAGAAAATAAATAAAGAATATAATAAAAATCATTCATCGGAACGATCCCCTAGTAACCCGGTCAAATGCTTCCGTTTGATATTCAAAATGGCGGTTGCGTTTCTTGAATAGTTCTTTGTTTTTGTGTGCTAAATGTTGTTTAATGTGTAATATTTATAGCTTATTGTGCAGTAAACTAACGAAGAAGTGTGCAGCTAATGAAGAATTAATCCTGAAACGCGTGTAATCGCGTTATTGACTTATTAATCGGTTGCCCTGGGATTTTGGCCTCCTGAAATATTTATTACGTATAAGCTGTAAACGGAATAAATAGCAAGGCCAATTACCGAACAACGTCGCCCAAGAGGCAATATACTATTTATATAAAAACACTGATATATTAATACGGGACACTGGCAAAATTGTCCAATTCTCGGACAGAGGCCATATTATAAAAGAAGAAGAAGAACCCGGTCAAATATCCGAATTAGAAATAGATTACAATCTTTATTTCTTATCACTAGATGTAAAAGACGTAAATCAAAGGAAATCACCGGCGCTTACTACCTTTTCAAAATGGCCGCTTTGATCTGTTTACGACAAATAGAGATATCGAATGTTTACAAAGATGAAAGAAGAGCTTTAATTGAATTTCGTTTATGAAGTGTAATTAATGATGATTTGGTAAGATAATCAGAATCTACTTCTGAAGAAAATTCTCATTATGTCGGAAACTTTTGACTGATGTACAGTCAACGGCAAACGTACCAAAATATACTTTTCACTTTAATCGAACAAGCAAGCGAAGCGAGTAAGTTCTTCGAGTCTACTGAAACAATCCGGCGTCTGTATGTTGATAGATACGTGAGGCCCACGCGGTATAATATATGTACGTTTTAAGGTGGCCCTGCAGTCCATTAAATATTAGCTGCATGGCCTGATCCCACCTCCCCCTTCCATCACCGGACGTCCAGGCGCGGGGAGAAAATGCACCCGTTCGTGGCTCCATTGTGCTCCGTGGTTCCATTTGTCCGCACAAAACTACCTCGTCATTTTTAATGCGGACTGCCAAGGAATAGAATGTGCTTCCACCTTCTGTATTCCCTGAGAAGAACGACCTCGGTCTCTTTACACCACGACTGAATATGCTATTACTGAACAGGTGAGCTCCATCTTAGACTCTGTCTTCACTTTCCATCAGGTGTCACTAGAGTCAAACGCCCCGGTCAATTTATTATGAAAAAACCATACTCAGATTATCAATTATAGGTAAGTAAAGTACAGACAGGATCACAGTATAGGTACAGCTGCAAGCTAACATAATTAGGGCCATGTGTTAACAAGCTTTTCAGTCTTATTACTTTCTGTATTTCTCTGCCAGCTTTCTTATTTCTTTTGTTTTCTTTCTGAATTATTGGCTCCTTTTACAATATTACTCTAGCCACTGGATGGTGGCCAAATTATGTTATTTATTGACTTTGTGGAAAGTAATCCGGAATTAGATAGGTACTCTGTAGAGCTGAAATGCTAAAGTAGTTTCTATACCCACCAAAAAATATTATTGTTCTATTTTTATCGACAGAAATAAAATAGACCTATAGTAAAAGTGTTCAATAGTTTGACGCAATTTGTATAGTGATGTCGATTTTGTGTTGACGTTTTCGATGTTGGTCCCATATAATAGAAAAAGTTGTTAGCAATAATGAGTAGATTCAGAATATATAATTTTGTACGTAAAAGATTACATTCTGTATAGTATGTGATGCAAATATGTAACTTCATAACATACAATGGTGTCCGTTCCCATCCGCTCAGTTGAATCAAGTTTTACATTATCACATATAATCTGGAACTCTTACAGCGCCATCTGTATTATATTTGGGATTATCAACTATTTGTTGTCGCTAGTTACGGTCTTCTGGGTCACTTCTAAAAAACGGTTTTATAACATGTAAATTCATAAAACACACTACTATATATTATGTATAAATTACTATAAATTCCCAGTCGCAGCCCTGCTCACCGGGGATCTTGGTCACTTTTCCTGTAGTATGTATCTCTTTCAATTCATAATTTATATATAGTGTGCCTACTTAAAAACAGGAATCAAAACAGTTATTATAAATAATAAATGATTTAATTCATGCTTTACAATTGTTCATAAAACATGATTTTATTGGTAAGTAGTTATGTTCCTTTTCCATGATGGGACATCAACCAAGCATGTCAATAGAACATATTACAACGTTTCTCCTAACAAACGGCTGCATCCGTCCCCTGGCTCACGAGGCAGAATAACAGCAAGAAATGGTTGATTCACCCATTATTATTATTTTTTTTATTTGATGTGTTGTCACTTGACAGACACGCTAGTACATTCATTTGTGTCATATTTAATTTGATGATTTATCAGACACGCTGTTACATTAATATAACAACTCAATAACAACCTACATGAAAGACAAATGTGTTACAAACAAGCACATTGCGTAATTCTCTTTTTTATTATCCGAAACTTGGGAACCGGACCGCATAATGTATCAGCGACATTTTACTGCCCTATCATTCATTTTACAGCCGCACCGAAATTGGTACAGCCGCTGACAAAAGTGTTTTCTATGACGGTTGTTTTATGGTGACGTATTGAGCGCGGATAAAATTGGGGGTATAAATATAAAGAGGGAGTAAAGTTTATGGGATGGTGTATAAATAAATTGAATGAATTGTACGGGAAGCTACTTGTATAACATTGTTACGTTTAAGGAGGGTAACTTTTTGTTCTTAAAATACTTTTTAAAAAAAGGCCGTTAACGATGGTGAGTTATAGACACATTAAAGTACTGAGCGGTATTTACTTGGTTTGTGATATTTTTTCTTGACAAGTATAGGTATTTAAAAAAAAAACCGGCCAAATGCGAGTTGGACTCGCGCACCAAGGGTTCCGTACCATTATTTTTATAAACGGCAAATAAATCACGTTTGTTGTATGAAAGCTATTTTCAATATTAATTTTATTCTGCATTTTAGTATTTATTGTTATAGCGGCAATAATCTGTGAAAATTTCAACTGTGTAACTATCACTGAGATACAGCCTGGTGACAGACGGACGGACAGACGGACAGACGGACGGCGGAGCCTTAGTAATAGGGTCCCGGTTTTTATAACGATTTCTTTCAAATGGATAGTTTAAGTATGAAATTCCATTATTTAGCGGTGTGACACATATATCTCTGTCTTGCACTACAAAGATTGCTTTTTTACGCTTTTGGTACGAAACAAAAAAATACACATTTTTTACACAGTAATACCTACCATACGTTAAATCACCTTAAAGTTTTACTACGATTTTTATTTAAAAATACTAGTCAAGCAATAAATATTATAATATTTAATTCTAGACTCAAATTAATAACACCCAAGAGTTACTCAATCTTAATATAATAGCAGATAAATTACTTTTTTAGACATATAAAAAGTAAATGATGGATGATGGAGGAGTTATTAATACACCAACTTTTACAAGCTTTTATTTTACTTGCAATGTATGTTTGTCTGTTGGTATGTTAGGGTCAAATCTTGCAAGCTAGATTTGACTTACTTCCAGTTATTCAGTCAATACTAGAATTTTGCTGTGTATAGTAGAATATTGTAAACTGCACAATTTTCTATTACAGGGAAAAAATAGTTAACGCATATCTATAAGTACATACTATGTATAATAAAGCAGAGTAGGGTCAAAAATCTCTACATTGAAGATATTTGGAAAAAAATGAGTTACGTATAGGAGCTCTTAGAATTAATAACACATTTCAATGATTTTTCGAATTGTTTGTCTGTCTGCCTGTTTATTCGGGCATCAAGTGGAAACGGTTGAATGGACTTAGATGCAACCTTCAAGGGCACGTTAAGGGGATCTCCTGTCAGGTTAAAAAAAAATACAAATATATATATTATGGGACAATCTAACACAAATCGACTTAGTCCCACGGTAAGCTTAAGGGCTTGTGTTGTGGGTACTAGGCGACGATATACATACTAGACAGACACATATAAATACTTAAATACATAGAAAACAAAATAAATACATAAACACACAACCCCTGCCCTGACCAGGATTCGAACCCGGGACCATCTGCTTCTTAGGCAGGGTCACTACCAAGTTGAAGGAGGCCATTAAGTTATATGCTAAAAAAAATATCCGCGGAAGAAGTCGCAGGCATCAGCTACTAATACAATAAATCTGTTCCAGGGAAGTAGATCTTTTTCTTCGAGTCATACTACTTATAACCTAAAAACAGTTTTACAAAGTTTAAACATGTCAGAGTGTTTTATTCGTCGACGGTTGATAACACTTTTGCGCTCGCCTGTCCAGTAAACAGCCAGTAATAAAATAAATACGATTTTTATTGTTAGCCGTGGAATTCGAACAAATTCGTTCTAAATTAACCGCAGGGTGGTTAGGGCCCGATATTTTATTGCGCCCGACGTCACATGCCCACGATTTATCTAAAAGGTTATGTTAATTTAATTTAATTGTTTGATTTGGTATTTTCGTTGACATTTTATTAGGTTTTGATTGGAATATTATTATGTGTTGAATGGATTGGTATCTCAAAGTGTATTGTGACGTAGTTGGTCACATTTCGCTGTTGTATGAGTTTATTAGAGACATAATCATCATGATGATGATGATGATAATCTTTTAAAGATAAAGAATGTCAAGAAAGTTGTATGTTAGCAAATTAGGGCCAAAAATACAAGATTTTAATGGGTCGGCAACGCGCATATATGTACATTTCGATAGCCCTGGGCAAAGTTCCTACTTTAAGTACCCCACTTATTAGACCTGCCTATAACTACTACTACCTATATTTTACTTGCAACTACATATTAGTATACTAGTAAGTAGATAAACTTATTAACAAGCATTAACTATCATATTAACTTAACCATGGCGTCGGAACACGACACGAACCAAATTTATCATCAATTTAATTGATAATAATTAGTCTCGACGTGTAATACGTCTTGTATAGTAGATAGCACAGATGTATGAAGTAAGGAGATCGGTCATGTCAGTTTTGTACTATAGATGTAACAATTTTAACCCACACATCAATTGTAAAGACAAAACACGCACACATCTACATAACACACACTTGTACGAGAATGTCGGCGCTCTTATACATGCGCGTTTCCACGTATATGCAATCGAGCAATTAATGATACACACAATGATTATTATGACAGGGTACATTAACATGGTTTAAGGTTTAGTCGGTGTGGCGTGATTTTGACATAGTCCGCTGATTCTACCGATCATGCTAAATCAGAGGATCATTTTATATTATTTCAACCTTTGAACACTTGGTACACCTCCTTCCTTTCCTATGCATGTGACGTAACTAATGGATAAGCCCTTACCAAAAGAATCAGAATCGGAATAAGAATCAGACAGAGTTCGTTAATATGATGTGCCGCACGGCCGCCCGAGCTTTGTCCTCTCTATAGTATTCTAAGCTCATAACTCTTGGCGTATAATGCAGCCTGTATGTATAGAGTAAGCCGTAATTGCTTAGGTATAATGGTGGCATACGATTAAGGGTGACGCACACGCGAACTAACCTATTAATTTATATTGATAGGCCACACTTGCGTATACAGTGTGGCCCAGCCTAGGGAAGCGAAATGCTCTACTCTGCCCGGCTACTGAAGGAGGGTTATGTTGTTATATATATACATGTAGATATTAAGATGTGCTCACAGTAGTACCATTTCATACAAAATATATCGAAAATCATGCCATACTAAATAAGTACTGAGAAAAAAGCCTAGTATATATTTGTATGTAGGTATGAATATGTCAGATCATATTACGCCAACGCAGACTCCTGCAACGACGAGGTCGGATCAGGCTTACTACAACGAAAATAGAACGATTAAAAATTTGTATTTTCCTCTCTGTCACACTTGCATATTCGAGCGATAAAGAGGTTATCCCGTCAATTCCAATTTCGTTGTTCGTGGTAGGCCCTCAGGCATCAGCGCGTGCGGCCCGGAACCTACGCCGGTCGCAGTCAGTGCTGTCTGACCCTTGGAGTTGATAACATCACTCTTACTGCCCGATGCATCGTTTGACGGCTTTTATCGTGAGCTATTTGTTTCAGTCGTGGAAATGAGAGATTAGGTGACAGCAGGACCAGTCTATGAGACTAATATTTTTTCTATTTGGAGACAGAATGGAGATGAGGAATGTAAGCTTATATGATCCTATATCTTCTTCCTACCGTTTTTCCCGGCATAAGCCATGTCTCAGGGAGCCTGGTGTCTGCTTTGGCAACTAATCCCAGGATTTGGGCGTGGGCGCTAGTGTTACGCGACTGCCATCTGACCTTCAAACCTCGAGGGTAAGCTAGGCCTTATTAGGATAAGTCCGGTTTCAATTGTCACCGAAGAGCGATTGGTAAATATCAAACGATATTTCGTACATTTTCGTATTTTGTTTTGAATCGAGAGGTTTCGACCTCTAGGGGGAGGCCTTTGCCCAACAGTGGCACACATTAGAGGCTACATAAAAAAATACTTTACGTACATAAGTTCCGAAAAACTCATTGGTAAGAGCCGGAGTTTGCTCAAAAACACGTTGTATGGTCCTACGCTTATGTTCAGTATTTCTCTTTAGATAGGGAGGGGAAACTACATACCATCCAATATTAATCGCGATCACACTAATAACATAATAACGTAAATGTCGCATCTAGTTATTGTCAGTTAATTGGTTTCCAACACAGCTAATATGCCAATTTGTGTAAGTCGTGCTTGTTAACTATTGTAAGGATATACATAATAGAATGTGATAAGACGCGGCAATGTTTGTAGGTATGTAAGTACTTGTATATTTAGCTACGAGTCATTCTGTGAGTTGTTGGCCACTTAGGGGTTGTTCAAAAATCACGTGAAAATATTTGGCCGATTTTTAACCCCCAAATGGTGATCTTTTTTGTGGATCTATATAGGAATCATTAAATTATTTATGCTATTTTTGCTTTCCGTAGTACTGTTTGATATAATGATTTGTCCCAAACTCATATGTCCTAATATTGTTTTCTCTATCATCGTTTTAATTAAACTTGTCTAGCAGCGATTCGACTCTTTGTGATGTCACGGTTCTAACCTAACCGACTTTTCTAACAGTGATTTGCTATGAGTGAAGTCGGTTTTGGGGTTATAATTCGGTTATGCCATATAATCCTTAGGACGCTTGATCGTTAGGGATTATGATCATTAGGACAAAACACTGAGGGCAAGTGATTATAGGACAAACGATATCGGGGATCTCGAAGGAGACCCCTTTTTGTACTTTTTAGGCATTAAAAGGTATAGGGTACCTTGACCTACAATCTGATGGATTCACATATTTAAGTATAAATTATATAGTTACCTGCATGTAAAACCCTATTGAAAATAAAATATTTGTATTTGGTAATCTAATTTGCAACCGACTTCAAATAGTGAAATCAAAAGACTTCACTTTTTATTTTCCTTCTTCCTAGCGTTTTCCGGGCTTATCTAGTTTTACGAAAGCGACAGCAACTTTGACCCAAAGGGTTAACTAGGCTTTATCGGGATTAGTCCAGTTTCCTTGCGATGTTTTCCTTCACCGAAGAGACATTGGTAACAGTCAAACTATATTTCTGTCGTACGTTCCGAGAAACTTATTATATATCTTGAACCAGCAACCTTTGGGTAGCAAGTTTCTCACTTTACCGCTAGGCCACCAACGCTCTTTCCCATCATAACCTACGGACTATCACAAATTGAAATCATGTTGCACGCCCCTTTAAATATGTCTTCGGTCTTTATTAAAGTCAAAACTTAAGAATATGTAAATAAGCGCCATATTTGTTAGATTATAAACAAACTCTATCAACAACTTAGACACAAAACAAATTGCATCCACAAGTTTCCCCAAGGTTCGCAAACTTCTGAATTATTGAGGGGAACCGTGAATTTGCTTTTAAAGTTGGACTTTAGTGAATAATCTAGAATAAATTTGCAGTTTTCAGCATGAGACGGAATTTTGTTGGGTAATCTAAAGTTTATTGTCAGCGTCGGGCCAAGATTTTAAACGGACGACACTTTGCAGGTTTTGTAAGTTTAAAGTTATCTTTAAAAAGTGCTAAATTCATAGTGTGACAAAAAGTGACACGTTTAAGGATGACTTACACTAGGACGGGCCCAGACGTTGCCGGGCGGGCCAATCTATCAGTTTCTATAGAAAATGTCACGTTACCTCCGAGGGCTCAGGGCTCAGATGATTCTTTCTATATAAATTGACAGATCGTCCCGTCCCGTTCCGTCCCGTCCCGTCCCGTCCCGTCCCGTTGTGTACATTCTCATACTAAATTTATCTCAGGTTTTTAGGATATTTAAAAGAAACTTATTCATATAATTATTGACAAAAATCGTGCTCACTCATTTGTGTAAATGCAAAAACATGTGCGTTTTCGTTACGATTAAAATATTCTTTAAATTAAATATTGTCTTCTGTTTCTGTGATTGTTGTTCCTTGAAACACTTTAGTCAATCTAAAAAGTAGGTAACTTTTTTAATTGACCGGGAGAACTCGCATCTTAACCATGTGAAAACGAGTGCTGTAAAGGGCTCGAAACGTAAGGGTAGGCGTGTTACTTAACGCGAATAACCGTTCTAAAGCGATTAATTTTAAAATTAAAATTCAAACTTTTGCGTTCGCAATGTCGGTTGAAAATTATATTTCAAATACAAATAATTTGTTTTCAAAAGTATTATTTACATATAACTAAATGTAAATCCATCAGATTCCAAAATAGTTTAGCCTGTATCTTTGACGTCTGCGAGTTTTTAGAAATGGAATTCTATAAATCCCCCTTGGTTTGTACAAAGGCCATGGTTAATACCTTTATTAACCATGGCTAACTAGAAAGATATCATGGAAGAACTCTGAAAATCTGTTCTACCTATCTCTGTATTTTCAGGATACATAATCTTGCATACACATACAATAACAGCAAATTCGTAATTAAAAGCAGTAAACACAAACAACGGCTCGTTATAGTAACAAACAGTTTTATTGCTCCGCTTCGTGTCTATAAAGTTAACAAGGCCATACAGCAGGTCCACAGCAATTATTGTAATGGCTTTCCGTCTGATGGCCTACCACGAACATTGAAAATTGGCATTGACGGTATAACCTCTTTATCTTCGAATATGCAAGTGTGACAGAGAGGATGATACAAATTTTCAATCGGTCAATATTCGTGGTATTGGGCCTGTTCCTTGGTGAAATTGTGTGATTATCGATTCAGTTTTGAAGTGACTCTAAATCGAAATTTAGGTTTTTATTTTCTTCTAACTTAGACTGAATATATGGGTCACTTCTATTTTGACTTGAAGATTTTACTATATTATGTTGTACATAACCATGAAATTATTTGCAAGACAAAATATTTAGAGTCTGAATCAATAGCAATAACAAAAAAGGACTCGTTATTGAAACAAATAGTAGTTTTATTACACCGCTTCGTGTCTATAACTCTATACAGTTAACAAGGCCATACAGCAGGTTCACGGCAATTATTGCAATGGCTTCCCGACCGATGGCACGTTATAGTGTAAGTACGTTCATTCGAATGCAGTGAGTGCCGTTGAGAAAATGTGTAATTGATAACTCAACTTCGATTTTTTTCTGGTTCTGATTTCTCCAATAAATTAAGACCCACATAGATTGTTATTCTTTTACTAACTTAGACCTATCTATGAATAAGTTGTAGCTAGACTACCTGAATATGCAAGACAATTCAGTGATTCTGTTGCTCTTAACCGTGAAATAATTTGCGATACACAACCATACAAATACATCACACATACTAAGAGTCTTTAGACTCTTAGTATGTGTGATGTATTTGGTTGGATTGATTGGATGTATGGTTGTATATCGCAAATTATTTCACGGTTAAGTGCAACAGAATCACTGAATCTAAATCAATAGCAATAAACACAAACACTGGCTCGTTATAGTAACAAAAGAATAGTTTTATTGCTCCGCTTACCTACTGTCTAAAAAGTTAACAAGGTCATACAGCACAAAAACGGAACATGTGTGCTTCAATTTTCAATTTTGTCTTGACTGATTTCTCCCAAAAATTAAGACCCACGTAGATATAATATGGTCTTCTGTTACCGCAATTGTTGTCCATTGGATTAATCGCGTTTATTAACACCATGACCCTACGTTTCGAGCCCTTTACATCACTCGTTTTCACAGGGTTAAGATGATGAAACGTACAATCAATCACAATTCATCGGCACTTACCATCAGGTGAGATTGTGGTCAAATGCTTACCTATTCCTCAAAAAAAAAAAAGAATCATTGTTGTAATGTAATATACGCGATTAATCCGTTCTAAATTGTTTAATTTAAATACCCACATACAGATCGTTTTTTTTGCCAGTCTATGATAAAACTACAGTTGTAAAGAATACGTTACAAGCTAAAATTTTAATATTCTATACATACAGTGGGTACATAACTTAACGGTGAAATTATTTACAGTACACAATTGCATATTCATATAGGTAAGTACATTACAAATAGCGAAAGCCATAGTCAATTGCAATAAACACAAACAACAGCTCATTACAGTTTTATTGCTCCACTTCGTGTATATAAAGTTAACCAGGCCATACAGCAGATTCACGGCAATTATTGTAAAGGCTTCCCGACCGACGATACGATATCAGATAACTAGGTACATAGGTACATTCGACTGTAGTGTCCTTGAGAGAAATAGTAAGCTAGCGCTTTTGATTCATAATCCTTCAATACGTGCAAAAATTTACATACATAATCCACATTTAAAGCTAGTATGCTGTTAGGTTGTTTGACACACCGTGGTTTAAAAGTACTGCTAAACGAAAACACTGACGTCGTTTTTTATATTATTTAAAAAAAAACATTTTGTGGTTTAACTAACTTAGGTACAGCTTAGGTAGCGAATAAGTATTGTTGAGTTAAGCCACTTGCCATTTTTCATAATGTATCCGTGTAATAAGTGACCGATGTTATCAATAGATGACAGCTGACATTTGCCATACCGATTAGCATTACACGGCAAATTAGAACAATATATTTAAGTGGCTCAACACTCCCGGTTCGCGACTATACTTCTACCATCGCCAACACTGTTTGTTGGACATTTGTAACCCCTATCGCAATGGCATAAGGCCTACTAATGGTCAGTAAAGTTTGTTCCTCTTTTACAAATACCTCTGATTACTGTTGTAAAAGACTCGAGTTCTAGGAGTCCATTTTTGACCCGGAACTTAAATAGCGAGACTCGATTCAACACAAGGACTGCTTCAGAACTCCTAACCAAGCAAGTCTCGCGAACTAAGCGAGTTTCGTAATAGGACTCAAGTCCCATTTCTACGGTCGAGTCCATTTTGTGCGATGAGTCGTACAGCCTCGAGCCGTAGGTATTATTGATTGAATCCACCTTAACCTCATCGTGACTCTAATAGGTAATGCTAGCAGATAACGAGCAAAAGCCGGAACCAATAGCAATAAACACAAACACTGGCTCGTTATAGTAACAAACAGTTTTATTGCTCCGCTTCGCATCTACAGAGTTAACAAGGCCATACAGCAGGTCCACAAGATATTATTGAAATGTGTGCTGGAAATGTGCAATGTTTCTTTCGAATTATTATGTCCTTCCGAGATTATTTCTGATTATATTACCGATCTTAGTGTCGATAGATTAATAATACTTAAATTATTTTTATTTTTAAGTAAAATCGTCTGCGAACGATACCTACTAACTTTCTTAGATAGAAGGCTAAAGTTGAAAAACTCATGGCCATGGGCGAGACTCGAACTCGTGACTCTGGGATATACGCCCATTGCTCTAGCAAGTGAATAATCTTGTCATACTTTCCCTACTATAGGCTCCCAAGTACGATAGGTTAGATTGTTTCCGGCTAGACTTTATAGGATCAGCAGTCTGCAAATTTAATTTAAAGTAACAAATAGCTATGTCAGATAAATGTCATGATTGATTGTCATATGACTCATATGAATTTCGCACAGGGCTAGGCCCAATAACTTAGATATCAAGAGAAACAGACACACAAAACAGAACAAAAACGTCCAAAAATATTTATATTTTGCACCATGATCAATGCAAAGTTGTACGAAAAAGAGCTTATCGCACGCATTGGATGTCAATGCACGTGGGGCACAATAATCGGTTTATTAACTTAATGTAATATTTTATTTTATTTGTAATTGTTTAGAATGTTTAGATATGTAGTTACTAACCTAGTTTCTTAAGGCAACATGTATGTATACTAACCAATTATGGATCATGTCCGAAATAAAAGTTTTCAATTTTAATTTCAATTAAATGTTAAATTCATACACAGAACTACCAACACTGTATAAACTTTATAGGCTATTGGCAACTTACTTTTGTGGCGTCATGTTTTTATTTATTTATTTATTTAAATTGCTACTGCTTGCTACTCCAGATTAAAATACCCAAAGCAAACAAATGACAAACAAAAATGCTAACCAGAAATGTCGACTCAACACCTTCCCCACTTGGCTGTCGATCGATGCACAGCGCATTGGCGAAGCGCACGTGTCCTTAAGAGTGAACAATTTGTTACTGCATCGTTGCCGACAGAAACAGGTGACAAAGAACTACAGCAGGTTTGCTGGCAAGTTTCTAGGCGGGTTCCGTGCCAAATGGGCCTATCAATTGTTTGAAATTTTGAGAAAAGGTTGAGTTATTTTGTCACACACTGCTAATAATGTGTTTTTCTGTTTTTAATGCATAATGTCAATTTGTAAGGTAAAATTTCCTGTCTAACCTCCTGACTTCTCGCGTCCTATACGTAGTAGGTACATAAGCCCGAATGGAATTATGACTCTTTGTCAATTTGAGAGAGTTACATTTCAATTGGAAAATTTTGAAACCCAGTCGTCAGGAGGTTAAAGTAACCACCTGGTATTATTCATGAAGGTTCCTGTAGCTTACATGCTGTCACTCTTATTTTTACTTGACAATAGAGCTGCTGAAAATGACAATGAAAGATAACAATCGTGTGTGGCTAAACAGTTCGCTTTGACGTATACCTTACGTAGACCTTAAACAAGTGTGAGTCGGACTCGCCCACCGAGGGTTCCGCACAAAGGATGCTCCCCTGATTTATGACCTGGGCACACTGAGAGTTCCGTGCCACCAAAAATACTGGCGGCACGGAAGTCTCCGTGAGCGGCAATTATACGGTTTTTGGATTTTCTCCTGTACTTGTGCTGCAAGTTCTTGCGTTTTGCCTAATTTCGTGATTCTAGGTCAACGGGAAGTACCCTATACATTTTGTATAGGGTACTTCCCGTTCGTTTTTCCACCCTAAAAAGAAACATTTTCCAAAACATTTCAACTTTACTTTTTGATTAAAAAGTCATTAATTAACAATCGCGTTCTACCAATAACCTACCGATGTGGGATTTTGTTTAGTTACTTAAAATCCAGTAAAATAAAAATACCGTGTCTTCAGAGTTATTTTCAGGTTAGAATGTTGGCTACGTTTTGTTAATAAAATGTAACACGACATCGGTGTGTAATAGTTATTTTGGGAAAAATATAAAAATATTCTGTGTCTATGGTTTATTTCTAACAGATGTGTTCAAGCAATATGTTTCTGCAATTTTATCCTCCTGGATCCTGGAGGTATCGATTCTGGCAAAGCAGTTTTTTTTAAATCGATTATGACTTCTATCTAAGCCGCACTGATCGCTGATTGACCATATGAGATTCGATGTTTGTTTTATTAAGTTGACAGTTTCGTTCGGAAACGATCTATGTGTGCAAACTTGTTAAGCTTCTTTGACATTCCACATGATATTTAAAAATATCTTATGTCCTCAAGCGAGGACGGGGGGATCCAGGAAGAAATTCAATTAATGAATACTCCGACACAGTTGTTTTGTATGGAAATCTGTTTTTTTTTTATCTCATTCTAGTGTGCCACGAGTTTGGAATTAACGGTAGAATACTATATCTTGCTCGCACTTTGATGCAACAGTAGATAGCGAAACGTAAACGAGACATCGTTTAAGTACTACAGCAGCGCGATAAGGGCATAGGTTAAATACTGTAGATTAACAAGATTGCCGTATGTGCCGTCAATTCACCTCATACATTTGGTAATATAGTAGCGTCTCTTTCTATTCTATGACAGAAGGAGAGATGCAACAAGAACGGCCAATCCCGATAAAAATACAACAAATTGGCACATGACAATTTCTTAATAAAACAGTGTTCTGGAATGTAATCTATAGACGATATATTCTTTCGTTAATTTCTGTTCCATTTCAATTACTGCGATAGATTGAGAGCTGACCCTGGTAACCAAAAAACGTAGTTAAAACATAAACACAGTACAATAACTGACAAACCAATATAAATAATAACTAATGAACTATATCGTCTAGTCAGTTAGCTGTATGTACAAATTGGGGGATAAATTCAGCAGTGGACGTCTTTTGGCTGATAAAGATGATGATATCGAAATTCCCTCTCCGACTACCACCACTGCAGCCGGTATACAACCCTCTGCTGGGCACAAGTTTCCTTTCACGAGAGAGATTGGACTATTACTTTCACGCTAGCTCGTAGCGGGTTGGAAACTGCACATACGTACTTTACATCTTTGAACTTTGACGCGTATTTATAAAGGTTTCTTCTCGATGTTTCCGTTCACAGAATTACAGTAAACATGAGCACTGGGCCTATACCACGAAAATCGAACGATTGCGGATTTGTATCTCCATATCTGTTACACTTGCATATTGGAGTGACAAAGAGGTTTTCCCGTCAATGCCAATTTTCGATGTTCGTGGTAGGCGTGCTGGTACCATTCGTTGCTATATAATGACAATCGCGCAGTCGCTATCGACTCGTGGTTAACTAAAACTCGGGGTAAGCACAAAGGTGCTTTACAAACAAATTTTATCTATTTTAATAAATATTTTGTTTTGTGTCTTTTCTACATCACATATTGACATCTATTGCAGTTTATAAAACATTAATCATCACGGTTGTCGATCATCAGTAGTATTTTTCTAGGCCACTGTAGGACTATGTTATAGTGACGCTATAAATCAGATTGTAAGAAATCTTTTACTGCTGGGCATTTTGACGTGGTTCTAGAGTAGCCTAGGGTTTCAATTGGTTGTCCGTACAACCAATGTACTGTCACTATATTAACTGTGAAAAAGATATAAATAAAACACTCAATTGAATAGCCTATTCGGTAACTGTAATCGATGGAAGGGCTTCAGAAGCTTTACAAGTTAAAGGGAGATGAAATCATTTGGCAAATTAATGAATTGGGTTCAATCGACAAATATAGGCGTTGATGTTTAGTTTCAACCGAATAAATAAACCGGCCAAGTACGAGTCGGACTCTGCTCCTGAGATTTTCCCAATAAAGTATGGGGTTCTTCAAAAAAGGAGTGTTCAAGTTTTACAACGCGCACATTGCCTTGCCTATTTTCCAATTGTGGACACAGGATAAATAGGCAAGTCGGTGGAAGCCGCGTTCTATGGACACTGTCCGGTACCAACATTACAAATGCTCAAAACTTATTTGCAGCATAAGAACTAAAGAGCAATAATAATAATAACAATAATTGGGGGGCACGGTAGTGCCCCCGCCAAGTCGAGCGCGAAGCATCTTTATTGTTCGGTTGTGGATAGAATCTTCCTTCTAGCGTGTTCCTGGCTAGTGCCACGCCTCAGAGAGCCCAGAGTCCGCTTTTTTGCAACTAATTCCAAGAATCGACTTCGCTAGTTTTAACCCAGAGGGTAAACTAGGCCCTATCGGGATTAATCCGGTATCCTGGCGATAAATTCCTTCATCGAAAAGCTATATTTGCTATCAGATAATATACCTAAAACTGTTTGGTACTTGTATCGTCATCCGCAATCTTCTGCATCATTAAAAAAATATACCTTCTTCCATTCACATCATCTCAGGTTCTAGTAACTTCGAGCTTATTTGGAGAATCACCCATCGGCTTAATCGACCGTAAATTGTGGGTTTACTCATTCTCATAAATATTTTCTCGGGAAAATGGCTGAACCACAAAAGTTTTCTTTACTTAGCTCACATCACTACATATTATATACTCGTATATAAACATAGTATTTACATTGAAATTAAACACTTTAGAACGGATTAATCGCGTTTATTAACACCATGATCCTACGTTTCGAGCCCTTTACCAACCTTTGCAACCTTTGTTTTTATTTTTAAATTATTTTTATATTTTTGTATGTAGGTAGTTTGCACAAGTAACTTTTTTGATTGACGGGGAGAATTCGCATTCTCTTAGTCATCATCTTAACCCTGTGAAAACGAGTGCTGTAAAGGGCTCGAAACGTAGGATCATGGTGTTAATAAACGCGATTAATCCGTTCTAAAGTGTTTAATTTCAATGAATACCAATCGCGGTAACAGAAGACAATATCATAGTATTTACATTTAACTTTTTATTTTGAAAATGTATACCGTACTAGTCCCACTTGTGCCCACTCGCACCACCCAAGGTTAGCCGCTAACCTGGAGTGAAGGTGTCTAATCCATACGAAAAACGCTTAACTCCGGGTTATGTGGCTAACCCCGGGTGGTGCAAGTGGTCCTAAGTGTAACTTACCGACCTACCTACCTCTACCCACCTTAAATCTAAAATAGGTCATTGAGGCATTGTGCCTAGGATAGGATGCTGGCGTAAGTTGTACGAGGAAGCCACCAGCTCTTCGTTAACCAGTTACATCAACCAGACGTTTCGCGATTACTACAAAAAACTTGCGTGCGCTGGCACTTCATGGACCTAGAGTTTCGACCATTGGTAATGGTACAAAATGGTCTATATACCAATGGTAAAACTATCCCCGTCTACGTCGGCAAAACGACATCTTAGTACCGTACAAATTATTATGTCACATTTTGCGGGAGGAACGTGCACACAGACTTTTCACATATTACATACAAAAAACAATCTCCATTAATCTTATATTACTACATATTCAATTTTATTCAGCGTGCTTTTTTTAATTGCTTTAACTTTGGACCTACATTTAAGGGAACACAATGGCATAGTTAGTTTTATTAAATTGGTATTTTTTTATTTTTAATATTTTTCATACATATTAATACCATGTTGACTAAAGGTTGACTGGTAGAGAATGCCTTATGGTATTAAGTCCGCCTTTTGTACATCAAGTTTTTTTCTTTTGTGCAATAAAGATTAAATAAATAAATGTTGCATCACATGCTAATGTAAAATTCGCGGCACACGCCCTAAGCACTAGGCAACCCGATCACGGTAGCTAGGGTCATAAATTTTCTAAGTATGTTCATATTAGGGCTTGTGATATACGTGTTACACGCGAAACCGTAGCTACGTAGCCTTAGCACCGGCGGTGCTAAGATCCCGTACTACACGGTCACGTCAAAGATACGTATCCGTTTCTGGATTCGGCTACGTTCCCGCGAATCTCGGCTTCGGCTCCGCTCGGCTTCTTTTAATACACATCTTTTACAATTTGTACTGGTCTATTATTTTTGCCTCCAACATAATATTTGCATCTAATTATTTTTGATCTCTTAAATTTTTATTTAAAATGCAAAAGTATGGAAACTGAAATTAAAAACTCGCCCCTTGCATTACCATTCGGGGGTTTAATAACACGCATAAAATCTACACTTAACGTCACGGTCACGACTGGATCCGATCTACATATAAATAAGATACGTATCTCCGTGTACACGTAGCTACGTATCTTAATTACACGTAGCCGAATCACACGGAGCAAACGGAGCGGATCTACGTTGCCGAGTAACACAGCAACGGAGATTCGGCTACGGGTTCACGAAACACGGTCACGACCAGGAGCACTAGTTCATATCTAATCTTTTCTTGCATTCTCAGTATTTATCATCAAAGTCACTTGTTCCGTTTAACAAGTTTTGCCTTAAAAGAAAATAAATACGTCAATATTAATGTTTCCGTAGCGAGATTACACTTTCAATGGAATATGATCTTAATATTCCGTTCCATAGGGTACAATATTGCACTTTATCGTGAGGACTATACTCTCGGAAACACCATTTAATTCCATATTTTCAACATTGTCATCATCAATAAGGTAATCTTCCGTTATGAATATGAATATTAATTTTTGTCCGATATATCAGTTTGCTTGATAGAGTGGGTATTGTATCAATATTGTTTGTATATTAAAAGGAAGGGCGAACAATCTTTATTTTAAGCTACACTTGGTTAAAAATATCTGTTGGGAGAAATAAAATTATTTAAGTATCAAATATTAAGTAAGTATAAGTTATCAAGTGTTCAAAACAAATGATGAAGTTAACTAAAAATTGTAACTTTTAGTCCCACTCTCCTCTATTTTGACTTGCGTAATTAAAGTAGTACCAGTACTGCAGGTATATAAACTAAAAACTTATATAAAAGTCATTCTTAAGAAAAAAGGTTCCGTTCCCGGCGGTTAGGCGCCTAACATAAACTTTGAATAGTAAAAAATAAAACATTGAATAATGCCTGAAGTTTGTCAACAGACAAATTTTGTATTAGAGATTATAAGGAAAACAGTCATGTAGTCTAAAATAATATTTATAGTTTCTTACGGTGATCGAAAATAATTACACGCTTTCAATTAAAATGATTTTAAATGGCTAAACCAAGCAAAATTGCAAACCAATCGAACATTGGAGTTAGTTCAAATGCTCTAGTTTGCGTTTAAAACACAATTAAAGATCCCACATCTAACAATGCTTGAACCTAATAGTTCATGTACAAGCAAAAATGAAACATGAACTAAATGGTTAAGGAATAAAATTGCCTGCATTTCGACATAGTACACTTTACTCCTAGACTTCAATAGTTTATTAAGCGAACTGTGTGTTGTGTCTCAAAGCAGCAAGGTTTCAATTAGAATGCTTTCATTCCAAGGAACGATAGCGAATTTATGAATAGTAGTATGCTCTATTATAATGCAGCAAAGTCGAAATTCAAATGGGTAACGTGGTGCATTTTAGTTTTAAATACTCGGGATATTATGACAAACACATGTTGATTAAACAGTAGCACTTTCCCGATTTCCCTAGGGAGTATAATTCCACATTGCATGCACTTGCCGAATGTTGTTTTGTTATGAACTAGTTTAATTGAATCGGCCAATTTTACTATTAATGTAATGAATTGTATGACGTTTGGGAGTTGTACTAATTAGTTCACTCAGGGGAATGTAGGGTTAAGGAACTATTTTGTTTTCATAGTATATCAGGTACAAGTAATCTACGTGTATTATAATATTTATAATATAATTATCTGCTTAACGATTTTGGATTATATTTTTGTCACATTATAGTTCTTAATCTGCATTGACACGTAATTTTATTTTTGTCAAATAAATTAGGACTAAACAGGTTTAACTAAGAATAAATGTTTAGTGTTTAATCTAACCATTTTACGAAGTCTGACTGTTACCTTATAATATTTCGTACGTTGTTTGTCTGTATCTTTCAAGAACCTGAATAGGTAAATAGCTAAAATTTACATAAGTATAAATATATATAATTTTAATAGTAGACAGCATGTTTGTCACTTATTACTAATATTTAAAACGGGATAATTACCGTTGTTTACTCCGTGAACATGACGCTTGCAACAGTGGTCGAAATATCGGGTGCTCAATAAAACAAACATACCTACTTGATAATTATCCCGTTTTAAATATTAGTAATAATGCAAATGACCATGTTAGCTTAAAATCGTATAATAATATCGTTTGTCATTTGATGTCAGTTTTTCAGATGCAACTACAGGAGCAATGTCAAGTACTGGATCATTTCTAGATGAAAACAAATCAATATCACGTACAAACAAAATGCACTTTAAGAACATGATATCCACAAGCCATAACCATGCTCATATGCATATGTGACTGCACATGCACCATTTATGCAGCGCATGTGGGATTCATTCTGCACATTTGAATGCGGATATGTTTGTATGGATATTTTACGCGGAATATATGCAAATTATAGTATGGAAACTTCTATGAATTTGGAAAATAAAGTACTAGCACCGAAATAACGTAGGTTTGCAATGTTTTTTAATTTAACAACAATTTTCCATAATTCATACATAGGGGTAACTGTACCGATCATGGGATATTTAAGAGCGAACTCGGACTTATTTTAGATATTTCTCTGATACCTGTAAAAGTTATACTGTTAATGCATTAAAAGTTGAAAGTCGTACTCTTGTTTTATATTTATAAATTGTTTTATGTAAGATATACCCATAATGAGCCGTCATAGTGAAAACTAGTCCAATATCACAAAATATTAAACATTTCTGCAAAAACAACTGATTGCAAGTTGACCTTAATTAATAGTTAACTCAATTTACGAAACACAATTCTGGTTAAACAAAGGAATAAAAAGATTTATGCTTTACCCGCTGATACCCAAACCTTCTTCGTCCCACCGCCATTACGAACCGGCAAGACAGAAATGACCAAAAACCTCCATCTTTAGCAGCTAAATGACCGGTGTAAATGTTGCATTTCGAATTACAAACTTGACATGTATTGAGATTGAGTTACTTGTTTGCACGGCATAGAGTAAGTAAGCGAGTTGGTTTTACATTAACTCGTTTTTCGTAATTATCACGTTAACTCGATTTTATTGTGCTTTATTTAAAACAAGGTATTATAAGAAATAAATACATTTTAAGGTGGTACATTCTCAAATTTAGTTAAGGATATTTTTTTATTAAAAAATAAGGAAGATAGCGACCATGTTAAATTTTTTCCTGTAATATACAACAATACAATAACTCTTTATTGCACCTCAAAACAACAAAAATAACACAAACTGGTATAGATTACACATGAAAAAGAGGCAAACAACAGGCGGTCTTATCGCTAAAGAGCGATCTCTTCCAGACAACCTTTGGGTAATATTTATAGTAATAGGTATTAACGTTATATAAAACGCTCGTATGGCGTGACGTCAGAGTCTAAGACATTAAATAAGTGCAGCCTATACAAATGGTTTTGGCGATAGACGTGAACTTTGGCATCACACTTGACGCGACTGGCGTATCAACTACTTTGAATTTCCATCATTTTGTCGCAGCTTTTGATAATTATTTTAACAATGAATAATAAATAACCAATGTTGATAATGTCTGGTTGATGTAACTGGTGACCGAAGAGCTGCGGCTTCCTTACTGATAGCTTTGCGATACAACGAGGAAATGCTGTCAGCATCCTAGGTACAATGACTGATTTTAGACTTAAGCTAGCTTGTAACTTACTGTATATATTTAAATATTTCCTAAATAAAAATATAACCATTACTATTTATTATCGCTATGGCGTATGGAGATCACAACTCAAAACTCGCAGCTCGTTAGTTTACTCCGTGAACATGGCGCTTGCAACAGTGTCGAAATATCGGGTGCTCAATAAAACAAACATACATAAATAAATGGTAATTATCCCGTTTTAGATATTACTTATAATTACCATTATCTATTTCAAGTGCATATATAATATTGTGTCTGGACACCTTGAACAACCAAAGCATTTAGCTATTTTCATAATCAATTAAGAAACTTGCTACATTAAAACTTTTACAGCATAAATAATAAAACTTTCGCCAAATAAAGCAACGCAATTATCCATTATTAATATAGTATTGTTTAACTTTAATTTATTCTTAGCCGTGCGTATTCTGTTTGGTGAAATATGCTTCAACTTTTGAAATAAATGTTGGTCGAGGCGCGATGGAACATTTTGTTCGGACAATGTTTGTGGGATATAGGTACTGGATAAATTTTAGCCGGACAAATCTACCATACATTGGCAGATTTGGCCGATATGCCTGAACGTACATGGCCGGCTATTATTTCGAACCTTTGAATTAACAGTAAATAATGCTTCGCCTTTGGTTCTTCCGTTTTTTCTCGTAAAACTTCATTTTCTTGATTTCTTGGATTTTTGATCGAGCTTAAAATTAAAAAAAAAAAATTCTGTTTGAAGTACTACTCGATAGTTCTTTTGCGCAAACGGGTTTTTCCTTTCTGTGATTTTCTAGAAAATGCAATGACAGATGCCCTATTCAGCGGAGACAGCCCTTCGACTGACCACTCTGTCATGTTGTTACGAGTAAAATTGTCTAGGTGATTTATATTAACTACCTCAAAGAGAAACAGTCTGTTTAATACAGATAACGTAGGTAAATCTAAATTTTGAACCTTTAGCTCTTACAAGAGACAATAATTGAACGAATGAGCGAAGCGACCGAAGCTCTCCCAGTCCCAGTCTACTTGGACAATCCGTCGTTGTTCGTTGTCGTGTAATATTTGTTCGACGGTAAGTCGAGAATCGTTGATTGGATTGTTGTGAAATTTGGCAGGTGGTTAGATGTCGTTAAATCGGTCGAGGGGTTGTCGAGATATAGGGGTCCCGATTTCACGCTCGGGACGAACCACTAGTGAAATACTAAATCAGACTTCTTTTCAGAGCGGTGACAGGTCATTGACGTCTCTGTAGGTAAAAAACCGGTTAAGTGCAAGTCGGGTCATGCTCAGCACTTACGAGTTATACGCCCTTTTAACCGAGAAGATAGTAATTTTGCATAAAATAAAAAATGGTGAAAATAAATCACCTTCCCTTTATGTGTAATCAAAGTGTTTTGACTTTTTTTTAACCCTTTATCGGCATGATTGCTATGTATATTGGTACCAAATAACAGTTTTCTATTACTAACGGTCACTGAGCTAAGCCGCAGAACGAACGGACATACAGACGTGGTTAAACAATAAGGGTTCCACTACAGAACCCTAAAATAGAACCACCCTCTTTTATTTATTTACTTATAAGCAATCAAAAACGAAAATAGCTCAAAGTTAAACCCACTTTTAGTCAGTTAAGTTAATTTTTTACATATCACCCCCGCTCGACAAGAAAAAAATTAAAAAAAATGCAATATAATTTTTTTTTAATTAAACATTTTAGAACGGATTAATCGCGTTTATTAACACCATGACCCGACGATTCGAGCCCTTTACAGTACTCGTTTTTGATCACTGCTGCTGTTTAATCCGTTATAAAGTGTTTTATTTCAATGAATAACAATCGCGGTAACAGAAGACAATATATTATTAAACTTTAAAGTGTAATAAAAATCAAAACACACGTTATTTTTAAAAGTCACTGAACAGACGTTGTTCAGTTTGGCGAAGACTACCTACGATTAAATTTATTACTCCTGTTACAGGCGACACCCGGTATAAGTAGTATTTGTAAATCGTAGGCAACCCTAGCGTGTGTGGGGGAGAGGGGGGCGAGCGTCAATTCTGTAGTGTTCAAAACGGTTTGTATTGGCTTTTTCTATGAGAAATAAATATCAAACTCTTCTTAAAACTATCATATAATATGTGCTAAGCTAGAAGACGTGAACGTAACTTAATACTAAGCCTAGATTTAAGACCTAATGCCTAGATTTAAGTAATACCTAATCTTGAGCTCAAATACGCCTAGAACCCTCTGTGAACTGCTAACAATTACCATTCGATACACGTCCCATCGATTTATCGCCAGTTTAATGGGTAATTGGACGCAGTATCGATGCTATCGATGACAAAGTCGCGGTAATCGTGAGAGGAATATTAGGGGCATGTATCGAATGGCTTTTTAAACAATGTTATGTGTGCCGATTTTTTGCCATTCTGAGTGCCTAGAAAAAAGAAGCACCAGCAAGAAATTGTAACTCAGACGGACAGGCAATACAGTTATTCTACTCATTTAATAATTAAATTTTACTTTAAAAATGTGTTCCATTAATCCTTGGGTCAGCCAAGAAACCAGTATTATTTAGAGGTGCCAAATTGCCGGCTAAATCCTAAAAGACGGCCATTTTAAAACTGGACACAATAAAAATAAAAACTATAAAAGTGTAATTATTTCTGTCATGATTAATTATTGGTTGGTTTTAGCGATATAATGTTTATAGTAAAATCTATGTAGGCTATATAAACCTTAAATTAAAAAAACCTATTAAGAATAGTTCTCGAGATATACCTAATGGATTTTATAAAACTCGACATTCGCTATATTTGTTCGGCCGCCATTTTTGTTAAGGATAGCAATTGTAGATTTTTTAGTTTCTTATAATATTACTTAACTGCCGTGAAAAGCAAAATTAGTAAGTACCTGCCTCCGAAATTTACCAATACAGCTGTCATACATGCGTCATCTTGGATTGGCCGCTAATTCTATTAACTGCCACTTTGAGATGGCCATCATGGTTTTTCAACATCCTAATTAACATGCTTAAAGGAAATTTGCTACCGCACATTATACCATTTTCGAGTTTTAGGCCTGCTGGCACATGAACAATAATATATTACTATTAAATGTGAGGACGTAGGTAAATGAAATTATTTAAGTTATTGACTTGACTGCATTTGTATGCTGCAAAACGTACTCCGAACAATTGGTAGGTCAATTCTTGCTTCAAATAATATTAGAGATATCTACGTATATCTTCCCGTACACAATGAAGATGTGTATTAAATACGTGATCCAGCACTGATTCTACGGATAACGTGTGCAGGTCGCATCCATAGCAGACTTATGAAACTCTCCGCGCGAATTTGAATCGATCGTCTTGTCTTGTGACTGATCCGACTCGCGGGCTACCCGTCACATCTAGCGCCCGGCGGTGCACCAGCCAGTATCATATAATATTTCTAATCGGAGGCAACCCTATCGTTGTGCGGAGGAGCGCGGAACGTCAATTGTTTTTTGCGTAGTGTTCAACACGGTTTGTATTCGCTTTTTCTTCGAGAGATAAATATCGGTTCTACGTTAGGATGTTGGTGATATACCTACGCGACTTAATTCATTTTAAAGGTTTAAATTTAATAACTACTAATCGCGGTAACTTAAAACAAGCTTTTTTTATAAGCATGTCAAGGTTATTTTGAGCTACTGCAGTTTCTGATTGTTCACTCGCAAGGAATGAAGATATGTTGTTTGTACGTGATCCAGCACTGATTTTACGGATAACGTGTGTAAACTCAGTGCGGATTTGACAGTGACGTTTCTCTAGCCTGCACGATTCGAGAGTATTATGCATCCTGCTCTTTCTCATTGGTGGGAGCGAGTTGCAAATACTTGAGAATAGAAACAAGGCGTTAGAGAATGTCATTTAAAGAACTCATGGTAAATGCTCTTAACCGAATTGCTCGAATTAGAAATGTGGATTTACGACAACCAACGCTGTTAAGCTCAAAGATGCTCAAGTGGCAGTGGGCCGGACACATTACCCGTAGAACTGACAACTACTGGGGCAAAAAGGTTCTCGATCAACCGCGTACCGGAAGACACATAGGAATGCCTCCAACAAGGTTTTTATTTGGGCTGAACTCGTTCTGCAACAAGATTTTTATTTGGGCTGCACTCATTCGTATAACTGACACATGCTCGTGCAAAAAGGTTCTCGATCAACTGCGTACCGGAAGACGTATGGGAATGCCTCCAACAAGGTTTTTATTTGGGCTACACTCTTCTTAGAAATGACAGCTGCTGGGGCAAAAAGGTTCTCGGTCAACCGCGTACCGGAAGACGCATAGGAATGCCTCCAACAAGGTTTTTATTTGGGCTGAACTTGTTCTGCTTAACACAGAAGCTAACAATTAAGTGTGATTGTTTGCAAATACTAAAATTATTAGAATCCGTCATTTCCTGCTTAATTTTGTTTATGAAGTCTTTGGCAATATTTAATTATAATATAGCTAGCTGCATCATACATAGTTACAAAACTTGTCAATAGATCAACCAATCGACATAAAATATAATGAAATCACAAATTTCATATGAACTACTACTTTCACGAGCTAAATATTAAATTCCTCGTCCCAAACTGCAATAAAACTAGCAATAATATATATTAAACGTCGTCCAAACTAATTAATACAACGATTTGTCACGGAAACCCCCAACTTTGTCACCCTATCACACGGGGGTATTGAAACTAGTGACGAATCAACGACATACAATATTATGGGCTAGGACCTTCAAGTAACGAAGGGACAGTCGGCATACGTACCGTTTCCCGTTTGCTGAAGTACAAGCCCAAATGGGCATACGTGGCTCTGTGTTGTAACTAGTAAGTAAAATAAATCGAGGTGTGCAAGATTTCTCAGTGTAGTTGTATAATTATATAATTATCGTTGTATATGTATAATAATCTATGTGTTAGTGTCATTATTACAGATTGTTTTTTGTATGTAGTGTGTGAGCAGTGCGTATGTGCACGTTCGTTTTCCCGCAAAAGGTGATAGAATAATTTGTACGGTAGGATCGCTTTGCCGTTTCCCTTCCAACGCGTTGGAAGCCTGTGTTGCTCGAAGAGTGGGACAGTACAGACATCTTACAGTAAGAAGATCGCAAAAATGTCTGACACTATCTTATTTGTACAGTATACTGAATTTTACACGTCACTTTATCTTCCCAATCTATTTTAGTGCCTGGTTTTTGTGACTAAAGTTGTCCTTTTATGGCGTTATTCGTAAACGCACTTCAACAACAGTTTAGCTAAATGATTGTTTGTCCTTATCTGTCACTTTGACAATCGCGTTTGTCAGAATGGGAGAAAACATAATTTAACTAAAGCTTCTGTTAACTTTTTTATGAATAAGGCGGTTAGTATTTAATTTTTTTTTGATCCAGCAGTTAACCAGAAAGTGCATGGGCAATTTTTGGAAGAATTCGAATGACTTTAGAACGCAGTTTATGAATATAAAGTATTATCTAGTTAAACTATTATTAGAGCCTCAGGTGAAAGGCATTTTTAGCGGGACGAGAAGAATTTTTAAAGCTTTTTATGTAGTTTGTGTAAGTTAAAAGGTAAGACACCTTATATAGCTAGCTTGGGTAAAGTGACAGGTGTCATCTCAATACAATTTATAACCTATATAATTCATTCATTCATCCATTCATCATTCAAAACAAGAATGAAAACGAAATGAGAGCGGCGAGACTAGACAAAAGCGCATGCCAGACGAGAGCTCCTTATAAATTTCGACCTCTTGAATACGAATGTATATTGGGTTTTACTGGGTGTGTACCCCTAACCCCTAGTCTTATAATTAGGTATCTTCGGGACCTTATTGTAGAAGCAAAAATACACGATTTAAAGTTTTAAGTCCGTGGTAATTTTAAAACACAAGTCCATACACTGCATGTCATTGCACTCACCCCAGTGGTCAGGAATGTCCATTTATCCCATCAAACTAAATGAAGCTTGGTCACTACAATGCGGGTTTATTATATCCACGTCATTTATCAATGTTTGGTTACTGGTGACGATTTTGATGGGACAATTGAAATTGCTTTTCGGAAATCGTTATTGAAATTGGAATAGAAATTACTGAATGGATTGGTCATTGATACTTATTTACAATTGATGGAATTGCGGATTATTTGTTATTGCCTATTTGTATAAAGGTCAATGCGGTTAGTGTTTTGTTTACTTAACAATAATTATATTTACATATGTAGTCGTACACCTACATGTACCTATGTACATATATCCATAACCATTTTTTACCTCTTCATGCTAAAATCGCTGAACGGATTAAGACGAATACTCATGAGAAAGGACATGAAATAACATTTTCATCACACCTGCTCGTAAATGGTGATATTATATGCAAGTATACACTTAATGATACTGTTAGACTTAATGATATGTATTAATCCAATGCCCGTAATGGATTTTCATACATTTTACCGCCCGCCCGGAGCTCCCGGAGGACCTCGCGCTCGCCGCTTGTAGCCGCCGCTCACCGAGTCTTGTGAACTGCGCTACTTACTACTAATCATTATTGTTTATTTATCTGCCTAGTAAGTTTATTTATTTACTCGCAAATGTGATGAAAAACATTGTATGTATCACGGGCGGTACAATCATTTCGAACTCATGTTAATTAATTCACACTCGTTTGTAATATCGTACTTACCGTTCCTAATACACAATGTACTATTGTTTTAATTTTAGTTCATACTCGTAAAACCCTTAGTAGTGTTAGTTTTAACTGCGAAGCGAAATAACAAACACTTTGTTCGATGAAGATGGCCAAACGCCATCGAAACTTATCACGTATGATAAAGTTAGGTTTCACCTTTTAATGAAAAAAAAAAAGTTTTTACCGTTTTTAATTCAAATTTCAATATAACTTACTCAGTACACTACGTCATTGCAATCACGCATCTTAAGTAAACACGAATACACAGCTAGTACTTTCAACTCCACTTCAAAAGCCCCCGTGTCTCATACACTTAACGTATGGCAAAGTTTATTAATCCCGCGAAACTTTATTTAATCCCTAGTGCGGGAAGTTCCCCGCACTGCAGCTGTGACAGAAACTTTCTGCGCACCCCACTTACTTTTATCTGCGGAATAATAATTTAGAGTGGCTGTTTGAGGTCTAGATAAAACAAAAAGTAATAAGTATCTTATATGGGTACCTATATAAATGCCTTTATGACTGACTAACCAACGCGGAGCTAAATTCTCTGGAAGGATAATTTGTTTTTCTCGGTAACGCGTAGAGGTAGCAAGTTGAAATTAATACCACATATGGTTTATGGTTATGGTTTAAGAATTTATTTCTCCAAAAGAATTATAACAATTCACTTAACTAGAGAAATACAAAACTATCATTATTTAAATATACATGTGCTATAAGTGTATGAACACAAATCAAACAAAGTAATAATATTGTTTAAGAATAAAGTAAAGTGGGTACAGTATAATCCTCATAATTACCATCACGCGAGCGCGGGGGAATGGAATTTCGTTCCAGCCAGCTGATCGTGACCTAATCGTGCTTGCACGGAGCGCAGCCAGAGGCGCGCGTTTAGACTGGTTAACCCGAACGACCAGGGGTCCGCCGCGCTCGCCCGACGGTTGGCGATAATGGCGATAACAGGCTTGCAGTTATGCATACGGGTTTAGTTACGTATCGACTTCTAATCGCTATCGCGTACGCTGCCGATAGCCATTAAAACATAATTGATTAAGGTAAAGTATTTTTGTATTTTTCTTTTTAGTTATATATAATTTACTATTATGTACCTATGTATGCATTTATATTACTTACCTATATGATGTATTGCTTTTTTGTTAAGAAGCATTAGTTAATGAGTTCATATGATTCTTATGTAAGTATTTCATTTTGTATTTGCTTGATATTATTTATATATATATATATATATATATATATATATGTTAATTATTTCATTATTTTGACTGCAGCCTCGTAGCAAGGCGAGATTTATTAGTAATATTAGATTTTTGTGATAAATAGTTAGTTTTAGATTTCAATTAGGTTAATTTTTATCGTTGTTATGTATATTAAATTTTATTCTTATTGTTATTATGCAAGATTATTATTTCATGAAAAAAATATTTTTTGTATTTTAGGTGTGTTAGTCAGTATTTTACAAAAATGCACATTATTGAATGCATATACATTCAAAATTTATACAAATTCAGATAAATCGTTTAAAATATGCGATTTTAGTAGTTTTTTGTACATAGGAATAGATTTGGCTTCTTTTATTTGGTTAGGTAATGAATTATACAATTGAGCACCTTCATACATCAGGTTTCTCTTGCCGTAATATTTTGTACGCGGTGCTTGCAGACAAATATGATTAGCTCGTCTTAATGATCGTTTTCGCACCTGTAGTTTAAGTCTAAAAGATATCTGTGTGAGAATGTTCTTATTTAGGATTTTACGTACTAAGATACACGTACTATATTTATACATTTGAGATAAAGTCATCAATTGGGTACATTTATATACTGTTTTAGTTGGAGTCCGGTGGTTATAGTTAAAAAGAAGTTTTATAATTTTATTCTGTGACCGTTGTAATGGTTTTATATTTACCATGGAGGCACATCCCCAGGTCTCAATTAAGTACTCTAAACGTGATTTTACTAAAGAATTGTAAATAATACACCGCACCGGCCTTGGAAAACATCTCACTGTGCCTCTGAGCATAGCCATAAGCGATGTCAACTTGGATCGAAGTTTTTCAATGTGTGGCTTCCAACGTACACAAGTCTGCGGTCCCTTGAACCTGTGAAGAAACCAAACCTCTAAGGTAACGCAATCATAAGATACGGCCATTTATGTGGCATTTCCCATACATTTGCTAAGGAAATCAATATACTTCCCGTTGACCTAGAATCACGAAATTTGGCAAAAAGCAAGAACTTGTAGAACAACTTAGGGGAAAATCCAAAAACCGTGTAATTGTCGCACACTGAGAGTTCCGTGCCACCAGTATTCTTAAGTACTTAAGGTCATAAATGGGGAGAGGGGATCGCAGATGTTTCCGATTAAAAATAATAGTTTAATACCTACAAAAATAGTTTTCTGTTTTTAATTGAACAACTTTACAACAAATTAACGACCTATAGCCTATTTGGTAGTGGCTCTGTCTCGGGTTCGAGTCCTGGTAAAGGCATTTATTTGTGTGTTTATCACGAATATTTGTTCTTAAGTTATGGACATTTCCTATGTCGACTCCTATTACCTCTAGTACAGTCGTTGCTTAGTTTAGCAAGCTGCATCTGCGTGAGATTTCCGCCAAATATTTATTTAATTAAGGAATGATCCCGAAAATTGCTTAAAGATATATGAATCATCTAAAACCTATAAAAACTGTAGTCCGTCTAGACTTATGCTACATGTTTATAATGAACTATATACCAAAATGAACTATTCCATTTTGTTTCTTCTCTTACCACTAATACGGTCAGCTACATAAATATATATACACCTACATACATTCAATTTTGCACCTCCTTCCCCAGTATTAAGTTACGAAGTGTATAGATATTTATAGATGCGACTGTACATTATACGGAGCGTGAAAGCTCTCGAAGTAAAACTACCACGATCTCATGTATTTTTACGTAATTTAAACATAAATTCAGAATAGATCACTCAGGCGAAACCAATCGAATGAAGCGAAACAGTGTCTCTACCATGAACACATTTCGAAGGATAGATTTCGACACGATATCTACAGTTTCTACCCGCATATGCGAACAACTAGACGCTAGCGACTATAGAATATAGATATCTACAGTAGATTTCAAATTCGTGGTAAACACTGGTCTTATTCCATTCGCTAACGAACGATCGCGTTTGCGTTAAGGGCCTGACAACAGCCAATTAGGATTACCGCGAGTGGATTTTCCGCTAGGGGCGCTAGTGGAACGTGGGTCCTGCGAGAACATGTCAAACTCTGGACCCACGAATGAGTGGCGCCCCCTGGTGTGCGACAATATGGTAGCCCCATTCGGCGCACAATGTCTATCTTTCTATGTGTATCGTAGTAAACGAGATTGCACAATCAACTATTCAAATGAAAATTCGTGGACTCTTTACGAAATGTGACTCGTTGGCGGTTTAAATAATGAGTATGAAATTTTGATTTTGATCGCAGACGCCTAAGTCAAAATTGCGGTTGAGACCAAAAATATCTCATGAAAATAAGGTTAACTGCAACTACTGCAAGCTACACTTGCCGCAGTGAATGGGTTAATTGCAGACGCCAAAGTCAGAAAAGTAGACATTGAACAATTAACCGTTTAATGATGAATTCAAGACTAATATTTGCAATTATTGTCTTCTGAGCCAATTTTGAAAAATTGTTCTCCTCGCCTCCATTTACGGTCTTTTAAATAAGATGAATATTAGCATTTTTTTACGCAATATTAAAACAATTACTTTTTCTTAAAAAACTACTTAAAAGCACGAATTGGGTGTTGTCAGCCTCTTGAGTGTCTCAAGTTATGTGGTACCCTGGAATGGAATACATTAGGGCCTCAGAACATAAAAATTACGTCGACGAACAGTGCCAATGCCATCAAGCACCGATGGTTTCGCTGATAATTTTTAATGTGCAATAGAATTAAAATGACTACTTATCTACTTTATTTTTAGCTTAAGATTGTCAGTAGTTATTTGCAAAGGCATCCATGGCTGTGCAAGTAACATTATATTTGCGGTGTGCATACTTGAGAACGTGTGATTGTTATCTGCTTGTTACCTTAGACTTGTTTGTATTATTCTTACCACAAGCTTGAAATTTCCTGTAGAATATTATGCTCGTTTGCGTCTTCGGAAACACACTGTATATGCATTTTGCTCGCACTTGTTATTGCGAGATGCAGTTTTAGATAATGTACGTAAACGAGATATGATTTTAAATTGCAACGGTTAACATTCACATATTTTTATCACAATAGATGAGTGATGCCCGAGCCACGAAGGTCACATTTCTCTGTCTGTCCGACGATGACTGCCCGATGCAATCGAAACATGCACGCCTATTGTGATAAAAATACGTGAGTGTTAACCGTTGCAATTTAATATCAGTATGACCCACGAAAGTTTAAATTACGAGATATGGTTTATACAATTGTTTCTAGTTGAAAATAAACTGTAAATTTTAAATAGAAAACTCCCGTGAGTATTAGACATATTAATATACTTAGACCGGGTTACTAGGGTTCGAGCTATCTTCGACTTTATAGACGTGAGTAACCCGGTCTAAGTATATTAATATATAAACTGTAAATATTATCTAAAAAGCAGCACTGAACGTAAGTCTGAGCTATAGGATGAGCGCAACGCACCTCAAAAGGTTTAAAATAAGACAGGATTGCATATACTTAGGAAATTACGGACTCTGGCTGCCGCGATCGACCAGCTCAGTAGTTAGGGCGTCTGCCGCGAAAGCACGAGGTCGCTGGTTCGATTCCAGCCCTGCTCACCGGGGGCCTTGGTCACTTTTTCTGTAGTATATGACAACTCTTTCAATTAGTAATTGAGATATGGTTTAAAAATTAAATAAAATAAAAACTCCATGCGAAGTAAATAAATGATTGAAGTATCATTCGGGACTTTTGTTACATCTTCATGTATTGTATTGTACTTATTCGTTCTATAAACAAATTAAATGTTTTTTGTTGCGCTGATTTAAACGAGGTTAATGAGGTGAACATTGTGTTCTATAAACTTACATTTTTGAACTAACAAATTTACATTTATGAACCTCCAGGTCTGTTTTTGACATATTTTTGTAACGTATATTTCTTGTATATGACTGTATGTGTTCTGAAAAATAAATATAAAAAAAAAGTACAAATGAAATAAGTACTCGTATACCTTGTCAGTACTAAATATAACAAGGTATAAAATAACCTATCCAGTTCAGTGAGCCAAGCACGGGCTGCCAATATGTTTGCAATTTGTTCTGCGGTCGCGCGTACCGTACATGAGCGGGGACGTTGTGTGTGTGTGGTTGTTTGTTTAATATATCGTAAACTTATCTACGCCTGCATGAAAAGGATAGAGTTGCTTTTAACTTAGAGTTAACCTTAACCATATTGACCTTACTTTAAATGAAGCAATGTTTTTATTTATTTTAAATTAGTCCTCAAATTATGTGTTTGTTATTTTCAGGTAAGTATCCAAGCTTGTCGGTGACGTAAGGAGTACGTATAACGACAATGTAAGTACGCCCCATCGCAAACGAATGAGGATGCAACACCATATTAACTACTGGACAGAGCCATACAAGATAATTTGCGGTCACCACGCATATGCAGTACCGTACTAATTTCGCATGGAAACGCGACCGTTGGGGCCTTGCCATGACGTCCTAACGAGATTCAGTTTAGGCTCAGTTGTATGGAAGCGACTCAATCGGACTCCGTGTTTGTCCGGCGGATGCACGGGGGATATACTCACTATGGAAATCTGACGGATTGCCCGAACGAATATGGCCGACAATATACTTTCGGCAGAGACGTAGCCCTTTCGATTTTTACTCCAGCTGGATAAATACTCAAAGTTGTATTATTATGATAATGATATCAACACACTAGATATATCAGCTTCCTAATCCACGTCACTTCAGTCTAAACACATTTGCGTCACTCAGCGCGAATTAATAAGATCTGTCAACATCGCCCGTAATTAATTCTATTATAATAAGGCTCACGCCGAACCGTTTGCGTAGAATTAATTGTATATATTAGACAAGACGTGTAGAGAAGATCAAGCATGCTTGACAAGCACAAACACTCAAGAATGCTTGAAAGAAAGTCAGGCATTTACTCTATTAGCTGTCAATTGAGGAGACCTATTTGAACGTGCTAAACTGACATTTGACATTATTTCGTGGGTCTTCATAATAATAACGGATCAGCGGGGCTAAGATGCCAAGCTGATATCCTGATAATTGCTGGATAAGACGATAGTTTGTCGGCACGTTCTGACAATTTCTGATAATTTTTAACAGTTCTGTCAAATGATTTGCATTTGGCAGCTGTCACCGTCGCGCTATCCGTGCAACTTGTCAGTTTATCAACTTATAGCATTATCTTATGACATTCGTGGATAACCATCTTAGGCCCGCAGGTATCTTTTTCCAATCGTTACTTTCTTGTATATTTTAGATTCCATTTGTCGAAAGGGCTCTGTTGGCTTCGGCTCCGCGTACGCCTCCCAAAGGTCCGGAACACCATTGTTCCGCTGTGGGAAAGACAGATGGCGACACAGTCGTTATTTTCCAAGTGGAAACTTGTAAGAAACGCCTATAATGCTAGTCTTACATTGCGCTTACGAAGTTTGTAATCAACTCTCATTGGAGGTCCCGAGGTATAACCACTTGGATTGACATCTCGCATTGTGCTTTTCTTCATCTACAAAAGACTGCCTTTCACGACAACCCCATCAACGATACTCGAGTTATCGTCGAACAAACAGACATACATACAAATATACATATATATCCAGGCGACGGAGTATCCAACTAGATTGCATTGGATGTAATGTACTTTATAGATTGGAGCCCTCGGAGGTCACGTGACGTTTTCTATAGAAACTGACAGATCGTCCCGGATCAGATCGGATCGTGGGCCATCCTTTAATCAATCAAAAAAGGGTTTCCTTAAAATGAGGAAGTACTAATCGCCATAACCGAAATATTAAGAAGCAACATAACAAAATGGGGGTCGGGTGCCACAAATAAAATGTCGTAATTTTTTACAACTTCCTTACATCCTACTTACCCCTTACGATAAATCGAGAAATCATCATTTTATCGTCCCCCGTTAATGTTTTATTGGCCAAGTAAAAAGGGAATAATATTCAAAAAGGATATACTTTTTTTATTAGAAAAAGGGACAGCGTTCGAGGGTAAAGAAATCAAATCAACAGGGAAGACCTAAGGTTGTGGTCTAAGGTTATAAGCTTCAAGCAACGCTTCCAACACGTTGGAAGAGAGACGGCAAATTGACATCTTACTGTACAAATTATTCTGTCGGTTCTTGCGGGTGTGGGGGAGGGGGGCGTGCACACAGACGCACTTCTCATACATTACATACAAAAACCAATCTGTAAAGACGACACTAACACTGAAATGGTTCAAGTACCTACACTAACAAATTTTGCACACTTAGATATTTTTGTGTACGGACTAGTTACAACATAGCACGACTACCACGAACATCGAAAATTGGCATTGACGGGAAAACCTCTTTGTCACTTCAATATGCAAGTGTGACAGAGATGGAGATACAAATCCGCAATCGTTCGATTTTCGTGGTAGACGTGCAGACCCGCGTATGCCCATTAGGGCTTGTACTTCGGCAGAGGTAGAACGGTACGTATGCGAACTCCAATGCGTACGATATTTGGAGACAAAATAAAATAAAAACAGGAAGTTATTATGGGAATTTCAAACCAATGAATATAAGGTTTTATCAATTTTTGACTTGACTTCCGTACCGGTATCTTTCCTCTCTCCATATTCGTATGTTTGTAGGTACTTTCGAATGTCTGTGCCACTGTCCCGTTGTCTGGCTGTTCGCTTAGCATGACGGGGACTACAGGGACCTTAGCATGACGTCTTAACGCGATTCAGTTTAGGGCATGAACCGAGTCGCTGCCATACAACTGAGCACAAGAATCTAAACTGAATCGCGTTAAGACGTCATGGTAAGGCCCCGGGTCGCATTCGCATGTCTCAACTGAGTTTTGTGAAAAATGAGCGCTTTATGTGCCTGCGTCGAATATACAAAGAGCCATACGTACTGTAAAACGTCATACAATACACGCGCGAAGAGGTAAAAATAAGGAGGAAAAGGGAAGGAGATAATAATAAAACCCCTCCCTACGGTCGTGTTTTAATTTATCGCCGTATCGTAATTTACTATAACATACTGAACTTCCTCTAAAGAAAGTTGTAGTTAACTTGATAAGCGCGCTAAACCGCGTTCAGCGTATAACTTAAGACATCATGTAAAAAACATCGGCGTAATAAACCAGCCGTCCTCTGTAGGAATCTTTATTAAAGAGAACATATGGTTGTGTAACGTCGGTTAGGTTTTATCCTCAGAGTTTGGTGTCTGCAGAATTAATGGTGTTACGTATTGTGATAAAATGTATAAATGTCCCCGTTAAATTGTGAACTCCCGACAGATTATATTTTGACTAGGGATTGTAATGTATGACGTCCCTGATGTCACATTTCTCGACTCCGGACTGAACAAGTAAATAGTAACGCCATCTATGACTATCCATGAGAAACGGATATTCGCAAGACACTTAGTAGTGATGGTATCCTAGATTTGAAAATTGAGGGTAGCGGTAAAAAACCGGTCTGACCCGTATGGACTTCAGACGGTCGTATTGCAATGGCAGGCGCAAAATATTAATTTATTTTACGGAAATGGTGCGCGGATTGTTAAGTAACGTGTGATGTGCTGTGTGCAGGTGTAAAACGAGCCACGGGGTGAGTGTTTGTGTACATTGACTGTGCTAGCTAACCAGGAATATGTGTATTCGGTTTAGTGCATTATTTTGGGCAACTCGGGTTAGTTTCCATAGGTTATCATTAGACCTTTTTGTTCACAGCATACGGAAACGCCCTTTATTTTTAATGCACGGAATTTGGCGAGTCAATATTTTATTTGAGGCATTACGCTGCCCGACCGTCGAAGATTACGGTGGGATATTTCGTTGCACTTGCTAACACCAAGTTGGTCCAGTGGCATCAATAACGTAGAACGGTGCAAGAGGTTACTGGATATATTATAACGTTAAGTTATAAATATATATTATTTTATTTTAGGAAACAGTTTGGTCAGACTATACCAAAGGGGGGCGGGACTTAGAATATTTTTGGTCGAGGTGGTGTCATTATAACACTATTTTTAAATGATTGTAATGTGTAGATGGCGTCAAAACAAGCATCTTTTATAGGAAAAACTTTTCTCTAAACTTAAAAATGGCCGAGTTAGAGTCCTTCAAAGGTTGATGTTTTAAAATGAGCTGGGAGTTTTTACTTGCTCGGCTCGCGCGCTGTAAGGTCGCAGTTCTACCTAACACTCCTCCTCGCTTCGCTCGTCGTCGTACCTACACCGACCTTCCTTAAGGTGCCATTCTGTAAAGCATTTTTTATTAAAAAAAAGTCGGTTTTGGCGCTTCGCCGGCCGCTGCCGCGGCACGCTCGCTTCGCTCGCTCGGCTCGCGCGCTGTAAGGTCGCAGTTCTACCTAACACTCCTCCTCGCTTCGCTCGTCGTCGTACCTACACCGACCTTCCTTAAGGTGCCATTCTGTAAAGCATTTTTTATTAAAAAAAGTCGGTTTTGGCGTTACAATCATTTAAAAATACTGTTATAATGACACCACTCTCGATGAAAATTTTACAAGTCCCTTCAAAAACTTCAACCTTTGAAGGCCTCTAACTCGGCCATTTTTAAGTTTAGAGAAAAGTTTTTCCAATAAAAGATGCTTGTTTTGACGCCATCTACACATTACAATCATTTAAAAATAGTGTTATAATGACACCACCTCGACCAAAAATATTCTAAGTCCCGGCCCCCCCTTTGCTACAGTCCAACCAACAGTTTTTTTTATCTTTTATGTTACTAAAAGTGTGTTTTATTCAGACCATAGATAATCGTTGCTGTTGCCTTTCCTTTCACTTTTATTTTGTCTGCATGATTTATCTTTATAATTTTTTTTTGCTTTTATCTTGTCTATGTGTAAAATAATTACATTGTTGCCAAATCTGCCAATTGTTTCCTTTAGTGGACAACGTACGAACGAACCCGACCCATTACAGGATATTATAAACTAACCTAACCTAACCTATCCGTTTGTTTGTAATATCGCGCATTAGTTTATAAACTAACGGTGACATATACATTGCAGGTCTAGTCTTGAGACTGCCAAACAGACAGGCAGACAGATGAACGGACACTCTAACATATGGACAGACGGAGGCTATAGGGTTCCGTTTGTCATTCATCAATCATCGGGTATGGAACCTTGAATAGTGAGCAAAATGTATTTTAATTTACAGTCGCCATATAAGAACGGCCACGGTATTCAAAAATATCAGAACAAGACTTTAACGCCTTGACAATAGACTGTTCAGATATTTATGAACACCCTGGACGCTCCGATATATCTGATGGCAACTGTACATATACCATACGGCAGTTACTTTAAAAAGATACGGCCATTTATGACGCATTTCCCAAACATTTGCAACGGGAATCAAAATGTATATGGTACTTCCCGTTGACCTAGAAACACGAAATTTGATAAAAAGCAAGAACTTGTTGAACAAGTTCGGGAAAAAACCCGAAAACCGTATAACTGTCTTACAATGAGAGTTCCGTGCCTCCAGTATTCTTAAGTATCTAAGGTCATAAATGGGGAGCATCCTTCGTGTGGAACCCTCGGTGGGCGAGTTCAACTCGCACTTGGCCTCTTTTGCCATGCGAGGTAGGTATCGCGATTAAAATTGCTTAAGCAGTTTATGAATGTATTCATTTATAAATTGCCCATGCACTTAAGAACGCTTGTGTACATACATACACTTTTTGTTTGTAACGTGGTTATGTGGTTACAAAGTTTTAATACGAGTCATAAGTAGTTAAGTCGCCGATAATTTAATTTCCCAATTTAACCCAAAGTTAAGTTAAACTAAAACTTCTTTATATTCACTAACAAAGTAACACACACTCAAATACTCTACTAGTAAAAGCTTCCTAATTCTAAATCAATGTTTATGGCATTTCAGAACTTAAACTTAGAGCAATAGGAAGCAAAACTATTTGAAAATCGAAATGGAGTTCAGCCATTTTGGTTTTAACCTAAAGAATGTAATTTCCTTACGCTAATAAATTTCAAAGTATATTAGTTTTATAACTTAATTCTTTCGGTACCTGAGTTTTATTATTCCTAATTTGAACTCTTAGCAATATTTTAGAAATCGTTTAACGATATAATGGTTACTTACGTAAATAATAGGGTGGTTAAAAGTGATTAGCATCGCTTAAAAAGTAGAAAGGCGCAAGTAGCAACTGAGTTTATATAGCCATCTCTTTTACACCTCTAAAGCCAGGTAGAAGTGAGAGAGATGCTAGTTGGAGATCATTTTGTTTTCGCCCGAAAATTTGGCTCGATTGCGCCCGTTCAAGTTGTTAGAATGTAACTAGAAAGATAGTGTAGCTAATTAAAGCACAGTTTTTCTTTATTGACATACAGGGTGGCCAAATAAGATGCTGCATTTTATCGACATGTAAAAAAAAAATTACTACACATTTTGAGTTGTCTCATACACGGCTATTCATTTATGGAAAATTGTGATTTTTCAATATTTTAGTATTTGCAGCAATATGCTATTTTATGGAGCACAATGTTCCGTTAACGAGTAAAAAATATGTATTTGTTATTTTAATATTGTCTTAATAAAACACTTAGAACGGATTAATCCCTTTTATTAATCGCGTATATTTGTCACATATAATACAATAAATCTGTTAAATGGAACTTTCAAAGGCGACATTTCACCCTTAAAACGTCGGAGGTTAGTCTTCAATGTTTTTTTTTATAATGTGTAAGAATCAAAGTTGAAATAAGTGTAAAACTGAACTTTATTCCCCGTATACCGGATCGAGCAGCAGTTATATATGTAACAATATCCATACTTACTAATATTATAAATGGGACAGTGTTTGTCTGTTTGTTTGCCCGTCTTTGACGGCAAAACGGAGCGACGAATTGACGTGATTTTTTAAGTGGAGATAGTTGAAGGGATGGAGAGTGACGTAGGCTACTTTTTGTCTCTTTCTAACGCGAGCGAAGCCGCAGGCAAAAGCTAGTTTTCTATATATAGCTTGGAGATCACATGACGCAGTTTACTTAGAAATGGAGACATCGTCCCGGCCCGGCTTGGTCTAGCAAGAGCCATATTTTCGTCTCGCGTATGGGATTGTCAATATTGAAGTGCAATTTAAACAGTTGCATTCGCTGGCTGTGTTTACTCCATCGATTTTCGATAGTGTATCTAGAAACTGGAATTCTTGTAAAGTTATTGTCACTGCAACTAAAGGGTGACTCACATCATGATTCGAGATCTGTCGGTTTCTATAGAAAATGTCACGTGACCTCCAAGTGTTCCGAGCTATCGCGTGATTGGACATTTTCGCGAGAAGAGATCCTTATCTTTTTTTTTTCTAAAACGGGAAAATATACAGATATATTTATATGAGTACATACAGTTGGAAAATACCTTAAGAATAAAAAACTACCTTAATTAAAACAGAAATAAAAATAAAACTACCTACCTTAAAATCTAATCCAGGATTGCTGGGCTTGGTGCCCAACACGCAGGCGGCATAAATATGATGTTTTTCCTACTCAGAATCACGAGCTCCTAGTAGGAGAACAAAAGAGTCCCAATCCCAATTTATTTTCATTTTAAACATTTTTTCAAACGCTGTACAGCGGTTACAAAATGTAGAGTAAGTACGTAAAACTTGAAAAAAATTGAGACCTTTTTTTTCTCGTAGTTTTTTTTTGTATCTACTAGATTGAAAGAGCTCATTATTCTGCGTAGGAAAAACATTACATTTACCTACCTTAAAAAAAATATATGCCCGATTCTTTGTATAAAAACTGACAGATCGTCCCGGATCGGATCGGTGTGAGTCATCCTTAATATGTATTAGGTGAAAACAATATATTATTTATGGGAATTTAAAAAATATTATAATCAAACATATCCAGATGACTTGGACATTTGTACCACCAAACTTACTCCGTTTTGGTCAATGGGTACTTACGCCATTTTGGCCAAAAGTCCCCAACAACACTATATTTATACCCACAAGGGTATACAAACATAATTATCCCCAGAAAATCATACTTTTCTCTCGATTAAAATACCGCTAACCGTTTTACAACCTATATTTAAACGTAAATTACCTCGCTTTTTGATATTTACGACCTATCCCAAAAGGGCACTAAAGCTATTCCTTAATATGATATAAAATGACTTAAGTGCCATAAAAATCGTACACTTAAACGACCTTTATAGAGCATAAAGTCACCAAGCCGCAAAATGGTTTTTTCCTTCAGGCGTTTGAGTTCATTAAATATATTTTGGGAAGTTATTTTTAGAAGACTTTTTTATAACGGATGGTGTCCCTGGGGCAGTTGGTAGTGGATGAAGCTAGAAGTCCCGGGTTTGAACCCGAATAAGAACGTTTTCACGCTTGCTCGTAAATGGTGATATTGTATGCAAGCATTCTTAGACATAATGACCTGTATTACGCCTTACATTGTATGTATAACGGGTGGAACAATCACACATAATTCTTGTTTACCGCCGCTAATACACAATAAGTATACTATTTCATCACGCATGCTCGAAATTGGTAATAATTATTGTATGCAAGCATTCTTAGACTTAATGTATGTAATGTATTACGCTCATAGCTCATGATAATGAATTTTCATACATTTTACCGCGCGCCCGGAGCTCCAGGCGTGTGTGACACGCCCCACGCCGCACATAGCCGCCGCTCACCGCGGTACTGTGGACTGCGCTACTACTCTCTTATAATTATTGTTTATTTATCTGCCTAGTAAGATTATTTCCTCGCAAATGTCATGAAAAACATTGTATGTATGTATTTGTGAGTGATTTGAGTAGTTGTTCCCGAGATATAAATGATTCGTAAAAAGTACTTGTATATTGTCGCCTAGTACAATCACCTGCAATAGTATCTTTTGAAGAAAACCGCAAAAGGTGTGACGCGCTCTTATGGCTGTACCATTGACTTATTATAAATAGACACACTAGAACAAAAACGTTATAAAATTTGGGTGAGAACGAAATTAGCAAACAATTTTGATGATGGTACGAACGATAAATGTGTCGTACGAAAAAGAGCTTGAGTACCTAACCATTAAGTGTCAGAATCGTAGGCGCACCGACTACCAGCACTGTTAAAACTTTATGGGCTGTTGGCACTTTTAACGAAACGTCAGATTCCAAAGGCTCCCCTCTATTTGGCTTTTTTTGTTCGAAACGCTTTTGTCATAACAGACTTGGCATAAGATTTAAGAGAGGTATGGGCACAACGGATGCATATCGTTTAGTGTGGTAGGGCACAGCACCACGAATGTCGTCTCGCTCAAATCTGGAGCAGATACCCTCTGGGGAAGTACCTCCACCTTACAGAAAACCGCAGTTTAATAACATTAGACCTTACTCATAGTGTTGTGTAGTGAGATGATGATGAGTAAGGTCGCCAACTCGCCTTGCTCCTTTAGCGAAATCCTCCTTTAAAGGGTCGGCAACGCGCATGTATCACCCCTGGAGTTGCAGGCGTCTATAGGCTACAGTGTCCGCTTTCCATCAAGCTGTATGCTTTTGTGCCATCGTCGGTAAAAAAAACAGGTACTTAATTTAAAAAAAAGATTGCTCTATCTTCAAAAACTAAGGAGGAAACAGTCTAGTCCGTTTATAATATTTGTATGGAGAAGTGATCTTGTCCTGTGGGCTCTTACGGATAGCCATAATAATCTACCCTCTTTCTTGTTCGTTTAAGTTCACTACTACACTGGAATGGAACTCACTCTAAAGTCACCTAGACTAAACTCACGATCTTCGTGGTCACTCACACAAATGGGCGTTTACGAGTAAAACCGTAGTAAGAACCCGTATTCTTTAGTTAGAATTTGAAATAACCGCGATAGTTTAAAAAACCGGCCAAGTGTGTGTCGGACCACGCGTAATTAAGGGTTGCAATTACAGGTAGAAGAATACAGGAGTAAGTATTTGGGGACTCCAATAACACTCAAGGAGGCATTTCGCAACCTAAAACCGATGCTTGGTTTCATTGAGGAGCTGGGGTGGTTGGAATAGGGCTACCTCGTAGCACGCAAAAAAGGCACGATGGATGTCGAGTTGCGGAAAAGGGCCCAGATAAACTAACTAAACTAAGGGTTGCAAGCAAAAAGGCGTAAGTGTCAAACTATCAAGGTACTTACGTCTTTTTGTCGTCAGGGGGGGAGGGCGTTTTCAACCTTAAAACCTTAATTTTTTTTTTGACGTTTAGATTCTGATGTGTAATGTTATAATTATAGCTTTATAGTTACCAAGTAAAACTACTGTGACATACGGACGGACGGACAGAAGGACTGGACGAAACGATAAGGGTTCCGTTTTTGCCATTCTTGCTTACGGAACCTTAAAAAGTGTATTATTTGTGCGTTCTTCCTTATTTATATTCTTCCTTATTTAAGTTTTTTTTTTTTTATAAATATTCCAACACTAACACAAAATAAATCACCTCACTTTTTTCCTTATAGCGTCAAAAATAATGTATTCATTATAATTAGATCAATACCGAAGGAACTGAGAAATGTTCCCAAGAACGAGGTCGTTAATATTTCGACAGAAACCAATAAATTCCACAGAAACTCTTAATCCTTGATAAATCCATTCAATGGTAACACGAATTCTAACAAAAACGGTGAAAAAACAAAATATTTCTAACCTCTTTTGTGGGCCCGCTCTTTTTTTAATGTCGGGCGTGAATGGCCACAGAGTGATGAAGCTCAGTTAAATCACCGCTTTGTGGTGTGGATTGGAATGTTAGCTTGGTGATTTAAAAGTGTTATAATCGTGTTTAGTTTGCAAAAAATGCTAACTTTTAAGAATTACTGCTAAACGGGTTGCTAGCAAAAACTGAGATTTATGTTTTTGAATTATGTAACAATAAGTAGGTACCTATTTTTGACGTTTTAAGGCTAAAGGTACCATTTTGTGTTTTGTGGATTAAGCGCTTTTGACATAAAGGTTGACTTGGAAATGAAAAATAACAACAACCAACAAAGTAGTGTGTACTTTTTACTAAACTAAAATATGTAAGTAGGAACTTTAAGAGTTTGAGAGGCAGTGTTATTTTTAATATCAAAAATCTTGTGTACAATAAATACACTTTGCAGTCCATTGTGCAATGAAGTAAAATATAACTACCTACTAACATTATCACACCAAAGTAGTAGGGATGTGTGCGTTCTGTATCAGAGGAGGCCTGGACAGCATTACGATAGTAAAAATTTCAAGTGTACAATAGGCGATGGGGCAACGTGCAAGAGACGTTCTGCTCAAATTTTAACGCATGACGTTTTTTAGAGGTATATTTTCTTAAACAAAAGCGTGTATCTAGAAACACGTTTGCATTTATGTTTCAAATAACGCCTCAGCAAATGAAATCTTTTGTCCCTTTCATTAGCATGAACCTTCACTATAGCTATTCCCTTCTCTCATGAATCTTTTGTCCCTTTCATTCGCATAAACATTCGCTATAGCTATTCCCTTCTCTCATGAGAAATTCATGTCTATTTAAAACTCATTACCTCATCGTATCCTAATGCTAATCACTATGAAATGCTATTTAGTTAATCATCGTCGTACCTAACTGTAACTCTAGTATGGGTTTTGCTTTTTAGACAAGTAAGATATAAGTGTTTAGGTAAACTGGATATTTAAAAACAAAATACCCAGGAAGAGCGGTTTATTTCCTAATGAAACAAGATTTAAATTAGCAATATTAATGTAATTATAATGGTCAACTCATATCTAGTTACATACTAGTGAAACCTGAAATATATAATTTACGATATGAAAAAACTATCCAAAATAACTGATGCGAGCGAACATTGGAAACACGCAGATGTGCGAGTCAAATACTACGTTAACAAAATAGAAAAAAATAAGCACTTGGAGACAGCGAAAGATCTAGTATTTAGAATCACAAAAGAAATTGCCGAAACCGACGAGTGCAAAAAGTACCATTTTAATACTAAACTATAAGTATGTTTGTAATTATCTTGTGAATAAAATATTTCTTCAACATATTTGAAATGGTTTTATTTTCTAAATTATATATTTGTAAAGAAAAACGACTTTTTGATACAATTTATTTAATGAAAAATCAATTGAAACAAATGATAAATAGTTACATCATTACTTAATGCATTAACATTTGAGAAAACCTTAATAAAGTCATACATTTTCACATTTTTATTTCTTAACCCACTTGTTACTGAACACACTAAACACCTTTGATTTTGATAAATTTCTTTGTATTATACAGTAAAAAATATACATTACATGGGAAAAATATAAAAAAAAATCGTACTCTCATGGAAATCCAGGAAAATGGTGTTCTTTTAAAAGGACGATAGTAACATATACTACCTTGAATGTACGATACTTATACATTCACTTGAATTGAAATAAAATAATTAAGGAGGTGCACTTATACCATTTATTCAGCAATATGATATTGTTCAAAACAATTCTTGGGATGTAAGGTTACATTACATTTTGTACATATGAAATTAGCTTTTTTGTGGCACTTCATACGTCTGCTTTGAGTATCTTTGTATTTTGTCATATGATTTTTCCCATCCAAACGTGCACAATCTCGATACTTTTGGGAGGTACGTGTATCTTTCCATTCCACATTTTTTTTTATAGCTCTCAAGAAGAGATGTCGCAACATAGGTATCGGCGAAAATGAAGAAGATCATAGTCGCCCCCATTATTGTTAAACTTGTCATCTGATCGTATGTTTGAATTGTCGCAGCAATGCAAATTTGACATAATATACGTAAATCGATCCCTAGACATGGCGTTGTATACTATAGGCATACCGCAATGTGAAACATTTTGCCAGTACATATACCTTCTAGGTACTATCACATACCCACTGTAAAGTAATATACCAATGAAACAACGCATTTCGTCTGTGGTAAGGACAAGATTTGGTTTGCGTTTTTCAGAGCTGCATACAAATTGGTGTAGTGTACAAGCATGTTGATTATTTTATCTCCAAAGATCAGTTCAAAATAGTATTGTTGTTTGCATGTTTTTCCATGAAGCAAACTCGGGCTGAATATCTTGTTCAATCCATTTATGTCTTACTTTTCGATATTGTAATGGTCCTTGCATCTGTGTCAAATGTCTGGCCTAACTGATTCTGGTGTAACACATCTCCGTTTAGACAACTGGATAAGGGGTACGTTATCGTCATCATCACTAAAATCGTCCTCCGATCTAAAACAAACTTCCCCCTGAGCCCGTAGCTATGATTTTCATCCCCTGAAACCTCATCGGTGACGTCAGCGTTACAGTTTTCAGGAGGCAAAATAACGATAGAATCTGGTATTTCCTGGTCATCCTCCTCAAGCACATCAATTACTTCATTTAATGACAAAGGCCGAGACCAAGTCTTTTTTCGCCTCCTAGAATGGAACATTACTATAGTAGTACATTTCCCTATTGGCCTTTTAAAAGGACGCCAACAATAATCAATAAAAAATATGATTTGTAAATATATTCTAAGAATAATATCACTTGTACTCAAAAGCTAAGGTACATCTTAGAAATATACTTATTTTTAAAAATAAAGTATTTATATATTTTTCAAATACTACGTACCTTGAAATTTCCATGAATAATTTGTCCAAATATAACAATATTTAAAAATAAAACACTGTTTTGAGCACGTAAAATTAATTAGATGTCCACTTCCAACACTCAAAAGGTATCGAATGCGTATCAACAAACATGTTATAAGTACCCTCATTGTTCGTGAGAATTTTAAATGTATGGTGTCCTTTTAAACGACCGATAGTAACAAGTGGGTTAAGTAAAGATAAACTAAGCAGTAATTTCCACAAACTGATGACAAATAACTTTGCAGCTGATTACTATTACAAAACCACCACTTGGTGTTTCTTTCTAAGAACATTTTGTGATACCCCTCTGGTTTTCGGCCAAATGAATCAAAATATTCACCAACACCATTTTCATCGATATAAATCGCTACCCAATGTGATCCAGGTTTAAAATCTGGATCCAAATTGCTTATGAGATAAACAGGTAGCTGAACTAACATAGGTAGTTTGTTGGCCGCAAATACATTTGATTCAATAGCTGGATTTATTCTACACATGTAGTGTTTAATTTCTTGTGTATCCATCTTGAGTTACTATTTGGTAATAAGATAAAAATGAAACCTTAACCATTATATTTATTAGGATTAACTGTTGTAATCTACGCTTATGTCGCGGTTTTTATTTATTTCTATTACATTATCAAACTCAGCGTAAATGATACAATTAAGCGTTGTAGTCAATGCTGAATCAAAGCGAACCTCTAATCTCACACTACCGTGTCTAACTAAGTTCCAGTGGGAGTTCGAACTTGCTGAAAGGTCTGGAGTTAAGTCAAAAGCTAGCAAACAATAGCCTCCTCCATAATCCTCTCTTCCTATGGAGTTACCTTCATTTAAAAAATGAATATTAGTTCCAGAAAACAATGTTTGAAATGTCGATGCAATTAAACCATCATTAAACGAGGGTTGTAATGTCTTAGAGGGGACTTGCTGTCCATCAACATATAAGCTAAATAAATTAATACCATTATTATCAAAATTAAATGGGTTCTGTTTAAAATTACCATTAAAGGCGGAATTTTTGACAAACCCTACAATACATCTCTTCGGTACTTGACCTAGAAATATATTATCTAAAGTTTTACCTTGAATTCCTGATGGAATTGTTAAAACTTTTACTTCAGCACGGGTAATAGGATACTTTGCAGTCGTAGAGGTTAGTACTTTTTGGTGAGCTATTAAAATTGATGGATTAATTCGAGCCTTCCGAATTATGAGACTTGCGTCTAAAATGCTAACTTTTAATTTCACATCATCGTGACTACACATGAGATTAAACACTTCTCTACTACGTACTAATTTAATTCGCATTTCTACACCATTAAGTAAAAATTTTTCTTGATTAAATATATCACCATGTAAATGTCCGATCATGTCTATAGCTTTATTAATTTCAACTATTTCTTTTCTCTTACTAAATCCCTTATTTGTATTATCTGTAGCGTCCATTTTATGGGGGGTATCTTCATACCATAAACCACATGTTAGATGAGAGCTTTTCGCTGCGGGTCCGTAGTTAAGGAGAGTTTCTATGTACGCACGATATGCGTATGTATTGTTAGGTGGAGATACTAGTTTTTGATTTAAATACACATCTAATTGATTAAAAAGTGTATGTAGCCAATTATTGACGGGTGCAATATGTTTCTCTGTTACTGAATTTGTATCAGGACTTGTTATTTTAGCTTTTATATAAATCATAGTATGAGATAAGTCTATGTAATCATCTCCTGTACCAGGAACTTGGAATTCTATGGGTCCATCATCACTTAATGATGAAATCGGCTTGTAATGAACCCATTGTCCGCTTTCAATACTTGTTTGTGTTGATGGTAGAGCAAACAGATCCAATTCAGACTTGGCGCATTCACATGAGTGATTATGTAAAAAAGACATTATTTAAGAGGAAAATATGTCTTCAAATTTTGTTTTAGTTATTTTAGAACGTTTTCCTTGTAGTGTTTTCCGCGCAATGACTGGATCCCTTCTTTTCTGTACTCTTTTATACCCTGAGCCACTCATTAGAGAATCGATCTTTTCATCTGCCTTTCTTTTCAAATTATTACTTGCATCTTTAAATCGTGATTTTAATGATTCCTCCAAAGGATGTGAGTTCATCATATCCGATAATAAACCAACGCCTGCATTAAGTGCTTCCCTACCCACGGTTTTAAATCCACTCGATAATAAAGGTACTACGGATCTGAATAACCCTCCCAGAAAACTTCCAATTCCATGACCACGCTGGTGAGACACGCCTTTATACACAATCCCAACACCAGATCCAGCCTGATGTGAATAATAATGTTGATATGGACATATGTTACTAACATTTCTATGAGTCATTTTATGCGTCTAAAATGTAGTTTAACACACGATGTACCAAACTGGAATGGAACTCTATTACCAATGCTTGTTCTTATATCTATTTCAATAGTATCAAATTCTCTACGCATTACTGGTAAGTAGTGAGCTGGTGAAAATGAATGCATTTTATAAGCTCCATATATATATTTAGTCGGGTCTAGAGGTATTATACGTATTAAAGATGCCATTACGTCCCCCACTATCTGTGGTTGGATGATATCCGAATAAATGAAGAGTTGGGATGGTAATCCTAACAGGGACCGGCCCGCTATCCCTTATAAAGGGTTTTGTATGGGTTTTTAATAAGGCTTAACTCACCATACCCTTACGCGACAAAACCCTTTCATATTGCTTTTAAAGCCCTTATCTTAGCGGTAGCCCTTATGAGTAATCAATATCCCAATACCCTTATGAAACCCTTATGACTCGCTCACCAATACCTTGCATATTGGTTAGCCTTATAAAGGGCTACCCTTATAGTAAAGGCGAGCTAATTTAAACCGTCAACCTTGTGCATAAAACGCACATTTATTCGTACATGATAGCAAGCGATCGTCGTCAGCGGCGGCACTCTTTGATGTTCGCCCGCCTCTGAGTGATAGAAGCCGCAATAGATGAAATAAGGTTTAATTTTCAACCGACTTTTAAATTTCAAAAAGGAGGCGTTTCTCAATTCTTGTGTGTTATTTTTAGATGTTTGTTACCTCAGAACTCCGTCAATATTGAACCGATTTTAAAAATTCTTATTTTATCTGAATGTAGATAGTTCCAGCTTGGCCAAAATTAATTTCTGATGATGGGATCCATGAGGAACTGATGGAACTCCTCAAATTTGAAAGGCACATGCATGATTATTTGGCTGTTTTCTTAAGACACTCGAGCATATGTGTACGAAAACCATCAATTTGGCGGAGTGGACCTGATGATGAAGACCAGGGATGGCAAAGTGGAACTGGTCGGTAAACCTCGCTCTACGTATCATCCGAGTTGTCGTATCATTCATCTTTTTCATTTGATTACTATTCTGATGATGAAATTTGAACGCCACGTTCATCGTGATGGGTATTCATAATTAGTTGGGGCATATTCTTACTGAAGCCATCATTTTGCTGCAGCGGACCTGATGTTGAAGACCAAGGTAAGTAGTTCCATTTGATTTTTTGAGATCTAATGATGGAAGCCATGAAACATTAAGAAAGCTCCTCAATTTTCAAATGTACTCGTATGGTGAATTGGATATTTTTGAAAGAAACTGGTTAACTTAAAATAACTCAAATTTGAATTTTTCAGAAAGGTTTAAGAAAGCTCCTCAATTTTCAAAGGTATAGGTAGGTAGGTAAAGGTATAGGTAAGGTAGGGGTAAAGGTATAGGTAGGAAATTGCTTAATTTCCTTAAGAAAAGACCGCAATCACTAAACATGTGCCTTTAAAAAGGAGTTTCCTTAATTCCTCGCGGATCCCATTATCAGATCAGCACCAATATCCTACATCCTATATCTTGGAGGCAACTCTTTTCGACTAAAAAAAGACTGCTCAAATTGGACGTATCTGATGGATGTATCTGAAGTTCCACATGTCATCCCTGGTCTCCATCATCAGGTCTACCTGGCCAAATTTATGGTTTTCGCAAGAAATTGCTTCATTTACTTAAGAAAATACCGAAATTACCATAAATGTGCCTTTGAAAGTTAAGGAGTTCCCTTAATTCCTCATTAACCTCATTATCAGATCAGCACCGAATTGCTACCAGACCAATTTGGAGGTGACTCTTTTCTCACATAAAAATAATTGCTCAAATTATCCTAAGTTCCACTTGTCATCCCTGGTCTCCATCATCAGGTCTACCTTACCAATTTATGGTTTTCGCATGAAATTCCTTCATTTATTTAAGAAAACACCGAAATCATCATACATGTGCATTTGAAAATTGAGGAGTTCCCTTAATTCCTCACGGATCTGATTTGAAATCGGAGGTAACCTTTCGTAAAAAAAACACCTAAATCGGATGATGGAGCTAGGAGTAATCGGTGAACATACATTTAAAAAATAATTTTTAAGAAAAAAAAAACCGACTTCAATTGGACTTCCCGGTATAAGTTAAAGTAAGCGAATTATTGCTAATTTATTAAATAAATATTATAGGACATTCTTACACAAATAATCAAATAATAATAATAATAATATATTGGCGTAGGGATGTGACGACCCCATCGCCCACTGGTTTCCACCGGTGCAATCAGTCAACGCAGGGCAGCTTGTGGCGAGCTGTTGGGGAGTAGCGACCCCACGTACCTGAGCGCTCCTGGGGGACTCCGTCGTCCGACCAAGTCCTCCGCCTCTGGCTTGCCTTAACCGGCCGTCCAGAGTGGGGTCGCGAGAGCTGTGTTCTCGAGGGTAGATGTGGAAACCTAAGTGGCGAGTTGGCTATATGTTTAAAGTCCAGTGACACCTCTCTACCCCCAGCCCTCATACCGGTGTTGCCCTCGAGCCATCTTAGATGTCGCTTTTTGTGGGGGCCCATCTTATGTGGGCGAGTCACCGTCTGCCGGAAATAAAATTGATTACCGTTTTGTTAGGCAGACGTCCGATTTTATTCTCCATAACCCAGTATTTAGTCCACCGCTTTCACCTAATAGTCCAGTATATTTTAGATTCCATTAAATCTCAATAGTCTATACACCCTGGCGGGTGCTGCCTCTGCGTGCGTCCCATGACTCGGGCAGGTGCAACATCCGCTCGGTGTACCCCTTACATTTCATTAAATTGTCGAAAGGGCCTCTGCGTGTTGGCTTCGGCTCCGCGCACGCCTCCCAAAGGTCCGGAACACCATTGTTCCGTGATGGGAAAGACATACAAATAATAATATATATATATTGGCGTAGGGATGTGACGACCCCATCGCCCACTGGTTTCCACCGGTGCAATCAGTCAACGCAGGGCAGCTTGTGGCAAGCTGTTGGGGAGTAGCGACCCCACGTACCTGAGCGCTCCTGGGGGACTCCGTCGTCCGACCAAGTCCCCCGCCTCTGGCTTGCCTTGACCGGCCGTCCAGAGTGGGGTCGCGAGAGCTGTGTTCTCGAGGGTAGATGTGGAAACCTAAGTGGCGAGTTGGCTATATGTTTAAAGTCCAGTGACACCTCTCTACCCCCAGCCCTCATACCGGTGTTGCCCTCGAGCCATCTTAGATGTCGCTTTTTGTGGGGGCCCATCTTATGTGGGCAAGTCACCGTCTGCCGGAAATAAAATTGATTACCGTTTTGTTAGGCAGACGTCCGATTTTATTCTCCATAACCCAGTATTTAGTCCACCGCTTTCACCTAATAGTCCAGCATATTTTAGATTCCATTAAATCTCAATAGTCTATACACCCTGGCGGGTGCTGCCTCTGCGTGCGTCCCATGACTCGGGCAGGTGCAACATCCGCTCGGTGTACCCCTTACATTTCATTAAATTGTCGAAAGGGCCTCTGCGTGTTGGCTTCGGCTCCGCGCACGCCTCCCAAAGGTCCGGAACACCATTGTTCCGTGATGGGAAAGACATACAAATAATAATAATATTCTTATTTATGTTTTTATTTTGTTAAATTTTTCTCACATCGTAATTCGTATTTAAAACTTATTACTACCAGGGTTCAGCATCAGCTCCATCTTGTGAACTGCTCTCCTAATTGCTCGTTAACATGAGTCGATTAACGAAAACAGCACACGCGTATGTTTCACCAAACCTGAGTTCCATTAGGTACTGCCAGGGTTTAGCATCAGCTCCATCTTGTGAACTGCTCTCCTAATTGCTCGTTAACACGAATCAAATCATGAGAACAGCAGTCGCCTATGTTGCACCAAACCTGAGTTCCACTAGGTATACTGCCAGGGTTCAGCACCAGCTCGATCTTGTTAACTGTTCTCCTAATTGCTCGTTAACATGAATCGAATCATGAAAACAGCACTCGCCTATGTTGCACCAAACCTGAGTTCCATTAGGTACTACCTGGGTTTAGCATCAGCTCCATCTTGTGAACTGCTCTGCTAATTGCTCGTTAACACGAATCGAATCATGAAAACAGCACTCGCCTATGTTGCACCAAACCTGTGTTCCACTTGGTACTGCCAGGGTTCAGCATCAGCTCCATCTTGAGAACTGTTCCCCTAATTGATCGTTAATACGAGTTGAATGACGAAAACAGAACTCGTAAGTTTTACCAAACCTGAGTTCCATGAGGTACTGCCAGGGTTCAGCATCAGCTCCATTATTTCCTCATGATGATGGATCATCGAAATATAATTAAAATCAAATAGGACTACCTCGAAGGCATTTCGTAAGAAACAAAAGATGAATGATACAGCTGGGGCCCGCGAATTATAGAGCAGTTCCTCTTTGACATCCGTGGTCGTCATCATCAGGTCTGCTCCACCAAACTGGTAGGTTTTGTAAAGAAATGCTCGAATTTCTCAAGAAAATACCCAAATGACTATGCATGTGCCTTTCAAATTTGAGGAGTTCCCTCAGTTCCTCATGGATCCCATCATCAGAAATGGATTTTGAAAAAAATGGGACCAACCTGAAACTTTACTTTACCTGGACTTTAAGAAACCAAAAAAAAATTTAATCGGTTCAGTAATGAAGGAGCTCTGAGGTAACATCCATTAAAAAAAATATATAAGTAATAATAATAAAAATTCAGCCGAATTGAGAACCTCCTCCTTTAGGAATATTGAAGTCGGTTGAAAATACAAACAGATGAATAGGTACATATAACCGTCTCCATCGAATTCTCGAAGTCGATTAAAAACATTCAAACAGCGCGAGTAGCGCGACGGACGACAGGAGGAGTTGGAAGAAAAACAGCGAATGTAAATGTAAACCAAAAATGTGCTACACCTAACGAAATAGTTACCTACTTAGAGCAGATACTCAATAACTGATGCTGATTGGCTGCCGCTGTGTGGCGGCATCCTCATAAAGAATGAAATTGCCAAAGGGAAAGCTTTATAAAAAGCGCTTAATTATAAGGGTAACCCTTATATAAGGGTAACAAGACGTATAGGTTAGCGGTAAGCAATTGCAAAGGGCTAGCTTTATTGTTCGGTCAGTATTTTGGTAAGGGCTAGTCAAATGTATGGGCTAGCTGTTCGAACGGCTAAGTCTTATTTTGGGTAAGTCGTTTTAAAGGGACGCCGTTTGAAAGGCTTTTAGCGAGGAAAGGGTTGTCCGGTCCCTGAATCCTAAATGCAAATTGACAGGATATTTTCCAACTGAGTTTGATATTATGTTCATTCTCGGTTCAAAACCCAATTGAAGACTTAATTGTGGTGAGACAATCATCGATATCAAATCACTATTTTTATTAGTTGCTGTTACAAGTTTCGATATTTCATCATAACGCATTTTAAGTTGATTTTTCAACAAAGGATTTTCATTAAAAGCTTTCATAAAGTTATTAACATTGTCATACGTAGTGGCAGGTATGTGCGATTTATATTCTACAATTACATCAGTTCCACCGCCAGGGCTTGCATTTGTGTTACGTTCGTCTTGCAAACGTGTTTTCTTCTTTATATACAAGACATTTTCATGTTCTTGAACATTAAACATAGTACATGGATAATGGAACTCCACTAATCCAACAGTCCACTCCCCTTCTAACTTCATAGTTTTAGGTAACTTGGTTAAGAAATTTGCCGTTGTGTTTTCTGGATAGTATGACGTTGAACTGTTGCTCAACAGTGTTAAATAAAAACTATCGTCGCTCATATTTTTTCTATATTTGATGCGGGGATCCAACTATTAAATTTGCTGGGATAACCTTTCCACTTGACTAATACTTCTTTTCTGCCTCCAATGCGTCGTGATTGTATTATTTTATCTATTTTATGTTTGGTGGAAGGGTCATAAAAAACTTTTTGAAGTTCCTTTGAATAGAAGGTACCAGTGACTGGTTCATTTTCTAAATCCTTTAAAGTATAAACGACCCAGGGGGATCTCCTTATGATGGAATCTACAACGAATATTTCATCGCTCCAATTAGTTTCATAACCTTTTTCGAATATATGTTTATGTTTAGTTATTCTAACATGATCACCGATTTGAAGTGAAGGGTTTTCGGTAATATATATGTCATTTTCCTTTTTACCGTATAAATTCCGCCAAACTTCCATAATATTATCACTATTGACTTCACTTGGAGTCATCTTAATGCTCGTGTGATAACTATGATTATAAGAACTTAGCAAAGCTGGTAAAATGTCAATATACTTGAAAGTATTTTTAAACGTAAAATAACGCCACATCTTCATTTTGAGAGTTCGCTGAAATCTCTCTACAATGCTGGCTTTTATGTCAGGATTGTTTGTAGTATAATAATTAATATTCTTACTATTTAAATAATCCCTTACAATTTTTGAAACAAACTCAGTACCTTTATCTGATTGAATATGTCGAGGAGTAGCGTTAGCTTCTGTAAATATGCTTTCAAAACAGGTTCTTACCGTATCAGGTTTTTTATCTTTCATAGCTCTTGCGAAAGCATATTTACTAAAAACATCAATAACACACAGTATGTATTTATAACCATCATTATATTTACTATAGGTGCGCAAATCACTCAGATCAGCTTGCCATAGCTCGTTATAGTTGGATAAAATATACCTGTTTCTCGGAAACCTTTTCTCCACGGGTTTATGAAGCGTGTAAGTTTCCTGTGATTGCAGCCACTTCTTAACTTCATTACGTTTCAACTTGCCTTGCATAGCCTCTGTTAAACGCGCAATACTACTAAAACCAGCAGGATGAGAAACATCATAATATATTTTATTTATATCTAGTATGGGGTCCATCTTTCCCAATCGATTTTTGTTTTTGGTATAGATTTTGCTGAACTCGGCGTTGGAGTTGTTATTTGTTCTTTTTCGTTACTTCCCTTAGGTTCCGTGGATCCAAATTGATTAATATATTCAAGTGAGGTGGGATTACCAACACATGACAAGGGTATATTTATATCCTTTAATGCGATAGCAAATTTTTCCCAACCTAGCGGCTTAGGGCGTTTTAATGGTCTTAATGTATCACTAATAAGGTCAAAAATGTTACTTCCTGTCAAAACTTCATTATTTATAACCACTTCTCCACCTTCTTTCCACCAAATCTTAGGTTTACTTTGTTTTATGATATCTAACAAAACTTCACCTTTTCTTCGATAAGTTTTGGGAAATAATTTAACCATATACGATGGTGTGTAATGTGGTGCATATGTATCTTTTTTTGATGGAGTCACATCTAAACTTGATGGAGGTAGTTTTGGAACTGCAGGTGATTCTTGATAGTTTTCTTGTTTATATGGTTCTTCAACGTTATTGAACTTTGTTGATTCGTCTTCAGTATCAGTCAATATCGATAATTTGAGAGGTCTTCTTCCTTCCTCAGTAATATGTAAGTATCTTTGTAAAGCTTGAGAATATAGTGCCCATTTCTCTCGGTCATTCATTTTACTTTGAAGAATGTTCTGCATTTCATTATCTAATCGTGACAAGGCATTTTCTGATACATGTTCATTATTTGCTTTAAGTCGTTCCATTAAATCAGATTCTACAAGTAACATCTTTTTTGCGTGTTGCATGTTTATTTAATTAATGTGCTTAGTAAACCATTGATCACTGCACCTAATATGATCGGTAAGAATGCTCCGCCTTTTTGCACAATAATGTTTTTCCTTATTTTATTTTTACCCTTTGAAATTAATTTTCGTAAAATGTGTTTATATTTACTCAAATGTTTTTTCTCGCTTTCATCAAGTGGTATTTTACCTTTTAGAATGTTATAAATACATTCACAGATAACATTGACCTCTTCACTACTACAGGCTTTTAATATAATTTTTTGATATTTTGGTTTTAAGGTGTGTAAAGCTTTGAGCAGTTGTTGGTGTGTTACAACTCTTCTGTGCATAATTTTAGAATGATTGAAATCATCACTGTATGTCCTATTTAAAGCCTCTCTTTGGTACATATACTGTACAATATGTTCTATAGTTAAATATATTCGTTTTAAATCGATAGGTGTCCTCCGTAGTCTGTTTAAGGTCGATCATCAAATATCCATGAGCATCTTTTGTTGCATCTTTATAAGCCTCTTCCACAAATTTTGAATTCTCTGGATATACTTGACGCGCTAAATATTTTATTTGAGTTTTATCCCTTGGGTTCTTGAAGTAAACAATGTAATTAGCGTTCAATGATATATCACGTTGCCCTTTACCTTGATGAAATAGGTTTTGTGTGATGTAAAAAACGCTTAAATTTCTATGATGACTTCCTTTAGTAAAAATATCAACTATGCGTCCATCGGATTCCCTCATTAAGTCGTCAATTATAAGTAGTTGTGGGTTTTTGCCATTAAACATAGTTAAGTCTGGAATGCCTTGAATATAATTTACATTCTTTAAATTATACATAGGTTGCATTTCATCGTAACACCACACTATATTTTGAAATGATTGATTACTAACCGCTTTCACATTATTTAAAAAGCTTGTAACAAAATGTGATTTCCCACAGCTACTGGGACCAGCAACTATGGCTGTAAATGGATGAATAAAATGAATCATTATTTTTATAATGCAACAAAATAGACTACTTCTATTTGAGAAGGTTACTTAGGGAATAAACACATGTTCAATGATGGAAAGAAAACTATTTATTTTCCTTAAATATGTATCATATATTTCACTCTAAATACCATCTAACAACATTAAATATTTAAAACTAACATTTAATTACAAAATGATACAAATAAAACAAACAGGTATACACAACATTAGTACAACTTAGATTTAACTGTAAAATATAAATATAGTGTGATCATAATATTTACAAACGTTAACCTATACTTATACAAATCATTAACAACTATTGTCTTAAACTATAATGACCCCAAGCTAACGTGTTAGTAGAATTGGGGATAATATATCGTTTGGTATCATTGTAAGAGAGACTTGTTTTATTAATACATTGTGTAAATATAACATGTTTTATAGATCTAAATCTGTACATTTTAGAAAACTGCTTCGTTTTATCAAAAAGGCAAGTTTTGTAATCCTCCATTTTCATCTTTTTCGTTACAGATTTGTTTACACCTTTTGCTTTTGCTACAAACTCATCCTCTACAGACATAGCATACATTTTCGATCGCAATCCTACAAACTCTTTTAATATTTTCCCATTATTTTCATCTTTGAAATAACCTAGCTTCTTTTTATTTAATTGCGGAAAGCCAAAAATATTATTCGATGCATAATCAGATGTATCAAAAAACTGCGGTAAGTCTGGTTTTATACTCAGATAAAAGTTGTCTGTGAAACATTGATAAATCAAGCTGTCTGTATCAGTATATAATAGTTTAATATTATTCGTAAACTTTTTCTTCATATAGTTGTAGTGAAAGTCATACATTAATGTTTTTGATATATCTAATATGCAAAATCCTAAATATATTGGTTTATTGTAATACACTTTAGTTCTATGCAACTGGATAGCTATCAAATTTTCTGAAAATATACTCAAACTATGGAATTCGGGCTTTGCGATTAACGATTGAGCACCTAACACTTTACCTTTGCTTTCCCAGTGTGTTATTAATTTAACATTAACTCTTTTTTCAATGTTTTCCATAGTCTTTCCGAATACAGCGTTATTCATCAGCTTAAAAAAATCTTTTTCAAAATCAGATGTTGCCTGTGTACGTAAATGTGTATTTAAATCAATATATGTTTTTAACCACGGACTTTGTTTAAACCTCAGCACTCTGTGAACTTTGGTTAATTGTAATCCCAAATTTAAACATTGCTTGAGGTTTCTATAGTGTATAACATATTTGGTTTTTTTGTTAAGATTTGGAACAAGTTTTCGCTCTTTACTGTTACCTATGACAATATTCTCTGGGCAAAGAGGTAAATCAGATTGCGAGTCGTGCAAGCAATCAGGATAATCAAGATCAACTTCAAGTATATAACCATAATCACACATGTCAGGAATGTTAAAATCAGTATCTACATTTACCCACTCAAAATCTCCAATTGGTAAATACTGTGACATAGCCCATCCATATAAATTATTGGCATCGAAATATGCTAAATATGATTTTGGTTCAGTAGGATCATATCCATTAATATACTCGTTGTTAGCCTTGGCATAACGGTTACTGCATTGAGATACTCCTCCTCTGATCCCTTTCTTAATGAATGCGACTTTGCTCTTCCTGGGTATTTTGTTTTTAAATATCCAGTTTACCTAAACACTTATATCTTACTTGTCTAAAAAGCAAAACCCATACTAGAGTTACAGTTAGGTACGACGATGATTAACTAAATAGCATTTCATAGTGATTAGCATTAGGATACGATGAGGTAATGAGTTTTAAATAGACATGAATTTCTCATGAGAGAAGGGAATAGCTATAGCGAATGTTTATGCGAATGAAAGGGACAAAAGATTCATGAGAGAAGGGAATAGCTATAGTGAAGGTTCATGCTAATGAAAGGGACAAAAGATTTCATTTGCTGAGGCGTTATTTGAAACATAAATGCAAACGTGTTTCTAGATACACGCTTTTGTTTAAGAAAATATACCTCTAAAAAACGTCATGCGTTAAAATTTGAGCAGAACGTCTCTTGCACGTTGCCCCATCGCCTATTGTACACTTGAAATTTTTACTATCGTAATGCTGTCCAGGCCTCCTCTGATACAGAACGCACACATCCCTACTACTCACCAAATCAAGTGATATGGCCTTTCCGCAACCAAATCTGATTTTACCATAAAAGGCCTAACGAGATTATGTAGCGTGTGTTTTTACCGACGAAATCTCTGATCATAAAGAAACAATTTGCGATCAAGATTAAAATTCCCAAAAACGTCTCGTTAAAAAACAAGTGATTCATCTTCTCGTCTCTGCGGCTTCTTTATTATTGGCTGATTATCTTTATGGGAATAATCATAATTATATTTAGTCAATTTGACTAGATGAATTATTATTGATATTCACATACAACTTTTTTTAACAAATCAAATTATCCTCGGCTTGACATCCGATGGTGATGGTCTTTTTCCTTTGTATATGACATATTATATACTCGTATATTTCAATTAATGATACTTATTCACATACTTATAACATTTTTGATGGAACAAATAAGATAATTTAATTCAATATTTTGATTTTTTATTAATATAGCAGCACTACTAAGTATATATAAATTATAAATAAAAATAAATTGTATATATAAAAAAGAAAGAAAAAACCCGACGGACCTTATGGATAGGTGGATGGAGGATTGCATACTGACAAATTGTATGGGGAAATTTTTTCTCGATTTATGGTTTTTCTAGTCGGAAATTTATTTTGGTCCCATACAAGCTTTTGATCCTGGACAGGAATGGCATTGATTGGCATCAAAAAAACAGTTTGTCAAAAATACCATTTTCTCGCATCCAGAATGTTTTTTCCAAAATCTGTAAACGCCAATCTTCATTAATTTGAAATCGAAGGAAGGTCTCGGTGACCCTCGGTGGGCGAATCCGACTCGCACTTGGCCGGTTTTTTTTACCAGCCAGAATCATGAGGACTATTGTTTGGGAGCCTTTTAAATATTTTACGCTCAATAGAAAATCAAGCAAAACGATATCCACAATCCAGCTTAACCCACTTCCCCTTAAATATCGTCTAACTGATTCATCTGCCCGCGTCTGCGCCAGCACCTCATTAATATTCCACCAAATAATGATTGGGCCGATTCTGGCCGATTCGGGCCGATTATCTTTCCGGGAACGATCGAGATTACGCGGCGCTTTGTTAAACGGCCGGGTTGCCCACACCTGGCTTGTAGGGGTGCCCGAAGGGCCATATCGATGATTGTTTATCGATATTTTAATATCGCAGTTAATATTTTTAGGAGGGTTTCTTGTAATACAGTTGATTGTCTTTATTGACTTAAAAATAGGACTTAAAAATAGCAATACGTGCTTTATTGGCTTAAAAATAATGATTAAATAGTATGTACTAGTAACACATATCAACGTTTTTTTTTATAATTCTAGAATGCGCCTTTAGCTAGGTTTTGCCGATGATATTGTCTTGTTTTTTCACACAGCACCCCATCTAGAGCATATGCTACAAGACGCACAAGCACGGCAAGTCACGAAGTTAGACTCGAAATGAACAGAGTAAAAACCAACTTGATGACCAATGGCGTGAAGCGTAGGGTCAGGGTAGATGGACAGGATATCCATTATGTCGACGAATACATCAATTTAGGCTAGATAGCATCCTTTAAAAATAGACAGTGCAAGGAAATCGATCGACGCATCGAAAACACGGCGCTCTAACTTGGTCACTGACAAAAGCTCAGAAGTCCCGACTCAAGACTTGCCAGCGAGCCATGGAGCGCAGCATCCTAGGAATCCGAAGATCCAACCAAATTAGGAATACCGAGCTGCGCTCTAAAACTGGTGTTACAGATGTGGGTGTCAAGGCCTCCAGATTAAAATGGGATTGGGCTGGACTTATCTGCCGAATGCACCCGGAACGATGGGCCAAATTAGCTACAGATTGAATACCAGAAAGTAGTCGGGGCAGAGGCAGACCCAAAAAGAGATGGCAGGACGACCTGGATGCCTTTTCTAGCGATTGGCGAAGACATGCACTTAGCCGTGACGAGTGGACGAAGACAGGGGAGGCTTTTGCCCAGCAGTGGGACACAAAATAGGCTATAAAAAAACGCCTTTAATATGATACTTTGATGATCTTCTAGGTAATATCGTAAACGTGGGTTATATTTGTAGAAAATTTGTTATTAACATTTTTAATTTAATACAATTTTCTTTTAATTTATCTTTGCACTGTATAATTTCTCAAAATCTTTAACGAAATATACCACTATTAAAATAACGAACGAGACAAGGAAAACCTGTTTTCCTTAAGGAAATATTAATGAGCTGTCTAATCGTTGGGTAAATTGGACAATTTTCCTGTACAATTCGATCCAGGTGACCAAATTATTACGCCATTTAATATACTTACTTTTGTCGGAAATTGCCATTTTCTCTAAATTTGTTTGCAAATTAATTTGATTTGAGTGCTTCTGTTTTTAACGTAGTCATTTATCTCGAGTAGTTGAATTCGTTTTAATTTTATTGGAAATGACAAGTTTCTCAAGAAATATTTCTTGAATTCTGATCTTTCTTTGAGTCTTTGGACGTATTTATGTAATGTTTAATTTATAAATTAGTCGCGGCATAAAATGGTGTTCATTCATTTAATCAGATATATCTTTAACAGATTTTTGGACTAACTATAACACAAGTACTAGCTTTTGACCAAAAATTCGTCTACATATAATTAGAACAAAAACTATCCCCATATTATCCCTATATTGTTCCCTAGGGATCAAACTCTCGCCACACCAAATTTCATCTTGATCAGTTCAGAGGTAGTAGCGTGAAGAAGTAACAGACAGACACACAAGCAGAGTCACTTTCGATTTTATAATATTAGTATGGATACGGATCAATGTGTAGGTACTTTGTTTTTCTTTAATTTGGTACTTAACGTAACACAAGTTAACATAAAATGAGTCATATACCGTTTTTGATGACAGAACCAGTAATTAATAATTTCCCGAAAATATCGACATTGATATTTTGTATCTGAACCCCTCTTGAAATCTATCGTCAATTCCTTATTCGACCCAACTATCGACTCATTGTTGACTCCACAAAAGCATTCCAAGTGTGAATGCTCACATGGGCATCGAAAACAATTAAACCGTGGTTAATTAATAGAAAGGTTGCGATCCCCTGGCTAAGCAAGCTGTCGAGAACCTTTTATTATATTAGTACAATAAACAAAGTTTTACTCAAGTGGTTCAAAACCTTTTGTGTTGTGATACCTTATTTTTTTCTAGTTTTATTTATATTGTCTACTTCATTAATGAAACGTGAAAAACCAATCATCCTACTATTTGAATTGTCAGTGGCAATGTTGAGATATTTACTTAATATGAAGTTTAGCTCTCTAAAACGATAAAATTCTCATTATAGGTTTTAGTGTAAGTAACTGAATGAGCGTATTTATTAATTTATTTGCAAAAGCCTCAGTATATGTATAAATAAGTGGTAATTTAAAGTCCGCACAATTCTAGGCTACAATTTTATTGGACCATTCCAATTTTTAAACGTTTCGTTTTTATATATAGTATCAGTTTCCGTTTCAATAACTTCTATACAAAATTCAATTGAAGATTCCATTCAGAGAAACTATGTATGCCCATTAATTTTCTCTTTTACAGCAAAAACACGCATGAACAATCTGGTCTTGATTAGCGTTGTCAGGTTTTAAACTTTATTTATTAAAAAATAAAGTTTAATTTCGCTTGTTAGTGTTTATTTACTATACCTACCATGAGTAACCAAATCCGGATTCGCTAAAATCGCCGTCAATTGAACTTGCTAACGTAACGTAACTCTTCATCCCTTCCAAGTTTTTAAAATCTCCATGACTAAGTTATTTAGCTTATGGTTTTGTATGTGTTTCAGTAGTGTATGGTTTCAATGGTGTTTGATGAGGTAGTGTGAAAATACAAGGAGAAACAGTGACAAAGCAATGTGATGCCAGGCTAAAGGATGACTCACACTAGAACGGGACGGGAAAATTTGGCAATTTCTATAGAAAGCGTCGGCGGCGATTTTACCGCTTGTGTAAGCTTATTCGCAGTGTGTCTCGCTCTTACTGATATGGTGTGAGCGAGATGCACTGGCACTTGGCAGTGAGTCCACGCGGACGCTAGCGAATACATCGTCAAACTCACGAGTGTACAGAATGCCAACTCCGAACTATGAATAAAGTTTTGCGTCTCTGTCGCGCTTGCGTATAAAACTGCAAGCGAGAGAGAGAGGCCAAACTTCTTTCACATTGCAGAATCACGTCGAAATTTCAAGCTAGCTCTAGAGCCTATTGTATTCAGTATATACACTCGATCAAATTTGACGCGCCTGAGAATGAGGTCTTATTTTTATATACAGGATGGCGAGAACCGACGGTCTAGGTTTTGATTTTTTTCTTATGTCAGTAGTGTATATGTCACCGTAGAATTGTAAGTACCGTTAGTTTTTAAACTAACGTGCGAGACTAGGTTAGTGTACAATATTCCTAGACAAATTATAAACTTTCGGGGGTTCACAATTGAACGACGACATTTATAAGGCTCACAGTATTTTTCAGGTACCCCAAATAGTCCAAATAAAGGTGAACACATCATTTTATAGTCAAAAATACTGTAGGTGAGTAGGTACGTATTTTAGAAGTATACAGTACTAGATTACTTACTTTTAGCTTGACAATTAATTTAGAATCATGACATACTGAATTTCGGCTTATAAGAATTTGTTTAGATCTTATTGCGTAAGTAACCTGTTCAAATTACGAAAAGTATTTTTCTGGTAAAACATAAAACAATTTGCTCTATTCCAGCATTTCTATCTGGCAATTAGATGACTGACAGCTAGATTAAAAACTATACATTATAACGTTGTCTATACCGCAAAACGATGCTCTTACGAATTTACATACATATATATTAATACTATTGTTTTTTTTATAGTGGGCATACCTATGACATCTTCCATATTCTGCCACTATTAATTTCGCTTATTTCGCTGTTTTGGCTGTCGTAGAAAAACTAGTGTATGCAACAGCTCATAATTGGTTCTTAAAATTCGAGGGTCGCTATTACAAAACTAGACGTAGTCGACTTAATATGTGATATATGTGGGTTACATAGAAAACTCTTATTTATTTATTTTTATTTATTTATTTGACAAAAAAGTTACAAGTGAAATTACAGTGAAATTACACCAATTCAATGCGTCACAAAACTTAAGTAGACTACTAATCGATTATGGTAATATTTTAAGTACATAATACGTAGGTAACACATTAGAACAAAAGTAAATTATATTGGAACAGTTAATATTGTCTTCTGTTTCCGCGATTGTTATTCATTGAAATTAAACATTTTTGAACGGATTAATCGCCTTTACTAACACCATGACCCTACGTTTTAAGCCCTTTCCAAGACTCTGTTTCACATGGGTTTTCAGTCATCATCTTTTAACCCTGTGAAAACGAGTAATGTATTCAATAAAACAATAAAATTTCTTTTCCATTTTCTTTCCTATCTCCCTCTTGAAATTATATTACTTATACCGGTTACTAGGTTAGGTGAAAAATCAATTTCATAGGAAATTTCCTCGTCCGGAGTTTTGACATTTATTTGCATAAAATCAAGGTAAACATGAGGTAATCAATTTTTTATTATCCTCTTGAAGTAAATACTACTACATTTAGCGCTTAAATGTATACACGACCATTCGAAAATATATATACATACTTAAAATACCCTTAAAATACTTAACCCTAAAAACATGCTGGTCATGTGCGTAAGTGTTTTTTTTTATAAAAACGTATCCTGTCTCAATTTCTCAACACAACCCAGTCTGCATAACAAAACTGCATAGCAAATAACTGTATCAACTATATAGTATGACTTGCCAAACTAAATTTTACTCACAAAAGAACCTTTTTTACAAAACCTTTTATATTCCCACCGTTGAAAATTTACCTTTAGCTGCTTAAGCGTGTATTGTAGTTTTTTAAAAGTGCTCAAAGCGACGCGAGGGGTTCTGCTAAGTCGTTTACATATTTCACAGGTCGTTTAGTGTTTTTAATGGCGCAACTTTTTCAATTTCGAATCACGAGCTGATAAAAAAAACTGTCCCAAAAAATTGAATCGAATCAGCGTTTCTTTTTGGAAAAATCTCATGTCTCAATAAATATCACTTATGATGATGATGACAAATACCTAGTGTCATCATCATCATCAGCCAGTTGCAGTCCACACGGACGTAGGCCTCCATGCACCAAAGTACGCCACAGAGGCTGGTCTGTTGCTTTATTCATCCAGTCGCTGCCGGCCCCCTATGCAAATCATCCCGCATCTAGCCAGAGGGCATCCCACGCTACATTTACCCAGATGCGGTCTCCACTACAGGGTACCACGATATTTAATAACGCGATTCAGTTAAGGCCCTTAACTGTGCTAAATAGGAGTCCGTATAAAAGGCAGTCCAATAAATGGCAACCCAATAATTGATGTCCATGTAGTTGCATCGATTATTGGGTTGCCGATTGTAGGCCCGCTTCGAGATTGCTCGACCCGAGAAAAGGCAACCCAATAATCGGCGACCCAATAATCCATGTATGTACTATAGCGTTCAGAATAGCATGGGCAATTTATAAATGAATTCATTCATAAACTGCCCAAGCTATTCTGAACGCGTGTGTACATCGTGGTCGCCAATTATTGGGTCGCCGATTATTGGGCTGCCTTTTCGCGGGATGCGGATTCGTGGCACCCCTCAATTGTATGGCAGCAACTCAGTCTAGGTCCTAACTGAATCGTGTTTGGCGATCGTGGTAACCCCTCAGAACACGCTTGCTCCAGCGGTTATCGGTTCTGCGACATACCTATATGGTCCGCCCATTGCCATGCCACATCAACCTACTACTAACCTTCAGAGCTATGCCGGTCATCTTGGTTTTCTGGTTGATCACATCGTTCCGAATGTTGTCCTTCAGAGACTCCAAGCATACTTGTAACTCTTTCCATAGCACTTATTAATAATCTTTTACTCTTTTACTTGTAAGTTGTACACTGAGGGCCTCGTTTTGTTACGTACACACAATAAAATTCCTATGTTTTTTTCTTGAAATATACAAAATAAGGGTGTATTTTATTTAAATTTTCGCCTATTTTGCCGCCCGCACGCTCGCCACTCAGGCAATACACTACGGATATCGTAGTTTTGTGAACTTGTTAGCTCATCACGTATTCCGTGTTTGAGTGTACGGAGCCAACACTCGCCCGTGCTCACTTGCCACTTTTCTAACTGTCGGTGGCTGAGAGATCGGAATTAATAATTTTATACTTACAGCCTTCAAGGGGATGTTCGTTTGCAAAAATGGCGGACCGCGAAATGTTTTGTGCAAGCCCCCCGTCAAAACTAAGAATACCAAAGTCATAAACCCGTCCTTCACTTCCTGACTAAGTAAAGGATGTGTCAAAAAGAGATGTATATATGTTTGTTATTTCTCCGATTCTGTAGGTTGACAACAGTTTTGTTATGCTGATCTCTTTTGATGCAATTCGTCCTAGCAGCTAAATTAAATACATCGTTGTAATTCGATAGTCGGTATCAATGCATTACAACTTAACTTAGTCGCATATTTTGATAGTGGATTTTTCAAATGTCGTAAGAGCCACGTTTTTAGATTAGACTTACGACATTTGCGAAATCCACTGCCAATTTCAAGACCGCTCTAAACTGTTGTCATTTGACAGTTTTTGTACTACTTCGGCCTCGAAACGTCGGAGGTAAATATAGAAAGTTTTACGCGGTTAAGCCCCGTTTTAGTAAATTATAAGACCTTAAACACAGGGGTGCCAACTTAGGGGTTTTCCCCCTAGATTTAGGGGGTAAACAAGACGCGTGAGGTTTTTTTAGGGGTGAAATATTTCTAGGGGTAAATTTAGGGATATTTGATTTTCCCATTCCATGTATGTGTGACAGCGAAAAATGTGTTGAGAAGCGAAATTATTACTGAAAATGAAATTATACTGCAGTCCATTCCACTCTCAGTTGCTCGAACTCACAAGTGTGCGATTGAGAAAGAAATATACGACCGGAACTCAAACGCTCCGATTTTCGCTACAGTGATGTGTAAGAGAAGAGGCATCCTAACTGGGACGAAATTTTCTCCCAATTTATCAAATTGCATTTAGTAGTCCCGTCTGGACAGGCCATCATTCAACCTTTCTGACCAAAAATACTAAATCTGCGGCGTAAACGGTCGTGCGTAAATGACTTTATGTTAGAGATACTGAATAATGTCGATAATTAATGTTGAATAAAGAAATTTTATTTAATATTCATTAGTTTTTTTATTTATGGGGTTTTCCGAAAAATCACTACGGTTTTAGGGGGTTTCCATTTGTGCTTTAGTGGTAAATAAAAATTTGAGTTGGCAACCCTGCTTAAACAACCGTAGGATGTATACTGGAAATTGATCATATAAATAGTAAATACGTAACTTTTTTAATTGACGGGGAGAATTCGCATTCTCTCAGTCATCATCAGACACAATTTAACCCTGTAAAAACGAGTGCTGTAAAGGGCTCGAAACGTAGGATCATGGTGTTAATAAACGCGATTAATCTTTTTAAGTGTTTAATTTCAATGAATAACAATCGCGGTAACAGAAGACAATATTAAATATGACACAAATCGACCTAGTCCCACGGTAAGCTCAATAACGCTTACTAGACGACGATAGGTGCATATACTACATAGATACATATGAATACTTAAATACATAGAAAACATCCATGACTCAGGATTTATTTAGGAGGAGGAGGATTTTGGATTTATTTCGTGATAAACACACAAATAAATTCCCTGACCAGGATTTTTTTTTATGCTATAGGTGGCAAACGAGCAAACGAATCGCCTGATGGTAAGCGATTAACGTCGTCCATGGACACCCGCAACACCAGAGGTGTCGCAAGTGCGTTGCCGGGATTTGAACCCGGGACCTCCTGCTTCGTAGGCAGGGTCACTACCAACTAGGCTAAGAGGCCGTTATGATGATGATATATGCCATCAAATCCTACATTCTACAATTACGGATTCAAAACGACGATGTCTTTATTGTCATTTCATGTTTGATTGATATCAAATGCCATGATTCATTGGTAGCGTGCAAACCGCGGTTTATCCGATACTCGTTAACGTATTTCATAGGATTTTATACCCTTGTTCTATAGCTTTATGGCTTATAATCTTTTGAAATTGTAAATTAATTCATTTCAGTTGATAATCGATGTTGAATAGGCCTAAGGTTAAAAAGTATTAGGTTAAATGCAAAAATAATACTGGTTTAGCTTTTCGGGTTGCTGGTATCCTAATTTCGTGCAAGTATACTGTAAAATAAACCGAAAGTGATCTAGCTCGAAAGTGGCGTTCTTAGAAAATAGCATACCTCGAAAGTGACGTCCGCAGAACGTGACCTTCCTCGAAAATGACGTTCTAAGAAAGTGACCTACTTCGCCAAAATGTGTCCGATGATGGTAGCAGAATGCTAACGAAACATGTCACGCCATTGTGATATAAATAACATTTGTTTTTACCGTTGTTTTAATAGAATAATTAGAATGATACCTACTTTACATTTCTAGCGAAAGTTAGTAGTGTTATCTACCCAAAGTTTTTAAACCTTTGAATTTTACTTTAGAAATTGGCCTTCAGACATCTGGGTCACGGGTTCGAATCCCGGTTCTTACCAAGGTTTATTGCATTTTTTGTTCTTTGTTCTTCTTCGTAGTATTTGCATTTTGAATGGCCTAAATTCATTGATATTAAACACTTTAGAACGGATTAATCGCGTTTATTAACACAATGATCCTACGTTTCGAGCCCTTTACAGCACTCGTTTTCACAGGGTTAAGATGATGACTGAAAACGAGTGCTGTAAAGGGCTCGAAACGTAGGATTATGGTGTTAATAAACGCGATTAATCCGTTCTAAAGTGTTTAATTTCAATGAATAACAATCGCGGTAACAGAAGACAATATTATGGCCTAAATTCATTAATTTTAAAGGGATTGTAATGGATAAATTCCAAAATTAATTCTGCTTATTTTCGTAACAAAATGGAAACAATTAAATTTAATTAAATTAAGGTTAACTACGCAAAAGATAATTGCGATTCCAATTAATTTGAGGTATTTCATGAGTGAAATATCAATTGTTATTTACTAGGGGCTGTTCGTAGCTATGACGAGGACCGCTTTCCGAGAACGCCGATTTTAGTTTTTATGATTTCGAGAATATCTAAACCGTACATACGTTAGACTAACGTTTATAGGGTTCATAAAATAAGGGACACTCTAACGGTTAGAGTGTCCCATATTTTATGATTTTCGGAAATTAATAACTCATACCCCCTAAATCCTTCCACCCCAAAACATTGAAAATTGAGGCCATTATATTGTACTGCAATCCCGTGCCGACTTAAGAATGACTCACACTAGAACGGGACGCCCCGGGACGGGACGGGACGATCTGTCAGTTCCTATAGACAGAATCACGTGATAGCTCGGAGGCCGCGGATGTATCGTGACGTTTTCTGTAGACACTGCCAGATCGTCCCGTCCCGTCCCGTTTTAGTGTGAGTCATCCCTTATGCGATTTTCCCATATACATACGACAATGACCAAACATTTTTTCTGTATATTTTTTTCCATGGCGTCCGCTTATAAGTACTGATGCCGTATAAACATCATTTCACAAAATAACTCAATTCGAACAGAAAACCAATAAATAATTGTGAACTGTCTGAACTTTCTTCATAGTAATTTGTATGGAAATTCCAGATGAAAATCGGCACGGGTTCCTGTTACAAGAATGTCCTAAATTTGTTTTTTCAGGATGGTTTGGGGTTTTATTATTGGATTTAAAGGGTATGCGTTATTCGATTTTAAAATCGCTACATAACCTAACACAGGTACGTATCCGAAATAGATTTTTTTACGAAATATCATTGCATTCGTAATTGGACTATACTATAGATACCACTACTATAGATAGATAGATAGATAGATTTGCACTCGTTCGTAATTTCTTATTTACCGCCCTTAATACACATTATAGTACATTGTATGGTGCTTAATATACAATATGATTCTCTAACAAGATCACTTATTTACAGACAATCGGTGATAGGTGTGTTTTCTCATTAGCCATTAATCAAAAACAGTCACAACGGCTACTGCTCCATCATATCTGTAACATATCCATAAAATCCAATCAATCAAAGGTTAATCACGAATTTGGGCACGTGGCAGAATCCAATTTCCTGGGTCGAGTAATTTTTAATTGTATTGCTAGTGATGTGGAAATATTTCCGGTATTCTCCGGGAATTAAAGGTATTTCGGGGGTTTTAATTACCTGTCACGGCAGTGAACCCGTGTACACCAAAAGTGCTCTAGTCAGTCACCGTAGCGTACGGAGGAAAAAGTCAGATTTATTGTATGTGACAAATAGATTTTTTTAACATAAAATACTAATGTGGAGTGCAGACTTATATCTCGATATAAAAATATACGGAAAGAAGACCCGTTGCTCTGGCCGATGCTCAGCTGCCCGTTGCCTCTTGTTATACCGCCTTGTTACCGGGATACCAAGATACCAGATGTAAAATAAGAAATCTCTTATTTCTGAGATAATCAAGAACAGCAATTGACAATACAACTATCTTTTTGTGCCAATTAGAGCGAGCGAGATACCAAATGGTGCGACGTTCTGCCACGTTGCATGCAATGATGAAAGATTGTAGGTATCATAACCAGATCATAACTGTAGCATGTTAGTATCTTTAAATCTCAATGAGTACCTTCATTTACTTACGCAATCCAGTGTTTATCCCTAGAATGTATGCGTATATCCCTCTAAAACCAATAAAACATTAATGTCGGCATTCCTATTCCTACCATCCAACGTTTTAAATACTTCTCATTGTTGAAATAACGTTTTATCCTTTTATGAATATAGGACGCACTTACGTCTTTTTGCTTCAAACTGATTGGCGCTTACGCCATTTTGATTTAAAAGCGTGTATATTGGCTTTGATGACGGATTTAGAATCGCTTTGAAAAAGGGCACCCCCTTTTTTATACATTATAGAGCCAATTGTAATACGGATTGATTGTTTTTTTTAGAGCTGCGGTTTTTCTTTTTAACGGATGGGAGGGTATTTCGTGAGGGCCAGACGTATACCGAAATGAAAGATTTTTTATTTTAGCATTTTTAGGGTCGCATCTCAAAAGGAAAAACGGAACCCTTCTTCTAAGGTCACTTTGTTGTCCGTCCGTCCGTCCGTCTGACCCTTTACCATAATACCAAATACCTACGCAAGTCTGCGGACCCTTGAAGGTGTGAAAAAACCAAACCTCTTCGTCAACGCAATCAATAGATATGGCCGCTTATGCCGCATTTCCCATACATTTGCAATGAGAATCAAAATGTATAGGGTACTTCCCGTTGACCAAGAATCACGAAATTTGGCAAAAAGCAAGAGCACAAGTACAGGAAAAAATCCGAAAACTGTATAATTGCCGCACACTGAGAGTTCCGTGCCACCAGTATTTTTAAGTACCTAAGGTCATAAATGGGGGAGCATCCTTAGTGCGGAACCCTCGGTTGGCGTGTCCGACTCGCACTTGGCCAGTTTTACTCACATGTCATATTATGGTAAAATCAAAGTGTACCAAGTTAACGTTTAAACTTTAACGACAAAACATTAACTCGGATTGCTTCCGTTAGATCGTATCAGTTATCGATAGTCGATATCCAGCGAATGGTTATTGTTACGCAAATCGATATATTGGTTCGGCTTGGTGTACTCGTAATAACCCATATACCTATTTTAGGGATTGTTAATATTAAATCAGTGTACTAAGTTGGCGAAAAACGCGATGGCGATGCGATGCGACGCGGGGCGGGCGGAGAAAACAAATCATTGATACCTGTGGAAGTGTCCTATATAGGCGACCGTTAGGCGTCGTGTGAGTGAGACAATGCTATGCTCGTATATAGCGCTGTCCTCCTTGCACACCGGCGTGCGGTGCGAATCTCAACCAGTGTGACATCCGCCTTACGCGATCGCGAAGCGGTGCGACGCGGCCCACCGCTGCTCACCTAGAACAATGATGGGTATCAAAACGGTTTGTATGTTGGCATTTCTGACATTTGAAGGCGAAATGGCAAAACGCACGGCGTCGCGTTGTATTTTCATCGCACTGCACCGCGTCGCCATCGCGTTCATGTAGCTGAGCAAGTAATCGTGCAAAAACCCACAAAGGTTTCTTGTTTCAACGTAGTTGACGTAACGTCTTACTTGCTTTTTGTAGTCGTCTTAGTTGCCAGTCGTCATTCTACAATCTACATACCTATGAAAGAGTATTTAAAAAGTCAAGTAAGTATGTTAATTTATTTGGATTGTACTAAAACATAATGCCTTCAAATGTCATAGATATCAAGCATAAAACCGTTGATATCGATCAGAGATGTCCAGGTGAGCGGCACGTCGCGCCGCGCCTCAACGCATTCGCGTAACTATGGCGATCGATACATGGGACACTTCTATATGTATTTAGCGATTGGTTTTTTCGCACTGCGCCGCGCTATCGCATTTGTAATATACTGCGTTAAGGATGACTCACTCTAGAACGGGACGGGACGATCTGTCACTTACTATAGAAGTAGTCACGTGATAGCTCGGATCCATCGGAGGTCCCGTGACGTTTGTCGTGTAGAAACTGACAGATCGGCTTGGCCCCGTCATGTCCCGGACCGTTCTCCTTAAAGTGTACGTAATTGGCTGTGTAATGTTGCGAGTTACATTATACTCGTATCCCGTCTAGTAGTTAAGGTGGCTTGTAATCGAGTCATCTTGTGATCTCCAATATCTCCATAATCATTCCTTTTTTATAACGCGGAATAACTCGTGCGAATTATCGTAATACAGGCAGTATCGCGAAACTCATAATCAGCCTTAAGGGATAATAAAAAAGTTAATATATCGGCCTTAAACGCAGCCAAGGGAGTTAAATTATATGGTGAAAGGTCCGATATATTTTAGAATGGCGGGCGTATTCTGATGATAACCTACGCATGCCAAGCTTGGAAGTTCACAAACGAAAATAAAATACGGATAAGAACCTGTCAAAGAAGCATGGAAAGAAGTATATTAAGTGTCAAAAGAATACAAAAAATACCGCATAAAATAATAAGGCAGAAAACAAACGTCACTGACGCCATCTGCCATTGTAAGAAATTAAAGTGGCGCTGGGCAGGACATGTAGCCAGGATGACAGATAACCGATGGACTTACCGACTAACCATTTGGAAAGGGCCAAGAGGAACCAGAAAACAAGGGAAACCTAAAACGCGATGGACTGACGAAATTGTACAATTAGCTGGCGACCAATGGGTTCAGAAAGCTAACGACAGAGACCTTTGGAAGTCACTAGAGGAGGCCTTCACCTTCGAGTAGCGAGGGGTTCTTACTACCTAATTTATTACTAACTAGAAGAAAAAAGTGTTACATATTAAGACCATGCTTATGTTTATTTTATATTTTTTTCAAATTAGATTTAGAAAGATATTTGGAAAAAAAATGTTCTGTAATTTTTAAGTAAGAAATATAAGGCTTTTTTATTTTTTATTTATTTATTTATTTATTCTGATGATACAGAGTAAAGACGTATAGTCAGCTGCAATTTGTTGCGTTTATGTGGTCGTTTAAGTAGCCGTATTCAAAATTATTTCCTTTTAAAGGTCTTTATAAAACTCTAATTTCATGATTTTTTGAAAATAGACACTTCCTGAGCGATAATTTCCAAAAATATATAATATATCAAAAAATGTTTTTAGAAAGTCCCTATTCTTTTTTTAATACCTATCCACCGATATCTCACAATCTGGGGTTTAAACGATAAACAAAACACGCGCAGCTTTACGTGTTCGGGAGGTAGGGTAATGTATACCATTATTATTTTTTTCACTTTATTTTTACCGCTTTGTCCGCGTGATTGATACCAAGTGATTTTATATTCATACCAAGTTACAGCTTTTTATTGCTAACAGAGCTTATTCGCGGACAGGCAGACAGACGGAGGACATGACGAAACTATAAGTGTTCCAATTTGACTACGGAACCCTAAAAAACGGTTAATACTCACGTATTTTGGTCACAATTGGCTGCCACCAACCAGCGCTCACTGCAAGTGCTGGCGATGCGAAGGTGACAACATTTATCATCCTGACAATGACTGTCCAAAGCACTCGAAAGATCTCACACCAATTGTGATAAAAATACGCGAGTTTTAATTTATACTAACATAAGAAATGATTTTGCTAAATATTTTACATATGATATTACAAGTTCGCTTTCTTATGTGCGAATTTTGTTTTATCTAGATCTACGCAAGCTTGGCTCAACTTTTCCCTCAATATTATTATTATGGAAATCCACACGAGGAACAGAAACCTTAGACAAACTTTGCTAGGGGGAACGATATTATCTAACATAACATCTTTCAACAACTATATTTTTATACCTAGGTATCTTCGCTATATTAATTTTGTTTTACGCAGAAATGTAAGTATGCTAAAGATACCACATTGCTTCAAAGGAACAAGTCACCGCTCTTATCCCGTACCAGCAATTAATTATTTTTCGTATACTTTTTAGTGTGACTGGTAGAAAATACCTGAACGTTCGTTGCTTAACGGTAAGAGCACGTGAATTTCAATCCGAAGGTGACGGGTTCAATCCCTAATCGTACAAGTGAGAGAGATGCATCACAAGTCGTGTTGAATCCATAATACATATTATGATATTACGGATTTAACACGGATCAAGATTTTCAAGTTCGAATTGGCTCCGAGAGCCTCCGAATCGCGTTGAGACGTCATGGTAAGGCCCCAGTTTAGTTGTCAAGTTCACAAATTGGTAAGGTGTGTATTTTTATACCAACCACCCATTATATCTAAATTATGGCTTGTTATACACCTTTTTATATCAACCACTGATAAAATATCGCTGCAAATTCTAGGCTTCTGATGAATACTAAATTAGGCAATTTGGTGAAATAAATTTGCTTACATCTTTCAGAGGGTATCAGTAAATCTAACTTAATGAGATTATTGATGCTGGTGGAATGTTTTTTTGAGAATTGGCTTTCCAAATTGATGCAGAATTAGTATAATTATGCCTCTGAGCCCGCTATTATGAGTAGACTGAGGCGAACGGGTCACAGGGCCAATCGTATCAAAATATGATTCGGGGACTTTCTCCAAGGCTGCAAGGTCTGTAACTATGCCTGCAGGGAGAACAGAGCCATTGAAGGGTGCTAATTCCCTGGCTGTAGCCGCAATCTTTTTGCCATAAATCTTATTTCGATCAGATTGGCCACCGGGCCAGATTCGCTTAGGTCTTCTCTATATGTTACATGTCTCTTATATTATACGTGTATTTACTATTGCGTACAAAGTACCTAGAAATATAATTATTAAACGGGTCTAACGCGAATGAATTTGTTTACCTTATTTACCGACGTTTCGACACAGGTTTCACTGGTGTTTAAATCGCAAAAGTTTTAAATGTTATACCTAGAAATAGTTAGTTTTTGTACATATTAAGGTTGTCAAACATATTAATTCAAAATATTGGGCGATAGGCGGGTCTCTGCAGTGTAGCACAAAAAAAATCGTAACATAAATACAAGCTGTAAAAGAAGTAGGTACTTACCCTTTTGCTGCGCTTGAGGCGGAAAATACCTCATGCATGGATGGGTAACACAAACTTCAGCAGCGAAAGGGTTAACCTAAAATAATGTTTTCAACCGACTTCAATATTTCAAAAGGAGGAGGTTCTCAATTCGACTGAATTTTTTTTTTTTTTTTTAATGGATGTTCACTCATAACTCCGTCATTACTGAACCGATTTGAATTTTTTTTTTGTTTTCTAAAAGTAGACGGTTCCTGGTTGGTCCCGTTTTTTTCAAAATCCATTTCTGATGATGGGATCCATGAGGAACTGAGGGAACTCCTCAAATTTGAAAGGCACATGCATGCTGATTTGGGTGATTTCTTAAGAAACTCGAGCATTTCTTTACGAAAATCATCAATTTGGTGGAGTGGACCTGATGATGAAGACCAGGGATGGCAAAGTGGAACTGCTTCGTAATTCTCAGGACTATGATCCGATTTTAAAAAATATTTTTTTGTCTGTATATAGATGGTTTCAGAATTGTCCCGTTTTTTTCAAAATCAATTTCTGATGATGGGATCCATGAGGATCTGAGGGAACTCCTCAAATTTGAAAGGCACATGCATGATGATTTGGGTAGTTTCTTAAGACACTCGAGCATTTCTTTACGAAAATCATCAATTTGGTGGAGTGGACCTGATGATGAAGACCAGGGATGTCAAAGTGGAACTGCTTGGTAATTCCCAGGACTATCGTCCGATTTTAAAAAATATTTTTTTTTTCTGAAAATAGATGGTTCCAGATTTGTTCCGTTTTTTTCAAAATCAATTTCTGATGATGGGATCCATGAGGAACTGAGGGAACTCCTCAAATTTGAAAGGCACATGCATGATGATTTGGGTAGTTTCTTAAGACACTCGAGCATTTCTTTACGAACATCATCAATTTGGTGGAGTGGACCTGATGATGAAGACCAGGGATGGCAAAGTGGAACTGCTTGTTAATTCCCAGCTCTATCATCCGATTTGAGACATTCATCTTTTCTTTGTAAAGAAATACCTTCAAGATTTGATTATAGTTCTATTTTGATGATGGGCTTCATGAGGGATTGAGAGAACTCCTCAAATTTTAACGGCACATGCATTCTGATTTGAGGGTTTCCTTAAGTAACTAAAACAGTGTTTTGGCGGAGCCAAAATTTTGATGAACTTGATCTGATGATGAAGACCAGGGATCGCAAAGTGGAACTGGTTAATAAACCTAGCTCTACTTATTATCCTAGTTGTGACATTCATCTTTTTGATTTGATTTATATTCTGATGATGGAGTTCTAGAAGAATTCAGAGAACTCTTCAAATTTGAACGGCAGGTTAATTGTGATTAGAGGGTGTTCATAATTAGCTTAGGAATTTTCTTACTGTGGCCATCATTTTGCTGGAGTGGACCTGATGTTGATAATCAGGGATGGCATAATGAATATGCTCGTTAATTTACAGTCTGTCATCCAATTTAACACATTGTTATTTTGTTTGTTTAAAGGTCTACAAGGGAGTTCCGTTTGATTATACTTCAAATGTAATGATGGAAGCCCTAGGACATTAAGAAAGCTCCTCAATTTTCAATCGTACACGTGCGGTGTATTGGATATTTGTGAAGTAAACTGGCTAACTCAAACAAATTCTTAATTTCACTTTTACCGGGAACCAAATGAAGTCGGTTTTTTTTTCTTAAAAATTATGTAATAAATGGATCACCCAAAAAACAAAAACATGTATCATTACCCTACTTAATACCTCAAACCACTGAATTTTCTTTATCATTGTAAATACTATCTTTTGTTTTGTGACCATTCGAGTTTCCCGCTAGGAATCGGTAGCGATAAGACCTACATTTAGTTTATGTAAAATACAGGTTTCAACATGTATCATTTTTTTTTCGTTTCAGCGGCCATCGAATCCCTGCATGCACCAACCGGAGGCGGTGTGGAACTGCCCTGCGACGTCACACCAGCTTTACCAGACGACCGCATGGGTCTGGTCATCTGGTACAAGCAGGGACACGATGCGCCTATATACTCGTAAGTACACTAGCAATTTTCCGAGAGATGGCGCCGTTGCATACGGAGCGAATGCTACATCGCGCAAGCGTTTGTTTCTCATGTATTAACATCACAGAAGAATAACTAAAGCATGAAGTAATACAACAACTGTCACACGTCACTAATTTGGGGCGGCCTTGAAATTGGCAGTGGATTTTTAAGTAAGATCGAGTTACTAAGTAAGATCACATCATATTTTCTGCACGACGCTCTTCGTAAATAAAACTTAGCTGGTGTTTATGAGTGTACTAAACTCTCAATTGTCAGAGATGTCGCTATTCCGTGCGGAGTAAATTCTACATCGCGCAAGCGTTTATTTTCCATAGATTCACATAAAACCTTCACAGCTGTGGATGCCTTATTGGGCTACCCTATGATGTAATAGGCAGTACAGCCTGAGGAGGATCATTCGTGCATAGTTAGAGAGAGTAATTCTGTCTCTTTCTTACGCTTGTATTGCCACTTGGAAAAAAGTAAGGTAGCTTTACCAGATCCCATGTGGCGTTTCATTTGGTACAAGCAGGGACATGGTGCACCTACTCGTAATTAAAATATAATAAGTTACACGACTCAGTACCATAATACGTTTCCTCAATTTTCCGAGAGATGTCGCTGTTCTGCGTGGAGCGAATTCTACATAGCGCTAACATTTGTTTCTTCTTTTTCGTCTTCTTCGTAGCGGTTTCCGCCGCATATACTCCGGCTCGGGGAGCCTGGGATCTGCTTTGCCAACTAATCCGTAGATTGGGCATAGGCACCAGCTTTACGAAAGCGACTTCCAACTGACCTTTCAATCCAGTTTGTTTGGTTTCCTCACGATGTTTTCTTCGCCGAAAAGTGATTGGCAAATATCGAAAGATATTTCGCATATAAGTTCACAAGAGAGTTCAACAAGAGATCGCTCTATTATCTGCGGACCAAACCAAACTTGTGCATGTCTTTGTTACTATTTTTTGCTCGATGCAGTCGGCAAGCGGCGAATTTGTCTAGCGTAGCGTCCGGCAATCAGCCAATTGCAGGCCGCTACGCTAAACAAATTCTAGGCGTGCAGTAAAACTATTAATAGCTCGCTCGCAAATTCAAATGTCGTTCCTAATTCAATTGGAGTCACAAGCTCAACTTTACGAAGTTAAACAAAAAAACAATAGGACAAGGAAATTTATATTCGCATAAACAGTTTATATGGCGCTTCAAGACGAATTGAAAACTAAACCGAACCCATAAAAACTTTGTTCATAAAATATCGTTCACACGAACTTGTGTAGTCTATTCTGGGATTGTTAAACTTTTATATACTTACTTAAATTGGATTAATTTATTGAACTTGAACTCTAGATTTATATATGTGGTTTAGATTAAGTGGGATATAAGCTATAAGCATTGATGGCTCAGCGGCAAGAGCGAGTGACTTTCAATCCGAAGGTCGCGGGTTCGAACCCCGGCTCGTACCAATAAGTTTTTCGGAACTTATGTATCTACGAAATATTATTTCATATTTATCGGCAAAGGAAAACATCGTGAGGAAACCGGGGTAATCCTAATAAAATATTGAATTAACGAGTCTGAATTTTCTTTGGTATTGTCGTCTGCTCGTTTGTCTCTTATGTTACAAAAATAAACAACCGAAAAATTGCTTATACAGCTTTAAAAAATCAGTTCTTGTACAAATAAATATTACTCAACCATCAATATCCGTTGCCAACAAGGCAACGACAGTTCTAATTACCTTCAGCCCTGATTGACCGATCTTTGCCATACAAGGCATCCTTAAAAGCAAAGAATTCAAAAACAAACGCAAACCATTTTTAACCTTATTTAAAAATGCTAAGACTCAAATTGTATTGAACTTCGCATCAAGTTTCAAAGCGCTAAGTAAACGAAATTGGGCTTTATCTAGATGTTTTAAGATTCAAACTTGTTTGAAAGGTAGTTGCACTATGTGTGACAGAATGTATTTAGTTCACTTTGACTTTATACGAAAGAGGAGAATCAGGGCAAAAGGATTATAACGTGGTAATTTATATGTTAATAGTTATAGTCAGAGAGTCGTCATGAATATTATGATGTGACAACATCAGAACATAAAGCAACTTATGAAACTTTCAATAACAGAGAAAGCGCTATTGACGTTTTTTGTATCACAGTTTCACCTCTTACTAAAAATACTTAAGGATGACTCGCGCTACATCGGGCCGGGATCCGCTGTTTACAGAAATTGACGTCCAGGCCTGGTCTGCCGTGAGTCATCCTTTCAGTACCACTATTATTAACTAATAAGGGACTTTACCGCGTACTGTCGGATCCATCTTCATATCTTTTGTTTTAAACATAACCTTAAACTTTGAGTGAGATCGATAGGAAGCATAATTAAAACAGACCTTAACAGCACTTGTCACATGGAACGCATATAATAAGATACACTGACACTGTGACACTGACATATCTTGATACACCCAAAACACAAACTAAGTGGGTCGCATTATCACACAATCACAGTTCCGTCTCTTTGATAAATTCGTAATGCGACAACGTAATCACATCGTCAGGGGGCTCTCAGCCTATAATCCGTTCGGCATATCAAAGGGCTATTTAAGCTTAATGCCGTCAACTTACACGGTTTAATGTCTTATCGTAGTTTCCGGTTTAAAGCTTACGTTTTAATTAAGGTTCAGATAATATTTGGGATAGACAGACGGACATGGACAAACCAAGCGTTTTAGTAAAAAGGTACCACTTGCTTGTTGATAAGGTTCATTTCTAAACAAATCTTTATGGGATTAACTGCCTTATCGGTAACCGAGAAAGGTACCTTTTATTGAAAACAATCACATTTAGTTTAGATAACGAGGTTGGGGTTTAAGTGGTTTTTGACGTGTTTTATTAATGTTTGGATGGTAATTTTTCGTTTTGTGGTAGTGGCTATACATTACCATAGATCAGATCAGCGGTCGGCAGCAGGCCGCTCGTGGGCCGTATGCGGCCCCTAACTGATCACTTGCGGCCCGCGAGCCTCCTTGACTATTTGTGTAAAGTGTTTTTTTTAAATACTACGACGGTGACAAACAAGCATACGGCCCGCCTGATGGTATGCGGTTACCGTAGCCCATGGACGCCTGCAACTCCAGGGGTGTTACATGCGCGTTAAAGTCACTAATAACAAAGTACGGCCCGCGTCAAATACGTTAACTACTGTGTGGCCCTTGGTTGCTAAGGTTGCTGACCTCTGGTAAAGATAATTCTTTGTAATAGCCTCCTAGCCCAGTTGGTAGTGACCCTGCCTATGAAGCAGGAGGTCCCGGGTTCAAATCCTGGTCAGGAGTCTTATTTGTGTGTTTATTAGGAATAAATAATGTGTTCCTGAGTTATTGCTAACTGCTAAACATTCTAACCCATTTGTGGTAAAAGTTATACTGTACGAAACAAGACTTCACGTTGAGCGGTTTTGTAATAAAGTTCAAGGCGGAATTAATTCATTCGATATTCCTACAATTCCGACTTATACGTACGAGTACCTACATGTGTTGTTTCTATACTTTCATATTCATAATAGAAAATATAATATTATAGACTTCAAGCAATACAGGGAAGTCGGCAAATGTAACGATTTCCCTCTGCCAAAGTACATGCCCAAATGGACATACGCGGATCTGTGATGTGACTCATAATTTTAGGATTTCTGTAATTTCTAAAATGATTGAGATATATTTATTTTCTTTTTTTTTCTCGACTTATCATACGCAGCTCCATCCTGTGGTGCCGGCGCCGGCTCATCGTTGAGTTTTGGGACACGTTGTATCTATGATTATTGATAAGATTCATTTCTAAATGAATCTTAATTTTGGGCCGAGTGGAAAATATAGGGGAGGCCTCTGCCCACCCGTGGGACACCTAAACAGGTTAAAAAAGGAATTGACCTAAGTTCCAATACCTATCCAAGGTTCTATCATCAGCATTGTAGGCTAAGCGCTGTCTGTCAGGTTACATACGTATTAATAACGATTTTATATATGTATTTAGTCATCTAAATGCACTTACGGACTTAACATTTAGTCACGACACGTGACCGATGTGCCTAAAAACAAAACAACAGCAAATCTTCTAATCACGAAGTTCTCAACATTTCAGTATGAACCTTACTCAATTAGACATAGATGCGATTTTGTTTCAACCGTACCCGCAATGCACCCAATGTCAACTGCTAACACTTTTGACCAATTGTAATCTTTATCGTAACGGCTTAAGGTCTGTTTTTGGTCATTTAAGGTTGTTTATCCACTAAAGGATAAAAAAAAGAATGACAGCAGCCGGCTCTTTTGATGGATTATTCAGATTAGGATCAAGGGTAGGTCATCGAATAGTTTGAAGGATCACGTTATCGATATTTAAATATGGAAGGTATAGTCAGCATCGAAAGTAGCGGCTGGAACAAGACACCAAGAGTATCTGCTATCACGGGGCCTTACCATGACGTCGTAACGCGATTTAGTTTAGGTTCAGTTTAGGCTCAGTTGTATGCAAACGACTCAGTTTAGGTCGTTAACTGAATCGCGTTAAGACGTCATGGTAAGGCCCCTGAAAAGCAGATACTCTTGGTGCCTTTTCCCAGCCGCTACGTATTTAAAATTTGTAAACGACTTTCAAACCAAAAAAGAATGAGGTACTCAATTCGTCGGAATATTTTATTAGGTTCTGGCCACCGTCGTCCGATTTGTGTAATTCTTTTTTGGAGAAAGTTACTTTTATGTTGGTCCCAGAGGAATTTGTTTCTGATCTGATGATGGGATCCAGCCCAGGGGATAATCCAGGGAACGGGGAAGGCACATGTATGGTCATGATTATTTGGGTGTTTTATTAAGTAACTTATGCATTTTCATACGAAAACTATGTATTTGGTAAACATACCTATGCGAAAACAAAAAAATATATAAGAACTATTTAACAAAGAAGAAACCCAGACTTCAAAAAGAGACAAATAAAATGTTGGTTCCTGAGACTTGGATATTTCCATGTATTTGAGTTTTTATACAATTTAATTCATTTCTAAGGTACTTACACTTATATTTATATTTATTATCTTTATTTATTTTTCCTCTTAGGTTAGGACTTTAAAACTTTATTAAGTATTTTTATTATTTACCAGCGAATGTCTGTTCTAACACATCAAATAGACTTCACTGTCTTATTGAGCCAAAATTCATAAATGACTAAACACAAGATTCAATTTGGCTGCTCTCTAATTAATCTACGAAATGAGCATGAAACTCTGAACTATCAAAAGCCCACGTTACACATTCAAAATAACTACACATATTACGCCTTATCACAATGGAGTAAGGTCGACAAGTGTGCACATATTTTTGTCTCTGACGCTCGAAGGAGTTGTTTTGCCAGAATGCCTCGAGCCTGAGCCGTAACAAGGCTGAGTTAGCGCGACATCATGGTATATAGATGGATAACAGTAAGCCAGGTTTTGGTGTAAAGCCTATTTTATCATTCCGGGGACTAAAATGGAAACTTCTATTGTAAAATGTAAAAATAATGATACCAGCTTAAAGCAACTAGGGCCGACCTTCGATTACGGTTTTTGGTGTAATAATAATAATAATAATAATATATTCTTTATTGCTCACCAATAATGATAAATACACATACAAAGAAAACTGTTATACAAGATAAAAAATAATTGGCACACAACAGGCGGTCTTATCGCTAAGAAGCGATCTCTTCCAGACAACCTTTGGGTGGTGGAGAAATTTAGAGAAATAAAATAATATAATATAAGTAGGTGAAGCGATTTAAGTTACGGACTAAGTAGGAACATATACCGAGAAATCAGTAAGTTAAATCCATATAACACTAAGGCATAAACTTACATACACTAAATTATAATGTAAACATACATAGAAGCATACTTATATACATACGTACATACAAATATACTAAACAGCAGTACAGCAAATAATAATGGACAAGGTTAAAGCACACACGGAACTATGAAAGGGACAAATAATACTTTTTTAATTTATCTTTAAAAGTAAAAAGGGACTGAGCACACCTAACATCAGTGGGTAAAGAATTCCACAGGAGCACAGCCTGAAAAGTGAAAGATTTTGAGTAGAATTTTGAACAAGAAGACGGGACAGATAGAAGGAAATTTTTAGCACACCTTGAAGAGGTAACGTATTTGAAGCGCTCTTTGAGATAGCGGGGCGTTGCAGGGTTAAAAAGAATTCCAAACAAGAAAGAAAGCAGGTGAAATTTACGCCTATAACGTATTGGAAGCCATTTTAGCTGGGACCGAAAACGTGACACATGGTCATATTTACGCAAACCAAAAACAAATCGGATACAAACATTCTGAATTCTCTCCAGCTTTTCGAGTTGTTCTTCCGTCAGATCTAGGTAAGAGATGTCCGCATAATCCAATATTGGGAGGAGTAAGGATTGAGCAAGGGAAATTTTAGTAGCAGTCGGAAGAAAATTACTAAGCCTCCTTAAGGAACCCACCGCAGCAAACATCTTTCTGCTAACTTCATTCAACTGTGGAACCCAAGAAAGAGTGCGGTCAAAAATAACACCCAGGTTTTTCACTTGAAAAGCGTACGGAATCATCACGCCGTTGAAGATAATCTGTGGGAGATTATTAAAATTGAGTCCAGAAATCATCTTAGTGCTCCCAATGATGATGGCCTGGGTCTTTGCTGGATTTACTTTCAGACCGTAGCTTCCGCTCCAGTCGGCAATGCGCCGTAAGTCACGATTTGTAGAGGAGATTACCAGTGGAAGATCTTTGACCATGCCTTGGGAATAAATTTGGAGGTCGTCGGCATAAAGGTGGTAGGATGAATCTAAGTTATGAGTAATGGAATTGATGAAGATGGAAAACAATAGAGGAGACAGCACACCGCCTTGTGGAACACCGGCCAATATGCTGCACCAAGAGGATCGAGAGGTATCTACCTTTATACGTTGCCGACGTCCGGTTAAGTAGCTACTGAACCAGTCTATAAGCTCAGGGGATACGTTAAGGGAACGTAATATTTCCAATAAAATATCAAAATCCACAGTGCCAAACGCGTTACTAAAATCTAGCAACGTTAACACTGTTAACTTCCGATCGTTCATGCCTGCGCGTATATCGTCTGTAATTATAATGAGAGCAGAAGCCGTACTATATCCTGAGCGAAAACCGGATTGGTATGGATTGAGAAGGTCATTTGAATTTAGGAAACAGGTAAATTGATGGAACACTAAACGCTCAAGGACTTTGGACAAAAAGGGAAGGATTGAAATAGGACGGTATTCAGAGAAAGTAGTAGGATTGGGCTTCTTAGGCAATGGAATAATATCAGCTTCCTTCCACGTCGTAGGAAAAGTTTTAGAGGAGATTGATGCATTAAGAATATCAGTAATGACGGGAAGGAGAATGTCAAGAAGAGGCAGGATCATATTACGGCTTATGTTGTCAACACCGACGGCATTAGAATTGATGGAGGCCACGCTCTTCTCCACGTCTCTAACGGAAAACGGTGCAAGCGAAAAAGGATTGGAGGCAGGTGTAGGGAGAGAAGAGAGAAAATTAAGAGTTCTGGTCTTAGCGGGACCACCAAAGATAGCGGAAGACGAAAAATGCTGATTTAATTGATCGATGTTAATATCTTTGGAGCAAGAATTAAGCCGAGACTTCCCAACTCCAAGCGACTTTAAAAAGTTCCACACCTTCGCAGGATCGCCATTTTCCACAGACTTGTGTATATGACGTCTTTGCGCATCTCGACAACTAGTGCTGCAGCGATTGCGTAAGGTGTGATACCGCGCTTTATTTTTGTCACTCGGATTGGCTTTATACTTAGCTTTGGCAAAATTCTTTTTTTCAATCATTGTTCTAATATCTTTAGTGAGCCAGGGAGCGGGCAGATGCTTCACTTTCACAGGACGAACTGGGGCGTGGACATCGTATAACTGAGTCAGAAAATAATTAAAAAGAGATACTTTTCCATCGACAGTGTCAGCTCTAGAAATAGCGCTCCAATCAGCTTTCATCGCATCATTACGCAGGTTATCCAAATTCATTCGACTAAAATTACGCTGAAGCAAGGTTTTGGGTTTAAGCTTAGGGGGACGAATTTTATAGGACAAATAAATAAGATCATGATACGAGAAAGCGTCCGCCGAGCATTGCCCATACTTGACTACATGAGCGACAGAGGAGGTTAAAGTGATATCTAACAGTGAAGGAGAACAGTTTGGAAAATGGTGAGTGGACTGAGAAGGTAAGATGTTCAAGTTACAGGAAGCAGCGATAGACTTCAGGGATCTAGATCGATGATCATTTTTAAGGAGGCATGTATTGAAATCACCCATAATGACGTGATGACTAAAAGAGGGCATCAGGTCTTCCAAAAGTTTTTCAAAAGAGGCGAAGTAATTAACTGTAACTGAAGGCGAATAAAAAACGCCAAGGAGCAATTTCGAGTGGGAGAGGGTAATATCAAGTAGCAAATGCTCCGCGGCGTCGGAAGTAGGAGATTGTGCTGACATGCTCACAATGGAAAAAGGAATATGGGATCGGAGATAAATTGCAACGCCGCCACCACCCCTTAAAGTGCGATCATTTCGAACCAGCTGGAAGCCAGGTAATGAGTAAGAAGTAGAAGGAAGACATGGTTTTAACCAAGATTCAGAAACTAGAATTGCATGGATATTTTGTACATCAAAAGATATAAGGAAATCACTATAGTGGGCTGGTATGCTTTGTGCGTTGATGTGTACTACGTTGAAATTCAAAGGAACATCACAGAATTGTGTGTTTAGTAAGTCATGGAGAGAAGAAGGCAGACTATGAAAACTATCATCGCTGGAAGAAATAGACGTAAAATGATCACTAATATCACATTCAGAACTATCAGTGCTGTACTGAGACATAAATATATAATAAATATGTTATAAAAAATATATATATATATCTAATTTATATTAGATAAAACTATTTATAAGCTAAACAGCTGTTATGCTTAATTTAACACCACCCGCCAGCAGCTTACATTTGGGAAGTTTAATAAAAAATAAATAATAACAATTAACTAAAATAGCTGCGACAAATTACCTGAGCAGAAACAAAACGCAAGTTTTTAACATGGCAACATTATGCCAATGGCAATGTCAGGTGTCAAACCAGAGGTTACAAAAACAAGTTCATAAAAGTAAATAAGAAAGTGGGTACATAAATTACGATATTATACAACTAAATTAAGAAGAACTACACACCAGACAGACAAAGAAATCTAACGAATACGAAGAACAATAGTAAGCTCAAGGCTTCGCAGCCCGCTTGGATCTCTTAACCGGTTGCTGCTCAGCCTGCGAAACTTTCTTTGGGGCCGGCGCGGAAACATTAGCAGTTTTTGTGGGAACCGGGATGTCAATTAGCTGCGCTACGCCGGTTACTCGCTGCCTCCCGCCGTCCGCGTTGAGAACGAAGACATCTCCGCGCCACGACCAACAACCACGGACGCCGAAACGCTCTCGAGCGGCCGCAAACAGCTCCTGTCGAGGCTTGGTCAAAAATTCTCCTACAGTGATACCGGAATCCTTCAGGGCGGTCTTGCCAAACCACAACTTATCGCGAACTGTAATGTCCCGGAACTTGACAAGGATGGGTTGCGATTCGCCGGGCCGAGGCTTACCGAGACGATGACAACGTTGAATGGTGTCGGCCTTACATAACCCGTTGCTGATGGATTTAAGATTCTCAACCACAAGGCTAGTGGTATCTTCGGAGACCGAAGCTTCAGCAGATGTCTTGACTCCATGAACCACCAACATCTTGCGGCGTGAACGCATCTCCATATCATCCACCTGCTTTACAACAAGCTCCACTTGGGTTTGAAGTATGTCCAGTGCCTTTAACACAAAGCTCCTGAAAGCACTGAGTTCGGACTCCACCTCAGTTGTTGAGCTGCTTGTTGTACCACTCGTCTCCGCCTCATTCAATTTTAGCTGCAGTTCTGCCATCCGGGAGTGAAATAATTCAGATAGCTCTTTGAAGGACTCCTGAATTCCGCCAACTTTTGCCATTGTTGATTCACAGGTAAAGTGCAGTGATGGTGAAACTTAGATTTTAAGAATTACTTAGTTGAAATAATGAAAATAAACTGCTGGTGGGTACTAGTCACTAATTTGACATTAAATTATTTTGATTTTTAACTTCCAAAACAGATATTAATATTTTTAATAATAAATTACTTATTAGGTGATGCTAGTGGTTTTATTCACCTACCCCCAATGGTGTATTTGTAAATAACTGACAAAATGTACTCGTAGTTATTACTCGTGGTAGTCCTCATTCATAACTACTTATACCGAATAGTTTTGATGTTACTTAACTTTGCTAAGACGTAATAAGTAGCCCTAAATACTTTTGGTTAGAATCGTTTGTGGTACATCATTATTTATGAGATGTAATAAACAAACAACCCATGTCACGTAATTTTTGTCTCCGAAACTAAAAAACTGGGTATAAATACGACTTATTTAGCAATGTAACTAGGACAATTGCCCACCTAGATGCCCAAAAGCCGTGTTATCTAGAACTATGCATTACAAATATTTCCATCCACGTATGTCCATCCGTGCGTGTCACCAAGACTGTTTCTCAAGAACCGTGATAGTTAGGCAGGTGAAATTTTAACAGATTATGTATTTCTATTGCCGCAAACAATTATTTTCAACAAACTTAAAAGCACAATATAGTATTATATTTAAGGGGGCTCCCATACAACAAACGTGATTTTTTTGCAATTTGTAAATATAATGGTACGGAACCCTTCGTGCGCGACTCGCACCTGGCCGGTTTTTTAATAATTTCGTATTTTTTTCTTTTTAGAAAACGAATTTGAACTAAGTACAAGTAAAATCGTCTTACTGTTTAATATGTGGTAACTGTGACACAAGAACGGCCTTACATATGCCTACTCTATAGCACATATTCGTTACGTCATTAGGCCGTATACACACTGAATCATGTTATCGACGTTGCCAAGGCTTGTTAATAACATATTCTAAGCGATAGGTCTGGTGCATTAGATACACTTTGTTTATAGTTAACTATCTTTTTAGGGTACAATGTAAGTCGATTTCGCTGAAGAATTCTATTTTACGTGTAAAATCAGTGGACGCACGAGCGGGGACTAGCGTTGCGTCCGGTGTAGCGTTTTTGTTAAGATTCCTTATTCCTTAAAAAATGCTCATGACTAGCACTTTTTCGGTGTGCTATAATGCAAATCATAAAAAATTCTGCCATCTACCATCTTAAACAGGGTTTTTGTGGTCTAATGGCATACAATTTGTATGGTTTAAAAAAATACCTTCCCCCTTTATCTCCAAAGTTTACGAAAGAGAGAAAAGGTAAAACATTTTTACACAGTTAACATTATCATTAATATACATGAAGTACATGAAAAATATAAAATTGACCCTAACTCCATTTATTACCGTCTTTCAAATAAAATTCAAGGTACCTAAACCAAACTCACACACTCTATGCAGTGCAAAGAGTGACCCAATCTGTCGATACATGGGGCTTACGTCTTTCTTTCTACTTCGACATGCAGTTGCAACTAAAAGTTTGTACGGAACCCTCGGTGCGCGAGTCCAACTCGCACTTAACCGTTTTTTTACACAGATATCAATCTCAACTCCGAAATAAACTCAGCTTTGATAAATAAAGAAAATAACGGAATATTGTTCCGGTAAGCTTGAAAACAAGGCCTTAGATTGTGAATTAGATCTGGGACAAATGTTTCTACTACATTCACTTCTATAAATATCTTTCCACTTCGGAACTTATTACATGGGAAGAAGGGTCAAAATTGAATACAGATGCATATATATTTATGAAACCGACCGTACAACGGCTCGGAAAGTTCCTTTATGTTTTTTTTTACATGAGTTAAATCACTTTAGTCTACAATTAAAAGTAATTTGCTGCAAGTTGAATATTCTAATAAATTACGGTAACACACACGTATTTTAGTTCCTACACGCGACACGTTTCATATATCTTAGGATGCCATCGAACGATCCCGGGGTTCCAGGACAGGATCATCCTCAACCGGTTTTGTCATCGAGAGCTCTGCGCGCGGCGAAGCGTGCTCTGCGCGCGCACGAAGGTCCTTGACGATTGATAAGCGTAGTGGCTAAAATACGTAAGTGTTATCCGTAATTTAATGTAATAAATAAATAAATAAATATTATAGGACATTCTTACACAAATTGACTAAGTCCCGCAGTAAGCTCAAGAAGGCTTGTGTTACGGGTACCCAAACAACGATATATATAATAATTAATATCATCATTTTTTAATAATTAATATACAAATACATAAATACATAGAAAACATCCACGATTCAGGAACAAGTATCTCTGTTCATCACACAAATAAATGCCCTTACTGGGATTCGAATCCAGGACCATCTTAGCAGGCAGGTTCACTACCAACTACGCCAACCGGCTGGCCAAAAATTATTAAACATTACTTAATATTATGCCTCTACACTTCAGGTTTAGGTACTTCCTAGTATATTAAATAACTACTTTCCATTTAATTAAACATGTAGCAATTCCATAAAATTCATGCATAAATGTCTTTAGAACCATAAACAGTGTTTTACAACTATTTTACAACATTTTCGTGGCTACCGTTCGGTGAAAACTATTAACAGTAAACTTATTAACTTTATCACACAATTATTTTAATTGATAGATTTGCTTAAGTTAATGAAGTTCGCGATCAATAATTAAATCTGTTTATGATTATGTCATTTTAAATGGGCTTATGTAATTTGAAATGAGATGAGCTATGGGCATGTTCAATTAACAATAAAAGTTTAATAATTATCATAAAACCGAGCACAATATGTAGAAGTTAATAAACAGTATGATAAACTCGTTCATGGTAAAGAAACTTTGACTGGTGCCGCTATGACTTGGCTTAGTAACACGAAAATCGAACGATCGAAAATTTTCGGCGCCATATTAGTAAACCAAGACACATAGCGGTTTGTATTTTACACATTTTACTCTTTGTATTGTATCTAGAAACGAAACTGTTTTTGGATTATCTTAGATACCTATATTGGGTATGTACCACAATTATACAAATAAATTTAGTCCTTCAAGCAACACAGGGAAGGCTCTGCATGCGTACCAGTTTCCCCTTTGCCGAAGTACATGCCCAAATTGGCATACGCGGGTCTGTGTTGGGGCTAGTCCGTACACAAAAGTAGATCAAAGTGTGCAAGATTTATTAGTGGCGATGTATTATTTTCTATTTGTTAGTCTTTACATATTGTTTCTTGTATGTATCCCCCGAAAAAAGTGACAGAATAATTTGTACGGGAGATGTCGCTTTGGCGTTTCTCTTCCAACGTGTTAGAAGCCCGAGTTGCACTAAGATTTAGTCTTAATAAATTAAAAATTTAATAATACTTAATCTTGAATAAGCTTTTCATTTAAGCAGTGTTCTGTTAAAACTCAATCAATCAATCAGCCTATTGCAGTCCACTGCTGGACGTAGGCCTCCCCAAGGGTGCGCCACAAAGTACGGTCTTTCGTGACCCTCATCCAACCACTACCAGCTACCTTTCTCAAGTCATCGGTCCACCTGGCAGGAGGGCGTCCCACACTACGTTTGCCGAGGTGTGCCCATTCGAGTACCCTTTTGCTCCAACGCTCATCGGTTCTGCGACAGACGTGACCGGCCCACTGCCACTTCAGCTTGCAACACCTATGGACTATGTCTCTGTTAAAACTAATATTCATAAATACCACTGATTACTCCACATATTTTCAACACTCAAGTCCCATAAAAATACTCAATGCACTCCAATCAACCTAACTATAACCATAAAATCAACACTGTATATCAACACCCAATTATAGGTAAAATCCCATCCAAATAAAACATAAAATAAAAGTGTTCGTTTCTTAACTAGCTATTCAGTTGTCAGCACCCTGTATAATGTTACATACGAACCGACTTACAGTGGATATAGCGACAGTAGGCAAGTGACTTGCCATCGAAATTTTAGATGAGATCGTTGAAATTGAGAGATGTTTCGATTTCATCCTTTGATTTTAGTGATTCATATCACATATTAATAATATACTTATATCGGGTCAAAAAAATCGAAAATTGCTCGACATGTTTCGAAACGGTCGGCGTCCCAAAACGTTATGTGACGCGTTTATGGGACGCGGACCGTTCCGAAATTAAGTATATTAATAAGCACTCTACTGTATTTTTGTGCGCTGTGACCTCATACATTATAAATTGAAGCCGCAACGTGGAGTTCTAGTAAAATCAGTAAATTAGTCTGTTAATAGATGCCGGAGGAAATCAAATTGCTGATCGAAATTACAAGGGAAATATCATTAAACTCTAGGGATCTAACATTTCGTGCATTTAATAATTCTCTCTGGTGATCGCCACCGTGGAACCTTGCTAAATGGAATAGAGGAGATGCTATTCGATCTGAATTTGATAATGTATGGAGTATCTAAATTGTAGGGTGAGCTAGTTTACTCACATTATTTCAAATATAAATTATTGTGTAACACTTTGCCATACAACATTTGTATGTAATGCGTACTTACGCGAACGGAGGCGATGGCGCTGCGGTGCGGCGCGAATCAAACAAATCGTAGATATATATGGATGTGTCCTCAATTCCATGGGTGACCGTTACGCTAAGGCGAAGCGGCGCGGCGCTCACCTAGGACACTTCCGTTGGTATCAACGGTTTGTTCCATCACATTTATGACACTGTTTATGACATTTCAACGCGAAGCGTCGTACTGTAATGTCAACTCACCACGTTCGTTCAACATTTGTAAACGTAACATTTTAAAAGCTGGTTAACAACGTAATTTAATTTACAGAAATATTTAAAACGATAAGCGACTTATAGAAATGATGAGTTGATGACAATGTTTTGACTTTAACATGGTCCGTGTAAGTTATTCTGTTAAAACTCCTTGTCGAATTAATATAAAACGCTACTGGACTAATGATTTATTTGTATAACCTAACACTTTATTTAATAAACGAATAATACGACCCCAAAAGAGATCATTGACTGTAAACAGTACGAGTAGTTTTCAAATTTAGAGGTTATCCTTTCATCTTAGTACCAATTAACGAGGTTTTACTATACTCGCCTAAATGAAACGATTTGAATAGATTAAATTAACGCTAAGTAACTTTGAAGTATAAACATGGCATGAATTTACAAAGGTTTATTTGTATTTATCTTCTTTGATCATTTTGTCTTGTGAATTTGGATGGATTTGGGTACGGGTTTGAATGATTAGTTTTATAATTTCAGGACTTGTTTTAATGGTGGTGGTGAAATGAATAATAATACAAGGTGTAACAAAAATGCTGGTGATTTCAAGAGGGTGCCGGTGTTGCCCTTGAGCCATCTTATTTGCGATAATCCGCCTACAATCTTGTCTGCTTTGACTCAAGGTTGACCTTTGCCTCAAGGGGGGGGGGGGGGGGAGCGGGGGGGTCCATACAACACGACTTCCACCGACTGTGTGTGTTCCTCTACGATAATAACACATGTGTTTATGCATTTGGTGTTGACTTTTCTATGACTTGGTAGCTATAAAATTGTCGTTCAATTGTTCTTAAACTGCTAGTTCAAATTGAATGTTATTTAGAATATTATATTCTGTTATACCCCAACAGGTTCCTGAAAATTCAAAGTCCTAGCTTTAACCAGCGCGAAATTACAGGGGCTTGAAAATCACCTGACCTGCTTAGAGAAAAGGATGGTACGGCTGTGCCTTTGTTTGCTCGACTGGTTGATTTGCCATATTTAAGCAGGTTTCAGCACGTTTGCTAGACAGTTATTCATACGTTTTGGAAACTAAAGACACTAAAGTTGAGAATTTTTTGCCTTAATATAATGATATGAAACTGATCAATGTGCGTAGCCAAGATGCCAATCGCTAATGCTCAGTCGCGAACGAAACGCAACTGTCATTGTCACACTAATAAGGTAGAGTGATAGAGAGAGATAACTACGATACGCTTCTGAGCGTGAGCAATTGGCACCTTGCCTTGCACACAGCTATCAATACCGTGTCCATTATGACTGCGATTTTTTCTACCTGGTATCTTTAAAAATCGTTAAAACACCTACTTTGTTCACAGGCTTGACACCCGAGAAGGCGTGACGTCACACTGGTCGGACCCCAGTACCTTAGGCACTCGGGCAACATTCCGCAGTGACACGAGACCCGCTGTACTGGTGCTCACTAAACTGAGGTAAGTTCAATAGTATGTACCTAACTTATCGTAGTGTCACACTGGTCGGGCCCGGGCACTTTAGGTTACCCAGGCGACATTCCGCAGTTCAAGATCTGCTGTACTGGGGCTCACTAAATTGAGGTAAGTTCAGTAGTATGTAAATTTATGGTAGTGTCACACTAGTCAGGCCCGGGCGACATTCCGCAGTGCAAGATCCGAATGATCCGATGTACGCTCATTAAACTGAGGTAAGTTCAGTAGTATGTAAATTATAACATTTAAAACTTTCGCGATTTAAACACATATTTAAACATAGTTATTAAACGGGTCTAACGCGAATTAATTTGTTTACCTTATTTACCGACGTTTCGAAACAGGTTTCACTGGTCATGGTCGCGGCTGACTGATGTCCCAGCATCAACATCCCAAAAGGAGTCTTAAATTTCCTTTCATCTAAACCAAATCATAGAAAACTAATGGTTTATATCCGTGTCGGTTTACAAAAGAAAACTTTGGAAACGCAGCGACTCGAAATTGGGGTCTGTTTTCAACAAACTTACAAGAAACCCCTTTGAAAAGTCACCTCAGATATATTACACGTTGTACGCCGTGATTCCGCCAAATGGCAAAAGCCTGTAACTCGAGTTAATGCGTTTTAAGGTTACCGTTACTGAAGCGATTTTGACGGATCTTGGATCACGTGACTAAAACATGGCTTATGACCGCACACTGTGGAGATAGAGCACAGATGGTCGCGATCCTCAGCCGTGGGGGACCGAGGAAGAAGAAGAATGTCAACGAGTCGTAATCATGGTAACTGTAGATTTTTCTTTGTTAGCCTATTTAGGTTTCTGTTGAGCAAAGGCCTCCACTCTTCAACTTCATTCGGTCATATTATCTGCTGTTTCCCACCAGTTTGCGTAGAACACGTCCAGTGGTATACGCGCTTGTATTCGATAGCTCTAAAGTTTGTCCATCTTGCTCTTACCACTACTCTGGCAGGAGCGAGACGGACATATCCCCGAACGCCGCAGTTGCTATCGAATACGACCACTTACAACTCATGGAAAGCACACTGATTTTCTCGCCATCTTCTTTTCGGTCTGCCCCTTCCTGGCCTACACCGTCTGTGTCGCCCCATGGGTTCCATTCAGTAAGAAACTTTAGATACAACATTTTTTTAGAGTTATAGCACTTTGCCAGTTAGCGGTAAACCAGTGACCTACTTAGGCAAATAAATCAGGCAGCGGCAACAGAGCTATCTCGTTACACAATCGACTAAACGAGCGTTCAAGCCGTCGATGTTCAACATCGGATGTTGACGATGACGGTAACACGAACCGTGGCAAAGATATCGACGCGGACAAGATGCCAGAAATATGTAAACACGATGTTTTCGTATTTAACGAGCGTTGGGAGCATTCGAAGCGTATATGTTGATACTGTTTGTGTTACCGTGGCAAAGATATCGATACGGACAAGATGCCAAACAAATCTAAACACATTTCAATAGGTAAGCGCTCAACTGTCAAAAAAATACAGTAACTTCAAACCAAAAGATGTTTAGCTATAGGTAATTTTTTTTTGAAAAATTATGCTTTAATCGCTGCGACGTAACTATAACTACAAAATTAGTAAATAGTAGTTTATGCAATAGTTTAATAATTAGGGTTCTTGAAACTTGAGGGTCGCCGTTACAAAACGAGACGAAGTCGAGTCTAACAAACGATACTGGGCCATTTATGACCTATTTAAAAATACTGGTGACACGGAACTCTCAGAGTGGCAATTATACAGTTTTCGGATTTTTTCCTGAACTTGTGCTACAAGCTCTTTCTTTTTGCCAAATTTCGGGATTCTAGGTCAACGAGAAGTACCCTATACATTTTGATTCCCATTGCAAATGTATGGGAAATGCGACATAAACGGCCGTATCTTTTGATTGCGTTGACGTAGAGGTTTGGTTTTTTCACAGCTTCAAGGGATCGCAAAATTTTGTATGTGGCAATAATTTCAACTTGCTACCTTTTCGCGTTCCCGAGATAAAGCGTCTTGACAGACAGACGGACAGACGGACAACAAAGTGATCCTAAAAGGATTCCGTTTTTCCTTTTGAGGTACGGAACCCTAAAAAAGAGCGTATTCCTATATCAAAGGCCGGCAACGCACATGTGACCCAGGTTTGGCAAGTGTGCATGGGCGTAATCGCTAACAATCAGGCTATACGTCTGCTCGTTTGCCTTCTATTAACCACAACGAATTATATTATATTATATCTATAATAAAACTACCTGGAAAACTAGTCGCTTCCAAAACTTCAAAAAATCACCATAAAATCTCAGTTGTTCGAATCTTGGCCACACCAAGTTTTAATGGCATCTAAAAATAGAAGATTTTTAGTTACAGCCCACACTAGATAGTGCATACAAGACAGCTCGCGTTCACCTCACAATTTGCAGTCCCGTACTAATTTACGGTTAAAGAATCTTTATTCTCATAAGAATTACAAATTCACTTACATGAGAACATCTTAAAACTAGAAAAATATTTGAGTTAAACGTACAGTGCATACAATTACAAGGTTTATTACAAAAAAAATGTGAGGTTAAGTAAACAATCGGCATGCAAACACTTACAAACTAGTTCTGTTGCTGTGCGTCGGCGCATCACCGGGCGCGCAGCGATAAGGAGCTACGGTAACATTAACGTATGCTAAACTTGACGGATAATGGATGCGGTATTGACACTGGACGAGATTGAGCGTACTATATATATATTTTTTTTGTAGTTGACACCCGATTTAGTATGGAAGTGACCACTTATTTCAGTTGCACCCACGTTTACGATCGGTTCTCGTGAAAATGAGATCTATTTACAATTATTGTGTTTTATGGGTGAATCTAGAATATTGTAGTATAAAATGGTGTAGGATGCTAGTCGGTTATGCTCATAGAATCGTAGAAATTCACATGTATAACTGGGCATAGTGCCTGCAACCATAGGCTTTAAATCCGAGCATTTTAGGGTTCCGTACCTACCCAAAATGGCAAAAACGGAACCCTTATAGTTTCGTCCAGCCCTTCTGTCCGTCCATCTGTATGTCACAGCTGTTTTGTTTTACTCAGTAACTATAAAGCATAATATGGTGATAATATTATAGCTAGATGTGTATTTTGTGTACCGCTACTTAGTTATGCCTATAAGTTGCGAAAAGAAATACATATGTTTGTTAAAATAAAAATGGGCCCTATCTAAACTAAATGTAAGGTAACTAAATGTCTTTTTTTGCCAAATGTCTACTTGATGCATATCATCGGATAGGACTTTAGAAACAACTTAATTTTTTTATAAACAAAAATTTGATTAGGTAATCAACTATTTTTTGAAATAATTGCTCTGTAAGTCTGTAAGTCTAAAAAATCCTCTAACTTTAGAACGGGAGGTCAAAAAGTTAGTTGGGATATAAGACGAAAATTATTTTAAACAAATTTGGTCAAGCCGTTTTCGAGTTTTTACCAAAAAACTATTTATTACAAAAGGATGTAAGTGCCTTAATGTTATGTAGGCACTTATGCTTTTTTTATTGTTTCTAGGTCTCGGGGTTAGACCCATAGTGAAAGAGGCTCAGTTTGGAGAGTAAAATCAAACCATGGTTTTAAAGCCGTCTGTGGTGATGACATCGTTATCTTTGTAACCGGTTTATAATGCGGTATCTGGTAGGTATAGTCTGTACCTTTAGTTCGATGTTAACGGCGGGTAGACAAGGGAACTTGGCTTTTTAACAAGTTTTCAAGTTAATTGAAGTTTCCTGCGACTTGGCTCGGAGTAGACTACCGTTATTATAAGGAATGAAAGGAATGTCGTGGATTCGAAACTTGAAAATAGGTACTACTGTCCTGTCACTCTAATAATAGGATCTTAAGGTTTTATTAATAAAGTTATTGCAGTTTTGGAAACTCTTTTATATTATTATTGACAAATAGACCCATCGATCGCTCTTTAGCGATAAGACCGCCTGTTGTTACCCCTTACTGTTCTGTAGGTATTATAATTTTCTCTTCTAACTGTATTTTCATCTGTGTGAGGTGTGCAATAAAGAGTATATTGTATTGTATAACCAATCGTTAGGCATTAGGGCGTCTGCCGCAAAAGTAGGAGGTCGCTGGTTCGATCCCAGCCCTGGGCGCTGGGGGCCTTGGTCACTTTTTCTCTATATGACATCTTTCAATTAATAACCATTTCACGATCATTTCCCAATAATAACACAAAAACATTTATCAAACTCACATTAAAGTAGGTATACTTAACTCTAGAGATAAGTCACGCTTGCGGTTAAAAAGTTTTACTGTTTTTGTGTGATTTTCAAGCTAAAGGTTGTCGTGACGCTATAATGTCTTAAAGATTGATTGGAAAATAATAAATAATAAATAAATAGTATGGGACAATCTTACACAAATCGACCTAGTCCCACGGTAAGCTCAATAAGGCTTGTGTTGTGGGTACTAGGCGACGATATAATATATAATAGATAGATACATATAAATAATTAAATACATAGAAAAAATCCATAACTCAGGAACAAATATTCGTGATAAACACACAAATAAATGCCCTGATCAGGATTCGAACCCGGGACCTCCTGCTTCGTAGGCAGGGTCACTACCAACTAGGCTAGGAGGAGGCCGTTATTGGAAAATGAACCTTATCAATCGTTGACAATTACCGTTACCTTGAAAAGCGTATACGTAAGCTTTTTCTCATGAGGCCCATTCCGATCGACGACATTTAAGGGCCGCATACAATTCTGGAAGTACACACTTTGGTTAAAACCTTAGTCTTAAGACAATGCGATATTTTGGGCGAGAAGTGTGCTACGAGAAACTACGAGGTACAGCAAACGATGTCTCGTTATCGTTATCTACAGTTGCATCCCACTGCTACTAGCAAGTGCGGGTAAAATGCACTGATGGTGAGCTGACATAGACGCTAGATTTCTATACTAAATTTCAAATTCGTGGTAAGCACACAGAATGTCCCGAAAACTTCCCAATGTTCTTACCAAGAGTTGCAAGCAACTGTATTCGAGAGCGACTGCGAAGATCGAAATTATGTCGGTCTCGCTTCTACCATTACTCTGGCAGGAGCGAGACGGACATATCCCCGAACGCCGCAGTTGTCATCGAATACGCCACGTACAGTCGACTACTAAGATATGAATGCAGACAAAGTGCCAAAAATATGTACACGGGACTTTATTGCCTGTACATTAAGGTCGGGTATACATACTTTTGGCACTTTGTGTGTATTCATAATTTTGCAGCTAATGGTAAGCACACTAGACTGTTTGTCCAACACTTTCAGAACACGATATCGATTTGCGTCATCATTTTTGTCACACAAAGTATGTGTATGTAGGTACATAACACACCACAATGCAATAGGAATTGTACTAATACATACATTGTTACAGGCCTGAAGACAGCGGACAGTACCGATGTCGAGTGGATTTCATCAAGTCGCCTACCAAGAACACGAGGCTGAACCTTACAGTGCTCAGTAAGTATTTCTTATAATAGTCATAATGCTGAAGTTTAGTAAAACGGTCGTGGTCTTTAATTTGGTATCCAATACCCATTTCGCAAACTTTTCCTCTGAATTTCATAACCGTTTGACAGGACTGTCAACTTTAAACAAATTAAAGTTGTTTCATTTGTCATGACATCAAGTTTTTTTGCACTAGTAGATTAATTATTTGCGCCAAGTTGATAACATTTATAGATAACTAATAAATAAATAAATATTGTGGGGCAATCGTACACAAATCGACCTAGTCCCACGGTAAGCTCAATAAGAGTAGTAGGGATTAGTAAAATAAACTAAAATTATTCAGATTTGTCACAAAAATTCAAACACATTAAACTATTTGATACTACACATCCTACAGAGCATTAGTATTTATAGTTTAAGTATTTCTTAACGCTATAGGTAGGTATAATGTTTTTTTGAGAAGCAAATCTTTGACTTTGCGACGGAAGGTATTTATATTATTTTCTGCCTTTATTACTTTAGGTAACTTATCGTACAATTTCTCAGCCATTATTTTAGAACATTTTTCTAATTTGGTTAAAGTTGAACTTATTTTGTTAATTAAATTTTCGTCTGTTCTTCAATAATTACTATTGTTGTGTCATCTACATAAAAAAATATTTCACCATCTTTATACCTGTCTAAAGCGGAGGAAATTACGCAATAATAATTAATAATTAGGAATAATGGCAAGTGGCTCAGCAATCACTGTTCGCAACTGTACTTCCTTGCAATATCCTTACCAAAAAAATTAAACCATCTACTGTTGTGTCAGGAAAATACCATAATTTTCAGTAGCATAGGCAACCCTATATTCGTGATATAGGGCCCAATTTCACCACGGCGACCGGTGTGACAATTGTCATCATCATTATTACTGATATTACAGGCTTCTATGGGCTACGTGCGCCGCTTACTATTGTGCGACATGTATGCTTGTTTGCCGCCATCATGATATTTATTAATAAAAACATCACATTATTACCATTAAAAATTTATACTTTTGTGAAGAGCTCTTAACATTTGTCACAAGAAACACGATATATGTCACGAAATTCCGACACAGGATCATTTTCATGTCTAAACTACCGAAAATTCATTAAAAAACTTCACGTTATCTCTGCCGAGTGTCAAACTTTATAGTGTTATTTCAAACGTCAAACTTCTGTGAAATTATGACGTTTACTTAACACTTTCACATTCTGTGCTATCAAAATCTCTATTGTTAGATCTCGTGACAATTGTCAAAAAATCTTCATCAAGTAATTCTCTATTCATTGACGATACTTTACGATTTTATTTAAACTATCGAAACGGTAGCAAACAAGCACATAGCCCGCGAGATGGTGAGCGGTTTCCGTAGCCTACGGATGCCTGAAACGCCAGTAATTCAGTCATTTTACGATTTTCATTGTCACACTTGTCAGCATGGTGAAGTTGGGGCCAGATCAGTTTAATACAAGCATTAATCAAGTTGATTGTAACATAATATGACGTGTAACAAGCCTGTCTTAATTAATTGATTACAGGTAAATGCATGCATATCGAGTTTGTGCCTAATTGCTACTTTTGGAGTTTCGAATTACATACACGGTTGATCCAGAACACACTAATCCATACTATTAATAAGCAGACCCCGTTATCACTGGTGAAAATTCATTGAAACGAGGATTGCCAAAATTACATGAAGTCTGAAATCCTTAATTTGCCTGTTGTACGTAACTTCGCCTTAGTTAAAATATGTAAATTGTAATGTATGTAAAACACATTACAAATAATATATTTCTAGTTAAATGTAGTGAAACAAGCAGTTTAAATTTTAAAAATAAAAACCGTCATATATCCTTATTTCGCCTTTGTTTCCCAATTTCGCCTACTGTAATAAAATATGATCAAGAAAGTTATGTATACACTCATTTCAAATTGTACGCGTTGAATGACCTTACTTAAATTTTACGATTTATGGTTAAAAAATATTAAACATTTGTTAAGGCGAAGTTATGTACCGAAGGCGATTTTAGGATATGTAGTTTTGCCAACCCTTGGTTTCAATGAGTATTCTCCACTGATAACGGGGTCTGCTAATAAGGCTTGTGATGTGGGTACTAGACGACGATATACATAAACATAATAGATAAATACATTGGAAACATTCGTTACTAACGCCTTATTACTGTTTTAAGATTGAATACAAAACGAAAATTGCGAAAATATACTCAAAATCGAACGCACATACACACACGCGTTTTTATATTCGCGTATATAAATAGTATAAATAATGACGACTAGTTAGTCAATTACAATAAGTTGGGTTCGAATCCTGGTCAGTGCATTTATATGTTGTTTATCGCGAATATTTGTTCGTGAGTCATGGATGTTTTCTATGTATTTAAGTATTTATATTATTTTATATGTATCTATCTTCTTTATATATCGTTGCACGTTGTCTAGTACCCACAACACAAGCCTTGTTGACCTTACCGTGATGGGACTAGGTTGATTTGTGTAAGATTGTCCCATACTATTTATTTATTTATGAGAGTTTACTAAATAAGTAAATGTGCAAAAACCATAAAAATTTGCTTGTGCATATCCACTTTAAATCTCCATACGGTACACTAAGCATAAGCTCTTTGAGTCTCTGCTGTGGCAACGATCAAAATTCACAAACCATTCTAATTTCTCTTGCAACCACACCAAGACGTTACCTAACTACACCATTCACATCGTACACCATTTTTCTAGCTTGTCTCTTTAACACAGTATTGCTTCGCTTCGGCATGGTTCGACTTGTATATTGTATTACGAATTACTTAACAACAATAAAATATAACATAAAAACGATAACAAATTATAACAAAAAACTTAACTACGAGTATTAACGAGTCACTTTTTAATGCACACAAGTGTATTCTGGAGACAGCGGGGCGTGAAAGCGGCGCGGGGCACAAACTTCAACTGACTGACCAATTGCGTGAGCGCCGCGGTCGCCCCTCCGTCGCGCCCCGCCCCGCACCACCAAATGCCCCTAAAATTCGGTTCTGCGCATGCAAGGTCATTGGTTCAAGTTGATTGCCGGCTACTGTAGCTTCCGTTTGTTTCAAAGAAGAAATAGGAACCTCAAATAACCCTGTGTAACCATTTTCAACCCAACTGCACTCGAATTAAAGCCCAATTTATCCTGGCTTTATCGTGCTGCAATTCAGGTTCAGTATGTTGCCGTAAAGCGCGTACATTTTGGTACTTCAAATACCTTTGCATTCTAGAACGACGCATGTGCTATGTTGTAGATTAGTCGTACGTTTTCAGCTTTGTTGCAAAGAGTTAGGGTGCAAAATTATGTACAACTTTTCTGTCGAACGTAGAATTGTAGAAGAGGTTAGTAAATTTGGAAACTTGAAGTTTACGGAATATAGTCGAATTTAGACAAGCAGAAGGTATTTTCTAGTAGAATTTAACTGGTAAATAGTACGTTTTTGGTATAAGGTATGTTTTTACGGTGACAGTCCTTTTTTATGCGTAAGGTCACCCAAATGGATTGAGAAAATGTAGGTTATGTGTTTTGAATGGCGAGGAATACCGTAGCTGTCACGAATTTGGCCTTTATTTACAGAATTTAATTTTCAATAGGGTTTTAGCTCAATCCTCTACTATGTATCTTTATTATCTTCATACAACTTTACTTACCAATTTAGCAGTGAATGAGTTTTTAATACATTTACAAAATTAAACCATCTGCCCCATTTAAATTCTTACAAAAATAGTTTTTTAAATTATAATAAAAATAATTTATTACAGGCAGAGACTCTTTTTTCGTAGTTTATATAATATATGTACAGGACTCAGCTTCCTAGAAGTTTTTCTGAAATGTTTTGTAACGTGAAATAATTACAGACGTTACAATAATAATTTATCTTCCAATACTGCTACAAACTTAGAATTTCCTAAACTCAATCTATTTATATGGCCCTTAGTTTATTAACCCTATCTACATTGGAGTGAATTCCGTATAACAACTTTTCCGCCTTACGCGATAGGCATCTTATGGGTTAAATAAATCTCATCGGGTCTCAAGGTCAAATGAAAATGGAAAAATGGTGGGAAAACGTTTGCGTTGATTCTTTGTACTTAAACGCTTTATTGGGATTTTTGTATTAAAAAGGATTGGAAGGTAAATTTCGGGACTATGACAAGCTATAAACTAATCCTATAAACAGTTGTTCTTCATAAATTGTGTAGGTACATGAAATAAACTACCTACTGTACCTATAAGTCCAAAAAATGTCTTCTCTTCTCTTCTCTTGCTCGAAAAGTTCGCCTTTAAGTCGTGGCTAGGTGACATGAAATCGCTTTTCATGCTCTAGGGCATAAAGTAACATCGCATGTGTCGCGCCACGCGCTCCTGGCCGCCTTCGAGTGGCGCGCGGCGGGGAGAACCCAAGCGCGCGAGCATGGATGTTTCATTTTCAAGGATTTCAAGTGAAATAAAACCTAATACTTTCCTTACAATCGAAGTGAAATGCAGTACCTTTACCTTGTCAAATAGCCTCGTCTAAAATGGGTTACTTTATGCCCTTGATATACAATCTCTATTCTTCTCCAATTAACAACACTGGTGAAAAAAGTTCCTTCAATCTATGGCCCCAAGTTTATTAACCCTATCTACGTTGAAGTAAATTCCGTGTAACAACGCTCCCACCCTACGCGATAGGCATCTAATGGGTTAAATAAATCGCATTGGGCCTCAAGGTCAAATGACAAGGAATGGAAGAAAGGTAGGGAAACGTTTGCGTTGGTGCTTTTTAAACGCTTTTATGAGACTGTTTGTGTTAAATAGGATGTAGATCCAATCTTGGTAGGTAAATTAGAAACGCTTCAGGACGTTTGATTGGGATCTGCTATTGAATTTGAATATATGCAGGTGTTTTAGGCGAAAAACCGTCGGAGGTCAGGCTTATCTTTTAAAGTCTTCAAGTATATATAAGCACTTAGTAATATAATCTTAAAATGTAAAGATTAACACTAAGTTTAATTGTATGGCTTGTTGTTTGTTTTTTATGCAATAAACAGTTTTTTTTTTTTTAAGTGTTTTTCAAGCTTCGATGATTATTCAGTCAGTCTTCAATAGTTAGAACCTTTGTATAATTAGTTTACTATTGAACAAAGTTTAGTTGGTAATAAATAAAACACTTTACAAATGACAAAAACGAAAAAATTAAACCTGCTGACTGCGCCATTTATAATGGCTCATTATATTATTATTGCTCTAAAATGCTTTTTGAAACCGTAGGAAATTACCAGCATTACTACAACCAATATATCTATGACAGCGCCCTAGTATACGAGGGATATGGTGGAAAAATTCGGGGCCACGGGTGTGGTCTCGGTAGCTCAGTTGGAAGAGCGATGGGCGTGTATCCCAGAGTCGTGAGTTCGAGTCCCGCCCGAGGTCATGAATTTTTCCACTTTCTTTTTGAGTTTTTTTTTTGTTTAGTTGTTATATTTTGCCACAATAGTCAAAGCGATTTCTCGTTTCAAATGTCTCCGTTAGATTTAGAACATACCTAATTCATTCATGAAACTGAATATATAAATAAGCACAGCGTGTAACTATTTGCAGTTAATCTGGGCTTCCACAAATAATACTGTCGACTGCTTTGTCATCTAGTTAGCAATTCCTTTGCTGAAATCTCAATATTCACACTATTATAATTGTTATTGTTGAAGACTTAAAGTCTAGAATTGTGAAAAGACTCCAGAATATAATTTATGAGGCTTTGATACTAAATTAGGCTCTGCCGTTTGAACTATGTATGAGCAGAGTTAGTTAGTTAGATATTTTAGGCTTTTTCCGCAACTCTTGCAACCATTGTGCCCTTTTTGCGTGGTAACGAGCTAGCCCTATTCCAACCATTCCTAAAGCTGCAGTAAATTATGTGCGTCCCTTTTTTCGGTATGAAAAAAAATGAGAAGGCATATTAATAAAAACAAACCCTACTGCAGCCTTGGCCTGTCAGACTATATCTTCTCCATGAAACACAACATCGGTTTTAGGTTGCTAACTCCTCCTTTAGTGTGTTTGGAGTCCCTAAATACTTACTCCTGTATACTTATCATAAGTTTGTTCCATGGTATAGTTGTACAGAAAAAAAAACATTTGGAAATAATAAATATGTTCTACAGAACGAGTACAAATTAAAATATCACTTAGTTCTATGACGTCGCTGTTCTATGAAACAATAGGGATGACGACTAAGTTGAAAAACTATTATTCTATTTAGTACGTCAGTTAGATCATCCAAAATTATTAGACAAAAAGTAAAATTGACGAAGATGAAGAGCAGCAATGTTCAGATATGGAGGCTGTTGACGTCACTAGTAGAATTGTATCTAATTGTGACGTCACGTGAAACTGGAATGCACTGAATTTCCGTCATTTTTCATCTTACGAAGAAAAAAAAAACGTGTCGAATATTTTTTAATAATCTTACAGACGCACTATTTTTTTGTCGTCTAGCCTATTAGAAATATTGCTTTGCTTCTTCACAGAATACAATCGAAAATCGTTGTTAGTATTTTCAATCTCACGCTCGACAGCGTTTCGGCGCGAAGCGTCAACAATGGAAACTAGGGACTGTATTGTAGGTATTTTTAAATAACTAAATATAGGTAAGTACCAAGCTAGGCTATACAAGATAGGATACACTAACGTGACGATCGAGTTTGGAAGTCTTAATTTGTATGGGATTTAGAAATTTCCATTACATCCCGCTTGGTGCGTGGTTTTAAATTCCTTAGCCCTAGTTGCATCACCAAGGGTTAGCCGCTAATGGCCTTAACACACTTGTGTGATTTGAAAGACATTTCTATACAAAACTTGTACGCGACGGACTCACGACGTCTTCGCCTCCATACGAAACCCGCTCGCAAATCGCAAGCGTGATAACGCTCTTATCTGGAGTTTAGCTGTCAAATTTCATACAAAAAACGCTTAACTCCGGGTTATGTGGGAGTTTAATGCGACAGTTACTAGTACTGGCAATCGATGAAGTCGTTAGTACCTTATACACTGTGCTTTTTGATGGTATGTCATGACTCATAGTTGTCACTTACTAAGTAAAGTTAATCGTAATGGCCATTTTACACTAGCGTTTGATGCAACATGTAATTAATTTGTATGAAAACTTCAAAATAAAATTTACGAATTTAATAAAACTAACTATGCCATTAATGTTCTCTTAAATATACTTAGCTACATGCCGAAGCAATTAAAAAAAGCACGGTGTACATCCTTAGTGGGTCGAGCGGCGCGTGTAGCGTACGGCGGCGTTCATTTTAAACACAAGCAAATGTATGGGACTGTCCTGAGTGCACGTTGCACAATTATGACTGTTTTTACGCTTTGAAAGTATTACTTGTTCAGAGTATACAATATAAAATGATTCTTAGTATTTTCAATCACATGCTCCGAGGCATTTCAGAGCCGGAAATGTCAACAATAGCTCTCGACTGTATTGTAGTACGGTATTTTCCAATAGCTGGTATACAGGCTTTACACAGCTGCTCTGCGATCGTAGTCGTTAGATTGAAGAATCCGGTAAAAGGACTCAATTTGAGAAAAGGTAGTTTAAATAGCTTTTAATGTAGTGCTGGGTAAGACTTGTTTGAATAGAAAGGCAAAGTAGATATTTTATCTTTAAAATAATTTGATGATAGTTTTGATTTATTTTTAACTTAACTAGCAAATAAAAGTATTATATCAGTGATTATTCTTGTCGACTTTTTATTTTCTTCATGATGGTATGATGGAAAAATATGTATACGAGAGTGATTAAAAAAAAGCATTGTGTCAACAAATGGTGTATAAAAGAGTTTTATGGGCATTTTCAAAAATAGGGTACCATTTTTTTTAAATATACGAAGTTTTGGATTTCCCTTTAACGTTCCCTTTTAACGTATTGGAATCCTGTGCTTCCCGAAGCGTAGAGTACCTACCGCTATCGCTTATTTAACTTAAAACAAAACTAATTGACTTTCCAATTTGCAGTTTATAAATGAAAACGGGTAAGAGGACAGTTAATTGTTTTGTGATAAAGGTGGCTCGTATTTCCTTCGCTGTTTTGTAGAGCTTCTGTTAATGATGCAAATACCGATATTTCTTACTTTAAACTAGAAAACCTTTTGTGCTTTAAATAATTGTAGTTTTGGTAGATAATAGGTCGGCAACGCGTGACCCCCCTGGAGTAGCAGGCGTCCATAGGCTACAGTGACCGCTTTCCATCAGGCGGGCCGTGTGCTTGCTTGCCACCAACGTGGAATTTTAAAAAAGAACCTAAACTGAATCGCGTTAGGACGTCATGGTAAGGGCCCTGTTATCTTCGAGTTACTCTGAACAACTAAGTCTAATTTTCAGTTACATGAGTACCGTGGAAACTATTGTTCGCGTTGAGATTTACTTGAAGTTTAAGACAGACTACCACACATAGACTGCTCTTCATAATGCGCCCGTTTGCAAAGAATGCGAGATCTGTATAAGCAGACATTTATTTAAATTATATGTTGATTAATTAAACGAATGAGATACGAAAATCTATATTATGGCTTTTGTTTTCCACTAGAGGGAAAATCACTAATTAGGACTTCGCGTCTAGGGCGTCTGCCGCGAAAGCAAGAGGTCGCTGGTTCGATCCCAGCCCTGCTCAACGGCACCTTGGGCACTTTTTCTGTAGTATATGACATCTCTTTCAATTTATAATTTATATATTTGTAGTTGCACGTGCCGACTAAGGAGCAAGCGGCTTTGCGATAAGAGAAAAAATAGCATTTGTTTGAGAGATTTCTGCTCGAACCGTCAAGTTCACCTCAGAAAATTCAAATTATACGAGTTCTCTTGTACGTCATCTAATATATGGTCTGTGGTAGCTATTGTGATAGCTCAGGTGTTGCATTGTGCACGCCTAAGGTACATAAGGTGCTTTGAGGATATCAATCTAGTTTTAGGTTAATGTGAGATATTTTGAAGATAATAATAGTTTTAATGGGTCGAGAATTTCAGCAGGAAAATACATTAGAGATATTGATTAATTTACAGATATTGGACATTTATCATTTAGATACTTACTGTTTACTTACTACGGTCCCTAGAGGTCATTTGCAAAATGTTAAAAATTAAACTTTTAATTTAATAATGAAAATAATATACTGAGTAGCCTGATTGGCGCTCGAGCGGGGTGTACGGTGAGGTGGGTAGCGCGGCGTCAATGTTAATCACAACTTCACAAGCAAATGTATGTGAGCTTCCTGACTGCACTGCCCGCCACGCTTCCCGGCCCGCCGCACGCTCGCCACTTGGGCCTTACACTAAGAAATTAAAATAAAAACAAAAATAAAACAAGAGGAAATAAACAGGCTTTATCCCCAAAGAGATTTTAGATTAACACACAGCTTTTAGATTAAATAAGTAGCGAATAAAGTGCTGTTTTGTTGCACACGCTGAATTTTAAAGCGATTTTATCTGATAAATTATGGACTAAGAAAAATGCATGTAGCCTCATTAAAGATCGGAATCTTTGTCGTACCATTGGGGGGTATTAAATGCAAAATAATTAGTGAGTATATTTTACAAAATGGCGGAAAATCTAGTGTCTTCTAGCTTTTATTGTGTGAAATCTTAAATATTTATGACTGTTTAGTGTTTCAGTAGTGAATGGTTTCAGTGGTGTTTGATGAGTTAGTGTGAAAATACAAGGAGAAACGTTGACAAAATATGTGACGCCTTTTCTTTACATTGTTAGGAAGTTCCATTGACGGCGATCTTAAACTGCCCTACGGACCCTATCCTACCTATACAAACATAGGAAAATTTGCTTTGAATGACAGAAATTCCTCAAAAATTAAAGATGGGACATTGACCTTAAAGGATGACTCACACTAGGACGGGACGGGACGGGACGATCTGTCAGTTCCTATAGAAAAAAATCTCATCCCTTACCCACATCGATTAGAGAAATACAATAGACTAGACTGCCCAAAAGAACACATAAAATGTAGGTTTTTAACTTATATAGGCTGCCAATTATACTACAGGCTATTTTCCTGCCGACCTAAAGTTCCTAAAGGATAATAGAAGTCGTTGGTCTAAATTACTATTCCTCTAAGGGTCTTCTCTGTCAAGTTTACGAAGGCATTTTTCTGCGTTGAACGCTTAGAGTACTATTACGATAGCTTACAGAGTTGAACTTCAAACCTTACTGACTAACAATATTAACGTGCTCAGCCCTGGGCACTGGGGACCTTGGTCACTTTTTCTGTAATAAGTATACAGGTTGTATTGTATTGTATTGTATACTTTAACAGTTGATAAGGTCAATGAACCAAGTAGAAAAAAAAAATAAAAAAACACTGTATGGAGATAGGTGCTTTTGCTCGGTAGTTTTGATCAGCTGTTCCTATTTTTTTTTTCTAATTTCGATTTTTTTCTACTTTTAATCGCACTTAGGGTTATTTGCCATCCATATGGGCAGATTTTTATTTTGCCGTCGTTTTATTTCGCGTCGGATTTGAATGTTTAGTGGGTAGGTACCGACCGATACAGACGTTCGATATCTTGGACTCTTTCCAAGCTAGCGATGGGAATAAGTCCGCCTATTTTGAGGTTATTCGATACGCTTACGGTTCCAATTTGGGATATTTCAGGCTAAATAGTGGCTTCAAGGGCTTTAATAGAATAGACTGATATATAAATTAAAGGGGCATCTGAATTTTGTTCGCTCTTTATGCGATAGAATGAGATGCACAATATACAATGTTGCCTGTTAATCCGTAAATGTTTACTTTTTCAGTTTGTCAGTTTTTACCCCAATACGTATAACAATTTAAAATAAAGCAATTTACTATTATTGCATGGAAATACTCACCGCATGTCATCCAGTGCGTTTCGCTTCCGAACGTGCAGACCACAAATTGATACAATTTCGTCACTTATTTTAACTGCGGCATTTTACCCAACATTGCTTTAAAAATAATACTATTTGCTTTAACATAGGCTTATTTGAATAAACAATATTGGGCTTAAAAGCAACACACTTTAATTTTATTTACGATTCTATATTAAATTATAAACGGGCTCTAACTTTATTTAAGCGATAAAATAAAACCGAAATTTAATGTATTATATTGATAGAAATGCTCATATTTGGTAGTATATTTCGTAGATTTGAGCAATATCTTTTTTGTCAGTTTCTAAAGAACACGTCATGTGATTATTTCTATAGAAACTGACAGATTGTTATTGGATGAGCAATTATGTAGCACTCATTAGTTTATGTTACAGCTATCACTACATAGTATAAAACAAAGTTTTATACTATGTATGCCCTTTACGCTGTCTGTATGTATGCTTAAATCTTTAAAACTACGCAACGGATTTTGATGCAGATTTTTTAAATAGATAGAGTGATTTAAGAGGAAGGTTTATATGTGTTATAATAACCAGTGCGAAGCCGGGACAGGTCGGTAATTATTTATATAACTTCTGACGTGCTAAGTCATTGTGAAAAGTCCCTTTAATGGGCCGACGCGACTAGTTTTGTTTTTAATGTAAGAATCGACTATTTATGCTAAAGAAACGATTAATTAATAAAAGTGATAAGTAGTAATATATTTTAAAATAAAACACGATAAAATCCCTTCGATTACTTATAAGCCTCTTACAAATAAAAAAATACTCGATTACTCGAAAACACGCGTTTCCCGGAGAGCAGTCTAAACTAGATCGATTTTACGTCCTCCAATATCCCCATATACCAATTTTCGTCGAAATCGTTAGAGCCGTGTCAGAGGTCGTCGAAATATGCTTAAATATACGAATATATTTCTTGTTTTAAAGGTATACTAAACAACCAGTATATGTGATGATGCTAACCTCGGTGTATTTTGTTTCAGTACCACCAGAACGGCTGATCATCCTCAACCAAGAAGGTAACGAGGTGCAGGGTGGCATTCTCGGACCCTATGATGAGGGAGCGGAGGTCAATCTGACCTGCGTCGCCGTTGGAGGTGAGGTCATTCTATACATCTCTCCTTCTGTCTCTTTCCTTCAATAGAACGAGATCAAGCTAAACCTGAGGACTGAAGGCACTGGTTCCACCAAGGAAACAAAAGATAATCGCTCCTGTGTAAATAAAAAAGAGAGACTCGCTCCTGGCTCGCTCCTGGCATGTACGAGTAAGTAAGTAATAAACAAATTACACAAAACTGGATATACGTAAGTATTAAGGAGGACACACTAGGACGGGACGGGACGGGGCGAGGCGGAACGGGACGATCTGTCAATTTTTGAAAATAATACTTGATAGCTCGGAGCCCTCAGATGTGACATGACAGTTAGTTAGTTAGTTTCCCTGGGCTTTTTCCGCAAATCGACATCCATTGTGCCTATTTTGCGTGATAGCGAGGTAGCACTACTCTAACCACCCTAGTTCGTCTATGAAACCTATCATCGTTTTAAGGTTGCAAGTTGCCTCCTTTAGTGTGCTGGGAGTTCCTAAGTATTTGCTCCTGTATACTTCTATCTGTTTACATTCTAGGAGAACATGTTTTGTTGTTTCTTCCTTATCCATACATGCTCTGCACATCGGGCTGTCCGTGATGCCCATTCTGTGTAAGTGTTTGTTTAGTGTGTTGTGTCCTGTTAGTAGTCCTACTATTTTCCGTAGTTGTTCTCGGGGCGTCCTCAGTAGAGTTTTTGTGAGCTTGTAGTTTAGCTCTGGCAGGACTTCCTTGGTTTGTCTACATGTATCAAGATCATCCCAGTATTTGTTGTGTAGTTGTCTGTGATGTTGGTTTAGAAGGTTTTGAATGTATGATAAAGGTAGTGGAACGATGGGTTCTGGTCCGTATGCCGGTGTCTCTGACCCTCTTCTTGCCAGTTCATCCGCTGCATCGTTTCCCCTTGAGCCACTATGTCCTTTTATCCATTGTATAGTTACTTTGTTTCCTTCCTCGCTCATCTTTGTGAGGCCATTATGACATTCGAGTATAAGTTGTGATTTAAGTTTGTCGCTGCGTAGCGCTTGCAGTACCGATTTGCTGTCTGACAGTATTAGTATGTTTTCATTTTGTGTTTGTCGTCTTTTTGCTGCATTGCAGGCTTCTATTATTCCCACACATTCCGTTTGGAATACTGTGTTGTGTACCCCTAGGGGTTTTGAGATGTGTATGTTGAGATCTTCTGAGAAGACACCACATCCTGTCCCTTCGTTTGTTTTTGAGCCATCTGTAAATATTCTAAGGTTTGTCTGATTTAGTCCTTCCTTTGGATCTTCTGTCAGTGATATAGCATAGTCCTTCCGGAAGATCATAGTTTTTGGTATTTGATCAATAGGTGCTTCCAGTATTGGCATATCAGAGATCATATTTTCATAGATCTTCTTGTGTATCGATCTAAGTGTTGACCATAGGTTGAGATTTTTCAGCCGTAAAGCTGTGGCGGCTGCCTCTTTCTGTATGTGTATGTGTAGTGGTAGGAGTCCTAGCATTATTTCTAGTGCCGCAGTCGGTGTAGTTCTCATGCAGCCTGTGGCTGCTACACATGCTAGTCTCTGCGTTTTACTTAGTTTGTCTATGGTTGTTTTTAGTTGTGTGCGAGGCCACCACACGACGGCGCCATAGCTGATCATTGGCATTATTACCATTTTGTATAGCCACAGTATGATGTTTGGGGCAAGCCCCCATCTTTTACCCACCATCCTCCGGCATTGCCAGAAGGTTACTGTTGCTTTGTTTAGTTTATTTTCAAGATGTTTTCCCCAATTTAGTTTGTCGTCTAGGATTATACCTAAGTATTTCACTTCTTTAGAAAGTGTTAGTCTCGCTCCGAAGAGCTTTGGCATTTCGTATTTACCCAACTTTCGTTTATGTGTGAAGAGAATTGTGTCGGTCTTTTTTGGGTTTACCGATAGGTCATTCTCCTTGCACCATCTCTCTACTATATTGAGTGCAGCTTGTGTAAGATCACATAGTGTGCTAATTACTAGGCCGCAGATTAATATCACTAGGTCATCTGCATATCCTATAGTCGTAAAGTGCTTGTTGTTTAGTTTTGTTATCAAATCGTTTACTACCAGGTTCCAGAGTAGTGGTGATAATACTCCTCCCTGGGGGCACCCCCTCATGACTATTGCCTGGTGGTCCTGGTTCTCAGACAGTATCACTACTCTCTGCTTCAACATGTTCATTATCCATTCTGTTATGAGTGGATTAGTTCCATGTCTTTGTAATGCTAGTTCAATACTGCTATAGTTGGTCTTGTCAAAAGCCCCTTCTATGTCGATGAAGGTGCCTAGGCAGGAGTTTTTACTCACTAGCGCATTTTCTATGTTGCTCACTACAGCGTGTAGCGCTGAGTCCGTTGACTTTCCTTGACTGTAAGCGTGTTGGTTTGGATGCATTTTTATGTTCTTTAGAGCTGTATCCTTCAGTTCCCTGTCACATAGTCTTTCTAGAGTTTTTAGTAGGAATGATGTGAGGCTTATCGGTCTGAAGGACTTGGGGTCTGAGTAGTCGGCTTTGCCCGGTTTTGGTAGGAAGATTACTTTCACTTCCCTCCATTTGTGTGGTATGTATCTGAAAGCTATGCAGCTGCACAGCAGGTTCGATAGGTGTCTCAATAGTTTATTCCCTCCCCATTTTAGTAGGGCTGGGTAGATTCCGTCTGTTCCTGGTGATTTGAAGTTGTCAAAACTATTTACCGCCCAGGTTGTTTTGTTAAGTTCTGTTATGCGTTCTGCTGTTTTCCATTCACTCTCAGTGGGATGATAGTCTGTCTTATGTGGTTCGAGTTTTTCTATATGTATTATTTTGCATCCCGGGAAATGGGTCTCCACCAGCACTCTTTCTGTTTCAGCTGGGGTGCTGGTGGTGCTGTTGTCTAGTCCTCTTAGGGTGCCTAGTAGTTGTCTTGGTTGGTCTGTAAGGACCTTCCTTGTTCTGTTTGCCTGAGTTACAGTGGTTATGCTGTCACAAAAATTCCTCCATGAGGATGATTTTCTGTATCGTAGTTTCTTTTTGTAGTTTGATTTGACTGTTTTGTATGCGTCCCAGCCTTCTTCGGCTCTTGTGTTCATTGCTCTGTTGAGTAGTTTTCTCATTTTTGTTCTCAATCTTTCCAACTCCGGTCCCCACCAGCCGTTCTTCTTATCGTTTCTACTGGCCAGCGGTATCGATAGTGGACATGTGCTATCGTAACTGTCGATTATGTTTGTGGTGAGTGAGTTTACCTGTTCCTCCAACTCCTTCGTAGTGTTTGGTCGGTGTAAATGTGTATTATTATCTAGTTTACCTGCCAGAAGTGTCATGTATGCCGGTATGTCCGTGCGTCTCGGGTTTCTCCTGGGTGTTGGTGTGCGGGTGTCGGCTGTCAGGTCGTATCGTATCCATCTGTGATCGGAGCAGGATAGGTCATCCGATACATGCCAGTTGGATACGTGTTGCGCTGCCAGGCCTGTGCTTAGGGTAATGTCAATTATAGTGTTACATCTACGAGTGACAAAAGTAGGTTTGGATCCTGTGTTCAATATGTCTAGGTTAGTAGTCATAAGGTATTCAATTATGTCGTTACCTCTTTTGTTGTTGGTTTCCATTCCCCATAGGTTGTGGTGGCCGTTGCAGTCTGCAGATATGACAAGCTCGAGCCTTTCTCGTTCACAGTAGCGTATGAGGTTGTTCATCTCCGTTGGAGGTGGATCATCCTCTGCCGCCATGTAGGTGGATGCCAGGATAATTTCCGGCAGGCTTGAGTTTTGTGTTCTGAGGAGTTTTATGGCACACACGTCTCTGGAACAGAATTGCGTTAGTGGTTGTGCCATTATGTTACATGATGTGTATATACAAGTTCTAGGTTTGCATTGAGTATTGTAAAATAAATTACCTCCGGTGTTATTGAGGCCGTTTATGCGTGTGTTCCTGATCCACGGCTCTTGGATCAGGGCTATTGCTGTTGGGTTAACCTCCAGCCATCCTCGTAGCTGAGCCGTCGCCGATTCGCTATGTTGGAGGTTAACCTGCAGGACCTTACATAGGGAAGGCGCCATCGGAGGGTGTCCCATCCGCCCTTCCCTTTAGGTTCAGGAGACTGATCCCCTTTGGTAGTCCATCCTCGTCCTCCGATTCCAGCAAAATGCCTTCCTCTACGTCCGAGGTGTTTGTTCCTGCGCTGTCTATGTCCATGGTAGAGGGGGTGGGTGTGCTGGTTTTTTGCGCGCCCTCTGCGGGTTTATCCTCCCCTCTAGCTTCGTTTTTCTCCGGCGGAGAATCTCTAAAGCGCCCTCCACTGTGCTGGAAACGCACGTAGACCGTCCCACATAAGTAGTTCAGCCTACGCCCCTTTTCCAGCACTTTCGGCACGGCATCCTCAGGTATTCCCACCAGGAGTAGAGTGCAGCCCTTCTTCCGGAGGGGGATTGCTTGGTGCAGCGTCCATTTCCTCACCATGGCCCAAGAGTTCTGGAAGTTCAGGACCCTTCCTACCTTGATGAGGTCGTTTTCAATGGTCGGGATCAAAATTCCGCACCTTATGTTCCGTACCATCTCGTCCTCCCTTCTCCCGACTAGATGGTCGCCGTTTTGGAGGGTGGCCGTCTCCAACCACTTCGTCAGCCACTCTTTGGTTTTTGCGTCCTGGCACCACAGCTTCAGGTACCCGTCTACCAGACTAGGCTTACCCGCGAACGCTGGGGCCTCCGCTTCGGTTTCAAGGTCCGTTTCGATGGCCGCCTGGAAGATGGCGTTCCCTATGTTTCTCTCCACTTCCTCAGCGTCCTGCTTCGACAGCCTGCCCGTGCGACTGTTGGTAATCGCCACCGTCAGGTCTGCCGCCGCCGCCGCTGCGTATGTGGAGGGCTGAGGTTTAGTCCCCAGGGCTTCAGTGCGTAGTTTTTTGTATTCGCCTCTGGGGGATATTGTTTCATCCAGGCGTGCCCTTTTGGCTTTCCCGTCTGGTTTCTTCGCCTGGGTTTGTTCCACAGAGGTTGTCGCTCCTTCTCCCTGTTTAGCGTCAACCTTCCGTTGGTTTTCAGAGAAGCGGCTTTCTGCTTCTCTTCGCTTTTGAAGCCACTGTCTCTTTCTCTGCGAAAGCTTCTTCCGCGGTTCGTGTTGATCGGTCTGGGCAGGCTTCCCCTTAGGTTTGCACCTGATCTCCCAGCCGGGATCTATGACCTGCTTAGAGGGTTCAACGGGTGTCGTCCCACTCTTTGCAGCCATCGCCATGTCTCTTGAGGGTCCAGCTGTCGGAGGTCCCATCGTCTCTGGCTTAGCCGCCTTGGCCGGGGTTCCAGATGGTACCCTGACTTCCAGTGGCTTCTCCAGCTTCGATGTTTCCCCCTTGACCGTCCCTTGCTTCTGTTCAGTCGCCTCTCTCGGTGCTTCAGCAGATGCCGTCTCATCCAAGAGAGTCGTTGGTTTTGTTCGTCTATTACTAGCCGACCAACCAGTCTGTCCACCTAGGTGGACGGTTAGTATTTTTTTTTCTTAACCAACTATCGGCCTAGTTGGTTGGTTAGTAATATAAACTTTTAGTTCTAGCTGACCAATTATTTATGATTGGTTTGCCGGTTGGTAATCGGTAGATACCAACCGAAAAACCGCTAGACACGCTATATGTTAGGTAATTATAAATTGTCTGTCCACATATAAAACGATCTGAAAATGTAACTAAGTCCAAATTGTTAATTTCAGTATGTGGATGTGGCCTCATTAGTGCTAAAACTGCGTCACTCGTGCACTCGGACAGGGAACATAGGTACATGTTAAAGAACTACAGGTGAACAAAAACTAGTATCATATTATGTTATAAACAGTTTATTTAAGAAATAATGAATAACAATGCTACTTAACTTTATGTAGAAAATGACCGACACTAATCTCATCATTTAAAAGTTGCATCTGACATCTTAAGATATACCTATCATTTTGTATACAGGAAATTTGTCGTTTTGTAGGGGCTTTGCCTTTATTTATTTGCTTACTGCATACCGTATAAAATGCCGCATCTCGGTCCAAAAAATTTAGTAATTGGAAAATGTTTACTCTTTTTTTTCCTATATTACTTTAAGCTTAAAATTCCAACCTTCGAGGAAATTCGTAGTACGGTGACGTTCTCCAAACACTGTCCATATTTTTATAAACTCTTCGCTACGGAGCCAGAAATTCTCGAAATACGTTAAGAACTTCTCTAAGTTGTTTTCGTTCTTCAATTCAGTTGATTCAGTTTTTATGTAGTCCCAGCCCTCGACTACTTTATTCTGAGGCAACAAAGCTAGTACTGCAGACAGAGCAATAATGCGTCGAGTAAGCTTACCCGATTTAAGTTTTAGTTCCTCACCTTTGCTCCAGATACATTTATTAAAATGATAGTAGCAACCATCCTGATCTGCTCCTGGGAAAACGTTTGATACAGCTTGCATGGCACCTTCCTCATAATCCGTTTTATATTTCAGTGGCGTCCACTTAGGTATTTTTCGTTGCAACAACTGAAAAAATGTTTCATAAGTACGTCTCTTCTTGTCAGGAAGTAGAGCGTAAACAAGTGGTATTATATTTGTACTATCTTCGGTGCTCCCTAGATCTCCATGTACAACATACAATTGAGAGAAAGGTTTAGGGCAGCTTTTAAAGGTGCCGTCACTGAGATACGAGGTGACTGTCTCCATAAGAAGCCTCGATTCTTTTGAGCAAAAAATTAATATGCGTACGCCTTCGACCTCGTCAGCATAGTCTTCCAATAAAAATGACTTATATTTTTTAGGCACTTCCACCTCCATTACGTCTTTACATACAACTTTAGCCACTCCTGCTTCTTTGTTCCTATTATAATACAAACGTGACTTTATATTAGGGAATCGGGGGATCTTGCATAACATATCTATTCCTCTATCCTTTAGTGAGCCAACGGTTGTTTGATAAATTTGAGGTACTGGAACTTCATCAGACTGTGTGCATTTTTTTACACACAAATCTAGTTCTATATCCACCTCATTTTTGTTAAAATCTTGAGGGCACGTATGTTCTTTTTCCTTTGTGATAGTTTCATTCTGAAACCAATATTAAATTTATACATATTAGTTTACTTAAAGCGGGATTTTTTAACAATAATCAGTCCTTAACAGAATAAAGGTTATTAAAATTATGTAAAAACGTTCATCATAAAATAATAAGGAATATTTAATAACTTACCGAAGTTGTAATACTTCCCATACATCTCTTTTTTTTTCGTTGGGAACAGATCCAAAATGTACTTTGGTTTCCATACACCTTCTGTTTGTAGTATTGGTAGCCATTATGAAGCAACACTCTGCCGCCGTTTCTAGAAATATATTGTATTTCGTTCATGGTTTACGATGAAGTCGATGAACAATGCAATATGAAATGTAATATTGACAACCGAAAAAACAAAAAGTAGTCGAAAAAAGAAACATTCAAAATTTTTATTAGAACGTTTCTTGAGAACCAGTTCAAATCTGTTACAGAAAGGTACGATATTTACATGATGAAAAGAGGAAAATACTAAACAGATAACGGTTAAGTACATCATTAATACATATAATATATTAGACAGAGTCGATAAGAATTTTAAACAACTAGATACTTGAAAAATATGCACGAGTATAAAAACAAGATTAACATGCATGTTATTTATATTACTTATATGGCTTGGCCGTTTTCAGTGATTTAAATACACATAAAGCCTTGACTATATCTTGAAATGCCCATTTCGCGCCTGTCAACGTTCTGTCATTTAATTAGAATTCAAGTGCGATTGATATGGATTATCTGAACATCCAAGAAGAACCAACCACATCTTTTGAAATGTCGATAAAAAGAACGCCTGAAAATGGTTCGTGTTTTTGGTGGGTGTCCTAACCAAACTCAAACCATTAACAACCTATTTAGGGCTCAAATTCTTTGCAAATACAACGTGTATTTATCGCCTGAAACACGAGCCTGCGATTTTCACCTTCAGCCAGATCAAAGTTGGCAAAGAAGTAGCGGATGCCGAAGATAATTTAACAGATTTTAATTTGTACCACATACAAGATATTGTAAATATCATGAAATCACCAATAGAAATTGTAAAGTTTATGGTTTTAAGTGTCTTAGATTAAATTATAACAATAAAATGGATGTATTGTAACATAACATTTTATTCTCAATTTATCGGTTTGTTGTAAGTATAATAACCATGTTAATCTTGTTTTTATACATTACTAAGTGACGAGTGAAAGGATTCCAGCTGGGAAAAAACTAACTAGGTATAACATTTAAAACTTTCGCGATTTGAACACGTATTTAAACATAATTATTAAACGGATCTAACGCGAATTTACTTATTTACCTTATTTACCGTCGTAGTTACACAAATCTCTGTTTTGACTAACTAGGTAGTCAGTTAAGGATAAATTATATTAAAAAACCAACCAGGTAGTCAGTCAAGAAAAAAAATATCAACGACCAAACAGGTAGACAGTAAGGAAAAAAAATTAACAACAAACAAACTGGGTTGTTGGTTACGAAAAAAAAATACTAACTGTCCACCTAGGTGGACAGACTGGTTGGTCGGCTAGTAATAGACGGTTTTGTTTGGTTTTTATTATTATTATTTTTTTTGCTAGTCGTATCCATTTGGTTCCCACGAGTAGCTAGGGAAATAAAAGTCCATCCCCGCAGAGCCCCGCTTGCGTGGATAAGGCAAGTGTACAACGGGTAGTTGCCCAATACCCGAGGCCACCGTTCGCGACTGATCTCACCACCAGCCATGCATCTCTCGGCACGGTGAACACCTTAGATTGGTGTAGGAGGGCAGTTATATTAGTTATAATAAAGATACTTAGATATGTACACATACATATATTTAATAACATCCGGCGGGTTGGGAGTGCCACATCTCTGTTAGGAGCGTGGCCCACACCGGATGCCGCCCTCATACTTAGCTACTAGTGGTCTGGAGTAGACTGGTAAATAGTGCGACGCCCATTGACCACCAGCATTGCCCGGGAGGTACGGTCAACCCACTGGTTGGCTCCGCCCTGGTCCGCGGCGGCAGAGCCAGGGAAGACGGGGACGTGTATGATGGACTTGAGGTGCAGGCCAATATCTCAGCGTCGCATACCTGAGAGTACCTGCTACCCCCTACCCCCCATGTGACATGACATTTTCTATACGGACTAACGGATCGTCCCGTCTCGCCCCGTCCCGTCCCGTACCGTTCTGTCCCATCTCATCATATAAAATGAATAATTTCTTCTACAATAATGTACCTAATATTGTAAATCACTATTTAAACTTTCACGAATTTCAAACATAAATTTACTAAAACCGGGCTTAATCGTGTAATACTTTGAAAACCCGCGCGGCTAGATGTCGATGTCAACTTCAGCCAATCCTTTCTCAGGGACCATGGCGACAATGTCGCCCTTGATTGAAACCGTCTATTACTAGCCGACCAACCAGTCTGTCCACCTAGGTGGACGGTTAGTATTTTTTTTTCTTAACCAACTATCGGCCTAGTTGGTTGGTTAGTAATATAAACTTTTAGTTCTAGCTGACCAATTATTTATGATTGGTTTGCCGGTTGGTAATCGGTAGATACCAACCGAAAAACCGCTAGACACGCTATATGTTAGGTAATTATAAATTGTCTGTCCACATATAAAACGATCTGAAAATGTAACTAAGTCCAAATTGTTAATTTCAGTATGTGGATGTGGCCTCATTAGTGCTAAAACTGCGTCACTCGTGCACTCGGACAGGGAACATAGGTACATGTTAAAGAACTACAGGTGAACAAAAACTAGTATCATATTATGTTATAAACAGTTTATTTAAGAAATAATGAATAACAATGCTACTTAACTTTATGTAGAAAATGACCGACACTAATCTCATCATTTAAAAGTTGCATCTGACATCTTAAGATATACCTATCATTTTGTATACAGGAAATTTGTCGTTTTGTAGGGGCTTTGCCTTTATTTATTTGCTTACTGCATACCGTATAAAATGCCGCATCTCGGTCCAAAAAATTTAGTAATTGGAAAATGTTTACTCTTTTTTTTCCTATATTACTATTAAGCTTAAAATTCCAACCTTCGAGGAAATTCGTAGTACGGTGACGTTCTCCAAACACTGTCCATATTTTTATAAACTCTTCGCTACGGAGCCAGAAATTCTCGAAATACGTTAAGAACTTCTCTAAGTTGTTTTCGTTCTTCAATTCAGTTGATTCAGTTTTTATGTAGTCCCAGCCCTCGACTACTTTATTCTGAGGCAACAAAGCTAGTACTGCAGACAGAGCAATAATGCGTCGAGTAAGCTTACCCGATTTAAGTTTTAGTTCCTCACCTTTGCTCCAGATACATTTATTAAAATGATAGTAGCAACCATCCTGATCTGCTCCTGGGAAAACGTTTGATACAGCTTGCATGGCACCTTCCTCATAATCCGTTTTATATTTCAGTGGCGTCCACTTAGGTATTTTTCGTTGCAACAACTGAAAAAATGTTTCATAAGTACGTCTCTTCTTGTCAGGAAGTAGAGCGTAAACAAGTGGTATTATATTTGTACTATCTTCGGTGCTCCCTAGATCTCCATGTACAACATACAATTGAGAGAAAGGTTTAGGGCAGCTTTTAAAGGTGCCGTCACTGAGATACGAGGTGACTGTCTCCATAAGAAGCCTCGATTCTTTTGAGCAAAAAATTAATATGCGTACGCCTTCGACCTCGTCAGCATAGTCTTCCAATAAAAATGACTTATATTTTTTAGGCACTTCCACCTCCATTACGTCTTTACATACAACTTTAGCCACTCCTGCTTCTTTGTTCCTATTATAATACAAACGTGACTTTATATTAGGGAATCGGGGGATCTTGCATAACATATCTATTCCTCTATCCTTTAGTGAGCCAACGGTTGTTTGATAAATTTGAGGTACTGGAACTTCATCAGACTGTGTGCATTTTTTTACACACAAATCTAGTTCTATATCCACCTCATTTTTGTTAAAATCTTGAGGGCACGTATGTTCTTTTTCCTTTGTGATAGTTTCATTCTGAAACCAATATTAAATTTATACATATTAGTTTACTTAAAGCGGGATTTTTTAACAATAATCAGTCCTTAACAGAATAAAGGTTATTAAAATTATGTAAAAACGTTCATCATAAAATAATAAGGAATATTTAATAACTTACCGAAGTTGTAATACTTCCCATACATCTCTTTTTTTTTCGTTGGGAACAGATCCAAAATGTACTTTGGTTTCCATACACCTTCTGTTTGTAGTATTGGTAGCCATTATGAAGCAACACTCTGCCGCCGTTTCTAGAAATATATTGTATTTCGTTCATGGTTTACGATGAAGTCGATGAACAATGCAATATGAAATGTAATATTGACAACCGAAAAAACAAAAAGTAGTCGAAAAAAGAAACATTCAAAATTTTTATTAGAACGTTTCTTGAGAACCAGTTCAAATCTGTTACAGAAAGGTACGATATTTACATGATGAAAAGAGGAAAATACTAAACAGATAACGGTTAAGTACATCATTAATACATATAATATATTAGACAGAGTCGATAAGAATTTTAAACAACTAGATACTTGAAAAATATGCACGAGTATAAAAACAAGATTAACATGCATGTTATTTATATTACTTATATGGCTTGGCCGTTTTCAGTGATTTAAATACACATAAAGCCTTGACTATATCTTGAAATGCCCATTTCGCGCCTGTCAACGTTCTGTCATTTAATTAGAATTCAAGTGCGATTGATATGGATTATCTGAACATCCAAGAAGAACCAACCACATCTTTTGAAATGTCGATAAAAAGAACGCCTGAAAATGGTTCATGTGTTTTTGGTGGGTGTCCTAACCAAACTCAAACCATTAACAACCTATTTAGGGCTCAAATTCTTTGCAAATACAACGTGTATTTATCGCCTGAAACACGAGCCTGCGATTTTCACCTTCAGCCAGATCAAAGTTGGCAAAGAAGTAGCGGATGCCGAAGATAATTTAACAGATTTTAATTTGTACCACATACAAGATATTGTAAATATCATGAAATCACCAATAGAAATTGTAAAGTTTATGGTTTTAAGTGTCTTAGATTAAATTATAACAATAAAATGGATGTATTGTAACATAACATTTTATTCTCAATTTATCGGTTTGTTGTAAGTATAATAACCATGTTAATCTTGTTTTTATACATTACTAAGTGACGAGTGAAAGGATTCCAGCTGGGAAAAAACTAACTAGGTATAACATTTAAAACTTTCGCGATTTGAACACGTATTTAAACATAATTATTAAACGGATCTAACGCGAATTTACTTATTTACCTTATTTACCGTCGTAGTTACACAAATCTCTGTTTTGACTAACTAGGTAGTCAGTTAAGGATAAATTATATTAAAAAACCAACCAGGTAGTCAGTCAAGAAAAAAAATATCAACGACCAAACAGGTAGACAGTAAGGAAAAAAAATTAACAACAAACAAACTGGGTTGTTGGTTACGAAAAAAAAATACTAACTGTCCACCTAGGTGGACAGACTGGTTGGTCGGCTAGTAATAGACGAAAAAAGGAGACATTTCTGCTTTATAAAAGTTGTATATTTTTTTGGGATGAAATTATTTTGATATAACTTTTTATGAGCTGGGTGAGTTGCGGAGTTTATTAACTAGTTCCAAGTGAAGTCTCGCAGAGCTGCAAGTGTGCGACAATTTATGCAACGCGCTTTGTATCAAAGTCAACAAAGTTTAATTACTTTTTGATGTTAGCTTTGGAATTCAGTCCACAGACAGTTTGGACACCGACTAAAAGTCAAATTCAAAACGTTATGTTCAAGTAGGCTTAGCAACAAGCACTTGAATCCTCACAAACTGACAAAAGGATGGATCCAAAACTATAAGATAATAATAATACAACCCATATACAGGGTAACAACAATGCTGGTGTTCCGTTTACGGGCTAAAAATAAAAATTGTATGAAATATTACCATATAAAACAAAAAATCGTGCAAACTTTTACTATTAGGTACCTAATAATAATCCAACCCACATACAGGGTAACAAAAACGCTGGTGTTTCGTTTAAGGGCATCAAAATAAAAAATATGGAAGTTTCCCACAAGATGGACAGATGACCTTATGAAGGTCGCCAGGAGACGCTGGATGCAGGTCGCTTCCAACCGGTACATATGGAGGTCCAAAGGGGAGATGTTCAGCAGTGGACGTCTTATGGCTGATATGATGAGTTGAAGGGATGGAGAGTGAGATAAGCTACTTTTTGTCTTATAATTAATATTTAAAACGGGATAATAATCATGCATGTTAAATATGTTTTTCAATATCAACTAAATTAAACCTGAAATAACTTATTTATTTTTACATGTTTCGGAGCAAAGGAATTGTGTATTAGCTATTAGTGGAAACTGTTTTGGCTTATGTTTTAACTCTGTTTTTTACCTTATTGTATAATTATGTGCTGTATGTTTCCCAAATAAATAAATTAAATTAAATTAAATAATTACCATGTATGTCAGTTTACTCCGTGAACATGACGCTTGCAACAGTGTCGAAATATCGGATGCTCAATAAAACAAACATAAATGGTAATTATCCCGTTTTAAATATTAATTATAATGTAAATGACCATGTTAGCTTAAAATCGTATACTTTTTGTCTCTTTCTAACGCGAGCGAAGCCGCGGGCAAAAGTCTAAAATACATGTGTATTTTTTTTATATAATTATGTTTTTCTTCCTCTAATTTATTTCGTTTTCCACAGGTCGACCAACGGCGCGGGTGTCATGGTGGAAATCACATGCCTTACTCGCTAATTCAGAGGCAAGAGCTGCCGTGAGCTTCAGGCTGCAGCGGTCTGACCTAGGCACGGAGGTCACATGCCAGGTATATAGCCTCATAGAGAGATATAATTTATTCATGACTTCTACAGAAGTACAGAGAAACTACCGAAACAAAGGAAGGTGTAGCATTTTATAATGGACCAACTCGGCGTAAAATTGACTTAGAAGCCGGTGCTGGTCCATATTAATCTTGAAGGAACACAGGGAGGGGAGTCGGCGTACATACTACGTACCGTTTCTCCTCTAACGAAATACAAGCCCAAATGGACCTACGCGGGTCTGTGTTGAGGTTCTGTCACTTTTTGCGGGAAAAACTTGCACACAGAGTATACAGACGCGCTTCTCACACATTACATAGATAAAAAACAATACCTACCTATGTAATGACGACACTGACGCATATATAGATGCTACTATACTAAAAAATCTTGCACACTTCGATCTTTTTTTGTGTACGGACTAGTCACAGCATAAACCCACGTACGCCCAGGGCTTGTACTAGTGTTCAACACTGTACCAGTGTTCGTCATCACAGTTTAAATTGCCATTAATAAGATAAGATCACCCGCAACCGCATTTAAACGACGAAAAATGTTTGTGCCTTTGATGCCTCATATCCCAATTACAAAATAAATAGCTAATTATTAAGTTATTAATATATTTTTAAGGCGGGCTGACATTTTTTAGGACTATCAGTTAATATTTCAAGTCCCAATATTTGTCATTCCGTTTTGTACCGAGATGACATCTATTGGGACTGCCAGCAATAGCACCCGACATTTACTCGTACAATCGGATTGACTAAGAAATTTTCAAATTTTGTGGAATTTCGATATTGTGACCGTGTCAAACAAATACTATTAAACACAAGTAAACTCTTCTCCTAAAACACATGATAATATTTGATGTAGATGTATAAATTAGCATAATATCGTGAGTTAAATAAATATTTTCTTATGACATGTGGAGCACTCGGACCTACCTTACTTGGGCAGGAAACAGTACGTATAGAGACTCCTCTCCCGGCGTTGCTTGAAGTTTAAGCCACATGAGCCACACGCTATTTTGCCGAAAACTGACTTATTTTTGCTAACTAGGCTGTATTTCCTCAGGCGGTGACAGACCCATCATTGGCGCCGGTTTCCGAGAGCCTGTCCATCGACGTCAACCGTAAGTAACCATATTTAAGTATATATTTAGAAACCGTGAAACTTTCCTACTTTTCAATAGTAAATGAGCATTGACTTATTAAAAGTAATAGGCACAAATCAGAACAAAAACGTTAAAAAATGACATTCTATGTCATTAGCGAACTTGCATTGATGATGATACAAACGATAAATGTTTTGTACGAAAAAGAGCTTACTGACGTGAGCATTAAGTGTCAAATTCATACACAGAACTACCTGCACTGTTAAAATTTTATAGGCACTTAACGAAACCTCACATTCCAAACAAGACTATATGAAAAAGAGTTGCAACTGCAGCACTTTTTTTCGGCTGATTGGGTATCCAGCTCTATTATCCTATATCTATGTAGATAAGTCATTATAAGCAAAATAGAGTCCGATTAAACTAAGTTTCCATAGTTTGGATAGAACAAGCTTGAAACGTGTTACTTAAATATCAACATTTCATAGAAGTTTGTCATTTAACATAAAACTTTAAGGTTTTACAGTTCATTTGGAAGAGGTAACGTGAACGTAATGTGAATAGCTTAATATAAGATGTTCTGCCGCTACGACAGACGATAAAAAATCGTCCCGACACACGACATAGTGGGAACTGTTGCTCGGGTCTCAATATAAGCCCGGGAGTTAAACAACAACTTTGCCCCCTTGTAAGAAGAGATATCGTGGTTTGACTCATATCTAAATTTTGCTAATGGAAATGATTGTAAAGTAGGACAGAGTAATACCTAGGAACACCGTGAAATAAATAAATGCAAATAAATGGCGCCATGCTAAAAATTGCTGTTTGACGTACAGGGTGTAAATGCTGGTAACCCGTTTAAGTGGTCATCAGATTTAGAGGGGACTTTTAAGGGGTCGTGGTTTGGTTAGAAAAAAATGGAAAAAAATGGCGATTTTTTTTCATGGATGCTTTGTTGTAGCCTATTAGAACGATAAGCCCCATTTTTCAACCGACTTCAATATTTCTAAAAGAGGAGGTTCTCAATTCGTCTGATTTTTTTTTATGGATGTTCACTCATAACTCCGTCATTACTGAACCGATTTGAACTTTTTTTGTTTTCTGAAAGTAGACGGTTCCTGGTTGGTCCCGTTTTTTTCAAAATCCATTTCTGATGATGGGATCCATGAGGAACTCCTCAAATTTGAAAGGCACATGCATGATGATTTGGGTAGTTTCTTAAGACACTCGAGCATTTCTTTACGAACATCATCAATTTGGTGGAGTGGACCTGATGATGAAGACCAGGGATGGCAAAGTGGAACTGCTTGTTAATTCCCAGCTCTATCATCCGATTTGAGACATTCATCTTTTCTTTGTAAAGAAATACCTTCAAGATAGTCCTATTTGATTATAGTTCTATTTTGATGATGGGCTTCATGAGGGATTGAGAGAACTCCTCAAATTTTAACGGCACATGCATTCTGATTTAAGGGTTTCCTTAAGTAACTAAAACAATGTTTTGGCGGAGCCAACATTTTGATGAACTGGATCTGATGATGAAGACCAGGGATCGCAAAGTGGAACTGGTTAATAAACCTAGCTCTACTTATTATCCTAGTTGTGACATTCATCTTTTTGATTTGATTTATATTCTGATGATGGAGTTCTAGAAGAATTCAGAGAACTCCTCAAATTTGAACGGCAGGTTAGTTGTGATTAGAGGGTGTTCATAATTAGCTTAGGCATTTTCTTACTGTGGCCATCATTTTGCTGGAGTGGACCTGATGTTGATAATCAGGGATGGCATAATGAATATGCTCGTTAATTTACAGTCTGTCATCCAATTTAACACATTTTTATTTTGTTTGTTTAAAGGTCTACAAGGGAGTTCCGTTTGATTATACTTCAAATGTAATGATGGAAGCCCTAGGACATTAAGAAAGCTCCTCAATTTTCAATCGTACACGTGCGGTGTATTGGATATTTGTGAAGTAAACTGGCTAACTCAAACAAATTCTTAATTTCACTTTTACCGGGAACCAAATGAAGTCGGTTTTTTTTTCTTAAAAATTATTTCTAACCAAACCACGATACTTATTACTCGTACAGTCAGCCACACAGCTAACAATACACCCAAAGTGCCAAAAATATGTATACACGACCTTAATGCTCAGACAATAAAGTCCTGTATACATAATTTTAGCACTTTGGGTGTATTGTTAGCTGTGTGACTTACTGTACATATTACAACCTACATACTTATACCTGAGGGTATGGCCAGACTCAAATATAACAAACTCAACCTGTATTATTTATATGCCAAAGCAACAATAAAACTTAATAAACATATGTATAAATTGAGTGAGATGTCATTTCCTTGTGAAATAGTGACCAAAGCCCCAGTGCCCAGGCTGGGATCGAACCAACGACCTCCTTGTTTCGCGACAGACGCCCTAACGGCTAGGCTATCCGACCACGGCAACCAGGGCCCGAAATTTCGAATTGTAAATAGTAAATGATTTGATTCGTGCTTATAAATTGTATTCTAAATGTCTTAAACAAAGACAAGCAATAGAAAGTATCTTATCTAATTCAAGAGAACAGGCGAGCTTGTAAGAGCTTGCATATACACTTGCAAGCTCTCAGGAGCTTTGCAGCTTGAAGTTGGATGCACCTGGCTGGAGAAAATTATGTAAGCTCAAGTCATTGGGGCACAGTTAAGAGCGTTTATACCACAAAAGCGCGAAAACAATGATTTACGCGGTTTTCGGGCTCGATGTACTATGTGATTGTTAGACTTTTAGATCAAAATATTTATATGTACATAATAAACAACTCATAAGCCAAATTTTGTATTGTCTACATTTACAAGTTTTAGATAATTATATGCAATTCTAGCCAATTCTTTCGCGGCCGTTGTTGAAATTTGCCGAAACATGTTGTCTTATACGTCACTCTATTCCTACACTGTAATGATCTTATACAAAACAAAACTGGTTTACGAAAGAACATTACACTATCTAACTTTTGTATTGTGCAAAACTAGTAAATTTCAGATTCTGTTTAACTAAACTTACTGATGAAAACTACGCAATTTTTGCAAAATTCACGGCGTGTTTTAGTATTATACTTTCGCAGTAAATGGTTCAGATTGTCATTTTTATGAGACTATAACTCGTTGGTTACTCCATTTAATAAAAAAAAGTGTCAAAAACAACGAAATAATATTTATTTAGATTTTTTATCAAAACCCCGTTTATAAGATTGCGCGCGGCGCGTGCTCGTCAGTCTGGCCCCATGCCTTCTAGAGAGTGGACGTATCGCTTTGCTCCGCGGGCCTTCTTTTTACGAGTGAAGTTTGCGAGAAAGAGAAAGAGATGATTAAAAAGAGAAAGACATATCTAAAAAGATAAGATAGACCGTGATACCGCGACCAACCGATCAAGATACTTGATAAGTTCGATTTCTATTTGTGTTGATGATTTAATTGTTGTTTATATATTAGCTATAGTATTTTTTTTTAATAATCATCAGCTGGTGACCAGGACGTGATGTTTTCGTAGTAAGTTGTTGGTAAGACCTGGAAACCGCCGTTAAAAACAGCAAGTAATTGCTGATTAGGACTAGGTGATGTAATCAGAAGACAGTGCTGATTCTGTAACCGTTCACATAAGACTTGTCGCGGCACTTGAAGACCAGGTGTCAAAGACCTGGATACGTAACCAGAAGGCTAGGTCAGGAACTATGTAACGGCTTACACAATACGCACCGTGTTTTAGCTTAAATGCATTGTCTTGCTGAGCACAAGTAGACCAGCTGGTAATTAAGACCTGGAAACGTAACCAGAATATTAGGTCAGGAACTATGTAACGGTTTACCTTAGATGCATCGTGTTTGAGCTCAAATGCATTGTCTTGGTGAGCACTCGTAGACCGGCTGGTGACAAAGATCTGGAGACGTAACCAGAAGTTTGGGCCAGGAACTATGTAACAGCTTACAATATACGTACCGTGTTTGAGCTTAAATGCATTGTCTTGCTGAGCACAAGCAGACCAGCTGGTAATTAAGACCTGGAAACGTAACCAGAATATTGGGTCAGGAACTATGTAACGGCTTACCTTAGATGCATCGTGGGTGAGCTCAAATGCATTGTCTTGGTGAGCACTCGTAGACCGGCTGGTGACAAAGATCTGGAGACGTAATCAGAAGTTTGGCCCAGCAACTATGTAACAGCTTACACTATACGTACCGTGTTTGAGCTTAAATGCATTGTCTTGCTGAGCACAAGCAGACCAGCTGGTAATTAAGACCTGGAAACGTAACCAGAATATTGGGTCAGGAACTATGTAACGGCTTACCTTAGATGCACCGTGTTTGAGCTCAAATGCATTGTCTTGGTGAGCACTCGTAGACCGGGTGGTGACAAAGACCTGGATACGTAACTAGATGGCTAGGCCAGGAACTATGTAACGGCCTACACTATACGTACCATGTATGAAATCAAATGCATTGTCTGGTTGAACACAAGTAGACTAGCTGGTAATTAAAACCTGGAGACTAAGTACCGGTTTACACTATACTTACCGTGTTTGAGAACTTGGCAAAAGCTTGGGAAGCTTAAAAGTAATGTTACGCATTTATAATGTTGAAGTAAGTATTGCTATGAGTAGTGATGTACCATAGTAGGTTCGGAACCACTATGTTATTATTACGAAATCCCTCTATATGGGTAAAAAAAAATCATGGCACGTTGATTTGCTGCATTTTTTGTAGGTTGAAGCCAGTTTGCTAATCATGGTTTGTCATTGTCTACGTGGGTGGTGACAACTATGGATTAACAACGAGCATAAACATATTGTCATGTTATAAATTGAAATAGATGTCATAAAACTAAAGAAAAAAATCAACAACATCGGAAGCTTAAGCCGAGGATCGAACTCTGATCCACAGCTTACGCGGGAACAAGGCCGCCTGGCCCCATCGAATGCTGGCGAGTTTTTTTTCTGATTTCCATAACTCCGAATCTCCAAAATTACGAAGTTACCGAACCACCGTAATTCCGAAAGAATATTATGTTTTCGGAATTTTGAATTCGGATAAATTATTTTCGGAATATAAAAAATTGGATTTTTTTGTATTCGTTCAAGTCGCTATCGGATTTTTAATATTGAGAATGTGAAATACGGAAATTTGATGTATAGGATATATAAAAATTCAGAATTATAAAAATTGGGATTATGAAAATCGGAAAAAAATATTTCGGAATATTTAAGTGTTTTGTTCTATATGCACTTATAATATAAAAATAAAAAGAAATAGAAATTAACTTGGAAATAACGATCATTAACAATTTCCTGACTAATGTGATGAGAAATGTTGTGTTTCACTTCGTAGTAAAGTTTGTCTAACTCTCATACCTTAAAACCAAGATTCTCAAGATTTAAAATAATTTTAATTACATAGTTAGTACTAAATTCAGTTAGTACAAGACTACAAGTATCAAAGTTATAAACTGCAAACTCAATTTTACGCAAAATACTGTAAACAATGATTACTAATCAAAGTAACGTAAGTTTATCTGATTTAAGTATCAAGGTAAAATGCACAGCTTGAGCGCGCTATAGTATACCCGTCGCACGCGCGGCGCTCGTCGATGTCTAGCATTGCGCGCGTCTGGTCACGTGGTCGATGCGGAGAAATACCTAAACTTGAGAAGCGCGCTAGGGCGAGAACGCTCTTAAGTAATGGACAGTATTTTTTTTTTAGAAAAATTATGTTTGTGCAAAAAATAAGGGTTATGAATGTTGATTTTCTTATTGAACCCTTATCTACATTAAAAAGTACTCCGTTTCTATTGAATTTTATGAAGAATATCATGACTACATGTATACAAGCTGTTAACTATGGGTCACAGGAAAGATTGGCTCTACAGTTCAGCTGAACATCCACTTTCCTGTGGTCAATAGTTAACAGCTTGTGGACATCTAGTAATGATTTTTATGATACAGTGCAACAAAAAGGGAGTACCTCTTAATATAGATAAGGCTTGAATAAGAAAATCAAGCTTTATAGCCCTTAACTTTTGAATAATCCACCGGAAAGAGTCTTATTATATTGAGTCTTATGAGGTTTGTAGGTATATTTCAGAGGTTTTATTACTACCCGTTTAAAACCCCAGAGCCACCCTAATTGCGTTGGCGAGGAAAAAGGGGGTTTTTTAGTCGGTGAGACTCCGACACGACATAACGGATCGGACGGATAACGGACGTATCCATAATGGATTTTTCCTCCCCATAAAAAAGGTATATTTCAGAGGTTTTATTACTACCCGTATGGATGAGCGTGAATTGAAGCCCGATGCAAAGGCGTAGGCTCAATTAGTTTTTTACCACATTTGCTTCACAAAATTATATTAGAAGTCACAAAACTGTTGAACTACTCACTGCGCTCAAGTCGCAACTTAATTGCGAGACTGGAAACAAAGTGGCCATTTACAATTGCAACTTGAGCAATTATTAATAGTAAAGAAATATCATAATGTTGCGAAGTGTAATTATACTTCGTGCTTTGTTTCTTAACTAGCGACCCGCCCCGGCTTTGCACGGGTTATTATTATACATATAAACCTTTCTCTTCAATAAGTCTATCTATTAAAAAAAAACCGCATCAAAATCCGTTGCGTAATTTTAAAGATTTAAGCATACATAGGGATATAGGGACAGAGAAAGCTACTTTGTGTAGTGAAGACTTAATTGTAGGGCTAAGTGTACAAAAAGTTACTAAAGCTCAATAATCATTCGTAACATTACTTATCTATTACTAATTTACCTACTTAACCTAGAAATAGTTACTTATGTGCTTACCATGAGTTCTATGTATATAAACACACGTCACACAAAACCAGTTGAACTTTTATCTGTTTCTTGTTAATAATTCCACAAAATGTTACTCATTTTACAAATGGGGGCGAACATTAAATTAATTAATGGCTTCCCTACACGGAATTAAAACACAGAAATTCTTAAAAACGGGCCAAGTGTGAGTCGGAATCATTATCAAACTATGAATAAATTAAAAAAAACGCTGTTTGTTGAGTTCCGTTGACTCATTATATCCGTCAAGCGATATAGACATCGTAAGACTAGCCAACTTAGCCAAGCCAAATAATTATACATAGGCATTATAGCACATATCATATTATAGTTTTTACGAACAAATATTTATTTCAAATAGAAATAGCGAATACAAACCGTTTTGAACACTACGCAAAAACAATTGACTCTCCCCCCTCACCCCGGCACGAAATATAATATAATACTGGTGGCGGCGTGCCTGCTGGGCCCGGGATGTGTGGGCAGTCCGTGTGTCGGTACCGACCAAAGACGATGGATTCTTGTAATAGGTACATGCGGAACTGCTCGCATTACAAGCTACAAGCTTTCGAGAAACGGGGGCCTCTGGTATCACACCTAGATACATACATTCATAGATATATAGACACATACTCTCCAAAAACGCACCCGCCTTTGGCAGTTGTACAGTCAACAACACAGCTGTGAATACAGCCAAAGTGCCAAAAATATGTATACACGACCTTAATTCTCTGACAATAAAGTTCTGTATAAGTACATATTTTTGACACTTTCGCTGTATTCACAGCTGTGTTGTTGACTGTACAAAAAAACAATGTATAAATTGTACCGCGGCCATATTAATCGAGAACATAAACCACGCCGCGAGCAGTCAATCCTCGTTAAGGAGAACGACGTCATCCATTTATATCTGTACGGCGATTTACTTTAACTTAAATAAATTTGTCACTATCCCCTTAATACTGTTTCCTTGTAAGGTATATTTAATGCCGTGTTTACACTGTGCGGCATTTGCTTGCGACATTTGCGATGCCGCAAGGGTAATGGAAAGTACAAATAAAATGGCCGACTACGGTTTTTTTTGTGAAGTGCCATTACTATTTGTAGGCGTTAAGTATTTATGGCATACGAGGACGGAGAAGAAACCACTTTTTAGGGTTCCGTAGACAAAATGGAAGAAACGGAACTCTTATAGTTTCACTCACGTATTTTTATCACAATAGGCGTGACATGTTTCGTCTGTGATGTCCTAGCCGCGAAGGTGATAACACCACTCTGTCTGTCCGACGAGGTCTGCCCGACGCAGACGAAACATGTCACGCCTATTGTGATAAAAATACGTGAGTGTTAACCGTTGCAATTTAATATCAGTATGTCTCACGAAAGTTTAAATTATATCTTATAGTTTCGTACTCTCCGTCCGTCTATCCGTGTGTCACAGTGGTTTTACTTAGTAATTATAAAGCTAATGGTGACAATATTACAGAATTGAATTGATTTTGTGATTGATTGAATTTTGTATGCCGCTACTTTGTATTGCATATAAATTGCGAAAAAAAAGTTGGCGTCCCATACATATACGTAATTAAATGTACAAAAAAATCGCAAATACGCACTCGTGGCACGTCATAAGTAAAAAGTAACTTTATGATTTCATGAACTAAAATTTGATTAGTCTGAAATGTTTAAAAATAATTGCTCTAAAAAGTGTGTCCCTCTAATTTCTGGAGTTAAAAAAAGGTACAAAATTCAGGAAAACCACTCTATAATTATATATTGTACTCTCGAGAAGAATAGGTATTTTAGCTCGTCTAAAAGATGACTCACACAAGAACGGGACGTGACCGAGCCGAGCCGATCTGTTAGTTTCTATAGAAAACATCACGTGACCGAACTTCTCCGAGCTATCACGTGATTCTTTCTATAGACATTGATAGGTCGTCCCCTCCCGCCCCGTCCCATCCCGTTCTAATGTGAATCATCCATAATACCGATCACTGAATATCACTCTCGCAGCATTGCCACATATGGCAACATTGCGTCTTCAACAACGTGCGTCAATATCAACTACAAATCTATGAAACAGTCATTGATTTCATAGATATTCCGCGGCAGCTCTCTTGAATCAAATCAAACTAGCTATAACTTCGCTTTAACTCTACCACAATTCCCATTTAAGGCGTTCCCATATTTCCAGATTCGCAAGTATATCAAACTGTCAATTAAGTCAAGATTAGAATCGTTATGTATGGAGCGATGATATCGCTTAAAAATATTTGTGCGTGTGGACGGGTTATTAGGTGCGTGTAGTTTTTGGGTTCTATGCCCGAGCTTCAAGCAATACAGGGACAGCCGGCATACGTATTACCCCTCTGCGAAGTACAAGCCCAAATGGGCATACGCGTTTCTAGTTAAAATAGATCGAATTGTGCAAGATATTTTAGTGTAGTTGTATCATTTTCTATGTTAATCTAGTCATTGAACTGACAGCTTGTATGGAAATATTGATTATTTGAGGAATCATTTATGATTTATGATACATACATGATTTTTTAGCGTAACTAATATATCGTGATTAGTATTATGTAGGCAACAAAATCCAACAAAATACCGTTACATGCTAATCGTCACAAATATGTACACACATGTTACAAACGCTTTTCTTATAAGATTTGTATGTATAGGTATACATATGTTGTTTTAGTCATTTAAAATGGGTTAAGACCAGTTTCTACCTACTACCATTTGTTTCTAGCGGAATAATACATATATCATCCGTGCCGTGAATTCCGTAGATTTAACGGTTTTACGTAAATAAGTTATCTTTGGTTTCACTTTTAACTAACAGATAGAAGACAAATATATCTATGTTATCATGTTCACAAACAAATAAAATATTTATGACCGTTTTAAAAAACCAACTTAAGTAGTTAAGTTTTATATTTTTACTACTTACCCACTTCTGGAAGAAATGTTTATAGGATTCTTGCATATGTTATCTATAAATGTCCCATTCGAACGTAATTTGAGAAAATCAGGCTATTATAATTCGATGTCGGTCAAAATAATAAATTTTCTGGGTTAATGGCCTTAATTGCTCTAACCCAATGTATAGAGCATTAAATAGGGCAATCCCTATTAAATCTTCCAATACAACTAAAAAGAAAACGTATCATTTACATTATAATAGCTAGAAAACTCGCACCCGTCCAGTCATGCTCAAAACATGTCCTAACAAAAATATACTATAATGATGTTGTCGCTTATGTCGCCAAGCGTTACTTTTATATCGACGTATTGGTAAAAAATGACGTAAGCGCCAAAAGCCGTAAGGTATACGGTACAGCATATACCCATTTACTGAATATTATGATACCGCGTTTGATTGACGTATCGATTAAATCGTCAAAGTACTGATTCACGCACACTTGACGAGTTAAATTGATATCGTATTTAATCGGTTAGTGATTCGTTCACAAATTGAGCGAGAATTCTTTAAATAGTAGTTTATTAAACAGAGATTTATAATAATAATACAGAATGTGTAACTTACCTACCTACCTTAAATCTAAAATAGGTCCTTGAGGCATTGTAACTCTATTGTACATTGGATGCTAGCGGCATTTCCTCGTTGTATCGCAATGCTAATACGCTGTGCGAGGAAGCCACCAGGGGTGCGATTTTTGAATCTCACCGAGTGACTAATTCTCACAAAAATGAGTGATTTCCGAAAATTCGTATTTTTGAATCTCATCGGTGACTTCTGATTCTCACGCATGTGAGTTCAATTCGAATGCCCATACCCACTCGTATTTGAAATCATCGGTGAGTATTTTTGACAGTTGACTTATGTAATCTGCCAAAGTGTGTTGGAATTGGAAAACAGTATGTTGGAGATTTAACTGAATTAGCAGCGGGGCTCGCTGTAATTTCGTGAATTTCGCATATTTGTGAAAAGAATAAGAAATGGCAAGCCTGGAAGATTACATTAAGATAAAGATAACGGATAGCGAATATGGCAAAGCAGCAATAGAATAGAACGAGGCCTTTGAAGAAGCGCGTGCTGCGATAGAAAGGTGTACCTAATGGCATATTAAAAGGCCGATTCCGCTGTTTATTAAAGCATAGAGTACTGCACTATGCACCGGAGAAAGCGTCGAAAATAATAAACAGCTGCGGGGTGGTCTACAACATCTGCATTCAAAACAATGTCGATCTTGGTCATGCATGACAATGAAGATGATGTTTTGGATTTTGGCCTGTACTTACCTGATTTGTTGGCAAGAGAAGCTCTACGAGCATCGATAGTGCGATATTATTATTTGGAAGATTAAGCCACCTAGCGAGTAGGTGTTCGGTCTATTTTGTCACTTGCTGAAGTTTTTGTTCATGTTTTGTTATTATAGTGCACAATAAAGCATGTTATGAATATCTCTTATACATTGTTTTTAATTCCTTGTACGTCCAAGTAAATTACTTATATCAACCAAACTTCCATACCTCCAGTTAATCATAAGTTAATGTTAATCAAAGTTCAGTTTTTGTCTACATGAGTAGGGTAAGGTTAATGTAGCTAATTCCATCGTAGGGCCTATTCTATCTAATGCTCGCCTGCATTGAATATAAATAAACACAGTATGCATCGCTATAGACAGAGTCAATAAGCAGCAGGCTCTCCGGAGTTCATAAACTGAGTCGTCAGCTGCATATTGTGCTTATATTCAACGGAGGTGAGCATTATATTGAATAGTCAAAATGACAGAATTAGCCACATTAACCTTATAAGTATAACATGGATAGGTTTTGCACAGACACTGCACCTGTGCAGTTGTAAGGTATGCGGGCTGAGAATTTTTGTATGTAGGTATAGCATAGGTACATGTTGCTCTTCAATTAAAAAGAGGATGTAAATTAGTTCTCAAATGTATCAGTAAGGTACACTTACAATGATAGGGCAATATGGAACAGGCAGGAGGCAGGCATTACGTAGCTGTAGAAACTGAATGAAACAAGGGGAGTTTGTGTAGGCTTTATATATTATTTATTGTAATTTAGGTATAGTCTAGACATAGGCTCATTTTAAACAATTCAATACCTCAAGTCTGTTTAGTTTAGTGTAAGCAACTTAATTAGATTAGGTAGTAGTCAATAGTGGCAATGTGCTTAAGCAACTCTGTGACTTCTATTTTATAGAAAGTCAAAGTGTTAAAAGTTACAGTTATGGAGAACACTAGTCCTTTGCTCCTAACATAATTAACATTTTAATAAGACCGCTACTAGCCTTAATGTTAGTGAATGTACATTAAACATCAAAAATATCTATACAACTCTCCTCTTATTACAAAAGAAATAAAGCGAGAGTTGTATAGGTATTGCTGACGCTGACCGTACAGTCTGCAGCAGATGTAGTTAAGCATGCGGGGTGTCCAATATGATCTTGATGCACCCTTCTTTTGAAAACAATAAGATTGTGCTCAGACCATTGTGAACACCTTGCCTGCTCTACTACTTCTGCTGCTAGCCATATGATTACTTATACATTGACAAAATCAATCAGTTTGAATTTCTCAACTAAATAATAGGCAAATTAAATAAAGCCTTACAAGATACCTATTAATAAAACATCAGTCTAAAGCTTCGAATTTTACATTACCTCTTTATTATCAAGAAGTGCATTATAAGTATATTAAAAACATCAGCCTAAATATCTGAACTAAATAGTAATCATCTTATAATCTATCTTTTATATTTAATCCATTTGACGTCGAAAAGTGCTGAATTTTGGCCTACTTCGAATAAATGATTTTTGAGTTTGAGTTTAACATCATACATAGAATTTTTGTATCAAATCACAGCACAAGTAGGTAGCACAAATTGGCAGGTTTCACAACTTGCCACTTTCATTTAGAAAGATTGAGAGATATACTGTATGAGTTATCACTTTAAATGAGAGAGGTCAATCCAGTCAATTCAGCCATTCTACTTTTTCATCATTAATAAATTTCCTTTATTGACAGGTATGATCCAAATCAGATTGCAAATAACTTAATTTTAATTTGGTATATACCTACGGGTATAGGTAATTAGGCTTTTATCTGTTGGTCTACAAAAACTTATTTTTTGTTCCACTCATGGTGTACAGAAAACCAATATGCATACATTGTATTGTCTACATACTTAGACAAGCCATCGAGAATGCTGTTATCCAATGTTTGTAAGAAACTCCAAAAAAGTAGAGAAGTTGCATTGTCTTCTTGCCGCTTACCTGAAAGTACAAAAAAACATTCAATCATAATAGAGTTCTATTATCAGCTATAAATTAGATTTTCAATGTATCCTGATCCTTTTATAATTATGTAACAGTTTGAGAAAACATCTGGAGTTACAGATGTATGTGTATCAAAGATGGTGAAATTTAATTTGAATTTGATGCAGTCAACTACACAGAGGTGCACAACAAGTAATGTAACTGATTGTAATTTGATCAGTAGCCCTGTTGTGTAATATATTTATATCCTGGTCACAGCTAATAATCAACCTGGCAAAATGCATCAAAGCCTTCCTACAAGATATTAAAAAGGTAAACAGTCAGACCAATATAGTAGTTCATTTTTGCCTTTGGTTTGTATAAATTACTAATTTTTATATGCTGGGAATTGGTGTGTAAGTTAGTTAGTTGGTCTTGGCATTTTCTGCAAGTTGACAACCATTGTGCACTCAGCAGCAGAAATTGCTAAGTTGGTAAGGTGACCAAAATGATTTTGGCACTGCCTAATTATTAAGACAATAAAAGTGTATTAGGATCATTGTGAACACCTTGCACGCTGTTATACCATTGGGAAATTTCTCTGATATGATTTTAGTTATAAATTTGACCTGAAAGAAAGAATAACAATGAAGAGATCCTACCTTTCTCCACGCCTTCTAGTCCTGGAATAGCATTTAATTCGGCCGCTATATCCTGCCAAACTTTCAAAGTTGCTCATTGAGCTGATTCTCCCGCACAAGCGCTTGCAGTCGAGTTTTCTGTTATATTCCAACTTTCCTCTTTTGTGGGACTGGGACCGACGACGAGCATCTATAAAAGGGACAATAAACAATTATCAGGTTAAACAACACTATATATTACGATAATAGAACATATGCCACTAACAAATGTACATACCTTTTTTTAATACAACTGTCGCTTTCTTCGAGTAAATTTCAAGCAATCCTTGTAGTTCTGATAATAAAATGTTTCCAAAACTAAGTTTTCTTTTAAATTACACTGACACTGACTGAGACTGACTGACAGGTAGGTACACCACGTTCTACGTTTGACCGATTTCATTGAACCTATTTTAAGTTATAGTATGAGAAATAAAAACCGGTATCTGCTTAAAAAGGAACGTCATGGGACGATTGTCTATGACTGAAGTTGTAAAATGTCTGCATGTTGGTAACCTGCGAGTGAGTTTCAAAAATACGACATTTAGTAATCGGTGATATCAAAGTCACCGGTGAGAATTTTAGTCACCAGGCGAGCTCAACTCACGAGTGAGATTCAAAAATCGCACCCCAGCTCTTCGGTCACCAGTTACATCAACTAGACAATTCGCGATTTGTACAAAAAAACTTGCGTGCGCTGGGCCCCATGGACCTAAAGTTTCGACCCCGAATGGTACAATATGGTACTCTCTGCCCAGGCTCTTATGGTTCCAGGCTCTCCTCTCTTATTTAGTGTAGAATTAGTAGAAATTAGGTATATGTTTAAATGTAGATTTTTTAGATAAATACCAATATAATAATGCACACTGCACAATCTAACCTGTTGAAATCTAACCTGTTGAAGTTCGAAATCAATTCAAATCTTAAATAACTAGCTGAATACCGAATCGTAACTATATCGAATCGTAAACCCGAAGAATCAAATTCAAGTTATGCAAGTCTCATTGTTTCAATAATTTCAGTATCATCCTGGTGCATAAAATAGCCTGATATTCTACTATGTTTATTTCCATGTTGCAACGTTTTAGCACAAATATGAACCTCGCATTTCAGTAAATGCCGCTGCGGTTATTTCTCTCTGGAGATCCAAATATTCCTTTGAAACAATTGAAATGTTCAGTATAATAAAATAAAGCAGATATACGGAACATTCTTGGATGACTGTGCATGACATGCTTAAATTCTTGCATACCTTTCATACTTATGATAATCGCATTCTAATACCTCGCATCCTTTTCTTACGAAGATTTTGAGATCATGATCGACATTGGTAATGGTGTGTACCGAAGCCGATGTAATTATGCGTGGTTCGATAAGGAACTTCGGAAATGAATGGTATAAGGTTAAACTTGTAAGATTCCTTGCTGGAAGTACATACCTACATGTACTTCCAACAAGGAATCTTACAAGCAACCAATTCGAACCTTACGCCACTCTAGAACCATGTCACAACGATAAGCAGTAAGAGATTTCTTATAATCTGATTTTTAGCGTCACTACGACATAATCCTACAGTGGCTCCGACTCGTTGACTGTACATATAACGCTGGCCCAAGGTTGTCAACAGTTTTGCTGATCTCTTTTGATGCAATTCGTCCAAGAAGCCAAATTAAATACATCTTTGTAATTTGGTAGTCGGTATCAATGCATTACAACTTAACTTGGTCGCATATTTTGATAGTGGATTTTACAAATGTCGTAAGAGGCACGTAATTTCCCTCAATCTCTTCGGAGATACAAGACAAAAGACAACCTCCCCGCATTTGGGCACTATTCTCGACAACGGTTCGTTGCGGTTGGCAGTCGCTCTTCGATTAGGTTGCGATGTTTGTTTACCTCACATACGCATCCGTGGAGAGCAACGGCCTCCACCCGTTGAGTTGTTATCGGTGTGCGGGTAGATTTCCACGCCATCGTGCTTTAAACGACGTCTTTTGTAGGGCACTTGTCTCTGCCGGTGTGTAAGGTTTTCTGGAATGAGGATTACCGCGAGTCGATTTTCCGTTAGGGGCGCTAGTGGAACGTGGGTCCTGCGGGAACATTTCAAACGTTACGTTGAAATTTTTTTCATATTGCCACAGGACCCACGCATGAGTGGCGCCGCCTGGTGAGCGATAATACGGTAGCTCCTTGGATTTTGCCGCTTGGATGCCAAGAGGCTGGATATGGCGGTATGATGTTGCTGGTTAGAAAGGAAAATGTCTTTGGGCCGCGACATGCGTCAGAAAATAAAAAGTGCAATCTCCTAGGTGTCAATCCATGGAATTAATAAACTGCAACACAGAGTTTCGCGGTGTTCATACTGATAATTTATTATTTATTACATCACTATTCTACGCCACTATTTATAAAAAGCCCTATTAGCCATTGAATAGCCAGTTTGGATTTGAAACTTATTCCGTTATAATACAGTATAGAATTGAAACCGTTTTTCAATAACAGTTTATATGCATCGAGTGTGCGGCTCGTTTGTCTGTGCTCGGGTTAGCCCAGTCAAAGAAGATACAATATATCCCCTTTTGTCACTTAGCTTCAACTATAGTATTATAACTTAGCTGTCGCCTGTCACTCCGTACATAAAGTCGCGGCAGATGAATACCCGCGCGCGAGAACGTGACATCAAGCTCGCCAGAGCCGGTAAGTTGATGTCAAAGTGTGAAAGAAAACTGACCAAGAACAAGAAGGGTTCCTTACCAGTATCATGGCAAAAATTACGTTTGTTGTATGGGAGTACCCAATTAAATTTAAATGAAATAAATATTTAATTGTTTTATTTCAATTTAATTATTTATTTTAAAGTGAATATATAATTAAATATTCGGTGAATATTTCAAGCGTCTACTAGTTATTGTTATCAATATCGAGCAAAAACGAGCCATAATATCACATTTGTTGTATGGGACCGCCTTAAATATTTATTTAATTCGGATTTTTAGTATTTGTTGTTATAGCGGCCACAGAAATACATCATCTTTGTAAATTTTACTATCACGGTTCATGAGATACAGCTTGGGATAGACCGACGGAGAGACAGACAGATTGGAAAGCAGAGTCTTAGTAATAGGGTCCCGTTTTATCCTTTGAGTACGGAACCCTAATAACATGAATTTTATAGATGAATAATAAGTCTTCATTGACTGGAGTATTCTACGGTTAGCTAGCCCGGAAGCAGTAGAGTAATCATACGCGGAAATTAATATGGACGTGGAACGCGAAATTTGTTTACACCAACGACGTGGCGAATATGAACTTTCATTTTAAGTTTTAATATATCAAACTTTACAATAGTTATAAATCTGAGAATTAGTATGACTACAATAGTGATATCATGAATTATAGAGTCATGGAAAAGTTTTTTAGAAAACAAAATCCCCCAATGAGTGCTCTTTTGGCCGCTCTGCGCCCTCTTATTTATTACATTTACTCGGCAAATATAGTTAGTCTTGTGGTCAACTATGGTTGTTATTTATTACTCGCACTCATTCATACTAACACACTCACACACAAACGCATACGCACACACACGCACACAAACACATAACACTTACACTCACGCACTCATAATAATAGCACCTTCAATACTAATTTTAATTATTTCTTTCTTGTCTCATGTTTCATTGTAAATTCATTCCGAGCTCCAAGATACAGGCTTAGCCTAGTTTGGAGCTCGCTGGACATCTATGGTGTGATTTGTGTGTGTATATTATTGAGAATAAATTTATTCTTATTCTTAAGAGGTCATTGTCGCCTTTCAGTTTGGGATTGTCGATAGTTCATATAACTCTGCGCTGCTCTCTCTCTCTCTCTCTCTCTTGCTGTGCATGCTCTTATAATACCAGTATTAGCAGTGACTCCTACAGATTAATGTTCGTGGTTTGGACACATTATTTAGTTTAAAATGAATTTTAAATCAAATAAATACGAATCAAATAAACTTTGCCTGAGCGCGCTACATTTACTTTTATGTACTTTTTCTAGCACCCGCCTTTTTCTGAGTAAATCAAAGTATTTTAGGTTGAAGTACCTACAAAATAACTAGTCCATACGATATGTAGATGTCATAGACGTGAAATTCACGTGAAAATGTGTTTGCTACCGTAATTGGATATCCTGTGAATGATTGAACTCTGTTTCGTTTCAATCGTTTCGTTCCGTTCGTTTTTACTACGAAAATCGTACTCAAAGACGTACTAACCGATTCAACATTCATAATTGCATTAAAATTAAGGAAAAGTGAAAAAACTTTCAGTCTCAGTCGAGACACGAACTCGTGACTGGAATACACCCATCGCTCTAACTGAGCTACCAAGACTTACCCGCTAGGTGCGAATTCTTCCACTAAGTGTATCCTTCATATGCAATATTCCTTTTATTTTTTAGTATTGTGATTTCATTGGCAAACGTTTCTGCTTATTAAACTATTAATTGCGACTATTATCAGTAAAAGGTACCGACAAAGCGCTAATGCTATAAAATTAATTTACGAATTACTTATCAACAACCGACAAAGTGGTGAATGATGTATCATTGCAGCTATGTTTTGGCCAGATATCGAGTAGGTACCTAGGTAAAGTAGGTAAATATCTTATTAAGAACTGGATACCAACGCACGGGAGGAGACGCGCGGGCGGCGTGCAGCGCGCGACGTCACCGCGGCGGAGCGCGGCGCAGCGGAGCGCAGCGCGGCGGACTGCGGGCGACCCGCGAACGACACTCGGCTTCACCTACTCCACTCCACCGTCAACGGACGATACCGACATTTTTTTTCTTTTCTGTTTGGCCGGGTTCAAAGCTGTAATTAAGGTGGAATAAACCAGCCTATTTTACGTATAATACAGTCCTCTTTTGATTTCTACGTCCCATTAGGACCCTAACAATCTTGAAACAAAGTACAGTTGCGCTGATTTCGTTTTTGTTATTTTTACTACGTTGTTTACAACACTCTAAGCTAAAGCATGAAACTTGAGATTGTATACAGTGAAAAATACTTCAGTACAAACTCAACTGAAGCATTTCAAGATCGTCAAACTTTGTCCGATAAACAAAACAGCGATTTATCAAAATACTCTAACATAAGACTTGTACGAAATCGTAAAAATGCGTGGATTCCGACTGGCAGCGCATTCAGGTGTTGGAACTTGGAATAGGTATGCCTAATTGAAGAATAGTAGATTACGTAACGAGGCCTGTAAAGTAAGAAAAGTCTCAGATTTCGTGTAATTGTCGTCCAAAGCGAAGCTCAGGTTGACAAACATGTGATCTGAGGCTTTCTTATTTACTGGCCAAGGTCTGTATACCATGTTTCTGCTCGACACAGTCGGAAAGCGGCGAATTTATTTGTCGTGGCGGCCTGGAATTAGCTGCTAGCCGGCCGGATGACAGAAATAATAGATTACGTACCAGCCTGCCAAGCCTGTCGAGTAAGAAATATCTCAGATCTTGTGTAATTGTCGTCCGATATGTGATCTGAGGCTTTCTTTTTTACAGGCCAAAGTCTGTACACCATTTTTATGCTCGACACAGTCGGCAAGCGGCGAGTTTATTTAGCGTAGTGGCCTGCAATTGCCTGTTTGCCGGCCGGAGAGCAGAAATGAGTATGAGTGAGTTACTCGAAGAAATTAATCGGTCACAATGTCGTTTTTATTTATGTTACGTATTTGTATGTAATGTATGTTTGATCGACGATAACTCGAGTATCGGTTGGTTGCCGAGATGTAGGAGTCGCTAGTTCAATTTCAGGGCAGACCATTAGCTACCTGAAGCAGATGCGAAAGTGAAGAAGCATAAACTATATGGAATGGAAATAATATAACATTATTAGTTGTTACATTGCTGGCCATATACTATCTACCGGATTTGTCGCTAAATGTATGGTAAATTTTGTCTGGCGGATACCAGGCGGACATAACCACTATGGACATCTGAAGGATTGCACGAACGTATATGAATGGAAAATAGCCTAGCGGTGGAGGCTTCTAAAACGAAGGTCGCTAGCCCCTCTTTAAACGGGGTTTTTATCTCGTTTGTAGTGTTTTTCTTAACAAAAATCCCACTTTTCAAGGTCGGTTAAATAGGTATGTAAATCGTTTTACTAAAGTTGGCTCAGTAGATCACTGCCATGGACCATACAATACAAACCTACACACAATACCGTTCCCCACGTAACCCTTTCCTTAGGTACCTAAAAAAAACTTTTTTGGCAGTAACTTGTAAACGTGAATACGCTCCCGGTGTTCGATCGATGAAATATGGAAGAAGTTTAGAAGTTGCTAAGATACAGAACAATGTGGGTCGTTACGAATTCGGTGCAGTTTCGATTCGGCGCTGAAAAATTGAATGTATCTAAATGTAATCAAAGTAGAACAGTGTAAAGTAGTGTACAGTGTACTGTTGAGATGTAGTCCAATTTTTATGTTTCCTAAGAACATCGGTAAGCGACGCTCTTATGGATTTTCTATAATATTATAACACATATGATGTTTTAGGGTGCCGTAGCCATAATGGCAAAAACGGAACCCTTATAGTTTCGTCCAGTCCGCCGTCTGTCTGTCCGTATGTCACAGCGAGTTTATTCAAACTTTTGAACGAGAGATCCAAAAAAAGAGAAAATTCAGGAAGATAGGATATAATATGAACTTAAATTCGTATAGTCGTTAACATCCACGTCAACGCACTGTCAGTGCTCTTCTCCATCTTGTTTGACTTGTGCGTGGAAGCGACCCTAAATTGCTAGAAATCTATGGTAGAGACCCTAAATTGCTAGAGATTTCGAAGGAAGGATGGATCTACTCTCTAGTAGATACATATATCTACAAACGCCTTGATATTTAAATATACGGTGAATCGCTATTATAGCTCATCGGGAAGAACCCCGACAACTACAAGCAGATCATAGATCATATTTCAACCCTAACAAGTTAGAGGTTGTTCCGAACTTTGTACTTTCTTTGGCATTAAGCGTCTTGTCGGTATTATCTTAAAGTTTGGGAAACGCTAGTTTCTTGAAGTTTGGCTCGGTTATTCAATGTTCACTACTTAGAATGGCGTTTATACAATAAATAAGAAGTGACTAAGATCATCATCATAATTAAGCCAACAGACGTCCACATAGGCCTCCCCCAAAGATCGCCAGGATGACCTGCCCTGTGCTACTTGCTTCCAATAGGTTCCCGCGAACTTGACCAGGTCATCGGAACACCCTGTGGGAGGTCTGCCCACACTGCGTCTTCCTGTACGTGGTGGCCACTCGAGTAGTTTTTGGCTACATTGGCCATTCGACCTAGCAATGTGCCCAGCCCACTGCACTTAAGTCTAACAATTTTGAGAGCAATGTCTGTGACTAACGCTATAAAGGAATCTATATAATTTTTAACACTTGAAATTAACTTTGGAGTATTTATTGGAAAATAAACTAAACTAAAACATATTACAACACAAATTTAAATCTAGAAGTATAACTAAACTAAAAACTAAAATAAAACTAGATAAAAACTAAAATAAAACTAAATAAAAACTAAAATAAATCTAAAACAGGCCCCTGCGGCATGGTACCGAGGACGCTGGCAACATTTCCTCGCTGGATTGCTAGACTAATCCGTTGAGCGAGGAAGCTGCCAGCTCTTGGGTCTCCAATTATAATTAAAATATAATTAATATCTATATAATTAAAACATTTATTTCCCTTCAAAAATTTTCTTCTGGAGACCATCTCACACAGATCGACCTAATCCCAAACTAAGCAAAGCTTATACTATGGTTACTAGGCGACGATATACATACTTATATAGATAAATACATACATAATAATAAATACATAGAATACGTCCATAACTCAGAAATACTTTATTTATTTATTTTATTTATTTATTTATTTATTCAATAAGTTAACACGACATTACAGCATACGCCAATGCGTCATGAAACTAAGACTAATACAAACATATAAACAAATGTACACATCGTCATGAAAAACAAATTTTAAAACATAATAAACACTTAAAATATTCGTGATAAACACACAAATAAATGCCATTACCAGGATTCGAACGCGGGATCTCCAGCTTCGCAGGCTGGGTCACTACCAACTAGGCTAGGGAAACCGTAGGGAGGAGGATAATCAAAAAAGTTACAAAATAATTGCATTAGAACCCTTCCTAATTTATTTATTTCGTCGTACGGCGGAATTATACATTGTAGGCAGTTTAATTATAAGTTATATCAAAACAAAATTACGCATAACACACATATTTTTAGTTACTATGAGTGACATGTTTCGGACATCCTATGATGCCATTATCAAGCGCCGAATACCGCGCGACGACGCAAGCGGACGTACTAAAGGACGAGTATTTCGCTTCGCCGCCCGAACTGCTCTGGACGACAAAACGGGGTCAGGGTTATCTCGATGTCTTGAAAACTTATAACGACTCTGATATACGTGCCCATTGCTCTGCCAATTGAGTTACTGTAACACACGGTGTCCCTGAATTTCTCCACCATATCCTTAGTATGCGCCTTAAGGGCGCGCTTAACAACATCTACCGTAAGAACTCTACCGTTCGCAGACTTTTCTGCTTTAATAATTTATGTGCTGGATTATTTTATAAAATCCTAATACAATATAACATTCACTATCGGCGCTAAGTGGCTTCCAGTAACAAAATAAAGAAGCTCTCAAGTAAAACCTAGAATATTCTATTACTAATAAGATTACCTTTATTGAGTCTGAGTGTACCGACACTCTAAATAAAAGCTGAAAATTCACTCAAGTACAAAAAACTCTCACACTAGTCCCCTGTCAATCGACAAAGCCAATTAAACCTTACAGGTACTGCATAAGGTTTAGTTTCCTTTACACTTTTTCAAACAGGGGGTCAAAAACATGCTTAATTGTCTTAAGTGAGGTTTAAAATTAAAAACCTTTTGTATTGCCATTCGCTCACACCTTTTGTTTAAAACGAAAGGGGCAAACAATGCACAACCCTATTATAAAACCAACTTATTCATGCGGCTAGATTTTTAAGTTTGAATCTTATTGCGATACAAGTAAGGTGTGCTATTGTTTTCAGCGCTCGCAAATATGTTTGTATTTATTTGATTGTAAACTAGTGGTTGGTATGCAAAAAAGAGGGGTTCATGGTTAGGGGTGTGGTTTTTTGTTCATGATGAAATAAAGGTGTCGAATTGATTTTGGAGATTAGATTGTGTGCCGGTGTTTTAAAAGAAAGGGAGCCACTTATATCCTTTAGGCAGCTTTTTTGGTTCGTTTTAAGTGTTTTAGTGTTTTACGGAAGCTATATGTGTTTTAAAGTTGTTTTGAGGTCTGGAGAGTTTTGTTTATATTGGATTTTAATTGACCGAAGCGAAGCAAGCGAAGAGTCCCTGTTTCAGCTTGAGCATGCTTTAGTGTCCAGCTGTCTGTCCATTTGTTCTCAACAGGTCGCATCATCAACCAATCCTTAAATTGTGTATGCAAGTTTGTTAATTAGGTACATTTTTTAATCAATTCATTTTTGGAAATTTTCAAATAGGCAGGAATTCGCACAAAAGTCCTAAGCGCCATAGAATCCAAAGGTGCCAATTCCCACCAGTTACTCTGTCTTAAAGTTTGCAAAAACAGACTCGTGAGGTCTAGAGCTCGCAGAGACATAAGTAACTTTTTCTACTCCAGCACTTCTATCTGTCAATTAAGTGACTCACAGCGATATTAAAAAGTATACCTACATTATAACGTTGTCTATGGTATTCCATAAGAACACTGCTAAACGATGCTCCTATGGATTTTCATACAGTATATGAGCACAGTTTTTTTTTATGGGCATATACATCTTCAACATTCTGCCACCTTTCAAAATTTTGCTTTTTTCGCTATTTTAGCTGTCTTAGATAAACTAGCGTATGCAAGAGCTCATACCTAATTGGTTCTCAAGTTTTGAAAACCCTTATTATATCTCTGTTGCATAAACTACTGTTAAGTAATAGTTATAGTTTAATATAAGTGCGTACTGCGTAGTGTAGAGGCTTAGTTTTAGATAAATAATAAATAAATAAATATTACAGGACATTCTTACATAAATTGACTAAGTCCCGCAGAAAGGTCAATAAGGCTTGTGTTACGGGTACTCAGACGAACGAGATATATAATATACAAATACATAGAAAACATCCATGACTCAGAAACAAATATCTGTGTTCATCACACAAATAAAATGCCCTTACCGGGATTCGAACCCAGGACCATCGGCTTAGCAGTCAGGGTCACTACCAACTACGCCAACCGATCGTCAAGCCAAGATAAATAAACGTATGGTTTATAAATTTTATAATTATCTATTTGCAGGTTTTAATTGCGTTGGTTTTGAGTTTAAGTAAGGATGATTGGCTAAATAACTGTTAAATGACATTGTTTACCGCAGCCGCAGTGCAAATAATTTATTGGTTTTGATTATAATTATCAATACTTGTGTTATGTATCAAATGGGATGAAATGTATGTGGTATATAAAGTGTTTAAGTGGAACATGACACAGCCAACCTAAGAGAGATCCTTTTTTTAACAACTTCCGAAAAATTAATCTTTTCTGGCTTTTTTTGTCGGAATACTTTGTGTATGTTTTTAAATGTATGTTCACCGATTCTATTTGAGTATTTTTTTACCAAATTTCTTCGGTCCTAAAGGATACTGATCTGATGTTGGGCTTCATGATGAATTAAGGGTACTTACTCCTTAAATTTCAAAGGCACATGTACGGCGATTTTGGTATTTTCTCAAGTACTTACCTAACTTAAACATTTTCATCCCAAAACTATCTATTTGGTAAAACTATCCAAAAAACTTTTAAGCATACTCGTAAAAGGAAACCGACTTCAAAAGACTCCAAAAAGGGAAAAATAAATTCCTCCTTTTTTTTGTATGCGCTACCAACTGATTTGTGACTTCAGTCTCGCGTTTAACAGATAGAAGACAGAAAAATATTTATTACTGTAAATTCAAAAACTATTTAAGATTTTATTTACCTACGTCCGGATGAATAAAATGCAGAATTTTTTAATATAATTATCTCATTCGAGTGTAATTTAAAAAAATCTGGCTATTCGGTTTATTTTCATATTTTTTTTCACAAAATCGCACCGTTTCTGAATTAAAACAGTTTGACAAGAACAACATGTTTTTATTGCAAATATGCGTAAATTATGTAACAACGGCAAGCGAATGATGATGATGATGCGTACATTATGTCACAGATCACTTTTTTGATCCATAGCGGGGGTCGGGGAAAAGAACTTCCCATGGCTTCGGGATTGGACTCGGTACTACCCATGGCCCTGGTCTTGGTAGTGGGAGAGTTGGAATGCATCCTCCAGGACCAAAAGCAGCAGTCGGCTTGTTCGGCATTTCTGAAACAAGTATAATTATCTATAAATCATCATCTACAAATACAGGCTGTAACAAAACTCCCGAACGATACTTTAACAGCTGATTAGGTCAATGACCCTGAGTGCGATACGAGTTTATTTTTTCACTTAGTTTTTAGTTTTTAGTTCATTTATTTCACGAAGAAAATTATATATACAATTTAGTGTTAATGTCAAAGTATACAAATTATTATGAAGATAGGTGCATTTTCGATCAGCCATACAAAGTGTAGTTTTTTTTTGCAATGCACTGAGGGTCGTTGACTTTATCAGCTTTTGAAGTATCGTTCATGAATTTTGTTACATCCTGTATAAATATCAGTCATCTTCTTAACCATGTAAAAACAAGTGGTGTAAAGAGCTCGAAACGTAGGGTCATGGTAATAACAAACGCGATTATTCCGTTCTAAAGTGCATAATTTAAATGAATAACATCGCGGAAACAGAAGACAATATTAAGTATAAATCATTCTTAATCTAAACTAAGAGTAAATTAAAAAACTAATAAAATACATAGGCCTTAACATATCATAGCCTGGCATAGGCTAGTCCCCCAAATATGTGATTGTTTTTAGTAAACGCTAATTTTCGACTTTGATGCTTGAAATCAAAGATAACAATCACCTGAGAATTTCTCCATTCAGTCAATTTTGGTACATCGAACAACACTTGTTCTATTATTAGTATACGGCCCACTTTCACTACCCAGGGCTAGCCACTAACCCGAAGTTAAGCAGTCAAATACCATACAATAAAGCGCTTAGCTCCGGGTTATGTGGTTAACCGCAGGCAAATGGCCATAAGAAATACAAATAGTTACTCACTGTGACTTTGTCTGGAATTGCAGTAAAAAAGGACTGTATCGAATCCTCGCTGGCTTTGTACTGTTCTCTTACTCGAAATCAGACATTTATATGCACCAATGGTGACGTCTCTACTTTCGTCTCGTCTGACTAATTCGTTATTTGTCTTTAACCCCCAATATAATTTGACTTTGTGGTGTGTAGAAACTGTGTGTTTTCAGAGACCATGTTTATACTGGTTAATCACAGTATTGTTTAAAGTAGGGGGAACTCCCCTTACAATATGTGGGGGTTTCGGACTAAAATACTTTATTTTGAGATTAATTGATTAAAGTATTAGGTGATTCGCCCCGAACTCATGATCCGTAGGTATATCTTTGCAACCCCTTGACTGATTTGGATCATATTCGAACATAAAAAATATATTTATCTAGTCTAACCACCTGTCAACGACGATCCGATCAACGATACTCGAGTTATCGTCGAACAAACATACATACATACATACATACATACAAATATGCAGGCATACAAACGACGGACTGACCAAGTAGACTGGGAGAACTCGCTTCGCTCGCTCGTTCGATAAACCTACAAATTGACTTAGACTCACTTGCACCAACCAGGGTTAGGGGCTAACCCGGAGTTAAGCTTTGAAATTCCATAGAAAAACACGCTAAACTCCGGGTTATGTGGTTAACCCTGGATGGTGCAAGTGACCCATAGGGAATAAGACGAGTAATAATAATTAGACTTTAATATGGCAACATTTTCACCATATACCGCGGGTTTTTCCCGACTCATTTGTTTTGCTCGCTATCTCTTATCGCTTATTATTTATATTTCTCTTTATCATAAGAATAGAATTATATGACTCATACTACGTCAACTTTTATATGTTTTGCCTTTAAGGGGCTTCACGCGGAAATCGACTTTTTTTTACGAGCTTTGACGCGATATTCCACCACGAATACTATATTCCGCCGGATTTCGAAAAAAAAAGTTAATTATTGATGATTTTTTAAAACATGGTCTAAAAAAAAGCACAATTTTCGATATTCTGAAGAAGTGTATGCTGTTATATGAGTATACGTAAAAAAAAAACTGTTTATTGCATTGAAAAAAACAACGTAAGCCATACAATTAAACTTAGTTATAATCTTTACATTTTAAGATTATATTACTAAGTGCTTATATTGAGGAATTTAATCCCCTCTACTAGAACTACTAACTATTATTTCTGTAATATATTTAAACTTTTTCCATCCTTAAATTAATCAGTGCTTTGCATGTGAAATCTACATACCTAAAAGTGATTTTAAATTTAAACATATTGGTACAAAAGTTGTGTAAAGAAAAAAAGGGCGCTGGGGTTAGTGTATTAAGCTATAAAAAATACTCGAAAATTGAGTGATACAGATCGAAGGTCATTGCGACCAGGAACAGCTTTAAATAGATAAAGATAAATACGGTGGGACTCGCACTTGGCGATTTACATAAACCCAAAGGCTAAAATACCGAATTTCCTGTAATTTCTTCATAAACTCTCCGATCGCCACGTTTCCAACCAACATTGAAATTGTGTGGTCCCATTAAGGATAATTTGCATTTTAAATTAAAAATTAAACCCCTGCCGCCGGACGATTGATAAAATTAATTCAATTAAATTAAACTTAAAATGAGATTTTTTGAGGACCAGTAATAAATCATTTGATACCAAAAAGGCTTAAACAAATTAACCATCTCCCAATCTGTTCTTTATTCCTACAATAATACAGTTTATATTTGTTTGTATTACGGTTGACATGAAATATTTTTACTGATTCGGCCAAATTATGCCCGCTGATGGATTTTTGATACGCGTATGTAAATCATTTGTTTTCATTATAATAATGGATGCGGGGTGTCTGTACAGTCACCTGCAATAGTATTTTCATCACACTTGTTTGTAAATGGTGATATTGTATGCAAGCATACTTAGACTTAATGAGCTGTGTAAGCTGTATTACGCCCGTGGCCGTAATGGATTTTCAATGGAGGACCACGTGGGTCGCGCCACGCGTTCGCCGCTTGTAGCCGCTTGTAGCCGCCGCTCACCGCGGAGTACTGTGAGTTGCTTAGGAAGTTTATTTATTTCCTCGCAAATGTTATGAAAAACATTGTATGTATCACGGGTGGTACAAGAATTGCGAACTCGTGTTAGTTGATAATTCCTTATTTACCGCCCTTAATACACAATGATAAATAAATAAATAAATACAGCATGCACTAAGCCGTGACGAGTGGCGGAGCAGAGGGGAGGCCTTTGCCCAGCAGTGGGACACAACTTAGTAGGCTATTAATAAATAATAAATAAATACACAATGTACTATTTCCACTATGAAGGCCGCGAATTTTGTGGCTGTACAAACAAGATTAATTAAAAGAATGCAGCCGCAGGATATTCGAAGCGACGCGTGACCAGAGGGCTGGGTCATATCTGGCACAGCGGATCAGCGTTGCCATATTACAACGTGGCAATGCTGCCAGGATTCTGGGCACACTACCACTAGGCAGCGATTTGGGGCAATTTTATTTATTTATAGGTAAGTATGTAGTTTATTTCTACTTTGAATTTTAGTTTTTAATTTTTTTTAGGTAAGTTTTATTTTAAGGTCTTTATTTTAATTTGTTTTTATTTAAATTAATAAATCTTCAGATTGATGCAGATATTTTTGCGGCCTTCAGCGAAAGATACAATTCCAGTTGGTATTATTATAGTAAAATACTTTATTGTTGGGTAAATATTTGATTTTTGTAAGTTGTGTGTTGAGCCACATAAGCTAAATACCGGGTTCGATTCCCGGTTCCGATGGAGTTGGGTTTTTGAAATATGTCATCTGTTTTAGTTTATAAAATACTTTGTACTTACAAACATCATTGAAAATTAGCTGTTACCGCATAATGATATCGAGATTTAGGTATTGATTTTTTATCGTTCTTTTTATGTAAATAACTTTTTATTTTCAAAATATATACAGTAAGTGTAACTTTATCTACCTACCTTTACCTACCTTGAATCTAAAATACGTCCTTAAGGCATTCTACCTAGGATGCTGGCGGCATTTCCTCGTTGTATCGCCATGCTGATACGTTGTGCGAGGAAGCCACCAGCTCTTCTGTCACCAGTAACATCAACCAGACGTTTCGCGATTTCTACAAAAAGCTTGCGTTACTTTGATTACCTACTTCATTATATTATCTACTTGCTTTGCAACGATTTTCAGATTTTATAAGTTTCACATTTCTATCTGTTTGAGTCAGACTTATACCACGAACACACTTGCATATTGGAGTTGTCACTCCAGAGGGTTTCTTGTCAATGCCAATTTCGATGTTCATGGGAGGCGTGCTGTTTTCAAGTTGTATTACTTACTTAGTCCATACAACAGGGCAACACGGCCAGCCTTCTAGGAACCATACATAGTTCGGAATACCTGGGCCCTTACCATGACGTCTTAACTCGATTCATTTTAGGTTCAGTTTAGGCTCAGTTGTATGGAAGCGACTCAGTTTTAGGTCGTCAACTGAATCGCGTTAAGACGTTATGGCAAGGACCCTTGGCCTTATTTATTTGTAGGTAGTGTTTTTACTGATAATGTTTTTGCTTATTTGTTTGTGGTGTGATAAATATATTTAGTCAAGTATGGGTAAAGCAATAGTAATGAAAATAATTATTCGAAATATGTATATGTACTCGTACACCCAGTATTTAAGCTATAAATATAAAGTACCTATTTGCGTAGCCAAGATGCCAATCGCTAACGCTCAGTGGCGAACGAAACGCAACTGTCATTGCCATACTAATAAGGTGGAGAGATAGAGAGAGATAACTATGGTACGTTGCAGAGCGTGAGCGATTGGCATCTTGGCTAAGCAGGCTGGTAAAGTGATACCTGGGCGCCCGAGCTTCGAACGCCTTTTTCCATAGATGAGCTTCTGGATTGATTTATCGTCCCCAAAAACTCTGATATACTAATTTTCGTTTAAATCGTTAGAGCCGTTTCTTAGATTACCGAAACATGTAGGTATAATACTTAGATATTAAAAAAAAATCTCATTACTTACAAAACCATTTTCCTTATAGAAATAATGCCTTTTTAATTAAGCACAACATATGAAATCATCAATCACAAACATTTGTATAAAAATGTCCTATGTTACTCATAAAGATAACGACTTACGTCTTTTTAAAATGACATACCAGTGGACAATTATATTACACCCTACGGATGAACCCCTTTACCACTTTGAAAAAAGGGTTTTATTCCTTCCTTTGTCTGTTTCTACGAGGCAATTACATTAACAGTAGCTATGACGAATTGTTCAGCTATGCCAGCTATTGAAATACCTTTCAAGTGGCTGATGCCCTGCTAAATGAGACGACAATGGCAACTTGAAGTCATTCATCAGTATTTCGCGCTTCAACCCGATACAAGACGACAAAATATCCATTGGATGTAACATCCTTACAAGTTTCCAATGCGTATTTTTTGTTTTTTAACCCGGTTTTTGCGGATGTGCATGTTTACCTTAAGGGCTTAAGTTAAGGCAATTTGACATTATTAAAGAGCCTACGGCTATTTCTGTACACGTGTGAGAAATGTGGGTCCTATTAGTGGTTGTTCAATCAACGTCATCTACTACCTACCATCGAGAACACGTTAACTGACCATAAAATATAGCCGTTTCTTATTGTGACGGCTTAAGGTCTATTCTCAGTTAAGGGTTGTGTTGGGTTGCTGGTTGTACTCTGTCTCAGTACTTTTAATGGCAGAGAGTCCGATGGAATTAAAGTGACAGTGACAGGGCTTATAAATAATGTACTTTTTTGTTTACTAATAAGTACATTACATAATATTTTCTTCTATTACCGCGTAATAACTTCTATGCCACATACATTACATAATACATACATATTTACGTATTTAAATGACATAAGTTCTATATCAATTTTGTACTCCTTTTTGTGCTTTACTGTTTTTTTACCCACAAGTACTTCACTTTTGACTTTTTTTTAATTGAATCGCATGGCTTTTATTCTTGTCAGTCATTAATTTTACAGTGTAAGATTTAACTTCTGCATCCATTTGATTACGTCTGTATCGAGGGTAAACAACTGCTGGATGGCCGTCGTATTTGTGATGTGCACAGTGACTAATTATATGCGCCACGTCCTGCTCTGCGGCAGGCAGCCAAGCCAGTTCTTAGCATATTTAGCTGATACCATTATTTTTTGGGCAATAGAAAGCCAGGTGGTTTCACTATAGGTTTGGGGGTGATACCCATGCTTTCAGGGGTCTGTCTCTCCATTTCTTTCCCACATCTAATACGTGTGTCTGCCATCTCAAATTCTCCCTCAATTACTCAAAGGTTAACTGGAAGAGATCCCTTAAAGGGATAAGTTTACTTTTGTACAAACTTTGTATTTCTTTTTTATCCAGTTTTTGTTTATCTTGTATTTGTACAATAAAGTGTTCTACTACTACTACTAATTTTAAAGTTTTTTTTATATATAATTTAACTTACATAAACTTAAATAACAGGAAAATAATTAATAAAAATAAGCTTAAATAAAGATAAAATACAACTCTTTAAATATAATATAATTATGTAGTATAATAATAATAAATTTATTTATTAGGATAACATCAGTATGATTTAGGAGTGAATGACTTCTTTACTCATCGTACTATTTAAAACTGTATGATGATGGAGTAAGAATCGTCACCCATCTAATGAAAGAAACATACTGTGTGATAGTGTGAGCATGACCACTGCGTGTTTAGTGTTGGTGGTACCACCCTACTTAAAAAACAGACTATGAAATGAAACTTAGCCTCCAGGTTGGCAACTACCAACGCTAACAATGTTCAATATAGTAATTTTCACCTTTGTTTCAGTGCGTCCCCTCTGGGTCCGTCTACAAGGCGGCAAGCGCCCTCTAGTGGCTGGGCAGAAGACGGAGCTGGTCTGCCAAGCCGTCGGCGCTAGGCCCAAGCCGTCCATAACCTGGTGGAGAGGCGGCACCAAGCTAAAGACTGTTAGAGAGACCGTAAGTACCATTTAGTTCATCACCATATTTGCTTTGAGTTTAATACGGTAAAGCGGCAAGTGCCCTCTAGTGGCTGGACATCAGACCGAGCTGGTTTGCTAAGGTCTGGGTGCCAAGCCCAAATCTTCAATAATCTGATAGAGAGGCGGCATCAAGCTTACTGTTAAAGAAACCGTAAGTAGGTACCATGTTTTAGTTCATTTAGCTTTGATAACCTTTACATTGAGTTTCGACTTTCGAACGTCTATCTTGGTGGCCCAGTAGTAAAAACGTGCGACTTTCAATTCGAAGGTTGCGGGTTCACAGCCCGGCTCGTACCATTGAGTTTTTCGTAAGTTATGTCCGAACTATCATCAGATATTTACCAACAGCTTTTCGGTGAAGGAAACATCGTGAGGAAATCGGATTAATGCTAATAAGGCCTAGGTTACCCTCTGGGTGGGATTGGATTGGCAGTCGCTTTCGTTAAATTAGCGCCTACGCTAAATCTTTGGATTAGTTTCCAAAGCGGAACCTAGCCTGAGCCGTGGGATAAGCCGTGAAAACGCTCTAGGAAGAAGGAGACATTGAGTTTACCACAGCGAGGCAAATTAAATATAGAAATACCCACTCACAAAGACAAATTCAGCACATGCACATTTCATTCTCGACCTCCACCAATTAACAGCTGCCAGATACCTGAACTTACTAATAAGGATAGTACCTATTACAAATCAACGTGTAAGAGAAAAATAATCGCCATCTGAAAATATACGATATCGAATAAAAGTCCAGAGGATACATATTAATTAATGCATTCATCAATTCCATCAATACTTGCAATCACTCCGATTATACGAAAACACAATAATGTAATGTCCCTCCCAATCCTTTACAATATCCTTTCATACAATTTAAATTGCCCCGGCTAATTGAAATAATGATACTCCATAAAGAGCACTTATATTAAGCGGAAGCCAGGTTTCTGAACGAAATTGAACTTTATTGCTATGTAATTAAGTGCTGGAATAATTTTCGTATTTTGGTTCATTAAAGGTAATTATGAGTGTAGTTTTATACGGTTTAATGCGATCGTATTGGTGTTTTTGAGTTGAAAATTAAGAGGTTTTTCACTTCACGCGCTTGGAAACGCGCTCTTTATTAGCCGGCCATGTACGGACAATTGGACAATCCGTCGGATCTCCATAGTGGGTATGTCCACCAGGCATGCGCCAGACAAATTTCATTTTTTTTTATTGATAGATCCGGCAGATATGCACACACAAACATAATTATATGGCCAGTCATTCTTGGAAAAAAGTATCCGTTTTTGCCCGGAAACAACAAACAAAAACGCCCAAGTACATTTCTTTTGTTCTTAAAATGAAAACAAAGAAATATATGAAAATATGTCTTACTATTTAAAGTTGATTGTAAATAATCATCTGTTAACATATTACTAGTATTATAGCGATTAAATAGAACATGCTCTCAGACGTAAACTAGACTTTGACAAGATCTAATCAGGCAGGCGAACACCGACTCTCTCTTAATGCCACAGTAACGATAAAACAGTAAGCACACGACAAAGTTTTGTAATAATAATCATCATAAACTTTAGAGTTATTCTCTTACCGGTGAATTATCTTACAGCTCTCTCTGTCCTGCGCCAGCACCTTGCCCTTTCTTTTTGACTTCTATTTATTCCGTCAGATCAGTCAGATGGCAGTCGCTTTCGTAAAACGCCAAATCTTGGGATTACTTGCAAACAAAATGGAGCCCAAGCTCCCTGAGCCATGGCAAAAGCCGTGAAAACGCTGGGACGAAATAAATCGTGGTCTTTCCGACAATCTATACGACATTTTTTTTTATTGATTGATAATAAAGGGACGTACCACACACATTATAATGATTATATGAATAAAGACAAGGAAACAGTACAATAGTTAAAAACGTGACCCCTATTTTTAATTGAACGAAACACGTGGTGCAGTCTATTATAAATATTTTTTATAGAACTAAACGAAGCTAACGTTTAAAAGGTCGTAACTACTCAATAAACATTAAGAAATATTACGTTCTGTATTAGCTTAGGCAGGTATAGGGGATAATAACCACAATGAGCGTTGATAATGGGAATTAATATTAATACGCCTATGCGCCTTGTTTATTTGTTATATACGCCTAATAAAGAATTAATATACGCCTTGTTTATAATATTTTTTATATAAGGTTTATTATTAAGGTTTTATATTAGGTATAATATATAAGGTTTTTAATATTTAATTTATTTATTGTGGAGAAAGTAGAGTGGCGTTATTCATAAATGCAGATCATACAGTTTAGCTAAATGATTATTTGGCCTTATTTGTCACTAATACAAATAAACTAATACCTACTGTTAACTTTTTTATTAATAAGGTATCGATATTTTTGTTGCAAGAGTCAAAGTCAAAAATGAAAATGTATAAATGGAACTGAGTCATGCAGTGATAGTGACGCCATCTAGCATCAGCCCGAATTTTGGAGTTGTGCTGTACTTTGCCTCCTTTTATTAACACGATTCTTAAGAAGTTTTGTTTTCATGTCGCACTTTTAGTGTAATTTTCGGTAAATTTCGTATTCTTTATTACCATAAAAGTGAGTTTTTTGGAGCGTGTTGATGGCCCAGCAGTAAGAGCGTGCGACTTTTAATCCGAAGGTCTCGGGTTCAAACTCGGCTCGTACCAATGAGTTTTTCGAAATATATAATTTGATATTTATCAACCGTTTTTCGGTAAAGGAAAACATTGTGGGGAAATTCCAAATAAGGCCTACTTTAACCTCTTAGAATATACTCTTCATTACCTTTATATTTGTTGTTTCGTTATACTCACTGTGTGTGTGACGAAAAAATTGTCTTTACCTTATCTTATCTTACTTGTCATTTCGTACGCAAATGTGACACACAGGCAAGACTTTATTCGTGTTTGTGGTTTTGTCAGATCTTGAATTGAATCGAATTTAACCACATTTACTTACTGTTGAAGTTTATACTGCGCCCTATCAGCACGCATCAATATAATGGTTAACTATTGTGCTGTCCGCATTGTAGGCACTATTAAGGGCAATTACACGATCCGACCAATTGTGCAAACAAATGCCTGTTCTGCGTCCAATCTGGACACATGAGACGTCTGTACCTCGTGCCTAATTTTGCCTCCGCCGGCTACGTTGTCTACCTGGAATTTGTAATAGTAATATGCGACTATAAATAATGAAGGGCATTACAACACGTGTGTTTTGATGCCTATTTATGAATATTTAGTTGTATACACTACTTTATCTACACAGATTTCGAATCTAGAATAGACACCCAATTGAATTTGACATCAAATTCCATACTGAAAAACTCTTAACTCCGAGTCAGTTGGGCACCCCGGTTGGTGCTATGGGTTTTCCATGAAACAGAGTTGTATTACATGAAATCCTTTTTCGTTAAGATATGTGACGATTGAAAAACATGCGTATGCGTAGGTACCAAATTACTAAGAACCTGGGTCTTATCGGTGGGGTTATCGCCAATTTATTGTGTTTGCCGCTATTATTTTCAGCTTCTGGTTTTAATTTGAAAGGTATTTATATATTATGTAGCCAGTTTATGAATTATTTCATTCATAAATTGCCCATGCACTTTTGAATGCGTGTGTACATATAAAGGTAGTCGGCCGAGGCAAATGGTGTATTTTATATTCTTCTTTTTTGCGGTTTTCCGGCTTATGCCATGGCATGGCTCAGGGAGCCCGGGGTCCACTTTGAGGTTTATATTAAATAATAAAGGATTACGATACTGTATATATTTTATAAAGCTCGTACTTTTTACTAAGTATCTTTTTATAGACCTAAATATTTTTTTTCTTCCAGACCTCAACAGATGGAAACATCACAAATAGTATCCTGACTTTCGAGCCAGCGATTGATGATGCTGGTCGAGTGCTGTCCTGCAGGGCGACCCAGCCGTCTCTACCACACTCTACCCATGAAGATGGATGGAAGATGGAGATCCAACGTAAGTGTTTAGCTAGAGTCTTCGAGCCAGCGATTGATGACTCTGGTCGAGTCTTGTCTTATGGAGCGACCTAGCCACTTCTTCTACCACACTCTACACTTGAAGATGGGAGATCCAACGTAAGTCTTTAGATATATCACCAGCTACATGACACACTCTACCAATGAAGATGCAGATCCAACTTAAGTGCTTAGCTACATGACTTGATTCAGCAATCGACGATGCTTGTCGGGTCCTACCCTGCAGGGCGACCCAGCCATCTCTCCGATGAAAGATGGAGATCCAACTTAAGTGCTTAGCTACATCATCACCTACAAGACTTAAGATCCAGCGATCGAAAATGCTAGTCGAGTGCTGTCCTGCAGGGTGACCCAGCCGTTTCTACCACACTCTACCCATGAAAATGGATAAAAGACGGTTTATTTGACTATTCAATTAACTATTTTCATTTGTTATTAAAGTAGTAAGACTACTATAAATTATAAATTGAAATATATGTCATATTCTAAAGAAAAAGACCACCACCATCGGATACCAATGCGAGGATCGAACTCAATCGAGTCGATCGAATATTTAATTAAATAATTTGATTTGTTTCCACAAAAAGTTGTATTGTTGACAGCGCCATCTCTCTCGCCATACCGGAACTCCTAATTTTATTTTGAATGGAAGTACAAAGCGATGATGCTTGTACTTAGAGAATGACCATGGGCGTCTTGCCTGTTACTAAAACTGCATATACTCGAAAAATTCGCCAGCATTCATTGAGACCAGTTGGTCTAGTGGTTATGGCGTTAGCCGCGCAAGCTGAAGACCCAAGTTCGATCCTCGGATTGGCCTCCGATGGTGTTGGTCTTTTTCTTTAGTATATGACATCTATTTGAATTTATAATTTATACATTGTAGTGTTAACAACAAACCTAGCGTACCTAGTGTAACCTAGTGTAGTGGTAATAACAAATCAATATTTAATTAAATAATTTGATTTATTTCAACGAAAAGCTGCTTTTGTTATTTCGGGGTTTGTTTATCATCCAAATAGTTGTGAAAAGCAGTATGTTTCACACGGTACCAAAATTAATTTCATCTTGGGCGTTAACGCTTGAATCTTACATTAGGCTCAGGCTTCGCTTCATTCTGGATTCAAGTACGCCCTCGCCAGAAATATATCATTTTGATCCCTTGTGACACAACTGCAAGATGCTAGTCAGTGAGTCACTAGAGTCATATATCAATTGCTTACATAGAAACGGTAGAATATTTAATGTAGGTATTTAATACCTACTCCTATATAAATTAACATTACCTGATTGGTTTGGACGAGTCGTGTACTCTCGAACACGCACATTTAATAATTATGGCCGTCAATAATTCAATTACAAATCAACAAGCTTATAACAGACGCTAGTCATCAAATATGTTCATTCACAAGGCTAAATATACGTTGTATGCCTGTCAAAGCATCAACATCCCAGATATTAATTTTGAAATAGACCACTCAAACGGCAAATGCTGGCCGTATACTTCCGGGCATATCCGCCGGATCTGGCAATCAATGTATGCGAATTTTATCTGGTGGATGCCCGGTGGACATACCCATTATGGAGATACGCGGGTTGCCCGAAAGTATATGGCCGGTAAAACGCGGCTACGCTGTGCACTAATAATAACCTGCAGGGTAAGGCTAGCAGCAATCCTTTTTTTTAACTTCTCGTATATTTCTTTTTTGCTTATAAGTTACACTTACTGTGTATATTACGAAAATAAATGTTTTTTAGCCACAGCACATGGGGCATTTATCTTCGTATATATCTGCTCTTCTCGTGCCATATTTCCTGTCAGCAGCACTATCGTTACAAATTACAATGACTGCCTATCAAAGCACCGAACTAATCATTTGTGGCAATTAATGAGTTACTATTACGTTCAGTAATTGGAAGGCTCCTGATATTAGGTACTCTAATCTGCCAATGCGCCAATATTTCAAAAATTGCCTAACAGACAGGATAAGGTTGCATTCGCTTGACAGGCGGCAGTGGTAGCGGATTAGGAATACTGTTACGTGTGTGTTTAAAATACAGAATTTTATCTGGTACCTAGTACCTACGAGTACGAGGTACCTATAAGGATTTGTTTTGTTCGCTTGAGTTATTCTCGAGTTAGATCTTCCTCGAAATTCCTAATAACGCGTGTCCCAAAATCACATACCTTAACTGTTTTGTCCAAATGATCATAATCCCTAACGATGCCAATGTGCCAATATTTCAAAAAAATATTTTACATACAGGATAAATCAGATCGCCGTAGGACGGGCGAAGGCAGTAATGGTTAAAATAAATGGCCACTTTTGATTCGTTGTGCTTTTTTAATTATTGTACGACTGTAATGGTTGTTAAAAAATACTGAATTTTCCCACTCGCATCGCACTCAGGTTCATTGACCTTATGAGCTGTTGAAGTATCGTTCGGGACTTTTGTTATAGGCACCCTGTATACAAATCGGTTATTTTATTTATTTATTAAAAATGTCGTTAGCAGGCATTTTACACACAGAATGTATGTATGACCAAAACAAGGAACACTCTTTTTCTTTTTTTAAATCAATAGTACTCGTGATTCCGCTCAGAAAACCTAAAATTTCATATATATATTTAAAAAAAAATGTTTTTGAAAATGCCTTAAGCGCCATGTAGGAATCAACTCGTACCGTACAGCGACTACTAACGTGAGATTAAGAAACATTTTATTATAAAACATTAATGCTTTTACTTAGTCTGAGGTATTATTTTGCTAATAGACTTCCTGCCAAAGCTCTTTTGTAGGGACGACAAATAGCCATTGAGGCCGAATAACCATTAACCAATGCTCAGTCAATCATCTGCTTTGGCGCCGAATAGTCAACCAATTAAGTCTTTGATGTTGGCAGAGTATTTAGTGCTATGCTATACAGTTGGTATTGAATTGAATGGGGACCTTTTACATCTCCAATATAGAGACTATACATCTCTTGCCATATTATTTAGTACCTTTATTTTAATATTGTTTACCCAGGTCTTGGCTGTTGAATTATTAGCATTTAGATTGTACCCTAGCTTATTGTCACTTTATCATAGTGTAAATGTTTGTACATTGTATGCAAATGCTTTAATGTAATGCTTATTGACTTCTAAAAGTGCCCTTGACACCTACTTGTTTGTTTTTTTTAAATTTTGTATGACAATTTTATTTATTTAATTTTTATTGCACAAAAAAAAAATCAAACGTACAAAAGGCGGACTAAATGCTATACTTAAGGCATTCTCTACCAGTCAACCTTTGGACAAAACAGATAATTTGTAGGGAATTTACCATTCTGCAAGTAAAGTAGTCACTTAAGGATTTTTAAATGCAAATTTGTTTGGACATTGTCTAATTTTAATTGGGAGACTATTCCAAAGGCAAGCGACTTGAACAGAGAATGAATTGGACATGTAACCTGTGTGGTGACAAGGTATATAGCGAGAGAAAGGTTGCCAGTTAGTATAGCGAAGTTGACGGACACGAGAAACACCATAGTAGTTAAAGAAAGCTTTCAAATACTCGGGAGATTGCGGATCATGCACGATAGAAAAAACTTAAATAATTAATAATTAAAAACACGACTGCCGATTAAACACAATTTCAGTTTGTGTTTAATCGGCAGTCGTGTTTTTAGTAAGTCGAAAATAATTTTCAGATAGTTCCTTAATGTAATAAATTCTGATTAAATTATACGTTTAAAATTACGGTCATAAATATACAAAGCTTTTCTATACTCCAATGACATAAACCAAAAAAGTTTTTTTAGGTTTAGGTATTACTGTGAGTGTATCTACACATAGGCTCTCGTCCTTTTACTATATTTTGTTTCGGTTGCAATCGGAGGTCCTTTCAGTACGGAAAATACAAATACTTATATCAAGGCCCCTGCACCTTGTATAGATTTCAACAAACCTGATTACAATTACTATTTAAAACGAGATATTTACCGTGTATTTCAGCTCTCGATATTTCGGCATTCCACTAATTCGCACGAAGCGCTTTGCTTCTTCTTTTCTTATGCGCTCTGCCAAGGAGTGGAATTCTCTGCCGGCGTCTATATTTCCGTGCACATATAACCCGACAGCCTTCAAATCAAGGGTGAACAGGCACCTTCTGGGCGAGCTCGCTCCATCGTAGGCCACGTCTTTGCTTTCGGCTAGTCTGTGGCCAAGAGTAAGCCCATTTGTTATAAAAAAAAAACTGTTGCAAGCGCCATTTTCACGGAGTAAACTGCGAAGCGAGTTTTTAGTTACACTGAAAAAAATGATATGTTGGATTTATCAGATTTTGCGTTGTTTTTACTAAAAATTGCGGTTGAATTCGGTCCTATCACAAATTTTTGTTGGATTTATCAAACAAAAAAGGTTGGCGTTCTACCAAATTTATTTGGTTGATTACACCTGTATTTTTACTAAATTAATATAGTAAAACTTCTCACCAAAGTTCTTTAGTATAATATTTTACCTTAAGACTTTGGTAAAATTTCTCACCAAAGTACTATGGTAAAATTTCTCACCAAAGTACTTTGGTAAAATTTCTCACCAAAGTGCTTTGGTAAAATTTCTCACCAAAGTACTTCGGTAAAATTTCTCACCAAAGTACTTTGATAAAATAGTTTACCAAAGTACATTAGTAACGTTTTTTACAAAAGTTCTTTAGTATTAATTTAACGAAAGTACTTTAGTAACGTTTTTATGAAAGTACTTTAGTAACTTTTTTACAAGTTTATAGTTTGATGAATTCTACCTAACAGATATTTTATATTTTACCAACGTTGTACTTTTCTTTTTAACCAAATACGTTTTGTATGTTCTACAGTTACTATTTTTGGTACAAATGACCGAAGTCAGTTAGTAGGTAATGTAAAAGTTATTTAGTAAAATTTATAAGGAAAAACTGGTAGATATCACTTATTCTATGGTAGAATGTTCAATATTTGTTTTGTAGAAAATACTGAATCTATCTTGTAAATGTAAATATATTTCATTTGGTAAATATAACAAACTAAATTTAGCAGTATTTACTAAACACATTCGGTGTATTCATCAGAGTTAGTTTGTTAATAATTACCAAATTTATATTTTAGTTACTACCAAAGGTTGTTTGATGTAACTATCAATAATGTATTGTACTTTTAATCAAAGATAATATTGTATTATATACCAGAAGTGTATGGCAGATTTTAACAAATATAATTAAGTATTATCTATCATGTGTGTTTCGTATTTTTCGTCATCTTTGTTTGGTAACGTCTAACAGACTTGTTCTTTAGTTTATATCATTTTTTTACTGGCAATATATACTAATTATACTGGTCTTAGTTCAGTAAAACATACCAATAAATTTTGTGTAAATTTTACTGGTTTTAGTTTGTTAATTTATTGAACTAACACTAGTAATATTTACACAATTTTTTATGTAGATATAGCAAAAACATTTTTGATTTCCAGAACATTATTAAGGTGTGTGTGATTAAAGATAAGAAGCTTACGCAGTTCTCACATTGGATGCGATTCGCATGGCACGCCGCTCCGGTGCGAGTGTGACACCATTATAGGCGTAAGCATAATTATGTAGCGGCGTCCCGATCGCACACCGCATCGAAGCGGCCTGCGATGCGTATCGCATTCAATGTGAGAACTGCCTAAGTTTCTTATTACTAATGACACCACACCTTAATAATAGTCTGCAAATCAAAAATGTTTTTGCTATATCTACATAAAAATTGTGTAAATATTTATAGTGTTAGTACAATAAATTAACAAACAACCACCAGTAAAATCTTCACAATATTTTTGGGTATGTTTTACTGAACTAAGATGAGTTTAATCAGTATATTATATTGCCAGTAAAAAAATTGATATCATAATGCAGAATAGCTAGTATAAGTTGTATTCGATATTTATTCTCGATCGCGAGAGATCAAATTATGAGAGTAGTAGAATGATTTATATAAACGGCAATCATACTTTGACCTCTTGATACGCGATGGCGATCGAGAAATGTCAAATACAACTTAATACATACTAGCTACAAAAAACTTGAATTTGATATAAAAGGTAAATGAAAACGGAGGTTTGAAGAAAAATAACCGATTTTTGATACATGTCATAATATTTATTTATTAAACAACACTAAACAATCACGTTTCAAAGGATGCTAGGATCAACCGTACCGGGGCCCGGATTCGAACAGAATTAGGGCTAGGCCACAAGTAAAACAGGCATTTTCCGCGCAGCGGATTAGCACAAAAGGCGAACTCTGGCATTCAGTGGCAAAACTTGATATAAACTGATGTTTCGCGTTTAGATGTCGGAGTGAAACAAAACGCGGTTGAACAACCATTTACAATTACCATTTATAATATGAGGAATTAGACATAAAGTTGTTTCAAGTTCAGCCACTAGATGTATCTGTAGCATAATGATGACATTTTCACATGTCATCATTGTGCTACATTAATTACCATATTAAAATATCGACTACCCGCTAGAGAAGCGGAAATGAGGTGTCATCCTTCAATATTAATTAACATAAAAAATAATACTCCTCGAAATATTTTATACAGGTTGCTTCATCGCTACGCTACTTTTTTGTCAAACACCATTACTGTTATTGTTTACATTTAATTTCAATACTAACTAAATCGACAATAAGATTCACCTGTTGCAATAACATGAATAATTAGTGGGGGAAATAATTAAATTTTCCGGTTTTAACAGCTCCATGGAATCGTTTTCTCCTTCAATAGAATAAGCTTGAAAATGATAATTAAAACCAGAGCAACTTAATGATTTACACAAAAAATATATACTCAAAGAGTACTTAGAGCGGAAAAAAATGTTTTAATTGAAAAAACCAAAAATATTTTTTCATTAGTAGTAATATTTTGTTATATTTCAGTAAGTATAATACAAAATAATTTGAGCTAAGTCGTAATGACACACTCCTTCAAAAATGTCGTGCATAATATCAACACTACAGTTATCCACTACGTGAAAGCTAGGAATATGGTTAAAACAACAATATTCACTTATTCCAATTTCTGTTACATTATTTCGAAAACACCTAACTTAAACTACCAATATTTTGCGGAACCTGTGTTGCAAGGCCCGTCTTGACGCTGATAACCAGAAATTTTTGAAAACCAATAACCAAAATGTTTGTTGAGGCCACTCCTTCCCATGAGGACATGACCCGAATATGCCACCTTTAGTCCATAGACACAAGGGGGATCGACCCCCCTTGGTCTATCCCATGGCCTAGGAAAAATTAAATAAAGTAACAATGGTGGCGGGCCTGCATTTAGCGCCCTCAGAAAATATATTTTTAGTGGGTGTTCTGTATCACCTGAGAGCACATAGGTCTCCGCAGGTGGGTGTGTAACTGTGTTAATATAGCTCAACAAAAATGTGTTATATGCATGTGAGTGTGTGATGAGAGACAACAATGACTGATCAAAAACACGTCCGTGATATGCAGTACGAGTCCTGCCTACCCAGCAAAACCTTAACATAAAACAGCAAATCAATTTGCAAATCCACAAAAACTAGGGCCACTACAAAAAATAAAAGTTGCGTGAAATATTGCGTAAAATGCGAGGTCAAGTAACATGTCATGCCGTTTTAAAATGAAAAGCAAACTTCGTCTGTATGGAGGAGTGTGTGTGATGCCTACTGTATTTTCTGGAAGCAGTTTGTGCAAGACCTACTTGGTACCTACACTACCTACTTGCTGTCATAAGCATAGCGTGGACAGGTCACAGCAAAACAATCGCAACACGGTAATAGAAAAAGATTAATAGAGTCGCATTGTGTGCACTGCAGTATTATTTAATTATATTTTTCAATAACATTTATAACGGTAGGGAACCCAAAATTGACCATATGTTTGTGAAGGTATTTCTATTAACAATCATGGTTGGTTTATGTTATTTATTTTTAGTTTGTATTTTTTTTCCTTTTTTTTTACCATGTTTAAAGTACACTCACGGCCAACGAAAACGGGTCACTTTGTACCGGCATTTGCATACGAAGCGACCGATTTTCAAAGACCGTGAGTGTGTTTAGAAATAACCATAAGAATATAATTTGACTACTTAAAATTGTCACCACAAAACTGATGCCACTTTGACAAAACCATTACAGATAAGCAACTAAAAAAGGTCAAATGTTATGTTAGGAAATAATCCGCTTTAGATAATCATAATCCCAAGTATCGTACTATATTGAGTCTTGTGTGTTCTATTTGTTATTTATTATTTTATTAGTTGTGTTATTTGTTAGTATTCTGTTTGTTATTATTGTTAATTAAATAATATTCTGATTTTGTACTGAAACTGCACGTGTCTTGATTCTAGTCCTAAAATAATTCTTATTATTTTCATTATTAAATTGATATGGTTCTAAGTGTGGGTTTAGTGAGTGTGAAGGGGAAAAGATAGGTAATCAAATGTTGCTGTGTATGTGTGTACGTGATATTGGTGGCGGGAAGGGTTCGGGACATTTGCGCGGGATGGCTAAGCATTTGGTTAGTTGCGTTAGAAGCGGTTAATAAGCAGGGTTTTTAGGTGTTATTTTGTTAGTGGGAGGAAAAGGTTATGCTGCGAGGAGGTGTTAATGGGAATTATAAGTCTGGATAGTAAGCGTTAATTCATTCATTTCATTATCATAATTTTGAAGATTAGGTTTTCCAATAATATCTATGTTGGTTTTTGTTATCTGTGAAGCTTGCTTACTATTTATTTTTTAATAATTAGTGTGTAATTATGTCAAATTATTAATAATTCGTTAGTCTTTGGACAATTCTTTGTTTAGGGTAAAATTGACCTGTTCGAAATTACATCGGGAAAATAAGCTATTATAAGAAAAACAAAAGTCACAAAAATTGTGCAAGGCAGAAATCGCAACTTGGCAAAAACGATTTCCGGAAAATGCAGTAGTTACACACTCGTATTGCATAGACGATTCTGTCTAGCCAGTCTTAATAAGTTAGGAAGCTTATGCTCAGTGGCATCTAAAAAACCTTACATTTTGATATTCGCTATCACATTATACTGTTTACAGCGATATGTTGAGTTTGACCTTAAATTATGATCTTTTAAATGTTCACAAAAATCTTTGTAATCTTGAACTGAGGCAAGACATTTGAAACACAAACATTTTGGTAAAATTGACAATTACTTATTCCAAGTCCGAGATAAAAGACGACACTCCTGAAAGCTTTCTGTCTGACTTCGTTTCAATGTTGTAGAAATATTTTTGCAAAAATAGCCAAATGTGAACGGCTTCTGTAGGGTATTCAGCGTCCAGGCAGTGAAAAGTTTTAAAACATATATCCAGCGCTTTCAGGAATGAGTCTATTTTATAAAGGATGTCGTCATACGCAACATAGAAATCCTTTAGGGCATCGATGGTTGGTCCGACAGCAACGATGATTGGTTGGCACCGTAGACCCTTAGCCATTTGGGCTTTTTGCCGATAGTCCAGTTGAGTGAGAACTTCGCTTTGATTCTGGAAATTAGAATATATCTTTTAACTTTCAACCATTTTTTTATAATGTCTAGTTAGTGTTGACACCGAGTATATGTTATATTTAAGAGGATCGTGAAACAATAGCGAAAGTTTTTTTCATACAAACGGTGATAATGTAACATTTCAGCAACAGCCTGTTTATATAAAAAAACGATGAATTGATTAACTTTAAGAGAATGGCATTATCGCTGTTTGCATGGAAAGTCACCATTTTGCAGTGTTAACAGTGAAATTATACATACCTTTGCATGAAGAATAAAATTGTTCATAGCTTCTTGAATGCTTGGCTTTATGTTTCTTTTTTTGCCATCTGTATCTTGACACTGTATTCTTACAGTTGGTAATATTTTATACCCAATTGCCGCGCAATAACAGAAATCTCTAACATCTGAAAAAATACAAAATGTATTTTAAGTTTCGATTTTCGTGCGAAATTTGTAAAAGTGTTAATCAATATAATGACAACACACCTTCACTGGGATTTTCTTCAATCAACTTAATGTAGACAGAAGCAGCTTTAATGATTTTTAAATGGCCGAGTGCTTTTTCCAAGAAATCGGGCCATTTTTTGAAGAGAAGCAGCTCTTTTCCTTTAAATTTTCTTTCAAAATCCAATTCAATCTGAAAAAAAAAGAAGATATAGGATTAATTGCTAGTACTTAACTGGCCATCACATACTAAAGAAAGCTGTTTTTAGTACATGTGATACAAAATAGATTCTACGGTTCGTCCGTCCATAGAGAGTCCGACGGTACCAAGACTACCAAGTAGATACATACATAAACATACAGTTAAACAAAACGGTTTAATGCTTTCTGTTTACTTATAAAGTTACTATATTATAAACTTCCTTTAAGTTTTATTTTCCTGTAAATATTGTATTGTAATCAAAGCTCCGTCTGTACCTATACCAAATTTCAACTCAATTGGACACCAAAAAGTGGTTCCAAAATTTTGCTTGCAGGATTTGAAACAAAGAAAGATCGAGCTAATAAAAAAATAGTTGTAAACTTACCAACTTATACCCGATGCTAAGTTTATATGAGGGCCAGTCGCTTACGATCTCGTGTATGTTTGCATATTTTTCTGATTGCAGGTCTTTAAGGCGCAATTTGAACGTTTTCTTCCAATTCTCTATTACTTCGGGCACAGGCTCCTTGTTATATTTCAGCCAAACTTTTATTTCTTCATATTCATTGTCTTCAGACTCTGGCAAACAATAAGATCAAACTAAGTCTAGCTTCAGCATTATTTGTAGCATGAATTTTGATGGTTTTTCATGTCCACATAATCTTAAGTCTTAAATTTGATTTTAATATGCGTAACGGTTGTGTAGTGGCATATTGAACCGTAAACTCACAAGTCTCAAGAAAATTAAAAATTTATAGAACTATGAAATTTGACAAAACTAAAAATACTGTAAGATACAACATATTATTATTTATAATAAATATGGTCAGCGTCAAAAAAAAAGTGACGTCCATAGTAGCCAAATATACTCGTATCTTTATATCGTAACACGATCATATCCATATAGCAGCAAAGCTAAAGGTGTGCCACGATATATTTGGCTACTTTGGTCGTCGCTTTATTTGACCTGCAAATTTATACAGAATACTGAGTGGGCGAGTCCGAATTGCATTTTTCTGGATTGTTCTTTACCATAATGACAAAAAAAAATCATTTAATACAAGGTTTCATCATCCATAGGTTTCTAGTTACCTCTATGGCTAATATGTTGATTTTGTATAATATGTTCATACCTTCAACTGTGTCAACAGGAACATCAGCATCGACGGGTCTGGGTTCTTTTGTTAATACGCCACTCTTTCGCAGCAGACGTTTGTAATTATTGTACTTGTCAGCTAGTTTTCCCCTTGCTGGAATATATTTATTTCTGCCAAACTTTTGACTCGGAATGTAGAACGTCTCCTACAGGGAAATTAAAAATGTTACGTAAGTAACTGTTTAAGAAAGTTAGTTTTCTTCATGTTAATGTCATGAATACCAACTTATCAACATGAAAGGGCTACCTTTTTGATATACTTAAAGCCTTTGTCAAACGGCAACATCTTGTTAGCACAACGTGAGCGTGACGTGTACGCTTACCATGAGTTATAAACGACAATACTTGCTAGCGTATACGTTTACTCGCTCGCACTAGCACATACTACTATCGAGCATACGCAAACGCTAGCGAGTATCATCATGTGCAACTCATGGTAAGCGTGGTGCAGTGCGCCAGCGACGCCTCGCTCGCAGTATGAAAACGCGGCATGGCATAAGCCACCCGTGCGCACGGCACGGCGTGCGAGCAAAACCAGCTCGTTTGACAAAGGCATAATTCATTAACACTAACAAGGTAGAGCATTGTTCACAAATGGTAACTACGTAACTCTAAGTAAATCTAACTAAGTCTTATTCCCACTACAGCATTAAAAGCAAACTACAGTACATGAAACATTGTATACTTACAGTGTCTAAGCGCAGCTGTCATTGCGCGGCATCACGCTGCATGCGCTCACGCCCCGCTCTCAACATGCGTCTGGGTGATGGAGCCTTTATGGTGCGACTTGTCTGTCTTTCTGTTTGCGAGCCACATTGCTACATATACAGGATGGAACAATAACTCAGGCCCTGAAGGCCTAGTATAAAAATTGTACGACATTAACTTCTCGACCGCGTTAGCGTATCGAGGGGTCAAAATATGAAAGTTACCGGTTGATTTAAATAAACGGCAAACATAATTTGAACTCTCGATACGCTAACGCGGTCGAGAAGTTAATGTCGTACAATTTTTATACTAGGCCTTCTGGAGGGAAACTTCCTTAAATCCTTAAGCTAGCTCATTTTACTTAAAGGAGACATAAAAAAAATCGCATTCAAATATTTTCTAAAACTCCCCGTGGAAAAGTTTAAATTGATAATAAAATAAAGTTAATCTTAGATTTGACGATGATTTTTATTTTTAAGACCAAGTGTTTATTGTAGAAATTTTATGCTGAAAATTAATGCTGTCGGTTAGCATAATAAAAAAGTGAGTGCTTTTTAAATTGTATTTTAATTAATTCAAGTCTCGGTCGAGGCAAGCGAATTTTAGAAAATCTATGAATGCACAGTTGTCTCTTTTTAAAAATAAAGGAATGTCTTCTTTAAGTAAAATGAGCCAGCTAAAAGATTTAAGGTAGTTTCCCTCCAGGGCCCGACTTATCTTTCCACACTGTATAGGATGATTCTCTAGTCAGGGGGTGTATAAGTAGGTTATAATGAATAACTTTAACCACCGTCGAAATTGATTATTGATGATATTATTGACTCAAATGTATGAGATACCTACCGGTGATTTTTTTTCTCGATTCCGGGGTCGGTTGTTCATACTGGTAATGACCTACATAAACACCTATATAATATAAACAAGGCTAAGCAAGTGATCACTATGAACTAACTACTGTAACTACATAGGTACTATATTTCATTGTTTGCTTTAGATATGTATGTAATTGATACCTTCACTTCAGTCGGGACTAAGGAAACAATTTGGGAGGTAATGTCTTGAAATTGTTGTCTTATCATTCCGCCATGTTCTTTCATGTAATATTCTACTACTGATTTAACCAAGTAGTTCCGCGCTGAAGTGTCTAATTTACCATTTTTTTTTAAAGAAGCCAGACACATTTCTCCAGCACTATTACTTTGCAAAATAATCTTTAAATCATCTTTCTAAACAAAAAGAAAATTATATATATTAAAATGGAAACAGAATATTTGTATGCAGAAGCAACCATTCTAGAGCCAAATGTTTTATTCTAATACAAACGAGTTGGATTGCTTGGGTGACAGTGAAGTAGGTATCTTATATAGACAGAATTAAGGCAAAATAACTTACATAAGAAGAATTTTCTTTCGTGGGTGGCAACTCATTGCCGCTGGTACTGTTTGTGGGACTCGGTGCAGAAAAATCGCTATTAATGCTCACAGTATCATCAGAACTTGTCGCCTGTAACAAGCAGCAATATTTTATATAAAGTATTAATAGTTATTTGTTATACAACAATGAAACACAAATTTCTTCACCACACCAACACGAACAAAATACTAACTGTAAAACATCAAACTAAATCGAGTCCCTCAATTTATTTTATATTTATTATTCAAAATCACCATTTATAGGTAAATTCTACCAGCCAGCTTAAGACATCAAGTTAAAATTTGTATGAAATTACTTATTACTTGACACTCTTGTAGATAAATAGTTACTATTTGTGCAACAAGAGAGCAAAGTTGATATTTGTACCAGTGAGAGTCTTTACCAGTTGGTGTAGTGAAATATAATATATTCTTCTATTTATATAGATAAATTTCAAAAGTGGTCAGTTATAATCATTGCAAGTTAAATAAAGGCCGCCAAGGCTGTTTGTGACTTAGCTTCTCTAGTGACATTCTGGCATCAAGGAGTCCTGCGGTCAGTTATGCTAATTGTAATTTTTTAAAAATTGTGGTCAAACTTATACAAATCACCCTTGGTACACAGAAAGATGATACATATAGATAAATAAATACTTAAATAGATAACAAATATCCATAACTTCGTATTTAAGAACAAGAATTATTATTATAAAGCAAGAATACTCACGTGAATAATGTTTTGTAGTTTTTTCAGTCCACGCTTGTATAGTATACGTTCCTTCAAACTGGGTATCAATTCTTTAAGTTCTGACCCATCAATAAAGTCAAGCAATTTGACGGTAATCTTATTTTCTAAAAAACCAAGAGACAGATTATTAGTATTTTATGTTTATTTTAGTTACATATACGCATCAGCAGTTACATACGAGTATATGTCGCCGCGAGATAGATCACATGTCTTATTCTAATAGGCTAGTTTCCTACTACTTTAAATCTATCGGTAGTACGGAACGATTTTGAACCTTAAACCTTTGACGAACGTTCTGAAATGTATAGATATTATTAGACGTTACCGTACAGTATTTAAGGGGCTAAGGGCCTACGCTAGCTGACGCGGGTGCATTTAGTATGGCGCACCCGCTCCGTGGGCCTGCTTCACTTATTCTTATTAGAAGGGCGTCCGTTCCGGGTAATCCGCGTCAGCTAGCGTAGGCCCTAAGGCCAAAACAAAATTACATTAGGTACTTATACGATGTCGCATCTTGGCGCGACGCCATTATGAAAATTAACCAAACAGTCTAATAAATTTTACTAAAATTCTTTTTGTAAATTGTTCTAAGATTATAGATACTTATTAACCACTATTTCTAAGTAGATATCTAGGCATGAGACAGGGCCATATTCACTACGTATCAGTGTAACTAGAAAAATGTTAATTTAACAATAATAGTAAACATAATATACTTGCCTTCAAAATTAGATATAGTGGTTTCGGATAAACCCCATTCAGCTAAATAAATAGCACAGCTCACTTCTAGGTCGTCTTCGTCACTATCCATAGTTATGAACTGTCGTCGGTCGGTGTGGGGTCAACAATCACAAATACAATTTACGTCTCAACAACCGCCATCGGTTGGATCCGGTATATAACTAACGCGCTAGTGGCGCTGGCGCTACGCGGGGCACCGTCGTGAGCCGGCGCACCCAAGCAAGCGTCTATCACCATCTCTTTCGCACCACGCGCCGTTATCCCTCTCGGGGCCACGTATTTATAGGTAGGTATATTATATAGTGCATAAATAGAGAGGGATGGAATCATTTATGACGACATCAAACATTTTTGTAATCTGGTTTTTGGTTTTGTAAAATTTACATAAGTAGTCTGATCTGATAAACTAAGACGCGCAGTAGCTTTAAATAAGAAATAAAAAAAGTACCTATATAGCTACAAAATGTATTTTATTATATAATTCACTTGCATTAAAGTACCTAATAGTAAGATAAGCAATGTTTTTGCAGATAGAGGTGTCTTTTAACTTGGTGAGTAGATGAGCTTTGCCGCGGTATTAGAGTCGCAATTGGCATGTAAACTAGCTTGTTTAATATAACTTATTTCAAAACATTGAAATATGTGTTTAAAAATAATCACAAGTTCAAGTAACAGAACTGGCGAGCAGCACCGTGTGTACACGAACCATTTAGAGCCACTTTTGATCCATTCACAACTCAAAAACTATTTTACATAAACGTGTCAAATTTGGCACATACATATATTGGGACTTGCAAGATGCATATGTACTCCAAATATAAACGTATAAGTAATATAAACGTCCAAAAATCGTCATTTTTATCACGTATATAGATCAAAACACCATCCCAGTTCCAGATTACCTAGAAAGTTCAAATTTGGCATGCAGATAGGTAATTAGGTGAATACAAAAGAAAAATCAGAAACTGGTAAATTTTGAACACTTTAGTATAATATTTCACTTAAGTAATTGATTATTTTAAGACTTTTTACTTATATTTAGTGCCTGTAACTGTAATAAGTAGTTTAACAAAATCCATTTGGTATTAATTTTGTTAAAATAAGTACCTACTAATAATTTACGTATATGTACAGTCGCCATCAGATATATCGTAGCGGGCGAGGTCCTCAAATACTTCTGAGCAGAGTAAAACTTCAATAAATTCTTTACAACAGATCCGCCAGTAACATCTGAGCACTCAATTTTTTCACAAATATATGAGCAGCAATTATTTCAGTAAATTTTGATCACACAGTGAGGTAAAAATATTTGAACGCACAAATCGTCACAGGCATCTAAGCAAGAGAAGTGGTCACAAATATCTGAACATTGGAGGAAAATATACCTTAGGCCGTTGCCTTAAGTTTCAAATTTAATGTCATTGCAGTCATTTGTATATGAAAGATAATATTTGTCACATTATTTTAGTTTTCATTCATAAAATGTTTTGAATATTGTTCGCCAGGGTCAGTATAAAATGACCCCCATACCTAAGAACTCTCCATGAAGCTGAAAATCAATGTTCTTTTGTCTTTGAAGTCAACAACCAATGCATGTGTAATATTGAACTTGGCTCTCATTTCACATTAGAGTCTTATTCTTATCACAAAGCTATAAGGTTTTATAATTAGAGCGGTATGTTTTTATGCCAAAATCGACCAAACCCAATTGATGTAATTTTTTTGGCAAAATGTACCATATTCTTTGGTAATTTACACAATAAACTCTGGCAGGATCTAAACCTTGGATCTCAACCATTTTATTTTTGTAAATTCAACCGCGAGGTCATGTTATTACTTATCATTAGGTAGGGTAAAGTACCCAGTAGTCGGCCGTACCCAGGCCGACTACAGGCGGCCTTTTCGGTCTTTTTTTTCGCCACAAATAGCGCCAGTTTTTAAATTATCCAATAACATAAATGTATTCTCATTCTCTAACTCCATATTTGTTGAAAAATCGGGTAATCTGTGCAGGGAGGGGTAAGTGGCGAGTGGTCCTTTGATACTATAATAAATAATAAATAAATAAATATTGTGGGACAATTTTACACAAATCGACCTAGTCCCACGGTAAGCTCAATAAGGCTTGTGATGTGGGTACTAGACGACGATATATACTCGTACTCGTATAATAGATACTATATTCCAATTGTTTTCTTTTGAAAATAATATTATATGGTTTACGAGCATATTTTCCTACTGTAATGGATATTTTTACCCACGAAAGTAGTATTTTGAGACGGCCGACTATTGGGTCCTACCTTTTTATCATAAAGTCCAGTATTCAGCCGTAGGGGGCCAACTTTTGGATATTGGCTGTTCATTTTTATTTATGAATGTAATTCACAGTCCCAAGACTGTGTGTGTGGATGCGCAATAAATAAATTACTTACTTACTTACTAATTTTTTATCAATCAATTTTGTGAATACTTGCATTTAAATGTATTTTTTTATTGGTGTGGCCGACTATTGGGTACTGAGGTTCCAAAACTCGGCCGCCTGTTTAAATAATGATTTCATGCCCTTGTGACGGCTGAGCACTGGGGACCCAATGGCCGACTTAAGGTCGTTTGGGGCTGACTACTGGGCAAAAGTCCCCTTCTTTTTTTTTTGTTAATTATCTCAAAAGTAAATAAATGATTTAGTGTTTTTATTTTAAATTATAAATGTTTAATAAATGGTGATTTAATGAAGAGTAGTATTTTGTCAATTGGTTCTCGCAAGCACAAATGGGAAGGGTTTGAATTCAAAACATTCGTTAAAAGGCCGACTATTGGTTCCTTTACCCTATTTAATGATAAAGTCAACCAAATCAATTTTTTGATATTTACTTCTTTAAATCTACAATATTCTTTATTAATTTACACTATGAACTCTGATAAGCAGTATATTTTGACCTCGACCTTTTTAGTTTCGTAAAGTTAACCGCGAGGTTATGTTATAATTATCATTACTTAATGATAAAATCAACCAAAGCAAATTGTTGGTATTTATCTCGTAAAATTTACAAAAAAAAATTATTAATTTACACTAGGATTTCTGATAAGCAACCTTAAACTTTCTAGTCCTGCAAATTCAATCTTAAGGTCTTGCTATATTTATCATATTTTTATGATAAAGTGAACCAAATCAATTTGATGTGATTGTTTCGGTATAATGTACAATATAAACTGGTACATTATACTGAGAACTTTGGTAAGCACTAATATTTCTACTGCAACCTTTTTAGTTTGATAAATTCAACCGTGAGGTTTCTTATTACTTATCATTACTTAATGATAAAGTCAACCAAATCAAATTGTTGATATTTGTTTCTTTAAATCTACAATATTCTTTATTAATTTACACTATGAACTCTGATAAGCAGTATATTTTGACTTCGACCTTTTTAATTTCGTAAATTTAACCGCGAAGTTATGTTATAATTACCATTACTTAATGATAAAATCAACCAAAGCAAATTGTTGGTATTTATCTCGTAAAATTTACAAAAAAAATTATTAATTTACACTAGGATTTCTGATAAGCAACCTCAAACTTTCCAGTCCTGCAAATTCAAGCTTAAGGTCTTGCTATATTTATCATATTTTTATGATAAAGTGGACCAAATCAATGTTATGTGATTGTTTCGGTATAATGTACAATATACACTGGTACATTATACTGAGAACTTTGGTAAGCACTAATATTTCTACGGCAACCTTTTTAGTTTGATAAATTCAACCATGAGGTTTGTTATTACTTATCATTACATAATGATAAAGTCAACTAAATCAAATTGTTGATATTTATTTCTTTAAATCTACAATATTCTTTATTAATTTACACTATGAACTCTGATAAGCAGTATATTTTGACCTCGACCTTTGTAATTTCGTAAATTTAACCGCGAGGTTATGTTTTAATTACCATTACTTAATGATAAAATCAACCAAAGCAAATTGTTGGTATTTATCTCGTAAAATTTACAAAAAAAAAATATTAATTTACACTAGGATTTCTGATAGGCAACCTCAAACTTTCCAGTCCTGCAAATTCAATCTTAAGGTCTTGCTATATTTATCATATTTTTATGATAAAGTGAACCAAATTAATTTGATGTGATTGTTTCGGTATAATGTACAATATAAACTGGTACATTATACTGAGAACTTTGGTAAGCACTAATATTTCTACGGCAACCTCTTTAGTTTGATAAATTCAACCATGAGGCTTGTTATGTTTATCAGTACTTTCATGATTAAATCAACAAACTAAATTGTTGATACTTGTTTGGTACAATGTACAATATTCTTTGTTGATTTACACCAAAACTCTGGTACCGACTCCAACCTTTTTAGTTTTGTAAATTTGATAGCAAGGATTTGTTAAATTTATCAAAGTTTCCACGTAATATAGCTAACCTTTAATCATTTGGTAAATATTTTTTTCAGTGTATGGTCTATCTACACAACATAGCAATCACAAAGCAGAGAGACTAGATAGCGATCTAGACTCATACGGGTTCGCTAATATTGCGTGTTGTTACTCGATCACGTTTGTAAAGGTACATTGTTTGCGAGTCGTCAATCAAACGCAGGCGCTGGGCTGAGACTGGTTTATTCATGATGTGGTTTTACCTACCTTAACCATGTGGTCGCTAAATTAATAACTAGACCAGATGTACATTGGGTATGGGGGTTATTTTACCTCTTTAGAACAACGCGCAACCCTGCGAGAGAACATATTGAATTACACCGTACTGACAGTGCTCAGCACTCCTTTTTCATATCGAAATCATCTTTTAGCCTATCTGTGACCCAGAGACCCAAGTGTTTGAACGTGGTGACTACTTGAAGAGGAGATCCACTGTATGTACACCTATAACGTCCACACACCACACTTACAGTATCAACCCATGCATTTCATAACGGATCAGCTTGCGTAGCCAAGATGCCAATCGCTCACGCTTAATAACGTATCGTAGCTACCTCTCTCTATCACTCTTCCTTATTAGTGTGACAATGTCAGTTGCGTTTCGTTAGCGACTGAGCGTGAGCGATTGGCACCTTGGCTACGCACCCAGTCTCTTTTCGATTTCGGAACTTTCGGATCCCTGGATACCAGGACCTCCGATCGCTGAAAACCATCTATCCGGTGAAAGTTCTTATATTTAAGGATTTCAATGCCTTACTTGGCTATCCTAGGAATGTAGTGTTTTTCCGTCGAGAGGATCTGAGGGTTATGTAACTCAATCAAACTAAAAATCGTAAATAGAACCTGATGGATCTGTTACAGTTTTGAGAGATGAAAGCACCGAATACGATCACGAATTCTACACTTCGGTGCCTAGTATTGAAACCAATTAGTAATCCAGATCTCACTATGAACACACAACTGAAAAGACTCTTTAGGCACCATATATTGCGAGCTAGATTACATATTCCTCTTTGACATAACAACCTAGTTCTAAAATGACTTAAATCTCATCTTAATATTCATCTATATTGCGTTTTTGTTAGGCACATAATTCTATAACGGCTTATGTTTGAAATTTTAGAGTGTTCTGATTGGTTAGTAGACGCAAGCAAATCAAGTTCCAGTGTAATATGATCTTGGTTCCGTAACAACTACGTGTGATGACAGCCTTTTTATACTGGTCCGTTTTTAACTCGCTTGCTCTCTGTTTGCAATTAGACTGTCACATATGTCATTTCGACATTAAGCTTCGAAGCCGAGTGGTCAGTAATCATCAAAGGCAATGCCAATAGGACCGATAGAGCTTATATGGGATCATTCCAGGTATTCTGTAATAATTTCGGCATCAATTTACTGACGAGTCTGTCGGTCTCATAGTGTATGTTGTGATGCATAAGTACAAAATATGACAGATTTGTGGTTGTTATAGTTGCACATTATTATCTATGAAAATAGCGCTACTTAACTATGTTGAATAAGTTAGTACCTTTTGGAACTGTGTAAGCGACTAAAACATATATAAAGGACACAAAAAAACATAATGCGTCTTTATTTGTAAGCCATAAGGACAAAATATTTACACAAATTAAATAATAGTTCTTAAGAACAGATATTATTTCTCTTTAAAATAAGCGAATACAAACCAATTTGAATACTACGCAAAAACAATTGACGCTCGGCCTCCCTCTCCCCGATTAGAAATATGATATAGGTTATATTGGCGCTGGCGGGCGCGTTGGGCTATTATTTAGTAAATATGTATTTCTTATATTTTATTTTAAGTTTACAACTTTAATTCAGCCACGCGTGCAACGTATTTCCGAGAACCTAGGTTTCCATAGTAGTGAGGTACTTGAAACACAAATGTATAAAAATCCATTACGGCCATAGGCGTAATATAGCTCTATTTACGAGCAAGTGTGATGAAAAAAACCTTTTCGCTCGAAATCTATCATTCAGAAAGATAAAAAAGCTTTGCAAACCTTTGGAGATATTTTGCATTTCAAAGAGAATTTCTTAAAAAAAATATGGGTGTATGTATAAATATCCTTTAAAACGAAATGCAAACATTGCATTAAGTTCCCTGCTGTTGAATATTATTATTTATTTGGTACTCTTACCTTTTTATATTAGGTCGGGGGAAAGTCTTTTCGTATTTTGTATATTAAAAGTATTTAGAAAACACAGCTACCTACCTATACCTACCTTAAATCTAAAATAGGTCCTTGAGGCATTGTACCTAGGATGCTGGCGGCATTTCCTCGTTGTATCGCAATGCTGATACGTTGTGCGAGAAAGCCACCAGCTCTTCGGTCACTAATAGTAACATCAACCAGACGTTTCGCGATTTCTACGAAAAGTTATAATATAACAATTGTTTTACGAGTAATAATATCAAAAGATCACCTATTTAAAAAGAGTAGGTAAAACTAAGAATAAAAATATTTTCTGTTATTTTTTCATGTGACGGAGAATACATTTAAACATTTTTATACAAAACAAAGGAAAGTTGCTAATCATGCAGTGAAGAAAAATCTGTGATATTTATACACCCATGGTAGTAAAAGTGACACAAAGTTGATTTGGTGTTTTTTGGTCACATAATGTTGATGTCAAAGATGCAGCTCACTATCGTAGGTATTTAACCGCATTTCGTATACCTACTTCATGTACCTTATTTAGACAAAAAAACGCATTGCTCACGTTATAGTAGTAGTTCATGTTCATGGTTGTATAGCTCGTCGCTCACGCATCTTTTGGCTTACAAACTTTGTATTTTAACATCGTATTTCTCCACAGATCTGCCGTTGGTGAAACTAGAGCTAGGTGCGAACCTGGACGCCGGCAAAGTGGTGGAAGGATCCGACGTGTACATCGACTGCAGGGTGCGCGCCAACCCTTGGCACACGCACGTGCATTTCACGCACAATGTAAGTCTATCAATTCCTACTGGTGATGGTTGTGATGAAAGGAAATCTAGCCAGTAAGTCAATGTCCACTTGGTTGTGAAGGCGTAGGGATGCTCGGCTTGAAACAGGTGGGTTGTCGATCGGTGGTTGCGCTCGCAATCCATTACCCTGAAGCTGTAGGTTACTGTGCCGGTACTTCCTTATTATATCATAATATTCTACTTGTTTCTTCTTGGACAAGCTGTAGGTTACTGTGCCGGTACTTCCTTATTATATCATAATATTCTACTTCTTCAACCACTTTCGCGCTTTCTGGCTAAGAACGATTCGAAACGAAGACTTGTGGAGAATATACCTTTTGACATATGGAGATTGCAACAATGAAATGGATATGGAAAGGCCATACCATTCGTCGAGAAGAAGCGAATTACGCAATCATCGCTTTGGAAACCCCCAGACGGGAAGCGTGGTTCCGGACGGCCTGTAAACTCTTGGCGACGGTCGGTCGAGGGCGAAGCGTAGCACGAGGGCTACGTGCGACTGGATAGCTGGGACGAGGGTAGAAAAGTCCTTGAAGTCAGGAAGAGATGATGATGACGATGCCAGCTAGTTACGGCTCTCTGCACTACTGGGGTGCCATGGGACTACAATAACACACAAGTACCACTGGTAAAGATCTCGACCATCCAGTTTACCTCATTACTTACAAGTCTTTAAGCTGCGTCTAAATAAATCTGGAAATGTTGAGATCGATCCTCCTCACGAGTATCTTTAATCCAAACTAGAGCTTAGTTGAGCCAGGAAAGCATATTAATATATTGTCAACTTGTAATTTGTTTGGTCTTTTATAAAAAGGTTTTAAAGCCTGGCTACAAAGTACGCGGTCCCGGATGCAAATCCTGGTTAGGGCATTTATTTGTGTGATCACGAATATTTGTTCCTAAGTTATGGATGTTGATAAATATATTTAAGCATTTGTATGTGTAAATCTATTATATAACCATATCGTAGTCTAGTACCCCCAACACAAGCCTTATTGAGCTTACCGTGGGACTACTAGGTCGATTTGTGTAAGACTGAAAAGAGTACGGCTAAGAAGTTGCATTCAACCTTTTCCTTGGTATGCTTTGATAAATGTAATAAGACCATTGATTCTCATTTTGGGTCCGGTTGAGACTAAGAAGATCATCTGGCTGTATTCGTTCCTAAATATGCAAAAACATCTAGAATCATATGCGGATTACATGTTTTTAGTTAGTCTGGTAACTTGGTAAGTCACATGGTATTCTTTTCCCCAGGACGCGATAGTGAAACCCGGCCCTGGAGTGCTGGTAGCCAACCAGAGCCTGGTGCTGCAAAAGGTGTCCAGAAAAGCAGCCGGGGCTTACGTCTGTGCGGCCAGGAATGCTCTGGGAGAGGGCTTTAGTGAGAAACTTATGCTGGATGTTAAATGTAAGTGTTCATCAAAATCTAAGCAAAATACCAATACTTTTTTTAATATAGTAAAGCTTCACTAATAAAGGGTAATTTGTACTTCAATCCTGGCCCCAATTTAATCACGCTGACAAGTGTAAATATTCCTAAAATCCTGAATTACTGGCTTTATTGGAATGTCGTATTTGTTTTTCTATATGTACAATTCTACATTGTCATGACCCGTAATCATTGATGGATGGATTCGGGTTGATGGAGTCCTGGAGAAATCGACAGAACTCTTCAGACATTACTGGCACATACAATTATAGGGCGATTCAAGTATCGATACTTATGTATTACTCTCGGAAAGTGACATTCTTGAAGAAACTGACGAAGACCATAAATATTGAAAACTGTTTTTTGAAGTCCATTTTGTGGCCAAATGTTATTATGTTCCATTTCTTTTATTCAGATACTCCTACATGCCAATCTTCACAACCAGCGGTACTCAGGGCTGCCAGAGGGGAGCTCATTGAAATTGAGTGTGATCTAGATGCCAACCCAAAGGTATGAACCATCTTATCTTTGAAATTTTTTGAGAGATTGGCCAGACCACATGGATGAAGAGGACGCCTTTCCTCTTTGCCCCTTAACAACATTAACAAGAAAGTTCTTCATCCATTTCAGTTTACCATTTAGGCTCTGGCTTTGTTATTACGCTGTCGTATTTTGGTATTTAAGGATGACCCACACTAAGACGGGACCGTATGGGGCGGGACGGAACGATATGTCAATTTCTTATTCTATGTCACACGACGTTTTCTATGGAAAGTGACAGATCATCCCGTCGCGCCCCGTTATAAACGTAGTATGAGCCATCCTTTACTCTGAGGGTTCCCAGAATATTATTATAACATAACAGGTATCCCCAATAACATAATTGTATTCCACAATTGTTATTTATCAAGCCACACAAACTTGCGAAACGGGACAATTTCATTGTTCCCAAAGACTTTGACGAGGCTCTGAGTAATTTCCATCAATCAATATTTATTTAGATGTCTCGAATTGGCGAAAAGTGTATCTTCCGTATTTGGGAGTGTTTTTGTTTGTCGAAATTGCTTTTGTCGGTTTTAGAAGATATTAAACTTTTGAGCGCTACAGTAATATAAGTATAAGCCTTTAAAAGACTTCCGAGTTTGTTATATGAGATATTATCTTCCTGTTTATTGAGTAGGTGTGCTTAAACACAGAAAGCATTGTACATTTCCAAGTATCAATGACGTTTTTCGCAACTAGATAGTTTGAAACAAAAGCCAAGTCGGAAAGATATCGAGTTCTGTATACGTCGCAATATTAAGGAATAGGTAGGTAAGTGGATGCTTCGTGGCAGTATAAAATTGAGTCAAATTGCAGCTAGTCAGGTGATCTCGTCTCGATCGTCTGTGTGCGTGCACTACTCACACAAATACAGTCGCTCGTTTCGAGAAACGCCCCCGCCAGCGCGACAGTTATATTCACTTTAAAATCTCAAAGTTAAGTATGAGTTTAGCTCCTGTTTAGTCTTAAGACGATTTACACACCAGCCCGACTCTGTAAACCATAGTGCCATGTCATTGAGATACTTTAAGGAAGACTCAAGTCTATGTGTCATTGTCACGTGATAGCTCCGAGATCAAGTCTCGGCCAGGCTCGCTCCGTCCCAGCCGTTCTAGCATATACATTCCTAAAGGAGGAAGCTACATTTAAGCAAGTGATACATTTTTGTAAACATAACCAATGTGCAATAACCATTTTTTTGAGCAGAAACAGCTGCAAACGATTACTTAGAAAGAAAAGAAAAAGCGAAAAATGCATGGCCTAGGTGGGACTCGAACCCGCAACTCTAGGATACACATCCTTAGCTCTGCCAACTGAGCTACGGAGACTACACTCGTGGCCCCTGAATTTCTCCATCGTATCCATAGGCATGTATCCCAGAGTCGCGGGTTCGTGTACCGCCTGAGGTCATAACTTTTTCCACTACTCCTTTCTTTATAAGAAACGTGCAATAGATATTTAAACCGAAAATAAGTAGGTCTACGACACTTATCATATTTTCTTTGCAGGAATCCATGACGTACCACTGGTGGTTCAACAGTTCTGCTCACAGCAAACATGAACTCACGGCTGCATCCACTTTAAATGCAGCACAAAGTGGTAAGTGACAATATAAAGCAAAACCACATTAAAACTTTAGATTATCCGCACCATAGCTCCAACAAGACGAATTAAACCGTCACAGAGCACAGAGGAACATAGACCTTAAACCACATGAATAGAGTTCAACTTCAATTGTGACACTTCGGTGACGTGGCGTCTGAGTGTCAGTCTTTGGGTTTGACACGGCGTTGTAAATTTTTTTAATAACTCGTTAATGTTAAAAGGTAATGCAAGTTATTAAAATATTGTTTTTTTTAATAAAAATATAAAATACTTTGTCACAGAAAATATTCCAACATAAATATTCTATATTTTTTCTACTACAGCACTTCAATCTGTCAATTAAATGACTGACAGCGATATAAAAAAAGTACCTAGTACGTGTATACCTACATTATAACGCGATGCTCTTATGGATTTTCATGAAATATAATAACACTGTTGTTTTTTTTTAATCTATATTATATCTCTGTTGCTTAAACTACTGAGACAAGTATGTATGCGTGATATTAAAAACTTTTCCAATAACTATCATAACTATCAAATTCTAGTCTATAACTTGGCACTGTCCCAACGCAATAACTCAGTTCTTCCGCACTCTTGGTACAAAAAACATGTGTTCCCAAACTTAGGTACTTTATCTTCGAACAGTATATTAAACCCTTTCTTTGTTAGTAAACTGTGTAACTATAATCACTAAGGTTAGCGCTAGGTTGTGGATGGCCGAATGGCCGAACCGAATTTAAATTATCGTGAGACATATTCATATTGTAATAAAATTACGGATAACACTAACGTATGTTTAGTCACTACACGCGACATATTTCGGACATCTTAGAATGCCATTATGATGCGTCAAAGACCGTGCGCGGCGACGAGTGACGCGGACTGAGTTTTGCTTCGCCGCACGCAGCGCTCTCAATGACTACCGGTTGAGGATGATGAAGATAAGATGTCTGAAACATGTCGCGCGTAGTACTACTAAAAATACGCGAGTGTTATCCTTTTTATAACAATCTTTGTCGTGTTTTGATTCTCTAACTTACGTTGTAGTTATATAATTTACCTCAATATTTGTATTATGTGTTTCATGTTCAGGTACATATTTATACATGGTGAATACGTCGTCGGACTATGGATGGGTGCAATGTTCCGGTACTAACAGTGTCGGACGTCAGACGAAGCCGTGTCTATTCCATATTCTACCTGCAGGTGAGTTTTTATAATTGCAGTTAAGAGCACTTATTGCTTTAGTGACGCTCATGACTTCAGTACATTTTCGGTCTGATTTCACGCAAATCATTTTCTTCCTTTTACTATATTAAACAAGGTTATTTTGATCTAAAAGTATACAGTCTATATGTACTTTAGTAACGAATAAACTATTTTAGCATTAAAACTATAAATAAGACTATATTCATATTAAATTAAAAAAAAGTACTTTAGTGAATTTTTATTGAGGAATCTTACTTCAAAAGTCACTCAAATTTTAGCAAATAATCAGTTTTTCCGTGTATTGTTATTAAAGATAATTAATTCAAGTTTTGGATCTTTTACTACCTGAAATTAAGATCAAAGTATTTAACAGTTGGCTAAAATACCTACTTATACCTTCGTCACAATTGTAGTTGAAATACTTTTCAAAGGCGAAGGTCACTCGTGAAAAATAATTTTATTCACATATTTATTGACATATTTCTATGTAACGCCCTCCAACTCCTACTCGCTAGTTACCCTGCCTACGAAGAAGTTCTGGGTTCGAATTCTCGTCAGGTTTCTATGCTTTTTGTATGCTTATTACGAATTACTTACATTTTCTTTAGCTACGTATATCCTGTATTTAAAAATTAAAAAAATTTAAGAATTAAAAAGAAAATTACATAATTACCAGCACAAATATAAAGGTTATGCTTAGGACTTCCTATTAAGTATGCAATACCTGTGTCATTTATAGTCCATCTCTCTACAGTGTTTTTCCATCCCTTAGTCATATTGTGAAGATTACAGGTCATACAACACTTAATTGGGCCAACTATGAAATCCCGAAAAAAATGTGACTGTTTCACAAATTTCTACAGTTAATTTGTACAAATTTGTTTCATAAATTTCTTTAATATGACCTACATAATCACCTGGCACAATATATGTAAGTGTCGGAATACTTGTAAAAGAAACCTAGGTATATATCGTCGTTTAGTATCCACAACTCAAACCTCATCGCGTTTACTTTAAGGCCTAGTCAATTTGTGTAAGATTGTCCCAGAATATTTATGTAAAAACGATAACTTTTTCTTTTACCTTTGTACACAACCATCATTAGGTTCCCTATTCATACTTAAATAAAGTTTAATTTAAAAATACAGCGTCATGAAAAATTAGCTCTCCGATAAAACCAAGTGAATTGTAAAATGACAAATTGGATGGAATCACTTCACTTTCCGTTACGCCGATTGGATCATTGTGTTAACTGTTTGTGCATTGATTATCGAAAATGTGTAACGATTTTTGTATTCTTTTTAATACGTCAATTAAATTCAGAAAATGTTATCTCCGGTAGATTTGGCATTAACAAATAAAGGTTTTAAATGTTGTAAAAAACATGTTGCCAGTATTCTTGGAACCATGCAACGGAGGCCGACTTTATTATTAAAGTTTTGGTTTTATTCTTATCTTTAGTTAGGTTCATTTTAGTTTATCTACATAGTTTGATTAAGTTTATTAAACCACAATTTTGTTGATCTACATTCATATTGACATTTTTATTTGATTAAAAAGTAAAGTTTAGTTTTAACTGAGGCATCTTAAGTTTTAGGGTAGGTATTTCTACTATCTACTAAAAAGTTAGGCATACAATGCAGAAATATTCTCCCCTTGGCCCCCTTGGCTTGGAAGGGGGGAATACGGGGGGTTACGGTGCCATACCGTAGACGCTGGTAGCGTTTCCTCGCTGTATTGCAATACTAATGCGTTGGGCAAAGAAGCTGCCAGCTCTACGGTCACCGGTAGCGACCAAAAGTCTCTGAGATATCCTTAAAGAGGGTGTGAGCGCTCGAACCCCATGGGCCAAGGGTCTCGACGCCAAACGGAAAAGTTAAATTTCATAATGAGAGAAATAGACAAATTGTAAATAGAGAATAGATAGAATAGACAAAAGATAAGTAAATTATCGCCATCTCTTGAGCAATTTGCCAAATAGACAACGAAATTGCTCAAGAGATGGCGCTGCTTGCGAGTTAGAACACGCTATCGTTCGTTCTTTATGGTTCAATGAAAGAAAATTATAAAGTAGTTATTTTACATATAGTTATTTTATACTCTATTTTATTTGCAGATAAACCATCAGCAGTTAAAGCTTGTGAGATAACCAACGTAACTTATGACTCTTTGACTCTAAACTGCACTCCGGGACACGACGGTGGTATTCGGCAATCTTTCTTATTGCAAGTAAGTTCAGAAATAACACAATATCTTACCAGGAATAGATCTTATAAGAATTTTAAGCTAACATGGTCATTTGCATTATAACTAATATTTGAAACGGGATAATTACCATGTATGTTTGTTTTATTGAGCACCCGATTTTTCGACACTCCGTGAACACATGACGCTTGCAACCGTGTCGAAATATCGGGTGCTCAATAAAACAAACATACATGGTAATTATACTAATTATCCCGTTTCAAATATTAGTTATAATCTTATAAGAAATTATGTATTAATGTTTAACCTAATAACGTAATAACTACTTATTCTTGGGTTGAAGATATAGAACTGACTAAGTATACTAAAAATTAAAAAAAAAGTAAATTGTTATTTTTAACGAGAAACGTCGCACGATACATTTCTTAGAAAGAAAGGAACAGTGGAAAAATTCATGTCCTCGGGTGGGACTCGAACTCGTGACTTTTACACGCCCAACGCTCTGCCAACTGGCCTACCAAGACCACACCCTTGATCCCAAATTCCTCCACCATATCCCTCGTATCCGCCTTCGGGGGGCGCTTACCAACATCTACCGTAAGAAAGGACTTCTTAAGCGGCAAGTGGAGTCTTAAGTAACCTATACATTAAAAATTCACCACTTCTTCCTAGTCGTTTTTTCATTGCTGAGGGTCGTGACCACCATTCACGGTTTCTTGCCTGTATCCCACACCACGTTCCTCCAGGCACTCCTATTCTGTGCCATTTGGAGGCAAGCCTAGGCGTTGGATCCTGTTGAGGCCTTAATTAAATCCATCCACCGAGTAGGCGCTCCCCTACTTCTCTTCCCTTCCACCTGACCGATCATTATTAGCTTTTCCAGACCATCTTCTTACCTGGTCAGATGCCCGAAACCCATACTAAATTGTATAGTTGCTGGTTAAAATCCCGCCCGAGGTCATGACTTTTTCCACTCTTAATTTTTTTTCTAAGAAGAGTAAATTGGCTACCCCATGAAAAATATCGACATTCTAATCAGTTGTACGAAATAATGAAGTGTACGAAACAGATAATATTTTTCACAAGTTTAAAGCGAGTTCCAAAAATATGGAGGATAATAACATAACTTTTTTCAGGTATTTGACATGGGCACAGGACTGCTTCTAGCGAACATCAGCAGCGACGAACCAGAGTTTCAAGTCTCAGGACTATCTGCTAGCAACTCCCTTTCAGTAGCTGTCAGAGGTTACAACAGGAAAGGGGCCAGTGAACCTTTGACATTGACGTCTAGTCTGCTAAAATATCCACAAAGACGTACGGGTTAGTATTGCATTATATATCTGTCTCGCTCATCTGGCTTAAGCAATGTTTATGTCTGGTTGATGTTACTGGTGACCGAAGAGCTGGTGGCTTCCTCGCACAACGTATCAGCATTGCGATACAACGAGGAAATGCCGCCAGCATCCTAGGTACTATGCCTCAAGGACCTACTTTACATTTAAGGTAGGTAGAGGTAGATAGTTAGGTAAGTTACACTTACTGTATATATTTCGAGAATAAATGTGTTTATGTTCTATGTTTACCGTAATATGGGCCAACTTGTGACAAGAGATATCTGTGCCAAAATAAATAATAGACAATACCTAACCGGATAGTCACAATCCTAAGCCGATTTATATGATGGACAATGTTGGCATATATAGGTCTCAACAGAACTGAGTTATTTTGTTCACCGTCATAAAAAATCTGTTTGAGCAAAAATACTTAGTCTTAGATTAGAACTCTGCTAGCATCTCCCTCCCAGTGACAGTGAGAGCTTACAGCAGGAAATGGGCTTGTGAGTTTTTGACATCGACGTTAAGTCGACTTAAATATCCTCAAAGACATGCGGTTTTTAGTATTGGATAGTATTGGAAAATTTCCAATACTAAATTCTTCTATTTCTATCATCTGGCTTAAGTATTGTCACTTTAAGTGCCTGATATAACTAACAGCAAGCCCTCTAGATTGTAAAATAAAAAAGACTCATAGTGTATAATCTACTTCATTAGAACATACATATTAGTATCAGATACATATTCATTCCACGTGGCTTCTAACACAATCTAGCTGCTCTTTTAAGAAGCGGTAGAAAAAATAACTATATCCATCCCTCTTTTCGGGTTGGTGATACTATTGAAAGAAAAATACAGTAATATTCTCTGTGATAAACGCAAATTAGAAGAGATCTTGGCCAAACTATAAGCAATGAATCAGAACTTGCAAGTGTTAATGTGAAGTCTGGCTACAGGAAATAGTGTACTGATACTATTGATATTGAAGAACTATCAACAATTACATTCATTTCCGTCAACAGTCGTAGGTAATTGTTAACGGTTACCATATTCCTCGATGGAGTAATGTAAACCAATATTCCCGATAACGATCAAAGGGCACGCTTCGGTTCCGCGGAACAAAGGCTCGCCTTTGGCCAGTGCTTTCGAACATTTTCAGGGATAAATGAAGTTCAATTACCTTAATTGAAGTAACGAGAGCCTCTCGCATTTAAATTGGGACTGTTGTTCTACTAGTGTTATACAGCATGACATTAAAAGGACCGTTTAAATTCTACATATTGAATGTATAAGTCATAATGAACAACATTTTTATGGGGCCAATGACGAAATCGCGAAAAACAATTTGGTGGTCCCATACAAATCGACGGCATCCCACCGGCCGGAATGTATGAACCATCCATTTTTTTTTAGCTTGAACTGTCCTTTTTATTTCATTCATTTCATTTGGATTATTTAGGTTGAAGAAATTATTGTTTAACCTAGTTTATAAAATCAATATGCAGTAGCTAGAATTCTCCTTGAATAATATAATAAAAGTGTTTCGTTTCAATGATATTTTTATATTTTTTCAATTAAGCAGTACGATAGTGAAACTAATTCGTATCTTTTTTCTACAGCGCAAGTTCCAGTAAAGGTGGAGTTAACGACTGTGCTGATCATCGTGCTGGTGTCCGTTGGTGTCATCGCCGCAATGACAGCTGTGTCCGCCACCGTCTTCTGTTGCAGACACTGTAGTAAGAAAAAGAGTAAGTTTGCATCCCACAAATATAATAAAGAAATTTCAAAATCGATTTATACTCAGCCTCAGAGTAGACTCTTAATATCGATATGTTTTAGTAGATTTATGAAATCATGTAAAACGATCTGTTTTTTAAACATGCATTTGTCATCCGTATAATCATAAGAATATTTATTCAATCAATAAACGTCTATAGCGCTAAACATAGATAGGGATAGAATAGTGCCTTGTGGGAACCCAGTGTTTACTTGTATAGTTACGTGCTCATGCTATGGAGCAACCTGTCATGTAACTTGACTCTGCCGGATAGAAATCTGGCCTTTGCATAACCTTTCTATAATACACCACCACCCCAGATAAGAATTAGGATAAGAGTAAGATAGTATCTTTGAAAAAATACCCTAAGCCAAACCCAATCAAAAGCCTTTGCTATGTCTAGATTGACTGCCATGTTCTCACAATTGGCTTCATTGGTGGCCTACACTATTAAAAGGTAGTTATGATTGTAAAAGTCAAAGACTATTTAGTGCGACATACATTTGCGAGCTTAAAAATAAATTCGCCACTTTTATATGTTCGTTTGTTGGCAGAATTACTCCAAAAAAGTTGGCAAATACACGCTCGGAGCAAGAAAAGGTCTTCTCTTATAATAAGTTGTCATCAAAGTTCCAGTATCCACGTGTACGCTGGAAGTTCGAAAAGTTGAAGTTTTTTGGTTTACAACTTGCTCCAAGCGAAGTTACGAAGTTGGAACATGGCAACTGAGCGTAAAATACCACTTTTTCTACTGGTGGCACTTTCAGAATTGCGAAACGTTTTAGATTTCTTATACTTTATTAAATTTAAGCTAGAATTGTCAACATAAGACTTTTGTTCGGCCAAGTAACAGTTTAAATTCGCATACAATTTTTTTTTTTAATCATTTATTAACAAAATACATATTCAAATTTAATTTAGTCTACTATTTTTACTATAATTACTATTTAAAACGAGATATTTACCATGTACATTTGTTTTCATGAGCTCCCGATATTTCGGCACTGTTACAAGTACAAACAAATGTACATGGTAAATATCTCGTTTTAAATAGTAATTATAGTGTAAATGACCATGTTAGCTTAAAATCTTATACTATTTTTAAGCTGAAACATCTGCGAACGATACCCAATTTCTTAAAAAGAAACCACGATTCCAACCAAACCAGATTCGGGGCCACGGGTGTGATCTCCGTAACTCAGTTGGCAGAGCGATGGGCGTGTATCCCAGAGTCGTGAGTTCGAGTCCCGCCCGAGGTCATGTCCTTTCTTTCTAAGAATGGAGATTGCCGTTTCATGTATGGAGGCCCGTACCCTAACGAAAGTCGTGAAAATCGTACGCCGGAATACGTAGAAAATTCAGATTGAAATCATGATTTTTAGGTTCGTTTTTAAATCAAATAATCAATTTTGGTTAGTAGGTAGGTACACACACAATAAATCCCTAAAACCTGATTCTTCCAGATCCTGGACTTGCTTGGGCTCATTGGAATCAGAATCACGAGCTGATTCGATCGTGATTATAAAAAAATGTCCATATAAAATTTAGGTTTCAATTACGCCAAGCTCACAAAAACGTGACGTAATGTGTTTTAATTTTTTTATTTTTTTTAATAATCAGAATTGAATTTGCCTGTGATTCAGTATGAATATGTTTATAATGTAGGTTAATTTCGCTACAAAGCGGAAATGCATGTTATCGCCTACGTCGTAGCGCTACGAGAAATCTTTAGCGTTGAATGAAAAACAGCTTTATAAATTAATGTGTAGCTAAAAAAATCACTATCACTATTTTTCGGAAACTATTTTGTACATACTTATTTTGCAAGGGTTATTTTAAGGGTACAAAAGGCATTTTAAACATAAAAGCAAGTATTGCTCCAGTTCGCACATTTAACCGACCATTCACTGTTAATAATGACCTGAATGTAATCAAAACGGCTCTGTAATTTTAACTTAATTTTCTGTAAATATTTTTAATGCAAGATTAATCAAACTGTTTATCGGGGTATCGTTTAAATATGAACCAGAATGTAATTAAAATTGGTGGAGTTGGTAATTGATTTTATATTAAACTAGCCACCCGCCCCGGCTTCACATGGACGCAATGCTGATACTAAATATCACGCGGTCGGCCCACCGGCTGGTACAGTCAACTACAAAGATAATACATCCAAAGTGTCAAAAATACATCCAAAGTGTTTTAGACACTTTGTGTTATAAATAATAAATGTTTTGATTCGTGCTTCAAAAATTATACACGTACCGTAATATGCGCCAACTTTGTCACGTCTTTGTATATTTGCCCACATCTTTATTTTAGACAAACACCGAAAGACTACAATCCTAAGGCTTTTATGGTGGGCAATATGGGCATTACAGGTCTGTGTTACATTGCCCATCGTTATAAAAAAAATTGAGCAAAGATACCGTTGGTGGCAAAGTTGGCGCATACTAGTATTACATGAGTATCTAAAATTTTATTCGTGTTCCAATTACAAATAGTATTACGTACAAAAAATATATTTAATTTTGTTTACAGACAAAAATGAAAAGGACAAGAGACATCAAGATGAAACTTCCAATATGCCTTTGACAGGAACGAAAGAATCTGACAGCGTCGACAGTCTGGGTAAAATTTTCTATTTATACAGAATACTCGTATTGTCCAACAGAATGAAAGCATAATGCGTTTACCGTTATCGTTAACATTATACTCACCAGTAGATGTTTAGAGTTAATAAGCAACTACAAGAATGATCATTACCCCAACCTAATTCAAGACTATGCCTAGACTTGCGCCAGACACCAAAAGCGACTTCTATCAGACCTTCCTACCCAGAGGGTAATCTAGCCCTTATTGGCAGTGGTCTGGTTTCTTCACAATATTTTTTTTCGCCGGAATGATGTGAATGTAATTCGTACATAAATTCAGAAAAACTCCTAAAAGAGTTAGATCCATCCGATTAAATACTTGCGCCTTTAATCCCGCTAGGCCACCAAAGCTTTGAATGGATTCTTTGTTTAAATACTCATAAACATTTATTTTGCAGACAAAAACCCGGACATTATACCCCTAGACGGCAAAATAAGCGACAGTTGCTCAAACAAGTCATCCACGACCGACTACAGTTCCATACGGCCTTTGATATCAAAAACTCCAGGAGAAAAATACGATTCTGTCCCTCCCAACTGTGACAGATTCTATGACCACAACATTGACCCATGCAACCACTACATACAAGTCCGTCCTATAGAATACAGGGTACGGCCAACATATCAGTCCAACCCTATGGCCAACCTTGGGCCAAGTATACAGAGTATTGGACCCATGAGCAGTTTGGGAGTGCCAAACATTGGCCCAAATGATTGCCATAGGCCGCCCTATGATAAAGTGTATGAGGATTGGCTGAAGTATAAAAATGCACTGCCGTTAAATACTAGTGGTTTGGTAAGTTTATATTTTTTATTACTTTGATGTTTAATATTTGTGTTTTGTTGTCATGTTATGTGTTCATAGAATAGTTAACTGCTACTTAAATCAACCTCCTGGGATAAGAACGTCACGTTGACCACACCAAATATCATGCAAGCAAAGCATGGGGCACATTTAAAATACTTTTTGAAACTATAGCGGTTACATGACATTCTAATAAATATGATAAATTTCTAACCACGGTTTTTTATTATCATTGAGCTTCCGATATTTCGGCAATGTTGCAACCGCCATGTTCACGAGAAAACTGAAGTCTCAGGTAGGTTGACAAGTTCATTAGTTAGAACATTGAAAATAATAAATGAGTATATTTCCAGACAAAAGTAATACAAGTATACGAGAAAGTTTTTTGTACCTACGCAAAAAATATAGTAAATAAATAGACAGGCGACATTGTGGAGGCCTCAATGTAAAATTGAATCAGTGTCTATATTTTCTATTCAGAGTTCTTTTTGTATATGTTGGAATATCAATACTCAAAACAAAAATGTGTATCACCAAATAAATAACTCAAAACAATACAACAATAGGATCAAAACAAATAACTCTCTCTAAAAATGTTCTGCTTTTCTGCTTGTATTTTCTCCCATATTTTGACAAAACCCACCGGATATTTGCGAATTGCGTTTGCAATTCTATTTCGTTCTTTGAAGAACAGTGGATTATTTTTTGAAATAAACTACGCGAAACGACCAAAATAAAAACTACAGGTATTGGTAAATATTTCAAAAATACAGTCATGTCGGTGAAATATCGATGGAAGGTGAATGATGAATAAGTAATATTGTCTTCTGTTACCGCGATTGTTATTCATTGAATTTAAACACTTTAGAACGGATTAATCGCGTTTATTAACACCATGACCCTACGTTTCGAAAGTGTTTCATTTCGATGAATAAGTATTCAACTTAAAACCTTTGAAAATAGAAATAGTATTTTAAACTAAGCAAAAAATCTAGCCGAGCTTTTTTCGTAGGTATCGACTATTAAAGAGTCCTTTAACCTTTAAAAACTTTAGTTTAGTACTTCTTCGGTGTTATTTAACGCCAATAATTAGTAATCATTTCTTAGTGAAATTTTTAAAGGAATCTCGATTAAAAAATAGGTCGAATTTGACCAAATTTTAGCAAAAAATCGGTTTATCCACTTATATATTATTAAACAAAATTAATTCAAGTTTTGACTTTAAGCGTTATTCTTAAAAAGATAAAATCAGTTTTGGACAAAAAAACTATTGGACATTACTTAACGGATATTTTTATGCACAAAAACAGTGCATTGTTGAAGACACCATATTTTACCAGTTTTCGAGTCAAGTTAACGTCAGTTTCCTTCAGTGCCATGTGTTGAGAGCGCTCCAATTTTCTCCGTACATTTTTCACAAGAATTTCACAACAATCTCTTAATAAAATAAAGGAGGTTTTCAACGGGAAAACGTTGAAAACGTGGAAATGTTTATAACTGCAAAATGTGCAAACATGAAAGGGGAAGCTTGGATTCTATCGCACTTTCGAGTGGTAAATGTACCCACTGTTATACCTATGATATAGACATATATGTATATATCATAGGTTGCATCTTAATGCACTTTCAGAGGGCGTAGAACGTCCAGCCAGAGGTGCCCTCATTTGGGGATAGAGTTTTCTAATAAACATTTCCATTTCTCTATTACGTCCATGGTATCATTGGAGTTCTACTAATTCTCCAACTTTGGTCTATGACACAACATTTCGATTTACTTATTTATTTTTTGCTTTACATTTGCCTGCAAGTGAAGGACACAGTTCACAAAAGAAATTCTATCAAATGTTTGTGTACGAGTATATCGTGTAAAACCGTTAAATTCTGTTTTTTTTATTTGTTTTTTATTTGTAGTCTTTCTGTTTCACTATTTTCTTTTGATATAGTTTCTTTTAGAACCACATATTGTCAATATTTTTACTTCTTTAGTAATTTGTTTAAATAATTTATTTATTTAAAATATTAAATTTAAAATTTTACGGTTGACAAAATCCAATCCACAACGTAGGCTTCGTTAAGTATGTAGTCGTAATCTTCTCGGGCTGTAATGTAGGGTTAGAACCGGTAGTAGCTTGATAAGGGCATTGTAATGTGCCTAAATTAAAGAATAATGATATTTATCATTGATTTTACACGGCGAAAAGTGAACACATTTCTCCGTTTAGGTGAAAAAGCTAAAAGTAAGTAATGTAAAACTATATCATATAGATGAAAAGTTGGGGAATTAATAGGACTACAATGATACCATGGACGTAATAGAAGGTTTATTAGAAAACACAACCCCCCAAGGTGCCACTGGACCCTCTGCAATATTAACATAGGTTTACTCGATATTATAAGTACCTACTGACGTGATTCTTAGTCAGCATTATACACCAAAACAAGGTATGGCCTAACGTCATCAGAAACACTACTTTTGGCTGAACAAGTTTAAGGCCTGAGTGGACGCTCAAACGGGGCGTGCCGCGGGGCGGGGCGAGCAGCGTTCATGTTAAACAGAAGCAATTCTATGTGAGCGTCCAGAGTACACGCTGCACAACCGTCGCACGCGCCGCCGCACGCTCGCCACGCAGACCTTACACTAAGAAATAAATATATAATTTTGGCATGTGCGAATGAGACAGCTCGCTGTCAGTTACGTCGTCGTCAGTGGAAGACGCCACGGCACGTTGTTTTTTCAAGAAGGTTAACATTATAATCCTCAATGATTTATTCTAAATTTTCATGTTTTCATTTGTGTGATTTGAAGCCACCAATGCTTAACATGCGGATTCAAATCTCTTACTTGGGTTATTTTTTCTACTTTATCGTTTGTTCATAAGGTTATTTTCTAAAATAATCACATTTCAACATTTAATCATTCTTTGTTGTTCCAGCTACCCGCAGAACAGCTGATGCCACCTGAGCTCTACGCCACCCCTCCCCCCTCGCTCTACAGCAACCCGCGCACGCCCCTCCCGCTTCCCCTGCCAGAGCTAGACCACCGATACTTAGAGCGGGACGGCAGGTGTTCCAACTCGCCCCCGGTTCGATTCAACCAGGACAATAGTGTGTATTATAATAAGATGATGGAGAGGAGTACGAATACATTGCCGCATTTGAAACGGATAAACGGTAAGTTTACTTTGACAGATTATTAACTAATTTTTCTGGTTTTGTAAAAAAAGTTTACTCAAACATTTTCTCGAATCACTACAGTATGGGGTTCTTCAAAAAAGAAGTGTACACGTTTTAATGGGTCGGCAACGCGCATGTGATACTCCTGGAGTTGCAAGCGTCCATAGGCTACGGTGGCTGCTTTATATTAGGCGAGCCGTATGCCTGTTTGCCACCAACGTGGTATTTTAAAAGAAAGTTAGACATACAAAACAATTTGATTTTGCAATTTGCATTTTGATTCAGAAATGTCTGCTAATGAGTCTACAATGCTTACATATAAAGGAAGAGTGGGAAAAGACACTTGAATATTGCCACAAATGGTACTATATTTCACAGGTTCTTTTTCACTTTATGTGCATACAATATTAATAAACAATACAGCAGACCCACAGAAACGCGGTAGAAAGTTCGACGTTCACATTAACCCCGATTAACTTACTATTGCCTTGCTTGCCAAGGACACTTATATTTTCACAAACGACATAATTTTGTTATTTTTTTGTTACAGGTAACACAATGAATCAAAAGCCAATTGAATTGAAACAAAGTGCCGGTAAATCCACGGACGCTAATTTAGAACCTGTCAAAATTGGCAGTCACGAGTGCTAGACAAGTGACATGTGTTGCCAGTGTGAATATTGTGGCTGGCTACATGCCCAGTGTCAGTGTTGCCAGACTATTGTGGCCAGAGTGTATAGTTTACGTATAATAAAATCAAGAATTTTAACAGTTTTTTTAAGTGTAGCTGTGTATATTATGACGGCATTACAGTAAAAAAGTATGTTAACGTGTTCATTGTGTATAAAAAATACACATTAAAAGTGCAACCTTTTTTGAAACGGTCGAATGGATCTACAATAATGATATCGGTCTAAAGATTTTATTATGTCTGTGTCAAGTAGGGTTAGTTCGAGGTTTGATCATATTAAAAAGATATTACTGTTTATTGTATCCCCGTACCTTAGGTATGTTGTGTTAAGGGAATCACATCTTTTTTAGCGAAAGAAACCCCGGCGTACGATTTAACCCCAATTCACGATGTCCCTAATCGTAATATCATTTTAAAGAGATATGTATACCTATAAATAATTAGGCAAATATATTATTTCTGTCTGTAATATAACAAACGTCAAACGTAATTTGTCAATTTATATTTTTAAGAATACTGGTACAATACTTATGTATTTGTTTTATGTAGTAAATAGCTGAACTGTAACTGTAAGAAGTTACACATGAATATTTTATGTATAAAATTTTTGCTCTTTTTTTAAGGAGATTGCCGAGATTTGGTACCATAGGTGTCAAAAGCGTCCATTGCCGAAAACTGTGCTATTAAGTTTGTTATATTTTTAAACTAAATTCAAAATTTTATAATGAAAATCCTACGTGGGATTATAAGGTCAATTTAAATAGTATTTTTGATTAAATTGAACATATTATTTTGATATTTTACTCAATTAATTGACAATTACGTATTTTCCCCGCTATTCAAATGAAACGAAAGAATGAAAACGTTTTATTGTCATTTATAGTCAACCCACATGCGTGACAATACGAATCGAAATAACATATATAGCCAATAGAGGCCGGTCATGCGAAAGAAATCTGTCAATACACTTGAGACACTGCATGCTTGAATAGTATGTACAAACTATGCATGCAGATTGTTTATAGTCAATTTATCTAGTAGTTTCATTAATGCCTAATATTTTTCATGAATACTTCAAATATTTTTTTCCATATATTTTTTTTACACGTTATTCATTATAGTAATTCATTGACTTATACGGTATAGAATGGCATGATCATCTGTGTACCCTAAGTCTCTTTGAATCAGATGTACTTACCAAAAAGTGATTATTTTTCTACGTATTCCCGCGTACGATTTTCAATATATTTAGGATGTGTACAGTTGATGTCCAAATATTTGCAATAGATTTTATCAGTGGACAACGATTTTCGTTAGGGTACAGGCCTTCATACATGAAACGGCAATCTCCTTTCTTTCGGTTCAAAGGTAAACAAGGTAGAACCTGCGTCTCAAATTGAATGAATGGTCAAAATTCACTTCCAAAAGGGTGTATAAGACTGAGAATTGTAATTTAATTTCAATACATAGATAGAATTAGTTGGGTAATTTAGCACATTTTTTTTTCAACACAATTAGAGAACCGTATAATAGTAGAAGAAATCCTTGTTTTTTTGTATGATTTTAAACAAAAAAAAGAAAAGGTTTTTTAAAAGTACTTAATCGTTTTAAGTAACACAAAAACGATTTTTTTTTCACACTTTTGTTTTTATCATAGTTTTGTTAAGTACCTGATTATAAAACTGCCGCGGACGCAAAAAATATTTGATCTTATAAAGACAACATTTAAGAAAAAAAAACTTTTTTTTTCATTTCACTTTGCTTTTGACGTGCGTTTTGTGTAGGTACCTACCTACTATTTTAGTCCAAGGTTATTTTATCTAAGAGATACTACCTACCATTATTATTTTTTTCTCCTGGAACCTACCACGTTAGATTGAAGTGGTATCAACGGATACGTAGATAACAAATGTAAATAAAAACATGTAAATAGGTACATATGTATAGTTATACACAAGTATGTTATACGAAAAGTTGCCATATAGTTAAAGTTTTAGGATACATTTAAATTAAAATAGTTTAAGTAATATATGAGACGAGCTTTCTGTTATTATAAAAATGTCGTAACTTTATTTAATTAAGAGTAATTGCGAAATTACGAGGGTAGGTGGAATTCAGTTTTAATTTAAAAAAGTAATTTTAAACTGTTTTCTACGGCTGTTTAAGGCTGGTTAAATCTTAAGCTGAGCCGGATGAGAAATTAAGAGCATAAAGCACTCGCCTGTTATGTTATATCTTTTTAAGATGAAAGTAAATTTTTATTTTGCATATTTTTTTTTAAATCACCTACTAGCTTTTGCCCGCGACTTCGTCTGCGTATAATCAAAACAAAAGCTATCCTATACCCTTTCCGAGAAGTCAAATGATCCCAATATCAAATTTCATCTTAATCCGATCAGCGGGTTTGGCGTGAACAAGTAACAGACAGACAGAGTTACTTTCGCATTTATAATTTTAGTATGGACTTAGAGTTAGAAAGCAGTTCAAAATTAAACTTATTTAACAAATCACTTTTAAAGTGGAAAAAAATTGGGAAAATAATTATTTCAAAACTCAAAATTAAATTATGCGAACGTTAAAATATTTTAAAATTATTGCGGCTTATTCAAAGCGGTGTTGTTACGTAACTTTAAATATAAAATGATTTTAAATATTTTATGTGATAATAAGATATTTAATTAGTATTAGGCTCTTTGACATGAAACATTATGGCAGTATTTTAGTTTGTATTTATTTTGATGACAGTAAAATTAAATTTAAGTAAGTAATTAATTAAAATGTGTCGTTTTATCATCATACATGTTGTTTTAATATTTTTGATTATTGTATCATGTGTAAAGGTCCTGATTATATTTAAATTTAATATAATGATTACTTTATAATATTTCAAATTATTGTAAACTGACCAAATTTTAAAACAGACGCATTTCATATAAATAAGGAGAATTTTGTTGGAATTGTACAAAAATACCTAATTATGACGATTTTACAATATTCTTGAAAAGTTAGTAAGCAATTACTCTGTTTTCATATCCAAAGTAAGGTCTTACTAAATGTGTGGCTCCGAGTAAAAAGATGAATAGGTACCCAGTTAATAATCGTTTGCAGAAAACGCCGTGCGATGTCAGCTTTGGTCACTGAACCTCGGCAACTTTTTGGTTTCTGCCTTCAATTTCAGTTTAATTTACTAGCAAACTATATGAATATCTCACTGCTAACAAAAGTCTCTCTCTTGGATGTCAATAACACCCGATTTTTTATTTCTTCCGACCTGTTGTTGAAAAAGATAGCTAGGTCATTCCGCCATTTGGTGGCTATGCTAACCCATTTATCCAGATGCCTGTAGTCGTGGTGGGCCCACTCTTATTTGAGACTAGCGGGTTTCTTGCCCACATCGGCAATGTGCGTTTTGGTCTGTATTGCGTATGCGGTCGTTAATTTTTACACCTATTTCTGTTTGTTTTAATAACTTGTTTTCTTAAGACAACGGAAATAAAATCAGTAAAAAGTACTTATAAAACATTTTTAAATCCAGCGCTCCATAAAACTACAAAGTACTTACAACTATACTGCTCGTAAACGTCTTTCCTCTAATAGTTGTAGCATTCGAAGCTCTATTTGTACAAAATGTCAAACAAGCAACGTTTCGTAACGTACTGCAGTTTCATTTCTGTTTTATTTCACTGCGAGAAAATAAAGGCGCTTTGGGTGTACTTCCATGTGGGTTGGGAAAAATCTAAACTCACAAAAATTCCCTGAGTACTGATCTAAGTAGGTACACACTGTCAAGATGTTGTCATTTGCTATTTATGCATAATCACACAATCTAAACATTATTTAAGTTTGACATCCTTTAGTTAGCTGTTTTCCCAAAGGACTACATTATGGGGTTCTTCAAAAAAGGAGTGTTAAAGTTTTTAAAGGGTCGGCAACGCGCATGTAACACCCCTGGAGTTGCAGGCGTCCATAGGCTACGGTGACCGCTTACCATCAGGCGGGCCGTATGCTTGTTTGTCACCGTCGTAGTATAAAAAAAAAAAGTTAGCTATGCTCAAATTTTTATATCTCGTTGCCGCGTACATTCCACATACATTCTTGTTGGTTTCCTTCTACTACCTTATGATTTTCGAGAGAATTATGAGAGATGTAAACTAGAAAAAAGTTGTGTAATTTTTAATTTTTAATTTCCAGTAATTTTCATACAAAATATTTACCGGTTGCATCAAAAAAAGAAACAAATGTCACTGCTGGTAGCTTATTCAGATCTCTGGCTGCAAAAGCTGGCGGCAGCTCAAGATCCACTTCATTAAATACCAGCATAATATCCTCAAGCTCCCTTTGCGTTTTTCCCTCCATTCTTTTTGCAATATTTCTTGGTAGCATTTCCTACTTTCGAGAACAATCACAACCAATACAACTCGCCTAAAACCAATATTGGAATAAACCGAGCACATCTCAAATATTTTTACAATTATTTTAACGTATGCTGTACAGGTTATTTATTAAACCAATAAACCAATTTTCGCAATAATAGTGATTTTAATTAAAACCACTATGACCGCATTGAAGCGTCACCAAATGGATGTCGTATTATTTGCATAATCAACCCATTTACAGCTGAATTTCCAAGTTAAAAGTAATATCTCGTAACTTTTGTGTACAATATGTATGTGACTAAGTGTCACATACATATTGTATATGTACGCTCGTTGACTTCACATGAACCATATCAGCTGCAGAATTGCATATCCAGTTTCGAAATTCATTATTTCATAAATTAATAAGTTAATGCACTTCTGCAGCCTTACTGTACATGAAACACCACCCTCCCCAAGAGTGTCGCATTCTCTATCGCCCGCGTAAACTCATTGTCAGTGCATGGAGATCACAGACTACACGAACGCCGCATTATGATGCGTTTACAAGGAAATGAGGTCACCCCCACATAATATATGTACAGTTTTATATGTAAACTACGATTCTATGAGCATAACCGACTACCACCCTACACTATTTTATACTGCAATATTTTAGGTTCATCCAATTTTTTTGCGGTGACCGCGTGTTGTATGGTATGCTCTGTCTACTCGTAGTAGTGGAGGTAGTATGTGAAATATACTGGCAGTAAGTTGTCAGTAGTATGGAGATACTAGAATATCAATACGAGTTAGATGCACTACGAATGAGCTTACGCAGACGTTAGCGATTCCGGCCGTTAATTCACAAATCATTCATTCTTTAAATTCGTGGTAGAAGTTACTAACTAGTAACTGCTATCTGACTAACTAGGTATTACTATCTAACTATTTATGTCTGTACCTACCTGACGAAGCCTACGTTGCGGATTTGAATTTGTCACTCGTAGAATTAATTTATGAATTTGAATCTATTAACCAGTAAAAAAGAGTAAACTATTGCATTGCGAGTGACTCTAGGCACGATATTAGCACAAACTAAGCGTAATCAATCAATCAGCCTATTGCAGTCCACTGCTGGACGTAGGCCTCCCCAAGGGTGCGCCACAAAGTACGGTCTTTCGTGACCCTCATCCAACCACTACCAGCTACCTTTCTCAAGTCATCGGTCCACCTGGCAGGAGGGCGTCCCACACTACGTTTGCCGAGGTGTGCCCATTCGAGAACCCTTTTGCTCCAACGCTCATCGGTTCTGCGACAGACGTGACCGGCCCACTGCCACTTCAGCTTGCAACACTTACTTTGGTATTGTGCCGGATAGTCTCGTTCCGGACTCTGTCTCTTAACGAGATACCCAGCATTGCTCTTTCCATTGCACGCTGAGCGACATGTAGTTGGTGAGCCAGCCCGACCGTCATGTTCCACGTCTCGGCTCCGTATGTCATCACAGGTAGGACGCACTGGTTGGAAACTGGTTGAAAGCGTAAAGGCGCGTACAAATTCTGCCGCGCGAGTTCATGTTTGAGCAAACATTTGCCGCACGACCCAATGTTTGAGCGAACGTTTGCCGCGCAATCCAATGTTTGAGCAAGCATTTGCCGCGCGATCCAATGTTTGAGCGAACGTTTGCGGCACGAGCTAATTTTCGAGAGAATGTTGTAGACCGTGGCAAACAATCGTCCTCGAACAGCCCGCGCCATTAGTTTGTTTTAGGCATTTCATTTAGACTACAGCGTGAAAAAACATGTTTTGAAATTTTTATTTAATATTTTATAAATATTACTTAAATATTAGGTCCTAATATAATCTTTTTTAATTGTCAACTGATGATACTATGTCAAGAATTCTGTAAAATCGTCATAGATCTAGATTTTATATTGTAATTATGGTTTTTAAAATACTTATGTTAGATTGCCTAATTCGCTTTAATTTTTGTACTTCAAAAATGCGTGTTTCATTTCACGATGTTCTTTTGGAAATAATAAATGTCAGTTTTTAACGTGCCTGTAATTTTTATTTTTATGAATATCCTTAATTATTATAATATTTAGGCTTGTAAAGTAAGCTCTCTCAGATCTCGCGTAATTGTCGTCAGAAGCGAAGCTGAGGTCGACAAACATGTGATCTGAGGCTTTCTTATTTACTGTCCAAGGTCTGTACATAACTTTTCCGCTTGACGCAGTGGGCAAGCGGCGAATTTGTTTAACGTAGCGTAGCGGCCTGCAATAGGCTGCTTGCCAGCTGGAGGGCTGAGAAGGAATATTATTATAAGCTAGGTAAGACCAACCCTCCGTATAAACAATTATTCGCGTAATTTTTTTTTCTACTTACTCCTCATCAGAGCCCGATACTGATTACGCCCATAAACGAATCACCAGATTTTTGTTACAGCCTGTATAGTGTACACGGACATTTAAAATGTATCTACTAAGATAAAGCCTTTTTAGAGGACATTGTCCTTTAAAAACGACGCAATTGCATTTTTTAACCAAAAACCAGGAAAATCTCGGAAACGACCACTTTATTAGCGCGCCCTTCCTTTGGCGGTAATTCTAAAGCGCAGATAAGATAGTAGCCTTATTCAACGATAAAGCTACTGGATTAATGTAGGCGGTATTTGAGATCGCTGACTGCTTGAGAATAAATGGTAAATCGTTAGAAGTGTTATTTATGTCCGTTAAATCTAAAAATCATATTGATGAGTGATGACATTTCAAAATATTCAATATCCCTAAATCGAAAACTATTTCCAGATAAACGCCTGTAGATCACAAAAATATATAACCTATATTTTTTTCACAGAACGTTAGTAAAAATAATTGAAAATATTCAGCGTCACCAAGCTTCACCAAGCGCACAGTTCTCATACAATACATTTTTTTAACTAAAATATAAGGGATATGCAAATAAAAAAACTACGGGTACCTATTATGAATAAGAGCATTCTTTAAAGCCATACAATAAACAGTAGTATTTAAAATATGAAATGACAATTTAAACATACGCGAGTCACACTGACTTCAACTTAAGGTTAAAGCTCACGCACTGTTGACTGCGACGCGAAAGTGACAACACTCTGTCTGAAGATGATTGCCAGACGCAACCAAAACATGTCACTAGTGAAAAATAAGTGTTTGTTTTAATATTAATGCAGTTGATCATCGAAACATTTTGAAATTTGTAAAAAAAAATACAAATTTCAAAAAATTACAAAGGACCCCGCAGCAAACATAGGGAAAAAGTGGTTTCAGTCAAATGTCACGAAATTTTAGTATGGTGTAGATACAAATCTCCTCATAATTTTTTTATAAGGGCACAACTCTCTCAGACTTATAGTTTATAGTAGGTATAGGTATCTACCATATATATATATATATTGTCGTATATGTTGGTATAGGTATCTATCTATTATCCAAATCTATCTATTATTATTATCTATTATTGTCGTCAAGTACCCACATCACAAACCTTATTGTCTGACCATTCAGGCATATCTACCGGATGTGTCGATAAATATATGAAAAAACTGTCCGGGGGATGCCCGGCAGACACCCACTATGGAGTTCTGACGGATTGCCCGAACGCCGTGGGACTAGGTCAATTTGTGTAAGATTGTCCCACAATATTTATTTATTACCTTTGAATCTTATAAAACGTTATAATTTTAATATTTAATAGTCGCTTTTCCTCGAACGAAAAACTCATGGAAAAACCGAGGTACTTAATTCCAATTACGCTTAGGCTCGCGGGAGTTTAACTTCAGACGGTCGTAAAAACTAGTGTTTACTTCAATTGTCGAATTATTTAATAACTCTAAAATAACTATGCATGTGCCTTGCATCGTATATCCAGCTTTACTGCAATTCAGGGTGCGTAGCCAAGATGCCAATCGCTCACGCTCAGTCGCTAACGAAACGCAACTGTCATTGTCATATAAATAAGGAAGAGTGATAGAGAGAGGTAGCTGCGATACGTTATTAAGGGGCTACCTAATATTTCACTGTTTTTAAAGTGAATAGGCTTTGTTCAGCTCCAAAAACAACGCTTGAAAAAAATATATAATGTAGCTAGTATTTGGTCTACATTTGGTTCTACTAAATTGTCGAAAAACAATACATCAAAAGAAAAAAAATAACCGTAAACCCTTTTTTCTAACTTAAATCTGTATCTACTCCCTTATTATGCGTCGTAAGTACAAGAAGCTAAAACAAGCAGTATATATTTATGTTTACTTTAAACGCATCTACTGATTTTTGGATAGGTTTTGTACTTTTCGAGAAAAAGCTATTACACGCATTTTTCCGAAAACGCCGGCTCGAGATGCCTGCGCAGGCGACGGGGGCCAGTCGTGTAAGATGGCACTAGTAGTTTATAGGGTTGCGTCCTAGTACAAGCAGCTCTTCCTAGGTGACGACTTATGCTTATTGACGTATTGTATAACCGGTGAGGAAAGGAAGCGGGAGGGGAAGAAAGCTCAAATCGCCGAGGTCATTGGCATAGGGGACGGCGTGAGCGATTGGCATCTTGGCTACGCACGCAGGGACCCTGGCTTTCAGTTGCAATCACAAGATTTGGCGTACGCGCTAGTTTTACGAAAGCGACTGCCATCTGAGCTTCTAACCCAGACGGTAAACTAGGCCTTATTGGGATTAGCCCGGTTTCCCCACGATGTTTTCCTTCACCGAAAAGTGATTGGTAAATATCAAACGACATTTCTTATAATAAGTTCCGAAAAAGTCATTGGTACGAGCCGGACCAAATTAACCGCGAGTTAAATTAATACCTCTGATTTCCCATTACATCTACCTGTCAAAAGTGCTTTGACCTCAAGACCACAAACGATCCCTGATGCAATCTAAATCACAGCGATATTTTATAATTGGATAAATCCCTCCTTAGGATTTAGCTGAAATCTCGGCTATAAACGGCAGTGATAACTTTGGTTTATTTATACTTAAACCCTTACAAGATGTCCAGTGGAGATAAGACGGAACAGGTAAAAGTAACAGGTATTCATACAGGTTTAAATACTAGCAAATATTAGAAGGTCATAGTTAGAAAGTACTGGACTGTAAAAAATGATCACAAAATTATTAAAAACAACTCTCCGAAATATGTCAACATGTTTTTGTCGTAATATTAGCAAGTCTATGTACCTATCTTGTACTTTATAGGTAATTTTTGTATGCATATGTATAGAATATATGCAGGTCTTTTTAAATGGATAATCCTCACTGATAGGTAATACAACACTGTTGTGATTTAAAAAAATAACAGAGTTAACCATCGAGAAAAACATTTGGTCGGATTCAGAATGTCCTCTTTTTTCATTCGGTTGAAAAATAGGAAAAGTATAAAAATCGAGAAATTACAATCAATGTTACAAAGAACTGTAAAAAGTAACTATTAGTGGTGTCAAACCGCGTTACCTGTTCCAAGAAAATGAACTGTTTAACTTTAAAGTGTTATATTAATCGTAAAACTTCTATGAAATTAAGACGTTTACTTAATGGACTTTCATACTCAAGATGGCGAAGATGTCTCTGTAGTAGTGTTTTGGTTTTTGTGTGCTAAACGTTGTTTCAGGTGTAATATTGATAGCTTGTTGTGCAGTGCACCAACGAAGAAGCGTGCAGATAATGAGGAATTAATTTCTCGTCTCTCGAACGCTATTGTAACTTATAGCTATAAATTTTACAATTAGCGAGGCGAGCTACCGAAAAATCAAAGCGTACCATAAAGTACCAAGTATTTAATACTAAGTACAAATACTCGGCATTACAAAACTAAGTGTTTTCTAGAAAAATATGAAACTCGACCTCGGGATTAACGCGTCTTGCTTCCTTCCTCATTTACTGAAAAATATTTTTCCCCGTATTTTTATTTTAAAACGGGTGGTTCTAGACAAGACTATGTAATTAATCGTTGGAAATAATGAGTTTTCTGGGCAATAGTTGTTATGGAAAATACACATTTTTAATTGTTATGTATTGTATAATTCAAACTTTCGTGAGTCATACTGATATTAAATTGTAACGGTTAACATTCACGTATTTTTATCACATTAGGCGTGACATGTTTCGTCTGCGTCGGGCAGACATCGTCGGACAGACCGATATCACCTTGTCACGTCACGCCTAATGTAATAAAAATACGTGAGTGTTAACCGTTGCAATTTAATGTTATGTATTGTGTAGGTTGTACACAGTAATTAATCCAACATCTATATATCTCAATTGTAAAGCACGAATCAAATCATTTATTAAATTTAATAAAGTTTTGATTCATGTTTTTTTTTCGCCGTGGTCGGGTAGCTCAGTGGTTAGGACGTCTGCCGCAAAAGCAGGAGGTCGCTGGTTTGATCCCAGCCCTGCTTACCGGGGACCTTGGTCACTTTTTCTGTGGTATATGACATCTCTTTCAATTTATAAACCATATATCTCATCAATTTTATATACCTATCATATATCTATACAAACCTCTTCTTCTTCCTAGCGTTTTCCACCAGCCACGGCTCAGGGAGCCTGGGGTCCGCTTTGGCAACTAATCCCAAGATTTGGCGTAGGCGCTACTTTTATGAAAGCGACTGACCTTCCACCAAGAGGTTAGCTAGGCCCTTTTGAGATTAGTCCGGTTTCCTCACGATGTAGAAACTTCCGCGAACGATACAAACTTTCTTAGAAAGGAAATGTGGCAAAACTCGTGACCTCTGAGGCCTTAGTATAAAAATTGTACGACATTAACTCCTCGACCGCGTTAGCGTATCGGAAGTTCAAATTATGTTTGCCGTTTATTTAAATCATGCCGTTTATTTCAATCAACTTTCATACCTTGACCCCTCGATACGCTAAAGCGGTCGAGGAGTTAATGTCGTACAACTTTTATACTAGGCCTTCTGGTGAGACTAAAACTCGTGACTCTGGGATACATGCTCATTGCTTCACCCATTGAGCTACCGAGACACACCCGTTGGCCACGGATTTGTCCACCATACCAACAACAATGTTGGTATGGTGGAGAAATTCGTGGTTTCCGTAAGAAGATATTGTTTATTGTTTATTTATAATTCATTTACAATGATTAATTGTGTTTGAAATCTTAAATCTAGTATATACAAAAGTAAAATTAAGTAATAATAAAACATGTCAGCAAAAAAGATTAATATCAAATATATATATATTAAAAAAAAACTCAAGCAAGAAAATAAATAAAGGGCTTGCATAAGATCAATTCAAAGATCAATTCAAATCAAAGATAGTATACTTCTTAATCTTCTAGTGAAGTCTGAAGTTATTTTGAGAAATTCACCACCAACAATGCGCTACCCCATACTAAATTATTATTGAATTAAGACTATTATTACCAAAACTTGCTTCAACATATCTTATAATCTTGCAAAACAGTTGTAATATATCTGTCATCGTAGAATTCTGAGGACCGTTAGATTATAAATTAACGCGCGAGATTGTCAACAAACGTATAGGTTAGGCTAGGTTAGTTTATAATGCGTAATGCATTTCCGCATCGTCAAAAAAAAGTTAGTTTATAATATCCCTAGTCAAATTATAATCTATCTGGAGTTCACAATTTAACGGTGACATACCATAAAGACTGGAAACTGTGAAACCTTATCTGTTTCACGTACATTGTAAGCTCCGACGTCTCGGATTACCTGAACTTTAGGAGTTTGCAACGCTCCCGATAGTTCGTCTTCAAAAGGTCAGTGTAACAACGCCTTAACATGGTATCGATACGGCATTATCGTAAAGTAAGGCAGAGAGTGTTTTTACTTTGGAGTAAATCTTGCTTTACCTTTAAACGTTTAAAAGACATTAAAAATAAAGGTATGGATAGGAGATTTTGTTTTTACAGTATCTAGACTACACGTGGTCAAAGTCTTTTTGTATTAAGTAGTAGGCAATAGTAAATAATGGTATAAAAATAATAAATGTTCACCTGAAAAGGTAAAGTTTTAGTGAGATAAATGTCACTATCAAATGTCTACATACAATAAATACTTACTTTTAAAGGTACCTATTTTAAAAAATCCAAAGACTCAACGCGTTTAGGTTCAGTTTAGGCTCAGTTGTATGGATAGAGATTTTAAGTAAGTACATCTTAATGGCGCATCTGGTAAATATTGTTGAATCATATTTATATTAAGTTAATTGCGCAAATTTGAAAAAAATTGTAGAATTATTGTGATAAACGCCTTATTATTGTGTTTTTAAATTTCCATACAAAACGAACAATTCCTGAATATAGGTAGTAGAACAAAGACGCACATGTTTTTGTATTCCCATAAATGAATGAGCACGATTGATTATATTCGTCAATCAATCAAATAATAATCTGAAAAGGTTTCCTCAATATCCTAGAGACGTGCAAAACCTTTGATATAAAAATATACGCGTCCACCTTAAGGGATGACTCACTCTAGAACGGGATGGGACGGGACGATATGTCAGTTTCCATAGAAAACGTCTCGTGACATCCGAGGGCTCCGAGCTATCACGTGATTCTTTCTATAGAAATTGACAGATCGTCCTGTCCCGCTCCATCCCGTCCCGTCCCGTTCCGTCCCGTCCCGTCCCGAACTTGTGTGAGTCAGTCCTTTAATACAAAAAAAATCTATAAGTGAAAGTCGTTCAAAAAATCCATACAATTTTAGAAAGAATTGTTTGTACAGCTTCATTTCATGCTGTTTTTGAAACTGCTTGGTATATTTTAGAAAGTAATTTCCGTTTTGTTAGTAACTAGAATTTCGAGCAAACCAAGCATTGTTTCAAATACATGGTTGTATAATGTATGTACTTCCTGTACAAGCATAACTCAAAACGAGCTACATGCTAATCCATTGGTAAGGATAATGGGCACATTAAGAACGTGCATATATTTTCTTAATTGCAGGTAATAATGAAATAGGAACGGAACGTAAAGGTTGGAGCGTACAAGAGATGATCTAAGCCTCAATAATGTATCTACATATTTTCATTTCATTTATATTTATTGCAGAACCATGGTTACATAAAGGTGTTAACATGAATTAAGTGCATGCATGATTACGATTACCCTGTCAGGGCATAGCAACATATTTGATAGATACCTATTCTAAAAACTAATTATACAACAAAATCGAACGTAATAGCTTTCTAGAAAAGTAGATATTAAATTTTGTTACAATTACAATAATAATACTGCCGAAAACATGATAGTCTCAAAGTACTCATTCGGTTCGCTCGCACGTGAATAAAAATACACTCAGAAATCGTCTTTACGCACGTGTTTCATACAATGTTTTACTATTGTGTGAGTAAGTTGACTAAACAGTAATTATTAGCAATTAGCGGTAGTGTAGTAGCACAGTCCACAGTACACCGGCAGCGTGCGGCGCGGTGGCGCCTTCCGGGGGGCCAATCGTGGGGAAAAGTACTTCTACTTTCTTCATTGGCTCTATTAGAAAACACATTAGTATTAGTAGCGTTGGTCCAGCTGCAGGAGCATACGACTTTCAATCCGAAGAATCCTCATGATCCAAATCTTTCTCTGAACTAAACTTGTCGCATGATCTATTTTATAGTGATCGGCGCCTCTCGTTAGGGCTGATTTTCGTAAACCTTTTACGCATAATAAAAATATTTGAAGTGATGTGTTTTTTTCTATACATAGTATACATATAATTTATATTATTTACCGTTAATAATTTGTTATTTATTAATTGTGAAAGATAATATACCGAAAATTAAGAAAATTCCTTTATCTCTCTATGTTTGACGTTATATATAATTTTTTTTTGGACTCGCAATGTAATATATGTATGCATTCTGGTAGTGTTTTTGTTGAGTTTAAAACCATAATATGCCATAATACGAGTGCGTAGCTTTCATACAAAAAAAAATAGTTCTATTGTAGTTTTTCTAAAAAGCATATTCTAAAGCAGAGTCCGTCTCCGAACCCTTGCCAGACGTCCCAAAATGTACAAAATGGAGGCTGCCAGATGTGGACATTTTATTTCCTTCCCATTACGGAAATCTACCCCGTGAAGGGTTAACGCATACCTATGCCCTGATATTGTTTTCCCTAACATCGTTTTAACCTACTTTTCTACCAGCGATTCAGATCTTGAGGTCGCAGTTCTAACCTAACTTAACCTAGTTTTCTAACAGCGATTCGGTTCAGTCTAGAGTCGTTTTTGTGGATGATAATCGTTATCACAATTGATCGTTAGAACTAATCTTTAAGGGTCAGTGATTTATGGACAATGATTTTATGGATTTCGAGGAAGACCGCAACGCAATTCGGATAAGCAATCCGAACTTTATATGTAAAAAAGCTACTGTAGGTACTTTATATGTGTATGTATTTAAAGTACATCTCCAAAAAGAGCATATAAAATTTTATCGAGGTTTGAACTTTGAATTCGAGTAGTAGGGATTCGCCGGTTCTGCCGGGTTTTTTTTGGGTGTGTCTATGTACTGACCCGCCCAAAAACATGGCCACCAAAACTAAAAAAAAAAAAAAAAAAATCCTACCTGGATCGAGCCGACCCACGCTGACCAGCGTCGCGTCAATGGATTTTTTGCGTCGTCTTTCAATACATAAACACACCTATTCCTGCTGTACTATTACAACATATGATATTTATATTTCTACCATATAATACCACACTTAATCACCTATCCTAAACCAACTTTATGAAAACGAGATAAGGTATATTATTAACTTTGTAAATCAATGGAATTTGAGAAAGCGTTCAGTTTGTATTTTAAAGTGAACAATGAAATAAGTAAATAGTGTATGATTTACTATGGTATTTAATCAATTGTTCATTATTCCTTATAAATAAAAAAAAATTAAAACCTATTGTGTATTGTCTGATGTATGATCAATTTTCTAAGAAACTATAAAAAGTGCGGGATTTACCGCGCAGTATCTTATATATCAACACAAGCTACAAGTTTTAACAGGTTTATTGTGGAATGTGAATCGAAACGTTTTATTCAGTTTCCAAACCTTTGTTAAAATATATGAACACCTGAATGGAACCTGTTAAAACCAGTTTTCTAAGAAAGCACAAAGGATGGCACAAAAGTATATTGTTAATTATTTCGCTATTCATCTAAGTCATCCTTCTCAGATATACGTTGTGATGTAACAAAGAACTTGTTAAGTTTGAGTGCTCTTACGTGGTTTGAAAAGGTTTTATTCTTAGTTTCTTGGAAGTAGTCAATCCTTTGTTACAATAATATTATCCGCACAGTCCAAGATCCTGTTAAAACCAGTCGTGATGGGGAGCAACGGTATATTTTTTATATGGTTGGTATTCCTATAAAAGCGTCCTCTCAGTAGCTTCACTTAAATAGTCCCTTAGTGTCAGCCATCAAGTGTGGAGTACCAATATACTACCGAGTGAAGTTTCAGTGTATAAGTCAAGTGTTGTGATCATACCGGCTGCATAATGGATGTAAGTATGTAAATTAAGTAATTATTAAGTAATTTTTTGTTATGAAGTGTGTAGGTACCTATATTTTTAGTTTGATTTTGTTTTGTTTTTTTATTAGTGTACCTTTAGTAGATTGTAATTTAATTTGTATTGTATGACATTGTTTGTATTTATGTTATTGTGAATGATGTTATATTGTAATGAAGTATTATTTGATCAATTAAGTAATTATATTCAAGTAATTATTACTTTTACCCAAGTCTTCTTACAAATCTTTTTACAATTTCAATTGTTATTATTTTGATAGTTGTGAAATTAATTGATATATTGTTTCAGTTCTCTGAAAATACTTTCAAAAATTATTACTACCCCGAAAATCAAGAAGCATCCTCCGATGAAGAGGGCACGGTGGGGTTAAAAATAAAACAGGCGATTGCAAAGAAAAGACATGCAAACAGCATCGAGGGTTTTTTTGAGAGACCCAAGAAGAAAACCAAAGCAGCTAAAAGATCTTCGAATGTGTCCCAGAGTGCTACGGATGGGGTAGCATATTTATCATCGGGACAAGACGACGGTGCGTACGCTTCACATCTCATCAAGATCGAAGTGTATGACCTGGACAAAATACGAAACGTTGCACCTGCCGACCACTGGAAGCATTGTGATGTGCGGCTTAAATATTACACGCCTAATGAGGACGATTCCCATCTTAAAAGTGCCCGAGATGTGATTTTTAATATAACTAGTGAATTAGCTTCTAAGGACAATTGTGTTAAATACTTTATAGACACTGATAAGAAAAAGTAATCAAATAATTGTAATTTAGGTTTAACTATTAAATAATGTATTGTATTATATCCTGTTTGTATTTTATGTACACCTTTTTAATGTACGATTTTAAATAGCTATGTATACACTACTTTTTTGTACTTTCAATATTATATCCAATTTTAACCTGCTGTAATTAAACATTTAAGTAAGTCTTAACTATGGAATCATTTAATTTTTTGATCTTAACTATAGAATACCTTTTAATTGTAATTAAGGTTTAACTATTAAATAATGTATTGTATTATATCCTGTATGTATTTTATGTACACCTTTTTAATGTACAATTTTAAATAGCTATGTAAACACTACTTTTTTATACTTTCAATATTATATCGAATTTTAACCTGCTGTAACCACACTGTTATAAATAAAACACATAAACGTTTCTTATTTGCATTTTTTATTCATAAAAATTGATTTAAACATAGTTCCTAATACTAGATCATTACATAAAGAATTATTTGTAAACTGACTTATAAAGTCATACATAGTTTTACCTTGGATCTTAAAATAAAGATAAACTAAACAATATTCTCCACAAACGGAGGTAAAATGGTTTTGAAGGCTTTGACAGTTATAAAACCACATCTTTGTGTTTCTTTTTAAAAATAACCTATGATAACCAGTAGGTTTTCTACCAAAACTATCAAAGTATTCACCCACACCGTTATTATCAATGTGCATGGCCACCCAATGAGAGCCGGGTTTTGAGTCAGGATCCAAATTACATACAATAAATACAGGTAGATCAATCCAAATAGGAATTTTGTTAGCAGCAAAAACATTGAAATTAAACAATGGGTTTAATTTCTTCATACAGAATTGAATTTCATCAGTATCCATAATAAAAGACAAATTGTGTCTTTTACGATGATGTTGCTAACAGTGACTACAACAAAGTAGAGTAAACTGAAGGAAAACAGTATATTTATATGATTATTAACTGTTGTAATCTACAGATACATCACGATTTTTGTTTATTTCAATAATATTATCAAATTCTGCATACACAACACAATTAATTGTGCTAGTTAGAGCCGAATCAAAGCGTACTTCTATCCGAACGCTTCCGTGTCTAACAAGGTTCCAGTGTGAAGTTGAACTGGCAGATAAATCAGGAGTTAAATCAAAACATAACAAAGAATAACCTCCCCCATAATCTGTTCTGCTTATTGCATTACCCTCGTTGTGAAAATGAATACCAGTTCCAGAAAATAAGGTGTGATATGTTGTTGCAATGATACCAGAACTAAAGGATGGTTGTAATGTTTTAGAAGGAATTTCATGACCATCAACAAACAAACTAAATGAATTCATATTATAATGTTGAAAATTAAATGGATTCAAAGCCAAATTACCATTAAAAGCTGAATTTGATACAAATCCAATAATACATCTTTTAGGAATTTGTCCAAGAAATATATTATCCAATGTTTTTCCCTGGACCCCTGTTGGTATTGTAAGAACTTTAACTTCTGCTCTCGTAATGGGGTACTTCGCAGTCGTTGTTGCCAATACTTTTTGATGGGCTAATAAAACGCTTGGGTTGATTCTTGTTCGTCTGACAATCAGACTAGCATCCATTATTTGTACTTTGAATTTTTTGTCTTGATGACAAATAAGATTAAAAGATTCTTTTGACCGTACCAATTTAATACGCATTTCAACACCATTGATCAAAAATTTCTCCTGATTAAATATATCCCCATGCAAATGTCCAATCATTTCCACTTCTTTACTTTCTTTGATAAATTCTAGTCTTTTATGAAATCCTTTATTGTTGGCATCAACGGTATCCATGTACTTTGGAGTATCCTCATACCACAATCCGCAAGTAAGATGAGTTTCTTTGGCTGCTGGTCCATAGTTGAGAAGATTTTCCATATAAGCACGGTAAGCATATGTATTGTTTGGTGGAGATATGAGTTTTTGATTCAAATATACATCGAGTTGGTTGAAAAGGGAGTGTAACCAGTTATTGGTAGGTCCAACTACTGCATCTGCTTTCATTTTGGTACCATCTTGGTTTAATACTTTAGCAGTAATGTGTAACATTGTGTGTGATAGGTCAATGTAGTCATCTCCTGATCCAGGTACTTGAAATTCAAGGGGACCATCATCACTTAAAGATGAAATTGGTTTGTAATGAATCCATTGTCCGCTCTCGATGCTTGTTTGAGTTGATGGAAGGGCAAATAAATCTAATTCTGATTTAACACATTCACACGAATGACTGTGTAAAAATGACATTTTTAACTTGAAAATATATCGTTACTTTTATTGTTTTTATTTTTGTTACCTCCTCTTCGTCGTGATGCTTTTAGGGAAATGAGCGGTTCCCTCCTTTTATTCGACATTTTATACCCAGATCCTGACATGAGAGAATCAATTTTTTCGTCAGCCTTTCTTTTTAAGTTAGCACTTGCTTCCTTGAACCGTGATTTAATTGAACTATCCATTGGACGAGAATTTACCATGTCCGATAACAACCCAACTCCTGCTCCCAGAGTTTCTTTTCCAATGGTTTTAAAACCACTAGATAGCAAAGGAAGCACGGATCTAAATAGCCCACCCAAAAAACTACCTATCCCATGTCCTCGTTGATATGGAACTCCCTTATAAACAATTCCTATTCCAGAACCGGCTTGGTGTGAATAATAATGTTGGTAGGGACAAGAAACCGACGATCTGTTATAAATCATTTTACTCGTTGAAAGTGTAGCTTCACACAAGAAGATCCAAATTGAAATGGCACCTTGGCACCAGTTGTTGTTCTTATATCTATTTCAATTGTATCAAACTCTCTTCGTAAAACTGGTACATAGTGAGCGGGTGAGAATATGTGTGTTTTATGAGCTCCATAGATGAACTTAGTTGGATCTAATGGTATAATCCTGAGCAATGAAGTAATAACATCACCAACTATTTGTGGATGAATTATGTCAGTATAAACAAATACTTGAGAAGGTAAACCTAAATATAAATTTGCAGGGTTTTTTCCTAATGAAATTTGTTTTAAATTTGTTCTTGGTTTGAAACCCAGCTGAAGGCTTAGTATCGGAGATGTTATGATAGAAGTTATTTCTTTATTTGGTGTTGATACCCCAACCATTTTTGTTAATTTATCATGCCGAAATAACACACTATTTTTTAATTGAGGGTTTTCATTAAACGCTTGAATTAAATGTTCTATATTATCATAAGTAGTAGCTGGTATATGAGTTTTAATATCTACTATTTTTGAAGTCTTTTCGTTGGGAAGTAACACCTTTTTCTTTATATAAATTATATTTTCATGTTCTTGAACATTATACATGGAACAGGGGTATTGAAATTCTACCAACCCAACTACCCATTCTCCATCCAATTTAATGGTCCTAGGTAATTTAGTTAAGAAATTTGCAGTCGTATTATCCGTGTAGTAATTTGATGAGCTGTTACTCAACAATGTTAAATAAAAACTATTTTCGCTCATATTTTCTTTAAATCTGATTCTGGTAACCAAGAATTAAATTTATTGGGATAACCTTGCCACTTCACTAGTATTTCCTTTCTGCCAGCAACTCGACGTGAGCGTATTATTTTATCTATTTTATACTCTTTGGTGGGGAGGTATGTTACTTTTTGTAATTCTTTAGTATAAAATGTACCAATGATTGGTTCACCTTCCAAATCCTTTAAAGTATAGACAAACCGCGGTGATCTCTTTATAATCGAATTAATAATAAATATTTCTTCACTCCAATTACTTTCATAACCTTTTTGAAATACATGTTTATATTTAGTGATTCTAACATGATCACCTACATTGAATTGCGTATTTTCTAATGAAACTTGTCTATCTTTTTGGCGATCATATAAATTACTCCAAACAGTCATAATATTATTAGAGTTAACATCAACTGGACGCATTTTAATGCTAGAATGATAACTGTGGTTATAAGAATTAAGAAGATCTTGTAGAATATTAGTGAAATTATATGTATTATTATGAGTGAAGTAGCGCCACATTTTCATTTTAAGAGTTCTTTGAAACCTTTCCACTATACTTGCTTTAATGTCGGGGTTATTGGTAGTATAGTAATTTATATTTTTGTTCTTAAAGTAATCTCGAACTACCTTGGAAACAAATTCTGTGCCTTTATCGGATTGTATGTGAAGCGGAACAGAGTTGGCTTCAGTAAATATGCTTTCAAAACATTGTTTAACCGTTGTTGAATCCTTCTTCTTCATGGCTCTTGCGAAAGCGTATTTACTGAACACATCAATAACACAAAGAATATATTTGTATCCATCATTATATTGAGTATAAGTACTCATATCACTTAAATCAGCTTGCCAAAGTTCATTAAAGTTAGACAAGATGTATTTATTTCTAGTAAATCGCCTATGAACAGGTTTGTGTAATGTATACGTATCTTGAGATTGTAGCCAGTTTTTCACTTCCTCTTTTTTCATTTGACCTTTCATTGCCCTTGTTAAATTATCCAAACTGCTATATCCAGCTGGATTAGATACATCGTAGTAGATTCTATTAATATCTAATAGGGGGTCCATTTTTCCCACTCTATTTTCTTTCCTGAACGCTTATGTGACCGTGTAGTAAGAGGGGTCGACGTGGTATTCTCTTGAACTGATGAGGCTCTCGTGTTTTCGGATGTGGATGGCACAAAGCGGTCGATTAAAGGAGTGCCATCAATAAATGCCAAATTTGTAGGATTGCCTATGCATGACCTAGGAACTTTTATATCTTTTAAAAGTGCAGCAAACACTTCCCATCCAATTGGTTTAGGACGTTTAAGACATCTAACCGTATCGCTTACCAAATCAGTAATATTACTATTTTGAATGGTCCGGTTGTTTATAACCACTTCTCCAGTCGGTTTCCACCATATTTTCGGTTTACTTAAAACAATGAAATCTAACAAAGTCCGAGTTTTTTTTTCGTATGATTTAGGTAATATTCCTAATATTTTTGAAGGTGTAATTGGCATTGGTTCTTGATTTATTTCCCCGGGCGGAGTATTAAACGATGATGGTGTAGCTGTTTCAGTTATATCACTTGTAACTGAATCATTATTTTTATTCTCCTCTTTTTTGTTAACTTCGGACTTTATAATATCATTACTTTCATTGTTGAATTGATTAATCCCTTCCATTACAATAGGTATCTTAAACGGTTTTCGATCTGTTTCAGTAAAATGTAGAAATCGTTGCAATGCTTGTGAATATAACGTCCACTTTTCACGATCATTCATTTTACTTTTAAGGATTTTTTGCATCTCTCCATCTAGTCTAGATGATGAATTTTCAGATGAACTTTCATTGCGTTTTAATCTTTCAATAAAATCTGATTCAACTAATAACATTTTTTTTGTGTTTTCCATTTTGTTATGATAACGAGTTCACCAATGCACTTAAAACTGCGCCTAAAATAATAGGTAAAAATCCACCTCCCTTTTGAATTATAACAGTTTTCCTTATTTTATGTTTTCCTTTAGAAACTAAGTTTCGTAATGTGTCTTTATATTTTTTTAATTTCGACTTTTCTTTTTTTTCTAATGGAATCTTACCATTAAGCACATTATAAATACATTCGCAAATAATGTTTATTTCGTCATCGTCACAAGATTTTAGTAATGCAGTACGATATTTTGGTTTAAGCAATTGTAAAGCTTCAAGTAAATGTTTATATGTGTTAACTCTTGCATGCATTATGTAGAACTGACTAAAATATGTTGATGTTTATCATATTTAAACCCCTTTTTGGGTACATACACTGTGCAGTGACCATCAAACGGAAATATTTTTGTTTTAAAACGACACATGTCATTTGTATTTTGTTTAAGATCAATCATGAGATACCCATGAGCGTCTTTGGTAGCATCTTTGTAGGCTTCATCAACGAATTTCGAGTTTTCTGGGTAAACTTGTCGTGATAGGTAGCGTATCTGAGTTTTATCCCTGGGATTCTTAAAAAATATTATATAGCTTGTATTCAATGATATATCTCGTTGACCTCTTCCCTGATGAAATATATTTTGTGTAATATAAAATACACTTAAGTTTCTATGATGACTACCTTTTGTGAAAATATCAACGATTCGACCATCCGATTCTCTCATCAAATCATCTATAATAAGAAGTTTAGGTTTCTTTCCATCAAACATTGAAAAATCTGGTATTCCTTGATTATAATTTACATTTTCCAAATTGTAGAGAGGTTGCATTTCATCATAACACCAAATAATTTCGTCATACTCAACATTACATATCTCTTTAGAATTACTTAAAAAATCAGTGACAAATTGAGTTTTACCACACCCACTCGGACCTGCGACAATGGCAGTGAAAGGATGACAAAAGTGAATCATTATTAAATATGTGTGTTGATTTGGAAACGGCTGAACATCAAATGGTGTTATTCAAGAAAGCCGTTACTCTTTAAGTGAGTGAAACATAAACAAAGAAAAAGGAATGATAGTAAAATAAAAAAACTTTTTTTTTTTGTACACTTATCTATTTAATTTTTATATTAACTTAGGATAACTTTTTTTACCACCACCAGGATTAACATTTACACATTTAATTGTTGTAATTTTTTTACAATGTTAATATATTTACAAGTAATATTCTAAAAATAAACTTATAATTAAGCATAATATACTAAAATTATAAACAATTTCATATTCCTTTTAATAATTAAACCATGCAATGTACAATCAATAATGATTAATTCGAGTGTTCTGTGCTTATACATTACGAGGTTACAATTTATCAACAATTACTGTGATATTTTATAATGCCCCCACGCAAGAGTATCGGTAGAGTTTTCTAGTAGGTAGCGTTTTGTATCATTATGTGATAATGATATTTTATTAATTTTTTGTGTAAAAATAATGTGTTTAATAGATTTAAATCTTTGCATCTGTGCATATTGTTCTTTTTTGTTAAATAAACAGTTTTTGTAATCATTAACCGTAAAATTTTCGGTGACACATTTATTTACACCTTTAGCTTTTGACGTTACTCCGTGTTTTTTATCAGGTTTTTTTTCAACATCCATAGTATACATTTTAGATCGCAGACCTACAAATTCTTTGAAAATTCTACCATTATTTTCATCTTTGAAAAAACCTAATCGCTTTTTATTCATCAACGGTAATCCATATTTATTGTTAAGAGGATAGTCGGAGGTATCAAAATACAAATTAACATCAGATTTTATGTCTCTATAATAGTTTTCCGTAAAAATTTGATAAACTAAGCTATCAGTATCTGTGTAAAGAAGTTTTAGGTTTTTCTGATACTTTGTTTTCATATAATCGTAATGAAATTGATACATCAATGTTTTAGATATATCTAAAATACAAAAACCAAGGTAAATAGGTTTGTTATATAAAACCTTGGTTTTTTTCAGTTGCACAGCTACTAAATTCTCTGAAAATATTGATAAACTATGGAATTCTGGTTTAGCTATTAATGATTGCGCTCCTTGAGATTTACCACGATTTTCCCAATGATTTAATAACTTTACTTCAACCCGTTTTAAAACATTCTCCATGGTTTTACCAAATACTGAATTATTCATAAGTTTGTAAAAATCTTTATCGAATTCTGAAGTTGCTTGTGAACGCATGCAAGTGTTTAAATCTATATATTTTTTCAACCATGGAGATTGTTTGAATTTCAAAATTCTGTGAATTTTAGTCAATTGTAAACCATTTCCTAAACACTGTTTAAGATTCCTGTAATGTATCACATAGTTTGTTTTTTTATTTAGATTGGGTATCAATTTATTTTCTTTTGTGTTGCCTAAGCAAACATTTTCTGGACAAAATGGGAAATCGGAATGAGAATCATGCAATTCGTGAGGATATTCTAAATCAACTTCTAAAATGAGACCATGATCGGCATCGTCTGAAATATTAAAATCCGTATCTACATCTACCCATTCAAATTCACCGGTTGGAAGACATTGAGACATAGCCCAACCATAAAGGTTATTGGCATCTAAATACATCAGAAAGGAAGAAGGAATGTTTGGATCATAGTCAGACATGAATTTATTATTAGCTTTTGCATGTCTGTTGCTGCATTGAGATATACCTCCTCGAATATTATTTGCAATGAAAGTAATCTTATCGATATCGGTTAAAAGTTCCAGTTTAATTTTCGTAACATTTAACATTGCATCCCAACTCAATCCTGGAGCAGTATAATAATGAGCAGGATCCAAACCGTATGTTTTAAGACAGACGTTTCGAAAATTTTCGAATACATCTGTTAGTAATAAAACGTCTGTTTTTAAATACAAATCTGAATAGTCACCCATATTTTGACATTTGAAATGATTCCATACATCAACGGCATGTTTGTAATCGTCTTCTGAAATGTGACTGTTAGTCAAAGAGCTGTAGAATTTATCCTGAGAGGGAAGGGATGTTAATGTCAAAGAACTAAACGATGTCATGTATTCATACGGATAAACACCCTTACGTATTAAGCGTTGAAAATCTTCTTCATTTGGGAAAATTAATTTTAGATCATGAAACTGTTCAGGTAATAGATTTTTAGCTAATTTGTCAAGGCTACTACACATAAATTTCAGAGAATCAACAAACCTTAACTTCATGATTCGATTATTGACATGTAGAACTTTTGTGAAAGATATGTACTTCTCTTTGTTCTCTGGGATAAGTTCTATGTCACCATCCTCAAAACCAAGCCCATGCACGATAAAGTGACTGTCATAATTGCTTAAGTTGTGGAAAAATACAGGAACACAATTAGGGGATCTGTATTTATCGCGACAGAGTTGGTGTGCAACCCCTTCGTAAGCACCAGTATACCAATTGTGTGATATTACTTTATCACCATTAAAAGCTCGATTACAGATATAACAACTCGTACTCTGTGAAAAGTTCGTTTCGTTTGCAAGCGTTAAGGGTAAAGGTGATTTCGCAAATGTATTGTTTTTGCAAATGTTCTGTAAATCTTTTTTAACGAACTCCATGAATGTTTTTGAGCAGTTTTCACCTTTATAAGTTCGATAGATTGATAACTGATCATCAAATGAACATTTAATATAATACCCAAAACTATAAACTTCATGTTTTTGTACATTAATAGTTGAAGGTTTGTCAGGAGATGGAGATGTTTCGTTAGAACATGAATGAATTGGGTTTAAAAACGCTTCAAAGTCACAGTATATTACAAATGGATGTCGCAATTGACGTTCATAATTATTGAAAGTAATTTCATTAGCAGCAACTATTTCATTAAACCAATTCTTCGTTTTTTTATTTCCTAAAGGCAAATTCGTGCAAACATGGAAACAGTCGTTTTTTTGGTGGTTTATTAAATTATCACGTGATGTAAGACTTGTCAAGCAACCATCACATATGTGAGCAGTGTGTTGATGGCGAGTCAACTGAGCGGATACTAACCTAGATATATTTTTAATGAGACAGTAATGGCTTTTACTACCTTCGTTTACATACAACAAGTTGAAATGCTTGACCTTTTTACATTTTGTAAAATGTAATGGTCCTACAACAACATTTGATTTACTCTGAGAATTGTATTCTAATCCAAAGACGTTTATACTTATATTATTCAATTTCTCAAATTTATGGATATCTGTTAATTTCATGGGAAAAGGGAGATTTCTAAAGTTTAATTTATCTTTATGTGCTTTGTACGCACTGACAGTATATGCACGATTACTCTCTAGTGGTGGATATAGTCCTGACAAAACTGCCCAGCGAAAACATTCATAATCATTATTTTGAACGTTAATTACCGCTTTTTTAAGTTTAATATCACGTGGCAAATCGATATATGAGGAGCCACGTAATGGGCTATATTTGTTCACATTGATGTCTAAATGATTTACCTTCACCAAACTCCATCCACTATCTTTTTTTTCAAAGTTCGTTAATCTATTATTAATTTCATTTAAAACACTAGATAAAATATCATTTTTATTACTGCTAACGCTAACAATATTGTTGCTTAATTGAAAATCAAATGTGTTGTTTAACTGTTTGGTTTCTTGAGTAAACAATGCGTTTAAAATAAAATTAACTTTTAAGGCACTGTGATTTGAAAGTGAGCGATCTAATAATGTGAATATGATCTCTTTATTATTTTCTATAAATGCTTCAGGTCTTTCAAAGGAATGGTAATCATTTTCTTTAGATAATATTCTGTAAGTAGCAATTCTATTTCTGAATGCATTTTCAATAAGTTGAACGTTAATTAATTCACTGTCAGATTTTTGCGGAACGTTGTCTTTATGGATCTTGCTATTTAAATGACTTGTTAAATATCTCTTTGATACAAAGACGTGACATACAGAACATTCAATTTTACCATTATTTTTTGTACTTACATCATTATCAGGTGGTTGAGTTTTTAATGATTCAGCACAATTGGTTGATGGACAATCAGCACAGTCAGTGGATGGACGATCAGCATAGTCAGTTGATGGATGATCAGCATAGCTGGTGGATGAATGTTTTTTTCTCGCTGACTCGTTCACGTCAATAGCACGTCGTTTCATTCCACGTCCTGTTTGAGAAGATCTAAAAAAAAAATGCATGTGTTAATTAAGACCATATAAGCTAATACGTAAATACAATATAAATAATTTATCGGTTGGTTGATATACTAACTTAAATCTTTTCGACACCGCTGACAATATGCCTGCATCATTAATACTCCATCAATCACATCTGATGATGGGGTATTCCTTTCGGAATCTTTGATATGACCGTCACATGGAGTGAAATAGGGCGTGATATCAGAATCTTCTAATAATGAGATAGGTAATTTATTTGATATGTACCACATTCTTATGTTTCTATGAAAATAAGTTAAAATAAATTCTTTGCTTAAATCCTCAATCTTATCACGAGGTAAAGTGAGCCCAATATGATAGTAAGTGAACACCATGATTTAAATACGTATCACAAGACAACACAAGCACAATCGGCACACAAATACTGAATGATCACAGCTCAATAACATCCTGTTTATATAAGTAAACCTCCCCGCCTTTCGTTTACCTGAACAATACGATCGAGTCACAACAAGATAAAACCCCACCCTTTTGTTAAGGAGGTCGGTTGGTTAAGGGCTTTTAAACGTGTTTCAACTGGTTACGGGTTTTTGACATGCAAAGACAGGAATATTTTATTTTGAAAAATTACTTACGCGTCTCGGTGAAATTGGCTAACAAGTCGGGCAGCCTCACATAGGTCTTCATTCTCTTCTACTTCTTCACAAAGTCTGATAAGTTCAGGATCGTAGACATCATAGCTTAAAGAATCCATTGTGAAATGTAGTAGCCCTCATTGATTTCCCTCGTTTAAATACTTGAATATAGATATGAGATATTTAAAACAAAGTGGGGATTAGCAATTACAATTACCTTTTCTCAACTACTTACAATTGTTCTATAGTTAAGATCAAAAAATTAAATGATTCCATAGTTAAGACTTACTTAAATGTTTAATTACAGCAGGTTAAAATTGGATATAATATTGAAAGTACAAAAAAGTAGTGTATACATAGCTATTTAAAATCGTACATTAAAAAGGTGTACATAAAATACAAACAGGATATAATACAATACATTATTTAATAGTTAAACCTAAATTACAATTATTTGATTACTTTTTCTTATCAGTGTCTATAAAGTATTTAACACAATTGTCCTTAGAAGCTAATTCACTAGTTATATTAAAAATCACATCTCGGGCACTTTTAAGATGGGAATCGTCCTCATTAGGCGTGTAATATTTAAGCCGCACATCACAATGCTTCCAGTGGTCGGCAGGTGCAACGTTTCGTATTTTGTCCAGGTCATACACTTCGATCTTGATGAGATGTGAAGCGTACGCACCGTCGTCTTGTCCCGATGATAAATATGCTACCCCATCCGTAGCACTCTGGGACACATTCGAAGATCTTTTAGCTGCTTTGGTTTTCTTCTTGGGTCTCTCAAAAAAACCCTCGATGCTGTTTGCATGTCTTTTCTTTGCAATCGCCTGTTTTATTTTTAACCCCACCGTGCCCTCTTCATCGGAGGATGCTTCTTGATTTTCGGGGTAGTAATAATTTTTGAAAGTATTTTCAGAGAACTGAAACAATATATCAATTAATTTCACAACTATCAAAATAATAACAATTGAAATTGTAAAAAGATTTGTAAGAAGACTTGGGTAAAAGTAATAATTACTTGAATATAATTACTTAATTGATCAAATAATACTTCATTACAATATAACATCATTCACAATAACATAAATACAAACAATGTCATACAATACAAATTAAATTACAATCTACTAAAGGTACACTAATAAAAAAACAAAACAAAATCAAACTAAAAATATAGGTACCTACACACTTCATAACAAAAAATTACTTAATAATTACTTAATTTACATACTTACATCCATTATGCAGCCGGTATGATCACAACACTTGACTTATACACTGAAACTTCACTCGGTAGTATATTGGTACTCCACACTTGATGGCTGACACTAAGGGACTATTTAAGTGAAGCTACTGAGAGGACGCTTTTATAGGAATACCAACCATATAAAAAATATACCGTTGCTCCCCATCACGACTGGTTTTAACAGGATCTTGGACTGTGCGGATAATATTATTGTAACAAAGGATTGACTACTTCCAAGAAACTAAGAATAAAACCTTTTCAAACCACGTAAGAGCACTCAAACTTAACAAGTTCTTTGTTACATCACAACGTATATCTGAGAAGGATGACTTAGATGAATAGCGAAATAATTAACAATATACTTTTGTGCCATCCTTTGTGCTTTCTTAGAAAACTGGTTTTAACAGGTTCCATTCAGGTGTTCATATATTTTAACAAAGGTTTGGAAACTGAATAAAACGTTTCGATTCACATTCCACAATAAACCTGTTAAAACTTGTAGCTTGTGTTGATATATAAGATACTGCGCGGTAAATCCCGCACTTTTTATAGTTTCTTAGAAAATTGATCATACATCAGACAATATACAATAGGTTTTAATTTTTTTTTATTTATAAGGAATAATGAACAATTGATTAAATACCATAGTAAATCATACACTATTTACTTATTTCATTGTTCACTTTAAAATACAAACTGAACGCTTTCTCAAATTCCATTGATTTACAAAGTTAATAATATACCTTATCTCGTTTTCATAAAGTTGGTTTAGGATAGGTGATTAAGTGTGGTATTATATGGTAGAAATATAAATATCATATGTTGTAATAGTACAGCAGGAATAGGTGTGTTTATGTATTGAAAGACGACGCAAAAAATCCATTGACGCGACGCTGGTCAGCGTGGGTCGGCTCGATCCAGGTAGGAAGGACAATAGGACCCTTTTCGAAGAACAATGGCGATGCGAGAAAGGGATTATGCTCGCCTTGTATTGTGTTAGTAGACCAGCATATAAAAGCCTGAAGACGCCATCTTACACTCTCAGGACCCCGCCCAAACGCTCTAAGTGGGGGGCTATTGTTTTTTTTTTTTTTTTTTTTTTTAGTTTTGGTGGCCATGTTTTTGGGCGGGTCAGTACATAGACACACCCAAAAAAAACCCGGCAGAACCGGCGAATCCCTACTACTAATTCGTCCCAATCAACCCCATTTTACGGTGCCTAAATAATAACCAGATAATACCTGTTGAACCCCGTTTTAACGTCTTTAGTATACGGACTCACAATAAAGGATGAATCTCACTAGTACGGGACGGGACGGGACGGGACAGGAAAATCTGTCAATTTCTATAGAAAGAATGACGCGAAACGTGATAGCTCGGAGCCCTCGGATGTCACGTGACGCTATCTATAGAAATTGACAGATTTTCCCGTCCCGTCCCGTCCCGTCCCGTGCTAGTGTGAGTCATCCTTAATACTTAAAAACTCTAGCTTATTAAATATTGAACGTCCACAAATCAAAAAGTTGGCAAATAACAAATCCGTGGAAGCAAATAAATCAGGGTCTCGAAAAGTCTTGATTTGGGATACAAAAAAAAGATATTTTCGGCGGAAAGTCATTTTCTTATCGCACTTAGAGTTGGGGATCTGTTTCTAGGGTCTACTTTGAGGGTTAAAAACTCTCAGCATTAGTAGTTTTCGATAACAAACAACGAAGAATTGAAAGGTACATTCTAAATAAACTTTCTGTGTCTACGAGTATGACCACGCTTAATCTTTCTGTCAAGTTTTTCGTAAAGTATGGCATTTTCATACAATGCCATTGCCAAGTTAAGTTTGCCAAATCAGTGTACAGTTAGCGTGGTCGCTCTCTAACTTCCAATTTTCAACCTCTCTTTCACTCCCTTGGTGACCGAGTGAGCAAAACGAGCGAAGCGTCTCCATTTCAGGTCGGGCAAAAATGCATTCGTGTCTGTACATTTGTTCTCCTCTACAGGTCGCATTTATCAAACAATTCTTGTAAAATTTTGTAGACAAGTTGTTGATTATAAAAATTTTTTGTTAATTTAATTTTTGGAATTTTTCAAAATGGCGGGAATTGGTGCAAAGGTCCTAAGCGCCATATATCACAAAGGCGCTTACGACCTTTGTGTATATACCAGTTGACACAAAGGTCCTAAGCGCGAGGTCTACAGCTCACAGAGGCTACAGCTCACTGAGAAAGTTAATTATACTTACTCAAAAACCGATTTTTAGTTATTTATTTTAAAAAAATTACATTTTTCAAAAATGTTCGTTCTATTTTTTTTTACTAATACTTATAGGAATTTATATTAGACCTTTGATCTTAAACAACCTTGTCTTATTTACGTACCCTACCATACAGGATGTTTTTCTAAAGGTTATAAGGGTTATCTGTAGATCACTCTATTTACAAGTACCAACTTTAAGAGTAGTTACAGAGAACAAGTTAATTAACCGAACAGAGCAGCCAACTTTCCTGCTTTGCACGGAACCAGCCAATCACTTGTTTCTCGCTTGGCATTTCTTTTTATTGGAATCTAATTTCGCCCCAACAAGTGCTACCGCTATCGACACCCTGCGGCTAGGCCAGCCTTTTCATTGTACAGAAACTGCTTTCTATTTTCGCTTTTATCTCATCGAATCACATTGATAAAATGAGGGATGACTCACATTAGAACGGGACTGGACTGGACGGGGCGGGATAGGCCGATCTGTCATCTGCCGATCTGTTTCTATACAAAAGTCTCGTAAATACGAGGGCTCCAAGCTGTCACGTGATTCTTACCATAGAAATTGATAGATCGTCCCGCCCCGCCCCGTCCAGTCCCGTCCCGTCCCGTCCCATCCTAGTGTGAGTCATCTTTAATTCCATAAAATATTAAACAAGTAATTGAATATTGCTTTGTGTTAATTGATTGAAATTTACACCCGTGTGAAGTCGGAATGGGTCATTAATATAAAAATAAATAATAGGTTGAATAAAAAAATGTATTGAACGTAAAGTCCGTTTTTCAGTACCTGAAGTTTTGAAGGGGACGCATTATCTGTCATCTCCTATATAACGCAAAGATGTGACCTCATATTTAGATGAAAAGGATTAGGAACTATTGCCGTTATTCATAAACGTTCATCTAAATCTGTTTGTACTTATTGTCGTTATTGTTTTATTGAATATAGGTATAATTTTTTTTGTCTTTCTGTTTCACTATTTTCTTTTGATATGGTTTCTTGTAGAACCACATATTGTAAATAGTTTTACTACTTTTGTAATTTCTTTTGAAAAAATAAGTCCCGCCGAGTTTCTTGCCGGTAATAATCTTCTCGGGCTGTGGTGTAGGGATAGAACCGGTAGTAGCTTTTTTTTTTGACGTTCATAAGTGCATTGTAATGTGCCTCAATTGAAAAATAAAGATATTTATCATTTATCATTTATCATTTATGTTAAGCTTCTATTAATAAGGCGGTATGAATACATATATAAATATCATGTATACTGGTATCATTCGGATCGCTTGCGACCGTAACGCGTTAATGAAATTGACAACGCAATGAACGCACCCAGAAACGACAATGGAACATTTTTCATAAAATCGCGCTGATTATATTAAAATCATTCTTTTGTTTGTTCACTCGAACGTAACAAACTGAATCTCCGCTCTATCCATCACAGTGTCCGTTGGAACAAATTGTGCAATATCTGCTACAATACTAGCATTGAATTACCGCTAACTTACAGAAGAATAAGAAGAAGAATAAGAATGGTTTATTTGCAGAAAAGGGTACATGGTACATACATGGTAATAATGTTTACAATTGTCCAGCCTTCTCCAGCTGTTAATGAACAGCATGCAAAAAAAAATTGCAGTTTCTTAAAGATAGGTTTAACAATTTATCTAATGTAAATCTAGTGAAACGCTACATATACATGATGAAGAGGTATTTACCGCGCTATGGTCAAAACGTGGTAATAAAATTGTAAACGCGCCCAAATACCACAGTGAAGCTAGATCCTGTAAAGTGTAAATTCGATCGTTTCGTAAATAAGTGATTGGTCTGTTCTCTCCGACGTATCAAACGGAATCTCCGCTCGATCCATCACAGCGTCCGTCGGAACCAAGTCATTTAAACTTTTTGCGCTTTTTCAACAGACCCACGCACTTCTTGACAGTCGAAAGTTCAAGTATTTCTAATTATACTCGTATTTCTATGGAGTTGCCCTGAGGAGTGTGTAACGGTTGATATACAATTATTCTATGGAGTTGCCCTGAGGAGTGTGTAACGGTTGATATACAATTACTTTTCCGAAGTTTTGAAAAGTTCGGTCGAGCGGAATTGAAAATAAAATTTACTTACCTCGGAAGTAAGTAGGTATATATAAAATACCCAAGGACTTAAGGGTAACTCACACTAGAACGAGCCGGGACGTGACCGAGCTATCACGTGATTATTTGTTAGAAATTGACAGATCGTCCCGTCCCGCCCCGTCCCGTCCCTTTCTAGTGTGAGTCATCCTTTAGGCGGCTTTCTACGTGCGTGGGCGAATGAACGCGGTGCGGTGCGGTGAGTCGCGTTCAAACTTTGACCTTTTAATCAAACGGACTGGCAACATCTGTCATTTTCTATACAAAAATGTCTGCCATTTTTTGCGGGGGAGGGGCACGTCAAATGTAAGTACAGCTATTCGTACGTATTAACGTACAAATAGCTGTCAGATAAATCCTGTTTTCGGGGAGTTAATACTACGCGCTTCGTAGCATATCGTAGTTGTCTCTCTCTATCACTCTTCCTTATTAGAGCGGCAATGATAGTTGCGTTTTGTTGGCGATTGGCATCTTGGCTACGCACGCTGATCATCAGACAGACTACGCCTGTTTGCTACTGTTGTGAAAAAATGCCCATGGACATTTTTTCTTAACTTGGACCACAATTCCCAAGTTGTTTAATTTGCTAAAATAACGAGAAAAAAGTTACCAGTAATACTTTTTTCAAACTCATTAAACTCTTTTACCGAAATGAGATGAATTAACTTACAAACGACTTTCAGTATTATACTTACTGCTGTTTTGTTTTTTCTGAGGCTAAGTTATTGTTGGCATTTACGGAAAGGAAAACAACATGTCTAACCAGTTTGGATATGATGATCGTACGCGTATATAGTGATAACGTGATACGCGTAAATAGTGACGGTTTTACGAATTAATCATACGCCCGGGTGATAGACAAGATGCCAATCGCTCACGCTTGGCACGATTGGCATCTTGGCTACGCACGCAGGGAGGGTAGTCTTCGTACGTACCGTTTCCCGTCTGCCGGAGTACAAGCCCAAATGGGCATAGATACGCGGTTCTGTGTTGTAACTAGTTGATATACAAAAATAGATTAAAGTGTGCCAGATGTGTTAGTGTAGTTGTATCATTTTCTAGTTATGTACTAGTGTCGTCATTAGGTCATTACAGATTTATGAGATATTAATGTGCCTATGAGATGTGCGTCTGTGTGCTCGTTTCACCCCCTCAAAAGGTGACAGAATGATTTGTACGGCAAGATGTCGCTTTGTTGTCTCCCTTCCAACGTGTTGGAAGTATTAGGAGATTAATTTATTCGGTACTAAAAACGTTCATACAAAGACTTAATCAAATTTTAAACCGTTTATATAAGTACTTTCAAATAATAACTTAAGGTGTTCTAATAAAACTCCTTAATTGTTTAATAAAGTAACGAAGTCCTCGATTTTGGTCGTTAAATTTTTTAATTAGAACACTAACCATTTTTAATAGGCATATTTTATAATTTATCAAGAACACTTGATTAAATAGCTAATTTGATAACTCGCAAAAGATAAGTACCTTATATGAATAATATATATAGTATAGCACTCGCACTGATTACATTAATCAGTGCGAGTTCTATACTATATCTTATCAATCTTATCTTCACTGATATTACGACCATCATTATCAACATACAACTATCTGATAATACAAGACATAATTGTTTCTACCTTTCATTTATTAGATAGATGTAAAGTGAACAACATGCCTTTCCTCAACAAGGTAGTATTAATTACTGGTGCTGGCTCTGGCATTGGTGAAGCTACTGCCATCAAATTTGCCAAAGCAAATGCAAGACTCGCTCTAGTAGACCTAAGAGCAGACATACTCAAGAAATCAGCAGAGAATTGTGAGAAAATCAGCAGGACTAAAGTCTTTAATATAGTTGCTGATGTATCTAAAGAAGAAGATGCTAAAAGGATTGTTGAAGTAACTATGAAAGAGTATGGAAGAATAGATGTGCTAGTTAACTGTGCTGGCATACATGGATCGGGAACTATACTTGATGAAAGCATTATGGAGACTTTTGACAATATTCTTAGAGTAAATCTGAGAGGTACGATAGCGGTCACGCATGCAGCCAGGAAAGCATTGATTGAAAGTAAAGGTAATATTGTGAATGTGTCCAGTGTAAGAGCTAAAGCTGGGGATGTGAGTTTTTCTTATTCCGTTTCCAAAGCAGGACTATCTCAGTTTACAAAAGGGGCTGCTATAGATTTGGCGCCTCACGGTGTGAGAGTCAACGCAGTGTTACCTGGTCCTGTGAATACTAATTTAATGGAACATGCAGGGCTTGGATCACTACCTAGTTTTGCTGGAAAGGAGCCATTGAAGAGAGAAACTAAGCCTGAAGATGTTGCTGAACTGATTGTATTTTTGGCTAGTGAAGCCGCTAGGAGTATTACTGGTTCGGAGTATGTGATTGATGGCGGTTTTCTTTTGGAACATTAAAATGTGATAAGATGATGTGATTATGTTTAAATTATATAAATTATAATCAGTCAATACACTGTTTAATATTATTGATCTTTCAAGTACCGGTGTCTAGACTTTAAGATACGACATAATACTATTGATGAAAATATAGTCTTTAAAATATTTATAGAAGTATTTACAAATTACAGTCTAAAACGTGTGATAAGATAATATTAAACACTTTTGCAAAAAGAAAAATAATAGTACATTACTGCAGAGGCCGTGAAGTAAGAGATTGCAGAACGAGTTTGTGGTAGACCGGATTAAACAAGTCCTGCAATCTCTCTTCCGGCCGAGGCTTGTATAGTGCTTTTCTCAAACATTGTGAGGAAATATTAAAATTAAAATAACTACTAGTGAAATAGTTAATTAATTAGGAAAAAAAAGTTTAATTTGCCACCTTTAAAGATAATAATAGGTATTTTTTAAAGATGCCATTTGAATGAGCTATTCGAGCACCATGTTTAACCAGTTTAACCGCACATAAATATACAAAGAACCATAGAATTAGTTTCTTTTTAATGTCCCAAGTATCTAGTGGTCGTTGGCTGTATGTAATTTTTCCTATGTCAGTTTAGTGTTAGTACGCAAATTAAAAAAGTTAGAGCAGCGGACAATAATGTTTCGTTCATACTTACGCCCATACATTACTTCACGGCCGCCGGCCAAGAAGAAAATGGGGGGAGCCGTAAACAAGAAGAAACTTCATGTCTTCATTTCGTGACATAAATGTATACATTTACGATCATGTTTGAGAAAAATACCTTAACTGGTACCTTACGCCCGCGAATTTACGAGTATCTGCGTTCGGAACGCTATCTATCTTAACTGGTGGTTCGCGAAAAACGTAAGATCGTTTTCCGTATAAATCGGAAATCTCTTGACCGAGCCGTATTTGAAAGTAAAATGTATTACAAGGGTGCAAAGTTGTTGTTTAACTCTAGTAAATATTTTTTCCCTACTTACTCAAAAACGCATTTTTTCCACTAGTGGGGAAAGTAACTCTTCGTCTTCGTTTCTTACCACTAGCCCAGTATAAGTAAGACCTATATGGGCATAGTAAATATGCGCAATCGGAGGTCACACCTTAAATTGGTCTTGGCTTATCCCGCACTTGGTAAGCTGTTGGCAATATCTAGGTACCAGGAGCCGGTCCAGCCAGCTGCCAGCGTACTCTACGGCAATTTTGGAATTGAATTTTGAATGGTTTCTTCAAGATAACTGTCATTTATTTATGTATTTATTTATTTAAGGAGAACCAACAGCTATAAACTTACCTTAACATAAACACCAAAATATACTCAGGAAACTAATTACAGGATCTCACAGGTAAAAACATGTACATGTACATGTAAGCCGATGGTCCTGGGTTCGAATCCCGGTATGGGCATTTATTTGTGTGATGAACACAGATACTTGTTACTGAGTCATGGATATTAGCTTATATAGCGTTGTCTGAGTACCCGTAACACCAGCCTTCTTGAGCTTACTGCGGGACGTCAATTTGTGTAAGAATGTCCTATAATATTTATTTATTTTAATAGTAAAGATGATCTACTCTCCGCACTACTTGCATAAATAGCTATTGCTCATTGGACCATCTGTCAAATCTCATTTACTCGAGAGTAACATACGCCGGGTTGCTCGGAAAACTTACTCGCTTCGTTCGCTCGTTTTAAAAGTTCTTTTTCCTTTCTAAAAAACCTCTTAAGTCTTACCTAAACCATGTGCGTAGGTTATCTTAGCATAATCATTAAGTTTTTCAACTACCCCGTTGTTACTCTGAACGAGCGGATGTGCGCGTAGGAACTGCGGCCACATCCGCCTAGGGTCCGCCTGAGCTTCAATGGCGACCACGTTCCTAGTATATTCTCTCTTTTTTTAAGTTGATGTAGGGTTGGGTCGGATGAAAAGGTTTTCTTGCACATGATACCTAGTTATGACCCTAAGTCAGCCGATAAATGCTCCAGTATTTATTTGCAACGTTCAAACAATTATTAGACTATTTATACTTAAGATCTTATCAGAACAAATATTAAAATTACATAGAACCACAGAACATTAAAGAAAAATTTAAACTAGATCTTATATCATAAATTAAAAGCTAGCTAGCATTGTGGCAAAATTATTAATTCAAATTATAATAATAGTACATTACTGCAGACTACAATCCTGTATCAATAGTTTCTTAGGGGTCAACTTGCGCCAATGTACAGAACAGCCACAAAATGCAAAAAGTGACGTAGTCAGAATGTGACAAACTCCGAAAATGACGAACTCAGAAAGTGGTGATTAAAGAAAGTGACGTACTCAGAACGTGACGCTCTCAGAAAGTGGCATGTTCACAACATAATCTATCTCGAAAGTGACTTTAAGAAAGTGACCTACTCCTATACTAAAACTGCAAAATTATTAATTTCATTAATGTCACAAATCTATGTTGAATTCTAATTAAAAAAACATTACTTCCCGACCTAGGCCTTAAATTGTATATGCGATTCCTTTACAGTTCTCTCGAGTTGCTCCGCCGGCAACGAGATACTTTGAAGCATATTTAAAACGTTATTACGATATCATTGCATGGTTGAAAAAAAAATACCTTTAATTCCCTTAGGATTCCCGGACTTGCAATAATCCGGCCTTAGTTTTTCCCGGAAACGGCGCATCCCTACATCCGCCGCAATACGCTTCCCGCCCAAATCTGGGAAAAATGGCGGCCGGATGCGGTTGTGTTCAGTGAGTCCGTATCGATTTATTTTGCTTACAGATGTCGGTAAGTTTCATGTTTCCAAACAATTTTCGTTCCCAAAGTGAGAGGGTTATCACATTACCGGGTCCGGAAATATTTTAGCCATATCATCGGAAATATTTTACCCATAGGAACTCGTAAACAATGGAGACTCATTGAGATACTAGGTAATGGTATGGTGGAAAAATTCGGGGTCACGGGTGTGTTCTCGGTAGCTCAGTTGGCACAGCGATGGGCGTGTAAAGGATGACTCACACTAGAACGGGTCGGGACGGCACGGGACGGGGCGGGACGGGAAAACTTGTCAATTTCTATAGAAAGCGTCACGTGACATCCGAGGGCTCCGAGCTATCACGTGATCGTTTCTATAGAAATTGTCAGATTTTCTCGTCCCGTCCCGTGCTGGTACGAGTCATCCTTAAATCAGAGTCGCGAGTCCCGCTCGAGGTCATGAATCTTTTCACTTTTCCTTTCTTCTAAAAATATGATTATGTTGCGTCTATAGTCTTGGAAAAATTGCTGTATTTTATATTTTTAGTAAATATTTATGATACCCAACATAAGCTCCAAATTAAATACCTACATAGAAATGTAAACGCAGTCCAATTAAATGCACTACGGGGCGCATTTGGCTCTGAACTTGCACTATACGTTTTCTGCTTATATATATATGCTTATACGGTGCTTATTAATGGCCTTTGTTCTGTGTTTATGCATAATAGAACTGCTTTATGATTTTGTATGAAATACTGTATGATTTTGTGGGTGCCCTGAAAACCAGTGTCGTGGTACACTTAGGTGTGTCACGGCTCATGCTGAGTGGCATCCCTTTTGGTATATTTATGTGCAACTTGTTTATCCTGAACCTTGCAATGTTTTTAAACCAAATAAATAATTTATTTCTTTCTTTCTTTCTTTAGGAGGTCGACTATTATTTTAGGGTACCGAATCAACTGCGTAGTTTCATGCATATTTAAATACAAGCCAAAAATGTTGGTTTTTAAAGAGTTCTACTTAAAATCGCCGTCAATGGAACTTCCAAACAATGTAAACAAACCGCCATATTGATCGTAATAACCTAATTTCTAAGTTTTGTAATGAAATCCAAAATTAACTTATTTATCTTATGTTTTGTACGTTAAGATAATACGACCGTCTCAGTAGTGAATGGTTTCAGTGGTGTTTGATGGAGTGGTGTGAAAATTCAAGGAGAAACAGTGACAAAACATATGACAGCAATCTTAGACAGAAACGCTGCCTCTAAAAAATGCCTCTTCGTATATAAAAGCCAGCAGGATGAAGTCCTATTGAGCCATATGATACGATAGAAATAAGTGGCATTTGTAAAAAAAATCTTTCCAAGAGTAAGTACTTTATTTATTTATTATTTATTTATTTATTTCAAAAATAGTTAACAGCATAACAGTCAAAACCAAAGCACTGCAACTATCAAATAAAAAAGCAAAACATATAATATATACAAAAAACACAAATAAAACCATAACATATAAAACTAAACACTACTTATAATTTAGGCGACGTAACTACGTGGCTTCGTTGCGTCGTCTGATCAGGCGTAGGATTCGGCAGGTTGCCCCGGAACCGCCGAAACACGACACCCTTCGGCCAGAAGTCTGGGCTCGCGATGGTATCCATCAGCGGCCGCGGCACGCGCACCACAAACGAGCTGAAGTGCACGTAGTGACGCGACCGCAGCTGGTGCACCCTCAGCTTATAGTTGGTCTTCTGGCGGACGTACTCTACCACCTCATCGGCTACGGCAGAGTGATGCAGGCGCGACACGTAGAGCGCCGTACTCGGTGTCGCAATCGGTAGGCCAGACTTAACTGGATCCGCAGTGCCACACTGAGTTTTACGAGGCGCCTTGCGTGCCTTGCTCTTCTTTTCCACCAGTGTGAACCCCTCCTTATCCACACGGGTGCGGGATTTCTTCTCCATAACTGGAGCCCGTTCTTCACACGCCTTAGCAGGCGCGCTTACCCGGTTACCTGCGACTGGTTGACCGGCTACGCCAGCATAATCACGCTGACGCGACTTCGAGGAGACAAGAGGGGCCGGACGCGCGGGGGGCACGCGGGCGGTGTACCGATGTGAGCGCGACTACAATTTGCAGCGTCGGCACCACACATTCCGACCGGCAGCGCGGTCATCGCTCTTGAAATTTGACACCAGTGGCCGAGTCTTTTCGAGAGTGAGACTTTTCTCATGCCAGCATTTCTTAAGGATGACTCACACTAGATCGGGCCGGGACGTCACCGGGCCGGACCCGGGATAACGTCACGTGACATCTAAGGGCTCCGAGCTCGGACATGATACTTTCTATAGAAATTGACAGACCGTCCCGTCCCGTCCCGTCCCTTCCCGTTCCGGATGTCACGTAACGTTTTCGATAGAATCTGACCGAACGCCCCGTCCCGTCCCGTTCTAGTGTGAGTCATTCCTAAAGCCTGCTTTCCAGCTTTGATTCAGACTACCTCTTGCCACATTTCCTTAGCTGGAAGAGATCCCTTATAGGGATAAGCTCGCCTTTGTACCTTTGTTCTTATCAAAATGTTTATTTTTACTATATTTGTGTACAATAAAGTGCTACCAAACAAACAAACATTTCCAAAAAGTACCGTGAAAAAATTTTTGTTCTGGTGACTATGTTTATTTATATTTAGGTCGGGGAGAAAATCTTTTCGTATTTTGTGTACAAAAAGTTATCATATTTTTTAATGCTTTTACTGGTTATAGATAGAGTCAAACAGTTTTGCGGCAGCAGTAAAGCAGGTTACCAAAAACAAAAGACATTATTCATTTGTTTTCTGCCCCAAAACGAATGAATCTGGCGGAGAAAGTAAATACATTTTAAATTTTGATTCTAAACAAAGGAAAGTTGCAAATCAAGCAGCGGAAAAATCGCTGATATTTATGGACCCATACACAGCCCAAACCATAGCACAAACTTCGTATGTATTTTTTTAATCAGCGAAATTTGAGCTGTTTCTATGGATGTTTAGAATTTTCACACAAAATACGAACAGACTTTTTCCCCGGCCTAATATAAAGCAAACACTGAGATGAACAAATCATTTATACTTATTACATAAATTACACCTTACTTAATACTCAGTTCAGTTTCTTTTCTCTAATACTGTCGATTTCAGAGGCCCTAGTGTGAGTCATTCATAATTCATAATTCATTTATTTGCAGAAAATAGTGTACATTAAAGATGGTAATTACAATAAATTTCATCAACCATTTTACTACATTGTAGCATGCAAATAATTAATCTACAACTACTATACATACAGTCATTACTTAAGGGAAGTAATTAGCAATTAATTAATATGTACATCAAGTCATTTGTTAACAATAAGTTATTTATCTATCTATATGAATATTTTCTAAATTATAATAAATGTCAGTAAGTGTAAATTACCTAACTACCTACCTTAAATCTAAAGTAGGTCCTTGAGGCATTGTACCTAGGATGCTGGCGGCATTTCCTCGTTGTATCGCAATGCTGATACGTTGTGCGAGGAAGCCACCAGCTCTTCGGTCACCAGTAACATCAACCAGACGTTTCGCGATTTCTACGAAAAATTTGCGTGCGCTGGGACCCCATGGACCAAGAGTTTCGACCCCGAATGGTACAAAAAGGTACTCTCTGCCCAGGCTCTTATATTTATTACGTTTTAAAATTTCGGCGCATTCAGCCGCATCCCACACTAGCATCCGTCCCAAACTCCAAGGAACCAAGGACAATCAGGTCTCTTGCCATCAAAAAAAAAAAAAAAAAAATGTCATGTCCAAAATAATTAATTGTCTACGTTATCATCAATGTTATTATTCAATAAATCATTTACAGAGTAGTACCTTTTATCTAATAGCCAATTATGCAAAGCTTTTTTAAATTTGTCATTTTAAGGCATCTCTTTTATATATTGAGGTATTTTATTATAAATGTTTATGCACATCACACTACAATTTTTCCTTAACATGGCCATTTTTTGTTGTTTACCTAACACTAATCTCTCCTTATCTCTAGTTCCTCTTGGAAATATGTCACCAGCTGTACTAAATAGTTCCATATGCTCTTTTACAAATTTTGCAGTTTCGTATATGTAAAGACATGGCAAAGTCAGTAAATTTAGGGTAGAAAACAATGGCCTACACGATTCTGCTGGAGACCGCCGACTCGCCACCGTAACGCGTCGATCGCGTTTGCGTCTTAACGTCTTAAGCAGTTTACGTGTAGGAACCCATACCTATAACTGAGGACACTTAACGCAAACGCAATGCGTTAAGTTCGCAAATGACTCACACTTAGCGACTCAACGAATACCGAATACTCGACGAATATTAAAAACTATTTCATCACCTAACAAATGTTAAGTAAACCGTTTAGCTTAATAAAATAATATCTCTTGTGAAACCACGGTACCGCTATTTGCCAATAAGTTTCAACTGTTTTGCGTTGCTAAAGTAAAACTATGTATCTCAAAAACCATCAACATTTAGAACAACAAGCTATTCTAAAATTATCATTTTTACCACTTAAGAATGCGAATGTTTCCGATGGCAATTTATACCGACATCTCAATGTCGATAATCAATGTTTAAAATCGGATTTCGTTTCTTCACCGGAATTTCGTCATAATCTGTAAAATGAAATGACAGCTGCCGTTCCATACCTCATTCCAAAAATGACATAGTTTAAGTTTCAACATTTTCATACCGATATTAGCCGCATAAATTGCTGAAATCTTAAACTAATAACAACTATATAAGGTACCTACGCTCTGTCAGAGAAGCCATTTCAATAGATATTTTTTTCTCAATTTCCAGACATTGCCCTAACTTCGATTTTTTTTCATTATTTCAAATAACTTGAATAAAACACAACAATAAAAAATAAATTATAAAAAAGAAGACTATCTCAACTTACCCTAAAAACTATTCCATTTGATTATTATGATAGTGAAAAAGATGGAGAAAGTCTATTTTTGACGTCACTTATTAAGAGGCCATCAATACGGTTTGTACGGAAAAGCAACAAAAGCTGTTTTTTGACGTTGAAATACAAAGAAACTGTGAGCTGTTTGTTAAAGTTGTTAACTATGTTTGATAGCTTATTTCCTAGTGTTTAACTTGTAAGCTTCTAATTTGAGTAAAACTCAATGTTTTAACTTTTACTATACAATTATTGGCAGTTGTTTTCTGAAAAGCGCACGGAGACAGAAGTTTGATTTCGATTATTGTTAACATGATACATGAAAACACATGTTTTTCTAGGTTGATATAATATTGCAACATGGTTTTATTTAACTTATAGGCCTCATATTTCCAATAATTTACACAGATACCTATCTAGTTCGACTTTGAATATGCACATTTTTCGATAAAAATACACTGCAAACGCAGGGATTTTCGCAGTAATTTTGACAAAATATTGGGATGATTTGTATACAACATTAAAGTTTATTCTTTTAAGAACATGCTGAAATCGAAAAAATCGCTTTTTGTTTAAATTCCGTATTTTTTTTTAAATATTCAAATGGTGTATAAAATCCAATCCGCGCTAGCCTAGTCCTCAGTACCGCGCGCGCGCTCGTAGAGGTAGGACCTGTGTTGTTCTCTGTGGACTGTACAATTTGCTTGTTTTGTTGCACGAGTACGTGCTGGAAGCGTTTGGAAAAGTGAATAAACCGCGACCAACTACTGAGATAAGCATTTTACATTTTTGACTATATTATAGACCTGTTTGAAATAAAAATTTGAAATGATTTTATCGAATGTGATTGTACCGCAACCAACCCTTCTAGATACTTTCAGTAATACAGAGTGTTTATTAAGACGGACAGTATGGAGAAATTTTAGGTGTATTAGGGTGACGGTACCCATTATGAACACTTTAAGCTGACAGACAGGAGTGATGGACACTATATTCTTAATTCAAATGTCATATGATTGTCAATTGGTTGACACAAAATAAATGCATGAAACTTATTTCCTCATAATAAAAGTGACTGTACGTTACTGGTTCCTTGTCCATTACTGGTGCCACCGCCCTAGTCAGGGATAATCATATTGCTATATGAGCAAAATCCGGAATAAAACCGGCCAAAAGCGTGTCGGACCAAGCATAATTGAGGGTTTTGTAGCGTTATACGACATAAATATTGTGCAAGCAAAAAGGCATAAGTGTCTTCAAAATATCAAGGGACTTAACTGTATGTTAGCAATTAATAGTTTTTGGCAAAAACGGCTAGACAACCTTACCACGAAACTTATTTTGAACCAATTCGTTCAAAATAAGTTTCGTGGTAAGGTTGTCTTATATCTTAACTTCCTAAAGCTTTCACATTTTTAGGGTTCCGTACTTCAAAAGGAAAAAACGGAACCTTTATAGGATCACTTTGTTATCCGTCCGTCCGTCCGTCCGTCCGCCCATCTGTCTGTCCAGACCCTTTATCTCGGGAACGAGTAAAGGTTGCAAGTTAAAATTAATACCATAATATACACAGGTCTGCGGTCCCTTGAAGCTGCAAAAAAACCAAACTTCTACATCAACGCAATCCAAATCTGAAACTGCCGTACACTGAGAGTTCCATGCCACTTTTGTGCGGAGCCCTCGGTGGGCAAGTCCGACTCGATCTTGGCCGGTTTTTTGGACCTCCCGATACTGGATCAACCAATTTTTTGTACAAGAGACCTTTAACTTATTTCTAAGGACCTATCAGATGATGTGCCACAAGTAGATATTTGACAAAAAAATGGAACTCAAAAAACGGCATTTTTATTTTTTGTTGTACAAAAATCACTTTTTGCTAAATTAGAAATTTTTATATTTATTCTACTCAGAATCGCAGCTCTTTCAATCCTAGTAGGAGAAAAAAAGTGTCCTAAATTTTCCATACATTTTTCAAACTTTCTAATGTGCTACCGCCATACTGAATCTATGAAATGATGGTGGCGAAATGGAAAACAAATCTTGGAACACTTTTTTTCTCCTACTGCGATTGAAAGAGCTCGCGATTCTGAATAGAAAACAATTAAAACTTTTCATATTTTCAAAAAATGATTTTTTTACAACAAATAATAAAAACGCCCAAAATATGCCTCCGGATTTCAGTTAAAATTACAAAACGTTTAAATAAAATTATTTAATTACACGTCCCTTTTTTCATCTTATCGGCTTTGTAACCTTCAATATAATATCACCACCCCAAAATAGAATTCAGATCGAGTTTAAATTTTGAAAAAAAAAAACTTTTTAGTAGTTAGGTATGCTTAGAAATGTACCAATATATGTATGAATATGAAAACAATGAATTGGATCCGGAGGCAGAAAACAAAATCCTATTCCAAAATAACTTCGGATACTATTTAGAGACATTTGACGTTTGAATAAAACTATTTTTAATCTTATGATAAACACAAAACAAATATACAAATTACTCGTACATTTTCTAACACCACGTACGCCAAGTAATAGTTGATGTTCTGGCGCAAGTATCAATAATGTTTGGTCCGCGCGTCAGGCGTCGCGACGGTGCTTACAATCAATGAATGCTCGCTCCCGTTCGCACTAACCGCACCTGCTATGCCGTTCGAAGAGCATGGCGATAATAAGTTTGTATACCTGATTGTAGTGTGTGTCCGCACACAGATGCGCGTTCGGAGCGCAACTGGCGGTAATAATATTGAAATGCGAGCGGGCGGATTTTGTGATAGCACTCTTAACGCGTTGGCCTTATGGAATTAGGTTTCTGGTAATTATGTGGCTGAAATATTGTAAATTGCAACCTTTTTGCCCCCAAAACCTAACCCATTCTGTTCATTGATTTTATAAGTGGACTAACTACTGCATCATAAGTCTATCTACAAAATTAACAACTCCCCTGGTTCCTTGGAATGGAATATAACACAAAATATCTTACTGCTGCTAAATGTGTCTGCCTAATAGCTAATCCTCTAACAGCACTCTGGTTTAGTCTGATATAAAACAAAAATTGCAAAAATTCAAGATACACCGTTTCACCACACGCCTCTCGTATTGGCATTCGACAAGACATTGCGGAATTCTAATAAAATCCTGTATCGCCATCGATTACCGCCTGTTGCTGTTGCGGCACTATCGAACATTTATTGTGCGCACTGGGAAACAGGAAAGAATTAAAAAATCCGGCCAAGTGCGAGTTGGATTCGTATTCGCGATTGTCGTCGTCGTCCCCCCCCCCCCCCACGTGTGAAGTCAGTCAAGACCTATTTCAAGCCGTTGAAGAAGATGTCACAATTCCTGAGGCCTGTAAAGTGTAACTTGCCTCTACAAGATGCTGGGGTCTACAGGCTTGACTGTGAATGTGGTCTATCATACGTTGGGCAAACAAAGCGTAGCATATCAACCAGGGTGAAAGAACATATAGCCGATGTCAAGCACCGTCGACCAAGTCTGGGAACATGTCTCTGATAAACTTAACCATTCAATTAAGTTTGACAAACCTCTGGTCCTCGCCAAGGAGAAGCGATACATTCCCAGGATGCTGCGTGAGGCTATTGAAACCAAGAAGGTTCCTAGTTTCAATAGAGTGGGTGGTTTTTCTGTACCACCAGCTATTACCTACAGCTCAGTGCAAGACGGTAGGGTGTCCCGAAAGCTTGTGGCATTGCCCCGCTGAACGGCGATGCCGATTCGCTGGGCAAGATATGAGCCAGCCCTCTGGTCACCTGAGGCGTCCACGAGGCGCTTGGCCAGCTCCCTGAGAATTCCATGAGTTGAGCAGCCGATGGCTGCATATATGCACCGCTTGGGACATTCCCCCGCTCCAGCCCCTGCCGACGTCCCTGGAAGGTGGGACGGCGCAACAGTATCCACACAGGTGGCGACCCATGCTAAAGGCCGTCCCAATGTACTTAGTAATAATAAAGATATACTTTACTTTTCTACATCATGTGTACTAAACAAAAGACCTACGACACAATAACATAAGTAATCATTACCTCCCAAACTCCAATTACGTACAAAAAGCAATTGTTACACAAAAAACGCAGATTGAAGCAAACGAGTCCAACTTTGTTCCTAATACAGGCGTAAGCGAAATGTTAATGTGCCAACTTTTTATTAACTTTCCGTTCGGCGGGAAGTTCGTCGGAAATTTTAACTCGGAACAGTATGGCGGAAATGTAATCTGATGTGGAAAAAGCTTAGAGCATAGGGGGTTGGAGAAGCCACATTTCAATACAACCCTCTGGCAAAAAACTTGCACAATTTTGTAAGCTTACGTTTATTAGACATGTCTCTTCTTCTTCTTCTTGTTCCTAACATTTTTCCGGCTTATGCCGCGGCTGAGAGACAATGGGGTCTGCTATGGGAACTAATACCAAGATTTGGCGAAGGCGCCAGTTTTACGAAAGCCACTGCCATTTGACGTAATCCAGATGGTAAACTAGGCCTTACTGGATTTTTTCTTTAAAATATAATATCATGTTGTAAATACCGTCTTTTGAATAAAGTTACAATAAGTCGGTTTGCGTGATAAACATAAATCCAGGAAAAACAAACTCGGTGGGGAACGGATAGACATACCGCAAAAATCGGCAGAATTTTTTGTATAGAAAATGTCCCACAAGGCTTCTCCCGATGTCTATGCTCTAAGGATAAAGGTGCTTTATAACGCCAGTTTTCTTTAATGAGAACATTTGTAGTTAAGTAAAACGTTGAGAGAACTATACAATTAGGAAGTGGATTTAAACATTTAAAAAAAATACCTCGATCGAGATTCGCACCCACGCCCACCACCAGCCACATTTGCCGATTAACTTTATTACGGTAGATGTTTCTAAGCTCCCTGAGGCCATACAAGGGATATGGTGGAGAAATTTGGGGCCACGGGTGTAGTCTCGGTAGCTTAGTTGGCAGAGCGATGGGCGTGTATCTCAACGTCACGGGTTTCGAGTCTCGCCCGAGGCCATGTGGTTTTGCAATTTTCCTTTCTTTCCAAGTTTGGTATCGTTCGCTGAAGTTTCTGATTAAAAATTAAATGGTTTTCTTGTTATATTACGACCTCGCAGCCCCCTGTGCGCCTTAGGTAGGTGCCTACATATATATGGGTCAAACTCAAATCTAAATTACATTCTTTCCTGTGGTTGAAATATTTGTCTCTCCAAACCGTTTTGAAAAACAAATGACGCTCGGCCCCACTCAAACCCGTATAACGCTAGGGTTGCCTGCGATTCGAAATATTATACTTACTTATTAGTTATAATACTGGTGGAGTTATAAATATTATACTTAAGTACTTATTAATAAGTTATAATACCAAGCTAAGACAAAAGACGAGACGATCGATTTGAGTTTGCACGAAGAGTTTTATAGGCCTAATTATACCTACTTTTAGCTATCGCATTACCTATTCATTTGTTTAAAGTGTCATCATCATCATTTCAGCCGAAAGACGTCCACTGCTGGACATAGGCCTCCCCCAAAGATTTCCACAATGACCGGTCCTGCGCCACCCGCATCCAGCGGACTCCTGCGACCTTCACCAGGTCATCAGTCCACCTTGCGGGGGGCCTACCCACGCTGCGCCTGCTGTTTAAAGTGTAATATTAAATTATGCTTGTTATTCTTTATTGCATATTATTTGATTACAGTGTTACCAACAAATTCTAAGAGAAGATTCTCGAAATTCTTCTCGGTCATCGGAGCGCAAATGATTTGTGCTTCTAAGATCAGGTGCCGTCAATTCTGATTTAAGGGTCGTTTCCAAATGAATCAAACTCAAAACGATGTAACATGTCTTTTTGGTGAACTAAAAAAGAATAACTTCAAAAGTTAAGGGCTAAGAAGGTTGAGTTTCATATCTAACCCTTATTTATGCATATTAGAAAGCCAGTTTTTTGGCAAAAAAATTATCTTGATACAGCTTTTATCGCTTACTGTATTTTGGTACCATAACATAGTATTGTCGTCTAACCTACACAAGGATGTGAAGTTTCAGCTTATTTTAGTAACGAGGAGATAGTCACATTTGACCCTAACAAACAAACATTGGAATCTATTCATGTAATAAAGCAGAACACATTTCAGTGACTTAGAATTTTTGTCTGTTTGGATGGATTGAATCTGAATTTCACGTTTCATGTTAAGGGCATCTTCTTTCAGGTTATAGGCTAAATAAATATCCGCGAACGAAGTCGCGGGCATCAGCTAGTTAGTAAATAAAAGCTTGTAAAAAATATTACAAAATGACTACAAGCTGTTACACATTTGCCACAGAAAAGATCTACAGTTCAGCTGAAAACACAAGTTGGAAGAAAGACGGCCTGTTCCGAACCTCTCCCCTTGCTACTAGATGAAAGAAGTACGGGCGTAAAGTGCGCAACGCGGTCGTATATACTCAACGCTTGAGAATGGGGATCTAGGTTCTCCGAAACATGTCGCGCATAGTGACTAAAAATAAGTCTTATCCGTAATTTTATTATAATATGAACGAAGTAGCTTTTAAATTTACTCGCATTGTTTTACAACGTTTTTTCACTTGAAAACGAAGCTCTTCATTTCAAATGTTTTGTCTGAATTATTGAAATAATTTATTCAATAAGTATAAGGTACATCATAATTAAGTAACGATACATGTTTTACTAATTGCGTGCAAATGTAACTTTAATTATGGAAGGGTATTTATATTATTATACTTATTTACTATTGAGTGCAGAAACTTGTCTAACGAGTAATGGCATGCAAAATGCGTTGTCTAACAGCCTCTATAGAAAACGTGAATGTTTTTTTAGGGTTAGAATATAAAATGTAAATATATCAGCATGTTTGAATTATCATAGAATTTCCTGTTAAAGCTCATGTAGAAATCATGTGACACATGGTTTTCGAAAAATATCACGAAAAAACACGATCAGATTTCCAAAGTCCCAAAAGTTCCAAAGTTCCAAAAGTCCCAAAAAAAATACCATGGTTGGGTCAAAAAGTTGCCAAAGTAGATCCTTATGAATAAATTCTGAACTCATACTATATATTACAGGTACTATATTATCTAAGGGATAACTCACACTAGAACAGGATGGGATGGGGCGGGTCGGGACGATTCGTCATATTCTATAGAAAACGTCACGTGACATCCGATGCTTCTGAGCTATCATGTGATTCTTTCAATACAAATTGACAGATCGTCCCATCCCGCCCCGTCCCATCCTAGTGCGAGTCATACTTAAAAGAAACTACATTTATAAAACACGGGGATAAATTATATCCCATTATTGCAACAGGAAAAAAACGTAATTAAAATTATATAGAGTATTTATTATATTGACATACACGCTTGTACCTAAATTGGACGTATTTATGCAAACGGGAACCAACCCACACTAAATTGTCATCAGATACTTTATGCTTCTAGCAATAAAATAAAATTTTCATAATTATTTTTGTGGGGTTGGTTCCCGTTTGCATACAAACGTAAAAATACGTAAATATGAAAATGAGCTGCAACTGCAGCACTTCTACGACGTCCGGGGGAAAAAGGGGGGGATTCTTAACCCGCCATACGGGGACGTCTATTATATTTCTTAACTACCGACCCGCCTCGGCTTCGCACGGGCGCAATATTATACTCGTACTAAATATACTACAGAATGTCTTGATTTGTAGAGGTAAATATAAAAGTACACAGCTTTTTTTCTCATTTGAATACAAACATGTTTTTTTTTTCATAAGAAAAATACCAAGTCAATCGGAGGGCCCCCGGGGACAACGGTGTAGTTTAAAGAGTTTTAAACCCTTTCCGCAAGTAAGCCATAGCTAGAGAAAATAGCGGGAATAATTTATTGACGTCTGGTCTGTCAATTTCCCCGCCAGCACGATGGCACTTGACTTACACTTATTATTTTTTTAATAAAAGTCCATGTATCCATTCGTTATTAATTTTAACGATATCATTAACTTTTATTAATTAGTTGGTGTAGTAAAACCCATGAGATCTCACGTATTGAATAGGTGAATACTTAATATTTTTCAACTCCTGATTACCGATTAAATTTCACCGTGTCAGTAGTGTTACTACTTTAATAACCAGTCAAAATATTTAATTAAATAATTTGATTTGTTTCCACAAAAATGTTAAGAAGCTGCTCCATATAATGAAATTAATTATATTCGTAAGAAAGGTGGAGTCGCTTGGAAACCTACCTTAAACAAATTGTTCCAGGTCAAATTATAAATTTGTAGCAATTTGTCTTAAGGACTTACAATTTCAGTAATAATGTTGTTTGCAGGATATTTCGGAGCTCGGCGCTTATTTGATAAAAGCCTTTAGGGTCGATCCACGGCAACAGTAACGCGAGTCACTATCTTATGGCATGTTTCCTTTATTCATGATGCAAATTCAAGTGATAATATATTTCTAAATAAGTGTTACTTTCCTTAAATATAATCATACATTTGCATCTGTAATTCAAACGAAGCCGCAACTAAATCGTGACTCATGTTACTTTTTGGGTTTTGGTACAGTATGGTTGTATTTAAAGGGTATGCGTTGTTCAATTTTAGAATCGCAATGTAAAGTGTCCCTTATATTGTGATGCTTATATCGCAATACAATAGGGTGTCCCCTAGTACGCAATAATTGTGTAGCTACCGCTACCAGTGGCGGTGTCAATATTTTCTTTAGGCAAGCCGGAACTGATTTGGCATGCTTTTTCTTTGACTTTCCAAGGATAAAATAAAGTGAGTAAAGATTGGTTCACGCAAGGGAATCCGGCAGGAATCGAGTTCTATGAACCTCACTGTGGTAGCTACGTAAAATATACGAAAAATAAAGAAAAACACTGCAATGACATGAAATAAGATGGATCTTTGTTAATATGTAGCATCATTATAATACGAGCACATGACGGATGCACGGATGTAGTTTAGTAACTTGATATACTGTGTACAATTTACTGATATATGCGGGACATTATTTGATAATATAATTATTTATTAAGGTAAAACAATTATACTTGAAAACAATCACATAAAAAAAAACCTAAATAAACAATAAAGATAAAATACTGTTCCGGACCGGACGGAAACTATAACCCCCGTCTGCCGAAGGCCGAGCTCGCCCGAATGGGCACGAAGATGCCCGATGATTTCTTCTTCTTCTTTTAAATAATGGCTTCTGTCCGAGAGTTGGACAATTTTGCCAGTGTCACGTATTATATATTTTATTATATTGTATAAATAGTTGTTCGGTAATTGACCTCGCTATATGTTAAGTTTATAGCTATAAGACTTGAAATATAGTTTCTCATGGGGCCAAGATCCCGGGATTGCCGCTTGATGACTAAAGGAGAGACTGAACGCGTTTCAGGATTATTTCATCATTAGCTGTATTCTGCTTCGTTAGTTAACTGCACAATTAGCTATCAATATTGCACATTAAACAACATTTTGCAAACAATTCCAGGGAGAGACGCTATCGCCATCTTGAGTAACAAACGACAAATCTAACCCGATGATTTGTTTACATAACTGTTCAGGTGGTAGATGTCAAATTTGACTTACTAAATCGACCGTTTACTGGCATTTGGGCGGTCCAACCACTTCAGTCTGTAATTTAGTATTAAGTAAGACTAATAACTTATTACTGATGTAAATAAATAACCCAAAAGTTGCCTATTTGTAAAACCCTTAGTTGGTAGACACCTAGGTATGAGATAATAAAACAGTTATTTCTGGTCTCGTTTCAATACCACAGTTAGATTAATTCAGATAAATTATTACAGTTTAAATAAATAAATAAATAATGTATCATTTATTGACCTAATTAATCTTATTTTATCATTATTATTTGAATTTTTTTTACTGACATATTTTATTTCTATTTGTACTTGTTTACTTTATTGATTGTACGTATTGTTATATGGAATTTTATGTTCTGAAATACAAGTCAAAGGGTCCAAGCTGGTACCCAGGTGCTCCTGCCCAAAGGCGACATCAGAACTCCATATGGGGTCTTACTTGCGACTTATATAACAGCAGTCTTTGCCCTAGAATACAGTATCCTACTATGGAAATTGAAGACCTCGGTCAGTTATCATATATTATATGACGTCTATTTTGTTTCAATTTCATGAGTTCGAATTGAACTCCTAAATCTCGCATAAACATTCATTTCCGACCAAGCACTTAAAAAACCCAACATATTTGTTATGAACACCTATTAATTGCGTGTGTCCAACTTTGAACAACAGTCCATTGCAATATCACCTTTAACAACAAGAATTTACGGTTAAAAATATAAACCTACACTTCTTTTGGATTTCCTCGGAAAATTCTAATACTCTAAACCGAAAGGTAGTAAGTTCTATTTCAAAAGAATGGAGATATGTCTAAAAGATTTTGTGTAAAAAAATTATCGAAAGCCAATTTAAAGTTTCCCGCGGTTTTAGAATCTTTGTTCGTTTCGTATAATTTATTTATTAACAGTGAAGTTTGGATAAATATTAAAGAGAAGATTGGCTGTTCAAAATTTCAGACACTTCGGTAATGAGGTTGGCTCGAGCTAGGATTGTTTTCAAAGTTTCCGGAACAAAGGCTGAATTTTAAACAACTTCACAGACTATAGGTACCCTATAGACGAAGAGCTGGCGACAGAATAGGGACGATGACTAGGTTGAAAAACTATTATTCTAATTAGTCCGTCAGAAAGATTATCAAAAATTATTAGACACGTATTTTTTCCTTTATCAATTTAACTAAAATTGACGAAGATATAGAGCATCAAAGTTCCGTGGTGGGGGCTGGTGACGTCACCTGTGAGTAAGAATTGTACTACTCAATTGTGACGTCACGCAAAACTTTAAAGCGCTGTATTTCCGTCGTTTTTCATTTGACGAACAAAAGAAAAAATACGTGTCGAATATTTTTTAATAAACTAACAGACGAACTAATTAGTTTTTTTTGTCATCTAGCCTATTTGGTATGCAGGGTGCAACGACAATGCCGATAAAGGATGACTCACACTAGAACGGGCCGGACGTCACGTGACCTCAGAGCGCCCCGAGCTCGGACGTGATTATTTCTATAGAAATTGACAGATCGTCCCGTCTCGCCCCGTCGCGTTCTAGTGTGAGTCATATTTAATGCTGGTAATCCGTTTAAGGGCGTTTTCAGTACTTACCTAGGTATCGTTTAGTGATTAGAAAACAGAATGACATGTGCCATAACAAAAATACCGTACAAAAATTAAAAAAATCTAAAACTCATAAAAACCTTGCATCTCATGGTAACATTGCACAGCTGGCAGCTGCTAATCGATGGAGCTGAAAGTGGGAAGTCTACAATTATCTTTATTACTCAACCCCATAGAATTCCCCCATATTTGTAAAACTAGTATTTTCAAATTTCATTTGAAACTTGTTACATCTTCCACATCTTCAGCAAATACAATATATTTGTATTCATTTTCCGATACAATAGGGTTTCACATTAGGACATAGGGAGACATTAGGGTTTCGTTTTGCCATATTTTATAAGGTACTAAATAGATATCCTCACACGTAGGTACCTACTTCCTCCTGATTGTAGGGTTGCCAACTGGTGTTAATGCTTGGCCGTTAAATATGTAATCAATCGCTTATATCGCTTCTACCTCTGTGGTTACGTTAGGGCTATTCTTTTTTTACGGAGTAAAATAAGGAGATAATTTGCCGTTCAGTATGTAATAAAATTGCCGTTTATAACTTGAAGTATCTTCTCATTTTAGGGTTAGCTCAGCAGACTTTTTTTTTAATTACCCCGAATGACTTCACCACACTAAATGATTTCATTCCAATTCTAGACAAATAGGTATGTACAGTCAAGTGTAAAAATATGGGTGGACACATCTTACTCAAAAATATGTCCCATAGTATTTTATTCCATTGTAATAAGAGCGTAGTACCATATTCATGAGACGATTTTGTCGATACGTATTTTTGCACTTGACTGTAATTTGCATTAATGTTTTAGTACCGAGGTGTAAAGTATTTATAATCTATCCTTTTTACCTACTAAACAACTTACTTTCACTAAGACACTAATTTCAATGAGTAATTAATTAGTTAAAGCTGAAAAACGTAACTAAATCTATCGGACTTACCATTCAAAGATCCTTATTTTTTCTTGCTTACTCAAAGATAAAAAAAATATCGGCCACAAAATCTCTTTGACTTGGAAATCCTACTCTTCTTCTTCTTAAAATATGCTTGTTTTAATTCACAATTTTTATCTAAATGAATAAGACCCGAACATAAAAAAACATTTAACATTCACTTGCATTTATTATCAATGATTGCAGGGCTGGCACAAATCTGTTAATGGCTCGCTGTTTAGTGCATCATCAATCGTCTCATGCAATATTGCCCTTAAATTAGGGTTGTCGAGTCCAGGAAGTTTACTTAAATTTAATATTGTTTTCGACTTACCGTCTGTTGACATTCGCTGAACTGACACTAGGTACTTAAATAAAAACCGGCCAAGTTCGCACACGGAGGATTCCGCACCATTACCTATCACGTTTGTTTTATGGAAGCCCTTCTTAAATGTTTGTTTTGTATTAATATAATGTTTTTTTTTGTGTGAATATATAAGTAATTCTGTGAATATTTCAAGCGGTTACCTTTTGCCGTTGTCAGTATAAATTTTTATACTTAAATATTTATTTTATTTTGTTTTCTAATATCTGTTGTAATAGCGGCAACAGAAATACATCGTCTGTGAGAGTTTCAATTGTCTAATTATCACGGTTCAAAAGATACGGCCTGGTGGCAGACGGACGGACGGACGGACAGGCGGACAGCGGAGTCTTAGAAATAGGGTCCCGATTTAACCTTTGGATCTGAAACCCTAATAAATTAATAATGTAGCTCCAAGGACGTTTACACTTTTACCAGGTTTTGACGTTGTCATTGGTTTTTACCTAATCCGTTGCCTCGCACTTCGTACTAACTGCGGTAAGGCTCACCGATTTTCAACTAAGATCGACTATGGTACAGGGCCTATACCACGAAAACCGAACGATTGTGGATATGCATCTCCATCTCTGTCACACTTGCTTATTGGAGTGACAAAGAAGTTTTCCCGTCAATGCCAATTTTCGATGTTCGTGGTAGGCATGCAGGTACGTGTGTTTCTTCTTAATGTTTTTTATTAATAAAAATATATATTTTTAAATAATATTAGTATATTAAAGAAAAGCTATGAATGAAGTAGTCTATTTTGAGAACAGTGCAGCACTAAAAATATTTTTTTTGCATATTATTTTTAGAAAAACTTGTATATAGTAGGTCAATGCATTTATTTGCAAAATAATTTATAATTGGTGGTAACCCTATCACTTTAACCATTAAATTACCATTTGCATTTCATCCCCAGCGGTTTCATCAGCTTATTGATTTAAATTACACCCCGCAACCGCCAATTTCAGGTATTGCTCGTAATTGTACATCTTGAGGCACTTTAGCACGTTTTAGATGAATCTTACTTTGAAATTTGGAGCCGGTTAAAGGATGACTCACGCTAGACCGGATCGGGATGGGACGGGCCGGGACGATGTGTCCATTTATATAGAAAGCGTCACGTGAGCTCGGAGATCACGCAACGCTTTCTATACACGGTGTACACGAGACGACGACACCCGACAAACTTTAAAAGTGTATTCATCGCTTTATTTAGAGACTAAAAAGTCATTTAAAGTTTTCTAAATTCGATTTGGTTACCATTCTTGTGAAACTTATTCCTGTGATCAGTGAAAAACGCCTTTTTGGTTGCGACGTTGACACTATAAGACTTATTTTTGACGTACTACATACATACATGTATCAGTAGACACATGTACGAGTATGTCAAATATTAAAAAAAATACTTGTTTTAATCGTGACTTTCGCCGAGATGTAACAAGATATAACGTTCAAGTTCTGGGGCAATAGCTACAAATACAATTGTCAATCAGTTTTGTTGCCCAGAAAAGGGCTATTCAAATAATTGTTAGAATAGCACAGTAGGCCTCGTGTAAAAATCATTTTCACATCTCCTGCTCGAAAAGTTCGCCTTTATGTCGTGGCTTGGCGATAAAAAATCGCTTTTCATACTATATATAGTGTGTAAGTCTAATACGGGCGATAAATTTAACTAAACAGAATTCATTAGTGTTATCAATAATTAAAACATATTTTTAAGTTACACTTAATTATGACATCTTAATTAATTTTTTAATAAATTTTGCAGCAGCAATGTACCTACTATAAAAAATTTGACGCTGACAGTTGTCAACGAATGTTTATCGCGGGTGTGTTTGCATTACATTGCGGGCCGAATTATTTTCTATGGATAAAATTTTAATTGCAATTCCATTTAAAAGTTACCTAATTACGAGTACGTTTCTTATGTCCTATACTAATCTATACTATACTAACCAAAGTTAAGAGGTTCGCCCGTATTCGATTTACACACTGTATACAATCTACTAATCGGAGTTTACAATACTTACCGTAACTGGTCTGTATATATTCAAATAGTACTTTGTGATCTGGTGAAGTCCTTAAACGAGATTGAAACTCCAGAGCAAAGAGAAATTCTTATAGCCACTTGAAGTAAGGATCTACCTCTGACCTTTAAAACAAACCTCAAGGTAGCACAACATTCGGCAGGCTATTTCCTTATTTAATAAATTGCCAATTGATTTAAAGTCGCTCACAAATTCCAACTTGTTTAAAAACAAATTAAAATAAATTGCTTACAAAATGTTTTTTATACAGTAAATGATTTTTATTGGATGACGATGAAAGAATGACTAATAAGTCATAATTATGTATTTAGTTATTTTTTTGAAATCCTATAAAGTGACATTATGAAAATTTCTATCAAAGTTCTGCTTACATATAAATAATTTGTTTATGATGTCATGTTTAATTTTATTGCAATTTATTTAACTATAAATTGAAAATTTATTTAACGTTTAATTTAATTATGCTAACTTGTAGATTTAAGTACGTTAAGAATTCAAACACAATGTATATTGTTTTTATCTTGAACAAACAAATTGAAATTGAAATTGATAAAACGTGTACACAGACGCACTTCTCACACATTACATAAAACAATCTGTAACGGCGACACTGACAGATATAAAATGATACAACTACAGCAACAAACACTTCGATCTATTTATGTGTACGGACTAGTCATAACACAGACCCGCGTATGGCCATTTGGGCTTGTACTTAAGCAGAGGGGAAACATATTGTCATATTAGAAACGGTACGTATGAAGACTCCCTCCCTGTGTTGATTAAAGGTGTAGGTAGTCAATATGTTTACATACGCGATTTGTCCGTTCTAAAAGGTCAAATTGCATAACGAGCGGTTTTAATTTTTTTTTGAATTTTTTGGAATATGGACCTAGTAGCTATTTATCTCCTCATGTTTATCTGTTTTTTTATTCTGCAGCTGCAGACATTTTTCCGCCAGACTATAAAAATAATAGGTATATTTATTCTAGATAAGAATATACGGGTTCCATATTGAAAACAGTAAATAAACCACAGCGAAACGAAATAGCACAAAAAGCTATCAATAGGGGAATATAGCTCCGATACCGTGATATTGCGGCGCGAGGAGTAAGATTGGAGCAATTTATCAGTTTTTTTTTGTATACTTATAGTGTGAAAGTTGTTCGTGAAGGAGGACTCACACTAGATCGCGCCGGAACGATGTGTTTCCTATAGAAAGCGTTATTTGATCGTTCTTTTTAGGGTTTACCTCAAAAGGAAAAAAACCCTTATAGGATCACTTTGTTGTCCGTCCGTCCGTCTGTCCTAGGACCACGAAATTTGGCAAAAAGTATGAGCTTTATCACAAATACACGAAATAATAAATAAATAAATAAATAAATATTACAGGACATTCTTACACAAATTGACTAAGTCCCGCAGTAAGCTCAATAAGGCTTGTGTTACGGGTACTCAGGCAACGATATATATAATATACAAATACATAAATACATAGAAAACATCCATGACTCAGGAACAAATATCTGTGTTCATCACACAAATAAATGCCCTTACCGGGATTCGAACCCAGGACGATCGGCATAGCAGGCAGGGTCACTACCAACTAAGCCAACCGGTCGTCAAAATCCGAAAACTCCTATTTCCAGCATGTTGTCTATGATTTGCACCACACTTCGCACCGCACCCTACACCAGTAAATCAAAATATATTAGCTCATTTGTAGAACTGTGGCTAACTGTTACTGTTCCGCCTAATAGCGGGGAAATACGTACGTTGTAGCTAATTGCATGATAAATTAGTCAATAATGGCCGGAAAAATTGCGAATTTTTTTTTAAAATTTTGCAATTCTACTTTTAATGGATAGAGCGAGAACAAATAATACTGCTACGCTCATAATTCAATTAAGTACCTATATAATTTATACTATGTAGTGCTGTCACTTCGACAAAAACTAACATTATCCGTTCAAGAACGGGCCATGATGATCTGTCAGTTTCTATAGAAAACGTCACGTAACCTCCGAGGGCTATCACGTGGTTCTTTCTAATTGAGAGATCGTCCCGTCCCGCCTCGTCCCCTCCCGTTCTAGTGTGAGTCATCCTGTATGTGTCAAAAAATGATAGTGATACATTTAAGAAGGTAATCAGTATCGTGGTCTGGTTAGAATAAATAGAAGCAAAAACATTAACGCGAAAATGTATGGAGAGTTGGCCTAGTGGGCCGTCCATACATTTATTTTTGCATTCAATATTTTTTTCTTTTTTTTCCAATTAGACCACGATACTCTCATGATACTTAGACGGTTTAGCAGCATTTTAGTTACAACTTGTATAGAAGTGATAACTCGGGAATCATGTGGCACCGGCTTAGCCCGGTCGGGTCAGTCGAGTCGTGAGTCAACCTTGAGTCGTAGGCCAAAATAGTAGATTACGTACCGCGGTCTATTAAGAAAAAAATGTCTAAGATCACGTTTAATTGTCGTCCAAAGCGAAGCTTAGGTCGACAAACATGCGATCAGGGGCTTTCTTATTTACTGGCCAAGACCTGCACACAATTTTTTTGCTCGACGCAGTCAGCAAAACGGCGAATTCGTTTAGCTTAGCGGCCTGCAATTGGCTGCTTGCAACATTAGTAACATTCTCAAGTCTACTTCTTTTTATCGTTTTCTCGGCTTATGCCGCGTCTCAGAGAGCCAGGGAGCCTGAAAGCCGCTTTGGCAACTAATCTCTAGATTCGTAAGCGAAAGCGACGAAAGCGACTGGCATCTGACCTTCCGACCCATAGGGTAAACTAGGCCATATTGGGATTAGTCCGGTTTCCTCACAATGTCCACCGAAAAGCGATTGATAAATATCAAAGGGTGAACCCGCGGCCTATGGATTGAAACTATTAAAAGTCGCACGCTCTTGCACTAGGTCACCACGGCTCAACGCTACGACTAACATTCCTATATTCATAGTAACCCGTTTGTCGCAATTCCGTTGTTACCGGGATTATTACCGGAAACGCTATCGGGCGGATACCGACGACTGTTTCCGGGTGGCTGGTCGTCTGATTGGATCTCGGAATGGATAGTTTTTGCTGGTAGAATGTTATTGTATTCAAAATCATAACCTGCACAGTGGCGGCCAATTGATTAAGGGACACGATTTTTAAAGCGATTCGATAAGGTAGTTTAAAAAGTGCTTTAACAATTTTATCGCCAACTTTACGAATTATCCCCGTTTAAGGGATGACTCACACTAGAACGGGACGGGACGGAGCGGGACGGAGCGTGACGGGACGATCTGTCCGTTTCTATATAAAACGTCACGGGTTTCTGTCTATAGAAATTGAAAGATTGGCCCGTCCCGTCTCGTCCGGTTCTAGTGTGAGTGTGAGCCATCCTTAAACAAGTTGTATTTGAGTGTATAGCACATTTCTGTAAAATATGTATTTAAAAAAATAAACATAATCAAATTATAATTAGAGACAAAATGTAAAAAATTGTGAAAAAACTTAAGAAACTTTCGGACACTCAAATTGTTGTGCTAGTAGGCTGCGATTCACACCCAACATTTTTAGTTTAGTTTTAGTTTTATTCATTTAGTTTCCGAAATAAATGAATACATTTTTTAGTTATTAAGTTTGCACCCCGCATTCCCAATTTTTCAATCAAGATAATAAGAAAGTGCTCAGACAATGTTTAAAAAAAAAGGGAATTAAGCTATTGTGTACTGGTACTGGGGTACGGTGACTCAACCCTGTAGTACACAGTGACTCTAACATTAACAGTGACTCGAGTATATAATATTCTATTATAAAAAAAATATATAAAAAAAATCATTTATTTCAGACCTTGCGATCCATAGGTTGTTAATTATAACTACGAGTATAATTTATTTTCAGTCTAGTTTATTTGTTTTGGTAAATATATGCTGTAAGCCTTAATATTTATGGATATCAATTACAATAATTGTACTTTACACATAGAGCGGTACACGGTGGCTCATGAAAATATACGTCGTCGTCGTAGGACTTGCAAATCTATGTCATTGCCTAGCATATTAACTGCATTTTCCACTCAAATAACAGAAATTGTCTAAATACTCAAATTTTAATCAATGAAAACATACAACTTGCCTTCAACACGAAACACAAAAAGACTCGTGACGCACACACACACAGTTTACAGGGTCTCTTTTGCTCCTAACCGACGACGCACGGAGACAGATAGATATTACTGGTTTATGTAGAAAATGTAGATGTGAGTCAGTGTACACAACCGAGTTACCGTTCCCCAGGCCCCAGGTCTTAATTTAAGTAATCCATACTCATATCATAAATGGGAGTATGTGTGGCTGTTTTTTGTTTGTCTTTCACGGCAAAACGACGTGTCTTTGACGACCGGTTGGCGTAGTTGGTAGTGACCCTGCCTGCTAAGCCGATGGTCCTGGGTTCGAATCCCGGTATGGGCATTTATTTGTGTGATGAATACAGATATTTGTTCCTGAGTCATGGATGTTTTCTATGTATTTATGTATTTGTATATTATATATATCGTTGTCTGAGTACCCGTAACACAAGCCTTCTTGAGCTTACTGCGGGACTTAGTCAATTTGTGTAAGAATGTCCTGTAATATAAAAAAAAAAGGGAGCAACGAATTGACGTGATTTTTTAAGTGGAAATAGTTGAAGGGATAGAGAGTGACATAGACTACTTTTTGTCTCTTTAAACGCGAGCCAAGCCGTGGGCAAAAGCTAGTATTATATTATCCTTTTCTTTAAACGACTTTTTGTTTCTTAAATAAACAAAATAAATAATCGCATTGAGTATTTATAATAATTAATTTATAATTTACTTTGACAAACCGTTTCATCCTTAACATAATTTATTTACCTAAGCTTACCTAAGTGGCTAAGCCGAGTGGGCAATCTTACTACTTTGATTTATTTTTTAGCCTTTGATCTTAAGTGAGTAAAATATTTTTTTGCGCTCTACGTCATATTCAGTCACCTTAATATAATTTAAGCATCATAATTGAACGAGCGTAAGCGACGGGCTTTATTTCAGCTTGGGAAAAATGATTTCGTATGTATACATAGCGAGTGTGATCAATTACAACAACAAACACAACAATACAACAATGTCAAAACAAACAATGATTGGTAGATACCCGCCGGGGGTATGCCCGAACGTAGGTAGCCGGCTAGAGGTGCCAATCATTGATTCCTATCTTTGTAGCGAAATATGCCTTAAAATATCATTAAAGTAGCTATGTTTTTATTATAAAAACTAAGCAAGTAGTAAGGTACCTTGCATGACACTGACCCAGTGGATGACTTTTCGCAGTTTATTTGAAAAAATAAAGATATCGCTATTAGCATAACCCAAAATATACAGCTTCTGACATTTGCGAATTGTGTATTTGAAAAACTTCCATCCATTCCATAAATAATTTACTATTTTAGAGACAGTTTCCGTAACTAGGTGTTTTTAGCGAATCTGTTAAGAACTTGTACCGTGAAAGTCAAGATCATAACCACAATTACGTGTGTTTTTAGTAATTGATTATTGAAACTGTTGGATAATTTATTAAACTATTGATATTGCATGTTTGTATCTAATTATTTCGATTAAATTACTATTTTGGAGGCCGGATGGCCGGCAGAGGGATTTTGCCTCTCATTCACTGGTACAATTTCAGAGGTAACAGAAAACTGAAATAGTTAGACAATGGTAAGGATATACATTTTATAGTCCGCATAGCATGCAGAAAGAAGTGGTTTACATATTTGCTCATGCATGTATTCGGTATGTTTTATAGTTCAGAAGTTATTTGTAAAAATGTGTGATTTCCCTCCTTAAAGTGTCATCCACTGGGCCGCTTAACTTATAGAACACTCATTTGATTATTGCATGCATGGCGTATTATGGAAAATCGCTAGTAACTGGCCACCTTATACCAAAAGTTAACTTTGTCCATAGGTGTACCGAATTTAGATTTGTTGGCTTTTCAGTGCCAATCATTGGGCAAAGTAGTCCTTTTATGGACGAGAATAAGCCAGTAGATGACGCGTGGCTCCTGTATTTGCATTAATGCGTCTGCTGACTCAGAGAACTTTTGCCTCTCTCTCGCACGCGTTTACTTATGCAAGTGCGACATGAGAGACCAAACTTCGTTCGTAGGCCCTCTGTTACAAATGACGCCAATTCGTATCATTCGTGGGCAAATGGATTCATATCTACTGCCATAAGGGCGGCTGCAGACTTTACGACTACATAAGGAAGATTTATCTTTATACCAGAGGTTAGTGTGCTTACCATGAATTGAGTTGTACACACGCGTTCAACAGTGCATGGGCAGTTTAATGAATGAATTCATTCATAAAATGCCCATGCAATTCTGAACGCGATAGTACGTGGCCGAATTCAATAGCAACTGCGGCGTTCGGGAGTATGTTCGTCTCGCTCCTGCCAGAGTAATGGTAGGAGCGAGATGGACATACATTCGATTGCGCGCAACTCATGGTAAGCACACTGTTACAAAATCTGCAATTGACACCAGTAGTCAAACTGCGAACATTTTATAACTCTAGATCGAAATCTTCAATTCAATCTTTGCAATCTTCACGAAGTTGTCCGTTTTGCTAATTTTTATCAGGCACACTGGTTTTTTTTCTCATATTCTTTCTTTCCTTACGTCTCGTGTGCGCCCAGCCTTCTGCTTATGCCAGTTATACATTAGTGGGTAGAGTAAAAAATGAGGTACAGCCTTCCCTGGCATTACGAATAATATACCTATGAATTTAAGATATCCGTCCGCCGCCTTTTGCTACCAATTTTAGGGAGATTGCCATATTGTTAGGCTTTTTAACCGCTGGCATAAAAAGAGCGATGTTATCATAAAGGATGACTCACACTAGAACGGGACGGGACCGGACGGGACGGGGCGGGACGGGAAAATCTGTCATTTTCTATAGAAAGCGTCACATGACATCCGAGGGCTCCGAGCTATCACGTGATTCTTTCTATAGAAATTGACAGATTTTCCCGTCCCGCCCCGTCCCGCCCCGCCCCGTCCCGTCCCGCCACGTCCCGTCCTGCCCCGTCCTGTCCCGTCCCGTGCTAGTGTGAGTCATCCTTAAATTTAACTTTTATTTCTCGGGTCTAAATACTTAGTATATTTTGATTGTAGATGAGCGTAGATCACTCGAGCAACGCGGGCCTCCAACTAGTTGGAAGGGAGGCGAAAGGGGGGCGGGTGCCCATAGAGACACGTTTCTCACTCATTACATACAAAAAACAATCTGTAATGACGACACTAACACAAAGAAAATGATACAACTACACTAACAAACCGTGCACACTTCGATCAATTTTTGTGGATGGACTAGAGGGTTTTAGCCCTCTGTTTTTCCGCATAGTGCAAATACCGAAATACCGATACCGGAATATCGCAGCGTCGTTACACGTCGTAAAAAAATAATATCGTTCGCATCGCACTCGGAATCCGGCGACACGCCGTGCCGGGAATTCTAATCGTAATGGTTCGGAATTGTTCCCGAACGGGTTTAATCCGATTAGTCAAGTTACATTTACTAGATCCCTTTCCACCTAAGAAATCTTAAATGCATCGTGACTAAGAATCCAGAGAAGAAAATTTAAGGTCCATACGTTGCGAGACTTCGATAAAGAATATTCTCGGTAGCTTAAATTTAACAAACAATCTAATCATGTCGGGACCGCTCAAGATTCAAACCTTATTAGATATCGTAAAGTGAGGTGCGATAGGATGAATACAAAGTTTAAACCCCGATAAAAGTTGATATTTTTATGTGTTACCTACCTACGGAAATTTATATAGGTACTTATAAAGTGTTCCAGTTTAATTTATTTTCATAGATTTTACGATCAACACAAAATACTACAAAATCGCATCTCATCCCATAGTTGGAGTTAGCACTAGAGGAGTGATAGGAACTGAGTGAGATAGGACAATTGCTAGAATTTACAAAATATTACAATAGGTTGACTTGCCAAAAGAATGCAGTTTTTTTGTAACAATACGACAACTCTGGTCTAAAAATACCACCTCAACCCTCTACCATCCTTCATCATAATCATGAAACAACTACCTTCGCAATTTGTAACGTATAATATCATTCATAAAACATCTTTTCAAAGTTCTCACGGAAAAATTCTCAATGGGAGCTTCTTAATAAATTCTCATGAAATTCAGACATTTCGGGGAACATACCTGCAATTATGAAAATGTCCAGCATCCTTCGCACAAGACTGTCATGACAGTATATCGCGGTCGAGAAAGACAGCTGTCATTTTCTAATCCGGAGAGTTAGAAAATAAAAGGTATCTTTTTCGCCCGCGAGATATTGATACGGTCGACAAAAAGAAAAATGTCAAACCCGCGGAAATGTACATCCAGTATCAGTTTTGGTACGTCGAATGGCACTCCAGGTTTGATCCGTGACGAATCGGAACATCGTTCTCGGACCACACCTGCAATAAACTCTTCTCTACCACCCTTATTTATTTGTATTGTACGTGCGTATCGATTTATAATATTTCACTGGCCCGTTTTATTGGAGGTGACTGCTGAAGTGACGATGCTGTTACAGAAATACATATTGATAAACAAATATATACAGTTATTACAGTTGTAACGGAAGCGGTAGTTTTTATTTCATTTTAGCGGTAGATTCGATTTTCTTTTATGTAACTCTAGGTCCATGGATGGGGTCACAGCACACGCAAGCTTTTTATAAAAATCGCGAAAGGTCTGGTTGATGTAACTGGTGACCGAAAAGCTGGTGGCTTCCTCGCATAACGTATCAGTATTACGATACAACGAGGAAATGCCGCCAGCATCCTTAGTACAATGCGTCAAGGACCTATTTGAGGTAGGTAGAGTTAGCGTCTCCCCCATAACATAACATAACATAGTCACTGACAGTATCGGAAATGCTCACTTTGAACACACAGCATAAACATTGAATATCCCCCTTCATCTTCCAAGCGTTTTTCCTGGCTTAAAGATGACTCCCACTAGGACAGGATGGGACAGGGCGGGACGGGACGATCTGACAGTTTCTAAAGAAATAATCACGGGATAGGTCGGGGGCCTCGGATGTCACGTGACGTTTGCTATAGAAACTGACAGTTCGTCCCGTCCCGCCCCGTCCCGTCCCGTTACAGTGTGAGTCGTCCTTAACGTGGACGAAGCCGAGTGTAAGCGCTAGTAAGATCGCAAACTGCTTCATCATCATCATCATCATTTCAGCCGAAAGACGTCCACTGCTGGACATAGGCCGGAACCTCGGGGCCGCGGTTTTTTTGTGATATTCATGAGGGGGGGTTTTGCCATAATCGCCACGCTTGGCATGCGGGTTGGCGATCGCAGTGTCTCCACCGTTATTCAGGGATACTGCTACCCATCCCCCGGTGGTCTTGGTCGTAGTTTTAGGACATACCCGGGTCCGCAAACTGCTTGATGACGTTAAATTTATAACAGCTGCCTGTGGTTTTCCTTGCTGCATTGTTGCAAACTGTAAACAAAAGTAGAGCCAAACCACTATCTCTTCCAAGGAAATGAACTGACAAACGTTAAAGGATTAGTGTAAGGCCTGAGTGGACGCTCGAGCGGCGCGTGCGACGGGGCGGGGCGTGCAGCGTTCATGTTAAACATAAGCAAATGTAAGCGAGCGTCCTGAGTACACGCTGCACAAGGCACTTAGACACTGAACGCTACGCTACCCACCCCGCTGCATGCGCCGCTGCACGCTCGCTACTCAGGCCTTACACTTATTTCACTTAGAATAAGCTAGTACCAATTTAAAATTGTGACTAACACCATGTTCCTTATTATTTATTATTATGTTCTTTAGTATATATTATTATTATTAAAACATCACAAACATTTCAAGTATGTGACCATCAAATATCCTGTTAAGTTTTATTAACTCTATTGACTGCCAATTTTCCAATACAAACTTATACGGCCCTTCGAGACCAAAAAGATTTTTTCAGAGTAGTGTTAACTGGCACGTCCAGTAGTGGCCCAATTTAGGACATTCTAGCGATTTTATTATACTTGCAAAATCGCTAGCCAAATATATTTTCAGTACCTATAGTCCTTCTTCTTTCTTCTTCTTTTTAACGTTTTTCCGGCTCATGCCGTGGCTCAGGGAGCATGCGGTCCGCTTATAGGATGAATCACGCTAGAACCGGACGGGACGGGACGTTCTGTCAGTTCTATAGAAAACGTCAAGTGACATCCGAAGGCGGAGCCTATCACGTGATTCTTTCTATAGAAATTTACAGTCCCGTCCCACCTTGTCCCGTCCCGTCCCGTCCCATCCCGTCCTAGTGTGAGTCATCCTTTATTTAGAGTCCTTGTATTTAGAAGTATACGGACGGCGAAGTATCCATGTGTCTGTTGGAAATATCGTAGCTCCCAAAAGGTATCTCTCAATTCAAGTACATAAATACCTACCTACCCCTAATAGTTTTTTTAGTCGAACGCCTTATGCTTGTTTAACATGAAAGCAGTCGTCTCCTAGAAATCCGTTACTAGTCACATCTCAGCCAATACCTATTAATTATCTTCTTCTCCATCGCTCCTTATTTACTGAGGATCATGAATCCCCTTCAGCACGTCAATTGCTTGCCTCGGTATACACCCACTTGCCAGAATTTCATTTGCCATAATTTAATTTGCCATAATAGTCAACAGCCATTATATTGTTTCCCATAATTACATATGCAATACTTATTGTTTACTATATTAGTCACATGCTAGAAACTTTGTTTCCCATAAAATCAATATCAATAATATCATTTGTCATCATCATTGTAAGCCATAATGATCACTAGCCATAATATCATTTGCCATCCAAATTGCTTCCCAGAAAGTAGGTTAGGTTAGGTTTGGTTAGAACTGTGAACTTTCAATATAATAATATATAATCCAAAGTTATTATAAGTCAGAAAACTTGCCTACCTATTCAACTCTAAGGCAGGTCAGTTTAGGTACGACGACGAGCGAAGCGAGGAGGAGTGTTAGGTTGAACCGTGACCATACAGCGCGCGAGCCGAGCGAGCGAAGCGAGCGTGCCGCGGCAGCGGCCGGCGAAGCGCCAGAACCGACTTCCAATATAATATAAATTTTTATTTAATAATATATAATACAAAATTATGATAAGTCAGAAAACTTCCCTACCTATTCAACTCTACGGCAGGTCAGTTTAGGTACGACGACGAGCGAAGCGAGGAGGAGTGTTAGGTTGAACCGTGACCTTACAGCGCGCGAGCCGAGCGAGCGAAGCGAGCGTGCCGCGGCAGCGGCCGGCGAAGCGCCAGAACCGACTTCCAATATAATATAAAATTTTATTTAATAATATATAATACAAAATTATGATAAGTCAGAAAACTTCCCTAACTATTCAACTCTAAGACAGGTCAGTTTAGGTACGATGACGAGCGAAGCGAGGAGTAGTGTTAGGTTGAACCGTGAGCTTACAGCGCGCGAGCCGAGCGAGCGAAGCGAGCGTGCCGCGGTAGCGGCCGGCGAAGCGCCAGAACCGACTTCCAATATAATATAAAATTCTATTTAATAATATATAATACAAAATTATAAATAAAAACAACTTTAATATATAATAATCAATGTATTCATTGTGTTGATGTTGATTTTTATTGTAAATACCATTATTTAGTATGGCGTTTGAATATTCTATTAAATAATATTATTGCACTTAATAATATGGACAACTATTAATATGGCACTCGTACGTTCTGGAATCTAATAATCGGGTAAACAAAGAGTATGTCATATCATTTTTATAGTAAACAAACAATTCGGGCAAATGAAATTCGGGCAAATAAAATTCGGGCATATGAGTATTATTTTATATAACTTTCGGGCAAACAATAGACAACCGCTTGCCTCTATCGGCTACGGTCAGCTGCTTGGCCTATTGCGGGGTTAACTGGTTCGGAGTCTGAGATCTGGACCTATTATTACTAATTTTACTAAACCTATTAAAATTTTATTGTATGATTAGTTTTGGAAGCCCTGTTAAAGTGTTAATATACTCGTATCGGGCTACTCACGTCTATAAAGTCGAAAATAGCTCGACATGTTTCGGAACTGTCCGCGTCCCATAATCATGAGTGAAAAGCGCTTGCGGCGATTGCTCTGCGCACACCCAAGCCGCAAGCGCTTCATGGGACGCGGGCCGTTCACAACATGTCGAGCTATTTTCGTCTTTATAGACGTGAGTAACCCGATATAAGTATATTAATATGTCTAATACTCACGGGAGTTCTCTATCCCTGTTAAATTGTTTTTTTTTTCATTTGCTTATAGATACGTCTATACTAGTGTCAGTTTGTACTCCGCTACTGCTTGTACCTCTTAACCCGTCGTGCGGTCACGAACGCTGCAGAAACGCATCGTCCAGTGGAATACAAATCGACCAGTTGTTAAACTTTGGCGCGTTGTCGTGTTAACTTATCGAGGCGTGTTGCGTTTATCGACAAATGCGACAATGCGACGTTTTGTTGTTACGGATACGTACGTGTTATTGGCGTCATGCCGACTGTCACGACGTTAAGAATGAGTTACAGTGCGATAGAAAAAGGAAGGAATGAAATAAAGTGCAACTAAACGCACACAGTGACAACACCAGGGCCTGTACCACGAAAATCGAACTATTGCGGATTTGTATCTCCATCTCTATCATCGGATATTGGAGTGACAAAGAGGTTTCCCGTCAATGCCGTGTTTTGGTTGTTCGTGGTAGGCATATACAGTTCTCTGGTCAAATATGTGAACATTTTTCAAACAGTAAACTTATTGCTCGCACTTATGGGATAGAATGAGATGCACTATATGTTTATAGTGCATCTAAAAAAGCCCGACCCTATATGCTTAATTATATTGGATCGCAGTAGTATAGTTGTCATTTTCATAGTTAAGTATTTTTAACCATAAACAATACATTGTTGTTTATTGTGTTTGAATATTTACTAAACATTACATATTTACATTCTGAATTAAAACAACAATATCTTAATAGGTACAATTCACATAAAATCTGAAAACACAACAACAATATAGGTACATAGGTATAGTTACGTGGTTTTACGTATACAGAATGTATTTAATATTGTCTTCTGTTACCGCGATTGTTATTCATTGAAATTAAACACTTTTGGAACGGATTGGGACTCTAAGTCTAATCGCGCTTTTAGACGTCAATCGCGTTTATTAACACCATGACCCTACGTTTCAATGCCCTCATTTTCACAGGGTTAAGGTGATGACTGAGTACGTATTTGTTCCGAAAATGAATGAATTCATTCATGAATTGCCCATACACTTTTGAGCGCGTGTACATTAAATACAAGCTTAAAATTGTCCCTTACTGACACCAAGGGCCTGAGGCATATCGACCTTCGTCTAATTAAAAAAGTAATTAACAACCATTTTGTAAAAGGCTCTAATTAATTAAAACGGCAACAACTTTGAAATAACTGGGATCTAATTGTAAACTTCTGCTATGGAATAAGTTTTTTTATTGCGTTCATATTTCATGTTTCTTGTTTGGAATTATTTTATCATTTTCAGTTATTATTATTTTAAAACAGAATTGTCTTAGGCCAATCACGTTAGAAATAAAAATAATTTTTATGAATGAATTCCCAGCAAGCTGGATATTGTTTTAATTCTTTCATTTCAATAGATGTCTATACCGAGTTTGCACAATTCCAGGAGTTGAGGTTGACTTTTGAGGTTTCGGTCTTTTTTGAGTTTTTTTTTTGCGATCAGCTCGAAAATGGTACGGCGGGCGGAAAAGTCATTCAGGTCAAATCTCATGGCCTTGGAGTCGCCAGTTCTAGTTTACCTGTTACCTGTCTATCAATTATTATTTCAACATTTGTACCAATTAGAGTATATTATAATTACTTATGTGATTTTATTTAGCTTAGGATTCACGCCAGTGAATTCGCCGCTAGGGGTGCTAGTGCATGGAATGTGAGTCTGGCGGGAACATTTCAAACGTCACTTTGACAGTTCATTCATATGGACACAAGACCCACGCATGACTGGCGCCGCCTGGTGAGCGACGGCATGGTATGGTAGGTGATGGCAATCTGGGATTATTTGCCAAACCTTCACGCTCAGTGAGCCGTGGTATAAGCTAGGAAAACGCTAGCAAGAAGCTTTAAATAGCAAACAAAAGCGAGGTGAAAATGTTATATATATATTCGCGCCCACAAGAGTTTTATACCTTGTACACGAAACCTTAATTTACAAGGAAAAATAACCCAAGGTCTTCTTCTGAAGCAGACGTTGACCCTTTCTTCTTAGATAATAAAACCTTAAGTCACGGCACCCTTAGAATCCTTTTTTAATAGCTTAAAAGCCTTTAGAAATTGAATCTTGGGCGGCCATATTCTTTGCTATAGGCTACAGGACTATTCGAAATTTAGGAATCTCAATTTGATTTGATATTAATTCAGTACGGATGTGACACCGCTCGCGTTAGATCTGGGAGCCGATTTTTGAGATTCGAACGCTCGAATTTTCAGTCGAATGTGAATAAAAACGAAGTAGAAAGAAACTCCACTAGCCTTTCAAGTGATAATTCCAGTGACTCAAAAATAAGAACTATGGTATCATGCGAATCATCATCATCATCATCATCATCATTTCAGCCGAAATACGTCCACTGCTGGACATAGGCCTCCCCCAAAGATTTCCACAATGACCGGTCCTGCGCCACCCGTATCCAGCGGACTCCTGCGACCTTCACCAGGTCATCAGTCCACCTTGTGCATCATGCGAATAATCGTGACAAATTTTCACGTGCGATTATTTTCGATCACTTGTTTTTATATACGAGCGTTCGAATCTCAAAAATCGGTCCCCTGATGCAAGTTAAGGATATTTCAACAAGTATTTCGGGGCTTACTTCATCGTTTCTAAAAGAGTCACGAATTCGTTCGGATTCGGATGTCAAAAATTTCTTTACAAAACCTTGATTATCCGAACACCTTAATTATTTGGATGCCACTTTGGTTTTCCGAACCCTCAAATATCCGAACGGCTAATTAAGGTAGCCTTTACGGCCTTTAAGGTTGTCTAGAGGGCGCTATTATTCTCATTCATATGACATCAATTCAATATACGTCACGTCTTGCTACCGCGAAAATCGAACGAACGGAAATCTTTATCGCACTTACTTTGAGTAAGAGAGATACATAACGGAATCGACTTTTTTTCGCTTTGAATGGCTTTCACATCTTACCGTGCGTTTACATGCTCGGGCTCTCGGCCGAATGTTTCGGCCATGTTAGTACACGATGATTCGAGACAGACTATATAGAGAAAACTTAAGCCAGACCAGAGACAATTTAAGTACTTTTTCAGGTAGTTTCGGTGAGTTAAACGGTGTTTTAAATAGCTTTGGTTATTGAAACTATTTAAGACACTTTTTAAATAGCTTTACTCGAAGTGAAATTATTTAAGACACCTTTTAACTCAACCAAACTACCTGAAAAAGTACTTAAATTGTCTCTGGTCTGGCTTGAGTTTTCTCTATATAGTCTGTCTCGAATCATCGTGTACTAACATGGCCGAAACATTCGGCCGAGAGCCCGAGCATGTAAACGCACGGTTATGCTTTTAGCGAGATGTATTTTGCCAATGTCAGAGTTTTGGACTTCCGCCACGATCCGAGCATATACGGTGAAGAATGAACTGACTATGATATGACAGTGACAATCTGAAATTAAAATAATTGCCAGTGTAAGAAATTAGTTCCAACTAAATTCGCATATGGCGCATGATCATATTTACCTAAGGTATCAAACGTGTTGAGACACGATATATTGTCGAATTTGAAAAAAATATTGACAATACGTGCATCATATTTTTATATAAATACTGTTAAAATGTTTAAAGATGTGTTCTTTCTTTTAATAACCCACATTTTGATTATTCAAACTAGCGTTGGTCGCACTTATTTAGGAGAATCAAGCGCTCGACACTACCAATTAAAACTCTTTAAAAAATGACACTGTAGAAATCGGAATTTTTAATTACAGATAATAATTTCCATGCGTGATATTCCTTGACCTACCGTACCTTGGTCTACCGTATTGACGCTCACCAGGCGGCGCCACACATGCATGGGTCTTGTATCCATATGAAATAATTGTCAAGGTGACGTTTGAAATGTACGCGCCAAACCCAACCTTCCACTAGCGCCCTAGCAATTTGAGATGCGTCAATTCCTATAAGTATGAGTGAGTCGTGCCATGTTCGTAATTTTGTAACATATCAATATAAAGGCCTCCCTAGCCTAGTTGGTAGTGACTTTGCTTACGAAGCTGGAGATCCCGGGATCGAATTTCGAATCCTTGTTAATGTATTTATTTGTAATGTGTGTTCATCACGAATATTTGATCCTGAGTTATGGATGTTTCCTATGTAGGTATATATGTATGTATTTATCTATATAATAAAAGTATGTATACAGTACCCATAGTACAAGTTTTCGATCAGTGAGGGATAAAAAAAAAGAAAAATAACATATCTAGTTGAGAATTTGAAATCAGAATGCCGCTCCTGAATGAAGCCACAGTGATTTACGAAACGGTAAATTTATTTAAATATACACTCCGGTGAAATAAAAACGGCCACTTTTGATAAAGATTTCCATACAACCTGTAGCCCTAGCACGAGTGCCGCGACAATATCTCGCAGTCGAGAAAGACAACTCATGCCACATTATCTAATCTTTTTAAACCGAGAAACGTCTGGTTGACGCAAGTGGTGACACAGCGTATAAGCAGTGCGATATAACGAGGAAATGCCGCCAGCATCCTAGGTACAATGCCTCAAGGACGTATTTTAGATTTAGGGTATGTAGAGGGTACCTACCTAGGTAAGTTACACTTAGGTACTGTATATATTTTGAGAATAAATGATTTTATAACTGAGCTGTTAGAAAATGACAGGTGTCTTTCTAGACCGCGTGATACCGTTCCAGCACTAAGAGTGCACTGAAAGCTAAACACAAGACGGACCACGATTTCTCGCAGTTGAGAATGACACTTGTTATGGCTCTACTACGCAATATCGCCAATGGGGATACGCAATATTGCCATCTCGTTCTACTGCACACCTACGACCCGTATAGCCCATGATGGCCCATTGTGTGGAGCAGGCAATATTTTTTAACTGTTCAGATTCATTTGGACTAGACAATGACAGGTGTCTCTTTCGCTCGCGAGATATCTCGCAGACCGTTTTGAGCTAACCGTGCTGATTCGATTGTAACTATCTACAAGATTTGATGTTAACCAAATTTGTGAAGACGTCTTGTAGCTCGACAAAATTGAACTGAGATGTATATGTGAACAGCAGCATAAACCTAGAGTACTTCTTAAAATATTGGTCACTAATACTGGGTCGTGTCGTCACGACTCATTTTGTATGGGAAACGATCACGAGTACAAGCGTCTGCTTACCATTCCATACATTTTGCTCCCCCACAGTGTCGTGACGAGACAATGGTGTCGTCTCGTGGAAAACCACGATCGAGTACTGACCTAGTACCCAGTTGACACTGAATGCCTTATCCATATTTCACTCCTCCACGTTACTAAAACTATCAGCATCAATTGTGGATTATGTGTTAATATACATTTATCTTCGATTTACCTGAGGATACCGCAGGTAACTCAGGATTAGAGGATTGTGGCTCATAGTTTGTGATAGTTTATCTGTTGGTTATAATCCCGTATGTACATACACTTGTATCTATAAAGGATAACTCACACTAGAACGGGCCGGGACGGGACGCGACGGAGCCAATCTGTCAGTTTCTATACAAAACGTCACGTGGCCTCCGAGGGCTCTGAGTTATGACAGAAATTGACAGATGTTGACAGACATTTTACATAGTTTTCCTAAAAAGCGCACGACACTGTCACGATTGCTAACTTCATCCATTCAGCACCAATCACGAAACGTTGTCGTTATGCCTCTACGCGTCATTTTCGCTACAAAGCGGGACAGACATGTTATCGGATACGAGGTAGCGCTACGAGAAATCCTTAGCGGTGAATGTTTGAATGAAAAAAAAGGGATTTTTGGGTGCAATTTATTGAGCTCTGAGTTTGGTGTGATATAATAGCTAATTATTTACTTAATTAATAGGAATATACCATTGCCATGCGTTTTAATTTGGGGTAAAGTAGTGCCAGGTGACCTCCATGGTGCGGTTAAAAGTGCCTCATTTATTGAGGCATATACTTTTTCATTAAAGAGGATCTTCAAAATCGTGTGTGCAAAAATACAAGCGCCAATCGACCCCGCCAGGCGACAAAGAGATACAATCACACCCACCGCTGAACAGCTGCCAGGCGCCCCGATTAATTAATAATGATAGTATGGCATACAAACTAGAGCAATGTCGTAGCTCGACTCGTAATTGCAAACCTCCGTAGCCAGCTCTTAATCCATACGAAGGTTGCCACTAAACGTGTAGAAAATAGTAACGGGAACCTTTCACTTTTTAATCAGCTGGACTGGCAACGTCTGTCATTTCCTATACAAAAAAGGTGCAAAAAGCACGGAAGAATAACTAAAGCATGGAAGTAGTACAACAACTGTCAAATGACAACAGTTTCGAGCGGCCTTGAAATTGGCAGTGGATTTCTCAAATGTCGTAAGTCTAACCTAACAACGAGGCTCTTACGACATTTTTAAAAAATCCACTATCAACAATGCGACTAATATAAGTTATAATGCATTGATACCGACTACCAAATTACAACGACGTATTTAATTTGGCTGCTTGGACGAATTGCATCAAAAGAGATCAGCAAAACTGTTGAAAACCTACGGAATCGGAGAAGTAACAAACACATATACTTACATCTCTTTTTGGCACTTCCTTTACTTGTTAAGGAAGTGAAGGACGGGCTTATAACTTTGATGTTCTTAGTTTTGACGGGGGTGAGGCACATCAAATATACAGCTATTCGTACGTAACGTACAAATAGCTATGTCAGATAAACGTCAGTCCATACAATGAGTATGATACTATGTTGGTATGACATACGTCATACCCATTCGGCAGAGGGGTTTATCTGTCAATGGCTACTCCGTCTGGTTTAAAACTCAAAGCTGGGAAAATGTCATAGGAATTTGCAAATTTGAAAATTTACTTTGACCCTCGACAAAAAACTCATTGAGTTTATAGTGAAACTGGCCCAGAGTATTTATTTATTTATCCGATTAGCAAAACAGCACACGACACTTTGGAGTTTCGAACCGAAACTAGCATTAATGCAAAATGGCTAAATTCCTTTTACTGGTCCACGATGTTATGAGAAAACTTTTATGCTGATGCTTTCAGGGTTTAGGTTGAGGGCAGTAGGGAAACGAGGGGAGATGCTTATTTAATGCGTTTATCCCACACGTCCCACCGTACGTACATTTGTACGTACCACATAGGGGTAAATCTCAAATTTAGGCGGCCAAAATTATTTTATCAATCCAATGTAATACAAATACGTTATGACTTATTTTTAGAGGAGCCTAACCTTTATAAAAAAGTCTGGTTATTAAAAAAACTACATTTTGATACATAAAATCGTATATTTCTATACAAGTAAAATTAAAAAATATATAAAGCAATGGAATTAATATAAATACATTTCCTAAATGAAAGAAAAGACATAAATGTAAAAACTTCCTCATTCGTCAGCTTCATCTGAAGATAACTCGTCGGCGGAACCTTCATTTCGTGTAGGCTCAGCAGGAATAAGCATCTCTAACGCCTCTATATTCTATCATATCGTACGTACGAATAAACATACATTTGACGTGTCCCTCCCCCGCAAGAACCAGCAGACGTTTTTTGTAAAGAAAATGCTAGCCCGGTTAATTAAATAGACAAAGCACTGGTTTGGTCTTTGTCACGGGAGGGAAGTGACGGTGTAGAGGAGGACAGGAAAACCAGAGTAGCAGGGTAATGTAGGTATATTTAATAAATAAGGCACAATTTGTGCCTTTTATAAATGCTGCTTTATACAGCTGCTGATAAAACTTCGTAGATATGTTTTATGTCTCAAACAATGCACTTTTAGAATTAAACGAGCACTAACTAAGATAAAATATTAGCACTTAGAAAAATAAGAGCCCTTTACGTTAGCAGCGTTAGCACTGATCGAGATCCTGGATTGAACTGATGATTTGAAAGCCAAAAATGAGAAAGATGTTCTGAAGGAATTTAAATTTGAAATGTAGAATTGAAGGTAAATGTGCCAGTAAAGTAGTCAATTGTGTAACATTACGTTTCACGCACCGTTACAGTCTTCAGTATGCCAATTTTCGATGTTCGTGGTAGGCGTGCAATTCAGATAAGAGAGGCTCTACTGTAATCCCATAACGGTTCCGTTTTGTCCTTGTAATGTACGGACAGACAAACTTTCCTCCATTGTCTGCATTAAAAAAACATATTTTTATATTATCGTCACCTCCGCAACCTTCTCTAGACCTCTCCCCCAAAGCGCAGTTGCAGCAAAATGATATCAAATGCATTTCACCCGTTAGCCTTTCTGTTTGAAGTGCTAATGTTTACCCGCGCTTGCTAAAACATTTTTTTAATTGACTCACTTTGTGCAGTTGGTTAACAAAATGCATTTTAACATATGCAACAGAAAATTGTGCAATTTGCTTAGTAAAAGTCATTTACAAGCTTTTATTCTTGCAACTGTCGTACGTAAGTTTTAGGAGAACCTAACTTGCAAAATAATTCTCAGCAACTTGTGAACATTTATTTGCAAAACACTTAAATATTTAAACTTTCACGAATTTCAAACATTATTTTACTGAAACGGGGTTTAATCGTGTAAAACTTTGAAAAGGAACCTCCGACGTTTCAAGGGCGACATTGTCCCCGTGGGCCTGGAGAAAACCTGACCGTTTTCAGTTAGTAAAGTTATAATTGTGAACATTTGTTTATTAAAGGTAGTAAAGTTACATTTCATGAATTTTACAAAATTTAATGCTTACAAAGAATTACAAAAATTGATTCGATTTCGGTATAAATACTAGTGTGTTTACCATAGAGCAAGACGGCCATACATTCCATATATAGGAAATTTAGGAAGCAGCGTAAAGTGTACCAATAGGTAGTTAGGTAAGTTATAATATATATTTATTTTTATATTTTTATTTTTGTATATATTTTGAAAATAAATGTTTTTATTTTACCAATAATCTTATAGTAATGATGAAAATTTGTCATCAAGCCAATTTTTCTGTGTACACTTTGTACGAAAAAACATCCAAAACCCCTTTTTATCCGCCGTCAGTGTATTTACAGATAAGAATATCTGCTTCCGCGGTAATCTCAAACAAATCCGCAAGAACTTCGCCACAGATCAACGCAAAAGACTTAAGGAGCTCTCAGATAATATCAGATAAGACTCATCCATCACTAAGGATTCCTAAAAGAACCCTCTCACTCACACTACTTATTTATTGAGAACGAGATTCTTGTAAGTTCGACGAATTTTAATGGCCTCTCGTCACGCCCATTTCGTGGTAATCACGACACGTTGTCGTAATATCGTACTACGAAGCGGGAATTCATGTTATCGGCTACGGTGTAGCGCTACGAGAAATCCGTAGCGGTGAATGACTTAACGGATGATTCGCTAGACCGGCCCGCTAGGTGATGTTCCGATATGTGATGTAAAAAAATCAGTCAAGTGCGAGTCGGACTCGCCCACCGAGGGTTCCACACAAAGGGTGCTGGGCCATTTATGACCTTAGGTACTTAAGTTCTGGCACGGAACTATCAGTGTGCGGCAATTTTACGGTTTTCGGATTTTTCCTGTACTTTTGCTACAAGCTCTTGTTTTTGCCAAATTTCGTGATTCTAGGTCAACGGAAAGCACCCTATACATTTTGATTCCCATTGGAAATGTATGGGAGATACGACATAAACGGCCGTATCCTTTGGTTGCGTAAAGGGTCTTGATAGACAAACGGACGGACGGACGGACGAACAACAAAGTGATCTTATAAGGGTTCCTTTTTCCTTTTGAGGTACAGAACCCTACAAACTAAGAGTCTTTACGCCTTTGAAAGATAAAAAAAAAGTGAAAAAACCGATTATTTAAGCAAAAATTTATTGATTTCGACAAATTTTTGAATCGCGATTTCTCAATCAAAATTATCCTGTTTTAGATAATAAATGGGAAAATTATTATGAATTGCGTTAAATCACATTGAAAAAGTACTAAATTCATGAGCGTTTTTTAAGGTAGAATTAAATACAAGAAGCACGAACACTTACACTATGTTCGAAAGATCTAGAACATCGGCCATTTCTCAAGTTCCGAAGCTCGTAGGAAGCTACTCCGGGACGTTCGGTAGTGGGGCAATCGTATATCGGTTAGATTTACTGTGTGGCGGCGCTGCCAAGCTCCAGGATGGAGTATCTGACAATTATTTAATACTAGCGACCCACGGGTTCGCACGGGTTATTATTATACATTCACAACCTTCATCTTGAATTACGCTATTTATTTAAAAAAACCGCATCAAAATCCGTAGTTTTAAAGATTTAAGCATACATACATACAGACGGCGGGAAGCGACTTTGTTTTCTACTATGTAGTGATTTTCCTCCTCAACATATGGAGTGAGAGTGGGCATAAGTACCGATTCCCCGGTGCTGAAGTACACGTCCAAATAGGTATACCTACGCCAGTCTGTGTTTTGACTAGTCCGTGTACAAAAATAGATCGAAGTGTAAAGGTTTGTGAGTGTAGTTGTACAGATTGGTTTTTGTATGTAATGTTAGAGAAGTGCGTATGTGTGCACGTTTCCCCGCAAAGTAACAGAATAATTTGTAAGGTAAGATGTCGCTTTGACGTTTCCCTTAAGTTTCAATTCAATAAGTTTATTTCGAATAATGAAATCCATATTTAAATGCTAGCCGATGCAAACTTATAAATAAACCAATCTAAGTTAGTGGGAGTGACAATAAATATTAGTATGATAGAATTATAAATAAAATCCACATCTAAATGCGACGTAGGAAGGCCGCAGAAGGAATATGAAAATTGTATAAGAACTACCTGTTAGCCGGTAATATAACGGTAAGTTTCATAAAAATATTTACCGGTTGCATTCCCAAAGCCGCACCCAGCAGCAGTTTCAGTTAGATTTTATTATACACGGTGCTCGTGAGCATTGCGAGAGATTTTAACAGCGTATTTCTGAGGCTAAAAGAAACAAAAAAGGTCATATGATTTTTGGTCATATCGACCAAAAAAAAAAACGAAAAAAAACTTTTTTTTTCTTTTTTTATACGCTTTGATACATGGTAAGTAAGTTTCATTTAGAAAAGGCCCACTTAAAATACAAAAAAATATGTTTTTTTGGTAGAGCCGAGTTTTGCAAAGACATAACAGTGTCACTTTGAAACCTGTCAAAAATCATATCTAAACTAGACCACGTAGTAGCATTATCACATTCCAAAACGCGAAATTTACCGAGTGGCGGTAAAATTATGTTTTAAAAAAAATTGCAATTATCTCAGAAACTAGCCCTAATCCAATGAACTTAATATGACATTTTTTGTTTCTTTTAGCCTCAGGAATACGCTGTTAAAATCTCGCGCAATGCTCACGAGCACCGTGTATTATATTTCATTCCACAATCATGATGGAAACTTTAGACATTAATGCAAAATTATTGTAAATAAATAATTATACATTATAAATTGAAAGAAATGTCATATTACAGAAAAAGTGAGCAGGGCTGGGACCAGGCCTCACCGGGGGCCTTGGTCACTTTTTCTGTAGTACAATTCTTTTAATTTATAAAATAAATAATTGTTCAGTGATTAATTATTAAAAGTTTTCTATCTTTTTTTAGAAGTCGATATGTCAGTTTCTATAGAAAACATCACGTAACCGACCTCCGGGAGCTCCGAGCTCGAACATGATTTTTTCAATATACATTGACAGATTGTCCCGTCCCGCCCAGTCCTGTCCCGTTTTAGTGTAAGTCATCCTTAAGCAAGTGAATTCAAAAACAATTAAAAAACCAAATGTGTCCTTTAAAACAAAATGCCAAAGAGATCGAAAGCTCTCTGGTCGTTAATTCTGCAGCGTTCAGTAACTTTCAGTCTGTAGAGATTTAATTCAAAGCTAAACCCAGTTTTTGTTTAGTTCCCTAGTTACTTGATTCTTGTTTCATTCCGTTCATAATTAACTACACCAGGGCTTTTAAATGTTAATGAAAGAATTATTTTAAGAAATACGAGAGCCGCTTAGTAGAATGTTATTCTAAATTTGTATTTGAGATAAAAGTGGGGGAAAAATTATCTTCACAAATGTACCTTATAAAAGTACAAAACCGCAACTTTTCATATGTAATGTTAAATTAAAGTCAACTAATATTTCAACAACCTTTTGAAAAGTATACTAAATTCACAACACAGACCCGCGTATGTCCATTTGGGCTTGTAGGTACTTAGGATAGGGGAAACGGTACGTATGTCGACTATCCCTGTGTTGCTTGAAGAGTAGAACTGTATCATGCAACGTAAATTCTGAGTGCGGTGTATAAAAGTCATATACACCGCACTCAGCCTCAACAATAGAAAATATGCTCCAAACACTCAATACTCGTTTTGAATCGAATTGAAGAAGATACATAAAATATGAGGTATGTGCTTTTGTGCGCCGCTGATATATTTCAGAAACAGAAAGAAATATGGTGGCAGCTTTGTCACCGAATGTGCAGTTCGGAAAGGAAGCTCAAAGTACGTATTTTTGGAGCATTTTAAAATCTTACTCTAAGAATGTTATAGAACTTGAGAATATTTTTCGGCTAACAAAAAATCTAGGGACCACGGATTTTTCAAATGAATAGTGAAAGCAACTGATAATTTACTCATTAAAAAAATATATATTTATTGTTGGACAATCTTACACAAATCGACCTAGTCCCACGGTAAGCTCAATAAGGCTTGTTATGTGGGTACTAGACGACGATATATATAATAGATATATACGTATAAATACTTAAATACATAGAAAACATCCATAACTCAGGAACAAATATTCGTGATAAACACACAAATAAATGCCCTGACCAGGATTCGAACCCGGGACCTCCTGCTTCGTAGGCAGGGTCACTACCAACTAGGCTAGGAGGCCGTTAAAAAACTCATTGGCACATTTCAATAAAAATATAGGGCTCACCACTTCCACTTTTCTTAAATTCAAGTTAAACAGGTAGAAAGTTGTCTTAAACGATAGAAAAGCCGAACGAGACATCAATAGTCTGGGCCATACACTTCAAAGATGAGAATATATATATATTTATTCAAAAATTAATTCACGCAACTTAATAAAACCGCTTTACCGATTTGTAGTTTGAATAAACCTTTTTTTATTGTACGTAACAGACTCTTTATAGTGTATAGTCATATTATTTTTATATTTATAAATAAGATGCTTAGGAGATGGTCGATTGCGGTTAAGTAGTGGTACAGGGCGTAAGCCATTAACAATCCACCACGCTGGCTTGCCGATTCGCTCACATGGTTTCTTCCCACTTCGCATATTATATTTCTAGTAACTTCCTCGCACAACGTATCAGCATTGCGATACAACGAGGAAATGCCCCCAGCATCCTAGGTACAATGCCTCAAGGACCTACTTTAGATTTAAGGTAGGTAGAGGTAGGTAGTTAGGTAAGTTACACTTACTGTATAAATTTCGAAAATAAATGTTTTTTCACTTTCAAGTGTCTGCGCTAGGGCCAATGACAGTTAACAATATTAACGCTGCCGAATTATGTTTCAGGCTATTTTATAATAGAAAACCGACTGATATTTTGACGAATTTGATTGGCAGCGTATGGCGCATATGGAGTTTTTGCCTGGCTTTATGTAGACGATTAGTTTGAAGGTACTCTTCCATGTTTATTTCCGTTCACTGTCTGTAATATTAAAGAATGTGTTTTAAATAAGAAAAGAACTAGCACCTTTCACATAAACATACAGTCCTTAACGTCAAATAAAACACCATCACCCACCTCGAGACTGTCGGATAAAATGTTACTTTGTGACCGATAGATGGCGTAAATGTCATTATTACACTACTTTATTGATTTCGCGTTTGGACCTTAATGCAAAAAGAGTAGGGTTCAATATTGCGTGGCCTGTGAGTAATGGGTAATGCCACCATTATGTCGCAGCGTGTTCGCTGCGGCAGGCTTTTATAATATCATTGGCCCGAGGAAAAGTCACGTAAGTATGATCTTTCATTTTTGAGATATTTTCTTATTGAAATGATAATACTCAATCATAAATAATAAATAGACAGATACCGCCGAACAGACGACGTTTAGAAATGTGTTCCACTTTCTACGACTTTAGAACCATCATTTCTTATAGTTCACTTCACTTATTTAGACCACACAGTTAAATATAGGTACGTAATAGTACATTACGATACAAGTGCGAAAAATAGGGAATTCGCAATGAGTGGCGAATAAAAAGAACTAGTTTTACAGTACACATGATGCTACTTTACCGCCTTAGGGCGATAATGAGCACTTTACGTGCTTGCGTCAAATATTCAAAGGGCCATACGTACTGTAACACGTCGTACGATACAAGAGCGAAAAGAGGAAATTCGCACCGAGTGGCGATTAATTAAAACACGACCGTAGGGAGTGTTTTAAATCGACACGAGTTACTGAGGACTATTGTGTAGTCAACCAATTGGAACCGCCACTGCCGTTTATTGCCACTGTAGGACTATGTCATAGGGAATGCAACCCGGGATTTTTACTATGATAAAAACCCGGGTTTTTCATGAAGCGTGTTGTGACTTGTGGATGATATCGGTTTTAGCATACCTTTGTTTTTGACGAAACCTGTGATTTGACGATACTAAACTTGATGAAAATATTGTTGGTAGGTATGTAAAAAAAGTCAAATAAAAAAGTTTAAAAACCGCCTTACCTACTTTTACCACTTCACCAATATTTACGACCACCGATCGACAGCTGACGCGCCATATATTACATTCTTGTACAGCCGTATATCCCACAAGGTCCCAGTTCCATAGGAAATCGCACCCAGATGGAACCTTGTGTTAGTAATGTCTAGTTGTAGTTTACGGGCGTAACAACATGTTTATTACCTTGTATTTTCGAAGCTAGGTCTGTTTCTAACGAAATATTGTTGATGATTTTAGCTTTTTGGTAAAAATATACCTCTTTTCTGGCAAAATACATGTTGATACAAACAGAAAATGTATACAGGTAGTTATAAAGGTCCGATGAGAAAAAAATTCGAAATTCGAAAATAAAATAATTTTGTATTGAACAGCTGATCGAAATTTTTCCACTTGCAGCTGATGAAGTATCGTTCCGAACTTTAGTTACACACTGTACGTGTAGAAAGAAGCGTTGGCGGCCCAGCGGAAGAGCGTGTGATTTTCAATCCAAGTCAAGGTCACGAAAATGTATGAAACTATCATTAATTTCATAGACATTTTACGCAAGTTTTCGTGAATGGATCTGTATTGTTATGTGATGTGACAGGTAGCTCTAGCGTTAGTCATCTTTAAATTTACAGAAAGCCGAGAGCTGAAACAAATGTCAAACATTAAAATTCTTGTGACTTGTGAGCTCACATACAATAGTCTGAATATTGCGAACTGAGCTCGTAGATACAAAGGCATTATATTATTTATATTAACACAAAGGCATTGTTTTAATACAATAGTGTTGTCTTCATTAGTTTTCGTAAGCGCCAACTAGGTAAAAAAGGTATTTTAGATGCATATTGCATTTTCAGTTTTATCCCTAGTATCCCTACTATCTACCTACCAACTACTATCAGCTCCAAAATATTAGTAAAAACCGAATACAAATGACAATCACTAGAATCCCCATTCTATTCACTTGTGACACATTAAGATGCCTTATTCACAAACAGTATGCAACACAAGTCTATTCAAGTGGTACAATCCGTCAAACTAAATCATGAACACGCTACACAATATTCTAAACTTTATCTACATAACAACAGAGCCGTTATTAGCATTCTCAACTTATCCGGTTCACTGTACGTTGTGTTTATATTGAACCTTATGTTCTTAGCAATAGAGTAGTGATTGTGAGCTATTTGTGTTTGGACTGCTGTATTTGTTCTATTGTGGCGTGAGTCCGCAAGAACTCATTTCAGTTGTTGGGAAGGAAGAAACTTCCCTTGCACAATATAGGGTATGCGCAGTAGAGGTAGATAAAGTGTAGTCTGACAAACCAAGTCTGGCAGTTTATTTTTTAAATGTATATGTCTCTTTTTTTTCGGAGTGAAAAAAAGGAGGAATATAGATTTAAGAAAATATCTATTGTCTTACTCGGTTTATCAGACTATGGTTGTAAGATGTTTCCAGGGTCGCTAAAACGGGATCTATTTAGTGCCTTTCACCCGAGTTAAACACTTTACTTTTCATGTCGAATACTATACTCTTATTTTGACTCACACTAGAGCGGAACGGGACGGAACGGGGCGGGACGGGAAGATCTGTCAATTTCTATAGAAAGAATCACGCGATAGTTCGGAGCCCTCAGATGTCACGTGAAGTTTTCTATAGAAACTGATAGATCGTCCCGTCCCGCCCCGTCCCGTCCCGTTCTAGTGTGATGTGCCTCATCCTTTAATGTCCTCGTTTATGGATTTAAATATCAGAATGGAAATCATACAATTCATCCATTTTAAACCGATTTTTTATTACAATTAGTAAAACTTGCGAAAAAAAATGCATTTTGAAAGCATTTTTTTTATATTTCATATTGCATAGCTTTCCATTGGCATCATAAGTTAACAATAACTTACTTTCAGAGCATCAAATATGAAAAATAAATAGCGATGCCAATGCTTCATTTTTGTATAGACACTTATTAATTTGCCGAACGTACTCTGGCGAAACCAATTTTTTTTTTATACCTAGGTAGTATAGAAATAGGGGTCACCGCGGAAGAGATCTACTTTCGGCTTCCTGATACCATCATTCCAGATCAGCTTGATGGTACCTACATTACTTTGGCACCCAAGTCACATAAGTAGGTATATGAAGTTTTTAGCTTAATCGAATAGGCTAAAAGAAGGCAAGCTTTAATACGAGCTTGTAAAAAAGGATCACACCCAAAGGGCAATGGAGAGAGCTATGCTAGGAGTCTCTCTGCGAGATCGTATCAGGAATGAGACCATCCGCAGCAGAACCAAAGTAACCGATATAGCTCTCCCAATCGCTAAACTTAAGTGGCAGTGGGCGGGGCACATTGCACGTAGAACCGACGGCCGTTGGGGCGGAAAGGTTCTCGAGTGCCGACCGCGTACCGGAAGGCGCAGCGTGGGTAGGCCCCCCGCAAGGTGGACTGATGACCTGGTGAAGGTCGCAGGAGTCCGCTGGATGCGGGTGGCGCAGGACCGGTCATTGTGGAAATATTTGGGGGAGGCCTATGTCCAGCAGTGGACGTCTTTCGGCTGAAATGATGATGATGATGATGATGAAAAAAGGATCATTGAACTCTGAACAATCAAAAATACTGAAGATCACCAAATTTCCTTGTCCTATACTGTTCTGTGGCATAGTGTGAGGGTAGAGGATGAACAAGCAAAGTTTGCGGCTCATATGATCTGTCCCGGGTTCATTCCCGGCGAACCGATATTTGGGCTCCAGCTTGTGGTTACACCATTAAGTAAGGGAGGGTTAGTAAAAATATACCATATTTGTTTGTTAGATATAGTGTAGCAAATGTTTATTAGTAAAATTATTTGTGTTTTTTCGCTTTGCAATTCTCTCTTTGTCTCTCTAATCAAGAAACTCTTGGTAAGTTTTTTTTTTTTAAACTTGTGCTTAAAAACTAAACTAATACTTTTTCCATGAGTACACTTATTTTAAATTCAATATTTTTTAGTTTTTCCAAAATGGTACAGGCACCGGATGGGAAGGCAAAATCTAGCTTACAATGCCATTCAATATAAAAAATATCATGGAATTCAGTTCAATTGAGGTTATCAATTCCTTCTTGACCTATGCCGCCTTTGCCTCGCAAATATTAGCGATATCCTCATTCTACAGTCAACTTTCGTATCATCCAGTCATTCTATTACTCATATACAAAGTGAACTCATAACTAAATTTGTGCATTTTAAAAGTGAGGTTTACCAAGCCGTTCTATAGGCTGACGACCAGGAGCGCAATCCGAACTGCTAATTTGACAGAAGGGAATGCACATCTCTACGGTTCGTATTGAGTGCTAAAGAGTACAACTTTTACTGCAGAATATAAGTTTTCAACTACAATTTCACAACAGCACAAATACTGCCTTCATACAACTTCTGAGATCTTAACCGGATCGTTCAGCGAACTTCCAGTGGTCGCTACTCAAGAATAGGAACATTAAAGTGTAGTGTGATTAGATGTTGAGCTACATCTGCGTGCACATTAAGTGAAGTGGAGTCATTATCATCAGGCAAGACAGGAACCAACTGTTACTGTTCTTATATATCAGGTTTACTCGTACCTCCATTGGCTCATTATTCCCGAGTCACCGTAACAAAAAGGAGAAAGGAATTGTTTCTAAATACTATGAAGTGGTGGTTTTTGTGTATGACGTTAAGTGTGGCTGCCGCATCAGAATGTGGTATCTGCATGCACGGTCGCTGCCTCGGACCAAATCCTTTAAGGATCGGCTCAGAAGACATCACCGGATCATCATCGGCCATCGACTTCCAGAATAACATCCTATACGTCATCCACAACGGTTTACAAGCTGTAAATCTAGATGATAGTACCAAAAATATTGTACAGACTACTCAACCAAATCAAAACCCGGCTTTTCTTACCGTAGATCAAGTATCCGGAGACGTATACTACTCATATACAAAGACGGGCTTGATAAAAGTTCACAAATACCAACCAAAGACAAATGAGAATGAAATTATTAGACAAAGCACTAGCAAATCTATTTGGGCGTATAATGGAACTCTCTACACAGCCGGATTAGCAAAAGGACTATCATCTATCAGTGGATCATCTAAGAAGAGCATCGATACATTCAAAAATATTAAAATAAAGAGTCTTACATTCGACAAACTAGGAAACTTATATGCGGGTACTGTGAATAAAGTATACAAAGTAAAACCTAATGAAGCTAAAATAGTTTTAAAATCGTCATCGTACGGTCTTAAAAGTGATAGCAACGGTAACGTATATTTAGTAGATACTAAAAAGAACTTGATATATCAAGTGGATGTAGCTACAGATCAGGCTAACTTAATAGGTGCGTTTGGAGCGAAATATCATGATTACATAGGCAGCTTTAAGTTCGATAAACATGGCAATGTTATAGCTAAGTTTCCAAATACTCGAACATATACTTACTTCAAAGATACATCAGAGCGCTGTATGATAAGTAATCCTGCAAATCCGCCTTATACTAGTTCGATGCGTATAACAAACCTTAACACATCGGCAATAGAAATAATATCTTTAGATGACTCCGATAATACAAGACGTGAAATACCTGAAGTTACTGATATACCACACTTTGGCGATTAAGTTATAAAGCAGATAAATTTAGTACCAACTGAACACCTGATCAATGGACACCGGTTACTTTTGTACAGATTTTTGATAATAATAATGCTGTTTTCATTGCTTTTGATAGTAAAGAGGAGGAAATAATTATGTAAGGTCAAGGTCCTCAGGTATATCTTGCTCTCCATTTGGAATTAACTGGGGTCAACATTAATTAGTTTTGTATGAAATACTTAAAAGTTTAATTAAATTAAAATGTAATTCCTATTTTAATAACCCTTCATACCTAAATACAAAAAAATGACGCCATAAGAGTGCTGCAATTGCAGCACCTTTTCATATAGTCGTGTTTGGAATATGACGTTTCTTTCGTTAAGTGCCAACAGCCTATAAAGTTTTAACAGTGTTAGTAGTTCTGAGTATGAATTCGACACTTAATGCTTACGTCATTAAGCTCTTTTTCGTACGAGACATATATCGTTTGTATCATCATCAATGCAAAGTTGTCCGCTAATGTCATTCTGACAGGCATTTTTTGACGTTTTTAAACTGCTTTGTGTGTCTATTTCATTAATAAGTACCTACATATTGCCTACATACTGTTTTACAATGGGTATTTGTAGTTTGTACACAAATGTGTTGTTTTACATCAAGTTACAGGTATTCATGTGTCTTAATTTTTTTTCGTATTTCATGTTGCTGTTACTGTGTGATAATAAAATCATTTAAAAAACCAAACTGTGATTATTTATAAGCCTTGCACATTATGTTGCACATTAATGCTTTCGAAGTTTTTTGTTAAATTCAATTTCACCTAAGTGCGGCAGAGATTTGAATAATTATGAAGAAGACAAACACACTTAAAATAAAAATTAAAATTAAAAACAAATTGTCATTGTTAATCGAGTAAAGGTAATTATCTGATGAACGTCAATTTTTGTTTTTGTTTTATTAGGATGAATTTCAAAAAGTTAAGTCCCAATGGAGCCTTCCTTGAGGGCGTCTTTAAGTTATTAACGTTGTGTTACGCCAGTTAGTCATATTCACAGCAACATTTCAACTGGCCATCTGTGAATCTTAAATTAATTTGACTTCATTCGAAATTATCCCAATACACCCTATATACCTGATGCTTACAACTTACTGAGTTGTCTTAACCCTCAAATGCATGATGATGCATTTATGACACAGAAACGAGACAAGTGACAATCAAGTTCGCTTGGAATGTAGACTCTGTCATATCGTCGTAAGTTCTTAATTTGAAATGAATTTGGTTGTCACTTAGGATGTTTTAGAATAAATACTGTTAATTGATGCATTTAAGGGTTAAACATTTTTTTATTCTTTATTGGAGAAACAACAGAAGCCTGCCGCCTTATTCATAAAAAAGTTAACAGAAGCTTTAGTTAAATTATGTTTTCTCCCATTCTGACAAACGCGATTGTCAAAGTGACAGATAAGGACAAATAATCATTTCATCATCATCATCATCATTTCAGCCGAAAGACGTCCACTGCTGGACACAGGCCTCCCCCAAAGATTTCCACAATGACCAGTCCTGCGCCACCCGCATCCAGCGGACTCCTGCGACCTTCACCAGGTCATCAGTCCACCTTGCGGGGGGCCTACCCACGCTGCGCCTTCCGGTACGCGGTCGCCACTCGAGAACCTTTCCGCCCCAACGGCCATCGGTTCTACGTGCAATGTGCCCCGCCCACTGCCACTTAAGTTTAGCGATTCGGAGAGCTATATCGGTTACTTTGGTTCTGCTGCGGATGGTCTCATTTCTGATACGATCTCGCAGAGAGACTCCTAGCATAGCTCTCTCCATTGCCCTTTGAGTGACTTTGAGCCTTCTTATGAGGCCCATTGTAAGCGACCACGTTTCAGTACCGTATGTCATCACTGGCAACACACACTGATCGAATCTCTCTCGTGCTCTGAATAATCATTTAGCTAAACTATTTTTGAAGTGCGTTTTATGAAAAACGCCATTATTTTTTATGTTGACATCTCGTTAACTACAGTTGAATCTCGCTCCTACGTACTCAGACACTACATCAGTAGTAAAATGACAGTAAATTTCACACTTGCGGTAAGCTCACTGAATCCGTAGAGTTGATCCAGCTCACATCTTATCATCAACCTGTATAATACAAGGGTAGAAACAGCTGACTTTAAATGGTAAGGAAGTTATGAGAAAGTATTTTATTGCTTAGAATTTCATAATCAGTAAAAACGGAACCCTTATAGTTTCGCCATGTAATTGTCATGCTGTTTCAATCGACCTCGGTACTTTCAGTGCTGACATTGGCTGAAATAGCATGACACGTTCGGGCGTTTCCGTGAAAATACGAGGACAAAAAATTAGACAGTAGATATCTCGTGGTTAAGAAAGACACCTGTCTCTTTCTAACTGTTCGGATTAGACAGTGACAATTGCCTTTCTCGACCGCCAGATACTGTTGCGCTACTCTTGTGCTAAGACTACTGTCACAGCTATTTTACTCAGTACTAACTAAAGCCTATAATAGGCTAGACGACTAAAAAAAGCTATTTAGTCCGTCTTTTAGATTATTAAAAAATATTGTACACGTATTTTTTCTTTAGTTCATCAAATCAAAAATGACGAAAATACAGTGCGTTCAAGTTTCGCGTAACATCACTATTAGGTAGAATTCTTACCTAGTAGTGACGAGTAGTGACCACCCCGGAATTTTGATGCTCTAGATATAGAGTCAATTATAGTTAAATTGAAAAAGGAAAAAATACGTGTCTAATCATTTTAGACGATCTAACAGACGGACTAATAGAATGATAGTTTTTCAACCCCCCCCCCCCCCATCCCTATTATGCTAATTGAGACTAGGGGCCTTACCATGACGTCTTAACGCGATTCAGTTGACGAGCTAAACTGAGTCGCTGCCACACAGCGCAGTTAAGAACCTAAACTAAACCGCGTTAAGACGTCATGGTAAGGCCCCTTTGTTTTGCGAGCTGCTACGAGTACTTAGTTTTCTAGGTTAATATTTTTAATTTCTTTTTACAGACATAATTTCCTTGAAGGGATAATTTGTTGTACGTCTCTGTGTTAATTTTCATGTTTTGTTTTTCTCTGTTTTGTACAATACCTAAAGTGTTTTACTACTACTAATCGATTCATGAAAATGTATGAAACTGTCATTAATTTCATAAACCGCTCGCGCCAGCTTTTTGTATCGTTCTGTACTGCACGTCAAAACAACACTAGGAAACAATAATGTACACGAATATTTAGAAATCCTCGTTAATTATCGTCCAATTAAAACATTCTTCAACTTGTTGTCTTATCTCGTCGCGATGTAATTTCACCTTGAAATTGTTTAACTTTTGCGACTGTGTCTTCTCCGGCACAGATTACATAACACTGCAGCAGATACGTATTGGAAGCAGATTTTTCCTTAATTATCAGATTTATCAGCGTCAAACTAGGTAAACATAGGGTTATACTAAGGATAATTAGGGTCAGTTTCACCAACATAACCGAACTAATAAGAACATCATCCAACAAATTACCTTTTTTTCCTTTTTTTTTAATATATACAGTTAGTGTAACTTATATGTAGGTATATAAGTTACACTAACTGTATGTATTTAAAAAAAAGGCCTACCTCTACCTACCTTAAATTTTAAAAAGGCCCTATGTATTGTATACCTAGTATGCTGGCGGCATTTCCGCGTTGTATCGCAATGCTGATACGTTGTGCGAGGACGCTGCCAGTTTTTCGATCATTACACATTAACCAGACGTTTCGTGATTTCTATAAAAACTTGTGTATAAGTATATATTGTGTATAAATTGTTACCGTATATAAGTATGTTAATATGTCTGATACTCACGGGAGATTTCTGATTAAAATCTTAGTGATTCTGGTTAGGAAAAAATACAAAAAAAGGTCGAAGATCATTGGATGATGTCAAATTAAGGGTTAAACTGTGTTGGTTCTGTTTAGTGTTGAATAATCTGTGTCAAAGTCCTCAAGGGCTAAGCCCATCATGACTCGATTAAACTTACACCAAGAGCCCTTTGACCGACGTTTTGGAAATGAAGGATTGACGTGCTACTGAAAAGCAGAACTGAGTACAATACAAAGAAGATTATTTTCTTATCCATAAAATTAGCAAACTCCTGTTAATCTATTTTGCCTTTTTCTAACATACACAAATGTCAGAATGACAAGTACCTAGATATGGATAAAAAAAAAATATCTGAAACAAGGCAGACCGGCCTCGATACTCTGACATACAAGCTAATCGCTCTACCAATTGAGCTACCGAGACCTATGTGCTTACGATGTCTCGTTTACAAATCGTTAATTTACAGTTATTCCAGTTGCATCACTTTATACTCGCGACTCGCGTCTTCATCAACTCACTTACAGTGCATCTCGCTCTCATCAGCAAGTGGGCAGAGTAGAGGTAGGAGCGAGACGGCAATAATTTCGAATGCCGCAGTCGCTATCGAATACGGTTATGTACAACTCATGGTAAGCACACTTACATACCTTCCACCAGTTTGAATTTGACTGTAGAAATCTATACCTTCTCGCTAGCGTCTTCATCAACTCACTGACAGTGCATCTCGCTCTCACCAGCAAGTGCACAGAGTAGTGGGAGGAGCGAGACGGCAATAATTTCGAATGCCGAAGTCGCTATCGAATACGGTTACGTACAACTCATGGTAAGCACACTTACCTACCACCAGTTTGAATTTGACTGTAGAAATCTATCCCTACTCTCTAACGTCTTCACCAATTCACTGACAGTGCATCTCGCACCAGCAAGTGCGCAGAGTAGAGGTATGAGCGAGACGGCCATAATTTCGAATGCCGCAGTCGCTATCGAATACGGTTACGTACAACTCATGGTAAGCACACTTAGCTACCACCAGTTTGAATTTGACTGTAGAAATCTATACCTACTCGCTAGCGTCTACATCAACCCACCGTCAGTGCATCTTGCTCGCACTTGCTGGTGAAAGCGAGATGCACTGTCAGTGAGTATAGATATCTACAGTCAAATTCAAACTGGTGGTAGGTAAGTGTGCTTACCATGAGTTGTACGTAACCGTATTCGATAGCGACTGCGGCATTCGAACTTATGGCCATCTCGCTCCACTACCTCTACTCTGGTCAACTGGTGGTACCTACTTACTACAGTCGCTATCGATTACGTTTACGTACAACTCATGGTAAGCACATACCACACTACTTACTCGATGGCTGTGCATTAAGCGAAAAAATCTTAGGACACATTTTTTCTCCTACTAAAAAAGCTCACGTTTGAACATCAAACATGAAAATACTCAATTTATCAAAAAATTGCTTTTGGACAATAGAAAATGTATCTAAACGTCCTTCTATAATTTTGCTCATGCTCAATACACCGTTATGATACATGCATCCAACTATCTAAAGGCCTATTAAGGGATTTGTAATTCTCGAAATAGACCGAGAGCCGATCAGACAATTTGCCAAACTTGGATGCTTCACATCAGTTTCAATTTGCGTCAAACTTAAGCAGATTAGGTACTGGGTTTAACACTTATCTTAAGGTGAAATATGTTGTGGCTGGTGTGTGTTATTTGAGTGGTATTTTCGAGCTAAACCGGCCTGTGGAACTCTCTGCGCGAACTCGTCGATAGGCTTTTGTCTTGTGTCGGTGCCGACACACGGGCACCCCGCGTCCACTGGTAAACGTCACCGCCAGCATTGTATAGTATTTCTAATCGTAGGCAACCCTAGCGTTGCGCGGGGTAATGGGGGCCAAGCGTCTATTTTTTTCGCAGTGCTCAAAACAGTTTGTATTCGCTTTTTACCCGAACTACGGCGAAGCCAATAAGGTTGACGTCGCTTCCATACAACTGAGCCTAAAATGAACCTAAGCTGAATCGCGTTAAGACGTCATGGTATGGCCCCTGGAAGGGAAATTAATTTAGCAGTCTATGTATGTATATTTGTGCCGTGTGTTGCACTCTATCGTCGAGACTACTGCACCGATTTCGATGAAAGATGTGTCAATCGATTAGTTTTTGTGGTAAGGGGATCATAATGTACATTTGAAGATACTTCATGCTAAATAAACTTCCACGGTTGGTAATACTAATAAATGTACGAGTACTAAGGTACAGAACATTCTTATTGACAAGAATGACTCATGTCATCGCTTGTTTATGACAGCTATTTGTAAACATATAATTGGACTTTCGATTGAACTGCAAGATGGCGAAGACATCTCAAGAAGAGTTATTTTTATTTGAACATTTTTCTTGTTTAAAGTGTAATATAGCGGCGTATTATGCTGTGAACTGATAAAGAAGTGTGCAGCTAACGAAGAATCGATCTTGAAACACTTACCATCCTTCTGGTCAACAATCGACAGTCCCTGAAGCTTCCTGTAAAGAAAGCTGTCTGAAATTCTCAACCTTTGTAGAGTATGAAAGCATTCAAGACCCGTATGGGGGGGGGTCCGCTGGATGCGGGTGGCGCAGGACCGGTCATTGTGGAAATCTTTGGGGGAGGCCTATGTCCAGCAGTGGACGTCTTTCGGGCTGAAATGATGATGATGATGATGATGATGATGGGGGGTTTGGGAGGGCGGACCCCGCGCTGAAAGAAAACAAAAACAGCATGAAAGTTATCAAGGGTCAGAAGGTGTCACTGAAAGAAAACGTAGACAGCTTGACTTTTTATTTTACTTGCGTGGGTTCATTATAAACTTTTTGTAGAATATGAAAGCAATTAAGAGTCTGAAGAGATTCGGGGAGGGGTAGACTTCAATAAATTTGGATTAAAACAAATGCTTAATTTAGATTTCGATAGACCCTGTTAAAAATATACGGAAAAAAAATTAAAAATACCTATAACCGGACTACGGAAAAATAAGAAACAAGTGCTGCTTGCTCGAATGTGCAAGTGGTGCTTTAATTGATATGTATATACTGTACCTTAGTGTGACAATGACAGTTGCATTTCGTTCGCGACTGAGCGTTAGCGATTGGCATCTTGGCTACGCACACAGCACCAGCACAGCACTTACCTTTGAGCAACCTTTGAGTATTAAACCAGACGGAGTAATAGACAAAAAAAAGTAACCAGGTAGAGTCTGTCCAATGAAAGTAGATACTGAAATAATGCTGTAATAGTACATTCTGATACACGTGACGTGTGCTATGATGGTCATTATACACGAGGCGGTATGGTGCGCGCGAGCTGAAAGCGAGTGCGCAATAAGGAATCCGATGTGTATAATGACCATGCACACACGTTTCACACGACACTGTTCAACACACTTGTAAGTAAAAATCATTGAGTTATACTACTTCGTATAGAGGAGCCATAGGCAAACAAGAAACGTGTCACAACCCGCAAACTAAGTAGGGGCGTTAACCACGCGACCAAAACGTCGTAAACGCCGCCATTTTCACGGTGCTTACACGTTTAGGTCACGAGATGCAATGTTCCACTTCTGCATTGTCGTAAGCGCCGTGATTTGCACGGCGCTTACGACGTTTAGTCGCGATGTTGATCCCGGCATAGATTAGTCAGGAAGACGTAGAAAAAAAGAAACGGCATTGGTATTGCCTATTTATATACGGACTGTACGGACAAATTAATGTAGCACTATGTTGCATTGGTACAAACTGGAAAATGACTTTAAGTACTAGAAATACATGGTAATTGGACATGAATTTGTTCTTGTGTTTCCGAATAGGCCATAACAAAATAAAACAACGTAAACTGCAACACAATATTTATTTTAATTTCCTTGAAACAGTATCAGTTTTGTCAGTTTCTGGCTTTCTGCCGTTTAGTAAAGTAATCTAAACTTTGATCAGTTTTTGCTTCGTGATGCAATCTAACTTTTGCGTACTGATTTATAATAGCACGAATTAAATGGATTCTGTGGTTAAAAGTTGATGGCTGATTAAGTGAATGTTGAATTAAACATACAAATACTTCTTTGTCGATGAAGTTCTTAAGGGTGTTTACTGTTATATAACTTTAGTCATATTTGGAAGCAAGACCTTTTCCACCGCGTAAGCTGAAGACTTGTTCGATCCTCGGATCGGCCTTCGTCGGTGTTGGTCTTTTTCTTTAGTATATGACATATATTTCAATGTATAATTACATTATCTGTAATATCTGTATTAACGTTAGCACCTCGATATTGTTACGTCTATGTAGACCTTTTTTTACTCTTTGACGCTAACGAAACATGGCTGCCAGCTCATGGCGCACCGATATTGATACAAAAATTATTAAATTAGCGTGATTAGATGAAAATGCAAGTAAACTTACGCGTGAAAAGTCACTCCTTGACTTTTGTATGCTGTTTTGGTATAGTTTTTGCAGTATCTCACTACACATGACGGCATATTGTACGTAATATTTTTAAAGCCAATGCGTCGAGCTACCGCAACCGTTTGGCACAGACTGAGCGTGAGTGCGGCAATTGCCTCTAACAGGGTGTACAAAAAATCAAGTTGAGGCGCCTACTCTATTAAAATGATTACTCAAAGGTAAAAATCAAAATTTTATTCGAGGTTATTAACTTTTGTTAAAAACGTTAACTTAAGTGTCAGAATCATGTCAGAATGCCTACATGTTAATTAGCATATTATGAGTTTGACTGACCTTTATTGACTACTTGAAGCTGCGTGTGATGCCTTTTCGACGTCGGTTGATGACAATACTTTACATTTTTAACTAATAAATCCACCTAAGCTAAGGCCCAAACTTCACAAATAAGTAGGTATAGTTATCACTACTACAACTAGATTTTCATGATAGCACTCGCGTTTTGTGTTTTCAGAGGAGCCTAATCCACATATTGTTAAAGTTTTACTTCAAATTTTTTTATAGTTGCATTTTATCATAATAATAAAGCGAGAAAACGGTCACAAATGTTTTACGTAAGTAAACAAGTTACCGCGGCGCGCCATTGAAGTGTATTTTTTTCTAATCGCGTTGTGCGCGCAATGTTGAAGCAAAGGCCCGCCAAACAGCCAAAATTTAAAATGAAATTATTTATGTTTAAAGCACAAATTACTGTGAATTATAATTATTTAATGCAACTTCACATATATTACAAAATAATATGTCGTTTTAATTTGGTAGTCGGTATCAATGCATTACAACTTAAATTAGTCGCATATTTTAATGGTGAAATTTTCAAATGTCGTAAGAGCCACGTTATTAGGTTAGACTTACGACATTTGAGAAATCCACTGCCAATTTTAAGGCCGCTAGAAACTGTTGTCATTTGACAGTTGGTGTACAACTTCCATGCTTTATAGTTATTCTTCCGTGTGCCCATCCCCCGCAAAAATCCGCAGAATTTTCTGTGTAGAAAATAACAGACTATGCCAGATTTACTGATTAAATCTTTGACTTTTTAATCCAAAAATCATTTAAAACTCAACGGATTAAATAGTCAAAGACCTTAACATATAGTTTCAAAACTTCCAATAATCAAAACTATTTCACTCTGGCAGCGTAACAGAAGAAAGATAGCTGTCAAACATAATTTGTCAAATGTAGGAAAAATTTTGTTGACAAACACATTTTTATAACAATTTAACGAAATTGCCGTGGTACAAATAAATAGGAAAATTCTATTACGCAGCTGAGTATGTAATTAATACAGTATTGTTGGTAAGTGCATTTATATTTTTTCATAGTGTTAAGTATTTTTAGTACTTATTTTTTAAGTGTAAGGCCTGAGTTGCCGCTTGAGCGGGGCATGCGGAGAGGCGGGCAGCGTGGCGTTCATTTTAAACACAAGTAAATGTATGTGAGCGTCCTGAGTACACGCTGCCCACCCCGCCGCACACGCTTGACACGCCACCCGCTGCACATGTTTGAGCGTTCGTCTATTTGCCTCTTTATCGCTTGCAAGAGCGATAGAGAAAGCAATAGACGAACGAACGAACGGAGTGGTTCATGGTACTACACTAAGGACCACTTTGCATCACGCGGGATTAGCCACATAACCCAGAGTTAAGTTGCGCGGTGCAAGTGTACGGCCACAGAAATTGTTGCATACAACTGAGTCAATGTTAAAACGTTTACAAAATGTTAGTCACATGGTTTGCCGCGAACCACGAACGAATTTTTACCTCTTTATCGCACTAATGTTTTCGTTAGTATGCGCTGTATGTGTGAAAGAAACAAAACTTCGTTAGCGTTTGCTGTAGGTATGGGAATAAACACTCGAGTAAAATTTGTAATTTGTAATCAAGGGCAATTTGTGATATAATTTAAAATTAATAGTATTACATGTTAATTATATAATGTTTTATTTTTAGATTTTGACTTCTTAAATTGTTTTAACATAATGGCGACTCCGTGGATTCTAGAAACACGGCGAGCATCCAAAAGTCCCAAGCATGAAAAATTAATATACCTACGTACCTAAAATACCTAATTTAAAAAATATGGATACCAAGCTTACGTGGTTAACTAAACTCAATGTGGCTAATTCCGTAATTTCCAACTGCGTTGAATAAGCATCGCTCAGTGCACAATATGCAGCGCTGTCAGTCGATAAACAGCAGGCTACCTACCCGGAGTTTATCGACTGAGTCGGCAGCAGATCGTTAGTTGGAATATGCCCTATAACGGAAATGGCCCCATTGCCCTTAACTTCTCGAGGCGGATATCTTCAAAATACACCAATTGTGCTAATTTAGAAGAACTCTTTCTCTCTATCTCTCACAGTGGATAGGCCATTGTCAAACTAACGCCAACATGGATTACCAGTAGCAGTATTACGCCTATTATTTATTTCTTCCTAGATAATGATTTCATAAATGAATATATTACTCAAATTATCGCGATAGAACCATCGAAGCTTCCAGTTTAAATTATTTAGGAATTGTTTGTGTGTTTACACTAGCATTTTCTGGGAACGTTCATATAAATTGTATAGACAAACATCTTATGTGTATGGGAAATAGTAAATACTGCAGTTGAACTATACTCCGGCAATTTTTTTATCAGACAACTAAACGAGGCCAAGATCTTAACCACATTGTACAAACAGAAGCATTTGAAAGAGATGAATAGAATACAAACATTTCTGATTCCAGAAAGCAACGGCTGAAAATGGATAGAAGATCCAGAGACGGAGACAAACATACAAAGCTGCTCTTTATGAAATCTATTGGTGATAAGAACTCCAGGACGTCTTCCATACAAACCCATAGATGTCCCATAACTGGGAATCAACATGTCAATCTGCAGTCTTCAGCAGATCACCATTATTACTGCGACGGTGTCAAAGTTAAAAGAGACCTCAGCATTGAGACAGATATATGTAAAATGAGAAACCATATCAGACGCAAAACAAGTAAATATTCAGAGTCAGCTAAATCCATGTATGCCGATGGAGACTCTAGTTTTGGCATGGACCCTGAGGAGCGAGCTGTAAAGAATCATAATATAGATGTTGTATCATTAATCGTTGATAATTTTAGATGCTTACTCAATAAATGGATTCGTGAGTACCTTTTGAACAGTTCTGATAATTTCCAGAAAATAGAAGCTATACGTGAATCTCTTTTACAAAAATTGGACAATAGATTAAATCGATCCTCAAGATCTACGGCGTTATGTAAAAGTAGCTTTCACAAAATTAAAATACATAGAAGAAGAAAAGTGAAACGTCCAGGATATTGTAATACGGGAAATAGTACGACAGTTAATAGCTTTACTAAATGTGATACTGGCTCAAATTATACTGTACCATTACCACATAGAAATTGTAATCTAATATCTTCCCTAAGCCTTCCAAGGAATATAGATATGCAAGCCAAAAATGCTACTTCTAGGAATATCTGGGTCCCATTAAACCAACCGACGGATCTTTTAGGAGATTCGACGTTCATTCTTGTGACGTTGTCTTCTCGCTCGTTTACTAAGCACTGCGCCAATTATAACGAAACTAAGGATTGCACAAGACCCAAAAAATCTCGTGTACAACTTCAAGTAAACAACGCACTTTACAGAGCAGCAACCAATGACGGACCTACTCCACTAGGACCGTCATGTACAAACGTGGAAACTATGGGTCTTGTCAGAAACATTTATGAGAAAAGTGAAATACAAATTAATGTCGAAGTAAAATATGATAAAGATACAATGACTGAAGGGCCTCGCCATGAATGCAGTTCATGTTACCAGTGTGATAGCAGCTACAAAAAGAAAAATTCACGAAAATTCCAAAGATTTAAAGCGAGCCCTTCATACACAAACAACTTTAAATCTAAACATTTTACATATCTGTATAGAAGAGCTGGCAAGAAAAACTCACGGAGTAATGCATTCCTAAATCACTTCCAAACTATATTAAATTACTTTGAGAGCTACGAAGGACAAAAAAATATAATACTCGATGTACATGTTAACGTCTTACCAGCTGAAAACATGGTATCATATCAAGAACATATGAATAAAACTTGCCATCATAGATTTAACGTTTCAAAAGTAATAGATAAACCAAACTGCAACTGTTTAGACACATTAATGGAAACTCGAGAATCAGAATCGAGTTCGAAAGAGAGTAAAAGTTTTGAAAGTGAAAACCCTCCGGAAATAATATCAGTCCTAGACAGTTCAGAAAGCAAAGTTAAATATATGGTTGAGACTGAAAACAACTCCGATGCAATAGAAACTACGGAACATCAGGAGTGTTTTGAAAATGAAGAAGCTTTTATTTCGGATAAGAAACTGAGTATATGTCGTCAAATCGATTCACTAAAAAACGTGATAAGGGATTTAACATTAACTGCGGAAAAATTTATAGCCGAGCATATAAAAGAAGAAATTAATACTTCCACAAGGTCAACTCAGGTAGAGTCTTCTAAATGTCATGCGGCGGTTGAGACATTTATACGCAGCTTCCAAAATACATTCACTCCAATAAATTCAAATAAGCAATCATATGCTATGTGGTTTTCACAAAATCCAATGATATATGACACCGTCCCAGAGATTACAAAAGAGATGATGAACGTAGAAGTAGAAAATTATAAAACGACAATACAATCTTCGGAACTTACAGATAAACCACATCCAACTTCTCTATGTAATCCAAACAGTGATATGTCCAAGGAATCAGAAAATCGTCAAGAGAAGAAATTCATGCTTACCCCAAATCAATCCAAAGGAATCCAGTTTTCATGTAACATTGCTGGTAATAACACTGGATTAAAATTACAAACACAATCAAAGATCACTGAAACTTTACCATTAATTGAAAAGAAACCTTCATTTTGTTATATAGAAAGCGAATCTCTTCTTAAAGTAACAGATATGACTTCTAAAGCAGAAATTCAAAATACCAAAAAAATCAAAGAAGTAGGACTTACGTGTTCCTTTCCTAATCCTCCTCTAAGTTTTGAAATAACCGACGAAAAATTGGTTCGTAACACAACACCGTTTAATCGTAGTAGTGTAAAAATATATAACTGTGGAGATGGTTTCGGAAAACGTGAAGTTGACTTTGACGCTCCTGCACCCGGATCATGCTATTGCCAATGTAAAAAGAAGATATCTTCTGAACAATCTCAATCCGGTGAAATTATGCAACAATATCAATTACGCCAAGAAACATATGAAGTGCCGGACCGATATGATCAAGATGGCCCAAAATCCACTGAGAAAACAAAATGGTTTAAAATTGCTAAGATTTGTCTCCTTTGTCTTATATTGTGTGTCCTACTTGTGGTGGTAATATTGGTATTAGTCTATACTGATTTCAAAAAAGTTTGGGTGAAATCATTAAACAAATTGTGGAAGAGAGAAGTCATTTCATCAAATAGTTCAGCAAATAATTCGCCCGACTTGCATTTATTACTTTCCGAATTTGGACTTTGATGTTTGTATTATTTTTGTGACGAGTAAATTCTTACTTTGGTTATGACGGTTTTACTTTTTACAGTCAGGTAGACTTCCTTTAATTATACTCAATATATTCTCAAATAATTAATGTCCGTTTCGATTTTAATGACTAGGCGACTACGATATCGGAAAATGCTTGAAACGCGAGAAGCGGTGTCCATCGACTTTAATTTTATTCGTACTCCTTGCACGCGCATGCAATTTACGCACGTAACTATCTAGTCAACTTTGCTTTGTAGCATCGACAAGAACCTTTGGAAGTATATGAGTTTATGAAATCCAAGATTACAATACAAGTTGTCACCATTGAGCTATCTCTGATGATGAAACCAGAATGTAGATTGTGAATACATTCGTTTGCTTCTAATTTTACTTAGTAGGCTAGATTGTCATAATTATTTATGAATTATAATTGTAACAAAACACCTACTAGGATACTCAATCATAAAACAGTTCGATCTCGACAAGGGCGTATTACGTTTTTATTGAAATTAAATACTTTAAAACAGATGGATCACACGTATACTAACCACATTTCCTACGTTTCGAGTCATTTACGGTACTTATTGTCTCTTCTTCTCGTTCGTCTCGTCGTTCTCTTAATCTGATTTAAAGTGTTTTATTTTAATGAAAATAAGCCCAATTACGGTAACCGAAGAAAATATTATTACGTTTTATTTTAACTTTTGTTACAGTTGACAAGATATTTATAAAACAGTTTACTTAGAGAGCTATGATCAACTAATTAAAAAAAAGGAAAAGTATTTACAAAGGAATTCCTAAGAAATCAGATATGGTCAGATATCAAACAAACAGTAATACAAGTGTAGAAAGAATACAAAATGCTACAGAAAACTCGGAGAAGCTATCAGTGAATGTCGGTAGATTCGATAATATTAAAAAAACAGAATCAATATTAATAATGAATAGTCCCAGTGATAATGATAAGAATTCAACTGATAAATCACCTAGAGTTATTTATAAGCGCAATAAAACAAAACGCAGAACAACGAAGAAAGTAGCATATTACAGATATGCAACAAACTTCAAAAAATCGCACAAACAGAGCACTCTTAAAACCATGAATAAGAAAATAAAGAGATATGTTGCTGGGAAAGATGCAAATTTTTGTGAAATTTCGAACCAAATAATCCCTGAACCGTTATCAGAGTTAGCATCTTGTTGTCAAATATTGAGACCAGTTCCTGGAAAGGAGAGCCTAGTGGAAGATTTAATTTCGGCACAAAAAGATATTAATGATAGTAATAAAAACTGCACTCCATCATTGTACTCATCAGATTCTATAATTAGCAACTACAGTCAAAGAACAATTATAAATACAATTAAAATTGAATCATCTGACACTGATAGTTTGGACAAATGTTCGGAAAGGTTTGTAATAAATGAATCACCTAAAGCAGCAAATATCATCAACGTATCCAGAGCCCAAGTGGACAACATATCTTTTGGTAATATCAAATGTTTTGATAAGTTAAATGGTCAACATAATTTAGCTAACAATACAGACATGGAGTTTCATGCAAATGAAGTGACAAATTCTATTGAGACATTAAACCACTCGTCAGATCAAACAGCACTATTTACTTCTAGTGAAGCCAGTATTGAAACTTTGATTGACGATGATAAAAAACTACAACCATATACTGAGGAAGACAGATGCTTTTACCAATCGAGTTCGAACTCTTTTTCACAATCTAGCATCACACTCCACAAAAATGTTGATATTGAGTCCAATAAAAATCATCCAACAATTTCTGTATCACACACTAAAGCATTTATGGATACAGTAAATAATTTAGGCATGTTTCTAGATATGACTGGTCCTAGATCATCCACTACTTTCAATGACGTAATCGTTGCAGAAAGATTACTTACTAATTTCAATATATCCAAAAAAAATAAAGAGAATATACATACAAAATATAATCCAATTAATGATTCTATAGGGAAACCTATTAAAAATTTAGATCCAGGACTGGATTTCAAACCCAAAAATAACGATAGTAAAATTATTACAAACAATTCTCATGAGAACGATTCGGATAATCTTCGTAAAATAGATGAAAAATATGATTCCAATATATACAAAGATGAATATGAATATGACAAACCATCTAGTATAGCAGAACTTTGGGTTCAATTGAGCACAACTCTAGAAGCTCAAGTTCGAAAACTAGAGAAGTCCCTTACTGATACTATTATAGCGGAAACTAAAGTGTCATTGAATGTTTTGAGCAAATTTATGCAATTTGTATCATCTGAAAAGGAAAATAAGATAGTTGATATTGAAAGTAATTTAAACAAAGTACTAAATCAACTAGACGAAGACTTGCAATGTGATTTATTAGATGGACCTGAGAAACCTTTCGTTACAAGCGCAGATGTTGCTTTGTCCAGTATTTTTTATAATAATACAAAGGGAGTTCAATACAATTTAAAGCCTTCTTTTGAAATTCTGAAATCAGCAGTAAGGTCAGCAGGTGAGGTAAGTCAAGATGCAGTTACTATAGAAGATGAAGAAAAACCAGGTCCATCTGTCATCTCTTCCCACCGTTTGAGGCATTCATTTTCAGCTATTCAGTATTTTTTTAAAGAAAACGCAATAGTTCTGGGTGGCGCGCCTATTTTCCTCGTAACTCTCGTTTGCCTCTATTTTCTTATCGTTTTATTAGTGAATTCCATGTGACCTGTGTTGACAAGTAATATTTTTTTTATAAAACGTTCGAAATATTTGTTTTTTCTTATATTTTTTTTAAGCTAGCAGATCTTAAGCTAGCAGAAAACATTCTGACTTCCTATATATACCTACCTTATCGGCTAAAATAGATAAGTAGAGAAATAGAAGCGTCAAATAGAGATATAAAGTCGATTATGCAGTTTTGCAGCCGAATTTCAATTGGTTTGTTGCCTTGTTTTGGGATTGTTACTTGTAAAATGGTAACTTTTTCAGTTATGTATTGTGTTGGGAACATTCCGGGAACATGAATTCCAGCAGTACAATATTCCACAGCACGATTGGCGCTGCACAATAGTTTTCTAGCTTATAGATAATTTTAAAGTGAGTATCCTGAGTCCACATTTTATTTTTATTCATTGAGTCAATTAACTTCATTAAATATTTTAATATCTTGCTTCAGATGATGTTGATGGTAGGTCTTAATTAAATTTTATACTGTACTAGTTACCAAATAATTAGAGATAAAAATTCGAGAACAACCATTAAAAAATTCCAATTCAAAACATACATTTATCATTTAACGAATTATCATTTGAACTTTGGTCTTGCAAAACAATCATTATCTAGAACATATTCACTTGTTTCTCGTTATTACTTATATCCAGACGTACCGCACATTTGAAATTGAAAAATAGTAATCGTGTTACCATGAAGAGCTGGACTATTTTTCTTATGGCTCTAAGTGTAGCCAGAGCATCGGAATGTGATATTTGTTTCCGTGAACGATGCCTTATAGCCACTAAGCTGGACTTTGGATCAAAAAACGATTTACTTGGAGTATCAGCTACATTCACAAAAATTGACATGAAAAACAATATCATGTATTTAGTAAGAGATGAAATTCTGCAGAGAATTCATCTAGAAGATAATATAAGAAACGTAGTTCCTACCGCGCGAGAGTGTGAAGCCCCTTTATATCTTACTGTGGATCAAGTCAATGGTAATGTGTACTACTCATATGGCAAATATTCAACCCTGTACAGATATCAACCCAAGTCCAACGAGACCGAAGTAATTAATCAACCAACTGGTGATCTAATGTGGGCTCATAATGGTACGGTGTATTGGTACGCGCTTACATTTAAAGAATTATATTTCATCAGAGGATCATCTCCAAAGCAAAGTATCGCAAGTATGAAAGGTATCAGAGTTAAAGACCTCGCTTTTGATAAATTCGGCAATATTTACGCCGGCAATAGAAATACTGTATATAAAATTAAAGCAAATGGAGATAAAACTATTATAGCAACTGGAGCATATGAGCTTGCTGGAGATGTAGCCGGTGATGTATATTTGATAGAATCGACAAGGGAATTCAAGATATATCAAGTGGATTCAGAATCAGGTCAGTTAAAGATTGTTGGGGCGCTTGGGCGACATAATAACTACTTGAGATTTATGTTTGATAAGTATAATAATATTATAGGCAATAGGATACTAACGGCTAATGATTGGTATCATTTTAAAGGAACTGCGATTCAAGGTAACTGTACTACTCAATAAATGAGCAACGATATTTTATTAAATAAATAAATTCGTAAAATTCTAACTTATTAGTTTACATTATTATGCTACGGTTTAAAATTAGTCTTCTATTGGGAGAAAGAAACTAATGTACTTATACTCTGTTCGGTTTAATAAAAAAACACTTTAAAATAAAATTACAAGCATTTTTATTTGGTCACAAACCTCATTTAAATAAATAAAGTAAATAATTTAATGCAATATAAATGAAGTAAGGTACTATAGGTACTATTCAATTATTTCATGCCAATATTTGTTGTGATAAGGGCTTTTTCTAAATAAAATCCCAAAAACCTGATTCTTCTAGATCTGAACTTGCTTAGGCTCATTCTACTCAGAACCACGAGCTGATTCAATCCTGATGACAAAAAATATCTTAGAATTTCCACTTTTTTTTATTATCAGCATAGAATCAGCTAGTGATTCTGAGCACAATGAGCCCAAGCAACTCCAGATCTGGAAGAATCAGGTTTCATGGTTTTTTTAACGCTCATAAACTATCGTAAACAAACTGTGTGGAATTTATAATCATGGCGTCTTAAGAGGAAATGGGAGCATGGACTCAATGCGCTTGCTCCATACAAAAAGATCCATGTTTGAGGTGTCGTATTCGTCCCCTATTTCCTTCAATATATGACTTGTTTTTTATAACTGTTTCGGTTACTGAGTTTGAAACGCTTATAAATGATCGACTAACTTCACTACCTATAAACGTTTAGAGAGCAAAATATAAAAAAGCAAAACAGTCATAGTCATACTCTTCATTATTCTGTATGTCAAAAATAATTTATATAAATATGTCTACAACATACTACGGTAGAGTGTACAATATTAACCGCCCTAATTTGAATTGACATTTTGTTCCATTACTGGTTTACATTTGCTTGTTGTTAGTAAATTACAAACGCTCTTGTTCAGACACTAGGACCAGGCGGCCAGACTTATCCAGGGTAAAGATCGGACTGTCGGGCCTGATGCGGCGGCTCCTGAAAAATATAGCATATATTAGATAAATACAAGTTACTGAAAGTCTACTACTAGGTAACTTTTAACTCCCCGTTGCTACGACGGCGGTACCAGTAATAGACCAGTGACCAGTAATGTAAATTCACTCTTATTATTAAAATTTCCGGGTCTATGATTACAAAACTCGAGTAAGTCTCGTTTTTTTAACAACGACCCTTGAATTTGAAGAGACGTGGTAGTTTTTTTTAAACTATTTACTTCCGAAAAAACTTCCGAAAGAAAAGTTTGTAGGATTTTGGCATATATTATTGGCTATAAATATCCCATTCAATTATAATTTGAAAACCATATCTTTGGTTTATCAGTCGATGAACTCAGGGTAACCTGCTCCTTATCAACTAAGCAGCTGCGTACTGTGCTTATATGCAACGTATTCGAACATTAGACGGAATAATCCCTATGACGGAATTATCCACATTGCCCTTAATTAAGAATTATTAATTACCTCAACTTAGCGCTCTTTCTCCTCGCGCCTCTTGCTACGGCGGTGGCTTCAGCAATGGCCGGTCCGTCTTCCGTAGTGGCCTGTAATAGAAGAATAAACAGTATTGGACAATTACATTAAATTACGTTACTCACATATTTTTCATTGCTGGCCACGTTCGGGCATATTCGGAAATTTGTCTGGCAGATGCCCGGCGGACATACCCACTATGGAGATCTGACGGAATACCCGAACGTAAATGGCCGGCAAATCACACGCGACATGTTTCAGAGATCTTAGGATTCCATTGTCGGCCTCCTAGCCTAGTTGGTAGTGACCCTGCCTACGAAGCAGGAGGTCCCGGGTTCGAATCCTGGTCAGGGCATTTATTTGTGTGTTTATCACGAATGTGTGTTCCTGAGTTATGGATGTTTTCTATGTATTTAAGTATTTATATGTATATATCTATTATATATATCGTCGTCTAGTACCCACAGCACAAGCCTTATTGAGCTTACCGTGGGACTAGGTCGATTTGTGTAAGATTGTCCCACAAATATTTATTTATTGTCAAGCGTTGAGTACCGTACTCGACTCTTGATAATAAAATGCCTAACAATAGTTTAAATTTGATAGTATGGGACAATCTTACACAAATCGACCTAGTTGTCAGCTCAATATACTAAATTTTAAATTATGTAAGTATCCTAAGTTCCTAACACATAAAATATATAAAACATGGATGACAGACCGAGGCGAACATTCGCTACCGACTAGGCTAGGAAGCCGTTAATTGCTCCAAGTAGCAGTTTTTGAAAGTAAAACAATAATAATACATACTGACATTACTGACATTATATTGCAACGGATCACACTCACGTATTTTTATCACAATAGGCGTGACATGGGTCGACAGACAGAGTGGTGACGATGATGGTGACGGTGACTATTGTGATAAAAATACGTGGGTTTGAATTGAACCGTTGCAATTTAATGTCAGAATGACTCACGATAGTTTAAATTATATAATACGAGTACATAGGTAGGTACTCTTTTCAACGGTCAATGACATAGATCAGATATAGAATAAAAGAGAGATACCCAATGCGATGCAAAGTGCTGCAGTTGCGGCACTACATAAAATAATTGAAATTAACTAAATTCGCGATAGACCTGGGCGCGTTTTTCGAAAGCTTGTAATAAGCGGAAGTCTCTGTCTAATAAAATAATTAAAAAAAAATAGAAACGGGCGACCGATGTCAGTTTCTAATAATGTGTGCAAAACGCGATATTTCTACTTACTTCTTCAGCGGGTGCCTCAGTAGTCGCAGCATTTTGGGACCTGGGTATAGGCGCTCCATACGTCGAGAATTGACGGGGTTGGGTTCTGAAAATGTCACATTTGAAATTATAAGTGACGTGAGTAGACTCTAAAACAGTAGAGTGGCATCACCAGTGTTGGATAACTTGGATACCATTGTAAAGCACGAATCAAATCATTTATTAAATGTTATAAATGTTTTGATTCATGTTTTTGGTTTTTTTTTAAGTAGTCACAATAGGTACTTAAAAATCGCGTCTGCCGCGAAAGCAGGAGGTCGCTGGTTCAATCCCAGCCCTGCTCACCGGGGACCTTGGTCAGTTTTTCTTTAGTATATGACATCTCTTTCAATTTATAACTTGGATACTTGAAGCTGACAGGTAACAGTAATGGACAATTGCCCTACACAGGAAAATCGCATTTTATCCAATAATGGGGAAAGTGCTTTGAACTTGAGTTTTGAATGGTTTCTTCAAGTTAACTAGTAGCATTGACTGTTAAACGGTTGTTCTGCTCGCGGTAGTGAGCTGAAAAATGTTGTATTACACTCGGCGGCAAAGTTTGTTCAACTATCGTGCCTTGTAAACCTCAAGATTCCAGTTTTTGAACCACTCGCTTCGCTTTATTTTGGAATTTTTCGCTTGCTCAGGTCACAATATAAGCACGAGAGTTAAGGACTCCAAGCTCCGGGATGCAACCGGGAAAATATTTATAAGGAAAACTCGTACAAAAACAACAATCAACATGAAACTCATTACCATTCCAAACATATCAGTATTACATTATATCATCTGACCTCAAAACCCTATACTGACCTTAGATACTAATGTATTCCTTAGTTTATATTCACCAATACTCTTCTCTACGCTTCGGACATAGCAAACAACGTGATATATTTGTAATTTCACATCTCGTTGAACATTTGAAACTGAATTTTATCACGAACACTTAAGGTGTATCTTTCAGTGACATAGTTTGGTTAAAATGATCGTCTTTTCGTTGTGATTTTGACCTTGAGATTCCTTGGTGAATGCTTAGATTTCTTTTGAGCGATTTGGACATTAATACCACGGTCTGCGTAACGCGAAAAAAAATCGAGCCACATGTCAACGTCTTCAACTTAATAGGTCCTCAGTGTTTGATACGTGTTTAATTAATAAGAAACTTCATTGAAAAAATTATATTAGACACATATCAATGTTTGGGAATGAGGACTTCTGCACAGTTAGCACTAAACAGCCCACGAGATAACTCGCGGTTGAGAAAGACACCTGTCAATTTCTAACTTTTCGCAATAACTAACTCAACTGTGAGTGTAACGTTCTTGGAACTTCATCTATTTAACTATATCTTCATCATTTCTTTGTGTCCAATATTTTTTGAGAAATTAACTGACGTGCATTTGCTTATTCTATCGCTCCGCTCATTGTAGCAGATTTCGATGTCTTTATGAATCGCTACATCCAAAAGTAACAATGGGGATACATTTTGACGAGAAACTCACCTTGTCCCAAAAGCAGTAGCCACAGCAGTTGCCGTTGCTCCACCATCCGCATTCTCATCCTCATCATTCTGATCCAAGCTGTTCCCTTGTTGGTTCACATCGAAGCCGCTCTGCAAAGCATCCTGGCCTTGGTTCTGAGAAAGCTGCTGCTGCTGAAATTGCTGTTGGTAATACTGGTCTAAATTTTGAGGTACAGTCACGAGTTGCCCTTGGACCTGTTGGTCTGGAGCGTAGATTAGTTGAGGCTGGTAAGTCTGGGGTTGATATGATGTCTGAGGCTGAGGTTGAGGCTGCTGGAAAGCTGGTTGAGGTTGGAAAGATACTTGTTGAGGCTGATAAACTTGAGGTTGATCAGCTTGAGGCTGCTGGAAAGTTGGTTGAGGTTGGAAAGCTACTTGTTGAGGCTGATAAACTTGAGGTTGATCAGCTTCAGACTGCTGGAAAGCTGGTTGAGGTTGGAAAGCTACTTGTTGAGGCTGATAAACTTGAGGTTGATCAGCTTGAGGCTGCTGAAAAGCTGGTTGAGATTGAAAAGCTACTTGTTGAGGTTGATAAACTTGAACTTGATCAGCTTGAGGCTGCTGGAAAGCTGGCTGCAGTGGTTGAGCTTGGAAAGCTACTTGCTGAGGATAAACTTGTTGGTTTTGGAAACCTTGCTGATAAACTGTTTCAGCTTGTGGTTGTAACGCCTCAGGTTGTTGATAGATCAGTTGAGGTTGTTGGAATCCCTGTGGTTGTAATGCTCGTGGTTGAACTTGGGGTTGTAATCCTTGTGGTTGTACTCCTTGAGGTTGTTGCTGATAGATTAGTTGAGGTTGAGGTTGGAAGCCAAATTGTGGCTGAACAGACTGTGGTTGTTGAGACTGATTGTCATCAAGTTCCTCGTCATCGTCATCTTCATTATCTTTTCTTGGCTGCTCAAAGTTCGGCTGAATTTGATTAACACTTTGTGGTTGCAGAACCACATTTTGCCCTTGAATGGGAGACAATGGCTGAACTAGAGGTTGCAACTGTCCAACTGACTGCAATGGCTGTGGGCTTTGAATGAGAAAACCACGGTTTGAAGTTTGGCCCGAAACTACAAATGCCTGGTTTCCTGGATACTGTTGAAGGAGAGCACGTTGTTGATCTAACTGCTGCTGAGCTATAATTGAAGGTAAAGCCGCGAAGTGGGTCTGAGCGTCAAAACCGGCCACCTGTTTCTGAGACTGTTCTCCTGGTATTAAAACAGGGGATTGGCCAAATACAGGCTGCAGCCTCAATTGCGCTAGAGGATTAAGGAATAACTCCGGAGGATACTCTTGAATGTTCTGCTTGGAAACTTCTACGGAAACCCTTTGTTTTCCAGACACTGCTGGAGACCCAAGCTCATCGATTTCGCCCTCATTCAAGTCAAGATCAGCGGGTGTTGTGGAGGTGGTTCTGAAGTCTGGTCGCGGTGAGAAGGTGCTCTGAGTTGGTTTGACAGTGGTGCTTGGGCTGAACTGTCTTGGCATGTTCGTGCTTGGTAGTCTGGCTTCGTTCTCCTGTTTTTGGCGAGCGAATTCGCGAGCTTTTTGCTGTTGTACCTGGAACTGAAAAATAAAAAGGAATCTTGTATTTATTTTAATTTTCTGGTATGTATTTAAAACAGGTAGAAGATTAAGATTTAAAGAAAAACTCTGAGAAGCTTGCGGGGGTTCTCTATTGCACGTCGGAAGATGCGAAACTTCAAAGAACAACCGTGTAATCCTACCTGGGCACGATTCAACCCCTGATCCAAGTTCCTAATGTCAGCATCGAAGTTAGGCCCCACATACTGCTGTCCACTTATAGGGGAGGGCTGGAAGATGGGCTGCTGCTCCTGCCACGATGGAAGACCCCGGACTGTCACGTCCACGTCCGCATCAGGGGCGGCTGCTGGTGTGCGAGGATCCACGGGGGGTAGGTAGTTAGGGTTCTAGGAAAAATAATATCTTTAATAACACAACTACAGAGGTCAGGTCAACTATTAACGTGCTTGACAAGGATGTAGGTGTGACAAAGTGATTGATCATCAGAACAAAAAGTAAGTTAAAGTCGGTTTGTCAGTCCTACGAAAGTTTTTGACGAGTTCCACTGCTAGCTAGACAATGGCCTGCTTTCAAGAAGAGTTTCCGAGCTTCAAGAAGACCTACTTTACATGCAAAGCAGTACAGAAGTATCACTGCAAGACCACCAGCAAGTTCTTAAGAGGACGCCCGTGGCGCTCTCATTAGAGGATTGAGGTTTCTATTTCCAACACACTATTTTATGTTTCTATAAACCACTATATCCTCGTTGTATTCCTACTAATTCCCCAACTTTTGGTCTATATGATAGTTTAATATTACTTATAAAACTGACTGACTGACTGTATTATAGCTGTATATTATAACCTAGTGTTGGGGAATTAGTAGAACTATAGATGGTATTACTGGATTATAAGTAGATAAATGAAATGGTTTGTGATATACAATTGGGACAAATATTTGCTATGAACATTACCGCAGGCGTTTAAATGTTACACTGAAGACATAGAACCAACCTGGCCTCTCTGTGGGAGTTCGAAGGCAGGCCCATTAGGTTTCCAACCGCTGGGGGCGTACGGTGCTGGCGCGTCCGCCACCGCCGCTCCTACCACGCATAACACCGCCAATAAACCCTGCCAGGAAAAAATCGATTTGAAGGTATGTTCATGAAAGATATCTAAATCGGGCATATCCCGAACGGAGTGGCCGGCAATTGATTAGCAGATCCGGCGTATGGGCCCGAACGTAGGTATATGGCCGGCTATAAGAAATTATTATCAATTTATATATATACAGTATGTATCACAACGAAGAGCAAACCTTAAAACTGGTTGACGGAGAACTCGAGTACAATGTAATGACGTGCATTTCACGTGCCTAAATATATGTTTATGGCATAAAATTACTAAATGAATTACTCGAAGACCTTCTTTTTGCAGTCTGTTAATGGTTTTTGTGACATCCTATAGGGTTTGTTTACGTTTTTGATTTTTGACAGTGCATGCGTATTGCGTACTGTTGATATGTAGCTAGGGGCAACTAATAAACATTGACGTTGTTATGTCAACGCACATGCGCTTTGAGTTCTGTTTATAAGTAACCTAGGTAATCATTTAAATAATGGCTGTAGTCATAGGCAACGCGCAAGCGCTTTGTTAACTGTTTATTTGTAACTAGGTAAAAATCCAAACTTCAACAAGGTTTGACGCCTGTCTGTCAGTTGGTAATTTAAGAAATGTCATTAATAAGATTTTAAACAAATTATACAGGGGAGGTGCAAAACAATAATAATTAATGTATATTTTTATACCTCACGTAAAAACTGTCGTATTTTTGATGAATTAGGTACCATGCTCATATTTATGATCTAAACATTAATGGGTTTCTTTCTTTGCCTTTCGTTCTGATACATATTGTATATGCCTCTGGTTGTCTGGAAGAGATCGCTCTTTAGCGATAAGACCGCCTGTTGTTTGCCTCTTTTTCATGTGTAATCTATACCAATTTGTGTTATTTTTGTTGTTTTGAGGTGCAATAAAGAGTTATTGTATTGTATTGTATTGTATACCCCGACCAGCAATCTCTGTCTTTATATGCCTCCCTTTTTTCTCACTTCGAATAAACTGGAGGCATATAAATAAATAAATAAATAATAAATATTGTGGGACAATCTTACACAAATCGACCCAGTCCCACGGTAAGCTCAATAAGGCTTGTGATGTGGGTACTAGGCGACGATATATATAATAGATGATGATCATCATCATTTCAGCTATTCTTCTTAACGTTTTTCATGCACAAATTGTTCGAATTCTGAGTTCAGATTCCTCTCGATCGTTTCCTACACCAGAAATCATATATAAGAACATCATAAGTGAGTCCGTAAACTCATTGGTAGGAGCCGAGGTTCGATCCCGCACCTACTACACCGTTCTTGCTAGACTACCAACGCTTTTAACCGCTAGGCCACCAACACTACATACAACAAACACACGGAAACCGATGCGAGAGATAAGGTACGTTTAAAAATGGTAGGTAGGTAGGTAAGTTACACTTACTGTAGGTATATAGGGTAGAGGATCCAAAAGATGAACAACCCCCAATAGATGAACGTTGTTCCTAAAAATCCCAATAATTAAATCCTGACGTACTTTACATCCTTAGCAATATTTTTTACTAAAACTTTAACATTTACCCTTCATAGACCTTTAAACTTTTAAATAATAGATCAGTGTATGTGGTTGTGAGAGCTCACCGAAAATATGCCTCGCGCCGAAATCGCCGTTTGTATAGAATTCTTATTAAGAATGGCGCTTCAAAATTTAAGGAAATAAATTCGTATAAAATTGAATAATGTTTCTACTGACATGCTTTTGCTTGGTAACGATTCTAGACTAATCCCGCTACCCTTTACGTTATTAATAAAGTCATAATTTAACTTATCTTATTAAATATTAACAGTTCAAGTTATGGTTCCAATATTGTGTGATTTATCCAATAGCTGAACAGCGTTCAACTTTTGGGTAAATGTTAGTTTTTTGAAATACTTATTTAAATCCTACCGGTAACGGTAGATACTCCATTTATACCTTAAATTTCTAGTTTTCTGTTCCTTGATTTTTTGACTAAAAGATGAACGGATTCCTTGTTTAACTCAATTGTTATGGGGCATATTTTAGTATTGAAACGGGACTGTTCACTGGATTAACTATACCTAAAACATGAACTAAGAGAATTTACTAGTTCATCTATTGGGCTGCATTCCAATACATGAACGATTGTGTTACTTTTCTTAGTTCATTTCATCAACATCGTGCCCAAAACTTGAACGAACTAAATTTATTCGTCTTTCTATACTACCGTTCATCTATTGGTGCCCAGCTGTTCATAATTAGGGTACTCCCTTTTGCATTTTTACTAGTTCATCTTTTGGGGTAAAAATGTTCAGAGTTAGGGCACTTTGTTCATGTTCTGGGGAAAATGGGCCATTTCGGAACATAATCATTTTTATATAAATATTGGATAGTTTAAAGAGGGTTTGGAATAGTTTAATCTAAACTAGACTATATGTAGTATAGTATAAAAAATAAATCTTAGTGAAAATTGGTTATAACATACGTAAAAAAAATGACAAAGTGAGGTAAGTCGCTTAATCGTTCATTTATTGGTTCCCCTACCCTATACTTTGAAAATAAATGTTGTATGTATGTATGTATGTAAACTCTTTATTGTACAAAACACAGAAAAATTAAAATTTACAAAAGGAAAACAGTAAGTACAAAGGCGAACTTATCCCTTTAAGGGATCTCTTCCAGTTAACCTTGTTGTTACACACGTGTTGTTGTTATGTTGTTTTTTTTGTTTCAAAATAAGGTGGGAAATATATTCACCTTACCCTAATAAGGGTTAAATGTTTCCCGTCTTATTTTGATTATCTACCACTGAAAGGGGTGAAAGTCAAAAAATGAAATTTAGGCGAGACTGTTGGGTTAACTTTAAATAGTAGATTACGATACAAGGGCGAAAACGAGGGAATTCGCAAACGTGTATGGTACGACATTTTACAGTACACATGGCCCTTTGAATATTCGACGCAGGCACGTAAAGTGCTCATTATCGCCCTAGGGCGGTAAAGTAGCACCATGTGTACTGTAAAATAAATTTATAACCAACCAAAGCGCTGTTCAAAATGTTGTCCATCCATGTCCAAAACCATCACCACATTTACCTATTCGTTCAAATGATGTTAGCAAGAGGCCGGGTACAGATTGGCGATTCCATAAGAATCCATATTATTTTTATGACCTTGGGTCATTTTATTCAAAATTGTGACCCCACTTTTTTTGAAAATTTTATGAGATTTGTAGTATTTCCACTCAGAATGAGCTCTTTCGATCCTAAATCCCAAGATTTTTATCCCATTAGCATTTTTTCATAGACTTTGTATGGTGGTATGGTACGGAATGGAAAGTATGAAAAATCTATGGTTTTGGGACAATTTATTTCTCCTATTATGATCGAAAGAGCTCGAGAACTCGAGATTCTGAGTAGAAATCACATAAAAATACCCATGTTAAAAAAGCAAGGGGGACAACTTTAAATAAAATAGTGTATTATGAACCCTACCGTATTATGAAACCATCACTACATAGATAACACAGACAGTCAGACACAACAGACATGCAATGCAATATTTTTTAAATTTAATCACTGACGCATTCATTAATTATTTAAAAACCAATAATAAAGGCACATAACACAAAACCCCATCACCACACAACACGAAAGACGTGCAATCACCTTCATTTTAGTTCACTTTCGATTGCATTATCCTCCTATACCACTCTTTTATAGACAATACTATTCACACTTGTCATTCCTGTCTCGAATATAATCGACCTTACCGACATAACCTCAAAAAGCACCTTCGACACTACAAAAGAATCTCAACCTTATTTCAAAGTTCTACGGTTGGTTTTCAGCTTAGCAAAGGGGTTAAAATTAAGGTTTTTATGGTGACGTGATTGGTCGGTATGACTTGGATTGATTTGTATTCTGTCGTCGGCTGCAATTGGTTTGTTTACATGTTTGACACGTATATGCTGTCTGATTTGTGAGTTATGTCATAATTATAACAAATCCATATAATTTTTTTCTCAATTTTTGTTTCATAGACATATTCAAATAAAGAACCTCATTTGCAAGGTTGAAGGTAAGGTCAATGTGGATAAGACGGTATGTCCGGTCAGGTAAGTCCGTCCATTCCATTTACAATTCCGTCCATTTCCACATAAGCTTACTTAAGCTACTCTAGAGTCGAAAGAACCAATAACTGCCCTACCGACTGTATCTGAGCGGTGTAGGTATACACACATGGGAGATCTCGCCTTATATGACGGACTTACCTTAACAATAATATAAGCCGTACTTAACCACATTGACTGTACCACATTGTCGGTGTTGATAAGGTTTTTTATCCAAATGAATCTTTAAGTCAGCAGCGCCTTATAGACCACCGGTAAAGTAAATGGTACCTTTAGCTTGAAAACGACACATTTTTGGAATGATAATAATCTATTTTTATTAAGTAACCTTGGCGTAGTTAGTAGTGACCCTGCCTGCTATGCCGATGGTCCTGGGTTCGAATCCCGGGCATTTATTTGTGTGATGAACACAGATTTGTTCCTGAGTCATGGATGTTTTCAATGTATTTGTACGTATGTATCTAACACAAGCCTTGTTGAGCTTACTCCGGAACTTAGTCAATGTGTGTAAGAATGGTCCGTAATATTTATTTATTTATTCATTTATATTTAGTTTTTTAATGTTTGACAGTTCATTTCCTTGGAAGAGACTCATCAAACGAACTGTCAAACTTTAAAGAGTTATTTTGATTGAACATCAAACTTCTGTAACATGATGAGGTTTACTTAACACCATCACAGTCTGCGCTATTAAAATCTAAATGAAAATTAGCATAGATGGACTCTACAATGAAGTGGGTTGCTTGTTTGTCACCTTCTTTATACAAGAAAACGGAATGGCTCAGGTTACGGGTAAAAGTTTAAATCACCTGGTTGTTTCACGCAGTTGGAAGACTTGGAAGTAAGTTCGGTCTGAAACGGCTGTTCCAAGTTTAATGGCGATATAATACTCAGGACATACTGAAAGTGCCTGGATTCTCAGGAACTGCATTAATGTAAATATTTCTTTAAGTGTTGCTTTTTATTGCTAGATCTCTAAGTGAGTCATTCCAGAAACTTTTAGTATTGCATTGCCCACGTACTTACCTGTTGTAGTGTAACAGCCTGCACTCGAATAGAAGTAGTTTTAACTTTCAAAATCCGTGGAGGGGTACTTAAAATATAAAATAAATATTATGGGACAATCTTACACAAATCGACCTAGTCCCACGGTAAGCTCAATAAGGCTTGTGTTGTGGGTACTAGGCGACGATATATATAATAGATAGATACATATAAATACTTAAATATATAGGAAACACCCATAACTCAGGAACAAATATTCGTGATAAACACACAAATAAATGCCCTGACCAGGATTCGAACCCGGGACCTCCTGCTTCGTAGGTAGGGTCACTACCAACTAGGCTAGGAGGCCGGTACTTAAGGGTTGACATTAACAAAAAACTTAATTAAAAGTGGAAGAGATTTAACACGATCTATTTGATGGATGTTTTGTCATCATCACCATTGGTTCATAGAATCCAACTATGCTAAGGTTCCTAGATGTTGATAGCACATACTGTGACAGTGTTAAGTAAACGTCATAATTTCATTGTAATTTGACGTTTAAAATAACACATTAGAGTTTGACAGTTAACCCTTTTAAGAGATATCGTGGTTTGACTCTAAGCGGCCACTGCAGATAATGGATGTTTGCAATAGGTCATAACTCTGTTTTTTTGTGTTTGTTTGTTGTTATAGCGGTAGCAGAAATACATAATTTGTAAAAATGTCATCTGTCTAACTAATCACGTTCTCACGCAGCCTGGTGACAGACAGACGGACGGACGGAACTTAGTAATAGGGTCCTGTTTTACACTTTGGCTACGGAACCATAATCGGGCATTTCCGTGACGAGGGCAAAACATTATGTTAGGTACATATATCTGTATGTCCCTGTCAGCTTGTCATAATTAGAACTTAATCTTCCTATTCATATCATTTTAGCGTCACCCAGCTTAATTTTAGCCGCTTGATTATAAAGGTCTGTCGTTTAACTTGGTTAGAAAAACTGATTAGAAACCACTATGGAGATCTGGGTGCCTAGCCAAGATACTGAGATATGATGAAGTTGGAGGGTCGAGTGGAGGTTAAGTAAAACTGGTCATTATGGATGATATGTTGTATTGTCGATAATCAATACAAGAGAGAGCGAGTAAAACTAAACATACGTTATTTATAGTACATTATTGCTTACATGCTATTTTATTCACTTACGTGCGTCACATGTATGTTGTAGACAGTAACGCGAAGTTACTGTTAAAGTGTTAATTAGGGATATACTACATCTCCCCGTAAAGTTACTCTTCACCCCCACAAAGGAAGAAAAAAAAATGTGACATACGTATTTGAATTTACATTTTTTTTTTTACTTATTTATTTTAAAATAAAATTAACTTATGTTTATTGCGAATACAACTTAGTATTATTCTTATGAGTTATATATATCTGATCATTTTTTAATATCTTAACATTAGGTGACATATCTTCTATAACCTCATAAGGTCCATTATAAATAGAATCTAATTTATTGCCTACTTGATTTTTTAAAAGTACTAAGTCTCCTGGTTTATATTGAACAGAATTCATTTTCTTATCATATATTATTTTTCTACTAAATTTACTAGACATTAAATTATTTCTAGCTTCTGATTGAGCTCTTTGTAACCTATACTTAAATTCCTTAGGGTAACTATCATAATTATAGAGAGGATCGACAGAAGAAATTAAATTATTGGGCAAACGACAGTGTTTGCCGAAAACTAATTCAAATGGCGTATATTGTGTCTCGGTATGCACGGTGGTGTTATACGAGAAACACCAGTAACTTAACCAGCTGCTCCAATCGGTGCGGTAGTTACTACATTGAATCCTAAGATATGCACCTAGGTTTTTGTGCGTGTTTTCAAGCGCTCCTATGGTTTCGTGGTGGTAAGCAGTCGAGTGTAGCTTATTAATACCTAATAATTTACAAATATCGCTAAATACACTAGACATAAATTCGGTACCTTGATCCGTTATAATGTCGCTTGGAATGCCATATCTTAAAACGAAATTATTTACAAATGCTTTACTTACAGATTCAGTGTCTTTTCTTTCTAAGGGGTATGCTTCCACGAACTTAGTTAGTTCACACTGAATTGTTAATACGTACTTATAGTTGTAATTGTCTATTTCTAAAGGTCCAAGTATATCTAAAGAAACTCTTTCGAAAGATGAGCTTGGTGTCGAAGTGATCACCATTGGTTCCTTAATGTATTTATTAGTGTGCTTGTTGTATTGACAATGTGCACATTTTTTTACGTATTCGTATACATCGTGACTCATTCTTGGCCAGAAGTAGTATTGTTTTATATTATTAAGCATTCTATTAACCCCCGCGTGGCCACTGGTGGGTAATAGATGGAAATCATTTAAAATAACTCTTATTTCGTCTTTATCGTATACTTTTGTAATACCTCTTGTTACTAGGATCCTAGGAATATCACATTTATAGCTAGCTAAAAATTCATTTACTTTTTGTGCATTTCGATTATTCTTTATAATTATAACTTCGCTTATGTTTTGCTCCTTGCAAAATTGTTCTAATTCCCTCGCTAACACGCCTACGGTAGATAACGATCGGGATGTTAGATACATGCACGATTTGCTTGGTACGTACCGAAAATTTCCATTATTACTCATTATTCCATTTCGACATGTCTTATAGTTAGAGTTTAGTATTAATTCAATATAATTTTTTGGTGCTTTGATGATTTCCACCACTCTAGGTTGATCAAGCCTATCGTGTGCGGGATCATCTGTCACTAAGCTACCTTGATCACAAGTTTGTTGTTGTTGTTGTTGCGCGCGTAACTTCCGTGATTGAGCTCTCGTTATGACTGATACAACGTTTGACCTAATATTTTTTAAATCTTCACTATTCATCGGTAAACGACTCAATGCGTCTGCAGCTGCATTGTTTCGTCCCGGAATGTATTCAATGTCAAAATTAAATTCCTCTAAATATAACCTAAATTTGGTTAATCTACTCGAAGGATCAGTCATTCCGAAAAGATAAATTAAAGGTTTATGGTCTGTGACAATTTTGAACTTTTTCCCATAGAGATATGGTCTAAAATGTCTTGTTGCAAAGACTATAGCTAGCAATTCCAATTCTATAATTGGATATCGCGTTTCGGCTGGCTTAAGGTTTCGACTTGCATACGCGACTACTTTGCCATTGGAATTAGACAAAACTGCTCCTAAGCCTATCTTTGAAGCATCTGTATGTAAGGTAAACACATTATTTTCAGAAAAATCAGGGTAATCTAGGACTTGTGGACCTGTAAGTATCTTTTTCAATTTTTCAAAGGCTGTTTCACACTCTGGGGTCCAGTTGAAAATTGCATTTTTCTTAGAAAGTTGATTTAATGGATAAGCGATATTCGCAAAATTTTTAATAAACCGTCTGTAATAATTGGCAAATGCCACGAACCTTTTGACCTCATCTGTATTCGTTGGTCTTGGATATTTATGTAATGCTTCTACTTTTGCTGGATCGGGTTCCACTCCATTTGAAGTAATTTTATGCCCTAAATACATTATTTCTTTTCGCAAAAATTCACACTTTAAAGGATTTAACTTAAGATTTGTACTTCTCAATCGCTCTAACACTCGAATAAGGTTATGGTTGTGTGAAGTCATAGAGTTTCCTATTACAATACAATCGTCTAAATATATGAAACATTGTTTGTAATTTAATCCGGACATGGCTATAGTCATAAGTCTAGAAAAAACACTAGGGCTTGTTCGGAGTCCCATCGGACATCGCTTCATTTGATACATCTTATCGGTGGTAAACGCGGTATACTTCCTGGATTCTTTATCTAAAGCTAGTTGGTAATAACCTTGAGAAAGATCAAGTTTTGAAAAATATATACTACCTGCAAGGGAATCTAATATTTCCGTTATATTGGGTAATGGGAACTTATCATCCTGTATCCTATTGTTAAGCTGTCTATAATCGACAACTAATCTCCACTTCTTTTCTCCTAACTTATCACATTTTTTGGGAACTAGCAAAACAGGGCTGGACCACTCAGAAGTGGTCTCCTCTATTATATCGTTATCGAGCATATTTTGAATCTGAGTTTGAAGTTCATTACGTAAGGCATGTGGTATCCTGTAGGGCTTTACGTATATCGGGCTTGAATTTTCTTTTAAATTAATTTTGTGCTGTAGTAAGTTAGTTGTAGTTAGCTTGTCGCCGGGCAGATGAAAAACATCCGCGTATTTTGCGCATATTTGTTCTATGCTTAACTGTTCCTCTTTATTTAAATAATTGTCCAAATTTAAAAGATCTAACAATGTTTTTACTCTGTCAACACTAATTTTCCTTGAGTCAAAATGGCAAATATCAAAATTACATAATCTGTTTACTTCCAAACTTGATAAATCTAACCTAACTGGCCTATCTGTCGTATTTAATATTCGTACTGGTATTTTACCTTTCTCCGGTCTTGAAATGACACCTGCTACAAAAACGCCTTCTTGCATTTCTTCCGATAGTACTACGCAATCATCGGTGAGCTGTGACGCGATGTGAGTTATAACTTCGCAGCGCGGTGGTATGTTTTGAATAAAACTACACTTAGAATACACGTTCATAGATATTGAGACAGTTTGACCTTTGTCCTCTAAAAATAATGCATTATGTTTATAACTTATATCTGCATTATAACGTAAGAAAAATTTTTCACCTAAAATAGCTTCGGCTACACATTGCATATTCTTAAAAACATGAAACTTTCCTTTGCAAATAAAACCGTTAAAGTCTAAGTCCAAATAAATGTATCCGTCTGAAATTAAATCCCCACAAACTCCTGCAATAGTAATGCTCTCTCCTTGCACTCGCTTAAGGAGATCGAGTTTGTCTTGTAAATATTCATACCTAATAGCACATAGACCTGCTCCACTGTCGGCTAAAAGTTTTAATTTATGTCCATTACCTACACTACAAGTTACCGTACTATAATTATTCTTATTATAACTAAAAATAGCATTATTCATGTTAGTCACGAAAAAACTGCCTATTAGAATTGTTGTTATTTCCTAACTGTGTAATATGATGTGCACGTGCATTTAAACGCGTGTCGCGAGTCGCGTGCGCAGGTCGGCGAACGCTGGATGCGCGGTCAGCAAAATGCTGTGGCCGCGTAGCTCTATTTGTCGGTAAGTGTTTCGAAATATTTGCGTTATGGTTATTATTGGAATAATAACGTGTTCGAAACGTATTTTTCTCTACATGAGATCTGTTATCCCTATAGTAACGATTGGGTTTATTATTTATATTCCCGTAAGTCCGAGTATTGCGAGAATGATTTTGTTTAAAATGCTGGACCTGTTCATCTCGCGGCGATGAGATATGCTCATCGATTGCTGTCCTAATTGCTTCAGGCAGTGACGAAAACTGCCTAGCCGATATGATCGTGCTCAATTTTGGGTCTGATAACCCGTCAGCGAACCGTTTAATGGCTGACTTTTCGTTCAGTGGCCGAAGTATTTCGTACCTACTGTCATCTCCGTCGGCTTGAGAGATGGTCAAGTTGACAAAAAGATCCTCGATCTCAGCTCCGAAAGCTTAATGGTACGTCTACCTTGTTTAGCTCTGTATAGCTGTGCCTGAATAGACTCCGACGATTTCTTAGGCAATAAAAATTTACGCATATCCTGTACGAGGGCTTCTACGCTACGGTATGACGTCTTTAACCTAAGTTTAGCACTAGACGACAGTCTTGTCTTCAAAACAAATTCAATTAAAATATGTTGAGTCTCACTGCTAATAATAGAACTATACATTAAAATACCATCAATTAACTGTTTCGTAGAATCCTCCTGTCCCGTCATGAGGGGTAATAAGGCAATAGCTGTTTTAACGTCAAAACTAGGTTTAGCCATTTTTACCTCTGTTTGCGTTCGCTCGTCAAAGTGTAATAATAATTCTTTAATCCTACGGTAAATCTTAACTATTTCTTCTATCAATTCGTTGGCCGCTTGTATATCCGACGGCTTAAAATTTGCGTGCTGTTCCCTAAACAGAGACACAATATCCGCAGCGCGGTTATATAAATCATTCGACACTCGTAATTTATTTTTCCCGATTTCCTTCTGTCGCCTCTCAGGGCCTAATTTTACGATATCCTCTTTTAATTCAATTAATTGGTCGCGTAAGGACTCTAATTCATCTAACATAATTTACTATAAAATTCAACAGAAAAAGGCTAATTAAAATATCTAAGGATCCCTAATTACATGACAAAACAGCAAACATAATAATATAATTATAATTAACTTACATTAATAGCAGGCATTGTACCGCGGTAAGTAGGTCATGTCGACGCTGCATTCTGGTCGGCGCGCGCGGCGGGCGGATATCGCGTGACGCGGCCGGCAATCTCCATGTGGCACTCGCTGTCGCTGTTCCCGATGACGATGCAATGCGGGCCGGGATAACCCTGGACTCCCTCGAACATGGGCCGGGATAACCCTGGACACCTCTTGCTGATGGGCCGGGATAACCCTGGACACCTCTTGACTTGCGAGCCGGGAAACCCTGGACAACGCTCTTCTTCTTCGTAGTATTATATGTAGGACATATTGTGTTTCTTCTTTTCCTTATTTGACGCGGTTTTCAACATCGGACGTGTTCTTCCTTCTTAAAAATGGTTTCTTCAATGCCAATCTTCATAAGAGTAATGTTGGATCTTCAGTGCGGATCTTCATAAGAGTAATTTTGAGTCTTCAGCGCCGATCTTCATTAAGGTAATCTTGAATCTTCAGTCTTGAATTATTTTTCTGTCTTCCGTGGTGATATCCGTTTCCTTGGTTTTACTGGTAAGGGTCGCCATGAGATATGATGAAGTTGGAGGGTCGAGTGGAGGTTAAGTAAAACTGGTCATTATGGATGATATGTTGTATTGTCGATAATCAATACAAGAGAGAGCGAGTAAAACTAAACATACGTTATTTATAGTACATTATTGCTTACATGCTATTTTATTCACTTACGTGCGTCACATGTATGTTGTAGACAGTAACGCGAAGTTACTGTTAAAGTGTTAATTAGGGATATACTACAATACCAATCACTCACGCTCAGTCGCTAACGAAACGCAACTGTCATTGTCACACTAATAAGGAAGAGCGATAGAGAGAGGTAGCTGCGATACGTTATTAAGCGTGAGCGATTGGCATCTTGGCTACGCACCCTGACAGATTGCCCGAACGTAGGTAATGGCCGATTTGATTTCGTTTAATTGTATAGACGTATAATCAATAAGCGATCGATTTGAGTGCAATGCGACGAGTTATTATTTTTAAAACTCGAATTTGCCTCTAAGCAAGTCCGTTGTAGCATTTGGCAGCTCTAAATCGTAAATAAATAAAAGGCTGTTCTGTTGGAGACAAAAGACGTTTGAAAATTTTGACACCTTTTTTTTCTTGTAGTTTTTTTTCTCCTGGATGGAAAGAGCTCGTTATTCTAAGTACCTACGAAAAACATTAAATTAACCGCCCTTAAAAAACCTTTTTTTTCTCTTCTTGCGAAAATGCCCAGTGACCGATTGTGCTAGCTCATCGCGTACCACACTTTGGCAACCCAGGGCCGCGTTTCTGCTACTAGACAAAAACTCGCCAAACACGCTAGAGTGCAAAGGCCCATAATCCCTTCATACATATAATATAATACTACATGTATCACCATACATGTCTGCGATGTAAAATGAAGTTTTGTGGCCCCCCAGCAGTTAGGCCCCTGACTTTCAATCCGTAGGACTCGGGTCCAAACCCCGACTCGTACCAAAAGCTACCCATATACTTTCAGGCAATCCATGGGAACTTCATAATGGGGTGTCAGCTGGGTATGAGACTGACAAATTTTGATTGGACGTATACAGCCGGCTAATGAGTTTTTCGGAACTTACGCAAGGTGCAACGACATAATTTGAATAAAATCTTAAAAACGAAAAATATATTCTAGAGCTGCGATTTCAATGTATCCATGGGTAACAATGGAATATTTATCATAGTGACCAAAACATATGCAAATGTCGCACGCGCCGCCGCGGCCCCGACGGACGGCGCATCGTAATAGAAGACCTTCAGTCCGGCCCTTGCAGAATTTGACGTGCCAAATTGCTTTAAAAAGCCTGGCATAGAGGAAAATTTTGCTTAAGAGTGCACATATGCGAGCAAAAAAGAGCGGGATAGATCTAATTACAGGAACACGCAATAAATTAAAAGGTGATAGTGGGCAGGCGCCTCAAAATAAACCGTGTAATCAGATAATTGCTGTTTACAACTAAACTACAATTTTTGTAGACAAATGCTTTTGGGCATTTTTATGTTTTGTTGTACAAAAATCATTTTTTGCTAAATTGGAAATTTTTGCCTCTATTCTACTCAGAATCGCTTTCCAATACTAGTACCTACCTAGGAGAAAAAAAGTGTCCTAAATTTTCCATACATTTTTCAAACTTTCCATTGCGCTACCGCCATACTATATCTATGAAATGATGGTGGCGAAATGGAAAAGAAATCTTGGGCCACTTTTTTTCTCCGACTAGGATTGAAAGAGCTCGCGATTCTGAATACAACACAATTAAAAATTTTCAATATTTAAAAAATGATTTTTTACAACAAAAAATAAAAAGCCCTTTTACCAGTTTTAAGAACTAACGCAACTATTTAACTAAGAAACGTTTTAATAATCTCAACGGTTTAGACGTTATAGTTATAACCAAAAACATTTAAAGACGGCTCTATATTTAAAAAATAAAAGCTCGAGACAGGAGTTGTTTTAGATACACCCGCCATTCTGACTCTTACACATCTCCGCATGTGGCGCTTCAGCATCCAAGATGTGCCTATTGGATACCAGACCGGTAGTTAGAGTGCATGACATTTTTAAATTGGTAGGTACAGCAGTCAGCTGCAGTTTTAAGCCCCTGAATACGAACTTTCTATGCAGGGGGGGGTCACTTATCTCTGAAGCTTACCGTGCCTATAACAAAATGACGCTCTAAATAATATATGAAGCATTAGTGTTGTGGTTTTACCCATTTGGGTAATTCTTAATTTGAGCAATGAGTGCGATGGCAACCCGCTGTGAGCCATCTCTATTGTAACAGCACAGTAAAGAGACTATTACAGTAGCATCCCGCAACTTACCATTTAATCCAACAGAACTATTTTGCATCAACCGGGGTTACCAAACTAACCTGGAGTTAAGCAAGCAAGGTTTTCGCCGGCGACTGCGTCCACGTATTCACGTACGGTTCCGAATACAGTTTCATGCCCTTTTTATTAAAAAAAATACTTTTTATAAGGTGTACAAATACAATTTACAACACAAATCATCTTTATTGCACTCCTCAAAATATAAACAGTACAGATAGATAGCTTAGTATAAGTATTAAGTATGTGTTGGCAACAAGCGGTCTTATCGCTAAAACGCGACAAATATCTTCCAGACAACCTTCTGGTTTTAGGAATATTTTTACAAAGTTTGAAGTCTATAAATAAAACAGAAAACCTTCCGGTATACAAAGTTTTAACTCCATTTTCACTCCTTTTAGGGTTGATTTTTCCAAAGCGCTAAAAATATTTTATTAGTACCTACTTATTTCAATAAGAAATCCTTTCACGTGTATAGTTTCAAGTCTCTATCTCTTTTTTCTGCATTATGGTATGGTAAGACGTCGCGTGATTGCAATGCCGAGATTTACAAACCGGGAATACACCGATTCTGTTGGACTTTTAATTGAGTCTGTTGATAATGTGTTTAATGCACGAATGACGATACAGAGGCCCCCGAGATCACCTGATCTTACTTCATTAGACTTTTTCTTGTGGGGTGAAGTGAAACGTTTAGTTAGTGTACACAAACCAGTAACCAGCTCATTTACCCAGAAAATATTACCGGTTGTAAAAGATACACCCTGTTTAAAAGGATTTTGACAGTTAATACCTATTTGGCACAAGTGGCGATAAGCAAAGTAACCTCATGGTAAGAGTACAGCTGCTTATTCCTGCTGCCTAATGCCTGCACCAAGTGTATACAGCACGTTACCACTTGCATTGGCTCCTACAAAATCGATACTTTGTGTACACTATTGTCAATTTTGTAGCTACTAAACATTTCTTCACAAATATACTACTTTACTTGAAACTCTACTCTGGCCGCGTACACAGTCAATTTAATAAACGGAAACATACAAATATACATAATATAGACGTACGCTCATCTGTTTGTCTGATACCACTGACCCGCGGTCATGAGATAAACTATTATAACATAATAAACAAACTGACAGTCAGTTTGGAATTGAAACGAGAACAGCGCGGACTGAGTGAGTAGATATTTTTATATAACATTTTTACTCGTAGATAAGCACGAAAATATCAAATTATTTTCGATTAAAATGTTTTTTAATAAAGTTGCTCATAAAATGTATAAACAGTGATATTCTAGCGTGCAGAAAGTTCGATTTGGCGCACTTGTGCTTTCTAATATTTCAGTTTAAGAAATTATGTGACGTGTTTTGGTAAAACTAGTCACTAAGATGTAGGTACTGAATATTAATTTTTGGAGTGGAAATGTACCTAATTCAAGATAAAAGTCTACAACTAGGTGTTAAGTTCTCGAAGCCTTAATAAAGTTTTTCTTGACTTTTTGCATATTTTTGGATTTGCAGTTCCAAAGTTATAGTCTGACAACCCAACGAGCGCAGTAACAGTAGGATAGAGAGCATCATACTGTCTTTTTCTTACGCTAGTATTACCACCCTGAAAAAAGGGATGGATATAGTTTTTTTGTCCTACTGCTACTGCGCTCGCTCGGTTGTCAGACTATAGCACAGGGGTAAATGGTGCTAGCTGCTTTAAAATAAAGGTGTTGGCAAACCCCTATTCTTTACAAAATCTTCTTCTTCCTAGTGTTTTCCCGGCTTATTCCATGGGTCAGGGAGCCTGGGGTCCGCATTGGCAACTAACCCCATGATTTGGTGTTGGCGCTAGTTTTACGAAAGCGACTGCCATCTGACCTTCCAACTCATGGGGTAAACTAGGCCTTATTGGGATTAGTTCGGTTTCATCACGATGTTTTCCTTCACCGAAAAGCGATGGTAAATATCAAATGATATTTCGTACACAAGTTCCAAAAACTCTTAGTCTACGAGCCAGCGGGTCACCAACAGTATTTACACTCTAGGGTTGAAATGGAAAACGGGCTTGCACCTATGTACAAGTAGGTACAGGAGGTACCCGTACGATACGGTACGATATCCGCGGTATGCCTACAACTCAATTTTTTCATTAGTAACTAGGTATGTAAAAATAGTCAAAATATTTACTTACATAAAATAATTCGATTTATTCCTGAATTCAGTAGTGAAGAGCAGTCATTCTACCCATATAACTAATTTTAATTGCACTTTCGTGACTACATATATATATATTTATATATATACTTACTCTAAAAAATATAAATAGACAAAATTATACTTATTTATACTGTTTATCTAAGCTTTAATTTAATTTATTAACAATAATTATTAACATCTTGAAATATAAAATACATAACATATAATTTCTCGTACCTAATAAAGTCACTCCTGCACCTAAATCTCTTGGTAACTAACCAACCAACCTAAATAGCTTATTTATTCACCACGTAACCGACTATGTGTCATCAGGATTACAGTGAGTCACTCATACAATAAGTAGTTTACATCCGAATAAAGTATATGGATGGACATGTACAGTCACGTCTCCAAATATGTACCTTACCTATACACTTCAGAACTTATCATAGGCGTAGAAAGCTCAAAATTGAATACAGGTAAGTAGGTACATTATACGTATTTTGCCCCACCGACCGTACGTATTTTGCCCCACTCGAATTATCAAGATCAACTAGACTAGGGTTGTCCATACATACAAACATACTTACATACAAACGACGGAGTGTCCTAGTAGATAGGTAGAACTCACTCGCTTCGCTAGCTCGTTCGATTAGTTACCTGGGTTAACTGAAGTGTTTGTTAGGTACTCTACTTCCTTACAAACGACGGAGTATCGATTTATTTTATTGATTATGATAATTGTATTATTTCCTTAAATACTTATCGATGCTTGTTTACATGACTGTTGCGTGTGACTGTGCGCGAAAACTCGGTTTTTAACCGAATTCGTTGAGTTTTTCATACAAAATCGGTTAACCGTTTCCGTATTCCTTAGTTAGCAGGTATTTATGGTATGGCAAAAACCGGACTTATAACGGGACACCAGAGTAAATTTTTTAATACTTTTGCTGTGAAGTCGAATCTTGAACAATTTTAAACTTATTTGCCGTTATTTTTAGACTAAAGTCCTTAATTTTCCTATCCGCAGGGTCAAAAATGAGGATCATCTTCCTGCTTTCTATACTTGCCTCTTCAATCATCGCGAAAACCTCAAAATGCCACAGCTGTTTCATGGGAGTGTGTTACCAAAGGACAAAAATCTTCGGCGGCACAGAAACGACATCTACCGGGGAAAAAAATACTTACCAAATAACTGGGCAACTAGCTGTCGATACAGCTAAAGACAGAAACATTCTATATTTCCACTATGTTAAGAATAATATAGACAACACAGGAGCATATGATCTAAACAATGATATAGCCCATACCATTGCTAACATTTCTTTTTCATTTGCCCGCGCTGCGGCTCCGAACGGCGACGTGTATATGTCTGGCCCTAAAGGCATTTACAAATATAGCGCAGCTACAAATACAACTGTGTTACATGCCCTTAAAGACTCCACGATCTGGCACATGCAATATAAAGATAAGCTGTATTACAATATACATTCAGAAACAGGTTTAAATGTTTTGGAGAAAAAAGGGTCACCAATTGACAAATTGAAGTCGTATAAGATAGAAGATTTCGTAGTAGACAAATATGGCGATATATATTTCTTGGCGAATACAACGATATATCGCTTGAAGCATGATTCTAAAGTAGTTGAAGATCTTGTGGACCAAATATATCTCTTAACGACGAACCGAAATGGAAACGTATATTTCGCACACACGGCGACTTCAGGCATTTATAAAATAGACTATTCCATCGATAGAATAGTAAGTGTTGGCGCGTTTGGTGGTCCGCCTTTGAAATTTGTGTTCGATAATTTAAATAACGTTGTATATTTGGACGAAGATCAGACGTTGTATGTCTTGAGACCAACTTATAGGGGGTGTAAAGTGTCGTCAAATGTGACGGGTAAGAGGAAAATGTTGAGTGTTCGAGCTAATGAAGTATGAGTGCCATGACAACCTGCAGGGTTAGCATGGTTGCCATTTTATCGCTTATCACGCTATGCGTCACTTACGCACATACACTTGTTAGAACGTGACAGCAACGTCGGTAAGCGATACAAACCCGACCATCATAGACTAGCTGGACTTGTAATTTATAGTTCGGCAAACGTTCTTGTCACAAAATATTATTTCATTGTATTAAAATAAAACGTAAATAGGTAATTAATTATTATAGTAATTTATAAAAATAAATATTTAAGTATAATTTAGCTGGGTTTTAATCGCACCTTTGTCCTTCCTATTAAATGATAGATGTTGGACATATTTTTGTCTCATATTAAACACTAAGAATTTTTATTAACTGAAATAGCTACTCTTTAAAACGGGTTTTTTTTCTTTATACGACATGAGATTGTGCGCTTGGTATGTCTTATGTAAGAGCTAACACAGCTGCAGCCAATTTTGTAAACACCTGGACTGGAAAACTGTCTTTAGGCAATCGTAAATATTATGAGTTTTATATAGGGAGTAAAGAGTTTTCACCGGGAACTTTCTTTAAATAAGCGAACCTGTAAGAGGGTAGTTTGCAATGGCATGTGGGTAAACCACAACGAAGAACTACTAAGTTACTCCGTGAACACGGCGCTTGCAAAAGTACCGAAATATCGGGTGCTCATTAAAACAAACTTACATGGTGAATGTCCCTTTTTAAATGTAAATGCCCAGGCACTCGGTTCTTTCGTTACTACGACTACTCTACTTAAGAATGTCCTCTTGTAGCATACCCAATTAATTTTATAGGCGGAAACGTACAAATATATATATGAATAATAAATACATTTACGCTCATCTCTTTGTTATCACTGACCCGCGGTCATGAGATAAAGTATTATAACATAATAAACAAACAGTCAGTCGGGAGTTGAGTAGAACACAGAACGGACTAGGCGAGCAAGTAAGTACATCAGCTACATCATTTTATACTCATAGGTACACATTTATTCATAATTTATTTAGTTCAATATATTTTTTTAAATTATTAATTCTGTAGGTAACCTCCTGTAGTGTTTTCTTCAAATCAACACAAATTATAATATTGTATTAAGAGTCCGATATACTTTTTAAAGTCAAAATCGTTAATAATGAACTAACGCATATAAATAAATTGCAATTGCAAAGATAGTATGAAGTATTGTTATAGTACAGTACAGTATCAAATGTGACGGGTAAGAGGAAAATGTTGAGTGTCTCATGCAAAATCGTAAAGAAAGTATACCGGACTCTTAATATAATTCATGCTAGTCGCAGCAACCAGTACCTATTTGTAGCTAGACAATGTAACTCGAGTTTTATTAGTATGAAAAAAACAGTGTTTCGGGCTGCTAACAGAGATTTTCATACTAAAAAACCGATTTTTACCATTCGCAGATTCAAACATGCGGATCATCTTGCTGCTTTCAATACTTACATCTTTCATAATTGCGGAAACCTCTAAATGCCACAGCTGTTTAATGGGGGTGTGCTATCACAGGAGAAAAATCTTCGGAGGCACCGAAACCACATCTACCGGAAAAAAATATACATACCAAATAACGGGACAGCTAGCTGTCGATACAGCTAAAGACAGAAACATTCTATATTTCCACTATGTTAAGAATAATATAGACTACACAGGAGCATATGATCTAAACAATGATATAGCCCATACCATTGCTAACATTTCTTTTTCATTTGCCCACGCTGTGGCTCCGAACGGCGACGTATATATGTCTGGCCCTAAAGGCATTTACAAATATAGCGCAGCTGCAAATACAACTGTGTTACATGCCCTTAAAGACTCCACGATCTGGCATATGCAATACAAAGATAAGCTGTATTACAATATACATTCAGAAACAGGTTTGAACGTTTTGGAGAAAAAAGGGTCACCAATTGACAAATTGAAGTCATATAAGATAGAAGATTTCGTAGTAGATAAATATGGTGATATATATTTCTTGGCGAATACAACGATATATCGTTTGAAGCATGATTCAAAAGAAGTTCAAGAATTTGTGGACCAAATATATCTTTTAACGACAGATAGAAATGAGAACGTATATTTCGCACACACGGCGACATCGGGCATCTATAAAATAGATTATGCCAAAGATAGAATAGTGCGTGTTGGCGCGTTTGGTGGTAATGGTGGTACGCCTTTGAAATTTGTGTTTGACAATATAAATAACGTTGTATATCTGGACGAAGATCAGGCGTTGTATATCTTGAAGCCGACTTATGGAGAATGTAAAGTGGATTTGCAGGTGAAGGGGATCCTTTTGCCCATCGAAGAATACTGAGTGTTGATCCTACAGAAGTATGGTTATCGTCCTAGCAACTTGTGTTTCTATTTAAGTATATATGTACTTTATCAAGGATACTGGTCACTGGAGAATTGACAACGATTCATGTTGCATTTTTAGCATTGTGATATCACATCAAAGTATTCTTTCTTCTTTTACTTGCACTGAGTACATTGATTCGTCACACTACCTATCAAGAGTATCAAACTTATTTTTCTGAAAATGTTAAGAAGTTATGTTTTAATTTGACGCTGTTACATTTGTAACTCAAGATATAGAATACATCAAACAATTGTTTTCCTGTACTTGTGCTACAAGGCCTTTCTTTTTGCCAAATTTCTTGATTCTAGTTCAACGGGAAGTACCCTATACATTTTGACTCCCATTGCAAATGTATTGGGAATGCGACATAAACGACCGTATCTTTTGATTGCGTTAACATAGAGGTTTGATTTTTTTCACAGCTTCAGGGAACTGCAGACCTGTATATAAGGTGTTAACAAATTAGTCACGGATATTTTAAGAGATAATACATTGCATTAAAACAATTAACTTTAAAGTATAATCAATGAAAAAAAAAGAAAAAAGAAAGAAAAAAATGAACCTTTGTATATAATTTTTTTGTTTAATAATAATTCCGTCTTAAAAGTAATCACCATGTGCAAATTTAACTGACAAAAGTTTAGCATGACGTTGACAATCGAGTATTTGATTTGACGTTAAGTGGTCAGTTAGGTTTTAGGTAAAAGAGGTACTAAAATATGTTCAATGAGTACTCATTTAATAATCACACTAACAGGGTGTTTTAACGTTGCAAATTTGTTTCCTAGTTTTCTCCAAAAAAACATAACAAAACTTATGATGTTTCATACCTAAATGTACTCCGAGAACCGAGTACTATCAGCGGTAAAAATATCCGTGACTAAATTGTTAGCACCTTATATGTGGTATAAATTCCAACTTGCTACCAGTACGCGTTCCCGAGATAAAGAGTCTTGGTAGACAGACGGACGGACAACAAAGTGATCCTGGGGTTCCGTTTTTTCCTTTTGAGGCACGGAACCCTAAAAAGTAGACGAATTAAAACAAACTTAAGTACCTTAGGTAATATTAATTTATTCAAACAAAATAGGTCAAGATTATAATATTCTATTTTATCTATTTTAAGGTTATATAATTTTAACATATGTAATTTAATTCGTGAAACAAAATATGAGGAACACAGCCTCTGTATCATTACGAGTAGCTATGTGCGTAATTCTTAATGGTGGAATCGAAACGACGGCCGGTCACACCATGAATAATGTAAACTTTTAAGCGGGACATATCATATGAAGGTTTTAACACCTTAATGACGAATTGTTAAATATTTTGAAAATATGAATGTCAAAAATGTTATGTTTGAAAAGTTTTCATTCATAAAAGTCGTAATGGCAGTGTATGTAACTGTAGATAATTAGGCATTAAAACACTCGTGTGATGTTATTAAGAAATGCCTTACATTATATACAGTCACATAAACTACTATTATGTTATAATTGTTTCCTTTAGTCGATCACATTACGTCGTCCTCCAAACATGCTAGTTAATTAGTTAGTGTGTTAATAAAATTAATAGTTATCATGATTAATGCCTTATTTTTGTTTTTAGATTTTCATACAAAATTACGGTTTTGACGGCCTCCCTAGCCTAAATGGTAGTGACCCTGCCTACGAAGCTGGAGGTCCCGGATTCGAATCCTGGTAAGGGCTTTTATTAGACATAGACATAGACAGAAAAGTTTTATTCAACACCAAAGAAAAAAAAAAGAAAAATGTACAAAATTGAAATAATGTTACAAACTAAAAGTATAACTTAAAACTACCTGGCTTAATAGCAAAGAATACATTTTGAAACAGGATCCCACCTCAGCATAAAGTTGCAGTGCATTTACTGCAACGCTGGTATTCGTGTGTTTATCACGAATATTTGTTGCTTAGAACCCATAGTAGCTACAAGCTTGCTTGCTTGCTTAGTTTAGAGCTATGTTGTGTCTGTGTGAGATCGTCCCCAAATATTGATTAACGACTAGCGACCCGCCCCGGCTTCCCACGGGTTAATATTATACATATAAACCTTCCCCTTGAATCACTCTATCTATTAAAAAACCTCATCAAAATCCGTTGCGTAGTTTTAATGATTTAAGCATACATACATACATACAGATAGCGGGAAGCGACTTTGTTTTATACTACGAGTATGTAGTGATTTAAATGAAAAAATATTCAAAATCCTAACAAAAACGCACATATTTTTGCATTCGCGAAAATTAATTAATACGGTTTGTTATATTCGTCAATAATAAATATAATAATATAAAAAAGTTACCTAAATATACTAAAAACGTGCAATAACTTTAGTATGAAGATGCTTGTGGAAATCGAATAAAACACCATAGATTATTTCATATAAAATCTTATGCCCTTTATTAGACATATTTCTGCCTTTCTCTTAAATCCAAATTAGAATTTTAATCAATAACAATACATATTATAAATTGAAAGAGATGACAGAAAAAGTGACCAAGGACTCACTCAAGGACTGATTCTTTCAATTTATAATTTATATATAGTAGTGTGCCTACTTAAAAACATGAATCAAAACATTTATCATAAATAATAAAAGATTTAATTCATGCTTTACAATTAAACAATACATAGCTAAGCTAATTTTGCAAAATATTAATAATAAAACATATTTATGGAATGAAAGCAGTTCAGTCTTTATAATTTCAAATTTAATTTTATCTTAGGCTTTGGTTAATCGGGTGTAATATTTTATCTTTGGCGTCAATCAAAGCAATCTGTTTTATCATAAGTATACTTATAGTATTATAAGTATACTTATAGTATTATAAGTATACTTATAGTATTATAAGTATACTTATAGTATTATAAGTATATTTAGCTCAAGCGATATTACTTAAAGTATTTTTTTCAGAAAGACGTTGCTAAAACTATGAGTTCCTATAATTGGTTCTTTAATTGTTTCCATGATTATAGTTGTTGGTTATTCAGATAAAATAAAAAATAAATAGAGATACAAAAATTAAAGAGTTTTCAATACGATATTTCGATAGCTCAATTAGACAAACTAATCCCGAACTAACATAATTTAACGAAGCAAACTATTTTCTAAATTTAGTTCACAGTTATGATTTGATTAACAATATTATTTATTTATTGATATACTTTCACATGTGTAACATTATCAAACATTTTATAAACCAACACCTTAGTACATAGCACCATTAAAAAACTACCAAAATCGTAAATATAAGAGATTAACATTCAACATTTTACTGATTTGGCGCGATTTAATTATTTATTCATAACTTTCATAAAGTGCGACATTTTAGAAAACCAAGTTTTAGTAGTTACAGATGTTGTGCATAATATTTCGCCGTCGTATTTTCTCGGAAACGGTCGAATTTCGTCGCTATACTTACTCATATGTACAGCAATCATTTGATGGAAATGTCACCTTTCTGTCACTAGGAATACAGGTGTGTTCTCTATCAAATGAGATTTGAAGATACGAGGTTGAGTAAGTATAGCGACGATTTGTCATGCTCATGCTACCTCGGTACTTTTAGTACTGACACTGACTGAAATAGCATGACAAATACGAGAGTTTCCGACAAAATACGAGGACCAAACATTATGCACTACATCTGTAGATATAGTCTGACAAGCGAGCGAGCGCAGTAACAGTAGGACAAAATAACTATATCCATCCCTTTTTCCAGGGTGGTAATACTAGCGTAAGAAAAAGACAGTATGATGCTCTCTATCCTACTGTTACTGCGCTCGCTGGGTTTTTAGACTATATGTGATGTGACATCACATATCCAATCAGCTTTGGGCACAGTGAGAGATAAAATTGAATTGATCTCGCGCTTGACACGTGGCCCAGCTCAGCCCAGCAGTGGGACTATATAGCCTAGATTTATTCAGCAACACAAAGCCTCATCAAAATATAAATATCATAGCCTAACTGAATTACGTGCATTTTGACCTTTTTATGCAAAAGAAAATAACATTAGAACATTACCCTCTTTTGTATTGTGCAAAAATGTACTAATACTTAACATAAAAATTAAAATTTCGTATTGCAGTCTAACTACTGATTTGACGTTTCTATACATCGATAAACAATGGACATATTATATTACAATGAAAATTGTGCGCTCTGATAATGTTTATACGTCATTCTTCAACAAATTTTGTTTGCCAAAAGATGACAGAATTAATGACAGAATGACATTGGCAAAAACATCACACTTGTATCATTTTATAATTAACATAACTGCTAATTTAAAACTATAGCAGAATATTTTTGGTTCTAATTTGCATTTATATATAAAATAGCTTCTTTTTAAATTTATTTGGTACTAACCAAGTCAGTAATGTGCAGAATTAGCTCTCAGCTTACATCGACGTTCCGCCCATATGGAGTTAAACTTCTGCCGCCAATTAGGGTTTGGCTTCTGTCTGAAAAATAGAAAGTTTTTATGTGGTAATTAGGGAGTCTAGCTACTGTATCACGTTTCTTATTTTCTACGAGGTCTATACGAAAATATGTCTTGCGAGTTTTAAAAAAATAAACTCTAAATGTGCGATTATAAATGACGAGCAACAAAAAAACCAATTTGTTGGCTTATATCTGCTCAGAATAGGAGTAGGAGCACGCAAAAAATGAAAAGGCGATAGTAGGCGGGCGCCTCAAAATAAACCGCGTAATCAGATACGCGTAGATAGGCGTAGGCTAGACGACCAAAAAAATCTATTTAGTCTGTCTTTTACATGATTAAAAAATATTGTACACGTATGTTTTCTTTTGTTCGTCAAATCGAAAATGACGAAAATACAGTGCGTTCAAGTTTCGCGTAACGTCACTATTAGGTACAATTCTTACCTAGTAGTGACGTCACCAGCCCCCGCCCCGGAACTTTGATGCTCTTTATCTTCGTCAATATGGTGACGTCGGCGAGCACGGCCCGACGCTGCGATCGATCAACCAGCACGATATCAGGCTTATTGGCTACAATAGCCCTGTCCGTGATGATAGATCGATCCCAATAGAGCGTGGCACGACCATTTTCGAGAACTGGCGCAGGTGCGTACTTGTAGTACGGCACTTCGTGGTCCACAAGATCGTATTTAAGAGCAAGTTGCTGGTGAATAATCCTGGCTACGAGATTATGTCTGTGCAAGTACTCGCCGTTAGCAAGATGAGAACAACCGGAAAAAATACGTGTCTAATCATTTTGGATAATCTAACTGACGGACTAATTAGAATAATAGTTTTTCAACCTGGTCGTCATCCCTATTGCTCATCACTACATAGTATAAAACAAAGTCGCTTTCTCTGTCCCTATATCCCTAGGTACGCTTAAATCTTTAAAACTACACAACGGATTTTGATGCGGTTTTTTAAATAGATAGAGTGATTCAAGAGGAAGGTTTATATGTATGATAATAACCCGTGCGAAGCCGGGGCGGGTCGCTATTACAACTAAACTACAATTTTTGTAGATAAAGGCTTTTACCTGATTTAAGAACTTTAATTAAAAAATATATATTAAATTAATTTAACTTTAACATTTATTTTATTTTTATGTGTTTTTGTTGTTATTGGAATAAATAATTTATTTTTGCGAAGAACTAGTTATTTACTCACCTATTTCACTAAGAATTATTTTAATAATCCCAACGGTTTCGATGTTCTAACCAAAAACATGTAAAAAAAGGGGTTATGTTCGAAACATAAAAGTAACGAGGCTTTTGTTACTTATCGTGTTTTCACGTTTAACAGTTTGAAGGACATATGTTGAAGGTTTTTTTATATGAGAATCAGGCAAGTAGTTGTCATCAATATTGAGATCTAGACGTCTGAATGTTAACAACTTCGAACATGTTAGTCGCTTAATTTCAAACTCGGGTAAATCCATCTGTCAGATTATGCGATTTTGGTGTTAAGAAAAGGTAAAAAGGTAAATATTTGCTGAGAGGGTCGAAAGGATTTACCGGAGTTTCAACACATGTGGCCTCTTAATTAGGTTTGTATGACGTTTATGAATATTGCCATTATTTTATACACATTTTATACGTACCGGGCAGGCGTTCTCTTCAGGCTTCTTGTTCGTCATGGTCTCCGGATTATATTCATGCTCCAATCCGAACGCCTGAAATTTTTATTAACATTAAATATATTTGATATACAGGTTGATTTTTGGGTCCGTCACAGAATAAATAATAGTACAAGTACAGAAGACCCTCTGTTTTGATGTTCACGAATGCCGCCTTTTTACGTGCCTATTAATTATTATTAGCACGGACCGCACGCGAGCCGCGCTGTCATTGAGTTCTATTGCCCGGCGCGAAGGTCGATATTACTCCGCACCTCGCCGAAGATAGGGGTTGTCATTTTTTTGAACGACGTCGGTGGCAAACAAGCATACGGTCCGCCTCGGCGACAATAAGATATTTCAATGTACATATCACCTACGCATCTTGTACCTACCCTTGATCCAATAATACACACACACAGAATACGCGAATTATAAATATTAAATAGCACGCGTGGTATATCTACTTGCATAAATTATTACACTTAACAGCTACTTAGGTAAATAACACCGAAAACATAACAGGCGTGTGACCGCAAACCGTAACGAAGATCGTAAAGTCTATCTCCATCTCTGTCACACTTACTAGTCGAGTGACAGAGACGGAGATAGACTTTACGATCTTCGTTACGGCACAGAATACATATTAGTACAAGTACAAAAATCCCTCTCCAACAACTCGTTTAAAGAAATAACGACTCATGTTACGATAATACTAAGTTAAAATTCCGACCGCGCAACGCTGGATGCCTACAATTATATTCACGTAAAGTGCGCTCTCTTTCTATCGCGTAACTCGTTCCTTTTATGATGATATTATTATTATCCCCTTTATTCATTTTAATTCCTAAGTTAGGTTTTTACAATATGCCTATAAAAGTAAAATATAAAACAACATACAAAAAAAAAAACATAAACACATTATAAAAAACCTAACCTAGAGTGCCGCCGGCAACGGAGCAGGGTTCAGGTTGCCGGTGGTTAGGGCCGCAGAGAGAGGAACCGCCGGACTATACGCGCCGTGTTATTATTATTATTATTATTGTTGTTTTGGGCTAGTGAAGATGCCGCATCGACCAGTTGTGATCTATTGTGGCAGCCCTTTATAATTCATTACTGATTCCCGTTGAGTCCAGAAAGTTCCAAATTCTTTGGGCTGTAATGTTGTGTATCTCACAGGGTTGCAGTTCGTGCCTACCGAGGTGGATACTTCTTTTGTGCATTAGTGGTCCGCAGGAGCAGAGGATGTGCATTGCAGTTTCCTCTGTTTCCTGGCAGAACCTGCATGCTGCGTCTTGTTTCTTACCCATTAGAAACATGTGCTTGTTCAACTTGCAGTGCCCAGTCAGAATTCTGACCACCGCACAGGCTTTGTACCTCTTGAGCCCTAAGAGCTCTTTAGTGTTTTTGTTGTTGAACCCTAATATTAGAGCTTTCGAGTGTGTGTTTCCTTTTACGGATTTCCACTCTGCGATTGCCCTCATCTTTTCAAGATTGTTTAGCAGAGAGTATGCCTCTCGTTTTGTAACTCCGCAAAACGGTTCCGGGCCAACGAGGGGCGTGTCCGCGCCCTTTCTGGCAAGTTCGTCCGCTGCTTCGTTTCCAGCAATGTTGGAGTGTCCTGGTACCCATCTAAGTGTAACTTTGTTGGTGTTAGCCAGGGCGTTTAGATTATTTTTGCAGTTCTGGACTAGTCTAGAGTTAACCTCTAGGGACTCTAGTGCTAGCAGGGCAGCTTGACTGTCCGAGTTAATGTAGATGTGTTGGTTTCTTAGGTTTCTGTCCAGATTGATTTCCGCGCATATGTTAATAGCAAGGACTTCTGCCTGGAAGATTGAGGCCAGTTTGCCCATGCTGACGCTGGCTCTGTGCTTAGGCCTCTCACCATAGATACCACATCCTACTTTTCCAACTGTCTTGGAACCATCCGTGTACCAAATGTGGCTTCCCTTTTCGACAAACATTTGGTCGTTGGCCCATTTGTGTCTTTGGGGTATATCCACATTGTACAGTCTGGTAAACTGACATTCCGTATGCATGTCATCTGAAGGCATGCTGAGGGTTTTGTTCTCGAAAACCCAAGCCCTGAGTTTGGTTAGCGCTTGGGAGCGCCATTTGGGCTTGTTTAGCGTGCTTATTCTGTAGATACACTGCTTGGCCTCCTTTTGCACTTGCAGGTGGAGTGGTGTGATGTTGAGCAGTGCGTCTAGGGCTGCCCCAGGTGTTGAGGAAAAGGCCCCTGTTGCTGTCAAGCAAGCCGTGCGTTGCAGGCTGTTCAGGGTATTTATAGTTGTCTTTTGGTTGGCTTTACTACACCAGACTGCGGAGGCGTAAGTAATAATGGGCCGCACTACTGCTGTGTAAAGCCACATAGCAATATTGGGTCTTAATCCCCACCTTGCTCCTGCCATTCGACAACATGACCATAAGGCCATTTTAGCTTTTTGTGTGATGTTTTTTAAGTGAGGATTCCATGTAAGCTTTTGGTCAAAAATGACCCCTAGATACTTGACCTCACTCGAAAGTGTTATTTCATGTCCATTAAGTTGTAGTTTTCCGAGTTTTTCCAGATTTCTCTTCTTTGTGAACGGCACTACAACCGTTTTGCTCGGATTTATAGACAAGTCATTTTCTTTACACCATTTAAGTATGGTGTTAAGAGCTCCTTGCATCAAGTTTGAGATTGTATGGAGGCAGGGTCCTTTGATTATAACTACAAGGTCATCGGCATAACCCTGCGTATCATAATCTTTGTCCCACATGATTGCAAGTAGTTTATCCACTGCAAGTGTCCATAGTAGTGGGGATAGGACGCCTCCTTGTGGACAACCTTTCGTGGTGTAAAATTCGTGCTCTGTTGCATTGAGGGTTAGAGTAGCCACTCTGTTAGAGAGCATGCTCTGGACCCATCTGGTGGTGGTTTCATCAACACCCTTTGATTTCATTCCATTAAGGATTGTTTCTGTGGGTGTGTTATCGAAAGCACCTTCGACATCAAGGAAAGCACATAGAGCGGTCTGCTTATCCTCTAGGGTTTTTTGCACCTTGTCGACCAGGTCAAGTAGGGCAGTTTCTGTAGATTTCCCCTTTTGGTAAGCATGTTGATTTTGGCTTAGTGGTCTTGCCACCAAGTAGTGCGCTCTGATGTGCTGATCAATGATTCTTTCCATTGTTTTTAGAAGGAAAGAGGTTAGACTTATTGGTCTGAAGGATTTAGGCTGCGAGTAGTCCTTTTTTCCTGCCTTTGGTATGAAGCGTACCTTGACCCGAGTCCATTTTTCTGGTATATTACCTAGTGCAAAGCTCGCTCGAAATATTCTTACCAGGTGCGGGAGTAGGAGGTCCTGACCTTGCTGTAGGAGAGCAGGAAACACTCCATCTTCTCCGGCCGATTTAAAGGGTTTGAACTTACTCAAGGCCCATTTAATTTTGTTTGGTCTAAAGATGTTAGTTGCCAAATTCCAGTCGATGTTGTGTGCCCTGTGGGTTTGATTATTCCTTTGGGCGCACATTAGTTTATTACTGGTGGTGTACGAACCTGGGAAGTGGGTCACCCTAAGTAGGTCTAGGGTTTCCGCTTCTGTGTTAGTAAAAGTGCCATCTGGTCTCTTGAGGAGACCGAGGTAGTTGGTTGGTGTCTTAGAGAGTATTTTGTGAATTCTCGCCCCTTTGTGTGTGTGGGCGATTTCGTCACAGAATCTTCTCCAAGACCGCCTCTTGGCTTTCCTGATCTGCTTATTATATTCAGTCAGAGCTCTACCGTACCGTTCCCACTCATTCGGCGTGGTAGAGTGATTGAATATGCGGCGTGTGGTTTTGCGGAGTTTTTCCAGCTTTTTGTTCCACCACGTCGTCGTGTTAGTAAGCTTAGTTACCTTCAACGGGCAGCTTTGTTTATAGGCATTGACCATGCCTTCTGAGATAAGGTCGACTGCCAGGTTGAGAGAGTCTGGTGTTTTTACCTGTTTATGTATTACCTTTAGACGGGTTTCTAGGTCAGTCCTGTAGGCTTCCCATGACGTGTCTTTTGGATTTCTCCGCGTGGCTATGTCCCTAACTAGAGAGTTTTCAACACCAAATATTATATGCCTGTGGTCCGACATTGAATTTTCGCAACTGACATGCCAGTTAGAGAGGCATTTGGCTACCTTTTCAGTTGCGAATGTTATATCAAGTACTTCTTGTCTCGCCCTAGTTACGAAGGTCGGCGTATTGCCCCTATTTAACAGTTGCAGACAATTAGTAAAGATAAAATCAGAGAGTAACTCACCTCTTTTGTTAATTCCAGTGCTCCCCCAAATGGTGTGGTGGGCATTGGCGTCGCAGCCCACGATGAGTTCTGCCTTTTGTGCTTGAGCGTACTCTACAACCTTAGACAGTTCTTCTGTGGGATCTTGTTTATCTCCAGGCAAATAGGCGGAGCAAATCAGTACCTTCCGTGCTCCACTACCCTTGAGATCGACATAGGCAGCTACAGTGTCATCGCTGCTGATTTCTGTAACAGGTAAGAAGTTAATACGTCTGTTAAACACGATGCAGGCTCTTGGTTTAGAACCTTTTTCATGTATTAGTACCTTTCCTGCCCTGTTAAGACCGGCTACCATGGAGTTGCTGTTTATCCATGGTTCTTGTATGAGGGCGATGTCCAGGCTGTTTTCGCCAAAAAGTTTTTCCACGACCGCAGTGGCCGCGATGGCGTGGTGGAGGTTGGCCTGTAGGAACGTCGCCCCCTTGGTGATTTTTTGTTTGCTTTTACTGGCCGCGCCGTTGGGCATCACCTTGCCCTTGCTGGCGGCCTCTGGACCCCCTACCCCTGAGGCGGTGTTTGCCCCTGTGGTCTCCCCTGCTGGAGAGAAACCGCTGCTGCCCTGAGGAAAGTCCGGACGGTCCAGGTTTGGGATTCGGGGAGGACGGCACAGCTCGTTTTGGGCCCGGAGGCCCCTTTCGGGCTGGCGTTTGGGACTGGGTGGTGGTTGGGGCAGAGGATGTTGGTTGCGGTGGAGGGATTTGGGGTGCAGCTGTTCCAGACTCTTGGGTTTTTGGGTGACCCTTTAGCCGGAACAGGACTTCGCGGAACCCGAGGTTCACCTTGAGTCCCATTTTCTTCAGGTTCTCCACAGATGCGTCGTCTAGGGATAGGGTCACTAGTACCCCACCTTTCTCGACCTTTGTGTGGAGAACCTTCCAGAACTCTGTGTGAAGCCCCTGGTTCTGCGCGTAAACCAGCGATAGTGACTGCTGCACCATGGAGTCATCTATCTCTGGGATGAACACCATCCCTATATTTGGCTTGGGAAGCTCATTTTCCGGTATAACCGCGAGTTTGGCTTCCGGCCAAGGCTTTAGGGTTGGTGTTACCGCTTCAAGCCAGGCTTTAGAGCGTTGGTCGCTGCAGGTGATCAGCAGCCAGCCTGGCTTGAAGGAGTAGCCCTTGAATTTCGGTCCCTCGTCCATCCTCATTGTCGCGATCTTCTGCAGGATGTTTTTGCAGAGGGACTCCAGCTGAGCTACTGACATCGGGCTGGAGTTCCTGATCCCGACACGAGTCTGGGCGAGAACCGAGCTGTAGGGCTGTGTAGGTTGGGGTTGAGCCGGGGGAGTCTCACTCACCCTTGGGTTTTTGGGTGTGTTACCCTTTGGTGATACCTCTTCCGAGCGGGGCCGTTTTGTCGGCTTTTGCTCGGGTTTGGATTGCGAGGCCCCGAACTTGTACCCCATCTTTTTGAGCTCTGCAAAGCTCTTAGTGGCTAGTTGCAGCGCCTCTTCAGGTGCCACTCCCTGTCCTTTAAGAGCTTTGTAGCGCCCCCTTACAGACCCCGCCAATTTCTTGGCGGGCATCCGAGTGTTAGGTTGGGAAACCTCCGTTTGACTGGTTGGGCGGCTAGCGCACCTTTCGGCCGGGTCGGAGTTCTCCACAACCTCCATGTCTTGCTCTGATGTGTGGGCAGAATTATCCGCACCTTCCATCAAGGGCATTAGTTCCTGGTAAAGGTCATCCAGGGTACCTTCTGTTTTTTTTAAATTAACTTCCATGTAAGTCCCACGAGAAGCTAGGGAAAAAGTGGTCCATTCCGGCGGAGCCCCGCTTGCCGGAATAAGGCAAAATACACCCTCGAGGTTGCCCGGTATCGAGGGGTTTATGATGATATCAATGTTGTCTTCTTTTAATATAATCTTAATACTTAGTTACTACCTTTTTATATTGCTCTACTTTAGCTCGAATAAACCTAAGATATGTCTAAGTGGTATGTAGGTTTAATTCTAATAAATTTGCGTGCAACTAGTTAGGCATAGGTACATACTTAGATAGGTACCTTAATTGAAACAGGCCTGATGAACCTACCCAAAGGCCTTGAATAATTCCGCCCTTTAGTTATTTTAATATAAATAAAATTCTGTGACGGCGGTCGAATCAGTACGTAGGTATGCGACGAACAACTCTCGCGCGTGCGTCACCGCTCGCCCGTGAGTCCCTACTGATTTGGCCCCTAGCAAGCAGGGCTCGGAACCGGTTTAAAAAATAGCGGTTTATACCGGTTTATTTCGGTTTTACTCCGAACTTTCTCCAAGAACGCAAACGTTTTAAGAACATAATAAAAACCTGGATTTAACCGGTTTATCCGAAAAGCAACTTGACGGTCTAAACGCGACGTTGCCAGATTTCGTGTTCAAGTCGCAAGACGTACGAACGGATGGTTCCTTTAACAATTTTAGTTTTATGATTTTGCATACATGTATTTAGAGACGGGTCAAAAAATATAGGCAAACCAGTGAGCTGGTATTTATAGGTGACAGCCAACAGTGTCAATAATTTATTTAAAAGAAATCAAAATATAAGTTCATACAGGGTGTATTTTCTTTTCGGGCCAATGGGGTCAACTAACAGATCCCGAAATGTTACACGAAAATGATCTTCAGACCTTTCCTCGATTTTAAATTAATGTTAGTGGCATTTACAGAAGAAAAACATATATACAGGTTACGAGAAAAAGGTAATTTGTTACAAACATTTATTTGTGCTTATTTATTCAATTCCTATCCAGAATAAAAAGTTTGTATGAGACATGGAACCAAAAAAAAAACTTTTTTTCTAAATGCATTTTCATATTTTCCTATTAGTCCTAACAACAGGCAGGATGCCGTTCAAATGTAATACAAACATAATTATCAGTCCCATACGGATGAAATTCATAATAAGAAAATTATCTTTTTTTACATTTTGGTTTAAGTATAGATGAAATAAAACACATTCTTTTTAGTCCAAATTTGGCACTTTCACACCCTACATTACGTGATGACGCACCAACTAAAATTAAAATTTTAGCACCATCTTGTATAAATTTTTCATTGATAATAATATTATAAGAATATAATAATAATAGATGGTAGATGTGGAAAGCTAAGTGGCGAGTTGGCTATGTGTCAGTGACACCTCTTTACCTTCATCCCTGATACTCGTACCGGTGTTGCCCCCTTGAGCCATCCTAGATGTCACCTTTTGTGGGAGCCCCTCTTATGTGGGCGAGTCACCGTCTGCCGTAAATCAAATTGCTTACCTTTTTCTTAGACAGACGCCCGATTTTATTTTCCATAACCCAGTATTTAGTGCCCCACTTTCACCTAATAGTCCAGTATATTTTGGACTCCATTAAATCTCAATAGTACATACACCCTGGCGGGTGCTGCCTCTGCGTGCGTCCCATGGTTCGGGCAAGTGCAACATCCGCTCGGTGTACCCCTTACATTTCATTACATTGTCCCCTTTCGACATGATCTTGCGTGTTGGTTTTAGCTCCGCGTAAGCCTCCCAAATGTCCGGAACACCATTGTTCCGTGATGGGAAAGACATGCCTAACATAAGTCTTTATTTTCCAAATAATACATTTTACAAAATTACTTATTTCTGTTTTTTTTGCTACCCGTTATTGAGTAAAGGCCTACTCCATCGTGCTCCATAAACACCTATCAGCCGCCATTCTTGTCCAGGTAGAGCCTGCATACAGCACAATGTCTTAATTCCACTTTCGTTGAGGACGGCCCTGCGGCCGTTTCTCTACGCGTCGCCACTAGTGGAGTACGCTTTCGCTCCATCTGCTCGAGTAACATCATCAAATCATCATTGATAGTATGTAAATTAAAATATGCGATAGATTCTCTCTAATTGTGTCTAGAGTAACCTCGTTTGTAACTATTCCAAATATAACATCGGTAGCTTAAGTAGTTCTCGAGACGTTTTTTAATGATGTGACAGACATACTGAGTCACTCCATAATAAAAAGGAACCCCCTTTTTATCATTTAGGTACGGAACCCTAAAAATGAAAGTATACTAATTAAGAGGTATAAATGTATGTAATTATTTGTTTTTATCAATTTTAAAATCACTTACAGGTACAAATATAAATAAAGCAATTACGTGGCATCCTAGGAACTATGCCTCAAGCGGAGGATTTATGGCATCTTATCTATACATATTTTAAATTGTTTTTTTTGTTATTATCATATTTTTGTGGAATTAAACTTGTTTGTTGTTGTTGTATTAGTTGCTTAAAAGAAACTATGCAATTAGTTGAATGCCAAAAATACGCGGAAATACTCGCGCGTGGCAGATTTTGATGTACAGATCGCGCAACATTTCCTAAAAAATAAATAATAATCTATTGCGCTCCAGTAAGTCAAGATAACGTTTGGTTTGTCGGAACTTTGTAACCCTGCTACTCCTTAAAGTTTCACTGATATTGCCAGATTTTACATGAACACCTTTTAACAAGTAAGTAGGTAACTTATTCCACTATTATTTAATATGACAGATTAAAATATTTTTCTTATACCATTTTTTATCATGATGCCCTGGTCGCGCGAATCTATATTCGGGGGAGGTACTTAACAAGGTATTCCCCATATGTTAGACTGCCGCGTCGGTGATTGAATATATAAATAAAACTTCAGTCTTTCTCCATAGTAAATGTAAGGAAAAAGTTGTTTTAAATATGGGCCTAGTACCACTAGGCTCGTGCTAATTAAAACGATTAGTATGAAAAAAAAATCTATGAAAATAAAAAAAATATTCCTATAGAAACTATTGTGTGGGCTTCGATTTATAGCCGGATTTTTTTTCCATACTTATTTTCTTTTGATCTCAGGCAGGAGTGGAATACATCGCCATTAAAAAAATACTGTCTAGAAATTACCTTACATTCTCTTACCATGTAGGTTTTTATTCTAGAATCTGTAAACGCCTATCTCCATTCGGTGTAAATCGAAAAGGAAGGGAAGGTCTAAAAATATAGTTTTTATGTAGCAGCACAGGATCTGGTAGGTGCCCTCACTGACCCATAAAAAAATCACTCTGTATAAATTACTTACATTTTTTTAAACCGCAATAGTGTATAATTTGCAAACCTGGAGTAAACTGTTAATACATAATTTGTGATTATTTTGGAATATTATAGTCGTACCTACTAAAAAGTAAAAATAGTGTGGGAAATACTGAATTTATATTATTTATAATATTATTTCTTCAATATTTGATATTATTATTTCTTTGAATATATTTAGTTCGCGGCAGAAGAAAACACGCTTAAAAATGATTAAATATGCGAAACGACGTGCTTTTTAAACTTTGCTAACTGGACTGTAACTTGTTTATCCTGCGTCGCAAAAACCGGTTTTTATTGTTCTAAACCGGTTAAACGAACAAGAACTTTATTAAAATATTACTCTAAAAACCGGTTTAAAAATAACGGTTTCACGAACGTAACCGAAATATAAAGGTTTTGCGCCAAGTACATGATACCGGTTTGAAAAATTAACCGGTATCCGAGCCTTGCTAGCAAGGGGTACTTACAGTTCGATACCTACACGCGCGAGTGGGACAGGCCTGGGTCCGTGGAGGGCCACACTGAGCAACTTTCACTATGATAAACACGAAATCGTGAAAAAAAAACCTTATTATTACTTAATTGATAGTTAAGTATCAATTAACACATACTTAGGAGCTATCAAGTATCAATTAATTCTTAATTAGGAGATTTTTTTTTTCGGGATTTCGTGGTTGTCCCCGTAGTGAAAGCGTGGCCCTTCCCAGTACCCTGTTCACTCCTGCTCCATGACCCAAAAATGACCCTGTATACTAACTAGTAACATATTTTATTAGAATGATTTTGTAACGTTAGGGCGTACACGGACGAAATGTCACGGAATATCATTTGATATTTACCAATCGCTTTTCAGTGAAGGAAAACATCGTGAGGAAACCGGACTAATCCCAATAAGTCCCGAAAAAGTAATTGGTACGAGCCGGGGCTTAAACGCGCATCCTTCGAATTGAAAGTCGCACGCTCTTGTCCCTGGACCACCAACGCTTAAAAAGCCACAACATACCTGCAAAATGTCCTTATTAGGATAATGATCTCCCGGCCCGGTCTGTACGAAATGCTTCACCACCTCCCCCCCTTTTTTGACGAGCAGCGCCCCTCCCGTCTGCACCCAGTCCCCCTTCAGGTCGCCACCCAGACCTACAACAAGCCTACTTAGAACGCTGCCAATAGCCAATGACCATCAAATACAATTCGCTACAAACTTTAAAAAAATCGTTTTGGCGGAGTAAGTTTTTTTTTTATTTGAGTGAAAATGATTATTAACGAGTTTTAACGAATTAAAAAGACAGCTTGTAGGCTCCCAAGGTTATTGGCTATTGACAGCGCCTGAAAAGACGACGAAATAACCTTGAAAATGTCCAAGTTCGGCAAGCGATGGCCGGGTCCACTTTGCGCGAAGTGGAGGGCCAGGCGGCCATTTGCAATAAGTATAGCGCCGCCATTTTGAAGTCCATCTCCGATCGTGTCGGTTCGGATACCTGTTGCCGTTGGTTGTTTATTTATTATTTAACTAACAAATTATTCAGTTATTGGTAAGAGTATAATTAATGTGAAAGTTACGCTGTCCTTCGATCTAAGGCTAACAAATTACATTGGCAACAAATTTTGATAAAACCAACGGCTCAAAAGGTCTCTTTAAATCCTTTGGTTTTATCAAAATTGGTTGCCAAATTTGCCAATGTCACCCGTTAGCCTCTGCTAGCACTAGTGTCTACTTGTGATTATTCTCTTACATCTTTCTTGTTTTGACCGTTCGTGAAGTCAGGTAGGTAAAGCTTTCACGACAGAAAGATGCGAATGGAACTAAATATTAATGAATAAATAAAGTAAAGCAATATGGAATATGAGTTACTGCTGTCAGATTAAAGTACACGATATGTTGCGTCTTTATCTAAGTAATACTACATTTTACTGTATAGGTAGGTATGTACAGTCAAGTGCAAAAATATGGTTCGACATAACCGACTCATAAATATGGTACTACGCTCTTGTTACACAATAAGGTGCTATGCGACATATTTTTGAGTAAGATGTGCACCACCATATTTTTACACTTGACTGTACAGTCGCCACCAGATATATCGAAGCTGCCGAGGGGCTCACAAACATCTGAACCTGCACTATAACGTTTTGACAATAGAGGTGTGAAGAATATTTAAAACGGGTCACTCACGTAATTTAGTCGATTTTCGCTAGACATGTTTCGTCTTTACAAAGAACTGAAGCGACCACCCGCGACAGAGGCAAGTCGTGCAGGCATGTGTTTACTTTAATATTGAACACCATGACCCTACGTTTGGAGCCCTTTACAGAACTCGTTTTCACAGGGTTATGGGGATGAAAACGAGTGCTGTAAAGGGCTCGAAACGTAGGGTTATGGTGTTAATAAACGCGATTAATCCGTTCTAAAGTGTTTAATTTCAATGAATAACAATCGCAGTACAGTAACAGAAGACAATATCATGTGTTAGTTTAATAGGTAAAATATAGGTGTTCAGATATTTGTGATCGCCTCGGCAGCTCCGATGAATCTGATGGCGACTGTACCTACTGTAGAAAGGTACAGCTTTATAAAATACGCTGCAGGTATCCCGATTAAGTAAAACTGCTCACTATGCAAATTACCCGTTTTAAAAGCTCTCTAGTGTATAACTCACCCATGCCCCTCCCTTTAAAGATGGCATCTCTCGACTGCTTCCAGAAAAGCGAGGTTATGATGCTCACGGTGTTGAAGCGCTTGAACCCCAGGTTCTGATAGGTAGACATATCTTCAACGTAGTACAGGTCTGAAAAAGACAAACATTCATATTACAGTATTGCAAATCAACACAACAAACAAAAAAAATTCCCGCCGAGTTTCTAACCGGTAATAATCTTCTCGGGCTGCGGTGTAGGGTTAGAACTGATGGTTTTTTTTTTTTGACGTCGAGCTTATGAACGTCAAAAAAAGAGTACTTACCATCGGTTCTAATAACCGTACACCACAACCCTACATTGTAATGTTGTTTCACGATTTCGGGGTTGGTCCCATAGTAAATGTTGCTCAGTAAGGCTTATTAAGGCGTATGGGTCAGAGGTTTAAAGTGGCTGGTGTTACACCCTGTAGAGTCAGACTGAGCTAAGTTGGCCTTTGATATATTGGTTGGTTATCGCTAACCAAGTACCTATGTAGCTAATGAATTAATCCTGAAACGCGTTTAACCGCTCTTTAGTCATAACCCGGCAGTCTCGTGGTTTAGCTATAGTTTTACAAATAATGGGACCTATTACCGAAGAACGTCGCACAAACGGCAAAATACTTTGACATGGCAAAATTATCCAACTCTCGGACAGAAGTCATTATTTAAATAAAAGAAGATTCACGGTCTCGCATACGCCACTGACATACACATCTTAGCTATTCATTTATATGCACTTATTTAATGATAGGTTCACTGTCCACGTTATCATTACTAGGTGCACTTATAGCAATAATAAAAAACATTTTCCATTGAACTAAGATAAACTTCAGCCATTCGTGATATGCCCTTAAAAAACAATACTGTAAGTAGTCAGGACAAGGTTTAATTATTGACCGAACGAGTGCGAAGCGCACGCAGTATAGGCATAAATGCTTTCGTATATCTGTCCTACGTCCTCCCGCTATCCGGCTCTATTACAAATAGGGATACTTATTTTTTAGGGTTCCGTACATAAAGGATAAAACGGGACCCTATACTAAGGCTCCGCCGTCCATCTGTCCGTCCGCCCGTCTGTCACCAGGCTGTATCTCAAGAACCTTGGTAGTCAAACAGTTGAAATTTCACAGATTATATATTTCTATTGACGCTATAACAACAATAACTAAAAAGCAGAGTAAAATAAATATTTAAGGGGGCTCCCATACAACAAACGTGATGTTTTTTCCGTTTTTAAAAATAATGGTACGGAACCCTTCGTGTCCGAGTCCGACTCGCACTTGGCCGGTTTTTTGTTCGAAATAAGGATGTTACGGAGTGGTTGGTTTTATCTAACTTTATTTTATTTTATCCGAAGCCGAAATCTGACTTTTTATGTTTATTTTAACGGAACCGAAACCCGAAGTGAAGGTAGAGGGTTAAATAATAGGCAAAAAACAAAATACATGCACATCATATCGAACTCTCAGCATGGCTTTTGTATCAGTTACAGTACCTCCATCGAAGTATTTTCCATCGATGAACTCCTTAGATCCTGCCTCTTCCACACCCACTCCCACCAGCTTGATGCCATGCTTCTTTAGAACTGGGGCTATGTCTGCCAGCTATAATTAAAAAACAATTGTCTCATAAGGCCCGCAGTCCCACCAATGGACATTCTCGCGGAATGCGCCTTGGAGAATATAAACTCATTTACAAAAAAAATTAAAGAACACTTGGGCACTGCATGTTTCCCGGTAAATTTTACGAGTATTTGTTATTTTGAGCGATTTGGGGCAATTTTTTTATTTATAGGTAGTTTATTTTTATTTTTAAGTTTAGTTTTTAATTTTTATTTAGGTATGTTTATTTTAAGGTTTTCTATTCAAATTTGTTATTTAAATTAATAAATAATGCAATACACAGAGCCCGTACATTTCATGCCGGTGACACACTAATGACGTCACTTCATACAGCATGTCTAGGTTTCACGTTTGAAAGAATAGTGTTGTAAGTACGTAAACACTTCGAAACTATTACGCACGAATATGGACGATGACTAGGTTGAATAACTAATATTCTATTATTTTTAACAGCCTCTTAGCCTAGTTGGTAGTGACCCTGCCTATGCAGGAGGACCCGGGTTCGAATCCTGGTCAGGGCATTTATTTGTGTGTTTACCACAAATATTTGTTCCTGAGTTATCGATGTTTTCTATGTATTTAAGTTTGTATATATCTCTATCTATTATATGTATCGTCCTCTAGTACCCACAACACGAGCCTTATTGAGCTTACCCTGGGACTAGGTACATTTGTGTAAGATTGTCCCATAATATTTATTTATTTATTTTAATTAGTCCGTCAGTTAGATTATCCAAAATTATTAGAAACATATTTTTTTCCTTTTTCAAGATAACTAAAATTTACGAAGATGAAGAGCATCATGGTTCCCGTCACGCAAAACTTTAATTCACTGTATTTCCGACATTCTTCATTTGACGAATAAAGGAAAAAACATTATAATAATCTAACAGACGGACTAATTAGAGTTTTTTGGTTGTCCAGGCTATTACAATCGAAAGTTGATATCTTTAATGTATCACTATATACATGATACGAAACCGGCATGACGGTATGGACCCTAGTCATATATAATTGAGATGGACTTACTTCTTTAGCCCAAAGCCGACAAAGCATGCAGCCCCATCTCCTGAAGAAGATCACCACCGCATTCTGGTCCTGCCAGAAACTCTTCAGGTCAACTAACTGGAAAAAATAATATTCAATGAATTTAAATTATATAGACATATTACTTCAATACCAATAAACAATACATATTTTATATGGTCCATAATCAACTCTCAAAGAATAATCAATTGAACATCTTTAGGAGTATTACTGTTGATGGGAAAAGTTTCATGTTTTTCATTTTTGAAGATAATTATGGTGAGAGGAAATAATAGTTTATAAAACTTTCCATTCCTTTCTCACCTTTGAGAGAAATTGCGAAAAATCCTCTCTAAGTAGAACTGTACAACATTTGAAGAATATTTGTTTTTAATTTCAAGATTCTGCCTTCAACGGTTAAGGCTATGCAATGTTGATAGTGAAAGGAAATACAGTAGAACCTTAATTATCCAAATGCTACTTTAATTTATCCGAACGCTCAATTACCCGAATGCACTTGATACTTACTACGCAATTTCTTTAATTTATCTGAAGTAACATGAAACCAAATATTCAGCTGTTTGCAAGTATTTTTTTTTTAATTAAATAAATACGTGTATCCTATTTTAATGTATAAATTCTATGTGTTATTTTCTTAGATCTTGTCCCAAAAAACCCAGATTTTGATCATCCGAACTTTTGATTGTTCAAATTCATCTTGGTCCCCGTTGGTTGGGATAATCGAGGTTCTATTATTTTGAAACAGAAACATTTGCAAACAATACCAAATATTTTTTCTGAGAACTTGGAAGTTCTACTGTCCGGTAAGACTGTAATGTCATCGGTCAGTCATCAGAGAGACCACTTTTGGACTAAGTGGACTAAGAAATGAGACAGCTAGCTGTCAGTGACTTTGTTGTCAATGGGAGACACCATGGGATGGTCTCATCTTGTTTCTTTCCACTATGTGCAATGTCTGCCAGTATTCTACATACAAAACTGCTGCGTTCTTTAAATAAATCGGTACTTATTGTCATTTGTTGACAAGGTGCTACTACTGTTAAGATTTAGTTAGTAATAAACCTTGTAAATAAGACGGAATAGCTGTTTAGGTACCTATTTCTTAAGATAAAAAAATCTAACAACGAAAACAATTTACACCTGAAATAGATTTATCAAAAAAATAGTTTCTACTGATAAATAGCAATCTGAATACATGGTATTGAGATAAAACTTGATAAAAATCTGTGAACAATATTACTATTTTAAATTGTACACTGATTTATTAACTACGGAATTTTTTATCACCCATTACCATTTACAGTAGTTAGGAATTCAATTAATCTACCTGCATAGTTACTAGACCATTACTACCAGTATTTTAAACAGTGGTTGTAGGCATCTATTACGCAAGATAATTGCTCATCATAAAATGTATTTGTGAACTAGAACCACATTTGCCTAACCGGTTTTAAAGCTAAAAAACCCAAGGATACTCAACTTTACACATAAAAAAAACTAAAGCTTTTCATTCCTTGAGTCTAACCATCTCTGATAATTCATATAAAAACATAGATGGAAATCTTACCTCCCCGCTAGGAAGTCCTTTAACTTTCTGCGCACCGATTGCTGCGATGTCTATAGACATTTTGTTAATGTAAGTACGAACGTGTACAGTATTATTAATAAAAAATAATTTATAACACCGTAACAACAGCTGCATAAATAAAACCGGACCGCACTCAGGTCTAGCTGACTTGCTTCTTGAATAAAATAATACGAAGAGAAGATTCCCAAATTTACAAAGTACGAACTACGAAGTTACATTTGAATCATTTGATTGAATTGTCAAATTTGATTTGACAAACAAAATGACAGTGTGTGAAAGATGCGCAAAACTTAAGTCCGGAATGTAATGTGCTATAGACTCCGCCAAAATATTAAGTACAAATAAATTGAGAAAACTTCATGTCAGACTTAAATAAATGGAGCTTAGTCACGCTATTGTTTTAGAGATGATATGAAAATATAAAATATTGAAATATTTTATAATTTGAATATTTGTTTTATGCAAGCTGAAAACGTCTTAACGTAACTTTTAATTGGTGGATAACTAGCTAGAAGAGGACATTGAGTGCGTTGATTGGCGAAAAGTAATCAATAAACCTAAATCAACCAATGACAGTGAGCTTTCAAAATATACCAAAAATGTTTATGGTGCAGCTCTTCCGCTCGTTGTTTCTTTTACCGTTTGACTGACTGACACTTCCTCAAGTTCCTCAGCGACTTGCGATTGTGTCACCGCGTGGTTTGGTGTGATTATTCCAGTTTCTTTCTCACAACTTATCTGTAAGTACCCTCTATTTGTTAATTAGCTTAAGCCAGTGAAAACACATGCATATATGTAACATTAATACGCGTAATGGGTAAGGATGCCGACCCAACCTCTAAGTAATTTGCCGACTTCTGACGTTGTTATTTTTTTACTGTTTTCCGCGCCTGAGAGTTGTTTAAGCGTTTAATAGCGTTCTCAATTATTCGCTCATTTGCATTTGTGTTTATATTGAATTTACGCGCTAATTCACGTATAAAGTTGAGGGTATTTTTTATTCTTTTCATTGAAATATAGCAGTGTTGGTATTGATAGATTATAGGCAACATTAATCATCTATTCGCTCAATTCTATGCTCGTTGCGCTACGTAGCGCACTTATTAATATACTTTAACCTTGTATCGCTCCCACTAAGGATTAGAAAGCAATTATTGTAATAAAACTTAAATAAAAAAATCAATACATAGTAATTGAAGTATTTGTAGAAGTCTTGAGAATTTTATTTAGTTTAGAAACATCAGTCTTGATTAAGACTGTAAAAATTGCCTATTGTTGAAAGTTCTCAGATTGTTGCTATGTGCTTGTTGTGTGCTTAATTAACATGGAAGCAAAGACAATTAATTAGAAACTTTTTTTGAAATAAAGTGGTGAGTTTGGGTCTACTATTCATAAAAAGATAAATGTCAAAGTAAAATTATCTTTCTCTTTGTCAATATTTTTACAAAATTGTAGTGTAATTCTATTAAATAAATAATGTCTCCATTTCATATGAATAACTGGTTTGTCAAAGCCTCCCCATCTCTCAGAAGTAAATACTTAAAACAATGGTAATGTTTAAACATTGTTAAATTTTCTACTTTTGTCATGAGTGACATTAGCTGAAGTTCATTATGGAAGCTTTCTATGTATGCAAGTCTGTATTTATCTATTTTAGTACATATTGTTCAGAACATGCATGCATTAGTACATGCTTTGCTTAGTTTATATCTAAGGTAAGTAATGTCCATCATAAAATTTAATATTCTAAATAGCTTATACTTGTAAAGTACACAATTTTAACATTTATAAACTAGGTAAGTAATTAATGTCAGATAGACTCAGAATATTTTAGTAAGTAGTCAATGTTCTTAGATGGTTTATTCTGGATTTCTGTGCATCTCCTTGGCACAGATAGTATTTTTATGTAAATGTGCTTCATAAATTGTTTTGGCACTATTTAAATATGTTATGTCACTTATGTCTTACTAGCTTTTACCCGCAACTTCATCTGCATATAAATGGAATAACAACTTTACTATCCTGTCCATTCCCAGGAGTCAAAATATACCCAAAATATTTTTTTTTATAGGTAAATCAGCGTAATCCAAAAACTCACGGGAGTTTTCTATTACTTGATTTAAATAATTGAATACCACTTTGGACAGAATATTAGTTGTTATAAAAAACTAATATTTACAATACAACTATCTGCAACAGCTACATAAACATGAACAGGTGAAATTTTAATCATCTGTCTGACTGACTACAAATTTATGTCACACAATAGAGTATCTCTAGTCACACCAACCTAAGTTTGCATTGATTTTGATATTATGAGACTGTGTAAGTCCTATTTTAAACATCATACTTGATTGGTTATCCAAGCAAGTTGAATTTGCTAATGTCTAAACCTAGGTATCCACTAGAGGCAAACTGGCAGAAAAACCAAATTTGCGCTCGCAAAACAGTTAAAAAGAGCGCACTTTTTGAGCAACTAAAAAAATAACATGTTAACTACATTTTGTCACGTTATTTGCGAATCCAACCAAAACCGTTATCAAAGATCAGCTCTAGTTGTTTAATGTATCATAATTTTTAATTTTGACATTTGAGGTTGACATTTTAGTCTCCGGCACTAAAAACTAGGCTTTACATACAGATCTATTCACGAAAGCTGGCGGGGGAAATGTATGAAACTGTCATTAATTTCATAGAAATTGAATCTATCTGTACCTTGTCAAATTATTGTTGATCAAACTTACAACATTATTTATTTTAGCAATAATATTTAATAAAAATATATACTTATTTGCAAAACGGTACCTACGCGTAAAATAACGTGTACCTTACTAGAGGTACGACATTTTCAGAAAGTGTTTAAGTTATCGAAATAACTTTAAAGGCGGTTTTTGCAGAAGAAAAGATTCCAGCTAGAAATGTTAAAAATCAACAGCGTTTTTTTACAAAACACCATTGGATGCAGAGGTTTAGTCTGATGGTGCGTGCATTGATTGATGTACGTCAATTTTGTTATTAAAAGATAAAAAAAATTAATGGTGTTTTTATCAGCCATTTATAATTTGCTTTCATTCAGCGCTCTAAATTCGTACAGTCAACTAATTGGAAACCTAGGCCACTGTAGGACTATGTCATAGTGAAGCTATAAAGCAGATTGTATGAAATCTCTTACTGGTTGTCATTTTGATTTGGTTCTAGAGTGGCCTAGGGCTCCAAATGGTTGACTGTACGTTCAATATTCCAAATCATACTTCAGCTGACCATAGACATTGATAGTGACGATAAAACTGTGCAGTCCTGCACAGTTATATGACGGCTTTCTCAAACCTTGTTTGATGGCAAAATGCATTGTTGAATCGCAAAGCTGAGGAGAGAATCTGAAACGATTTGCCAGACATAAAAGCGTCAAAAGAGATGTCAGTAAGCAATGTCAGCACAAAAAAAAGCAATGAATGTAGAGTTACAAATCAAATAGAGTTATGAGGAAAACTTAACTTTTGAATATCTTTTACACCAGTTAACTGATTCAATAATAAATATTCTAGATCAATTAAATATTAGAAATCAGTTATGGTGTCTGAGGTCGTTCGTGGCTCAAATTAAACGTGGTATTGTTATTAAGTCGACCCACATACTTTGAAATAGTTCATCATAGTTCTATTTCGAATTGAACCCTATTTTTACTTCAATATGGTTTGTTTTAAAACCACAACAAAACAGTTTCATTCATACCTAAAATCAATGAAGGTCGGACGTTTAAAAACATATTTTAACACGTTTTCACTCTAACATGCATATTTATAAATATTATTATTTCGATACGCATTTATAAAACCGTACTGCGACCAATACTAATGTACGGATGCGAAGCGTGGACACTGACACTTAAGGAAGAGAACTTGCTGCTAGTCACTGAACGGAAGATTCTTCGGAAGGTCCTTGGGCCAAAGCGACATCCGGATGGAAGCTGGAGATCTCTAAAAAACCAAGAAATTTAAGATCTGGTGGCTGAGCCTAATATCATAGGAGAGACGAAGGCCCACAGACTCCGGTGGCTCGGGCACCTGGAGAGGATGGAGGAAGATCGTAAGGCCAAACAAGCATACCTCGGTCGCCCGGGAGGTCGACGCCCCGTTGGCCGCCCTAGGTATCGATGGGGTGACATGGTCGGCGCGGATCTGCGCGAACTCCAAGTTACCAATTGGCAAGAGTTAGCGCAGGACCGGGAAAAATGGCGCACTCTGGTGTCGGAGGCCAAGACTCACTTTGGGTCGCTGAGCCAGCAGAGTAAGTAAGTAAGTATTATTTCGATGCTACATTTTATGACCTCAAAATCTACTAACTAAACTGGAAAAATATTTGTTATCAAAATATATACAGTAAGTGTAACTTACCTAGCTACCTACCTCTACCTACCTACCTTAAATATAAAATAGGTCCTAGGCATTGTACCTAGGATGCTGGCGGCATTTCCTCGTTGTACCGCAAAGGTGATACGTTGTGCGAGGAAGCCACCAGCTCTTCGGTCACCAGTAACATCAACCAGACGTTTCGCGATTTTTACGAAAAACTTGCGTACGTTGGGATCCCATGGACCAAGAGTTTCGACCCCGGATGGTACAAAAAGGTACTCTCTGCCCAGGCTCATATATTTATTACATTTTAAAATTTCGGCGCTTTCAGCCGCTCCGCCCGCTTTTACATGACGGTGCCAGCGTGTCTACGCAGGTAGATTCCCACACTAGCATCCATCCCAAACTCCAAGGAACCAAGGACACCCCATCGGGTCTCTTGCCATCATCCCTGAAAATGCCAGTTGGCTCAAGGAGAGCAGGCACGTTGATGGTGGCAAGAGACCGACGGATTATGTCATTAAGAGACGCATGTCTCGAAAAACGGCCTGCAATTTTTTTACAACACAATCCATGGTGTCCCAGTCGGTCCACGTCTGTGCCACAAGGACATGAGTGTGGCGCACACACCGAAACCCCCAGTCGCAAACCAGTATTGGGCGAAGGATGGGCACGAAGCCAGTAACCAGCTTCCCGGGATCCGACCGCCAAAAGCCTCGCGTGATCTGGGCCTGTAGAGTTAGGTATTTAGACGAGTATTGTAAATTAAATCGCAGTATATCCCAACTCCTTTGTGATTTTGGGTTGTCTGGAAAGTCTGCCCGGGCAGGCAATTTTAAAAGTAATTTTAGCATCCTCAAAGCTTGCGATCTCACAATTTGTGGGCAATACCCTTAAAATATTTCCTATAGGGCCTGCAATTGTGATCGAATGTGCCTAACCGCTATTTACTAAAATCAATTTTATGCTGATAAATATAGGGTATATAATACCGTTACCTGTCTCATCGCAGTTTTAATACAGGCCGGATTATAAACACCTCCAACCTAAACTCAACCCTAAAGCCTTAAAGTCAAGGTAGATAATTTAATGCAAATCTTGGTAGACGATATGCTATTAATGAGTCATTTGGGCTATGAACTTGACAATGACATTGATATTTTTTGCGACTGTCGCTTATTTTAGTTCGTAAAATCGATGTTATGTATTCTTACGTGTGTTCTTTCGAATTAGCTATGTATATGATTTTCGCGTATCATAGTTTCGACGTAGGTTTTTTCCTTAAAACATGTTGTTGTGTGTATAGTTCGACAGAAAAAGGTAGAAATTAAAAAGTGGCAACATCGTAGTGTCGTCCCTTTCAAATCTATATGTTAAAAAAACTGGACGACTACGGTACTTTAAGGCCATAGAGCTGTAATAACAGGAGTACGCTTCACTAATATTTCCTATAGAAAAATATTCTGCCGATGTTTGTGGAGGCGTCATATCATCGATTAACCATCCTTTTCTCGACCATTTTCAACCTCCTGTACTGGTTAAAGCTAGAACATAGCGTTGAAAATAAATAATATCCCTATACCTGTCACTTTTTCCCAATACTTCAACGGTATCTTTGCTGCCGCCTTGTAGGTGTAAATTAGACCTAACACAAATTTATTTACAGTTGAAAATTAGAGCGGAAACTTTCATGGTTTTTTTTTTTCCCGATAGAAACCGAAAAAAACGAGACGTTTGGAAAATAACTGTTTTTTACCAGACTTTCAACGCTACTAGAACACTGAATTTTCTTTTCAGTGAAATATTGGCTACTAACGTGACATAGATATATGTATTCTGAATTAATTCAATTACATTTAATTTGAACTTAAAGTTGACGAAATATCAAAGTTCCTTAGTTCGGTCATTCACTCACCGATCATCAAAATTTTTCTTTTCTGCATGTCCTTTTGGCAGAAGGGAAAAAGTACGATGCCATTGCCATCTCCTTATATTGAAACTTAACGTTTAATGGTTACGGCAGACAGAGTTCGAGGCCCACAGATTAAAAAAAACTGGCCAAGTGCGAGTCGAACTGTACTTCAGAAAACTATCGTATCTAACTACTATTACACTATCCAATACAAAGTTACATTACAAATTGTTGTGGTATGTAGCGCGCTTAAGGATATAATGGTTGGATTCCAAATCCAAATTGTACCTATTGGTATCAGGCAAAAGGTGAATGCCGTTATACGGAAAATAATAAATTAATACTTATTTATCAGAGCGATGAGGAAAATGTTACACAATCCGTGTTAATTTCTGTAAGAGATGTTGGAATTACTCTACACTGTTTTTGCAGAGATTTGACATGTCGTTCTTTAAAAAAAAACAATGTAATTTTTAAAAACGCTTGTTAATGGCCGACTGTACCTACTTCACGATACTAAAGAATTGCTCTCGTTGAGAAGTATAATATAAGTTCAATCATGAGGACTCTATCTCTACTCGCGCATAATAACCCTACAGGAAACCTTGGTTACTTTATCTGTGCTGATGGTGGCATCCATTTCACTTTTTATTTTCGCTAGTTTCGTTAGTCTCTCTTTCTATTGAATATGGTTAGGAAGAGAGGTAAACAGTTTCTAATAAGACCAACGTACAACTGGTAAAGAAAATACCTATTATTATGACGTCATATTAATTCTAGCGTAGCGTTGAAGTTTGTAGGTTTGCTTGGCCGATATACATATGCAACTTCTATCGATTTTAATTTCATGGTCAAATTTAAAAAACTTACTGATTACTTACTATAGCTACGGATACGCGCGCGCTGAGATCTGTTCATTGGGTGTGTAGTTAGGCCTATTACCACAAAAATCGAACGTACGAAAATTAGTAACTCTCGTTCTATCGCACTTACACACAAGTATTCGTGTAAAAGAGATGCAGAACGAACAGTTTAATGAACTCTTTATTAGGACAGCCTAATTGAGTATTTCCTACCCACTCAACGAAGCGCTAGGTTAAACCCAAAGAATTGGTGATTTTAGATTCGGTAAAACCGTACGGTCTGAATCAAAACACTCCTTATAGTCCTCTACAGCCAAGGTAACAAATACAAGTTGTTTTTCGGTCATGGAGCAGGAATGGACAGGGTACTGGGGAGTAAGGTCCGACCGTGGTTGTCGGCCCCAAAATAAATAAAAGTAGTCTCGGCTGAGACAAAATCATAGTATCGGTCGGACCTTACTGGGGAGGGTCACACTGAGCGAATTTCACTATATAGCCACGAAATCGCAAAAAAAGCTTTGTCCATCGAATTATCGAAGGAATTCGTCTATCTACGCGAACATTTCCATCCTCACCATTTGATGGTTGGCAGTCCTCAACTGTGCGTTTCTCCAGAAATTTCCTGCCTCGCACAGCTAAACTGTGGAACGAACCGACCGCGTCGCCAGCGTAAAAAAGTACCGTAAATACCGTAGAAAAGAGGCGTATGGGTGGGAGTAGGTACGCTCTTTCACGCACTTGCGATACCTCTGGTGTTGTGAGTGTCCATGGACGGCATTAATCGCTTACCATCAGCCGATTCGTCTGATCGTTTGCCACCTAGTTCATTAAAAAATTAGTTAATTGATGCTTAAGTATCCTCGTTCACTCCTGCTCCATGACCCCAAAACAACCTATATAACTTCTAACATTTTCCTTTTTCCCCTGCCACCTCATCCACCTAATTTACTTACATGGTACAGTGATAGTACGTACTTCCATTTACATGCCCTACTCTAAGTATTTAGAAATGAACCTTTTCAAACAAGCGACAGAGTTTTATTTCAAATATTTTAGGTACTCAAAACAGGGACAAAATGTAGTTACTGAAATAAGTTGTACGAGTAGTACCTGCTTCAAAGAAGTTTAAATTGGGAGCATGATTACGGGGAAATCTTCATCATCATACGAATAGGGTAATTCGCCAGTAACTGGCCATCTTATACTAAAAATTAACTCTGTTTACTTATAAACAGAGTTCATTTTAGTGTATTAAGTTTTCAGTAACCGGCCACCCTTCAGTAAGTGGCTCATTAAAAAATTAGTTCTATTTATAGGTCAATAGAATTCGTTTTTTGTGCGGTAGTTACTGGCGATTTACCCTATGTATTTAATAAATAATATGTTGAAATAAACATGAGTCATCTGGAAATCCGATGAACAGATTCCTATTCCATTACATCTATCCCTAATTACAGATGAACATATTCGCATCATCAATATGACGACATTTTTCAAGAACTTACACGTCATCGTTAGAAATCCGAATACAACTTGCCAAGGCAAAACAACTCTTATATCTCTACAATAGGGTCTGCCTGGTGACGTCATCGTCTCGGTATATAAACTACTGTCGCCAGTTTCTCGATTCAGTCTTGTAGCTTGCTCGGTAGAGTCGTGTCATTTAGTTTTAATTCTATCTGTGATATTTTCTAGTTTTGGTGAGTTATTGATTTATCCTTGGCATAGTTGAGACTATCGATTGGTGACAGTGTTTAATAGTGATGTTGGTTGATAAGTGATTTTTTATCGATCTTGGTCTTGAAGTTATTTTTGACTATCATTAAGTTCTTTTCTGGTGTTGTTTGTATAGGGTCACCAATTGAACTTTATTTCTACCGCCATGTGTAATTCTGTATTTTTCATATACATAGTTTACGAAAAAATCAAGGTTTACAAGGGTACTTTTGTCAATAATAAGTACTACTGATTGGCACAGTTGATAACCTGAACAGGACTTTTTCTCCGTGTAATTTCACAATAAACGATGCTAATCAATTATTTCTGATACTATTCTGGTTTGACTAGTTCAAAAGTATAAATTGTACATTTTGATCGTGACTTGAGTGTTTTTATCGTAATCTACTACGTTCAATAGATAAAACACTGTTTAGTTAAGGATTCAAAGATTATCAGTTGGAGCGCCATTTGTAGCTTGTAGAATGGCGGCAATTTAAAAAATAGGCCAAAACGGTCGAACATATAAAATTGATATTTCGTACAGTTCTCTTTTGATATATGGATTTAAGGAATGTTTAAGGAAAGGTCACCCGCCAGCAGCAGAAATAGCTAAGCGGACAAATTGTTCAAAAATATCTGGGCATGACCGGAATGTTGTGACTAAGAGTTAAGTGCCATAGTTAGAGTTATAGTCATTATTTACAATATTTTAAAATTGCCTCAAAATCATTTTGAACACAACACCCGCTCAGCTACTTCTTCTGCTGACTGTAAGTGTACTTTTAAACTAAATTTCTTGCTATTGCTATTTTTAGCTTAGTCTTATTGTACATTACAATTTCATGTTTATGTAGGAACATCAAATCAAAGGAGTTTAAATTGATTTATGTATTTAAAATCATTTAACGGACTCTATATTCTGTGGCTACATAAAATATTAATTGTTAAAAAAATATCTAAATATGTATATTTAAAAACTGTTTTAAGTACGTTGAACTTGGACTTACCTCCACCTGGTGGCGCCAAATTAATATTTAAATCACCATATTATGGTGATTTACATTTCTTACCGTCGCGTTCTAATAAACCTAGTTGGTTTAGTATACTTCGTAGGGGAAGCTAGAATGTCAACAAAATTGTCATATTGTTGGGAAAATATGTATTGCGTAATGATACGTAATTAATTGTAATCACATCATTAGTGTCGTGTCAATGGCATGACTTGCATATCGCGAGACTACTATAATGAGCATATCAATGAATCATTCATTTACATCACATATTTTTACTGAAATTACTTACTTGATCTTTGAAATGGTTGGTGGTCGGTTAAAAAAATCTGAATTAACCTTTTCGAATTCGAGATTCATTCGATCAGCGAAATATAAAAGCATGTGAAGTTTCAGCTTCAGAATAACGGGAAGTTAGTCAAAATTCAGCTTGCAAGATTTGACCCTAACAAACACACAAACACACATACTTTGTGGAATAAAAGCTTGTAAAAAGTTTGTTCACATTTGGTCAAACTTAGATACTTACAATTAAAAAACGCTCGTTTTATCCTTGATACTAAATATTAACGTGTTTAGTTAATAAGTAATAACACCACTAAGTTAATTATACATGTCTTTTTAATACATTTGTAGAAAATGTATGCCAATGTTTTTTATACATATTAGTTCTGTTTTTATATTAAAACATGTCAATGAACGTAGTAACTGTAACCAAAAAGGCTACGTCTCAACAAAACTAGTATTGGTACTACTCTTTTAGCACATTAGTTAGCGTCTGAGTCACAGTTTGCCGGGTTAGGTTATGTCTGAAGGTCGCGTCGCTCGACAGCCGTGTATAAATTACATCACAGGTACGAGTATAGGTACTACCTCTAGGTATCGCTTTAGCTGTGAATGAAATTAATAATCACTAGCACTGATAAAAATAGTACCGTATAGTAGTGCATATTGGTTTCCTATCGTATTGTGATCTTCAATCAGCAGAGGAATCTGAGTTGGTATGCGTACCGTTTCCCCACTGCCGAATTACAAGCCCAAATGGGCATACGTGGGTCTGTGTTGTGCCTAGTCCGTGACCGTACACAAAAATAGATCGAAGTGTGCAAGATTTGTTACTGTAGTTGTATGTAATTATGTATGTGTTAGTATTAGTATGTAATGTCATGTGTGAGAAGTGCGTCTGTGTGCACGCCCCCCCCCCCCCTCCCTCAAAAAGTGACAGAATAATGTGTACGGTAAGATGTCGCCTCGCATGCCGTCTCCCTTCCAAAGTGTTGGCCCATTTTGCTCGAAGATTGTGACGGATTTGCCTGAATTCATCTTTCTATCTCAATTATCTTTAGTACCCGACATAAGCTCGTCAGTTGAGACAGAAGACATACTAACAGTTCCGATGAGAAAACATTCACTACAGTATGGAGATAGATAAGAACTCCAAATTGAAAATGACGCTGCCAGTATTATGTCTATACGTACGATTGTGTGGCGTGTCTCAACTGTCAGAACTGTAGAATCTTTGTCTACGTAGTTGGCTGATCAATCGCGAGCCGTATTTCGTAGAGCAGGGTTGTTACAGAGCTCTGGTTCTGGTTCCGTTAAGTCGGAACGTCCGATTAATATTACACATCCGCCTCTGTTCCGGTTTCGTTAATTTTGAATCGGAAGTTATATCGGATCTCAAAGCTTAGCGCGACGGCGGGACATGAGCGGCGCACGTCGAACCATTTTTTTTGCAAAATTGGAATTTTTTATATGTTTTCTACTCTCTCTCTCTTTCGATCCTAGTAGGAGAAAAAAGTGTCCCAAGGTTTATTTTCCATTTCGCCACCATTTTTCAAAGACCTAATATGGCGGTAGTGCAATGGAAAGTTCGAAAAATGTATGGACATTTAGAGCATCTTTTTTTCTCTTAGTAGGATCGAGAGAGCTCGCAATTCTGAGTAGAAAAAATATAAAAATCACCAATTTAGCCAACAAATAATTTTCTACCACAAAAAATAAAAATTCCCCAAAACTGAACTTTATGCGTGTGCTTTAAGGTCTATGTTGCTGTAGTCTATGACGGATTAATCCGTCGTTCGCGATCACAAAGCCCCATTGACTAGCTGCAAGTGCTGCAACACTGATGATTCTGATAAACTTAACCTAGTGTATCAGTAAAAGTTATTTAAGGCGGTCGTTTATGTACACACGCGTTTTGCATGGGCAAATTATGAATGAATTCATTCATAAAAACGCCCATGCAATTTAAACGCGATAGTACATTTATGATCGTTTTTAGTTAAAGGTACCACTTCGTCGGTTGCCAATAAGGCGCGTATGCCATAATGATTCGTTTTGAAATGAACCTTATCAACAAGCCACAAAATGGTACTTTTAACTAAAAACAACCACGTTTTAAACTCTATGTATACGTTCTAAGTTTAATTTCCCAACATCTTGTTCCAGTAAAATGGCCATCCACATCAAAGACGCCGACGACCTCAAGACCAGGCTGTCCGAGGCTGGTGAGAAGCTGGTGGTCATTGACTTCATGGCCACGTGGTGCGGCCCCTGCAAGATGATCGGCCCTAAACTAGAGGAGCTCGCCAACGAGATGGCTGACTCCCTGGTCGTGCTTAAGGTAACCTCCCTTTACGACATACGCACTAAAAACCCCCATTTTAGGAAACACTTCCACTGCTGGGCATAGGTAAGGAATGCAACTGATAAATATTATGTATAAAATTTACCAGCAATTCACCGGTTAACCGGTAGTTTCTATAAATTTTTTACCGGTTTTCATTCCCTAGGCACAGCCCTCCATAAACCCACAATAAATCAACATAGTAAAACGACGTTTCTTATACTAGTCACGCAACTCACGCAGAATGACTAACAGTTATTATTATAGTAGTAGAAATACGGACGTAAGATTACCCCACAATGTTACACCGTAGTGTAACCACAAGTGAGCATAGCCGTAATACATACAATTACACTGTATATATTATAGCAAGATACGGAATATATAATTGCATGCCAGATCGTAAATTAATATTAGTGAATACTGGATTATCCTATATGATAAATTGATAATGCCTTAAAGATTTTACGGGGTGTTACCTGTAATAGGAGCAATACATTTAATTGTAAGTAGTACTAACCAAAGAGAACAACGATTGTTCAGCTACTTTTAAAAATTAAAAATAAATATAAAAATTTAAAATAACGTGGGTTTTGATTTGTTGGAAGACGCAATGTACTGCGATTTTTTCCATTTTTGAACTATAACAAGAGATAACGTACATTGAAAATACTATTTACTTTGTATGACAAAGTGAAAACCTACAGAGGACACAATTTTTAAAGTTGTTAGGTTTGAGGAGTACTACCTACTATCGGCAGCAATGTTGCAGCACCTTGGCTACGAGGGGACGAAGATCATCCATCAAATATGCAATAAGATCTGGAGAACTGGCCAGTGGCCAAACGATTGGACACAGTCCGCTGTTGTACCACTGCATAAGAAGGGATCTACAAGAAGGTGCGAGAATTACCGAACCTTGTCTCTCATGTCACATGCAAGCAAAATACTCCTTCGAATTATAAACGCACGACTCTCGTCCTTCGTAGATCACCAGATACCGAGCGAACAATCCGGTTTTGTGGCTGGTAAGGGAACTCGCGAGCAGATTTTGAACGTCCGGCTTCTCATTGAGAAATGCCGTGAGTTTAACAAGCCACTGGTGCTGTGCTTCATTGATTACGCCAAAGCGTTTGACTGCGTGCAATGGAGCACGATGTTGGATGTGATGGTTGAGATGGGCGTACCTGAACACCTTGCTTTCTTGGTGCAGAACTTATACCTCGATGGCTCGTGTTTTGTGAAACTGGAAAATGAAAAGTCCGATACTTTCCACACAGAGCGAGGCGTGCGTCAGGGCTGCATTCTGTCACCGAAACTTTTTAACTTGTACGGCGAACATATTATGAGGAAAGCACTGGACGGCTGGACGGGCGGTGTCGTAGTAGGTGGACGCAGGGTCAGCAATCTGAGATACGCAGACGATACGACAGTAGTGGCATCAAGCGAAGAGGCGATGGCATCTCTTCTGAAGAAAATTGAGGTTGAGAGCGCTAGGCTTGGTCTGAAGGTTAACCATTCTAAAACAAAAATAATGGTGATAGATAGAGCGAACAAACTTCCAATAACCGATGCACTCAATAAATATGAAAAAGTGAGTGAGTTTGTGTATCTCGGATCAATGGTTACCTGTGACGGTGGCTGCACCGACGAAATACGCCGTAGATCTTGCATGGCCAAAAGTGCTATGGCCAACCTTGATAGGATCTGGAGGAACAGAAATATTCGTCGTTCAACCAAGGTGCGCTTGATTCGATCGTTGGTCTTCTCGATCTTTCTTTATGGTGCCGAGACATGGAGCTTGAAAAGCCGAGATTGTGCAAGAATAGACGCTTTTGAGATGTGGTGTTGGCGGAGACTCTTACGCATACCTTGGACGGCTAGGAGAACCAATACGTCTATCCTGGAGGAGCTGAGGATCACAACACGACTCTCCACAATTTGTCAACATCGCGCGCTTGGCTTTTTTGGCCATATCATGCGGTCTAGAAAGCACGACCTAGAAAGGCAGATTATCTTGGGGCAAATGGACGGCGAGCGTGCGCAAGGTAGAGCACCTACGAGATGGTCTGATGCGGTTAAGAGGATAGTTGGTGGCAACATGCAGCACGTGACTCACATGGCTTATGACCGCACACTATGGAGACGGAGCACAGATGGTCGCGATCCTCAGCAGTGAGGGACCGAGGAAGAAGAAGAACCTAAGACTAAATTTATGACTCCTGTTACAGGACACACCCGGTATAATATTTCTTGAGAACAGATATTTATCTCTCATAGAAAAACCTAATTCAAACCGTTTTGAACACTACGAAAAAAACAATCGACACTCAGCACCCCTCTAGGGTTGCCTACGATTAGTAGTATTACATAATACTGGCGGCGGCGGGTGCGCTGGCGCGCGCGAGTTGTGTGGCAGCCCGTTAATAATTTCAATGTCTTCGGGAACACAAGACAAAAGACAATCGTGTCGAGTACGCGCGGAGTTCTATAAGCCTGGCATTGATAAAGAATAACAAAACTTGTGTCGATGAAACTTTTTTAATGAAAGTTCCTATTAAACACGAATAAAAAATGGCCACTACAAACATGAAAAGTAGCAATGCTGTTCCTATTTCATTTTACCTTCGATAATTGTCCAAGTACAAGCTCTACATATTAATAGCACACATTTTATAATAACCATTAACATGTGGCTTTCAAATGAACGTATTTGTATAGTTATCGCGTGATAGCATGCAATATACCACTGATAAGCTAGTGGTCTGCCAATGTACTCTGATATCTTATTAGTTATTATAATTTGTATCCGCTAATTTTAAAACAAGTAGACATTTTAACAAAATAACTCAACTATGCATTTGTTTCATATAATAAGTCGATTTAAAAATGCGTTGGTATTCTGATAACTTATTATCAGTACATATTTTTATAAAAGTTAGTTGAGAAAAAATAAAAATAATAATTTGGCTTCAAAATCACATGGCGCATACGAGGGATGGCCCGAGGTACGTCTTTTCTAAGAAATTTGGAATGGTTCGCATACGTTTCTGCTTACAAATACGAGTAATATTTCAGTTTACACATTTTCTATGTCAACTCTAAAGACAACGTTGTAATACTTGTAATCCGTGAGACGGTGTGTGCTGTCGGCCGTGCCAAAGAATTAGTCATACATACACAGATAAATACATACCTACTCCTACATATGCTCGAAAACTTAACCCTCCTTCAGAACACGGGCAAAAAGGAATCTACAATGTACTTATATCGGGTTACTCACGTCTATAAAGTCGAAAATAGCTCGACATGTCCGCGTCCCATAATCATGAGCGAGAAGCGCTTGCGGCGTTTGCTCTGCGCACACATGTCGAGCTATTTTTACTTTTATATTAATATGTCTAATACTCGCGGGAGTTTTCTAATCTACAAATGTGTCGATTAATACGATCCAAATTATATCTAGTCAAAGATAGATCTATCTTTATATCTGCACATACAACCAGAGGGATTCATTCCGCGTTGTACGTTGTATCAAACTCGGCCTAATTAGTTAGGACTAAACTGACAAGGTTCGCAACATTACAACACTTACAACAACACGGACAAGCCTTATTGAGCTTACTGTGGGACTAGGTCGATTTGTGTAAAAATTGTCCTATAGTATTAATTTATTACATTACGGTTGCGTTCGTTTATATTTCAAACAGCGCATACAGATTTATACTTAAACTAATTAATACCAATACTAATAATAAAGACGCGTTATAATAATATTATAATGTTTTACCAATTCTTATAAGTCTTATAACATTAACCTTTTGCCCGCCGGACCCTGTTCGCCAAGACGCTCACTCACACGCCAGAGCAAATTTTAAGTAAACAACTAATAAAAAGTTTAGGGATTGCAAATAGTGATATCGATATTCATAATTAAAGGTGGAATTCTTCTCAATTTGCCTTTTTTTATTTCCAAACTTAGATTTCTCTCAAAATTTCTAAACTAAACAGATTTACTATACAAGAAAATGTTGAAAATAAAGGACTTTATCATGAAAAACAACAACTAAACATTATCGAATCATGAAGTAATATCACCGCACTAGTCTGTACGAGTAGTCTTCTATACATGTCAACGGCGCGCAGGGCTCGTCTTTAGTTCCGACTGACAAATACTGTTTACGCGCGAGTTAAGTAATAATAGCGTCTGAGTCAACGGCATAAGCGCTTGTCGGTACGTAAACTTTATAAACCATAAGATTAGGGACGCGCATCGTGTCTCGATAAATTTACATACTTACCGGAGGGTTTTCGGAGAAAACTAACAGGTGGATTTAATAATATATATATACAGTATGTATCAGAATGAAAGGCAAAACAAGAAACCCGTTAATGTTTAGATCATAAATATGAGCATGGTACTTACCTAATTCATCAAAAATACGACAGGTTTTACGTGAGGTATAAAAATATACATTTATTATTATTGTGTTGCACCTCCCCTGTATTATTTGTTTACAATCTTATAAATGACATTTCTTAAATTACCAACTGACAGACAGGCGTCAAACCTTGTTGAAGTTTGGATTTTTACCTAGTTACAAACAAATAGTTAACAAAGCGCTTGCGCGTTGCCTATGACTACAGCCATTATTAAAATAATTACCTAGGTTACTTATAAACGGAACTCAAAGCGCATGTGTATTGACATAACAACGTTAATGTTAATTAGTTGCCCCTAGCTACATATCAACAGTACGCAATACGCATGCACTGTCAAAAATCAAAAACGTAAACAAACCCTATAGGATGTTACAAAAACCATTAACCGACTGCAAAAATATGGTCTTCGAGTACTTCATTTAGTAATTTTATGCCATAAAACATGTATTTAGGCACGTGAAATGCACGTCATTACATTGTACTCGAGTTCCCCGTCAACCAGTTTTAAGGTTTGCTCTTCGTTGTGATACATACTGTATATATCGGTTATATATATATATATATATATCGAGTTAAAATGTAGACCTCCGCTGTCACTGCGGTCAATAATTTATTCGGCAAATACACCGCAATGGTCAATTTACTGAAGAAGCTGCCTTAACTTTATCCATTATTATGCCTTTTTTTTTCTACATATACCTACTTACTACGAGTAGTTACCAACAATGACAATAATTGGCAATTAAATGTTTGAACGCTTAAATAAAACCAGATTCGTGAAAACATATTCATTTTAAAAACTTGCACATCAATTGAACTTTCCCATCCCTAGCTGTCTTTTATACATGCCAACGGCGACAGTGACACGGAAAAATGTAGAAATTATAAGCATATTTTTTAAATCCTTTATTATGAAACAATGGATTCATATTCCTGCTTAAAAAGTAAATGTATGAAAAAACAAAGGGTCAACAAGTTGACACGAGTACAAAATAATTTTTAAATTCTATTAATTTACCATTTAGTAAGCGGTTGAAACTTTGTCTTGTATACAAGACGACGGCGTTAGTGTATCGTACTATCGTTGTCTTGTATAGGTGACAACGGCGGTCAAAGGGTTAAGAACAGCAATCTGTACAAGCACGTTGAAAACCGTAATGACAATACATTCTTGACATTTGCACACTTGACAAGCTAAACGTCAAATATAGTATAATAAACGTCATTCGTGTACTTTAGTAGTATTACTTATTCTGTGAACACAACGTAACATGAGATTAAATATACTTATATATAATTAACGTTCGTCTCAATGCCATAGTTTTTTTTTTTTTTTTTTTTTTTTATGCTATAGGGGGCAAACGAGCAAACGAATCACCTGATGGTAAGCGATTAACGTCGTCCATGGACACCCGCAACACCAGAGGTGTCGCAAGTGCGTTGCCGGCCTTTAAGGTGGGAGTACGCTCTTTATGTCATGTATGATGTCATCGCGGCATCGGATATCAGACCACTCGCATAGTAACATAACAAACCTATATTATAGTAAGCAGTGTCATCGTCTTGGCCACGACTCAAACCACGTCGGTGGCAAACAAGCATACGGCCCGCCTGGTGTAAAGCGGTCACCGTAGCCTATGGACGATCCAGAGGTGTCACATTCGCGTTCCAGACCCATTGAAAACATGTACGCTTTTTTGAAGGACCCCACTTGTAGTTCTTCTGGAAACCCTTGGCAGGGAGCTCATTCCACAGGCGGAGCGTCCGCGGAATGAAATCTGTCTGGGGCCTAATGAAAAACCTAATCCTAAGACTGGTCATAGGCACTAGTTTTAACAAAAGTGACAAACATCCTGACCTTTTAACCCTGAGGGGAAAATAGGCCTTACCGATATTAGTCAGGTATATGGTGCCAAGGACATGGTGGGGGAGTGGTTGTACCGGGATATGGTCTCGGCAGCTCGGTTGACAGAGCGATGGGCGTGAATCCCAGAGTCGCGGGTTGGGAGTCCCGTCCGGGGTCATGAATTTTGCAACTTTGCCTTTCTTTCTAAGAAAAGTCTCGTTATTTTCTAACTCTTAGTAAAATTTTTTCGGGAGAGCCTCACTCCTAGGAAACGCGTCCCCAGGTGGCGGATAGGGGCACGCCCGTCTACTTCATTCTTAGTAGCAGGGTAGGAATGAAATAAAATAGTTCCCGCGGACCAACAGGCCGGAGAAGGTCACTCCGTATGAAACCACGCAGGCTACCAGAAGCCTTGGGGAACCCCCTAAAATGCAGATGGCGGTATACCAATTCACCTGGCTGGTACACCAGTTGGAAGAGGCTACAGCGGCCTGAGGATATAACTATCCTTCAAAACGTCTGGTGCAGAAAGCAACGGGAAACTACTGCACTATTTTTCCCAAGAAAACCACTATGCAAAGTTCCCAGAATAGAAGTGTGATGTCATGTGATCCGACTGACCCTCGGCGCCATTGTGATTCCGGGTCGCATGGTGGGAAATATGCTACCGGCCACTTGACTGCGAACCACCAGGCAGGAAGTGGAAATTATGTTACTGGTCATGGTACAGGTAGAAATAAGTCCCCACTTCGTAAACACCTTCGCATTGGGACCTGGAATGTCAGAGGCTTGCTAAAACCAGGTAAACTAGAGGTAATTGAGAAGGAAATGGAAAGGTGCAATATTGACATCTTAGGGCTGAGTGAAGTGCATAAACGCGGAAGCGGTCATTTTACCACCAAAAGCGGCAACGCTATATACTTCATTGGAGCTGAAGGTCATAGTAGTAATGGAGTAGGCTTCATCATCCCAAAGAAACTACAAAGCAGTGTCAAAGGATATGTGACCCAAAGTGATAGAGTAATCGCCATTAAACTCGATGCAAGCCCCGTACCTTTAAACATTATACAGGTGTATGCTCCCACCTCTCAGTCACACGAAGAAGTCTCGGACCAATTCTACGCCGAACTTGATGAGGTCCTACGCACCATCCCATCTAGAGAAGTGACCATCTTGCAGGGCGACATGAACGCAAAAGTAGGATGCACTGTAGGAGACCCATTACTGGGTTCAGTTGTTGGCGGTTTCGGACTGGGCAAACGTAACGACAGAGGCGAAAAATTTCTTCACTATTGCGTAGAAAATCAGCTGACTGTAATGAATACCTGGTTCAAAAACCACCCAAGGAGATTATACACATGGACTTCTCCGCAAGGCTATAGGAATCAGATTGATTTCATAGCGATTAAATCGAGGTGGCGATCGTCAGTGACTAATGCCAAAACACTCCCCGGTGCGGATTGCGGAAGCGACCACCAACTAGTAATTGCCGATTTCAGACTTCGCTTGAAGAGCATTCGTCAGATCCCTCAGAAGTCGATCGTTCTAACTAAGCCGGCTCTAGACTACTATCATGATGCAATCAATACTCAGATTAAAGAGCTGGAATGGGACCCATTTGATTCCAGCGAAGCCCAGTGGATTGGTCTTAAGAAGATCATTCTGAATACTGCAAGCGAGAGTAGGGAGCTGTTTAAATCCGTGACGAAAAAGGAGGAGTGGATTGGCAAGGAGTCATGGGATCTGATTGAGGAGAGAAAGAAACTGAAAAGTGAAGGTCTTGACTCTGAGACGAAGATGATTCGCTACAATCAACTACATGGTGAAGTCCAAAAGTCCACGCGTAGAGACAGGGATAGGCAGATCAACAACGTGTGCGATGATATTGAGAGGCATTTTGAAAGATCGCAGACAAAGGATCTCTTCCTGAAAGTTAAACTACTGACTGGTACCTTCAAACCAAAGAGTTGGATAATTGATGACAGTAGAGGCAACACTTTATCCGAGCTGGATCAGGTGTTGGAGAGATGGAGAGCCTACTGTTACGAACTCTATCGGAATGAAGACGGTCCTACATTAAAGAGGAGATGGGATTATCATACCAGGGAGCCAGACATACTGCTTGCTGAAGTGCAAGATGCCATCAGAAAGCTGAAGCATAAGGCTACGGGACCTGATGGCGTATCAGCAGCTATGTTGCAGCATTTGGGCTTGGAAGGAACGATGATCTTGCACCAAATCTGCAACAAGATCTGGAGAAGTGGTCAATGGCCGAAGGACTGGACAGTATCCGCAGTGGTACCTCTGCACAAAAAGGGTTCGACCAAAAAATGCGAAAACTACCGGACATTATCATTAATGTCGCATGCTAGCAAGGTGCTTCTGCGCATAATTAATGCTAGATTGTCGTCGTTCATCGATCATCAGATACCGAAGGAACAGGCCGGTTTTGTAGCTGGAAAGGGCACTCGCGAACAAATCCTGAATGTAAGACTTCTGATCGAGAAATGTCGTGAGTACAAGAAACCACTGGTACTGTGCTTCATTGACTACGCGAAAGCATTTGATTGTGTGCAATGGAGGGTTATGTTCGATGTTCTTATTGAGATGGGCGTCCCTGAACATCTTACGTACCTAATTGAGAACCTATACCTTGATGGATCGAGTTTCGTGAAACTGGAGAACCATAAATCAAGCGATTTTCATACGGAGCGCGGCGTTCGCCAGGGCTGCATACTCTCACCAAAATTATTCAACTTATACGGCGAATACATAATGAGGAAAGCACTTGACGGTTGGGAAGGAGGAGTTGCAGTGGGTGGTCATTTGGTCAATAACCTAAGGTATGCAGACGATACTACAATTGTTGCGTCAAGTGAAGTGGAAATGGCAGCTCTACTGAAGAAAATCGAAGAAGAGAGTGCTAAGCTGGGCCTTAAGATCAACCGAGCGAAAACCAAAGTCATGGTAGTAGACAGGGCTCACATTCTACCAGTTTCCGACGCACTTTGCGGGTTTGAAAAAGTAAACGAGTTTGTATACCTCGGGTCGCTGATAACCCATGTTGGTGGCTGCACCGGCGAGATTCGCCGTAGAGCTGGTATGGCTAAGAGTGCTATGGCTAACCTCGATAAGATCTGGAGGAACAGAGGTATTCAACGTAGGACAAAGATACGATTGGTTCGAGCTCTCGTCTTCTCGATATTTATGTATGGTGCCGAAGCGTGGACTCTGAAAAGCTGTGATGTGGCCAAAATCGACGCTTTTGAGATGTGGTGCTGGCGAAGACTGCTGCGTATACCCTGGACAGCCAGAAGAACTAACATCTCCATCTTAGAAGAGCTTAACATCACTACACGGCTCTCCACGCTATGCCATGAGCGAGTCCTAAGATTCTTCGGACACGTTATGCGGTCATCAAAACATGATATGGAGAAGCACATGATTCTGGGCCAAATGGATAACACTCGTGCCCAGGGTAGAGCCTGTACGGGATGGACTGACGTGATAAAGAGGTCGGCTGGTGGCAGTTTACACCGTGCCGTACACATGGCCTATGACCGCACTCTGTGGAAACGGGCTGCACGTGGTCGCGATCCTCAGCATTGAGGTTACGAGGAAGAAGAAGAAGTAAAATAAATAATTTGATATTAATAAATTAACGGTTATATCTCACGAATTTTTATCACAATAGGCGTGACATGTTTCGACTGCATCGGGCAATCATCGTCGAACAGAGTGATGTTGTCACCTCCGCGGCGCAAACTATACATATACAGATTTTATTAAAATATAACAAACAGTTGATGGCAAACAGTAATACAGCCCGCCCGATAATTCAGTACCTAATTAGAAATTGTCATTCTAGCACAGAATAAGTATTAATACTAAAGTACAGAAGCTTCGCTTTTCTACGTTTGACGTTTAGCTTGTCAAGCATGCAAATGTCAAGATGACATTAACATTAGGGTTGTCACCGTGCGGCGGGTTCGTATGGTGGTACAACAATTTGTATAAACATATAAATAAGAACAAAATTTGTATCGGAACATTACTTGTATTATAAGTATTTTTTTAGAATTGGTATAGTATAGGTAAGTAATATGCGGTGTTTGAAATATGTATAAATATATCTGAACGCACCCGTGAGGTAATGCGTCCTGACAGTTTATACCACCCATAGGCGGAACTGTTTGTGTTAACGTACAATGCGGAGTGACAACCCCCTGAACCTGATACTAGTCAGCCTAGTGGCGCCCCCCTAAAAGTTTCGCCCTGGGCCTTGCCCCCACCTTGTTACACCACTGCAAACTGCCCAGACATAGTTTGGATTGTGACTGTTTAATGACTAACTTCATTTGCACTTATTTTTCAGGTGGACGTGGACGAGAACGAAGAAATTGCCGCCGAATACAACGTCAACTCCATGCCGACCTTCGTCTTCTTGAAGAACTCCAAGAAACTGGAGGAGTTCTCCGGCGCCAACGTGGATAAACTGAAGAACACCATCCTTAAGCTGAAGTAGAGCGCTGGCAACGGACTGTGTACTCGGATGTGGGGTTAGACCGGAAAATGTACAGAATACCCGACTTTATCAACGGAAAACATGGCCGCCCGGAGCTAAGCGTCGCTCGAAACATGTTAGAAACAATTGACATTCGAATCCAGTTTTAAATTGATGAATCAAAGTCGACTATAGTGTAGGCATGGTATTCCATTTAATGCCAGACAAATATAAGCTCTACAACAATGTTCTTAGCGTCTATTTTACTGGTCTAACCCTACCAACGATGAAAACATCCTAAATGCACTAAGGCCCCAAAATAATTAAATATTTATTTGAAAGGTCACAATCTCTGGTAGATTCAGCTTTTTGGTGTGATTTTTTGCGCATAATATTTTATGTTTTCACTGATATGTATATGCCGAAAGTGTCTTAAGCTAGCACAAGTGGGGTACGATAGTCCGTTGTTGCATTTGCGTACTTATGTTACGTTACAAAGTATTGTTATTATCAATAAATAATCGTGAAGACAATTTAGTTTTTTTATTTAATCATACTGATTCATAATCTCATGCGTACCTGCACAAATAAAGCAATTAACCTCTTCCCCGCAATAGGGGCTACCGTATTATCGCTCACCCGGCGGCGCCACTCATGCGTGTGCATGGGTCTTGCGAAGAAAGGAATCCATAAGATATGAATGGAACATTTGGTTGCTGCTTAAAAATACGTAAAGATTTCTGAATTATTGTTCTTACTTTGTTCAATAAATCAGTCCACTGGAGTCATGGTTGTCTGGTTACTAAAAGGCACAGAAAATAAACATAAGATTTAAGCTCCTCCACTTTTATTTAATGTAACCTAAATAAAAAAATAGTATACTATGTTAGTAAATAAACAAAACAGTTCGTTGTTTGGTATCCTTTTGCAAAGTGTGAGTCGCACGCGACCCCCTAGAGGGTCACAAAGCCTCTGTTGGGGGTTCGTGACGATTCGCCAAGCCTTAGTAAAAACCAACGTGGATGACAATTAGCGGCGGGTAGGGGGTCGTGAAATTTTTCTTTCATACTTGCGGGGGGGTCGTGACTATCTAGGCTAAGGGGCTCACACCAGTAAAAAGTTTGAAAAAAACTGGCCCATTGGATCGTGACTTGGAACGTCGATGACGTCACACATCGTTTTATCTAACTGTGTAACCGCAGCCCATGAAATCATATATTTAGGAAATCCTGCAGTTCTATACGCGTCCTAATTTTCTCGTAGGTATTGCCCTCGTATTGGTTAATCTTCGTGGAGTTCCTGATGAAGACGAAAGTTGGGACGCGCTGGATCCTGTACTCCTGGTAGAGCTCATTGGTTTTGCTATCGTCATCGATCTGGAAACAAACAAATAAATTCTAGGGCGAGGGTGCCTCTGGGGTAGTTGTGCCTATTATTAATAATAGTTAATGCAACAGTGTAACAAAACGAGACGAAGTCGAGTTATGTATTAATAGATAAGAAAAAAAAAATCTCGAAAGGTGGCAGAATGTGGAACATGTCGTATGCCCACTATAGAAAGTAAAAAGAAACAACAGTGCTAATGTATTGTATGAAAATCCACAGGAGCAGTGTTTTTATGGAATACCATAGACGACGTTAAAATGAATACTTTTTTAATATCGCTGTCAATCATAGATGATACTTAATTGATAGTTAATTATCAATTAACTCATAGTAAGGAGATTTAATTAAATTAAATTTAACGTTACTTTCGTTAAGTCTAGTATGAAATAATAGCTTATTATTCACTGAAACCGTAAGGTTAATCCTGCTCACGACTCATGAATCATCCTGTATATACTCGCTATACTTGTCACAGTGATCTCATGTAAGTATACAGGAAATAGACATACATAGAGTGGAGAAGGTGGGGGGAGGCCTTTGCCCAGCAGTGGGACAGTATAGTATAGTGCTTATTGTAATATTGATTGTTACAGTGACAAGGTTGAAAAAAAAAGTATACAAATCAAATTCTTTGGGTCCAAACGCGTACCAATGAGTTTTACGAAATGTCATCTGATATTTACTATTAGCTTTTGGTGAATGAATACTCAAGATGGCGAAGATGTCTCTTGAATAGTTTTTTGTCTGCTAAAAGTGTAATATAGATAGCTTATTGTGCAGTAAACAAACAAAGAAGTGTGCAGCTAATGAAGAATTCATCCTGAACCGCGTTAAACCATTATTTAGTAATTACCCGGTTGTCGTCCTGGGATCTCTGCCCCCGGACGCTACTGTAACGTTTAGCTATATACCTACTTACCTACTATATTATAGGTGCTATAGGTACAATATGATATATTATACTGATATTTTAATAAACTTGTACATTGACAAAATTGTCCAACTCTCGGACAGACGCCATTATTTAAAAGAAGACATCGTGAGGAAACCGGACTAATCCTAACAAGACCTAGTTTACCCTTAGGTTTGGAAGGTCAGATGGCTGCCATTCGTATTACTATAGTTGCCAAAGCAGACCCTACGCTCCGTGAGCCAGGAAAACGCTAGGAAGAAGACTGACCTTTAGAAACACAACAGTCCCATAATACTCGTCGGCCATAGCCTCAATCTTGGGTGCGATGATCTTACACTTGGAGCACCATTTCGTCATGAACGCGAGGATCACCAGCTTATTGCCGGCGGCTGTCATCTTCTCTTTCAGGTCTTGCCGGCTGGTTACTTCTATTAGGTGTCTCCTGGAACATGGATAGTGAAATATGGAAGTTGATGAGAATGATGAGCATTAAAATAAATAATGATAAATAAATAATAATAAATATCCTGGGACAATCTTACACAAATCGACCCAGTCCCACGGTAAGCTCAATAAGGCTTGTGTTGTGGGTACTAGACGACGATATATATAATAGATAGATACATATAAATACTTAAATACATAGGAAACATCCATAACTCAGGAACAAATATTCGTGATAAACACACAAATAAATGCCCTGACCAGGATTCGAACCCGGGACCTCCTGCTTCATAGGCAGGGTCACTACCAATTGGGCTAGGAGGCCGTTAAAGCATTAAGCATTGATTACCTACTGTGTGGAAGTAGGCTTTACGGCTTCTAAGCTCTAGATTCGGTCCGTCTCCGTAGCTTCCAGTCTCACTACATATGTAGGCAATTTATTATAAGTCGACATCCAGCTCGGATAGCTAGTACCCATATAGCTAGGTGTAAATAACAATGTAGATATACAAAATTGAACATAAATATGTGTGGTATAATATAAGGTGTGTTCTTACATTGGAGCCTGAGTGGTAGTCGTGGTAGAAGTGTAGTCACCAGTCAACACACCTTCCAACGCAGCCTACAAAGAGAAAAAGCAATTATTTATCTGGTAAGTATATAAATATTAAAATAAATGAATAAATATTATGGGACAATCTTACACAAATCGACCTAGTCCCACGGTAAGCTCAATAAGGTTTGTGTTGTGGGTACTAGGCGACGATATATACAGGGTGATTCATGAGTCGTGAGCAGGATTACTTAACTATAAATTAAGTATCAATTACCTCATAATTAGGAGATTTTAATTAATTTAATTTAAAGTTAATTTCGTAAGTCTAGTATGAAACTAATAATAGCTTATCATTCACTTAATCCTGCTCACGACTCATGAATCAGCCTGTATAATAGATAGATACATATGTTGGATTTAAAAGTATTACAGTTGATTATTGTGACATTTTAAGGTATAAAACACTTAACGTTAAAAAAAAAAGATAAAATGTGGGTAAGCGAGTAACCGGGCTGAGCAGGTTCGCCACCTGCCCTGCCCTGTCCCTCCTACCAGAGGCAGGGATAAAGGTGACCGCTCGTCGACGAGCGGACACTTCTTGTGCTACCGGCGCTGTGAACAGAGTTAAGTACTTACCTTAATTTGATTTTGTAAAACTATGGTTATATTATATTATACTATAATGTTGCATGTTTAAAATATAGTTTAGCAGCTAAATTGAGAATATATGATTACGTTTTTATTGCAATACAGTGAATTTAAAGTATTAAATGATCTTTATTTATGATAAACAATAAATTTGTACTTTACAGATATGAAATAGTTTTACTTGACCACCTGGTAACCAATATGATATTTGTCTACTTTGTTTTACATATTTCATATTAGTAAACTAATTCAAAGGATATACACTAACTTATTTCTAATTATTTCCGTTTGAACATAAAAGCATATTGCACAGTGTTTATCGTAATAATAGGAATTTCATTTTACTTAACTATTAGCATTTCCTATTATATCGATTGATCTGTTAACAAACATTACGGATGAGCAATATACGTTACGTCAATAACATAAGTGCTAAACGATTTGTACATTTTTCGATGAACAGTTAATTTATTCGCGGCTTTAAAAGTTTATTTTCAAAAAGTTTATCGTAGTAGCTATTCACAACAATGCAGTTTGAATATTCAATTTTATTAACCTAAACTCAAATGGATTGTAAGTATAATATGTAATTTATAGTGTCTTTCATAATTGAAATCATTCTCAAAATTATTATAAACCATTTTAAAATTAAATCATACATATAAATACTTAAATACATAGAAAACATCCATAACTCAGAAACAAAATATTCGTGATAACCACACAAATAAATGCCCTGACCAGGATTTGAATAAGCACGTATAAACTATTATCTCCGGAAATGCAAATTTTATTTCAAAAGTAAAGCCTGGTAAGTGCCTATTTGGTCCTCGCCGCGTTGCAGCGCTGTGTAAATCAGGTCCAAATAGGCACTTGCCAACCTTTAATTAATTGATTAACATTTTGATTAATTTTGGAGTCATGTCCACATTATTGCGAGCAATGACGCAAATTTGTCCTATCTCTGGAATGCCAAAGATGACGCAAGAAAAATTAGCTTTTTCCAAAATAAAACCCAAAAACCTGATTCTTCCAGATCTGGACTTGCTTGGGCTTATTCGAATCAGTATGAGGAGCTGATTCGACCCTGATAATAAAAAAAATGTCCCAGAATTTCCATATAAAATTTAACTTTCCATTACGCCACGCTCATAGTAAGTTCATACTCAAACGTGACGTAATGGAAGGGATTTTTTTTTTATCAGGATCGAATCAGCTTGTGACTGATTCGAATGAGCCCAAGCAAGTCCAGATCCGGAAGAATCAGGTTTTCGGGTTTTATTATGAAAAACGCTCAAATAACCCTAGGGGTGCGATTTTCTATAGGAAGTTATTTGCTGGCTATTTACGCCGATGTTGATTAGTTTGCTTTTAAAATGCGTATTTCGAAATGCCACGGTGATAGGCACCAAATTTGATACCCTCGGTATCTTTACCTTATATAATACAGTCTAATTAAGAAATTTGGTATATATGGCAATTAAAGGTTTGGTTTTCATATCCACACCATTTGACGTTTGGGGACCTTGAGTAACTGCAGCCATCTTGGAAAATGTGTAAGTATATTTTTGTAGAAATTCTGAGCTCGACAGCTCTGCATTCGTTTGGAGTAAAACGAGAATTTCTGTTGGAGAGATTTCGACCCTTGGCTTAATTAGAATACGGCTGTATTATTAGTAAACGTTTTAAACCCACCATGAGTTGTTTAATGCCGGTCCCGGTGCGCACCAGTAGTTTCTGCTTATTTTGCATGAAGATAAACGTCGGCACTGTATGTACGCCGAACACTTCGTATATGTCGTCCAGTTCCTCTTTTATCTGAAAAACGGTTGAATGAATAAGTATAAGGCACTACACATCAAAGCCAGTGTGTCTGCCAGAATAATCGAGTGCTCACGATGAACTGCTTTGCGGAAGGAATGGCGACGTATCGTTAAACTAGTCGTTAAAAATACTACATAATGGCCACGGTCCCTTTAAGCGGAGTATGTAATTTTCTTAGAAAGTAAGTTTCTCAAAAGCGATCACTCTGTAAAGAGTGTAACGACAAGAATAATAAAGAATGAGCACCAAGATTTTAGAAATGCAAAAAAGGAAAATATCGCGAGGGAAACCGAGCAAAGTACCCTGCACTGAAAGTTTCGAATCAGTCACTTTCGTAAAACAATCTAAGGGTTGCAGTTGCCACGAATTCACCCGAGAAACGTAACCGGGTATGTGGTGAGCTGCTTCGCTTGCGCACTTACCCTGAGGAAGGAACACGTGTTCGAATACATCTTGGCCAGCTCCTGTACTGCTGGAATCATCAAGTAACTGTGAGCACAATAGCTTGGAAGGAACGCGAGTACCACCAGCTTGTCTTTCGCTTCTGTCAACCGGCCTTTCATGTCGTCGTGGCATTCCACGTCATATAACACACCGCTGAAATGCAGATCTTGCTATAGATACAGAGTTATCATCACGCAGCAGAATATTTTTTCCCCGATTGAAGTTTTGAAATCTTTTAAATGTGATAGAGTCAAAATGATCTACAGCTTACTATACTTGTACAACCGACAGCTAAATACTTCGAGCAACACGGATTTGCAACGCGTAGGAAGGGAGACATCAAAACGTCATCTTACCGTACAAATTGTTCTGTCACTTTTTGCGTGGGAAACGTGCACAGACGCACTTCTTACACATTACATACAAAAGCAAATCTGTAATGATAAATTGAAAGAGAAAAAGTGAGCAAGGCCCCTATAGTACCCAGGGCTGGGCGCGGCAGACGCCCTAACCACTAGGCTACCCGACAACGGCGGCCAGAGTCCGAAATTTCCTAAGTATATGCAATCCTTTCTTAATTTTGAAACGCTTAAGGCGTTCCGCCAATCCTACAGCTCAGACTTACGTCTAGTGTTGCTAATATTTGCAGATTATTTTTAAATAGAAGCCACCTTGCTGTACAATTGTAAAGCATGAATTAATAATAATAAAAAGCATGTTATAAAAAACTTCAATTTTGACAAGAATAACTCGTCGGATGACAAGCAAAAGTCACTAAGTACTGTCACGAGTCATAGCCATAGTGAACCATACATCCATGAAAACAAGGGCGATTTTTGTTTAATTATTTTATTGTAATTAGTGAGTTTTGCTTGTCTCCTGACGAAATACAAAAATGGCCTTACACTCCATCCATAGTGTTTGTCGAACTATTCAAAGTGTTTAGTAGTTGATCTTCTGCCTTCACGGAATCTATTACATTCTGAAAACGAGCAAACGTAAAAGTAATAAAAGTATATATATCCCATAAGTATTCTTATTTCAAGATCTACTACCTATTAAGAGTATTAAGGAAATAAATTTAATATCTCAGTGCCTTGTCGATGTATCTGGCAACTAGTGTGTTTGACACGAGTTGCTGTAGAAAACGATGTTTCGTATTCGTCACGTTCTCTATAGTTGCATCTCGCTTCCACCCGTAAGTGCGAGCAAGATGCACTGACAGTGCGTTGACGTAGACGCTAGCAACTATAGATTTCTACAGTAGGTTTCAAAGTCGTGGTAAGCACAAAGATGGTGTGATCAGTATTGGTGGTATGAGTCGGAAATAGGGATTTTGTTTTACGCAATAAAGAACAAATTTTATTTGCCTCAATTTTTTTGCTTTAGTCAGATAGTCAGAATGCGATACAGACGACGCCCTCAAACGGGTTACCCGCAATTTTGTTACAGCCCGTAGAGAGGCCCAAACGGTATTTCAAACTTCAGTGGGAACTTGGTTTCGTTACAATTACAATGAGGATAACCGCGAGTCGATTCGCCGCTAGGGGCGCTAGTGGAACGTGGGTCAGGACCCACGCATGAGTGGCGCCGCCTGGTGAACGACAATACGGTAGCTCCCATTGGTCCGTTAATTACGTCAACGATACGTACCACAATGTCGTTGATGTTGCCTGTGCGCCTGTTGAGTAGTTCTGACTTTCTCACGAAGACAAATGCGGGTACAGACTTCACGTTGTATTCTATGAAAATGTCGTCATGGTCTTCATATACCTGAGGAGAAAAATTGTTCAGGAGAAACAGAATATATGTACAACAATTTAGACGAAGTTTTAAGAACTAATGGATATCCTGAAAAAGCAATCGGAATTAGCAGTATCATTTAACAGGTGCATTCCTGTTTATCTAAACAATATCAAGTTCAAAATAAATTCTATCATTTTACGCTCCGAACACGCCTCGGCAAAAGCAGTGTAGGACGCCCTGACGCAGTGGAGTGACGATATTTGTAAGGTGGAAGCGGAAGGCCCAAGATCGAGTTGCCCCCAGGAAACACCGTGCAGGAAACCTTTCTTTTCCGGATCAACCGGATCAAGAAGATCATGAGAAGAGCCCTAGCACTCGAGGAGGTTTCCCGTTGTAGCTCCCCTTGGAGATCTGTCCTACCCCAACATCTATCGATTAACAGCTACACTGGACGATCTAGTCCTTCATGAAATAGTTACGCCAACTATGAATGTAGACATGTTGCTGTTCAACTATTATTCTGGAATTTTAACTATAAAACTCTCGTGAGACTCGAACATATTAAATAATATTTAAAACGGGTCACTCACGTAATTTAGTCGATTTTCGCTCGACATGTTTCGTTCTTTACGAAGAACGTCATCAGGAGCGACCATCCGCGACAGAGGCACGGTGGCGGAGGCGTGGTGTACGACTTGCCTCTTTCGCGGATGGTCGCTCCTGATGACGTTCTTCGTAAAGAACGAAACATGTCGAGCGAAAATCGACTAAATTACATGAGTGACCCGTTTTAAATATTATTTATTATTCTGGACTTATTAATCCGGAATATTTAAAATAAAAATAAACAACGTATTTGTAAAGTACTTACTCTCAAAAACGTAACAAAGTTCGCATGGTGGTACGCCAGCTTCTCAAACTGTGGAGTAATCTTCATGCTATGTGGACACGACCTGGGGAGGAACCCGATGACCACCAGCTTGTCGCCAGCCTCTTTGAGCTTGGTTTTCAAGTCTGCCATGTTTTCTATATTGATCACCTTGATTCTGGAGAAGATATTGTCAGAGTTTAAAAAACAAAACTAGTTGCCTACACCTTAATTACTTCGTAAAATCATCCAATTTTGCTTCATCAGTATCACCATATTTAAAAACAGAGCTAAAAGTACTCAAGTATTTCGCATTTCGAGAACTCTATATCATAATATGTAAAAAAATGGGTAGGAAATGAATTGAACTGAGGTGTCTTGGTTTATTAGATGAGCATTAAGTGATAGGTCGCCCAGCGGTAAGGTTGCGGTACCAATGAGTCTTTCGGAACTAATGTATAGTCAACCAATTGGAACCCTAGGCCACTGTAGGACTTTGTCATAGTGACGCTATAAATCAGATTGTAAGAAATCTCTTACTGCTTGTCATTTTGACATGGTTCTAGAGTGGCGTAGGGTTCCAATTGGTTGACTGTACTTAATACCTACGAAAAATCATTTGATATTTACCAATCGCTTTTCGGTAAAGGAAAACATCGTGAGGAAACCGGAATAATCCCAATTAGGTCTAGTTTACCCTCTGGAAGGTCAGATGCCCGTCCCTTTCGTAAAACTTATTACGATTAGCTGCTAAAGCGGACCCCAGGATTCCTTACCCATGAAGGATTATGATGAAGCATTAGGATGAAGAAGAAGGATTGGTTTACAAAAACAATCGCCTGAGGGCGCCGATCGTCCAGTGGCGCCCTCAGGCGATTCTCAGGCGATCTAAGCAAACTTAGTCGCAGTCACACAGTTGGTCTGAGCTCGCAGTACATCTGGCTTATATTATACTGGTGAGAGCGAGATAGAAGTGTAGTTACCAGACAGTTGTATCCCGGACAATACTAAAGATTTGAACCAATAGTTAAAATTCATAAAAACTTACGGTCGTAGCATTATTTGAGCAACGGCGTACGAAATTAGTACCACTAGCAAGATCTCTCGCTTCATTTTCAAAACACCAATGAGATAGCGTATTTATAGCACAAAAAACTACAATTAAGACGTATAACGCGGTCAATTATTGGACTTTAACCAATCAATTAAATAACGATTCTATCGCGACGATTTCGCTTGAAATTCCACCTATGTTATGAAAACCCAGCTCTCGACTGGTATGAGTTTGATTACCTGAATCTTGGCATATAGTTTATATCAACATGAGGAACATGAGACGACCGTGGGATTTAGTCTTGTGATTCGAAAGACAATCTTAGAATCTCTCAATAATCTGTTTAACGCCGTTATCATAGTGCGACGCGGCGAAATTGTAGGTATCTTTTGCTACAGAATTCGCATCGTTTCGCAGCGGTTCTGCAGTTCACAGCATCGGTGTGCTGACAGCTTTAAAACCTTATTTAGGCCCATATTACACTATCATATATCTACGATCATAGATCTATATGCCTCCATTTTTCTTCACGTGGAGAAAAAGGGAGGCATATAGATCTTTGATCATAGATATGATAATGACAACCCTAATGTAACACCTATTTTGTACCACATGATTTCTATGCAATAAATGAAATGAAATGTAATAAGGGCCTTAGAGGCCCGCTTTGTTATGTGTTTTGTATAGTATATAGGTACTTAGTGTAGCTGTAGGTATGTAATTATACTCGTTAGAGCGTTGGTAGAGCGTGCGACTTTCCATCCGAAGGTCGTGGGTTCAAAACCCCAACTTGTACCAATGAGTTTTTCGGAACATATGTACGAAATATCATTAGATATTTTCCAATCGCTTTCCGGTTAATGAAAACATCGTGAGAAAACGTGGACTAATTCCACTAAGGCCTTACCCTCTGGGTCAGATGGCAGGCGCTTCCGTACAACTCCTTCGCCTCCTTATGTGTGTTCTATCGCTTGTACAATGGATTGTGCACTGAGGAATTGTTTGATATGATATTTAAACATAATTATTAAACGGGTCTAACGCGAAAATAATTATATTAATAATTATGTTTAAATATGTGTTAAATAGCGAAAGTTTTAAATGTTATGTTTGATACGATGCCAACGGCTGCATTCTACCACCGCACCGCTCGACTTCGCCAGACTGTTCACCCGCATACCCTGGAGCCTATGGTCTCGTACCGTGCCGTTTAAGAGGAACTTCCTCCCGCGGACGCTCCGGCTGTGTTATGAGCTCCCTGCCGCTGTTTTCCCAAAGGAAAACAGCGAAAGAAGGAAGAAGGAAGGAAGGAAGGAAGGAGGAAGGTTTAGGAAGGGTATGGGGTTCTTCAAAGAAGGAGTGTTAAAGTTTTTAAAGGCTCGGCAACCCGCATGTAACACCCCTGGAGTTGCAGGCGTTCATAGGCTACGGTGACCGCTTACCATCAGGCGGGCCCTATGCTTGTTTGTCACCGTCGTAGTATAGAAAAACTAGCGCGTATGCCAAATCTTGAGGTTGGTTGCCAAAGCGGATCCCAGGCCGTGGCATAAGCCGGGAAAACGCTATAGGAATGATACTGTTTATTTTGGGGCAGGAATCGTTCGATTGAATATTGTGAATGTCCTCGGCGGGAGCTCTGTTCAACATTCAACAGACGTCTTTCGGCTGAAATGATGATGATTATATAAATCCTGCGGGCAGAAAGAGACAAAGCATGGCGAGTGGTGGATAAACTCATCAAAACTTATCTCCAAGGAGGTAAACAACGTAGTCAACGTAGACCATCCATGGGGTGTATTTCCCTTGGTTAAATCGTTGTATCTTCATTGTCTATGTAAGTATATGTTGTTGTTGACGGTTGTCAGTTTACGACATAATTTGTTGTCACGCATAGATTATGTCAGCTTAAGTCTAATATTTTAAACTCTGCATAATTATTCCATTATGCAGTTATAATTTCCACTTACTCCCAAAACAGGAGCAAAATTTAAAGGCACCAATGTCACATTTTGCATTGCGATGTTTGCGCACTCTCAATCTAAGGTTGGTAATATGAAATAGGTACTTATTTTACTGGGGTCTCCCATAGCATTCCTAATATCGTTTGTCCTAAAATCACTTACCCTAACTGTGTTGTCCTGATGATCATAATCAGTAACAATCAGTTGTCCTAACGACTATTTGCTATAATTGAATGACTGCCCAAAAACTACTTCACACAGAACCCAATCGTTAGAAAAGTCGGTTTGGTTAGAACCGTGACCTCACACAGATTCGAATCGCTGCTTGTAAAGTAGGTTAAAACGATGCTAGGGAAAATAATATTAGGACATACGATTTTAGGACAAATGATCATTATGTCAAACAGTATTAGAATTCTCAATATAAATTGAGAATCCACACCCGATTAAGAAGTACTTTCGGTGCCAAGCGTCCCCTTAAGGCGCATACGAAGGATATGTTTAATAAATTCGGGGCCACGAGTGTGGTCTCGGTATCTCAGTTGGAAGAGCGATGAGCTGGTATCTAAGACTCGCGGGTTCGAATCTCACCCGAGGAGGAGGAGGAGGATGAATTTTTCCACTTTTCCTTTATTTCTGAGAAATCACGTTTTCAATGTTTGACAAGCATTTTTGTCATATTAGTTCTGTGGAATAACAGGACGGAAACTTATAAAACTCCATTCTCACTTCCGTTTGAGTACCGTTAAATACATAATTTTACTTTAGCTCATGAAGAAAATGAATGCCTAATTAGTTAAAATTTTCTTAAAAATACGAGTATGTTTGACGCTCAACCACTGCACGCTTGCGAACCGCACCACCAATCTAACGACTCTTTCGCATATTACCTACTGATTAGAACCCCCTCAAATCTATAGACTCCAGGAGAAGGGGTTCAAGGATGTGAACCTTGATGTCCTGCGGTTCTGAAAGAAACCACGGAAGCTAGAAGAAATCAATGGGGGAATGCCGCCGGGACAATGACCTGCAGTCCTGCAACTCCAGCAACATGGGTGAATGAGCACATTAGGTGCTCGACAGCCCGCTCGATTCCGGCCGAACCTCCCTCCATAACATAATATCTATAGACTTCCGAGTCGGTGGCGGACCTAGTCAGGAGCCCCCGTTTAGGGGCGTATTTACCCTGGGACAAAGGGGGCTATGGCTCGTCGCCTACTCTGAGTGTCTACTGTGACAAATGTAGGTAATTGTCCCGGGGAGAAAATTCTTTAAACACGCTTTTGCGCCCGTTTTCACATAAAAGGTGATCGATCGGTTTGATATTTGTAAATTACATACAACGGACTCTATCCTGTAATCCTGTTTACTAGAGTTGCAAAAAACGTGGACATCATCAGGCAAGCCCACCGAGCATTCGACCGAACAAGACTTGCCCCCGTTTTCCAAAACCGCCCTGCGCCACCACGTAATTTATTGCTGCTACTAACCACGGTTTATGCTGCTTCGCTGGATGAAACGGAAGAACCGCCTTTTATGACTACATTTGAGTCAGAGTGAGAAAATACTATACATATTTTCCTATAGCTAACCTAAGAAATCCGTAATTTATGAAATATCTTTGGCAACCGAATCCCAAGAATTGGCGTAGGCGCTATATACTTTTACGTAAGCACCTGTCATCTGACCTTCCAACCAGGAGTGTAAACTAACGCATTACTGAAGTTAGTCCGAATTACTCACAATGTTTTTCTTAATCGAAAAGCAATTGGTAAATATCAAATGGTAGGTACGATCTGGAATATGAACCTGAGACCTTCGGATTAAAAGTCGCACGTCTTACCCCTTGGCCGTTAAAGTTCCGAAATCGAAATATCTAATTAATGTTTTTGTATTCTAGAAATGTGACACAAATCAGAAGACTATCCGACTTGGAAGAAACACTGTCCAACGCCGGTGACAAGCTGGTGGTCGTCTTTTGTATGGTCCGTTGGTGCCCTTTCTGCAGGAAGATCGCCCCCACAGTCGAGGAAATTGCCAATAAAGGAACACAAGATTTGGTTATGCTCAAGGTTTGCTGTGTTGAAAACGTTCAATACATACCTAACAGGCCTTCTCATCTGTCTCAGATGTTTTAAACGGCATCCTGGTAACGAAGCTTACGTTGGTTGCTATAAAGCTCTATGCGGGAGAGGGTCCCTCGGTTACACGTGGCAGGTGTATTGTGCAGGTGACAGGAGGCCTGCCAGTGGCGCCTCGTGTTTCTTTTTTAAAGAGGAAAATCATCAGGCATCGTCGTTCTTGAGTTAACCCTCATGGTCTCCACATCGGTCCGCCTTCGGCCAGTTTCTGCCGATAGTTAGTTGCGTGATATTGTTGCAACAGTTGAGGATAATGAGGATATTGCCAATAAAGGTACTCAGAATTTGGTCATCCTCAGGGTTGGCCGCGTTGAGTTTGGTTTTCGAATGGTTCATAGAAGCTTTGTGACCATCAGTAGAGAAACAGTCGCGCGTTTTACATTTACAAAAAACATTACATTGCTGCGACAACTCGGTAGGCAAAATCGGTTGACCCATAAATGAATTGTGAATCTGCGAATTTAGTTCAATTAATCGATCAACCACGTAAAGTCACTAGCAATAGTATCTTCCGCTATGAGGATGCACAAATAAGATTGTGCCAGAATTTTCGCAGTTTTCACCCACTTACAAAATGCTTGGGTCAAGCAATGAATAAAGTACCTATGCAAAATGCAGTCGTACCCAAGCGTTTTGTTCGCGAATGTTCATGCTCTTTGTAAATCTTCCCAGCTGGATATGGATGACCGAGAAGCCGACTCGTCCCGGATTATTTCCCGCTACGGTGCCTACTACATGCAGCAAGGTACGAATGAAGGTATACTGTTTAAAAAAAATAACTTGCCGGTATCTTAGAGTTAATTTGGACTGAAAAGAGAGTGTTTTGAAAAGGAAACAGTTTTTACTCGAGGTCTCAAACATAACAGGAAATTTATATGAATGAAAAAACTTATATGAGCAGAATTATTATGCGAGATGACACTTGTTAGTTTGTCTATGTGAGAACTACATATACTGCCTGTAGCCCGGTAGAGTCAAATCACGTTATCTCATGCAAGCAAATTAACTGTCAAACATTTAACTTCTATGATATCTATATCTATAAATAAGACACGCTTGTTCTTCGCGACCTGGAAAAGGACACCAAATTCCAGGACAGTCCTAGAGATTTCGACCCTTGGCTAAATTAAACTTGATACTTACCTCGAAGATTTTAGGCCTTTCTTGACATACAGACAGACGCACGGACACAATAATAATAAACAAAATAATCTTGAGTATAAAGGTCTACCCATAAAAATAAGTACGTAGGTATAGGATTAGGACCGGTAGATTTTCATTCTTATATATGGTTATATGCCTAAATTGAAGACTAAACTATTTTTATCCTTTAGGCCGCTATGCAGTGGGGCTACCAACCTTCTTGTTCCTTAAGGGAGGCACTAAGCTGGAGCACTTCAGTAGCGCCGACGATGACAGGCTGAGGGGCACCGTCAGAAAATATACTGCATAATGGCATAAATATAAAACAATCCAACCAAAACTATGAGGTTTTTTTCCCCGTAACTCATTTACCTTACCGCTAGGCAGCGCTATGCTATGGTATGTCATTCTGCGTGTTAATTGAAATGGTCGTTCTGCGTATTGGTCGATATGCGTAGAGACGGTAAATGCCATTAATTGGAATCAATTTTAGTAGGATCCTAGTTAGTTATGCTGGGCGTTTTCCGCAACTCGACATCTATTGTGCCTTTTTTGTAGTAGGATCCTATTTCCTTAATTAAAAAAACACAATTATTTTCGTTCAAATGTTTCTTTATTATTTACATAAAATAATTAAGTATTGAGATAATTTCATGTAATTGCAATATAATATTAGTTAATAATTTAGATTTACATACAAATTATAACTGTATGGTATGTCGTTAAATACAAGGAAGATATCGCGTCGGCTAATCATAATTTCATAAAACTTGGTTGTTATTTCGATTTGTGTACAGTCGTCACCAAAAATCTAAACACTAATTTAAATTTTCATGAATCATACAAAATATTAATTGCGATCCACTTAGCCGGTTTAATTTATAGTAGGACTATACGCTCGGCAGGCGGCTAGCACTGCTGCCTGCCGAGCGACTCGGCACCACGCACTATCAATGCTTATCGATCTCATTGCTTAATATTGGAGGGCGAGATTTTTAACTCTTTCGACGCCAAAGACAATTAGGACCCTTAGCCACTGTAGGACTATGTCATAGTAAAGAAATCTCTTACTGCTTGTCATTTTGACATGGTTCTAGAGTGGCCTAGGGTTCCAATTGGTTGACTGTACATATAGGCACCGCAGGTTCAACGCCAAAGAAGGATTAATCGGTCAATAACCCTATATCAACCTTTATGAACGCTCATAAAGTTCAACCTCAGTTTTAATGGCCGCTCCACACAATGGGCCATCATACGGGACGTAGCTATATTGCATAACCCCTCTTACTCATAACTGCGTCCCTTATCATTGTTCATCATGGCCCATTGTGTGGAGCGGCCCTAACTTCAGTGACGTGGCGTCTGAGTAAAATCGTTTGTATTAACATGGCGTAGAATAGGTTAAATCCACTACATCTGTATCGGGAAAGTTATTGTACTGTAAGCCTTGTTGTACGAAGTATACATAATATTCTCATATTCGGCGAATAATTCACCGCGTTAGACATTTGGTTGCGACTGTACAGCCAAGTACAAGATGCATATTTTGTCTTACAATATCCGTCCGTTTGGAAAGCAAATGCTAATATTCACAGATATTACCTAGATTTATGTAAGTATTTATTTGCTTATAGCTTATTAAAAAAAGTTTTGAATTATTACTAAAATAGCTAAATAAAGCTAGCAGCTAGCATAAGTTTGATAAGCAAAATGATTCTTCCTTTTAAAAAGCTTATTAAGAAACTAGAAATTATTGTCACAGTTTCAAAAGTCGAATTGCGTTAAAATACTGAAAGAGAAAATCTAACATTTGCTTTCCAAGATCGATTTAATAACGATTACATTTTTTTTCCTACATGGAACTGCAAGATGGCACCTAGTTAACAAGCTGTGGTCCAAAGCGGTCTACATTATTCTGTGTGATATAGCTAAAAAAGTCAGCTAATATCACCTCAACTTTATGAAGTTATTTCAGCTTTCCACACAAATTAATGTCGAATTTAAAAGCAAAAATCGTTATCCGGTGAGTACAATTGCTTATAAAATGCAATTTTATTGATAATTTTAGCAAAATCTACTCCTAGTCGGTATAATTTCCGTGGGATTATAAAAACTTCTTTAACAATACAGTCCTTACGCTAGGATAATTTATATTCAACAAATTTTGAGATTTACATATTATTAGGTTAAACACTATCTGCCAATGGAACGATTAACTTTTCGAATAATTTTCTGTTATAATACTTATAATATCAATTGACAATAATAAGGTAAATGCGTTACGGAAATAATGTGGCCAGAGCATTAATCGCGTCTGTCAGTGCTTAATCTATGATGAAATCAATTTATCTATGGTTTGTTCGACTTTAAAAATATGTGTACAATTTTGTACCTTATTCTGATTGTAACAAGGTGAAAAACGTATACATATCTTTGACATCGATATATCATGCAGAATGGCATACCTAAACAATGCGTCCAAATTATTCCAATACATAATAATTATACACAATTATAGAAAAAGCAATATACAATCAGTTCTTTCTGGTACATTTTTAATATTCTTTAAAAAAACTAATTTAACTAATTAAATTATTACGTTCGTCAATACACGTCGAATAAAACAAGAATGATAGACAGATCTTTGGATAAATTATTCGTGAAAATGTCCGTCGACTCATAAAAACATAAAATATGTGTACAACTCGCTCTACAATGAATTCGAAGTTTCAGTGTCCACCATTTTGAATAAGTTTTAACAAAATGGCGCCCAAACTGAATATAACGTACTAAAATCTCATTTCTCTAAGCAAACTAATGTTACCCTTAAAATAATTTGAAGACAAAATCATAGTCATAATAATACATTAGGGTCATACAAAAAGACTAGATTGTTAAAAAATAATTACACAATTATATCTTATGTTTAATATCAATTAATACTATAATAACGAATTATAGTGACATTCTGATTTAATATATTGAGATATATTTCATTATATACTATTTATGGATGTATAACTTAAAACTCCGATCTAAATAACTTATATAGTAGGTAAATTACGAAGCTCACTCTAGGTTTTAGTAATTAAATCATAAGACGAAGCATAAGTGCATAGTTAACTAAACACATAAATTAGATCATGCAAACGACTAAAATTATAAGATATGCTTAAACATTATATGTGACACTTATTTTGGTAACAGAAGAAACTCGATTCTACCAACTTATTCAATGTAATATAAAACCTTTCAAATAATTGTCTTATTCGCGTTCCGGGGTTATATTCAATTTGTATTAAATTATTTGCTATTCATGTGTCATATTTGGTACATATACACATGCTTCACTTATTGTTTATATTGTAACATTATATATTGATTGTACTATTGTAAGTTAATGCATGATAGTAATACCATGACAATTAGCACGTAAGGTTTAGCTGTTAGTGCTGATTGTAACTATAAACAAATGAAATAAGTTGGTAAAATCGATTATGTAAGATATGGTCTACATGAATTTTTAACTTTTCTGTTTTAATCTGCAAAATGTTGTTAAGTCTATTTAAGGCTTGTCTGTAAAATAACCTATATTTGAATATGTACACTACAACTATTAGTTGGCAGTGTTAAAACGAGACACACATGGCGACTTTTTGACGATTGTCTCTTTCACTGTCAAGCTTAATACCCCCTATACAATGAAACATTAAATCTTGGCAGTAAAAGTGTTAATGTAAAAAATAAAGGTGAAAAGTGAGTTTATTTCTCACTTTGAGTCTACCTTTTAAAAGTCGCTATGTGGAGTCCCTATCAGATAAAAAATATATAATTTACGTTCAAAAAGCTACGGCCATTTCGTTATAAAATAGAAGTTAAAACATAAATATTGCACTGTACATAATACAGAAATATTAACTTACTAACAATAAAAAATGTATAAATAAAAATAATGTATGTTTTATACATTCGGCGGTACACAATGGTATTGTTACGCCGGTGATGTGAACAAAACTTTAAATGTGATTTTTCATGCCTTAGAAGCGTTTTCAGCAGGCTGAAAAGTGATTTCAGGCCGTTTTAGAGGTGCCTCTTTCACATACTAGAAGATTCAAAATTTACCCCAGTTGCCGTTGTTTTCAGGCGCCTGAAACATGTTTTCAGTTCGTTTCAGGCCACCCTCTACCAGATGGCACAATAACCTGAAAACCCGTTTTCAGGCGTTTTCAGGACCCCTTATGGGCCCCTGAAGTACAATTCAGTATATGGCGAAATTTCTCGAAGGAGTGAAAGAGATAGCACTCTTAGAAAGAGCTAGCTATACGGAACATTCGAGAAGTGTGTGAAAGAGACCACTCTTAGAAAGAGATAGCTATACGGAACATTCGAGAAGGGTGTGAGAGAGAAGTATAGAAAGAGACGGTAAGAGTCGAGAACGTTCTCGAATACTCGCGGACACACCTGCCTAGTACCCAGCCGCGTCTAGAAGCATCGCGAGAAGTACTTAGGTACCTACTCGCGAACTTACTACAATCGAAGCCGACCTGTTGAGGCAAGATTTGGCTGGAACATTCTGGAACCATCAGGAGTACCGCTAGGGGGCATATATAGCGGCAGCCGGCGGCCGCCAGAGTAGTTCAATTCTGAATGCGATACAGTGCGGATCAAGAGCGAATCGGAGTGAAAGTGACGAGTGCGTTAAATTAGTGTGTGATAATTGTGTTCAAGTACTGTGTTTAGTGTCTTGTAAGTAGAAATAAAGCCTCAGTTTTAATAAGTGCATTTTTTATCAAGTACCCACCCCTCGAACGTAACAGTATTAACAAGTCACTCAGACACTTGAAATTGTAGTTTGATATCGGAACCTGGATTCATTGGTCCAAATAGTGATGCGATTCATGGAAACATTTCCCTATTCAAATGGGAATAGTAGATCACTATCTTCGACTATATTCGACTTAAGCATAGCCGAATTTCTAGCGTCAAGCGATTAGTGTCTGAGTGCTTATGGTAAGCTAAGCGAGTATTATCGTATATTTAGCCCTAAAAGCAATGAAGCCTCACCCGCATATTTTTCTTCATAAACCGTTATGTAAGCAGTTATTTCGATAAAAATACCTTTATGACAGTAAGTTGTTTTGTAAGACTATGCAATTATTATCTCTCAGGTGCAAAAAGAACCTTCAGTTTCCTTTAAAAATCTGATTATTCCTCTGAGACAGGTAATTGCACGAAAAAAGAACATTATTTAACTGTTTGTTTATCAACTCAACTGCCCAAAATATCGTTATTTTTATCGTAACCTATTTGTATTATATTTTAGTTTCATATAATATCCACGTCGACGGTGTCATTCTATTCTAATTGACCTAAAAGCCACTTTGGGTTTTAAACCTATTCAATACCAGCAAGATTGCTTCTATTGTCCGACATTTGAACCTTACTATACCAGTAGCCCTAGTACAAAAGTGCCGCGATACTATATCCTGCGCAATGGGCCACCCGTCTCTTATAAAAAAATACAGTTAGAAAAAGACAGTCTATATCTCGCGCGAGATGCAGTCGCGGGACTCTCCTGCTAAAGCTACAGTCGTGGACAAAATGCATTTAACCAACCAGTGGGCACATGCCTCCTCTCAAGCACTAAAGTGATTGGGCTATAGTCCCCATCAGCCGAAAAGCGGGTTGAAGACACCATAAAACCAACCTTAAATTTATTCGCTGACGTGTGCAGGATTCCTTTCGATGCTTTCCTTCACCGAAAGAATCTGGTAAATGTCAAGTTACTCACATCGTTAGACTTTGAACTCTATAAATATGAAGTTTGGTCTAAAGTCGGACAAAAAAGCGATCGTTTAACTGGAAGAGCGGATATATAAGACTCACATCTATCGATATATCATCTAATAAGTGTGTCAATGTAAGATAAATTATCCGTGGCTATAAATATGAACACTCTACTTCCTCAGGACGGACCCATGAAGAAAAAGGCTTGACAAAAAATCAATATATGTTTTTCGACATATATTTTGTATTTTTACAACGCTTAAAAACGGGCAGAGTATTATCTGAATTGTTATTTTTCTGTATATATTTCTTAAATAATCTAAACATATGCAAAAAGTATTCTTAGACCATAAAGATCACAAATATAAAAGTTTCCGAAACAGTGATTTCAATTTAATGCTTTGGTTTTAAAATTTTTTATGTTGCACGTCAGTCAAGAATATTGTTCTTGAGTCCATCCTGTCCGTCGTAATACGCGGACTAATATCATTATCATATAGTGGAAGTTTAAATTGATATATTCGCACAAATATTGAGACGCCAGAGACTTCCGAACCGATTATATTCTACAACTTGTATGTTTTAAACACAACAAGTCATATTAAGTCAAGCAGTCTATCCAACACCAAAAATGGATAATAAACGTATATTTATGCTCATCATACCCCGAGGTTTCAGAATCAGAATCATTTATTTGCCATAAGTATACAAATATACAAACTAGTTTATTAAGTTAACAATGTAAAACACCAACTAATCACCAAAATAATATTATATCAATTAGGTTTCTCTCGCAAATAAGAGGAATCTAACGACACCACGTTTTTTTCCTTTTTTTGCCTGGTACTAGCCAAATAATATCTACTTACACACGAAAATCATTCCTTTGTCTAACGTGTAAATCCATCAACTTAACCTATGATTTGGTGTTACAAAACAGGCACGAAAGCGGCAATATCTGTACAGTTACTGTTCAACGTGTCAATTGTGTCAATAATGCCCTTTTTGACATAAAATGTACAGCTACAGTAAATATCCTGTACAGATAACTTTCAATATAAGTCTATACGTTCCACAGTCTTTCCTCATCGATCAGTAAGTCTCCGGCGATCTCAATAAGGGTCTACATATGTCTCTTTGTATATATAATAGAGATTGCTGTACATTTTAGGAACCAAATAATTATGCTTTTAACATAATGCGTGTAAATACAGCCTAACCCTATATTTGATATAATGCAACGGTACTGTCGCTTTAAAATTTGGAAATTAAGACTTATATGAATGAAATAAGATTCAATTTTGAGTGAACTAAAAAGTACGCATTATATAATGAATCTAACAACTCCATTTTTAGTATCTATTGTATAATTTTATTTTTAATTCAAACGCAACAAATGTTTCGACTATTTGACTAAAATAAATTTTATAAACATATTCAATACAACATTTAAATGAAAATCCGATACGTAATTTACGATCTCATAAATTTAGAAATGATATTTACTAATTAGTGCGTTTCTTTTGAGTCTTAATAATTTACAATTTGCCTTTATAAAACGTAAAAAAAAATTGTAAAAATTTGTGTTTCCAATTTAGACCATAAGGTATTTGCTGGATTATGAACACTTAAAACTTACATATACATATATGAAATCATACTTTTTTTTTCAACTATATACGACGCGTGTTTAAAAAAATCTAATATATTTTGGTACTAAAACAATCAAGCTTTTGGTGGGTCAGAGCCTCCAAATGGATCTACAGTCCGTACAACCGAGAACATGCCTTAAAGTAACGGGCTAAGGACGAATTTGGCATGAGTTTGACGGACTGCTACGTAGAAAAGTGGTGTGAAATGTGAGTAAGATTTATAGTGAAAAATTTTCTATTTCCTACAAGCAAAGAGCATAGAGTAGTAGAGGTGGTAAGTGTTAAATAATATTTAAAACGGGTTACTCAGGTAATTTAGTCGATTTTCGCTCGACGAAAAAAACTTCTTCACTTTTTTTCTTAAGTCTTACAAGTATTCGTGCTGCTTGCGCGCGAGAAAGACTACCTGATTGAGTGTATAATAGGCCGTACACGGATTTCTTAGTTAACACCTAATACTCCATTCTTTTTGCTGTAGTGACCGACTTGTAAGGCACAAACAGTGTGCGATTGTGCAAAGGTTTACTAAATACATTATTTCAGACTGACTTATTTTCTTCTCTATATAAATTAAATATAAAATTTAACTTGCTATGATTATCCACCAACATTACATACGTGTATGGAATATTTCACACCACTCATATGGCCCCTTGGCAAAATCAACGGCGTCTGTTTAGCCTCTCGCTGCTAGCAGAAGCACGCGTAGAACTGTGACATGTCGAGCGTCCAATACGCGTTCAGTTGGTTTCTGAAAAAATCGAATAATTGTAAACTATTATATAGATGTTTGTTAACATACTTATTTAATAAGAATTGGCAGTGCGAAAAAATAAATAGATTGATCTAAATCTGTGCGTGAATTAAAAAGGTCATTAGTCAGCTAAACAAAATCGGTACAGGTAACATAACCATTTTGGTACAGTTGCCATCAGATGCACATAAAGTAGCGGCCAAGGCACAAATATCTGAATACGCTTATATAAGCGTCAAGGCGTGGGTTAGTGTCAAGACGTTGTGTTGCTTATTCTAATATTTTTGAACACGTTGCTCCGAATTTTACACTGAATTTTCAACACTTTACTTCGAACCCCAAACGACGCTCCGATATATCTGAATGACTACTCGAATAGCGTGCTCTGCAGGTTGGCGCAAGGAAAGCGATGCTGTAGTACGCGAATGGCTTCAGCACAGCGTAAGGATGTATTCTATACAGTGGGTTAACTCCGCCGATTTCTGGGTCATCGATGGGCGGAGATGGAAGGAGGCGGGGAGGAGACGCCACCGAACTTTGAAAATTCGGCGGTCTATTTTAAGGGGTGATATTAAAATGGAAATTAGTTTGCCAATCAGCCTGTAATATCTTTCGTATAGTTTTTGACAACCCTGAGCCTCAGCACGAGCACCGAGCCGAGCCGCTGGCCGTGTATGAAGGTACCTCACTGTATGGAATACATCCCTACGCTGTGGCTTCAGTGAACGCCTCTCACGGGCGTTGACCATTTAATCTAGTATACTCACAATCAGGGATCCGCGGGGTGCGGCGGCGACGCGCCGCAGCTGCTGTCCTCCGAGTGCAGCGCGTCACCCATATCCGTGCCCACCTACACACAAACAATCATTACAAAAGATCTGGTGACGAAGACCCTTGGAATATCAAGTGTTCAACCCGCGGGCCGGATATATGCTATATTTTTTAAATCAACGTTTTGCAGAAAAAAAGAGCCCGTGGTCCAAACAAATCCAAATAAATCCCCATAATTCACTAAGATAGAAAAACCACAAGACACTAAATTATTATCATTTGTTCTAAAATAAAAACAAATAAAAACATTCTGTTCCATCAGCTAGGGGACACATGTGGCGCTGTATCTTCATTGTGTATCATGGAAAGGAACTATAACGCCATAAAATGCATGGCAACTAGTAATTGAATAAAGTTGATAACCCAATTAACCTTTCGAGATCCGTACGTCAAAAATCTACACGCAATTTTTAATTGTGAGACTAATTAATTGAAGTCTCATTTAAATTGTCAAGCTGGCTCCCCAGGGAGCCGACGGCGCTTGAAAGGTTAATTCTTGATTGATATGACGATGTTCATTTGTTATAGACACTATCGGCAACAGATAAAATTCTCAATAATGAGTAAAGTAGCACCCTATGCCCAATAAATACTTTTTAGAGGCTGCACTGATAGAAAAGTTTAACTAAAATATCAAAGATAATTTTACAAAAATGCAATTTATTCAAACAGTAAAATGATTTGCTGAGGTTGAATTTCCATTGACACCTATGTGGTCGATAAATGGTACTACGCCTGAAAACAGTCAAAAGGTTACCGAACTTACCTTAAGTACATCATGAAGAGAGCTCATACTGCCCAGACTTAACGGCGTGATCGAGCGCTCGAGCAGTAACGATCCGCTGCCCTGAGAGCCGCCGCCTATCGACCTATACACATATAAAGTGTTAGTAAACACAAGTTTCAACTACATATACGTGCGCAAATACCACAAACTACATACACAAATACGTGTTAGTATTTGGTTTTTAAATAAACTTAAAAACGAGAATGAGTAGAATTGAATTGCGTCGTATTAAAGCCGGAATTAGGAAGATATTTGTTAAAACTAGACGACTCGTTTTTTTCGGATTCCTTAGGAAAAAATCAATGAAAGTTTCCGCTCTAAATTTCAACTAAATCAATGCATATTAGGTCTAATTTACACCTACAATATGGCTATATCGATTAAATTGAGGAAGAAACAATTGAAACACATGAAAGGAGTGACAGTGATAGTGACATTATTTATTTCTTAAAAAACCCGAAAACTTCGGAAAAAAACTGAAAGTTTGATTAAATTATGAAAAAAACATCTGATTTTTTCCGGCATTTTCAACGCTAGTTAAACATGCAGAAATAGGAATTGTGTGCGCGATCACTTTTTCTAACGGTTTCGTCAGCAATTTCATATAGTTTGGCCTTTGCATAAATATAGTATGAAACATTAATTGCATTATGTATAAAAAACTGTCAAAATTTTAATTTTAATCATGTTAAAACACACTTCCAAACGTTGGTGCCTGGCTAACTCTTCTTGGCGGTCTTGCTTGGTTTTTGCTATAGTTGAGTAGCCGACGCTCGGGAAAAGGTAGGCGTAAACGCGAGACCGTAATCAATAGTACATTACATACCAAGGCCGTTTTAGTGGGGAATGTCTCGGATTCCATGTAATTGTCGGCCGAGGCGAAGCCGAGGACGACTAACATGTGATCCGAGGCTTTCCCATCTAACGGCCGAGGTTTGTATACTATTTTTCTGCCCGACGGAGCCGGCAGGCGGCAATTTAGTTTTGCGTAAAGTGGCGCTTACCGGCCGGAGGACTGAAAAATTTGTTGTTAGAAAAATACGAAATTATTCAGCAATAGAAACACTATATGTGAACAGGTCCACTGTTGTATCATTTTTGTTGTTGGAAAGATAACAATTGAAGAGTGTTTAGGAACAAGTTTTATGAAGAGTTTTTTTTAGGTTGTGTTGTTACCTTTCCATGGGCCGATGGGACAGCGGCGGCGATGGCGGAGCGTCCTGCGGCGGCGCCGCGCGCGCGCGCCACGAACCTGCACCCACAGAATATTCATCTAATAGGCTAGACGACTGAAAAAATCTAATTAGTCCGTCTTTTAGATTATAAAAAAAATGTTGTACACGTATTTTTTCTTTTGTTCGTCAAATCAAAAATGACAAAAATACAGTGCGTTCAAGTTTCGCGTAATGTCACTCCTAAGTACAATTCTTACCTAGGAGTGACGTCACAAGCCCCCACCCCGGAACTTTGACGCTCTTTATCTTCGTAAATTTTAGTTAAATTGAAAAAGGAAAAAATACGTGTCTAATAATTTTAGATAATCTAACTGATGGACTAATTAGAATAGTAGTTTTTCAACCTAGTCGTCATCCCTATTCATCTACTATTATTTATTCTATGGCCTACTTGCTCACCTTTTAACCTTTTCCACGCCAAAGGCGTATACAGGGTGTATTTTAGCATTTGCTTTAACTTCGTCATGTAGCTTGGTATAATCAAGGAAACAGAATGGCATAGTTAATTGTATTAACTATGCGTTAATTTTTATTTTTTTAATTTCTCTAAAATAATTACATGTTGCATCAATCGCTAATGTAAAACGGGCATTAGAATTGACACTAAGGAAGTGACAACTATGACATATCAATGTCTTGTCGAATACTCATACTTACTCCGTTTACACACATGCAAATCCCATATGAGATTAAATTAAATTAGTAGTTATTTTCTAAATGGAGCTAATTAGAATACCAGGGTCTTTGAGAAATTAACTTAATTTAAGCTAAAGAATGCACCCTTGAATTTAAAGCAATTGCTCAAAAACACGTTGTATATTGGCACCGCAGGTTCAACGCCGATGACCGATATATCGGTCACAGACCACAGAGTAAAATAAACCTACACTGGTAAAGCATACAGTTCAACTTCAGTTTTGACATTTCGATGACGTGGCGTCTGAGTGATAGCTTGTGCGTTGTTCCTTGCGTCGAAAAGGTTAACGTAAGGCTTACACATCGCTATGTGTCATATACACATAGCGATTCTGTTTCAATTTGATTGCAAAACGGATAGCATTCATGTGAGAAGTACATGCTTACTCGGCAACGATTATGACATGATACTCGTAAATAGTAGTTTATGTTATTGTATACAGAGTGGAAATAGATTTTGGGTCAGTGAGGGCAGCTACCAGATTCCATGTTGCTAGGCGAAAATGATCTTAGGAAGCCTTCCTTCGATTTCAAATTAATGAAACTTGGCGTTTACAGATTTTGGAAAAAACATACAGAATGAGAGAAAATGGTAATTTTTGACAAACTGTTTTTTTGATGCCATTCAATTCCATTCCTATCCAGGATCAAAAGCTTGTATGGGACCAAAAAGAAATTTCCAGCTAGAAAAGTCATAAATCGAGAAAAACTTTCCCATACAATTTGTATGAAAATGAAAAAAGTTTTTTTTACTTATATTTTTTTATGTCAATCGATTCCATTTCTATCCAGTATCAACAGTTTCCTAAAAGCCACGAACAAAAACACACGAGTTAATGTACAAAAAAGCCAGAAATTAAAGAAAACAGTTTTCATACATTTACTATGGAGAAAAAGTAAACTATATTTTCATTTTTCCCTATAGGTGCTGTATATGTGATGTATGCTTACCGTTGTAGGAGCCGGTGCCGTGCGATATCGTAAGGGGTGACGTCCGTTTACTGCTCTCTCGACTGCTGTACATCTGTTGAAAAAAAAATTAAAAAATTAATTAAATTATCTGTCTCAATTCGTTACAACACCTGTAAAAGAAATATAAATAATGACTAGCGATTGAAATATGTATCATCTGATATAAATAGACTTTAGAGGTCACTTTAGGTCACTTCTGGTTGGCAAAATTTTACATTTTATTTACCAGTGCAAAAAGCGCCGAGAGGAAATTCCTCTCTCTATAATACTAGCGTAAAACAGGAAGACTTTAACACGTGCTGTCACAAGAACCCAAGCGCGTCTTCAAGTTTGCATTGCGACAATGCAAAAGACTAAAGAATAGTTTTAGAAAATAAAAACCGTTCAAGTGCGAGTCGGACTCGCGCACCGAGAGTTCCGTACATACAAACTTTATGTTGCAACTTCACCTAGAAGTAGAAATTTGACGTCAGCCATATGTATCGACAGATTGGGTCACTCGTGTGCAAAAGAAAGAGATACAGCTTGGTGACAGACGGACAGACAGACGGACAGACAGACGGACGGATAGCGAAGTATTATTAATAGAGTCCCGTTTAGCAGTTAGGGTACGGAACGGCAGACTCGTACCTGCTGGTGATCGTCGGCGGTCTCCACCGTGGTGGGCAGGTCCAGCAGCCGCTGCGAGCGGATGCCGTCGCCGGGGCCCATGTGCGACAGGTGCGCGAAGTTCGTGGGCGCCGAGATCAGCCGCGAACGTACCTGCTGGTGATCGTCGGCGGTCTCCACCGTGGTGGGCAGGTCCAGCAGCCGCTGCGAGCGGATGCCGTCGCCGGGGCCCATGTGCGACAGGTGCGCGAAGTTCGTGGGCGCCGAGATCAGCCGCGAACGTACCTGCTGGTGATCGTCGGCGGTCTCCACCGTGGTGGGCAGGTCCAGCAGCCGCTGCGAGCGGATGCCGTCGCCGGGGCCCATGTGCGACAGGTGCGCGAAGTTCGTGGGCGCCGAGATCAGCCGCGAACGTACCTGCTGGTGATCGTCGGCGGTCTCCACCGTGGTGGGCAGGTCCAGCAGCCGCTGCGAGCGGATGCCGTCGCCGGGGCCCATGTGCGACAGGTGCGCGAAGTTCGTGGGCGCCGAGATCAGCCGCGAACGCCGCTCCGACCTGATACAGAACACACAGTTAGATACAGTCTAACAATTGAAAAGGTCCCCATCTGGGGAAGTACCTCCACCTTACAGAAAACCGCAGTTAAATAACACTAGACCCTACTCATAGTGTTGTGTTTCTGTTGGTGAGTAAGGTCGCTAGAGCTCCAAGAGGATTCGCTGTGTTAACAGCTGAGGACCCACGGAGCAAAGCCCTTGGCCCGTTTAGATGTCAACACAGCAAATCCTCCTTTTTTTTAAGAATCGGCTACGCGCATGTTACACCCCCTGGTGTTGCAGGCGTCCATAGGCTACGGTGACCGCTTACCATCAGGCGGGCCGTATGCTTGTTCACCGTCGTAGTATAAAAATAAATAAAAGAGGGCACTCTCAAATACCGCTATGTGAGATGGGTACAAATATTTTAAATTAGAAATGGAATGTGGTGAAACACCGTAACGGATGTTTGTAAAAAAAATCGTCTATATCACACAAGACAAATGGATTGACGGAATGGAACACACATAAGAAGTATAATTTAAACTTTCGTTTCAGTATGACTGACATTAAATTGCAACGGTTAAAATGTCACGCCTATTGTGATAAAAATACGTGAGATTTTTATCACAGTAGGCGTGACATGTTTCGACTGCATCGGACAGTCATCGTCGGACAGACAGAGTGGTGTTGTCACCTTCGTGGCTCGGGCATCTCTGCCCGAGGCCGGCGTAATTAACGGGTCGCGCGTGTCGAAGCAGGCTGATTCGAGCAATCCGGCGCCGTCGTTGCGGGAGTCTGAATTCCCGAATCGTCTGACGGGATCAACGACAAGCACACCGAACTAACCATGTCCTCTAAATCGTCACCACACAAATTCACGTTCTCTCGTTGCAATTTAATGACACATAAGAAGAATTAAAATCCATATGAAATATTTTCCATCTGATAGTATGAATTTCATATACTTACAATCTGTTGTGAGCTTCGATAGCTTGGTGTGATTGTTCGCGCACAGAGAACCTCCGTTTAGTGGAACCCCACAACGCAGCATGGTCTATGTTCAGCGGACCCTCTGAAATACCAACACAACATTAACTCCAACTAACACTCTACGAAGAATGCAATAGTTGGCTAGACTTATTTGAATCAAAGATTTTAAGCAGATTTCACGATTTTAGACTCTATTTCAATGAAGATGTTGATCAAATTCCCATGTCAAGTGTGTAGTTTAATAAATATGGTCTAACAACGATCTGTACTCATTCGTGCATAAATTGAGTCATATTGTCTTTTTATTAGGCTTGTATTGCCAGTGCGAAACAAAAATTAGGCTTATAGACTAACGAATACTAGCCTAGACAAACGGCCTCCTAGTCTAGTCGGTTCTGACTCTCCCTAAAACGCAGGAGGCCCGAATCCTGATCAGGGCATTTATTTGTATATTTATCACGAATATTTGTTCCCGAGTTATGGATGTTTTATATGTATTAAGTATTTATATGTATCTATATATGTATATCGTCGTCGTACCCACAGCACAAGCCTTATTGAAGTTACCGTGGGACTAGGTAGAGGAAAAATATAATTGTAATTAATTATTTACACCTCGGAACAAATAATAGGAGTGATTATCGCATATGATTGCCAAAAACCACCGCCCGTACCGTGGACATGACTCGACTTACGCGTTAGTAAAGGCCGCAGGTAGACGATGAAGGGCGCGGCATCGCTCGCGAAGGGGAAGCCATTGCTGGCGCCGCCAGACACGCAGCACAGCCAGCCCTGGTCATCTAATGGTCGCGCGTTCGCTGTACAATTAACATTTTGTTATAGAGACTGGGAGTTAGACAGCCGGAAGTGTAAATAGGCGAATGAAGAGGCAATCCCATCTCGTTGAAAAACGAGTGCTCATCTCTATTACGCTTGATAACACGCACGCAAAAGGACATTCCCATCTATCGTTGCACTCAATGAGGATTACCGCGAGTCGATTTTCCGCTAGGGGCGCTTGTGGAACGTGGGTCCTGCGGGAACATTTCAAATGTGTCTTTGACAGTTCTCTCGTACACAGGACTCACGCATGAGTGGCGCCGTCTGGTGAGCGACAATAAGGTAGCTCCCATTAAGAGATTATTGTTTATATAAAGTTAAATTAGTCCATTAGGTTGCGCACTTGTTAAACACAAATGCCTAAAAGTACGGTTACATATACTTGATATATGAATGTTGGTTGCAGAAAATATTGAAAATATGTCCTTTCAAACAAAAAACATCAATATCGATTCATAACGACGAAGTTTCTTCGTAATCTCTCTAATAAAGGTAACTTTACAAGTATACAAAATAATTAGGATTATGGTAACAGAGTTGTAGGTAAGTCTGGTGAACTTACTGATGTGCAAACTGCGGAAACTTTCCAAATTAAGAAAGGCTTAAGAAAGGTCTTTTAAACAGGTAAGTTAATACTAGACTTTGTAACATATAAATTTCGTAGCTATATAAGTTTTCGTTTTCTATTCCAATCGACAATATGAGACTCACAGCGCCATCTATGAAGACTGCTGCGAGAGCGGTCGATTACTTCAAGCGACCCTACGGGCGCGAGGTATAGTTGTTGATGCCGTTCCCTGCCGATAGATGGAGGGCGTGATGAGGGATGTATTGCCAGTTGATATTGTAATTAAAACAAATTCCTTCAGCTTGTAATTAAAATTTCTTAGCCTTTTATATTCAAGTTTAGTCATTTAACCTGGGCCTATTGGTTTTTTTTATCTTTCTAATTACAAATTGGGATCGTTGGCGTAATGAACTTTGTTTTATTGTTTTCGTCCCGGTTGGGAAGATTTTTCTTCCTTACTGGCAACCCAGCGTTGACATTGGTTGATCTCTTTGCGCAACATGGAGGTCACAGACGATTTTCTTGTTCCGCCGGGAGCGTTGTTTCCCATCCCAACCGAAATCGGTGCTCAGCGCCCTTTTGATCCCGGAATTCCCCAACCCAAGAGACAACCTGGCCCAACGTGGCGTAGAGGAGACGGAGTGAACGCGAGGTGCCGGCGCGGTGACCCCACATTGTATGGACACGTGTCAAAAGCAAGGGGAACGCAGGCCACTTATCTACAATTGGGTATGTATTTTCCGTTATTCTCACGACCGTCCCGGCGTTCAGTTGCAAAGAGTCCCTATTTCTGGTAGCCTTCGGGTTGCGTCTCTAGCCCCAGAACGCAGCCGAAGGCTGCCCTATTCGTTCCTGTGTTGATGCTATCTTGCCATCAATTTCAGGGTCACTGGTTAACCCGCTAAAGCCCCTGGCGACGGCGCCGTGTCGACAATAGCTCGGACAACGGCGATTGCGACACGACAACAGCGTGGAGCGACCAAGGCCGCTGTGAGTGCAGCCGGAGGCAGCTGTTCCACTGCCCCCTCCCTTTCTTAGAAGGTCAGGTCGAAGCTTTTTTTTTATTTTCCTGGACGTACTCCAGGATGGCGCCCATTCTTTTATATTAAAACTTACAAGTGATCCAAAACCGGTAGCAATTTCGCTAACCCACTTCTCTTTCTCGATCCTCGCTGCCCGGTAGCCTTAAATTTAGAGAATGTAACCTTACGGTTTTCTACGTACGTTGAGTAAACAATTTTATTCCTAAAAGGTCTTGTTTTACTTACAATCAGGAAAACTACCTAAATAATAGATATGCATAAATATCTTCAATCTACGTTTTATTTATTTAACTTATCTTCTGCGGACAGAGCCAATCGCGTGAAGTTACTTTTACTATTATGATTTATCCAGGCGTTTTGTTCGTTTGGTGGATCGAATGTTCGAGTCATGCAAGGTCACAGCAGGTACCTATCCGCGGTCCGCGGGGTGAGGTTTTTGCTCGTTCATTTGCCCGGCAGTGACCACTCGATTCGGGTCGTTATAATGTACCTACTAAACATGGGTCATTATTAATTTTGTACTTTTAATATTTTAATTTATTATAATTCTCTGCCACTATGCCTAATCTTAGTGTGTAACGAAGAATTTTTATATTTAATTACGTGCGTGAGTGCTTCCCATTTTTGGTGAGTGTTGTACATTTTATTCTTGTAACTGATGTACTAATGTGAATCAGTGGTTATTTTTACGTGCCTAATCTTAATGATAACGCTTATAATGTAGCTAGTTTTATATCATTAGTTTTAAGCTGCTATTCTTGTAATATGCAAAGCCGTTGCTATTCCTTTGTTCGAAAGTGGAGTTATACCTACCCGCTTGTCAAAAAAATGTTAACGCTAAATCATTGTAAACTGTAATGTATCATATTTTATTTGCAAATTGTAATTCCCAGTTGCCAAATAGTTATTTTAAACATTTCGCCTTACGGTGCTATTTTCTTTACTTGCTAAAATGTTTCACTTTCACTTTAACTTTTGTAATGCAAGATTAAACTGGTTTTCCCTTACTGCCACAGCATCATGATCACTATTTAACGCTTTTGGTAGCCTTCCGCTTCATGGTGTTTCAAACTTCGAAAAACAACTGAATGTTGTAGGCAGTAACATGAAATCGGACTTTTCGAAAAGTGTCCAATAACACATTTGGATAATTCCAGTGGCTCCAACCGAGATCGGATGAAGGAGCTGATGGCCCGCTACACCCTGCACCACTAATTCGGCCACCACCGGTCTGCCCCGTGACGTCACCGGCTGCGCGCACCTCCAACTGCCGCCCTTCAGGGAAGTGGTTGCCAATTGACTAGTGGAAGTGAACACGGTTTTTCCCCTATAGTTCAGTGATCTAGGATTCACCCCTGTAGATCTCAAATAACGGCTACCTACATTTTGAAAAATTGTTAGTTTTAATAAACCTTTTTGTAATTTCTTATTTGATGGTTTAAATACTACCCCTACAAAAACCTAGTCGTTACATTGGCGCCCAATAGGTATTTCACTGAGCCGTGTTCACTTTCACTCGTTTGTAGTGTTAGATAGTAATCTATGGTGTTGGTTGCATACTAAGCGAATCAGTTGTTCACTGGAAGTGTGGTTAGTTTTATTGTGTTTAACGTGTCTACTTGCCTTGATTTAATTGTGTCTAACCACAATTTTCTAATTTCAGTTGTTGTGATTTTTTTTCCCTTTTAGTTTTTGTACTTCCACACTTTTGGTGAATCTTGTAATTAATAGTAATTAATGTAAGTTGTTTATTGCGCTGGGATTATATCTGCTTTTATGCGCTTTTGATTTATTTATTTCAATTATAAGCTACAACACACACCAAAACGGAAATGTCATTCCCAATTAAATTTCTTTCTCTGCAAAAGGCCGAATTGGAGTACGAAGTAGGCGTTAGGGGTGGTACTGCCGGTGAATCGGTTCAGGAACTTAGAAAGCAAATTGTTAAGCTAGCCTCGCTGCTACCGTCTGAGGATATATTAGAATCACATTTGGAGCCTGTGCTTGATTTGTCACAGGTTAAGGATACTTTGTTGAAAATAAAAAATAATTTGGATGGCTTGAAGTCTAGCTATGATAAAAATGTTTACTCTCGTACGGAAACCATGCTGCATCATGTTTACTATAGGTTGATTAGAATTGATAGACTTGTAGCTTCCGAATCTACTTATGTAGAGTGTTCTCAAGCGTTTGAATTGTATCGGCGGGATCTGAAACAGTTGAAATTGGAAGCGCCGTCGACGTCGGTGGGCTCAGAGCCTCTATCGGAGTTAATAACGGTTACTTGCGAGAAGAAAATGGTATCTGACGTGGTTAGTAAGCTCAAATTTAATGGGAAAACGTGTGTTAGGTCGTTTATTCAGAAGGCTGAGGAGCTAGTATATTCCAGGAGCATGCCTAGAGACAAGTTACTAACATTTGCGTTCGAGATTTTTACTGATGATGCCCTACACTGGTTCCGTTGTGTCAGAGATAGGGTTCAATCGTGGGATGAGCTTGTTAAATTGCTAAAGCAGGATTTTAGCCACAGTGATTATGATTATAGGTTACAAGCCGAAATAAAGCAGCGTACGCAGGGCGAACAAGAGAGTATTTCGATTTATATTTCTATAATGAGTGGCATGTTTTCACGCCTCAGTAAGCAATTACCCGAAGAGGATAAGCTGGAAATACTCTTGCACAATATTCGTCCCGTGTATGCGAGTGCTTTGGCGGCTTCTCCTAATATTACCACTATTGATACACTAAAAGAATTATGCCGTAGTTACGAGAACATTCAGGCTCGCATGGCCCATTTTCACGAACCCCCTAAAGTGGGTTCCGATTCTCTTGCCAGGGAGTTTGCTTATAATCGGCCGACTTCAAGTACGTCGTTTGGCAGGGGTAATGGTGTTACTAATTTCGGTCAGGGAAACAAATTTAATAATAATAAGCCGTATAGGCCTTATTATAATAATAATTACGTCAATACGTCCTATAACAAGCAGAGCACTGAGCCACAGAAAAATTTTCACGTTAACAGTTTGTGTACCGAAACTGATGCTAGACCGAAACGCTTATACTGTCCGAGATGTCGCGTGGACACTCATTCGCTGGGTCACTGTCGGCAGCCGCACTTTCCAATTTGCTTTAAGTGTGGGAAAAAGGGTGTACGTTTTCCGGATTGTTCGGTTTGTCAGGCAACATCGGGTCCAAAAAACTAGGTGCTGTGGATTGTGAGGGCGGTGGGCACGGAAATATTAACGATAATGTTAAATTTGATAGGTCGGAATGGTCAGATTGGCTCAATTTTATTTCCACTTTCTTTTCGTGCTACAATGTTTTCCCAATCCATAGTATAGTCTGATTTCTCACGGCCTCACGTTTCTGTTGAATTGGGTGACAGGGAGCTAGTAGGATTACTGGATACCGGTTCTGCGGTGTCCATTCTGGGCAATAACGCGCATAAGTATTTCACTGTTAGAGGATTCTTAGTACAGCAAACTCCTCTTTCGCGGTTTGTTGCTGCCGGTGGGCAAAACTTAAGAAGTATTGGGGTGATATTGCTACCAGTGAAGTTTTTAAATCGAACACACATATTACATATTTACGTAGTTCCTGAAATTCGTAATACCCTGATTCTAGGCATGGATTTCTGGAAAAAGTTCGATCTTTTTCCAAGGCATTTAGCTTCTGTTATCATGTGTTCGGAGTCCGAGGTCGCGATTAATCTTTTAAATGTAGATGTGGACGTGAGTTTGTGTAGTTATAAGCGTTTACCCGAAGACCAGAGGGTTACCGCTGATCATATAATTACTCAGTTCCGTAACATATCTTACGAGGAACGCGGTTTGGGTAGGACTACTTTAATTACACATACGATTGACACTGGGAATGCTGCTCCCATTCGTCAACTATATTATATTAATTAAAAACAAACTGTAACTAAGTTTCCTTGTTTCTGTTGAATCCTGTAATCCGTTCCGGGACCCTCGAGTACCCAGGTAACAACTTAAAACCTTTTATAAACTAAAAAATGCTTTAAAAAGGTCTTATAAACACGTAAGTTACACTAGACTTCAGATCTTTTTTAAGCATTTTGGAAAGTTTTCGCAATTTGCACATCAGTCACACTTACATACCTACAACTCTTAAACAGCTTTCCTGTTGATGTAATTGATAATATAATTAAAAACCCCAGTAAAGCTAAGAATATTATTATAAAAGCACTGATACATTTAAGTATGGGAAAAGTCTAAATATCCCACAATATACTTAGTATTCTAATAAGGTTAAGATTAGGGTTTCTGATCGAGATTTCTCGAACTCGAGACAACTCGAGAATTTTGGTTTAATTCGAGACGAGAAAAAAATGTACATGACTCGAGAATTCTCGAGTCATGCGCGGCGGGCACGCGCCTTTTCGCCCCGTACAACTAGACTTACAGAAAATTAACTTGAGAATAATAAACACAGAACTTTTATTATTTTGTTTTTATAAGTAACACTTCTTCATTACAGTAGGCCCAGTAAGTTGGTTCTGTGTTAAAGTCATGACAAGGGCTTCTAATCATGATTTTTTTGAATCAAGACAACTAGCTACACTTTTGATGAGATAAAAATTACCGGAAGTCAAGAAGTACGAGTATCAAGTCTTCTGATGGACCGAACATCAAAGTTAATTTCGGACGTGACAGCCTTAATGCTCAACTCGTGGTTCTACATCAAAACGACTTTTCCAGCTGTCTATTTATCAATTTTTCTTACAAAAATTACACTTATTATGGTTGAACTACCCCCAAATGCCAACTATTCAAGACTCGGATGAAGTCAGCGGTGACGATGATAATTCTATCAGAAATTGGAATCTGAAACTGCAAACAACGTGCAATATCTACAGAATATTATATATTTTTAGAACAAATATGATATCTGTTAAGAGTTCAGAAATAGCCCACTGAAAAACATCTTACAAAAGCATGTAGGTACCTAACAGAAGATTCTGTTGATGCTGAAAGAAGCTACACTGAAACTCATTCTGTATTTTTTCCTTTTATATTTTATTTATTCTGTTTGAGACAATCCACGTAACAATCTTCCAGTCCTGTACTTAACTTGATCCTCGTGTTAAATCGTAATAATGTACAGGATCCCAAGCTCTTGATACGGTAAAGCTTCCTCACTATTGAAATTAGGAACCTTTTGATTTGAATAGCTACGCGTAAGAGCCTAGAGAAGTATCGCTTTACCTGGCGAGAATGAGAGGATTTTCAAACTTTATTTAATGGCTTATATTAATTCGATGGAGGCAGACTGCGATGTTTTTTGGCTGTGCTGGACATCGGCTATGCCATGTGTATGGAATAGGTACCTACTCCGTTTTGTTAGCCCATCGAATGGGAGATCACGTTCTGCCCAGTGACAACGAGTGCTTTAAAGGATAACTGTCTTAACTCTTTAGCGGTTAAGACTGGATAAAATGCTTAATTCAAACCTCATCGACAATTCATAGTTATAAAAAAGTTATATATAAGGAAAACATATAAAAAGATGTCGTTATAGGTTGGTGTATTTTAAGAGGTTTGCCTTTAAAAGGGTAACAATATGTTAACAATGAATACTTACGGTGGTATCCGAAAAACATTAAAATGACTATGCCCCAAAAAGACTTGAGACTCGAGAAGACTCGAGAATACAAATGGGCCGAGAAATCAGAAACCCTAGTTAAGATGTAATAAGGCTTACTTTCCTACAATAAAGAGTATTTTTATTTATGAAGTAACAAACATAAAAAGGGTTTAGAACCTTCTATGTTTTTTCGAAGTTCATCGAAAGGCCATTTAGCGACTCACATGATTGTGGTAACTGTAGTTACCAGCTGTCACCCTTATTTTACTTGACAATAGAGGTCATTCAAAAATAGCACTCGTGTGAGGGGAATGAGAAATTGATGATCAGCAATACTAGTAAAATCTCAAGCAACTCACGTATATTGATGGTCTGAACCCACTCTCCGCTCTCGATGTCGTATATATCGATATGCGTCGTCGTGAATATCAGCAGGTGCGTTTCGTTGATGGCTGTAAACAAAGTTTTTGGTTTTAAGCTAACATGGTCATTTACATTATAATTACTATTCAAAACGAAAAATATCGGGAGCTCGGAAAAACAATATGATTTTTAAACAAAACAGCCGTGGTATTAGTGTTTTGTTCTAGATATGTTTGTTGAATGTCATCCTTGTGAAATTTATTGTAGGAACAAAAGTTAACTGACTTCTGTTCATAATAAAACTCTTTGTCATCATGTAGCTTTGGCGCTTTCCAAGTGTCAAATAGCGCTGACAATAGGGATGACGACAAGGTTGAAATGACGTTAGATAATCGAAAATGATTAAACACGTATTTTTTCCTTTTTCAATTTAACTAAAATTGACGAAGATAAAGAGCATCAAAGTTCTGGGGTGGGGGCTGGTGACGTCACTACTAGGTAAGAATTGTTTCGACGAACAAAAGAAAAAATACGTGTACAATATTTTTTAATGTAAAACTAAACTCGTATTCGATATGAAAAGTAGTGTTTAACTCGGGTGGAAGGCGCTATTTCAGTCTCAAACTAGCGGCGCCCTCACAACGTTCGAGCACCAAACTACCTCTACTTAGAAAGGAGCCTTTCTTCCCTTAGTTAACAATCTACTATTGTATCATTCGACGCTCGACAATACATGGCGACCTTGCCAGGATTCGACCCTAAGGGCTCATTCAAAAATCATGTGATCGTTTTTTTTTTGGGGGCGGGGGGGTCAAAGAAATATCACGATTGATCACGATGGGGGAGGGGGGAGTCCAAACCACATCACGTGTACTTTTTTTCACACAGCAACTATTTAACCAACATAAAAATTTCGCATCGGCGCACATGAAAATGTCGACTCAAAAATCACTCGAAAACTCCACGTGATTTTGATGGGGGGGGGGGTAGCGTAAAGATCACCAACTATCACCAAGGGGGAGGGGGGGGGGGTCAAAATAAGGCCAAAAACGATCACATGATTTTTGAATGAGCCCTAGCCGTCTTTTTGTTTTACACTGACCGTGGTGGCTGGGCTGCTGCGTGTACATGAGCTCGGTGTCCCGCGCGCGGTGCCCGCCGCGGTCCACGTACAGCGCCAGCGAGTTGAACACGAGCAGCGAGTCCGTGCTGTTGGGCACGCACGCCGCGCCCAGCGGCCGCGCGCCCGAGTGCGACAGGAACAGGTTCACCTGGTTCTCCGGGTGGACTAGCGCTGCAGACAGAAGGAGAGGCATTACACTTTCTTGTTTCATTTATTATTAGGTTGTCAAGGCAAACAAACCTCAGACTTATACTATTTTAAAAACCGCCCCATCACTAGCGGTAGTATATCAAATTTCACAGTGAAATGCTTCTTGGTATTTTTAGTGTGGACGCAAATGATCGCGATCATTTTGCGTGAGATACGATACGGCAAAGTGTGGAGCCAGCCTAAGAAACACGTTCACTAGACACTAGTACTCACAGACAGCGGGCTGGTCGTGGCTGGGCCGGCGCGGGTCCGGCAGCGCGTGCGCCGCGAACCCGCCGCGGTAGCCGAGCAGCAGGCGCCCCGCCACCAGCTGCACGGGTGATCTCGTACACGTTCACTAGACACTAGTACTCACAGACAGCGGGCTGGTCGTGGCTGGGCCGGCGCGGGTCCGGCAGCGCGTGCGCCGCGAACCCGCCGCGGTAGCCGAGCAGCAGGCGCCCCGCCACCAGCTGCACGGGTGATCTCGTACACGTTCACTAGACACTAGTACTCACAGACAGCGGGCTGGTCGTGGCTGGGCCGGCGCGGGTCCGGCAGCGCGTGCGCCGCGAACCCGCCGCGGTAGCCGAGCAGCAGGCGCCCCGCCACCAGCTGCACGGGTGATCTCGTACACGTTCACTAGACACTAGTACTCACAGACAGCGGGCTGGTCGTGGCTGGGCCGGCGCGGGTCCGGCAGCGCGTGCGCCGCGAACCCGCCGCGGTAGCCGAGCAGCAGGCGCCCCGCCACCAGCTGCACGGGTGATCTCGTACACGTTCACTAGACACTAGTACTCACAGACAGCGGGCTGGTCGTGGCTGGGCCGGCGCGGGTCCGGCAGCGCGTGCGCCGCGAACCCGCCGCGGTAGCCGAGCAGCAGGCGCCCCGCCACCAGCTGCACGGGTGATCTCGTACACGTTCACTAGACACTAGTACTCACAGACAGCGGGCTGGTCGTGGCTGGGCCGGCGCGGGTCCGGCAGCGCGTGCGCCGCGAACCCGCCGCGGTAGCCGAGCAGCAGGCGCCCCGCCACCAGCTGCACGGGTGATCTCGTACACGTTCACTAGCCACTAGTACTCACAGACAGCGGGCTGGTCGTGGCTGGGCCGGCGCGGGTCCGGCAGCGCGTGCGCCGCGAACCCGCCGCGGTAGCCGAGCAGCAGGCGCCCCGCCACCAGCTGCACGGGTGATCTCGTACACGTTCACTAGACACTAGTACTCACAGACAGCGGGCTGGTCGTGGCTGGGCCGGCGCGGGTCCGGCAGCGCGTGCGCCGCGAACCCGCCGCGGTAGCCGAGCAGCAGGCGCCCCGCCACCAGCTGCACGGGTGATCTCGTACACGTTCACTAGACACTAGTACTCACAGACAGCGGGCTGGTCGTGGCTGGGCCGGCGCGGGTCCGGCAGCGCGTGCGCCGCGAACCCGCCGCGGTAGCCGAGCAGCAGGCGCCCCGCCACCAGCTGCACGGGTGATCTCGTACACGTTCACTAGACACTAGTACTCACAGACAGCGGGCTGGTCGTGGCTGGGCCGGCGCGGGTCCGGCAGCGCGTGCGCCGCGAACCCGCCGCGGTAGCCGAGCAGCAGGCGCCCCGCCACCAGCTGCACGGGTGATCTCGTACACGTTCACTAGACACTAGTACTCACAGACAGCGGGCTGGTCGTGGCTGGGCCGGCGCGGGTCCGGCAGCGCGTGCGCCGCGAACCCGCCGCGGTAGCCGAGCAGCAGGCGCCCCGCCACCAGCTGCACGGGTGATCTCGTACACGTTCACTAGACACTAGTACTCACAGACAGCGGGCTGGTCGTGGCTGGGCCGGCGCGGGTCCGGCAGCGCGTGCGCCGCGAACCCGCCGCGGTAGCCGAGCAGCAGGCGCCCCGCCACCAGCTGCACGGGTGATCTCGTACACGTTCACTAGACACTAGTACTCACAGACAGCGGGCTGGTCGTGGCTGGGCCGGCGCGGGTCCGGCAGCGCGTGCGCCGCGAACCCGCCGCGGTAGCCGAGCAGCAGGCGCCCCGCCACCAGCTGCACGGGTGATCTCGTACACGTTCACTAGACACTAGTACTCACAGACAGCGGGCTGGTCGTGGCTGGGCCGGCGCGGGTCCGGCAGCGCGTGCGCCGCGAACCCGCCGCGGTAGCCGAGCAGCAGGCGCCCCGCCACCAGCTGCACGGGTGATCTCGTACACGTTCACTAGACACTAGTACTCACAGACAGCGGGCTGGTCGTGGCTGGGCCGGCGCGGGTCCGGCAGCGCGTGCGCCGCGAACCCGCCGCGGTAGCCGAGCAGCAGGCGCCCCGCCACCAGCTGCACGGGTGATCTCGTACACGTTCACTAGACACTAGTACTCACAGACAGCGGGCTGGTCGTGGCTGGGCCGGCGCGGGTCCGGCAGCGCGTGCGCCGCGAACCCGCCGCGGTAGCCGAGCAGCAGGCGCCCCGCCACCAGCTGCACGGAGTGGACGGCGCCGGGGGCGCGGAGCTCCGCGATCCGGCAGCGTCGGGCCGCTGTACGGGTGATCTCGTACACGTTCACTATGTAAGCGTTCTGTAACAACGACAATACTAGATTTATCTAAATATATAAAAGAAGAAGCTGACTTGACTGACTGACTGACATATCAACGCACAGCCCAAACGGCTGGTCTTATAGACTTCAAATTTGGCACGTAGGTTCCTTTTATGGTGTAGACGAGCACTAAGGAAGGATTTTTCAAAATTCACCTCCTAAGGGGTTGAAACGGGAGTCCAAAGTTTGTATGGGGAAACAAGATTAGTTAGACTATTTTATCTGAAACTTCACAGGAGTATTCTTTAAAGTAATGAGTGAACACGAGTTTCAGGTTTTTTGAAAATGTAACCCCTGAAAGGGGTAAAAGGGGTGCAAAAGTGAAAAAATCAACATGGGTATCCTTTATATGGTTTTTCGGGTCGCTGATCACGAAAAAAGCAACGATTTGAAGATCCAATGTGGCGAATGTGGAATACCATCTCCCCTGTTGGTATGCGATGGGGTTGAAATGGCAAAATATCAATATGAGTGTCATTTTTACGTAAATTTCTAGTTCTAAAGAATTATCCGAAACTTCACCGGAGTATTCTTTAAAGTAAATGAGTAAACACGTGTTTCAAGTTTCTTGAGAATTTAACCCCTGAAAGGGGTAAAAGGGGTGCAAAAGTAAAAAAATCAACATGGATATCGTTTATATGGTTATTCGGGTCGCTCTGATCACGAAAAAAGCAACGATTTGAAGATTTAATGTGGCGAATGTGGAATACCATCTCCCCTGTTGGTATGCGATGGGGTTGAAATGCCAAAATATCAATATGAGTGTCATTTTTACGTAAATTTCTGGTTCTAAAGAATTATCCGAAACTTCACCGGAGTATTCTTTAAAGTAAATGAGTAAACACGTGTTTCAAGTTTCTTGAGAATTTACCCCCTGAAAGGGGTAAAAGGGGTGCAAAAGTAAAAAAATCAACATGGATATCGTTTATATGGTTATTCGGGTCGCGAAATCACGAAAAAAGCAACGATTTGAAGATTTAATGTGGCGAATGTGGAATACATCTCCGCTGTTGGTTTGCGATGGGTTTGAAATGTCAACATATAAATTTGAGTGTCGTTTTTTATTAAAAGAAAAGAAAAGAAAATAAATTAAATTAAAATAAAAGTAAATAAAATTAGATTAAATTAGATTAAATTAAATAAAATTAAATAAATTCAAATAAAATAAAATAAAATAAAGTAAAATAAAATAAAATAAAATTAAATTGAACAAAATTGAATAAAATTAAATAAATTAAATAAAATTAAATAAATAAAATCAAATAAAATAAAATAAAGATAAATGAGTTAAGATTTATTTCAGGCTTTTTGAGTAATTAATCCCCAAGAGGGGGAAAAGGGGTAATATGGTTAAAAAACAACATGGGTATCGTTTTTCTGCTTTATTGCGTCGCTGATTTCGAAAACAATAACAATTTCAACATCCAACGAAGCGGACGTGAGATACCATCTTCCCTGATGGGGTGCGATGGGGTTGAAATCTTAGAATATCAATATTGGTGTCGTTTTTAGGTTTATTTCTGGTTCTAGAGATTCCAAATTTGGTAGGTAGGTTTCTTATAAGGTGAAGGGGTGCACAAAGATAGGATTTTTCTAAGTAGGGGTATAATGATGGTCCAAAGTTTGTAAAGGGGACACAAGAATAGTTACAACTATTTTATTTGATATGGGTGTCGTTATCGGGTCGCTGATTTCGAAAACAACAACGATTTTCAAATCCAACAACGATTTTCAAATCCAACTTAGCGCACGTGAAATAAATAAATAAAACTCCTTTTTTGTATGCCGATTGAAAATTACGTTTAGTACGCGGGCGAAGCCGCGGGTTAAAGCTAGTCTAAATATATAAAAGAAGAAGCTGACTGACTGACTGACTGACTGACATATCAACGCACAGCCTAAACGGCTGGTCTTATAGACTTCAAATTTGGCACGTAGGTTCCTTTTATGGTGTAGGCGAGCACTAAGGAAGGATTTTTCAAAATTCACCTCCTAAGGGGTTGAAACGGGGGTTCAAAGTTTGTATGGGGAAACAAGATTAGTTAGACTATTTTATCTGAAACTTCACAGGAGTATTCTTTAAGGTAAATGAGTAAACACGTGTTTCAGGTTTTTTGAGAATTTAACCCCCGAAAGGGGTAAAAGGGGTGCAAAAGTGAAAAAATCAACATGGGTATCGTTTATATGGTTTTTCGGATCACTGATCACGAAAAAAGCAACGATTTGAAGATCCAATGTGGCGAATGTGGAATACCATCTCCCCTGTTGGTATGCGATAAGGTTGAAATGCCAAAATATCAATATGAGTGTAATTTTTACGTAAATTTCCACGCCTACGAAAATCTCTTTCGTAGGCGTGGACGAGGCAGGCCCAGGCGGAGATGGCGAGATGACATAGACGCCTTCCTTGCTAACTGGCCCGATGAAGCAAAACAGAGGGAGTTATGGAGATCCAAGGGAGAGGCCTTTGCCCAGCAGTGGGACAGTCTGAAAGGCTAATTTAAAAAAAAATGGGTGTCGTTATCGGGTCGCTGATTTCGAAAACAACAATGATTTTCAAATCCAACAACGATTTTCAAATCCAACAACGATTTTCAAATCCAACAACGATTTTCAAATCCAACTTAGCGCACGTGCAATAAATAAAAAAGCCTCCTTTTTTGTATGACGGTTGAAAATTTCGTTTAGTACACGGGCGAAGCCGCGGGTTAAAGCTAGTCAATAATAATAATCAAGGGAAAAGAATGGGTGCCTCATGCTAGTAGAAGTATTTTGGCGCTCGAACGTAATGAGAACGCCGATAGTCCGAGACTGAAATGTGTCTTTCACCCGAGTTAAACACTCTACTTCCCTAAAATATATGTAAGCATTAATATTTTATAGAATATATCTAAACATAACCTTGTAGTACAGTCAGCCACACAGCTAACGATACACCCAATGTGCCAAAAATATGTATACACGACCTTAATGCTCAGACAATAAAGTCCTGTATACATATTTTTGGCACTTTGGGTGTATTGTTAGCTGTGTGGCTGACTGTACAGTCAAGTGTAAAAATATGGGTGGGTACACATCTTACTCAAAAATATACCCCATAGTATCTTGTTCCGGTGCAATAAGAGCGTAGTGCCATATTTATGAAACGATTTTCTCGCTACATATTTCTGCACTTAACTGTACAAGTTTCGAAGAAACTTTATTTCAACAATTTAATTTAACATCGTCATTTAAGGATTTGAGAAATAAATATCCAAATGTAAATGGATCCATTTTAAACCCATTTTTATTGCAATTAAGAAAACTAAAAAAAACTGTATTTGGAAAGTAAAACGCCCTAGGGCATAAACGTATCGTTTTCAGCCCGCTTCATAGGTTAGCAATGACCTTTCAGAGCATGAGATATGAAACAAATGGGATTAACATTACCTGTCGTTTGCACACAACGGCGAAACCATACGTGCTCGTTTTGAGCTGGCCCGCCGCGAGTAGAACACAGCCTTTGGATTCCGCTAACTTGACGCACTCCACCTCTGAACATTCTAGAGCCCGTACAGGGACCAACCGCACATGGCGACCCCGGCCCGCTATCACAACTGTAACAAACAATAATTATATTAAGGAGATATTCCGCATTGGGAAACAATAAGTTTTAGGCATCAGTCAGAACTCGTCTAAGCTGCAGGAGCAACTTTTCACCCATTTATAAATCGGCTAGAGTTAGTCCAGACCCCACCAAAAGAATCTAGACCTTATAGTTAGACTGCTATATACCTTGCTGGACTTCAAGCAAGCAAAAGCAGCAGCAGCTTTTTGGAAGCAGCTTTTCCTCAGAAACATTCGCGGCTTGGAAGATTGGCGGATATTTTCCTCTTTGAGGAGTCTTGTCAGCCCCTATCTAGTATAGATAGTAGATACTATAGATCTTATTGGGTCACTTAACAAGTAACTTCCTCTGGCGCAATACGCCGCCTGAGCGATAGGCACCTGCTGTCACCTCTGCTACCCTTACCAGATTAACATCCTCAAAAGCAATATAAGATTTTAAGCTAACATGGTCATTTACACTATAATTACTATTTAAAACGAGATATTTACCATGTACATTTGTTTTAATGAGCTCCCGATATTTCGGCACTGTTGCAAGTGCCATGTTCACGGTGTAACTGATTTGCTGCGAGTTTTTATTTTATTTGTGGTCTACCCACACCCCGTAGCAAATCAGTTACACCGTGAACATGGCACTTGCAACAGTGCCGAAATATCGGGAGCTCATTAAAACAAATGTACATGGTAAATATCTCGTTTTAAATAGTAATTATCCTCAAAAGCAGCCTTTTAGTACAACAGACATAGACCACGTTGGACCACTCACCAAGCAACTGCTCCTCAGGGACATACGCAGCCTGGGCTACTGGTGCATGTTGTCTTCTAGGCGTAATTTCCCCTCTTTCTAGATCCACTAGGGCTAGCCCGCCGTCTCCGCCTACGCAGAATCTGGAACCTTCTAGAACGACGGCGCATTGAGCTCCGCGAAGGGCAGCCGCGGCACCGGAGTCCACTATCACACATGCGCTGTATACCTGTACACATCATGATTATTAGGAAAAAGGATAATGAAAACTTGATTTGTAACATAAACAGAAACTTTCACTCAAATCACTCGGGACAGATGAATGACAACAATATTAATTGTTGTGCTTCATTCAAACTCATTCAAATTCTAAATCTAAAATGTTGAATGTGATATGAAGAACAAATTATCTGTTCCAAGGAATATGCAGTCATTTAATTTTTCATGTTTTAAATTCATAGAAAGTAATATTTGTGCAAATTCGATAAATATTTTAAGAAAATAAATGTAGAATAGAAAAAAAAAAGTATATCTTTGAAAATTGTGCTTCGCTTATTACTGCTTAATGTAGCTACACCTCTTATGACGGTTTTAAAACACGCAAAAAATATTATACGATTTTAAGCTAGCATGGTAATTTCATTATCACAACAATCTATGAACATGGCGCTAGCAACAGTGCTGAAATATAGGGTGCTCAATAAAACAAACATGCGTGGTAAATATCTTGTTTTAGATTATAGTTATAATGCGAAAAATATTGTTCATATATTTTTAAAGTAAATACTTACACATTTGTCAGGCAGATTGTTCCTCTTCAATATCCTATGAAGTTCGCTGAGCGCGACGACCCATTTCGTTTTCTCGGACTCTGACTCCGCTAGCATTAGAGTATGAGATCGTTTCCCTCCTTCTAGTTGTGACGTTGATATCTGTATAGAAAACATTAAAATGACGCAAACAGTAACGACAAGAAAGAACTTCAAATCAAAAACACTCTAATATTATGTGTCTAATACTCGGGGGAGATTTCTATTTAAAAACACTTTGATATCGTGTTATAATTTTGGGAACTACAATGCTGGAGACAGACACATATATAGACGAGTCAAACATTAACTGAAGACGGATTAGGATTATTTTCTGGTTGTACCTGTACTATGCCAGACAGTATCTTTGGAAGCAGCACTAACAGCCTATCATGGTCATGTTTCGTCTGTTCTTAACTATGGTCTTATTCTGTGGGGTAACTATGTGGATGTTGAAATAGCATTTATACTGCAAAAGAGCTGTGTTCTTGCAATATGTAACGCTAGAAGAGGCAGCTGCTGTAGGCCAATATTCAGAAAGCTCAACATATTACCTTTATCATGCATGTACATTTTGAAAATTTGTTGTTTTGTTAAGAACTTTCCTAGTAATTTTGTAAAACGTTCCGATATTTATTGTTCAAGTAATCCAAGAATGCAATACAAATATATGTTGAATCAACCACGCTGTATGACTGACATTTATAGGAAGAATGTCTACAACATGTGTATTTTTATATGAAAATGAAATGAAAAATGAAAATGAAAATGAAAAATTATTTATTGGTTACACATTAACACATTACTAGAAACAAAAACAGAAGTCTTCTTTTAAGTAATAATTTTACTTGTGTCAGAAGGCTCCGCTCTTCAGTAAATTTAGATACAACAAGTTACCAGTTCACATGAAAGAACTAGAGGGCAGAGAATTTACGAAGACACTAAGAAAATGGCTCCTAGATCACTGCTTTTATAAAGTTAATGATTTTATAAATCATAAAGAGTGATGAGCGTCTTTTATTTGTAAAATATTTACTATTTCTATTATAAGCAATATAATTTAACTAAAATTTGTGCTTGTTTGTTTGTAACAATTTAGTAGACATAAATTTAATTTTGAGTAATGTAGGTATAGTATGTACACACTGTACTTTACTGTCTTATCTTAATATTTGCATACTGTTTAAAACAGTCGAAAAAGGTGATACAATCTTGTAATATATCTACACTAACACAAGTAATTTACCCTTTTTCTGCGAATAAATTTTTGTTTGTTTGTTTTGTTTGTTTTTATGTTAAAATAGTTTGCTACTGAATAAATGCTTATATTTTGTTTACTAACATATTATGGAAATTTAATTTCTGAAATAAATAATTATTTAATTTATATTAGGATTAAACTTGATAAAATTTTGATGAAGCGATGACTTGACTAGTCGCAACCATTTTAACTTTTATCATAAGGGCGTATGTCTTTTCCGACGTACGTATTATTTTTTTACTTGTGTAAATAATTAATTGAAATGTGACGATGTACAAATAATACAAATAAATGATCTATCTATCTATCTATCTATCTACAGTCACCCACACAGCTATGAATACAGCAAAAGTAACAAAAACATGTATACAGGACTTTATTGCCTGAGCATTAAGGACTGCCAAGCCTGCCAAGCTATGAATACAGCCAATGTTCTAAACACATTGGCTGTATTCATAGCTGTGTGGCTGACTGTACGCATGGTATATTCCTTTCCTATTCGAGTATGACGTTTAGGTACTCATTGACGCGTCCAAAACTGTATTATACGGAGACTTCAACAACCGTAAGCACTCAATAAAGTCAGTGTTTTTTATTCTGATATTTCGAAAATTAGGAGAGCTTACCCTAAATATACACGGTATATCCCTTTTATTCGCGTGTATGACGTCCGAATCTTTGACTGAAGCCACGCTGAAATCGGGGTCCCGCATATCCAGAACTTGGCTTACACATACTGAAGGCAACGCGTTTCTGAAACAATACGGTATTTAAAATAATTCTATCAAGGGGATTAATGCGAGTCAATTCGCCGCTGGGAGCGCTAGTGGACCGCGGGTCTCGTGTGAACACTTCAAACGTCACTTTGACATTACTTTCCTATGGACACAAAACCTACACATGAGTGGCGCCGCCTGGTGAGCGATAATACGGTATACTCCCATTGCTTTGACCGTCATGCATCGCAACAAAGTTTAGTATATTTTTCGCACCATGCAATTAGGATCTAGTTGTTTTATATTATTACCTATCTTGCGTAATATCGTAGAGGAAGAGCTTGAAATCACAGACTACGACAAACTGTCTCATCCAGCCTTTCTTCACGCCTCCTGGCTTTGGTACCTGAGAAAGAAGAAATTTGTCTCAATTGACAGTATAATACCAATGAAAGATCTTTCCTCAACTTAGGCATATTGTAACTTAAAACATTATCACTGGTTCGTCTAAAAAAATCTGTCATACGATTTTCCCCATCGGTATAGTTTCAATAATAATAACTCATAAGTCTCATATAACAGATAACTCGCTGCCTGCATAGTATAATACTGGACGCTACACAACCCTAGGCCATGGATTGTAATATTAAGTGTTAAGAATATCTCCTAGAAACCGAGAAACAAACCGTTTTGAACACTACGCAAAAAACATGTTAGATTTACCTACGATTAGAAATATCACGCCGCAGCACGCCGTGTGCACGGCCAGCCCGCACGTCTCGCACACGCCGCCTCGCGTCAGCCCGCTCTATACAACCTAGGCTGTGTGGGCATACCTTGACATAGCCCTCGTAGGCGGTGCCCTGCCCTCGCGCGGGGTCGATGCCGAGCGGGCGGCGCGAGCGCGCGGCGGGCAGCGGGCAGCGCGCCGCGACGCGCGCGCAGCACGCCGTGTGCACGGCCAGCCCGCACGTCTCGCACACGACGCCTCGCGTCAGCCCGCTCTATACAACCTAGGCTGTGTGGGCATACCTTGACATAGCCCTCGTAGGCGGTGCCCTGCCCTCGCGCGGGGTCGATGCCGAGCGGGCGGCGCGAGCGCGCGGCGGGCAGCGGGCAGCGCGCCGCGACGCGCGCGCAGCACGCCGTGTGCACGGCCAGCCCGCACGTCTCGCACACGACGCCTCGCGTCAGCCCGCTCTATACAACCTAGGCTGTGTGGGCATACCTTGACATAGCCCTCGTAGGCGGTGCCCTGCCCTCGCGCGGGGTCGATGCCGAGCGGGCGGCGCGAGCGCGCGGCGGGCAGCGGGCAGCGCGCCGCGACGCGCGCGCAGCACGCCGTGTGCACGGCCAGGCCGCACGTCTCGCACACGACGCCTCGCGTCAGCGCGCTCTATACAACCTAGGCTGTGTGGGCATACCTTGACATAGCCCTCGTAGGCGGTGCCCTGCCCTCGCGCGGGGTCGATGCCGAGCGGGCGGCCGAGCGCGCGGCGGGCAGCGGGCAGCGCGCCGCGACGCGCGCGCAGCACGCCGTGTGCACGGCCAGCCCGCACGTCTCGCACACGACGCCTCGCGTCAGCCCGCTCTATACAACCTAGGCTGTGTGGGCATACCTTGACATAGCCCTCGTAGGCGGTGCCCTGCCCTCGCGCGGGGTCGATGCCGAGCGGGCGGCGCGAGCGCGCGGCGGGCAGCGGGCAGCGCGCCGCGACGCGCGCGCAGCACGCCGTGTGCACGGCCAGCCCGCACGTCTCGCACACGACGCCTCGCGTCAGCCCGCTCTATACAACCTAGGCTGTGTGGGCATACCTTGACATAGCCCTCGTAGGCGGTGCCCTGCCCTCGCGCGGGGTCGATGCCGAGCGGGCGGCGCGAGCGCGCGGCGGGCAGCGGGCAGCGCGCCGCGACGCGCGCGCAGCACGCCGTGTGCACGGCCAGCCCGCACGTCTCGCACACGACGCCTCGCGTCAGCCCGCTCTATACAACCTAGGCTGTGTGGGCATACCTTGACATAGCCCTCGTAGGCGGTGCCCTGCCCTCGCGCGGGGTCGATGCCGAGCGGGCGGCGCGAGCGCGCGGCGGGCAGCGGGCAGCGCGCCGCGACGCGCGCGCAGCACGCCGTGTGCACGGCCAGCCCGCACGTCTCGCACACGACGCCTTGCCGCGTCAGCCCGATCTGTTCAAACAAATAACAACACGTAACTGAGTCAGTCAGTAAGCAGCACTTGCGCCAATCAAGGCTTGCCGCTAAAACAGCGTTAACTGGGTTAATCAACTATTTCATGTCGCTAGTTGCCAAGGTCACGGTCTCCTGGATCACTTTTAAAATGTCACAAAAAAGCGCACACCGAAAAGCGGAGCGTCGGCGGGATGACACCGGCGTGGAATGAGGCGCGCGGGCACTGCACACACCGGCACTCTACCGCGGCGCAGGCGCAGCGCGAACGCGGCGCCGGTGTGAGTGACCGTATTTAAATCAGTGTTATACAACGCGCCGCTTACGTCCCGCCGACGCTCCGCCGTTTCGGTGTGCGGAGGGCTTAATGGGTCTACCAAGCATGTCAGTAAAACATACTACAACTTTTTTTTTAAATATAGCGAATTGAGCTGCATTTGTCCTCTGGCTGACGGGATAGAATAATAACAAGAAATAGTTGATTCACCCAACTGACAGTGTTGATAACAGAAGTAAAATAGGAATGGGTCAAATTTAAAGGGGCACGCACGGTAACTGGTCTGTCTGTATAATTACTTGTTAGAATCCCTCGTGGAGCAGGCCTGCTTTCTTCTAGGTTTTCAGTTTTCTCTTCTTGTAATTACACTTGTTCAGTACGTATATATGTCAGAAGTCATTGGACGGAAAATGCATAAGGCAGAAGGAGTGGAAACACTCAATATAAACGTATTGCGAATTAAGACGCGGGGCAACGTTGTGTCAGCCATAAGAGATTTTTTGAGTGAGTGTAGTTTGAGGCGAAAAGTGACCGAATGAATATTTTAAAATAAAGGATGTCCGGTAGAATGAAAGATTGAGGATATGACTTTTAAGTGTTGCTATAAATGATATATTCCTAAACAGACAGATTCCATCTATATATATAAAAGAAGAAACTGACTGAATGACTGACTGACTGACATATCAACTCACAGCCCAAACCGCTGGTCCTAGAGATTCCAAATTTGGCACGTAGGTTCCTTATGAAGCCTAGAGGTGCACTAAGAAAGGATTTTTCGAAATTCAACCCTTAAGGGGGTGATTTGGGGGTACAAAGTTTGTATGGGGAAACAAGATTAGTTGGACTATTCTATTTGAATCTTTACAGGAGTATTTAAAAAGATAAATGAGTTAACACGTGTTTCAGGTTTTTCGAGAAATCAGCCCCTAAAAGGGGGAAAAGGGGTGAAAAAGTATAAAAAACAACATGGGTATCGTTTTTATGGTTTATCGGGTCGCTGATTACGAAAACAACATAGATTTTAAAATCCAACATGGCGATTGTGAAATATCATCTCCCCGGTTGGGGCGCGATGGGGTTGAAATCTTAAAATATCAATATGGGTGTCGTTTTTATGATTATTTCTGGTTCTAGAGATTTTATTTTTATTTTATTTTATTTTATTCGGAAAACCAACAGCTTAAATTAACAAGGACAGATGATGTAACATAAGTATCAGCGAAGCCAGTTACAAGTTTTCACAGATAGGATACAAAGTTATATAATGCTAGCGACAGATTCCAAATTTGGTACGTAGGTTTCTTATAAGGTAAAGGGGTGCACAAAGATAGGATTTTTCAAAGTACGGGTAAAATGATGGTCCAAGGTTTGTAAAAGGGGAAACAAGAATAGTTACGACTATTTTATTTGATATGGGTGTCGTTATCGGGTCGCTGATTTCGAAAACAACAACCAACAACGATTTTCAAATCCAACTTAGCAGACGTGAAATAATAAACAAAAAACTCCTTTTTTGTATGACGGTGGAAAATTACGTTTAGTACGCGGGCGAAGCCGCGGGTTAAAGCTAGTATGAAATAAACGCTTAAGTGGCTGACAACAGCCAATTTAATACTATCGCCGGCCGGCCTGCTTTTGGAAGGAAAAACAAAAAACTAAAATAAAAATAAAAACCATGGACTATTTGTAATATAATATGTGACTCGTTGGCGGGATATGAGTAAAATGAAATCGAGATTTTAGTAGTAGCATGTCAAGAATAAAAACATACAATCGTTTAATGCTAAGTTTAAAACCAATCATTGATATTATTTTCTATAAAACCGATTTCGTTAAATAAAAAATCGGCCCCAGCTACAATCTTTGATGATTTTTTGCTGTATCAAAATAAATAGTTTTTCGAAAAAAAAAACTGCTTAAAAACATGAATTGGGCGTTCTCAACCCCTTAACTTCGGTACAATTGGCTGGGGATACCGAACCATACCGAAGTTGAAGTGGTGCAAGAGGCGCTAAAAGAGAGAAATGTGTATTACGTACCATAAGTGACGTGCAGTGGTTGCATTTGGTGGGACTGCTGAAAGTCCTCACTAGGAACTGATGAAGTTTCTGCTTGCCCGGCACCACGGGGCCTAACGAAGGATCCTGTAAAACAAACGATCAAAAACATAACAAATGACACAGCGTTGCTGGTCCAGCGGTAAGAGCGTGTGACTTTCAATATGAATTTGGAACAGCGCACCAAGCGGGACGTAATGGAAACTTCTAAATCCCTCGCAAATTAAGACTTAACGCAATCGCGAACGTCACGTTATTTTTCTCAAACATGATCGGAAATGTATGTATTTATGTCACAAAATGAAGACATGAAGTTTCTTGTTTATGGCTCCCCACATTTAATTCTTGGCCGGAGGCCGTGAAGTAATGTATGGCGTAAGTATGAACGAAACATTATTGTCCACTGCTCTAACTTTTTAAATTTGCGTACTAACACTAAACAGCCAACGACCACTAGATACTTGCGACATTAAAAAAAAACAAATTCTATGGTTCTATGCATATTTATGTGCGGTTAAACATGTTGCTCAAATGGCATCTTTAAAAAATAAAAAAGGTGGCAAATTAAACAATTTTTTCCTAATTAACTATTTACCTAGTAGTTATTTTAATTTTAATATTTCCTCACAATGTTTGAGAAAAGCACTATACAAGCCTCGGCCGGAAGGGAGATTGCAGGACTTGTTTTATCCACCACAAACTCGTCCTGCAATTTCTTACTTCACGGCCTCTGCAGACTAGAGTTTGTAGCTTAGCGTTCAAGTCACCGTGGACATCTCGCTGGGCGAGCTCTTGCTGGAGGCGGGGGTGGCGGCGCGCGCCTCCATCTCGTCCTGCGACTCCACGGAGCCGCTGAGCGCCGCCGACTGCTGAGACCCGTACATCATCTGTTGACAAATCGATGATACTCTGACAAATAACAGGGCTGACGACTAGGTTGAAAAACTATCATTCTAATTAGCCCGTCAGATTCTCAAAAATGATTACACGTATTTTTTCCTTTTTCAATTCAACTAAAATTGACGAAGATATAGAGCATCAAAGTTCCGGAGTGGAGGTTTGTGACGTCACTACTATGTAAGGAACCTAATAGTGACGTTACGCGAAACTTGAACGCACTGTATTTTCGTCATTTTTGTTTTGACGAACAAAATTGAAAATACGTGTACAATATTTTTGTATAATCTAAAAGACGGGCTAAATAGATTTTTTTAGTCGTCTAGCCTATTGTGTTGACGAGCAGTCAAAGAACTACCATGCTCTGTGATCAGGATGCAGTATATTCGTTTTCATCATCTAGGTGTAATAAGATAAAGATGTAGCATAATGTTTTGCCCTCGTCCCGGAAATACTTGTATTTGTAATGCTATTTCAATCGACCTCGGTACTTTTAGTACTGACACTAACTGAAATAGTATCGTTTCCGTGAGAATGGGCGTTTTTTTTTATTTATTTTTTTTGCCAAATTCGAAATTTCCATTTGTTTTCTATTCAGAATCGCGAGCTCTTTCAAAACCAGTAGGAGAAAAAAAGTGTCCCAAGATTTGTTTTCCATTTCGCCACCATAATTTCATAGATTTAGAATGGCGGTAGCGCAATGGAAAGTTTGAAAAATGTATGGAAATTTCAGGACACTTTTTTTCTTCTACTAGGATTGAAAGAGCTCGTGATTCTGAGTAGAATAGAGATAAACATTTCCAATTTAGCAAAAAAATATTTTTCTACAACCAAAAATAAAAACGCCTAAATACGAAGGCAAAATATGACGCACTACATCTGTACTTAATAACACGGGCAATGTTAGAATTTTTGAAAATTATTCTTGCAACATTGTGGTCATGCACAGAAAATTTTGCCCAATTATTCCCATTTTAATTCCTCAAAAATAAAGGTACGGTGCGTTTCGTTTGAACTAATTGATGATTACTTTTATTTTACGTAAAACCTTGAAATATGACATGCATATCCACTTCCGACCTCGTCATAATTAACTATGAAACGTACAAACGTAAATACATTTCAGACATTCCATTCGCAAATAAGACATGCAGCAGACATCACAAAACTACGAGTATACACTCGAGATCACTGAAAACAGGTAATTTGAATAAAACAAGAGAATCTAGACTAAATCGCGAACCTCTAAAATTATAGCTATGCTAGATGTCGTCATTAACGAAATAGGGTGCGTACACAAGATGCCAAACGTTAACGCTCTGTAGCGAACGAAACGTAAACTGTCTTTGTCGCAGTAACAAGGAAGAGAGGTAGAGAGAGAGTTAACTACGCTACGCTATGAAGCATGAACAATTGGCATCTTGTCTACGCGCCCAGGTGTCGTTTTCGTCAATTATGGACATTAGACCTATCATTTTGAGTTCAGTTCTATCTACTGAACGGCAGTTAAATTATTTTGACAAGAAAATTATACGCTGAAAACGGCTGGTAGTGAGCTTTAGTTTTGATTTTTTGTTGTCCCAAAAAATTTTTGTGCTATATTGGAAATTTTTATGTGTGGTCTTTTGATTCAGAATCGCGAGCTTATTCAATCCTTATAGGAGAAAAAAAGTCCACAATTGTTTTTGTTTCACCATCATTTTATCACAGATTTACGAGTACGGCAATTGAAAGTTTAAAAAATGTATGGAAATTTTAGGGCTTTTTTCCTATTAGGATTGAAAGAGCTCGAGATTCCGAGTAGAAAACAGATCAAAATTTCCAATTTAACACAAAATTATTTTTGAGCAACAAAAAATAAAAACGCCCGATTCCTTCCGGCATTAGGCTGAAAAACTATCTATTTTGAAGGAACGCGATTGTATAGTGTTATTATTCAAAGTTATAAAGTAAAATACATATAAAATGACCTGTTTTCGCTGCTTTGAGTGCACACACAGCAACATACACACTATATAATTATACCTGCGTACTGCAACAGTGCGGTACGTTTCCGTAACGGTACCGCGGCGACATCTAACGGCGGAAAATAAAACGTATACAGCAAACGAAAATATACATGAAGCGTAAATTAAATTTAAAGTAGCTCGAGTCATACTGGCGTTAAAATTAAATTACAACGAACTCCAAAATGTGATGATAGTGACAATTTTTAAAACGATCGAGACGATCGGGATTTCTAATGCAACATACCCGTTGTAATTTAATTTTAATGCAATTATGATTCATCATACATAAAAGGGAAGATTATATTTTAAACAATGTCACCCCCATATTGTTTATGTTAAGTGTAATAAACGATAAAATGGTGATGATAATGTTTATAATTTATTTCTCGGAAAATATTTTTTTGCAAAATAAATAATATAGCGTCAACATAGCGGTTATATTTCTATGCGAGGCGTATTTTTTTTAGTAGGCGTAGGGTTAGGCGTATTGGTTTACCTTTCGTAAACCCTAATACAAGTATTGCTATTAACACTGGTGCACGGTGCACGGTTGAAGTGGCCACAGATTATATAATAATTCTTAGAAACGATATTTATTATTATTTATCTCTCATAGAAAAACCGAAAACAAACCGGTATAAACACTACGCAAAAAACAATTGGCTCTCGGCCCCGCGCTCCCCGCACAACGCTAGGGTTGCCTACGATTAGAAATATTATTACGGCGGCGGGCGCCAGATGTGATGGGCAGCGCGCGAGTCGGATCCGACACAAGACAAAAAACAATCGATTCTAATTCGCGCGGAGAGTTCCATTACCCTGTGCGCATGTGCCTGTGCCAGTTAGCGCTACTCAAACAATTTTTCTATATGTGTGCGCCCGTTTAGTGCACCCGCACCAGCATGTGGAGGCCCTTGAGTTGTTTATAAAAATCTGGCTAAGAGCGAGTACAGTTTTTACAGCTTTTTTTTTATGATTTGACTTCATCTAGATTTACTTATAATTTATAAGTTTCTATAAATACAATTTAAGGCCCAGTAAATTTAGAGATACTTTTTGGCCAGTGAACGGAAGAGACACTTTTCACTTTTAAGAGCCCCACAATAAAAAGTTGTGCCACAAAAAACTGCTTATATTTGGGAGTCTCTAAAAACTGACCTTCTCATCATTGTTGATCGGCACATTATCATAGTGCCGTTCCGTGGGTGCCTCCTTCAGGAACTGATCCAAGTAGCTCAGCTGCGACGGTGGTCGGTCCAGAACTGAAAGACGTTGAGCAGTTAAATTGAGAAGCAGGGGTGCATGTTAGTGTAAGTCCTGAGTGGTCCGACACAAGTAAATGTATGTGAGCGTCCCGAGTACACGCTGCCCTGCCACTCAGGGCTTACACTTAAGAGTTAGGGGAACACAAACCACTCCCAACCGGAACCAACACTAAATTACAGCGTTTGCAATATGCCACTATTGAGTCATTCTTCATTTGAGAAACTTGACAAATTAAATCGATATGTCTAAATAAGAAGTACACAATAAAGCCTTGCGAATGCCTGAATATTATGTGGAGTTAAAACAGTTTCGGACGATACAAACTTAGTAAATAAGACACAAGGGCTATTAAGTCAAAATGGCTAAATGGTTGTACAAAACACGTATTTTTCATTGTATCTTGCTCTATTTGTTGCACTGACTAAGACTTTATAGGGTTAAAATAGGGTTAACGTAACAGACTCTTCCTTGCAAGTAACAAAATCATCAGTTCTGAAAAAACATTGACATAAAGGATTTTTTTTTGTTTAATCTAACGGCATAAGATACCTTGATATATTGTATGTCAGCGCCTCAACAGATAGAGCATGATTTCATCTAATAATAATCTAAAGAAGCATGCACATAGGACAAGACAGTACATTTGGACGCCGTACGAACTAAAACCAGGAGCCCACATTGACATGGCCAAATATACAAGATAGATAAATTAGATAATATATGATAGAAGGAAGATAATTACAAGAAGTTTTGTAGGAAAAAGCATGTTTCCCTCATAGTCCCACGTATTACCTTCCATGTAAGGTTTTTAACCTCAATGCCTATTATTTGGAATGATGATCCCTATGACATAATTGAAATAATATGATAAATTGATTAGATTACCTTAATGTTACAATTGTAAACTTCTGTAAAATGTTTACAAGCATATTAGCGGTAGCCTATATGAACCGTCATAGAGAATCATCATTCGACGAAAAAGGCATTGTCTTGTAGGCGTAGGTAAAGACTCTTGAAACTGTATACAGTTAAAGTGTATTCCGACTAATAGGAAGGCAACCGATTACCACAATACATCACCTAGAATAAAAAACTGCCCAACCCTTTTAAAACCTGTTTTACCTACCTGATTGCCTCTAAAGTTACCCTTAAAAATATAAAATATGCTTTTATGTATCAATATGGACTCATGATATATCATATCTAATGTTCACAAACTCAATAACAATAAAACTGATTAGTTATACAAACAAGTGTTAAGGGAAACCATCGCTGAGCGCGTTATGGGGCGTTGGATGGACTTAAAAATCTTTAAGTTGGGGTAACAGATGGGGATGGAGTTTAGAATATTTTCTTTAAGTTGGTAATAAATGGGTTGACATGCTTTGGGTATTACATATGATTCTTATAACTGGGGCTTCTCTAGTCAAAGGAATTTGAACCATCTGCACAGTCGTCTACATTCTATATTTTTAATTACAGGGCAAATTATTATTAATTATTATCGCGAACTGGCGTATGCACGCTGCCACATAAATATAGACTTTAATCACTGCACAGAAGGTTAAAAAATTTTTAAACTCTATACCTTGTACTTTTGGCAAATGAAAAGAAAGTAAACCACGTGTGCGTGGCGTGCAGGCTTCGTACTAAATCAAAAAAAATATGATTATGATATTTATGATTATTATGATTTCTTTGACAATGTTAGGTTTTACTCGTCGTACGAAATAATGATATTTTCATCTGTTCAAATGGAATGTTGTAACAGATTTTTGGTCACATCCATGCCACCGCAATAAGCTCAAGCAAAGCGAAGCGATTTACAAAAGATCAAACGAAATATGGCCAATGAGTGCAGTCACCACTGTTTTGGAGTCGAATAACAATCAACTTAGAATAATTTACCAAAAAAAAAACCTAAATAATTAATTCAAATAATATTTTCCATTAAAATAAACTGTTAGAGTCCAATCACTCTAAGCTTGCACCGACTTGACAAAAAACCAAGTTTGTTTATACAGTCAGCCACACAGCTAACAACACACCCAAAGTGCCAAAAATATGTATACACGACCTTAACTCTCAGACAATAAAGTCCTGTATACATAATATTGGCACTTTGGGTGTATTGTTAGCTGTGTGGCTGACTGTACAACTATAAACATAAAATTCCAAAAATAAAAAATATTTTTCAATTATCTGAACATGCACTCTAACGCTTGGACAATAGAGGCGTGTTCAGATATTTCTGAGCACCTCGGCAGCTCCGATGTATCTGGTAGCGACTGTACGTACACACTTCAGCGGCGCAGTTAGCTTAGACTGACTTTACTCTCCAAGGACACTATCCAGGCATACTTTGGACAGGCAATTGAATAGTATATTTCGTCTTAAAATCTAACTACAATGCAAATAAAAAGTATAAATACTTACTAAATAAACTTAAAAAACTTATTACTACAATGAAACCCACAAAACAGTGATAACGCCATTATTATGATAAAAACGAATTTTCCTTCACACTTGCTTATATTTACAAAATGGGATAACGTAAACACTAAGCCTAGGGCGGCACAAAACAAATAAACTAACACCTCCAAACTCTATGTTGTCTACCGTCATTTTTGTTACTTTGATAATTGCAAATGTATGGGAAATGCGACATAAATGGCCGTATTTTTTTATGTCGTTGACGTAGAGGTTTGGGTTTTTCACAACTTCAAGGAACCGCAGACCTGTGTATGTGATATTAATTTCAACTTGCTACCTTTACGCGTTCCTGAGATGAAGGGTCTTGACAGACAGCCGGACGGATTGACGGACAACATAGTGATCCTATAAGTGTTCCGTTTTTTCCTTTTGAGGTATGAAACCCTAATACTTTTATAATTTGGCCCTTGAAAAGAATTAGATGCAGTACAGTCCTATTATGTGATAACTGGCTGCCAAAAGTCAATGTTTGATATAGCAGATACCCATCATAAAAAACATTATGTTGAATCGGTCACGATTGATCCTTAGTATCTTTACTCCATAATGTTTTGCATAATAACGAAAACAGTATATCGTCCTCGATTATAATTGTCAATTAATGATAATGCGTGTATTTGTTAAAAACGGCACGAGTCAAAAATGACAACAGACAATGTTACCAGGGCAAAACAGATGCACAATCACAAAACAAAAAATCTACTTAAAGGACGAATACTTAATATTATAAAATCAGTAACACATTACTTGTAATTTACGAGTCCAGCGAATCGTCTTCTAATAATTTAAATATTTCTAACTGTTGATAGACAATCTTTTCTACATTCGATTATGTACCTTAACTCAGATAGCATAAAGTCGATATTTAAAAGACTGAGCCAAATAGCTCGATCTCATAACAAAATTTAACGGAAGAATAAAGTTCCTGACAGTTCAATTTTCAAAATATTTTGTTTTTAAGATAGATTTTCGTATTGCCATCACGACGTCGTCATCGGAGATACCTCTTTCGGTTGGAATGGGAAAGAAATATATAATTTTGGCATGTGCGATTGAGACAGCTAGCTATCAGTGACGTCGTCGTTAGTGAGAAACACCACGGGACGTTCTCACTTTGTTGCTTTCCACTGGGGATTTCAGAATGAAGTGGGCAGAGTAATTCTTACAATAAAGTAGAAAATCATGTGTCCATCACAAACTGGAATTAATCAAAAATATCAGCACTATAGTCAAAATGATCGGCACAAGTCTTATTATCTTAACAATAAAATCGTATTTAGATCATTTTGACTACTACTAAAGCTGCTACTGTAATATCAGTTCTTGTGTAGAAATTTAATATCTTGATGACATTGTTTTAATCTTATTGTGTTTAATTAAGTAGAGTAATTGCATTGTACTATTGTATGTTTGTATGTTTGAATTGCCTGTTAATTTAGATATTCCAACACAATGTATATTGTTTGCTGAATAAAAAAAATGAAATGCTACGAAATTGTGAAAGTAAGGTGTTACTGGTATTAAAAATCAACGAACCATTTTCTTCCTTCCCAGTCCAGTATGTTGAAGACTTGGTGGATCCCTGCCTGGCTGCTTGCGCACAACTTACAGCTTTAATAATATGCCGATAAAGCTCATATTTCAAAATCCGACGCTGTTGGCATTTTATTGTAGTAGCGTCTTGATGAACAACAACGTCAAGGAAGACCATTTTAATGTTGTATTATTTTTTAATAATAGTAATAAGTCATAACTACCAACAGTTCGGATAATAAGGTGTAATAATAGAAACAAAAATATTCATACAAATTTAAAGAGCTTGAATGCTTTTCACTCAAATTTAAATTTGTATTAATTAAATACTACACATGGGGCACTTCTGGGTAAATACAGTAGCATCGAGACTGACTTTGTATATTTTACAAAATTAAACAACTCAATACAAAAAAACAGGATTTTAATTATGTACAAAACAGTACTGTACACCGGTATCAAGAAAAAAGTATATCGTAAACGAAAACGAAATGCAAAATTAAAACATAAATGCAGAAAAGGTAAAATAAAACACAAATAAAATGTATATAAAACAACCTCAGTTCAAGGCCATATCCAGTTACTTTATAGTAAATGCACTTAACACCAAAGGAAAACGCCTTAAACTTGGTAATCGATGAGATTCTAAAATCTAAATAAACTTAAGCTAAATAATAAATAAATCCTGCGTTGTCATGTCCATAATTGTAGAGAAGCATTATTTTAATCGTAATAACATTTACTTTCAACTATATATCAAAACAAATCGAATTATGCCAAAGGCGTCTGGCGTGTCAACGACGGTTGACGTGCGCCGGCTTTCATTGAGACCAGGTGGCCTAGATGTTATGGCGTTGGTCGCGTAAGCTAAAGACCCGGGTTCGATTCTCGGCTTGGCCTCCAATGGATTTTTTTTCTTTAGTAAATAAAATCCCACAAATAAAACAAGTTAATAATTTTTTTTAAAGAAATTCAAAGACGTTGAAGAAACAGCTATCTTTTTTTAGGTAATTGTTTAGTTTCCATACATTAAAAGGAAAATTACTGTTTTACACAGGAGAGAGACACATCTTTTTTTTCCTAATTTAAAACACGGAATAGAATTTATATCCTTAACATATAAATATGGAATCAATATAATAGTTTAATAATTGTTATGTTTTACCATTCCAATGTGTACTAACCGCGGCAACCGAAGAAAATATTCAATATTTCTTATTATTTAATAAAAACATGTTTACAGTACATATAGTGCTATATTACCGTACTAGTGCGATAATGAGCACTGAATGTGCCTACCTCAATAATTCAAAGGGGCATATGTACTGTAATAGTACATTACCTAACTAGTGCGGTAAAACAAAGAAAGGCCGAGATCGCAGATGTTTGCGACCCGAGCTGCAAGCGAGGGACGTAAATATGCGATCAAGGGCTTTATTTATTACCTCACGTGTTAGGTACCTCATTTTATGCCAACACTTGGGCAGAAATCGGCTTTTTCCGTACGCGTAGCGTGCGGAAAAAGGCGCTTTATGGCCAGGTGTGGCATAAAATGTTGAATACACGTGTGAATAGGTAATTCGTAAACCATCAACAAAGCGGTACCTTTTACTAAAAACAGACACATATAACTGTTATAATATTAATCTTTTTAAAATAATGCTTCGAACTACACAAGTACACATATAATAATAAAAAAAGGTAAAAAATGACTAGTTCGAGTGATTGAGATTTTCTTTGGCAAACGACGAGACTAGACGATAAACAGACTAGAAAATACTCCCTCCGCGAGATTCCTACTAATAATAATTTTTGAGCACTAACATCCAAATAAATAATTTAAAATATGTCCATAAATTGATTCTGTGTGTTGTCAAATATGAAAAAAAACATACCGAAACAGTTGTAGCATCATTTTAAGAATTTTAAACGTTTACTAATTTGTAAACACTGTACCTACTTAAATTGATTCGTTTTTGATTCATAAAAAACTACAAGTAGGGCATGAATGGTTTTTTTTTAATAAATATACCTCATAATTATAATAAATCCACATTTTGGCCCTTTTTAATCAGTAAAATAATTTTCTTGATTGCAACAGATAATTATAATAATAAAAATAAACTCAAGAACGAACCGTATGATGTCATGTCATAGAACATCATAAGATATTATCTTACAGCAGAAAGTCGCCGTAGTGATTTTAGATTCCGTTTTCACAATTTAGACACAAAAAACTAAAACATGAAATTTATTACCCCAAAAAACTAATCAAAATAACGCTACAACTGTATGTATATCCGTCAATCATACAACTGATGATATACTAGTATCGCCACCCCCCATAAACAAGACGTCATCCCTATAAAAAGAGGGATATATGGCCTCAACCACGATCGAACTGTCATACAACGCAGAACCCATTCAAACCCATACAACGGTTAAAATACAAAGTAAATAACAAGAGTAAATGCCACAAATATTAAAATTTACATAAATGCGTGAACAAAAAACAAATGTATAATCAATCAACCGAATATAAACAATAACAACGATTTGGAATTTCGAATCACAGTTTTAGAATGTTCACATAGAGTCCATAGATAAAGAACCACAGATTTATTTTCGTTTTTTCCGACGTTGTCGACGTTGGACTTTGGAGGCGGAGCCAAATTCCAAAATGGCCGTTGTAGACGTCATAAATGTGGATATATTGTATTGGATGGGATTGAAACATGTAAAGAACGAAAAGAAAAGGTGCACTAAATAAACACATTACGTTTTATATATACTGTGGTATGCTGAAAGCGTAATAATTATTGTGAAGCATGTGTTAGTGAAAACCTTAAAATAAAATAAATATATAATTAATGTTTTATAATCCAAAATTGGTTGTTCCTTTTTATTATGATAGGAAAAGAGCCCGTCCAAGCCAAGTTATTTATAAGGTTATTTATAGTATTTATAAGGCCGTTAAAGGTTTAGAGTTACCACTCTCCATTTGCTAGGCTAAGCTTGCACGGACTCTAATACTATACAGGGTGTAAACAAAATATGTATCGATTTATTTAGAACTTGCTAGTCAAACTGGACGTCGTCTACAAATGGACAATTCACGAAAACAGGTTGTCTGTTGGTAGTTACTAGGTTTCTACTGTGGATTAAAGGCCTGCCCTATTTTCCGAATCAGTCAAAGCTTAGTGCACGTTCCTACCAACAGTCGGTACGCAATGCGTCTAAATCGTTTTGCCGTATTTTATTGCTGTGCCCTGCCACTCTATTCCATCCGGTAGCATAGATATAGAATTAAGGAAGTGGATACCCAATCAGCCGAAAAAAATTACACCATAAGAGTGTCCCCTTTTTCATATAATCTTGTTTGGAACGTGAAGTTTCCTTTAGTGTCAACAGCCTATAAAGTTTTAACAGTGTTGGTAGTTCTGTGTGCGAATTTGACACTTAATCGTTACGTAAGAAAGCTCTTTTTCGTACGAGACATTTATCGTTTGTGTCATCATCAATGCGAAATTGTTCGCTAATGTCATTCTGACCCATATTTTTTGACGTTACGAACATATTTCTTTTAATAAGTCAATGTTAGGTAGCCAATTATAGTTGCAATTACATTGATTGCACCCCAGTAAAACACATACAATATGACGTGCACTCTTCCTCATAAATATCGGTACCTAATTTATTTACAAGCTTTATTTTGATTAACATAAAGCCCGATCTAGATTATGAGCGACAAAGCGCGCGGCGTGTATGGGGGTTTTCAGAAAAGGTGTACTATCTTTAAGAAAATGGGTTCTCAATTTTCCATACAAAAACATTAGTCAGTTTCATAGCGGCCCTTACAAAATTTATGAAAACCTGACCCAATAAACAGGGACATGTTTCATTGAGCGTGCTCGTGTCGCCGCGTCACCCGAAATTAGACGAAGATATGTCTTATTTATCAGACTTAGGCGAAATGAGCTGGAAAATGTTTGTCTTATATATCGGAGTATGGCAGTTAAAAGGTTAAATCAATAGTACTCGTGATTCCGGTTATAAAAAACCAAAACTTCCTATATAAAAAAATGAAAATAGTACACTTTTTTCTCAGCAGCAGTTCGCAATGTGGACGATTTTGTCGCAGCTCGTACATCTGCCTTTCACGCTTTCTTTGCGCATTCGTTTATCCACAGCCGAACATGCCGCGCGCTTTGCGGCACATAATCTGCATCCAACTTCACTGAAATGTACCTAATATTTGTCAATATGTAGATAATAATAGTATACTCACAGGAATTGCTAGGCTGGTGCGGCGCGTCGAGCCGCGTCTGCATGTCGCGTATGTGTTGCTCTTTTCGCTTCATGTCGTGCGCTAACGCGTCCAGCCGCTGCCGGGTTTCTAGTAGCTCCCTTTAGGAAAATAAATACGGTTTAGTGTCATGTTACTAGTCCATTCGCACGAGCTATCACAGTATAAACAGGTACACCTTTAACAGACTATTGTAGATCTTACGTCGTTGTAATAAGGTTTACAAACTTGGTTAAGTGGCTGACATCAGTTAAATCGCACATTGTCTTTTTGTATTGGAGTAAACGAGATCGCATTAGCACCGGCCGGTCTGGTTTAACCTTCTACATAGTAATTACGTTCTATATTTAAACGACAAAGCAGTTTAATATTTTTGATTCCACTAACTTAATTTGGAATGTTAATATCGTGTAGAAATTATATTGTCTCTAGTAAAACACACCCGTTTTATGCGAACTGCGGTAGACGACAAATAAATCGACACGAGTTGCGAATAACCTATATTTTATCGTATCGTATCGTATTGTATCGCGAAACGTTTTACAGTATATAATGGTCATTTGAACTTTTGAGGTAAACACATAAAGTGCTAATTATTGCACTAATGCGGTAATGTAGCGCCATATGTATTGTAAACGGGGATTGTGAAATTAGAAACCTTTTTTGTGATAGTAAAACTCTAATGTCTCAAATATTGTAGAGAAAGTTGATATAGTGATGTAACGATTGATGCGTTGTCTGGCACTAACCTCTGGCTATGCAGCAGCTCGGCTCTGGTCCGACTGAGCTCCTCCCCGACTTGCTGCTTGGCCTGTATCTCGGAGTGCAAGCTGGACTGCAGCGTGAGGATCTCCATCTTGTCGAGTTTCTGCGAGCGGCGGTTGCGCCAGCCGCCGGAGCCCGGCGCGCCGGTCCCGGCCGGCGCCGGCCCGCCCGGCGCTGCTCCCGCACCCGGGGACAGCGGCGCCATGCTGCCGCGCGTGGCTGATGCTGCAACAATACCATACATAACGTATAACCACAGATTATATCCTCCTCCTTGCGTCGATACCCCAATGCTGGGGGTCGTGACTTATCAAGCCATCAGTTTCTCCCCGACGATATTCCGCCAACGACTTCGATCTTCAGCAACCCTAAAGTTGAGTGTGGTACGAATCTGGTCTGTCCAGCGCATGCTCCTTCCTCTAGGCCTTTTACCCTCCATTTTTCCAGTGACGATGAGCTTTTGCAGGTCTTCGCCGGGTCTGCGGGCTACGTGTCCAAAGAACTCAAAAATCCTCCGAAGACAAACGTTAGACAGATTATATAATCATTCTTTAAAACATACATTTATTTCTCATACAAAACGCGAATACAAACAGTTTTGAACACCACGCAAAAAACAATTGACGCTCAGCCAATTAAACACAAGGGAATAATTTTCATTTTCCCAACCCAACCTTTTTTTACTTCACAAAGTTAAAACAACTCACCAATCTTTAGATACTCTAATTCCTCAGTCATCTTAGTGGCTAACGCTTGCAAGTACCCCCGTGCTTCTTTCTCATCAGCCACCCACCGAATAATGTCCGCAATCTGTAAACCAAAATGTACTTTAAGAGCGGGAAATAATAGCGATTTTTAAATAGTTAATTTATATACAGGGTGTAATCGTTAAGTGTAGCCAGGCGATTATTCCGTAAATATAAAGGATATTAGAAATTTTCAAACTGATATTGAAAGTGCGTTACCCAATGAGTAAAATTGCATTAATACCTTTTTTGAAATAAAAGTATTAATATTAAAAATATTAAGTTGAAACGCTCCTAGCCAGCCGTTCAGCTGCAAGGACGCGGAGGCGCTGGTCACACCAAGGAGGAAGGGACGTAGAGCCTAATCGAGATTGCTCGAATGTACGTACCAGTACGGTCCAGGACGGTCGGTCAGAGGCGTATAATTTGGCGGTTAGTTCGTTTATTTGCCGTACCTGAGTTTCCCAGTGCTGCATGGTATCCCTCTTGGCTCGAAGTTCTTCCAATTCCATCTCCAACTGCCTCCGCTCCGCCTGCCACCGGCGACCGTTTTCTGCCATCTGTAAAAACAAACAGTCAAATATTATTAAATCAATAACAAAAATGGCATCACACCACACCACGATGCCACCAGATAATGCCCGAAAACGTAAAAATGTGCGGTCATTGAACAGAAAAGTGCCACATCGATCCCTCCTAGTAGGACGGAAAAAACTTTTTTTCGAATAGGTGGTGTGACAATTATTTTTCTTACCGCATCCAAGTCTTTGGCGAGTTTCCTGTTCTCGTTGATGAGCATTTGTCGGTCTTCGCTGTCGTTCATCTGCTCCAACCGCCGGCTCTCCAGTTTATCCTTTGACGTTTGTAACTAAGATAAAAGAGACGCACAGATGTAGTTCATAATGCATGCTACTTGAATCGACCTCGGTAATTTTAGTACTGACACTGAATGAAATAGCATGATACGTTCGGGTGTTTCCGTGAAATTACGAGAACAAAACATTATGCGCAAAAACATATCCTTTTTCAAACATGTAATGAATAGTACATTGGAGATAGGGTAGGTACAGGATTATTAACGAGAGTCTGTTAGAAGCCCGACGCAGCAGGCGGAGGGCTTTTAATGACTCGAGTTTGTAATCCTCTTACCGGCCGTGGCGCATACAATGTTTTTCATCACATTTGTAAGGGAAAAAACAACTATACAAATTAATCAATTTATTAAAGTTGAATAATACACAGTAAAGTTGGTTTATAGCCAAGTTTGAAGATTTGAAAGCCTTAGCTGATGCAAAACCTCCTTAGTATGAAGTAAAATGACGTACGATATTTTAAAACTAAACTCATAACTCCCAGGGAGTTATATTGTACTAAAATCCATAACTCCCGAGGGGACTAAATCGGCTCTAACCGCTCTATACCGAGCAAGCACCATTACCGAGCAAGTGTGATGAAAATATAATTATTGTGTTCGTGTGGCGCCCTCATTGGAGGGATTGTGTTTGCTAATAAACCTTTCCATTTCTCTATAAGGAGCATTCCACGGGGCTGTCCCGTACAAACGCTTTTTTTTAGTTAGTTAAAGAATTATTTTCTACGTTTTAAGTCGATAATTAGTTCTCTGAGTATTTTTTACGCCTATGCCGCAAAGAAAGAAACTCCAAAACTTACAATCTTCATAAAATTAGTGTTCGGACGGGACACGCGGTAGACAATTCCATGGAATGCTCCATAAGCAAAGTTTATCAAAACAAATCAACAAATGTACACCATACCTCTCTATTGAGCACGCTCCTAACGGCGTCCCCTTCGTGCAGCTGTTCCCGAAGTGACGCCAGTTCCGCGTTGTACCTCTGTTGTTGTTGCGCGAGCGACTCTTTGTATTGTTGCTGTGAACAAGACAGTTAATGATCAATATATATCATATCATTGTCTTCTGTTACCGCGATTGTTATTCATTGAAATTAAACACTTTAGAACGGATTAATCGCGTTTCGCGTCATCATCATTAACCCTGTGAAAACGAGTGCTGTAAAGGGCTCGAAACGTAGGATCATGGTGTTAATAAACGCGATTAATCCGTTCTAAAGTGTTTAATTTCAATATATCATATCGTCAATAACACATAATGTTTACTAATGAATCGAAGGGATACATATTGAATAAGTATTTATGAGTCTATCGCACAATACATTGCTTTTTTTTTTCGTTAAATTGGACACGTTGCTTTTTACGTTAATAGAAGCTACGTATATATCGCTATTTGTCAAATTAAAAACAAAACTTTTTGCATACAAAATAAATCAATATTATAAGGTCCAAAGTAAATATGTCAACTATAACAAAGCCTAACTTTAGTTATGACAGCACATGCCAAATCACAGCTTAGTAAATAATTTAGTAATGTTTTAAACTGGTACAGCAAATAAATTGATTTATTCAATATATCAAAAACTAGTATAGCTCGATTCGTTTCTATTAGGCGCGTCTAGACAGAGCGAGCCGCCTCGCGAGGAATTTGCCGCGCGAAGCAAACGGACCGTAAATTTAACGTCATACGACTGCCGCGCGCGAGGCGACCGAGCCAATTTGTTCCGCAAGATGGCGGCACCCGATCAGCTGTACTGCCTGCTTACCACGAACATCGAAAAATGGCATTAACGGGAAAACCTCTTTGTCACTCCAATATGTAAGTGTGACAGAGATGGAGATACGAATCCGCAATCGATCGATTTTCGTGGTATGCCAGCTGATCCTGTTAACACACCAACAGCTGCGAGAGCTGCCATCTTGCCCAAATAAACTGCCTGCCGACGTGAGTGAGGCCCGTCCCCACAGCGTCATATGCTTCGCGGCAATTTCCTCGCGAGGCTTGTGGGTGCGACGACGTTGCCACTTAAATATAGAATGTAAGTACTGTTACAGGTTTGCACTCTCGTGCAGCCTTATACCACAGCGTAAGGATACTAAGGATGTATTCTATTCTATACAGTGGGTTAACTCCGCCGATTCATCGATGGGGGCGCGCGGGGAAGGAGGCGGGGAAGGAGGCGGGGAGGAGGCGCCGCCGAATTTCTATGAAAATTCGGCGGTCTATTTCAAGGTGTGTAAAATGGAAATTAGTTTGCCAATCAGACTGTAATATCTTTCGCGTAGTTTTAGACAACCCTGAGCCTCAGCACGAGCACCTCGCCTCGCCGCTGGCCGTGTATGAAGTTACCTCACTGTATGGAATGCATCCCTACGCTGTGCTTAAACGTACCTCTAGCGCGTCGACCTCGGCCTGCAGGCGCGCCACGTCGGCGGCGGCCGAGCCGGGCGGCCCGGCCGCTTCCACTCGCACCGAGCGGAGAGTCTCCTCGCGCAGCTTGCGCTCCTGGTAACACCAAACATATCAATCAGCAGGTCATATAAGGGCATTTTCAGACAAAAGTGCACCCTTTAATGAAAATGGGTCGTCAATTTTCCATACAAAATTTTGTGTCAGGTTTGTAACGGCCCATACGAAAATACATTTCGTTTTTTAAATTTCCGTCATTTCGAAAAAAAGTCATTTCGAAAAAATGCGTTTTTTAAATCAATAGTACTCGTGATTCTGGTTATAAAAAACCCAAAATTTCCTATATTTAAAAAAAAAATGAAAATTGTACCCTATTTTTGAAAATGCCCATAAATCAGTTAAACATTTATCAGTCATTGGGGGGCGAGCGTTAATTGTTTTTGCGCGGTTTTCAAAATGGTTTGAATTCGCTTTTTCTATGAGATCTTACCTGTTCTTAAGAACTTTTATATAATCTGTGGTGTAAGTTCTACCAAAGAGACCAGAGTACAGTGCGAAAGAAAACCTACTACTAAACTATAACGGAGGCGTAAAATCAAGCAAATAACTATTTAACGTGGGTACGAGACAGCGATATACATAATAGATATACAGTGTGTATCACAATGAAGAGCAAACCTTAAAAGTGGTTGACGGGGAACTCTAGTACATACAATGTAATGACGTGAATTTCACGTGCCTAAATACATGTTTTATGGCATACAATTATTAAATGAATTGCTCGAGGACCTTCTTTTTGCAGTTGGTTAATGGTTTTTGTAACATCCTATAGGGTTTGTTTACGTTTTTGATTTTTGACAGTGCATGCGTATTGCGTACTGTTGACGTTGTTATGTCAACGCACATGCGCTTTGAGTTCTGTTTATAAGTAACCTAGGACCTAGGTAATCATTTAAATAATGGCTGTAGTCATAGGCAACGCGCAAGCGCTTTGTTAACTGTTTATTTGTAACTAGGTAATAATCCAAACTTCAACAAGGTTTGACGCCTGTCTGTCAGTTGGTAATTAAAGAGATGTCATTTATAAGATTGTAAACAAATAATACAGGGGAGGTGCAAAACAATAATAATAAATGTATATTTTTATACCTCACGTAAAAACTGTCGTATTTTTGATGAATTACGTACCATGCTTATATTTATGATCTAAACATTAACGGGTTTCTTTCTTTGCCTTTCGTTCTGATACATACTGTATACATAGAAGTACTGAAATACATAGAAAACATAACCCAGAAGTAAATATTCGTATTCGAACCCGGGTCCATCTGCTTCGTAGGCAGGATCACTACCAACTGGGCTAGGAGACCCCCAAAAAATTAAACTCGCCAGAATAAATAATCTGATGTCCCTGATAACGCTAAAGTACTCACTTTAGTAGCCTCAGAAATAGCAGTGTCGAGTCGCGCCTCGAGCTCCCGCCGGCCCTTGTCCGACCGGCGGATATCTTGTCTCAGTGCGTCTATCTTCTGCATGGCTACTTCCAGCTCCTCTTCCTTGTCACGAACCTGAACATAATTACAAGATCATGTTTAATACTATTTTTTGTAAGTAACCAATTCCAGCCCTGTGGTGTTAAAAACTGTTTTTCTACTCCGGCACTTCTATCTGTCAATTAGCGTTGAAAAAGTCTGGAAGAAATCCGATTTTTTCCCAGTCGACTCGTTTTTTTCGGATTTTTTCGGAAAAAATCAATGAAAGTTTCCCCTCTAATTTTCAACTCTAAATCAATGCAGTCTAATTTACACCTACAACAGGGCTACATCGATTACATTGAGGAAGAAACAATTGAAACAGATGAAAGAAGTGACAGTGATAGATAGTGACATTATTTATTTCTTAAAAAAACCCGAAAGCTTCAGAAAAAACCGAAAGTTTAATTAAACCATGAAAAAGACATTCAATTTTTTCGGCATTTTCAACGCTACTGTCAATTAGATGACTAACAGCGATATTAAAAAAGTATACATTATAACGTTGTCCATGGTATTCCATAAGAACACTGCTCCTATGGATTTTCATACAATATGAGCACTGTTGTTGTTTTTTTTAATTTCTATAGTGGGCACAACATCTTCCCTATTCTGCCACGTTTCTAGATTTTGCTTTTTACCCTATTTTAGCTGCCGTAGAAAAACTACCGTATGCAACAGCTCATAATTGGTTCTTATTATATCACTGTTGCATAAACTACTATTGTATTCGCTTTTTGTATAAGATATTTGTGGTATTTGAGAAAAAAGACCTTTTAATTAATTAATAAAGCACTTTTTATTCCACTGAATTTACATAGCGTCCGCCATTAATTTCTGACCTGGATGAGAGAGCGAGACAGCAAGCGGTGTCAATCTGAAGGCATTTAGGATGCGTTCGCTAAGAATGCGTTCTCACAATATTGAATATTTACCTGCCGCGATAACTTTTGCTTCTGTTGCCGCAGCTCTGACAGCCGGTCCGTGACTTCGTTATACTCGGTCATGGCTAGTTTGCGCTGCGCCACCGCATCCTTCAGTTCTTTATCCTGAAAGGACACAAACCATATGTCAGGTTATATATCACTATAAAATAAATATTATGGGACAATTTTACATATCATATCACTATTCTTGGTTAGTCTGGACTTACATAATTTAAACTTTCGTGAGTCATACTGACATTAATATTGAAAAAAAAAACGGTCAAGTGCGTGTCGTACCACGCATAAAATATTGGGGGTTCCGTACCACCATATGAATTCTTAGAATTGCTTCGATGAGTATAAGTTGACCGTAGAAAGGAAAGTACAGTCAGCATTGACTTATTAAAAGAAATAGACACTCAAAGCGGAACAAAAACGTCTAAAAATGTGAGTCAGAATGACATTAGCGAACTTGCATTGATGACGATACAAACGAAAAATGTTTCGTACGAAAAAGCGCTTACTGATGTAAGCATTAAGTGTCAAATTCATACGCAGAACTACCAACACGGTTAAAATTTATAGGCATTAACGAAACATCACTTCTATGTCGTCATTTCGGCTTATTTAGTATCCAGTTCTTTTATCCTATATCTATAGACAGACAGCGATAAAAGCATGTATCAAAAATCATTTTTTGTTAGCATAGTACCTGCAACCTCAACTTCTCAGTGGAGTCGACCTTGTCCTTGACGAGTTCCTCCTTCTCCAAGTTGAGGGTGGTCACCATCATCTCCAGGTCGCGTACCCGAAGCACTATGTCTTGAGGAGCTGATGGATCCTGAAAAAAAAACATGGTTTTAACAACAATTTTATTTATAATTTGCCAATGATCCCACTAATTCCGCTGAAAGGCATCTTGCCCAGCACAGGGAGGATTGGATAAGGAGGGCAGGCCTTTGCCCATCAGTGGGACACATACGCAGGCTAATAGGCTCTTTTTATTTTTTGTCATAGAAAAAAAATTTTTTGCTAAATTTGAATTTTTTTACGCGATTTCTATTCAAAATCGCGAGCTCTTTCAATTGTACTAGGAGAAAAAAGTGTCCCAAGATTTTTTTTCCATTTCGCCACCACTTTTTCATATAAGTGATAATATGAGTGATAAATATCTGTTCTAAGAATTATATTATTTATGCCAGAACTAACAATATTTAAACATGTGTCAAGCCTATTGTGATAAAAATACGTGAGTGTTAACCGTTGCAATTTAATGTCAGTATGATTTTGAAACTTGAAACTTGACTCAAGAATGTTTAAATGATGACTAACAATATTGAAAAACAATAGTAACCTGTGGAACGCCGCTACTCAGTTGCTCATAACACCTGACTTGCGCTTCCAACTCTGCGTTCCTTTTCGACAGTGCTGCCACCTCAGATTCCTCTGTAACAAAAAATAGTGTCTTTTAGGGTTCCGTACCCAAAGGGTCAAACAGGACCCTTTTGCTAAGGCTCCGCCGTCCGTCTGTCGCCAGGCTGTACAAGTACCGTTATAGTTAGTCAGTTGAAATTTTCACAGATTATGTATTTCTATTGCCACTATAACAAATACTAAAAATATGAATAAAATAAATACTTAAGAGGGCTCTCATACAACAAACGTGATTTTTTTGCAGTTTTTAAAAATAATGGTACGGAACCCTTCGTGTGCGAGTCAGACTAGCACATGGCCGGTTTTTTTACTTTAGCCTCCTTGAGAATAAGAATAAGAATAAGAACATTTTTATTGTATAACTGTGTACATATGTCAATAAATTAGACCTCAATGTTTCCAAATGTTTTACTTTAACCTTCTCAAGACAACGTAGTATAATCTCGACTACCTATAAACTTAATGATCATGTGCTCGAAACTGTGTCAATGAAAGATCTGGGCGTCATCCATGATTCAAAGCTGTTATTCGATACTCATGTTGATAATATAGTAACTAGTGCTTCTAAGATGTTAGGATTTATTATACGTAGTTCCGGGCATTTTACCCAAATTAAAACTATAAAAGTTCTTTATTGTGCTTATGTCAGAAGCCAACTTGAGTATGCGTCTCAAATATGGAACCCTTCTTATAATATTTATACTAACAGAATTGAACGCATACAGAAAAAGTTTGTTAAATACCTCTGCTTTAAGTTGAAAACCCCTTATAATTCATCAAATTATAACAATATTTGTAAAAAACATCACCTTATTTCGTTGATGAAACGTCGTCAAATTGCCGATATTACTTATATACTGAATATCTCAAATGGTTACATTGACTGTCCTGAATTGCTCGCTAAGCTCTCTTTCAATACTCCATCTAGGTCTAAAAGATACTTCCCTCCCCTCTCAATTCCGTTTACATCGCGTAATTACAGAAAAAATAGCTTTCTATTACGAGCTGGTAAAAGTTTAAATGAAGCAGCGAAACAACGAGACATTGATATTTTTAATAGCAGCATCGCAACCTTAAGACGGATTTTAACAGACGAGTTATTTAAGTGAGTAGTAGGCTAGTAACATGCGGAGTAGCATATCACTGTACGGATACATCTACTTGTATATTAGGAATAGGTTATGTTTTCTTGCGTTGATTTTGATTGTATGTTATTAGGTAGCATGTTGTGAAATAATTGTAGTGATGTTAACCACCATTTGTTTGTTAATCTGTTACTACTGGTGGGAACCTATAATTGGCTCTCTGTTACTTAAGTTATATAATTATCTTGAATTGTTAGCTGTTGGTTCTCCGAATAATAAATAATAAATAATAATAAATAAATAATAATATAAAGTTGCCATATTTAATGTCAGTCTCAACAGTTACCTGCTACAGGCGTACAATTTCAGTAGAAGCTACCTTGCTTAATTCTACATCTATCCTAAACTTAAATAAAACATACATATTAATGATGGCTTTCAAAAAAATCGTTAACACTGTAGAACTCTTTATTGACCAGCCAGTTTTTGAATTTACGTTTAAATATAATTCCCTCGAGCGCTTTCAAGTCCATTGGAAGATGGTTATAAATGCGGATTGCCATAATATAGGTACTTTTTTTGTAAATAGAGTTTTTTACTCTCGGGAGGTATACATCATATTTATATTGATCTCGTATATTATTTTTTAAAGATGATCTAGTCACAAAGTATGTAGCTTGGCTTTTTATAAGTAAACATATCTCTAGAATCACTAGAATGTAAATGCCAGTTAATGTTAAGAGACGTTTTTCTCTAAAAACCCCACGGAGTGGGGCATCCTTGTGCATACAATATACATTTCTTACACTTTTCTTTTGTAATTTAAATGTCCTACTTACATCACAGAATTTCCCCAGTATATAACTCCATATGTAAGTAGAGGATAAACACTTCCATAATAGGCATTTAGTACCACGGTTTCAGAGCATGTTTGCGCAAGTATAGATAGGGCGTAACAACAACTGGAGATCTTGCTATTTATATGCTCAATATGAGCTTTCCAATTTAAATGGGTATCTATTTTGACTCCAAGAAAGCTAGCGCTCCTAACTTCTTCTATTTGAATGCCTGCATCAGATACATTTAAAAGCATTTCTGGAGTTCTATGATGTCTGAATTGTATGAGCTTTGTTTTACTTAAATTTACTTTCAGGTTAATACTTTCAAGCCAATCTATTATTGTCCTAAGGCTACACGTAATATTATCACTTAGATTTATATCTCTTTTTTCACTACAAAATAAAACAGTCGCATCATCTGCGAACATTACACAAGGTTCAGGAATTTGGTTAGGAAAATCATTTAAATAAACAAGGAAAAGCAAAGGACCTAGTATGCTTCCCTGAGGTACCCCCAGTATGAGTTTTTCGAAAGGAGATTGCATATAATCAATTGCTTTATTAGGTCTATCATAATATTCGATAACTACAGCTTGCTCTCTGTTAGATAGATAGCTTTTAAATAACTGCAATGCGTTCCCTCTAACTCCACTGTGCTCTAGTTTCTGTAACAGTATGTCATGACGTACACAGTCAAAAGCCTTTGACATGTCGAGTAAAAGAGATACACAGGGTTTCCGTTCATTAATATTATCCCAAATTTGTTTAAATAAGTTAAAAACGGCAAGTGAAGTTGATTTTCCTTTTTGAAATCCAAATTGAGACTGACTCAAAATGGAATGTTTAATAAGAAACTTGTTTAACCGCTCATGTAGCACCTTTTCAAACACCTTAGAAAAGGCAGGCAGTAGTGCTATAGGCCTGTAATTGCCCATATCAGTTTTAGTACCTTTTTTGAAAAGTGGTTTTATTAGGGCTTTTTTCAGTTGATCAGGAAATATGCCGGATTCTATTGACAAATTTATGATGTACACAAGGGGATCTGCAATAATGTCTATGCACGACTTAATTACTGTCATGGGTATATTATCATAACCTGTGCTTTTTTTATTCTTTAAATGTCTTACTATTTTTCTAATTTCATAAGTGTCAACCGGAGCTAAGAATATGCTATTTGTAATACTATTTTGAATTGTTCTATAGTTTGTGGATTGAATAGAGTGGTTTGTGGATTGATTTACAAAATATTTATTAAATGATTCAGCTATATCAGAAGTATTTGTCATGTTGATTCCATCGGCATTTATCTCAGAAATCATAGTTGGTATTAAATTTGTAGCAGTTGTATAGTTTTTTATTAAGCCCCATGTTGCTTTTGGTTTATTAATACTATTTTTTATAAATTTATCATTCGTCATTATTTTAGAAAGGCGTATAACCTTTTTTAAAATTTTGCAATATTTTTTATAGCTATGAATTTTATTATTATCCCGTTTAAATTTCTGCATTCCTAAATACATTTTACGTTTGTTTTTACTGGATTTTAAGATGCCACACGATTTCCAATTTTGCCTTTTCCTGTGGTAAATTTTTACACTTTCAAGTGGCACACATAGATTAAATATCATTGTAAATATGTTAATGAATTCATCATATGCTGTATTTGGATCCAATTTCATGTAAACGGTGGTAAAATTTACTTGCTGTATATATTTTAAAAATATATCTAGGTGGTAGTCTATTCATCGAATTTTTTTATACCAATGTATTTCGTTATAACTAAGGCTCGTTGGTAGAGTAATCATTTGGCCAGTATGATCAGAAAGACCCAAGTTTAATACTTCCGCTTTATACTTAGAACAATTTGTTAGGATATTGTCAATGCAGGTCTGAGACTGAGCAGTAATTCTGGTCGGTTCATTTATTGTATGAGAGATATTATTTTTTTTTAAAGTTGACAGTAACGTGTTTTGTGCGAAATCATTACTTAATATGTTTATATTAAAGTCCCCTGCCACAATTAGTTTTCGCTTTAATTGTCTAACTCGAAGTGTTAACTTATGAAGTAGAGTTTCGAAGTTATTTATAAATATTTGAAAGTCACTGTTGGGAGTGCGATATACGCATACAATAACCAGGTTAAGTTCGGGTAATAAGATCCCGCAGGCCTCAAAATGCACTTCAATAGACATATCTGAAATCCACTGCATATTTTGACACTTCACAGCATTTTTCACAAAGATACAAACACCTCCACGTGTTTTACGTGATCTACAATAATTGCTGACCATTTTGTATTCCTCAATCTGTATAAAAGACGCCTCGTGTTTTTTTAAAAATGATTCAGACAAACATAAGACATCGGGTTTGGTAGAATCAGAAAATATTTCTAATTGACTAACTTTAGATTTTAAACCTTGAATATTTTGATGAAAAATGCGCAATTTGGATTCATTTAGTTTAGGTGCATTTATTTGATTTTGTAATTTAGATTCGAAAAAAATAAAAAGGTATTGTGCCTTTACGTGGTAGAGGTTTATCTGACATGGAGCCTTGTTCAGGAGTTGATGAATGCGCTTGATTTTGAATAGTTTGAGTCTGTAGGTTTGAGCGCCCTGTGGATATGTTTTCATTTGCTGTATTAACAAAATTATAGTATGCATTTTTATAATCAATTTGGTCAATTCTCAAAAGTATTTTTTTACAGGTTTCATTCAGGTACCTTCTACTTGTTCTTAATTTAACCGAGCTATACATACTGTCTACAAATATTACATCATTCATTTCAGATTTACTTTTTAGTATTTCTATGTTTTAAAATGGGATTATGTATACGGATTAATCGACCATTTGTTATGGTTACGGTCTCATAGGTCACTTTTATAATCACGGTTTTATGGTATTAAAATTCACAAAACCTGATTTTTGGTAGTGAGGAACATCTACCAAGCATGTCAGTAGAACATACTACAACGTTTTTTCTAACAAACTGTGCTGCATTTGTCTCCTGGTTGACGGGGCGGAATAACACATTAAACGTAAAATAACGTAAAAAAGTAAACTTGTGTGTGTGTGTGTGTGTTACACACACAGCAATAGTTGATTCACCCATACACTATGGTACCCGTACCACATTGTCGCTTGCTGATAAGGTTCATTTCTAAATAAATCTTTATGGTATTAGCACTTCGTCAAGCAATAAAGTATATTTTACTTACAACCGTCACAAATTAAGATTACAAAAACATCTTACCACTTCCTACATCCAATGGTTGTCCTCCCGACCTTAGCTCAGCGATGGTTTGTGCTAGCAACGCGTTTTCTCGCTCGAGGGCTTTTAGGGCCGCTCTGTCCCCAGCGTTCGATGGAGCCTGAAAACAATGATAGATAGATACATACTAGTTATGTATTCTGTAGCATTAGATCTAAGACTGTTAACTTAACAGTCTGATGACTTGTGGTATTTTTATCATAAAGATATTATATTTTTGACGTTTGGAGGCCTTTACACCTCCAAATCCTATTAGTATAATTTTTTGACTATGGGGACCTTTTACATCTCCAAATTTTATTCGTATTTTATTTTGACGTTGGGGGACCTTCTACATCTCCAAACTTAATTTATTATTAACGATAGAGACTATACATCTCTTGTCATATTACTTAGTACATTTATTTTAATATTTTTTACCCAGGTTTTGGCTGTTGTATTATCAGTATTTAGATTATACTTTTACTTCTCACTATATATTGTAAATGTTTGTACATGCAAATGCTTTATTGTAATGCTTACTGACTTGTAAAAGTGCCCTTGTGGCCTACTTGCAGAATAAATTTTTGAATTTGAATTTGAATTTGAATTTGAATCAGATGCTGTTTAATGTTTCATAATAATTCAATATAGTGAGCTGACGATGTCTATACAAAGTAGTAAAAAAAGTTTAATGTGAATTAAATTTAAATATTCAATCACCTAGAATGAAGATGGTTTTAGAAGATGCAACTGATTAAAAAAACTCTAGTTTCTACTGAGGATAGCTTTGAGCGCTAAGGGCGTTAAGAGAGAGTCTAGAATTCTAGAGCATAATAGTTATTTATTATACAAGGGGGCAAAGTTGTTGTTTAACTCTCGGGCTTATATTGAGACCCGAGCAAACGAAAGATTCCAAAATTGAGCCACGAGCGTAGCGAGTGGTTCAATAACTGGAATCTTGAGCTTTACGAGGGTCTCAAGGCACGAGAGTTGAACAAACTTTGCCGCCGAGTGTAATACAACATTTTTCCCCTCACTATTGCGAGGAAAATACAGACTAAATACGATTATAAATCTTATCCACATGTAAGTTATCTTGAAGAAACCATCATAAATCAATTTCAAAATTTGTCATAGAGTAGGTACGCTCCTGGTACTTAGATATTGCCAACAGCTTACCAAGTGCGGGATAAGACATGATCACATGACCAATTTAAGATGTGATCTCCGATTGCGCATATTTACTATGCGCTTATAGGACTCACTTATACTGGACTGGTGGTAAGTGATAGGAATTAGATTACTTTGCCCCACATGTGGATAAAATGCGTTTTTCCACGCTAGTTTAAAAGGACAAAACAGCGCTCTCCGAGCTAGTGAGGGGAAAATACATTTGATCCAGTTAGGTTTTTACGAAATTAGGCAGCCCTCCAGTAAGCGGCAATACTAGTAGCGACAGTTTTTTCTCTTGTGCATATATCAAGATAATTTATATCATTAGCATCTAACACACCCACCGTTGAACAGCTACAAGGCGTCTGGATTAATTAATAATGCTAGTATGGCACACGAACTAGAAGGGTTTGTGGCTCTATAAATTGTACACCTATTTACTTAACAAGCTCTTAGACCAAAAGAGAGGGACGCTTTTGCCCAGTAGTAAATAGGACATTTTGGGCTCTTAACGTGCCCGACACTCGGGCACTCGTAAATTTTACTCAGATGCCGGCGTACCCGGTAGTCGGGCAAGAGCTATATACCTACACGCGACGCCAAAGTACCCGACAGGCGGGCAAGCATTGCATCTTCGCTACCTCAGGGCTGCCACTGCCACTAACAGAAAAAGTGTTCTGATTATTATGTACTTATGTGGTCGAAAAGTTGGTACAGTTTACTATTATATTTTATTACTTCACTTTGTATTTTTATTTACTTGACCTAATGCGATTACCATACGAAAGTTACTTGGCCCAGCCCTGAGCGTCCGGCGCTTGCCCGCCTAGCGGGTTCGCGGCGTGCGGCATTGAGTTGCATGTCGTTGCCCGACTAGCGAGTACTGTCGGTTTCTGGGGTATTGTTCGAAATTTTGCCTGATTGCGAAAGTGTTAAGTGAAATAGTATGTATACCTGGCTCGGGGCATTCTTGGCGGGGCTGAGCGGCGAGGCGGGCGCGCCGAGGTCCGAGAGCCGGCTCCCGGCCGTGAACGTGAAGCCCACGAAGTATAAATAGTATGTATACCTGGCTCGGGGCATTCTTGGCGGGGCTGAGCGGCGAGGCGGGCGCGCCGAGGTCCGAGAGCCGGCTGCCGGCCGTGAACGTGAAGCCCACGAAGTATAAATAGTATGTATACCTGGCTGGGAGCATTCTTGGCGGGGCTGAGCGGCGAGGCGGGCGCGCCGAGGTCCGAGAGCCGGCTCCCGGCCGTGAACGTGAAGCCCACGAAGTATAAATAGTATGTATACCTGGCTCGGGGCATTCTTGGCGGGGCTGAGCGGCGAGGCGGGCGCGCCGAGGTCCGAGAGCCGGCTGCCGGCCGTGAACGTGAAGCCCACGAAGTATAAATAGTATGTATACCTGGCTGGGAGCATTCTTGGCGGGGCTGAGCGGCGAGGCGGGCGCGCCGAGGTCCGAGAGCCGGCTGCCGGCCGTGAACGTGAAGCCCACGAAGTATAAATAGTATGTATACCTGGCTGGGAGCATTCTTGGCGGGGCTGAGCGGCGAGGCGGGCGCGCCGAGGTCCGAGAGCCGGCTGCCGGCCGTGAACGTGAAGCCCACGAAGTATAAATAGTATGTATACCTGGCTGGGAGCATTCTTGGCGGGGCTGAGCGGCGAGGCGGGCGCGCCGAGGTCCGAGAGCCGGCTGCCGGCCGTGAACGTGAAGCCCACGAAGTATAAATAGTATGTATACCTGGCTGGGAGCATTCTTGGCGGGGCTGAGCGGCGAGGCGGGCGCGCCGAGGTCCGAGAGCCGGCTGCCGGCCGTGAACGTGAAGCCCACGAAGTATAAATAGTATGTATACCTGGCTGGGAGCATTCTTGGCGGGGCTGAGCGGCGAGGCGGGCGCGCCGAGGTCCGAGAGCCGGCTGCCGGCCGTGAACGTGAAGCCCACGAAGTATAAATAGTATGTATACCTGGCTGGGAGCATTCTTGGCGGGGCTGAGCGGCGAGGCGGGCGCGCCGAGGTCCGAGAGCCGGCTGCCGGCCGTGAACGTGAAGCCCACGAAGTATAAATAGTATGTATACCTGGCTGGGAGCATTCTTGGCGGGGCTGAGCGGCGAGGCGGGCGCGCCGAGGTCCGAGAGCCGGCTCCCGGCCGTGAACGTGAAGCCCACGAAGTATAAATAGTATGTATACCTGGCTGGGAGCATTCTTGGCGGGGCTGAGCGGCGAGGCGGGCGCGCCGAGGTCCGAGAGCCGGCTCCCGGCCGTGAACGTGAAGCCCACGAAGTATAAATAGTATGTATACCTGGCTGGGAGCATTCTTGGCGGGGCTGAGCGGCGAGGCGGGCGCGCCGAGGTCCGAGAGCCGGCTGCCGGCCGTGAACGTGAAGCCCACGAAGTATAAATAGTATGTATACCTGGCTGGGAGCATTCTTGGCGGGGCTGAGCGGCGAGGCGGGCGCGCCGAGGTCCGAGAGCCGGCTGCCGGCCGTGAACGTGAAGCCCACGAAGTATAAATAGTATGTATACCTGGCTGGGAGCATTCTTGGCGGGGCTGAGCGGCGAGGCGGGCGCGCCGAGGTCCGAGAGCCGGCTGCCGGCCGTGAACGTGAAGCCCACGAAGTATAAATAGTATGTATACCTGGCTGGGAGCATTCTTGGCGGGGCTGAGCGGCGAGGCGGGCGCGCCGAGGTCCGAGAGCCGGCTCCCGGCCGTGAACGTGAAGCCCACGAAGTATAAATAGTATGTATACCTGGCTGGGAGCATTCTTGGCGGGGCTGAGCGGCGAGGCGGGCGCGCCGAGGTCCGAGAGCCGGCTCCCGGCCGTGAACGTGAAGCCCACGAAGTATAAATAGTATGTATACCTGGCTGGGAGCATTCTTGGCGGGGCTGAGCGGCGAGGCGGGCGCGCCGAGGTCCGAGAGCCGGCTGCCGGCCGTGAACGTGAAGCCCACGAAGTATAAATAGTATGTATACCTGGCTGGGAGCATTCTTGGCGGGGCTGAGCGGCGAGGCGGGCGCGCCGAGGTCCGAGAGCCGGCTGCCGGCCGTGAACGTGAAGCCCACGAAGTATAAATAGTATGTATACCTGGCTGGGAGCATTCTTGGCGGGGCTGAGCGGCGAGGCGGGCGCGCCGAGGTCCGAGAGCCGGCTGCCGGCCGTGAACGTGAAGCCCACGAAGTATAAATAGTATGTATACCTGGCTGGGAGCATTCTTGGCGGGGCTGAGCGGCGAGGCGGGCGCGCCGAGGTCCGAGAGCCGGCTGCCGGCCGTGAACGTGAAGCCCACGAAGTATAAATAGTATGTATACCTGGCTGGGAGCATTCTTGGCGGGGCTGAGCGGCGAGGCGGGCGCGCCGAGGTCCGAGAGCCGGCTGCCGGCCGTGAACGTGAAGCCCACGAAGTATAAATAGTATGTATACCTGGCTGGGAGCATTCTTGGCGGGGCTGAGCGGCGAGGCGGGCGCGCCGAGGTCCGAGAGCCGGCTGCCGGCCGTGAACGTGAAGCCCACGAAGTATAAATAGTATGTATACCTGGCTGGGAGCATTCTTGGCGGGGCTGAGCGGCGAGGCGGGCGCGCCGAGGTCCGAGAGCCGGCTGCCGGCCGTGAACGTGAAGCCCACGAAGTATAAATAGTATGTATACCTGGCTGGGAGCATTCTTGGCGGGGCTGAGCGGCGAGGCGGGCGCGCCGAGGTCCGAGAGCCGGCTCCCGGCCGTGAACGTGAAGCCCACGAAGTATAAATAGTATGTATACCTGGCTGGGAGCATTCTTGGCGGGGCTGAGCGGCGAGGCGGGCGCGCCGAGGTCCGAGAGCCGGCTCCCGGCCGTGAACGTGAAGCCCACGAAGTATAAATAGTATGTATACCTGGCTGGGAGCATTCTTGGCGGGGCTGAGCGGCGAGGCGGGCGCGCCGAGGTCCGAGAGCCGGCTGCCGGCCGTGAACGTGAAGCCCACGAAGTATAAATAGTATGTATACCTGGCTGGGAGCATTCTTGGCGGGGCTGAGCGGCGAGGCGGGCGCGCCGAGGTCCGAGAGCCGGCTGCCGGCCGTGAACGTGAAGCCCACGAAGTATAAATAGTATGTATACCTGGCTGGGAGCATTCTTGGCGGGGCTGAGCGGCGAGGCGGGCGCGCCGAGGTCCGAGAGCCGGCTCCCGGCCGTGAACGTGAAGCCCACGAAGTATAAATAGTATGTATACCTGGCTGGGAGCATTCTTGGCGGGGCTGAGCGGCGAGGCGGGCGCGCCGAGGTCCGAGAGCCGGCTCCCGGCCGTGAACGTGAAGCCCACGAAGTATAAATAGTATGTATACCTGGCTGGGAGCATTCTTGGCGGGGCTGAGCGGCGAGGCGGGCGCGCCGAGGTCCGAGAGCCGGCTGCCGGCCGTGAACGTGAAGCCCACGAAGTATAAATAGTATGTATACCTGGCTGGGAGCATTCTTGGCGGGGCTGAGCGGCGAGGCGGGCGCGCCGAGGTCCGAGAGCCGGCTGCCGGCCGTGAACGTGAAGCCCACGAAGTATAAATAGTATGTATACCTGGCTGGGAGCATTCTTGGCGGGGCTGAGCGGCGAGGCGGGCGCGCCGAGGTCCGAGAGCCGGCTCCCGGCCGTGAACGTGAAGCCCACGAAGTATAAATAGTATGTATACCTGGCTGGGAGCATTCTTGGCGGGGCTGAGCGGCGAGGCGGGCGCGCCGAGGTCCGAGAGCCGGCTGCCGGCCGTGAACGTGAAGCCCACGAAGTATAAATAGTATGTATACCTGGCTGGGAGCATTCTTGGCGGGGCTGAGCGGCGAGGCGGGCGCGCCGAGGTCCGAGAGCCGGCTCCCGGCCGTGAACGTGAAGCCCACGAAGTATAAATAGTATGTATACCTGGCTGGGAGCATTCTTGGCGGGGCTGAGCGGCGAGGCGGGCGCGCCGAGGTCCGAGAGCCGGCTCCCGGCCGTGAACGTGAAGCCCACGAAGTATAAATAGTATGTATACCTGGCTGGGAGCATTCTTGGCGGGGCTGAGCGGCGAGGCGGGCGCGCCGAGGTCCGAGAGCCGGCTCCCGGCCGTGAACGTGAAGCCCACGAAGTATAAATAGTATGTATACCTGGCTGGGAGCATTCTTGGCGGGGCTGAGCGGCGAGGCGGGCGCGCCGAGGTCCGAGAGCCGGCTCCCGGCCGTGAACGTGAAGCCCACGAAGGGCAGGTGCAGCCCGGAGAACGCTGACGACGCTGATGGGGGCGGCACTGCTTCCGACAGTCTGGAAACGTTACCATACAAATGTATACTGAGAGTTTTTTCCATTTCATATTTGGGCGGATTTATATTTTGTTGTCGTTTTTTTTTCGCGTCAGATTTGAATGAAATTTGGTGGGAAGGTAGAGTTCCTTATTCTCTTCAAGATAGACCCAATTTCAAAGTATTTCCCCACAATTTTTTCCACTGAGTTACGAAATCGTATGGAATTTTCATAACTCAGTTGAAAATTTAGTACAAATTTTTTGTCGCACATTGAGATTTTGTATCTATCTAGCGTAGAATAAGGAACTCTACCTACCCACCAAATTTCATTTAAATCTGACGCGAAAAAAAACGACAACAAAATAAAAATATGCCCATTTATTGAAATATGTGAAACAATTGACTACTAATTTAATTTTAATAATCCTTAATAACCAAAGCTTTGTTTTATTGTTATAAAAAAACACATAATATATTGTGATAACTACAGGATGTGAAAAATGTAAGAGAACTTGGGGATTTGCTCTTTTTCGGCCACCGAAAAATCTAGTGACCGCGGATTTTCAAAATCAATACTGGACAGGACTAATGATTTACTTATTTAGTATTTACACATTACAATAAAGATAAAGGCCTTACCACTTTCACTTTTTTTTAATTGAATTTGAAACAGGTAAGACTTTAAGGACTTATCAAAAATAAATTTTTGGACAGTAGTAAAGGTAGTCAACGATCTAATCAATATGGCAATTAAATTTGGCAAACGAAGCACCAAACATCCTGCCTTCACGTTGTGCTTAAAGAGAGAGAGAAAGAAAATAAAATAATACCTGATGTCGGTGTCATCAACATCGAAGTTGGAGGTGTCAGTAGGACTGGCCACATCAGGGACGAAGGGTGCCTGCATTTCACGAAGAGCTTCCCACTCCAAGCCGGCAAACCAACCATGGTTCTGTAGAAAAAAAAACAATAAGAATAAAATCCTACCATGAATACTACCAATTGTTCCATGTGTACTAAGTATGAAGATCGCAGTGTAAAATGTGCGGAAATAGTACATTACGATACGAGGGCGAAAAAGAGGAAATTCGCAACGAATGGGGATAAATTAAAACACAACCGTAGGGAGTGTTTTAAATCGACACGAGTTGCGAATTAGCTCTACGCACGTGTATCGTACGATGTTTTACAGTACATACATAATGCCCTTAGAATATTCGATGCAGGCACGTAAAGTGCTCTTTATCCCCCTAAGGCGTTAAAGTAGCACCATTTGTGTAGTGTGAAATATAATATATTTAATATGAACGCCACATATGAATTTTTTTTAAGAGACGGTCTGCAATTTACTCATTTCATTTTTTTTTCTATGTGTGATATTGATATCTAAACGGTATAATATCGTAGTTTGTTTAGTAAGGTATAATAATATTGAACTGTTAATGATAGGACACCGGCGGCGGCGGGGTCTGATAATGAATAGGATCGTTTACCTTAAAATCTTGCAAGCCATTTTTTCCGAGCCGTTGATCCGCGGCGCATATTAGCTTCCGAATTAGGTCCGTCGCCTCCTCTGATACCTGAAATTAAAAAATACCCGTTAACCTCTACATGATTTATTCATTGCGCAGACATATTACTAATTTATTGTTTCGTAACAAAACCAGAGAAATCTCGCCTGATAAACAAAAATTATCGAGTTATTTATAAATGACTCACAAATCTTAGACGCCTTTGACATTAATGTTTCCGTTTAATTTTACGTCTAGGAGGGTAATGCCAGGGCTAGCCAAAGTGAGCATCGCGTCGCATTCAAAGACTGGTGTCACAACATGTTTATGCCCAGTGTTATACAAAAAATAAACATAAAATTACGAATTACCTGTTTAGCATGTTCTAGAGGCGGCGGGCAGTGAAAAGAGCGAGCGTGGTTCATAATCTTGCCGTACGTTTCTACTAAAGACTCCGCGTAGAATGGAGTTTCTCCGAACAGCATCTCGTACATGCACACGCCTGAAACGTGACAATTAAAAATTAGATTAGAAAATGTTATCATCTATGTAGGTCGGGGAAGAGGCAGACCGAAAAGGTGGCGAGACGACCTGGACGCGTTCTGAGCTGAATGGTGGGAAAAATGACTGAATGGAGAAGTGGGGAGGCCTTTGCCCAGCAGTGGGATACCTAAATAGTAAATAGGGTATTTTTTAAAATCTGTAATGTTTAAGGCCTTATGCCTTTAAAAAACACGTCAACTTAAATAATGACTTAAGTATAAGTAATTTCAACCAATTGTACAAATGTATTTTGATGATCTTAATTTTAGGTAAAAGAGCGAAAACTGGAATTTATTTATAGCTAAAATTTGGTCAATTTCGTGATTTTTGAAGAATTTTTCTCAATAAAAATTAACTAAAATAAAAATAAACTGTATGCTATTAGTACTATGTGACAAAACTAAGTCAAATGCATGGGTGAATCAACTATTTCATGTTGTTCTTCTGTCCCGTCAGCCAGATGACAATTGCAGCATAGTTTGTTAGAAGAAACGTTATAGTATGTTCCACTGACATTCTTGGTAGATGGCCCATCATGGAAAGGGAATATAACTACCAAAAAAGCATGTGTTATGTTATTTAATGCCATAAAACCGTGATTTTAAGTAACTATGGCAACTCGTGACAAGGAATATTTGATTAAACCACATGTTTTAGAACCGATCAATGCTTACCTAGCGACCACCAATCACATTCAGGGCCGTAGCGGCCTTGTCCATCCTCCATCGCCTGAAAAACGTATAGTAAAATTATTAACATAATTAAACAACCACATGTGAACTTATTGCGAGGTGATAAGGTCTAAAGCAGATAACTTAACTTAAAAGTAATAATAGTAGATTACGGACGGAGGTGTAAAGTAAGAAATGTCTCAGATCTCGTGTAATTGGCCGAAGCGAAGCAGAGGTCGACAAACATGTGATCTGAGGCTTTTTTATTTACTGGCCCAGGTCTTTACACTATTTTTCTGCTCCAGGCAGTCAGCAAGCGGCGAATTTTGTTTAGCGTAAAGTATATTAATAGAAACACAAAGTCTAGAGTCCGATTAAGCTACATTTGCATAGATTTTGATAGCACAGCCTGTGAAAGTATTATGTAAATTTCATAACATTTTGACGTATAAAACAACAATTTACATGATTAAAAATCCATTTGCTTGAAAGCGATAACGTGGTTTGACTTTATAGGTTAATTAAATAAATAATAAATTGGAGACAATTATACACTTACTTAGTCCATACTATTTAATCAGATGGAATGGAAACTAGGTAATTATATACATACATATATAGAGAGCTGTATTTAGACCTGATTTTTTTTAAATAGTCCGCCATCATCCATCATCGGTAATTGTCAACAAGACGTCGGACAATTACTGTATTATTTTGCGAATTAAAAAACAATCAGCAAGAAGTTTTACTCACTCTAAGAATCTCTGGCGATATGTAATCAGGAGTTCCCACTGCAACATTGCTTTGTACCTGAAAAATTCAGTAATTATTAAACCTATTGACTACCACTTTACTTTTAAGGTTTATTCAAAAGCTACAAATACGGCCAGTTACATAGAAACTTGAAATAAAATCGCGATTACCTTTCCATCGTCTCCCAATCGAAGGCACGAACCGAAATCGGCGAGTCTGATATGACCGCTCGCGTCCAGCAGTACATTGTCCGGCTTGATGTCTCTGTAAACAAAATTGCGTATATTAGTGATTTTTTCTTCAACGGTTTGAATATAGTATAGTATAGTATATACTAAGGGTCTATCGTAATGGCTTCATAATTTTCATATCTGTTCGTCTTCATTAAAAGGTACCACTTTGTCGCAAGCCAATAGGTCGCCAAGTTCATAAAGATTCATTTAGAAATCAACCTTATCAACAATCGCCAAACTGGTACATTTTACTAAAAACAGGCCCATATTAATTCGTGATGGAGCGGACTAAGGCAAGACGTGTCATGTGTACCATATTTGCAATGTAAAAGCGAGCCATATCTTCTATCTGCACGGCTAGCACATGATGCGCGCGGGACGACAAAAGCCGCGACATAGAGCTTTCTCGATCTTTCCCGCGAATCCGTAGCATAAGATGCGCGCGGGACACCGGTGACGCGCGAGCATACGTCAAAGCGACACAAGTTTCTCGACTGACAGTTCCACGCGGGATACTTGCTCAAGTCGTAGCACAAGTGCACTTTAAGAGACAAAATACCTCGCGATTGAACGTCAGAATGCGAGAAATTGTCTTCGAGCCGGGTGGGTGGCGAAAAGCATATTTCTTAGATGTTTTGTCTAATTTACTCCAATTTAACGTTCATCAAGACTATTCCAACAAGTTCAAACTAAATGATAATAAGGCTGGGCTTTTATTACACAGTTTTTTTAGGTCTTCATTATAAGACAAGCTAAATGTATCTGCCTACGAATTTGGGAATTTAGGTTATTTAAAAGTGTTATAATATTGATTGTTTCAGAATAACTTTTTTCCCTATGTCTATTATTACACGATCACAATAACCCAAACAAAGGCAGCCCATGGCATCCACGTTGACACCCCCCGGTACCTATGAATTTTAGCAATTGTTAACCAAGGCATGAACGCACGCATACCTAACGAAATACTTATTTGAATAAGGTCCTAGGGTACTTATATGTAAATATACGTTGATCACTACCTAGTTAATCGATAATATGTAGGTACCAATTCAGGCGTTTTAATACCTACACGTAAGTAACGAGACTCTACCATTCAATTTCATATTTAATTTCCAGGCTCCCGATCCGATAGAAAAGCGCGTATCTTTGTAGAAGCTGAACCAAATAGTTGTTTCATACAGCTAACCCAAGGCAAGAGGCAGATGAGCTCCATAAACGCAACCAATATTTTTTATTGATACTACTAGCATGCACGCATATTTGCATATTTTACCGAACGCCAAGATTATAATATAATAAAACAATGCATTACGTAAAAATAAATTCTTTATTTTTGCCTATTATGTACATTTACAAAACTTGAAACAATATTATACTGTGAAATTTTGAGACTGCAGAAATAGTGTAGGTGGGCTTGGGGCTTACAAGCTATAAGGTACCTATATGCTGGCGTGGTCAGCTTGCCATGCCCTATTACGTCTCCACTTTACCCATAACGTCGTTCTATCTTGTTTTGAGTTTACCTCTGCTTCTTTTACCGGAGATGGAAAGTTGTAGTAGGCACTTTTCCAGAGTGTAGTTAGGTCTCTTTCATACGAGGCAATACTATCGTAGAGCCTACTCTCCTGCGTTTTGTCGGCCATGATCCGCACGTCGTCACATGAAGCTCATCCCATGTTCATTTCGGCAAATTTATATCGGCCTTAGAATACTTTTATATACTTATTATCTCAGACCTTTTAGTTTGCCCGGCATTCTTTAGTGTAGGCGGAACAATATTTTGAATAATCTGTTAAAGTATAGATACACGTATACTTTTATTTTCTTTCCGAGTTTTGCTTCGTCGTCCATGTATGTACGTAGCCATTGACAGATGAAAGTTTCTATTATTTATAGGTAAATCCTTTGCAAGATAATCTTAATTATTTCCACAAATCGTGGAACATCAGTAAGACGATGTATTTTCTTCGGACAAATAAATAAATTAATAACAACTACATATTTTGTAGATCAATAAAATAAACAAAGCGACTTCAGATTTTGACTTTTGACACATTGGCATCTCGGACTTCAAAAGTCATATTTGCTATCTCTTTAATCATTGTACTGCGAGAACGAGACAAAGTTATCGTGGTTAGTGATGTTCCATTTTTAAGGCTTACCATTCACTCATCATTGGATTTTTTAATACCGATTCAGTGTTGCCACAAAATTAATGTTTGTTCCATTTATATATAGCAACACAAGCTAAGTCGCGCGCGGGATGGCTCTCCCGCATGGAACTGCTTTCTCGCACTTGCAACTCGTGCTACCGAAATCGAGAAAATGACAGCTAAAGAGAGAAATTTGAAAGGCGCGACTGCCTTTTGTCGCGGAGCGAGCTATCCCGCGCGTAATCATGTGCTAGCCGTGCTGCCCTCCTTCGAACTTGTACAGTAGGGTTAGTATCATGCGCACTCACTCCCTCCTACCGTCTCTCTCTCACCTGTGCACGTATCGTAGCTCATGGACGCTCTGGACGGCGAGCACCATCTCCGCGATGTAGAAGCGAGCCATGTCCTCTGGCAGTCTGTCTTCGAACTTGGATAGCAGGGTTAAAAGGTCGCCTCCGCAGTAATAGTCCATTACGAGATACTGCAAAAAGGTTTACAATACAATACAATACAAATATTTATTAATAAAATTTACATTTTACACGTCATTTTCATTTAGGTACTACAGTTACTTACATCTTATTTACATTGAGGAATGGTACAATAACATCAGATTATTGATACTTTGTTTACAGAAACGAATAAAACAAGAGAAACACTTGTCAATATAACTCTTCCGAACAATAGATGGCGCTGACCAACCCGAAGTCAAAACGAGAGGTCTGAGCTCCGAACAAAATGAACGGAACTGAGACCTACTGCGGAATGTGCGGAACGAGGAAAGAGTAGGCTACTACAGTCGGCGTACACTCTTCAACATCGCGGTTTTCACTATTTTTGCAGTCATATATAGACTAGTGTATGCAACTCATAATTGGTTCTTAAAATTCTCGTGTCTATTATAGTCCATGGGCCAGCTAAGAAACCAGTATAACTTGGGGGTACCAAATTTCCTTTATACAGCAGTTAGACATGTTTATTAGGATATTAAAAAACCATGATGGCCATCTCAAAGTGGTAGCTAATAGAAATGGCGGCCAATTCAGGATGGCAGATGTATGTCTAACTGCTGTATAAAGGAAATTTGGTACCCCAAGTTATACCATTTTGACCTACTGGCCCATGAGCTATTATTACAAAACTCGACTCCTCTAGTTTTAGAATAGCGATCCTTGAATATAAAGAAGCCTTAGTATATCACTGCTGCATAAACTACTATTATTGGTACAAACTCTATCACAGATGCGACAATTTACGGTGTTATATAAAACTTATAAAATACTCCACTCACCAAATTATGTTCGTCCTGGAAGGCGTAGTGCAGGTTGGTGATCCACCGGCGGTCTCCATACACTAGGACGTCTCTTTCCTCTTGGAAACACGCTGTCTCTGCGCGCTGTAAACCAATAAACAAGATAAATTTTTGTTGACACAAATCAAATTGTTTTATTTAATATTTTTTGATTTGTTATTACTAGGAATATATAAATTATAAATTGAAAATAGATGTCATATATTAAGGAAAAAGACCAACACGATGGCGTTAGCCGCGTAAATTGAAGACCAGAGTTCGATTCTCGGATTGGCTTTCGTCGGTTTTGGTCTTTTTCTTTACTATATGACATCTATTTTCAATTCACAATAAACAACATTTTGGTACTGAGGACGCTGGCAGCATTTCCTAGCTGAATTGCCAGACTGATATGTTAAGTGAGGAAGCTGCCAGCTCTCGGGTCTCCTGTGGAGTCTCTGAGTCTATATATGTACCTATAGGTCTTTGAAGAGACTTAGAGCGCTAGGGCCCCACGGACCGAAAGTTTCGTTCGACGCCGAAAGGAACAAAATTATACTCGGAAAGAAATGAAATATTATATTGAAATTAAACACTTTAGAACGGATTAATCGCGTTTATTAACACTGACCCTACCTTTCGAGCCCTTTCATCTTAACCCTGTGAAAACGAGTGATATACCCACGCTTTCGTCACAAATGTAATTCTGTTCGCTTGCGACACAATCTACTAGTTAAATATTTTTGAAGGCCCTCTGAAGAAGGAACTTACCTTAAGCATCTCCCATTTATTAAGTATCTTCATGGCGTAGACACGTTCGCCCGTAGTGGTTGAAACGGTCCCGCCGGGCACCGTGTTCACGCCTGCATCCGTGCCCTGCGAATTCGAATTACAACTTTATTACAAACGGAATAGAGATCAATAGTTGTAATACGTGACGTATTCATGTAAATATGCCTTCTCTATTGCTGACTTTGTTACTCTTTAACCGTTACCACGAAATCATAACTCTATGATATTGCGTCATACCTGCATAAAAGATGCCCTGACGACGCACACCTCCCCGAAGGCACCCCGGCCGATCACCTTCACCAGTTCGAAGTCATCGCGGGACAGTCGCAGCCGCTTTAGTGCTGTCGCTACTGGCTTCACTGTAAAAATAAGTTATTTGTCAAACACAATAATTTTTGATACAAGCTTTTATAGCTTACTGTACTTTGGTACCATAACATTGTATTGTTATCTAACCTACATAAGCAGGTAAAGTTCCAGCTTAATCGGAGAACGGGAAGTTAGCCAAATTCAGCTTGCAAGAGTTGACCCTTCAAAAACACATATGGTGCAAGTTATATGAAAGCTTGTAAAAGAAACGAGTCTTATAGATATTCCCAATATTACACCATATCAAAATAAATACAATGTCTTTTAAACGAATTTTGTCCGCCTAAAATGCTCAGCTATAACCTCTATTATGCCTAAAAATGTTTCTCCAAATGACTACACTCAAATTCAGTTTGCAAAATTTGACCATAACAAACACACATATGTTGAAAGTTATATAAAAGCTTATAAAAGAAATAAACGAATTGTGTCCACTTAAAATGAATCTAATTCTCAGCTATAACCTAAATTATACCTAAAATGGTTCTCCGTCCAATTACAACAAACATTGGTTTAACTAACAGTACCGTTTGACCCAATCGGGTCAGTGAGCAACGTATTTAAAATCGCCGCTGACTTTCGATGATTTTATTTGCTTTCTTACCACAGCTCTCATACAACACCAACAAAACGCCGAGGAGCATCTTAAGTGTCAACACTTAGCCATATGTAAAACAATCGGACCAATAACTAAACAATTCAGCTCAGCCCAGTCAAAATATCCCACCCTTTTTCTTTTCTTACTGCAGTTTTCTTGCAGTATTGTATAAAATCCGCAACAGCATTCTCCCTCCTTCATAATACCAACAAAACGTCGAGGAGCGTCACCACACAACCAGCGACATGTGATACAATCCCACACAACTTCGCTTCATGCAATCGGGCTATGTAAGAAAGTAATTCAAAATGGCATCCTTTAATATGTTTTCTCTTGCCATATTGTATTCAATCCGCAACAGCCCTTTGCCTCACATTGCTGCCGCAGCATTGGTCATACAAAGCCAACAAAACGTCGAGGGGCGTCCCCACCCACACTCAACTCCCCTTGACTCAATCCAACTAGTAAATAATAATTCAAAATGGCCGCCACTTTTTTACATATTTCATTCATTTCCTTACCATATAGTATAAAATCCGCAACAGCCTTCTCTCTCCTCAAGCTGCTACCGCAGCACTCGTCGTACAACACCAACAAAACGTCGAGGAGCGTCTCGACGCTGAGCCCCGCGTGCCCTTGCAGTCGCCGCGCAAGGAACAGCGTTTCGATCTGCTTGAGACGTTTGATGCCCAGGACTGGAAAGGAATAATGTGAATTAGTTCAATAAAACACCTAGGACACTTTCATACGTATCAACGGTTTGTTTCTTGACATATCTCTGAGTTCAAATGTCACCTCACCGCATTGCTTCGCGTTCTCTTTCGTTAATATAGTTCAATAATAGTACATATATCGTTTACTCATATGTCAGCTCTACTCTTAACATTAGGAAACCGCACGAAATTCAAATACTTCAAATTGTCTCAGCTCTTACCAATACAAATTTTGAATTTTGAATTTCGCGCGGTTTTCTACTGACAGAGCTGGCTGGCCAGGGTATATTTCGTCTGTAAACATATGAGGGACACACAAGTCAAATCAATAAGTGTTAAATACGAGTTGTTTCTTGTCATCAGCAAATATAGGTCAAGCCCTGAACTAGTTCATGATAACAGATAGGTACCTACCTACTCGCTGTATTTTCCTAGTAATGTTGCAATAGGGAAGCGCCCTTTAATAAATGCCGTAAATACAAGTCGAATACTAAGGTCACATTGTATTTGTATTTGTGTATAATTATAATTAAATAACATTAATAAAATAACGTTTATTTCACTTTGTAGCTATAACTGTCAATCCTATAATATCATAAACAAATTAATCTCGCTTCAGAGGATTTACATTAGAATGTCGACGATATACGTTCGTAAAAACTAGTGCCTGCACTTATTATTGGAATTAAGTTACTATATGTACCCCCGGCTGCCTTAGCTAGCCGTGACCAAGGCCAGGATGTTGATAGAATCTGGAACCGATTTTTTTTAAATCTCAAAAGTAGCCCAATATTTTATTCTCGTCATGTAGGACTCAAATCATTTATTTAGGTACCAACGTCGTATTATAAACTTGCGCCATTAAAAATGGATTAATAAGCCAAAGAACGAAAAATCCTGTTCTTTTTGTATGGACAAAATACTGATATCCGATCCCTGGATAGAATGAATAATGAATTCTCGAAATCCCGCTTCCGAAGTTACCCCAAGGCACCTTATCTAAAACATGTATCATTAACATCCTTGTATTACGACTTACGAGTATGAATATTGAATATTCAAGCTTATCCCCAAATCTAACAGGTGCCATATTTAAAAACAATGGACCGGAAACAGGCGATCGGAATAGTTGTAAAGGATATCCCCCACCATATGTGAACAATACCTAAATGGTTCCGCAGTAGCATAACAGCAATAGGCATGTACGACTATACATGCCTAGAGTCAAACCACGTTATCTCTGCCGAGTAAATAAACTGTCAAAATAATTAATATTTAAAACGGGATAATTACCATGTATGTTTGTTTTATTGAGCACCCGATATTTCGACACTGTTGCAAGCGTCATGTTCACGGAGTAAACTGATGAGCTGCGAGTTTTTAGTTGTGATCTACCCACACGCCATAGCGATCTACCCTCTTACGGGTTCGCTTATTTTGTGTGTTGTCACTGGCACTACTACCGTCCGCTTTATCTTCTGAGGTTGAGTTATCAAAAAGCCTTGAGGTATTAAATGACATAAATATTGTAAATGAGGTGAGGAAAGAAATTGAGGAGTTGAAACTAAACTACCTACGCAAAACATAAAAAATAAACTATTAATTATATCTACCAATAAAAGATATCGGGTGCTCCAAAATACGGAAAGAAATGTTCTGAATAACTATCAACGCTGCCACTGCATAATACCTAATGTCCTAATTGACATATATGTACGTCTAAATGACTTAAAAAACTAACAGGATATACTAGCTGGACTCCTTCTTGGCCTTCACGAGATTCTTATTATGAGATAGTGACATCGACAAGCACGGTCCGCCAGTAGTCTAGTATTTTCCGCTTAGAAGGCCTCAATAATATCTGACACAACACAATCCTATTTGTAGTCAAGTCGTGTCACATATTTTTCCAGATTTCATCGGAAGATACGATTGCAGGTGGCTGTAATCGACCTATCACGCTACAATAACACAGTCTGTGATGACAGATCACTCTCAATAGAGCCGGCACGACTATTTCTAAGAACTAGCGGACAGATGAAGTGCATGTTTTTCCCTCGTAGGTATTTCACGGAAACGCCTGAACGTGTCATGCTATTTCAGTCAGTGTCAGTACTAAGTACCAAGGTCGAAGTAGTAACAAGGTAGATTCAAGTAAAAACTCGCAGCTCGTCCGTGAACATGGCGCTTTCAACAGTGCCAAAATGTAGGGTGCTCAATAAACCAAACATACATGGTAAATATCCCATTTTAGATTGTAGCTATAATGCTAATGACCATGTTAGCTTAAAATACGAAAGCAAAACCTTATGCAGTACATATGTATCTTCTTGAGCCGGGTATATATCCGCTAGAGGCAGCCTCGGGCGCCGCCGAGATGCTGTCTCAACCCGAAGCCCGCCGCGACACGAGGCAAATTCATTGCCGCGATTATTCGCATATTTATCGGCTTTTTGCCTTGCTCTGAGCCATGCGTTCGATGGAGATAGACATGTCGCCTCGGATCGCAATGGGCAACAAAACTGATAAAATTATTTTTTTCTTTTAATTGCGCACGTTGCGGATCAAACTGAAGTGACTCGCATCAAGCTATTCGGTAACGTGCCTCGAGCCTTTGCCTCAGACCGAGCAGTCTCACACTGAGGCTGTCTGCTTCAAGTCGAGGCTGCTCGACCCGAGCTTGCTTCTCTAGTCTTCAAGTAACACAGGGAGGGGAGTCGGTATTCTTTTTGCCGAAGTACAAGACTAGTCTGTACTGTACACAAAAATAGAACGAAGTGTGAAAGATTTGTTAGTGTAGTTGTATCATTTTCTGTGTTAGTGTCTTCATTACAGATTGATTTTTGTATGAAATGTGTGAGAAGTGCGTCTGTTTGCACGTTTTCCCCCATTAATACATGGTACCAGTTTAATTGTGTGAACCACCCCTGAGCAGGATATAATGGAAATGATGCATGTTACTTTTTTTTTTCATCAACAGTGCAGAGTAATCAAATATAAGCCTTATTGCGATGGGATAGGGGCTATATATGGCCAATGGATAGAGTATTGCCGATAGTAATTATTTATATTATTTACCTTTAATAAGGACATTTCAGTTATAAATAAAATTGGCAAGAAACTGTAACTGTATACATTTGAGATTTATATTGACTCTAATAATTCCAAAATCTCAGTTGTATTAGTTGTGTATGTGTTATTTAAAGGGTAAAATATCTGATGGCAACCATATGTGTTGATGTTAAAGTTACTCCACAAACTACATAGACACTGCATTACAAAGCTTATGCTAAAGTTTCACTTGCAAATTTCTATGATTCTTTGTGCATAAGTGACTACCACACTACACCATTTTATATTACAATATTCCAGATCACCCCTAAATAGATCTCATTTTCACGAGAACAGATCGTAAACGTTGGTGCAACTGGAATAAGCGGCCGCTTCCATACTAAATTAGTACGGGACTGCATATTGTGTGGTGACCGCGAGTTGTCTTGTATGCTCTGTCTAGTAGTTGAGGTAGTCTTAAGTTTGAAGACAGTTCAGAAGAATAAAATCAAATTATAAATATTTTTCAGTACCAAAAAACTTGAATTTCATATTCAACAATTTCTCTTAAATGACCTTACTTACTTACTCCGCTGGCTCAGTCTTAAATGACCTAGAGTCCTTAAATCACACTGTCTCTTTAAGTAATCTTGCACCGTAATATTAAATTATATTACATTACAAGTCAGTATGAGGCAAGACTCTATTGCCTCATACTGACTTCTAATGTTCATTTCATTAAAAAGCTATTCGAGCTATTTTCGACTTTATAGACGTGAACGTGAGTAACCCGGCCTAAGTATATTAATATGTCTAATACTCACGGGAGTTTTCTATTTAAAATTCATTAAAAAGGTTTATATAAAACAACTCACTTGGCACATTGTTAGAGGGCACCAGCGCCCAGTCCGGGGAAGAGTCCTCGTCGTCTGACATTCTGTACTCTCACTACACTTGCATGTCCGTACACTATCACTAAGTAGAAAAGCTACCGTAAACTCAAGGCAGTATATTGTGTGTGTTCCTTTGATCCATGGTTGCATGTACCTGCAAAAGATATTAGCAGTTAGTCACAGATAGCCTTTTTCGTCTGATGTTTCGTTTAGCTGTGTTTTGCATAGCCCTCTCCCATTATTTTCCATTTTAGTCTATCCTGATTTTCTCTTCTCTACAAGCTCTACAATTAAGGCATCTTCGCAGTACCGAGTTTATATACAAATGGAGTACCGGAACCAGGAATTCCCAGTTATGACCATACAAATTCAGTACCGGGAGCAATGGGAGCATCCTCTATTCACAAGCAAGCACAAGTAGGATATATTATCATCATAATTTGATAGAAATCTTAAAAATTGTTTTACTTCAATGAATTAAGATTAATTATTCTGACTTTGACAAAGGGTTGTCTCTCTTAAAACAGGTTTTCTTCTCTATTGGATATTTGATAATAGTATTGAGAGGGGAATCATAAACTATGAAATTATCAGAATAAAATAATAAAGTAGTCATTAACCCTTGCTATACACATGTCAGTTGAAATTTGAAACACTTTGTTACCAAACCCCAAATATGGAGGGTGAGGGAAGTAGATACTTATTTTGTATCTAAGTACACGATAACCAGTAATTCGATAACCAGTAATTCGCAGGCATGGTAGATAAAGGATTAAAAACAAAGATACCAATATTACATACTTTTCATTGCTATAACAAGAACACCAGTATACAACCCTTGTCTTGAAGCTGCTTAAAAAATTTATCAGCTTTATAGCTCATTCAACACACATGTCAACACTTGTGGCTCCATGAAATTTCTAGAACTGATTATTTCTACTGCAATTTATTCTTTTCTTTAAGTTTGCCCGAGCTAAGACAGTAAAGTTATTAATAACTTGCTCTGCCATTTTTAGAAGAAATTAAAAGTATATGCAAAACATTAGTATCGTTCAAGCATATAAGTGTCTATACAAGTCTGGTTTTATATGTATCAAATTAACCTTGATTTGATTAAACAACTCTTAATACTCTTAATACTTAGTTTAAGATTTTTAATTATCTAATGGAGCAGATTTCAAGCACTGGAGTAATACATTAGCATCTTATTATTAAATGACATAATCTAACCTAAAATAATTATATCAAAGATAATATATCAGACTAGTTTTGATACAAGTTATCTACAGGATTACAAAATCAAAGAAACTTCTAAGTAAAATACCATGACTTCTTTCAAGTTACGATTTTTATCAAATAATAATATTTACAAAGCATTTACAGCTGGTTTATGTAAACAAGTTTTGTAATCAAAGTAATAAGTAGCTATGAGCTCTCAAAGATAAGAGATAAAAATAAATAAATGAATGTAGGTATCTTAAAAATCTTAGTCATCATATACCTAAACATGGCCATGTCTGTTTACCTTACGTTCAAGACTTCGTCAAGGAAACTCGGTATTTATAATATAAGAGGTAAAACAGAATTAAAATGACAGTACAGGAGCAAAAAAACTAAAACGCCCATAACAGCTTATAAAGCAGGAAATCAGAGGCGAATTTCACCATTGTCTAACAACACAAAAGGCGACAAATTACTTTCTATCCATTCATCACAAGGTTGCGGCGACACTCGATATTACAACTCTTTCGCAACTCAATCCAAACGTAGATTTGAATCTAAATACCAAATCATTTTTTTCACAAAAAAACTATAGTTAGAACACCGATGACATATCGATACGTTTCCGCATCGAACCTATAAATAAACAATAATAAATTACTTGCGTGAGACGAAAATAACAGCCCGTTGTAATGCTATATTTCCAGTTTTAAATTTGTATTGTTCCGAATCCTATAACACAGAGATCTTAACCTAAATCCATTCTATCGATTGTTATGCAAAAACACTGAGATGACTCATTGTTGTCACTTTATAAAAACACTTTAGCTTCAACATTATAATATTCACCTGATTTTTTCGATACGTTTAGGGGTTTATAAATTAGTTAAAAAGTCCCCAAAGCGGACATTTTACTCGGGGGTAGCCAGAGGGCTCGGTCGAATCCATTTTGTTTGACGTTCCTTGACAAACTTGCTAAATTTTACGCGGTTGAACTACATGCGGTGATTAGGCCTCATCCCATACAAGGTCGCTCAAAATAGGAACCACTCACTGCGTCATACGGAACGTAGTAACCATAAACAACATACGCTTCAATTGACGTAAATTGCGTTCTTCACAATATATAAAGATACTATAAAGGGCATGCTACACCAAAAACAGTAGTTAAAAACCAACTAGAATATACAATGCTATATTTGCTCAAATACAGATACTATTGTTCAGAGCCAGTTTTAAAATAGATCAAGTAATTTAATGTTAATCCGCTTGGATAAAATTCTTAATTCAGGAAAGCAGACGATCACTTATCGAGAGTTTGCGTTTGGCCTCTCACTCACACCGAAGAAAAATTTGCCTAGTGCGAGCGAGAAGCAAATCACAAATACCTGCAGTGTAGAGTGTCCAGAAGATATAACACTCCCTTTATCGTACCTCCTACAACCACAACCGGTTATCTACCGAGATTGCTAAATTCTTAATTCGGGAGCATTGTGCTGGCAACGTCCTATCCGGAAATGGCAGCGGAAAACGCTCTAATATTTTACTATTAATAATCATTATTAACAATTGTCGCACTTAAAATAACAACACCTTGGCAATTATATTTTATTTCAAATTTATTTATATTAATACAAGTGCCTTTTACTTGCACTGTAATAAAAACTAGAATAAATTCCATAATAAAGAGTGCTTCAACTGAATGAGCGTCATATTGTACGTAATGGAGTCGATGTTCTGTTGAACATAGTTTTTGGTACAAAAAATTGTGATTTCTCAATAAAAATCACATAAAAGTTGGTGTTATTGTGCATTATTGGATTACAGTGAATGATATACAATAATTTATGGATTCCACCGACAGAATTATCAACTCTAACAACCTCACCCGCCTGTCAATGGTATGTGTGCCATCAAAATATTTTGGAAAGTTCATTGAAATTCTAATATAAATCACTACATCTTGTGGTATTTTACATTAATGTAGTAGTTCTGACAATAATTCAGCGATTTGTGCTTAACAATAAATATTTGGCGTCCATTTAACACGAAATATGCGATGGCTTTGTGGTCCGCGTAATTGAGTAGCTACTTCGAAAGGTCACGCATTCATTCTTGTCTTTTTGTTTCCAGTCTGGCAATTGGTGCGGTTCGAATATAAATCTTATTTGTGAACGTGATTGATAGAGCCAGGATTGACGACGGGTTCATGGTTTTACGAGGGCACTTGGATTGCGAAACGCAATCAAATGAAGGTATGGCTTCCGATCAGCCCGTTAAGAAAAAGCAGCGTATAGACGCGCCCGACATCGATGAAGGCAGCGACAGGTCAGCTGAGGAGATCACTGATATCTTTGACTCTGAAACACCTCCAGCAGAGCCATCAGACGACTTTCCTCGAAATGGTGAGTCTCCTGACAGCGGGACCGTTAGCGAGGACGCCGTGGACTGCTCGACCATCCTCCGGCTACCAAATGAAGAGATAATACCTTCCTGCTCAAACACAACCCAGCAGTGGACAGTAGCTGATGACAAACTGCTTGCTGAGCTGAGAATACTGCAAGAAAACCTTGTAGGTCAGTGTCTATGTACAGTAGAGGAGCACAAAATTTCACAAATGTTTGATAGAAGGTTAAACATTGTATCATGGCCGTTGACATGCTCATTGACTTACATGTCCACGATGCAGCTAATGTTTGATATATATTTAAAACAAAATAACACTGGTACAATATGTTCAAAGTTAATGCAGGCTTGTGACATGCTGGTTAGAAACAGGCATGATTGGATTACAGAAGTTGTAGAACTTGCTGACCATAAAAGCAAATTCATTACATTTGTGGCTAGCAGAGTGTTGGCAAGCTTTCTCATAGTCGCTAAAGATACTGTAGACGAGAACTGGCTCCAACAAATTGCAGAAAACATCTACCTATTTGATAGAATTAATAGAATAACAGTACAAAAGATTAACTTTAGTCTTGATATTATTAAAAGGATAGTTGAATGGAAGGATGTGGAACAGCATCCGCTAGAAGATAGCAATTACATCAACTCTGTGGGCAACATGCATGTTCAGGAAGATAATCCGTTCAGGAGTAGTGTGGGTTACAGTAGTACAAGTCAGATGCCATCAAGCTCCCATGGAGACAATTTGCACAATGAGTTTTCAAATCTTCAAACACATAGTGCAGCATCAACATCTTCAGGTGAGAAGCCTGAAGAAGTCAAACCAGCTACTTTCAAACTACACGAGCCTGTTCTGAAATTTAACACGGACCAGCAAGTCAGTGGCATGGAGCAGCCAGAATCACCTGAGCCTCCTGCTTCTAGAATGGAACGGGTTAATGAAAATGGCTGCATAACAGTCATACTAACAGACTCCGAATCATTTGATACTTCACACATCAAGTGCTTGACAATTAAGACACTAGAGCAGCACTGGCCTGTTTTAGTTAAAAATATGAAGCTCCTACTCCTCCGGTACCTGAATTTAGCAAATGCTGAAAACTGTATACTAACATTTTTCTCACTATGGGAGAACATCATTAGCGTAAAAGCCAACCTTTCAGTGATAGACACTAAGCCATTTTATGCCGATTTGCAGGGTTTCGTAGATTTGTTAAGAAACACCATCCTCCCAAGCATGGTGTATACGCATTTATTAAGTTTGTTTAATGAAGTTTTATGCTACGGCTCCACATTGGCGCTGCAAGATATTTTGCCTGAAGAGATATGTTGTTTAGCTCACTCTATTGTCAGATTCGTGAAAGACTTCAGGCTTCTCAATGACGTACGAGTTAGGAACAGTAGAAGCAGTTTTGGTTTCTTAGGTAATGAGTGCACAGTTCTCCGGGACTATTCTCTAGGTCCCACAGTTGCAACACTATCATCATCTATACAACTGGTGGATCAAAGCTATGGGGACGATGAAAACGACGATTCTAACCAATCTAGTACTGAAGTTGACAAAACTATGCTACAACGAATGTCTCTTTTAGTCCTAAAGTCTATAGCAGTAACAGTTAAAGAGATGAGATGTGATTCTTCAGACAGTTCCATTGATTCTTCCGATTACAACGCCATACAAGACATGCAAATCGTCGAAAGGTCTATACGGGACGTCTTGAAAAAACTAGACGTTTTCATTCGAAACACCATGGAATTCCATCCAGAGACTCCATTCACTAAAATGCTGATACACTTATTTAGTGAACAGGATGACTACCTGATAGAATCCATGGTGTGTACTCTGGATATAACTGTCGGAATTGTCTATAGGAACTCTATGTATCCGGACTTAATACCAATGCTGAATCCAATTGCTTCCTTTATAGAGTTCTTAAAAGTAGTTTCACATGACAGCGATGTATTACTAGACTATTTAGTCAGTAATGAGACTTGTTTCTTGCTATATCTACTTCGGTTTCTTAAGTATGTTAGGCGTAACTGGCCTAAGTTTATAGAAACATGTCAGCATACAGACTCAGCTGGAAGTAGAGGTTTGGATGACACTATGAGGGTTTTAATAAGGCTGCGACTACAGATCAGCAGGCTGGTGTCAAGATCATTGTTCCCGTACAATATCAGCCCTGTACTAAGATTGTTAGAGGTGTGTGAAAGCCTTTATGAAGGCAATGAGTTGAGTTGAAAATGAATGGTTTACTTTAAGTGGTAAATTTAATAAATATAATTATGATTTGGTGAGGGATATCTGATGTATGCTGGCAATCACGCTACTATATTCCATCTTGATTTTTTTCTGATGCAGTAGTTCTGCAAATAGTGTGTGTATTTCAGCTAAAAACAGCTAATGTTAAAAGAATAGAAAAAGAGAAAAAGTATAAAAACTATTGTCCGTAAAATAAGTAAGGCTATAAAATGTATGAAATGAAATAGAAAATATACCTGTAAATATTAATGCAAAATAAACAAATTAATAAAATAGAAAGACTGCAATCCCGAAATAATACATTCCAAAATGTCTTACTTGTTATTAGTTTTAAATTAGTATTGTCTAAGTTAATTTATATTATTCAATGTAATTCATCAATTGTAATGTAATGCAATGTAATTTATGTAGCTACTCTCTTATGGTAGTATATTGTTGTATAACTATTTTTAATATCAGTCTTCCTTTGATATGGGCCAATGTTTTTCACTAAATGTACAATATTTTTTATTACGAATTGTAAAAGGTGACCACAGAAGCTCATTGGGATTGAGCTCATTCTAATCTTCATGATGATTAGTACTGAAGTGACTGAATACAGAAAAATAAAGTTTACATTTAACCTTTTGACCGCCCATAGTAGGCAATGGACGGAAAGAAAGGCTATAGCCGACAGTTTCGCTAATGCTTGACTTTCGCGGGATTCCGTAAAGTTCAATCGCTTAAATCAGTGTTCTTCAAGCTTTCCTGGTGTGAGCCCCTTAGCATGTGACTTTGTCGCGACACTCGCGACCCCCATCGGTATGAAAGAAAAATTTCACGCCTCTACCGCTAATTGTAACCCGTGTTGGTTTATACTAAGGCTTTGCGGGTCGTCGTGACCGCCCAACAGAATCTTTGCGTCCCCCTAGGGGTGTCATTTTGAAAACCACTGGTTAAAATAATCCGGATCGCCTCGCGTCCAGGGCACTACTTATTCCTTCGCCGCCTGGCGTTTAAAGGGTTAACATATCTAAATATTTTGTAAAAACTTGTATTAATTATTTATTATGGCTGGTTCCACCGTGACAAAGATATGAAAGTGAAAAACATGTAAAACGCTCAATTATGTGCCTTAACGTAATATTATTAAAGGTGCTTTTAATATTATTTGAATGTGTTTTTGCACATAAAGACATGCATTTTTTCATCGCATAATAAATTTATTCTTATTTAAGCTAAGAAATAATGATATACATAATGGTTGTATTATATAATAGTGATTATAAGGTTGCATAGAAAAAATGCGGGTGTATATAACATTTACTAAATTATATTTCATGCCACAATGTTGTAAATATTGCCATTATTACCATACTATTAGTAACTGTAATATCAGTATTAACGCAATGTCCTAATTTATTATTTAAGATGTAGTGTATCTTGGCAAACTGAAGTAGATATTGTGTAAACATTATTTTAAAATCTGCACGAAGTCGAGACCAGACCAGCATTTTAACCTTCATCGGAAACGGAAATCAAATTAGTCCAGCTGTTTTGGAGACGTATTTCAAATCTAGACATCAGAGTACAAGTTACTTACTTTAAAAGTAAAATTATACTGTGATGGCACCGGGTTTCTCTAAAATCGAAAATACCTCGACGTGTTTTGGATCAATCCGAGATCCGTAGTTATGAGATGTCTGTATGTTTTCATATATCTGATACTCGCCGCAGTTTTCTATTTAAAATTGAAATTAATTCTATTAAAATATTTTTCATTCGTATTTGGTGCATTGGTGTGACCGAGCGGTAGGAGCGTGCGACTTTCAATCCGAAAGTGGCGAGTTAAACCCCGGCACGAAACAATTAGTTTTTCTAAACTTATATACGAAATACCATTTGATATTTTTCAGTCCTCCGGCCGGTAAGCGCCACTTTACGCAAAACTAAATTGCCGCCTACCGGCTCCGTCGGGCAGAAAAATAGTATACAAACCTCGGCCGTTAGATGGGAAAGCCTCGGATCACATGTTCGTCGACCTCGGCTTCGCCTCGGCCGACAATTACATGGGATCCGGGACATTTCCCACTAAAACGGCCTTGGTATGTAATCTACTATACCAATCGCTTTTCGGTGAAGGCAAACATCTAGATTCTAGAGGAAACCGGACTAATCCCAATACGGCCTAGTTTACCCTCTTTGAGCCGTGACATAAGCCGGGAAAACGCTAGGAAGGAGAGATTTTTCAATCGTATTTTAGTAAACAACTAATGAAACTTCAGTTTGCCAATTCACAACACATCATTACTTCGACTACGGGATATTTTTATTTAGAATAGCTATAGCTTTACGAGTTAGGGAACAACGTACAGACTGGTTTTGTAATGGTAGGTATATCGAAGCATTTTCAGACATCTAAAATCATAGAGAACATGTATTTTTTACGTGCTGAAATACGACTTGTGTACCTATGCCTAGAATCTCAAATCATATTTATTCAAATTGAAAGTGTTAAAAAAAATTGGGCTTTTTTTTATAATACCTCTGTGACAGATCTTGCCAATTTGTCCTAAAATCTGTCAATCTACCCTACTATTTGGATTTGTATTTTGGAATTTTTTTTTGAAAAATTCGAAATTTTGTATTGAGCTAAGTTATTCCATAAGTTGTTATTGTTAAGTAACAATAATTTAATTTAACATCAATAAAGCGAAATATTTTATATTAATTATTTATTTTCCTTCCCTAAAATGTATTTTCTTTCCCTTTCCTTTTAAAAAATGTGTACGAGTAACTTGAATTCGTTTTTTTTTAATTAAATAGGTTAAGGGCCTACGCTAGTTGACGCGGACGCCCGCCGCGTGAGCACGCTCGCGGATCGCGGCGGGTGGATTTAGTATGGCGCATCCGCTCCGTGCGCCCGCTTCACTTAGCGCTGTTCATACAATTTCTTATCAGACGGGCGTGCGTTCCGGGTAATCCGCGTCAGTTAGCGTAGGCCCTAAGGGGGCGCCGTCGTAATAATGAAAATAGGTTTTGTTAGTTTACATTATTTTAAAAGACCCTTCCGGTAGTGTATTGATAACCCTACTGATTCGCCAACTTTTGGTCATTGTCAAATAGTTTAATTTTGCCCCCCAGTTCGAAAACGGTTTTGGGTACCGACGTAGTGAGTTTGTTGGCAACCCGGTTGGAAAAAGCGATAATGAGAACGAGGGTAGATCGTCCGCCGTGTCGCCCCCCGCGCCGCTAGCCAGCTGCAAGTACCAGAGCAGATACGGCATTAGCCCGCAGTGTACGACTTGACGGGTGGTCGCTCCTGATGACGTTCTTCGTAAAGAACGAAACATGTCGAGCGAAAATCGACTAAATTACGTGAGTGACGCGTTTTAAATATTATTTAATTGTATAATTTTGATTTGTCAGTTAAATAGCACATAATGGTTACTTTTTTCAAAAGTACTAAGTAAACCTGCCAAAAGCATGTTGGGTTATGCTTTTGGCAGGTATTTTGCCACTGACCTATTTGGCGTCCTCTTAATACTTCCCCTAGAAAAAAAACCACGAAAATAGTTACGTATCACCAAACTGTATTTCTATCATAATTTACAACATAAAAACATACAATTCAGCGTTGTACACGTAATACTAACATTTTACTATACATATACCTTTTACACATTATTGCTTTCGAGTTCACAGTCTTACTATATCGGTTATGAAAAATCAACTTAAAACTTTTAACAATAGGGTTTACAATTAAATAACTCATCAGTGTCACTGGTAACTACCGATGTATCTCACAACGCATACAATTACAAACATTTATACCTATTTAATCAGCGAACCTTTTGACCACCACCGTCGGGTGTGGCCGTCATTGGAAAGTATTGCTGAGGAAGCTAACGACTGCCGTATTCGCCAATGCATAATGGACTTACGCAGGGCTCCGAATAGTTCATTTTCGCTCAACCTTTCGTATGCGCCTGTCAAATATTTGCTATTAAATAATTAACCTTGACACTTTAAATCAGGGTTCAAGTATTAGGGAGCAGATCTGCTCCCAAGCATACCAAAGGTTAAATCACGATTGCTTGTCGTCCGGGGCACAGCGTATTCTTTCGTCTTCTGATGTTGAAATATTGGCCCTGAGAGTACAATTAATTGGCACTTATTTTGTAGCAAAGATAGCTGCTGCTTTACATTAGTTTGAAGGCGCCAACAGTAGGGTAGTCTTCCCTGCTAAGTATCCACATACCAACTTGAATAGCACATGACGGCGTTCGAAAGAAACACCTGTCATTATTTAAACAAAACAGTTAGAAAGTGACAGATGTTTCTCGAGCGCAACACATTGCGCGCCTTCTTTTGCTAACCGTAGATACTGACCTGGTAAATCTTAGTCACATTATATATATCAAAGGCAAGCAAATTACATAGACTGGTAATTTACTTGAACAAGTAACATTTCCCCTAAATAGAGACGCACTAGATACCTACTACATGGCTCCTTCATCATGGTGCCTATATGGTGGTTCAGAGTTTACCTATTGAACGCCAAAAGAGTAACTTAAAAAACAAGTGAGAGTCTGACTCGCGCACGCGATATTTAACTTGTAACAGACAAAACGGCGCCATAGGGCTTTATTGCCATTTTGGTACGGTTCTCTAAAAAGATCAGGAGGACGACACGCTATCCAATCAAAGCTTTCACTTGTATGGAAATTAGCAGTCTACAATTTGCTATAGTTGCCGATTTCTAAGTCTGAACTTTTGACACTTGAGAATCATTTCAAACGTCACTTTAACAATTATTTCATATGGACACAAGACCCACGCATGAGTGGCGCCGCCTGGTGAGCGACAATACGGTAACATTATTCTACAGACTACAAAACACATACATGTTTTTCTATATACAAATCAAATCTCAATTTAATTGACATTCACCAAGTAAAAAAATACAAGTAATTTTTACTTAACATTTTTCGCACATTTTACGTTCTACTTATAAAAACAGATGACATTCGAAGTTTTCAAGAACAACACCAAGTTTAAACAAAATACAAGTTACCAATAGAAAAAAAAGGCTAAATATGCGCGAGGATGTTTCTTAAGAACCGCATAGAATCACTAGGGAATGGAATCGGTTATGTTTCGTACGGGAACAACTCGGTTTTTTCATATAAAAAATAGTTGCATTCCCCAAGAACAACTTCAACTCAACTAGCCTCGCTCAACGGTACTCATTCAGAAATCATGATCATATTTTGCCTATCTAATGTAGAAAAGCCCTCTGAAAACGAGTGCTGTAAAGGGCTCGAAACGTAGAGTCATGGTGTTAATAAACGCGATTAATCCGTTCTTAAGTGTTTAATTTCAATGAATAACAATCGCGGTAACAGAAGACAATATAAGGTTCATGCATTTATTTTGTGTCAATCAATTGACAACCGTATGGCATTTGAATTAAGAGGCCATCAATACGGTTTGTACGGAAAAGCAACAAAAGCTGTTTTTTGACGTTGAAATACAAAGAAACTGTGAGCTGTTTGTTAAAGTTGTTAACTATGTTTGATAGCTTATTTCCTAGTGTTTAACTTGTAAGCTTCTAATTTGAGTAAAGCTCAATGTTTTAACTTTTACTATACAATTATTGGCAGTTGTTTTCTGAAAAGCGCACGGAGACAGAAGTTTGACTTCGATTATTGTTAACATGATACATGAAAACACATGTTTTTCTAGGTTGATATAATATTGCAACATGGTTTTATTTAACTAATAGGCCTCATATTTCCAATAATTTACACAGATACCTATCTAGTTCGACTTTGAATATGCACATTTTTCGATAAAAGTACACTGCAAACGCAGGGATTTTCGCAGTAATTTTGACAAAATATTGGGATGATTTGTATACAACATTAAAGTTTATTCTTTTAAGAACATGCTGAAATCGAAAAAATCACTTTTTGTTTAAATTCCGTATTTTTTTTTTAAATATTCAAATGGTGTATAAAATCCAATCCGCGCTAGCCTAGTCCTCAGTACCGCGCGCGCGCTCGTAGAGGTAGGATCTGTGTTGTTCTCTGTGGACTGTACAATTTGCTTGTTTTGTTGCACGAGTACGTGCTGGAAGCGTTTGGAAAAGTGAATAAACCGCGACCAACTACTGAGATAAGCATTTTACATTTTTGACTATATTATAGACCTGTTTGAAATAAAAATTTGAAATGATTTTATCGAATGTGATTGTACCGCAACCAACCCTTCTAGATACTTTCAGTAATACAGAGTGTTTATTAAGACGGACAGTATGGAGAAATTTTAGGTGTATTAGGGTGACGGTACCCATTATGAACACTTTAAGCTGACAGACAGGAGTGATGGACACTATATTCTTAATTCAAATGTCATATGATTGTCAATTGGTTGACACAAAATAAATGCATGAAACTTATTTCCTCATAATAAAAGTGACTGTACGTTACTGGTTCCTTGTCCATTACTGGTGCCACCGCCCTAGTCAGGGATAATCATATTGCTATATGAGCAAAATCCAGAATAAAACCGGCCAAAAGCGTGTCGGACCAAGCATAATTGAGGGTTTTGTAGCGTTATACGACATAAATATTGTGCAAGCAAAAAGGCATAAGTGTCTTCAAAATATCAAGGGACTTAACTGTATGTTAGCAATTAATAGTTTTTGGCAAAAACGGCTAGACAACCTTACCACGAAACTTATTTTGAACAAATTCGTTCAAAATAAGTTTCGTGGTAAGGTTGTCTTATATCTTAACTTCCTAAAGCTTTCACATTTTTAGGGTTCCGTACAAAAGGAAAAAACGGAACCCTTATAGGATCACTTTGTTATTCGTCCGTCCGTCCGCCCGTCTGTCTGTCCAGACCCTTTATCTCGGGAACGAGTAAAGGTTGCAAGTTAAAATTAATACCATAATATACACAGGTCTGCGGTCCCTTGAAGCTGCAAAAAAACCAAACTTCTACATCAACGCAATCCAAATCTGAAACTGCCGTACTGCCGTAGAGTTCCATGCCACTTTTGTGCGGAGCCCTCGGTGGGCAAGTCCGACTCGATCTTGGCCGGTTTTTTGGACCTCCCGATACTGGATCAACCAATTTTTTGTACAAGAGACCTTTAACTTATTTCTAAGGACCTATCAGATGATGTGCCACAAGTAGATATTTGACAAAAAATGGAACTCAAAAAACGGCATTTTTATTTTTTGTTGTACAAAAATCACTTTTTGCTAAATTAGAAATTTTTATATTTATTCTACTCAGAATCGCAGCTCTTTCAATCCTAGTAGGAGAAAAAAGTGTCCTAAATTTTCCATACAATTTTCAAACTTTCTAATGTGCTACCGCCATACTGAATCTATGAAATGATGGTGGCGAAATGGAAAACAAATCTTGGAACACTTTTTTTCTCCTACTGCGATTGAAAGAGCTCGCGATTCTGAATAGAAAACAATTAAAACTTTTCATATTTTCAAAAAATGATTTTTTTACAACAAATAATAAAAACGCCCAAAATATGCCTCCGGATTTCAGTTAAAATTACAAAACGTTTAAATAAAATTATTTAATTACACGTCCCTTTTTTCATCTTATCGGCTTTGTAACCTTCAATATAATATCACCACCCCAAAATAGAATTCAGATTGAGTTTAAATTTTGAAAAAAAAACTTTTTAGTAGTTAGGTACTATGCTTAGAAATGTACCAATATATGTATGAATATGAAAACAATGAATTGGATCCGGAGGCAGAAAACAAAATCCTATTCCAAAATAACTTCGGATACTATTTAGAGACATTTGACGTTTGAATAAAACTATTTTTAATCTTATGATAAACACAAAACAAATATACAAATTACTCGTACATTTTCTAACACCACGTACGCCAAGTAATAGTTGATGTTCTGGCGCAAGTATCAATAATGTTTGGTCCGCGCGTCAAGCGTCGCGACGCCATTAGCCTCGCGACGGTGCTTACAATCAATGAATGCTCGCTCCCGTTCGCACTAACCGCACCTGCTATGCCGTTCGAAGAGCATGGCGATAATAAGTTTGTATACCTGATTGTAGTGTGTGTCCGCACACAGATGCGCGTTCGGAGCGCAACTGGCGGTAATAATATTGAAATGCGAGCGGGCGGATTTTGTGATAGCACTCTTAAGAATCACTGGTGCCTGTCAGCTTTAAGTGTTCATAATTTTGGTGCCGTCACCTTACTAACTGACCGAAGTTTCGGTTAGATCATGTTTTGGCCGAAACATACATATAAGTATGTAAGAGTCGGACTTTGGTCCAGAATAAACCTTATAAAGGTAATTTCACAAATGAAATTACGATTTTCATCATTAATAAAATAATAGGCAATGAAACTGTGGCATTATCCACGAGGTCAAAGAATAAAAATCAATTAAATACGGTATAGTGTCATTGTTATTAGTACAATGAAATAAGTTTTGCAAACAATGTTTTTTTCTTTGAAATGTCTTACATAAAACAACGTAGTCATTTTAATTTAAAGGCGAACCTTTACATTTAATATAACAAAATAATAATTATCACCTCTTTATGGACTTAATCGTTATAATTTCAATTATCTTTCTAACGAACCGACAAATATTCGTCTTACTCTCACTCAAGTAAGGGACAGCGATATTTTTCTCTCATTCTGACTTACAAGTATAAGTCAGACTTAATGTCACAACTTATCTTACTAAAATAGTCCCATTTACCAGGGTAAAATAACCAGGAAAAACGGGTAGTGCATGGGCGGATCCGTCGGGGCCGATCATTGGGGGTAACCTGCACTTCCCTACCCTCCCGCGACTCCCTAGGTTACCTTTCGTCGATTACACAGGCCGATGCGACCGATTGGCCCCGACGAATCGCGCCGTTTAACACAAGCATAACAGAATTTCTGCGAAGACAATACATTCCTTATCAATTGATACAAGTTTTTTTACAAACATTACTTTAAACACTTATACCAATTGGTTACCTAAACGGACTAAAAGTCCCGAATCTCGAATTAAATAAATGTTCCCTGGTTATTAGACCTTGGTTACCAGCGCGAAAAGGGGCTCAAAACAACTGTTAACTTTTTTCAATTTTTCTTATACCGTGACGTTAAATTTTTTATGATAATTTGTTATACCTAACATATAAGTAAGATAGCTATATCTTCATTTTACTTTTCTGGTAACAATATATGGCGCAAATCTTTAACGGTTATTTTTAAATCGCGCGTTCCAATATATCGCAAAATATTTGAAAAAAGAAAACAGTTGACATTTAAAAACATACCGTGACTCGTACAAAACATACTAATAATGTCAACGCTAGACTAGACTGTCAAAATTAATTTTCAATCTTATTAACTAGGTGACAAGATTGATTACTGATTGACAATCAGCATGAATCAATATAGATGTAGTGATTAAAATATACCACACACAAGGGTGAACAACACAACATAACACATTATAACTATCTGTTAGCCAATGAGGGTTTTTTTACACATATTAATAGTAACACAAATATCCATACACTTCGGAACTTATAAATAATAAAAATCGCAATAGTATACAGAGTGTAACACCACCCACGGAAAACCTCAGACACCTGTATATTTAAGTCATACTGAGCTACTTTTATGGTACCAACCACGAAATCGCGAAAAAAGTTGCTCAGTATGACTTATACCTATGGGTTGGGTGTCTGAGGTTATTAATGGCTGGTGTTACACCCTGTATAATTACCGAATCTGCTTACAAAATTTCACAAGAATCGGTAAAGAAATGCGGTGTATAGAAATCGCATTCGACAGTCGAACCTGACATTCGAAATCATTTTTAGCCAAGCTAGGACAGTCACTACGCACTCGCACAGTGGAGAAATTCGCAGTCAACGGGTATGCCTCGGTAGCTGAGTTGGTAGAGGGGCGTGCATACCAGTCGCGAGTTCGAGTCTCAGTTGAGGCCGTGAATTTTTCCAATGTTCCTGTATTTCTAAGATTTATAGTACAATGTACAACATACAATATTTTCATTTCAAAATCTGTAGTCTAAGTCAGTTTATCATTACAAAATACCTAACCCAGGGGTTACTAATCTTATTCAGTCCGCGGCGCACTTGCAACTTTAAAATTTGTCATGGCGCCCCAACTTATCTACGCTATTAGAAATAGGGGTCGCGGCGCCCCTTCGTATTAGGTGCGCCGCGGAGCACAGGAACCCCTGGCCTACCTCATGAATATCAAAACCCCATCGCAACAGCTTACAAAATACAAAAACAAACTTACACGTATTCAGGTATCATAGTCTTCGTCAATCTGTAGATTCCCAGCCAAGTCTAAATCGACATGGGGCGTCGGCGGTTTAAATTTCTTAATCTCTTTATGCTGCTTGGAATTCTGCCTCTGTAGTCTGGGTTTTTCTAAAGGGCTCAGAACTTTAATTTCGGGTGCTGCTAAACTTTTTGAGAAATCTATGTTTAGTATAGGAGTTACTGGTGTATTATTGTTCTGCATTGGTATGTCTACGTAGAATTTAGTCGGCTTTGGCACGTCTTTAGGTTTGGGACAGTAAGAGGTTGAAGGTTGTGCGTAAGTCGGATTAGGGGTTATAACACTAGTTTGCTGTACTTCATCTGGTAGCGTCTCTTGATAAAAATTGGCTCGGACTTTTGTCTCCGTGGATTTTTTCGATAAGTCCATGACGGTGTCTGTTGAGACTATTGTGGAGGTGACTTCTTGCCTATGCCGATGGATTTCGGGGTCTAGTGAGATGCTTCGGGGGGGCATTTCCCTTGGGATTCGTTGGCGGATTTCGGAGCTACTGGAACTGTTTGAGTCTTCTCTGGCGAGTCGACGAGGTGCGGTGTCTGAAAACCTGATCGAAGATTTTATTAGTATAACTTAATTTGCTGTTCCTTCTTCCTAGCGTTTTATGCCACGGCTTTGGGAGCCTGAGAGGTCCAACTAATTAATTACTAATTCCATGGCGGAAGCGCGTGATTTACGAAAGCGACTGCCATCTTCTAGAAGGAAAAGGGGTAAACTAAGACTTATTGGGATTAGTCCGGTTTCCTCACCATGTTTTCCTTTACCGAATAACGTTTGGTAAATGTTAAATGACATTTTGAAACTCATTGGTCCGAGCAGGAGTACCAGCGACCTTCGGATTAAAAGTTCCGGACTCATAGATCATTCACAAATGAGTTGTGTATTCTGAACTGTTACAATTATTTATAATACAGATGCCTCTTTCTAACGCGACACAAATCGCTCGCTGTTTTTGCTAACCGGACAGTAGTTTCGGAGATAGTAAGAAAGAGTCTGTACCTATTATTAAAAAAAATGTACATTTGATATTCTCACAACGCGGCATTTCATACGATGTTGCCAAATTTCTTCTATTCTAATTTATTTCCCAAAAGTGTCTCCCATGTAGCTTGATACATATTAGTAGGTACCTAAATTATGTAAAAAAACCGTTTTCACTTGCTTACATGGCAAGTTACGCGTTACGAAACGACATCAAACTTTACATCAAGTGCGTCGAAAATCAATTTTACTCTTTTATATATTCGTTCTCTTACATATTACTAACGTAGCCATTGCAGATTAAATGGTAATTCCATTGGAAAAATGTTTGATGCCTCCATATTTAAATACAAGTATAATCTTTAGAAAAGCAACTGCAGTCTTATAGAGAATGCTCTATCATGTTGTAGCTTTTAAAATTTAGTTTAAGAAAAGTTCTTTTAATATAAAAAACCGGCCAAGTGCGAGTCGGACTCTCCCACCGAGGGTTCCGCACAAATGATGCCCATTTATGACCTTAGGTAGTTAAAAATACTGGTGCCACGGAACTCTCAGTGTGCGGCCATTATACGGTTTTCGGATATTTTCCTACTTGTGCTACAAGCTCTTGCTTTTTGCCAAATTTCGTGATTCTAGGTCAACGGGAAGTATCTACCCTATACATTTTGATTCTCATCGCAAATGTATGGGAAATGCGACATAAACTGCCGTATTTTTTGATTGCGTCGACGTAGAGGTTTGTTTTTTTTTCACAGCTTCAAAGGACCATAGACCTGTGTATGTGATATTAACAGACGGACGAACGGACAAATAAGTGATCCTATAAGGGTTCCTTTTTTCCTTTTAGGTACGGAACCCTATGTCACATATTCTGGAGGTCTCAGATGGAATGAAATGGTATAGTTTAACGGGCGGTACGATATAGCCGACTATCAGCTATCCTAAATGAAATTCGGAGTTTTTCATGTCAAACTCAAAAAAATCGATGTCAAAAATCAAATCAAATCAAAATAAGGAATCTTTATTATAATAAATAAATAACAATTATGGTACTTACCTAAAAATGAAAAACCTACCTTAAGAATAAAATAAAAAACTACCTTAAAAAAAAAATACCTTAAAAAAAAAATATATACAGAAATAAAAATAAAACTACCTACCTTAAAATATATTTATTAAAAGAAAAGATAACGTAAGCTAATATAGACAAGCTACCTTGATGAATTTGGAGAATCCTCTGCGCTCATCATTTCTTTCTCTTCTGCCGCCGACACATCTGGTATGTTTGCGACCTGAAACAGAATAATATGTTAAAATTATACTATATATCTTTCACGTTCAAAATATCACAGTACCTTCACAATTTAACTACGTAAGTAAATTAAATTAAAAAACGAAATAAGAAAATTGTTGACGAAAGCAAAGCACGACCGTATTTCCAACTACATAAAACGCTGTTATCATAATTTTTCAAGTCATGGGAGGTCTTCCATGATTATTTTTGGAAGACCACATGGATGACTTAATGTTTTAATTCCAGCAGATCCTCGAAGAAGTCACAGCTTGATGTGAGGAGTGAGGGTCTGCGCGTTCCTCGCTATGGTCACTTGCAGACCTTTACCCTGTAACTTTCCTACAAAAATCTATTCAGATGTAGAGAACCTAAGACTTACCAAGTCCTTACCCGCGAATTCACCCATCTGTCAATCCGCACCGCCATTCCGCTAGGAATCCAGGACAAGAGGATTCAACCACTGCTTGACGTTTGAAGGACTGAGAGTCTTCGCATTTTTCGCTGTGGCCACTTGCAAGACCTTGCCGCGAAATGTTCCTTCATTCATTCTGTCGTCCGCTTTCTTTATTCCTGCTTTGGCGAATCTTCTCCATTGGTTTCCATGGTTGCACAGCGCGCACATTCTGCCACAGGAGTCTAAGTGACAGATTTTATTGTATCTGTCCATGGAATTAGTGGTCGGGCCCAAGAAACTTACCAAGTCTTTAAGGGATTCGAAGCGAGTTTTAGCTGAACCTCGAAATTAGAGAGATTCAGCCAAAATGCACAGTTTGACGTGTAAAAGGATCTTTTCGTCCTTCGCTGTGGTCACTTGCAGACTTACTTTTTCCGATCCCGACTCGACCAGTTCCTACGAAATTTTATCGGGTCTAAGAGACTGCTCTTCTAAGTCGTTCACTCTTGGCAGAGTGGTCGTGGTCATGGAGAGTCGTCCGCTTTCTTTATGGCTGTTTTGACAAATGTCCTCCATTGGTTTTTGCATTCTGCCACAGGAGTCTCAGTGACAGATTTTATTGTATCTGTCCATCGAGTTGGTGGTTGGGTTGGGTCTAAGAAACTTACCAAGTCTTTAAGGAAGTCGAACCGTGATTCAGCTAAAATGCACTGCTTGACGTGTGAAGGGCTGAGGGTCTTTGCGTTTCTCGCTGTGGTCACTTGCAGAGCTTTGCTGAGGAGCGACTCCACGAAGAGCTCCAGTGTCCGAGGTGTTGGATAAATCTGAGTTAAGGAGCCATGGGATAACCGTTGGCGACTTATAAGTTTTATTGTTATGCCATTTTTTACAAAAAGGCCTTTTGTTGCATTTCAGCCTGGGAAGGATCTGATCCTCCCACCCTGAAATAAAATGTATCGATAACCCTCATTCTGATGAGACTCAATTGGATGGAAGCTATTTGCAATTTTTGGCAATAAACGCATTAAACAATCTACCGGGTGTGGCCTACAATAGGAGCAATAAATTTAATCGTAGGTTCCACTCCTCAATCTGAACCACTTATATTCAATTACTTTTAAAAATTGTGAAATTTGTAGGTACTTACTTTTTCATACAAATTAAATCGTATTTTCAATGTACGTTAACATCAGTCTAATTGACGTCTCTTGTCATAGTACAAATAGGTCAAACTTTGCAGTACATTGCGTCTTCTAAAAAACTTTAAAGTGAAATAAAAATCTAAATCCACGTTATTTTTAAAAGTCGCTGAACAAATGTTGTGCTAGTCCTATATTTAGGTATTGATTTGCGATGCCCTAGGGTGGAGTGGGCGGGGCAACCTTGAGATGTCTAGGCTGTCTAGCCCAGGAATTATGTACAAGTACCTACAAGTCACCATGAGTAAGAGCTTCGGGCGCCCTATATTCTTTATCTACTACGCACATATAATTTGCAGCCAATTTAATTTTGATCTCGAGTGACACAAGAATAGGGAGTTCATTTGTTTAAAAAAAAATGTCAGATATTCTAAACGCCGCCATTCCGGGGCTGTCATTTGTTTGCTGGCTTTGTAATGTTTAGGTACAAGTGAAAAATTGTGAAAACTTGTTTTTGATAATTTTGTGAAAATGAGTGATACTGACTCAGATTACATGACATAGATATTTTACAAGACGCACTAGTAACAATGCAGGTAGTTTCCCTAACGGGTCTATCTTAGAGCACTTATATGATGAGTGTAGATAAAGTAGTGTATGCAACAATATATAATTAGGCATTAAAAACTCGTAAAACACTCGCCCTTCATTATGCACAGTCGTATTAACTACTAGTGTGGCGCGCAGAGCTACTTACCTACTAAGGCTGCGTTTTACCAAATTTTTATTCCGAGAATAACGCTTACTCTCAGATAGTAATCCAATTAGTATCCAAGAGTAAGCGTTACTCTTGGTTAAAAAGTTTGGTCAAATCCAGCCTTAGTGCGACAAAGTACACACACATAATTAAACTCAAGCCTGTTTTCCCAAAAGGACTACTTACTCCTTTTGGGAATACAGCGCGAGCTTGTACTCCTTGTGGGAGCGAGATTCCTAATATAGCTATTCTAGCTGCTAGTATTCTACAGTCTACAGTAAATTTCAAACTCGTGGTAAGCGTGTTTGTGATTGCGGAAACCGACTCAAATCATCGACGAACCAAAATAACGACCAACTAACGACAATTCACTCAAAATACTCGAAACGCCTAGTACCTACCGCATTCGCTCTTGTCCTGAAATATTTATTGTAATATAATTTTCTGCCCTCCGCCCGGCAAACGGCCAATTGAAAGTCGCTACGCTAAATAAGATCCTCAGAAGCCTCAGATCACATGCTTTTCGACCTCAGCTTCGATTCGGCCACAATTACACGAGATCAGAGACATTTCTTACTTTACAGGAATTGGTACGTAATCTACTATTAATATCAAATCTACATTGAAGATCCTCTTAGGCATCCCAGCATCCTCTACAAAGAAGCCTAAGGCTCCAACAGGACTTAATCGAATTACAGATTTATGGCGGTTAAGACGTTCTTCACGCGACGTCTACAGCTCAATGAGTCTCTATTAACTATCCTATCTCGCTTTCGATACTATAAACTCTCGGGGCGTGAGTCCGACTCGCATTTAGCCGCTTTTCTAGAAAATGTGCGCTTTTATACAAACTGGAGATAAGATTTTAAGCCAACATGGTCAATTGTAAACTATTCTACCGTTAGGTACTTACTATGGCACTTGCAACAGTGCCGAAATATCGGGTGCTCAATAAAACAAACATACATGGTAAATATACCGTTGTAGATTGTACATAGTCATAAAACTGGATAGTCTTTTAAGACTCGTCGGTCGTTGGTATGGGGTTTTGTTTACACTCGCGTAGGTCAGTGGGTCGAGTGCACTGCACGCGTAGGTACGCACCTGCCGACTGGCGTTATAATCTGAATGTATAAAACAGCTACGTATGTAGGGAAACTAGAAATAAATAACTTTTAGTTGGACGAGGGAGCGAAGTTCTCCCAGTCTTCTTGTACTTGGACAACCCATCGTTTGTAACTATTGTAAAATCGCCGTCAGCCCAACTTCCTTACAATTACAATGTAAACAAACCGCTATTTGATCGTAATAACCTAACTTTTATGTTTTTAATGAAATCTCCAAGATTAACTTTTATCATACGTTTTGTAGGTCACAATAATACGACCATATCGGCAGTGAATGGCTTCAGTGGTGTTTGATGAGGTAGTGTGAAAATATAAGGAGAAACAGTGACAAAACATGTGATACCTTTTGTTTACATGGTTTGTAAGTTCTATTCTTATTATTTTACGTATGTTTGTTCGACGATCAGGCGATTTGGCAGGTGCCCCGATGAGATAAATATAATGTAAGTTCGAATATGAGCAAAATCGGTCCAGACGTTGCTGAGATATAGGGGTTGCGAGTTCCCGTAAAACCTAAATACTACCTATGACCGGCCCAATTAAGGGCCTCTAGGCAGTGTGCCGAAGATGCTGGTCGTTACCCCGCTGTACAGCGACGTTGACAACGTTGAGACGTTAGGCGAGGTAACTTCCAGCTCTTCGGTCACCAGTCACGTCCCTGAGTCTCTTCGCTAAGTTACCGAAAAGACCCAAAGCCCGGATCCCATATATTATGGCCCCAGTGTCTCGAATCTCGACCCCGAATGGTGCGAAAATGTATTCAGCGCCGAGACCACCGTATTTTTCTACTTTGGCAATTTCGGCCGCCTCTGTCGCAGCTGCCACTTTCACTGACGTTCAGAGATGTGACGGATCCAGTGTGTCAATGCAGATTGCATCCCACACTAGCACCTGCCCCATACTCCACGAAATCAAGGACATGTCATTTGGTCTCTTGCTGTCGCTTTTCGATACGCCAGTCGGCTCCAAAAGAGCATCCACATTGACCGAAGCAAGAGACTAATACAAAAAAAAACCTACTTTTCCCGAAACCAGGCAACGATACTGTTTACCCCCTTATACGGATTAACGGCATTTTGTTACACCTTGTATAAAAGAGAGTAGGTATAGCCACCGATGTCTCTTATAAAGAGACTGTTTAAACATTTTGAAAGAGGTTAACTCAAGATAATCTAGTATTACAGTTCAAAAATAAACGCAAGCAAAGAGTTAGTAAAGATGACGTGGCCTTTCGTTATCAGTAAGATGAGAGCGCGGTCGATAACTGGAAGCTTATTCCAATTTTTAAAATCTTAATTTGAATTACGATTGATATACGTAGTGCGGTCCAGAAGTTACTGGCTGGAGAAATCTGGCGGTTCGAAAAAAAATAAAAAATAAGTCATTGTGCTCGTCATTTATTCTGCTCTTTTAGCTTTTTAGATTTCTATTGCTTGCGGTTTTAATTTCACGGCGTTTAAAACAACGGGAAGTCTGAAATTTCCCGTTGTTTTTGTTCCCAATTTCCCGGATCCGAAATGTATGGATCTGTCAGATCCGTATAATTGCATACATTTTCGATCCGGATCGCAATAAAACTTCATTCGCGCACACCAATAAGCGCCAGCGAGAGTCACAGCACACTGCAAGTCAGTTTTGTAAATAAAATGGCTTCTGTCCGGTGGGACAATTTCGCCAGTGTCAAGGTATATACTGCCACATGGGCTACAAGTGAGTTAAAATGTTGGCCCTTAGAGCGACGTTATACGGTGGAAGCTTGCTTGGCAAAGGAGGGCAGCCTGACCCCGGACTACCGTCTGATGACCAAAATGTGGTTAAACGCGTTTCAAGAGTAATTTTTCATTTGCTGCACACTTATAAGCTATGAATATTAAACAACTTTAAACGGACAAAAAACTATTCCTGAGAAGTCCTCGCCATCTTGAGTATCAACCGGAAGTCCATACTGCGAGTCATATAAAAGCTTAGTTAGCATTAAGTATCATGATCTTATAAAAGAAGCGCGTTACTGCTAGCAGTGCTAAAAATAAACGAACAAGAAAGATTTGACCTGCTGATTTCAGTTTACTCGTGAACATGGCGGTTGCAACCTTGGGGAAATACCGGAAGCTCATAAAAAATGGTATAATACTTATAAGAACCCGTGTGTGTATAACTAGTTATTATAACTCAATTTTGCGATGGCGGTGCCAAGCAGAGTTCGAACCACGGCCACCATGAGTCTCTCTATTGTCGCTATTGCACTGTCAATGCATCTCGCTCGCACTTGCGGGTGTAAACGGGATGCAACTGTAGACAACGTGTCGAAATCTGAGCTTATACCACGAAAATCGAACGATTGCGGATTTGTATCTCCATCTCTGTCACACGCCAATATGCAAATATTGGCGTGACAAAGTCGTTTTCCCGCCAATGCCAATTTTGGATGTTCGTGGTAGGCGTGCAGTCCTTCGAAATCTATAGTAACTCATGGTAAACACTAGAGGCCTAAAATCGCCGTCAATCCAACTTGCGAACAATGTAAACAAGCCGCCATATTGATCGTAATAACCTCACTTTTAAGTTTTTAATGAAATATCCAAGATTAAGTTATTTATCTTGTGTTCTGTATGTTACGATAATGCACACGTTTTAGCAGTGAATGGTTTCAATGGTGTTCGATGAGACAGTGTGAAAATACAAGAAGAAACAGTGACAAAACATGTGATGCCTTTTGTTTACATCGTTAGTAAGTTGCGATTTTAAGCGCATGCATTAGTGACCTCATTACCCTGAATTTACCATTAAATTGTGACCTTTGTACAGACATCGTCAGTCGTCTTATTTACATTTTTTTTACCAATAACATATCAAAATAAGATTTTAAAATTGCGAATTGGCCTCTTGGATTCTGCACTGAGTCACATTCCGATACGGCTATTTAAAATAACATCTGAAGAGTATCTGAGCGCTGGCGTTAGCTAATGGAGGTCGTAGTTTCAAAAGCAGCCTCAAACCAATGTTTTCGTTTCGTATAACTTCTTACGAGTATGTAGGTACAAAGTATAATTTGATGTTTTGATCTTTAGTAAAGAAAAATATCCTGACGAAAACGAATTTATCTTAATAAGGATCAATTTCAAATTTTAAAATTCTTTTGGGTTACGAGGCAAAATGTCATTACTTTCTTAAAAACTAGCCTATGCCAATTTTTGGGAGTTAGTTGCCATAGAGGAATCCCGGGTTGCTCTAGAAAGCAACAGGAAAAGTGAGAAAATTTGAAAAATTATGAAACACTAGCAATTTTTGTGATAACCTCTAACCACTTTTGATCGTGGCATTCAGGTACCTGATTACGGGAAGAGTTATTATGTTTTTCACAATATATGCTATACTTATTCAACTATTATATTGAAGCAGAAATGTCTGTGAACGATACCAAATTTCTCAGAAATGGTGAAGAAATTCGGGGCCACAGGTGTGGTCTCGGTAGCTCAGTTGGAAGAGCGATGAGCTGGTATATCAGTCACGGGATCGAAGCCGGTCCGAGGTCATGAATTTTTCCTTTTCATTCTATGCTATATTGTACTAGACTTATATTTTTCAAAATCAATATAATGTTCTACTTCATGGATGGTTTAGATTCATTACCAAATGATTCTTTATGGCATTTGCACCTTATCAACAACTGACTGAGTTCATCAAGTTAGTATTATTGTAACATACAAAACATAAGATAAATAAGTTAATCTTGGAGATTTCATCAAAAACTTAAAAGTTAGGTTATTATGATCAATATGGCAGTTTCAATTCAGGTTGTTTACAATGTCAGGAAGTCCCATTGACAGCAATCTTACACAACTTAGTACTTGAACAACATCCTAAAGATACCCTGTGGTTTCTTTTTGGCAACTAAAACCCAAATATTGCCTCAAAGATTGGTTTTCATATAGAAAACGGGGATCTTCCTAGAAATTCAAACATTTCGACAATAAACAAATTTTAATTTTTAAATAATAAAGGTATAAAGCTCTCTAACATGCAGAGTAAATAAGAAAAAGGCAGTATAATTCTCTCTGACTGATTTGATCTTTTTGTGAATGAGAATAGATCTTATTGATCCTAGTCTAACTATACTTTAATATAACACAACACAATAAACCAAATTTGCAGGTTTATTTACTTGAGTCTAATAATAGTAAACAAGAAGTGCGAAATATTGCCATTATTAAAATAAAATCCTGGCGAAACTAAGTTTACTTAGTAAGATTCTTGATATTATAGATGGTTAATTATCCATTATGAGCATTATTAATAGCAATAAAAATATGACTCAAGTAGAATGTTATAAATGATCCCCTGAATCGTTAATTTGAACTTATATTTAAGAGCAATTAACATCAATTGCCCAACAATCATCCTTAGCTTACACAAAAGCTCAAAAACCTTTGTCTATTAATAATCAAACACAAAAACAGAGAAGAATAACAAATTACAAAATGACGCCTCTGATTAAGTTCGTGCATTGAAAAGGATATAAATTATGATTGGCACGGCCTGGGCCACTTTGCCGACCTCCTCGTCTGTCTGCATTATCTTCTTAATTCGCCCCTACAAATAAACAATATCTCGATAGCACAATCAATCTAAAAACAACTCCTGTTTCACACAAATGACGTTGGTCTACGACGAATATAAACTTACGGCGGGAAACCGGGCGTTGTATTTTCTCTTTTTTGATGGCATTGTGGTAATCCGTTCACTTTAGCACTAATTAATGATTAGAAAAAGCTCACTTCACCATTGGAGTTTGATGCATCTCGCGCATTTTTGAGGTTATAAAAGGGAGACGTTTCGCAGCCTTCATTTATATACGAAAATGACAGTTTTGCCATATTTTTTCTTGATTACATTTTTTGGAGTAGCTACATTATATTTATATTCGTATGGGTTTCAAGTTTCAAATAACTAATTTCAACTTACAGTTCTAAAAGCCTTAAATTTAAGAAAAATAGTATTTAATAAGTAAGAGTTTTAGGATTTATTTTGTGGGTGGCTGTATTTAGTATTTTAGTCCTTATAGTTTAAAAGAAAAAAGGGTTATGTATGTTCCAAATTATGTTATCCTGTTTTATTATGTCATGTCCACCCTTCACTGCAAGTTTGGTATTCGCGTTGCGTGTTCGCCGAGTTCGCCAAATGGACGCTCACTCTCGCTCGGACACAGAGGCAAAACGCAAATACCCGCAGTGTAGAGCGTCCATTACAAGAGCCCAATACTATTGGGACCACTTTGTAATGATAACCAAACTTCAGTTTGGCCAGAATCTGTTCTCATTCGTGCATAGTCAGAAGAATAATGTACTGTCGTTTTCTGACTAGTACTACCACCCTGGGACAAATAAAGTTTTTCGTTCTGCTGTTACTGAGAAATTTAACTGACCAAACTCTGTCCAAACTATAACTTCAAGTAAATGCCTTTCAATTATTCTGTTCCTTAATTTTTCGTCTGTTTTATTTCGCGGTTTAATATCAAATTGCGCTACTTGCTTATCTCTACTCAATATGTTTAAATGACCCTTCTCTTTAGGTTTGTATGAAACAACCGATTCACACAAACACAAAACGCGAAATTTGTTTTTAGTACTTAGATTAAAATATAATGATGTAAATGTAAGAGAGTTACTCGTTTTCGAGTGACTCCCTTAATGACAGAAATTTTCATATTTTTAATCTGTGCTGAATAAAAAAATCAAAAGTGAAAATGGCGTCGTTGACGAGGTGTGTTGATTTTTCGTATATTAATAAAAAATACTCAATCACTTATTCTATTTACTAAAGCTAAGCCAGTGTTAAAATCAACTTTACAATATCTTGATGCTATTACGAATCTAGTGCCAGTCCCTATTATTGGTTTTCTACTTGCTGCCATCTGACGTGTTTTGGTTTAAAATACTTTAGAATCTCTTTAAAAAGTATCTATACATTTTTAATTATATTTTCTCTATTGTTAAATGATTGTCCTTTCAAAACAGTCAAAATACCTATCTATATATGCATGGTATTAGTTTGTAACCAATCGTTTGCAAAGTTCAACGCCTTAATATCGTTGACAAATTATCGTGAAGGACGTGAGCCCTATCTGTGTATTGACCATAATCTCTCGTCATTGTCTTTCATGTTTCCCAATAATTATTGAAAACATTTAACTTACTGTATTTTAAATATATAGCATGATCATGCCTTTATCATGTTTTCTTTCGTTTCTGCCCAGCATTTTAGAATGTTGTCTTTTTTTAGTTTGCTTCCCGCGCCTACACAGCAGGTGTGGGACCGCGATGATGAGCTCAAGGCCATGCGCGTGGGCAGCGCCCTGGTGGTGTCGCAGACTAGCGTACCACCCTATGGACAGAGGAAGGGTTGGGTGCCTCGGGCAGAGGAGGATTTTGGAGGTAATTCACTATTGCGTTATTGAGCCACTTGCAGTCCAAAATTACTAAGTGTTCTATTAGTACTTGTGTCCTGTATCACTCCTGTAAAGTAAGATGTCAATTTTAAACAATGATGAAATTGAGAATATTAGAATAATACTGTACTCACCTTTAATCATTTGCATTGTAATTTCCAGTTTGATTTATAAAACATAGTGTTTTGATGAGACCATAGCAAAAACTGAAAAAAAGTAAAATTTGCAAGTTGTGTGTCTGTATGTAACATTGACATGGCAATTTTTTTTTAATAGAACTGTTTATCTAAGGTTTGTATATTGCTGTATTTGTTACCAGTTGTGTACTGTATTCACACCAAAAGAACTAGAAAAAAAGTAAGTTTTAACTTATTTTAAATGAAAGCTCATTTAAAATAAGTGTTGTATTTTTGTGTGTTTGATTATCTTCCAGACGGTGGAGCATTCCCTGAGATCCATGTGGCGCAGTATCCTCTGAGCATGGGGGCCAGAGGCAAGGAGAGTACTTCCAACGCTTTGGCAGTGCAGCTTGATGAGACCGGCAAGGTCAAATACTCGGCCATAGCTCGACAGGGACATGGAGCGGACAAGGTATTAAGTTTAATATTCCTGGATTGGACTGGTTTGTTAGAGGTAGCACACATATGTGTAATAAAATGACAATACAATCTGCCAGTATATCATATTAATTTTTCTCTTGCCTTGTGCCTTGAGGCCCTAGCAATTACAAGGTTCCACGAATTGAATACAATTCCGAAATAGTTTACCTGCTTGGCAAAGTAACATTTCTTTTATTACTTACTTCAGTGTTGGATGAGCTTTATCCTTTTACAGTATTTTTTTAAAAATATAATCATGCATATGTGGCAATCAAATTACTTTTGTAATTTGTACTACACCTGCATTAAACTATGTTAACCAAACACACAGGATTTAAATTAATCATTATTCCTCAGATAATCTACTCCAAGCTGACAGACCTCCTCCCATCTGAAGTCCTCGCCGAAGAAGACCCATCTTTGCAGAAGCCTTCTGAAGACGACATTGCTGATATAACGGAGAAGACCAAATTAGCCTTGGAAAAGCTGACCAATGCCAAGATCTCTGCAGCATTGCCCGTTAAAGCTGCTCCGAAAGCTGTAAGTTGGAGCTTTATGTCATAAGTATCTTATCTTATAGAGCAGTAGTTACTAGTCTTTTAACCATAGTCTTGACACTTAAATGCCAGTAAGCTCTTTTTGTACGAAAAATTTATCGTTTTTATGATCAATGCAAAATTGTTCCCTAATGTCATTCTGGCTCACATTTGTTGACGTTTTTGTTCCGCTTTGTGTGTCTATTTCTCTAAACCTAAGTGGCGAGTTGGCTATATGTTAAAAAAAAAAAATGCCCAGTGACACCTCTCTACCCCCAGCCTCCATACCAAAGTTGCTGTTGAGTCATGCTACAGGTCGCTTTTTGTGGGAGCCACCTTATGTGGGTGATTCACCGCCTGCCGGAAATAAAATTGCTTACTGTTTTATTAGGCAGGCGTCCGGTTTATCCTCCGTAATCCAGTAATGCCACCACTTTCACCTAATAGTCCTGTATATGTATTTTAGATCCCATTAACTCCCAATAGTCCATATAATCAGGCGCGTGCTGCCTCCGCTCTGTACCCCTTACATTTCATTAAATTGTCTCCCCTCCCAAAGGTCCGGAACACCATTGTTCCGTGTTGAGCAAGACATACAAATAATGTAATAATATATGTATAGTAGTTGAGTTGGTCTGAGGATCACGAGAGTTTCTCTGCCACATATTGGAAAATTTGGAACCAAAGACTAGTTAGTCACTTTATGTTAATTCAGAGTTTACAAAGGTCTTGTATAGTGATTTCCCTTGCAGGCCCCCGCCCAGTATATTCGCTACACGCCTGCGCAGCAGGGCGGCGCCTTCAACTCTGGCGCCAAGCAGAGGGTTATCCGGTAAGATTTTATCGAAATTGATTGACGATAAAGCCAGTTCAGGGGGATCCTGTCGTGGAGTCCGGGGGTCGTTGGTGGTTTCGTGTGTTGAGAGCGCTGCGGGCGTCAAAGCGAAACGCTTTAGTACGCCCGAAGACAGAAAAAAGGCCGTATCTCGCTTTGACAACTGGTCCGAAGATTTGGCGTACAAATGTTAGCTTCGAATCGTATATATTTTTGAACGCGCACGCTCTAACCGCAGAGCCAATAGCATAGTATCTATAGTTAAAAGTTTTTTTTACTTGTCTAATATAAATTTATTTGCTAATACAGGATGGTAGAAGCACAGTCAGACCCAATGGAGCCCCCGCGCTTCCAGATCAACAAGAAGATCCCCCGCGCCGCGCCCTCCCCCCCGGCGCCCGTGCTGCACTCTCCACCCCGCAGGGTCTCTGTCAAACAACAGAGGGACTGGAAGGTTCCACCGTGTGTGTCACACTGGAAGAACGCCAAAGGTAAGGCTTAAAAAACTCGTATCCAGGGTACTAATCACAAAAAAAACTATCTAACACTCTGCTATCCTCACTATAGCTTGGCAAGGTTCTAGGCCTTCCAAATACCGGACGTAACGCGAAACCGGTATTAATACCGGAATGTTTGACTTCAATCCTGGGATTTTTCAAAACAATATACTAAAAAATACAATTTTTTGAAAATTTTATATGAAAAAGGAGTTCTAAAGCTTTTGCAAAGATAATTAAATGTGACCACGCTAACTTTGTACTGATTTCGCATACTTACTGGACAGTGACTGTTCTTATCTGCGCATAGTCAGAGATAATCATACTGTCTTTATTACCACCCCAAAGAAAGGGATGGATATAGTATTATAGTGTTTTTCTTCTACTGTTACTGCGTTCGTTGGGTGGCCAGACTATACATGGTGTATAGTATCGCGCTTTAGCCAGTGTCTGTGGTACTGGTACACTCTCTGCCAGGGTGTCTGTCAAACTGATGTGTACGAGGACACGAGAGAAACACACAAACACACATACACAACACAATCAACAGCAGGATTGGATAGTTCCGTGTCACACTGAAAGACCTCCAAAGGTAACTAAGGAACTTATGATACTAACATTTGGCGATGCTGATTGCTGACATATGTAGTTACAGTTTTAATCTTTTATATTATTCCAATGAGCAAGTGAGTTTTAAAGGGCCAGTGAAAATCTAAATTCAATGCCATGTCTTTCCGTGTAAATGTCATTCTGTATTTGCAAGTTTACCCACGCCAAATCTTGGTATTAGTTGCCAAAACGGACCCCAGGCTCCATAAGCCGGGGATCACCTCTTAATTTCTACTTTTCCATTCTAACATACCTCAGACAAAATCAAAACTTCAATACTCACTTAAATTGAATTCAGCAACCACTCACAGACGGCCCCGGCGGAAGACCAGAGCTGGCCACCTAGGCTTGATTCATAATTCATAATTCATTTATTGCATTAATTATGTGTTACATAAGGTCTTAAAATAAGCATCATTACAGCTGTAGTTCACATAAACCCTGTTAGGTACATAGCAATATTAAAACTTAAAAAATAAAAAAAAATAAGAATTAAATCTAGTTTGATAATCCATGCCTATTTACATATGTTTGAAAACTATTGAAATAACATAGGTCATTTTCATAAGTTCATGCCACCAGGTCTAACCTTATTTATTACAATAATTAGATACTTTTCTATTCAATTATATTATTTATTTTGGCAATGTCTTATCATCGAAGAATTCTTCAATTGAATAATAGCATTTTTGGATTAATAATTTCTTAAGTTTATTTTTAAATATATTATCTTTGGTCTCGTTTTTTATTTCTTCCGGTATTTTGTTAGCTATTTGTACGCAACGATAATAGGGGCCATTTCGGAACATCGCTAGTTTTGCGCACGGTAATTCTAATTCGTTAATGTTTTGACGTCTTTCTGATCGCGTTACTTTGTGTTTAAATAAATTTAAGTTTTTCCTAACAAAAAGTGCTGCCTCTAAAATATAAATAGAAGGCAAGGTAAGGATTTCAAGTTTTATAAATAACGGGCGGCTACTGTTTGGTAATTGTGTATTTGTTAGGATACGAATACAATTCTTTTGTACGAGGAATAATTGGTATGCGTCAGTGCTGGCCCCCCATAATATGATACCATACTGGAGCCTAGAGTGTGCAAATGCATAGTAGGCCGATAACGCAGTCTTTTGGTTTGTATTGATCTTGAGGATGCTCAAAGCGTATATAAAGCTACTTAATTTATTTTTTAGGGCTTGGATATGTGATTTCCAATTTATACTGGAATCTATGTTTATACCTAGCAATTTAAATTGTTGTACTTCTTCAATAGTTTTGTTATTAATCTGTAATGTCATTTCCAGAGCTTTCTTTTGAGGTGGTTTAAATTGAATTATTTTTGTTTTTGTAAAATTGATGTTCAAATTATGATCCTCTAACCATTGAGAGACTGTTTGAGCTACTTCTGATAATTTATTGTTACTCTCTGTGCTACTTGAGCTGCTCAAAAGTATGGAGACGTCATCGGCAAACATCACACATTTTCCGTCAACTACTTTAGGTAGGTCGTTGATGTATGCAAGGAATAGGAGGCACCCGGTTACACTTCCCTGTGGGATGGAGCAAGTAATAGGCCGCATTTTAGAGGTGATTGTTTTTGTCATACCTGAGTTTCTATCAAACCAGTTTATTTGCACACACTGTTCACGATTTTGTAAGTATGTTTGAAACCATTTATATGCGTTACCACGAATACCCATTCCGTATAATTTTCGAAGTAATACACTATGCGAAACTCTGTCGTAGGCTTTTGACATATCCAGGAGTAATCCCACCCCATATTTTTTACTTTCTAAGTGACTTAGGATCTCCTGTATGTAATGGTAAACTGCTAGTATCGTAGAGTGTTTTTTTCTGAACCCAAACTGATTTCTATCTAAAATATCATATTTGTCGAAGAAATTATATACTCTGTTTACCATAGCTTTTTCAAATAATTTTGAGATAGTAGACAGAAGTGCGATTGGTCTGTATTGGCTTGGATTTGTTTTATTTGTACAGTCTTGTACAGTCAAGTGTAAAAATATGGTGGTGCACATCTTACTCAAAAATATGTCCCATAGCACCTTATGCGGGTGTAATAAGAGCGTAGTACCATATTTATGAGTCGATTATGTCGAACCATATTTTTGCACTTGACTGTACAATGCTGAGTCGGGACCATTTGATGAATAAATAATGTTTTCAGTCCTCCGGCCGGTAAGCGCCACTTTACGCAAAACTAAATTGCCGCCTGCCGGCTCCGTCGGACAGAAAAATAGTATACAAACCTCGGCCGGTAAATGGGAAAGCCTCGGATCACATGTTAGTCGACCTCGGCTTCGCCTCGGCCGACAATTACATGGGGTCCGAGGCATTTCCCACTTAAACGGCCTTGGTATGTAATCTACTATTACAATGCATGTGCTCTAAAAGTAAGCTTTCTATGAAGCCAAATCATGCGGAAAGTTGTACTTTTCCGCACGATTTGACTGATGAAGGCAAATCGTGCAGAAAAGTGTACTTTTCCGCACGATTTGGCCGATGAAGCCAAAATCGTGCGGAAAAGTACACCGATTTGGCCGCAGTGCGTTTACTTTTCAATTTTTTTTAAATTTTGTACTCCGCTATCAGCTTGATACAAAAAGTATTTTCTATGTAAGAAAACTATAAAATAATATAATTTTCAATTTTAATAATTAAATTACTGTCATGTAACAATTAAATTGTTTTGTCATGATATGATTTTTTATTTCCTCAAACAATGCATACTAAAACATTGTATGAAACACATGCGTAAAGATGATTTCCTACTCGTGTCGGCTTATACACTCGTCGGAAATCACTAACTTTCCGCACTTGTTGCATAAATAGCTATTGTATTCTTTCAATTCTATATATATATTAATTTAGTTATAATTTTTTTTTGATTATATAGGTAATGTTCCTGGTCTTTTCTCTATAATTATGTATTAATCTAGGCTAAATAAATGTATCTGTATGTTATATGGGTGTTATATGGTACCTGAAATAAATGACATTTTATTTATTTTATTTTATATTATTAATTATATTCAATATCTGTCCACCAGGTTACACCATCCCCCTGGACAAGCGCCTGGCTGCCGACGGTCGCGGTCTGCAGCAGGTCCACATCAACGAGAACTTCTCTAAGCTGGCTGAAGCTCTCTACATAGCGGACAGGAAAGCCAGGGAGGCTGTGGAGGCCAGAGCGCAGTTGGAGAGGAGACTCGCGCAACGGGAGAAGGAGAAGAAGGAAGAACATCTGAGGATGCTGGCTCAGCGGGCCAGGGACCATAGAGCTGGTTGGTTTAGTTTTCACTTAGTTAGCATGCATATTCTAAGCTCCAAGAGGGTGCAACTTATGGAAATTCGAGGTTGTTCGTTGATCGATGTCGGAATCTTCCAGTCTATATTGGCGGATCCCCTGTCGGAAGACGCAAAATTTGTATACCGATTTTTTTTATAAATAAGTATACAAATTTAGCAGTTTTTTTTTTTCTACTCTTATAATGTATGGGTTGTTGTATAGTTAATCGTTTTTCTTTTAAGTTCGTTTATGTATGAATTGCAGAGGCCCAACGGAGCCGACTTGGTCATTTTGACAAAGGCTCCTTTAAATTAAAGATTAAAAAAAAAAAATCTAAGCTAGAAAACTCCCTTGAGTATTAGACATATTAATACTCACGTGTGCGCAGAGCAATCGCCGCAAGCGCTTCTCACTCATGATTATGGGACGCGGACCGTTCTGAAACATGTCGAGCGATTTTCGACTTTATAGTTGTGAGTAACCCGATATGAGTATATTAATATTCTAAGCTGACAGCGAGGCGATAGAGCAGGAGTATGGGCGCCTGGGACAAACATATTGTTGGTCATTTTGGCGCCCCCTGGCTAGCAGCACCCGGGGCACTTGCCCCTGTAGTGTTGGACATTCGGGGTAGAAAGTATACACACCAAAGTTGGTTAAGTAAAGAGCTCTTTATTACTAGAAACACTGCTATTTATATTAGTTTATATACCCACATGTCATTAGCCCTCAATAATGCGTTCGAAAATCGCATATAAAGGCCCCCATAATAATAAACTTTTTTGTTACAACAAATTTCTTATCTGTGAAAATGTAATAATAGCTAAATTATATTATCGTTTTCGATAATATTATTTTTGTTCAAATTTCGAACACATCTGACACAAGAAAATTTGATTTGACCTCTATTCTAATATCAGTCGATATGACGTTTAGTTTGAAACGAATTGTCAATTGCATACAATGACGCACGCAAGTCGCACGTTGTTTTGATATCGAACGATATGAATATTGGCGCCAACTCTAGTTTGTCTCTGAATTTAAAAATTATAAATGTCAAAACTTGAATGTCAGAAAAGTTTTAATTTCTGAAAGTCGTAATGGCGGTCGATATATATGCGCTTTGAATGCATCATGGAGAGTCATGATATGTGTGTATATAAAGCAGTGTATGTTATTGTAAATAATTAGGCATTAAAACACTCGTGTGATGTTATTATGAAACTCGGCATAAACCCACCCTCGAGTTTTAATGCCTTTCATTATATACAATCACATAAACTACTATTACATCTGTTACATTATCGTCATATGTTGATCTTGGAATGGTAAAGATGAGTAATAATATATAAGTTTCCTTTGTTCTTTATGAAACCTTGGACTTTGGCTTATATTGTGGAATGCTCGGCATTTCTATTAGGTACTCATCATTACACAGTCCGCTGTATTGGCTGTATGAAATCAGCTGTATGATAGCATACCTATGCCATACCCCTTCTACCCCCTACCCTAGTTACGCCTCTGCTATAGACAGAACGCAGTTGGAGAGAATCGCGCAAAGGTAGGAGAGTAATTTATTATGGAAACCAGAGTTCATTGATGAAGGAAGTACAAACATAAAGTTAGGCTGATGGTTGGATTTTATAAAAAAAAATTAGCATTTATTCCAAGCCTAGTGGCTCATAAAATATTGGTAATATGTGTACTTGAGAAATTTCGACCGTTGTCGACGTGACTCTGATGGCTAGAAGTTATGGAGTCTGTCGCGAATTCAGAAGGCGTAGTTTCGATTCCTGGGCACTGAAAGCCTTGGTTACCTTTTCTGATTGGTTAGTTTTCTTGGATGGAACCACCTTCAGGAATGAAAAATACGATGAAGAGATTTAAAAATGTAGTTGTTACCACAAAACAAAACGTCTTAAGTCTTAATAACTCAACTATTTCTTAGTATTCCTGTGTCTTAATACCCCATTCGTCTTAGAGCCTGATTCTACCCGCGTGTAACAGATACTTCTCTTTTCCAGGCATAAGAGCGCCCGAAGAGGAGGGTGAGGGTGAAGTGGACGAGAGCGGGCTGTCGGCCGCCGAGCGGGACAAGCTCAGAGTCGACCGGCACAAGGAGCGGCAGCGGGACAGGAACCTGGCGCGCGCTGCGCCGGACAAGAGGTAACGCCACGCTGCCATACATCGGCCGCGGTGAGAGCGTAAGTGTAAGGCCTGAGTGGACGAGAGCGGGCTGTCGGCCGCCGAGCGGGACAAGCTCAGAGTCGACCGGCACAAGGAGCGGCAGCGGGACAGGAACCTGGCGCGCGCTGCGCCGGACAAGAGGTAACGCCACGCTGCCATACATCGGCCGCGGTGAGAGCGTAAGTGTAAGGCCTGAGTGGACGAGAGCGGGCTGTCGGCCGCCGAGCGGGACAAGCTCAGAGTCGACCGGCACAAGGAGCGGCAGCGGGACAGGAACCTGGCGCGCGCTGCGCCGGACAAGAGGTAACGCCACGCTGCCATACATCGGCCGCGGTGAGAGCGTAAGTGTAAGGCCTGAGTGGACGAGAGCGGGCTGTCGGCCGCCGAGCGGGACAAGCTCAGAGTCGACCGGCACAAGGAGCGGCAGCGGGACAGGAACCTGGCGCGCGCTGCGCCGGACAAGAGGTAACGCCACGCTGCCATACATCGGCCGCGGTGAGAGCGTAAGTGTAAGGCCTGAGTGGACGAGAGCGGGCTGTCGGCCGCCGAGCGGGACAAGCTCAGAGTCGACCGGCACAAGGAGCGGCAGCGGGACAGGAACCTGGCGCGCGCTGCGCCGGACAAGAGGTAACGCCACGCTGCCATACATCGGCCGCGGTGAGAGCGTAAGTGTAAGGCCTGAGTGGACGAGAGCGGGCTGTCGGCCGCCGAGCGGGACAAGCTCAGAGTCGACCGGCACAAGGAGCGGCAGCGGGACAGGAACCTGGCGCGCGCTGCGCCGGACAAGAGGTAACGCCACGCTGCCATACATCGGCCGCGGTGAGAGCGTAAGTGTAAGGCCTGAGTGGACGAGAGCGGGCTGTCGGCCGCCGAGCGGGACAAGCTCAGAGTCGACCGGCACAAGGAGCGGCAGCGGGACAGGAACCTGGCGCGCGCTGCGCCGGACAAGAGGTAACGCCACGCTGCCATACATCGGCCGCGGTGAGAGCGTAAGTGTAAGGCCTGAGTGGACGAGAGCGGGCTGTCGGCCGCCGAGCGGGACAAGCTCAGAGTCGACCGGCACAAGGAGCGGCAGCGGGACAGGAACCTGGCGCGCGCTGCGCCGGACAAGAGGTAACGCCACGCTGCCATACATCGGCCGCGGTGAGAGCGTAAGTGTAAGGCCTGAGTGGACGAGAGCGGGCTGTCGGCCGCCGAGCGGGACAAGCTCAGAGTCGACCGGCACAAGGAGCGGCAGCGGGACAGGAACCTGGCGCGCGCTGCGCCGGACAAGAGGTAACGCCACGCTGCCATACATCGGCCGCGGTGAGAGCGTAAGTGTAAGGCCTGAGTGGACGAGAGCGGGCTGTCGGCCGCCGAGCGGGACAAGCTCAGAGTCGACCGGCACAAGGAGCGGCAGCGGGACAGGAACCTGGCGCGCGCTGCGCCGGACAAGAGGTAACGCCACGCTGCCATACATCGGCCGCGGTGAGAGCGTAAGTGTAAGGCCTGAGTGGACGAGAGCGGGCTGTCGGCCGCCGAGCGGGACAAGCTCAGAGTCGACCGGCACAAGGAGCGGCAGCGGGACAGGAACCTGGCGCGCGCTGCGCCGGACAAGAGGTAACGCCACGCTGCCATACATCGGCCGCGGTGAGAGCGTAAGTGTAAGGCCTGAGTGGACGAGAGCGGGCTGTCGGCCGCCGAGCGGGACAAGCTCAGAGTCGACCGGCACAAGGAGCGGCAGCGGGACAGGAACCTGGCGCGCGCTGCGCCGGACAAGAGGTAACGCCACGCTGCCATACATCGGCCGCGGTGAGAGCGTAAGTGTAAGGCCTGAGTGGACGAGAGCGGGCTGTCGGCCGCCGAGCGGGACAAGCTCAGAGTCGACCGGCACAAGGAGCGGCAGCGGGACAGGAACCTGGCGCGCGCTGCGCCGGACAAGAGGTAACGCCACGCTGCCATACATCGGCCGCGGTGAGAGCGTAAGTGTAAGGCCTGAGTGGACGAGAGCGGGCTGTCGGCCGCCGAGCGGGACAAGCTCAGAGTCGACCGGCACAAGGAGCGGCAGCGGGACAGGAACCTGGCGCGCGCTGCGCCGGACAAGAGGTAACGCCACGCTGCCATACATCGGCCGCGGTGAGAGCGTAAGTGTAAGGCCTGAGTGGACGAGAGCGGGCTGTCGGCCGCCGAGCGGGACAAGCTCAGAGTCGACCGGCACAAGGAGCGGCAGCGGGACAGGAACCTGGCGCGCGCTGCGCCGGACAAGAGGTAACGCCACGCTGCCATACATCGGCCGCGGTGAGAGCGTAAGTGTAAGGCCTGAGTGGACGAGAGCGGGCTGTCGGCCGCCGAGCGGGACAAGCTCAGAGTCGACCGGCACAAGGAGCGGCAGCGGGACAGGAACCTGGCGCGCGCTGCGCCGGACAAGAGGTAACGCCACGCTGCCATACATCGGCCGCGGTGAGAGCGTAAGTGTAAGGCCTGAGTGGACGCTAGAGCCGGCCGTGCGGCGATCATGTGCAACACAACCAAATCTACAGGAGCGTCCTGAGTGCACGCTGCTCAAAACACATAGACGCCGCACGCTCGCCACTCAGGCGTTACACTAACTTAAGCTACTATAGTAGGCACTCTCCGCGCGAATTCGAGTCGATCGTCTTTTGTTTTAGGTCGGTACCGACTCACTGGCTGTCTAAACATCCCGCCCGGTTGTTGCTGCCACCAGTATTATATAATAATTGTAATCGTAGGCAACCCTAGCTTTATGTTACGGCCGGAATCGAGCTCATTCATCCCATTTCCCCGTTGCTGGAGTTGCAGGTTATTGTCCCGCGGCGTTCCCACCTTGCTTCCTTCTAGCCTCCCTGTCGTCTTGCAAAACAGGACATCCCTAAAGTCGACGTCCTTTAGCACCTCCAGCGTATCCCTACCAAACACATTATACCGCATTGCCGCATACATAATGCATTCCGCCAGAACATGCTCGCTAGTTTCCTCTCGCCCACAATGTAGACAGGCTGCCTCGTGACTTATACCCATCAACTTAAGAAGCATATTAAAGGTGTTGTGTCCAGTGATTAACCCTAGCGTTGTGCGGGGGTGAAGCGTCATCGTCAATTGTTTTTTTGCGTAGTGTTCTAAACAGTTTGCACTCGTTTTTTCTATGAGAGATGAATCTGTTATATAATCAACTTTATGGTTAGAAAATAAGGTCATAGAGACATAGTTATTTTTTAATACAGTGACTTTAAAATTGACAAGTAAACCTAAATATCAGGTTTTAAAAAGCAACTATCCATTTACAGGTCTAAACTGGTGAAGGACCGCGAACGCGATATTTCTGAGCAGATTGCGTTGGGCATGCCCGCCAAGACCAACCAGGGCGGCGAGGCGATGTTCGACCAGCGGCTGTTTAACAACAGCAAGGGCATGGACAGCGGTGAGTACATGCAGCTGTATTACTCGCTTTGACGACCGGTTGGCGTAGTTGGTAGTGACCCTGCCTGCTAAGCCGATGGTTCTGGGTTCGAATCCCAGTAAGGGCATTTATTTGTGTGATGAACACAGATATTTGTTCCTGAGTCATGGATGTTTTCTATGTATTTATGTATTTGTATATTATATATATCGTTGTCTAAGTACCCGTAACACAAGCCTTCTTGAGCTTACTGCGGGACTTAGTCAATTTGTGTAAGAATGTCCTATAATATTTATTATTATTATTTATTTATTACTTCTCTCTTCTCTCAAATACTCAAAGGTTAACTGGAAGAAATCCCTTAAAGGGATAAGTTCGCCTTTGTACTTAACATCTCTGTTAACTGTATTTTTTCAACTGTGTTTCTGTACAATAAAGTGTTACTTACTTCTTTATCAACAGGGCTCGAATAAATCACGCGGATGACGTATGTGACGTCATTTTGCACACGGGTTGATGTTTAGTATTTAAAGTTCCGTGTGGCATGTCGCGCGAAGTAACAAAATAATCGTAATTAAATCCATGGAATTAATAATACAGGTGACGGGGCGATATCGTAAATACAAAAAATTGTATAAGTGGCGATATCGTTTAATAAAGAGATTGATAAATGTATTTATTGTTTTTGAGAAATGAAAATGCTATTTGAAATCATCCTATGAGTGGTTTGACGTCATCCGCTTGATTTGTTCGAGCATTGGTGATGAAGGACTAGTGGTGCGGTGGTGGTTAATACAGGGTGTAACGAAAATGTAGGTGATCCGTTTAAGGGCATATCCGGTATCAAATCGTGATTATGAAAAACACTTCCTTTTTTATTTTCAAGTCCATAAAAAAACATGAAGTAAAAAATAAAGAAATAATTAAGTCGTTTAAAAAAATGTTGCTTACCCCTGAGTTGCTAAGTACCTAACGTCAGCGCAAGAGCGAAGTTAGCCGTCCCGTCCTTTGAAGTTTGGCGCCGCGCGCCGCCTACCGCGCACACAAGGTCGAATATCGCGATGACCTCTGTGTTGCACCGTGTACGAAATATCTGCTCCTTAATCGCACCCCAGAGATAAAAATCCAGAGACACAGGTCGACCGATCGCGGGGGCCAAGCCCAGGGCCCTGGGGCCTCCACGTCCGATCCAGCGAGCGCCGAACTCCGCATTCAGATGCTGTCAACTCCATTTTCACCACAAGTACCACAACACAACACAACTCAACACATCACAACGTACCTAACACTACACTAGTAGCAACCAGAAGAACTAGCTAACATGCAAACTGTTCCGACATTTACGTGCGACTAACTAAACAAAATTTTAAACAATTTTGCTATTGCAAATTGCCGACAGAAACGCTGCCAGAATCCAAAAGAATAGAATAAGAATAAGAATAATCTTTATTGACTTAAAACCTAATACAAATATGTAATGTTTCACAATACGCGTATGTCATTTTGAATCTCGAATGAAGATACGACCTTTTGGTTTAGCATGTTGCTAATACTACGAATTCTACGAACACTGCGTTCTGTAAAGCTGCTTTCACGCTAGACCATCATAAAATTAAAAAATAATCAAATTCAAGATACGTTAAATTACGGCCACTACAAACAAATAACCTTTACTAAGGATTGTTTTTGCGATAAAAAAACAAATTTCAGAGCATTGAACTGAAATACAAATTTCCGTTAAAATCATTTTAAGAGTTTTAACTTTTATGGTGGTTGAAAAGTATTATTAATAAGCACGAAATTTCAAGTGTTTTTCAGTCCAATACTAAAACCAGTCCAGTACTAAAAGTTTTAAAAGACAGAAAGTAGCTAACACCATGAATTAGTGTAGGCACTAGTTTTCTAACGAATACGAATTCGACTTCTTTGACGCAAATAACTAGAAATAATGGTTGTTTTAGAGTTCAGGTGATTTACTTAAGGAACATTCGTCACGTAATCATCAAAAAAGTTAAAGATAAACATTACTTCTGTTAAATTTCGTATAAGATATTAATGGGTGCAATAATTAAAAACCCGCAAATTCCGTTTGAATAAAGTATTTGAGAACTACTCTGACCCTAACACTTACTAAGAAACTTGATAATAATCGCTTAATGTAACAAAATTTAGGTCATAATTTCAAGCAATCAACCCCATGTGAAAGACGCTTTACTTTGAAGTAATGTAGTGTTGTGTTCTGAGAAAGCGCGCGGCGGTCTTTGTGCGCGTACAGGCCTTTGTGCGCGTGCCGCCGCTGGGGCACGGGCGGGTTAAGGGCGACTACAAATGATATTATTTTTGCTTGTTTGGTGTTGAAAATATCTAAGTGTGAATTCGGCCAGTTAGTTCTTAACGCGTTCTTCGTATCAATGTGACAAATAAGTAGTTGAAGTGTGCAGATGACGACATTAAATGCAATGTAACTGTTAAAATGTACGGCCCGTGGTCTCGCAGCAGTTGGTAATTTGGAAACTAAAAACTAAATGTGCAAGTGCAGGTGGAACAAGCTGAAGCGTGAATAAACAAGGATATTACTTATTACCAGTGCAAAATGATTGATGGTGTTCAAAACCACATGAAAGTTCGTGATGAGGAGCGTCTTGCAAAATGTTTAGGGATATTTCTGTCATGTTACCATTTTTAGTATTTCTTAGAAAGACTTTTAAATACTTGCAAAAGATTGAAAAGGAATTTCGAAGACAACGCAAAGAGTGCAAAAACCCGAGTGCGGCCAGCCTATTGGTGAGTAGGGCCAGTGAATGAGCTGATTACCAGTAGTAGTAGTACTGAGATCGTAAACCTTTTCGTGAATTAGTAAGTTTTAAAGGAAAAAAAGAAACGTTCATAACTTTTTATCTATGGCGAATTTTAATTTTTTGATATTTTTTGTGGATACTACCCACGTATATATATACGCCCTTAAACGGATCACCTACATTTTTGTTACACCCGGTATATACAGTGAAATCCGTTTATATTGATCAACTACTTAGTATAACGCTAACGTATCGCTTATATTGACCTGTTAAGCCTTTTTTTTCTATCGCGATTTTACGTACGGTAAACTTCGGTGATACTTTACAGAAAAATATACTTTAGAACATTGCAACAAGATCGATTTTTTCGATGTCAAGTATCAATATAATATTTTAAGATTTCAACCTTTTTGTAACGTATTTAAGTTTTTTTTTCTGTGTAGTATTACCATTTAATGCGAGTTACCCTACTCTCCATTGTGTTACCGCCGTAGGTACAAAGTGTTAAAAATGGTAACGTATTGGAAAAATAAAATTTGGGCCACTTTTTTTCTCCCGAAACAGCTCGTCATTTTGAATCTGAAAACATTAAATTTACCTATTTTAGAGAACAAGTTCTATCTCTTCTTATCCCCTAGAACATTTGTAATTTGTATAAGCTAGTTATTTTCCTCTGTGTACAGGATACGGTGACGACGAAGCATACAACGTGTACGACAAGCCGTGGCGTAACCAGGACACGGTCGGCGCGCACATCTACCGGCCCACGCGCGGCAAGGACAAGGACAACTATGGCGACTTGGACGCTATCGCTAACACCCGCAGGTAACTTTTTGTGGCCCTTACGACTCGACTTCAACTCGTTTTGTAACGGCGACCCTTTTGTTGTTTTGTTTTTAATTTCTATAGTGGGCACAACCTCTTCCCTATTCTGCCACGTTTCTACATTTCGCTTTTTACGCTATTTTAGCTGTCGTAGAAAAACTAGGGTATGCAACAGCTCATAATTGGTTCTTAAAACTCTCGGGTCTATTATTGCGACCCTCAAGTTTTAAGAATCCTTATTATAATCACTGACATTGTTGCATAATAGTAGTTTATGTGATTGTATATAATGAAAGGCATTAAAAGTCGAGGGTGGATTCATAATAACATCACACGAGTGTTTTAATGCCTAATTATTTACAATTACATACACTGCTTTATATACACACATATCATGACTCTCCATGATGCATTCAAAGCGCATATATATCGACCGCCATTCCGACTTTCAGGAATTAAAACTTTTCTGACATTCAAGTTTTGACATTTATATTTTTTTAATTCAGAGACAAACTAGAGTTGGCGCCAATTTTCATATCGTTCGATATCAAAACAACGTGCGACTTGCGTGCGTCATTGTATGCAATTGACAATAAAATTCGTTTCAAACTAAACGTCATATCGACTGATATTAGAATAGAGGTCAAATCAAATTTTCTTGTGTCAGATGTGGTCGAAATTTGAACAAAAATAATATTATCGAAAACGATAATATAATTTAGCTATTATTACATTTTCACAGATAAGAAATTTGTTGTAACAAAAAAGTTTATTATTATGGGGGCCTTTATATGTGATTTTCGAACGCATTATTGAGGGCTAATGACATGTGGGTATATAAACTATTATGACAGTACAGTCAAGTGTAAAAATATGGGTGGACACATCTTACTCAAAAATATGTCCCATAGCATTTTATTCCATTGTAATAAGAGCGTAGTACCATATTTATGAGACGATGTTGTCGATACGTATTTTTGCACTTGACTGTACATACGGTACACTTTATGTTCCTATGTCAAATAATCAGAGGGCCATATGTACTGTAAAACGTCGTACGATATACGTGCGAATAGGCGATTCGCAACGCCTGTCGATTTAAAAGACTTCCTTCGGTCGTGTTTTATTCTATCGCCACTCATTGCGAATTTCCCCTTTCTCCGCCGGCCGGCAAACGCCACTTTACGCAAAACTATATTGCCGCCTGTCGGTTCCATCAAGCAGAAAAATAGTATACAAACCTCGGCCGTTAAATGGGACAGCCTCGGATCACATGTTAGTCGACCTCGGCTTCGTCTCGGCCGCCAATTACATGTAATCCGGGACATTTCCCACTTTAACGGCCTAGGTATGTAATCTACTATTTCTGCCCTCCGGCCGGCAAGTAGCCAATTGCAGGCCGCTACGCTAAACAAATGCGCCGCTTGCCGTCTGCGTTGAGCAGAAAAATAGTGTACTGACCTTAGGCAGTAAATAAGAAAGCCTCAGATCACATGTTTGTCGACCTCAGTTTCGCTTCGGCCGACAATTACACGAGATTTGAGACATTTCTTACTTTAACGGCCTAGGTATGTAACGTAATATTGTGTGCAGGTTCGTGGCCGACAAGGAGTTCTCGGGCACGACGGCCGGCGCCGCGCGCTCCGGGCCCGTGCAGTTCGAGCGCGACGCGCCCTCCGGCAGCCACGAACAGGTCAGCTCATGAGGATAACGTGGCATATTCACTCAGTATCAGTTCTCGGGCACGACGGCCGGCGCCGCGCGCTCCGGGCCCGTGCAGTTCGAGCGCGACGCGCCCTCCGGCAGCCACGAACAGGTCAGCTCATGAGGATAACGTGGCATATTCACTCAGTATCAGTTCTCGGGCACGACGGCCGGCGCCGCGCGCTCCGGGCCCGTGCAGTTCGAGCGCGACGCGCCCTCCGGCAGCCACGAACAGGTCAGCTCATGAGGATAACGTGGCATATTCACTCAGTATCAGTTCTCGGGCACGACGGCCGGCGCCGCGCGCTCCGGGCCCGTGCAGTTCGAGCGCGACGCGCCCTCCGGCAGCCACGAACAGGTCAGCTCATGAGGATAACGTGGCATATTCACTCAGTATCAGTTCTCGGGCACGACGGCCGGCGCCGCGCGCTCCGGGCCCGTGCAGTTCGAGCGCGACGCGCCCTCCGGCAGCCACGAACAGGTCAGCTCATGAGGATAACGTGGCATATTCACTCAGTATCAGTTCTCGGGCACGACGGCCGGCGCCGCGCGCTCCGGGCCCGTGCAGTTCGAGCGCGACGCGCCCTCCGGCAGCCACGAACAGGTCAGCTCATGAGGATAACGTGGCATATTCACTCAGTATCAGTTCTCGGGCACGACGGCCGGCGCCGCGCGCTCCGGGCCCGTGCAGTTCGAGCGCGACGCGCCCTCCGGCAGCCACGAACAGGTCAGCTCATGAGGATAACGCCCGAACGTGGCATACTATTTCACTCCGTGTCAGTACCAAAACTACTGAGGTCGATTGAAGTAGCATGACTACACCCCGTTATCTAACGCTCACTTTGGGGGCAAGCTAAAATAGTGATGATTCATATTTATTAATTAGTCAAAATAAAATTCTTATTTTATGAATTATCATGAGATAATTCATTCATTGTAGATGCAATGAATGAGTTCTATTTGATGTCATTAGATGTTCTGTATCTATTTGATCGGATAGGTTAGGAGGACGACAAATATTGAACAGTACAGAGACGACTTACTAGGTAATTTAGTACGAGCAGTTTAACGTCGGGGGTAAATTTGAATTATTTAGTGAGTACACGATTCTGTTAATAATAACGAGCAGTTCAAGTTTTTATAATTTTCAATTTACAATCAACTTCATTATTTTATTGATTCAGATTATCGAAACTGCCCCATCACTTGCCCCCAAAGCGAGCGTTAGATAACGGGGTGTAAGCATGACAAACACGAAACAAAACATTATGCATTACATATATTAGGTACAGCCTACTTTTTTTTTTAATACTACGATGGTGACAAACAAGCATACGGCCCGCCTGATGGTAAGCGGTAACCGTAGCCTATGAACGCCTGAAACTTCAGGGGTGTTACATGCGCGTTGCCGACCCTTTAAAAACTTTAACACTCCTTTTTTGAAGAACCCCATACTGTAGTCCTTTGGGAAAACAGCGGCAGGGAGCTCATTCCACAGCCGGAGCGTCCGCGGGAGGAAGTTCCTCTTAAACCTACTATTGGAATGTCTTCGTGTCACGTTAATATTTATTTATAAATACGTATGTTTCCAGCCGTCCCGCAGCGCAGCGCCCGAGGCCGACTTCGACCCGTTCGGCCTCGACCGGTTCCTCAGCGAGGCCAAGCGCGCCGACAAGGGAGGCCGCAAGCGCGACCACGACCGGCCCGACCACCCCCAGCACCAGAAACGGCGTCGCGACTGAACAAGTAATCCAAACTAATATCGGAGCGTTCCACGGGGTTGTCCCGAACAAACGCTTTTTTTAAGTTAAAGAATTATTTTCTACGTTTTAAGTCAATAATTAGTTCGTGTTCGTACGGGACACGCGGTAGACAATTCCGTGGAATGCTCCTATTATAAATGGGAAAGTGTGTGTGTCTGTTTGTTTGTCCGTCTTTCACGGCAAAACGGAGCGACGAATTGACGTGATTTTTTAAGTGGAGATGGTTGAAGGGGTGAAGTGTGACATAGGATACTTTTTGTCTCTTTCTAACGCGGGTTAAGCCGCGGGCAAAAGCTAGTACTATACAATATTAAAAAAAAATTGAAACCGTACGCAAGCGCGACCATTGCCGTCCTACCATCCCTTCCAACTCTATAGACGGCGTTGTGATTAATCAAGCAATTCTGTAATAGTCGTCGAAATAGTTAAAAGGATTTTTTCGCACCATAACAGACCGTACATACATTTGCGCAAAAATTAAATTTATGTTTCGCAAAATGAAGGAGTTTTTCATGCCATCTCCCATTCGTTGGTTTTTATTTTTGGCAAGTGCTAGAACACAAATGATAAGATATTATTAACTCCGTAAAAATAAATTATTGATTTATTATTTAAATCTTCTCAATCAATTCTCATTGGAAGAGTAAAGTCGGCAATTGATGCCAACATTTGACACTTATGTTATGATTGTCATTTTTAACATTCACATTTACTTTGTTTCAGATTCTGCAAACTGCACTCTACTACGGTGTTCATAACTTTTATAAGATATATTTTGTACTATATGTACAAATTCGATTTTAGGGATGATGATTATGTAAAAAATATGTAGTTAAAGTCACCGTCATTCGACTTTCAGGACTGTGTAAACAAACCGCCATATTGAAATTGTCTTTGAATGATGAATTTACTAGTGATGGAGAAGTGCTATTTTAAGTCAAAATAAATCGATTACTAAAATACCGAACGTAAAACACATCTTATCTTCATATTTTTAATTGGTTTAATCTTCTGAAAAATCGGTGCTTGAAGTTTTACAAGAGTCACCAGTATTAATTATAAAAGGCGGCGTTACATCATCGGTATACCCTATCGATGATGCCGTTTAAGTTTTTCATTTTATGCTCTTCTCCTATTACATGATCCACGCATTTCTTCCACTGCATGTATCCGCATCTGAATTTAGGTATTTATTTAATTTTAAGTATATACCTTACGCTACGATCCTTTGCTGATTTACTTACCGTGTAGTGTACACAATGCCTATATCAGGTAAATATCACGGTAAATCAAAGTTACGCCGTTTGTTTACATAGTCCTGAAAGTCGAATGACATACGGTTTATGTATAATTATCTTGACTGTTACTTTTTACCGACCAAGATGACCATAGCTTTGTAAACAAGAAACATACTACACTACTCAAAATACACGGAAAATATGATTTATAAAAAAAATTAAGCTATTTAATTTAACCCTTTATAAGGCAGAGGCGATTTGGAAACCACTTAGTTAATAAACATTTATAGAGAAGAACATCCTCTTTTTTATTTAACTATTATGGTATTATATAGCAAATATATCAGGCTTTCTTTTCTTATTTATACTTTTTCGGTCATAATTTAATTTTAGTGAAATTAATTAATCTAAAGTTTGTGGTCAATGAATGCACTATGCCCGTTAAGGGAAGCAAGCATTTGTCACTGTTTCCATTATACTATTAAATACATAGACTGCTAAAATCATAACCCTTTCTTTTGGCTTTGCCGTAGTCGGGTAAAAATACACAAGTCGCTGTATCTAATAATTTCTATTATAGGCGAGTGGTGAGACTGTTATTGGTATGATAATAAGGTCTAATTTTGATAAATCCACTCTCCATCCACGCTCCATCGTGAATTGCAATATTTGCAATAACTGAACTACGTTGTTTGTAGTATCAGGAAAGTGTATCATTTGCCACCTAAGATTAATAAAATTATTACACCAGTCTGTAAAGAGCATCATTATGTTTGTTGTCAATGTCAATGAATAGGTGTATTGGAAACAGATCATCTGAAAACTCGAGTGCACTAACGGGCAGAGTGCATATAATGACCACATGTTTTTATTAATGATTTCGGTTTTTTTTGCCGTAGATGTGTTCCCCAGTGCATTACAAACTTGGTAGTGTATTTAACTTTCACGTAGCATATCTGTGTAACTGCGGCCTTATAAAGGGTTAAGATAGAGGCAACACAATAAGAAATAATTAAAAATAATAATAATTAACAATTTAAAATACACTTTATTGCATGCCTCAAAATACATGGATATTGTAATTTACAAAAAAAATAAGCTATTCAATTTAAGATAGAGGCAAAACAATAAGAAATAATTAAAAATAATAATAATTGATAATTTAAAATACTCTTTATTGCATGCCTCAAAATACATGGATATTGTAATTTACAAAAAAAAGGTATTGAATTTAAGATTGAGGCAAAACAATAAGCGGTCTTATCGCTAAAAAGCGATCTCTTCCAGACTACCTTAGACCTTTTCTGTATACTTGTTTAATTTATGTATGACAAGTAGTAGTTTTGGTCAAAGCCCGACCAAGAAACACTTTATAATTTTATATTATGTACGTAACTATCTCAGGTATGTCTGAGATTCATAAAAATATCTCCCGAGAGTCACGTTAGCGTTATCTATGAATTGTATTTTTTTAGGTAAGTAAAATTGCTAGGTTTAGTAAAATTTTACAAATAAATAATGTTAACAAATTGTTGTGTTATTTGTAAGCAGTCATCGTCAGCAGTCAGCATCATTACGTTCAACACTTTGTCAGCCGTCCAAAGAAACGTCTGCAACATTGCGCCAGGCCACTAATTAGTTTTTTTTTCTACTCCAGGACTTGACAACAGTGATATAATAATGGTTCTTAAAATGCCAAAGATGCCAATCGCTCACGCTTAATAACGTATCGTAGCTACCTCTCTCTATCACTCTTCCTTATTACTTAAGTGTGACAATGACAGTTGCGTTTCCTTAGCGACTGAGCGTGAGCGATTGACATCTTGGCTACGCACCCTGGGAGGTGAACCAATTTTTTATGACCTGTTGCATACGATAGTTTTTCTACGACAGCCAAAATAGGGGAAAAAAATTAAATCTCGAAACATGGCAGAATGTGGAAGATGTCGTATGCCCACTATAGCAATTAAAAAAAACCAGCCAAGTGCTAGTCGGACTCGCGCACCGAGGGTTCCAAAGTAGGAAATTCACGTCAGCCACATGTGTTTTAAGACCAGGGATCTCCACATACAATAAAACCTCTATATAGTGTCAACTATCAAATGACCACAGACGCAGACACATCTTTTGAGTTGGAGGTAAGCATCCGTGTAGATGCCGCCGGCTCTTCTATCATATTTTTTGTGTGGTTAAAAATAAAACACACGCTTATAAATACAATTTATTCAGCAAGTCACTAGGTCAATAGTTAATAAAAACGCAACACTTCAACAAATAAGTCTTTGTACAAGGCATTATCGGGTTGCGCGGGGAGCAAAATAGTTTCGTTTAGAAATGCTTAACTGGTTCTAACTTACAACGCTTATATATATAGTAAGAAGCGATCAATAATCAAATCGAATAACGCAAAAAGTAGCACATACCGAGTCGTTTTGTTAAAAATAATCAAAAGTTACATGGATAAGGTACTATAGCGTTCAGAATTGCATGGGCAATTTATGAATGAATTCATTCATAAATTGCCCATGCACTTTTGAACGCGTGTGTACATGAACCGTGAATTAAACAGTTTTCACGATGAGTTGCGCTATATGCATTATGGAGAAATGAATATAAATGGGATTAGTCTAATACCCTGAAAACGCCAATAACGCGATTTCGGTTCTGATAATATTACATGTTCAGTTTGCCAAATATATCGCAACACTATTCCCATGGCATCAAAAGGTGTGTACTGAAATCATTGGCCACTTTGGCGGTCACTAACTGTACAGATGCTTAATGTGTTGCTGTAGTATTTTTTCGGAATAGCTCTTATTGTCATGCTACTTCAATCGACCTCGATACTTTTAGTACTGACATTGAAATAGCATGACACTTTCGGGTGTTTCCGTGAAAATACCGAGGGCAAAAGGTCTGGGCCTTTACCACGAAAATCGAACGATTGCGGATTTGTATCTCCATCTCTGTCACACTTGCATATTGGAGTGACAAAGAGGTTCTCCCGTCAATGCCAATTTTCGAAGTTCGTGGTAGGCGTGCTGTATCCAGACGGTTGCTGATCGCGCCGCAACAAAGGCTTGTGTGTGTGATTGATAATTTATTTTGCTCCCCGATCACTACATGTTAATCGTTATGATGAGAGAAAGTCCCATTTTTTTTATTTGAATCCAGATCTATTTCCTTTCAAAAATTATATGGGCTTTTGTGTAAGTACTTTTATTCACATAGAGCAGTCGGTAACAGCTAAGGGCCGCACTTCGTTAATAATGACTTTAACATAAACTTATACAAAATAGTTAAGGAGGGTCGCGGGCCGCCTGTTGCCGAGCGCTGATATTGAGTAAATCGTCTTTTACTGAAAACTTTTGAAGAACTAGCTACCTTCTACTAAAAATGAATTGTTTCCCCATAAATAGGGTATAGGATTAATTTTAATATTAATGGCCACCCGTCAACCATTGGCCACGTTATACTAAAATGAAACCTGTCCACCTATGAACAAACTTCATTTTTGGCATAAGGTGGTTAGTTATTGGAGGGTGCCCAGAAATAGATGATTTGCCTTACTTGTTTTAAGATCCATAAAAGCGAGAGAACCTAAGCAGAAAGGATTATTCATAGTTAAACAATATTATAAATATTAGAACTCTCTCGCATCATTACAATATACCTTAAAATTAACGACAAATGCATGTTAGAAAATATATAGAATATATAAAACAGTCTGAGCAACATATAATCTGAGTATTTTACACATAGTAAAAAATGCAAAATATTTCATTTAGTTGGGTGAATTATCATTATGTTGTTTATTAAATACTTCGTAAGTACGCAGTAAGTTATACGAGTTGATTTAGCATCCGGAATGTTACACATTTTGGAAAAAATGACTTCTTTATTTCATGTCTGGAAAAGAAATTAACTGAAATAAATTGAGAAACTCAATCTAAATGCCATTTCGACTTTAGGCGTGAACATTAACAAATCCATGATTTAAAAACTCAATGAAAGCGCTCTAAGGTCACTTAGTTCCTTTTAAGGAAATTTCTATCTTATTTATAAATGTAATTATTAGTAAATAACTCGCCTAGGGCAGTACTACCAACGGAAAGGCCTTCGCATTCGGCTCGTGTTTTACTTTTAACACACTATTTGAGATTACTTTACAGCCCATTACGTTAAATTTATATTACATTTAACATTCCGCCCACGGAAATTTTAAATTACATTGCGTTTACCATGGATGTGCTATTCCACGAAAAAGGTCAACATAGACCATAGGTATAATACTTTATGCAAGACTAATTCTAAATAAAAGTTAAGTGTATTCTAAAATTTGGTGCAAAAGTAAATAAAATTAATGAAATTGTGAAAATTCTACGATAAAGAGAGACAGACAATGTGTTTATGGACCCATTATAGCCAGCGAAAGTACTATGAAAAGTTAACTATTCTCATATAAAAACAATCTGTGTCACACTGTCACGGTGAAGCCATTATACTACAAATTGGCATTGTATGCCAATAAGATATTTAAAACAATATATGTGTGCCCTACAGACTACAAGTCGGGGTGTGAAGACAGATTTTCGTAAAAAAACTACTTAAATAGGGTTGACTATAAAAGTAAGTCATAGGCGTATATTTTAATACGAAAGTGACTAAATACTTAAAATGAGATTAAGGTAACCCATTTTACTGTCGCCAATAGGGTTACCCAAATCGTTGTGTTAATCTGTCTTTATCCAAAAACCCATTGTCAAGTGATTACAACACAACATGAAATAGTGTAGCACATTGCACTCAATACCTTATCCGAACTACTACAGTTTAGTGCCTTACAAATGATAATATTAAAAAGCTTTTTGTTAAAATTTAAATAATTTTATAAACACATATTGGGAATAGTCCCTAAAATAAAGTAATTGGCTAACTGGAATATTTTTAAACCCTTTATTGAAATACTTAAGGCATTTGTAAGGCATTCCACTTTCGATGGCAAAATACTAATACGCTAAAATAAACACGAAATGCACTTAAAATTGAGCTGACGTTCGTAAACGAAAGGCCATTTTAAACTGCAAATTTACACCAACTGCATATGAACTTGTCAAATTTATGTAGAGATTGATACAAATGCAACTCGTTTCCTCCCGTACAGATGTAGTGCATAATGTTTTGCTAGTCTTTCACGAAACATGTCATGCTATTTCAATCAGTGACAGAAAAAGTACCGAGGTAGATTGAAGTAGAATGACAAATACGAGCGTTCCCGAGAAAATATGACAATAATCATGCACTACATTTGTATGTTTATGTATAATATTATGTATAGTTTAATGCAGTCAATACTAAATGTTGCAGTTTAAATGCATTCTTATATAACCTAAGAGTTGGTTGCAATAAAGTCCTAGATGTGATTGTATGACGGTATAGTATGGGCTTGTTTTGAGTAAAATACACTTTGTCGATTGTTGAAAAGGTATATTAAAATGAATCTCTACGACATTAGCGCCTTATCGCCTAGCGACGCAGTGGTACCTTTTACTAAACACAATCACATATATTCCTTCTTGTATTACGAGATTTGAACGTAAGGCGTTTAACTCGTCAAGATCCATAACTTTTTTTGACAATGTATTAGAAGATACATATTAAATTGCAACGGTTAACACTCACGTATTTTTATCACAATAGGCGTGATATGTTTCGTCTACGTCGGGCAGACATCGTAGGACAGACAGAGTGGTGTTATCACCTTCGCGGCTAGGGCATCATAGGGAAGGTGATAACACCACTCTGTCTGTTCGACGATGTCTGCCCGACGCAAACGAAGCATATCACGCCTATTTTGATAAAAATACGTGAGTGATAACCGTTGCAATTTAATATCAGTATGTCTCACGAAAGTTTAAATTATATAGAAGATACATATTAATTTATCTTCTTTTAGCATATTTTTGCGAATCATTGTTACAATCTAACTAATGATTACATGTCCACACCACGGTTTTTTTAATAAAATTGACCGGCACATATTTCAGCGGTGTGAAAGCCGTGGTAAGACCTCTTCAATAGTTAGAATGTAATTATTTTTAGTCTGTCTGAATAAGTGACGAGTTAGTATGACACCGGATGTAGTCCTCCCGGTTGGGAGCGTGGTGCGGTGTGTGTGTGTGTGTGTGTGTGCGTGTTCAGTCGGCCTTGCGCGGGCGGCGCTTGCGCACCTCGGGCGCGCGCGCGTCGCCGCCGGCCGCCGCGCCGGACTCCTCCGATGAACTCTACAGAAGAATGGTACATTACTGCAGAGGCCGTGAAGTAAGAGATTGCAGGACGAGTTTGTGGTAGACCGGATTAAACAAGTCCTGCAATCTCTCTTCCGGCCGAGGCTTGTATAGTGCTTTTCTCAAACATTGTATGGAAGTATAAAATTTAAAACAACTACTAAGTAAATAGGTTAGTAACGAAAAAAATGATTAATTTGCCACCTTATTATTAATGAGCTATTCGAGCACCATGTTTAACCGCACATAAATATACATAGAATTTGTTTTTTTTAATGTCGCAAGTATTTAATGGTCGTTGGCTGTATGTAATTTTTCCTTTGTCAGTTTAGTGTTAGTACGCAAATTAAAAAAGTTAGAGCAGCGGACAATAATGTTTCGTGCACACTTACGCCATAAATTACTTCACGGCCGCCGGCCAAGAAGTAAATGGGGGGACCCTCCCCGGGGAGGCGCCATAAACAAGAAACTTCATGTCTTCATTTCGTGACATAAATGCATACATTCCCGATCATATTTGAGAAAAAAATATTTGAAGCAGTTAATCAACTATTTCTTGTCACTAGTTGCCAAGGCTACGGGCTTGGGTAAAATCACAGTTTTATGGCAATAAAATTGACAATACATGATTCTTTGGTAGTTACGAATATATTCCCTATCAATAATGGGCCATCTGTGTTGTATTTGTCACCTGACTGACGAGAAAGAATAACATCAAGAAATAGTTGATTATCCCTAAAAATTTGGTTTATAATAAAATTATTGAACGTAAATACATTTCAAAAACGTCAGCAACTGATAGCAAATTTAGACGACAGATATTGTGTCGGAGGCCAAGACTCATTTTGGGTCGCTGAGCCAGCGTAGTTAGTTAGTTTTATGGTGGAGAAATTCGGGGCCACCGGGAGTGTCTCGGTAGCTCAGTTAGTAGAGCAGTATGTGTCTCAGAGTCGCTAAATTCGAGTTTCGCCCGAGGTCATAACTTTTACCACTTTTCCTTTCTAAATAAATAAATATTGTAGGTGAATTAACACCAAAACTTTTGTGACACTATTTTGAGCGGAGTCACCGGATATCGATTCATGGTTTGAAATTGCAACAGAATAAAAGTCTCACCCCTTATCACTAAGCGAACAACTCTTAATAATTAACTCTTAAAAACTCTATTAATAATATGTGTAAATCATAAATATAGTATAAAAGAACTGTATACCCAATCAGCCGAAAACTTCTTATTTGTAACGGGACTTTTCTTTAAGTGCCAACAGCGCAACAGCCCATAAAGTTTTAACAGTGTCGTTCGTTCTGTGTATGAATTCGGCACTTAATGCGTACGTCATGTATGTTAGTAATGTAAATAATGAAATATACTCACGTCGCTGGGCGAGTTTTTCTCGGCATCACTGTCGGCACCGGAGGGCGCGTCGTCCACTATATCTTCGTTTATCAACTCCTCCTGCAAGTATAAGGCACCAGTTTGTCGATAAGATGCTCATGCCATATATATTCATATAGAAATGAAACTTAACTAGCGACATTTTTACTAGAAACAAGTCCATAGTATAATAGGGATGACAACTGAAAAACTATCATTCTAATTAGTCCGTCAGTTAGATTGTCTAAAATGATTACACACGTATATTTTCCTTTTTCAATTTAACTAAAATTGACGAAGATCACAGTTCCAGGGTGGGGGCTTGTGACGTCACTACTAGGTAAGAATTGTACCTAATAGTGACGTTACGCGAAATTTGCACGCATTTTTGTCATTTTTGATTTGACGAACAAAAGAAAAAATACGTGTACAATATTTTTTAATAATCTAAAAGACGGACTAAATAGTTTTTTCTAGTCGTCTAGCCTGTTCTCTTGTTTTTAAAGATTACCCTTAAATAAACGAGTCTATTGCTTTTTTGCGTATTTACAAACATAGGATTGTATTATTGAAAGAAAGATGGAAAAAAATCCTGCGTCGAAACTTGTACAACAGTCAGATCGCTCTCCCAATTGAGCTATCGATGCTTACTCGAAGCGGGCGAATGTTTCCACTATTACTTTCATTTGTTTACGCCTTAGGGATACGCGGGAAAATTTTCCATTACGTCTCTGCTTAATACAATAATTTAGATACATATATTTTTTTTAAAGGGCCTAAGTACTTAATTACTTCCACGATCCTTATTATTATTATTTTTACTTGTGTAAATAATTAATTGAAATGTGACGATGTACAAATAATACAAATAAATGATCTAGTTAGTTAGTTTTTCTGGGCTTTTTCCGCAACTCGACATCCAATGTGCCTTTTTTGCGCGGTAACGAGGTAGCCCTACTCCAACCATCCCAGCTCTTTTATGAAAGTCAACATTTGTTTTAGGTTGATAAATGATCTATCTATCTATTTAAAGAACTTCCTTATAAGATATAGGGCAAGGTAACCTGTTCGTCGTCGGACTTGTTAATGGCGTCCCCTTTAGCGCCGGCCTGCGCCGCCGGCACGAAGTCCTTCCCGGGCCGGCGCACCGGGTACAGCACGTCGATGAGGCACACCAGCACCTGCAATCATATGTATTCAGTTTTTAATTATTGTAACGAGCGAAATTCCGCTGGAACAATGCAGCGTTACCGCCTTATTCATAAAAAAGTTAACAGAGACTTTAGTTAAATTATGTCCCGTTCTGACAAACTCGATTGTGAAAGTGAATGATAAGGACAAACAATAATTTAGCTAAACTGTTGTTGAAGTGTGTTTATGAATAACGCCATAGTGTTTATGTTTCAACGATAACTCGAGTTATCGTTGAGCGGATCGTCATGAATATGACATTTCTAAATTTCCAATATCCTTAAATCGATAGATAACCATTTCGAGATAAACGCCTGTAGATCAAAAAATGTTTTTAATTTTTCTATCCAGTATTTAAGGTAAAATTTAAAATCCTTAAAAAAGTTAACCTCACCATGCAAGATGACTCAATACTGAAACACGGTCGTGACTCGTGACGTCACAATTATCATAATAAAAATTGATTTTTTACGCAAATCTGTGAAAATTTCAATGGTCTGACAAGCGAGCGAGCGAAGTAACAGTAGGACAAAATAACTATATCCTTTTTTCAGGGTGGTAATACTAGCGTAAGAAAAAGACAGTATGATGCTCTCTATCCTACTGTTACTGCGCTCGCTGGGTTGTCAGACTATATAACAGACAGACGGACAAACTGACGGAGAGCAAAGTCTGAGTAATAGGGTCCTGTTTTCACCCTTTGCGTACTGAACCTTTAAAAATAGGAGTATCAACGTTTAATTAGTGCATTATTTCGAGCCATACAATAAAAAGTAGCACTTAAAAATATAAAATGTCAATTTGGCAGGGTGCTGAAATGAGAGAAAAAGATTTTTTAAGTTCAAATATGAGCCAAATCGGTCGAGGGCTTGCCGAGATATAATTCACAGTGCACATGGTGCTACTTTACCGCCCTAGGGCGTTAATGAGCACTTTACGCGCCTGCGACAAATATTCATAGCCATAGGCCATATGTACTGCAAAACGTCGTACGATAGTGCGAAGAGGTCATTCGCAACTCGTGTCGAGTGAAAACACGACCGTAGGTGTTTTATTGTATCGCCACTCATTGCGAGTTTCCTCTTTTTCACCCTTGTGAACATAGGTACCACACCCAGCCAGGGACATGTATCGTAATGTACTAAAACATACCAGTCCTAGCAGGGCGCCGATGAAGATGGTGGCGACGGCGAAGATTAGGTAGGAGCCCCACGTCGGCAGCCCGTAAGTCTCCATCAGCATGTTGTGCACGCTCTGGAAACAAACATTACTTTGTTTTATCTTTGTAGTGGGATGGTAGCCTGGGGAAAATCAAGGACCCGTCCGCGACATCACACGATTTTTACTACTTTGGAATACTCCTACTGAATTCACGCTCCAGAGAGATCGGTAAGACCGAATCCAACCACATCTGAGGTGTGTAAGAAATCGAGTTTTATTGCTGGTTCGCTACCCCTAAGTCGGATTGATGTTATCCGGTACGCGACGGTACCGGGTCGACAACGGACTGAACAAAGTAAACATTACGTTGTAAGCAAGCAGTAAAAATACTGAGAATATCACGATGCTATAACATCAATATGCTGTCATACTTGTGTATTCACTTGGAACGTTGTAACATATCGAGCTTAATCTGTATTACCCGAATTTTGCTAACATTCTAACAAATTTTAAATAGAAAACTCTCGTGAGTATCTGTCTACAATTAAATTGTCAACTAAGTTGACAAATGTCGACTTAGTTGACATTTTACTTGTATGGTATCAACTACATCTTTGCGTCACAAGGATGAAGCCCTATGGCAACGAATGCTGTCAAGGACTCGAAACGTCGGGAGTATTGTTAATGTATAATCCGTTCTACGTTCTTTCTTAGAATGTTTCATTGCATATTTAGCTTGGCCTAGCTGGTATATTAAAGGATTTCAAGGTACTAACCCGAAGTGCCTGAGACAGCTTAAAGAACTGCGCAACCAGTCCCATCTGCAGCGAATCCGGGCCCTTCCAAGATGGCACCGGCTCTGTTTGCTTCCACCGTTTTTGCTGCACGAAGCTCAGCATCGAGTCCACGTCACGCGGACCCTTGTATTGGCGGAATTCACCATCAATCACACTGGAAACAGAAGACACTGGTTTTAAAATAAATATAAATAAATAAATATTACAGGACATTCTTACACAAATTGACTAAGTCCCGCAAAATAAGGCCAAAAACGATCACATGATTTTTGAATGAGCCCTAGTGTGGTGAACGTTCTATAGTGAATTCGTGACGTCCACACTTTTGTAGCGATCGCCGGCGACGTTTTGTATGACGTTGAACTTACTGGAATATAGTAGGCAGCGCGGTGACCACGAAGCGGCCGCTGAGCCCCGGAGACTTGGTGACGTCGACGGAGGCGGCGCGCATGGCGAGCGCCTGCTTGCCGGCGCGCGCCGACAGCTCGCGCCACGTGGGCGCCAGCGCGGAGCACGCGGGGCACCATGGTGCGTAGCTGTGGATATTACAAGCACATCGTATGGATGTATTCTATACAGTGGGTTACCTCCGCCGATTTCTGGGTCATCGATGGGCGGCGCGCGGGGAAGGAGGCGGGGAGGAAATGCCGCCGAACTTCTATGAAAATTCGGCGGTCTATTTTAAGGGGTGTAACATGGAAATTAGTTTGATAATCAGACTGTAATATCTTTCGCATAGTTTTTGACTACCCTGAGCCTCAGCACGAGCACCGAGCCGAGCCGCTGGCCGTGTATTCAGTTACCTCACTGTATGGAATACATCCCTACGCTGTGGTACAAGTGTTAGATAATTCGCTGCGATTGGGCCCAACTAACCGTTGGTACGCGGTGACAACGCTACTATTGTTCTAGAAGCTCTATTTCGTAATTCGATCTCCTAGGGAAACTCCAGGCATACCTCGCACCATCAGAAAGATCTCCATTTCAAGAGATGCTACATTAACACTTTCACAGTTCATACCTCTATTATTCCTAAGAAACATAATTAACTCTAAACTAAAAATTACATTACAAAATTTGGTTTTTACAATTCCAAACAAAATTTCTGATGCATAGGTACAAATAGTAACGCTGGATCTAAATATGAAAGAAGATAATCTCACCAATGACTATAAACTATTACCATCTGCTGTTAAGAAAATTGCTTGACTTCAGACCAGGGACCCGCTTATCAAAAGCTTGTGACTTGTAAAAGAATAGCTTTTGATAAGCCGGGCCGGGCCCAGATTCATTAATATATTGGTATTCTGCTGTAATAACTATAGGACAAACTCTAAAGTCACCTCAAAAGTTACTATTACCTAAATTCATTTAAGTCAGGGGAGGTATAGCATGTAATAAAATTCAATTGTCAATTCTAACTCTTGCATATTCTAGAGAAAGATGAAATCACAGTAATTTTATTGAAAATCTGTATAACTTTCTAACCAACAAACAAGATTCTTTATTAGCATTAGTGGTCATATCATTAGACGATAAGCGAAACTGATTAACTCTTACCACAATTTCAGAGCAACAGTGCATCATAAACACAGACACAGTCCTTACCATGTCAGAGAGTATTGGGATCCTGGGTGTTGACATTTCCAGTGGCGTCCAATTCCGTAGCTACCTGGAAGGGAAGGCCAAGCTGGCATCCAAAAAGCTCGGTGTGCTCAATAGAGCTAAGCAATACTTCTCTCCGGGGCAAAGACTGTTATTATACAAGTCTCAAGTCAGGCCCCATATGGAGTATTGCTGCCATCTTTGGGCGGGAGCACCTGGATACCAGCTGGGCCCCTTTGACTCGATCCAAAGACGTGCTGTCCGAATTGTCAACGATCCCGAACTCACGAGCGATATCGAACCCTTAAGTCTAAGGAGAGACTTCGCCTCCTTATGTGTATTCTATCGCTTGTACAATGGATTGTGCTCTGAGGAATTGTTTGATATGATGCCAACGGCTGCATTCTACCACCGCACCGCTCGCCGTCGGCAGGGTGTTCACCCGCATACCCTGGAGCCTAAATGGTCTCGTACCGTGCGGTTTAAGAGGAACTTCCTCCCGCGGACGCTCCGGCTGTGGAATGAGCTCCCTGCCACTGTTTTCCCAAAGGACTACAATATGGGGTTCTTCAAAAAAGGAGTGTTAAAGTTTTTAAAGGGTCGGCAACGCGCATGTAACACCCCTGGAGTTGCAGGCGTCCATAGGCTACGGTGACCGCTTACCATCAGGCGGGCCGTATGCTTGTTTGTCACCGTCGTAGTATAAAAAAAAAATCATAGGTAATCCATCAAGGCTGAATTTTGCTTACTTTTGCAATGAGTGAGTTCTGGTGTCACCCATGTTGTTGATAAATGGCATGTTTCAAGTGTTTGAGTTTGGTAAATAGTGAAGAAATTTGATTTATGTACCATTTTTGTATCCATATTGTACTTACTAGGAGTCTGATGTTATTGCTACTGTGCAATGTTGGTTGTGGATAAGGTTAGTTTCCAAATTAATCTTTATGGTATTAGCAAATCATCAACAACCTTCAAAATGGAAGCTTTCTAAATTGAAAGAGATGTAATATACACAGATAAAGTGACTGCAGGCTGTTCGATAAATCAAGATAGCCAAGAAAAACTGCCTAGTAACAAAAATAAAATCTGCATAATAAGCTCTAACAAACGCAATAGCATACTATCAATTGGTAACCACTACTTAGAAAGTGAATATCAGATATGTCACTATCTCACTCCTAATGCTAATGTTAAAGAACTTTTGAGAAATGTAGGAAACAAGCTGGTCGACTACACTGTGAATGACTTTTGTTTGATATTCATAGGGGAGGAAGATTTTGTTCGATCGCAGGACTATGATAGTTTAGTGAGACATATTAACGGTACTCTTCAGGAATGTACGCATACAAATATTGTACTATGCTCTCCTATTTTTAAGTGTAGCCATAATGCTACCATTTTTAACCGAAATGTAGAAAATTTCAATAACTTGCTGTACACAGATGTAGTTAAAGATGAGTATGCATACTTTCTTGACTGCAATAAAAATTTAACTTATGATTTGTGTATGTTCAGGAAGAAATGTGGTACCATAAATAATTGTGGAATCAGAACTATTTTTGAAAATGTTTCTAGTCTCTTGAAGTACATAGCCGAAGGAACTAACTGCTCCTTTCGTGACTAACAAAAGTGAGACGAACAATAATAGCCTAAGAAACAATGTGCGGAGTTTTTCTCATCATGAATTAGATATCAAGTTGTATCCATTACAGTTTTCGCTGATACCATTGAATGTGTTTCATCAAAACGTGTGTGGAGTTAATTCTAAAAAAGACGAATTAGAACTGTACTTGGATAGCTTAGTTGAGAAACCGCACTATGTTTGTCTAAGCGAGCATTTTTTAAATAGTAAATCAGCTGAAGTGTTATTTTTAGACAATTATATATTGACAACCTTTTTTGCTAGGACTAATAAAATAAGGGGAGGGACACTTATTCTTGTTGATAAGAAAAGACGTACAGAGGTTCTGACAGAATGTGAAAGGCTGTCTAGGACGGATTACTTCGAATTATGTGGTGTGAAAGATTTGGATACTAATATTTGCATATGTTGTTGCTATCAGAATGGTAATAAATTTGATATGTTTATTCAAAGACTTGAGCGCTTATTGCAATATTTATTTGACAAAAAAGCTGTAATTTGTGGAGATTTTAATGTTGACTTATTGAGTACTGATAATAAAAAGAGAGAGTTTCTTCATCTCTTAAAATCTTATAACTTTAGGCATCTTATTGACAATGAACCTACTTTTAAGCGGAACTCTTCTCAGTCGTGCATAGATAACTTTTTAACTAATATTCCAGAAGATAATACGAAACGACCCACAGTGGACCATAATGGACTAGCTGATGGCCATGCAGGCATTCAAGCTGAATTTATGGTGGAAAATGTTGAGCATGGGAAATATAGGGAAAATGCAGTTTTTGTAACACGTAGGGTTTTTAGTGAAAAACATCTAGAAGTTTTTAGAAACTATGTTTCGGCTACTGATTGGAGTTCCATGGGTATAAATGGCTTTTTGAATCAGTTTACAAAAATATTTAACGAAAGTTTTAAAAAAGTAAAAAAGAAGCTCAATTTAGAAAGAACAAATAAGGTCAAATGGATTACAAAAGGGATTAAAGTATCAAGCAAAATGAAGCGTTTCTTGAGCTCAATAGATAAATCACACAATGATTCGAGTCTCCTTATATTTCGAACAGCATATATAAAAATTTTCAACAAAATTTTAAGACAAGCAAAAATGCTAGCAGTTCAAAAAGAGATAAGTCTGGCCAAAAATTCGTCTAAGTGTATTTGGAAATTAGTCAATAAACATACAAATAGAAAAAAACTTGTCAAGAAAGAAAATATAATGCTTAAAATGGACCAGACACCAGTTCACAGTGTTTCTGAAGTAGCAAACATATTTTCAAAGAAATTTAATTCAGAGAACTTTCAAGTAGGAGGTGACTTACAGGCAGCGTTAAATCTCCTCCAGTCAAATATTAGTAAAATCGATTGTAATATGGAACCACTAATTACCACACCTTATGAAATAAAAAAAATCGTAGACAATATGGAGAAGAAACACTCATGTGGTTATGATGATATTCCAGTGACTGTAATTAAAGCATGTATTTCTGAGCTGGCTGAACCAGTGTCTCATTTTTGCAATCAGTGTTTTAGTAAGGGGATCTTCCCTGACCAACTGAAAATAGCAAAAATTTTACCACTACACAAAAAAGGGCCAAAAACGGATGCAAATAACTACAGGCCAATTTCAATGTTGCCAGTGTTATCAAAAATTTTAGAGAAAGTAATAAAAGGCAAACTTTGTAAACATCTCATGAGTAATAACATTTTGAACAAAAGGCAATTCGCATATCAAATTGGCGTCGGGACATCTGAAGCTTTGGACACTCTGATTGATGACGTGACAAATAAATTATTTCACAAACTAAAAGTAGCAGGTGTCTTCCTTGATTTGAAATCCGCTTTTGACACCATAGATCACGACATATTAATTCAAAAGCTAGAATATTACGGAATCAGGGCGAAAGTCTTAAACCTGTTTAAATCCTATTTGTCGAATAGAAAACAGTTTGTAGAACTCAAAGAAATAGATGACAACTCAGCAGAGGTAGTGCATAGATCTAGTTTCACTAAAATAACCAGAGGAGTCCCACAAGGTTCAATCCTTGGCCCTATCTTCTTTATCATTTACGTAAATGACTTGATATTGCATTTGCAAAATGTAGTCCCTGACGCTAAATTAGTTTTATTTGCTGATGATACTAGCGTGGTGATTTCTGGGAAAACTATTGACGACTTAAACGAGAGTGCAGCCCACGTTGTTAGGGCATGCTGTCAATGGTTTACGGTGAACAGTTTAGTTTTAAACGGAAGTAAAACATATGCAATGCTATTTAAAACGACAACTAGAAATGATGACAAACTTGACATTCGATTTATGGATCAAATAATAAACTCGGTTGACAGTGTAAAGATACTAGGGGTGCACATTGATAACTTATTAAATTGGAAAGAGGAATTGAGGTCAGTCGAGGATTCAATCGCCTCAGGTTGTTATGCTTTGCGCAGTCTTAGGAACGAACTGAATATGGAACAATTAAAATTGGTTTATTTTGCTCTTGTAGAGTCTAGACTCCGGTACAGCATAAGGCTCTGGGGTAATAGCTATAGGTATAATGTGGACCGTGCCTTTATTGCACAAAAACAAGCAATTCGCACTATGGTGCGAATCCCGCATTGGGATTCTTGTGAAGACCATTTTAAAAAATTAAAAATATTAACAGTTCCGTCCCTTTATATTTTGGTTATTTTAACGAGTGTAATTAAACATCGAGATGCCTATGAGTCACAGGAAGAAATGGAATTGAGACTGGCGTCTAGAACAAAAAACCTACCTCCCACTGCAGCCTCGCGACTAACTGTGGTATCGCACACTGCCAGAGTTCAAGCAGTGAGGTTGTTTAATAGGATGCCTATGGAGTTTAAAACTATGACATGTTATAAAAAATTTAAATGTAAACTAAAAGCATATTTATTAGGCAAAAATTGTTACAATATTGATGAATTTTAATTAAGTAATTGTATTTGTTATTTTAAGGATTAGTTTTTGACATTAGAATTTTTATGAGTTTTTATTGTGTTAGGTATGTATTGTAGATAATTATCATCACTTTATTGTAAATAGGCATGTATTTATTCTATAATGTAACATTCAGACACAATGTATTATTGTTTATGAATAAATAAATGAAATGAAATGACCAAGGCCCCGTGCTAGGGCTCAGATTGAACCAACAACCTCCTGCTTTCAAGGCAAAAAGCCGAAAACCAACTTTGAACAAGAAATGTCACAATTAACTAAGTTTACCTTGTAGATGTTTATAAACTTTAATCTCACTGCTTATTTCATGCCCCGTGACTGCTGTATAATGCAGTAATGAATTAGTCATGGCTGTTAGGAATTAACATGCAGTGATGTAATCAGATAGTTATTCAGTAGGTGTGAATATGTAAATTGCTATTTAAGATAAGTTAACAGATTTGCTCAATTTAGATAACTAAAAATGGTGTAACATTGCAATTTTGACATGGTATTCCAGATTATACCATACAACTATCAAAATTTGGCTATATTCCTGTATATAAATGATTGTAAAGTGTACTCCAGAGAGGGAAAATCACAATTTTATAGAATTTCATCAATATTTGTAGCATTTTTATGTTACGGAAAATTTTAGTAGTTGATAATAAGGACATGAATTTGTTTAATCACAAAATATATTAGGTAGAGTTTTATTGGTTTGATACTTTTTGAATAGGTAATATGTATATAAAAATCACTACATTTACATTAATAGAAATATAAGTATAAAGTGCCACTTAGCATGTAAAACTAGATAGATACAACTAATTTATAAGGATATTTTTTCTTCTTTGTTTCTTGCATATAAATCTGCATATTACTTGCTAAGGGTATTTGTGTCTGATCTTTTACAAACAAATTATTGTTGGCAATGTAAGCCTACATTGAATTAAATGTAAAAATCACAAATTACTTTTAAAGTTAAAATGTATACTTAATCAGAGCATTTTCTCCAGTTAATTGCAATTTCTGAACCTAGCATGTTAAATATGGTCACTTCGTGTGCGAATGTCAACAACCTGCAAACTATTTGTACAAATAAATTAATGATCTAACTAAAAAGTTGTATGTTACATAAAACTCATTAGAACACTCAAAATAAGTTTCGATACGTTTCTAGGCATATGAGTATGTAACAATACTAACAATAGAAAACTAGCTTCCCGGATTTTAGTGAAAAAATGCAGCAACAATAGGTCTGCGTCATGGTTTTCAAAACGGTGCTTTGTAGACCTTAACGGCCTTGTATAAGTTTGATGAACTCTAGTAAACGTTCAGTCGACAAGTACTGCACGCCCACACGTATTTAAAACAAGAATAGCACGTCAACTGCGAGACAAATACACTAGCTATAAATAAATACTAGAAACTGCACTATACACTTATTGTTGACTATTTTATAGCTCAAAGAATATGACACGTTTTTATATCTGCCGACACCGGTTGAAAAAACACATTTTTATACTCACAATTCTACCATCCATTCTCCTTCAAGTATGTCCCTCCAATTACTTTCATCTAGTTCGCGATTTGCACTAGCCAAATTAAGTAAACAACATGAAAATATTGAGAAATAAATGAAAAAGTGAAAAAAGTCCGTAATTCTGTGTACCCGCGCCATGTCTGATTTTTATTTGAGTGTTGCAATACGAAGAACACAATGTACGACCAAATTTTGTTACCACAAATGGTAGGTTTTGTAGTTAAAAATTGATTGATGTTTAAAAAAAGAAACACTGGTTATAGCATTTTTAGCAGGACGTTCTGTTTTCTTAATTTTTTGTTGGTGTTAGTAAAGTAAGAACGAGAATATGACCCTCTAAACGTCATTTGATAATGACTACTAAGTTACAACGTTTTTGCTTTGGCAACATTAAGGTAAAGTATTATGTGTGTATCTGTTTATCTGTTTCGTATCGTATTTATTTGTTATAAAAAAAAACTGTAGCATAATTTAGAGTCAATTTATTAGTAAAATAATTATAAATATAATTTGTAATCTACTCCTAATTTTATTTTTATTTCACATTAAAGGAAGTAAAGGAATAGATGCAAAATAGATGCTAAGTTGTAAAGTTTGAGCAGTCTGCCATCTATTGATGACTAGTGGTAGCGTATTGTCGTATATTTGTTAGTTGCCGTTGCAACAAGATGTCGCTACGAGCTACCAAATTATTGTTACTGAATGGTTAAAAAATTATGGGAGGTTGAAGGTGTGCCAATTTTAGTATGAAAGAAGAGAAAAATAATCATCATTCGGATAGCGACCACGCGAATTCGATAGTGTCACCCTATCTCGCTGTCACCCTATAGAGTACGGCATACGTACCGTTTCCCCTCTGCCGAAGTACAAGCCCAAATGGGCATACGCGGGTCCGCGGTTGTGAGTAGTCCATCAAAAAAAAAATTGAAGTTGTACACTTCAGATTTGTTAGTGTAATTGTATCATTTTCTGTCGTGATAGTGTCGTCATTACAGATTGTTAGGGTTTTTTTGTATGTGCGTCTGGTTCGGGATACAGTGGTTACACATACACGTTTCTCCCCGAATAATTTGTACGGTAAGATGTCGCTTTGCCTCCCTTCCAACGCGTTAAAGCCCGTGTTGCTCGAAGCGAACTCATGATAATTGATAAGCACGGTGTCTATTATTTTCTATTTTCCAACCATAGACACTCGTATTTCATAGTAGCATTGTATTTGGCGTAGCGTCACAAGGTATCGGTGTCGCCTTTGCGGGGCTTCGCGGGCTTCGTCTGCCATCGATCGGGGTTGGAACTCGGCAGTAAGGGCTCATACTTTAGTATTAAGTAAAATGTCAATGGTAAATAACTCTATGCAGGAACCTGTATAGAATAACTCGCACTAGGACGGGACGGGACGAGGCGTGACGGGACGATCAGTCAATTTCCATTGAAAGAATCACGTGAAGTTTTCTAAAGAAACTGACAGATCGTCCCATCCCGTCCCGTCCCGTCCCGTCCTAGTGTGAATCATCCTATAATCTGTTATTATACAACTGTAAGAGTAGGTATTTCACGAGAAACGATTCCTAACAAAACGCCTACCTTCTAACTAATACTTTTGAAAATGCCGAGAGGTCGAAAATTGGTCTGGTAATATTTGATGACATTACCAACAAATTGGCAGTATATTTTCGAATTATACAGATTTTGTTGAAGTACTTAACTATCATACTTAGAGCAAAAGCATTTCAAAAAGGACATTCTCGTGGACACCACTAGCTATTTTAATTAGGGGAAGGTGGCCTAAAGCGGGCACCATGTCCAAAGCGGGCACGGGCCTTAACATTGCTGTTTCAAATAATAGCGAGGTTGTAAGTTGTAACACGTGATAACTGATACTGTGCAAATACGTCATAGTGAGTCGTGTGAAAGGTGAGATTTCTTTTCATATGTATCTCATTTTGGTTTTCAGTATCACCTTAACAAATTTAAAATAATTTACTTTCAATTAGTCATAATATCGTGACGTTTCTACCACGATAGTTCAAAAGATGGTGTCTTTACGATGTACGCCATTCATTGCGGCTTATATTTGATTCATCACTTAAGGCATTTTATTTGTAGGCCGCAATGGACAGCAATCAAATAATACTTTCGTAAATCGTTTAGTTGTATTGTCTATCTATGTATGTTAAGCGATTAGTCGTACACATTCCATACCATGATTTTGGCAATACTTGATATATGGAAGCTGTGAAATAAGCCGGTTGTAAATTACATACCGTAAATTTTAATAAGATGTGTAGATGCGACAAGTACTACTTTTATTGTGCAATAAAGATTAAATAAATATAAAAAAAATATAAAATATGTTTCGCGTTTTTTGTTCATAACCTCGATTTTTATGTGATAAAAGAATCGATAGAAAATCAATAATGCGTCTTTGAATCGGATTAACATGGGGGTAGCGTTGCACATCACTAAATCGCTTGCGTGACGTCAGGCATCAAAAAATTTACACGCTCGGTCCTCATACCATTGAGCGGCGTCTGGTCTGTGGTACACCATTGGTGTACACCATTAACATTCCAGGTTCACCCTTAAAACAGATTAATTGTAAATATTTTTAATTTACACGAGTCGTAAATGTCTTAGATGCCAACTGAGATAAGCGGTCACGCTGCCAATGCTGCCAATCCTGCCATACTAAATTAGTACGGGATTGGTGACCGCGAGTTATCTGTTATCTTATTTATATGCTCCGTCTAGTGGTTCAGGTGGTCTGGTCAATCTGGAACTTAAATGAACGAGATTAAGAAACTAATGTTTAATTTTTATATGACTTATGAGTTTGAGTAGCAACGCCAAACAGTATGAGACATGTTACATACAATTTTCGAGGGGGGTTGAAAGTATAGAGTAAGTAGTATCGTCCCCGTATAAAATAAACGACAGTCGAAAGTAACAGCGCTTCAAACGTTTGTCACCAATGACTTTCCCATCACGGAACAATGTTGTTCCGGACCTTTGGGAGGCGTACGCGGAGCCGAAGCCAACACGCAGAGCCCCTTTCGACAATTTAATGAAATGTAAGGGGTACACCGAGCGGATGTTGCACCTGCCCGAGTCATGGGACGCACGCAGAGGCAGCACCCGCCAATTAATTATCGTTGGCAAAGTTAACTCATGATATAATGACTAATATTAAACAAAAATACGATTTCGTCGTTTACCATTACAGATTCAACTGACAGAGTCGAGCACTCGAAATTCAAAAATTGCTTCCATATCTTGGTTTTTATTATGCGTTGACTTGCAAATATTACACAACGTTGAGATCAATGGTGCGAGATCAGAGTAGACGATAACTATTACAGTTCTGATTTCTATTTTGTTAGTGGAATTTGAAAAATGAAATAAAACGCACGATATCTATCAATCCAGCGACAGTTGTCAAATATGTATCAAAATATTTAAACCTTTATTTGTTCGATGGTATCCACCATAGGGTTGTCAAAAATAGTTGAACTGTTAAAAATACATTTTGATGTTATTTGCAAAATAAAAGCTAATGAATTATGGAACCGTATTTGACGCTTACAAATTGATCTCGTTTTGGTGTTATAAATGTATTAAAACGAGTCTTAATCGTGTAAAACTTTGAAAACTAACCTCCAAAGTTTCAAGGGCGACATTGTCTCCGTGGTTTTACACAATTATGCCCCGTTATAGTGTATGTGAAAATCGTGAACGTAAATCGTTTTGGTGTAATTTCAAAATCAATCACAATGCATTTCGTTCATAGTTATTTATTTTATTGCTGCAAGGGAAATGCGTTGCGAGATTTGCAAGTGAGGGTAAAAACTAAAAATAAAATAAAACTGAGATCAAGTACTCAATAAAGTTCAAATGTCCCATGAAGTGGTGAATTTATAGTTCAAGCCATGTTCGGGCAATCAAGGAAATTTTTATATGCGGCGGCGGCGGACAGGCGATATCTAAAGTTTCCGTTTTCCTAACATTGGCGAATCCCGTTACTTCACTTTGGCAGAGTGAGTTGCAATAGTACATACGAACGAGTGTGAATTTAATTTTAGCACGAGTTCGTTCGTCATCTTGCACCACCTGTGATACATACAACGTTTTTCTTCACATTTGCGAGGAAATAAATAAACTTTCTAGGCAGATATAGAGACAACAATTATTAGCGGTAGTGTAGTAGCACAGTCCACTGTATTCCGGAGTGAGTGGCGACTACGTGCGACGAGCGGGTGGTGGGTAGGTCCTCCGGGAGCTCCGGGCGGGCGGTAAAGTAGTATAGAATCCTTTAAGGCCATGGGCTTAATACAGCTCATTAAGTGTAAGTATGCTTGCATATAATATCACCATTTACGAGCAGGTGTGATGAAAAATATTTAGAAGCTATTTGGCCAAATTTCTTAACGTGGTACGGTATTTCTAAATCATCTTAGCGATTTCCCGGCTTATGCCACGACTCAGGGAGCCTGGGGTCCGCTTTGGCAACTAATCCCAAGATTATGCGTAGCCGCTATTTTAACGAATTACGGTCTCCGTATTTATAACCGTGATTTTAAAAGTGAGCCACTTTACGTTAAGCATTAAAATTCATAAAACATGATATTTTTTGGTAGTTCTATTCCTTTTCCTTGGTGGGCCATCTACCAAGCATGCCAGAACATATTACAACATTTCTTCTAACAAACTGTGCTGCATTTGTCCCCTGGTCGGACCTGGCTGGCCTGACGGGACAGAATAATAACACGAAATAGTTGATTCACCCAAATATCAAATGATATTTCGTATATAACTTCCGAAAAACTCAATGTTACGAGCCGGCAGGATTTTGAACCCGCGACTTTTGGATTGAAAGTAAGTAGCACGCCATACCGCTTCCCGGTACATTAGGTACGGTTTGGTACGGTATTTCAAAATATAAAGGATGACTTACACTAAAGCGGGCCGGGTCGTGACCGGGCCTAGCCGAAGTGTCAGTTTCTATAGCAAACGTCACGTGACCTCCGAGGGCTCCCAGAGCGCCTACCACGAACCGCGAACGAAAGTATACCTCCCTTTCGCACTTGTGATTTCTCACTCAAGTGCGACAGAGAGGTGAAACTTCGTTCGTGGTTCGTGGTAGGCTTTCTGCTATCACGTGATTCTGTCTGGTGATTGACAGACCGTCCCGTGCCGCCCCGTTCTAGTGTGTGTCATCCTTTATAGCTTTTCCAGGTTTTGCTACTAAAATTGACAACCCTAATGCTACGCTACAGTTTCAAAACGATCGCGACGCCCTGTCTATGGTGTAAGTAGATAAGTTTTATTTTTTCAATTTCAAATGTGGAATGGAAGCTTCGAATGTTTATTTTTTTAGAATAATGGCATTGTTTGTGGACATGATTTCACGTATCTCGATCAAAGGTAACGTATTTGGGCTATAGACGAACTTTTTTTAACGTGACGTTGCGTTTTTGATACACCGGCCATCGAGCGTATGAAGAGTGTGAACTACTTGTTAGATCTATAGATTAAAAAATGCTGTTGGAAGTGTCCATTCAAAATTATGTTTTATATTGATAGTTTGGTGATAGTAGAGTAGATCCACACACTTGGGAGTTATTATTTCGCACATACATTCAGTTATAAGCTTTTCTGTGAAAAGTGAGAATAGCGGCTTTTATATGGGTTGAAAATTCGGTACTCTGTCAGAGTACGACCCTGTTCTCCACCAGGTTTTTTATTTTTGCATCCCTTTATTTCACTCGGAAACAAATTTAAAAAAATCTGTCAAACTGTTGTTGTCACTGTAGTCAGACTATATAATGAAAAGTTGAAAACTTGAATTGTATCTGTATTTTTATATCTGATTATATCCTACCGGTTAGGTAGCTGCTATGTAGAGACTGAAGAGCACAACGAAATTAAAAAGTTGGGGGCAACTTCTGAAAGTTTCCTATCTTTCTCATGGTTGAGTTAAACGGAAACTCGAAGGACGAACAATGAAAGCTCCAAACTTTTTACAACCGACACCGCCAGAGTTTCAAGTTTTGACGAATACGGGTTTATAATCCTCCGCTTGTAAATGTAACTACATAATTAATAATTAAATTTTAATCATAATTTTCGTTGAAAATCAGAATGAAACATTAAGCCATCGACCCGCTGTCAACTTGTGTGATTTAAAAAATCAAACTGTCAAACCCGACCAGAGATACGACACACTTGTCAAATTATTTTTTCTTACGCCACGGGCGAAGGAATCGAGTTCCGTTGTCAAATTAGACGCCGTGTGTTCGATATTTAACACTTTGACACTGGCTGATAATCCCAGACAATATTTTTTCTTTTTTTTCCGTCTCGAGTGTCATGGGTGCCAGGGTAATCCTTTTAAACGTGGTCTTAGTAAATGCCTTCATCGTATTTCTTGGCTTAGGTACTCTGGGTTCGGATAAAAAGTTGAAATCTGAAACTTGAGGATTTTAATTACAGTTTCAGTAGTCTACTATAACATGACTTAAGGGTGGCGGAATACGTACCTGTTGAGCAAGTCGAGCTTGCCTGGGTAGCTGTCTGAATCTACAATGGCGCATGTACACCAAACATTTGAGAAGCCGAGAACGCAAATGGATAGGACGCTCTCATCTCGCGAGAGCCCGCTGTACACTCGCGTTCTCGGCTTCTCGAAAGTTTGGTGTACAAGCGCCATAATGCTTGTATTTCAGCAACAAAGATGCGAGTTACCTTTTAACCGTGAGCGATCAAACATTGCACAATGAAGTTGTATCGCTTTTTAATCAAAATTTACTAGAATACTCATAAAAAATTCTCTACAGGTCTCATCAGAACGCAAAAATATTTTCACACGCAATTCAACAATAGCAATAAAATTGACAAGTCACTCCAACGCATTGAATTGTTGGACCACACATCGACGTATAACTTTTACAACCTCTTAGAGCCCGAAAACACACAGCGAAAATTCAACTTTAAATGTAGATATTAAAGTACAATTTTCTAGTGTAACACGTACTTTCTAAGAGGTTGTCTTTCACACTTCCAGACTCTTTCCAAACAATGTAACAACACCTTATTGATTCTTATGATCTTATTACAAAAGGTCATCGTTTATCACACATATAGTTTAGTAATTTTAGTAAGAAATCTACTACTATTCAACTAATGTAAGCCTGACCCCTGCCTGACCACAATTTTTCCAAATCTATGGATCAAAATATATTTTGAATGAACCAAGGAGGCAAAACTAACTGTGAATATATCTGTCCTCCACCAGTGACCAGAGGCTGCCTTACTAGTAGCGTGGATATTTGCTAAATCATTGATCGACGATAAATATGGATCTGTGGAACATTTGACACTTGTTTAGTTTGACTTCAATTAAAATTTATTAGTGATAGGAACAAAAACATATAATTTTGATCTTTTCTTAATAGTAGCGCCAGCCGTGTTTAAACAATAGGCGTAGACAAGCCGTAGTAGCTTTCCTACGAAGCCTTTTGTTTAGTTCATGAGCTAGGTATTTAAACTTACAATAAATCATTTAAGTATTTAAATTATTTAAGTCATACAACAACCGCAAATGACTCAACACAATGTTCCGTCCATTTTTTTAAATCAAACGGTCCAATAAAACTCATAGACAACGAGTAGGTAGGTAGCTAAATAAAAAAGAAGAATCAAATATTTTGAAATTTGAATTTGGAAGCCCGATTCGGTGTGGCCAGGTCTAAAATGCGTTTGTCGTGTAATCCTCTAGGGATGTGGATTATTTTTTCCTATTTATTTTTTACTCTTTAAATTGTCGCGTGGGATATGGCGACGGTATGCGTTATTAATTTCGGATCGGTCATTGTTACTTGATAGTGATTGACACTTTGTAAGGTGTATGGCGTGTGATTAACCGAACCTGATACGACATTGTTGCTAGTTGTAAAAAATATGGCGTATCTATGATGGGCGTTTTGTACTCGCTATGAATGGAAATATATAGAATCGATTCAAACGTTGAATTCGCGGTGTGAAAAGGCTGTACGAGTAGGTACTATTGAATTGAAATATTTAGTAAGAAGTAAAAACTAGAACGTCAAGTGCAATTTGAACTTTCTTAATCAGGTTTTCGTACTTTGTCTGAAGAGTCGAGCTGAAACATCAGCGAGTCAGCATAAGTTTTGGCGCCCGCCCTTTGATATGCAACAAGACCAATTTAATGTTACATAGTGGTTTGGAACTTAATTATGAGCTTCTTTAGACAATATACATTACGACTATTTAAAATTATAAATAATTTTAAATAGTCGTGATTTCATGACTCAAAATAGGTGGCCATAATTAATGGCTTATGATGACAGTTGTGTTGTGGCACCCTGTTATCGAACATCCGCTGCCGAAGCTCAAAGTTTTGAACACTAATTTTTGAATTTTCTATTTCTTGTTTATTCCTTTTTTGTCCCGGCAGTTGTACGGGTTCCAAACACCAAAACAGCCAAGTCAGTAATCTAACATCAGTGACTTGTGTGGCCGCTCCCTTGAGGCCGCCTTTGTTGTGGGCTTACTTTGCTTTTCCTTTAGTTTTTCGTCTCTAGTTATCTCTGACATCGCTGGACGAGGCAGGGGACGGTGGAATGAGAAAACAAAAGAAATAAAGGTCGAAAATGACTGCACATATGTGTCACTACTAATTTATCGATAATACCTTATTTTTAAAATTTAAATCGCATATTAGATATTAAAAAAATAATATATAAATAATAATATAAATAATAATAATAATATAAATTATTGGTTTCTGACAATTGATTCGAGTGATTTAAATTCGATCGAAAAATAAGAAAAAGGTCAATACAGTCAAACCACGTTGTGTCTTCCGAACAAATGAACTGTCAAACTTTAAAGAGTTATTTTAAACGAATGCTTCTATGAAATTATGACGTACCTATAGTTAACACTTTCACAGTCTGTGTTATCAAAATCTAGGCAACTTAATTTGCGTACTAACACTAAACTGACAAAGGAAAAATTACATACAACCAACGACCACTTGATACTTGCGACAATAAAAAAAAACAAATTCTACGGTTCTATGTATATTTATGTGCGGTGAAACATGGTACTCGAATAGCTCATTCAAATGGCATCTTTAAAAAATAAAAAGGTGGCAAATTATTTACCTAGTAGTTATTTTAATTTTAATATTTCCTTACAATGTTTGCGAAAAGCACTATACAAGCCTCGGCCGGAAGAGAGTCTACCACAAACTCTTCCTGCAATCCCTTACTTCACGGCCTCTGCAGTAATGTACTATTTTTTAACTTCTAGTTTAAATTTGCTGTCGAAGAAACATTAATAACCGAAGTTTTTGTCAGATTTCGAGAGTAATTGACATAGGTAGAGCGTCTCATTCTTTGGGCTTTGAAATCAGCGATTCACATTGTTATTTATTAACATCCAAAGTTGTCCTTCTTCGTCACTGTCGCTGTACATCCTGATAAAATATCTAACAATATCTACCTTTTCGTCTCCTAAGGACCAAGATACAAATGTACGACAGACAACCCGCGCTAAAAAATCACCAAAGATCGCTGACGCAAATCCGGGCACAAAATAAAATAAAAACTACGAAAAAATAAAGGATTCTATGGATTAAGGGGCACGCTACATTGCCGATTATAATTTCCGAACGTAAAGAATTGGCAGTTAATTTTTTTATTTTTTTTCGACCCAGGTGTGGATTTGCCAAATACTTTTTAATTGGGACGTCTTGGGCTACCCTTATGGTTAAAAAATGGACAATAGAGTCAGTGGGGGGTGAAGGTACGATACGTTGTATCTATTTGTGCCTGGTGATGAAGAAAGGAGTATGTATACGAGCTCATTCATTGGTCCAATGAGTAATGTAAGGTATGTGAATATTGAGGGATAAAGTCGGACTTAAAGGCCTCGTGGGGCGTCATATATTATAGGGTTAAGTAGCGGCTCGTAAAAAGTGAAAGAGTCTGGGCCTCAATGGTTATAGGTAACTTAACAAAAAAGTAAGTAAGTTCAAGTAATTGTAATCTGAAAGCAAAATACTAGCAGTCCAACAGGTTTAGTAAAGTAAGAGCCTATTTTTGGTTTGTGAATCTACTTGGTTAACTAACAAGTAGATTTATTTTGGTATGGTTCCTATGTCCTAGAACTCCTTTTATTTTTCTATTACATATATACATAACATACATACATACAAATTTAATATAATGTGCTACATACTTATAATGTAGATTGTAATTTCATTTATATAAAAAAACTACAAAATGTAACAATATAATTCAATATATCTTAACAGTATAATAAGTATTAGCCGAATACCTTAAAAAATTTAACAAAATGTAGCCACATTAAAAAGGTTTTGAAACGAAATGTATCGAATTTATTGGTAGTTGATCTGATTTAGATCCAAATCCCGTCGTTTCCTGTCCGTCACGAACATTCCTAGTTTAGGAAGAACATCCGCCTCATTCAAAAATCGAACACATTAAACCGTTCCGCCTGACTTATCCCCAAAGAACTCGAATCTAAACCAATTACAAAAAAGCGGCCGAAATAAATAAAATCAAGATCTATAAAAAACACAAAGGTCACCTTCCGATCCGCCAGGAAACGTCTACGTCGAAAAAAACACAAAAATATAACCCCATAATTCACAATTAAAAACTGCTACTGGTCATGCCGCATGCCCGAAAGTATACATAATAAATTTCTACCTTAAAAAGGTCTGACTGAAAAGGGCAGGATACTGGTACAAAGGCGGGACAGGCGAGCGGCGAGAAAAAAATAAAGTTGTTTATGGTCATTTTGCCGCCAACGCTCCGTGTTTAAATTTAGAATTATACTACAGATTTCGTTCGGTAGCTGCCCGAGAGAAAGCTTGTAATCGTAATAAATATTACAATATTATTACAATACGTACTTACAAGTCTGGAATTTCTTGCGTAATACTGTTTATTATCTAGTCGACCTACCTTTACAGGTATGTTATAAAGGCTTATAATTTAGTTTGAAGCATGCTATATTTTCTAATTGTAAGCAGACAGTGGCACTTAAAACATGACGTTTGTTGGTTCTGGCTGCGATTTGCTATAGACATTATTTAGTTACAACTTCGACTACAAACATTTTGATGGATGGGTGGAATAACAAATACACCTGTGTACACGGAGAATAGAAAAAAAAGTTCATTCATAGAGAACGGAACTACATTCTACGCTCGGACAAAGGATATCACAGGCCATGGAGGTTCTCACGTTTTTCGAAATGACAGTAGCAAAATTTATGATGCGCTCTGAAAAGGTTTTAATTGTTGCTAATAGTTGTTAATTGAGGTTTAGCTGGACTTAAAATGTTTTAACTTAATAACGTCTTTACGGGCAAGTTATATTTTGGCTTAAGGTCTCCTATCCAGGTCAAAGCTATTTTAAAAAGTAAGTTACCATTCTGTTTGTGTTTTGTGTAAATTATGTACTATGTTATTGGGTTAAGTTGCAACTATTTGTATTAAAATTACGAGTATTAAACTGTTAAAATAAAGTTTAACACTAGTTGTTTATTTGCACTTAAGTAGGTATAATATTTTAACTTAAAACTTTAAACTAAACTTAAACTGCGGGGAAAAAGGAGTCGTGGTAGATATGGAAACTAGGTATCAAGGCCTAAAAATTTAAACACCTATAAAGTTAGCACCGGTTAATATTAATAGAATATGTACCTAACAAAATAAAACTGCTTAAATATTGGATAACCAATTAAAAAGGTTATAAGTAGGTATTCTTTATGATTTAAAAAAATACTTAGTCATGATGATTATACTTGTATGGACCATGATGCGTGCGATTCGTGAAATACATATCTCATCTAAGAATATCGTATTAAAAAAATCTGAGCACTCCTCCCGATCTTTTTACAATAAAATTTTCTGGTATCAAATACGAATCTAATAATCGAGAAAACCATACTTATCACGTCAAGTACTTAATGAGACATAATCCACGGTCATGGAGCTTCACTATCTCTGAAATGCGCGGGAACTATTGTTTTCTTAATTCAAAGGGGTACCACAGACAAAACATTCGATTTGGCGATAGCATAGACAATTGAATGGGCCACGCGGCGGCACGCGACTGGAAGTGGCGCGCAAATTGAGTGCTCCAATTACGGTGTCGGGTGTCTATGATACAGTGGGAGGGCTTTTTTTTATTTACCTTCGTCTATCTTTTCAATTCAACTGCAAAATTGCAACTGGAAAATAATTATCGGTAAAATTGGTGCTTTTTAAAAAGTCAGTTTATGTTCATGACTTTAGACAAGTGAAGCTTCCAAATCGAAGTTTTTCAAAACTTATTTTTTGTGTGTAAACTGTAAAGGAAAACATCGTGTAAAACCGGTCTAACCCTAATAGGGCCTAATCTATCCAAGCCCATATATTATCTTTGATCATAGATATATGAGTCAAAGAAATAGGAGGAGTTTGTAACAGTGTAATATCTACATATGAGTCATATCTTCTATGATTATAATGGGTTCTTTAGGTTCTCTCTCTAATACTAATGATTAGGTTCTCGACTAGCTAGTCATACATTAGTTTACTCTAAGAACTTTCCCGGATAGAAGAATAAACAACTAGTCACTATTGCTTTCCTAGAACTACTTAGCAACTCCTTTATCTTTATAAGTCTGAGACAGATGATTGCTGTAGCCTGTAGATATGACAGCAATAAATGCTACCTTCAAAATTATTTCATCCACCTGATGACCACTAAGCTGCATTTAACGACCCATCCATAAAACACCCTGTATCCAGCTCCTTATTTGCGCACGTGAACTAAAATGGCCGCGTTCGAAAATCGAATAAATCAAGAGGATTGCCGGCTAATCGGAGAACGCGAAAACACCCGAGCGCTTCCGAAGCGACAAACATTCTCTTTGACCCTAGCAAACCAGCATAACTGCCATTCTGGACTTTACAGTCGCCTTCAGATATATCGGAACTGCCGAGGTGCTCACAAATATCTGCCATGCACTCTAACGCGTTCACAATAGGGGCGTGTTCAGATATTTGTTAGCACCTCGCTAGCTCCGATGTATCTGATGGCGACTGTACAAACAGCAACACTTAAATGCCCATCGGTAGACCTTAATACCGTTGCAATAGGGATTACAATCGATCTGTTAATAATGTTCACGATGAGGTTTGTAACGGAAAAGGGGTCAGACAGAAACTTTCTATTACGCGAGGCAAGTATTTGGTAAGCGATATAATTAAATTAGGCCGGAGGAATTAATTGTAAACGTATATATAGGGTAATCTGTAATGTAATCGTGCAATATTTGTATTGGGTAAAGTTAAGTAAACTACCATGGTAGATTAGGTGAGCGGGAGGAGTGCGAATAATCTTTTTTAAACATAACGGCTTTAATCAAAAGTGGACGCAGCTTTTGCAAATAGCAAAATAAAGTGCGATCATTGCACTGATTTGGCACACTTGGCAGTGACATTGTATGAAAATGACACACTTCACGTAAAACTTGGCAGGAAGACTTAGCGTGGTCCAACTATATTAACAGTTGGGCTTTATATAGTTTAGACCAGGATCTGTTCTCATTCGTGTCTTTTTTTTACGCTTGTATTGCCACTTCGAAAAAAAGCGATGGGTATAGAACTTTAAAGTGTTATTTTAAACTTAAAGCTTCTATGAAATTATGACGTTTACTGAACACTTTAACAGTCTATGCTATGAAAATCTATGAAACTTAGCATAGACGGACTCTATAGTAGTATAGTTGATAGCTATTTATAAATAAGTTAAATTGTTAAGTTCTTGTTTAGCAGAAGCCGAGTTTATTCTTAGGACTTTACGAGCTTGATTGTATAGGAAACTAGAGAAATAGTCACTATTTACTGTATGCTGCGAGGAAACACCACATCGCTCCCACAAAATAAGAAATATTTAAGTGACTTACTCCAGTCATGCAACCTTGAAAGTAGATGGTACTTAGTTTTAATTTGTTTTACATTAAAAACGTAAACAAAAACCGGTTTCTGACTACGTAGATTTTCCACTCAATATTTCACTGCTTAGGCGAAATCTGAAAATATTGAGCATTATAAGTTTGATGAAGATAATTCACGGGGAGCTTACACCGATCATTTCCCTCGATAAAAGGGACGACAAATTGAAAAGTCGAGTTCGGCATAATCGAATATTCCCGATTCGCTCAATAGCCACCCACATCAAAGAATTTTTAAATCTAATTCAATAAATCGTCCGTAAATTACCAAACAAGCAGAATTGGCACTCTGTCTTAACACGGAAACGTCATTTGCCCATTTTGTTTCGCGCGTTCGAAATTTGAATCTGTACTTTTTAAATTGTCTATGGTTTTTCTGTGTTGCCAGCTCGGAGGAGTATTCCCGAACATTGTGCTGAGTAAAGAAAATTGAATTTTGTAAATTTCAAAGGAGCCCTGTTCGGCAAAGCGTTACGATTCAATTTAGTTGAACCGTCCGAAAAGTAAATTTATTGCATTACTCGTGCATGAATTTGCATCGTTTTCCCTCTTTGATCTATTTTCTTGTCGATTGCTATTCGGCGGAATTTTCACTTTCGTAATTCGCGGTTTTCTCATTTTCCAACATTGGATTTAGATGGTTGGTTGGGTTAGAAAGGTTTATTAGATAACTGGTTGTGTATGAAAGTAAAGTTGGGCCCTAGCTTGTTTTGCGTGGTGACTTATGATTTGCTTTAGTTTGATGTGAGATAATTAATTAATCACTTCAATTGAAGTGTTACGCTTTTAATACGAATGTCGCGAGTTTGAACCCCAAAATGTCTTTACGTTCAAAAAATCATTAAAAGAAATGATTTTATTTCCGGCAAGGGAGAAAATCGTAGGAAAATTCTGATGAAACCTAGTACGCTCTGCATTGGAAGGTCAAAAGGCAGTTACTGTCATAATACCTACTTATATAGTGTGTGCCAAATATTTTAGATTATCAACCCGAACTGAAGCTTCCTGAACGATATAAATGCCCGAAAAAACAATTACATATGCACTTACGCAGAAAAATCAATAATGACTACAATACTTACATTGCTTTTCACTTCTTCACTGCACATAGGTAGGTATTTAAGCACGAAACCGATACCCTCGACATCAATCGAAAACTCATAACCGTCAGATGTATTAGGAAAATGAATAATAAATCCGTACCACAGACAATAGCGGCATTAGGTGCACCATAGACAAGGAGTGATTACGAGGGGGTAACACAATCCGTACGTCAACTCTATTATTTATGGATTCTTTAACATGTAAGGACGTGGGGTGAGGGACATTTGGTGCGAGGAAGTGTTTCTTCTGCTTCGGCGGCGAGAGGGCTTTGTACGCGAAATTGTTTGCCCGAGTTTATTTTCAAATGTGATAGAGTCCTTCTATGCTAAATTTCGTAGGTTTTGATAGCACATGTGATAGTGTTACGTAATTTTACAAACGTCATAAAAATCATATAAATTTGACGTTTTTGACCCAGGTACAATAGTAGTGTGGCAAATCCACCTTACTTGGATCAGCAAGGAGTAGAAGCCAAAAAAAAAGGTACAACTTATTATCTTCATAAACCGATTCTCTCTTGTATAAATCTACGCGATAGAAACATCTTATGAAATGAAGCTATTAAAGATTGTCATCAGGATACAATATTTTCTCAAACATAATCGGAAATGTATGCATTTATGTCACGAAATGAAGACATGAAGTTTCTTGTTTACGGCTCCCCCATTTACTTCTTGGCCGGAGGCCGGGAAGTAATGTATGGCGTATGTTTGAACGAACCATTATTGTCCGCTGCTCTAACTTTTTTAATTTGCGTACTAACACTAGACTGACAAAGGAAAAATTACATACAGCTATCGACCACTAGATACTTGGGACATTTAAAAAAAAACAAATTATATTACATGGTGCCATTCAAATGGCATCTTTAAATAATAAAAAAGGTGGCAAATTAAACTTTTTTTTCCTTATTAACTAAAACTAAAACACACAAATTTAAATGTATAAGTATAACTAAACTAAAAACTAAAATTAAACCTTATTAACTATTTACCTTGTAGTTATTTTAATATTTCTTCACAATGTTTAAGAAAAGCACTATACAAGCCTCGGCCGGAAGAGAGATTGCAGGATTTGTTTTATCCAGCCTCGTTTACGACTCGGCCGTCTACCACAAACTCGTCCTGCAATCCCTTATTACTTCACGGCCTCTGCAGTAATGTACTAATTATGTTCTATTCCAGTCTGTTCAAATTGATTACTGTACCTTGCAAGTTACTAATCACTTGTCAAAAACATTAAAAAGTACGAAAATTTATTCCAAACTTCAAATTAAGAACTCATTCTTAACTCAAGTCTGCCAACTGAGCGCCAGCAATTAAAACTTGAAATGAAGTACAAATTCTAGAGTACAATACTAATTTACGCTAAATAAGGATTACTTCGGCTTAATGAGCTAGCTGATTGGGTATTTCAGACTATTAGGTAAATAATACCAGCGGTATGTTTGTGAGTTATTAAATGTTAGTTGAGTAAATAATACTAATAGGTAATTTTGCCCATGACAGTTTCATTTTGTCTGAATCGTTTGGCGCGGGTACTGAAATTCAAGATGATAGAGAATACCCATGATTGGCCCTTTTATACTTGGTCGTGGCTTTCCACAACACGACACGACTCTGTGAAGAAGCAAAATGTATGGAGTAGTATGTAGAAGCTATTATGTTTATCGTGATCATTTCCCATACAAAAAGTGTCGTAGTGTCGTATCATGTAGAATTGTAGATCCAGGACTGAATATAAAAGCTGCCATCGAGTCAGCTACGACTTTTTTGTTCAGTTTAAATAACTCTTAAAGTTTGTAAATTATATAAATTAAAGAAGGCCTAGCGACAGGCTCTTCGGATGACTTGGAATGTTAATAAGAGGTCAGCACGCCTACCCCGAACATCGAAAATTGGCGTTGACGGGAAAACCTCTTTGTCACTCTAAAAAGCAAGTCTGACAGAGATTTTCGTGGTATAGGCCCCGATGTCTGAAGACAAATTCGATAATACGAGGGATTGATATTTTAGTTCCGGATATTTTACAGATAAAGGCAGAGAAGGTAAAAAAACCTGCCAAGTGCGAGTCGGACTCGCGTACGAAGGGTTTCGTACCATTATTTTTAAAAACGGCAAAAAAATATTTTTTGTTGTACGGAATAGCAGCAATATAAATAGATAATCTGTGAAAATTTCAACTGTCTAACTATCACGGTTCTTGAGATACAGCCTGGTGACAGACGGACGGCGGAGCCTTAGTAATAGGGTCCGGTTTACCCTTTGGGTACGGAATCCTAAAAATCAGCCAAGCTACAAAAAGGTAGAAATGACTAAAGAGATGCACAATATTGTATACTTACATTGTTGCCTGCTTAAGTTCAGTGGCGCCATTCGTAAATGTCTCCTTTTTTGTCGCTCTGTACTTTGGATATACCATAATTCATACGTATGCATTCATATCATACACAAGCAAACAAACAGGACTCATTCTAATTAAATATACCCTCCCTGTTGCTCAAAATAATGTCTTCTTCTTTTTTTTACCTAATGGCTTCTGTCCGAGAGTTGGACAATTTTGCCAATGTCAAGTATTATCAAAATCTTAGTATATTATTTAAATATAATAGTATATTGCCACTTGGGCGACGTTTTTCGGTAATTGGCTTCGCTATAAGTATGTTTATAGCTATAAAACTTAAGATATACTCGTAGTTTCTCAGGATCTCGCTTGATGACGAAAGGAGTGATTGAACTCGTTTCAGGATTAATTCTTTATTAGCTGCTTCGTTAGTTTACTGCACACTTAGCTATCAATATTACACATTAAACAAGATTTAGCCAACAAAAAACTATTCCAGACACGCAATCGCCATCATGAGTATCAACCGACAATCTCAAAATAATGTAATAAACAAAAGTATTGGCTTAACTAAAAATGTGACAGAAATAAAAATTCGACGACTATTAAAAAAAATCAAAGCTCCACAAAACGGCAATATCGAACCTCTTTAACGCTAATTAAAAACTAAAGGGCCATAGACAACAATTTGGCGGGAATATAGCATCGAAATGTCAATAGCGGACCATTTGTTTGAACTCTCGAGATGGAGTGGCCACATGCTGCCAGTTTTATGCAGTTGGCTTTGCACTTTTTAGTCTGTCACGTTTAATTAAACAACTGGCCGAAAGTGTGCGGTTTATTTGAGTTAGTCTTAATAATTTTAATAGTGTATTCTGAACGAGTGTTAGTGGACGGTATACTGAGAGAATCTTAATGTCTTTTATACTCAAGTGGTATCGCTCCAAATAATGAGTAGGGTGTATTGGGCTAATTTTTAAAGTAGGGATTACTTTCAAAAATCATAGGAAGGTCACAAATAATTACTATACCACAGAAGACTTCCTTAATGATCTATCTGTCTAGTGACCCTAACTTATATATGTAATACGCATGCATCGTAAATATAAATATAAATTTTAAATACTCTTGATGTTAGATTGATACTGTACCTAATTGTTAATTAGTTTTAGTTTTAAATACTTACTGTTGTGTAATAGTTATTGCAATGCCCTAACAGGGCCCATGTGATCAATTAATATGTAAGAAATGAATATGAATATGAATAATTCCGTCATCTTAAGTCATTGCGGTATTACCCTGTGTTTTTGACGTACGAAATTATCCCAACCCAGGCAAATGAACAGTCAAACTTTAAAGTGTTACATATTTTAAACGTCAAACTTCTATTTACCTAATCATGTCGTTTACTTAACACTTTCAAAATCTAGGAAAGTAAGCATGAACGGTCTCTACCACGAGCATCCAAATGGCATTAACGGAATAACCTCTTTCTCGCTCGAATATGCAAGTGTGACCGAAAAGGAAGATCAAAATTTGCGATCGTTTGATTTTCGTAGTAGTAGGCTTAAGTAACTACCTACTATTTTTACGATTAAAGGATGACTCACACTAGAACGGGGCGGGACGGGACGGGACGATCTGTCAGTTTGTATAAAAACGTCGCGTGACATCCGAGGGCTCCGAGCTATGACGTGATTCCTTCTATAGAAATTGACAGGTCGTCCCGTCTCGCTCCGTCCCGGCCCGTCCTAGTGTAAGGCATCCTGTAAGTTTGTTGGGCGCTATTTAGTATTATGGTAGGAGTTAGGTTAAAGTTATACTAGAATAACTTACGCTTAACTAACGTTTTAAGAATTGAATTATGAAAGGGATCAATGTCAAAAAGATGCTTATTATAGTCACTTGGGACTCATCTGAAAAAGGTATGTCTGGAATAATTCTTGCGAGAAAAGCTAGTATGAAACAAAGATCTAGAACGTAAGGGGCTGTGGACAACTAAAGGTAAATAATTTTAAAAGATCAGGTAACAGTTTAAACAATAAATGACATCTTATCTTATCTTATCTTAGATCTGGACAATTGATGACGCATTTAATTTTTTTTAAGAAAAACATGACATCAAAGTATTTCCTACGATTAAGTAAGGAAGGAATATTATAATAAAATTACAATAAATCATTAGAACAAGTCCATGTTACGCAGGATACGTCGCGCGTTGTAAGTGCAGTAAAAATATGTAACTGTAATCAGTAATTTCATTATAACTCACGATTTAAATTCGATGTTTTGAAGAATGTTCGAAGATGCTAGACTAAAATGACATCCTATACCGTGCCCAAAACGTCTTCACCGACGCAAGAATATTAATATGAAATGTATTTGTAATGTAACAAAGACCAAGGTGTACGGAACACCCAAAAGTCAGGGCGGCAATATCGCTTGAAATTCAGCGCCACCATACGCCCCGACATATAACGTGATATAGTACATAATGTATAGGGCACATCGAGATGTATATATGAGGGGCGATTCTGAACCTGTTTCTGATGTCGCTTGAGAGGAGTTTTGTTGCTAGAAACTTTTGGTTTCTTTGACATTATACAATTTACATTAGGCGTGATATGAAATATGTGAATTTGAACGGTTTTTAGGGTTCCGTAGTCAACTAGAAACCTTTATAGTTTCGCCATGTCTGTCTGTCCGTCCGTCCGTGCGTCTGCGGCTTAGCTCAGTGATCGTTGGTATAGTAGCTGTAATTTGGTATGAATAATGAATATACATTTCAATCATACCGACAAAGTGGCAAAAAAGCCTGTCCCATACTTGTAAAGTGGGTGATGTTTTTTTTTTCCGTTTCAACCCTTAAGTGTGAGGTATCGGTTGATAGGTAATTAGAAATAAATAGGGGTGTGCTAAAAATATTCACTATATTATATTTAATATAGCGAGCGGTACTCATAGATAAATCTACTCATAGGTACTCATAGTACTACTAAGATCAGTCAAAATGTATTTGGTTTTCATCTACAGTCAAACGGTTTTCATAGTTGCGGGTAAAAAAATTAAGTACTACAACATTCATACTTTCCTACATGCTACGCGTCTGTAACAGCTACGGCGTAGAAGAGCTACGACGAAAAACTAGCATAGCAAAGTTTCTTCTAACATTCTTATAATAACTTTTAAAAAATCCTTAAAATAGTCAACCTATGTTAATCTTTTATGTTTCTGATAATTATGCTGTTTAATGGCGAGCTTAAAATCAAATAATCAGTAAGTATTCTCATTTAAAAACTCAAATGCAAAAACTTGTCTTGATTATATTACAAAACAACCGAAAAGTTGCAGAATAGATCTCCGCTACAGCAGCCGGAGGGGCGTGCGGTGTGCGGGAAGGAGATAAGCGGCTTACAGACTGGGACGGAATCATACGGGCGTTCGTTGAGTGCGAGCGGGACGGGCACAGTTTACTATATACAGCTGCTAACTTTACTGCGTACCGTAACGTTGGTAGAACTGGGGAAAATGGCTCATGGCGTTCAGCGCGTGCTTGGATTTTGAGTCTTATTTATCATGGGATAAGGATTAAATAAGGCTGTAGGTTTTTTGGTGGGTAAGTAAGTAATGTTACTAGAATAAAATAAAAATACATTTTCCAGGGAATATCTACGGTACAAGTAAAGTTTGCGTCCGCTATAGCTATGTAGAGCACAATTTACCGTGGCGTCTAAACAGCTAATTTTAAAAGAACTGGCTGGAGACAAATTTGAAGATTCCTTTTTTAAAAATAGCTGCTGCTTGTGTTTTTGCGTTTAACCGTAGTTTGTGAAGCCAAAAATATACTAAACTTTCGTTTATAGAGTTTTCTTTTTTCGATGTTCGCATATTTCAGCTGCAATTAATACGTGTAGACTGCTTTTTCTATGATTATCTACAAATGTTAAAACCATGTTTGGATATTTTTATGTTCGATTTACTGGTGTACACATTCTTAAGTATTAAGGATGACTCATACTAGGACGGGACGGGGCGAGATGGGACGATCTGTCAATTTTTCATAGAAATAATCACGTGATAGCTAGGAACCCTCGGATGTCACGTGACGTTTTCTATAGAGACTGTTAGATCGTCACGTCCCGGCTCGTAACCACATTTTGGATATTAATTACAGAAATGACAATTGCAGTAAATTGATTCAAAAGTAGTTTAATTCAATTACCTATAGCACGAGAATACCTACCTCACAAGTACAACATGCATTGTACATAGACTCAAACCACGTTATATCTTCCGATTGAACTGTCATACTGTAAAGTGTTATTTGAAACGTCAAACTTCTCTGAAATTATAAGTTTCAGTATAAGCCCTAAGTATGTACATGGTTTGAAATAAATTTATTGAATTGAATTAACAATTTAATTTAAATGATATGGCAATGTATAAAAAAAGCCACACAAATTTTCAGTGGCGCTAATGCGAGTATCGCAAATCGATTAACATTCGACAATTTTCATAACACATTTATTTTCAAAATATATACCTACAGTAAGTGTAACTTACCTAGCTACCTACTTTGTACCTAGGATGCTGGCGGCATTTGCTTGTTGCATTGCGATGCTGATACGTTCTGCTGTGCGAGGAAGCCACCAGCCATTCGACAATTAAGCATTATAGGTAAGTCTGTACAAAAGCACTTTTGAACGCGTGTGTACCTACATAGCACATTATTAAAAGTCATTTTTTTACACATTATTTAATACTGCACGCATGAATTATACAGTAGTTATTAAGAGACAGAGAGGTCCATTTATTTGTAAACGTAGGTATGTAGTTAAATAGTTACAGTGGAGGTTATTTATAAAGTGTGTCCATTGTCCATTCGGTGTACATACAAAAATCTTATGATTTTCGGAATCGGTTAGACCACATACCTAGATATGTCCCAGCGAAATTCCCTTTGCTTGTTAATACTTTTTACTTATAAATTTTACAGTCGACCGACATTCGCGTGGGGCTTCTGTCGTTGTCCGTTGAACCCGGTGTTTGGTTACACAGCTAATCTATACCGAGTGCTGCTACTTCATAATGTATTCGAAATGTTATTAACTAGTTCGAAGTATGGGCCGTCCACTTGTCTGGGATGCTTGTGTAGCTCCCGGCGCCGTTCCATAATCCAGGCACCAAAGTTGGTGCTGGTGCAGCTGCATGCTCCGTCGAAGGGGTCTCCCTCGACATCCCTAATATTGTTTCTTCCAAAATCACTTGCCCTAACTGTGTTTTCCTAATGATCATAATCCCTATCGATCAATTATCCTACAAATTATTTTACATATGTCCATATGTATAAATAAATAAATATTACAGGAGATTCTTACACAAATTGACTAAGTCCCGCAGTAAGCTCAAGAAGGCTTGTGTTACGGGTACTCAGACAACGATATATATATATATATATATAATACACAAATGCATATGTAGAAGACATCCATGACTAAGGAACAAATATCTGTGTTCATCACACAAATAAATGCCGTTACCGGGATTCGAACCCAGGACCATCGGCTTAGCAGGCAGGGTCACTACCAACTACGCCAACCGGTCGTCAAACATACATAATACAAATTATTGCCCAAAAACGATTTCTCGAAACTCAAACTATGATATATCTATATTATCTATATTAAATTGCAACGGTTAACACTCACGTATTTTTATCACAATAGGCGTGACATGTTTCGTCTGCGTCTCACGAAAGTTTAAATTATATGATATATCTTTTTTCAAAACTCAATAATTTACTTTAGAATGGCAGTGCAGTACTTACTTTGATGCCATAAGCTATATATTTTCCTTCCGAACCAGCTTTTGAGACCGGCTTCTTGAAAACCCAGAAGGCGGGAATAGAAGCTTTACTCGCATGGGTCTCGGCATGTGCCCAAGGGCCTCATTCGAACTACTTGCGAATTTGACACAGAAATATTGTCGGGGATAGTGCTATACCGTGTATCCACCCCTATGGTAACTATCCGTGCGAACTCGACTCGATTTTTTTGTCTTTTGTCTTGAACTGACACACGGGCTGCCCACACATACCGCGCCTGCTGGCGCGCTCCACCGCTAGTATCATATAATACTTCTAATCCTAGTTATTCGTGGGCAACCCTGTGTGCGGGGTGAGGGGGGTCGAGCGTCAATAGACTTTGGCGGCGTATTCAAAACGGTTTGTATTCGCTTTTTCTATGAACATGAACATAGGTACCACACCCAGCCAGGGACATGCCTGCTCCGGTATAGCCGGCATACCAGGGGGCACAAATTTGTGGGGAGTGACACGCTCAGGGATGGGATAAGGATGGCTACAACCAGCGGTTGGAACCAACAATCAGCCGGCTATGCAGCCTTGAGCCAATATTGGAAAACAGGTGAGAGATAAATATCCTTTCGTAAGAATTAAGTAAGTATTATATAATCTATGACGTTACTAAGTCGATTGAACTTGCTCATGGTTATGGGGCCTTGCCAAATATGTATATTTTAATGAAAAAACCAAATTATAAAACACAGAACGACTATTTATTTCAATTGACATGAGATGAGTGAGTTGTTCTTTTTATATGACATTTGCAATTCAAAATTTGATCTGACGACAAGTTTATCATATAAAAGAGGTTTCAATCTGAACATGCCGCCCGCCAAGAACGACTGTTCTTTAATGTATAGAACAAAATAATTCCTTCGATTTAAAAACATAACAATTGTAACTCCAATTACAATGATCTAACTCACTGCCTACAATAAACACAACAATACAATAAAGGAAGTTGACAGCAGTGATTAAATATGAATACAAAACAATTACATACCTACTCTGCTAAAGGTAAGACACAAAGTTTAGACACTGGTCGTTTAATCAATGAATTTTTATAGCGCAACGTGACAACTCGCGTAACGTTATCCACTCCTGGATGTTTGTTAACTATTTGACCTAACAACCACCTTGCTGGAGGCAAGTCGAGCTCTTTGACTAAAACCACATCTCCAATCTTGGGTTCAGGTACAACCTGTGTCCATTTGTGTCTATGCATGAAACCGGTAAAATATTTCTCGCGAATGAAGTTCATCTTCAGCTGTGGAGCTCCGTGTAATGTAACCTTGTGTGCATTTCGAATAACGAGAGTCGTCAACAGCGATTTCTTCGGTAATATTATGGGATGCTTTTGATCTTCATCGAATCCAGCAAAGTGCAGCCGCCCACCAACTCGGAGTATTTCCAAGTTATCCAGCTGTGGATTTAGTGTTGTAAGTACACTTTTCTTGTTCACTGCTTTTCCTTGCTTAACATCTTTCCATTCCTCAAAAAATGCTTGACTTTGGCACTTTTTTGTCATTATTATCAAGGCATCTTCAATTTCCTTTTTAAGAAGATACTTATGTTTTGGTTTTTCTTTACTCAGGAACCTGCGACAATAAGCTGTGACTCTCAGTAGCTTTGTTAACGATGAGAATTTCGCCCATATATCGTCAACTTCATCAACTGCTGAAACAACATGGTGAGTTTTGATGTTCCTTTCTTCTAAATTAGTGCTTAGTTCCTTATGATTAGGATATTGAATGACTTTTTCATTCAGCCATGAAGGTCCTCTTAACCAGAGGTCAAATCCAATTAATTCAGACGCTTGAATGCCTCGTGATGCACAATCTGCTGGATTATGTTCAGATTTTACATGTGACCACTGATTACGATCTGTCACCGTGAGTATCTCTGAACATCTATTCCCGATGAATGTTTTCCAACGACTAGGATGACTGCTCAACCATGCAAGCACTATCTCAGAGTCAGTCCACGCGTGAATATTCGATTTCGGTATACTCAAAACATCTGAAACTTCGACAAGAAGTTTTGCTAACAATACAGCACCTGATAACTCCAATCTCGGAAGACTGAGTTGTTTAATTGGGGCAACTCTTGTTTTTGCTGTAAGCAAGCTGACGTGAACCTCTCCCTTATCGTCTATCACTCGTACGTATATCACTGACGCAAATGCAGAAATTGAAGCATCACAGAAACCATGTAGTTCCACTAAGTTTGCATCAGGTTTGTAATACACCCAGCGCTTCAACCGAAATTGTGTCAGATCAGAAAGACCTTCCCGATATTTTTTCCATTCTTGTAATAACGGTTGTGATAATTCTTCATCCCAACCAATGCCCGCGAGCCATAGATTCTGAATAAACACTTTGGCTTTGATTATACTCGGTGCTATCCAACCTAGTGGATCATACAACTTCGAAATATCCGAGATAACTTTTCTTTTTGTTACAGGTGCAGACATCGGAAGCAACTGAACTGCATACACGAATTCATCAGTACTACGACTCCAGGTAAGTCCCAGAATCTTGTTAGTAGCATCTAGTTTGACTTCTATCTTCTTGTCATCTTGCTTTCCTAAGCTCTCTTGCTGTATTTTCTTTAACATTGTTTCGCTGTTGCTAGCCCATTTTTGCAATTCGAAGCCACCCCTTTTAAGCAACTCATTTATTTGCTTGTATATTTCAATTGCTTCTTCTTCACTCTCGCAACCAGACATCAAATCATCCATATAAAATTCATGTTTTACTCTTTCAGCTGCTAGAGGGAAGTCTTTGCCTTCATCATTCGCCACTTGAATCAAGCTTTTTACAGCCAGATAAGGTGCTGAGGAAGTTCCAAATGTGACGCGAAGCATCTTATATTCTTTTATATCATCTTCCGATGTTTCACGCCACAGAATACGCTGGTACTCTGAATCCTCATCACTAACCTTTATTTGACGGTACATTTTTACTATATCTGCTATGAAGCAGATTGGATACATTCGCCAACGCATGATTATATGGCGCAACTCTGGTTGCAATCTCGGGCCCACCATCAAATCGTCGTTTAAGGATACGCCGTTCGTACCCTTACACGATGCATCGAAGACCACACGAAATTTAGTCGTCTCTCTGTCTTCGCGTATGACAGCGTGATATGGTATGTATAAGCCTTTAGCTTTATTATCATGAATCTCCTTCATGTGATTAAGCTCTAAGTATTCGTCAAATACTTTTTTATATTCCTGTTTCAGACGCTCATCCTTCTGCATCTTCTTCTCAAGATAGTGAAATCTCTTCAATGCTATGTCCCGTGACTGACCATCGGCACATGCTGGTTCACTATCCCGAAACGGAAGTTTGACAACATATCGACCATCTTCATCTCGCGTGGTGGTCGAATGGAAGATATCTTCACATCGCTGCTCTTCGATTGACAAAATCTTCTGTTTGTTGGACGGTTCTGCTTCAATCTCCCAGAAGGACTTGAGTAATTCTTCTACAGGCTCTACATGTATATGCATAGATGTAACTTTATTGGTGTGTATATTTTGATTCGACTTATTTGCTCCAATTAATATCCACCCAAGGGTTGTATTTTGCGCTACTAAGGGCCCTGAGGGACATTTAATTACATTATTCTCAATAATGCACGCATAAGCCTCCGCCCCTAATAAGATATCTATCTTATTCGGAGTATGATATTCCGGGTCCGCTAAAGTGATAAGTTCTAGCTCCGGCCATGAGGGGATCGAAACAGCAGTTGAAGGTAAACACCTCGTCACCTTGTCGAGGACGTACGCTGAAACATGTAACACACAACCTGAATTGAGACGTGAACTGATTGCTATCTCTACCTGGGACCTGGATGTAGGACCCGGTTCACCTCCCAATCCTGATGTATTTGCCCTGGTTGGTGTGATTTGTAATCCCAATAACTGAACTGCTGACTTCGTGATGAAGCATTCTTCAGACCCTGGATCTATAAAAGCTCGCAAGAGTTGATCTTCGCCGCCATTTTGTGATTCAGCTTTTACTATAGCTGTTGCTAGCAGCCTCTGAGGTGCTACACCTTTAACAAAATGGCTGGTGATGTGTGCAGACGTTGATGAATGCTCTCCCATTGATGATGATTTGACTTGACTCACTATAGGTTCTATTTGGTTGTCAATTGAATGATTCGCGACAGGTTTCTGCGGTTCGCCCTTTAAGTGTAATAATGAATGGTGCCTTTTGTTGCATATTTGACAAGACGTGGTGCTTTTGCAGTGTTTAACCGAATGATTACTCCCTAGACAATTAAAACATAACCTTTGAGTTTGGATAAAGTTACGCTTGCTGTCAAGATCACTGTTAATAAATTCTTTACAACTCCTAAGATGGTGATCTTGTTTACATAAACTACAAATTGTCTGAGCTACATGTAACATGTTAATCGTATTTGGTTTATTTGCTTGATACATGTGAGAATTAAAAGTGCGCTGTTTCTGAACAAATGTGTTTGATTTTGCGTCCAAGAACTCCAACGAATGGTATTTAGTTTCCAAAAACTTTTTAAGATGTGTAATTGTTGGCAAATGATCTGAACTAGATACCAATTCGCTGACCTTGGACTCCCATTGCTTCCTACTCTCAGGATCTAATCTTTGGCTGACTATGTATATTACCATGACATCCCATGTACTAGTGTCAATACCTAACCCTTTCAAGGCATTTAAAGTTTCTGTTGTGACATCTAGTAATTGTTTGATTGCACTGGAGGACTCGGTTGAAATGCTTTTTTGACTGAAAAACCGCTGTAAAATGCTATTAACCAAATACTGTTTGTTGTTATATCGGCTTTTCAAAAGAGTCCAGCATTGCTCGTAACTATCATTTGTTATGGGTATATGTCGTAATAGTTGTTCAGCTTCTCCCTTGAGATGTCCCTTCAGGTAATGTAATTTCTGTACGTCATCAATTTCATTGTTGTCGTGGATGAGTGATACAAATAGATCCCTGAAACTCATCCATTCTGTATAAAGTCCAGAAAATGTTGGAATCGAAATCTTTGGTAATCGGACATGAGCTGTTTTTGACGTGGAAGCATTCGACATCGGCAGTGAAGTATCAAAGTTACTTGGCGTGGGTTTAAATCTGCTGAGTGTATCTTTCAGTACGCATTTATAATCCAAGTAATTTTCCTCAGTCACTTCGTATACTGTTTCTGTTCCATATACTGACTTCGTAATATCTGGTGCTGCATAACTTTTAACCAATTTGTCATGACCCGATGAAAACTTCTCCCACAGTGATTCCAAAATTTCTAATCGTGATTCTACATAGGATACTGTCACTCGCTCCTTAGGTGACTTTCTGAAGTTTGTATGTCCTTTCGCTATGCGTACAGAGACGTCAACGAGCAATGATATTTCCGCATCCATTTTGACAACAATGATTTGAAATTACAATTTGAAGAGTTGATGAAATTGAAAATTCAGAAAATTCGTCGATTGTTTACAAGCACGGTTCAATTTCGTAACTATTGCATGCAGGGGTACAAACGGGTATCACTTCCCTAATAGGGTTTTAAGTGGGGATACGAAAGTAGTCCAATTTCCCCTTTTCTATTTTCTATGGGTACGAAAAGTGCTAAGTTTCCCCTTTTGCAAATATGTTGACAACACGTTTTTGTATTAGTTGCTTGTAATAATCGCTTGTAATAAACTCTTAGTTCCAAAGTAAAGATTGATAGTCTAATAAATACCGATCTTTTGTAAACGCACTATATTTGTATGAATTGAAAGTACTCACAGTTTATCTTCTTAAATATGTATGTAAACACTGCACTTAGCCTTTATTTGTCGGTTCTGATGCTGCTCCGATGGTTTTGTATGCCTTTTGATGAAAACCCTTTAAAGTTTGAATGCGCCAAGAATTAGACAAAATATACAAGATTTCTGAAAATTATGGTTATCCGGTTCTGACGAGGACCATGAACTTGCTCATGGTTATGGGGCCTTGCCAAATATGTATATTTTAATGAAAAAACCAAATTATAAAACACAGAACGACTATTTATTTCAATTGACATGAGATGAGTGAGTTGTTCTTTTTATATGACATTTGCAATTCAAAATTTGATCTGACGACAAGTTTATCATATAAAAGAGGTTTCAATCTGAACACGATAGAGTCAATATTCAAACTGACAGAGTTATTGCGCGCAACTAACAAATTATATAGGGTATCCAAGTACTATTTAATTTGTTAGTTGCGCGGTATGTACTATCGTCGACGATATGCTACATCATATCCTTTACGATTGACAGCGGGGAATCTTCGGTTCGTCGAATCACATTCTAGTGTCAATTTCCCTCCCTCTACTCACTGGGTGGAAGCATTTAGCAAGTCATTAGCAAGCTACAAGCGGTAATTACTCAAAATCGGTTCAGCACTTTAATAGAATAATAATAGAATAATCTTTATTGACTTAAAACCTAATACAAATATGTAATGTTTCACAATACGCTAACACCTCAAGAGTTACTTATGTATTAGGTTTGAAACAGTTTCACCGGAACTGAGCCTCTGTCTCCCGAACTAGGCGGATGCCTGTGACTCGGAAGTCAGTGATTCCACCGAGAAGATGAGTTGACATGATTTGTATGCTTAACTATAAAAGGTTTTTGGAATGATCATTATACAAGGAAAAATAAAGTAAAGAAAAATAAAAAATATAAATAAACACTTTTTACCTGACGTATGGGTCTGCGTGTGTGTGTGTGTGTGTGTGTGTGAATGTACGAGTATGTGCGTATATGTGTGTGTGTGTGTGTAAAGAGAGAAGAGAGAACGTGTGTGAAAGCCTGCAGTGAGCATAATTAAATAGTTATTCATTCTTGGGACGTAATAGAAATAATAGTATAGGATAGGTAGAGTGATTGATAATGGAAAAGGGAATCGGTTGATGATCAGAAAGAATTATGTATGTAGGTAGTGGTAGCCATAAAACGTCTTTATTTCAGACAGTTTAGGAGGTCTTCAGTCGCCGGATAAGTTTGTGATTGAAGCCAGGAAGTTAGTTTTAATTTACAGTGAAAGCGGTTTAATGGATATATATTTAGTAGTTTATTTGCCTTATTATAGATCCGAGCACTCATTGCCATATATTGGCGGCCGGCAAATCCCGTCCGCCGATTTCCTACTGGACAGGCAGTCTGTTTATTGCGCTTACTATTTGCTTTCGCACAAAAAGGTAAGTGTCGATGTCTGCGCAGTATTGCACGGAGGACGTATAGCTGTCTAACCGTTAGGACGTTACATTCGGCGTAAAGTTGGGTTGTAGGGTATCTATAAGGTTTAGATATTGCGACCTTTAGTACAGCTCTCTGCGCTCGCTCAAGCTTTAGCATAGCCACCTTGCCAGCAGCGCCCCACACCGGGATGCAATAGGTGACTAGCGATTGGCAGAGGGACGAGTAAATCATCATCAAAGTCTTGCGATCAGCAGAGTGGCGGAGTTGTTTAATAACATAAATTAGTTTCCTGACTCGAGACGTCAGCGAGTCTATATGAGTATGCCAGTCTAATCTTTCGTCAAGAGTAACACCCAGGTATTTCATGTTTGAGGCTCTGGCGAGAGACAGGCACAGACAACTAGGCGAAGGAAGCTGACATATGTGATTTTTAATAGAAAAAGATATATGAGGTTGTGTTTTTTTTGAAATAGCAAATGGAATGAATTTTGTTTTGTCTAAATTAAGAGTAAGTAAATTCGATTTTAGCCATTGCGTTACGAGTTTTAAGCCATTTTCTGCGTACGTTTTTGTATCTGCCCAGTCGGATCCGTGAAACAGTAAGACCGTATCATCAGCGTACGCTATTATTTTACAATTTTCAAGTGATAGTTTGATATTGATATTGAGTTACTTTCTAATTCAATCTAAGTTCATATAATGATGGGGATCTTTGGTTCGTCGAATCACATTCTAGTGTCAATTTCCCTCCCTCTACTCACTGGGTGGAAGCATTTAGCAAGTCATTAGCAAGCTACAAGCGGTAATTAATCAAAATCGGTTCAGCACTTTGATATTGAGTTACTTTCTAATTCAATCTAAGTTCATATAATGGTGGGGATCTTTGGTTCGTCGAATCACATTCTAGTGTCAATTTCCCTCCCTCTACTCACTGGGTGGAAGCATTTAGCAAGTCATTAGCAAGCTACAAGCGGTAATTAATCAAAATCGGTTCAGCACTTTGATATTGAGTTACTTTCTAATTCAATCTAAGTTCATATAATGAATTTAATATTTCACACGGATTCGAACCTTCGACCTCCATATTAAAAGTCGGAAATCGTAACTACTCGACTATATAAGGATTATTATTGTATACCAAGTAAAAAAGGGTTAGGATATCATAGTTATTATTATAGAGAATTTCCACGTTATATTGTCGCTCCCCTACTGAAACACTACGCCTCGTTGACTGACCATTGTCCTGCATTCTGTTGTTTGTTGCTGCAGTTCTATGTGAAAGCTTAAATAGGAAAATTTTCTTTTCTGTCCTCCGGTCAGCAAGCAACCAATTGCAGGCCGCTACGACTGCGACGAGTAGAGAAATAGTGCACATACCTTAGTCAGTAAAAAGAAAGCCTCAGATCACCAGTTTATCGTTTGACAATTACACGAGATCTGAGACATTTTTACTTTACAGGCCTCCGTACGTAATCTATTATTTCAATACAGTGCGACGACGGGTGCCGTAAAGGACTCGGGGATGTAGATCATATACGCGAAAGAACCTTTCTTGGTGCATTTGTGTAAGTTTCCTGTCCTGACTTTTTGAAAAAATATGGATAAATTTTTGTGCGTTGAATGCGGTAACGCACCCGGCGGGGTGAGTAAGGATGATGTAAGAGGGATGGTAGAGGTGTGAGTCGGTATTTTTAGACCAGAGTTGTCATATTGGTACAAAAATACTTTATTCTCATGGCAAGTCAACCTACAGTTATATTGTATTGTAATAATATATTATATATATTATTATATTATATTATTGTATATTAGGTTAATTTTAACGTATTTTTAAATTTGATAAGGTTAAAATTTTATGTAAATACTTCCTCTCAAGTAACCTAAGGAGAGCGGTGTCTTCCAACACAGGCAATGTTGTCCATTTATTGATTTATTTATTGATTTTAAGGAATAAACAAATAAATAAGATATCCGCTATTAAATCTTCCGCTTTCGAGATCAGCTAGTAATAGTATCAAAATATAGTCTGATAAGCCAACGATTAGTAACAGTAGGACAAAAAAATATATACATAAATCCTTTTTTTCGGGGTGATAATATTACCGTAAGAAAAAAAAACAATCTGATACTTCTAACCTACTGTTACTGACTTCGATTGCTTGTCGGACTGTATACCTAGTTACGGTTAATATTCTAGAAGGTGTAAATAGCCAGTATTACATTTGTATTGTGTTGTCTCCCCTACAGAAACACTGGCTCGACGATCAACCATTGTCCCAGTTTCGCCCGCTTATTGCAACTGTTGCAAGCACAACTATAAGAGAAAGTTTAAATAGGAAAACTTCTGGGCTTGAGTGGGATCTTCTATGCCTCAATGCTTACTCGTAATTAATTACCAAGATTACTCTGTTACTCTAGGTCCTTGTGGTCCCAGCGCACGCAAGTTTTTTGTATATAGAAGTCGCAAAACATCTGGTTGGTAACTGGTGACCGAAGAGCTGGTGACTTCTTCGCACAACGTATCAGCGTTGCGATACGACGAGGAAATGCCGCCAGCATCCTAGGTAGGTACAACAATGCCCCAAGGACTGTATATATTTCGAAAATAAATGTTTTTCTTAATTTACAAGATGTTATATTTTCTTGAATAAAAATTTCGTATTTGGACTTGAAATTGCAAGTGCGAAAGAGACGGACAATGTTTCAATCTCCCAAAGGATTTAAAGTTCAAACAACGATTTGCATTCTGACACCTTGTGGTGCTTAGTGAAATTTTATTATGAAAAATATGACTGAATATTTACTTGCCAATGGCAAGTGAATATATATGGCCTAATATTGCAAAGGTATGTAAAGTTCTGTTGGGTAATTCAGTTCGGGCAGTGACGTGATCATTCGGGTTTACATCTTGTAAGGAATCCTTTATAAAGTGATATTTTTGACAGAATTCATAATTAAAATGGAATTGAATATCCTCTGTTATACCTAAGTGTTGCAGTCAGCATCTAAAATATATACGACGTAGACCTTAGTATAATGTAGTAAGGTTTTAACTGTATATATATCTTTCACACCGACGGTATTAAATGTCTTCAAATTATGTACCTATCCATACTAATTATAAATTAATTAATCAAGGACCTACTTTAGATTTAAGGTAGGTAGAGGTAGGTAGTTAGGTAAGTTACACTTACTGTATATATTTCGAGAATAAATGTATTTGAATTATAAATGCGGAAGTGTGTGTCTGTTTGTTTGTCAGTCTTTCACGGCTAGCCAGAGCGACGAATTGACGTGATTTTATAAGTGGAGATAGTTGAAGGGATGGTGGGTGACATAGGCTACTATTTATCACTTTCTAACGCAAGCGAAGCCGCGGGCAAAAGCTAGTATATATATAGAACGGAAAACAAAAAAAAACGCACTTTGTGTGCGTCGTTTTGAACACTAGATTTTATCTTAACAAAATCTTTCTATACTATAATATTTGACTTTCTAATTATTATCTTATTTTTGATGATGATCTTCATTAACTGATGATGATGATGATGGCACCGCTTGTGCCTCTAGTCCATTGGGCCCCATAGAGTTAGGCCCATAGAAACGGGAGACCAGATCGATAACCAGAGATTTCCGGAAAATACAAATAAAACAAACAAATTGTATTTTTATATGCATATATTCGGATTCAATATTTCAATAGCTATTTAATTCATACAACTTAACTTAAAAAAAATACACTGACTCGTATGCACCTAACTTAGCTATGTCCAAGCTTATTACCAACACTATAAATTACAATTCATTACATTATACCTACAAATTTGAAATTAATTTCAATTATTTCATCAACTAATAATCTCTTTGTGATTAATTTCATATTAAATGCGAATTGCATCACTGGACAGTGATTTAAATTAAATATAATATAACTAAGGAATGATCATGATATTTTTGGTGTGACGTATAGTATAAGGCAGAATACACAATCCTGCACTGCTCCAGTGTCATAAAAGTTAAACCATAGACCACCGGACGCCGAAAAGCACGATGCGTATTCTGCACTAAAAAATGAAAAAAACGACAAAAAAAGTAAAAAACTTCGGTATTGCGTTTTTTAGCAACATTCAGCAGTGACCAATTGCTACTAAGATTTGAAAGTTTAAAATGTTTAACTTTATAATCAACCATTGACAGTCCACTCGATAAAAAATACGATTACTTTGAAATAATCTAAGAAAATACAGTTCACGTGACCCCATATTGCCCAAAGTAATAAATTAGGAGTAATTACTAGACAATCACAGGTTGCCCACTGGTCATAAAATAAATCTTAAATTTAATCTAAAACTATACAAGTCACATATACAATCGGAGCACACACATTTACAAATTGTCTTTAAAAATAAAACTCTTAACTTATTTACATTTAAAACTATATTTATTTTATTTAGCGAGTTCTGTACTAACATAGCCTATTTTCTTTAAATATAATAAGTGATATGACTCAGGTTCTTTTTACATAGGAAGGAGGCAAGTATATGAAAACGAAATCTCTATACATTAAACTAAGTTATTGGGTAAAAACAATATGGCAAATTTCGATTAACAATGTCAATTAGGCCTTATGAAAACCAGGGTTTTTTTTCGTTGATTCTCGTTTTTGGTAAATTAGTTCAGCACTTTTTTAATGGTAAATTATTATTCAAGCGAGAAAAAGACTATCGCTGTTGAAAAAGGTGTTTTATCGTTCCAAATTTGACGATATTTTTTATTAAATTAACAGTGTCCGTAATATGAATAAAGTATCTCGTTAATTTAAGAAAAAGTAACGCCAAAGTTGTCGTTTTAAGTTGATTAATGTGAGAATATTTAAGTTAGCGCAAAACGTAATCCCTCTCTCGCTCGAAACTTAAATTACCTACAACAGAAATTTTGTCGCGATTTCGTCGCCGGCGGAAAACCGCGCCGCTCCGCCTCGAGTTACAAAACGTTATTTTCGTTAACAATGATATGTCCTATAAACGTAAATTCAAAACCTTGCAAACGCCACTCAATATTCAGTTTACAGATAACATTTAGAACACGCTCACGAATTTCGAAAAACACTTGCAAGGTAATGAAAACACGAGTGAAAAACTAAAAATAACGGGAGAATCCCGGGAGCGCGCCCAGTTTGCCGGCGGTAAAAATCTAACACTCTATTTACAAAATAACCTAAGAAGACTAGATACACTAAACCATGTTGATTCCGTACTTTTCCGGAGCGAAGTAACTGTTCCCAGTGTTGGAGAAATTAGTGATCTGTGAGGCTTGGAGCATACTCAAGTGTGGAGAATTCTGGGACTGATTTTCTGGGGATTCTGGTCCTGAGGATAGTATGTTGTGGTGGGAGGGCCAGGCGGCGGGAGGGGAGGGGTTGCCGAAGGAGACCTGGTTGTAGAGCTGGTTGCCGTTGGTGGTGAGGTTGTGGCCGTGGTGGCTGCCGTGGGACTGGTTGACGGAGGAGCCGTTGAAGTATTCCATCTGTGAATGAAAGTGAATTTTAGATGGTGGAACTTGTTTTACTTATAAGATAAGATTGTGCCAGCCAGCAGGGCTAAGATGCCAGGCGAATAGCATGATTAGATGATAGTTTGTCGGCATTTTCTGATAATTTAAATATTTATCCACATTCGCACTGTACGTGCAACTTGTCAGTTTGTCAACTTATAGCAGTATCAGATGAGATTCCTGGATAACCAGCAGCTGCAGCTTGGCCTGCAGGGTTAGCCGGCCAGCGTTATCTGTCTAATTGCTTATGAAATAAACGCTTAACTCCGGGTTAGTTGGCTAACCCCGGGTGGAGAAAGTGACGCTATCATTTGATATTATCAAATATTTAGATTGTTTGTCGCGTTACACTAGAACTTGGTTAGTCAACTAGCGTTGGGCCTTTCGAACGCAAAAGAGATGAAAATTATTTTAACCATTTAAAAATAATAGTGATTTTTAGTGGGAGAAAGTTTTCAGCTGAATGTTACATAGTTTTTAGTGTAAACATGTTTATTTCATTATAGAAATTAATAATAAAGTTACTCTAGTTTCAAGTTTCAAGTTTCAAAATCTTTAATGTCATAAAACACATGTCAAGAATAATAAAAATAAATTAAATTTAAAATACACAATATCATTATCATTACAATTAAAAATTAAAATACCAATAAAAATAAAATAAAGTAACAATAAAAAAAAAAACAGAAAAGGTAATTATATATGTCAAGTATACATTTTAATTATATATGTCACTCACATTGTAGTATGCTTTCTCTTAGTAGTACAAAGCTTTAAATCAAACAGTTTTAGTGATTTACTACCGTTTTAATTGATTTCCTTCATAAGAAATAAATCTGCCTACCGGAGCCTACGTCATCAAATCATTTACTATGCAAACTCTATTAAAAAGAAGTTAAAGAACCAGTTATTTTACGAATGCTGCATATAAAACTTAAATTAGCAAAAACCAGTAGCAGGTATCGAAATAATCTTTTTCTACTCGCCGACTTTAATCTGCCAATTACGAGTACATAGACAAAACTATAAGCTCATACTTTTCGATATTAGACAGTCCAACTCAACTATAATATTTCATTTCGATACGCTGTAGGCAACTATAATAGAACTTCATACAAATTTTATACTTATTTACGATGACGCCTGAGACTTTGCCGAGCGCGCGCCTCACGCCTGCGCCGACCGCGCCGGCCTGCCGGCCATCTTTTTGTGTTACATCCTTGTTAAGTCAATGAAATTGAATGATGAAATTGTTCCTCCATAGATGATGATGATGATGACTCGTAGAAAAAGTATTGTATACAATCGTAATATAATTAAGTTTTTCAATCTCGTACCTTACTTAGGCCACTCAGCAAGCTTCGTGGCCTAAACACGGTACTCGACTGAAAAACTCTTCATTATATCACGATTGTATAAAATACTATTTATTTATTACTGCTGTAAACAAGATTTTTTATTGTTCGGAGATAAGAAAGCTTGTACGACTTCTGTGAATACAAATTAGGAGTGAATAAAAATGTAAAAATTCTGTCAAATTACATGTGTAATTTGACAGAATTTTTACAACATTTTTATGTCAGAATTTCTTTTTACTTGAACAAAACGTAAAGGTTTTTACTATTTCAAGAGGTTCTAGAAAAAAAAAATCCATTTGCCCTGGAAAGTAAATGTCACCATTGAAGCAAAACTAAATGAGGGAGTCGGTTATGTAAGCAAATAGTGACCAAACCACGCAAAGCTGATTTTATCCGCTATTTGATAGACTTCAGGATTTTTTTGTTATGAATTTACACAGCTCTCTTGGGCAAAATGGACAATTTCTGGAAATGGATTATAGACTGACAAACAGAAGACAAACAAAAACACGTGACTCGGGTATTGGGCCAATTACATAATTCCATATGATGACATTAAGATAACAGATACGAAGTGTTGTACCTAAACTTATTGGTCAAATTGCCAAGTCACGTGGATTCGTTTGATTACATTTTTTAAATACCTAAAAGTACGCGTTTGCTATACTGTTTATAAAAAAGAATTAGTGTCTTACCTGACTGGGATAGTACGGGGAGTTATAGGCACCCTGCCCATACCCCTGATGGTGATGTGACGACGAGTAACTTCTTATATAATCCGAGCTGCCCGGCCAATGGAAGCTGTTGTAGCTATCCGGGTGATACACGTTCCCTGGCCCATTTAGGCTTTGAGGGGTGATAGGGGGGGAAGGAGTGGTCATTATAGAGGAGTTGGACCCTAAAGGCGTTAAGTTCCCAGTTAATCTGGAGCTGTATTGGTCTTTTACCAAGCTGCTACCGAAAGATTTCTCCGAATAGTCGACTTTTCCAGAATAGTCATGTCTTTTCGGACTGGAGTATAACTCCTGTTTAGGAGTGACGCCGTACCCGTGGACGTTATCGTCTTTTCCGCTTAACCGTAAAGCTTCGTTGGAATAATGGTGGCTTATGGACGATAGTGAATTGTTTTTGGTGGAGGACTCATAGTTTGGTGCGGACTCTTTCTTGCAGATGACGTTAATAGGCGGGCTTACAGAAGTCGTTGGGGTGATAGGCAAGTTAGGCGATGATGTGGTTATACTTGAAGTATTTGTGGTTAGGCTGTTGCTAGAGCTGCTTGGTTTTGAACTGGTGATTTTGGAGGATGAGGAGGTGTTGGAGGATTTTATGCTGGAGGAGATGGAGGATTTGGAGCTGGATGACTTGCTGGAGATCTGCGTGTTGGTTTGTTGCTGCAGCTGCTGCCGGCATTTTGCCCTTCGGTTCTTGAACCAGACCTGTTGGCAAAAGATGGATTTATGTAACAACTATAGGATTATATTTGTTGAATGATATTATCATGTTGTGAATGTTATATGAAGTTGAAATGAAGCCAGAGCCGAACATCACCAAAAAGATCCACTGCCAGGCTTTTAGTTGGCTAATAAAAAATTCTGTACACATTCATTTTTGTTTTAATATTGAAACCTAACAATTACTTACAATTTGAGTGACCCGATTTTTTTATTACAATCTTATGTGTCATAATTTTGTTCAATGATTTGGAGGAATTTTTGACAGCCTCTTCATCATAGACACATTACACCAATGTATTTTTAACATCATCTAGCAAATATACCTACCTTTTTGTAAAATTGTTTAATTATACAGGGTGGAAAGACACGACGATCCTTCTCGCAAAGGGGGGTTAGTTTAAGTGAAGGAGAATCGATTAGTAATGTTTATATTTTTGTTACGAACAATCAGTAAAAATATTAAAATTAATTAATGTTCTTCTTAGTGACAACCCTGCTATTACTATGTACTATACCTACATGTAACTGTAATGTGACACTTTATGTTTACAAAAATTTGCTCGACATACCGCAGCACTCGCTCTTCAAACCTTGGTGCAATGTGAACTACACCTCCTCCCCGTTGGTCGTTTTGGCCCGTTTGTGGTACTATGGGCTGATTATTTGCCACGCGATCAAAGGCCCGTAAAATTGACATACGGCTAGTTGGGTGTGGTGGAGGATATCTTTGTCGATAGTGTCGTAACGTCTCGGCGGCATTATAATTACACTCCCCGTATAACATAAGCAAATTTAGGTAATCGCGGGCTCCCAAGGGCATTTTGAAAATAGGTTTTATCACGTAATTTGCAATTTATTTGCGTCACTGTTTTATCACGGGTAAGACTGAGTAAAAATTAATATTTTTCCCAAACAAAATAATACAATTGTGCAAACTACCCACTTACAAAAATCTAACTTAACCATAGAGAAATTGAGACTAAGGGCAGTTACAATAAATAGGTTCATAAAGCCCATAATACACCGCCAGAAGAGCATACTAGGCGGGGTGCGTGGAAGCTAGAAAATGCTGTTGGTTAACCGATTTGTATGGAAATAAATGCAAAAGTAACATGTTTATTTGAATTATAAAAATAAAGGCTTCAGAAGATATTATTTTTAATTCTACGATTCTGCATGTATAACTGCCCTTAGTCTTAATTTATCTATGGTTAGTTAGATTATTGTAAGTGGGTAGTTCACACAATTGTAATATTGACTGGGAAATATTATGGGGTAGAAATGTTGTTTTGGTAAATGTCACTGACCTTTGTGTTATTGTTAAATGTTATTGAACCTAATGAGGGTTGTCACTTGCAGTATTTTGCATCAAAAGTTAACTGCCTATAACTTAAAAACGCTTACGAATATGAGCCTAGTTTCTTTAGAGGAAATACAGTACTAAATCTAAACAATCCCCCTTTTGCGGAAAGGATCGTCGAGCCGTTCCACCCGGTATATGGTATAAAGTTTAATTTTCTGATCGGCACCAAAGGGTAATCATTTTCTATTAAGTTGTATGATAAAAAGCATTACTCCATGCTCATAAGTAGCTATTGCCCACAGGAAGGAAAACTCTACAGATCGGCAGAACACGCAAGCTTTCTCTCCTGTGGCCAATATATAGTTAACGGGCATGTAGTTAGAATTTTTATCTTACAGTTCAATAGAATATTGAACGCTATATTGAATACTACGCGTTCATGTGAGAAGGGTTAAATTATAAGAAAATTAACCTTTAGTGGCTGGCAATCCACAGGAAAGACGTGTAAGTATCCAAATACTAACTCAACAAATGGCATTCGATTCGACTGTTCCTTTCCCGCAGCAGACTGTACATTAAACAAACTAACGCCCCCACTAACTGCACTTCTCGCCTCATAAATCAATCGCAAATCGTTGTGCAAACACGGGGAATTGATACGTGCTACCGAGGGCACGAGGGTACCCGCGTCACGCTAATTGGTTTACTCTTTAACTGATGCCAGCAGAGTCGAACGTTCGCAAGGGATGGATTTAAAAAGGGCACATTTTTAGATGTCGCTGATGACTGCTACTTCGCTGTCTTATCATCTATGCAGAGTTGATTTGAAATGACAATACTTGCGCAAACACCGCTGAGTTGATACAAGCTACGGGGGGTACGTCTCTCATATAACTGAGGCGGTTTTGTTAAGTACTTCCGAGGTTGTTCTTGTTCCGTAGATGGTTGGTTAGTTTGGAATTGGAACTAAGTGCTAGTTCCAAACTAGTTCAATTATTTCACATACATTATAAAACATTCGAGTAGGTAATACAATACTTAATCAGTTATCTACACTGTCGCTAGTTTTAGGTACGTGAATGTTGATTCAACAACAAACCACTATATAACTTACAATGAACTATTTTGTCCGTGTATGTGACTTATGAGAAAAGCTTTTTGATTGTTTTTCGTTAGTATTGTTAGTAATCAAGTTTCTTATTTTAAAACTTATTCAGAGCTAAAAATCTTAGACTGGTAGGTGCGAAAGATTGTATGATATCCGAACAAATAAAATTGATAACTACCTATAGATAATTACACAAAAGACTTCAATTTTGAAAATAAAAAAGGCGAAAGTTTCTTTTTCTTTCTTTAAGAAATTTCCTAAATTCATCAGTATGTGAACATTGAACAGGTACCTACATATTTGAATTAATTATTACTAAAATAAATGCTATTTAGGCTTCTTGATCTTTATAAAAAAAAATAAAAAAATAAAAAAAACTTTATTCAATGCTTATGACACAATATGCTTACATTTGCAGGTTACTATTAATGTTAAACTATATAATAATTCATGCTGACCAACTGTAGGCCCTACGCCATTGAGGTACAGCCTACAGTTGATCTTTTATATCCGGTAAGTATATGCAGAAACTTTTAGAAGAAAGTGAGTAAGCATCATCTGTTCCCCGTACTAGTACAAGACTGTATCACGGTGGAAACAGGTTTCGCTATCCACTATAATTTATAATTGAATTTTGAAAGGACTTGTTACTTTTTGCTTTTTTTATGTTGCTATATATTTCACTTCGACTTTTCTTTTCCTCCCGCGGTCGTTCCGGCTTTGGAATGAGCTCCGCCGAGGTTTTTCCGAGGCACTATAGTATTGGGTTCAGGCGTCCATATGCTACGGTGACCGCTTTCCATCAGGCACGCCGTATACATGTTTTCCAGTGACGTGATATTAAAAAAAGGTTGAATCAGATGTTGTTGCCATAAAAATATTTCGATCGGCCCATATTGGTGAACTATTGTCTAATCCTTCCGCCCCAATTCGAATAATCCATTCGATCATTTGATCTTTTCGTAAAAATCACTTCATTAGTCATACAGCTGATCCGACAATGGGTACAATGGGGTACAAATGTGCACAATAGGTACATGTTTGGGGTACTAATCCGTGCGGGCCGAGGTGAGGCACGGATGAAAGCGATCTTTAGCGTGATTCGGGTTTTTTGGGGTTAGGTATGGATTTGGTGATTGAGAAAATACATAGTAGGTATGTACATACTTACGTAGATAACGTAAGGCTGGTAGACGAGAATATTGAGAATGAGGCGGCGTGACTGATGTTCCAGTTCAAAAAAGTCACAGTGCAATATCATCGTGATTTTGTCACGGCGGTTACTTGCATTAGGTACCTACCGTATTAATTATCACTACACAGTATAAAACAAAGTCGCTTCCCGCTGTCTGTATGTATGTATGCTTAAATCTTTAAAACTACGCAACGGATTTTGAGTGATTTAAGAGGAAGGTTTTTATGTATTAATAATAACCCATGCGAACCCGGGGTAGGGCGGGGTCGCTAGTTAGGTATATGGGCTGACTCATAGTTGAGCGATGGACATTTCTGAATCCATGAATGTCAATTTTTGTATCATATTTCAATGCAGTTTTTAAATATTTTTGGTTTAGGTTGACGGATTAATTATAACTTAAAGCATTTATTCGCTACTTGTTCCGTCCCAGAAAACTACATTCAATAAATATAAATCTCAGTGAGTAAACCGGGCACTCATTATTTTAATTCGGACTACAAGTACAAAAGACACCATGACTAACAAAAGAAGATCGTTATAAAAATAATTAAACCCATGTTTGTCCAATTATATTCTCGATTAGATCTTCTATCATTTTATCTCGTTAACGAGTCGCTGACGGCCGCCATTTTGAATTGTTTGTTATGCTGGCTGATGTGAGAAGCGAGTCGTACTGTCGTCTGACAAAAAAATTAATTTTCTACTTTGCTTCACACTCGATATGCCAATCATAAGACGGACTTCTAACCGCAATTTTGCTAAAAACCCTTGATTCAGGTATGTACCTAATATCCCCGTCAATGGAACTTCCTAACAATGTAAACAAAGCGCGTCATATGTCACTGTTTCTCCTTGTATTTTCACACTACCTCATCAAAGTTTGATGATCAAACACCACTGCAACCATTCACTACTGAAACGATCGTATATCGTAACATACAAAACATAAGATACTTAAATAATCTTGGAGATTTAATTAAAAACTTAAAAGTTAGTTTATTACGATCAATATGGCGGTCTGTTTACATTGTTAGGAAGTTCCATTGACATCGATCTTACATAAATATCACTTCTTAATGGGGCTATGTAGGTAAGTAATTAATGTGCAATTTCAAGGTTTATCCGGTAAATCCGGTTAGAATGTCCGTTGTTTGGTTATCTTTACAACGCGGCTGTTTGTAGCTTACGTAAGATTGCACTGATTTTGCACACTTGACAGTGATATTGTATGAAAATGCAATACTTTCCGTAAAACTTGGCAGAAAGACTTAGCGTGGTCCAACTATAGAGGTAGTAGGTATAGCAACACACCCTTGCCTTGTACCATGCCTATGACCACGAAAATCTTTGTTCTTCCGACACAACATGCTGGAATGCGAGCGCGTAGTTACACAACGAGGCTCCTTCGAAGCCTGCGGAGACACCAGGAGGATCCTGGGCTTCTAGTCGGAGCTAGGCCATATCGCGCAAAATAGCCCATATTTGTAGGTTCAGTGCGGAAATGGAGCCCATAACCATAACTTCGTTCTTCTATATATTCGTCTGTCGCCTAATTTCGCTCAAACAGAGAGGCAGGTAACAAAATTAAGACTTTCGACGTTTGTGACTCCCGCAGATATTTAGGGACAAAGGCTTGAAATATTTCTGGCACTCTGTATAAATTATTCAGATATTGGACCTTTCGATAGTCTGAAGAGGGCCGTGACGCCCGTGACTGTCTCAGCATGTAAAAGCCGATCCGGTTTATGGGTGGTTTCCCATTACGCCGGCTTATACTTTTTATCAGGCTATCTTAACTTAATTGAGAATATCGAGAGAACGCAGTCAACTACCGTAAGTGAAAGACATAAGGGTTATTTTAGGATAACTAGTTTCTTACTTAGTAGGAGGGATTTAACGACTCACCACACTCGTGGTATTTTAACGTTATTATCTATAATTATCGAAGTAAATAAGCTACCGTTTGAAGCTTGCTTTATCGATTAGGTGATTGAAGAGATAATCTTAATACGTAGGAGATAAGTCGAGGCTTTCAACATTTTATCTTAGGAAGTTTTACATAATTTTGATTATTATTCAGTTTCAAAAATTTTAAGTTTTATAAGGACGTTTTAAGCGATGGCCGGATCTGTAAGGATGACTCACACTAGAAGAGCCGGCACGTGACCGGTCCGGGAAGATCTGTCGGTTGCTATAGAAAACGTCACGTGACCTCCGAGGGCTCCGAGCTCGGACGTGATTATTTCTATAGAAATTGACAGATCGGGCCGTCCAGCCCCGTCCCATTCTAGTGTGATTCATCCTTTACTCAACTTGGCCATTATCTATTACTATCTATAGAAGTTCAAAGCCTAATGTCACTCATCGATTACTAGATAAAGTTAGGATTTACAACGAAATGTATTATTTCTACTCTAGCACTTCAATTCAATCTGTCAATTAAATGACAGACAGATAAGTTGACAGCGTCATTAAAATGTATACATTATAACGTTGTCTATGGTATTCCATAATGATGCTCTTATGGAGTTTCATACAATACCAATAATAATAATAACACTGTTTCTATAGTCGGCCTACGACTTCTTCCAAATCCCGCCACCATTCGATATTTTGCTATTTTCGACCTTTGTATTTTATAAGAACCCTTATTATGTCACTGTTACATAAACCATAGATTGATAGATTTTTGAAGAATCTATCGTATGTCTTACTCTTTCAGTGTTTGTATTTTTTTTAATTACCTGTACTCTAGACTCGGGCAGGTTGATCTTGAGCGCCACCTCTTCCCGCATGAAGATGTCGGGATACCTGGTCTTGCCGAACAACGCCTCCAACACGTCGAGCTGCGCGCGGGTGAACGTCGTGCGCTCGCGCCGCTGCTTCCGTGGGTTCACTCCTGGGAAAGGGAGAAATATTTGGTTAATTAATTGTAATTATTTTCTTCTTCCTGGTGTTTTCAACGATGCTACGGCTCAGGGAGCCTGGGGTCTTTGGCAACCAATCTCAAGATTTGGGGTAGACGCTAGTTTTACGAAAGCGACTGCCATCTGACCTTCCAGCCCAGAAGGTAAACTAGGCCTTATCGGGATTAGCCCGGTTTACTCATGATGTTTTCCTTCACCGAAAAGTAATTAATATCAATCGATATTTCGTACAATAAGATTCGAAAAACTCATTGGCACGAGCCGGGGGAACCCGCGACCTTCGGATTGAAAGTCGCACGCTCTTACGGCTGGGCCACCAACGCTCCCAATTATTTGTAAAAATAAATTTAAAAATAAGTAGGTAAGTACCAAAATATGGGTCAATCTTACATCATTTATAGACTGTCACATATGGACAAATGCATACAACTCGCTATGTGATTCGGTATGTCCTCATTTTTTCCAAATCAAAGTCGGCACTGCATCCATTATTGAAGATGGTCGGATAGAGACATGCGGGCCGTTATTCAAAAACTAGTAACGTGTAGAACAAGTGGTCCCTGTCTAATATAATTTTTAAGAAAAAAAAACCGACTTCATTTGGTTCCCGGTAAAAGTGAAATTTTAAATTTGTTTGAGTTAGCCAGTTTACTTCACAAATATCCAATACACCGCACGTGTAAGATTGAAAATTGAGGAGCTTTCTTAATGTCCCAGGGCTTCCATCATTACATGCGAAGTATAATCAAACGGAACTCCCTTGTATAATAAAACAAACAAAATAACAATGTGTTAAATTGGATGACAGACTGTAAATTATCGAGCAGTTTCAATATGCCATCCCTGATTATCAACATCAGGTACACTCCAGCAAAATGATAGCCACAGTAAGAAAATGCCTAAGCTAATTATGAACACCCTCTAATCACAATAAACGTGCCGTTCAAATTTGAGGAGTTCTCTGAATTCTTCAAGAACTCCATCATCAGACTAGAAATCAAATCAAAAAGATGAATGTCACAACTAGGATAATAAGTAGAGCTAGGTTTATTGACCAGTTCCACTTTGCCATCCCTGGTCTTCATCAAAATGTTGGCTCCCCCAAAACAATGTTTTAGTTACTTAAGGAAAACCTCAAATCAGAATGCATGTGCCGTTAAAATTTGAGGAGTTCCCTCAATCCCTCATGAATTCCATCATCAAAATAGAACTATAATCAAATAGGACTATCCTGAAGGTATTTCTTTACAAAGAAAAGATGAATGTCTCAAATCGGATGATAGAGCTGGAAATTACCAAGCAGTTCCACTTTGTCATCCCTGGTCTTCATCATCAGGTCCACTCCACCAAATTGATGATGTTCGTAAAGAAATGCTCGAGTGTCTTAAGAAACTACCCAAATCATCATGCATGTGCCTTTCAAATTTGAGGAGTTCCCTCAGTTCCTCATGGATCCCATCATCAGAAATTGATTTTGAAAAAAACGGGACAAACCTGGAACCATCTATTTTCAGACAAAAAAATATTTTATTAAATCGGATGATAGTCATGGGAATTACCAAGCAGTTCCACTTTGCCATCCCTGGTCTCCATTATCAGATCCACTCCACCAAATTGATGATTTTCGTAAAGAAATGATCGAGTTTCTTAAGAAATCACCCAAATCAGCATGCATGTGCCTTTCAAATTTGAGGAGTTCCCTCAGTTCCTCATGGATCCCATCATCAGAAATCGATTTTGAAAAAAACGGGACCAATCTGGAAACATCTACTTTCAGAAAACAAAAAAAAAATTGAAATCGGTTCAGTAATGACGGAGTTCTGAGGTAACATACATTAGAAAAAAAAATAAAAATAAAAAAAATTCAGACGAATTGAGAACCTCCTCCTTTAGAAATATTGAAGTCGGTTGAAAAAGAGTAAAACAGAGATTTACGCTTGTTTTACGTAAGTTATAAGCTTCTGATAAGTAGGGCTATTGTAATACAAAAACTATCCTTTTACGAAAAAAAAAAATGCAAAAATACAACATAAGTTCCGTTGCAAAACTTGTAAGCAAGTCATATGATTTTCTTGAATTAATAAAAAGGTTCAAATGGTCCTGAAAATACTAACAGCAAAATTATAAAATCAAGTCGTGCTTATATTTCGTACTAAAGATAAGCTGAACATTGAGAATACATACCTACAATGTTTTTCTAGCTTTCTCTTATTTTTTTTTTTTTTTTTTTTTATGCTATAGGGGGCAAACGAGCAAACGAATCACCTGATGGTAAGCGATTAACGTCGTCCATGGACACCCGCAACACCAGAGGTGTCGCAAGTGCGTTGCCGGCCTTTAAGGTGGGAGTACGCTCTTTTCTTGAAGGTTTGAAGGTCGTATCGGTCCGGAAACACCGCTGGCGACAGTTCGTTCCACAGTTTAGCTGTGCGAGGCAGGAAGTTTCGGGAAAAGCGCACAGTTGAGGACTGCCAACCATCTAAATGGTGAGAGTGGAAATATTGTCGCGTAGGGCGATGGCGGAAAGAAGCGGCAGGGATTAATCCGAACAATTCCTCGGAACACTCCCCATAATACATGCGATAGAAAATACAGAGTGAGGCCACATCTCTACGCAGCGCCAAGGGATCAAGCCGATCAGAAATACGTTGGCAGTTGACAATTCGAGCTGCTCTCCGTTGTCTTATATGTAAAGGTAATTTATCAAGCTAAACAAACAAGCTACCAAAAGTATTGAGTTGTAAACGTGTAATCTTAACAAACAATAACATTCCTTAACTGAAAATGAAAAAGAATTAGTCTATGCTCTACGGTACACAAAAGTCGACAAGCAGTCTGTCTTTGACCATTCATTCCTCAACGGGCATAGACAAAAATTAATCTTTTTAAACGACTGAAACAGAGTTGTAGAGATGTCGATTTTTTCTAAGTTTGGATGTAATTTGAGTTTGAAATATGATGGTATAGTTTTTAATTGTGGGCAGGATTACAAGTATTAACATATGACCCGCTTTCGAGTCTGTTTTGTTGTGTGAATGATGACAGATAAATTCCAAGACATCTTTGTAGGACTGAGATTTAATATGTACTTATATACCAAGAAGGCAAGACACATGCGTCAAGCGATATTAGACCTATTGTGTATAATATAAGGCTTTTGCCAGCTATTGTAGTATGATGGTTTGGCTGTATACAAGGCACGAGCGAAGATTGCGTTGTGTGCATTGTCACATTACAAAATGAAAGTGCTACCAAAGGAATGTTGTCTGTTATAAATTGGAAATGTCATGGTGCTATGGTGTGGTATAGTGGTGGAATAGTAATTCGATAGTGTTAGTATCTCGTTTCCAGCAGTTAAGAACGAGCAAGACGCAAATACTACCGAATGGAGTACGGTTACGTAGAACTCATGGTAAGTGCATAGGTAGACTGCTAAATCGATTTTAAATTCCGAACGCTAGGACCGGAAACAACGGAACGGAGAGGAAACAACGGAAAAAAAGTAATTGCGCCAAAAAAAACAGCCAGCATTTTACTGGTGCTGTTCGTGATTATATTATCACCAGCCTTCTCGATCAGGATTGTGTAAAAAAAAATCTGTCCACCGGTGATAGCACTGATCATCATCATCATCATTATCATTTCAGCCGAAAGACGTCCACTGCTGGACATAGGCCTCCCCCAAAGATTTCCACAATGACCGGTCCTGCGCCACCCGCATCCAGCGGACTCCTGCGACCTTCACCAGGTCATCAGTCCACCTTGCGGGGGGCCTACCCACGCTGCGCCAATATAGCTAAAAACCAATATATTGCTGATAGCAATTCAATATATAAAATAAGTCATAAAATCTAAATCTAATTTGCAATTCGTAACACAGAAGTATATTTATATCTATAACAATAAAATGAGGAATCCGGATACGCACATAATATCCATATTTTAGTAAACGTGACGAAATTAATGCTATTCTGAAAACTGGTTATAGTGTGTTGAAGTTTATTGGGAATCATTAATTATGATTAGCGTTCTTTTTTATAAACTAGTAGTTTGAATGTCTACGATTTTATAAGGTTATTGTCACACCAATGCCAATGTCATTAAAGTAGAAATTTATCAACGTTTACGTATTTATCGATTATTATAGTTTGTGGTATGGTAGCTACTTGAATACTATATTAATATTAGCACCTTCTATGCTAGGTTTCCTACATTTTTATAGAACAGACTGTGAAAAGGTTAAGCAAACATCATAATTTCATAGAAGTTTGACATTTAAAATAACACTTTAAAGTTTGACAGTTCATTTGCTCATTCTCAAGAAATTTGGGGACAATATTGTGAAACGTAAACCGAGGTTCTACGTCTTTTCGGCGGACTTTAAAAGTTAAGGGCTATAAACGTGATTATTTTTATAGAAATTAACAGATTGTCCCGTCCCATTCTAGTGTGAGTCATCCTTTAGGCATTCATAATTGAAATCGATCGATTGAATTGTTTTTTCTATTGGCCCTTACGCTGTTATCAATCATCAACGAATTTTACTAATAAACTAAAAAAATATACATGATTCAATATCGAAAGTGACAGCACGATTATGAATAACACAAATTGTAATATTTTATTATTCTTAACACAATTCCCCAAACTGGTAAGGTGAATGTCCGAACCCGAAGACAGTTTTATGAGGAACAGCTATATTTCATAGAAGTTGCCTAATAGAGCGAAGATCAAATGTCCTTGAATTTAGTAAAATACTACTTTGCCAGCCTTTTACCAGTTGTGGATAAGGTTCATTTCTAAATAAATCATGATGGCATTAGCGCCTTATCGACTTCTGTAATAAGTTATGAATTTATGGTAACTTTTGCACGTCGGGCGACGGGGTCTAATGTGTGTGAACTTGGACTGATAACACACTTGACGTAAGTTGGTAGATTAAGGGACCTTTGGGCTTACCATGACTTACGTAAGCGAAGTCGATAGCGACTGCAAACAAGTTACGAACGAGCAAGATACAAACATGAGAACTCATGGTAAGCATACTTTATTTGAGATTCTACTAGATTCTTCGAGTCTACAAGCCGCATTGGGCCAGCGTGGGCAGTGGGCACTATAGCCCAAAACCTGTGGCACTTGACAGGAGGCTTTACCATGAGTTGTACGAAACCGTAGGCGTTAGCGACTGCACGTTTCTAAAGTATGTCCGTCCCGCTCCTGCCAGTGTAGAGGTGTGAAATATGATTTTTCAGCTATACGAGTAGAAAAGGCTATTTCGGACCTTTGTCTGTTTGGAGTCCTTTTACAAAATGATCCACATTAATTTAATATACCTAAGTAATAGAGTTACGCGAATAGTCAAAGTCTTTGCATTAAAACCCCTTATTAAAACAGGTAATGGACTATTTGATGGTATAAATTTATAACGTATAAACTACTTTGTAAACAAACGAGTTCATTGAAAATAAGACTAGTAATAGTCACCACTGTCACCAGTTGTAGTTATTTGTAGTGGTTTCATTAAAGGCTTGATAAAACCCTTTAATAAAACCACTACAAATAACTACAACTGGTGACTATTAAGTACTAGTCTTATTTTCAACGAACTCATTTGTTTACAAAGTAGTTACTACTTTATAAGTTTATACCATCAAATAGTCCATTACCTCTTAAGCAAACGCATACATTACCTTTAGTTTCCTAATTTGCATAAAACGGCGTTAACATTGTAAAAAACTTCATCTTTGTAGCCGTTTTTAACCAAAGAGGTAAATACTAGACGCCTATACCATACTTAGACCGCGGGGAAATGTGTCCATCGTGAAATGAGTGACTACCATCAATCTAGGTACAATGCCTCAAGGACCTACTTTAGATTTAAGGTAGGTAGAGGTAGGTAGTTAGGTAATTTACACTTACTGTATATATTTCGAGAATAAATGATTTTGTGATCTAGAAACAATCGGCCTTCAGGTGTACAAAGGCGTTCTTAGGTCGCCATGGCAACGGAAAACAAACAATCATTACATATTTTGTTACTGCAACATTTTAAAACAACTGCCTGGGTTACTGAGCTTAAAATAAATGTGTCGTCAGGATTATTTAAACTATTCCTACACCTCAAGGTATATTTAGCGTGAAATTAGACATTTGCATACTAGCCAGTGTGGGCTTGTAGCCGGTTCCTAGTTTGGATAATTGATAGATTAATTATTTGCATTTATGATTAAACAATAAAAAATGGCGGTATGTTGATTATTTTGGTCACGTCACGTTACAAGAGTCTGCTTTATTTTTTACGAGATCTGGCGTCGTTGGATTAACAGATCGCGTCGAATCGAGAATTTTGGAACTTTGACAAATTACACAATAATTTATTTCTACTCTCATTCAGCTATAACACAAAAATTATGACCAATCTACAATGTCCAATTGGCGTCCTTAGGTATTCTGCGTATCGTTTATGAGTGCCACAAGGTACCTACCTAATTTAGGATCGTTTAATTACAGAGTGGAGGGCATAGTTTAGGAAAATAACCAATTCAAATGATTGTGTATATATATCGTGTAAAACTGTTAAATTCTATTTTTTTTTTGTTCGCCTTTATTTTTTGTTGTGGTTTTTCTGTTTCACAGTTTTTGATATGGTTTTTGTAGAACTACAAATTGTAATTATATTTATGACTTTACTAGCAAACCCGGCGAACTCCGTTTCGCCACCAGATGGTTTCGTTTTATGTAACATTTCGTTTGGTTAAAAGATGAAGATTTTTTTTTTGTTTTATACCTATTTGATAAGGAAAAATTTTATTTCATTTCACAACAGTAATGAATTCATTTTGATTACAAAATTGAAGTTTTATTTAGTTGAACTTCTCTAAGTAAATGAAAGTGAATCCAAAGTAAATACTGAATCGAAGCATTATATGTGTCCGCAAATTATCCGTTTCATTGAAGTGCTCTTTGGTAAACCACATTTTTTGTTTTTTGTTCTGACGTTAACACAAACAAAGCGGATGGTTTCCCAACTCGTGAACACGCAACGTATAACTGCCCATGTGAAAAACAATGATTTTCTAAATTTATCCCGCAAACACTAAGCGATTGGCCTTGCGACTTGTTAATTGTCATTGCAAACGCAAGGCGAACTGGAAATTGCAATCGTTTGAAGTCAAACGGAAGATCAGTCGGAATCATTGGTATTCGAGGAATACATACATTTTCACCTGCGTACGTTCCGTTAATAATGGTTGCCTCAATCAAATTCGGCATAAGTCTTTTTACCGAAAGTCGAGTACCGTTGCAAAGTCGCGGTGGATTCAAATTACGCAATATCATAATAACTGTACCAACTTTGAGTTGCAAGTTATGTGGTGGAAATCCTGGTAACTCCAGAGAGTTCAAAAATTCCGTTGGATAATTTACTACATCATCGGGATTTGTTATGGAGTCAACAGATTTGTATGTCACCAAATCGCCAGCAATTTTTGATTGAATGGTGAAATTCAGTGCGTGTACATCATTATTCTTTGCGGCAAGAATTGCTCGTTGACTTAACCAAGCATAATTCTGATAATTCTCACTAATGTTTGGGAAAACATTTTCAATAAGAGCTAATTGAGAGTCTACAAATCGGCAAAAGTCGTTGGTAAGAGAAATTAATCCAGATGTCGCATCAACTGGGACTTTTCCATTTCCAACAGCTAACAATTGTTTGGAAAATTGTGCAGCACTTTGATCATTTTGAAGTTGAACTTTCATATTAGTGGTTAGCGATAATGTTTTTACGTTATTCCATAAAGGTGATGCCTTTAGGCAAGCATTCAATTCATATGCAGGCGTTCCACGGGGAATTACTGGCAACGTCTGCCTGAAATCGCCTGCCAACAATATCATCAAGCCGCCAAAGATGTTGTTATTTCGCCGAAGATCCTTCAGTGTGAAGTTAAGTGCTTCAAGTGATTTCTTATGTGCCATTGTGCACTCATCCCAAACAATGAGCTTGCATTGCATCAACAATTTTCCCATTGCACTGGATCGGGAAATATTGCATGTTGGAGTATCAATTGTGTTTAAATTGAGTGGCAACTTAAGCGCAGAATGTGCAGTACGACCGCCATCTAGAAGAGTCGCCGCAATTCCAGATGATGCTAACGCCAAAGCTATGTCACATCTTGATCGAATAGTGGCCAAAATCAATGAAATGACAAATGTTTTCCCTGTTCCTCCAGGTGCGTCCAGGAAGAAAAGACCACCAGTATTATTGTCCACCGCTTGCATTAATGTTTCGTATATTTGTTTTTGCTGTTCATTCAGCAACGGCACATTATTTCGAACGAATTCCTGCAATGTATCAACATTGTATTGCAGCTCTCGATTTAATTCTTGGTTGAATGCATCGTGCATCGATCGATTTGGCGCAATCATTCCTACTTCAATCAGTAGCTTGTTTGCAATAGTCAAGCATTGATCCTCAATCAGAATCAATCCTTCATTGTAGATTTCATCGGTTATTTGGATGTCAGGATTATTCGTTTGAATGCGCAAGCGATGCAAGATATCTTCACATATGTCGTCTTTGTATTTGTTCCATAACTGAACTGGTTGTGAAGGAAAACATGTGGTGATGATAATTGCGAACAGCGTTCGTATTTGGTACGCATTTGATGAAACAACTGAATCCGCAAGTGTTAAATCCCAATGAGAATCGTTCTCCAGCAAACCCAATAGTTGACATGCTTCTCGATATGTTTGGCATTGGTGGCCATTCACTGTTTTCAAATGCGCAAATGATTTTGGTCCACGTACATTTACCAACAGCAGTCGCAAATAAAAACATTCATCATTTCTAGGATGAACAGTATACATGCGACCTAGTGCATCAGTGGAAAACACCTGTGGCCAATCTGGAACTGGGGTTCCTTGTTTGCGACGTTGGAATTTCTTTGTTGATTGATTTCAAGTGTAATACTTGGGCATTTCAACGTACATCAGCGTCGCTGCGAATGGATCTGCTTCACACATTGCAAAGAAGCTAGTCAATGTTGTCGATGGTGGTCTCTCAGCTCGTTGTGCCGCATTAGCCTCAGTGAAGTAAACTCTTTGGCCATTTTCCAAATGCACTGCTAAATGTACAACTGTGGGATATCTTTCATGAATTTGAAATGAAAATAATCGCCACAGTGCTTCATTAGTACTGACGTATCTTCCCATTTGGAAGTTGCTGATTTCGTCATTCGCATTTTCCGACGCAATACCAAACACAGCCATGTCGCTGCCTTTTGTGACGTACTTGCACAAATATTTGATTGATTTGGCCGAATGACAACTCTCAACGTTTGCATGTGTTTTGAAAATTCGTGATAGCAGCGGGCAATATGGTACAATGAATTCATTTCCGATCTCAATCTCTTGATTTTGAACTTTAACTTTGATAGTTCGACCGTTATCTTCTTTTGAACGCCGACGATAAACTGGATATCCATCGTTCCCTGTGACTGTTTCTGCAACTAACGGTCGCGGATATCGTTTTGTGCACTTTCCATCAGCCATGCAAGGCGATAATGGATTTAATGCACCGCACGGTCCATGCACCATCTGTGTCGTCACAATGTCGTGTAGATGGGGATCAGTGACTGGATCAGGAATTTCAGCCGATATGATGTCATCCACTTCATTTGAATGTAATTTGTTCAGCAACCAAATTAGGATATGAGCATGCGGTAGTCCACGCTTCTGCCATTCCACCGAGTACATATAACAACGTGTGTCACCAAAAACTCGATACTTAGTAAGCACATCCATCATAACCTTGATTTTTTGCTGAAATACTCTGGCGATTATGTCATTGCGATCTTGCGGTTTTTGGCCCGGTTCCAACTCACGTTCAATTTCCGTCCACTTCGGATTGCATGTGAACGTAATAAATAAATCCGGAGTTCCATAATTTCGCACATACGTCATAGCGTCTTGAGCGTATTCGTGCATGTGGCGTGGGCTTCCGATATAAGATGATGGGAGAATCGTCAGACGTCCAATATTCTGAACATCACCATCTGAATGAATAGCATCACGCAAGTGTATATAGTCCTCAGATCGTAGCTTTGCCTGATTGAATCGGATGAACGCTAAACGTTCTGTCTCGACTTTGACATACATGTCGACAGCGAATTGCTGGAATAGCCGACGGCACTTCAGAATCACATTCTCCTCATGTGTACGAATCATCATACGATACGCATAGTAATTCATTGCGCTTATATTTTTATTCGTTGATACGCCTGAAAATGCAAAATTAAATGAATTGTTAATGGAAACCAATAATAGCAATAATTAGTGTGTGAATATTGTACCTGTAATTGGATCGACCATCTTCAACGTGATGTCGTATCCGTCTTGCCCTTGCCAATAAATGATTGGATATTGTAACGCATCGTACAAACGATGTGTCTCGTTTACACGATGCATGATATTGCTTCTTCGCTGAACGACAATGTCTCGCGATTTAGTTGGATCGCCAACAATAATTGCAGCAACATCATTAACGGTGGGTGCATTGAATCTTCGCACATGTTCACCTATTGGGGTACAATCCGCTCTTATGACAAATTTGTGCGTATCCGATGGCATTCGTTCCAATGCGGTTTTGAACATATTAACCACAGCATTATTAGCGTGAAAAAATGCTTGCAACTGTTCAATAATTCGTCTCTTTAACTGTTGTGTTCCCTGTATATTGCACCGCACATTCAGCTGATCCACCATCGACGAAATGAAATATATTTGCAGAAATTGATGCGGTTCATCTGGTGTTGGCACCATTGAACCATGCAAATGATATATTTGTCCTTGTATCTGTAATTGCAAACAATCATTTGTTGAAGAATACGGTGTAACTTCTGATCATGTGATGGTGTAGTGTGTGGTGTATATGTAGTTGTTATGTGTTGCAATTCATTGTGTTGGTGTGAGTGATTGGTTATGTGTGTTGTATCTTTTACCTTGCAAGTCGGCATGAAGCCGCCTTCTCGAATGATATTAGCTCCAAAGGAAGTCATGCGAAAGCAGTTATTGTATTCAAGGATGTGTTGAAGAAAATGGCTGGAATCGGGATCACTTCCGTCTAACAATGGTTTCAGTGGCTGTGGTGGTGTAAGTAATGGATCCAGTTTGACTTTTCCACTTGCGCAGCACAATCCAGCCGTTTCTCTTTTGAACTTTAACGCATTGCAATATCGGCATATAGTCGTCATTGGTCCAATATCTAAATTTTCATCATCACTGTAGTTCGCAGTGGGATCATATTGGAATGCCAAGCGATTGTATGATGCCAATGATCTTCGTGTGCTCACGCGTTGTCTCAATCGGGCATTTTCTCTTATTATATTTTGTCTTTCTTCGCTTAAGTTCTGTGAATACACTTGTTGCTGGCTTGCATGTCTTGTGCGGCGGCCGATGTTCGCACGTCGTCCTCTAGGCATTTTGGACTATGGACAGTGGTGAATTTAACCTCAAATGCACTATCCACATAATTTACACAGTTCAACTTACCACCTTAAAGACAAATGCCGAAATTGAATAAAAATTTGCACAATTCACGTGATTGATTTGATGGTTTCCAATTGAAATGTTAACAAACGAATATCTTATTTTTTTTTACTTTTTTTCACAATTTCACAGTGAACACAATACCGGTTTGTCACATGACAAATGCCTGCTGTTGAAATTGAACAACAATTTGCACAATACACGTGATTGATTTGATGGTTTCTAATTGAAATTTTAAGAAACGAATAGGTATTTTTTTTTACTTTTTTTTCACAATTTCACAGTGAACACAATACCGGTTTGTCACATGAAATTAACTGAGCAGAGAACAATGAGTAGCTGTCAAACAATGTTTCACGCACCGGCGCCATCTTAAAATATTTGTTTGTAGTACATGCTATGTATCAGAGATGGCGCTGTATGTGAAAAAGATTTTCCCGCTTTTCTGTTGAAATTTTCCTGAATTTTCTTTGCTATAAACCTCACGGAGCCCGAGACCTTTCCAACGAATGCAAAACCGTGGAAATCGGTTCGTGCGTTCTGGAGTTATAGCGTCAGGAAGGAAAACCCGACTTATTTTTATATAGTAGATGTCATTTGTTAATAATCTCGGGCTGTGGTGTAGGAGGAGGAGTGATTATAATAACCAAATATCTAACAATTCAAACTGTATATTAGAACAGCGATCAAATACCTACTTACCGAAGGAACATTGTTAATAAACTTTCGGTGCATGCGTCAACCGTCAATCAGATATCGATTCGAACTATTTGTCGCGCGACAGTCCCATTCTAAAATTAGCCTATCAGCTGATCTCCAATAACCAACGGAGAAATTCGAGCCAAAGTGAAACCACTATATTATCGGCCCATCGCTTTCGTAACGAGACACGAATATACCATTAGCACCATACTCAACCCCGGCGTAAACAAGCGGTAGCTATCAGAAATCGGGCACAGATACAAATCTAAAAAAAACTACGTCATGTCACGAGGATTAGCCCCCATTGTGAGCTACAACAATTGAAATACATCCGTCCTCGTCGGACCCACGTCAGGAGCAAAGCTAGAGAGGGACAGATGTCAGTCTATTTATTTTCACTAGGTAATGTGACAGTTTCGTATGAAATGTTTGTTTGGACGCCGTTTGAATGCACGACGGTGGTATTATTTGGATTTTAATCCGGCATCGAGTCTTGTAACGATTTTTCGATGCGCGTTGGGTTTGAGGGCTCAGGAGGCGTATTCGAACATTTGAAATAACAACTTGATTAGATATTTCTCTCTATTCATCTCGCTCGTACAGGTAATATGCGTTAACTTTGCCCATTTTTAGGCAAACACCGGAAAGTGACAATCCTAAGTCATTTGTTATGATGGGAAATGTTGGCATTTAGGTACCTTTAGTCTATTATGGTCAGGATTTTATGGACTATCACTGTGGCTGTCATGTTCTAACAAATATGTAAGTGCGAAAGTGACACATGGCGTGATAGTCGATAACATGACAACCATACTAGGCATTCAGGTCTCAACATTAGCGTGTTCAATTGCCTACCGTCATAAAAAACATTGGGGTAAAGATATGCCCCTGGTGGCTCAGTTGGCGCATATGACGGTTTGCAGTAATATTACTGCGCAAGGTGCAATGGGAATAATAATCGAGTTACACTTTTGGTAGTTCGAATAGGCTCACGTGAGGGAGGTATTGTTTCAGGAATTTCGAATGCGGTTTGCGGTTCTATAATTTTGAATACATTTTGCTGTTATGCCAATGCCTGGGCTGTTAGTTCATTAGTGTGTGGACGAAGTAATAACCTAATGTCGGTGTACTTATTTAGATTTCATAAAAAGATGTTACTAATTAAAAACCTGTTCAGGTATTCATAAAATAGTAAACAAGAAATAAGTAATTTGTAGGGGTCGAATGTACTTGGGAACGCGACCACTCACCAACCCGTTGAATAGATCTATGTGCTTACAATGAGTTCTAGGTGACCGTAGTCGATATTGAAAGCGCGATTCGATAGTGTCTACATCTCGCTTCCACCAATTAAGAGCGAGCAAGATACAAAAACTATCGGTCTCTAAAGTCGCTGTCGACTACGGATACCTTAAAAGTACCCTAAGGTCATACGGGACGGGGGAATCATTTTTTGTGCGGAACCCTCGGTGGGCGAGTCCGACTCGCCCTTGCCCGGTTTTTTCTTCATGAGGAGGCTCATGACGAAAAGGAAAATCAAATTAGAACTTTGTTCACGGATATTTTACCCGTACCGCCACTAACATCTACCCGCTAAAAAAACTTCGGTAGTCATGACCATTAACTCCAAAAATTCACAGCACGCGCCATCGCCACCTATTAGCATCGGCAAACACATTATCTCCCGTTTTTCACGGTGTTTGACCGACCCTCCCTCTGCTAATGATGTGTAAAATATTTCCAAAGGACGCCCTTACTGAGACGCCTGCCAACCAATATTAGACCTTAACTGTATACGAATAAGACTGATAGGGGCACTTAAGAAATAAGGAAATAACAAATTTAAATGCACCTGTTTTAGTGACTTTAAACTTTATTATTAGCTAGATAAGGGTGGAGATAGGCGCATCAAAAGTTTGTGATCCGCACAGCTGCAGTCGGGGAGTCCCGCTATTTTGAACCCTATGCCATGGATAACTTTTTTTAGAGGGAACGTCAACTGTCAGTTTGACAGTTGTGAAAGGGTAATGGTCGTTTGTTTTTAATCCGGGATTGTTGTTTTAGATCTGGGAGTTGCCAGGATATTTTAAATTAGCTGCTTAAGATTTTGCATCAGATTAAAATTCACTTTGGTCCGAATAATTGGGCTGTTGAACGCATCTGCTCTTAATCTCTATGCATGTTATAATATAATTGATAGTTAATCAACAAAGCAAAATCTTCCTTAAGATCTTGAATCAAAACTAATTAAGTACCTATACGATCTTATCTAGTTCGTTAACTGACTGGCCATTAGTGTCAGGCGCAAAATTAAAAATATCTGGATCATATATAAAAAAATAATATAAAAAGTTAACACGTTTTAGTTAAAGTATGTTTTCCTCTTATCTAATTAAGGCAAATGGCAAACGGACAGATATGAACAAACAATCATTCAGCTAAACTGTGTTTGGTGTGCGTTTATGAAAATTATGAATAATTAATATGTAATTTAAATTTGTTCAGTAACTTTTATTTCTAGAAGTATTCTAGAAGTACCAATCCAGAATTGTCATTCATACATAGTCAGGGCACTATTTAACTTTCATGCTAGTTGTATCATTTCAAAATAAAATACGAGTATGGCTATTTTATTCTACTGCTAATGGCAAAATTTGTTTGCCAGAATCTAACATCAGATTTCCTATGTAAATCGCCCCAGGTGCTCCTAGGCCCACGCCAAAGTTACTAAAATACATAGCAATTTATCCAAGCAACACCCACCGAGGGTTGCCAGCTATAAATCATGTTAACACATAAATTGCGCTGGCAACACAGCCCTAGGGGACACGACAAGTTGTGACAGATTAGCAAACGAAAATAACCAGGAATTTTATGAACTTCGACCGTATTCCAGCGGGTTACAGTTGATTTTCGGTTGATAGTTGTAGTTAGATTTTATTACCATCATAATGTTGCCAGTGCTAGGGCGCTAACTGAATTGGTGAATTGAAATTTATCTAATAAATTATTGCTTATTTGTTGTAGAGGGGGTAATGTGTGGAAGCATTAGATTATTCTAAGTTACATGTTAATGGAAGTGTTTGCCGTCGGTTTCGCTGGATAGGTTGGGGAGGATTTTTGAGAAGGGGCGTTATGTATAATTTCGAGAATGAAAAGTGTCGATTTCACTATATCAAATTGAGACAAGAGTAAATAGTCTTTTCCAATAAAACATTACATGCAATTTGAATAATAAATACAAAATTAAACGTCTCTACTTTTTTTTTATAAACAACATTGAAAAAATTCTAAATTGAAAACTCAACAAGGAACATCTCGATTAAAGGATGACTCACACTAGAACTGGGCGGGACGGGACGATCTATCGGTTTTTATAGAAATAATCACGTGATAGTTTGGAACCCTCGGAGGTCACGTGATATTTTCTACAGAAACTGACAGATCCGTTCTAGTGTGAGTCATCATTAAATCGAACACAAAAAATTAAGCTAACAAGCTTTTTCTGCACCTAATTTTAAAACTTGCCGAATACGAATGCTGTCATATAGATATCACATATTAACATCGCAGAGTAGAGGACGAGTGCGATTGTCTATTACCCACCACTAGTGATTTTCAGAGTACTGTGCGACAGAAAAAGGTAGTCATGAAAAGTGGCAACATGATAGTGTCGTCCCGTTTTCTCAAATATATTGATTTGAAAGGGCCGACACTACGATGTTGCCACATTTTAATTTATACCTTTTTCTGTAGCACTCGATGCAGCAAGGCTAAGGGCCGACACCCTGTATACTTTTAACAAGCCACAGTTTGAAGTGCAGTGTGAAAGTACCGTTCTGTTTATCTTAACGCCCCACACCGCACGTGGCGGCACGTGGCGCGACTTATCAGGTAGTGCCTTTTCGTCAATCATGGCCCACAATAAACTCTAGGGCTCGTGAATTCAGTTCTTGAGACCTAGTTATATATCACCTATACGCACTGACTACACAAACACCGCATTCAGTCACCACACAGCAGTTTTACTTGAAAATTTATTCGATTCTTTGAGCATAACCGACCACCGTACACCGTTTTATACTACAGTATTCTGTATTTCATCCGTAAAACACAATAATTGTAAATAATTAAATTTTCACGAGAATGTAAAGGACACAGTAGTCCGTTCCGTTCCGATCCGATACGGGACGATCTGTCAGTTTCTACACAAAAGGTCACGTGACGTCCGAGGGCTCCGAGCTATCACGTGATACTTTCTATAGAAACTGTCAGATCGTCGCGTATCGGATCGGAACGGAACGGACTACTGTGAGTCATCCTTAAATGTGGGTGCAAATGATATAAGCGGTCGCGCTTCCATAATAAATGAGTACGGGACCCCATGCAGTGACCGCAAGTTGTCTTGTATCCTCTGTTTAGCAGTTAAGGTGGTCTGTGCATGTTTACCTCACAGTATAACAAGACTAATACTGTTTTTTTGAGTATATTAAGTCTACAATTGAAAGTGCAATGAGAAACGGTTTTATTTATCTTCACGCCCCACGCCGCACGTGGCGGCGCGTGGCGCGACTTTATCAGGTGCCTCTTCGGTCAATTATGACATTTATTGCTATCCAGTGTAAAAACACCCAGAGAACAGTAGAAGAGAAAATGTATAAGTTTAAACAAAATGTTTCGTTAAGGATGAGTCACATTAGAACGGACTGTCAGTTTCTATAGTAGATATAGTAGTCACATGACCTCCGAGGGTTTCACGCTCGCACGTGATTCTTTCTATAGAAGTTGAAAGATCGTTCCGTCCCGCCCCGACCCGCCTCGTTCTAGTGTCAGTCAATCTTTATACGTTTTCCATAATGAGGTGAACACTTTGAAAACGACTGCTTTGATATTCACCATCACTAAACATACTTACCTAGTTAAGAATTTGACAAACAAGACTTTCGATAAAAAAAACGAATTTTTCACATACGCACTCGGTCTACGGCGTTGATTATTACCTACTTGGCGTATTAATGATGTTTACCGAGCGATGTTTGACGATACAACTCGACAGTATTCCAACCAATACCGACATGAATAAGCAGAGAGCCTGGGCAGAGAGTACGTTTTTGTACTTATTTGGGGTCGAAACTCTTGGACCATGGGGTCCCAGCGCACGCAAGTTTTTCGTAGAAATCGAGAAACGTCTGGTTGATGTAACTGGTGACCGAAGAGCTGGTGGCTTCCTCGCACAACGTATCAGCATTGCGATACAACGAGGAAATGCCGCCAGCATCCTAAGTACAATACCTCAAGGACCTATTTTAGCAAGTAACACTTACTGTATATATTTTGAAAATAAATGTTTAACCATATTACATGAATAATATTTTCCCATTACGGTGAGCTCGCTGCCAGAATTGGCATGACACCTTAACTACCCCTACCATGCAGTCACTCTAACACCTACCCTGCACAAACATGGCTTGTTGGCTTAACAATCAGCCTGGAGCGGGGAAACCAACGCTGTGGCCTGGAGGGGCTAATGGAAACATGGGAAATGGCTACGTGTTTCTGATAGAATTGATTGTAAAAATGCTCGAGGCATACCTGTTTGCTATGAAACAAAAGACTGCGGATAAAATAAAACAACGCTATATACAGGTGAAATAAAAAGGACCGTGCAATTTCAACATAGTGAATATACTTATAAGTAATTCTGAACAACTTTTATTATGGGGCCAATACTGAACTTGCGAAAAACAATTGGCTGTTTCATGGGATCGTCGAATTTAACTAGTTATGAATATATATGTGGGTACTGGGTAGAGGGTTAAACCATATTAAACATGAACGCGTGGCAAAAATAAACCATCACAAAAAATTGTGTTGACCTTAGGTAGGTACAATAAATAAAATAAAAATAAAAAATAAAAATAATTTATTGTCAGACAATTACAGTCCATAGTTTGTTAGAACTAGCTTATAATACTATGTTAAAATAGGTACATGCACAAAGAAACACATACAAAATTAAAACGAATACAAAACAATGAGCAGGTATGTAGGTACTCAGATCCCCAGTCCGACCTATCGGACTACACGTTTTTGAACATGTAGTTCGATATATCGGCGGAGAATGACAGAGTCGAATCTTTCGGCTATCATTTTCAAGATCCCGTTGGTGCTCCCGCGCATGCGGTGCACTACAGACGCTGTGTTTTTACGTAAAATGGCATAAAAGTCATCTACGTGCGCGTCAGCAAACATGCCAGAAGCACTGCAGTATCTCGGTAGCCTCAACAGGGCCCTGAAAACATTATTATATTGGACCCGCAGGGAGTCGAAGGATTTCTGCTTAAAATTAGCCCACAGACCACCAGTGTAGAAACATTGGCAATAAGCACGAAACAAAGTAAGCTTAACCTCAACACTACACTTAGCGAACCTGTGCGCCAACATACCGCCACGAACCGACAACGCCCTGCGTTCCCTCTCCATATCTAAATCATCCTTTAAATCCTCGGTTACAATATGGCCTAGGTATTTAAACTGTGCAACACGGCTTAAAGCAGCCCCATTTAACATAATAGGAGGCACATTAGTCGGACCCTTATTTCTTCCTTTAATTACCATAAACTCGCTCTTTTTTTCGTTATACTTTAAACCATGTTGCACAGCATACTCCTGGCACACCGCCAATAGCCTACGTATACCAGCGACCGACGGACTCAGCAACACCATGTCGTCAGCATAGCTGATATTATTGACACTTGTGTTATCGATCCTACATCCGACATGCATGCCGCTGAGCCTGCCGATCAGCTGATTCACATATACATTAAAAAGTCTAGGCGAGGTTAACCCACCTTGTCTTACACCACACTTCAGTGTATACGGATCAGAAAAGGCATTTGCCCACTTGACTACATTACTTTGAGTTTGATACCAATGTGACAATATACCTATTAGTTCATGGGGTATACCTATCTCTTTTAACTTAGCCCAAAGTACATCGTAGGACACTAAATCAAATGCCTTAGATAAATCTAAGAAACAGGCAAAAATGGGCGTTTCCCTACTGACATAATAATTAGCAGTATGTTTTAAGGCTAATATCGCATTTTCTGTTGATAAACCCTCCCTAAAGCCAAACTGGGCATCATTTAACTCAATTTTCTGACTCAAGTACGCATCTAATATTCTATCTAGAACTTTGGCCAGTATCGTTGCCAAGGAGATCGGCCTATAGTTAGTTTTATCTGAAAGATCACCAGTAGAATTTTTAACAAGCGGTATAACCATTGTCCTCGTGAGATCAAAGGGCAAGTAAGCGTGCCTTATGCATAAGGTGTATAATATTGATAACAGCCTCGGAATATGACCGCCTGCATAATGGAGGTGCTCAATACTGAGCCCGTCATGACCCGGCGATTTACCTCTTTTCATATTTTGAATAGCTTCTAAAACCTGCCCACTTGTAATTTGAATTGGTATATAATTAGAGTTAGAGTTCAATTCATCGCCGACCGCGACAGGTGAAGATTGGCGCGGTGACGCCACTCTAAAATAGTCCTTAAAAACATTTGCTATAGATTGATGATCGCTTAGCCCGTCGACGCTCACAGGCACACCCGCCCTGCCATTCAAACTTTTCGTATTTTTCCAAAACTTACTAAACTGTTTTGCAGAATGCTGCGAAGCAAGAATATCAAAACGAATTTGTTCCTGATTATTTTGGCAGAATTTCAGTCTAGATTTGAAAATCTTGCGACTCAAACACATCTTTTCAAACACTACCCCACGGCTAGGTTTTCCAGCAAGTACATACATTTGATAGTCAAGGCGGGCCCGCCCGTGAGCGGCAGCTACATGCTTATTCCACCCCAAAATACATTTTGCCTTGACAGCTGGTTGGCGAGACCGTGCCCGACTGTCCATGGACGCTCGCGTGAGAGAACTTACAATGTCGCTATATAACTTGTCAATCACTTTTCTATGTGTAGCGTCATGGCACATTCTATCAGCACATCGATGTAGCTCACAAGGAAAATGCAGTTGTTTAAGTTTTTCAGTACATAACTCACGGTATTTATCCGTCTCCTCGGTACTCCTAAGACCCCAGACAACGTTATTACGCGACTCATTTTGTAAAGTTAATTTTCTTTTTATAACATTTAAATTACATATAATTTTTAAAGGATAGTGGTCCGACCAGTATACGTCGTCAACAACTTCGATGTTTGATATAGTAGACATTGCTGAAGTACTTACCACACAGTGGTCCAACCATCTGTGACAACCATGCGCTTCGCTTACATATGTATGTGTGTCTGACTCTATACCTAATCGCACCACATCCGCACAAATCCAACTCCTTTCACAACAGAAATCGAAAAGTTCTTTACCAAAACACGCCGTTGGGTGAGAATTATAGTCACCGAGCATATAGACATTTTCGACACTATTGTCCTCAATAATAGCGTTCATTTCCCCTAAACACTGCGTAAAAACAGGAAGGTTGCACAATTCGTCGGTCGGCATATATACGCATATAATCACAACTTCACGTGAATCAGCTGTTACCGCTTTTATTGCTACTAAACGATCACTAATACACTTTAACACTGATACATTACGGAACGCACTACTTCTCCAGAGAATGGCTACGCCGCCGTGTGGTCTCCCCCGGAGGACGCCAGTTGAAAGATCCATTGAAGATTTGCCCGTAAAACTGAACTGATTGTCAATTTGCCCTAGGACATTTAAATTGTGGTTGTATAGCCAGGTTTCTTGGAGTGCCACGATGTCAGCTGTTTTACATAGTTCACGAACACAGTGAAAGCTTCTTTTAATATTTTTACAGTTATATGTAATAAATACGCTATTCTTATTCTGTTCCATTTACAGGGGTCACAGTTGTCCTTTTTAACGACTTCAAGTCATCCTTTGCATCGTCAGGTTTCTTAAAACGAATAAAACGCCTGCAACACACACCATTTGGCCATATATCGTCATTTAAGTACATATTTAGATTATGTTTATAAACGTACATTTTAAAGGAATTGTAGTGCCGATCTTTTTTCATCGTCATTTTTTGTAAGGTAACAACCTCACTAGTTTTTTCTAAAATGTAATCCAAAATATCTTTTTCAGTCGTCTCCTTGTTAACGAAGGTGATAAATAGCGGTATTTTAGCCTCAGCCACTTTAAATTTCGCTCCCGGTTCCGTTACGACCTTACCAGTATTACCTATAAAACGATTTCGCAATCTTTTTCTCTGATATATGATCCACTTTTCACTTTGTTTATCAGCTTCAAAATTGCCCTCTTTTCTAGCGGCGTCCGAAAAACTAGCCTTGATATTTGTATCCTCATTGTCGCTTAATGATTTAGCAATAACAACTGAGTTCGTTATCTTATCATCAGGGAAATTCAACTGACTGCACATATTTTTGCCGTTATCCGTGTTTTGTATACACTTTTGTTGTTCATTTGAAACTGAACTTTCTGGGGCTGCATCCATCGTACGCAAGTGCGACGGAGACGGGTGATTTGACTCGCTCGCTGCTACATCAACCGCGACGTTCACATCCTTTGTCTCGCGCTCAGGTGATATTAAACTACCCGCGGTTTCCAAGTTAATGCTGTGGGGTAGACCATAAGGCCCACTATCAAATAAATATGCTCCTCTTTTTCGCACATTCACATTGCGAGGATTCATAATAGATGAAGATTTTAAGTTATCTACATCCGCTTGTAGCTTTTGTAATTGAGACACAGTCGCAAATTTTTCACTTAAACAATCCATTTCGTTTTTAATTTTTATAACGTCTTTTAGTAACGTCACAGAATCGATATGATCAATGGATGTTGGAGGTAACTTTTGCAGATCGCGGGCCACAAATATTGGAATTGAATCGGGGTCCACTTCTTTAAAAAAACTTATGATATCATCCAGATTTCGGATCTTTTTTCCACCTTTTTGATTGCCATTCCGTCTAACTTTCAATTGCTGTGAAATAGCCGTTGTCGATTCAAACAATAGCTTCTTTGCATCTTCAATTTCTTTTTCTGAGAAAGTGGAATCACACAATTTCCTCAGGCTTACTACGTCAATCACATCAAATTTGTACTGAATATAACACAGAACTTCACAAATAACTACATTGCAGTTATTACATTTTAACGTATTTAACGCCATTTTTTATCGCCGAACACACCCGATCGGTTGCGCTGAGCGAGCGAGACTCACACAGCAGTCCGGGATTTAAAGGAAAAACTAAAAAATATGCTCAATTGTCTCACTCACATCTATGATTTTCTTACAGTATACCTATTACAAGTTTTTCATTTTGATGTTTTTAAGACTATAAACCAAATTGTAATTCTCTGGAATTTTACAAAAACTACATACTAAATTAATTTTGTACTAAGCAGAAACGTCTGCAAACGACATTTATAATTTTATAATTGAAAGGAAAATGGAAAAACTTCGCACATCGACAAGATTCGAACCTGCGACCTCTCTAAATTCCCCCTGAGGCGTCCTTCTAAGGCGTGTAAACAAATGAAATCAATAGTGGAGATATTCTCCTGGGCCGAGTAGGCGTCGATAGCTCAATTGGCGAGCTCGACGCGGGGACCTTTCCCTTCTTCTTTTAGTTATAAGATTTACAAGCTATTCTGTACTAAGATGGACAGAGATAAAGCGAAACAAAACTCCATGCCCTATTCTTGATACCCTAACTATAAACGGTATCTCTAACACTACTTAGGTACTTACTGCAACATTTAAATGACAGTTAGTTGACGTAATGTAGAAGTAGTTACTATCTACTGTTCGACGCTGCACTAGTATTCGACATGGGCACTTTATAAAGTGACAAGTTTTAAAGTGACAAGGTTTAAATTTAAATAAGGAAGATCTTCGTTGGTCAAATTTAACTAACTTTGCCATAAAGTGTCCATGTCGAATACTAGAGCAGCGTCGAGCACTAGTACTTCTATCTTTCCATTGCAACAAAATACACAAATTATTTCATAACTGTTTTATCGATATACTTCAAGATTAAATACTAGTAAAATACACATAAAGGATGACCCACACTAGAACGGCTCGGGACGCGACCGGACCGGGCCGATCTATCAGGTTCTATAGAAAACGTCACGTAATTCTTTCGAGGGCTCGTAATTCTTTCTTTAGAAATTGATAGATCGTTCTAGTGTGAGTCATCCTTTAATGTTACAAACGTAAAGCTTTTTACACTTCGCAGTTGCAAATTTTTGTTCGAAAGGCTTTTTTACGTTTTATACGTCAGTGTTGCAACATTTACAAAGTCAACTGCCTGTTTTTCCACTTTAGTGCTGCCTGTTTTAACCGTGCGCGTGCCGCGAGCCGCGGGCCGAATAAACATTGCACTCAGGGGCTAATGGGACAAACATTGCGGTGTTCAAAATAAACAGGGCATTTACACTTAGACGTTTGAGGGTTTTATACAGTTTTGGTACTTTTGTTACCAATTAATTAGCTAAGCTAAGATAGGATGAAAAAATAAAATAGGTCCATGGGGTCCGGGCGTTTTGGGTCGTTTCGGTGACTTGGCGAAGAGACTCAGGGACGTGACTGATGACTGTAGACCTGGAAGTTACCTCGCTCGACGTATTAGTCTCGCTATTAAGCGGGGTACCGCAGCCAGCACCATGCCTAGAGGCCCTTTCTTGGAACTGGCATAGGTAGTGTTTAGGTTTTAGAGTTCTCCCAATGAGGCCTACTTTACCCTCAGGGTTGGAAGGTCAGATGGCAGTCGATTTTGTTAAACTAGCGCCTACGTCAAATCTCGGATTTAATTGCCATAGCGGACCCCTGAGCCGTAGTATAAGCCGGGAAAACGCTAGGCAGAAGACCCAGACAATGCAAGAGGTTTGTTTGTATATAAATATATAATATATTGTATATAACGGCCTCCTAGCCTAGTTGGTATATAGTGACCCTGCCTACGAAGCAGGAGGTCCCGGGTTCGAATCCTGGTCAGGGCATTTATTTGTGTGTTTAACACGAATATTTGTTCCTGAGTTATGGATGTTTTCTATGTATTTAAGTATTTATATGTATCTGTCTATTAAATATATCGTCGCTTAGTACCTACATCACAAGCCTTATTGAGCTTACCGTGGGACTAGGTCGATTTGTGTAAGATTGTCCCATAATATTTATTTATTATATTTATTTATAAATGTCTTTTAAGTGCTAAAAAATGACTCCACTCCACTACCACGAAAATCGAGCAATCGAATCTTTTGATCAGCCTCTCTGTCGTACTTAGTCAATGGCGGAGGATTTTCCGTCAATGGCAATTTTCGATGTTCGTGGTAGGCCTTATGGTCCTTGGGTTTAATACGCTTTAATACGCTTTTTGGGCTTAATCTCCTATTTATATAGCCACCTATTTATAATAGGCAAGGTATATGCTTTTCAGTATCTCCTATATTTAAGAGGACAAGTGGTTCTAATATGTAACTTACATTTAGCAATATAAAATCTGATATACTGGTACTGTTACACATCCTCATTACTAGCACGCTTTGTGTTTATTAGCCTGCTAAAAATCATGCTTATTAGCAAGAGGGGATGGCAGCAGGTCCCTCTTCCCCGATTGCTAATAAACATGCTAGTAATGAGCATATGTAACAGTACCTTTAAAGGAACAGATTTTGTGAGCTGTTGTTACCTTTTATCGGTCGTACTTTTAAAGAATTATTTTACCAAGTTTCGTGAATTCAAATAAACATTCTTCGTTTGAACCGAGTGTGTGAATTTCCATATAGGTAATCACGTTGAAGTGAAATCATACAAGTTTGCTTTCACTCACATCCAGACAGGTGATTGATTTGTAGGTAATTTGACATGCGCAATAGCGCACGTTGCGTGCGCGTGTCAATTAGTTGTGAGAATAATGTACAGACACTAATAAGTTGATTTCTTGATTCAATTATGTATTAAAAGAAACCGTGTAAATTTATAACGGCTCAGAAACGTAAAAGCTAGGGATCTTGGCTTCCGACACAAGAGAACGGCATTTTGTTCTGTCCTGGCCCCATACGATGACGTCTTAACGCGATTCGGTTTAGGATCTAAACTGAGTCGCTGCCATAGAACTGAGCACAGTTAAGAACGTAAAGTGAATCGCGTTATGACGTCATGGTAAGGCCCCTGCGCCACATCGTGCCAGTTGGATACTACGAGCGCGAGGAGATCTTCAGGAGGAGATTCAGGGACTCGTCACTCCAACAGTATATTGTTGCTCGATTGACTTCCATCCCCTCCAGGTTATAAGATAGTAGTAGTTATTTTAGGAAACTGTTATCAGTTACATATAACAACTCCATCCACCGGCTTTTGTGACGGGTTCCATCTCGGAACACCTCGTATCTGATAGCATGATGCTTTTGATAGGGACTAGTTGGAGACAAGTCTAGACCGGGATACATGGAAAAGAGGTGTGAGGACACAGGACAGCAGTGAGACAATTAATCTAGTTTCTTATAAATATAAGTCGGTATGTAAATATCATTTGTTCCCCTGGCAGAAAATAAAAGTGAATGAACAAAAATTACACGTGTGGGCAATATTTTATACCCTACTAAGTTATTGTAAGAAATAACTGTCCTAAATTTAAGGATCCTTTTTCATTCGTTAAGGATGACTCACATTAGAATCGATCTGTCTATAAGAAAGTTTCTATAGAAAACGTCACGTGACATCCGAGGGAGCTCGGACGTGATTCATTCTATAGAAATTGACAGATCGTCCCGTCCCGAACTAGTGTGAGTACCTACCTACTATAAGCCAAAATTCTAGTAAGACTTAGTTAAACGTGTATTGTAGCATTTTATATGTTAGGTGCCAGATTCGAATTCGCTTTTCCACGCCAAAGACGTATATATTGGCGCTGCAGGTTCAACGCTAAAATCCCCGTCAAGCCAACTTGCAAATAATGTGAACAAACCGCCATATTGATTGTAATAACCTCACTCTTAAGTTTTTAATGAATAACCAAGATTAAGTTATTTGTCTTATGTTTTGTTAGTTGCGACAATACCACCGTTTCAGCAGTGAAACGTTTCAGTGGTGTTTGATGAGGCAGTGTGAAAACAAGGAGAAACGGTCACAAAACATGTGATGTTTTTTTGTTTATATCATTAGTAATTTCCTCTGCCTTTTGTTTGCAGCGATTTTAAACACGGATTAATCGGCCACAGACCACAAAGCAACATAGACCTGAACACTCTTAATCCTCAAGCTGAACTTCAGTTTTGACACATCGTTGCCATGGCGTCTGAGAGAAAGCATTTGTATTTAACATAGCGTCAAAATGGTTAAATATTCACACGCCTTTTCCACATTTTTCTCCCCTCCCACCCTTTTGTTTGTACTACTCTAAAATGCACAATCGGTAATCAATTGAAAACAAACTCGTGGCGTTACACGAAAAACGAATCAAGTGAAAATTGCGAGCGCTGACAAAACAAACTGTCACTTGGGGCACACGGGGGCTAAAGGGGCTGAGGCAGCGGGAGGGTTCCCACGGTATCTTGAGTGTTTAACTGTTTATGAAACGGCTGTTTATGTTTACCTTGTTAAAGAAAATAGTGATCAAATTGTAAGATAAAAATATTTTCACCTCACTAGGTCGGATTTCGGAAAGTGCTCTTTGATCCTTTAAAACTAGCAGGGCAAAACGCATTTTATTCATTAGTGGGGAAAGTCATTTGAATAATTTCTTCACTGGTAGTATTTACTTTTAAACGACTAGCTTACATTTTGATGAGATTTGTAATCATGTGTAGTTTTTATTTTCCTCGTGATAGTGAGGTGAAATTTTGGACCACTTTCGCTTGCTCGGGTCTCAATATAAGCACGAGAATTAAACAACAACTTTACCCCCTTGTAGGTATCATAAATAAGTAACTATAATCGTCTCACTTTTCAATGACAAATTAAGCTCTACATCTTTTATTTTAGCATAGCGCAATAAAGTACCGAGCAAACAAACGAATCGATCCATTTCACCAACATGACATTTTAATATTATTTGCATCTGCTATTGTAATTAATATATGAACTTGAAAGATAAAGATATGGTAAGATAATTTAATTGGTACAGAGGCAGTAATCCATAATCGACATAACGTGTTCGCAGCGGATGGTAATCGGTCATGTTCTCGATATGTCCGTCTGTCTGTCTGTGTTTACTTAGTGTGACGTAGACTTGCGGTGGAAAAAAGAGGGTTGTGTGTTTTGACGTCTTAAGGGACGGACAACACCTAATTCAATTTATTTTAAGAAAAACTACCTATTTGTTTTAATAATGAAAATAAAAAGATATCTAACAGGTCTTTAATAGCAAATCTTCTTTTAAATTAAGGTAGTTCGTATTTCTATGATACTTTAAAATAGACGCTAATGAGCGGCGTAAATTTAATATTAATGAAGTAGCCGTCAACAGTTCAAGTATTAATCCCTCATTTTAACAGGAGTTCTCTAAAAGAAAATTTTCATCAAGATTTTCTCATGAGACTTTACGGAAATATTGAGAATGCTCTTTAATTTCTACAACTATTATACCTACAAGTCATCGAAATGTAAGCAACGGTAGTTGAATTCCCTCTGTCAGTAATTTCTGGAGCATAACCCCAAGATTATTTGCAATTGATAGATTTATGTCAGACTTAGGTTATGAATAGTACTCGTAAATGCTTTAATTATGGAGAAAAAAAAGAACGTATGACTTGATCGCAAAGAATTTCAAAACTCCTTGGACACAATATTTTTTATACATCCAAAAGAATCCTTTTAAGCTACTAAAAAGCGGCTTTTTAAAACACATTAAAATTGTTTATCAAGCCGGTAGCGAAAACTTTTTCCAACAAATATCTCATAAAACTGACGTTTGAAGATAACGGCTGACGGTGACAGGGCCGTTGCATTAAAGTAAAAAAAAAACAAACAAACATGGCTGCGCAAGATGGCCGTCAAAGGTGCCGCCGGTAGCGGTATTCGTAAATGATAAATTTAATATTTTTATACGGTTCAGAGAGGTCGCGATGCGACAATGGGTAGTTTTGGTGTGACAACTTTTATAAGTTAAAAGAAACACTTCGTATTAAATATTGAGATAAGTAAACAAAGACCACCTGACTGACAACTTACAGATTCGCAATCGATGAGCTGGTGCATGCTGTTGCTGTCACAACTATTATCGTAACAATGTGAATTTTTTATAAAATAGCCCCTACACCAAATTTGATATTTTATATAGAGTCACTGGCCGTTTTTATTTTTTAGATTAATAATTATTAGAATAATATATTTTGCTAAATTGAAGATGTTTATATGTTTTCTACTCTTGAGAGCTCTTACAACCCTAATAGGAGAAAAAAAGTGTCCTAAAATTGTCATACATTTTTCAAACTTTCCATTGCGCTACCGCCATACTAAATCTATGAAAAAATTGTGGCGAAATGGAAAAAAATCCTGGGACACTTTTTTCCCCCTACTAGGATTGAAAGAGCTCGCAATTCTGAGTTACAACATATAAACATTTCCATTTTTGCAAAAAAATATTACTCTAAATGAATATGTCTCCTCACCCTCACGTTGTAGATAACACTCGTAACGGGTACTATTACAAATATTATAATTTCATGACAACATCGTAATTTATTAAATATTCTCGGCTTAAACTATGTGTACTATCGCGTTCAGAATTAGTAATACAGTTTATGAATGAATTCATTCATAAATTGCCCATGCAATTCTGAACGCCTGTGTACATCTCCTAATATGTACTCGTATTTTGCATAGCTACATGGACCTCCGAGTTACCAGTTACCACAGACTGCGCAGGCTGGCGTCAAGGCAAACCGGAAAAGAGATGGCGAGACGATCTGGATGCGTTCTGTGCCGAATGGAAGGGGTATTCTGTGGAGAAAAAGAGGGTAGACCTTTGCTCAAGAAGGCTCAGGAATACCGTCCTTAGGCTAAAAAAGGCAGATCTTAGGTAATCTGCATTAAGATTTGGCTCTTATCTTTGCTTGCATACCTGCGTATGTAAAGGATATCTTAAAATATATCTTCGCAATTATTCTGATACTTTATTAATACACTACAACCTCTATACCGAAAATTACGTGGTAAAATTTCAAACGGTACATTACAGCAATGACAATAAATTTTAGCGGTAGTATCAACTCCAAACTGTCCTCATTTAGGAGCAGCATGAAATGTGGTCTGGCCGCGCCGCGATTTCACGCTTGACACGTACTTTCAATTATTATAATATTCATTTGTCAATTCTAAAGGCTGATGCCACAGTTTCAAAGGTAGCTTTATACCATGGACGAAAAACAAGTGAAACAATGTCTAGGTATAGGTACACTATTGCGCTCCTTCTTTAAGCTATTCCCGGAAGGCGTCACTCAAAAGTACACTCGACGGTCCGACGAATATATACAAGAAGAACTACTACAGTACGCGAGGAGTGGCGAGTTGTGAAGCTTTCCATTCACAGAGTATACAGAATATATGAAGCGTTTCCAAAGAAAATGAAGTCACATGCATAGTCTCACATGTAAATTTCTACGATTCTATGAGCATAACCGACTACCACCCTACCCCATTTTATACTACAATATTCTAGGTTCACCCTTAAAACACAATTATTGAAAATAATTTTAATTTTCACAAGAGCAGATCGCAAACTTGGGTGCAACTGAAATAAACGGTCGCGCTTCCATACTAAATACCATACTAGTTACTGTATTCTTGATATTTTATATTAACTTTATCGGGTTTTGATTAATTTGCAATTCTACCATTTTCCAAAATGTCCAAAAGGTAAATTCCATATGTTTTAAAAACAAACTTTACATTCTTTTAATACCTAAAATTCAGTCAATTGAAACATTTTAGAATTTCGTTATTATGAAACTAATGTACTTTCAACTGTAGTCATAAAACTAATTAGGTATTTGAAGGATATGTTCTATTTACCGACTAAACATTTTTGTATATTGAAAACAAGTATATTTTGGGGTTTCTGGAACTCCTCTGTTTTGACATTGCCACATCTTAGAAATATGGTAACTATGATATTTGGCTTTAGCAAACAGGAATCCTCTTAAGGGTGTAAGAATAAAGGATGACTCACACTAGAACGGACCGGGACGTGACCGGCCGAACTGTCAGTTTCTATAGAAAATGTCACGTGACCTCCGACGGCTACCAGCTATCACGTGATTCTTTCTACAGAAATTGACAGATCGTCCCGTCCCGTTTTAGTGTGAGTCATCCTTAGGTAAGACTGTCGGCCATTTTAGCGGAAGATTGCAGGTGATTGTACAACATTGATGGGACTATGGTCGCGTTTGTGAAGCTCCGGCAACTGCCTAAATGAAGCCATTTCGGAGTCACGTCTTGTACCGACATTGTCTGTCCTCTTGTTTCATTCGTTCATGCTTTATAGGTACGGTGTTTTCTTTAACAAGTCAAGGCAATCGAGAGTTGAACTACTGTTCGGTAGATAACTTGAAATTACCGTTTCTAAGCCTTATTGAAAGGATATACGGTCCATTATTGGTCGCTCTTTGACTTCAAATTCATTTTAGATGTATGACCTCAAGATTCATAGGAAATGTTTAAATTGAGGGGTCACAGTTGGAGTCTCCATGGTCAATCCATGGTCATTACTGTTGTTTGGTAAACAAATTGTAAGTTCAAAGACCAACATCATAAAATAGCAATTTAGTGTTTAATCAAAATGTTTCGTAATATAATGTTACCTTAGACGGTGTGTTTGTAAGGTAAACGTCTGAGTGCTCAGCACGCTGTAGTGCCCAATAGATGACATCGGTCTTCAACATTACCATAAGTTTAGTAGGGTATGTCATCACATACCTAAATTAGGATAGCGGCGAGCTCTAGGTATAAGTAGGTCAGCTCTAAAAAAATGTCAATGATTTCATCCTATGCCTCGGAATAAAACATTCTGAGATGTATACATATTACTGGATGTGACTGTACGTAACTGCATTATAACCGCTATTAATTTCATACATATGGAGGTATAGGTAAGAAGAATCAAAGTATGAGTAGGTACCTACTATGCGAGAAAAGTAAATCATTTGCAGTCGATATAGGTAGCTAGTTGTTCGGCATACATGAAGGAAATACTGTATATTTTGATAAACGACAATAATTTACCTTTAGTTTGCCGCCAGAACATTATCTTTTAAATGACATAGCGATATCTTCGTGTAAAAGAAACCCAGTGGCTTCGTATCGATCGGAATCCCACAAACTGTAATCCGGCGGTCGGTGTGCGTTACCGTTTGCCTGTGGACTTCACACTTGCGTTCCATGGGGACAGAGAGGTGAGCAACCTTATAGAAACATATATTTGAGCAAGACAATATCATGATAGACAAATTCGGATTGAACCGAGACCACAGATTATATAATAGTACTTAGATAATTTTAAAGAAAAAAAACCGACTTCAATTGGACTTCCCGGTAAAAGTTAAAGTAAGCGAATTATTGCAGTTAACTTCAACCATATTAATCACCATATGAGTGAAAAGTTAAGGAGCTCTCATGCATTGAAGGGATTGCATCATAAGATCACAGCTAAAATTAAATGGGACCACCTTCGAGGTACCTTCTCACAAACAAAGGAAGAATACGAGCGAGCTGCTGCGCGTAATGTGAAATCCGAAACATGTCGAGCGTTCGACAATATTGAATCACGTCAATATTGTCGAAAATAGACAATATTGACGGGAGTAAATACTTACGGGAGTTTTATGTAAAAAAATTAATTTATGTTTTTATTTTGTTAATTTTCCTTACACCGTATTTAAAACTTACATACATACATACATATTACTACCAGGGTTCAGCGTCAGCTCCATCTTGTGAACTGCTCTCATAATTGCTCGTTAATATGAATCGAATCATGAAAACAGCACTCGCCTATGTTGCACCAAACCTGAGTTCCATTAGGTACTGCCAGGGTTCAGCATCAGCTCCATTAATTCCTCATGATATCCATCACCATAAAATCAAATAGGACTACCTCGAAGGCATTTCGTAAGAAACAAAAGATGAATGTCTCAAATCAGAAGATACAGCTGGGGCCCGCAAATTATAGAGCAGTTCCTCTTTGACATCCCTGATCGTCATCATCAGGTCTACTCCACCAAACTGGTAGGTTTTGTAAAGAAATGCTATAGTTTCTCAAGAAAATACCCAAATTACTATGCATGTACCTTTCAAATTTGAGGAGTTTCCTCAGTTCTGCATGGATCCCATCATCAGAAATGGATTTTGAAAAAAACGGGACCAACCTGGAACCATCTACTTTCAGAAAACCAAAAAAAATTTAAATCGGTTCAGTAATGAGGGAGTTATGAGTGAACATCCATTAGAAAAAAAAAGAAAAAATTAAAAAAATTCTGACGAATTGAGAACCTCCTCCTTTACAAATATTGAAGTCGGTTGAAAAGATAGACATATCTAATAGAAAAAGTGAATACAGACCATTTGGAACACTACACAAAACAATTGACGCTCGGGTTCCCTCCCCCGCTCACAAACGCTAGGGTTGCCTACGATTAGAAAAATTATATAATACTAGCTGGTGCCCGCGACTTCGTCTGCGCAATATCTTTATAAATTGTAGCCTATGTGTTATTCTAATGTATAGCTATATTATTGTAAAGTTTCATTAAACACCAATCAGTATTTTTTACGTGAAAGAGTAACAAACATTCATACTTACAAATTTTTTCGTTTATAATATTAGTGGGATAATGTGTCGTTACAGACACAAGACAAAGGACAATCGATTCAAGTTCGCGCGGGATTCAATAGGCCTCTATTGCCCAGAGCAAGAATTCTTGCGAATATTGAATTAGCAGACGTGATACTCATAACAGTCATAACTCATAACCCATCAGTCAAGAATAAAACTTGATGAATACCTTGATGTCATACATTGTGTAAATAAATAAAAAGTGGAAAAATAAATAAAGGGATAAGTATGTATACTATGTATAACAATTGTAATCACTAATATAATAATGATCACTTTGTTTATTTTTTTATGTAATTTATTGTAACAAAGATAATATGAGTCTAGTAGCCTATCTTGCCCAGACCTTACTACTAGGAAAAAGGAACGGCCGCAAATTGGTATCTTGAGTATCTTCCTCTCTGTCACACTTGCATATTGGAGCGAGAAAAAGATAACTCCGTCAATGCCAACTTTTGATGTTCGTGGTAGGCCCTCAGATCGTAGAAGGCATGGAAGATTAACTAAAGCATGGAAGTAGTACAACAACTGTCAAATGTCACTTGACCTTAAAAGTCTAACCTTTTAACATATCTCTTGTTACGTTACGACATTTGAAAAATCCACTGTCAAAATATATATGCGACTCAATTAAGTTGTAATTAGTGATGTGCCGTTCCCGGGAATATTCCCTAGGTGGGAATATTCCCGGGATTATTCCCAGGAATATTCCTACGCAAAGGGAACATTGGGGAATTTTGAAAGTGTAAAGGTTTTCATATTGTGTGATCGAGGTTATCATCAACACGTTATGCATTGAACTATTTTTCGAGACATCAAACAGTGTAACTCACTTAAGACAGTCAATTTCCAACTTTTCCGGGAATATTTCTAATGTTTCAGGGGTATATTCCCAATGTTTCCGGGAATATTCCCATAGTTTCTAGGAAAGTAAAAAGGGAAGGAAGTTGAAACGTCGGAGGTTTGTTTTCAAAGTTTATACACGATTAAGTCCCGTTTTAGTAAATTTATAAAGTAAAATGGGGCCAAAAATGTTGAATCTTTTTTTTATTCACAAAACCTTTACAAATCATCTTAGTTTCATTACAGAATCACAGTAAATTATTTAATTTGTTTTTTAACAATGCTTCTCATCGATGTACTCGAATTATCTGTGATATCAGTCACAGACGTGATAGTAGAGTCGTGGCTTGACTCTTGAAATTGAGTGTGCGGTGGTGCAGCTGAAGGACAACTTGGTTCAGTATACGATGATTCACTTACCAAGGCCCCGGCGAACTTGTTTTTTTCTCTGCCTTTAAAAAAACACTGGACGTCACATGGTGTTTTGGGACATTTGATTAAATGACAGGCGAATTTCGTAGCATTTTTAGATAAATACACAGCATTACAGTATTTGCAACAAAACGTGACTTTATTCTTACCTGTATGAGTAGTGAAATGTTCAAACACTTTGCTTTTAGGTCTCATGACCAAAGCAAAGTGTTTCAAAGACTCAAGAAATGCAACACGGTTTATCTTTTTAGAGAAAAGGAGACAATCTATAGGTATATTTAAAGAAAGAGATAGCAACATAATTTCAACAAAATGCAATACAATGCAATGCAATGGCCAAAAGAGTAACAATTTTGCAATCGAAACAGAGCTTAAATTTGAGTATATAGAACAGTACAGGATAGTATGATGTGTATCTATTGGGTAGTATAAACAGGAGGTTTTTAGCTAAAGTCATTTTGTTCTGCGGAGTACATCAAAATTACCCAAGTTAATTTAAAAAAAATGCCCAAGTTGTATTGCAATATTCCCAATGGGAAAATTCCCGTTCCCTGGAATATTCCAACGGCACATCTCTAGTTGTAATGCATTGATACCGACTACCAAATTACAACGATGTATTTAATTTGGCTGCTTGGATGAATTGAGTCAGAGAGAAGTCAAAATTGTGACAACCCACGGTATCGGCGAAATAACAAACATATATACATCTCTTTTGGACACTTTCTTTACTTGGTAAGGAAGTAAAGGACGGGTGTACCGGGTGTACGACTTTGATGAGTTGTGACGGGGAGCTTGGTGGAAGGCACGTGTCAAAAGCTTGACCGGACAAACTAGGGCAGTGCGACAGAGAAGCCATAGTGGCCTAAGGCGATTAGTGAGGGTTTGGCAGATATGGAGGAATTTTGACAAAACGTCAAGGGTCATACGGACAGAAAAATACAGCTACACTTTAGTTTCTCAGATTTTTATAGCACAGACTGTGAAAGTGTTAAGTAAAAGCCATAATTTCGTTGAAGTTTGACGTTTAAATAGCACTTTAATGTTTGACTTTTAATTTGCTTGGAAGAGATAACGGATTTGATTCTATAGCTCCTTAATAAAGTTCCTGAACTCTTCTAAAGATCCCCACAACTACGGGACAGAAACATTAAAAAAATGCTGGCCAATTTACTTCTATAACGTTTCTGCAAAAAATGTCCGACCGGAACGACCTCACAATAAAAACTAGCGGCGGCTACTTTTTATTTACGGTATTGTGTAAAAGTAAACAAATAATACATTTCATTTCATATCAAATTGATTTAAATTACCTAGTTAAAAAGCACCCCCGACGCGATAAAATGTATATTATAGTATAATCAATTAATTTCATTCCACCCAACAGATTAAAAAAGCAACTGGCCGCATAAAATTCTAAGGGATGCCAATATACAATAAGGAAAAAATAAATTTCGAAAAAAGAACGCCCAGCTGCCAACGTAGCGCGAAAGAGACGACAATGGGAAATAATAGGGGCGAAAAGGATGGCGATACGGATTAAAAAAAGTCCGCGGATTAATTTTATTCCCGTATTAAAATGTGTATTCAGTTTTTTAAATGGAAAAAATGGCTAGCCGTTAATTTAGTTCGGTGATTTACAGCGGACTCAAATTTGGAGTTTTGAGGAAAATTTAAACGTTAACTTACACTGAGGATGTATAAATAAGAACCTGGCAACATTGGTATCATTACAATTGCCTATCTCTTTGAGACAAGTATACAAACAAAAAGATGTCAAAAAATGAATGACTATTGTGCTCTCAGCGTATAAAATAAAAAACGGACCCGTCGATTTAAAAATATCACAGTTTTCCATAAAGCAACCCTTTTTGGGATTAAGGCACACTTTTTATGGGTTCTGACAATACCTATAGATAATAAAACATGTACCATAAATTCTTGGTAACGTATTGCGAAGGGCCAAATTTAGCAAGACTGGGAAATACGATAAGGATGGAACTCTTTGGAGTCAGAAACTGTAAGCTCTCAGCATTACTTGCTATATCATTTCATCAATAGGAAAAACGATTCCCTTAAGTAAATTACAGTTTTATTTGTGGTGTTGCGCATACAATACAACCTTGATGAAGAAACATAAAAAAAATCCTTGCTAATACTTTCCTTTTCACTCGTTTACGTTTACAATAAAACATTTTTATACCAAAGGGCTTATATCCTCACTGGATGGAAGCTTTGATCATTTCATTACACCTTATTATTATTGGCGTCTTTTTCGACTATCCCGACCCGAAAAACTAAACCGAATTACCGTAAAATAAGATTTTTTTATGTTATCTGTATTAGATCGACGATCTACTAACTAGGTTACATACTACGCCCTTTAGATTGCCAGCAGCGGGGCTAAGATGCCAAGCGGATAACGTGATACTTGCTGGTCAAGACAACAGTTTGTCAGTTTTCAACCGACGCAAAAACGGAGGAGGTTTTCAAGTCGACGCGTATATATTTTTTTTTATGTATGACCACGCATAACTTTTTACTGAGTAGTTCGATTTTGATAATTCTTTTTTTTTATGTCGATTCCCGATAACTTTAAGCTGTTATCCACATTTGACAGCAATCACCGTCGCGCAACTTGTCTGTTTATCAACTTATAGCATTATTAAATTATATTCATGGATATAATAATATTTTGAATTTCGCACGATTTTCTGCTGACAAATCTGGCTTTTCAGGGCGTGTTCACCATATATGATGTCACATCATCTTTGTTCTCGTTGTTACCGAACGACTGTTTAGCCGGTAGGTTGATTTTCTGGCGCTCAGTAGACGATTTTCAGTCTTTGGTCGATGTACAGGGGTGAACTCGGATTCTTGAGCCACGTAAAACTATCATTAAAGTAAAGTTAGAAATATAGTCAAATTATATTTCTAACTTTGTGCAATGCAAGTCGATATGGCAAATGTCAACTCTAACATCGGTAATTTATAACACGGTTAAATTACAAAAACGGCAAGTGACTCAACAATCCCTATTTGCGCCAGCACCTAGTCGTACCCATTCTACACGGTCAGTCTATGTGCTTACCGCGGGTTTGAAATCTACTGTATCGTCTACATATCTATAGTCGCTTGGGTCTACCTACGTCAACGCACTATCTTACTCGCATTTGCGGGTGGATCCCGGATGCAACTGTAGATAACGTATCGAAATATATCCTTCGAAATCTAGTATAGCTCATGGTAAAGACACTGTTTCAACTAGTGATCATTTGTTTGGAACTATACTGCACCTATAGTTCACGGTCCACAGACTCCGCTCACAATTCGACCGCCACGCAAATTTCCAAGCCCTTCCTCGAAGGGCTCTAATCCTCCGGGCTCCCCGTATTGAAAACGCTTTTAAAAATTCAAATAGTTCCCTTTCGGTTTAACAGGTGCAGTGACGACGTTATTTGGTTATCTTACATTTACTCGTATCCGTGGTTTATTTAGTCAGGCAAAGAAATTTTGGTAGCCGTAGTATTCGTCTGTTTATTGGGGTGATGCCAAAACTTCGAAATTCGGATTTTAGAGTGATACTTCGGGTACACGTATGGAATGGACGGTAACAGGGAAAGGTAAAGCAGGACAGGAGTAGCACCTTCGTGTGTTACCGCTGAAATTTCTTCTTAAAGCTAAAATACGAGAGTCTGGGACAGACATATGGGGCATTTTTGAGACATATTGACAGATTTGTTAACCAGACAGATTTTGGCTAGATTAAGAAGGTATGCACCGCGATAAACAATTTGCGATCAAAATATTTTTTCTTTGTCCGAGTGATGATATTTTACTCGCAAAAATATGATGGATAACAAACATTACCAGAAGCATTCATAAATAAACCCAAACTTGAATAGGTACTTTTTGAATTAGGTTGATAATAATGGCGCAGTTAATGGTTAATGCGTATTATAAATATCAAAAATGATATGAGTAAGACTTAATAATAAACAATATCTACGTCAGTGTCCCTTTTTTCACGTACATTCACATAAAAATACTACACTAAATAGCCAACTAACGTAACCATATCAAAAATAACAAACACTGCTAATTAAGGCCAACTTCCGTTTCCCCATTCCGGGGAGGGGAGGCTGGCAACACTCAGAAGGGGGATAAGCGGCTTACGCGGGGCTGTTTTGATTATTCCCAAGGATGTCTTCTTGAAACGTAAATTATGCAATGCTTTCCCGGTTGTTTTCGCTTGTCATGTTGGCAGTGTTGCCATAGGGAATGCTAATGGTACCCGTGCGAGTTTTTAGTGTTCGAGATTTGCACTAAGACGGGTAACGGTTTTAGTTTAGAAGAAACTTAGGGAGTTGTGATTTTAGTTAATGCTAAACGAGATATGCAATTGCGTTATTATCTCAATTGTAAGTACCAGTGGCAAATTGGCTATAAACTCAATTCTCACCCAACTTTAAAAATTTTAACTTAACCTGTGGGGTAGTGGGTAGGTGTACCTACACTAAAAAACCCCTGAAACTATATGAATTAATATAGGTAATCTATGAAGTTTCCCTGCTAACCCTGATTGGTTCAAGCGGCACTAGTTGTCGAGTCAGGAAGAACAGTTATTAAATTCTTATCTGTTTTATACTTGCGAAGTTCAATATACTTAAAATTTTTTATATAAATCGCTCACCAAAAAATGAGCCAACTTATTCCCAAAATTAATAGAAGTAAATCCCGAAGAAATCGCTCGAATCTTACATCACGCAACTCACTAATAAACTAATGCTAATCTTATTGTACACTCATAAATCGTACCATTTCTACTAAGCACGTTTGATTTACAAGGCTCCTGGCAGGAAGGTGTTGCCATATAAATGGTTGTAAAACGTAAAGGATTGTAAACTTACGTGAGTTGGTGTTACATAGGAATGCTTTTAACGAATTGTTTGTTTCAAGTGGATGTGGTTTTTGAGATTTGGTAAATTAGAATCGTTTGTACGAGTAAGATGGTAGACGTGTACCGTGGAAATGTAGAATTTGCTACATGTGTACAAGAAATGGCTGTGTCTTATTACCGTAGGCTAATACTAGATTACGAGCTATGTATGTCGTAGTAAATAAATACTTACGTCAATTACGGCGTCACTATATAATGAAAGTGATATAGTTACGTTGTAATTATACGCATCATGCTTCGTAATTGAAGGTTAGGTCTTGGAGGTCAATTCTAAGGTTAACATTTAGATTGGTTTTGGTATCGTTAAGCCAGGATACAACCATACTTACCTTGACATTTGGATTTAACAGTTTTACACATTAAAAACGAAAGTTCAAATTACGCGACAAGTTTCACATTGTGCGCATAACAAATCATAACCATAACAGATGAAGATTGTAAAATCTAAAAGAATAAAAAGGTACTAATATTGACGCAGTAAGGTATTAATATTAACCGTGTACCTACTCTGGAGAAAGAGTACAAGAAAGGCCGACCCCAAGTAAATGGGAAAATTACATGAAAAATTGTAAAATATGAACACCGCTCCGTGTCTTCCAATTACGATATAGAAATGTTGCTGCCTACATAGCGTAAAGCGCCAATCTGAATCTAAAGCCTATTTGTAATCTTAGACTTACCTTGCGGGAACCCGACAGCCTCCAACCCGTGATGCGTCAAGCCGAACGGGCCGAGCCCGCCCAGCGGCCCAGGTCCCATCCCCATGTGGTGCGCGCTCGAGTGGTGGTACGGGTTCTGCGCCAGCGGCGACGGCTGCTTCAGGTAGTGGAAGTAGTGGTGCAGCGGCGTGGCTGGGTGCGCTTGCGACGCCGAGGCGCTAGGCTGCGTCGAGTTGGTGAGTAGCGCCATCTGTCGTTCGGTAGTCACCGCCAGGCGCGCGTTTGTGGCATTTTGGGGCGGTTAGTGGCGGTGTGCCATTTTGTTGATCTGGAAAATTTTTTAACGTTTAAATTTTCTAGTTACTTGAGAGTCTAGAAATGAAGGTATTTAAAGATAACGAAATTGTGATATTAATGTGACCGCTTGCTAACCCGTCGCCCACTCCACACTTCAACTCAGATTCCGCAGTCGACTTGTACGGCACCAACGGAAGGAAGGGGGTGGTGGAATTCTTAACCCAACATCAACTGGGAGTAGGAATTGTCTTACCTACGCCCATAAAAGTGTTATAAGAATACTTAGATGACTATACTCTACCATTGTTATCAACCCAATCCAATATTTGAGGAAGGGAATCCACTCTGATGGCATGATCTGAGTATTATATCCTCAAATACAGCTACTGTTGTATGTTGTATGACTTGTTTGTATGTTTTTCCTAGTTTACTAAGAACTTCTAAAGTCTCAACCTCATGGGTAATCAACACAAAAAACAGAGAATAATGAAACCTATTGAATGACTAGTCTACGTAATTGGTTTCAAGCCTATTCTTGTACGTAATTGAATAACTTTATAGCAATTTCAAAAGTAAATATGTTTTCTTACAAGGTGAAGTAATTATATTCCAATAAAGACCATTTTTTCACGGCCCATACGCACGGCATTGAAATTACACGTTCGATTGAACCCATCAATTTCAATTGCACTTTTTCCATAACTTTACAATTGGTACAATTTTTCTGCATCGCAACACAAAGGTGCAAAGTCAAACACGTGGGTCGTTAAAGATTGAAAAACGCCTCATTCGTCACGATTTCGGCGTTCCAAATTCAAAAATTGCAAGCCTGTAAAGGTTTTTTGGGAGTAGGTACATGTTTACCGACATTCTGTCACGTCTTTTTTGTAGTTACCTGGTCCTGGGTAGTACGAGGGGCTGTATTGTCAGAAAAAGTGTGCTGACATACGAGATGTAAGCGATGAAAGGTGGGCATGATACACGCACTAATCGGGCTCTATTCATAATTTCTAATGGTCCCCTCTGTGTATTTTGATAATGCATTCCACAGTGCATAGTTAAAATTATTTAAAGTACCGAGATAGAATGCTTAAGAATTATTCTAACTACGGTTAGGAGTAATTAAGATTTAAGACACTCCATTATAATAAATGCTGTTCTTGCTACCTATCTAATCCTTATTATTCGAGTAGCTTTTTCCTAAACTTTCACGGGATGATATGAAATGGATCCTTAGTTTACCAATCTTTAACAAACATTAGGCCTCCAAAATGTATTAAATTATGTCCCACATCGATTTCGATGTCCGCGGTCAAACATATGTAATAAATACACAGTGAACCTAGGTACGACACCGTTTTAAATGGAAAGATTCATATAATGACTAATGAGAAGTCTCAATTCCCGGCAAATCATTACGAACTCTCAGCTTCCTTTTTGCACCTCACTGTCGCCTACATGTTCTCAGAAACCACATTGTCACCAAGGCACCTTGAATTATCAACAAAAGATTATCCTAAACCACCAAATCCGGACAAAAGGTTTCGCACGGACAGGAATGTCTTCCTTATGATTATCGGTAGAAGATGTAGTATCGCTTGGGTCAGCATGAAGGATTTCTGCTCTGGTGAAATTTGGCACAACTAAAGGTGTTCGTTTGTTAACGCTAAACCCGACTGGCGGTAGGTTTGAAGTGTTTTCACGTCACTGGACTTTCTTTTAGTTGGTTTCTAAAGAAAGTGGTGGTATCCACAGGTATGTGTTTTTATAACACGCGGTTTTTGAAGGTCTGAAGGAGTACTTCAATCAGAACATGGGCAACTACGCAATTAATTCCATTCCTTGTAAGGGGCAATTGGGATAAACAAAAAAAAACATATCGAAGGTGCTATTTAATACTCCTTTCAGTTCCATATTCATTCCGCTGAGTTTCACAGTCGAAAACAAATCGACTTAGCTAGGCTTCGTCAAGCCTGCTTAAGTACCTAGGTACTTACAGTAAATTATAGTCTATTTTCATACTCTTGACTCTTGCTTTGTACTCTTTCTTTATAGATATTTTAAATGCCGAAACCTGAGCCTGACCAGACGATGCAACGGAGCCACGCAGTTACGTTGGGTAAATTAAATTAAAAGTAGCGTTTAAGTTTTATTATTGTATAAGTTGGTATTTCTTTTGTATGTTTGATGGTTCGCAGTGCTTTTGTTTATACGTATACTGTTATGCTGTGTGCCATTGGCATTGACGGGAAAACTTCTTTGTCACTTAAAGTGTGATAGAGATGGAGAAACAAATCCGCAATCGTTCGATTTTCGTGGTACTTATAGGCCCTGAGCGCCTACCACGAACCGCGAACGAAAGTATACCTCCCTTTCGCACTTGTGATTTCTCACTCAAGTGCGACAGAGAGGTGAAACTTCGTTCGTGGTTCGTGGTAGGCCTTCTGACGTCCCATCGCGAACACTGGCACTTTCGTACATGTACCAGTGTAACAGGAAGGTAAAACTTTAATTAACGATAGACCTAGGTATAAGTACATATGGTCGGTAGGTATACATCACAATACTTTATACGTGTATTGCTGCCTTTATTTAGGTATAGTAAATTATAGACTAGCTCAGAAAGCTTGTCAGTTTAAAATTTAAAGCCTCGATATAAAATAAGTACTAAGCTTTCTTCTATAAACGTATTTTACGAAGTACCTAATATAGGGGCCCAATCAAATCGCTTTCACATTTATTATACTGACAAGCTTAAATCGTTAAAGTTACGTTTAGCATTTTATGATTATATGATATATTATATTTATAATGGCGGCTATTATATGATATAATTTGAACGTGTACTTATCTACTCAAATAATAATGTGTCATTCAGCCTAGCGTCTTTACATTATATTCCAAAAGAAAAGTTTAAACTTTAAATCTAGTCATCGACAGCCTCAAAGTCTACATGCTGTTCTAAAATAATACTACATCTTCAATACTTTTTGCATAATCAACACAACAAAGTCAACAAACACGTGACAATTATTAAAGAAAAAAACTATCAATTCTCCCCCACAAAAGGTGTCAATGGCGAAATTGTATTTGTCAAAAACGCAACGTCATAAATATCGCGGGTAAACATTGGCCATATTGTTTAAAAACAAACATTTCGCGCCCTTCACTGATGTCTTGTTTGCGCAGTTGGTAGCTCCGCGAGGTCTTTTATGGGGGTGCATTTGGAGATATCGGAATCAAAGTTGGTGAAAAGTGGGCACATTTGGATAAACTGACTGAAAATTACCTATCGTCAGTTCATGTGAATGTGTAATAGTTTAATTGTAACTACTTTTTTTACATAGATCGACCATAACACATAGCGACCAATACAAAATAATAAAGATATAAAATACTTGAATATATTCATTAAAATGAAGTGAAGTGTCTTGGGTTGCATTACAAACTCTTTGGTGTTTTTTTTTTATCCTACCCAAGTACCTACCTATAGACTGTACCTACATTAAATATGATACATCTAACAAATTGTTGCATAATGTGTATGTGACAGTGTAGTTAAAAGTATCAAATATAAAAAGAATAAGTACCTAGTATTGGAGTGGTCTGACATTTCAAATAAACTTTTCTGTTATGGTTAATAGCGCTTTTCTGCACAATTGTTTATTTAGTTATTTATGGACTTTAAAACTTCGACGAATTTCTAAACATTTTATTTGACTCTCTGCTTTCTGTTAGATGTAAACTTTGCTACTAACTAATTAAAAATCCACATTGCATGAGCCTCACTATACCTACTTACAACATTTTGTGTAAGATTGGTGTTTATTTTCAATCAAATACTTTTATTTAGGAATATGCGACTGACATTTTTGAGACTGACAGCTTCTTGTCAATGAGGATTACCGCGAGTCGATTTTCCGCCAGGTGCGCTAGTGGAACGTGGGTCCTGCGGGAACATTTTAAACGTCACTTTGACAAATGTCAAATGTCTGTGTCAGTATGAGAGAAATCTCTCATACTGACACAGGACCCACGTATGAGTGGCGCCACCTGGTGAGTGACAATACGGTAGCTCCCATTAAGTAAACATCATTTCTTAACTGTTATTGACATTTTTTCCTACCACTTTGATAGCAAAGAAATTTGGCGAGTGGGAAAAATGCGGTTACATTTCGGGAAAATAGCTAATGGTGATATGTTTGATATTGAAAATATAGTAAATGGCACACCGCTACTCAAAACTGCGTAAAACCGTCATTGTTATGACAAAAACGTTAATTTCGGGCGTGATAATTGCCCACTGGGACGCCATTGTCACGAATTTCTCGCTTCGGAGGACACTATTAACTATTTGTAAAGTTTTTTTTTTATTTCCCAATAACTATTTGTCACAAGGGACCCTTTCGGCACTTTTTGTACGACGCAATGAATGGGCCTTGGGAAATGTGGTTTGGGGGAAAATTTGAATCGAATAAGGTTTGAGGTAGCTTTTACGTCACTTTGTTTTTTTTTCAACTTAAAAGAGGCAATGGAACTCATCTGTCATGGTGGTCGTTAAGAATTAGAAAATGATGTAATTAATCTGAGAATGCTACCAATGGGTTTAGATTAGCAATTTGTGCTGTACGTATATATCAATCAAACAAAATGTTTGAAGCTAAAGATAAATAAGATCTGTAAATAAATCTGTAGATATTGCATTTAATATTTATATACCTATAGGTATATAAAATACAAATATACCTTTGAAAACCAAATTCCTGCTTAATGTTGTGGTACCTATACGTAGGCGTTAATCTAACCTAAACTTGAAGAATAAACATATGTAATGCAAGTAAGTTTTTCTACTCCAGCACTTCTATCTGTCAATTAGATGACTGACAGCGATATTTTAAAAGTATTCATTATAACGTTGTCTATGGTATTCCATAAGAACACTGCTCCTATGGATTTTCATAGAATATATGAGCACTGTTGTTGTTTTTTTTTTATTTCTATAGTGGGCACAACATATTCCCTATTCTGCCACGTTTCTAAATTTTGGTTTTTACGCTATTTTAGCTGTCGTAGAAAAATTAGGGTATGCAACAGCTCATAATTGGTTCTTAAAACTCTCGGGTCTATTATTACAAAACTCGGCTTCGCTTCGTTTTGTAACGGTGACCCTCAAGTTTTAAGACCCCTTATTATGTCACTGTTGCATAAACTACTATATTAGGCACCTTCCATTACCTCAATTCCGGTTTGCAGTAGGTGTATCATAATGTTTTATTCCGTAGCTATCTATCGTTCGACATCTCATCTTCCTTCTTCCTAATAATATATCTTCACATGGCCCATCCACCTTTTCCTTATTATACCTTTTATCCCTGCACTCTATCACTCGAAGGAGACTTTAAAAAAAAGTAAATTTCAAATATACTATTCCTATTAAAAACAAGATGAAAAGATAAAATGTTTCTTCAGAAAATATAATTTTCTTCTCAAAACAAATATGAATCTACATTGTATCAAATATCAAGAATCCAAATTAAACAGCAACTAAACACTTTTTTATAAGAAATAAAATGTTATTGGACACGAATTTGGGGTGCGTTCATATCATGACCATTGTTGTCCCTGACAGTTCACTAAACACCTCGGAATCCCATTCAAATTTTGAAATTGGAACATCTCTGTTCGAATTTCAAAGTGACAAATTCATTGTGTCGCTAGTTTTTTGCTGTCGTAAGAAATATGCCCCAATACAAAATGTACGACTAATCAAATAAAGCTGACATATTAATGACATGTTAATCAATATTACATTTAAACATAACGTTGGTCATCCGTAATTATTAAAATACAAGTACACATTGTTTAATCTTTCCACCTATGGTCAATAGTTACCGGTCAAATTGAAGTCTTTTATCAAACAAAACTAAATGGGGAGCCGTAATGGAAATAATTCCCAAAAGATTCATTCGGAGAATAAACAATTAAGTAGTTGTAGGAGGGAATCTAATATTCAACCAGACAAAATACTAAAAGTAAATCAGTTGACTCCCCTGGGAGGCAACCCGATGCCTCATTAGGGGCAATGGTACAAATGATTATGTTGGCAGAATAGATGGGGGTTTGGCGGGAAGTGTGCGATAAATAGCGGGGAAGGAAAACAGTTTAGAGATTGCTCGCCTGATTTTATAAGAAAAAAATGTTTTTGTACAACATCAGTCTACATTTGTGATTGATTTGTAATAGGTTAAGACACTGTTAGGTAATTTATTGGGATACCTACAAGCTAAGCATATATTATTATGAACTATGAAGACAAAGCTAGAATAAAACATGAATTCGAATTTGAAGTTAAAAGTTAAGACTAAACGAAAAAATACAAAATAATGTTACAGTATTAAATGTGGACTACCCAAACGTTGATTTTTTCTTAAGTTTAATTTTTTATTTATCCGCGTGAAAGGGCACTCCTTTTCAATAGAATTGTACCTAATGATATCATTACTACATTCATATTCCCATAATATTTATTTATTTATTTATAACATTATCCACAGGAAGCAAAACTCTACAATAATAATAATAATTAATGCTTTACAATTGTACAAAACTACAGCGATTTGGCGATAGTTGTTGTTGGTGGTTTTCATACTTAGTTTATTATATTCAAAGATATATAAATTTACTTTTCGGTTCAAAGATCTTTATTTCTCAAAAGAATTTCACAATTCACTTATATGAGAAACTTAAATAAGTTAAATTTACATAAAATTAAACATTTACAGAGTGAGTGATAAAATAAACATGCATATTGTGCCGCAATACAATATTTACAATTATAAACAAAACGGGTAGACACAAGTACGCCGCTAGGAGTAGGTGCGGAGCGCGAGCGCACTCGGTAATAACAACAATACACGGACACATATATACATTTACTTTTCAATACAGTTGCTCAAAAAGTGCCCTTTCTTTGGCTGTTTTGCGTGCGCAAAGTTTGTTTTTGCGAACTAGTGCTTTTTACTTTTCCAATCTTTTTAAATTTAGTTGTGTTCCAATTCAAGACTGCTTACCGAAGAGTATTATTGTTCGTTAATTTTAATAATTTTACCGAGCCGTAATAAAACTAAATACCTACTATTAACGCAATAATATTAAAGATATTGATATTTCAATAATTATTTCTTCATCATACTACTAATGATCATTCATTAAAAATATTAACATTGAAAACAGTTCTTATATATCTGTGTGTATGAAACGGAACAGAGCCTACGAAACGTCTCAGTCAAAGTAAAGGCGTTTTTCAATCAGGTAAACATGTTCGAAGGGCCTATAAGACATGACGATACGATTTGTCACATGCGATTTATTATTTTGTTTATGAGAAATAATTATTATGAGATTGAAAATGAGAAAGTAAAGAAGATAATATAAACATTTTGAAGATGTTCTTAATATATCAATTATATTACAATCGTGTCACGGAAATAATAAAAAAACTTTCAAATTCGTTCTTATGTATTTTAATTTTTTTCGCATCTGTATTGAAAAACGTCGTTCGATTCACGTGCGGATATGTTATTTTTCACTTGTCCCGAGTATTGCCACTCTCGCCTACGGCTCGTGGCAAGATACCTCGGGACTCGTAAAGTAATGACATACTTTCCGCACTAGCATCGAAATGTGAGTATGTGTTCTTATTACGCAATGGTTACCTACTCGCATTTTCCATCTGCAAACTATTTCTATTTTAACTTGAATCAAAGATCAAGCAAGACTAAACATGATATTCCCTCACATTTAGTGAGTCTCGAGGGCTCAGTCCCAGGAGGTCTCTAATGTAATGGCTAACAGACCGTGGTCACGGGACTCACGGAGTCATAAGCTTTTTGTAATACATTTTACGGTTTTTGGACGGAATCGTTTTTAGAATTAAAGCAAATTATGTTGAATATGATTTGAAAAGATGATTTGTGTTCGAATTAGTGACATTTGAAATTACCATAGATTATACGAAAAACATGTAGGTACTGAAGATTAAAAAAAAACAACTTGATTATGGTCTTTATTAATATATAGTGACTACCTTTTGCTGCAGTATATTTTCTTTTTAATTTATGTACCTACGTCCCTTTTGTACAAGTGAAAAAATAATGAGCCATATAAATAAATAAATAAATACTACTGCGGCCTGTGGTTGTCAGACTACAAGCTTTTTAGAATGTCATTTGACAGCTAACTCCGGGTTAGTTGGCTAACCCTGGTTGGCGCAAGCGGCCCTAAGTGATAAACTAACCTAAGCAAAACTTTCTAAATAAAATTAAAACACATTACTTACATAGGTACTTAAATAACTTACCAACTTGGAAATACGAAAAAGAACTTTGGAAGTAGTAAAAGAACTATCTACTCATGTAAAATTTTCTTCATAGCTAAGTACCTAAGTATATTTTCTCTTTCGTGATAGCTAAAAAAAACTTTTATACATTTAAAATATATAAATATAAACTAAGGTACAATTTATATGCAGACCCTACAGATGTTTTCTATACTTTTAAATTATATTCCCGAATAATTTATTTTGAAAAAAACTAACAATCGTATTTTGTCGTGACAGGACCAAGGTGTCCTCATTCAGCCTGAACCATTGGCCCGCTCATTTTCCCCGGATAATACAAAACTAATCGCCATCCAATGTAGCCAACATAAGGCTTCTAATTCACTTCGCATATTCAATTTATTAGCTCCCCCATGCTGGTACAATGGCCACGCGCCTTGCCCATTCGCGCTCTAATTGAGAGTTTTCGAGTTTTCGTCTATGGTGCGCGGAGATAAATGGAATAAGTTATTGTTTATGGTTGGCGAGGGTCGGATATTGCTACTTTTGTAATTGCTTCATGTGGGCATGAAATTTGTCGATGGCTGGCAGTGGACGGAGAAAGTTATTAGTAATTATATGGATATTTTGAAATATATGTGTAGGTAGACGAATTCATAAAGAATATTGTGGAAGGAAAAGTAGAAGGAAGGCGGAAGAGAGGGAGGCCAAGAAGAACATACATGGATCAGCTTAAGGAAAAGATAAACGTCGTGTCGTATCAGGCGGTCAAACGAAAGGCTCAAGAAAGAGATACATGGAAATTGCTCCACCGACAAGAGTTTGACTCTTAAATTTATGATGATGATGTGTAGGTACCAACTTTACGTGCGCACAAAAACTACCTATCCTAAAATATATTCCCAAAGTCTAACATAGATTTGAGTAGCTAAATACAAATATTATGTTGTAAATAGATTTGGGTACTAACTATACCTCCTATTCATAACTGGTCAACGGTTAGCTCTCAAAAATAGGAGAGATATCAATAAAGAGTTGAATTTAATTTGTTCCAGATCCTGGACTTATTCCGATTATGTCATATTTTCAAATTTAATTTTGCTTAAAGGTAAGTTACCTAAAATATGCATATAAGTAGGTACTTACGTAGCTACTGTATATTATTTTCAATTTTAATTTAGAGTGGTGCATGGCACGTTTTATTACAATCAAGAGATTTAATGGAATATGCTATGATGAGTAATAGTGTTTTTTGAGCCATACTCTTGTTTGGTATATTAAATACCTACTATAAATCTAGTAGCAATAATCTAACGAAAACTTCAAAACACGGTCTAAATACTAGTTTATCTACAGGTTATTGCAGTTTAATCTCCATTTCAACATGGCCTTCCAGTTTTTATTTATAGTAATTGCACTATAAAATACCCCAACAAAAAAGGCTGGCAACACATAAATCCAGTTGCAATTACAACTCTCCCGCGTAAAGTCAACACGCGATACCAAGAAATATTCGAAAAGCGAACACTGGCGGCATTCAACCAAGTAAACAACATGAAAAAATGAAAATCGATACCAGCCGTCAGCGCGACGCAACATACGCTTTACACGAGAAAGAAAAGGATAGAAGAACTTACAGAGGGTGTTGCAAGGCGTGGCTTGAAAATCACCCGCCTAGCAAACAAAAAGAGATAGCTGCTTTTAAGTTAGCCGCTTCCTAAGCGGGAGCAAGATGGGTATAGTTGGGTCTTTTATTGGGGTTTCAAGTGATTCTGGAAATCTAGACTCGATAAGTTTAAATAATGCAAGAGCTTTGGATCTTTAGATACATTTGACGTATATTAAAAGGATGTCGAACATTTTATATCTATATTAATAAAAGAAAGTTGTGTTAGTTCAGGCGTCTTTAACTCGAGAACGGCTGGACCGATTTAGACGATTTTTGGTTCGTTGTGATCGTCTTGGCCACGAATAGCATAATATGCATAAAAAAGGGAAAAGATTCACAAAAAAAACCGAAATCGCGATTTACAAATTACGTATTGAATAGTCAGTCATTGACGCCATTGTTCAATGCGGCCAACATTAAAAAAAAATTGACATTTACGTATTGAATAGTCAGGGCCTATACCACGAAAATCGAACGATTGCGGATTTGTATCTCCATCTCTGTCACACTTGCATATTGGTGAGACAAAGAGGTTTTCCCGTCAATGGCAATTTTCGATGTTCGTGGTAGGCATGCAGCCATTGTTCAATATTGACATGACGAGTCTGTTCAAGATCAATACATTAACGCCGGCAGCAGATTTAAATAAACCAAAATCATGTACCATCATTTTGAACTGTGAAAATTTGGGACGTTTGTATGAGATACAAATAATGAACCGTCTAAGAAGTACCATAATTTTTTGCTAAATTGTACCATAATTTTAGAGTTGGCATCTAACATCACAGGTTGTACATTATCAATATTATCATGTTGTGAAAACTGTCTCTAAGTGTCAATCGAATTATCAGAATCCGAATGGACGAAGAATTCAAAATAATAATTATAGTTTTCATCGTGGTACAATGCCGAAAATCGTAAGTATTGATTGACAAGTCATAGTATTTTTTTATGAGGATCATAAAATAATAACGTATTATTTTTATCATAGCCAAATCTTCTCGCGTTTGGAAAACACTGCCATAATTGTGGCAAATGGCTGGAGCGAAGAGCGTTGAGAAAAGATTGTAAGTCAACTACGAGAACTGTACATTTTTAAAAGAGCACATCAAGTATACTATCATCTATCATTAGGAATAACGTATGTAATATACATCAAGACGTATGTCTTTCAAGTATACCATTTTACAGTTGTGTGTAGATAATTTGTTTGGTTTTATAATCAGGGTGCGTAGCCAAGATGCCAATCGCTCACGCTCAGTCGCTAACGAAACGCAACTGTCATTGTCACACTAATAAGGAAGAGTGATAGAGAGAGAGGTAGCTACGATACGTTATTAAGCGTGAACGATTGGCATCTTGGCTACGCACGCAGATTGGTTTAATCACTTTTCAGTAATATGTAACTTTTGCAATCAAAAATTTTTTGGAAGAGACCGCACAGAACTGCAATTGTGCAGTCGGTGCATAGAATGCGACAACATTGTCCTAGGTAAGTTGTTCAAAGATGTTTAATTTATTTATATTTATTTATTACTTCTTGCTGTCATGTGTGTTCTAGGGTGAATGTTCATAAACATCTTTATTATTTCAGATAATTTCAATTATTGCGAATGTTGCGGCATTGAAACAGCGAGGCAAATCAGAAGAAATAAGGCATGAGAACAAAAAATGCAAATTATTGAACGTATGCAGTGCAAGAATACAGAGGAAATCACCATCACCATCTTCTTCAGCCATTTGTCGTCCACTACTGAGTTTAGGCCTCTCATCTCATATGTCACCGGTCCCAGTGGAGGCAGTTGAGCCCAAAGTAAAAAATACAGCAGAACCAGAAATGTCTCAGGACATTTTTAATGAAGATGTAAGTTGTTAGTAATAATGAATTTAGTCCTGGATACGGAAAGATAATAATTAAATTAATATTTTTATTCCACTTTTTTACAATATTATTATGATTATTAAATTATATTTTATTTTAGATAAGTTATGAAGTCATTGAACAACTTGAGGATTCAATATTTAATAAAGATGATGAAGACAGAGAAGAGGAGGGGAATAACGATGGCAGTGATAGTGATTAGTGTTATTTTAATTGAGTCTGATTGTAATAAATAACTATGATAGAAATAAACAACTGTGTTAAATAGTAATTATGGTTTAGTGATAATTTGATTGAGAGTGATTGTAATAAATAACTGACTGTGATTTAATTTTTTTTTAAATTAAGTACCTTATTTGATACCGTAAATCAATTCTAACTAAGTTAAAGCTATCTACATTTATCAACTTTCAGGCGGTACAAAGTACGCCGGGTCAGCTAGTTTTATGATAAATTCGTAGTGAAATACTAAGATGTCAGTTGAATAAAATATTATAGTTATAGGGGCCTATTCGAAATAAATTACAGCTTGCTAATAAAATGTCACCAAAAAAATATCTGAGCGCATTCTTAATTTGAATTTTAATGTTGCTTCGACGTGACTTTTTTAAAAGCGACGAATACAATAGGTATTTTATCGGACGAGTTTCGCATGCATGAATGCAAATGGAACGTGATAGCAACAAATAGTAACGCACGATTGTGTACAATAAAGAACCTACCTATTCATAGGTAATTTATAGCGTCGTGTGTGGGCGGCACATTTAATTGTACGAGATGTGGTCCGCTTTAACAACCTAAATTTAAAGTCAACCTACGAGAAAAAAAATGAATGTTTTATAGCATGATCGCAATTATAATTTAGAATATAAGTGCTCTAAAAACAGGATAAGCATGTTTATATCCGGGATTTAGGTAGGTATTACTTAGTAGTTTATGCAACAGTGATATAATACCCAAGTGTTCTTAAAATTCAAGGGTCGGTACTACAAAACGAGACGTATTCGAGTTTTTTAATAATAGACCCTAGAATTTTAAGAAACAATTATGAGCTGTTGCATACACTAGTTTTTCTACGACAGCAAAAATAGCGAAAAAAGTGAAATCTTGAATGGTGGCAGAATGTGAAAGATGTCGTAGGTATGCCCACTATGGAAAAAAAATCAACAGTGTTAATATAGGTAAGTATAGTCAACCAATTGGAACCCTAGGCCACTCTAGAACCATGTCAAAATGACAAGCAGTAAGAGATTTCTTACAATCTGATTTATAGCGTCACTATGACATAGTTCTAGAGTGGCCTAGGGTTCCAATTGGTTGACTGTAACCTATTGCATGAAAATCCATAGGAGCATCCTTTAGCGGTGTTCTTATGGAATAGGTACCATATATTTAGACATCGTTATAATGAATATTTTTTTAATATCGCTGTCAGTCATCTAATTGACAGATGGACGTGCTAAAATAGAAAAAAAATGCAATTATTTGTAGGTCTAATTTTTGTAAAGTGTAATGCAATTAATAGGTATTATCTAGAGCTTTATAAACAAGATATGTTTTTAAACACTGTTTTAGTAAAATAAGAAACTATTTCCAAACATTTGTACAGTTTTTGCTCACAGGTAAATTATGGTAAAATTCATAAAATTATTGTTTGACGCATCGCCGAAAAACATAAAATTTTCAAACATGTCTTATACCTAATTCGTAATTATCATTTGTTGTAAAAATACCTACATTGTATTTTAGTTAGGTATCATGGAATTTAAATTTCACAATTTTAGTTCTAAACTCTTTTCGTCAATGATCAAAATTATCACGTTCCGCCATTGAAGACGATAAGTTTCCGACGACTACTTATTTTTGTGTACTTTCATATTTGCCACGGCTTCGTAGGTATTTATTTCAATAATATATTTACATAAGTACCTACCTATAGGTCTAACTCGTCTCCGCGTAGAAGTCGTACAGCTTTTGGGCTGAGATACGAAAAAAATGTGCTTAATTGAGCTTCACAAAAATTATCGATTTATTTGAATACTTACAGTAAGCATGTTGTTAACATTATCGGCCTACGTGTGGCTCGTCTGGCAGTCCCTTAATACCTGGAGTATTTTATATACTGACTCAGGAGTATGTGTACCTCTTTAGTAAGTAGGTATGATGGAGACATTGTTACCTAGATAACAAATATATTTTATGGATGTTGGTTACACCACAGCTAAAAACCATAAATATGATCCTAGTTCCATAGAAACCACCCAAGCCACTATACTATCTACCCTCACCAGAACCACTTTTTTTAAGGGCGGCTAATCCGCAGGGACCGTGAAAGGGCGTACCACTAATTATTATTACCAACAAACACATAAACATCATTGGCAGTATGCTCGAACATCTGCCTTTTGTAAAAAAAAAGTAATTGTCTACGGCCGCTTTTATTTTTCATGTTGGCACTGCTTTGTTTTGCTAATAGCGCAGTAGCTGGAGGAGAGTATCTTTATATCTATATTTGTCTGTCTTTTGAAATATGTAGTCGTAAATATATCTGCACTTTAGCGTATACTTTTGTTTTGTTATGTAATTTGCAATAAGTGTAGACTACCTAATAAAATGAATCATTATAATCGAAAACGTGTTTATCGAGATTGATGAAGCTAGGATTCTCATTAATTTGGTAGTAAATATACCTACATAATACATATTTAACTTTTTATATGCTTAATTTGTCGAGTATTTTTTATAAAATTAAATATATAAAATTAATTTGTATGTTAATCCAGGGAGGAAATGTTGCCAGCGTCCTCGGTACTATGCCGCAGGGGCCTGTTTTAGATTTATTTTAGTTTTTGTTTAGGTTTTACATTTAGATTTAAAGTTTTACGAGAAAAATATGATATTTACCTACCTAATACCTATAAAAAATAGTTCCTTAAAGTCTTACATGTTTCAACTTGAATTTGAGAAAAGTGGAAGTGGTAAGGCCTATATGTATTTTAATTTTATCATATAAATGAGTAAATCATTAGTTATTTCCAGTATTAGGTAGGTACCTAATTTTTAAAAATCCGTGGTCACTAGATGTTGTGGTGGCCGACAAAGATAGCAATTTCCCAAGTTCTCTTACATTTTTGACTCTCTCACAAAACATCCTGACCATCCTTTATTGGGTATACACCCACTTGCCAGAATTTCATTTGCCATAATAGTCAACAGCCATAATATTGTTTCCCATTATTACATATGCAATACTTATTGTTTACTATATTAGTCACGTGCCAGAAACTTTGTTTCCCATAAAATCAATATCAATAATATCATTTGTCATCATCATTGTAAGCCATAATGATCACTAGCCATAATATCATTTGCCATCCAAATTGCTTCCCAGAAAGTAGGTTAGGTTAGTTAGAACTGTGAACTTTCAATATAATAATATGTAGGTACGACGGTGAGCGAAGCGAGGAGGAGTGTTAGGTTGAACGGTGATCATACAGCGCGCGAGCCGAGCGAGCGAAGCGAGCGTGCCACGGCAGCGGCCGGCGAAGCGCCAGAACCGACTTCCAATATAATATAAAATTCTATTTAAGGCCGTCCCCTATCCCAATGACCTCGGCGATTTGAGCTTTCTTCCCCTACCGCTTCCTTTCCTCACCGGTTATACAATACCGGTTATAAGCATAAGTCGTCACCTAGGAAGAGCTGCTTGTACTAGGACGCAACCCTATAAACTACTAGTGCCATCTTACACGACTGGCCCCCGTCGCCCGCGCAGGCATCTCGAGCCGGCGTTTTCGGAAAAATGCGTGTAATAGCTTTTTTCTCGAAAAGTACAAAACCTATCCAAAAATCAGTGGATGCGTTTAAAGTAAACATAAATATAAAATGCTTGTCTTAGTTTCTTGTACTTACGATGCATAATAAGGGAGTAGATACCTACAGATTTAAGGTAGAAAAAAGGGTTTACGGTTTTTTTTTTCTCTTGATGTATTAAGTTTTTCGACAATTTAGTGGAACAAAATGTAGACCAAATACCTAGCTACATTATATATTTTTTTCAAGCGTTGTGCTTGGAGCTGAACAAAGCCTATTCACTTTAAAAACAGTGAAATATGCCGGGTAGCCCCTTAATAATATATAATACAAAATTATGATAAGTCAGAAAACTTCCCTACCTATTCAACTCTAAGGCAGGTTAGTTTAGGTACGACGACGAGCGAAGCGAGGAGGAGTGTTAGGTTCAACCGTGACCTTACAGAAGGCCTAGTATTTTCAAGAAAAGAGCGTACTCCCACCTTAAAGGCCGGCAACGCACTTGCGACACCTCTGGTGTTGCGGGTGTCCATGGACGACGTTAATCGCTTACCATCAGGTGATTCGTTTGCTCGTTTGCCCCCTATAGCATAAAAAAAAAAAAAAAAAAAAAAAAGTATAAAAGTTGTACGACATTAACTCCTCGACCACGTTAGCGTATCGAGGGGTCAAAATATGAAAGTTGCCGGATGATTTAAATAAACGGCAAACATAATTTGAACTCCCGATACGCTAACGCGGTCGAGGAGTTAATGTCGTACAATTTTTATACTAGGCCTTCAGCGCGCGAGCCGAGCGAGCGAAGCGAGCGTGCCGCGGCAGCGGCCGGCGAAGCGCCAAAACCGACTTCCAATATAATATAAAAGAGCAAGCAAGCATGCATGGATTCGGGGAAACACCATTATTTAGTATGGTGTTTAAATATTCTATTAAATAGTATTAGTACAATTAATAATATGGATAACAACACGTATGGCACTCGTACGTTCTGGAATCCAATAATCGGGTAAACAAAGAGTATGTCATATAATTTTTATGGTAAACAAACAATTCGGGCAAATGAAATTAGGGCAAATAAAATTCGGGCATGTGAGTATTATTTTATATAACTTTCGGGCAAACAATAGACAACCCCTTTATTGATCTTTAATAACAAAAAAACAAAGCTATGGTTGTTTTAAAGCTTATTAAAATTAAATTAGTTGTGTATTGCGTTTCATTTTTCAATAAACATGAAATTTAGTTTTAGAATTATGGTTATTTCATACACCCTGCAGAAATTAGCTTAAAACGAATGTATAAAAATAAATAAATAGTAACACTAGGATAAGATATTTGTATATTTACTAATATTCTACGGATGCATAATATGTTTGTTTTCATTTCATTTAATTTATTGGCAAAATTAACGCAAATTGTCTACTATAGGTACCTAGATCTAACTGTTTTGCATGTCTACCTATTAAAAAGAAAACAAATATTGCGGCGACAGCAATAATATTAATGAATATCTGAAATTATATTAATTATACTAAGTTGTAATAAAATATATCTAAATTCGTCGTATTAACAAATAATCTGTCAATACAGTCGCATTACGCGTGTTTCCCGTCGAATCACGACTTTTATCAATTATAGATTAGTTATAATGATAACAAGACATAATTAGCAACAATGATTCAAAACGAATTAATGTAATACACACAACTACCTAATTTCAGTCTAAAAATCAATACCACAGATATTAAAATGTAATATACCCCATTTGACTTCTATCTTTTTTAGATTTTATTTTTAAAAGATTAAAAGTAATGAAGTACAGTGACCATAGATTAGATACGAGAAGTGTCAAGATGTGGATTTTAATCAGATTGATGCGTTTTGGTAAACGAGTTACGAAATAGTTTTTTTAGTTTTGTAATATTCAGTTAGGATGTTTAGTATCTTAATTATTTGTAATGTTTTCATGATTATCGCTACATACCCATTACCATACGCCATTCATACTACAAATTTACAAGTGTACCTATATACCTACCTTTACACTACACACAAAAATGGTAATAGGTAACACATCGGAAAATTCCTATTAGATAAACTATAAAATACTTACACATAATAATATTTAAAATCATTATATTGTAATTAGAGTAAGTATATCCTTATTTTTCAATGATGGAATTATCAATCAACGCACCTACCAGCATTCTAAAATTTGTAAAAAATGTACAGTTTTACAAAGTTCGTAAATCAAGATAAGAGTTATTTTAAGAAATTAACAATTTACCTAGCAGCATTGATACATTTCGCAAAAAATATTTGATACCAATATCTTCTGCTGGAGCTAATTTAATACCTAGATTTAAGACCAAGATCGTTGGTACAACTTAAGTGATTCTTTCGTTTAATATCTAGGTACTACCTACAGGGTGCGTAGGAAGGCAAGATGCAAATCGCTAACACTCTAGTCTAGTTGTCTCTCTCTGTCACTCTTCCTTATTAGTGCGACAACGACAGAAGAAGAGTCGGAATATAAATAAACAATTGAATTCAAACAGATGACTATCACAAAAGCGCTGTCAAATATGGCAGTATCTCCGGATCTATCTCCGGACTCGTTACGACTAATGATGTGCAGTTAATTGGCAGTGCACACCGTATAATTTATAAACATAACTTTATAACTGTTATGTTACATGGATAGGGAGTAAGTCGACGTTAATCGTGTTTCAACGTAGAAATTAACGAATAAGCACATGTAGATTTAATCATTATCGTTTGCAATCTCCTCCTACATTTGTTTTACTTTCTTCCTAAGACATTTGCTATCGTTCGCAGAGGTTTCTGCTGTAAACAATACATTTTATTGGGTATTACAAACAACGGTTAGTAGTGAAAATCTCAATATACCTAACTTGAGATTTATAGCTCGGTAGGTAAAGCGATGGGCGTGCATCGTGCTCGAGTCTCGCCCGAAGCCATGAGGTTTTCCACTTGTCCCTTATAAATATATATATAAATATTTATTGATTTCAAAGGTGGATGCAAACAATTTATTGCAATAACTATTTCAGATATAACTAACAAAATAATAATAATAATAATAAGTCCGACCAAGTCCTCCGCCTCTGGCTTGCCTTAACCGGCCGTCCAGAGTGGAGTCGCGAGAGCTGTGTTCTCGAGGGTAGATGTGGAAACCTAAGTGGCGAGTTGGCTATATGTTTAAAGTCCAGTGACACCTCTCTACCCCCAGCCCTCATACCGGTGTTGCCCTCGAGCCATCTTAGATGTCGCTTTTTGTGGGGGCCCATCTTATGTGGGCGAGTCACCGTCTGCCGGAAATAAAATTGATTACCGTTTTGTTAGGCAGACGTCCGATTTTATTCTCCATAACCCAGTATTTAGTCCACCACTTTCATCTAATAGTCCAGCATATTTTAGATTCCATTAAATCTCAATAGTTTATACACCCTGGCGGGTGCTGCCTCTGCGTGCGTCCCATGACTCGGGCAGGTGCAACATCCGCTCGGTGTACCCCTTACATTTCATTAAATTGTCGAAAGGGCCTCTGCGTGTTGGCTTCGGCTCCGCGCACGCCTCCCAAAGGTCCGGAACACCATTGTTCCGTGATGGGAAAGACATACATAAATAATAATAATAATAATATTTCTTTATTGACAGGCTTGACACCCATATAAAATTACAAAATTACAAAATGGTATAAAGTTAAATACAAAAACACACTAAACATTAAATGGTACAATAAACATGTAAAATATTTGTATTTCCAAAAAAAAAAAAAATGGCAATACACTCATTTTTTGTTACCCTCGCGATGCACGGAAAGCCAGTATTTATACATTGGATTGTCCAGCCACTCGGACAACCCACGGAGAATGCTATTGTCAGATGTTCGTAATCGACTCCAGAACGACGCGATGCGGCAACGTATGACAGCAAAAAAGTCAGGAACCCTGGCCTCCGCAAACATGGTTGACGCGCTGCAATATCTAGGCAGTTTCATTAGAATGCGGTATGCGTCATTATACTGCACTCTAATTTTATTCATCGCGCGTCTCGTGAATCTGCTCCAGAGCTGACATGTATAGAAGCATAAACAATATGCCCTGAACAATGTCACCTTCACTTCATCACTGCAACGCGCGAATCTGCGCGCAAGCATGTTACACCGCACGGCCAGGGCTCTACGCTCCCGCTCGATATCATTGTCATCACGCAAATCCTCCGTGAGCATGTGTCCCAGGTACCTGAACACGTCCACTCTTTCAACCTGCGCTCCATCCAGATACACGGGCGGGACATTCGCCGGACCACTCCCTGCCTTGAAGACAACCATTTTGGTCTTCAGCACGTTATACTTCAGACCATGGCTTCGAGCATATTGCTCACACACAGTTAGAAGCTTTCTCAGGCCTCTGATTGATGGGCTGAGAAGAACCATGTCATCGGCATAACTAAAGTTGTTTGTACACATAGCGCCTACATGGCAACCCACTCTGGTTCTTCTCAGCTCAACAATCAGGTCGTTAACGTATAGACTGAAGAGATCCGGGGAAGTCAGGCCACCTTGGCGTACTCCACACTCTAATCTGTAATCATTAGAGGTTGTGTCGCCCCATCTTACACAGTTTGATTGGTTCTCGTACCAGTATCTCAACAAATTCACGATCCTTGGTCATACATTAGACTTGGCGAGCTTTTTCCATAGCAACTTTAAGTTAACCAGGTCAAAAGCTCGACTAAGATCTAGAAAACAGGCGTACACTGAAGGTTTTCGAGACACATAATAATTTACCGTGCTTTTAAGACTGAAAATCGCTGAATCCGTTGAGAGGCCGGGACGAAAGCCAAACTGCGCGTCCTCTATACACATTTTGCGCTGTAACTCTGGGTGTATTAATCTTTCGAGTATCTTTCCTAAAATTGTGCCCAGAGAAATCGGTCTATAGTTTTTGATACTTGAAAGATCACCAGTTCTATTTTTTGGGACAGGAACCACCACGGTTTTTATAAGTTTTTCCGGCAGGTACCCAAAGTTAATGCATTGGTTATATAAATAAGCCAGTAAGCCAAAAACTTGGTCACCAGCGTACAGTACATGCTCAACACTTAATCCGTCAAAACCTGGGGATTTACCTCGCTTCATTTGTTTGATGACCTTAGCTACATCATCGGCACTAAATTGACTGCGTTCCACAGTCGCCGAGTGCGGGCACTGTGTCGAAGGGTCGGCGCTCGTGTCAGGCGCCACACTGGCTGGGAGCGGCTTGACACTGAAGTGATGCGAGAACAACTCAGCAATATTGCGTGCACCATGAACACCATCGATACTAACCGGAACACTAGTTTTGGGATTCAGTTTTTTCGTATCCTTCCAAAATTTACCAAAGTTCTTGTTAGCTCGATGGGTGGCTAGTATGTTCATACGTATTGTATCCTCATTGTTCTGGCACCACTTCAGTTTGTTCTTGAAAACCCTTCGACTATGCACCATTTCGTCAAAAGTCTTCCCACTTGACGGTCTGCCACTAAAATTCCAACAACTGAAACAATACTTGGCCCTCTCGTGACTTTCTCTCACGTGGTAGTTCCAGCCCAAAACCTTTCTAGCTGGCTTCCGCGCAGCGCGATATGCATTTGAGCTGAATACAGCTGCTTTTTGTAACGACGATACTATACTGTCATAAAAAATATCAATCAGGTACCGATGTTTCTTACATAAACATAGCTGACAGTCTATACAATTATTATTCTGACTACTAAACCTAATTGATCTTAACCTAGTATCACAGTGCTTAGCGTACATATTAATATGATTCAAGTCTCTTGTGCCCCACCGGACTCCGTTTAATATATTAATGCTACTATCTATTTCCGTCTTATTAGTAATTGCACCTATTTCACATATATATGTCGTTTCGCTCGAATCTGGAGCAGAGCCCATCTGGGGAAGTACCTCCACCTTACAGAAAACCGCAGTTAAATAACACTAGACCCTACTCATAGTGTTGTGTTTCTGTCGGTGAGTAAGGTTGCCAGAGCTCCAAGAGGATTCAGGAGGAGGAGGAGGAGGAGGGTTTTGCTGTGTTGACAGCTGGGGAGTGGGGTGTACCCACGGAGCTAAGCTTGCCCCTTTAGCTGTCAACACAGCGAATCCTCCTTTTTTAAAGGGTCGACAACGCGCGTGTAACTCCCCTGGAGTTGCAGGCGTCCATAGGCTACGGTGACCGCTTACCATCAGGCGGGCCGTATGCTTGTTTGTCACCGTCGTAGTATAAAAAAAAAAAAATACAGTAAGTTACAAGCTACCTTAGATCTAAAATATGCCCTAGAGGTATTGTACCTAATAACATACTAAATACTACAAATAGGTACTCGTGAGAAAAACAAGTAATTCAAATCAAACAGATGACTATAATTAAATCTCGACATCAAACATGTCAATATCTGTGGATCTATCTCCGGACTCGTTACGACCAATGATGTGCAGTTAATTGGCAGTGCACGTGTGATATAATCAATATAATCATACTGAATTATTGGAAGGTGTAGTTCTTAGGATAAACGGTTTACACAATTATTATGTTTTCGCGTACTAATTAACTTACTTAAAGGATGTGTGTATCGAAAAGAAACCAGTAGGTAATACTTAGTAAGTAAATAATATCTTAAGTATGAAGTTTTATATCAGTAGATAGTTTTATGTCAGTGATCTGTACTTTGTGATCACTAAGAACCATCATTTGACATTCGTCATTGAAGTTTGTAGAGATGAGGCTAAGACGTACCTATCGTTGGTCAAATCTATCGATTATTAACAATTTGGTAGAATCGATTTAACAGACAATTTTTGATGTACAAGTATATTAATGGTTTGTTGGTTTATATTATTAAGTTACCTTTTTTCATTTTATTTCCAATTTGTTTTGCTTTTAAATGTAAGTATGTGTTCTTATTTTATAATGTCATATGAATCGAAACGGATGAATTAAATATAATTTAAAAAAATTAAAGAGGGTTTTTTCAATATCATAACCCGATTTCCGTCGAAGAATTAAAACAAAACTCAACACGAAGACCGACAAGTCTTTTAATTAAGTTTAAACTTACAGACGTTACTAAACCAACATGGCGCCTGATGCGGCTATGAAACGGTGATTAGCAGCGCTTGCGCATGGGAAACTGGTAATTGCTGTTTTATTATCAAGACTGGCTGTGGATACTATGATATAGATGAGCTGGATGAACTTAAGAAGTATGATATAATATCTCACACATTCAGGGGAGATATATGTAATGTACTTACGTTATATTTTAGAAAAAAAAAATGTTTATTTATTTAATGGTTTTTTATCATTAGCCCTCTATAATGCGTCCAAAAACCGCATAATTATAAAGACCCCCATAATAATAAACTTTTTTGTTACAACAAATTTCTTATCTATGAAAATGTTATTATAGCTAATTTAGATTATCGAATTCGATAATATTTTTTTTTTTAAATTTCCAACATCTCTGACAAATAAGGAAATTTGATTCGAGCTTTAGGTATTGTAATATCAGTCGAGATGACGTTTAGTTCGACAAGAAGCGTCAATTGCCAACCAAGTCGCACGCAGGTCGCACGTTATTTGATATCGAACGATACGAAAATTGGGGCCAACTCTAGATTGTCTCTTCTGAATTTTAAAAATATAAATGTCAACAATTTTATGCCAGGAAAATTTTCATGCATGAAAGTCTTAATGGCGGTCGATATACATGCGGTTTACGCGCATCATGGACTGCTCATGATATGTAGTGTAGGTATGTGTGTATAAAGCAGTGTATGTAATTGTAAATAATTGGATATTAAAATATTCGTGTGATGTCAGTGATGTTATTATGCAACTCGGCTGCCGCTTTGTTTCATAAACCCACACTAGAGTTTAAATGCCTTTCATTATATAGGTACAATCACATAAACTACTATAAAGGGCCGTCCTGACGTAATTCTGACATTTCTGGAAAGGCATTGTCGATGCACTTGTCACGGGGGTGGTAGGTAGTACCTATATAAATGAACTGAAAAGATGAATAAATATTTACAAGGTGAAATTCGAAAATGAACGACATTGTCGTGGACGGTGTCAATTCACAGAGATTTTAAGTGACGTTGCCGATCACCGTGACGTCTTTCAAACAAAAACACTCATTCAATTAACAAAAAAAAATACATGCGATCGTTTGTTTCCTACGGCATCTGCAGGTTACATTACAGCAGTGTGCTTCTGTAATCGCCACTGGAATTTTACTTTTATTGAAATGACGCGTGGATGAAAGTGTAAAATTGCACATAACATTTATTTAATATATAAGTGGAAGCCAAAAAAGTTAAATGTGTTAGGTTAGGTATATTTTATGTTTTATCATAGGTATATTTTATTTTAATACCAATTAATACCTAAACTATGCTAGATTTTGTGGAGGAGCTAGGATGGTTAGAGTATGGCTACCTGGTTATCACGCAAACAAAATTGCGGAAAAAAATCTAGCAAAACTAACTACCATTTAGCGCCAAATTTAAATTAAGTACTTACTGGATAAAGAAAAACAATATTAGGTACCTACGTACGGTAAATGCTTAGATTATTTTACTTATGCATTATGCAAGCCAGCAGACTTATATCTGAGCATTGTTTTGTGTTCCTATCGTTTAATTTAGGTAACCTACCAAATGGAAAATCAACATTTATTCGGTGATACTACATAGAAAAATATACTTTAAAACGTTGCAAAAAGGTCGATTTTTTCAAAGTCAAGTATCGATATAATATTTTTAGATTTCAACCTTTTTGCAACGTAAGTATTTAAATATTTTTTTCTACGTAGTATAACCGAATCAGAAGTATCAAATAATGCAAGTTTACCCTACTTTTTTACTCAAGATTGTTGATCAGTTTTACATTTTCCTAATGTCTGAGATTTGAATGTCTCATTTACGATTCCTACATCTGTGGCGCGTAACTCGGAAGGAACAAAGATCGCTGACTCAGCACTCCTCATCCAATTAAAATCGTGAATGGCAGTTTTGATGGCGTGTATGAGTTGTATGGTCTGTTTGTAAAGGCGTATGAAAGTTGTGTGAGTTGTATGGCCTGTGTGTGTTGGTAAACGTAAGTATTGGAAATGTTTATACGGTATGGTGATCTTTGTAACGTTTTGAAGTTTGAGAGAAAACATACTTAGAGTCAGTCTATGCTAAGTTTCCTAGATTTTGATAGCATATACTCTGAAAGTGTTAAGTAAACGTCATAATTTCATAGAAGTTTGACGTTTAAAATAACACTTTCAAGTCTGACAGTTCATTTGCTGAGAAAAGTTAACGTGGTTTGACTCTAGTTAACGTCTGGCTGAATAACTAACTACGAGTATATACCTAATAGTTTCATTCAATGTCGCGAATTGCGAACGAAGTCATACCTCTCTCTCGGCTTTATGTGCAAAATCATAAGCGCGACAAAGACAAAAAACACCAAGACCGTTTAAAGAAACCTTGTAATTATTTTGTTAATCGACATTCAGAAACTATTTATTTACGAGGAAAAAGGATTTTTTGCAATCGAGAAAATGCATTTGTTTTTCGTTTTGTACTGCAAACAATATCTAATCATTCGGTCTCGAGTCTCAACTCAACGTCCTAGGTAAATTTAAAAATAAAAAAATAATTAATTACCTATACTTAGTGTTATTTATTAATTGATGTTTCCTACGTATATAAGTAGTAGGGATATTTATAACCAATATACATTAAATAAAATAAATAAAACATTACATTTACATATTTTCGGCATTTTAATAACGACAATAATTTGAGCATCACACAATTAAGTCATAAGTATATTAATATTTAGATTTTTTGAACACCATAAAATTGATAAAATAAACCAATTACAATAAAATAAATTAAAATTAATAAATATGTAAAAATATACCTAGGTATATTTTAAACAATAACATAATATTTTTTCTCGGTGTCAGATTAAGTAACATATTAGATATATTTTGACTAACCATGAAAATGACGTTTACAATTTTACAGCATTTAAAATAAACATGTAAACCATACAGAGCGGAGGGCGTGGTCCCGACCCCGCCCCTCGAAGATGGCTGAGCCGTATATTTATACCACTATGTTACGCGTCTGCCGAGTCGGATATATTTAGAAATTGATTTTTAACCCTCCCAGCCCGTAGTCGACCACAGAAATGTCTACTTTGAATCACATATTTTATTTGTTGCGTTGCGATATAAGTACTTACCTAAAATCATACGTTCAAACAAAAAAAAACAGGGAATGGATATACTTAGAGATTGATCTTTAACCTTCCCGGAGAATGCTTCTAAATGTACCTAAGTACCTATTAGGTAGGTGTAATGGTGTAGGCATCTTACAAATATTATTAAAAAAAAAAAGTAAATTAAGTATTGACTCCGCAAATAATAGGAATGATAAAAAAAAATTAAAAGGATATAGGTAGGTTGTAAGGGAGGATATATGAAAGGCGATAAAATAGTAGTTTATGCAACAGTGATATAATAAGACCAATTTTATTATGAGCTGTTGCATACGATAGTTTTTCTACGACAGCTAAAATAGCGTAAAAAGCAAAATCTAGAAACGTGGCAGAATAGGGAAGATGTTGTGCCCACTATAGAAATTAAAAAAAAACAACAGTGCTCATATATTGTATGAAAATCCAAAGGAGCAGTGTTCTTATGGAATACCATAGACAACGTTATAATGTATACTTTTTAAATATCGCTGTCAGTCATCGAATTGACAGATAGAAGTGCTGAAGTAGAAAATAGTAGTTTATGCAACAGTGATATAATACAAAGGAATACGACAGACAACGCTATAATGTAGGTATAGTTTTTAAATATCGCTGTCAGTCATCTAATTGATTGACAAATAGAAGTGCTGGAGTAGCACTGCAGTATTGAATAAGTTGACATAAATGAGCTTTTTAGTGGAAATAGGTATCTAGGTAAGTACTATTATTGAAAGGCATTATAAAAAATTTAATTGGTGCTTTTGATAACTGAGTAACTTTCCTACACAGAATCAATAAGTAGTTAAATAACACTTGCAGGTATATTTTATGAGATTAGTAAGTAGGTAAGTTTTGTGCATTTTATGACGTAGTGTCATTTGTAATTTGACTTTGTCATACCTACTATTTATAAGTAGATACTAAGGTAAGTTTATAAAAAGTACCTACTCCTACCTGCTTATTTTATTAAGGTTTTTTTTTAAATAAAAGAATAAGTAGGTATCCAGAATGAGATTGATGCATTCCAAGGTGTAAAAATAATTTGTTTATTAACATGATAGAAAATTACTTTTATTATCAGTGGCCAAGAAATACCACAAAAATTAACAGGAAACTATAATATCCATTAAAGTACAGATTGCGATGCGTTAGTGACAGATTATCACGAGGCTTTACTTTATCTATTAAGTGAAAGTTATTTAAGTTAAGCGCAGATTAAGTTTTAACTGTAAGTAAAACGATAATTGTTTTTGTTAATCCTGCATTATCATTGTGAATTTTACCTGCGTTTGAAGGTGATCTAAAATATTGTATTTCTTTTATATGGCACGCTTTCAAAAGTCAATGGGCAATTTATGGATGAATTCATTCATAAACTATACATGCAATTTAATATTCAGCTATTTAATTTAATATCACGATTAAATTAATGTCATTTAATATGTTGATAGAATTCACTTTATTGTAATATTACGTGTAAATATCCTCATGTTTACAGCTCTAGTGCGTACTTACATTAACTTTTTCTGGTTAGCATTTATTTATAACACTTGGTTTTATTAACTAAGGTACCATAAAAATATTCTCATTAGTACGCGGTTCTTTTAGTCATCCCAGGTGTTTACCTACCGGTTTTTTTTAATTAATTATATTAAATAATTATGGGCCTGTCTACACGTATTGTTTTAAACATCAATAACAAAAAAGTCTTCCCTAGCTTGGCATCTTTTTATTAAATATACCCACCCACCTACCCACGATAAACTATAATATATAGACTTTGATATAATTACAATTCTATACGCAGACAGATAAAAAGCTTTTAGAAACCACAAAAAACTAAACAAATGTTCATTTATAAAATAAAATAAACTATAAAGACATCATTACAAATAACATCTCTTCACCAAAACCATCCAAGTAGCAATGATCAAAAACCGTGTCCTTTAAAAATATAATAAAAAGCCAACAATAGACAAACCTCTATAACCACAAAGTTGCCAGTGCAAGGTTCCACCCCTAGGCGGGGTGGCTTAATAGTTACGGGGGTAGGCTTGTGAGATGCAATAATTGCTATTCTAGGTAGGTCCTACTTGTATCACTGATTTGATGGATAGGAGTAGGTACCTATGTTGTTCCCATGCCGATTTTTAGCAATTTTTTTAGGGAGTAGATTGAAAAATTACGGGATTTTTGTTCAGTTTTATATCTTAACAAGTTAACAACATATCACCAAAAACCATATTTCTAAAAACCTCGCTTTTAATGATGGAATAGCCCCCCACAATATATAATTAAACCTCTAATACAACGATGTTACTATTGCAATGGTTCCACCCCTGGGCGGGGTAGATAATGGTTTAGGGGTAGGTTTGAGAGAGGTAGTAATTGCTTTTGTAGGTAGGTATACCGTTACTGTTTGATGGGTAGGTTAGTATCTAAGTATTTTATATAAATTTTTTTTCAGTAACCAAATGATTTATGACATTTTAATTTTAAATTAAAACTAGCCTAGACTTTAGCTGTTTCGGCTGTCTGCGAAAGATTGCTCTTTGGCGATAAGATCGCCTATTGTTTGCCTTTACTTTTAATCTATTTCGTAGGTATACATATTGTTTTCTGTATTTCAACCGCGCTATAAAATACTTATTCGTACCTACGTATTTATTTTATTGCCATTTAGAATCATAAATCAAGAAAATAAACATTAGATAACAAAATATGAAATAAGTAGGTATACGATTATATAACACCAATTTATTAAGTAATCGGTAAGAAAAATAAACAGAAAACAGACCGACGGGTACCTACTTTACTTACAATACCGCTACCCACATCATTAATCGATTTGTTGTTTATTAAAATTGTAGAATTACCTATCTTAATTTAAACTTGTAATTAATTACCCAAAACATAGGTGGTAATTTATATTTAATAATTTGATAGTGTTCCTATGTTTGTAAAACGGCACAACTCATATTTTTATTTTTTTCGGTTAAATAACGTTCTTCAAAGAATTGGTAACAGTCAACAGTCTACCAAGTTAAATCATTATCTTTTAGAGTTTAATCGATCGATAACTACATTTCACAATTTGCTCTATTTATCTGTCCTAAAAATCTAAATTACTGTTTCGTTTATTTTTCAATATCACTGACTGATATCAGTAGATAGTACTAAACAAGTGTTATTAGCTTAATCTATTTTAACCTTTGTTCACTTTATTGCAAAACAAAACTAACCTCAAATATAAATTTATGTTATGGGTACATTTTATACTAATACTACACTTTTTGGTTTAATTTATTAGAATTTACCCATAAAAACTTTGTTTTCTGCTAAATAAAACAAGTATTATGGTAATAAATCATTAATTAGGTGAATAAATGTCTCACAAAAAACTAGGCAAATATACGTATGAATTATCGGTGCTTAAACACTCACTAAAATGATTTATTGAATGAGGTTTCACGTACCTTTTCTTTCTTGAGCAAATAAAACAATGTGATTGTAATGTCTTTCAATATTTTACGTAAAGCATATATTTTACACTTCACTATTCTTTTCAATAGTTAATATAAGGGAGGCGGAGAGGTGGGCGTATCTCTAAAATCTAATAAAATGAGGGTAAGAAAACAATGGGCGGTATCGCGCAGGAACCGTACTAAAACATTTCCTAATAAAAATCACATAGAATATGGATTTTATTTACTAGTTTAGGAATATTTGTAAATATTCCTTGAGACTTTTGGGAAAATAGTGTAGTTTATCCTGTGTATGTATATTTTTAGTTTTCCATGGAAAAACTTACCTTAAAGCCACCAAAATCCAATCTTTTTACAACACTAGAAATACCGCTGCACTGAAAAGCGTTAATTACCGCCACTGGCACGACACTCGCGTTATCGTCCGTAAAAACTTAATCTTATCGAAATTAAAAAGAAGCACAATTTAATCTATACGTCCTTTCAGTCTTGGAGTAATTTTCTTTATCTAAGTCGATGTTGACAACTTCGTTTTTATAGAAACTAGTTAAAATGTTTAGAATTATTTTAAACTACTAAATCTACGGTAAAGTGAGGATCAGCTCGATTTTTATGATCTATTGTTGATAAACGCGCGGCACGGCGTCCCCTCGAGCGGCCTAACCGAGACTGCCGCGCTCCGCGCCCTCCGCGCCCCTTCCCTCCCACCATACCAATTTTCAGGTAAAAAAAAGTAAACGAGTGTCAATTGTCTATTGTCCAGTTTTTTCTTAAATTGAGTAGTTTTATGGCGCGTAGGTGGTCTTTTTGTTTAAATTGCGCGAGTAGCACGTGCTGTCTCTGTCTCGTCACGGCCATTTAGAAAGTGGAATTGCTACGCGGTGAAAAATCATTTAACTTAAATTTTACTTTAATTACCAAGTTAGAATATAAATATTTTTCTTTATTATGAAATGTCAGAATAAAATGTACATGGTTTTTATCGAATGATATATTGAATAAAACAATTTTTTTTGTTAGAATAAATATCAGGTGAAGTAAAATAAAAAAAAATATTCTCAGTTACTATTCCTTACCCTTTGAACTAATTTTAATGCAATAAGATTATTTTAAAATAATAAAAATAAAATTCTTTATTTCAGACCAAGTCGATCCATAGTATGATAGTAACATTTTTAGCCTTAAAACTATTATTAGTACTTATATCTACTTAGACCTACCAATCACTACTCCTACCCAGTATTTTAAATGGCCTATAATAATAGAAAATAATAATAATGGCCTACCTCCTACCCAGTATTTTAAATGGCCTATAATAATAGAAAATAATAATAATGGCCTAGAAAAATGATAAAGTTAGTAATATAATAATATTACTAACTTTATCATTTTTCTAAAATAAGTACTAAAAACAATGATAAATAGAACATAACAATAATCGGAATTTTAATTGAATAAATAGTTGATAATGACACACGATAAAATATTTAAGGCCTGTATGTCTGTCTGTACTTAATCAAGTTTTCTCTCTCTATAGTCTAAATATGTTCCTAGTTTCATTATAAAAGAGCTTAGAATCCAAATTAGCTACCTAAACTTAAGAATTAGAGCAGGCCCTAGATGTTTACCAAAGCTATTGCATTCTGACTTCACAGCCTATGGAGTAACTACACCTTATTAGAATTCTGGTACCTAACTATTTCTGGGTTCCCCGAATACGAATACTAAACTAAGTAATACTAAAATCAAATGATACTTCGTACAGTTGGTGGCCAATTCGAAGACTAAAACTTGTTATTGATTTGGTTTTGCTTTAATATTGAACAAAAGTCATTTCGCGTGTTCAGGCCTACTACTACGATAACCGAACGATCGAAAATTTGTATATGGTTATACCGCCAATGCCAATTTTCTATGTTCATGGTAAGCTCAGATCTCTTATTTTATAACATAATTTTGTTACCAAGTTACAATTAGACAAATATGAGATTATACGATTTTAAGCTAACATGGTCATTTACATTATAACTAATATTTAAAACGGGATAATTACCATGTTTGTTTTGATGAGATTGCTCTGCCAGAGGTGAGAAGTGTCATATATTATTTCACAGGAACAATTGAGTGCAAAAATATGTATCGGTAAAATCATCTTATAAATATGGTATAAATTATACTACGGCCTTATTAAACCTAAATAACATGCTACGGGATACTTTTGAGTAAGATGCGTGCAATGTGCACCCATATGTTTACACTTGACTGTATCTTGTTTCATATCAAAACAATAACAATTCTTATGTTTCGAATAAGCTCCTAGAATAGTAGAAACTGAGTTGTATACTCTGCTGAGGCAGTGAATTTTTCCACTTTTGCAATTCGTATTGTGGTATGATTTGCAGACTTTTCTGCTTTAAAAAAAAAATCTGTGTTTGGCGGTTGCTACACAATCGCGCCTCAAGGTAGACAGAAAAAAAAAACATATATAAAATAAATAAAAACTTAAATGTTGTTATTCATAAATGCACATCAAACATTGTTTAGCTAAACGAGTGTTTATATTAAATTGCAACGGTTAACACTCACGTATTCTCCGACTCTCCGTACTTTGTCTGTCCGACGATGTCTGCCCGACGCAGACGAAACATGTCACGCATATTGTGATAAAAATACGTGAGTGTTAACCGTTGCAATTTAATATCAGTATGTCTCACGAAAGTTTAAATTATATAAACGAGTGTTTGTTTGAAAAGGTAGAATACATTTTTATTTTTTTAGGAATGTCACACTGGACTGGATACCATTGCACGAGATAACGCTACGCGCGTGTATAGCGCTGACCCCCTTGCACGCCGGCGTGCGGTGCGAATCGCATCCAGTGTGTGACCCGCCTAAGGGGGTTACATACCCGCCTTAGGGGGTTAAACGAACCTTTTTCTTGAGATAGCTTTTACTGGGTGTCAGAGTCCGTCAAAGGTAAGTTTCCATAGATTTTATGGAACAGTGAAAGTGTTAAACGACATAATTGCATAGAAGTTTGACGTTTAAAATAACAATTTAAAGTTTAACACTTAATTTACTTGGAGTTTGATTCTATTACGTCTCAAACGTGTGTTTTGAGATTAAAACATCACTCGTGTCACGATTGAACGAGTCACGTGACTATACAGGATGTACCAAAATGCTGGTGATGCGCGATTTTTGTGTCGTCCAAATATGGTCCAACCCTCCATACAAAATTATTAAATATGTTTTAATAACAATATAGTTTTGAGATGTTATCCAACATCATCCCTGAATTAAGGCCTTAAAAACTTCTCATGCGGACTACATGCTTGTTTGCCACAGTTGAAAGTCTATAAACAAATTGTCCTTATCATAACCTTGTCATAATCAAATAACGATTAATCAATCGCAATCAGCATCGCCCATTTCCGCAAGAACGTTATCTTTCGACTGTGCACTACTGTGCAGCATGCCTACCACGAACATCAAAAATTGGCATTAACGGGAAAACCTCTTTGTCACTCCAATATGCAAGTGTGACAGAGATGGAGATACAAATTCGAAATCGTTCGATTTTCGTGGTATAGGCTGTCTCAAAACGACACGCATCATATTACCTCCAACTTGCAATAATATCTTCGGCGTTCGATTTATGAAATACCTGTATAGTACCACGAAAATCGAATGGTTGCGGATTTGTATGTCCATCTCTGTCACACCTGCGTATTAGTGACAAAGAGGTTTTTCCGTCAATGCCTATTTTCGATGTTCGTGGTAATGGAATTGGCATTACGGATAAATTGTTGGAAGACAATTGTCGCCCGCAGCCGGCACGCACACATTCGCATTACTAATATAGTATGCAATAGTACATTGTGTATTAAGGGCGGTAAACAAGAAATCACGGACGAGTGTGAATTTAATTTAAGCTTAATTTTAGCACGAGTTCGTATTTCTTGTACCGCTCGTGATACGTACAATGTTTTTCATCACGTTTACGAGGAATTAAAGGCCTTTGTCACTTTTTTATTTATTAGGTATATGACATGTCTTTCAATTTATAAAGCGACTGTTAAAAGCAAAATGGCGGTAAAAGCTTGTACCTAGTTATTAAATCTTGCACAGCCCCATACAGAAGTTTCCTTTGCATCAGGATGTTGTTTAAAAGTTTTAAAAGTTTTTGTGTCAGATGTTTTAAATTAAAACATCTGACACAAATGAAAAGGCCTGCTACTAACAAAAAACTTATTAATAATGGATAAACAGGTACCAGCTCTAGGAGTTATCCAATTGGATTAATTTAATTATAATAAAACTGGCAAAAAAGATCTCAAACATTTATTAAGTCTATAACTCTCACTCACTGAATGGAACAAAAGACTTCAACGCGCGTAATACTATAAAGTCATTTAATCCTTGCAAAAGTAATATGAAAGGTACCTTCAATACCTTTTCATCATTAATTACCATTATGTAAACCTTAGAACACTAAAATTACAATGCTTGTCCATTTCAACATTAGAAAGTTGCCTCTAGTTCTCATGAGCAATATCAGATCAGAACTAAAATCCAATACCTTGTAGGAATATTTTTTAAACAAAAAAGGATCATCAAAATCGTTCCATAATTAACGGAGATATCGCGGACAAACAAAGTTCATTAGAAATAACTGCAATTTATTTGAAAACCTCTTTTTTGAATTACATATTACAAAATTAGTATTGCCATTATTGCGTTGACTGTCACTCTTCACTCTACCGATACCAACCGTGTATATTAAATCCTAGATCACAGATTAGTGCTTGTACTTAGTTGTAGCGTCTGTGTTGACGTTCGCCTAAATTATCCTACAAAAAATTAATATCCTCTTTCTCTTATCTAAAGTTCTCACGAACTGTATGACAACAAATCTTTTTAAACAGGTACCAGATTTGGATCCAAGTCTTCCCGAAATGCCAACAAACCGGTATCAGAGATTACTGAAGAATTAGAAATTTCAAATTTCGAATGGCATTCAAAAGGATTTTAGAGGCGTTTTTTTATTGGGTTAAACAAAAGAAGGATTAGGGCTACCAACATAGACAATATTATCATTAGGGTAGCGACACACCATTGTTTTGTTGCGAACTTTTGTTCCTTCAATAATGGGTGATAATCGTTAGTGTTGACAGCTTTTATATTTTTATTCAGTTTTTAGTAATTATGATTAGGGTTTACAATAGCTTGAAATAGATAAGTTTATACAGTTAAGAATCGAAGCTTCGACACTTAAGCTACTTAATAGGTGGGTGCTTGGTACTTTCACGGGTTTAACTATTTAGGTGGTCTGGTTTATTCGGGATACAATTTATACAGAGTCGAGTTTACCTGTAAGTAGGTATTTTGTTTATTTGAGGTTGGAGTGAGATTAAGCTAAGTTTTCATGCATTTTGATATTAGAGTCTGCGCAAGTGTTATTTTAAAGGTCAAACTTCTATATAATTATGATGTTTACTTAACATTTTCACTCTGTGCTATCAAAATTGGTACAAACTTAGCTTAGTCGCATTCTAAAATTATTAATGTAATTATAAGTACATACATTACGAATATTACGATACAAGTGCGAATAGGAGAAAATTTGCAATGAGTGGCGATATAATAAAACATGACCGAAGGGAGTGTTTTAAATCGACACGAGTTACAAATTACCTCATCACACATGTATCGTACTTACGACGTTTTTCAATACCTACATATGGTTCCTTGAATTTTTGACGCAAGTCACGCAAGCATATAAAGTGCTCATTATCGCACTAGTGTGGTAATGTAGCACCATATGTTACTTACTGTAAACATATTATGTAATGTTGGAAAATAATGTATATTACGATATCAAGATATCTATAGAGATAGGCAAAGTGCTTAATAGTTTACTCAGTCATTAAAACATGAATAAAATGTATTTAAGTATTTACCTACTGGGTAATTTTCTATTTGTTTTCTGCGAAACGATTTGTTAATCACCATGCAAGTGCAACCCGAGCGACAAACGACTCTCTATTCAAATAAAAATTGCATTTTAATCAACAGTTTGGTAACTATAATGCCTGATAGAGAAAGATATAACTCCCTTCTTTTTCCATCGGGGTTAAACTGGATTCAAACAGTAGCGTTCCGCTATCCGTAGCGACAAACACATAAATAAAATATTACACTCGTACGTAACTAATATAACTTGACCCCAGAGGCCCTGACTCCTAGCTTCTGACTAAACGTATGAGAAGGTCGTTATACTGGTTCATCTTGGGATTCAGATACCAGCCAGCTACTCTGAGCCTACAGCGAACATATTGGAAGATAGAAATTTCCCACTTCGTCTCTTTCGCTCCAAGCAACTGTGATAGATAGAAACGAAAATTCGATTTATAAAAAATAGTTTTTGCTTCTTTTCGTTACAATCTCGTGCGATAAATTCCAAATTCAAACTGTTCCATTGAGCATTCCGTTTTGGCTCATCGTTGGAAGATGTAGTGCAGTGCTTTGCCATCATATTTTGACGGAAACGCCCGAACGTGTCACATGCTATTTCAGTTAGTGTCAGTACTAAAAGTAAAAAGAAAAACATGACAAATACTCGAGGGCAGAATATTATGTACTAGAGTCAAACCACGTTAACTTTTCTCAGCAAATGAACTGTCAGACTTGAAAGTGTTATTTTAAACGTCAAACTTCTAAGAAAATATGACGTTTACTCAACACTTCCACAGTATATGCTATCAAAATCTACGAAACTCAACATAGAGTGACTCTACATCTGTATATGGCAGTACTACAGTCCTTCAAAGCTCAGCCTTCGAATTTTTCAAATTCGGTCATGTTGTGCTTCCAAAATCGCCGTCAGCCAATTTCCTCACAATGCAAACAAACCGCCATATTGAACCTAACTTTTATGTTTTTAATTAAATCTCCAAGATAAAGTTATTATTCCTACGTATTAGATCAAACATTTATTTTCGAAATATATACAGTAAGTGTAACTTACCTAACGAGTAACGACCTACCTCTGCCTACCTTAAAATTTAAAATAGGTCTTTGAGGCATTGTATCTACGATGCTGGCAGCATTTTCTCGTTGTATCGCAAATATCGCAATGCTGATACGTTTTGTATGTTACAATAATACGACCATATCAGTAGTGAACGGTTTCAGAGGAGGTGTTTGATGATTTAATGTGAAAATATAAGGAGAAACAGTGACAAAACATGTTTTTTTCTTTTGTTTACATCGTTTGTAAGTTCTATTGACGGCGATTTTAGATTAGCATAACTTATTAAAGGCGCCGCGCCGCTCTTCATACATGAAGCGCGACTTGATGTATGGACTCGCTCTTATCGCGCATAGATATGCTACATCTCATCTTGTTAGGATGATATGAATCGTGCGATTGTCGTCGTGCGATTTGGAAAACAATTTAAAAGCTGGCATATTAGGTCTTATATTCTTCACCATAACGTTAACAATGGAAATAAGTAATCTTATTTTAATATTTTCTAGAGATGACTGACATAATTGATGAAACGTAGGCAAAATTGACCGTTAGTTTTCTTATCTTAAAAAAACGAGGTATAGAGCTCTACATAGGCAATTCCACGAGATTAGGCAAACATACAGCTACATGACATAGGTAAGGTACTCGTACAGTCGCCATCAGATATATCGGAGCGTCCGAGGTGTTCACAAATATCTGAACACACCTCTATTGTCAGGTCGTTAGAGTGCTTGTTCAGATATTTTGAACGCCTCGGACGCTCCGATATATTTGATGGTGACTGTACCTACTGATTGCAAAACATGTGAATGAATGAGTGAATGTAAATACAATCTATATATATTTTTAATCGGTATAAAAACTTGTTGGTCTGTATTGAAATTCAGTGGTCTTGCTACGCTTGCTTGCTGTACACGTACATATTAATTTCGGAATCCCGTCGTCATTACATGACAATGTTGTTGTATGAATGACCTTACGCTGGTGGAAATGCCACCTCGCACCTCGCACGCACTAGCATAGTAGTCACGTCTAATAATATGTATACATCCTCGAACGTATGTCCGACGCATAAGGATCAAAATAGATAACATATTTTTTAGAGCTGACCGTGCAGCTGCACAAAGAGCAATATCAGTTTAAAATTCGTTTTAAAAGTCCGAATGCGGCAGTCGGCTCTAATAATAGTAATATTATACAAACTCGTTCGGGCCGCCATTTGTAATAATTGATATGACACTCATAAATATATGTGCTCCGAGAGTAACTGGATAGCTATTCGAGGACTTTTCAGTCATAGGCACCTGTTGGATTGGAACTGGTAACGTATAGGTAACTTGTTTGACAGTTTACACATTTCATAGGCATTAGTAACAAAGTAAACAATCATACATACTTAAAAAACGCTTTTACATAAACCTTCTTCTCAATTTTATACAATTAGTATGAATAGTATGTACATACCTATGTATGTACGTGCTTGGGTTTTATATATTTAATAACAATAGTTTTAAGTAAGACATTATTTTGTAATTACCTACTAACAAACGAATCATTAACTAAGTATCTAAATAAATAAAAAGGAAATTGGTTGAACTGATTATTTTTCACTCCAAGTTTGTGCCCGATCTGAAAAAGAAAGGTAATCCGCTGTTAATGATAATCCTCTAAATAATCTTAAGTGATAGCAATCAGTTTGTCTATTTTTTTAAAATTCAAAACATGGAACTCGATGTTACAGTTTACCAGAAGTTCTACTTAGGTAAGGCCAGGTAAGCAAATTATGAATTAATAAACTCATAAAGAGTCCATGCAATTTCGCGACTGCACATATTCTACTGCAGCGTCACCTGCGATATACTATACATATACCTCGTACATTAAATCTTCTTAGAAACAAAAGAAAAGCGGGAAAATTCATGACCTTGGGCGGTGAGTGTTGTCCGTAATTTTATTATAATAAAAAATATAAGATTTTTTTATTTCAACTTCCAGTAGGCTGTTGTTGCTATCGGTACTAAAAATAACACTAATTTTATAATCGCACTTATCAAATGTTTATTCAGTGACCACACATAAGGTGACAAGTTGACTTGACATCAACTTCAGTGCCCAATACTTATACGACTCAGCGCGGTGATTCTGGCCCCACTAGCAATCCAGATAAAATACCGGTGGGTGCTACTGTGCCACAGCGGCTGGGTACTTTATAACAATCACACGCGATTAGGAAACCTCGCTTTTTTATTTTTACAGCACCCATACTGTAGAAATGCGTATTCAAGTTTTTTTATTTATTTCGGATACGTCTTTAGGTAAATTCAAGTATTAACTAAGACGCGGTCACAATAAACAATAAATCAAGCAAAGAATTTTGCCACTTTGGGTAAGAAAAAGCTTCAACCATTACCATTTTCTTTAAGTGTCCAAAATGGCTCTGACTCTCTGGCTAAGTTATTATAAAAATAAGCCTTTCTAAGCAATAATTTATGCAGACAATAACCCAACTGTTACTATGTATGTAAGTATATAATGACCTTGACCGTAAATAGCAAAAGGGTAAGGATTTTCCTTCCAACAGTGTGTATATTTAGCCCAGGCAGACGATTTCGTTATCCTGATGCGTTTTAGGTGGAAATTGAATTTATTTATAAACAAACATTACATAAGCAATTGATTTTGTCTTAAAAATCCACCTCAAATCTCAATACATCATATTTCGAGTAAAGAAAAAAATCCAAAACCTACTAAAACGAGCGCAATAAAGAACCCAATTCGAACGTTCGATATTTAAAAATCAAATTTCAACTGCGCGGCGTACATTTTCAAATGTCATACCTTTCACACCTATCCAAATGAATTAATTTACAAAAATGGTACAAGCAAATCTAAACCCTTTCAGTATAAGTTAGAGTTGTTTTTGTAATCCAGGTTTATGGAGTTATGTTGTTTAGACATAGGGACGGTGATAGTAAATGTCATTGGTTTTGTTCGGCTAATGAAGGAGGTTCGAACATGAAACGACTAGGTTTGGGAGGATAAGACGATGCACAATGCTACCGACTTTAGAATTTGAATTATGATTTAATACAAGTGTGCTTACTATGAGTTGTACGTGGCCGTATTTGATAGTGGCTGCGGCGTTCGGGGGTAGGTATGTCCATCTCGCTCCTGCCAGAGTAATAGTAGGAGAGAGCCGGACATATTTTCGAGCGCCGCATACGCTAGCGAATACAGTTGCGCGCAACTCATGGTAAGCACACTGGGTGCGTAGACAAGATGCCTGATGGGAAGCAGTCATCGCCGCCACTCATGAATTGTTAACCTTTTAGCCTTAAAGCCCTGAACACTTGTTTCTTGAAGAACCCCATATCATATCGCAAAGGGCACAGCTCAGGAGGTAGGTCGTTTCACATTTTGCACGTTCTGGGTAAAAACGAGCGAGATCCCCGTTTATTCTTGGTGTGCTGTGCATCCTGGAAATGTGGGTGAACTTTATTCCTTTGGCGGGAGGTGCGGTGGTAAAAACGAAACGGGGACACCATGTCAAAGAGTTCTTCAGAGCATTCCCCAGTGTACAGACGATAAAACAGGCACAGAGAGCCAACATCTCCCCGGAGGCTACAAGTCTGACAAGGATTTGTTCTCATTCGAGCATAAGTGAGTCATACTATCTTTTTCTAACGCTTGTATTTCTACTCCGAATTAAGGGAGGCATATAGTTTTTTTTTTAAATACTGTCAGACTTGTGATGTAGTGATGTATGTCGGTAGGCAATACCTGCTAGTCCGTGGCTGACGCGTTCTAACAAATTTGTAGAGTCAAACCACGTTATCTCTGCCGAGTAAATGAACTATCAAACTTTAAAGTGTCACATATTGTAAATATTTTTACTACTTTTGTAATTTGTTTTGAAAAAATAAGTCCCGCCGAGTTTCTTGCCGGTAATAATCTTCTCGGGCTGTGGTGTAGGGATAGAACCGGTAGTAGCTTTTTTTTTGACGTTCATAAGTGCATTGTAATGTGCCTAAATTGAAAAATAAAGATATTTATCATTTATCATTTATTTTAAACGTCAAACTGCTACGATATGATGACGTTTACTTAACACTTTCACATTCTGTGCTATCAAAATGTAGGGAACTTAGCATAGACTGACTAAGTGTGAAAGGGACGCATAGTGTGATATATAGCCGATTAAATAGCATCTACCTATCCCTATCATTACTCTGTCTGTATTGACTTGATAAGATTGTAACAAGCATTATTATTCTACGATATTTCTCGGGACCTATTTCTTGCGTATCCTACCTGCCCTTATCTCTTTAATGCTCTACAAGTACCGTAATTCTCATTGCCTACACTACCCCTAACCCGTATAATAAAGCCAAGAAACAATATGGTATATTAACTTAAAAGTAGCTGTTACCAGTGACGTCGTTCACGTGGTTTTTAGGGTTCCGTACCTCAAACGGAAAAAACGGAACCCTTATAGGATCACTTTGTTGTCCGTCCGTCCGTCTGTGTGACAAGATCCTTTATCTCAGGAACACGTAAAGGTAGCTTGTTGAAATTAATACCACATACTCAGCTGGGACAAAACCAAACCTCTACGTTAACGCAATTCAAAGTTATGGCCGTTTAAGTCGCATTTCCCATACATTTGCAATGGGAATCAAAATGTAAAGGGTACTTCCCGTTCACCTAGAATCACGAAATTTGGCAAAAAGCAAGAGCTTGGTACTGCAAGGGGAAAACCGAAAACCGTATAATTGCCGCAAACTGAGGGTTCCGAAACGAAACCGCTAGGAAGAAGAAAGGTTTGATAAAGATGATTCATGCTGAACGTCGTATCCATAAGCAGCTAGCGCTCGGAGCGGCGAGCCACAAAAGTGAGATATGTTAAATACGATATTTTTTACTTTTCAGTGCCGCGCATAAATTTATATTTTTGTCGGTTGTTTATCTTTGCCGCTGCCGTGCTTGCTTTTACAGGAGCTACGAAACACAGGGCGTTTTGTACACTTATAAAAGATATCGATGTCAACATCTTAATGATATCTCGGATTTTAACCATAATTAAAGGGATCCAATGACCCATTTGGCTGCCTAATTACAATAACCGGGTAAAGGATGACTCACACTAGAACAGAACGAGACGGTACGATCTGTCAATGTCTATAGAAAGAGAAAGAATCACGTGATAGCTGAGAGCCCTCGGAGGTCACGTGACGCTTTCTATAGAAAGTAGTCCCGTTGTAGTGTACGTCGTCCTTAAGTGGCAGTCAGATTATCGCTCTAAGGTTTCCGTACCTCCTCATAGCTAGTGCTACACTGAAATGTCACTAGTGATTAGGGTTTCTGATCGAGATTTCTCGAACTCGAGACAACTCGAGAATTTTGGTTTCATTCGAGACGAGAAAAAAATGTCCATGACTCGAGAATTCTCGAGTCATGCGCGGCGGGCACGCGCCTTTTCGCCCCGTACAACTAGACTTAAAGAAAATTAACTTGAGAATAATAAACACAGAACTTTTATTATTTTGTTTTTATAAGTAATACTTCTTCATTACAGTATTTACAGTAGAGTAAGTTGGTTCTGTGTTAAAATCGTGACAAGGGCTTCTAATCACGATTTTTTGAATTCAAGACAACTAGCTACACTTTTTAGCTACATCTTATATGAGATAAAAATTATCGGAAGTCAAGAAGTATCAAGTCTTCTGATGGACGGAACATCAAAGTTAATTTCGGACGTGACAGCCTTAATGCTCAACTCTTGGTTCTACATCAAAACGACTTTTCCAGTTGTCCATTTATCAATTTTTCTTACAAAAATTATACTTATTATGGTTGAACTACCCCAAAATGTCAACTATTCAAGACTCGGATGCAGTCGGCGGTGACGATGATAATTCTATCAGAAATTGGAATCTGAAACTGCAAACAACGTGCAATATCTAAAGAATATTATATATTTTTATAACAAACATGATATCTGTTAAGAGTTCAGAAATAGCCCACTGAAAAACATCTTACAAAAGCATGTAGGTACCTAACAGAAGATTCTCAAGATGCTGAAAGAAGCTACACTGAAACTCATTCCGTACTTTTTCCTTTTATATTTTATTTATTCTGAGACAATCGACGCAATAATCTTCCAGTCCTATACTTAACTTGATCCTCGTGTTAAATCGTAATAATGTACAGGATCCCAAGCTGGTGATACGGGAAAGCTTCCTTACTATTGAAATCAGGAACCTTTTGATTTGAATAGCTACGCGTAAGAACCTAGAGAATTATCGCTTTACCTGGCGAGAATGAAAGGATTTTCAAACTTTATTGAATGGCTTATATTAATTCGATGGAGGCAGACTGCGATGGTTTTTGGCTGTGCTGGACATCGGCTATGTCATGTGTAAGGAACACATGGAATAGGTACTGCGTTTTGTTAGCCCATCGAATGGGAGATCACGTTCTGGCCAGTGACAACGAGTGCTTTAAAGGATAACTGTCTTAACTCTTTAGCGGTTAAGACTGGATAAAATGCTTAATTCAAATCTCATCGCCAATTCATAGTTATGAAAAAGTTATATATAAAGAAAACATATAAAAATATGTCGTTATAGGTTGGTTTATTTTAAGAGGTTTTGCTTTAAAAGGGTAACAGTATTTTAACAATGAATACTTACAGTGGTATAAGAAAAACTTTAAAATGACTATTCTCCAAAAAAAGACTCGAGACTCGAGAAGACTCGAGAAATTGGGCTCGAGATTTCTCGAAACTCGAGAATACAAATGGGCCGAGAAATCAGAAACCCTACTAGTGATCTTAGACGGGTTCCTTTAAAGATAAGGAGCCTTAAAAATGACGTAGGCACAAGTTTTTACGAAATTGGACATTGGACCGAAACGCAATGGGACTACTTCTAGGGTTATCAAAAATTTATGTTTAATTGACGGAGTAAATTTTTTAGAAGTAAAAAAATATCTAAGGCGGTTAAATCTCATTTTAAGTTCAGAAAAGTGTTTTTTTTTTATATAAAAGAAATTAATGAAGATAGCTTCATTATTATATCTTTCCTGTAATATTTATATTACCCCACTTGACCCAGTAAGTAACCATTTTTTTATTTTTTGTCCCCTCTTTTATCAGGCATTTTTCATTGAAAACAAATTATTCGAACTAATCGGGATTTAGGCTAGTTTGGATAATCGAAATCTAAGTTTTCCAGATATACCGCGTCCATAATTTTACAACTCAATGTTAGTGCACCGGTGGTCCTAGGTACAGAAATATTATAATTTTATATCGTCCCATAATAATCCAGTAGCCTACCTATAACAGTTATATTTAACCTGTATTATAGGTACAGTAACTTCCAGTAATATGCTCAAAGTTATTAACAATAATGTTTAATGTAAAATATTTTTTTTATTTTTATTTGTTATTAAAGTAGTAACACTACTATAATTACTTATATACGCATAGTGGCTATGGCGTTAGCCGCGTAAGCTGAAGACCCGAGTTCGATCCTCGGATTGGCCTCTGTCGGTGTTGGTCTTTTTCTTTAGTATATGTATGACATCTATTTCAATTTATGATTTATTTCGTTGTTTTGCTTGGGAGCTTTGTGTCCGCTTGGCAATCTAATACCAAGATTTAGCACACACTAGTTTTTCACGAAGTGGCTCGTGATCTCTCTGATCAAAAAGATCGCGATCCAGCATCCACAATAACTATCATGATACGGTTCGATATCAACCGAGATACGTTACGGCAAAATGATGCAAGCGTGGACCCAGATCCTAGGGTCCGCTTGGCTACTTAATCCCAAGATTTGGCATAGGCACTAGTTTTTACGATAGCGAGCCATCTGACATTTCAATTCAACCCAAGGGGAAAACTAGATCTTATTGTGATTTATCCGGTATTTTATTTCAAATGATAGTCACGAATAGGGATTTTTGAGCCACTTGCCATTCTTCGTAATTTAGCCGTGTAATAATTGACCGATGTTAATAATAGACGACAGTTGACATTTGCCATATCGATTAGTATTTACACAGCACAGTTATAAATATAATTAAGAGGTCATAGTGGTCAAATCTGGTAAAAGCTTTTGTCTACAAAAAATGTAGTTTAGTTGTGAACAGCAATTATCTGATTACGCGGTTTATTTAGACGCGCCCGCCTACTATCGCCTTTTCATTTTTCGCGTGCTCTTGCAATGAGGATCACCGCGAGCCGATTTTCCGCTAGAGGCGCAAGTGGAACGTGGGTCCCGCGGGAACATTTCAAACGTCACTTTGACAATACTCTCATCAGAATGAGTGTGTACTGTGTCAGTAAGCACACAGGACCTACGCATGAGTGGCGCCGCCTGGTGAGCGGCAATACGGTAGCTCCCATTAGATCTAAAATCTAACCCGCTTTCTTTTGCTCAAACATGTGGAGTCTTAAGTGGCCCAACAATCCCGGTTCGTGAACAGTCACGAACCGGGATGGTTGATAAATTTATAAGAGTTTATCAATTGTTAGGTACAGACCTAGGTCGACCATTAATAAAAGTGGAAGTGTTTGTCCCTTTAAAAACATATGGTGTTTGTTGGGTAGTACTGAATTACAATAACAAGGTCATTAACCTCGAATATCAATGGTGTATTGAAGCCAAACTACAAGTTATCAGTGAGCATCCCTAATTAAATAACCAAAGTGACCCACATCAAAGGTCGCCTTAGTCACACTCGCGTTGGTAAAAACTAAACGGTCAATAAAGTTAACAATAAACTTTGTTACGTATACATTGCTGGTTTGAAACCATGCATTTTTTTGTTGTGTGACATTAGTACCTGGTAAAGTAAACGACCTGACCCTTAATCGCGCAACACGCAACATCAGTATTTTAGAGCTTTATAACTCTTAATGTTTAGGTAAACGCGTTGATGTCGTTTATTCGGTTCAGAAGTATTATATTTAATGCAATCAGAAACATCAACTTAAAAATATGCCATGGATGAATTTATATTTTCAACCGACTTTAATATTTCTAAAAGAGGAGGTTCTCAATTCGTCTGAATTTTTTTTATTTTTTTTTTTATTTTTTTTTTTAATGTATGTTACCTCAGAACTCCGTCATCACTGAACCGATTGAAAAATTTTTTTTGTTTTCTGAAAGTAGATAATTCCAGATTGGTCCCGTTTTTTTCAAAATCGATTTCTGATGATGGGATCCATGAGGAACTGAGGGAACTCCTCAAATTTGAAAGGCACATGCATGCTGATTTGGGTGATTTCTTAAGAAACTCGATCATTTCTTTACGAAAATCATCAATTTGGTGGAGTGGATCTGATAATGGAGACCAGGGATGGCAAAGTGGAACTGCTTGGTAATTCCCAGGACTATCATCCGATTTAAAAAAATATTTTTTGTCTGAAAATAGATGGTTCCAGGTTTGTCCCGTTTTTTTCAAAATCAATTTCTGATGATGGGATCCATGAGGAACTGAGGGAACTCCTCAAATTTGAAAGGCACATGCATGATGATTTGGGTAGTTTCTTAAGACATTCGAGCATTTCTTTACGAACATCATCAATTTGGTGGAGTGGACCTGATGATGAAGACCAGGGCTGACAAAGTGGAACTGCTTGGTAATTTCCAGCTCTAGCATCCGATTTGAGACATTCATCTTTTCTTTGTAAAGAAATACCTTCAAGATAGTCCTATTTGATTATAGTTCTATTTTGATGATGGAATTCATGAGGGATTGAGAGAACTCCTCAAATTTTAACGGCACCTGCATTCTGATTTGAGGGTTTCCTTAAGTAACTAAAACATTGTTTTGGGGGAGCCAACATTTTGATGAAGTGGACCTGATGATGAAGACCAGGGATGGCAAAGTGGAACTGGTCGATAAACCTAGCTCTACTTGTTATCCTAGTTGTGTCATTCATCTTTTTGATTTGATTTCTATTCTGATGATGGAGTTCTTGAAGAATTCAGAGAACTCCTCAAATTTGAACGGCACGTTCATTGTGATTAGAGGGTGTTCATAATTAGCTTAGGCATTTTCTTACTGTGGCCATCATTTTGCTGGAGTGGACGTGATGTTGATAATCAGGGATGGCATATTGAAACTGCTCGATAATTTACAGTCTGTCATCCAATTTAACACATTGTTATTTTGTTTGTTTTATTATACAAGGGAGTTCCGTTTGATTATACTTCACATGTAATGATGGAAGCCCTGGGACATTAAGAAAGCTCCTCAATTTTCAATCGTACACGTGCGGTGTATTGGATATTTGTGAAGTAAACTGGCTAACTCAAACAAATTCAAAATTTCACTTTTACCGGGAACCAAATGAAGTCGGTTTTTTTTCTTAAAAATTATAGATGCCATTATTCAATAAGACTTAAATACAAAAAAAATGGAATTATTCCATAATAAAAAAAACTGTTATACTTAAATAAGAAAATGTTCAAAGCATTTCATCATGGTGTGACACCTGTTTAGCCGTAAGTACATTACTTTTTCACAAACATTTAACTTGAAATATATATCACCTCTACCTAAACACAATAAAATTCGATTATCCGTTTCCTTCCTCTTATGGGAGCCAGCAATGGACCCCAACTCTTTCAAACCAAACGGTCGTTTTTGTAATTGGAATCCGAACGCCCGGAAACGCATAAAAAGCGCGGCGATTTCAAACTCCGAACATGAATGGACGTCATTTTTTACCTCTCACAGTTGTCGGTATGAAAAATGATATAATTTATATCTGGTAGCCGCTACCCGTTTTGTGGCGTGATAAAATATATAAATAAAAAATAAATTTTATAATATTTTTTCTTTTCTACTAATTTAAAATGGTTCCTTATCAACGCGCGGTGCGATGCGACAATAGCCCTAGTGTTGGGAAACGATTTACGTTATCGATGGTCTTGTTGTGAATGCTGTGATTTTAACTTGTGAACCGCAATTGGCAATGGTAGTGGTACCTGCCAATTTAATTCATAACATAATATTTTCAAGTATTAAGATACATACAAAACATGTAAAACATTGAATTAGGGCTTCATTGAAACTTTAATGCCTATTATAATACTATTGCAATTAACGTATTTTTAGTCACTATGCGCGACATGTTATATGTACCTATGTTATGGTATGTATATTATATGCTAGTGTTATCCGTATTTTATTATAATAATAATATCGTCGACCGTACCCTTGTTGAAAATGTAACAGACAGGGATTGCCATGTCCCTTGCCCTAATTGGATTTACGGTCCACGATATGGCTCACGATAGTTTAAATTCGGCTTTAATGCTTAGTTTAAAAATTATTGTCTAGCCAGTTACCTACAGGTTGCAGTAACTTTAAAACAATTTAGATCATACCTATTGTTTAAGCCTAAAACGAACTTCTGTTCATTGACTTATTATTAACAGCTTGTTGTTATAAATTAATCACAAAAAAAATTAGAACATGCCTATTTATTGAAGATGCTTGTTTTCCTAACAAATACGTAATAAGGAGTCTGTGTTATGAACATCTGATAGAAAAGCAGGCTTTAACCCCGGAAAATCTAAATATTTATGCAAAAAAACAAAATCTCTGACGCACACGCAGGAAAACTAAGTTTCTCTAAAATAAGGCTAATCCCAAAAACATCATGTGAAACTTACTTTCATAAAACATTTTCTATTATTATCTAGTTATAATTACAATTATCATTGCAATTTAGTACTTAAATTATTCTAGACAAATGAACTCAATGCTTGCACTTATTGTTGAGTGAGCTAAGCCGCTAATTGTGGACTTTGCATGCAATGATTACTCGTTAGTGTTTGAAAACAACGCGATAACGTTTTTATCAAGGGAACTGTGTAATTAACGTTACTGCCGGTGTTTCAGCATAATATTATTTGTCTGATCATAACTTGTTTGTTTGTTATATGTATAAAACCACTAAATAGTTGAAGGTTGGTTACATGAATAAATTTATAAGAGTTTATCAATTGTTAGATAGGAATAGGCATTTTACAAACTAGCTTTGATACAAACTTAAACATTGTGTTTTATTAATGCAGTAGAAAAGCATTACCTAACAATATAAAAATACCCTCATCTCATACTCTATATGGAGCAAACTGTGGTCGATACGAATCATAATCTGTCTATCGATCGTTAAAGATCCTTATCAATAATCCCTCACCCCTACTTCACTCCACGCACACATACAAAAACTACTCACACAAAAGCTCACACCGCGCGAGCACGAATGAAATATTCAAATTTGGAAGCTGATTCCGTTTACGGCTACTTAATTTGGGTGATTCGATTTGAATATTTAAAAAAAGAACGACGGCATAGACATTCCAGAGGCGGTTGAGTTGAGGTGGACATTGTGTTTTTTTTCGTTGGAGCTTGGACCGTGGCGTATGGAGTTGTGTTGCGAAACTACTGTTTTAAAACTTGATGTTGGTTTGCATTTTATTCTGAACTGCTTTCTACTCATAATAATAATATGTAAGTACTAATAACGCCATCTTGAAATCAAGCTAAATTGAATCATGTAGGTACCTATAAACACAGCCAATTTACTCGTATAGTGTTATTGTTAAATGTTTCTGTGACAAGTTTGAAAGGACAAAACTATAACTTACTTAGTTCGTCCTTCAACCATTCAAGACCTCAAGACATGACATGACAAAGCGTAAAACTTAAAATACACCTTCTCTCCTTCTGATTAAGTGACTATTCCTAGTTTACATTAAATAGTTAGCAAGTATATTCAATCAACCACTGATACTGGTGACGTTAAAGTTGGACCGTTCGCGCGTTCATAGCTCGATCCGGTCCGGCTCTCGGACTGCGGTGTTCGCTTACCATCAGGCGGGCCGTATGTATTTTCTGCGGTTTAAGAATGACTCACACTATCACGGGACGGGACGGGGCGCGACGGGAACATCTGTCAATTTCTATAGAAAGACTCACGTGATAGCTTGGAGCCCTTGGATGTCACGTGACGCTTTCTATAGAAATTGACAGATTTTCCCGTCCCGTCCCATCCCGTTCTAGTGTGAGTCATCCTTTATAGGTGATATATAAATATAATCGAACGAGCGACCGAAACGAGTGCGGTCTTTCAATCTACTTGGACACTCCGTCGTTTGAAGGTATGTATGTTTGTATAACTCAAAAATTGTTGATCAGCTAGTCTATGATGGTCGGGTTTTTATCGTTTACCGACGTTACTGTCACTTTCTAACAAGTATGTATGTGCGAAAGTGACGCATAGCGTGATAAGTGATAAAATGGCAACCATGCTAACCCGCCAGATCGTCATGAAATTTGGCAGGTGGTTAGATGAGATAAATTTACTGGGAAATTATTTTATTTATTTTAAGAAACTAAAACTAAAACAAACAAATTTAAATCTATAAGTATAACTAAACTAAAAACTAAAATAAAACTAGATAAAGACTAAAATAAAACTAAATAAAACTAAAATAAATCTAAAACAAGCCCCTGCGGCATGGTACCGAGGACGCTGGCAACATTTCCTCGCTGGATTGCAAGACTTATCCGTTGAGCGAGGAATAAACTTAATAAACTTAACTTAAATATACTTAATTTTTAAGTTCGAATATGAGCCGAATCGGTCGAGGGGTTGCTGAAATATATTATTAGATAAAATTAGGGTTTCTGATTTCTCGGCCCATTTGTATTCTCGAGTTTCGAGAAATCTCGAGCCCAATTTCTCGAGTCTTCTCGAGTCTCGAGTCTTTTTTTGGAGAATAGTCATTTTAAAGTTTTTCTTATACCACTGTAAGTATTCATTGTTAAAATACTGTTACCCTTTTAAAGCAAAACCTCTTAAAATAAACCAACCTATAACGACATATTTTTATATGTTTTCTTTATATATAACTTTTTCATAACTATGAATTGGCGATGAGATTTGAATTAAGCATTTTATCCAGTCTTAACCGCTAAAGAGTTAAGACAGTTATCCTTTAAAGCACTCGTTGTCACTGGCCAGAACGTGATCTCCCATTCGATGGGCTAACAAAACGCAGTACCTATTCCATGTGTTCCTTACACATGACATAGCCGATGTCCAGCACAGCCAAAAACCATCGCAGTCTGCCTCCATCGAATTAATATAAGCCATTCAATAAAGTTTGAAAATCCTTTCATTCTCGCCAGGTAAAGCGATAATTCTCTAGGTTCTTACGCGTAGCTATTCAAATCAAAAGGTTCCTGATTTCAATAGTAAGGAAGCTTTCCCGTATCACCAGCTTGGGATCCTGTACATTATTACGATTTAACACGAGGATCAAGTTAAGTATAGGACTGGAAGATTATTGCGTCGATTGTCTCAGAATAAATAAAATATAAAAGGAAAAAGTACGGAATGAGTTTCAGTGTAGCTTCTTTCAGCATCTTGAGAATCTTCTGTTAGGTACCTACATGCTTTTGTAAGATGTTTTTCAGTGGGCTATTTCTGAACTCTTAACAGATATCATGTTTGTTATAAAAATATATAATATTCTTTAGATATTGCACGTTGTTTGCAGTTTCAGATTCCAATTTCTGATAGAATTATCATCGTCACCGCCGACTGCATCCGAGTCTTGAATAGTTGACATTTTGGGGTAGTTCAACCATAATAAGTATAATTTTTGTAAGAAAAATTGATAAATGGACAACTGGAAAAGTCGTTTTGATGTAGAACCAAGAGTTGAGCATTAAGGCTGTCACGTCCGAAATTAACTTTGATGTTCCGTCCATCAGAAGACTTGATACTTCTTGACTTCCGATAATTTTTATCTCATATAAGATGTAGCTAAAAAGTGTAGCTAGTTGTCTTGAATTCAAAAAATCGTGATTAGAAGCCCTTGTCACGATTTTAACACAGAACCAACTTACTCTACTGTAAATACTGTAATGAAGAAGTATTACTTATAAAAACAAAATAATAAAAGTTCTGTGTTTATTATTCTCAAGTTAATTTTCTTTAAGTCTAGTTGTACGGGGCGAAAAGGCGCGTGCCCGCCGCGCATGACTCGAGAATTCTCGAGTCATGGACATTTTTTTCTCGTCTCGAATGAAACCAAAATTCTCGAGTTGTCTCGAGTTCGAGAAATCTCGATCAGAAACCCTAGATACAATGCCTCAATGACCTATTTTAGATTTAAGGTAGGTAGAGATAGGTAGAGTTAGGTAGCTAGGTAAGTTACACTTACTGTATATATTTTGAAAATAAATGTTCTTTTAATTAATCAATTTTTTGCTCAAGAAAAATTTATGTTATTTCTGAAGACCTATCAGATAATTATGCCACAAGTAGCTAATTAGCAAAAACTAATTTTATGACATTTAGTTACATGTATGGGGCACCCCCCAAACATATCTTTTTCTCACTATTTATATGCAAAACTAAGTAGCGGCACATAAAATACACCTTTAGCTGTAATATCATTACATTATGCTTTATAAGTACTGAGTAAAACCGCTGTGACATATAGACGGACGGACGGGCAGACGGACTGGACGAAACTATAAGGGTTCCGTTTTTTGCCATTTCGGCTACGGAACCCTAAAAAACTATATCCATCCCTTTTTATTTCGGGGTGGTAATACTAGAGTAAGAAAAAGGCAGTATGATGCTCTCTAACCTACTGTTACTGCGTTCGTTTGTTTGTCAGACCATAAAACGCATCACGTCACGTTTCGATACTATTTGTACATTTCATACATTTGCATGCAAATTACAGATACAGCGACCGACCAATTGAAGCATAGTTTACGGTGGACGTAAACAGCTACTATAAGCTAAATAAGCTATAAGCTAGAATTTGTGCTGACTTTATGACTAGTGCTGTGAAATTATCGATAAATACGGACTATTTAGAGTTCCATTTGTATTTATAATATTGTAGACTTTTATGTTCAATCAGTGTAATTAATACATGATTAAGATATATAGATCAATACAGGTAGTAGGTAGCTGTAGGTACCTGTATTTATGTAGCATATATAGATCAATACAGGTAGTAGGTAGCTGTAGGTACCTGTATTTATGTAGCATATATAGATCAATACAAGTAGTAGGTAGCTGTACCTACCTGTATTTAAGTAGACATTTGGATTTATTTACAAATACGTGAATACGACGGATAAAACGATAAACCATTGCACCATAGTTCACGATAGACAGTAAACCAGACGCGGTAAGCTAGAATTAGCGCTGACTTTATGACTAGTGCTGGGAAAATTATCCGTCCATTTTATTTACTTTTTCACGACCTCGTATGAGACATCGTAGAATTTTATTTGTATGTATAATGTATGTACCTAATCTACATTCATTAATGCAATATAAGTAGTTAGTAGAAAAATTCTAATGAAGTAGTTGTTTAGTGATGTAGTTGTTTCCATACTTATTCTTCAAGTTTATATACAACATTAAGAGAGAAAGAGAGAGAGAGAGAGAGAGAGAGAGAGAGAGTAAAAAACGCTATTAAAATAAACTTCTAGCATTTACCTTTTCAGCTCCCGAGCGTAAGCCAAATAAATAGCTTCCAGCACACTTAAAAAAACTGACTTAAAAATGGTACGCAGGGGTGTGTCGTCATACAAATATCGATATCGACATCGCCAGTTACGCAGAGTCAATCTCGCTTGTAAAACTCGCGACAAACAACTTCAATTGAGTCGAGCCGACAGATTACCTACGACAGATTGTGAGTCGACGAATAAAGTTTGCAATTTGAAGTTGTTTCATTAGTTTCATATCATAACTCATGGCTATTTTTGCAGTTTACAATAAAAATAGCCGATAAGTTTATGACTACGGCGGATATATCACTCTGGATTCGAACCGCAGCGGCGTGCAAGGGAGATTTATACAGTCCATTTTATAATGAATTATAGCTCTTGAAACTAAATAGCCTGGTTCTAAAATGAGCACCTACATAGGTAAGTAATCCTGTTCTTTTTCGTTTAGTCAATAAACATCTGTATCATGAGTATTAAATAATTTAAGTATATAGAAAATAGAAGCTATAGACTACTGTTAAATAAGTCTTAAATCATTGACATAAAAATATTTAGTATTTTTAATTGTTGATGATAAGTCTTTAACTATCTAGTACGTCATATAACAAGCCATAGGTACAAAGCCTGAAAGATACGGCATCTTCGACTACTTAGGTAGAGAAGCCTAACAAGAGTTAGAAAAAAATCGTACCTACTCATTTCTATATCTTGAATAATTTAATAAATATATAACTAATCAACTCTTTCAAAACAGACAGCTCCCATTCGTTAAACAACATATGATTATGAGCTACAACCGTCTTATCAACTGTGAGCCGAGCGTCCGCCTTGGAGTCCAACGCGAGAGTGAGCAGAAAACGCGTCAGACGCTCATCTGACTCCGGTGGGGAGGGGCTTACAGATCAACCAACCTATCCGTGTTGTAACCAAAGAATTATAGACCCTGTTCTTATAGCAATAAGGGCGTCACTAATTCAGAAACAAATTGGTACTGTACGCATCCCGCCCCTCTCACGAAGGCCAACCATTGGCTTATTTAAAAATCGATTCCATTTTATAAATATGTAACCGTTGCGTCCTTACGCGCTCCAAACGACTTTAATTCAACAACTTGCAACACTGAATTCGACTTTATCTACGTTGGTGAAATTCTAATTTCGAATAGCGAGAAAATAGTGATGTTCCGTTCATTATCGACGCCGAGTCAATTGTTTTACCGACATGTCTACATCTTTGTTTTATTTAAAAGAGGCCCGCGAGATGTTTTTTTCTCGACAGTTTCGTGACAGTTTTTTTATGCGATGAAATAAACAATGAATGTCGTACTTACGTGGGTGAAATTGAAACGGTCATAAATAATGGTGTATTTATGATTTATGGAAAGGTAAGGGGATTAGGGCACAGTCTAGCGATGGATATTTAATGTAATAGATACAAGGGTCTTATTAATGGGTAATTATCGTGATTGTGTTCGAGTGTGCCTGACTAGACGCTTGTTAACGCAGAGTAGGTATTCAATCGTTCATTATCGAGACTTAAACGTCATTATTGAATTTTCGGAACTTGTAAACATACCCTTAACGCTTTTGAAGGATTTAGCGAGATTTTAGATGACTTTTGGAAAATTGATTTCATTTCTGCTTGCTTTGGGTTATTAGGTAAATTAAGTGTAACGTTTGACTAGAATACTAACTGTCAATAAATAGTGCATAATTTGTACGAATTAATTATTTATTGACATATCAACACAGTGGATCTCTTACACGCATTTAGGTCATTTTAGGTACACCTAGGTACTCTGCTATTTGTAGGGTCGGCAAAATGGCTGGAGTTTAAAATGTCTATAAACTGCGATGTCGGTGGGACGAATATGTCCGTTAAAAAGTAGGTACTTATGTTTAAAAATTTTGTACGTAAGTGGGCTCACTCAATTTTTACTTAAGTACTACCTACCTCTTACTTATTGAATTTTACCGGACTGTAGGAAGGCAATGAGGGATATTTTTTACAAGTCTAGCTACCTATTTATGTACTTTAGCGCCACTTGCATTATCCGGGGTTAGCCAACTAACCCAGAGTTAAGCATTCTTAGGGTTCCGTACTAAAATGGTAAAAAAGGAACCCTTAAAGTGCCACTCAGTCCGTCTGTCTGTCTGTCACACCGTTAAATATCTGGAGAACTGCTTAACCGATTACAAATTTGGAATAAGTAGGTAGTTAGTTTATAAACAAAGTTAACCCAGACACATTGAGAGAAGATTTATCATATATTTTAATTTAATTTATTTTCAATGAAAAATGCTTGATAAAAGCAGGAAAGAGGTAAGATATATTTTTTTTACAATTTTTTTTTATTATTTATAAACGCAAGTGTATAAAATACCTTATCATAAACTTCGGGGATAAAGGGCGGGCTTTATCTTCGCAATTTGTGAAGGAAAAAATATTATTATTTTACACATCAACATCATTTTATTGACGTGAGTAACCCGGTCTAAGTATATTAATATATCTAATACTCACGGGAGTTTTCTATTTAAAATATTTTACACATCGTTAACATTATCATACATATTGCAGGAAGTAGGTATATGACATTGACCCTAATTTCATTCACTTAAAAAAAAAACTTTTCTGAACTAAATTTAACCAACAATGATTGTTTTTTTTTTTAATTTATGTGATATAATGCTGCAATTATTGCCGTATAAATAAAGTTAAAAAAATGGTTTACGTTAAGTATAAAACAATATTAAGGAAAAACAAACTCGCATGTTAACTCCATGCCGTACAAACAACTGACCCAATCTGTCGATACATGTGGCTGACGTCAAATTTCTACTTCTAGGTGTAGTTAGCGCAAGTTGTGGCCATAAGCACTTATATGTGAGTTTGTGTATGTTTCAAAACTACTGAGTCGATTTTGTTCAATCAGTTTTTAAGGTTAGGCTACGAGATAGAGATGTACGAAAAAACCGTAGTGTGGTTTAAAAATTCAAATGTTTGCCTTGTAAAGTCGCCATCAAATAAGAGCACCCAAGGTACTCATATATAAGGTAACAATAGAAGCGTGTTCATTATATGAATAAGCAACTTGGCCGCTCGTATATATATATCTGCTGGCGACTGTACACATATCGAAATAGCTTAACATCTCAAGTAAGTACCTTTAAACGGAAGATTGTAATGTTACTAATTTAATTATCTTTCAACTAATTTAATTAGTTTCTCCAAGCCTTTGAAAATTAACAAGAGAAATGAAAATATTTAAAAAGCCAAGCCCCAAACAGTACTCAACATTATAAAAATATCTAAATAGAAATTGTTAGGGAAATTAAAATGTCTCTTAGATTTGTTGTCCATTAAGTAATGAGACGGAGGGTAATGGCGCGTTTTGGCGGTCGGTTTTAGAACCCCGGGGTTCCGTTCGTAAGTAAATAGATTTGTATATGTTGTGGAAGGGTTTTTGAACGCTATTGTAGGTTAACCTTTTTTACCGTAATTTAAACATGATCAGTAATGATGACTTCAAATATCTCTTTAGTTAGAGCATAATTAATTTAAAAGAGATAAAATCTACTTTTGGGAAATTGGCGGTGTCCGAATGTAGGTAGTTATAGGTATAAGTATTATACCTAAATCCTAGGGTGAGGTACTTAAGTTGACACCGACATCGCCACACCTATATGCCTATCATAAGGGCACACCCAGAAATAATTTGATCAAATTTTGGCTTCTTTTTTTGTACTTTTTAGACTTGATTGTGATCTTAATATTTTTTACCTCCATCCGTCATAGGTAATGTGTCACCACGGGACATCTGGATGGGACCTAATGAAGGCGCTCCTTGGTCCTTACTGATCTCCTAGCTGAGTTCCTCTCTGATAATGATAAGTTCTTCTGTTTCCAAAAGAATTCCGAGGAGCATACTGATACCTTCCCATGCCATTCCAGATTATGTACCTACGTACTACAGTGATTACTTCTTACAGGTCCAAGTACTTAGTATGACTAAATAAACCAGATTTGTGGCAGTAGCAAAATTGTGTCTTTACTTAACTTTGGAAAAAAATAGTTATGATGAAGGCACCTCATGAGTCTAAATATTTGTAACAGTTGCGTTACATATATATTAGTGTAGTTACCTACCGATAGAAAACGCACAGGCTACAATGTTAAAATTCAGCTCTTAGGGAAGTGGAATTTAAACAGTGTTTAATTTTTTACAATTTCTACGTAAACCAAGTCTAGTCCATAAACAAAATAGCGGGCAACAACTAGTTTAAAAATACTTAAACATCAAATACGTCTAAATAAATGTAAAAACCGCGTATTAACAGCAGCTTTATTAAATAACCTCAGTTTTAATATCGCGGCTGTTTGTTTCCTTCCATTACCGAGGTTCAGATTAAAGTGCGGATTACGTTTGCAAATAATAAATTGAATTTTTTATCCGCCGGGGTTCCATTGGAGTTGGAAAGGAATTCAATATAAGGTAGTAATAATTACTTTTTTACATTGTCGCTGACAGAAAGGTTTTGCCATTTAAAGATCTGTATGAAATGGACGTTAATACTTGATAATTAACACGGGCAAAAATAGTACCTACGGCGATAAGAATAATAAATGCAAAATGCTGACGCTGTGCTGTGCTGAATGTGCTGCATGGGTGTGAAATACACATTTTATTAAATAAATATTAAATGAATCAAAATTTTACTTGAATCTAAACATATTTTTATTCAACTGCGAACGAAAATTTGCATGATAAAATAAGTATAATGGCGAAACCAAAAACTATTTTTTTCTAAAATAGATAGGTAAATTGAGTGTCTTTCCCACTCAAAGTCATGAGATCCTACTAGGAGAAAAAAAACTGAGTTTTTTCTATTCAGTTACCAATTTTCAAACACTTTGTACCTACAGCGGTTACAAAATGGAGGAGTAGGTAGGTACTTACGTAAAACATTTGAAATTTTTAGACCTTTTTTAGGGTTCCGTAACCAAAATGACTAAAGCTTATAGTTTTGTCCAGTACGTCTGTCCGTCCGTCCGTAGGTTACGGAGGTTTTTTCTCAGTAACCATACAGCATATGGTAATGATATTACAACTACAGTTGTATTTTGTGTGCCGCTACTTAGTTAAGCTTAAGCCTATAAATTACGAAAAAAAATATGTTTACGGGGCACCCCATATAACTGTAACTGAATGTCAAAAAACTTTTTTTTGCCAAATATCTACTTGTGTTGTGGCACATCATCGGATAGGCCTTTAGAAATAACTTAGAGGTTTCTTTCACAAGTTTCACACAAATTTGATTGATCGAATATTTTCGGATATAATTGCTCTGAAAGTCTGAAAAAGTGTGCCCCCCCTCTAACTATGGAATGGGAGGTCCAAAAAATGTGAAAAAATTCAGGAAGGTAGGATATAAGACGATCTTACCAAGAAAATAATTTGGTTAAGCGGTTTTTGAGTTTTTGGCAATAAATATTTATTACAATAGGACGTAAGTGCCTAGATATGATAAAGGCACTTACGCGCTTTTGCTTGCACAATTCTTTCATCGTGTGACGGTACTGATCTCTCAATTATGCGTGGTCCGACGCGCACTTGGCCGGTTTTTTCTTGCAGTTATTTCTTCTAGATTGAAAGAGCTCGTTATTCTGAGTAGAAAAAACATAAAATTTACCTACGTTTAAAATTTTTTTTGGATTTCTTCTCGAATCAAATCATTGAAATCTAAATGATATGAAACACTTTAAAAATGATTTAATTGTGTGTATTACCTACCTATATCCCCGACGTTTCGAGTAAGAATTGACAGCACTCGTTGACTACAGACTAATAAAGTTCAACTTATTGGTTGGGTATTATTATTAAATCTAGAAGCAATAGCCATACGGGGGCATCTATCGTCGTGGTTAGAGCGAATACAAACAGGAGTTGCCATATGAATATTATTAAATTTCACCCCTCCAAGAGATGCGACATATTTCGAATAATATCGATAGTTTGTTTTTAACAATATACCAATAGGTACTTATGCCGCACTATGTTGCTGTTTATTCCCCTCTAATATTGAAGTATCGTTATTCCAAAAAAATAATAATTTGCATTTTACTTATTATAATTTTGACTTAATCTGCCTGAATAGATGAGTACAGTTCTAAATAAGAGTACTTCATTGTTAGATATTATATAAATTCCGTAACAAACCAAATTATACTGTTATTATACAGTCGTCATGGAGCCGGGGTTCACTGAATCCTAAGAAATGGCATAGGTTTTTATGAATAGGACTGCCAACTGACCTTCCACTTCCAATCTAAGAAGAAACTTAGCCCTTATTAGATGCTCATATTTTTCATTTCATATTTATACAAAACTAAGTAGAACTTACAATTTTATAATTGAAAGAAAAATTCCCCGCCCTCTCTAAACGCCGGTCAGATCGCTCTGCCAATTATTGAGCTATCGACGCCCGATCGACCCCAGCGAATGTTTCCACATTTTCTTTTATTTGGTTTTACGCCTTAGGGAGACGCGTAGCAACATTTACCGAAAGTGTAAAACAATGAACGACATTTCAGTTTTTAAGACATTTTATAGTCCATCTATGCTAAGTTTCCTAGATTTTGATAGCACAGAATGTGAAAGTGTTAAGAAAACGTCATAGTTTCATAGAAGTTTGACGTTTAAAATAACACTTTTAAGTTTGACAGTTCATTTGCTCGGCAGTGATAACGTGGTTTGACTCTAGAAATTATCGATAATAATGCGCTACCTCATACTAAATTAATTTTGTATTAAGCAGAGACGTCTGCGAACGAAATTGTCAATTTTATAATTAAAAGAAAAAAAAAAGAAAAAAAATTGTGTAAGTTTGTCCCATAATATTTATTTATTTATTTACATAATAGGTGTCATAACCTCACAACCTAATTCTATAGAAATCTAAGTACCTAACTATAAAAGTGATATTTGTCGTTTAACCGTGACGATTAATACCCACGTCTATCAAAACATCGATAACTCGACTTTAATCTGAATGATAAGCACCGCACTATCACCACGCAAGAGATTTCGCGCCAATTTTCTCCACAGGGTTGCTATTAATGAATATTTGCGCGTTCCGGACGCTCCAAATCGCACATGTGGCTAGATTGCGTACGCGAAGCACCCACTTTGGACGTATTTCACGCTTGCCTAGCAGGGGCAACAAGAGAGATTCGGACCCCTCTTTCGAAAAAACGTGTACTCTATGCAGCTGTCATAAAGGCGTTTTTTCGAAGCGTCGTTGAAATTTGTTTTGAGTATCAGATTTCGGTAGTCTGCCGGCATGAGGTCTTTAGTGTTTTTTGGTTATTTGATAGTGAAATAATGGAAGGGTGTAGGAGGTTTAGTTTGGTAATTATTTTGTTACATTTATGATGAGTTTTTTTATTGTAGAGTACTAGACTACGTTTCCGAGATATTGATAGCATAGATTGTGAAAGTGTTAAGTAAACGTCATAATTTCATAGAAGTTTGACGTTTAAAATAACACTTTCAAGTTTTACAGTTTACAGTTCATTTGCTTGATGGAAGAGATAACGTGGTTTGACTCTAGTAAGTATAATTCAATAATTATTGAAATGTTAATTGATAATACGCACTGTTTTGATAAATATCTTATGAGACGGGACATTGTGTGCATTGCAAATGCATGCCTGACGTATATACTATACTTGCCTATCCGCAGACCACTTCGTTCGTTTGCCTGATAAAAGTGATAAATTAGCTTTATCTTCAGTTTCCTTAAAAGTGCGTAGGTTAGTAGGTACCTCACCACAATCATCCACAAAGTATTGGAAATAATGAATCCTTTGTCAGTGTATCCAAATCCTAAAAAAAATGAATACCTTTCGGTTCACTCACACTTACTTAATGAGCCGGAATCGCAAACAATTTCCAGATTCTTTTTCATTTTGGTTTAAGAAACCTTATAAAACGTGCAAAATGTGATCGACCCCTGCAACCAAAGACAATAAATTATTACCTCTGGTCGCCGCCGCTACCGAACCTACCGGCCAGTCTTAATTTCGAAAAAGATTTATTGCCAACCGCTACTAAAAAACTTCCATAAAATATTACGTTCAATTTGTACAAATTAAATAAAGAACACAATTTTTTGGACGATCTTCGACAGAACAGCTATCCGATTTCGAACGTTAACGCGTGAACTTTAAGTCTATAATCGTATGGAGGGAATTTGTTATGATTTCCTAAAGCGTGAAATCGATGTTATTGTTTTTTTATGGTTAGGTTGGTAATTATGCAAATTTATGTTATAAACGCGTATTGCCAACTTATGAGCCTAATTTTATTTGGTACTCAAAATTTGATAGCGATCCAGTGATACATAAATATATATGTAGGAATAAGATAGGTACCTAGGCACAAACTAGGTACGTCGCAATAGCCTAAGTTTAGGGATTTCAACTTCACTCTTCTTCTTCCTAGCGTTTTCCCGGCGTATGCCATGGCTCAGGGAGCCTGGGGTCCGCTTTGGCAACTAATCCAAAGATTTGAGGCGCTAGTTTTACGAAAGCGACTGCCATCTAATCTTCCAACCCAGAGGGTATACTAGGCCTTATTGGGATTAGTCTGGTTTCCTCACGATGTTTTCCTTCACCAAAAACCGAAGGGAATTATCAAATGATATTTCGTACATACATAAGTTCCGAAAAACTTATTGGCAATATTATCTATAAAGAAAGGAAACACCAACAATCAACTTCGGTGCGTACAATACCGAAATAATGCCATATTATTGATATTGTGTAAGTTGTGCTTTGTGAATCGAGTCAGATACGTCACAGTGCCTACAGCACGCCTACCAGGAACATCGAAAATTGGCATTGAGGGGAAAACCTCTTTGTCACTCCAATATGTAAATAGAAATATAAATTCTTTATTTGATTCACAGAAAAAAAAACTAACTATTTACATCTTGTACAAAATATCAGAGAGAACCAAAATGGATGCCACTCAGCATATGCCCTGCCGATAGCTAGGATACGAGATACTTAGCCATGGCGCTGGTTTTCAGGCACAAAACAGAGATGGGTATACGAATCCGTAATCGATAGATTTTCGTAGTATAGGCTCAGGCTGGGTAATTATTTTTTAGCTGCCTACGGATTACGGTTAAAATTTCCCTTAAATGATAGGATCTTAAAAAAATGTTTCTGTTTTTGCTTCTTTTTTCATCGTATCGACTGTGTTAATCACAAAACAAAAAGACTCTCTGATTTGTGGTGTTAATAATAAATCATAAAAAATAACAGTGCCCGAATTGAAACTTTTTTTCTTCATACGTGAGTGACCCACTCTGGTTCAGTCGCCATCAGATCGGCTAGGCGCTCACGAATAGGTAAAGTTCTTCAAGAAGCTTCGATATCTATAGGTATTTGATTGGGGCTATATGGAACGCTAAAACACACCATTTTCCAAATCATCCATAATATGGATCCGAAAAAATTATCATATGGATTCCATATGATTTTTTCGTAATGTTTCCATAATATTCTCTCCCTTAGGATTTTTCATTTGATATTTATCAATCGCTTTTCGGAGAGGAAAAACATCGTGAGGAAACCGGAATAATCCCAACAAAGCCTAGTTTACCCTCTAGGTGTGAAGGTCAGATGGCAGTCACTTTGGTAGAACTAGTACCTACGCCAAATCATGGGATTAGTTACCAAAGCTGACCACAGAAACCGGAAAACGCTAGGAAGAAGGACTTATAATTGGTTTACCGCGATACTAAATAAAGGTATTGTAAAAATCCGTTGGGGAAAGTGCACCTACCTACAGTTAAATACAAGTAGGTACATTGGGTTTTACACAAATTCAAATACGTAATACAGGTGTTTCGCCAGCCACTAAAGTCATCCCATATGAAGTAAATACTCAGCAACTTTTACTATGAGACCAACCCCGAAATCACAAAAATAGACTTTTTCGTACAGTTTGGTTGTGTGACCTCGACATTTTGTATGAGAGTGTTATTGTGTTCGCTGCTGTCGTCTTCGTGTTGTCGTCTGCCGGAGTAGCAGCTGCTGGCGTAGTCCGCGGCAAGTGACGGAGAGGTTCCCGCTTTTTGAGTAGTTCCTGGTGGAGTTTTGTATACATGGGGGTACAGTATGGGGTTCTTCAAAAAAGGAGTGTTAAAGTTTTTAAAGGGTCGGCAACGCGCATGTAACACCCCTGGAGTTACAGGCATTCATAGGCTACGATGACCGCTTACCATCAGGCGGGCCGTATGCTTGTTTGTCACCGTCGTAGTATAAAAAAACATACCTATGATGTGAAAGGTCAGCCCTAACTTATTTTAATATTTTTCTTTAACGTACAGCGCCCAACACTTACATAGGTAACCTAATTTTAGATTAGTTATTTTTAGTCGTGGTGGGCAAGAGTCCCAAGCACCAATAGGCCTCCTTTCAAGCTCTCCGACGAGCTAGCCCATAAAATAAACTTAGAATTAATAATAGTTCTCCAAAAATGAGAATGTGAACATAATTTTTAATAGTAAAGTAATTCTGGAAGTTGAACGATAATTTAGTATACATAAATGGCTTTATAGTGATAAACGAAACTGCCCACTCCCAGAGAATGTGTAGAAACTAATGACTATCTACTCTTATCACTATCAGAAACCCAATCAAATTTCATATGCCGCTGTGTGTACTGAACCGACGTAGATTTTGAAGAAGTAATTGCAGCATCTACTCGTAGTTCTATCAAAATTTTACACCGCACGTATTTTTTTAAATAAATATTTTGTTTATTTCATGAACCGTCTTTCTTCTTCTATTACACAACTATCGATATCGATAAAAAATGTTTCTAACTCTAGGATTAGATTAAGATTGCGACAGTCTTTTGTTTTGCCGTGAAAATTCCGAGCTATTACTATAATGAAATTTCTCAATATAAGGTTATTAGAATTATGTTGCCTTTGAGCTCTAATATAGCAAGCAGCCTAATACAATAGTTGCTCTTAACTTTTTTGCAGGCGTCATTTAATACTTCTACTTCTACAATATGAATAATTAGTTAAATTGCATTTCAATTCACCCCGATACGCTTCACTGATGTCAGTTCTTTCCAAGAAAAATGTGTAACCTGATGCATCTTTTTAGTGGGGAAAAATACTGTATCAGCTATATGTTACAGTTTAACCATTTGCAAGCCAGACGGCACAGGAATATGCTGTGGGAGGGGACGCCAGACGATCGCAATCACAGTGTATAAATGAAATGAGATACATTTTAATTACAGTGAGACAGAAAAAGATAATTTTCTTTCAAATCAATATATGTACGAAAACAGGACGGCACTATGATGTTGCCACTTTTTAACTTCTAACTTTTTCTGTAGAACTATAGAATTGCAATTGAAATATTATCCATACAAAATAATTCGTAATGTAATGTAAACACACTCGCATTAAACCCTCGTTGACAGTTACTTTTAAAAGCACACTGCTGCAGAGAAAATTATCATAAATTAATTATGGGGTCATAATTAAGTGAAGATAACTTAAAAACACAAATACGTTGTCTGGTTTAATTTATTGGCCATATTAGACTTACATACTTACTGTATAAGCGAATTTTAACTGATGATGATGGAACCCCGCGTAAGTACTAAGTACCTAATGCATAGGCGAAGCTGTCGGCTATGCATATACACTCTGCTTTTCACTTCAATTGTAAGGAAAATATGAGGTTTTATTTCACTTTAAATCGTTGAAAATGAAACATCCATGCTTGGACGCGGTCGTTCTCACTCACCGCGCGCCCCTCAAAAGCGGCCGGGGGCTTCAGCTAGCGGCTGCATCGTGCGATTTTACTTTATGGTCTAGAGCATAAAAAGCAATTTTATGTCGCCTAGCCTCGACAAGTCAAACTTTTCGAGCAAGAGAAGTGAAAATATGATTCCATATACCCTACTGTCCGCCTCGCCTATTTTCTACAGATCGCATTCAATCAATGGCCATAAACAATTCATTTTCTTGTACAGGTAAAAAAAATACAACATTAAAAAATATTTTTTAATTAATTGACCTTAGTAACAAATAATAAATTAATAAATACTAACAAGAAAGCGTGTACCGTCACCATTGCCCACTAGTCTACACCACAGCCTAAAACAAATATACCCAAGCCAATTACATCATAATGCTATTAATTCTCGTTTGACCAACGAATTACTGATCTAATATCATATAAGTGTACCGTTTGACTGAGGCGATTGAGCGTGGGTGAAGAGGGGTCCATGCGATCAACATGATGCGGTTGCCCTCATAGCGGGCAATATACGTTCGGGCAATCCGTCCTCCATAGTGGATAGTGGGTATGTGCGCCGGGCATCCGCCAGAAAAATTTCCCATACATGATTGGCAGATCTGGCGGATATGTCCGAACGTATATGTTCCACCAGCTGCGATAACATCGCAAAATAAAATATGGTACACCCAAGTGCAAAAATATGGTTCGACATAATCGACTCATAAATATGGTACTACGCTAAATATGGTACACCGGCATAAGGTGCTATAAGGTGCTATGGGACATATTTTTGAGTAAGATGTGCACCACCATATTTGTACACTTGAGTGTAATAGGTAATATTCACTCATTGTTTGTATACTGTTGGATGATAGCTTTTATCATTATTAGCGTACGGAAAAGTAGTGAAATTTCCTTTTTTCGACTGCGTTTGCCCATAGTTATATTGAGGCATTAATAAAATACACATTTTTAGTCTAAAAAAATTGGCACTACATGAACGAGAATTAAAAAGTGTAAATTAGTCATTTATTTGTTAAACACGGTAAAGTATACAGGTTCTAATATGTATATGAGCTACATGCTTAGTTACTAGCACATAGTGATTGCCCGGCGGACACACCCATTATTGAGATCTGAAGGATTGCCCGAACGTATATGGCTGGCAATACTTAGACGTAATGAACTGTATTATGCCCATGAGCGTTAATGTATTTTTTTCTTCAATTTAGCCATGGGAATAATGCTTTTTATATTCTGCCAGCTACCCCATTTCAACGCAATGAGGTTTTAATTAAAACAAATACACAATTTTAAAGCATGAATTAAATCATTTATTAAACATAATAAATGTTTTGATTCATGCTTTTAAGTAGTCACACTACAATCTTCAATCAATTTATAAAACAAATATTTTATATTGGATAGTAACGGTTAAACTACGAACAAATTTAAATGAAACATGAACACAATTTGGTGGCCAACCGCCGTCTACACAGACGGTAACCATCAAGGTCACCTTGGTCGGAAACTTAATTGCGGAGCTCTTGAAAAAAATATTGTCTATGGTAGCGTCAATTGCGTTAAATAAATGTAGTTGGCGGTTGGCGCCTTGCAGTTTCATTGTTAATGTTACATTAATTATTATGTTTTTTGGATGAATTATTCTAACGTGGCGGCGAAATGGTACACAATCAATGTAAATATGAGTGTACAGGACATAGTTATATCAGAACTAAAAATAAATAATGTAACAGCCATACCATACTACCTATTAATTGAACTATCTTCGTATTCACCATCAGAAAAAGTAATCTGCCAATTACTGGCGATATTTCCCGATTTGTACTAGATCATAGTGGAAAGAAACAAGGTGAGACCGTACCGTGGTATCTCTCATTAATGACGTCGTCGCTGACAGCTGTCTCATTCGCACATGCCAAATATATATAACCAAACCAAAAGTGGCCTCTCTGATGACGTTTTGACGGTTTCGACTGTTTCTTTCCACTAAATTGTAGATTAGCATTTTATGGGACAAGAAACATATAGATTCTGATGTCAGTTTACTTTTCCTGGTTATTCATGGGTAAATCAACTATTTCTTGTTGTTATTTTATCCCAGCCAGGGGACAAATACAGCACAGTTTGTTAGAGGAAACGTTTTTGTATATTGTTTTTAAGAGAGGTATGGGCACAGCGGATGCATATCGTTTAGTGTGGTAGGGCACAGCACAACGAATGTCGTCTCGCTCAAATCTGGAGCAGAGCTCATCTAGGGAAGTACCTCCACCTTACAGAAAACCGCAGTTTAATAACACTAGACCCTACTCATAGTGTTGTGTTTCTGTTGGTGAGTAAGGTCGCCAGAGCTCCAAGAGGATTCACTGTGTTCACAGCTGGGGCAAATCTTGCTCCTTGAGCTCTCAACACAGCGAATCCTCCTTTTTTTTAAAGGGTCGGCAACGCGCATGTGACCCCCCTGAAGTTGCATGCGAGCCGTATGCTTGTCTGTCACCGTCATATTGTAAAAAAAACTATATCCCTAACCCTATAACTACGAAAAAGAAATCATGATTTGTGAGTTTTAATGCCATAAAACCTAGTACCTTAGTCACAAGAGTTAGTTGATTAATCCATACAATATAAGGGCCCACTATTTCTTGTCACTAGTTGCCAATGTTATGGTCTCTTGGGTCACTTTTGAATTCATGATTTGTTTGGTAGTTATATCCCCTTTCATCCCCCAGCATGTCAGTAGAACATACTACAACGTTTCTTCTAACAAACTGTGTTGCATTTGCCCCCTGGCTAACGGGACGGAATAACAAGGAATAGTTTATTCAGCCACATAAGAATAAATGGTACACCATTAAAGCTAACATATGTGTCGCTTAACTTCAAACTTGGGTAAAGTAAATCCATTCGACTCTCAGAAAATATCTACCTAATTACCTTTTCTATACGAAAATAGTATAATCTGACAAATGGCTTTACCCTTGAAGTTAGGCGACTCATATAATTAAATAATAATAAGTACCCGCTCCGTGACATTTATGACAATAAAGCAATAATAATAAATTATTTATAGATATTAAGCGTTCACTCCTAAGATCCGTGGGTTGCCACGAAGTTTCTGAAAAGAAAACGGTAGGTAACTAATTTTGGAATCACACACAAATTAAGTTATTCATAAACGCATCAAATACAGTTCAGCTAATCGATTGTGTGTCCTTATCTGTCACTTTGACATTTGCCTTTATAAAGGGAGACAGCACCACAGCAAAATTTAACTAAAACCCCTGTTCTGTTACCTTAGTATTTATGAATAATTTTCATAAAAAAAATATATTCTTTTTAATTTCTATATAGTGGGCATACGATATTTTCCGCATTCAGCCAACATTCAATATTCCGCTTATTTCCCTATTTTTGCACTCGTAGAAAAATTAATGTAGGCAACAGCTCATAATTGGTTCTTAAAATTCTCGCCCACTATAGAAATTAAAAAAAAATCAACAGTGCTGTTATATAATATCAAAATCCATAGAAGCAGAGTTCATGGAATAAAATAGACAACGTTATAATGGAATGTTCTTGTAGAATTTTATTTGTCATAAACTCGATTCGCAGATTAATTTAGGTAACAGAGGTAACGTTTGGCAGAATCGCCTACCGCATACTGCTTTTCGCATACCTACTATTGATTTATACTTTTTTAATATCACTGTCAGTCATGTAATTGACATAAAGAAGTGCTTTAGTAGAAAAACTACTACTACCGTACGCTTACCAACATCTACCGTAAGACGCCCAATCCATTCCTTTCTTTCTAACAAATTTAGTATCGTTCGCAGCCGATTCTGCTTGAAAAGAATAGTTACCCCACGACGTCAGGCAGGTCCTTGGCGTTGCAGATCCACTTGTGGCCGAGGTTCTCGCTCTTGTCGTACGAGTGTAGCAACACCGGCGCGCCGCCTTCACCCCGCGATTGGCGGATGGATTCGTATAGCTAAAAAAATACAAATCTGTATTTATCCCACCATTACCATACCTTATACATGTCTTAGTGAGAGCATTTAAGGAAGTAAGTGTATATTTAACGCATTATATAATTACTTAAGATGTAACTACTTTACTGTCACCTACTTCTGTTGTTTCTCCAATAAAAAAAAATAAAAAATTAGCTTCCGTATTCATTGAAGCGTTAGTGGCCTAGCGGTCGCCGGTTCAAACTTGGCTCGTGCCAATGAGTGAATGAGTTTTTCGGGTCGTATGTATGAAATATCGTATGATATACACCAACCGGCCGGTTGGCGTAGTTGGTAGTGACCCTGCCTGTATTTGTGTGATGAACACAGATACTTGTTCGTGTCATGGATGTTTTCTATGTATTTATGTATTTGTATATTACATATATCGTTGGCTGAGTACCCGTAACACAAGCCTTCTTGAGCTTACTGCGGGACTTAGTCAATTTGTGTAAGATTGTCCTATAATATTTATATATTTAATAAACGCTAAGAAGAGAAGAAGGGAACTTACTTTGGCCCCAACAACATGAGGCACTATGTAGTCATTCCTCGCGTGCAGGATTAGAACAGGCAGCGCGGCTGTGCGAGCGAGATGGCTGTCCGAGCGGAAACAGTGCTCGGGCCGGGAGACGAACTGCGATATGAAGGTTTCATGGTGGTAGGGCAGCCACTTTACCAGCTGAAAGGAAAGCAAATATTATTTATAAGTTCAATTGTAAAGCATGAATTAAATCATTTATTATTGATAATAAGTGTTTGGATTCATGTTTTTTTTTAATGCTATAGGGGGCAAACGAGCAAACGAATCGCCTGATGGTAAGCGATTAACGTCGTCCATGGACACCCGCAACACCAGAGGTTTTTATTGTGTTTAAGTAGGCATATAGTAGTGACTATATGTAAATTATAAATTGAAAGAGATGTCATATACTACAGAAAAAGTGACCAAGGTTTCCGGTGAGCAGAGCTGGGATCGAACTAGCGACCTCCTGCATTCGCGGCAGACGCCCCTTTGATAACGAATGTGCAACGACACGCCTGTGTCTATTTTTTAAATTATTATTTAGGGACTTGAATTAGTTACATGATTATGTCAGCCCCATTGTACCGTATGCTATTGACACTACACGTCTAATTATGGGGCAGAATTGTACCGCTTTATAAATACTAATACAAATAAATATATCTTTTTAGCCTCTTCTGAGGTCGGTACAGCTAAAATGGTTTGAAATGCACCCAAATGTAATTTATTTACAGTGTAGTCAGTACCTAATAAGTGTCTATCGTTTTCGTTCCGTGCACTGTCTACGTCTTCAACAGAACCACAAACCGCGCAATTTGGGGATGGTTCTTTTTTCATTAAGTAGGTAGTTTCTGGTGGAACTACCTTTACTAGAGTGAGACAGCTGTACCAAGGATTCATCACGTCTTTATCGATCTTTGCCCCTTTGATAACGAATGGTGCAACGTCCCGCCTGTACCTAATAACACCTTAAATATTGCTTTACCTTAGCTAGTGGATGGTGCGCCACCTCGTCAGCCAAATTGTTGAAAGGGGCCTCCAATATCAGTCCGGCAGGCAACGGCAGCGCTGGTCGCTCCAATAGGACTGTCGATAACTCAGGTAAGTTGCCGAGCAGGTGCGACGATATTCCAGTACCTGGAAATGTTATTAAACATCTTAGCCCCACTGTCAACGGAAAGATATGTTTATTAATCAATCACCTTATGACTCTTAACATCAAACTCTGGTAAATCTCCTACAAAATACCAATCCTCGATAGCAAAACTATCCAGTCTGGACTATACTGTAGGACTATGTCATAGTGACGCTATAAATCAGATTGTAAGAAATCTCTTACTGCGTGTAATTTTGACATGGTTCTAGAGTGGCCTAGAGTTCCAATTGGTTAACTGTCACTATTTATGAAATGTAATAAACAGGCAACCTCCGAAATGTCATTTTGGTTTCCGGAATAAAAGAATAGTCTGTAACTTGGAAAAAAAAGTCGGTTTTTTTATTTTCTGCCCTCCTGCCGGCAAGCAACCAATTGCAGGCCGCTACACTAAACAAATTCGCCGCTTGCCGACTGCCTCGAGCAGAAAAATATTCTACTTAACCTACCTACTATTCTACCTTTACCAGTAAATAAGAAAGCCTCAGTTAACATGTTTGCATGATCAATTACACGAGATCTGAGACATTACTTACTTTACAGGCCTTGGTACGTAATCTACATATAAAGTGTTGTTTCACCGCATTACCTAAGGAATGTCCCCACACGAAGATTCTAGGTTTGGATCCCTTCTCCACGGTGTTTTGCAACCACTCGTACACCATCAGGGCGTCTTCTACCACCCCGTTCTCACTGGGGTTCACGTTCGTGGAATCACCGTATCCTGCGAAACAAAAGTTAATAGCGGCAAAAGTTAATTATGCATTTGAAATATAATTTGGTAAATAAAGGCTATTCTTATCTTATCTTATCTTATGCACTTGTAACAGATAAGGGATTCTCGGAAACTATGTCCGTTCGGCATTATGTCTCTATCGATATTTCTTAATTTTATCACTTTTGCTTTGAAAATAATTATTCGAAAATTCCAAAAAATTGTGAAATTCAAAACGGTTCAAACGCAACGTCAATTGGGTCGAGTGTGACGTCAAAGTATAAGGCCGAGTGTACGGTCGCGGTCTTTAATTTGGTACCCATTTAGCAAACTTTTCCTCTCAGTTTCAATACATTTTGGCAGGACTGTCAACCTTAAAGCCTATTTTTTCATTCCGGAGCCTAAAAAAAAAACCTCAAATGTCAAATGTTAAAATAATGATACCAGCTTAAAACTTTATAAACAGGTCTTATTAAGTTGTGTAGTAATCTAGTAATTAGCCCAAAATCTTCGAGACTTGTGTCTTTTTACATGTAACGTTTTTGATGGGTTAGAGTTTACCTCTATAGTCGAACGCAATGGTGTGAAACTCCATCTGCTGAAAGAACTTGTATAGCTGAATCCTGTGCGACGCCCCTCTGGAATTGGAATTTCCTGCAAAAATAGAAACAAATCAAATTAAGGGGCTGACAACACCTAAGGGCTCGTTCAAAAATCATGTGAACATATTTCGTCGAATTTTTAAGGGGTTTTAGCCACCTAACCCAGATGTTTCATACATCAAATTAAAGACAGTTAAGTACCCTAAACTTTACGGTCTATTTTATTTTTCTAACGCCAAGATGGCCATGTAAAAATGTGACACTAAATTAACATAAAAATGTCATTATTTCTGTCACAAATAAATAATTAATTATTGGTTTTAGCGATATAGAGTTAATAGCAAGATCTAAAGCTTAAATATAAACCTTAAGTTAAAAAAAAGAGTAATAATATAAGATGAACAGTTCTCGAGATACAGTTGATTTTGTAAAATTCGACATCCGCCATCTTGGATTGGCGGCCATTTATATTAGCTACCACTTTCAGATGGTCATGTTTTTTTTAACATCCTTTTAAACACGTCTAAATGCTGTAGGTATACAGGAAATTTGGTACCCCCCAAGTTATACCGGTTTCTGGGCTAGCCAGCGGACTAGTACGCTTCTTGTTTGTTACGCCACTCTTCGGTCCATTCTGTCGCCACCATCTAAAGTCTGACTAATCTAAGTGTGCATACATTTTGATAGCACAAACTGTGAAAGTGTCAAGTAAACGTCATAATTTCATAGAAGTCTGACGGATAAAATAAATTTAAATGTTTCACAGTTCATTTTTTCCTATAAAAAGGTAACGTGGTTGGACTCTAGCCGATTGCCGCCACCTTTTGGGCCACCATAGTCACCAATGTCACTATTCAGTTACCTGTCTTGTCCATCTCTCATTGCTTTTGCTCGACATACCTTAATAACTCACATTTTCAAAATTTAAGGTTCTTCAACTATTACACCTTTGGAATGGTATTAGATTGTAGTGTTTTTTTTCACCGTGACAGTACAGCATGATGGGAGTCTCCGAGTTGGCGAGCTCCTCGTCCATCAGTTTGTGGAGCTGTTCCTTGTCGCAGTCCTCCGAGAACTGCTGCTTCAGCCGCTCGTACACGCTCTTTGGCAGGATGTGCCATATTCCTGAAAAAAAATTTACATCGATGTTGATGTTAAAATGTGGTATAACTAAGTCAATGGGCCTCATAAGAAGGCTCAAAGTCACCCAAAGGGCAATGGAGAGAGCTATGCTAGGATTCTCTCTGCGAGATCGTATCAGAAATGAGACCATCCGCAGCAGAACCAAAGTAACCGATATAGCTCTCCGAATCGCTAAACTTAAGTGGCAGTGGGCGGGGCACATTGCACGTAGAACCGATGGCCGTTGGGGCGGAAAGGTTCTCGAGTGGCGACCGCGTACCGGAAGGCGCAGCGTGGGTAGGCCCCCCGCAAGGTGGACTGATGACCTGGTGAAGGTCGCAGGAGTCCGCTGGATGCGGGTGGCGCAGGACCGGTCATTGTGGAAATCTTTGGGGGAGGCCTATGTCCAGCAGTGGACGTCTTTCGGCTGAAATGATGATGATGAATGATGAGGTACATACTGATCTTAATGGTGCATCTTAAGATTTTAGAATGGTTATCGATGCTGAGATTTCTTGCCCTCTCGATGCTGCATTACCCATGGTCTTCATAAAAAATGTGCCATATGTGGTACAACCAGGTACATACCAATCTTTATGGGGCATCTATCGACTTTAGAATGGTATTCGATGCTGAGATTTCTTGCCCTTTCGATGCTGCATTACCCATGGTCTTCATAAAAAATGTGCCATATGTGGTACAACCAGGTACATACCAATCTTTATGGGGCATCTATCGACTTTGGAATGGTATTCGATGCTGAGATTTCTTGCTCCCTCGATGCCGCAGGACGCCGGGTCTTCATGGTCTATGTGTAGAGGCCATTGCACTGAAATAAAAAATATTTTTACACTAAACGTAGGTATATGTAAATAGTTATAAAATAAGAAAATTAGCACATAACACATTTAAGTTTATCCTATTAGAATAGAATCACTTCTAACAGCATCGAGCATTTTAAGGTAAATGGCCCAGTGGATGACACTAACGCAGTGGATGACTTTTTGCAGTTTATTAGAAACAATAAAGATACCACTATTTATATAACCAAAAATTGACTATTGACATTTGCGAATTGTGTTCAAAAACTTCCGTCGATTCAATAAATAATTTACTACTTAAGAGTCACAGATACAGACAGATATTGCGTAGGTATTTGTATATAATTATTTCGTAAGCAGGATGGCGTGTAGGAACAACCTGCAATGTACTGCTACTGCAGACATACCAAAGTTGGCAAAGATGAGATTCCGGCGGAAGGTCTTGGAGTAGCGGAACAGCAGCGGCACCACCGCCACGTGGAACACAAGCAGTCCGGCAGTTACTGCACTGCCCAGTAGGAACAACCTGCAAGACAATGGCTTAAGATGAATGTGACAATAATGGGAAAGAAGAACCAGAGGAGAGTGAATTGAACATTGTAAACATACGTAAAACACTATTAAATTATTTATTATATCTAATGAATATTTTTGATTCGTGTTTAATATAGTGTCTGTTGTGTAATGTAATGGTGCCATCTTTCGCTCATTGTAATAAATAACCTGTAAAAGTTTATGGGAACAGTATAAACGCTAAGTTTAAGCTGTTAGAATGTCGAAACAAATATATTAAAGATATGTTAAATGTACAGTCAACCAATTGGAACCTTAGGCCACTCTAGAACCATGTCAAAATGACAAGCAGAGATTTCTTGCAGTGTGATTCATAGCGTCACTATGACATAGTACTACAGTGGCCTAGGGTTCCAATTGGTTGACTGTACGTTACCTTAGCGTTAAAAAAAGGGATTGCTTAATCATGAGAAATTTCGACCACAGCCACTGTGACCGGGTGACATGACATGTGCCGCGAATGCAGAAGACGCGGGTTCGATTCCTAAGGCACTAGAACCCTTGGTTACTTTTTCGTATGGGAATGAAGAATTTGAGGAAACTGGAGATCAAACGATAGGATGCAGACAATTCTTCTGGAGCATAATACAAAACATATATAAGACCGCGTTTGCAGTACGCTTTCAAATTTGGAGCCCTTATTTTTCAGCAATGTACGAAATGCAACCTTAAATGGATGTAATAGGACTAATAGGATTAACAGCCCACCTGTTTTCGGCCAAGCATCTCTCAACATCTATGGATTCTTTATAATCAGGGCTCGAACAAATCATGCGAATGACATCAAACCACTCATAGGATGATTTCAAACAATATTTTTATTTTCATAAGCAATTACCACTTATCATTTATCAAACTCTTTATCAAACAATATCACCACTTTTGACAATTTACTTTATTCTCGCTATCACCCTGTCACCTGTATTATTAATTCCATGGATTTATTTTCCTTATTAGAAAAGCCTTCAAGACTTTGACACCAGAATTGATGTTAAAGATATACAAAACATATGTTAGGCCCATACTGGAGTATGCTTTTCAAGCCTGGAGTCCTTACTTTGCCAAGGACATTGAGATGCTGGAAAAAGTTCAACGAAGTTTCACGAAGCTACCAAGGCAACTTAAGAACAAGCCATATTAGGAGAGACTGAAGGAACTGAAGCTCACTACTCTTAAGCACCGCAGAGAACGTGGTGACCTAATAGAGACCTACAAAATACTGTCTGGGCACTACGACGTCAAGAATTTCCGAGATATGTTCATGCGCAATAACAACACCCGTCTAAGAGGACATCACTTAAAGCTTGAAAAGCAGAGGTCTCACAGTAACCCCTACAAGCACTTTTTGAGCAATCGAGTGGTGAGGGCTTGAAATAAACTCCCAGAAGACGTGGTTTCAGCGCAAAATGTCAACCAATTCAAAAATAAATTAGACAAGCATACTGAATGAATTAAATTAGACAATGATAACTGTGTCGATGATTACTGGATACAGGCAATATCAGTTGTCACAACTGCCTGCCTGCTTATCAATAATAATAATAATAAATTTGAAAGACCCCGCCAAATATAGACCCATTACATGTTTACAGACTATATATAAAATAATTACAAGTTGTATTTCTGAATTAATTTACAAGCACATCCATAACAATCACATACTCGCGGAACAGCAAAAAGGGTGCCGAAAACTGAGCCAAGGCTGTAAAGAGCAATTAGTCATAGATTCCATTATTCTAAATCATGTTTTCAAGTCTAAATCAGATCTACACACCATGTATATCGATTACCGAAAGGCCTATGATTCCGTACCACATTCATGGTTACTTAAAGTCTTAGAAATATACAAAATCCATCCACAGCTTATTCAGTTTCTAGAAGCAACTATGCATAATTGGACTACCCGACTTAGACTTAACACACCGAATGGAGCAATAGAAACCGACCACATTCAAATTCAACGTGGCATTTTTCAGGGAGATGCACTAAGCCCTCTCTGGTTCTGCCTCGCACTCAACCCACTATCTAGCATTCTAAACAACACAGAAATAGGACACACACTTACGTACGAATCAAACACAAACGACGGACAGACAGACAAATACGAAATACAGTTAAACCATTTACTTTATATGGATGATATTAAGTTATATGCCTCAAATGAACATGACCTCGAGCAGTTAGCCAACTTAACTGAAACGTTCTCAAGAGATATTCAGATGCAATTCGGGATTGATAAATGCAAAATAAACAGTTTTAAAGTAGGACGACCCTACAGGCATACCTACACATTAGAAACTGGAGAAACTATAGACCCATTAGATGATAAAACAGGTTACAAATATTTAGGATACTTGCAATCGCAACTAATACACACCATAGACACAAAAAACAAACTAAAAGTTCAGTTCAAACACCGACTCAACTCAATCCTTAAAACCCAATTAAATTCGCGAAATACCATTAAGGCAATAAATACTTACGCAGTACCTATTCTTACATACTCGTTTGGCATAATTAATTGGAATAAATCAGAGCTTAAAAATCTACAACGCACTATCAATACCACATTGACAAAATTCAGGAAACACCACCCCAGATCGTGCATACAGAGATTGACCCTACCACGGAAGGAGGGTGGCAGGGGACTTATTGATATTTTGAATCTCCATAACAAACAGATAACAACACTGAGAGCGTACTTTCATCAGAAATCTAATTCTTCCTCCATCCACAATGCCATTGAACAGAATGACAAAAAATTTACACCCTTAAACCTATGGGATAGAACCACCCAAAAATCCGAAAAAATTACTGACAGCAAAACCAAAATAGCCGAATGGAGTAAAAAATCCCTACATGGAAGGCATCTTCACGATTTAAGCCAACCTAATGTCGACAGAGTGGCGTCGAACGCATGGCTGAATCGTGGCGAGCTCTTCCCAGAAACTGAGGGGTTCATAATGGCTATACAGGACCAAGTTATGGAGACTCGCAATTATCAAAAATTTATAATGAAAAATAGAGTCACGGATTCGTGCAGGAAATGCAATAGTTCAGGAGAAACTATACAACACATCACCGGAGCATGCAGAGCCATAGTTCAGACAGATTATAAGCATAGGCATGACCAAGTAGCCAACATAGTTCACCAAAAACTTGCAATAAAATATAGCTTAATACCTCAACCAGCCGTTCCTTACTATAAATATAACCCCAACAGTGTATTAGAAAACCAATCTCACAAAATGTATTTCGATAGAGCTATACTAACAGACCGAACCACACATTATAATAGACCAGACATCACTGTAGTAGACAAAACAAACAAAACAGCCCTTTTAATTGACATTGCAATCCCAAACACCCACAACGTACAAAACACAATCGCCGAAAAACTTACCAAATATACCGATTTGAAAGACGAAATAGCCCGAATATGGAAGTTGAATAAAGTTAGCATAGTACCTATAGTTCTGTCTACTACAGGTGTCATTCCGCAACAGTTACACACATCAATAAAGACCTTATCACTGCCACCATCATCATACTTAGTCATGCAGAAAGCAGTAATTTTAAATACATGCCGAATAGTCAGAAAGTTTCTACAGAACGATTTACAGCCCCCTAACACAAATACTCATCCAGAACCGGAAAACAACCAAGCTGTTTACAGCCAAAACTCGCTTGGTGACTGATATGGGACGCACTTGGCTTCGGCCCGTGCATTCCATTACACCATTATGCATTGCATAATGAGAAAAACAAAGAAACAAAATAATAATAATAATAATTTATTTACGATTATTTTGTTACTTCGTGCGACATATCACGCGAAAGTTTAAATACAAACATCATCATCATTCTGCGTGAAAAGTTACGTCACTTTTACGTCATCCGCATGATTTGTTCGAGCCTTGCATATAATTAAATGATTCCACGTGTGTTTAGCCATATCGTCTGCGCCAGTGCCACATTGTATATAAGACTTATTTTTAGGGTTCCATAGTCAACTAGGATAGACTGTTATAGTTTCGCCATGTCTGTCTGTCAGTCCGTCCGTCCGTCTGCGGCTTGGCTCAGTGGCCGTTAGTAGTAGAAAGCTGTAATTTGATATTGAATGTGTTATGGTCGCGGCTTGATATATGAAAATGTGTCGAAACTTCGGTACATTAAGGAAAATTAACTGTATTTGCGATATACCCGTTCTATGTTTAATAATAATGTGTACAAAACCCGAAAATTTAAAGTGTTATATTGAATATACATATAAATTAAGCATAAAATGGTAAAATAAAAAGTGGGAAAAATATTTTTTTAGGGTTGCGCCATATTTTTTATTTATTTTCAATCCTCAAATGTGAGATATTGTTCCCCACAACTCTTTTTCAACTAGGTACCTAAAACATTTATAGAATAATACAGTATTTAGGAAATAAAAAGTAGTGACATCACTGGATGGTTTTCATCAGCAATCAAAAGTATTTCTTTTCCATCATCAGATCCGAAACAATATTATAAAAATATTGTATATTCAAAAAATAAGAGAAATTAAAATTTATTCATAATTGACATACCTAGACCAAGTAAAAAATTATTCTGTAGAAATAACAACCTCCTCCTTTTGATGATTAAAAATACAAATGATGGCCTTAATGCCGAATGACATTCTCTATCAGCCAACCTTTGGGCCATATATACTTATAAAATGGTCTGTACGGAAAAGTTACACAATCCAGTGTAAGATTTTTATGTCTTCAATTTGCAGTGTTATGCAATCATAACTTTATTGTACATATTTTATGATGATTTTACTCATAAAAACAGGTACTACACTAGCCATTTTTTATGTTTTATTCCTTTCTAACAAATGCACATGTCAAAGTAACTGAAACGGATAATTGGTTTGAAAGACTTTTATGAATAGCAACATTGTTGTTTTATTTATAGTTTGTAATTTGCAGGGATCGTAAATTTTGTAGCAGTTTTGGTGCAGCATAGTAGAAACAAAGTAATTTATGCATATGACTGTTATTAACTCTAATTAGCTATCCGGTAGAATAAGGCATACAGATGTTCTTAACGCAACAATGTTGCACCAAAATTGCAACAAAATTAACAATCACTGGTCATTTGTAAGGTGCCGTATTTGACATGTGTCTATTCCTGTTTGTAATTATAATTATGAGCTATTTTATTGATCAATTATAATCATAGTCAATGATTTATGGTTAATAGGAATTGTACTACTGATTTTTATGTGTTTAATTTTGTTTTAAATGTTTCATTTGGGGATGTTTAAATTTAATTATCATATTACTTTATGTCTGTAGTAGAAATGCAACAGATAATGGTTTGCTGAATACCGTTGCCACCAAATATTCATAATTTTTTTTTTAATACACTAATTTCATTTTCTCTTTTTGTCACAGACTGCAACTTGTTTCTAGTAATAGGCAAGTTTTTATAGAAAACTTGTGCACTGACTGCCAGTGATTTTATATTATTTAAAATTTTGTACTTTCTGAGTGTTTGAAACATTAATTTTATGCTATTAATAATAATAAATAAATAAATAATAAAGCTGTTTATTCCATAACCTCTTTGTGCAGTACATTTCAAATGTGCTGTACTATGCTATTATCATTAGCCAGATACCAGATAGTGACTGTATATCCATTGCATCTCCAGTGTGTAGTGTTTGTTCTAAATTTACCAATTTAATTGATATGTGTGTTGATAACCATTATTTTATTCTACATGTGTGTTGCTTAACTTCAAACTCGGGAAAATCTATTCAGCTAATATCTACCTTATTACCTTTTCTTATATAAGTAAAAACTAAATTGCATAATCTGACAGATGAGGTTCATGTAAACTTAGAACTCATTTAGAGTCTGGGGTTAGTTGGTTTATGGTCTATGACAAATAGATCTATTATCCATTTATAATTGCAACTGGGGTTGCTAATTTTGTACATGAGATATACATAGCAAAATGTATAATGATATTTTTAGTACTATTGACAGATACCGGCATTTTGTAAACAATAACCAAATACACCCTTATTCTGAAAAAATCATTAAAAAGTGTCTGAAAAATACTGTAATAGCATATCGTATTTAATTTAAGCATACAAAAGTGCTGTAGGTATCTTGCATGCAAAGCCTTATTTATTCTTAATATAAAAGTCTGGACAAACTAAACAGAATCAATGAGATAAGTTAAACTAAACTTAACGTTTAAATAATCGGACTGATCGCCGTGGCTGTTAAAAAAGCACCTTAGTTTATTAAAAAAGGTATTAAAACAACTTACGCGGCAGAGTATAGACACACGCAGATTAAAATTCCCTCTAACATGTTACGCACTAAAAATCAATAAACTGTATTAAATAAATAACACCAAATACTTGACCGAAATGAGTTTATTAACACACAAAGTGCAACATTAAGCTGCCGACATGCAATGTTATTGGCAACAGCCAAACTAATCGAAAACTAAAGTTAATCTTATAACGTAGGTAATGTAACTATAAAATAAAACATTAACACACTCAAATTACGATAAAACTAACATGGAAGTCGTTGCTGATTGTCATGAGAAAACGTAGCAGCTATGATTGTGAATTTATTTTGTTATAATTAACTGAATGCGAAATGCAAAATCGGCAGCTAATCGATGTAACTTATTGAAGAACCCAAGAAGAACCTATGAACATTTGCATTTGACACATTGCACTATGACAGTGACAGAAAGTGACAGATATCATGACAACGTCAAATGTCGTCACTTTTATTTTTATTTATTTTTTAATGGCCTGGCTGCGAGACCTTTAAGCCAAATGTCCTCACTTCAACGGTGTATGAAAATAGAGTTGCTACCATCGAAATTAAAAAATACCGGTTATAGGTATAGTCTGACAAACCAGCGAGCGCAGTAACAGTAGGATAGAGAGCATCATAATTACTGTATTTATCTTACGCTAGTATTACCGCCCCGAAAAAAGGGATGGGTATAGTTTTTTGTCCTGGAACCTGGAGCAACGCCAAAAAAGTCCAAATGAATATGAGAAAACATGGTTATTTGCATTATAACTAATATTTGAAACGGGATAACATACATGAATGCCAATGTCACAGTATAAGACAGTAATAACAATAACTCTTCTTATGTGGGCGAGTCACCGTCTTCCGGAAATAAAATTGATTACTATTTTGTTAGGCAGACGTCCGATTTTATTCTCCATAACCCAGTATCTAGACCACCACTTTCACCTAATAGTCCAGTTTATTTTAGATTCCATTAAATCTCAATAGTCTATACACCCTTGCGGGTGCTGCCTCTGCGTGCGTCCCATGACTCGGGCAGGTGCAACATCCGCTCGGTGTACCCCTTACATTTCATTCAATTGTCGAAAGGGGCTCTGCGTGTTGGCTTTGGCTCCGCGTACGCCTCCCAAAGGTCCGAAACACCATTGTTCCGTGATGGGAAAGACTCTTCTAATAAACGTACGCCGCGCGATTTCTATATGTGCGCGCCGTGTACGCTCGTGGTCGGCCCTCAACATATGAAAGCGAATGAGAATGAATCAGCCGTACAGCGAAACAGCCGTAAAATATCTTAGTGTATGCAATTTATAGTTGCAGTACTATACCTAATATGTAGCTATTTAAAGTGTTATTTTTTATGAATATATTTGTTTCAATTACTTACATGAAATCTTCATCATACATACCTTCATACCTGCATGTAAACTGCAATGCGTTATCCTCACATTTTTATAAAGATAATTCACGAGTTTAATTACTGAGTCGTCCTTATAAGGGCCTGGCCACATGTCCACGTTGCGGCGTCGCCAACGTAAAACGGTACGACGCACGACGGCCGACGTGCCGTCGCACGTTGTTTTTTACGTTGCCGCCGACGTGAAAATTTACGTCGACGTTGACGTGGTACGTTGTTTTTTACGTTGCCGTCGACGTCAAAATTAACGTCGACGTTGCCGTGAGAATAAACGGTGACGGTGCCGCGGCACGGCGCCAGTGCCACCACATCGGCGGACGGCGCACGGCTCGGTAGTTTTATTTAGCTATTAGCCTGGTCAACGAATGATTCTAGATGGAATGGTCAAACTTTAATATCGAATATATCTATCATATATCGTCCCTATCGACCTGCTCTAGCGACGGTCCATCGCCATGAATGTTAGGCTTTGGTTTTGGCTGATTCTTTTAGCGCGTCCCTCATCCCTCTTGCATCAAAAGTTGACGGGAATCCAAATTGCTATTCTTTTTTTTCGTAAATATAAAATCACCACATTTATTTCGTGGGTGCTCAATTGGGCAATCATGAAGAGGAAACTTACATAACATGTTTTGGCAGCATGTTACCCCTTTTTTTTCTTTGAGTCGTATCAAGCAGTGGCTGAGATAATCTTAAATTAAGCTCGATAGGTTGTCCAGAATATACAATACAATACAATACAATACAAATACTCTTTATTGTTCACCAACAAGGAAATAAAAACAATATACATTAAACACTAAAATATAAACACTGGTAGACAACAGGCGGCCTTATCGCTAAGAAGCGATCTCTTCCAGACAACCTTTGGGTAGAGGAGTCAATACACATGGAAATCCAAACAATGTATAGGTAAACCTCAGTTTTGGTACATAATTAATTTAATTAATTAATATAACAAAAAAAATAACATAAAAGGGAAGTCATACACATACTTATATACAAAAAATATATAAACATACATAAACATACATACACATAAATATTACAAAACACAGCATAACAGTAGGAAAACTGTTAGGTAGAAGAAAAATAAAAATCTTTCAGTTTATTTTTGAAAATTGGCAATGACTTAGCACGTCTAATGTCGACAGGTAGAGAGTTCCATAAAATAACCACCTGGAATGAAAAGGAGCTCGTGAAAAATTTGGAGCTGGAAGAAGGAACTGAAAGAAGCAAGTTTTCAGCACACCTAGCGGAGGTTACATAATTAAAACGTTCTTTGAGGTAGCGGGGAGTAGCAGGATTAAAAAGTATGCCAAAGAGAAGTGAAAGAATGTGAAAGTTACGTCTAAGCCGGATAGGAAGCCACTTGAGTTGGGAACGGAAAGAGGATACATGGTCATTTTTCGTAACCCAAATATGAACCTAATACACATATTTTGGATACGCTCAAGTTTATTAAGTTGCTCCTCTGTAATATCAATATAGGAAACGTCAGCATAATATAAAATTGGGAGTAATAGAGATTGAGCGAGCGCAATTTTAGTAGCGATGGGGAGCGATGGGGATGGGGAATATATTTACAAGACGTCAATAAAAACATCAAAAAATCCTAAAATAAAAATAATAACATAAAACTTTGTATCAGATACGGCTTAAAATACTCTCAGATTCTCAGGAATCTCAAAAACAAAAGAATCTCAGACGAAATAATACACATGTCAACAATTAGGCCAGGTTCATTTTGTATTTATACTTAACGATACAATCTTTAGTTTTATAATTTATCAATAAATTGGCTATGTTTTCATAACTTTTATTGAAGACTGATCACAAAATTTAGTAGTGATGGATAAGTGCGACGTCGTGCAACGCGACAACGCAACGTGAATTCACTCAATCCCGCATAACGTGTGTTTGCACGGCGCGCGGCGAGGCAACGTGCAACGTGCATCTGTACGTTGCGCGGCAACGTATATTTTCACGTCGTGCAACGTGCTGCGCTCCGGCAACGCGACGTTTTACGTTAACGGCGCCGCAACGTGGACATGTGGCCAGGCCCTTACTCCTTATACAATGCCAATCTGACGGTGTTGAGCCCATACTCTCTGTCTCACTTGCATATTTGAGTGGCAAAGAGGTTATCCCGTGAATGCAAATTTTCGATGTTCACGGTGGGTGTGTTTAGCTCAACCGGGTGTAGTAATAAGACAATAGAAAGTTTTAACAAAATATTTTATTTAAAAAAGCTTCATTTTTTAATTAATTATGTGATTATTTGTGTTCATTTTTGTTATATATTAACAAAAACGCAAAACGAAGAAAATAAATATAATTTATAAAATTACTAAAACGGGGCTTAATCGTGTATAAACTTTGAAAACAAACCTCCGACGTTTCAAGGGCGACATTGCCCCCGTGGTCCCGGAGAAAGACTGGCTGAGGTTGACATCAACATCTTCTAGCTGCGCGGGTTTTACGAACTACCCGCACTTGGTCTTGATTAACAACTTGAACATTTTGCGCACTAGGGATGTGACTCTGTCGACACACTACACTCACGATGTCCGATTTTTGAGCAGGTGATATTCGATTACGCTTACATTTATCAATGACTGGATTCCATGTAGACGAGATTCTAAAACCGTCATCCCGACTGAAATTGGGGTATTTCTTGATTTCAATGGCTTCCCGTACTTTCCTACTATGGAAACGACGATCCGTTGAAAGGATTTTAGGGTTATGCAATTCAATCCAATGGTTTGGTCCAGAATCTAACAAATGTTCGGCAACCGCAGACTTGTGTACCTGGCGATTTCTGACAGCTGCGATATGTTCCTTCACTCTTTCCGCCATCGTGAGTGTAGTGTGTCGACAGAGTCACATCCCTAGTGCGCAAAATGTTCAAGTTGTTAATCAAGACCAAGTGCGGGTAGTTCGTAAAACCCGCGCAGCTAGAAAATGTTGATGTCAACCTCAGCCAGTCTTTCTCCGGGACCACGGGGACAATGTCGCCCTTGAAACGTCGGAGGTTTGTTTTCAAAGTTTATACACGATTAAGCCCCGTTTTAGTAAATTTATAATGTGTGAAAATCGTGAAAGTTTAAATAAATATAATTTACTGAAATTAAACACTTTAGAATGGAATAATCATGTTTATTAACACCGTGACCCCTACGTTTACAGGCCTTTACAGCACTCGTTTTCCCAGGGTTAAGATGATGACAATTTTCATCATCTTAATAATTCTAAAGTGTTTAATTTCAATGAACAACAATCGCGGAAACAGAAAACAATATTAAATATAAATTGTACACTTTTGTCATCTATTTACATCGGTAGAAATATTTAGGAATAATATCGCCGCTTCCATGGCTCCTATGTGCCTGGACTCCTGCAAGCTCCGCTATCTGTGGCTTGAGGGCTTGACGTCCTGCTTAACGAACGATCGCACGAGCGTACCTATAAATGCTGATCGATGTTTAGCGATAGCGCTGCTGGACAACCTATACTTATACTTGTATTACCACACTATGATAGGGTTGCCATAAATGTTAGGACTCGGACCGGGACATTTAATAAAAAACCGGCCAAGTTCGAGTCGGACTCGCGCACCGAGGGTTCCGTACAAACTTTTAGTTGCAGCTGCAACTCGAAGTAGAAATTTGACGTCAGTCCCATGTATCACTCGTTTTCTTGGCATAGAGTTAGTATTCGAGTTTGTTTTTGTCATTTTTTTATTACATACCTACTTAAATCGTTTTTTGGACACCATGAATTCATTCGGAAAAAAATAACAATATAAGGCGGCTAAAATTCAAAAGTTCGTTCGGATTTTTTATTTTATTTTAAAAATATGAATGGAGATAGGGATAATATTATATTTTTACTGTTACATTTACGAGTATCATAATGTTAACGCTGTGTAAAAAAACATTTTGTTATCCTTCGTAAACTTCTTAGATATGGGGGATGGTATATATTTTTACGTTACCGTTTATAAATAAAATAAAAATTACTGTAAAAAAAATGTTTTAGAATGTGAAAATCAAACCCTTTCAAATGATACCCGACATGACCCAGTATCTAAACCTTTAAGTTTTGTTACCTCTTTTATCGGGCAATTTACATTGAAAATACGTTAAAATAAATAATAAACCCTCTGCCAATGTGTCTGCGAGTAGTTCTCGAGATAGACTAAGTCACACCATAAGGGTTCCTTGGTTAGTTTGGAATCTTAATCGATTGGTTTGTAAATTTTTATTTAAATTAACGGTGTTAACGCTCGGCCACCAAACACGCTGAATGAAAATTAAACAAAATTTTACAGAAATTCGGGATAGTAGGTACCTTTTACTAAGGAGTAATGAAAGATAGGTTGAAAAGTAATTCAAGACAGGCTACTCGTAACATATTAATGGTGATGCTAAGAATATAACTTATGTCCGCTACTTTCCGCGACTTTGGAAGTTGTGTTTTTTAACAAATAGTGAAATAGTTCGAGGAACTAAAAGGAGATTTTGTTTTGACACTGTTAATGTAAATTCGTAAAAAGTGAACGGACATGGATCAGCGCTTAAATCGTTCTATCCACGTACGATAAGCCTAATAGTTAGTCGTGTTAATTGTAGTTTTTTTTTTTCTCCAGTCCCCTACTAAATAAAGTAAATAACTATTATGATTTTTAAACCGGGACAATTTGCTTATCGGCCGGGACACCGGGACATCATGCTCCAAACCGGGACATGTCCCGGCGTACCGGGACTTATGGCAACCCTACACTATGATAGTAAAACTAAAGTCACACACGACCTTTTGTTATAGTGCGTAAAGCCACCGGCGGCCTTATTATTTTCACTTTACCGCCATTTTCATCAAATAATTCAAGCTTAGGCGACGTAAAGCATCTGATCTCCACAAGTTCTGTTGTAATTATTTCATTCTTCAATCTTGCAGCTTTCATTATATTTTTCACTGATGGCGCATAAAAATGGTATTTCCCATACAACCTGTCGTAATCACCTATAATCTGGCCCGTCAGGAATGCAGCGTATACAATTTTAACTAACACTATTGTATTTCGTGCCGATAGCTTCATAGTGACAGACGTGTATGGATTCACTTGGAAATAACCTTCTTCAGTCAATCCAACATTTAAATATCTGCTTCTTATTTGATCATCCCTCCATTTATTGGCGTAACGAAAATTGTTATTATTTAAGTGAATGATAAGGTCATAATAAAAATCGTCATCAGGTACTCCCGTTTTAGACCACGATGAGTATATAACATTTTCCACATTAACATAACTACTCGCGTTGTATTTCATAGGTGCTGTAGAATTATTAATGAATTTATGCACTTTTAGAACGACATCCTTGGAGACTGTTTCTTGAACATCAATGTTCTTCACATAAACATTCCGTCTTACTTGTTCCCACTCAAACTCTTTAAATAGATCTTCATACAACGTGGGATCTTTCAGAAAATAATTGTCTGGTGCTTTACCAAGTTCAACCCGGAATCCTCGGTTTATGTTCAAATCAGTATAATTAAACATTTGAATCTCCTTGTCTGTTATAAGTTTGATGTCTGCTCCTGATGTCTTGACACGTATATCCCTCTTATACGACCCCACTGTTATGTTTATAGTTAGTCTGGCTTCGACCACGAAAGGAATAAATATTAACAACACATATTTTAGAACCATCTTTGTCACTTATAATAGGTAATTATGCGTCAAGTATGAATCAAAGTAAATGGAGTAACTGATTCCATTTTATTTCATTGCTCGAGTGTTTTACTGCGTATAACAAAATCCTTGATATTAATCTATGGACTAGTTAATGAAACTGCTTTGCTTGAGTCTTTTTTCAGTTTCTAAATCTTGTTTCTTTAATCTTTATTTATTTTTATTTATTTTACAGAGTTCTCCCGTTTATTTTTCTACTTCTTATAATGCTAAAATATACAATACAATTATATTTCTTAGAAAGAAAGGAAAAATGGAAAAATTCGTGACGATCGGGCGGGACTTGAACCCGTGACTCTGGGATACATGCCCATCGCTCTACCCGCGCTCTGCATCATATTTCATAAGTAGGAAATATTAGCCGTGACTTATCGAATGATATTATTATATACCTACTGATACCAAACGTTATACAAAGTAGATACCTACAAACTTATAAAAAATAAGCAAGGTATACAAACCAAATTTCAAAAAATCATTTTTAATATAAAAGAGTAGACATTAAAATTACCGGGTTGCTTGACTCACAAACCGACGGAATTACTTTTATTTTATTAGCATAATTATGTCGATTGTTTATGAAGCTATAAACGTTATCAATGTAATATTGTGTCGAGTAAGGTCAAGATCAAGCAGCTAATGTAGGCATGTTCACAAATATGTAGATCAATTATTATAGCAATTGGATAATAGAGTCCGTATGCTCCTCCCGTAAGTCTCCTAAATTTTATTTCCACAGACTGTAAAAGTGTTAAGCAAACGTTTGACGTTTGACGAAACAAAGAAGTTTGACGTTTAAAAATAACATTTAAAGTTTGACGTTTCATTTGTTCGGAAGAGTTAACGTGTTTTGATTCTATCGTCGTATTGTAAAATTTATTGTATTCCTTATTAATTTTGCATTTTAAATATTTAGGGTTCATAGTGTGGAAAGCTTAACATGTTAGCCCAAAAAATGTATGCTATTATATAATTTACTGACTGGATGATGATTTATTTATTTATTCGTATGGCATTATTTACAGAGTCGATTACAATACAATATCTAAGTTCTTCACCCATTGGGCAGCGTTTGCATCGGGTGAGTGAAGATCTAGGGTATCTCCAAGAAATTTCCGTTTCGGGCAATCATTTATGATGTGGTGTATGGTCTGTACTGGGGCCCCGCAGTCGCATTCAGAGGAGTCTCGCCAACCACACTTAAACAAATAGTCCGCACAGCGTCCATGCTCGGTGCGGTGTCTGTTCAATTGGCACCATTCCTTCCTAGATGCTGAAAAACCATATGGTTTCCTGGTAGGGTCGTAAGTATCTAGGCTGGAGTTTGGCAGGTTGGATTGCCACTCGGCCTTCCAAGCATCTTTTATATTGGTACTACAATGCCTCAGGTTTTGAGCGGTTCGATATGGCGGGTGTCGAGACTTCAGACGATGATGTGGTGGATTCATGAATTCCTGGTGGACCGGCAAGTTCGAGTTGTTGTAAATTTTGGTAGCTTCTTTCACCAGTGCCTGCTGTCGTCTAAGATGAGGAGGTGGGATGTGACTGAGGGCTGGGAGCCATTGTGTGGGTGTGGATTTGACCGTACCTGATATGCATCTCATTGTATTACGCAACTGGACATCAATTTTATCTGTATGGGCACTATTGAGCCACACTGGAGCGCAGTATTCGCCTGCAGAGTAGACTAGGCTCAGCCCCGTTGTACGAAGAACGTCCGCTTTGGCTCCCCACGTTGTACCAGTCAATTTATGGAGTATATTGTTGCGAGTTCCAAGTTTCTTGTGCAGCTTTTGAAGATGGGGACCAAAAGTAAGTGAGCGGTCTAAAGTCACGCCAAGATATTTCGGGCGAGGGTTTGATGTTAATATTTTGCCATCAAATTCTACTGTTGGAATATAAGCGGCTTGCTTGTTATTGAGATGGAACGTCGACACTTCCGTTTTGGTGGGGTTTGGAACAAGGCGCCATTTCTTGAAGTACTCATTTAGGGAGGCTAAGTCTTTGTTAAGCTGCATTTCTGATATTTCGAATGTCTTGTGCTGGTGCGCAATGGTAATATCATCAGCATATACAAATTTTCTCGAGACTGTCTCGGGTAGGTCACAAGTATACAGGTTGAAGAGCAATGGCGCCAGCGCTGATCCCTGTGGTAGGCCATTGTTCAAGACTCTAAGGCGGCTTCGTTTATCTCCTAGGTGGACAACAAATTCCCTGTTTCTAAGCATATTGTCGATCAAGCTGGTAACTCTACGGCACGGGACAGCTTTCATTAACTTATAGTATAATCCCTGCCTCCACACAGTGTCATAGGCTGCACTCAAATCAATAAAAGCGGCTACGGTTTTCATGTTCTTCTGGTAGCCAGTTTCTATGTGCGTTGTGAGGGACAACACTTGATCAGTACAATTGCGTCCACTTCTAAACCCTGCCTGTTCGACGGGAACTATACGGTCGATGAGAGGGGTGATCCTGTTTGAGATTAGTTTTTCCAAGAGCTTATACAATGAGCTGAGTAAGGCGATGGGTCTATAGCTTTTTGGGTCTTCAGCTGGCTTATCGGGTTTTAAGATGGCTATTATCTTAGCATGTTTAAAGCGTGGGGGCAGGGTGTTTCTTTCTAATATGTCCGTATAGAAAGCAGCCAGCCACTTGCGGCAGTTGGCGCCTAAATTCTTGATGAATTCATTATAAACACCATCCTCTCCTGCAGCTTTGCCCAAGGATAACTGTTTGATCGCAGTATGGGTTTCATCAGCAGAGAAAGCTTTTGAGATATTTTCGTCCGGTGCTATCGTTTCAGCTAGGTTTCGGGTATATTTTTTAATGATCTTAGTGTGGTGTTTGTCACCTTTTACTCGAGATGTTTCAACAATTCGGCTTGCAATATTATTGGTTAGGGTTTGAGAAGCGGAGGGTGTTTTTGTACCTGATTTACCCGTGAGCCTGTTAAGAACCCGCCATGCTTTCCTGCTCGACACTTTGAAATCCATTTTTTCCACGGTGGCTATCCACTTGTTCTGGCGCTCGGTGTCTAGGGACCTCAATAAACTTTTCCCAACTTCTTGGTCTCCTGTTTCCTTATAAAGTTCATAGAAATGTTCACTGTCATTATTCCAACATGGAACATAGGCTTTTCGGAAACCCCTAGGAACGTGTTTCTTTGCTGTAGCTTGAAGGAGCCCCACTGGATGATGATTATTTTTATTAACAAATGATATTGATTAATATATTTCTGTACCAAGAACCGATACTGTTGGTTTAAATTTATCAATAATTAATTGAACTATATATTATATTATATTTCCTTCTCAGAAATGTTTTTTGTTCGTGAGCAGATAACAATTGGTCAAAGTTCACAGTGACAAAAATATTTATTTAGTCGTATTTTAACTTGCGGAGTACATCTAACGTGGTTTTTTAATTTATGTTCGTGGCTGTTGTAAAACATGCATAATATTCCTAGTAATATGAAAGTTATTTTTGTTTTATTTTGTGTGCTTTTAAAAGTAGTTTGCGCAAAAATATCTATTAACGTTAAAACAACTTCTGATATAAATAATGTGTCTATTACATACGTTGGTTTGGACTCTCAAGTGGTGAATGCTTTCGACATTGACCGATTCGATCTTAAAAGTCAAAGTTTCAAAGAAGCGGTAAAAAAGTATTTTGGAAAAAAACCAACCAATATTTATTTCAAATCTCCTACACCATGGCATGATATCTACAAGAAGTATGATTGGGAGCAGGTAACCAGAGTTATAACGGTGAAATCTGCAACGGTCCATGACGTCACATTAAAACCGACCATAGTTTTGTCCCACGATTTCGAAAATTCGTCAAATAAAACTATTAAAGTGAACACTGGAATAAGTCAGACAATGGAACACACTGTATCAACGAGTTGGTCTAAAAATCAAGAAGTTTCTATTTCACAAGAGGTGGAATACGATTTGAATATTTTGGTTGCAAAATTATCCGGTACTACCGGACTGACGTACACCTCAAGTCTAGGGAAGAGCGAAGAGAAATCTGAATCGGTAACGGTAGGAGCGACTAGTGCTGTGGAAACGGAATTGGCGCCAGGACAAGCAGTGACAGCGGTGCTTTCAGCCAACCGCGGTCATTTTGAAATTGAGGTTGTTTACAAAACCACATTAAGAGGAAAAATAGCAGTGAATTTCAAACATAGCCACAATGGGCACCATTTTTGGGGACCGTCGATTTCAAAAATATTTAAAAGCGGAGGGTTGAAAAATGAAAGAACGGAGACGGAGTACATTAAAGTTGGATTCTATTCTGAAGCTTCGTTGAAGGTTTTTGATAAAGTTACAGGATTGCCGATGTAAAATTAATTTTTTAATTAAATTTTTATGTAAAAGTGTTGTTTACTTTTAGGTTGTTACTGTTATTTTTATAATAATAGGGGCACCGGGCTATTTAGAGTTTCGAGGGGTTTCTGTCAAAAACGTTAATTACGGAGCGAGGAAAACGTGTCGAACGAGAGGTACCGAGTACCGACCTACCGATGAGTAAACTGTCCCTTTCTAACCGGGTGCTGACTTATCCGGACTGTTGATTGACTTGGTTGCCCCAGCTAAACATAACATGCCACAAAAAATAACGTGCTATAGTACGATAAAGTCGCAGGAAAATGCTTATGTACTATAATTAGGACAAAATGACCGGTAGGACGACCTCGATTACGTAAGTTATCTATTACTGCTATTAAACGGATTGGACCCATTTGGGACAGTCTTTCAACTGAAACAAGATGGCCTTTTATTTAATGAAGGCCGGCTGCGTAGGTTTAACCGACGGTTAAGTATTCACGCGACGAGTCTGACGCGGTCGTATCGGTGGACGTAAGTAGTGGCTAGCGTCTTCATAATCTCACTGTCAGTAGGTATTTACACTGTGCATCTCCCTTGCACCAGCAGATCAGGGCCTCTACCACGAAAATCGAACGATTGCGGACTTGTATCTCCATCCCTGTCACACTTGCATATTGGAGTGACAAAGAGGTTTTCCCGTCAATGCCAATTTTCGATGTTCGTGGTAAGCGTGCAGTACCTTTTTTTTTTTTTATGCTATAGGGGGCAAACGAGCAAACGAATCACCTGATGGTAAGCGATTAACGTCGTCCATGGACACCCGCAACACCAGAGGTGTCTCAAGTGCGTTGCCGGCCTTTAAGGTGGGAGTACGCTCTTTTCTTGAAGGTTTGAAGGTCGTATCGGTCCGGAAACACTGCTGGCGACAGTTCGTTCCACAGTTTAGCTGTGCGAGGCAGGAAGTTTCGGGAAAAGCGCACAGTTGAGGACTGCCAACCATCTAAATGGTGAGAGTGGAAATATTGTCGCGTAGGGCGATGGCGGAAAGAAGCGGCAGGGATTAATCCGAACAATTCCTCGGAACACTCCCCATAATACATGCGATAGAAAATACAGAGTGAGGCCACATCTCTACGCAGCGCCAAGGGATCAAGCCGATCAGAAATACGTTGGCAGTTGACAATTCGAGCTGCTCTCCGTTGGATGCGGTCTAGAGGAAGAAGCTGGTACTTAGGTGCCCCTGCCCAAAGATGAGAGCAGTATTCCATATGCGGGCGAACCTGCGCCTTATAAAGCTGTAGGCGATGGGCCGGCGTGAAATACTGCCTCGATCTATTGAGCACACCGAGCTTATTCGAGGCCAATTTGGCCTTACCCTCTAGGTGGCCGCGGAACTGGACTTCACTCGAGATGTCAACGCCAAGGATTCCAATACTGGCTGTGGCAGATAGGGGAGTGCTCTCAAAACGAGGTGACGCGACGAACGGAAGTTTTTTTGCGGTGAACGCGCAAACCTGTGTCTTTGTAGGGTTAAAATGGACCAAATTAAGTCGACCCCAATCTGAGACTTCTTTTAGGGAGGTCTCAATTTCGGACACAAGTTTGTTCCGGCTCTCAATGACGTTTTCCCGGGAAATATTGGCGCGGCCGGTGTAGGAGGCATCACCCGTACTATCATCAGCATAACAATGAATGCCGCTAGTTTGCAACATGTCATTGATATGCAGGAGGAATAGCGTGGGTGATAGCACACAGCCTTGAGGGACACCAGCATTCACAAACATTGAGTCTGAGCATTCACCGTCAACTAGGACCTTAATGCTTCTGTCTGCTAGAAAACTGCTGACCCATTCGCATAATTTCCCGGGGAGCCCATAGCATGGAAGTTTCGAAAGAAGTGCTTTGTGCCAAACGCGATCGAAGGCCTTCGCTACATCCAAACTAACTGCCAGTGCCTCACCTTTACTCTCTATCGCCTGTGCCCAGCAATGTGTCAGGTAAACTAAAAGATCACCAGCCGAACGACCCCTACGGAAACCGTATTGTTGGTCACTCAGCAGCTGGTGATCCTCTAGGTACCAGAGGAGCTGACGATTGATGATGGACTCCATAATCTTAGAGAAAAGGGAGGTTATAGCTATCGGCCTGTAGTCGGATGGATTTGAGCGGTCGCCTTTTTTAGGGATCGGGTGCACCAAAGCTGACTTCCACGAAGTCGGGACTACGCCAGAAGAGTAGGAGAGCCGAAAAAGACGCGTTAAGACCGGCGCCAACTCAGGAGCACACATCTTGAGAACAATTGCAGGGATTCCATCAGGCCCACTGGACTTATGGGTGTCGAGGGAGCGAAGAGCCTTACGCACAAAGCTTTGGCGGAACTGTACATCTGGCATACAGCTCTCGCACCGCGGTATAGTCGGCGGCGCTTGTCCCCCGTCATCCAAAGTCGAGTTGGACGCAAAAAGCTTACCCAGTAGATCGGCTTTGTCTTTTGCGTCGTGGGCCAACGAATCATTTCCCGTGTGCAGAGGTGGAAAAGACGGCGTGCAGAAATTCCCCTGGATAGCTTTGGCAAGAGACCAGAACGCACGAGTTCCCGAGGGGAGACGCTCTAGTTTCTCGCCAATCCTACCAATGTGCAACGACTTTGCTCTGGCAATGGCTCTTTTGAAGGACCTGGAGGCAAAGTTAAACTCCTTTTTTAAAGCGCTGGTCTTTACATCCTGTACCGCCGCTGCATTTACCCAGGCTTGGTAGCACTCCAGCTTTCGGCGAGACGCCTTTTTGCAGGAGCGATCAAACCAAGGCTGGGTTTTGCCACCAACAGGTACCGCAGAGGATGGAACGAAAAGTTCCATTCCCTGAAGCACCACGTCAGCAACAGAGTCAGCAGCGATATCAGGATCATCCGGCGTGAAGCAAACCTGCCCCCACGGGTAAGACGCAAAGAACACCCGCATCCCGTCCCAGTCTGCTGACTTATAGTGCCACACACGGCGGCGACAAGCAACTCGCCGACGCGGCGGGCACGTGAGAGGCACTGTACTCCGGATGAGGCAATGATCCGAGGAACCGAGAGGGGCTGCAACGGATACATCATAGCCAACCGGGTGAGAAGTCAGCAGAAGGTCCAACAGGGAAGGTTCCTGGCTCTCCACATCTGGGATTCGCGTAGGCGCAGTAACCAGTTGTGTCAAGCCGTAGGTCAGAGCAAAGTCGTGAACAGATCTCCCCGCATGATCAGTCTTGCTGGAGCCCAGCCATTCGGCATTATGGGCGTTAAAATCGCCAAGAACGATGATCTCAGCGGATGGGATCTGCTGCTGCACTGAATCCACAGCCGTTTGAATCTGCTCCAAGAGTCGGTCAGTTTCGGCATCACCGCTATGGGACCTATAGAGGCACGAATAGACGCGAGGATGATCATCACAATCAACACGTAGCCATAAGGTGGAAAGGTCCCTACCTTCAAGATTGCTGAGGCGACGAGAACTGATATCGCCTCTAACGTACACACACACTCCAGCCCTAGGCAGAAAGGAATGCTCTAGTTCGTACCCAGGGTAGGAGAGGTATTTTGTGTCCGCTGGAGACGATATCTGCGTCTCTGTCAGAAAAAGCAAGGCCGGCTTAGCTGTCTCGAGGTGATGATGGACAGCATTAAGATTAGAATGCAAACCCCTGATGTTGCAGAAATCCACAGCGAGCGTGGCAGGGGCTGCCGTAGCCGTCTTGCTCTTGCCTCGGGAGGATGGCGGATGGCGGAGCGCGGATTTGCCCCCCCCAGAGTACGAAACGGGGCGCTCTCGGCGTCCACGCTCAGGCACGACAGTACCTGAGCATGGAAGCCCAGAAAGGGATTCTCCAGCGCTAGAGCAGCTGGTACCCTCCTGGGGTAGCTTATTAATCTGCGCTGTCATCGTCATTAAGGGGGAGGTTGGGGGGATTGGAGCTCTGGAAACCTTACTCACCGTGAGGAACACAACACCACATACCTACAAAGTAAGTAGTGATGCTATTATGGCTTCGGTATTCTGTAAGGTGGAGGTACTTCCCCAGTCAGGCTGCTCCAGATTCAAGCGAGATGACGTTTCGCTGTGCCCTACCTCACTTGTTGGACGTAGTTTAAGGACATACCCGGGTCCAAAGAGACCTACATGCGAGATGAACTGTGAGCGAGTTTGCCCAGCCCCAGACGCAAAATATCGTAGATAAAGTGTTATTTTGTACTTCAAAGTTATATCCAATTATAACGTTTATTTGGGCGTTTTTATTTTTTGTTGTACAAAAACCATTTTTGGAAAATTTAAATTTTTTAAATTGTTTTCTATTCAGAATCGCGAGCTCTTTCAATCCTAGTAGGAGAGAAAAAGTGTCCCAAGATTTGTTTTCCATTTCGCCACCATAATTTCATTGATTTAGTATGGCGGTAGCGTCAATGGAAAGTTTGAAAAATGTATGGAAAATTTAGGACACTTTTTTTCTCCTACTAGGATTGAAAGAGCTCGCGATTCTGAATAGAAAACAATTAAAAAATTTTAAATTTTCCGAAAATGGTTTTTGTACAACAAAATAAAAACGCCCATTTAACATTTTCACATTTTGTGCTATCAAAATATATGTAAACTTAGATAAGTCCAAAAAAAATAAGATCAAAAATAAAAAAGAAAAATAATAAGAGATAAAGATAAGTCAAAGGTTGTCTGGAAGAGATCGCTCTTTAGCGATAAGACCGCCTGTTGTTTGCCTCTTTTTCATGTGTAATACCAGTTTGTGTTATTTTTGTTGTTTTGAGGTGCAATAAAGAGTTATTGTATTGTATTGTATTGTAAGTCGGGCTCTAGCTACTCCAGGAAACAACGAAACTACAACGAGTTAGGCCCTCTTTACAAGTCCACGTCACCAAGCTGGGGCATGTTTACACTACACGTGAGAAAAAAAACCGGGCAAATGCTAACACTTAGGTAACTCTTGATTAGCCATTAACATAACTGCTTGTAACACCAGCCCGATCTAGTGCATCTATTGTCCACAAAGAGGATTGCAAGCTCACGCATGACTATTGTACATTTAACCAATCTTCATTCACTTTTGACAAACAGAACTCAGCTCTATTCCTCTGTATTAAGGCCTACTTATACCGCAACAAAGTTATCAACTTATCAAGCTTCTTCATTTGACAATCATATTGTCATCTTTAAATTGAGCGTAAGTAAACCGTAAAACAATATCACTAAGGATTTATAGAACGCAAATGTCATTTGGGAATAACACAATACTTCATGCAGCTAGGTCAGACGATTTTCAAACATATTCCTAGAGGCACAAGAGCGAACTAGGTTGTAGTGTGCACTGTGTATCTAATGTGTTTTGTTTCTGCTAGGTCATCCTTGGAGACACCTGATGATGGTAACTGGGTTAAGTGATTACCGGAAGCGACATTGAGGACCTCTACATCCCAGGAGGAGCATGAATCTGTACCACAAACCTCAAATAGATTTCGGATTGTGATCAGGGTGTGCAAACGGGTTTTCCATTGTATGAAAAGACTGATTAATAACCGGTTATTAAACGAAATCTTTACCGGTTTGCACACACTATTATAGTTGTGATGCACGCAGGGGTTTTCAACCTTTTTCGCTACGTGACCCTCTAAGCATCAATAATGTTTGGCGAACTTGTCATGAAACCCAAATCGCTTGAAGCCCTACCCGAGGCTTATTGTAACCCATATTGTTTTTTTCAGACTTTGCGGAGGTCTAACGTTATTTAGAGCTCCGCAAAGCCTGAATAAAATGTCCCATAGAAGCTTCGCGATCCTCAAGGGGGCCGTAGAAAAATACTGAGACGAATGGACAACAACAGCTTTACTTTTTGAACAGTCAACAGCATATCTAGTTGGCAAGGTGGTCAAATTTATCTTGGCACGACCTTACATTTTTAGCACCCCCCCACCGTACCCCACCCGCTGAGCTAGTTCTTCTGCTGACTGAACGAGCGAGCGAAGCGGACGAGTTCTCTGAGTGTACCTACTGGAATAACACTCTTTTTTGTTTTGGGCAGTCGTGTAATAAACCGACATTTGTAGTTAAATAATTTTAATTATAACTAATATTTAAAATGGGATAATTATGTATGTTTGTTTTATTGAGCACCCGATATTTCGATATTATATGTATTGCCTTAGGCATAGGCCGTCGCCTTAGGCAAAAGGGAGACGACCCCCGCTCCGAGTCGTTTTTGGTGCAAAGGCTGTCCATAGCTATTCAACGCGGTAATGCCGCGAGCGTTATGTGCACTTTTCCACCGGAAGCGATGGGGAGCGGTGGTATGACTAACGGTTACGTGGTGTAATTAAATAATGTATTAATTGACATGTTTATAAATAAAAAATGTAGAATTTTAAATAATTTAAAGTATTAATGATTTTGGGATATTTGTCTGGCGGATGCCCGGCGGACATATTCATGATGGAGATCCCACGGATTTCCCGAACGTTATGGCTGGCAAATAATAGGTATTAGGCGGATGTCACACTGAATGCAATTCTCACCGAACTTCGGTTTCTGAGCTCGATAACGACACAGCGTAGGGATGTACTCGTATTCCATACAGTGAGGTAACTTCATATCATACACGGTCAGCGGCTCGGCTCGGTGGTCGTGCTGAGGCTCAGGGTTGTCAAAAACTATGCGAAAGATATAACAGTCTGATTGGCAAACTAATTTCCATTTTACACCCCTTAAAATAGACCGCCGAATTTTCATAGAAATTCGGCGGCATTTCCTCCCCGCCTCCTTCCCCGCGCGCCCCCCATCGATGACCCAGAAATCGGCGGAATTAACCCACTGTATAGAATACTACGCGTGTATATCGCTGTCCCCTTTGCATGCCGCCTTGACCTTAGTTAATACCTTTCGAGTTTCGAGAAATGGGACCCAAACATATCGCTCACCTCACACATATATTTTGTACTCTCCTCTGTTATCAAGTGCTTGTTTATTTATTTTTGAGCGCCTTCGTACAGTCAGTACTGTCAACAGCAAAAGCTCGGGAACAGATGATCTTGACACTCTTATTGTTACAACAATAGGGTACCACCAAGATAATTTGTAACAACTTTTTTTTTAATATACTACGACGGTCACAAACAAGCATATGGCCCGCCTGATGGTAAGCGGTCACCGTAGCCTTTGGACGCCTGCAACACCATGGGTATTACATGCGCATTGCCGACCCTGTAAAAAAAAGGAGGTACTTACTTACCAGTTTAGCTACTTCCGCTGCTGACGGTACATATACAGACAGATAAGTAACCTATGCTCCAATTGACATTCCACATGTTATGGCTATGGCGATCGTGCTAGAACTAAATTGGGTTTACTATCTGCAGTTTTGCAATCGAAATGTTTCAATAGATATGCATGAGGTACAGCTCAATTGAGATGCGTAGATACAATCAGATACATCATCTGTTAACGCCTTATCTAAAATTGGTAAATCTAAGTCCATATGAGTTGGTGTACTTAGTTGGTTGGTGGTTGGCAATTCTCCTTTCTTACCGACAGCGAAACGCGATTTACTTCGCGTGTAAAATGGTAACGGTAGAAATTATTAAAAAAACTACTTAAGTCGAGTCGGACTCGCCCACCGAGGCTTCCGCGGCTCGCTCTATTTATGATTTTAGGTACTTAAGCATATTACTGGTGGCACGGAATTCTCAGTGTGCGACAATGATACGGTTTTCGGATTTTTTCCTGTATTTGTGCTACATGCTCTTGCTTAAAAAAAAAAAAAAAAAAAAAAAAAAAAAAAATCGGAAGACCACGTTCCATAGAAATATTGCTATCATTAATCTACCTATTACTACAGTTAAACTTACAATGAAAATTACAATTAAAATTATAAAAATTTAAATTAAAATTGATTACCTAATATTAAAATTAAATGTCATGAGAATTAAAATTTGAAAATTTAAAACATAAAATAAAATACCAAAATAAATTAAATTAACAATTAAATTATTAAAATTTTAAATAAAATATTTTTGCCAAATTGCGTGATTCTAGGTCAACGGTAAGTACCCCGGGAAGAGTATGGGAAATGCGTCACGCACTACGTCACGCATGCGAAATAAACGGCCGTATCTTTTGATTGCGTTGACGTAGAGGTTTGTTTTTTTCACAGCTTGGACCGTTGACCTGTGTATGTGATAGATATTAATTGTAACTTGCTACCTCTACGCGTTCCTGCGATAATGGGTCTTGACACGGATGAGACGGACCGGCACAGATGGACGGACGGACGGAGGGTGGACGGACGGTCAGACGGTGGACGGAAGGACGACGGACAACAAAGCAATAATATAAGGGTTCCGATTTTTCCTTTTGGAGATACGAAAAACAAACAATTCTATAGTTTTTTTCTAGTAGGTACTTAACATTTTTGCTTTTGCAGTGGTTTTCTAGAATATATAGAGTGGCCCTTTTCAGTGGGGACCAGCGGGCCTAAGATGGTTATCCACGAATGTCATAAGATAATCCTATAAGTTGATAAACTGACAAGTTGCACGGATAGCGCGACGATGACAGCTGCCAAATGCAAAGACATTTGTCAGAACTGTTTAAAATAATCAGAAATTGAGCAATTATCAGGATATCAGCTGGGCATCTTAGCCCCGCAGGGTGCGTAGCCAAGATGCCAATCGCTCACGCTCAGTCGCTAACGAAACGCAACTGTCTTTGTCACACTAATACGGAAGAGTGGTAGAGAGAGGTAGTTACTTACGATACGTTATTACGAGTAAGCGTGAGCGATTGGCATCTTGGCTACGCACGCAGAAGGCCTAGTATAAAATTGTACGACATTTACTTCTCGATCGCGTTAGCGTATTGAGAGTTCAAATTATTACTATTTAAAACGAGATATTTACCATGTACATTTGTTTTCATGAGCTCCCGATATTTCGGCACTGTTACAAGTGCCATGTTCACGGTGTAACACAAATCGGTGTAAATGTACATGGTAAATATCTCGTTTTAAATAGTAATTATAATTATAGTGTAAATGACCATGTTAGCTTAAAATCTTATATAGTTCAAATTATGTTTGCCGTTTATTTAAATCATCCAGGAACTGTCATATTTTGACCCCTCGATACGCTAACGCGGTCGAGAAGTTAGTGTCGTACAATTTTATACTAGGCATTCTGGTGGAGACAGCCTTCCGACTGACCGATCTGTCAAGCGTAACAGAGCGGTCTGTCGGAAGGCTGCCTAAGGCTGGCTATTAGATAAATAATGTAGGTAAGTTTACAGACTTTCAGTCACGAACCTGAAAAATGTTGGTCTAGTCGGTAGTGACCCTGCCTATGAAGCAGGTCCCGGGTTCCAATTTTCCAAGCAGGCGCCGCCCAGTATGCCAGTATCAATAATATTTCTAAGCTTAGGCAACCCTAGCGTTGTGCGGGAGAGCGCACGGGCGAGCGTCAATTGTTTTCTGCTCATTGTTCAATACGGTTTGTATTCGCTTGTTCTATAGTTGGCCATATATGTTCGGGCATATCCGCCGGATCTGCTAATAAATGTATGGGAAATTTCGTCTGTCGGATGCTCGAACGTATATATGGTATGAGAGATAAATTGGTTGGACCAGCGCATCGAGCTACGGTCTGGAGGCTTCTGCCCCAGGGTCTTTCCAGTGCCCACCAGGAGCCCCTTCTAGAGATGTGTTCAAAATATTCCAGCATTCTTTGTTAGATGATAGTCGACAGTCTGGTACCACTTTAAGTCTATTCAAAATGGAGGCGTTGGTCTTGTACGCAGTCCAGGGGACCCCAATCACCTTCCTCCAGCACACATTGTTATGATTAAACTATAACTTTATTACAACGGTTAGTGCCTAATCTTTAAACGTGTCCAAAGGCTAAAAGTTGACGATTTGGCCTGATCAATATAGATCTCGATGGACCATATCATTACTATGATGCCATGAAGGTTCATCCACAATGTAACGTATGATGACCGTATTAGAGCGTGATAAGGTCTAAATTCATATAGCATACTGTTTCAAAATTGCATCGCATGGTATTCGAATTTTCATTGTTTATTTTCTACATGTATTTGGTCAAAATAGAACACAACCTTAAATCGATAGACATAGAGATCAGAATTGAATAGATTTTAATTTGGAAAACGCAAACGCTTGGTAGTTGTTGGCATTGTTAAGTTCGTTGTATAAATAGGCAGTGTTAGTTTGGATTGACACATTCGACAGTTTGTCTTTCATCGCGGTGTATCTCCTGAACTTATAGGTAGGTTAAATATATGGTTAAAAGTGGACGCCAAGGAGCAAGTTTTGTGAGTCTAGTATATCCTAAAAATATATGGCTAGGACCTTCCTATTTTCTTAAATAATAAGCATTCATGTAAAAATAAATACCTAATAGAAAATAAATAGTTTGCAAAAATTGATCAACGTGAAAACATGACACCTTTAGTTTCAATCTCAATTAGCTGAGCCATACAATAAAAAAAATATCCAGAAAATAAATATTTCAATAATCGAAAACAGTCATGTATAAATTTATACATTGAATAATTATTCTACTTACATATCAATAATACTTTACTGTCATATGAACAGGATGATGATAAAAATGTAGGTATACTTGGAAGAAACAAGTGATGAAATTTTTAGGGTTCCGTGTCAAAATGACAATAAAGGAACTCTTATAGTGCGACGCAATGTGTCTGTCTGTAATTTAAAGTAAAAGTAAAAGTAAAAGTAAAATATTCTTTATTGCACCACATATGAGACAAAAGACAGAACAAATTCACAAATTATATAAAGGTAGCAACAGGCGGTCTTATCGCTACTATATGTATAATTTAATTACCGTTGTTCATCTAATTTTGTAAAATTGTTGTTTTTTTTCATTAGCTCGAGTTTTCTTTGAAACAATTGCTTCTTAGCAATACGTCCGCCCGTTTGTTTTCAACCGTCCAATAGAGAATACTTGTATTGTCTATACAAGTCGTAAAGCAATAATAGTACATTGAAAGTAGATTTTAACAACACTAATTGTTTGTTTGTTTCAGATATAAATATTTTGATCTCAGAGCAACAACATGAAGGTAATATTCATTGTAATTACGACCCAAATAACAGGGCTAGTACCACGAAAATCGAACGATTGCGGATTTGTATCTCCATCACTGTCACACTTGCATATTAGAGTGACAAAGAGGTTTCTCCGTCAATGCCAATTTTCGATGTTCGTGGTAGGCGTGCAGATCACGTTTAAGTAGCTTAAAAAATTATACAGCTTATTTTAATTTAAACTATTTTGAGTCATATACCAATATCACCACACTCAAGTCATCAAAATCGCAGAACAGTGAACTGCATATTTGTCTGACGGACTGCCCGAACGTATACAGGGTGTCCCACGGCGATGCCACATGGAGGGAAAGTACCTTAAATATCATAGATAGGATATTTTACTGAAAGAAGACTTTATTTTATTTTTCAGACTTAGTATAACTGCATTTAAAGTTTTTTTTTATTTTGCTTGTCTCGCCCGAAAACCCAACCAGATAAATACTAAAAAAAATAACTTTTTTTTCCTTTTCCACTAATCGAGACTGTTGATGCCTGTTTTAAAAATTCTCAAAGAAACAGTAGGTCTTACACTCGCATATCCGACAAATAATCCATAAAATTGAATATTTAGAATTAAACAAATAAATTTTGACCCTATAAATTTTTCAAAAAAATTTTTTTTGTTAATGCAGTTTTACTAAATTTTAAAAATAAAATAAAGTCTTCTTTCAGCATAATATCGTATCTTTGATATTGAAGGTACTTTCCCTCCATGTGGCATCGCCGTGGGACACAAAATAGCAACGGCAAGTAATTAAATCTGTACCTATACATATCTGTTTTATTTCAGGCGTTCGTTCCTTTGATTTGTCTACTGTCGCTAGCGGCCGCCGAAGCTCCACTCGGGTAAGATGACCAACATTAATTACAGTTTTCTATTGTTAATCTTTCTTTGAACTACTTTAGTATTCTAGAATTTACTATTGGCTCTGTGAACTAACCCCTCTAACATCTGTGGCAATGCCATTTTGAAAAAAAAATACAGTAACTTAATCGACTACTTGCACTACCCACGGTTAGCCACATAACCCGGAGTTAAGCGTTTTTTTTGTATGTAAGTTCACAGCTTAACTCCGGGTTTTCGGCTAACCCTGGGTGGTGCAAGTGAGCCTTAAAATAACTTTAAACACTACACGTGTAGAGCATATTTAATTTCCTTCGTATTTTCACGGTATCATCCGAATTACGAAGGAAAGTCATTGTAAACTACATCTGTAATTTAAAGAACAGAAAAATCTGTATTACTTAGACAAAAACGTCCGGGTATAGGAACGCATGTTCTATTCAAGTTGAAACAGAAACGCTTCGCTTCGAGGACTGCGTTTGCTCTGTAGATTATAAATCGATTTCGACGATTCCGTTCGAATCGAAAGGAGATAATCTCGAAAGTGGTCCCATAGGCTTAGGCTTAGATCTGTGTGCTTACTGTTTACCATGAGTTATATACGTGGCCGTATTCGATAGCAACTGCCGCGTTCGGGGATATGTCCGTCTCGCTCCTGCCGGAGTAATAGTTGGAGCGGGACGGACATACTTTCGAGCGCTGCAGTTGCTATCGTAGACAGTTGTGCAACTCATGCTACCTAAGCACATACATGTTACGATTTATGAGAAACAGACTGAACTCTGTTTATAAGACACAAGTATACGCCTTTTCGTGCCTTCTTAGGTCATACGTTTTATTCTCAGAAATAACCAATTTCTCCATTAAAATTAGTTATTTTCTTTAAAAAAACATCATTTTTAATTTCAGCGACGGTTACGCCGCGGCCCGATCAGGTCATGACCATAGTCATGGCTCTCATGACCATTCTTCCAACTTTGGCCGCTCCCTCTCCACCGAGTACGGACCCCCTAGCTCTGCACGGTCCCTGTCACAAGAATACGGACCCCCCAGCTCTGCACGATCACTGTCTCAAGAATATGGGGCACCTAGCGCTAGAGGCATAAGCCAAGAGTATGGTGTACCTAGTGCTAGAGGACTTAGCCAGGAATATGGAACACCTAGTGCCCGAGGATTGTCTCAAGAATATGGAGCACCAACAGCAAGGGGACTTTCTCAAGAGTATGGCGCTCCGAGCGCCAGGGGACTTTCTCAAGAATATGGTGCCCCTAGTACCAGAGGACTCTCCCAAGAATACGGCGTCCCCAGCGCTAGAGGACTCTCTGAAGAATATGGAGTACCCAGTGCCCGAAGCCCTGCTCAAGAATACGGTGCCCCAAGCACTCGTGGTCTTTCTTCCACCTACGGCGCTCCTCAAGACTTCTCCCGCAGCCTTTCTCAAGAATATGGAGCGCCTGGTCTTAGAAACGCTCCTTCAGATACTTACGGAGCACCTGCTTTTAGGAATGCACCTTCAGATTCTTATGGAGCTCCGCTAGAAAGAAACGCCCCGTCCTCCCAGTATGGTCTTCCCGATTTCCGATCAGCTCCGTCTGAAGATTATGGCGCTCCGTCTGCTAGAAGCTTTGGATCTCCTTCTCAGAAATATGGTGCTCCTGCTCGTAGCTCTTTCCGTTCCAACTCTCCGTCTCAAGTATATGGCGCTCCTTCGACCAGGTCCCAAGGGTTCTCCAGCAGAAACACCTTCAAATCTGCTAAAGGACGCTCTGGATTCTCTGCCCCATCGTCTTCATACGGTGCTCCTAGCGCAAGGTCTTCTGACTCTTATTCCCATGGGCACAAAGGTGGTTCTTCGTTCGCCAGCGCTCGTTTGTCGGATTCATATGGAGCGCCCGCTGAGAGAAGTTTGTCAAACACTTACGGAGCACCCAGCACCAGGGCTGCTGGACTGAAAACCAGTGCTTTCGCTTCACCTTTTGCTTCTGCCAGGTTAGTATTATCTGATGCTACAAACTTACTACTTACGTCGAAGTTTGGAAATTTTTAAATAAATGTCCTGTAAATACTTCTACATAATTTCGAATAAAGCAAATGCACAATCTCATTCTAAAATAACCCTTCTTTACAAAGGTAACTCTCGTTTCCAGGTCATCCCCCTCCTCTAAATACGGCGCCCCCTCCGCCTTGGACACCATGCCCTCCGAGCAATACGGTGTTCCAGAGCAGTACGACTCTCTCTCCGACCAGGGCTACGGGTACGCCAGAGGGGCACTGGACGAGCTGAACCAGGTTGGTAATTGGTACAATATAGTTAACGCTGTCCCAGTCGGAAAAACCATATTCATGATGCCTTAAATATACTTATAAAAAGTTGAAAATTTTGGGTGAAGCCTTGGGGTCCCAAGGTCCCAGTGCCGTGGAATAAGCCCGCGATTCTGGGATGCACGTCCGAGATGCACGAATTGCGAACTATCCCACCATTTCCTGCGTCTGCGCCTCGAGGGTGACAATTGAGACTGACCAGTGACATCTACTGTAAAACCCTAAAAAGTCATAGTCAAAGTGTTTGTTTGTTAAACAACGGTGAGACTGGTTACAGTGGATGTAAGAAGGTTCCACTTTGTAAGCGGATTTCACAGTTACTAATAAAAAAATAACAAAACCACTGAGGTGGTGAAATTTTCATACATTCCTTTATTTTTAAACGATTCTGCTTAAAACAAGGGGTTCACAGTCCGAGCACATTTGTTATAAATACAATGCATGATTGCTAATAATAAAAAATACTCCAACGAACGAACGCTGTAATTTTAAATCAATTGGAGCTATATTTTTGTACTTATGCGATTGTATTCTCATTGCAGGAGCCAGCGAACTACGACTTTGCCTACAAAGTGAATGACTTAGAGTCTGGCAGCGACTTTGGACATTCGGAAACTAGACTGGAGAACCGTGCTGAAGGCAGCTACTTCGTGGTTCTTCCCGATGGTACCAAGCAGGTAAGAAACAACCAACAGACGATTCATTGCGGATAGTCTGGCGGCTTTTTTAGTCATTCGGAGAACCGCGTCGAAAGCAGCTACTTCGTGGTTCTGCCCGATGGTACCAAGCAGGTGAGAATCTACTCAATAAATTGAATGACTTCGAATAGATCTGGCAGTAACTTTTGGGCTTCGGAAACTAAGCAGAAGAAGGGCTTCGAAGGACGCTACTTCGTACTTACCCATTGCATGGTTTCTTTAAGGCCGTACGCCGTTCCGTGATACCTATTCATAAGCCACTCTCACCGAGCCACGCCTTCTCAAATCGCACGCACACATGCACGCGAGCGGAGCACTTGCGTCGCGCCGCGATACCGCTCCATCTAGCGTGATAGTTGTTAACTACTACGATAAAGCGATAATTCTCACTTTATTTCTTGCAACATTTTATTAAAACAATATTAAATTCCCCAGGTGGTAGAATACGAGGCCGACGAGCGTGGTTTCAAACCCCGCATCTCCGTAGAACCGGCAGAATCCGGCGGCTACGACGACAATGCTAACAACATCGGCCGCTCCGCCGATGGACCTTATTAACAACGGCATAAAGACCAGTTTACAACACCAGAGTGACCCGTGAAAGTCATTTGTTTCACACGATTATATTCCTTATCTGTGTAAACATAAGATCTAAAATGGCGTGGTCGCTTTGTCTCTAAATATTGGAATGACCAATGTTGCTCAAAGTTTTATGACTTTTAAAACTGCATTCGCAAATGTTTTGTTTTCAAGTTTTATTACGAACTTAACGAACAACTAGCGAAATACTCATTTATTTATTATTTTATAGCAAATCGAAAAAAATTATAAAAAAAGTACCTCATACAATACAATACAATACAATACAATAACTCTTTATTGCTCATAGTGTGTAAGCTGCTTGTGATGTAGTGATAATTTAGTGCAAATAAATGTTATAATGTTATTTTTTACCTTTTTCTCCTCGCAAACCTCGGATCACAATAACAACTTTAACACGATTACCTATACCCTGACCAGCAATATCTGTCAGTATGTTTTTTTTATTTATATGTCAGTTAAAAACAGTTTATTTTAGATAACTCTTTTAGATATAACCAACAAAGCGCCAGCGTATAAATAATACAACTAGTAGATATTTATGTAAGTACTTGTAAAAAAATAGTGTCAATTGAAAATTGATTTTTTTTCTTTTACAGACATCTAACCACCAATGACCAAATAATATTAAACAAAAGCCAATGTTCTAAAATTTAAGCGCGTGAGGGTTTCATCTCGTGTTATCCCCGTATCTTACAATGGCTTTAGTTGCAATCTGCTAGTCGGGAACTACGAGTAAATAGATCTAGAGTCAGTCTATGCTAAGTTTCCTAGATTATGATAGCACGACTGTGAAAGTGTTAAGTAAACGTCATAATTTCATAAAAGTTTGACGTTTAAAAAACCACTTTCACGTCTGACAGTTCATTTACTGAGAAAAGATAACGTGGTTTGATTATTTGGTTCAACAATTTATTTCTCTAGAGAGCAAAATATTCTTAACTTCGATTGTTTGTTTGATTGAAAGATCTATTGGCGTTTAATAGTGCGAGGACACAATAAAACTAATCTTATTTGTTGATATCGATAAACATGACGTACATCCGTTTTGTAACTTTAAGAATTTGAATTAGGAAGAAAACAACACAACTTAAATGAACTTTTTGAAGAATAAACTTCTTTAATATTTTTTATAATTATTATAATATACTATTAACATTTTTTCACGTGTACAGTTTAATCTTCTTCGCCTAGGTGACAATATCCATTTTTAGCCTGCTTAATGATTTTTCTAGGTCAATTGTAGTAATTGGAGCAAATTTAAATATTTTATAGTAATGTTTAAAGCACGAATCAATGCGTCATCAGGGCGTCTGCCGCGAAAGCAGGAGGTCGCTGGTTCGTTCCCAGCCCTGCTCACCGGGGACCTTGGTCACTTTTTCTTTAGACATTTTATATGACATCTCTTTCAATTTATATATTTTATAGTATTGATACTGATAAATTTCTTCTGAAGAAATAGAACTAAATTGCAGTTCTATTTCTTTTCCGGATACCAAATCATTTAATGTTTTAAAAGATGAAATGAATAATGAATTATAAATTATGGTTAAAAAAGTTGCACTATGTTGTTGTAATTAGACAGCAATATTGATAAAAGAACTTTATTAATATAAAAACAAGAAGTAGCTTTTTCAATTGGGACTTTTAACGATCTGACAGTTTCTATAGAAAACATCACGTGACCTCCGAGGGTGATTCTCTCTACAGAAACTGACAGATCGTCCCGGATCGGATCGGATCGGACTGGTGGGAGTCATCCTTTATAGCGGAAACCACAGTGGGAAGCTAGACTCATAACCTTCTTAGGGTTTTTCTCGGCTACGAGACATATGGTGTTGGGAGTTGGGATTAGTTTTAGTTTACAAGAAGGTGTAACTGCCATCGCTGGAGAAGTGTAGGAATGATTATTATGAAAATACTCTTATTACATTAAATAGAAAATAGATAGGTAGTCACAGTTTTCACTCAAAAATAAGACTTTTTACAATTTCATTATATACAGCGTATTATGTGTGTGTGTTTAAATGTAGAGAAGTATAATCAAAGCTCGTTGATAAGTTGCTAAAATGTTAAGTTATGCATAGTAATTTGCTCGCTATCATCCTTATTACCTACGCAATAGAGTGCGATAAAATAGGCAATGTAGGCATCAGGTCTAAGGAGAGACTTCGCTTACTTATGTGTATTCTATCGCTTGTACAATGGATTGTGCTCCGAGGAATTGTTTGATATGATGCCAACGGCTGCATTCTACCACCGCACCGCTCGCCGTCGGCAGGGTGTTCACCCGCATACCCTGGAGCCTAAATGGTCTCGTACCGTGCGGTTTATGAGGAACATCCTCCCGCGGACGCTCCGGCTGTGGAATGAGCTCCCTGCCACTGTTTTCCCAAAGGACTACAATATGGGGTTCTTCAAAAAAAGGAGTGTTAAAGTTTTTAAAGGGTCGGCAACGCGCATGTAACACCCCTGGAGTTGCAGGCGTCCATAGGCTACGGTGACCGCTTACCATCAGGCGGGCCGTATGCTTGTTTGTCACCGTCGTAGTATATAAAAAAAAAATCATACCCTTGCCGAGCGCGTTGAAGTCTAATACACTTCACCTCTTTGGACCGTTTTCACAAATTCACGACGAAGATTTTTTATACCAAATTCTTGTCTTCGGTGGTAAATAAATCGACAAAGACAATATATTATGTTATGTAAGTATTGTTCCTTGGAGTTTGGGCACAGAATAAGAAATATTACTAAATTACAGAAGCTTCTCTTCCTTCATTTGACGTTTAGCGTGTGAACAGGGTCCAAGAAAACACACTGTATAACACTTTACTACTACCACTTTATTTACACTTCTATTTACTACACCTTGTATAATAACACTCACTGCTTGATTTGATTTTGGATTGACAAACAAAATGTTCGTTGGATTTTATATGAAACTGGGAAAAATCTTAACAGCGCGATCTAGAATATTGCGCCGTGAACAAAGTGACATCTTTTGGAAAATTGGAAAACTAATTGTTTTAATTTCAACATCAATAAAATAGGCATTTGATTGCAAGATATTATGCACAGTTAATTCCTAATATTTTTTAGAGTATTTTGGGATTATTTGCAGACAAAAACAAACAAAATATTTTCCGAAAATCGCTACTACTAACGCCATCTAGGGAAGACTTAGACAAACTGAACTAGGTAAACGAAGTTATAATATTTAAATATGCGGCTTCAACATTCCGCCCACCAAGAACAAAGACAGTTTGTTCTTAACTCCGCCCACCATGGCACAATATAACAATTGAAATAAAGCCTGTATTAACTAACAAACTAAGATAAGTACCCTTTGCATTGAATTATAATAACATACTTTCGAATATAATCATTATAATCAGTTAACAGGAAGGAAACATAGTTTATTTACAGCTCTTTTTATAATGTTATCCTTACATTTGAGACTGACTACTCGTGTGATATTGTCCGCACCCGGATGTTTTTAAATTATGATTCCGTACAACCATCTAGATGGAGGAAGACCATCCTCTCTCCCCAACACCACATCACCAACAGCTGGCTCAGGAGTTTGATGAGTCCACTTGTATCGATGATAAAACTCTATTAGGTACTTACTCGACAAACGACGCCAAGCCTTTCACTAACTTCTGAGTGAATAGCAATGTTTGAATTTTCATAGCTTAAATCAGCTACCAGCACAAGAGGCTCAAGCGAGGTATGTATTTCTGCCACCAGATTAGCTACAAATGCCTTCCAACAGTTATGTTTGTAGTTGAGCCATGACAACACTTTGGTCGAATCAGTCCAAGCGTGGATGTTTGACTTGTCAATATTCATTACCCGTGATACTTCCATCAGCAATTTGGTAAGGAGCACCGCTTTTTTGGAGGCGTCACAAAAACCTTGAAGTTCTTGAATGTTGTTGTTTCCTCTCTTCGTGTATACCCACCTTGGTATGCGAAAGTTGGCAATCTGATCCAATTTCTCTCTGTAACTCAGCCATTCTGAAACTAATTGAGAAGGAACTTCATCATCCCATAGTATACCTGTTAACCACAATTTTTGGATGAATATCTTTGCAGAGATGATAACTGGTGCCAGCCATCCAAGCGGGTCGAATAATCGGGATATGTCCGATATCATTCGTCTCTTCGTTATAGGAAACTTCAGTGGTGGTAACTGAACTGAATACTCGAACGTATCCGCATGCCGGTTCCAATTCAACCCCAAAATCTTCATGGTTGCATCCAGCTTGATCTCCACTTTCCCTGCTTCATTTGCAGAATCTTGATTGATTATGTTCATAAGTTCTTCATTGTTAGTATTCCACTTTGATAGTTCAAATCCAGCTTTATTCAATAACCCATTGAGTTCCTTATATATTTGTTCTCCTTCAGCCACCGTCTCACAACCTGACAAGAGATCATCCACATAAAAATCGTTCAAGACCCTATCAGCTGCCAAGGGATAGTCATTTCTGTGATCATGTGCTACTTGTTGCAGTGCCTTAACCGCGAGATAAGGTGCTGCGGCTGTTCCAAAGGTAACCCTGAGGAGTTTATAATGAATTACAGGTTCGTCTTGTTTATTTCGCCATAGGATCCGTTGAAAATCGGCATCTTCTTCGTAAACCTTTACCTGCCTGTACATCTTGACAATATCAGATACAAGACTGATTGGGAAACAACGCCAACGCAATAGAATGTGACGTAAGTCTTGTTGAAGTCGTGGGCCAATTAACAGATCTTGGTTCAGGGATACGCCGGTTACTCCTGGGCATGAGGCATCGAATACTACCCGTACCTTTGATGTACTTTTATCTTCTCGAATAACAGCGTGATGAGGAAGATACACAGCGCCTGGTTTATTTTGCTCTTCCTTCGGTATCTTTTCCATGTGCCCAAGCTCTTCATATTCTGTGATGACAGCTGCGTATCGCTCCTTGAATTGAGGTTCTCGCTCGAATTTCCTTTCAAGCAAGCTAAATCGTTTAGCTGCTGCAAGATAAAGTTTCCCTTTAGTACATTTTGGTATTTCTTCATGAAAGGGCAACTTGACTATATACCTACCGCTACTATCCCGTTTAGTAGTGGCAGCAAAACTTTCTTCGCATTTCTTTTCTTCCTCAGTGTAGTGTTGCTTGGGATCTGGCACAACAGGATCAGCTTCAAGCTCCCAAAACTTCTTCAGCAGCTCGTTGTCCATAATGTGAACGTGGTTAACTCTGACCTTGTTGCTTAATTCCGACGCACTCGTGTGAGTCGGCCCGGAAATGATCCAGCCTAAGGAAGTTCGCTGAGCCAGAGGTGCTCCCTGGGGACCTTTAACAATATCATTCATAAGTATTTCACAATAAATTTCTGCACCAAGGAGTATGTCAATTTGTCCGGGTTCATTGTAAGTTTTATCGGCTAATTCTAGACTTGACAGCTCGGAATAGAATTGAACTCGTTCCTCAGGAAGACACAATGTGAGCTTGCTTAATACACCCGCATTAACATTTATCTTGACACTTGGGTCGTAGATTGATGTAATAGTCACATTGACTGAAAACTGAGAGCTCATGGAACTCTCTTCTTCTCCTAACCTTGTGATTGGGCGATGGTTGCGAATCCTGGGGAGTCCGAGCAGTTGAACCACAGACTCTTTGATGAATGACTCTTCCGAACCTTGGTCGATGAAGCATCTGAGTGTCATGAGTTGTCCAGATTTCGACGTGGCATTAACTAATGCTGTTGGTAATAAAACCAATTTACGAGATGTCGAAAAATGGTTGCGTATGGTAGTAGGCTCGTCTTTAGATAACGAGTGAGATGCAGGTGCATGTGCAACTACATTTGCTACAACTGAGTGATTTGTTTCCTGAGACTCAGTTGCTGGTGTGTTATTCTTGGAATGCAATAAGGAGTGATGTTTTCGTTGGCAAATTCGGCATCTAGACGATTGACGGCATCCATAGACTGAGTGATGAGGTCCTAAGCAATTAAAACAGAGGCTATGTGACTGGACAAAACCACGACGAGCATCAGTATCAAGTTTGGAAAACTCTTTACAATTACTTATCTTATGTGCTTCAGAACAAAATGCACAGGAAGGGGCTGTTACGGCTGCCACATGATTAACTTTTACAGAATTGTTGGCAGTCTTATATGTGCTGGTGCTGGGTCGAGAAAGCTTCGGGTCAATGAACTCCAATGCGCGAAACCGTGTTTCTAAAAACAGTTGAAATTGTTTATAAGTTGGAAGCTCACTATCGCATTCAGTTGACTTAAGTTCCCATTGCTTCCTCGATTCAGCATCTAATTTTAAACACATTATATGCACAATAATAACATCCCAACTAGTAACATCTATGCCTAAGTTCTTGAGAGCATGAAGACACTCGTTGGTCGTATCCAATAATTCTTTAAGCGCGCTTGCAGACTCAGTAGCCAAGTTTCGCTGACTTAACAATCTTTTCAAAATGCAGTTTGACAAGTATTTCTTATTATTGTAGCGCTTCTCGAGTTGCTCCCAACTAATACTGTAATTATCTCTAGTTATTGGAATGTGTCTCAACAACTGCTCAGCTTCACCTGTTAGGTGTCCCTTTAAATAATGCAGCTTCTGAACATCATCAAAATCCTTATTCGTGTGAATCAGAGAAACAAACATGTCACGAAAGCTCACCCATTCAGCATACTGGCCGGAGAATGTTGGTATTGATATCTTGGGCAGTTTGATGCGATCTTCAGCTTTATTGGTGACTTTGCTGGGCTCTGGAATGCTCATGCTTGACGTTGTGGATGTAGAAACTGGCAGGAGACTGCTGAGGATAGATTTAATAAGACACTTATAAGTCACGTATGCGTCTTCAGTCTCATCATACACATTATTCCCAATGTATGTGCTCTGAGTTAAAGCTTCCGACTCGCTGTTCTGTATGATGAGCGAATGTGTTTGTGAAAACTGAGTCCACAATTCCTCTAACAACTCTAATCTAATGTTGAGATAATCAATGGAGTTACGACGTTCCTTGGGAGACTTTTTGAAATTTTCAAAAGCGCGAACAATTCTAGACTGTACGTCTGCCTGTACTTTAATTAGTTTATCCATCGTAATTTTTCTAAGTGTTTGACAGATAACTTAAATTGAGGTTCCCGAAATTTCAAATTCTTTGGCTACTGGTCTGAAATTGTCTAAGTCCAAACTGGATCGGATTGAAAATTTCTAAGTTCCAGATTATCCGATTGAATTTTTACTAAGTCCAGTTGAACGGGAAAATTGCTAAGTCCTCCACTCACAATTGTCCACTCGTGACGTCACACGATGTAGCTGCCACTGACGACGTCACACGATGAAGCTGCCGCTGATGACGTCACACGCCGTAGTTACCGCCGCTTATGTCGCACGTAGTCACACCGATGTGGCACCGTACCGGTTGGCGCCCTCTGCCGTCAAAACTGCACACACCGAATAGCCGTCTATCCGGTTCGAAGGACCATGAACAGGGTCCAAGAAAACACACTGTATAACACTTTACTACTACCACTTTATTTACACTTCTATCTACTACACCTTGTATAATAACACTCCCTGCTTGATTTGATTTTGGATTGACAAACAAAATGTTCGTTGGACTTTATATGAAACTGGGAAAAATCTTAACAGCGCGATCTAAAATATTGCGCCGTGAACAAAGTGACATCTTTTGGAAAATTGGAAAACTAATTGTTTTAATTTCAACATCAATAAAATAGGCATTTGATTGCAAGATATTATGCACAGTTAATTCCTAATATTTTTTAGAGTATTTTGGGATTATTTGCAGACAAAAACAAACAAAATATTTTCCGAAAATCGCTACTACTAACGCCATCTAGGGAAGACTTAGACAAACTGAACTAGGTAAACGAAGTTATATTTAAATATGCGGCTTCAACAGCGTGTCAAGCATACAAATGTCAAGATGACATTAACATAAGGGTTGTCATCATGATGTCGGATGCATATGGTGACAACAATTTGTATGAACAAAATATGTAACGAAACATTATTTTTTGATTATTTATTAGTATTGTTATTAATTTGTCTAAGTATTAGTATGCGGTGTTTGAAATATAAATATGTCTGAACGAACCCGTGAGGTAATGCGCGTTGGGCGAACCCTGACAGCTTATGCCACCCATAGGCGGAAGATTTTGTCACAACGTACAATGCGTAGTGACACCCCCCCCCCCCCTGGGCCTATACCGCGAAAATCGAACGATTGCGGATTCGTATCTCCATCTCTGTTACACTTGCATATTGGAGTGACAAAGAGGTTTTCCCGTCAATGCCAATTTTCGATGTTCGTGGTAGGCGTGCTGGTTTGGGTCGGACGCTAGTGTGGGATGCTGCCTGCGTAGACACGATGGCGATATCAAAAACCGTGGTTAAAGTTTAGCTTTTTTTAATACCATGACGGTGGCAAACAAGCATACGAACCGCCTGATGGAAAGCGGTCACCATAGCCTATGGACACCTTCAACTCAGGAAGTCACATGCGCGTTGCCAACCCATTAAAACCTTGTACACTCTTTTTTCTTGTACGTTCTTCCTTTCACCCTGTTACGTTCTGCGAATAGGCTCATTCTTCGTCCTAACGTTTTCCCGGCTTATACCACGGCTGAGGGCGCCTGGGCTCCGCTTTGGCAACTAATCCCAAGATTTGACGTAGGCGATAGTTTTACAAAAGCGACTGCCATGTAACCTCCTGAGTCTTCCAACCCCTCTGGGTTGGGAGCCCAATAATGCCTAGTCTACCCTCTGGTAGACTAGGCATTATTGCGTTTAGCCCGATTTACTCACGATGTTTCCCTTCATCGATCGAATAGGCCCTAGTAAAACCAAAATTACAAAAAAAAAAAATGTAGTATTAGTTTATTTTATTGTAACTTCAGTTTAGTTTCTTACAATAAATTTATCAACAAAAACTAAAATTAGGTAGTTTTTTCATTAATAATATTAATTTTTGGGGAAAAATTAGCGTCTGCGTCAAATCTTACGATTAAGTTGTCCAATAAACCCAAAGCTCCCTGAGCCGTGGAAATAGTCGAGATAGGAAGATGATCTTTACTTTAAAGCAAAAACAGAACTCACCTTAAATCAATGACACACTTGAAGGTCTAGGGCCATGAATGACGTTGTCGTGACGTGTCGTTGTCACGTGACAACGGAACCGACAACGCGACAACGAGGGTAAGGTCGCGTTACAAAATGAGGCTTAGGAAGCTGGAGCATCCTTGTGCGGAACAGAGGCGGCGGTGGAGACGCCATATAAAACATTTTGGTGAGAAATATATCAGACGTATGGAACTCTTCGCGCAAACTCAAATCGACCGTCTTTTGTCTTGTGTCGGTACCGACACATCCCGGTCTCGCCGGGGCACGCCGCCACCAGTATTAATATGTCTAATCGTAGTCAACCCTAGCGTTGTGCGAAGATGAGGGGGACCGAGTGGCAATAGGCTATATGCACTTGAAATAAATAAGGCTTATATTTTTTTCTCAGAAACTATGTTGGTTCAGCATTATATCCCTATCAAAATTTCTTAATTTTATTTTATTTACGCTGTGACAATAATTATTGAAATGTGCAAAAAAATTTGTGAAATTACAAACGGTTAAAACGCTGTGACGTCGAGTGTGACGTCATTGGATAGTGGTGTCTGTACACCAAACATTCGAGAAGCCAAAACGCGAATGAACAGAGCGCCGCTCTGTAATCTCGCGTCTCGGTTTCTCAAATGTTTGGTGTACAGCCGGCACAGAAGCAATAGTATCCAGATCATTAAAAAAAGCGTGCGAATCGTGAATCGTCTGTGTCAAATTGTATACATGTCGTCGTATGGAATTTCCTTCATAAGAAATCTAGTGTTTCTCGTTCTGCTACTCATATTTTTGCATTTTGGCACAATCCAATACATATCCCATCTTTAAAGCGGTTTTATGACTTGTAGTTGTATGTCGTTTTCCACTGTAAATGTAAACACAATTGGCTGAACAATACAAGACTAATTAAATAATAAACAAGTTTTAGGTTATGTTGGCCGGTCAAACACGTTCATAAATCATAATCTTAATCAACATCAATTGATCTGAGAAATTTATTATATCTGAAAAAATCAGGATACGTGTAAGCAATATCTAAATTGTACGTAATTGTACGAGTATGCATTATTAATTCACAGTATGAATTACAATTATGCATCGTAATCTGATTCAGACTGTGTGCCGGCCTTAGATGAACAATGACGTCACGGCTCAGCTTGTCGGAATGGCGGGCGTTTCAAACGCCCGTTTTTATTTGGAGTTTTTGAAAGAAGATTTATCTATTCAATTTTAGTTATTATGCGCTGAAAATTATTTTACAGTATTTTTATGATAAAAGCTATCATCCAACAGTATTAAAAAAAATAGTGAATATTCCCTATTGTTTTTTCGCGTAGTGTTCAAAACGGTTTGTATTCGCTCTTTCTATGAGAGATAAAATATCTGTTCTTAAGAAGTTTTTATAATCTGTGAATATATGAAGCAGCTAAATGTGGTTAAAACCTCCAAATGGAATGCAGTAAGTATATGAATACAAATATGCAATAAATTATCATAATAAACGTTTATTGTTAATTAATTTAGTATCGTATAAGGAGCCTGAATTGGTACAGACACCACGAAAGCGACTGCCATCTGGCCTTCCAACCCAGAGGGTAAACTAGGCCTTATTGGGAGTAGTCCGGTTTTCTCAATTGGTAAATGTTAAATGATATTTTGTACATATAAGTTCCGAAAATCTCATTAGATAGAACGTCACGCGGTTTTACCTCTAGGCCACCAACACTCTATTTGATCAACGTGATTTAAAAATAAATTCAAATTGTATTTCGTAAATAAGATCAGAATAGAAGGCAAATATGAATTTGAAATCAAAATTAGTTTTAAAAATATTTTCTCGGAGTGAAAAATAGAGACGTGTAAGTATTAATTTAAAAAAATCTACAGTAAAACTGTGGTTGTCAGACTATATACAACCTACATATAGTTCTATACTAGAGGTATAAAAAAAAGGTTTGAAAAAAGTTCTGCAAATCTACTTACCTACATACATTTTTAGTGTTACCTTAAACCGTAACTAAATGTAGGTTTCAGTACTATGAACCTTGCAAGGTAATTTTAGGTTAGTCTGAACGGCTAAAGCGTAAATAATATTCGAAAATTTATTGAGCAGCAATGTATTGCTTAGAGCCGTCTATGCTAAGTTCCTATATTTTGATAGCACAGAATGTGAAAGTGTTAAGTAAACGTGATAATTTCATAAAAAATTACGTTTAAAATGACACTTTAAAAGTTTAAAGTTTAACTGTTTATTTGCTCGGCAGAGATAACGTGGTTCGACTCTACACTTATTTGACAGCAGGTAAAAGTTATCACTTCTGACAGTTGTGACGGCATGCTAGTAAGACAAAAGAACGATAGGGATCATAACTATTCCCTACTGAATTGCTTTATAAGGATAAAAAAATAGTTAAAAATTTTTGTAATATCGTCTGAATAATAAGTTAGTCTCGACTCCATTCATTCGTCTGTGCTCTAATCCGCTATGCCTTGAGAGTTCTTTTCATATCTAATCACCTGTAATTTTTTAACCCCTACTCTATACACCTCCCAACCATAACCTATCGAGCACTTTCACACGACACAATAAGAGTTATTTTAGCTTGGCAACTGTGTCATACGAATTTTAAGGGCCGTATCGAGAACCTTGAGTCAACGCAATAAGAGCTATTTCAGCTTGGCAAATGTGTTGTATTAGTTTTTAAGGATGTAGCTTGTATAAAAGCTTAAGAGATGGATACATTAGCACATTCGGTGTGACATCTGTGTTCTGTGACAGTTCTGTAAACATGAAGGTAGTGTTATATTTTATATTCATTTGTCTATAATACAATATTTGTCTTTCAGTTGTAAAATCTGAAAAATATAATTTAATCTATGAAATGTCTGCAATTGAGTAAAAGTAAAAAAAGAACGAACACTAGAGGCTGACTATGCTATAATCCTAGATTTGAATTAATCATTATTTCATAGAAGTTTGAGGTTTAAAATAACGCTATAAAGTCTGAGTTCATTTGCTTCGAAGATATAACGTGATTTGACTCTAACAATAACTTTTATAAGTAAAAAATACCATGAAATCAAACAGCCTGCGCGTTTTTGGTGTCATCCTTTTCATTGTAAGGATTATTCGTTTTTAGTATTTTTACATTTAAACATATGATATTTTTAGTAAAAAGTATCTCTTTGTCAGTGGCCAATAAGGTACCATAAATATCTGTTAGAAATGACCCTGATCAACAAGCGACAAAGTGGTATCTTTCACTAAAACAAGCACATATTAAGAAGTACTTAAACCATAGATTAAAAATGTTGTTTTTCTTTTAGACCATCATCGCAACAGCTGTTCTTGTGGCCCTCACCCTGGCAGAACCTCCCCCATCTAATAGGTAAGGGACTTTTCAAGGGAATTACCGAAATAGCGGGTTATTCGTCATTAACCTTTTCCACGCCAAAGACGTATATATTGGCACCGCAGGTTCAACGCCAATGACCGATATATCGGTCACAGACCACAGAGTAAAATAAACCTACACTTGTAAAGCATAAAGTTCAAAACATAATAGTTAAACTTACGTTTTAACATTTCGATGACGTGGCGTCTGAGTGATAGCTTGTCCGTTTGACATGGCGTCGAAAAGGTTAATTAAAATAATAATCCAACTAACCCGGTTTAACGGTTTTAAGTATCGAATTTAACAGCTAACTCCGGTTCAGTTGCCCAACCCTGGTGGGTCAAACCCAAAAGATGTTCGGAGTCTTTCCACATTAAAAGTTACTCGTTTTCTATTGAATTGTATGATAATAAACATGACTACCTACATGTCCACAAGTTGCTAACTATTGGCCACAGGAAAGATGGCTATACAGTTCAGTGCACACACATTTTCTTTCCTCTGGTTGATAGTTAACAGCTTGTGGACATGCAGTCATAAGAAAATCTATTTTCACAGCCCTTACTTTTTGAAAAGTCTACCGGGAAGACTAAACGTTTTTTGGGTTTGACCCGAGTGCTGCCTATTTAAAACTACTTCTTTCCATCGAGAAAATCTTGGTGTTTATTTTAAGCCACAACCGAAGCATTGACGGCATACTCGTGATACTCGTACCCGGATAAGAGGCCAAACTTTAAACATTTGGAATTAAAAAAATATATATTACGCGATTATCCACATTTGCCAAAATTATCAAGACGGAAAAATACCTGGCACACTTATTTTATGTGTCAATAGTTATTGAGTACCGCTAAAAACGTAATTTATTCTAAATAAATAAATATTAGGGGACAAATCCACACACATCAACCTAGCCCCTTAGCCTAGCCAAAGCTTGTATGTACTATGGGTACATAAATTATATAATAAATAAATAAAAATTGAGGGACAATCTTACACAAATCGACTTAGTCCCACGGTAAGCTCAATAACGCTTGTGATGTGGACTAGGTGACATAGATAAATACAAACATATACATAGGAAACCATTATTGATACCTATACATGTAATTTTTTAATTTATACGTATTAACATTTTGTATTATTTCAGCTACCTCCCTCCCCCCGCCTCGGGCCGCAGCGGTGGCTACCCACAAGGAGGGCCCCAGGGCGGCGTCGTGGCTGCCAGGAGCGGGCTGGATGGGCTAGACCATGGCCACGGGGACCACGGGCACGGGCCAGCCGGCCATGGTGGCCATGGGCATGCGGCGCAGGGCAATGGATTTGCTAGGTAACCAATATCATACAATTTGGTATAACAATCTATTTTTAAGGTACAATTTGCCTAAGGGCAATTTTTGTTTCCGCGAAAGCAGGTCACTGGTTGCATGTCAGCCCTGGGCACTGGGGGCGTTGGTCACTTTTTCACGAATCTCTTTCAATTTATAATATTTTGAACGTAGTTTTATTTATTAATATATAGTTATTTGGTATATAGAAATTGACGAAGACATTAAGAAAGTTTTGAAAACTTGAGTTTGATGGAAATTGCACCCCTTAAAAATCATAAAAGCTTTTACTACTTTTACGATAGAGTTTAACATTGTATTACTATTTGGCGATTTGAATATGCGCTAAGGTCAGACCACGTCATCTCTTCCAAGCAGCTTTAAAGAAACAGAAACTTTCAAGTGTTATTTTAAACGTCAAATTTCTATTCATGAAATTACGTTTATTTAACACTATCACAGTGTCTGCTATCAAAATCTGCGGACACTAACTGAGTTCGGTTTGCGGATTGTCTAAGACGCTAACCTAAAAATTCATTGCGGTATTTTTTTTCTCAGGAGCGGACTTGGCGGTCTCGGAGGGTTTGGCCACGGGTCCCATGGTCACGGACAGGGGCCTCAGGCTAGGTTCGGCCAGGAGCAACAAGGATATGACCACAATGCTGGTGCTTTTGGACGTAATGCTCTCGAAGAGAGCGGTGTAAGTATTTTTTTTTTTGAAAATCATACATTTTGTCTAAGAAAGTCTTCCTTATTTGTAAAATCGCCGTCACTCCAACTTGCTAATAATGTAAACAAAGTGCCATATTGATCGTCATAACCTTACTTTTAAGGTTTTAATGAAATCTCCAAGATAAAATTATTATCTTATGTTTTGTATGTTCGTATGTTATAATAGGACCGTTTCAGTAGTGAATGGTTTCAGTGGTTTTTGGTGAGGTAGTGTGAAAATACAAGGAGAAACAGTGACAAAACATGAGATGCCTCTTGTTTACATATTTTGTAAGTTCGATTGACGGCTATTTTATTTATTTAATAGTTGAAGACGGGAATTAAACTTAGTATCAGGGGTAAGAGACACTTTAGGAATTAACAAATCGCCCTGAGCACTTTCATACAACTAATATCCCTCATCCTTAGGATGGCTCACGCTAGACCGGGCCTGGACGGGCCGGCCCGTGACCGATGCGTCAATTCTATAGACAACGTAGCGTCATGTGATCGTCCGGAAAGCATGGAAATTGACAAATCGGTCACGCGTCCCGGCTTTGTGTAGCTGTTTATTAATGCGATTATTCCTCAGGTTTTTTTGGTTGGGTATGAACAAAGATATCATTGGTATTGGTACCACTGCTGCACTTAATCATTTATTTTATATTCTCAATCACTTTTCAAGTTTAAACATCAATAATCACAATCAGACACTTTAAAATAAAAGACACTTTTAAGTAACTAATACCTCTCATAAACGAATGGGTAAATAAGGTTAAGGTACCTAATAAAAAAAACTAAATAATCTTTACGGGATTTAACAGAATAAGTATAAGTACTGAACTAAAAGCAAAACAAAAGACTAGTAAATACAAAGTCCACACCACAAAAATACACGAGACTTTATGTATACAACCTTTTTCGAATCTGCTTTTTACTGAGAAACATTTTTATAAGTTACTAGTCTGTGACATGAGTACTTATGCTTGATTCTGCGCAGGAGCCAGCCAGCTACAACTTCGGGTACATGGTGAACGATTTTGAGGAGGGCACGGATTTCGGGCACCACGAGGAGAGGCAGGACGATAGGGCTGAGGGGGAGTACCATGTTGTGCTCCCTGATGGCAGGAAGCAGGTAAAGGGTCATCTATCCTAACCAAGTAAAATAATCACCAAACTAATTATTAATCACTGCGGAAAGACTTGTGTCATGTTTGATAGATTCAACTGGAACAATGTGACGTTACCGGGCGATGTCTCCCAATTTTTTTTAAATGATTTCTCTCTCTAAATCACGAGCTCTGTCGATCCTAGTAGGAGAGAAAAGGTGTCCCAATATTGTTTCCCCATTCCGTTACCATTTTTTCATAGAAATATATGGCGGTGACGAAATGGTTTGAAAAATGTATGGAAAGTTTGAAACACTCTTTTCCTCTATTACTTAGGATCGAAAGATCTCGCAATTCTGCGGGCCTACCACGACCATCGAAAATTGGCATTGACAGAAAAACCTCTTTGTCACTATAATATGCAAGTGTGACAGAGATGGAGATACAAATCCGCAATCGTCCGATTTTCGTGGTACTCGCCCTGAGTGCAAATGACATACATAAATAAATAATTTATTTTTAAGAAAAAAAAGTTGAAGATTTAACTTTAAATAAAATCTGGTTCATGAGACGAAAGACAATATACTAGGTACAAACATAACAATCTCATCTAACCAGCATATTTCTTCAATGCTATGTTTCTCATGGTACACGTACGCCATCTTGAATTTTTTTATTTATTTTTAAACGATTTGTTTCGTTTTGCTCACAGCCAAAGAATACAATACCTTTCAGCAATAGGAAACCTAAAGCCTTCTTAACTATTCCTTCGTTCCTTGGAACTTATTACTAATCCCGGATTTACTTTCAGACTGTAAGCTACGAAGCCGACGAGGGTGGCTTCAAGCCCCACATTTCCTACGAAGACACCGACGCGTCCGCTCGCGCCGGCGGTTACGACTCAAATGCCAACAACGCGCGCAACGGCCATGACAGCTTCGGTAATGGCGGCCACGGTAACCATGGCAACGCCCGCTCCAACGGCTACTGACTCCATTTCCATTTCAACCTTATTTTTATAGGATTAGGTATCCTTTTGCTTTGTAAAATGGCTTCATAGTTTAAGTGCAAATGTAAAAATACCCACAAAAATATATTTTTTTATTGTATTGTCGGCACGAGCTAGCTGTTATTGTGAATAGATAAATATATTTTTATTTTTTCACCAAATGATTTTGTTTATTGCAATACCTTCATATCTGTTGGACCTTTTTAAATTTTATTATTTTAATTTTATTTTCATATTAATTTTCGCCCGTAGGCAGCACATCGAATATTATAGACTGACTGAGATATAAAAACGATTTTTTAAATATATTTCACTTACTTAGGTAAAATCGTATCGTAAATCTGAAATAGGTCCTTGAGGCATTATATCTAGAATGCTGGCGACATTTCCTTGTTGAATCGCAATGCTGATACGTTGTGTGAGGAAGCCAGCAGCTCTTCGGTCACCAATTACATCTACCAGACGTTTCGCGATTTCTACAAAAAAAAATGCGTGCACACACTACTTGTTCTCTTGGGTTTCAGATTTGGAATGCCAAAGAGCCTTTGAAATTTAAAAACGCATTAAAGCATTTAAAAGATAAAGTTTTTTGCATATTCCCCATCTAAAAATAACCAATAGCGACGAAACCTTTAAAAACTAGTTAAATCATCAAACAAAATGTTAATAAGAGCAAATTGATCTCAAACAAAGCCGTGTGCGTAAAATTGTCAAATATTTGTTCACGCGGCTGTCTGTTCGTCATCGTCTTATATTTACTTAAGACATTGCTTCAAAATTGGGTCATAACTAAGTAAGACATTTTAAAATCATAGTTTTAAGTTTCTTTTGTAATACAGAACTAAACTTTGATTACGTCTGTCGCCAAAAAAACTTTTTTTTCCTCTTAGTGATATTTTTTTAACAATTCGTTTGGTATTTGTAGAACCCTTATTATATGACTGTTGCATAAACTACTATGTTCTACTCCAGCACTTTTATCTGTTAATTAGATGACTGACAGCGAAATTAAAAAAAAGTACGATACATACTACGTTGTCTATGATATTCCATAGGAACTTATTATCCTATGGATTTTGATACAATATATTACCTAGTACTGTAGTTTTTTTTTATGCGACATGTTCCACATTCTGCTACCTTTCGAGATTTTGTTTTTTTTCGCCATTTTAGCTGTCGTAGAGAACTAGCGTTTGCAACAGCTCATAATTGGTTCTTAATACTCTCGGGTCTTTATTAACAGCGACCCTCAAGTTTTAAAGTTTTTTGCAAAAAAATAAAAAATAGCTTAACTAAATAAGTTTCCTTAAAAGAAAAAAAATTAAAAAAAAATCCTTGAAAGTCTTTAAAACCTCTACTTTTATCCAATTCTATTCTATTCTATCCTACTCTTTTCCAAATACCTGTCCATCAATACCTCACACTCTAGGGTTGAAACATAAAAATAACCCCCCACTCTACGTGTTCGGGAGGTACAGACAGACATGGCGAAACAATAAGGGTTCCTAGTTGACTACGGAATCCTAAAAAGGGATCAGTGAATAAAATCACAGTCTCGCTCGAAGTCGGGAATTTTTCTACTTTGTTCATATATTTCTAAGATTTCAAGCTTGAAATATCTATCAATGAGAACAAATACTAGTTTAATCAGAAATCCATGCCGTATTGACCTCATAGCCTCCTCGAACTCATAGCAGCACTTATCACTGACCATCTCCGAACCTTATGTCTTGTTAGTAAGGTTGAAGTTTGAATAGTCAGTATAAAGTGCGGACGACGACGACGCGACGGTACACATCGCCAAATGATATCAAGCCATATAAAATGAGGCTCAAGATATACTTGTCAATAGGGAAGGTACAATATTTCGTTCTATGTCAGTGTCAATGTCATACGTTGTTTTGAAAATTCAAATAAATTTCTTTCAAATAATTCACATCTTTGCAATACACAATACCAAAATACTCTTAAAATATACCGGAATATCTAAAAATATAGTGAAAGTGTTTACTCGATTCGAAATTACCATAAAACAAAAATATCAACATTCTACACCAAATGTCAACATGCTAAAAGCACCCAACAAAATTGTGTTCTGAAGATATGAATACAACTGCAGTCAACTCAAACAATCAAGAAACCTGCCCGACCTGCTACAAAACCTTTAAAAAAAATGGCTTGCAACGTCACATACGTGCCGCCCATGGAGAGCAGTCCTCTTCGCAACAACAAGCTGCCACTCAACACTCGCCGCTTTCATCACCACTAGAAGAAGCATATGGGTCGCCCTACCTTAATAACACGGGATCGAATACAGGTATATGGCAAAAAAGATGGAACGACATATGTTCACTGCATGGAAAACTTTACGATCTCCCATTTGGCACAGCTAGTAGAAAATTCATCCATACACTTGCCGATGAAATAGAACACCTAACCAAGTTGAATTATCCCTCAGAACGATTACTAATTTACACTGCCGTAATGCTACAAAGAGACAAAAACATTAAACAGGCTAAAGATATTAGCAGATTGCTTGACCGCCGCCTTAAACTGTGGGCCGATGAACAGTTTGACATTTTAATTTCAGAAGTGATAAAATCTGACAAAACTCTTCAAATTACTTACATTCGGAAACACCACAAAAACGACGAGACAACACAAACATTTACAAGATTAATTCTACGTGGTAAAGTCCGTGAAGCTCTAAACTGGTTGTTAACCAAAGATACAAGCAAAGTCCTAAATTGTAACGACGAAATCGATTGTACCGGTAAAACCGTCATTGACGTACTTAGTGAAAAACATCCACCTCCGACAAACGCCAACCCCGACTTATTTGTCTTGCCCGAGGATCTCCCCGAATTACCACCATTATTGGATGTTGACATAACAAGTAACCACGTCGAGCAAATTGCAAGAAAACTACACGGCGGCGGTGGTCCAACTGGCTCAACGTCCGAACACTGGAAGGACTTCCTCTTAAGATTTGGAGAGGCGAGCCTGCACCTAAGAAATGCCGTAGCACAACTTACTATGAAATTGAATAACGAATACATACCGTGGACACAAATACAAGCTCTTATGTCGAGCAGACTAGTAGCTCTTGATAAATGCCCGGGCGTGAGACCCATTGGAATTGGGGAATGCCTAAGAAGAATACTCTCTAAATGTATGATTTTGGCAACCCAATCTGAAGTCACCGAAGCATGTGGACAATGGCAACTCTGCAGTGGCCTCAACTGCGGCATCGAAGGAGCCATACATGCAATGAATGACACTTTTGAAAATAAATGTCAACCAAGCTTGGAATGGGGAATGCTCCTCGTTGACGCAAATAACGCCTTCAACAGTGTAAATAGGCAGCTTGCTCTCTGGCAGGCCAGAATATACTGGCCACATTGTGCTCGTTTCTTGTACAATACATATAATGGCCATGCAGAGCTTGTCATTCGAAACTCAGACACAAGATTGTATAGTAAAGAAGGCGTAACCCAAGGAGACCCACTGGCTATGCCACTATATGCTCTTGCAACATTACCCATTATCAACAAACTGAAAAAAGAACAGAATACATTCCAGGTATGGTACGCAGATGACTCATCGGCACAAGGAAACTTCAAAAGCCTTCGTAAATGGTGGGAACAGATCTGCAACATAGGACCGGCATATGGATACTTTCCTCAACCTAAAAAGACAATCCTTATCGTATCTGAAATGGACAAAAATAAAGCACAACAGTTTTTTAAAGGAACTAACATTACTGTCACCACAGGTTCGTCCTTCCTTGGCAGTTACATAGGCAAGGGAAAAGAAGACTTTATAAGAAATAAAGTGAAGCAATTTATCTCAATAATTGAGAAATTAACACATATCTGTAAAAACTCTCCCCAAGCAGCCTACACAGCACTTATTAAAGCCGCCCAATTCAAATGGTCATTCCTACAACGTGTAATCGCTGATTCTAACGAACTTTTTGAACCGCTGACACATTCACTCCGGACAAATTTCATGCCAACTCTGATGGGTAGCGACATCACTGCTGACGAAGCCGATCTGTTCTCCCTTCCCGTGCATAAAGGTGGCTTGGCAATATCTAATCCATTCACCGAGAATAACTTGAGCTACAAAACCTCAAAAAAAGGCTGTTCAACGCTCTCATCAGCTCTTATCGGGACACAACAAGTAGACCTCGCCCAACACAATAAATCTTTGATTGACGCACGTAAAGAAAGCCGAACGATGAAAGAAGCTCGTGACAACGAACTTTTAGACACGATATTAGCCAAACTATGCCCTAACAAAAGAAGAGCTATAGAAAGATCAATCGCATCGAAAATGAAAACAAAGTCTTCCACCTGGCTATCCGCTATACCAACGAAGAAAGATAACTTCGACTTGTCCCCTCATGAATTCAGAGACGCCCTGGCGATACGCTATCACAGAACCCCAATCTCAATGCCACCATCATGCGATGGATGCGGCAATAGCCAATTTAACACCGACCATGCACTCTGCTGTAAGACTGGGGGGCTAATTTCAAGACGGCACAACGAAATACGAAATCTATTTGGTGAACTATGTCAGCAAGCATGGAACAACGTCACAATAGAACCTATAATCACAGAAGGAGACCTTGGATTACGCGGTGACTTATCTTGCCGTGGCGTATGGAATGCTCAGAGGGAGGCGTTGTTTGATATCCGTGTCGTAGACACTGACGCTCCCTCTTACATTTCACGTGATGTCACTTCTGTACTTAAATCTGCTGAGACTGAAAAACAAAGAAAATACTCTGCTGCATGCGAAGCGAAACATGCTACCTTCACCCCTCTCGTGACTTCCGTCGATGGCGTATTCGCACCACAGATGAACTCCTTCGTCAAACACATAGGCGAAGCCCTCGCAGACCGCTGGAATAAATCGCTGAGCACGATACTAGGTTGGCTTAGAACAAGAATATGCACTGCTATAATTCGAGCCACCAGCATGTGCATACGAGGCACACGTCACAAATTCAAACCTGCAGCGAAACTGCTGGGGTTTGACGACGGAGCAGCCATTCCCAACACCAGCTAAACTCCATTTACTGACCATTATTATTACTATGCCATATTCGTATTGCCGAGATGTGAATTATTGTTACCTATTTATTTTGTTATTTTTATTACTTTTTATGAATAAATGATTATTTTATATTTAAAGGAGTCTCAACTTTTTTAATTATATTATATGTTTCGATGCTTCAAGACCGGCAACTGTTTTGAGTATAAAACTCCCGTGAAGTTTGAATGTAATAATAATAAATACATAGGTATCATTAGTCCTCTACGAGTATGATGCATTAAAAAACCGCATAAGTATAAGGACCCGCATAATAGTAAACTTTTTTGTTACAAGAATTTTTTTATCTGTGAAAATTGTTATTATAGCTAATTAATTATATATTATCAACTTCGATAATATTATTTTTCAAATTTCGATCATCTCTGACATACAAGGAAATTTGATTCGACCTCTATTCTAATATCAGTCGAAATGCGTTTAGTTCGAAACAAAGTGTCAATTGCAAACCATGTCGCATGCAACGCAAGTCCCACGTTATTTGATATCGAAGTATACGAAAACTGGGGCCGAGTGGGGCCAACTCTTGTTTGTCTCTGAATTAAAAAAATATAAATGTTAAAAATTGAATGTTAGAAAAGTTTTCATTCATAAAATATATGCGGTTTGAACGCATCATGGACAGCTTATGATATGTGTGCGTATAAAGCAGTGTATGTAATTGTAAATAATTAGGCATTATGTATATGCAATCACATAAACGATATATCGAGTCATGTCATGACGAGCGGAAGTCGAAATTACGTGAGTGACCCATGAATAAAGTATTTTTTATATTTTTATGTAGGTATCCATGGGTAGTGAAAGTATACAATATTCGAGAGGATTCAAAACATATATTTAAATAATAACAAACACACACACATAACAAATAAAAAAACCGCCTCTAAAACATTAAAACATGTAATTACTTACTGTTACTGTTCTGTTTTATTACGATTGTTTTTATACAACCATGCGCGCGCCGCGTCCCTGGTGCGCCGGGTGCGCTGCAGTCCCAACAGTATTCTGCGCATGATAGCGGACAGAGTTGACTGCCCCTACATGTCGCACTGCGAGGGATTGCACTCCCCTGTCAGTTCAGTTCAAATATATTTATTTCTCTAAGATTACAAATCACTTAGGCGAGAAACAAACAAAATTTTAGTAATAACATAAATTACAAGTAATCCATAGGCGAGCATAACATTTTCACATCATAAAAGTGTATGTCGGTAATTTTAAATTCAATTCGTAACAATAACAACTTAACTTTTGCACGCTTATCTACCTACATTTATTTAACTCGTAAGCCGAGCGCAGCTGGTGACGCGCGGCCAGCATGCATTGAACCGGTTTCACCAACTATTGTAAGTCAGTGTTGTCCTATTTTAAATGTTATTTTTTTTTTATTTATTTTTTTATTTTTTTTAGTCTAACTAACCCCTACATTTTAAGTTGTTTTACTAATATAAATGTGTCAATCGTTACATGAAATAAAAATATTCATTCATTCATTCATTCATTATTTTCTCTTGTAACTGTATTTCATCTGTGTGAGGTGTGCAATAAAGAGTACTGTATTGTATTGTATTGTACTATCGCTTTTGAACGAGTCTGTACATATTTCTACACATGTTTTACAAATAAGAAATACTTATACATATAACGAGCACCTTGCACAAATTGTACCTTCCCTCATAGTAAATAAACCGCCTACATAAAGAAACCATAGAACAACGCATAGAGATTATATGTACTCATAGTTCAAGACAAAATGGTAGTTTTTAGTATTCCATCGCCACAATAGGTCGGCCTCAAGCGCTTTGATTATTTCCTTAAATTAAAGATCATTTTATACCAGGCAAATTCTGAACGATTTTTCGCATTAATAATTGCATAATCAGATCAAACACTAATTAAATATTTTCAAATATTTGTCGTGTATGTCCTTGTATTTTTTCGTGAAAAATGAGTATAAAAGGATGATATTTCGTTGAGAAGGCATCATTCGTTCCTTGATCTCAAGAAAAGCAATATGAAGGTGCGTTTATTTAAGTGTTTGTGATAGCTTTAACATTATAATCATTCAGGCCATGTGTTTATGTGTTTCTAAGTTAAAATGCAAATATTTTAAGTTGAATTTCTAATTTAATTTATTTTTTAATATAATAATTAAAACCTGACTCAAAAAGTCACGGGTACAAATCTTACCGGCTCGTACTCATGAGTTTTTCGGAAATTAAATATCACTTGATATCTACCAATCGATTTTCAGTGAAGGGAAACATCCTGAGGAAACCGGACTATTCCCTAAGGCCTAAGGCCTAGTTTACACGCTGGGATGGAAGGTCAGATGGCAGCACTTTAATGAAACTTAGCCGTGGCATCAGCCGAAAAAACGCTAGGAAGAAATTATATACAGGATTTAAACAATAATTCTGCATTATTCTTCCCAGGTCCTTGCTCTAGTTATCTTCGCGGTGGCATCCGTCTCCAGCTCGGGATCTGGACCTTACCTCCCAAGTGGATGGAGACCTCAGGGTCCCGCCTTTTACTTGCCTTCAGAAGTTCAGGTGCTAAACTCATATTTACCATTTCCTACCCACTTGTTCAAATTGTTAAACGTCATGTCTTTGTTATATCTACAGCTAACAGATTTTTCGACTGTTTAATTATAATTTCTCAGTACTACGTCGCTTTTATTGCAGAAACCTGCAGAAAATCCTCTAAAAGACACAATGCTTACCGAATCCGAAGCATCCAGCTCCGATGCCCTTCGCGAATACGGTCCCCCTAAAGTGGTCGAGGTATCCCAGGACCTGACCAGCCAAGCTCTCCCTGAGGCCGTGACCGAGCAAGCCTTCGTTGTTATTGAAGCTAAATTTGCTGAAGAGGTCAATGGAGAAGTGAAAGAACTTGGCGAAGTCAGAGTTATTGAAGAAGTTAAAACTGAAGTCACCGAAGCTGTTGAAGACGCTGTTGAAGGTAATTTTGATATTGATTTACTGCCTCATTCATTTTAATTTGCAACCTTCTGTTAAGTTCATTCTTTTTTTCATACCTGACAGACGTTTATTATGATTAAAGTTATAAATTATTAATGCTTTTATTGACCTCAACATATTAGAAGTATAACGCAGAATTTCACATTTAAGATGAATTAGAAAGTTTAAACAAACATGCAATTAGTAATCGAGTTAAATTTATGGTTTGTAAGCAACGAAATAAATATGATAAATCTGTTTAATTTAGTAACCACCGAGCAAAAGGTCATTGAAGAATCAGTAACTGAAGTTGAAGAAAAAATCACCGAATCTGTACAAGGTGTACCTCAAGGACGAGCTATTGATGTTCAAGCTATCGAGGAAACTGTTGAAATCCAAGAAGCAACTAGTGAAAAAGTAGAAGCCACTACTGCTGCGCTACTGCTGTCTGCTGAGGTTGCTGAAGTTAGAGCTGAGGTAGTAGATAGTAACGTTGAATCTACACAAGTTGAACAAGTTAGTCAAGTTCAGGAAGCTCAAGTCAGTCAAGCTGAAGTCGGGACAGTTGTGGGAGTGGAAAATGTTGTTGAGGCGCTTAACAATTTGGAGAAGGAAATTCAAGCTCAGCAGGTGACCATTTACGTGCATTACCATAATTATTTTTTTAGTTTAGTAAATATTCATATGTATATTGGTAAATAGGTGAAATATACATCGACACGTGTGACAATACTTTTAGTGATTAAAATATATTTTTTCAGGTTCAAACCAGCGGAGAAGTCGTTGGTGTGAAATCTGTGCAAGTTTTAAGGTAAGTTAACCCAAAGTTGATTTGGTAAATAATATTTTAACGCGTCACTCACATCATTTTAGTCGAATTTCGTGGACACGTTTCAATTAATTTATAATACTCTTCGCCTATCGGCGCCGTCACTATTAGGACAGACCCGTTTTAAATATACTTTAATTAGTTTGATATCGAGTCTCTTTCGAGTCTCATTCATTCATTAAATCTTTCTCTTCAAAAGTCAAAACAAAAATTATAATTTTATTTATTTCTTCATGTTATAGTTCCGTGGACCAAGCTCCTGAAGGTTTCCTGGAATATGGACCCCCTGGCTTCAGGGAATACGGACCCCCCCAGGCTAATGATCTCATCAGGTCCGGAGCCGTTGTGCAGGTAACGTTAATTAAATAATTAACTGTCTATTATCCTCATATATTTTAAATTTATTTAAAATATCTCAAATATTTTAATATAGATAGCAATTAATACCTATCGTATTGCGTTCGAATCAAAACCTAGCCTTCATAGATCATAATTTATAAATATCTTTTATCTTTAAATAAATATGTAAGTATTGATTTTCCGAATTGTATGAATCTTCGTCGATCTCATCTCCTCATCTCATCTCATCAGATTAGAACCAAAATCCATTAGAACAAAGCATTCGATTCGATTAATTATTCGGAAATAGGTAATAGAGTATAGAAACATACAAAAACATACGTAGGTACAGCCAAACTGAGAACCTACCATTTTTTCTAGTCAGTTAAACAAACACACAGTGGACAAATAACTTTGAAGTTATCGTCGACCGATTTAGAATCGCTCATTAAAATTCAGTATGTATAATGGATTTAAACCTATTCGCTGCGATTGAGACCGAAAAGACTTCGTGCATATATGATTAACACAAACTGCAGCAGCGAAAGGGCAAAGCATATAACTTAACATTTTTTTTCTACAGGTCCCAACGGAAGCACAAGAAATTGAAAATAACGAGACCAGAAGGCGACGATTCTCTCCTAGATTAAGGTACTTACTTATGAAAATAATTTAATAGGTACTTTTTCTATTGATACTGCTGATAAAAACACTGAATATTTGCAGAAGTGTTATCCCTTAACATTGCAAATAGAAGTGACGAATCATATTTAAAAAAAAATCTCTTTTCACACTCATTTTACAACTCAAGATTTTTTACAATAACTTTTGTATCAACAATGCTGAAATACGGGTCACTCACGAAGTACTGGGCAAATTTCGACCAACATTTAAGTATTATTTAATAAATACCATAATTGGAACATCATTGGACGATTAAGATTAACATTTAATTTTTGCAATTTCAGATTTTCAAGAAACGTACAGAAAAACTAGAAACCTGTAAAAACTCGTAAATTGACGTATTTAAGCGACAGAGGCAATCTTCTCGTGTTTAATTATAATTCGTGTTTATCAGTATTGCATAAATAATAATAGCTAAATGTTTATCATGTTTATATCTTTTAAATAAAGGTATTGACACATATTTATTGTTTTTTTTCTCGGAGTCAAAATGTAATCGACACAAAAGGATGGGCAAAATGTAATCGACTAACGATTATCGCGAGATTCACGAGCAACAATTAAGGGAACGTACCCAAACTACGTGACCAATTTTAATGCTTTAGAATCACGCAGTACTTAGTACTTACCATACATTTAATTGAACCGCGAGTCGATAGGACTCGTGGTTCAATCAAATGTTGATAAGTACACAAGTAGTAGGTACACTGCGTCAGCGAGAGTTTAAGGCGTCCGTATTTGCTTACCATGGTTTTCACTATAGAATACAAAAATACATGCTATAGAGTCTGCATCAACCCACTGTCAGTACATCTTGCGCGTACTTAGGGCCAACGCTAGCTGGCGCGGGTGCAAGGAGCGGGTGCACGCGGCGGGTGGATTTAGTATGGTGCACCCGCTCCGTGGGCCTGCTCCGAGTCGAGTCTGTCTGCGATCATCGCCAAAAACGGTGTTAGAGCTAGCTCGCACCCGCTGCACTAAGGACGCAGCGCGCAGTCGCATGGTGGTGTGAAAACATGCCGTGTGCGCCGCCGCGGACATGCCCGAGGCGCTGCAGAGGCGAGGCAGCCCCATCACCGCCCTAAACGCGTTGTTGTACTGGACGCGGAATGCATTGTACGCCTTCTGCGTGTAGTTCGCCCACAAGCTGCACGTGTACAGCGAAGTGCAGTACGCGTTAACTTCACCTCGCTAGAACACCGCGCAAACCTACGAGCCAACATGTTCGCCCTCACCACGCACAACGCCCTCCGCTCCCGCTCGATGTAAACAACGTCTTTCAGGTCGGCAGTAACGACATGCCCTAAGTATTTAAAACTCTTCACTCTTTCAAGTGGTTCACCATACAGAGTTACGGGGGGTACAACTAATGGTCGGTTACTGCCAGCCCCAAATACCATGTATTGGCTCTTTGACATATTGTATTTTAACCCGTGACTCATGGCGTACTCCTCACAAATGCCAAGTAGCCGTCTGAGGCTGCACACCGACGCGCTCAGCAGCACCATGTCGTCCGCGTAGCTGAGGTTGTTGACACAGACCCCATCCACATGACAGCCGACATGCCGACCGCTGAGCTCGCGGATGAGCTCATCCATATACAAGTTGAAGAGTGCGGGAGACGTCAACCCCCCCTGCCTGACTCCGCACTCCAACCCATATTTAAGTAGAAGAGTATTGTAAGTTAAATCACAGTTCAATGAGGCAAATTCCGTCATAGGGACTATTCTGTCTAAAGCTCGCATGCGTTGAATATAAGTACAGTACGTAGCTGGCTGCCGATAGCTCAGTCGATAAGCAGCAGGGACTATCCTGAGTTCATCATAGATTCAACGCAGGCGAGCTTTATGCGGAATAGCCGCTATGACGGAATAAGCCACATTAACCTTATCAATTTTATATTTAAATAGGAAAAAATATGTGTCTAATAATTTCGGATAATCTAACTGGCTGACTAATAGAATAATAGTTGTTCAACCTAGTTTTGGGGAGGTATCCGAAGATTATACCAAACGACCAAATTACTTCATTACTACTACTATTTAATCAAGTTAACTTCCATTAAATACATTTATAATCAACATACAAGTACAATTTAATATTTTTTATTTTTTTTACATCACTGTCGATGTCGTATTTAGATCACCGGGTATCAAATAGTTTATTTTTCTATTTTTTCATCATATTCGTCGACTACAAATATAATAGGATTCACAGCTTCCGGTATATCTTCACGCGGTATAGATCGTAGAATATCCTGGAATAGAATAGTTAAGGATGACTCACACTAGAACGGGCCGGGGCGTGACCGAGCCGGGCCGATCTGTCAGTCTCTATAGAAAACATCACATGACAATGATAAATATCTTTATTTTTCAATTTTGGCACATTACAATGCACTTATGAACGTCAAAAAAAAAGCTACTACCGGACCTCCGAGGGCTCAGAGCTCGGACGTGCTTCTTTCTATAGAAATTGACAGATCTTCCCGTCCCTTCCCGTTTCGTTCCGTTCTAGTGTGAGTCATTCTTTAAGGTTAATTTGGTTAATTCCGCCAGAGCGGCTATTCCGTCTAAAGCTGGCTTGCGTTGAATATAAACACATCTAATTACCTGCCGATTTTCATGACAATTCGACCAACCATACTCGAGTTATCGTTATATATCGTCCGGACAAACATACATACATACAAACGTAGGTACATACGAATATTCATATGCTCGACGGATTGTCCAAGTAGACTGGGAGAACTCACTCGCTTCACTCGCTCGTTCTTGAATCACTTTTAAAACGGGTCACTAACGTAATTTTGTTCGTAAGTAAAAATTACGTAAGTGACCCGATCTAAATCCTAATATTTAAAATATTTAAATTTAAGTGTTGTGGAATTATTTTGCTATCGACAGCCTCTTAAATCTTACCAGGAGATCAAGTTTGTCCCAAGATCTTTTCGCAGCCTTCGACCATCTTTTGTCTCGAAAACAATCGGGGTCATCGGAAGGACAATGTTTTACTGGTGCCCTATTATCTTCTTTGGTAATTACTTTATGTGTGTCTTCAGCTCGCTTTAAATCGACGCCATAGGGGTACAGATTAAAACGGCCCGTGTCATAGTGGTTGAAATGGGCGTGATTGTCTATGACCCTGCAAACAGTGTATACTGATTAATCGTGAAGTAATTAATTAAAAGAACGTAATTAATATAAGAGCCTGGGCAGAGAGTACCATTTTGTACCATTTGGGGTCGAAACTCTAGGTCCATGGGGTCCCAGCGCACGATATTGTAGAAATCGCGAAACGTCTGGTCGATAGAAACCGGTGACTGTAAGCATTACTGCTTACAGTCACCGGTTTCTAATTGTGATACAACGAAGAAATGCCGCCAGCATCATCTAGGTGCAATGCCTCAAGGACCTATTTTAGATTTAAGGTTAGGCTAGTTAAGTTACAAGTGTAACTGTATTTTGAAAATAAATGATATCAATCATCGTGAAGTGCAACTTCCGATAAAACATTATGAGCGGATCTCGGGTTTGAAAAATGTATGACGATGGCAGCTCATGATTTTTTCCTTTTCTCCTTTCTTCCTAAGAAATTAGGTTTGAGCATGTTTGCTAAGGAGCGGACCCCCTAATCCTCGCCGTCCGGCATTGTTGCCTTTACCATGGATTCAAACCTGGTGCCACCAGCTTCGTAGCCACAACCGTTAAATATACCTCGGCTGTCCCCTTACAACTTCAGACTTGTAACTTGTGGCGTAACCAATAATATACCGGGTGGCCCATTTAGATCGGCCAGTACCTATATGAAAGTCTGAAACTATGAAACATAAGAAGTTCTGTTCTTAAGGACAATGTCATCGATTTGAATAACAAGAAAAAATCCTAACAATTTAAAGAGATGTCATATAGTACATAAAAAATGTGACCAGGGCCCCAGGTGAGCAGGGCTGGGATCGAACCAGCGACCTCCGGCTTTCGCGGCAGACGCCCTAACCACTGGGCTACCCGATCACGGCCTTGGTCACATTTTTAAGTAGTATATGACATTATCTTTCAATTTATAATTTATATATAGTAGTGTGACTACTTAAAAACAAAAAAACGAATCATAACATTCATTATATTTAATAAATGATTTGATTCGTGATTTACAATTGTAAACAAACATTTCTATGTTATGGCCTGCAAAGTCACCCGATTTACCTAACGCCACTATTTCTCAAGTGTACAAATTAAACTACAATACCGTTGAAGACCTAAAAGCAGCCATAGAGTAAATTTTAACGCAAATTCACCACATGACTGTATCTATCTATCTGTACTGTATACTGTATCTATGTAGAAATAATGTTAGTTTCATTTTTCAAAACGTCTGGGTTCGCCTTCCGAGCTGAGTACAGGTTTAAAAAAAATGTATGAATGCATTTTTTCTTGTTATAAAAATCGATGACATGTACCTAAAAACATATCTTCGTATGCCTTATAGTTTCAGTCAGACTTTCCCATAGCAATACTGACCGATCTAAATGGACCAAGCTTTATACAAAAGAATGGATTAAAAAATAAGTAAGTACTTACAAGAATACCAGGATCACGGTCAACAATTTGAACACCATTTTGGTAACTTGACCCACCGAACGGCGGTTCTGAAGTGATTCGTCCTCCTTCGGCCGCCCCGTTTTATACCCAACAAACTCTATATAAATGCTAATACGGCATTAAGAAAATATTACATTATTAAGGGAAATCTTTAATGCATATTTCCGAAGTCAAATGTTTTAGGTATAGACCACTCCATTCATTACCAGTGATAGAAAATACTATGGGAAATCATACTATAGGTACTCTCTGTGTAAAGAGATGCAACGGATAGTTGATTGGCAGGATACCGTATATTCGGCCTGACCATCGGCCGAAGAATCGGTATCTGGCCGCCTAATATTCGGCCGGCGGAGGCGGAACTTTACCGGGTCAAACACAAAACGATGTTGAGAATCTTGGTGGTGGTGGCTACGAAGCTGGGTGGACTTTTCAAAGGTTAAGGGCTATGAAGGTTGATTTTTCTTATTATTAGCTTTTAAACAGTTCTGGTCTATGGATGGAGTTTGGATGGTCAATATAACTGGGCTATTACTGGGTAAAGAGGTCCGGACACCTGCCATAACATGCGATACACAGTGTTAGATATCTTAGACAGGAAGGGATTCGCCACCCGCTAGATGGGCACCTGTTGAGCCATCGTACAGACGGCCAGGCGCAACACCGGCGTGAGCGGCTCAGGGGTGTCGAGAGGTGGTGCTGTACTTTCTCTGAAGTTACTCGCGGCGTTATGCCCTTTCACACTTCCACTGCTGGAGCATATGCTCTGACGACTCCTCTCTGGACGGCCAATGAAGGCAAGCCAGAGCTGAGAGTCCTACGGGTCCCCTTGGGGTCCACTCCGACCGACGAAGACACGCCGGAGACGGAGACCCTGACCGACTCTCTGGAGCACTGGGGTCCGTGGAGTCGTTACTCCCCAACAGCTCGCCACAAGCTGCCCTGTGTGCTAATTAATAATAATAATTGTTATTATTATTTAGGGTTAAAATGAAATGAAAAAAAATATACCCACTTTATACATACAGGCTGATTATTTTATGACCGTGCAAATTCTTACCAGGCATTAGGTATCGATAATAGATGCCATTTCTGAATAAAAAATATAGGTAAAATTTTCGAAAAAAAATTTGATGTCCGCATCAATAATCAATAAAATATGGACAACCACGCGCTCTAGGGTCGCTCGGGGAGGCAGACCGGGGCGCGTGGAGGGGCGCGCGCTTATCTATCTATGCGTTAGCGCGGTGTCCACAAACGCATGCTTTTTTAGGATAAGTTTCAGCTGCTATCTTGGAAAATTTTAGTACTGAAAGATACTAAAAGAAAAAACACGTACATCCTTTTTTTAGCTATCAAACCCACTGTGAAAATTTGCACGGCCATAAAATAATCAGCCTGTATGTAGGTATGGGAGGTAGTGTAAAAATAAAAGTATTTGCCTTTTTATTTTTCCACTTTATCGGCATGATTGATGATGTATATTCATATTAAAATTACCAAATTATAGCTTTCTAGTACTAACCTAACGGTCATTGAGCTAAGCCGCAGACGGACGGACGGAAAAAAAAATGAAAAAAAAATGGACTAGTTTCGTCTCGTTTTGTAACGGCGACCCTCAAGTTTTAAGAATCCTTATTATATCACTGTTGCATTAAACTAAAATGAACGCACAGCTTCTGACTGAATCTACGAGCAAAATCTTAAATACTCTACTTATAATAACCTCACATGTTAAAGGCGTTATTAATATTGGGTTCACTTTTCAGAAACAAATGGTATGGTACCTAGTAGTTGCGTTACTTTAAAACTGCCTAATGTATACGTTGAGGTGGGTTCTTTATAAAGGTAACATAGCTAAAATAGGGCTTTAGGTGAAAAAGTAACCCATCAAAAACATTACATGTACTTAAAAAGACACATGTCTCGCTCCGCAGTTCTTATGCTGCAAAAAGAGAGTGTCCATAAAACGCGACTTCCACCGGCATCCTAATATAAATGCTAATAGCAAATAACAAAAACGAATAGCAAATAATTATAATGTATAATTATGGAAATCACAGAAAAAGTGAGAATTTTCTGCATGGCAATACTGGCTATTTATATGTTTTTAGTTAATTCCATTCTACAAAAAAAATCATCGTAACTATTTATCACTATTTATCTATTTATTAATTTATGTTTACCGAATTTTATGCAATTTTTTCGTAATTTTTCATAATATGAAAATCACGTTACAGTCATACACTATTCAATGAATTAAGAAAATGCCAAATTCAATAGCTATACAAATGTGTTACGTGGTTAAACATTAAATTGTGTTATTTTTAATCTTACAAGGGTATTTGTGTATTTAGGTAGGTACTTAACATACATACCTGCATTCATACTCAAATAAATAAATAAAATACTCGGGAGCATTTGTTAGAAATACTAAAAGAAGTCATTTGGGAAAATAATAGATTACTGCTTAAAACATGCGTTGAACGTAATGTTACTCAAAAAAAAATCTCCCAAAATAGTTGAAATATCCAATTAGTGTAGCCATGTGCCGACTTTTTGTACTGTTCAGTAGAATTGACTGATTTCTGTTGAAATGAGTCAATTTTGCTGAACAGCAACATAACATGACAACATGGTTTTGATAGCAGAACACTTCGTTACGCTACGTTTGTTATGTCAGTCAAGAAAATGATAATAAACTGATTGATTAAAAAACAATGTGTATGTACCCACATATTATTAGCCCTCTATAACTATTTACAATTACACACACTGCTTTATACACACATATATAAAGCAGTGTATGTAATTGTAAATAATTAGGCATTATATTCAATCACATAAACCACTATAATTTCACATATAGGCGCGGTTGAGGTAATCAAATATATCTGAACAAGGACTTAACGCCTTAGCAATATTGGCATGTTCAGATATTTGTGAACATCTCGGCTGCTCCGATAAATCTGATGGCGACTGTACAGTCAACCAATTGTAACCCTAGATAGCTCACTCTAGTAGAACCATGTCAAAATGACAAGCAGTAGGAGCTTAGTAAACGCCTTAGGAAGGCAACGGGTGATCCTCGCGCAACAAACAAGCATACGGCCCGCCTTATGGTAAGCGGTCACCGTAGCCTATGGACGCCTGCAACTCCAGGGGTGTTACATGCGCGTTATAAATATATACATATATTTCTTTTAGTGCCGCTGAATTTGTTTGTCAGGGTATAAATATCATATTTTTAGCTACAAACAATCGGATTATTAACAACATTTTTTTTTGTTTCAGGTACGTTCACAATCGTCATGTCTGTAAACAGTAAGAGAAATAATAATTAAAAACCGTTTGCACACAGTTACATTCGTCATTCGCGCATTCATACTCAAATAAATAAATAAAATACTCGGGAGCATTTGTTAGAAATACTAAAAGAAGTCATTTGGGAAAATAATAGATTACTGCTTAAAACATGCGTTGAACGTAATGTTACTCAAAAAAAAATCTCCCAAAATAGTTGAAATATCCAATTAGTGTAGCCATGTGCCGACTTTTTGTACTGTTCAGTAGAATTGACTGATTTCTGTTGAAATGAGTCAATTTTGCTGAACAGCAACATAACATGACAACATGGTTTTGATAGCAGAACACTTCGTTACGCTACGTTTGTTATGTCAGTCAAGAAAATGATAATAAACTGATTGATTAAAAAACAATGTGTATGTACCCACATATTATTAGCCCTCTATAACTATTTACAATTACACACACTGCTTTATACACACATATATAAAGCAGTGTATGTAATTGTAAATAATTAGGCATTATATTCAATCACATAAACCACTATAATTTCACATAAAATATATAGTTTACAGATTATCCTGACGTCCACACTAGGCAATGCCTGTCCACACGGTGAAGCTGTGACACCCTAATGTTAAAAAAAAACCGAATTGAACGTTTAAGTACGTCAATTACCTCTACGAAATTTTGTGTTAACGACCGTTCTGATAAAATCTATTGATCTCCTATTCACACGTTAGTAAATTATACTAAAAAGAGCCAGCAATACAGAAGATAGATGTGGCTAATAAAAATTGTTTTGATCTACTAAGTTATTAAGTAATAAGTATTAAGCACTTTATTGCACAAAACAAGGTATGAGTTTACAAAAAGGAATAAATAGAAAGGTACAAAAGGAAACTTTTTCCTACAAGAGATCTCTTCCAGTTAACCTGAATAACTAATCAATCATATATTTTACTTAATTAGGTACCTATGCCTAATGAATATATACTAGAGATTAGTATTTTTTACAGATTCTCAATGCTGTTATATTCTGGTTTGGTGAACATTCATACTGGTTTTGTTTGCCGGACAGAAGAATATACTCGTATTTTATTGCTACGCTCGTGTCACGTCGTGTTCCACCGTAGCATCAAAATCACTGACCCGATTATGTTTAATTCATAATTCATTATGTTTTTGCAAGCATGTGATGCGAACTCTCATGCTCTTCATAGAACAATATTCCGATTTACTGAAAACAAAAAAACAACTTCATAAGTTTGTAGTAGTTTTGTATATTTTGAGATGGTCACACTGAATTTGACACTTGAAAGCTATGATTGAGTGAACGCAACGTGCGAACCGAAGCTATACAAATACTCATTCATTCATTGTTTTCATATCATAACCTTTTCCATTCACTCACGTCAGTTGGGTTAGTCATCTAGTCCGTTTCGTGTGTTTCGCTTCATTTTATTATCTTGTTTATTTACGTTTGTAATTAACAAAACTTATTTTGCTGAACTCAACTAACTTTATAACTTCCCAGTGTTGTGATTACATGTGATATCGTTTTGTATTTGCAAAAGTTAATTTTGCTGTAATTGTCTTGTAGTATCGGTTGTCGTTTTGTGTTTATTTTGAACGTTTTGTGTGTGTGATTCCAATTGGGTGGTTAAGCGGCTTAAATCAGGTGAGTGCTTTATTTTGTAATAGTTGGTTTGGTGCACTTTATTTACAATAAAGTTATGGATAGACAAGGTAATCTGGCGTTGGCATACAGCAGAAGGCGTTCTTGCGAAACTTATTTTTTGCTGTGATCTGACCCCAATCCAACTTACTTAAATTTGCTTTTCACTCCGGCGTATCTTGAACGCATTTTATTGTACTTCTTTAATTTTATGAAATCGTTGTTAGTCATGTATGATTCACATAGCCAAAACAACAACTTGTTGAATGATAATTCTATTCATAACACATGATTTCTACTCCTTATTTGTGATATGAATATGGCTTATTCTTTGTAAAATTAATTGTGAATCAACTATGAAATATACACACTTGTCTTAAAACTAATACCTCAGTGCAAAAGTAAGCATTCATTTTTGTTTACAATTAATAAAACTACCCTCAGTAGGTTAGGATATAGATCTAGCTAAAAAATCTCTAATAGTAGGAATAATCATATATTTCTTTGGCCTGTGCCAAGCAGTGGGACTTATATGTTGACATAGTTAATCAAAAAGGATGCATTCTCAAAAAAATTTCCTAAACTATAGAAGACTTATACTTTTGACAGAAAGTTCACATTTTATTTCCTAATTTTTGTGCATTGAATCCTTTTCCTTAACCTTATGAGACCACCCTCTCCCTGGGTAGCTAGCATCAAACTCAGTTTGGGTTGTCGAGGTTTCAAGAGGTTAAACTACATCCATGTATGAGTGTTGTGTTGTAGATGTAGTGTAGGGCTTGCCAGATTCGGCTTGCTGTCCAGCAAGTGTCATATTTGTTCTGCCATGTATACTGTCCAGGCTGCCGTTCCATCCTATATCCTTCTTCGAATCTTCTTGTTTTCCTGCAGAACAGAAGCAGACCATTTAGTTCACTCTCCTTCAGCTTATATTTGCCAAACATGTATGTTATATTGCATTGCCACATACATGCAACATTCCACTACCACTGCTGCACTGATAGTGTTGGCATCAATTTTCCAAGATCATTTATCAGCTCTCTTAGAATTTATTATCAATAAACCTTATCAAGAAACTCAAATACTCACTGGCAAGTTATTTAGAAAAGTTCCAAGAATAGTATAAACATAAAGTAGATATGAATGATTGATAATGAAAAGAATGGACAATAAATAACTTATGTTTAATGTTTAACCTTCTAAATCCCACACATATAAAGTTTGATACATATTTATATTCCAAATTTCATTTAGAACTTTTATTGAGTGGCCCTACCCCTAGGTCTTAGCAACTAATATTATGTATATATTATTTACTTTTAAACTTCTTGGGCACTCAGTAGTTTTTGAGCATAGGATCAATTTTGATTAATTGGCACCAAAACGAATTTTGTTAACCTGACTATTTTTTGGTTAAATATACTGCCTTTACAAAAATCTGCATGGCAGTTATATAATCTACTTAGATGTAGATGTATGTATGTAGATGTTTGCTATATGTCAAGATTTCTCCGGACACTTTAGGATTTTTTACCCTTTGTCCAAAATGCAGGCGGACTTCGCAAGTGTCATATTAGGAATTTTAGCATGGCACAATACAGTAAGTAAATACACAATATATACAAATATCCGCAGCGCCATATCTCTATTACATGAAGTGACGGGACTTTTAACATGTCCGATTTTTTTTATCAAGAATTTCAATTTGTCCATATGGCACCCTACCCCCAGAAATGTCTACAGATTGAAGAAGTGTGTCCAATAGGGCTCCCAGAAGGCCTGCCACTGACCATTCCGTTCGTTCGTTCTTGTATATCCCTCTCTATTGCTCTCGCATATTCGAGCGATAAAGAGGTAAATAGACGAACGAATGAACGAAGTGGTCAGAAGACCTCAGATAAGATAAGATGTGTACTCAAAAGATAGATAAAAGATAGCCTTGTCTCTCTGTTTTGTATGTTTTTCTAGACCATATTCTACATATCTTTACAAAGTTGCCCATGATTTTAGCGCATGAAACTACATAAGAGTAATACACTACTTACCAAATAAAATATAAAAATAATTGCAAGTCCCCGATCGCCAAAATGAAATCCCAGTTTCCTAAATGGTAATTACGAAGATAACGCTTCCGATTAGTTTTAATTAATTGCGTGCGTTTACGATGCACATCAAAGAACATACGAAACTTCTTACCTATCCGAGTACCATCGGGAACTCTGTTTAACTGATTATTTGCAGTCCTAATGAAACGGCATTAGGTCTACATTAAGCAATTTGGTTTAGACACGTCTCGACTTTAAAACGTCTGAACCACCTATGCTAGCCTAGTACTTCAAGCCGTTTTATACAAGCTGCACTCTTTACAGCACTGCCCGTTTGAAAGACCTTAACAACCTATGCTCGCCTGGTACTTAAGATGATTTGAGACGGGCATGTTACCCCACTATTTTGCTAAACATAAAGATCCTAACTACCCATGATTTCCCGGTACAGTAGGTACTTATGTCGTTTTGACGCACTTGCGTAACTATCTAATCTATCTGCTTAACTTGCGAGGTGCAGGAACCAATTTGTTTATATGCTAAACAGTTCCGTGGTTGGTAATGATGGACAAAATGCATAGCGAAGCACTGAATATGTAAATATAGATTTCACCACACCATCAGATAGGCGCACCCTTTGATAGTAGATGGCGTAGAAAGTTACATTTTTTCAACATGTGAGGAAAAGTCTTTTATTAAAACTTATTATTGATTTTCCCCCTCACCGCTCAGAAAGCGCTGTTTTATTCTTTGAAACTAGCTGGGAAAATCGCATTTTATCCACTAGTCCCCGGAATAGTGCATAAAATTCGTTTGCGTTAGCTATTGTCTGCTACTTAGGGCCGATTTTTCAATTCCGAGATAAGTCGCCAAATAGTTATACCCCAGATAAAATTAACTGACTGTTTATTCGTTGGTTAAGAATTTTAAATTTTTCATTCATCTTTTATCTAGAGAATAGTTATCTGTGGTATTATCCAGCTAACTTCGTTTTGAACACGTGCGAGCAAGATGCGACGATACAGAATTCGGCATGTTAGAGTGAAATAGAAATACAACGCCATTTTGGCATTTGACGTTCGGTTGTTGCTAAACAAATTATAACCACTTATAACTTATGTCGTGTTTCTCCATTATTATTATATCCTCTTGCAGACTTAATGTTTCATTACGGGTTTGAGGCAACGAAATATACCTTGTTCGTAATGAACAAATGGCCTGGTCCGCCTAAAGCAAAGGGGGCGCAAAGTAAGGACTTAGAATTTTTTTGATCAAAAGTGAAAATTATATAGGAATCATAAAATACTTAGGAAAATTTTATTCAAAACGCTAAAATAAGCATGTTTTATAGAAAAAACTTTTTCTCTAAAATCAAAAATGGCCAAGATATTCGCCCTCAAAGATTGATGGTTTTCAAGGGAGCTGGGACATAGAAAAATTTCGATGGATGATGTTGGTGTTATTATAACACCTATTTATTATTATTTTATCGTAAAGATTACGCTAAAATAAGCATGTTTTATAGAAAAAACTTTTTCTCTAAAATCAAAAATGGCTGAGCTAATTGACTTCAAAGTTGGCAAATTTCTAGCACTTGTAAAATTTTCATCGAGAGTGGTGTCGTTATAACAGTATTTTTAAATGATTGTAATGTGTAGATGGCGTCAAAACAAGCATCTTTTATAGGAAAAACTTTTCTCTAAACTTAAAAATGGCCGAGTTAGAGTCCTTCAAAGGTTAATGTTTTAAAATGAGCTGGGAGTTTTTACTTGCTCGGCTCGCGCGCTGTAAGGTCGCAGTTCTACCTAACACTCCTCCTCGCTTCGCTCGTCGTCGTACCTACACCGACCTTCCTTAAGGTGCCATTCTGTAAAGCATTTTTTATTAAAAAAAAGTCGGTTTTGGCGCTTCGCCGGCCGCTGCCGCGGCACGCTCGCTTCGCTCGCTCGGCTCGCGCGCTGTAAGGTCGCAGTTCTACCTAACACTCCTCCTCGCTTCGCTCGTCGTCGTACCTACACCGACCTTCCTTAAGGTGCCATTCTGTAAAGCATTTTTTATTAAAAAAAAGTCGGTTTTGGCGCTTCGCCGGCCGCTGCCGCGGCACGCTCGCTTCGCTCGCTCGGCTCGCGCGCTGTAAGGTCGCAGTTCTACCTAACACTCCTCCTCGCTTCGCTCGTCGTCGTACCTACACCGACCTTCCTTAAGGTGCCATTCTGTAAAGCATTTTTTATTAAAAAAAAGTCGGTTTTGGCGCTTCGCCGGCCGCTGCCGCGGCACGCTCGCTTCGCTCGCTCGGCTCGCGCGCTGTAAGGTCGCAGTTCTACCTAACACTCCTCCTCGCTTCGCTCGTCGTCGTACCTACACCGACCTTTCCTTAAGATGCCATTTTCAATTTGGATTGTTAAGACCACATAGATGGGGTTAATCATTTTTTTTTGGAAATGGACAAAATGGACATATTGGACATTAGGGTAATTAGACCTTCGAAGAATAGACATTTTGGGAATTAGACCTAAAGGACAGACTGGACGTTTAGGGAATTAGACCATACGGGCCGCTCCGGTGTTAATGACACCAACATTCATCGAAATTTTTCTGTCCCAGCTCCCTTGAAAACCATCAATCTTTGAGGGCGAATATCTCGGCTATTTTCGATTTTAGAGAAAAAGTTTTTTCTATAAAACATGCTTATTTTAGCGTAATATTTACGATAAAGCAATAATAAATAGGTGTTATAATAACACCAACATCCATCGAAATTTTTCTATGTCCCAGCTCCCTTGAAAACCATCAATCTTTGAGGGCGAATATCTCGGCCATTTTTGATTTTAGAGAAAAGTTGTTCCTATAAAACATGCTTATATTAGCGTAATCTTTACGATAAAACAATAATAAATAGGTGTTATAATGACACCAACTCCATCAAAAATTTTTTAAGTCCTGCGCCCCCTTTGCTTTAGTCCAACCAATGGCCTCCGTTACTCGTCTCACAATTTTACACAGCGTGGAATTATGTAACCACCATAATCTCCGACTGTGATATAAAAGCTCCCCGTTCCATAGAACCGTAAAGTGAGTAGTAGTTGCAGTAGTAATGAAACACAATGATTTCTGAAAGAAATATTTGACTGGCTTTACTTACCTGCTGCTAAGTAATTATAAGAAATTTACCTACTGTTTAGTTTGATGTTTAATTTTGTTCTTATCAATGAAAGTAGGAAGGTTACAGTTTCTTTATTCGGACGATATCATTTCCAAAATTCATGATCATCCCATGTATTAAACGTATTTCTTTAGGTATTCCAACACAACAAGAATTTGTCTGTCTTCTTCGATAGCTAAATCTTCAACGGCGTCAAAAATATCCATAATTAGCCAGTTCAGAGTTGTATCTTAACCTAAAAACGTCCAACTTAACAGTAGGATAGATGTTAACTGGCCCTTGAACGGGCAGATAACTTTATCCCTCCGTTAACAGTTTTATTCCTCAGTTAACTGCTATCTGACTGTTGAAAAACTGAAGTTACCGCTATCTATAGAATAAAACCTATCTGATTGTTTAACTGGGGATTGAAAAATCGGCCCTTAAACGAAATGTCCGACACATTTCAATTTTACACAGCACTTAAATATAGGTAAAACCTACTAATTAATGCTGTCAAATATTTCAACATATTCCAACTTAAATAAAAGTACCTTAGTAAAATATTGCATCTAATTAATTATCTCAAAAACAAAGTGCCCACCGAATTTGTACACTAATAACAATGAATAATTTATTAAGGCACCTTATGTTCAATATGCCACCAACTGTTCGGTGGTAATTACTTGCATATGTCAGCGCAACTAAGACTTTATATTCAGTGCATAAAGTGAATATTTTACTGCAGAATCAATCATTACGCACCAAATTACAACCGCAATGTAAATAAAAATCAATATAAACTTAATGCGTTTGGCATAAAGTACATTATCGCTTGAACGCAAAGCGAGATGCAAGTCTGTCTATAATTAAATTGATTTATTTCCATCCTGTCCCAAATTAACATGTGCGAAGGAGAGAACAGAAGACGTGAGAATTAGTCAATGCCTTCCTACGTGAAAATTACCGTGAAACTGATAAGTCAAATGTTCAAACAAGTAAGTACCTATTCAAGTAGGAATGCGTATCGGCACCTACTTTGCCTAAATAGGTAAGTACCTACTTATCTTTTTACGAGATGCGTTGGTGGTTTGCGTGACTTTCAATCCGTTGCCAGTTCTAACCCCCGGCTCGTACAGTCGCCATCAAATATATCGAACAAGCAATAAGTGTGTGTTCAGATATTTGTGAGCACCTTGGCTGCTCCGATAATTCCGATATATCTGATGGCAACTGAACACAATGGGTTTTTCGGAGCAAATGTACGAACCAATTGCTTTGACACTGGACTGTGTGTTGGACGGTCTGATGGCAGCCGCTTTAGCAAAGAAAAATAGTTTTTAGGAATAAGTTGCTGAGCCAGCAAAGGTGGTTTCCCCACTAAGAAAATGATGACGACTTGACAATCGACTTAGGTACGCTTTATCGACAATAAATTACTGTAAGTTATTAACCAACTCCATCAGAAAATGATTGACATTCATGAGAAGTAACTTTTTCCTCAAATTCCCATTTTTATCCAAAACACCGTTGCACAACCGCTAAACGCGCGTGAAGTCACGTTCCAAATTTCGAAATTCAAAAATTCGTCCATGGAATAGTTCGTCTAGGAAAACGGTTCTATTCACAAAGTTTACTGACCGCTTGTCTTTTACACGGTCACCAACACAGCTCCCGACGGTCCAAGCCGCTGTGGCCTTGGCTGGTGCTCCATACAATTAGGCAAGGCAACACTTGTCGGGATTTTTGTCGCCGACCGTGTAGATGGCCCATAACGGCAGCCAGTGTTAGAACTGCGATATACATGTTATATGGTCTTGTTACATTGGTTATAAGTTTATATATATGGGTGATAATGGTTTGTGAATAGAGGCTGTGCGGACGATTGGTTTCGGCCAGTGACAACCACAAACAATGCTATGCCCATCGCTTTACTGAAGTTGTTATGATTCTCTGTATTGTGAGTTCGAAGTACTCTTGGTATCATATATATCAGCGGACAATCTGCTCAAAAATATGTCCTATCCACTATCCACAGATGATAGCATCTTGATGAGGCGTATTCACTATTCAGGCAATTGTGAGCTCTTTGGTAGCAAATACCACAATTAATATGATGGTCTATGGACACGTGAAAAGCGTTCGGGAGTATTCGTAAATTCCGAGTTTTTCACGATTACTCACTTCTTTTGTGCAAATAAAATAAATTAATAAAAGCCGAACTGTTCCTAGCTAGATAGCACCCAAACCGCCTTGAAATATTTTAGAACCCAAATTGAACTGAAAATAATTTGAAATTGATAACTAGGGGTTTACTGAATAAATTATAAAACACAAATATGTTGACATTGATTTGAGAATCTTTATTTTCTTGTTAAACGTCACTTCTCAGTCAGTCACAATTCACAATGATGAGACTGATGAGACAATGTAGTACTGTTATGTTATCTGTTAGGAATAATGCCATTTTGTTACGTGTTGACATGGTAGTTGAAATAACGGTCACTTAACTTCACAATAACAACATTTATTTAGTCATTGAACTCAATATTACAAAACTATCCTAGCTTAGTAACTAGATGAAAAGCGGCATATGAAATTTCGTGCGGTGTTCGACGGGGAATCATCCGCCCTTGCCAGTTCTACAAGCTCAGCTTATTTATTATTTATTCTATAATATTCTTAGCCGTATGATGAGGGCGTTTCGGTAAGCTAAAATAAAACAACTACATTAACACTGCCGTTGAATGTAAATCTGTACTACGGTCACTTGAGGCTCTTTAAATCTAGCACTTTCCCCTTCGGGAGATATCTCCGTTCTCAAATAACAAAAATGAGTGAACGCCAAAATACGTTAATTTATAGGTAGGCCTTATAGGTAGTTATAGCCTTATAGGTAGGCCAATTGCCCGTATTACTTAAGTCTAATAGTATATGCATAATAAATATAGGTAATAATGTTCATAATGTAACTGACTCCACAGTCAAACTAAATACTTAGTTTTGTGGAGCATATAAATAACACAATGTATGTAACCTATGATTGTAATAAATAAATAATAAATGTATCGTAACTGTAGTCGAGAAACATTAGAAAGCTATTGTCAAAGATGTTTTTTCCCTCATTTCAGTTAAACGAAGACTAGGCTTTGGAAATTGATTAACGATTTGGGGAGCAATGAAGTCTGCCCAGTTTGCTATACTACCCGGGCGTCTGGCAGCTTTTCATCGGTGTGACAGATTCAGTTATAAAAATAATATACTTAAGTACAGTCAACCAATTGGGCTATGTCATAGTGACGCTATAAATCAAATCAGATTGTAAGAAATCTCTTACTGCCTGTCATTTTGACATTGTTCCAGTCTAGAGTGGCCTAGAGTTCCAATCGGTTGACTGTACCTATGTGCCGTACGATATTTAGATACAGTACACAGTTGCGACATTCTGAGTGAAGCAAATTCCAATTAACGGTGTCTGCGCTGATAAATGTCTTATTTATAATTATAACCAGGATGTAAATGCTCGAAATTTACCTTATCAGCACAGTCCCTGGTTAGTAACTGTAAACTCACCTTCATCATTAAACTCAGAGTGGTCAGTCGGAAGGCTATCTTCGCTAAAAAGGGCCACTCTGTCATAGTGTTTTATAGGAAACCAGTGAAAAATACCTTACCAACATGAAAAGAACTATCAAATAGTCTGAAGGCCTAGTATAAAAGTTGTACGACATTAACTCCTCGACCGCGTTAGCGTATCGAGGGGTCAAAATATGAAAGTTGCCGGATGATTTTAATATATGGCAAACATAATTTGAACTCCCGATACGCTAACGCGGTCGAGGAGTTAATGTCGTACAATTTTTATACTAGGCCTTCTGCTTCAAACACATATCCTTTATGACCTAATGAACATGATAACAATGGATTAAATGAATATGAATATGTTGTTGGCAAACACACATGGTCAGAAATCCAGAAAATCGCGTTTCATTTTCGTTGTAAAAGGAGAACGGCCTAAGTATTAGGGAAAACAAAGCACGTAGGGTCCTCCTATTATGGGCCACACCCGGTATAAGTTCGTAAAAAAACAGCGGGTTGTATGTAGAATGTGCCGTACGAGATCAGTAAGCTTTGTTACTGTTACAACGCAAATTTAAGAACACAAAGGACCAGCTGTCCCTATCTCCATTCTAAATTCAACCTTAATCTTATACTGATACGGTTGAGTCGAGTATAGGTACATTTTGTAAGGCAGTATTTTAGTACTTAGAGCGAGAAAGGCATAAGTCTTCAGCAGATATAATGGGGTTTCGTCATTTTAGGCCTAATATCAGGATAAAGCTGAATGCGGTACAGTGATGTCATCGACCAAAATGCCTGCTACTTAACTGTTACTTGGAATGTCCTTCGCAAGGACGGATATTTCGTGTTTTAACCGAATTTAGAAATACAGGTGCAGCCAGGCAACCTTACTACACAGATCTACTCCTGGGAGGTGATTTGTGCCTTTCCCATACGGTCAAAAAATTTGATTTATGTACCAATTAGGACATTGTCACAGATAGATAAGAGCTTACTAGCAGTTTGTATAGATTGTCAGTATGAAAATGTTACCATTTTTAGGCAATTATTATTAGGTATTTCTTTACCTATAGATTGGAATCTAAGGACCTTTACATACTGTGATTTGCAGCGCACATCAGGTTTGTAAAATGTAATTTACAATCGTATTTAGTTTTCCGCAGGTAGCTATGCTGGCAATGTGTTCAAAATTTATTTGCACGACTTAATTGTTGTGAATTTACGTCATTTTTAAAAGTTGTTAGGTTTGAGGAGTACTACCTGCGATTTAATTTTGTGCTCCTGTTACAGGCAACACCCGGTATATGGCCAGCTATACCCGCTATCGAGATCCGACGGATTGCCCGAATGTACATGGCCGGCTTATAAGAGTGTGTCAAGATAATTTTGAACATCTTACCCGCTCAGTTACTTCTAGGACGACGGTGCAAATTAATTCTACCGTCCTACAAACTACTACAACATACACTGGAATATCAACCCTATTTCAATGAGAATATAAATTAATTCACTTCGCCATTAATACTTATTACCATGTAACCTAATCGGAATTATGCAGACAGTGATTGTTACATTAAATTGGTTGAATTTATAATTCCATGTGTACCCGCATACCGCCTTTCTATCATTTGAATTTGAACTGTATTCCGATTACACACTGTCTGTTTTCGCACGCGTCTGATAAAAGGTGTTTAATTGTCCTATCTCGTTCTAGTTGAGCCAGTGTAAGTGAGACCTAGAGGTCTATTAGAATATATAGGTGTCGAATATGCATCGGAGATCATTGTGAAGTTGGTTGAAATGTGATGAGGTAAGAAACATAGGTAACGCATGCGACTCAAGTTCTATACTAACATTACTAACTAATGTAACGTGACCTCTGCCGATGAACAGCTCCCAGACGCCCGGAACCTGTCATCCCGTAATTCCCGTATCCGTTTATTGCTCTGTTTGGTCGCAAAATCGTCAAAACTATGCGAGATAGAGTAAGAACTAGCCCCGGAAAATGATTAACATTTGGAGAGCAATGAATCGGTCTAGTTCGTTTTCTAAACGATCCTTAGCAACAGGGCGTCTGGCAGCTGTACATCGGTGGAGGTCAGAGAATGCACGCCGCATCCAAAGACTCGTGTAGCTGCAGATATATCTCTGTAAACCTGCATTCTTTATACGTAACAAGTATTGGTGTAAGACATTGCGTTGTACTACACCAGAATGAGTATCTTATACGCATCTTATAATTAATGGGTGTGCACGAAAGGTCTAATGGAGGTTTCATTAGCGTTAATGATAAAGCAATGCTCGGAGCCAGTTACAACAGAACTGACATGTTTTTTATTTGATAAATAATGTACAGTCCACAGTAAAAGTAGCTAAGCAGGCAGGTTATTAAAAATTATCTTGCCACGACCAGCTTGCTGTGGCAATAAGTGTATGTCAAGTTGAAGATCATATTTCTCCAATAAAAACACCGTATTTCTGGTAAAAACCGTATTCCTTTAACCTAAAGAAAACCCTGTGATAGATTTTGGCACAATATTCTAAATCCCAAAAGTATATCAGTCCACAGGTTTACGAGCTACAGATGAGCTCTAAATTCAACATTACGTCCCGTTTCGAAAATAAACATCGTTTGATCGTTTCGGCGAATCGAAAACGGTGTGTCGACGTCGATACTGAGAATCGAGATGGGCTAGAATTCTCTTGACATACGAGTAGCAGTCCGTGACACGGTCTAAAAGATAGTATTAAGAGCTTGAATATTACCTACATGTTGACTGTTATGTATCTAAATCTAAATTAGAACTTGACATAGCTTTACTGGAATGGGTTCGAAGACCAGATGCATTTGACTCGTGTGTCGAATTATTTTAAGCCTGGTTTAAGCTTGTTTAGAGATACTTAAAGAAGATCCCAATGCCTGTATGTTTTCTTCCTTAAAAAGTAAATTACTGATGGTTGGCCCTGAACGTGAACTCACCCCTATATCTCGACAACCCCTTGACCGATTTGGCTAATATTCTTACATTCAAATTATATTTATCTCATCTAACGAACTGCCAAATTTCACGACAATCCGATCAACGGTACTCGAGTTATTGTCGAACAAACATGCTTACTTGTGTACAAACGACGGATTGTCCAGTCACCTGCAATAGTATATGACGCTGTGAAGGCCGCAAAAATATGTGACACAGTCTTGTTTGTACCGCCATAAGAGCGTGTCACATATTTTTGCGGCCTTCACAGCGTCATATACTATTGCAGGTGACTGTCCAAGAAGATTGGGAGAACTCTCGCTTCGCTCGCTCGCTTGATTAGAGGAACCCTGTTCTGAAACAATATTATCAGCTGGTCAAATACTGTTGTCACTTGTCCATACTTCCATACTATCCATACTAATATTTTAAATGGGAAAGTGTGTGTGTGTCTGTTTGTTTGTCTTTCTTTGATGATGGCAAACCGGAGCGACGAATTGGCGTGATTTTTTAAGTGGAGATAGTTGAAGGGATGGAGAGTGTCATAGGCTACTTTTTGTCTCTTTCTAACGCGAGCGAAGCCGCGGGCAAAATCGCATCCAAAAACCTAAAAATAGAGCCCTAGAATTATTGCCTCTAAAATGCCCGTTAGTCAATTGTATTAACTTACCATGTCAAATGCACCCTATGTCAAGACATGTCTAACAAGGTAATGCGATTTCCCCCATAGAAGGGTCACTCTGACCCGCAAGAGCCCGCATCGCTGGATAGCCGCAATCATGAAGTACCCAAAGTAGAAATGCGATATTGTCGAGTCACTGCATTCAATAGCAAGGGGGTGGTGCAAGCGATAAGAGTTTATTACCCATGCTTACAATGAGTTCACCACTTCAAGCAACACAGGGTGGGGAGTCGACATGCGTTTCTCCTTTGCTTAAATACAAGCCCGAATGGGTATACGCGGGTCTGTGTTGTGGACTATAGTCCACACACAAACATAGATAATATTAAAAGTGTGTAAGATTTGTTTATGCAGTTACATCATTTTCCATGTGCTAGTGTCGTAATTATAGATTGTTTTATGTATGTATTTAGTGTGTGAGAAGTGCGTGTGTGTGCACGTTGTCCCCCGCTAAAACCAGAGAAATTTGATATCTTTCGCAGACGTTTCTGCTTAAAAATAATAGCCCAAAGAGACCAAATCAGCTCCGGCTTGCCCAAAAAACATTTTGTCACTCCGCCACTGGTGGCCTCTCCTAACTTGCACCACAGCCATCGTTGCATTAGAAAGTGACTGACATTAACAATATAGGTAATTTGGACAATTTAAACATTGCGCCGTGCCCTCATAAGCATAATACTTGGTCATTGTAATAAAACGGAGAGATCGTGCAATCGGTATTGTCTTCTGCCTTCGTTGGAGAGAAATGCTGTAATTAACTAACAGGTAATAGGCTAGATACAAACTTTTTTTTGTCCGTCGCAAAATACAATGTGTTTATGGAGGATCTATATCGGAATCCCTAAAGTTTTTTATTCTAATTTTGCATTCCCTAATACTGTTTGACATAATGATCATTTGTCCTAAACTCATATGTCCTAATATTGTTTACCCTAACATCGTTTTAACCTACTTTTCTAGCAGCGATTCAATTCTGTGTAAAGTGAGTAAGGTCACAATTCTAACCTAACATAACCGAATTTTCTAACAGCGATTCGGTTCTAAGTGAAGTAGTTTTTCGGCGATTATGGCAAATGATCGTTAGGACAAATGATCGTTAGTGATTATGATCATTAGGACAGCTCAGTTAGGGCAAGTGACTTTAGGAAAAACTATATTAGGGATGTCAAGGGAGACCCGGTTATGGATGTGTATGCAGAACTGCGACGCAGCTTGGTTTGACGCTCTGGCTGGTAAAAGGCTGCAGTCTGGTTGGTAGAAGGCTGCACTCTGGCTAAGGCTAAGGTAAAATCTTACAAAGAAAGCATACTGCCGCCGAGACTTCTGTAGGGAACTGCTTAAATGTTAGCAAAAAATATTGTACGTGAATTTTTTCTTCTGTTCGTCAAATAAAAAATACAAAAATAGAGTGCATTTCAGTTTCGCGTGACGTCACAATTAGGTACAATTCCTACCTAATAGTGACGTCACCAGCCCCCATCCCGGAACTTTAATGCTCTTATGAAAATAGAGTGCATGTCTGTTTCGCGTGACGTCATAATTAGGTACAATTCTTACCTAATAGTGACGTCACCAGCCCTCATCCCATATGAGAATCAGACACTTATTTTGAAAGGCAAATGTTTGTTGATTTTCTTATGTAACTTAAGCATTTAGTTTGGAAACCACCAATTTTCCAATTAAAGTAACTTTTGACTATCATGTTGTGTTGTGTGTTATCTTTAATTGCATTGCGTGCCATGAGTTCGTTTGTATCTTTTCTTTTTTTAATTATCTAGGTGTAAAAAATATGTTCGATGCTTTGCAAAACAGCATTTTTATAAGAATACTTAGGATGGATTCACAAATTTACAATAAGGCTCCGAATCATATAAGATTGCCTGTGATGAGTCTTGTTATTTATAACAAAATGTGATTTTACTGTATTAAACAATAAAAAAAAAACGAACGTGTGACAACGTTCAAACGTACGATATTTATTTACATTTCTGGTTTACAAGGCATATCCAGGCCATATAGGTACGTTCAGGCAATCCGCCAGACAAATTTCCCATACATTTATTGGCCGGCAGTAGCACTTGCACCACCTGGGGTTAGCTACATAACCCGGAGTTAAGCGTTTTATTGTATGAAATTCGACAGCTTAAATCCGGGTGACCGGATAATCATGCATGTGCAATAAAAGTGCATGAATACAGTTCATTCAAATCGAAATTGAATAAAAATGTACGCTTGACCTGGTGATGTAACACAGAACACTAGGGGCCACTTGAAACAACCGAGTTTAGCCAACCCGGAGTTCACCGTTTATATAGTATGGAACTTGACAGTTAAACTTCGGGTTACTTGTTTGGCACAAGTGGCGCTTAGAGACCTATGTACAGTCACGGACTTTAATTGATAGGCCACTTGCCAAGTTCATATTTTAGCCGTGTAATACAATTCGGGGTTACTCGTATATACTCGTATACTTGAACAAGGAATGACAAATCCTCGTATAATAAAAGAGCAAAATTATATTTCTATCTCTATCATTGTTTGTTTACAAGGCGTCAAATGTCATTTACGTCAGAATGTTTTGACTTATCATGTTGGCCTACTTGAGAGCCGGAACTACCAACCTGACAACACAGCAGAATCACTTCCTACACCCAAAGATAACCAATGGCAGATCTTTAGGAATCGTAACCTAGCAGCAATTTCATTGTTATTGCGTAGCGATAGTAACGGCAAAATTATGATTGGTCTTTGATATCGGAGAATGCGTAGTACCCAGGCTACTAACTACTAACTTGATAAGTGTGACGTTCATGAATGACATTATAAACAACAATAATGAACTGCCGCCATTATAAGAATATTTAGAATTACTAAGTCTCTTTTATATTTTGTTATTTTTTAGTTATTATTGAAATAATAAATAAATAAATCATAAACACAATGAACCGTATGATAAAAAATGCCATTGTTGAATATTTGTAAAAGTAGTTTATTAAGAAATTTAAATATCAGCGTTCAAACTTCACGCATGGGGGAATTATATAATGCAAATCCATTGAAATGACTTTAGATTATTTCAACATCCACATCATAACGTTCCGTATAACGCTAAGTAGATGTAAACTCGTCGACTTCAGTCCAGTATTTCTCTTCCTTGATTTTCGGCTTCGCTAAAGTGGGGTGATAGTTCTTTTGGTAATGATCACATTTCCTTCTTCGGCATAGCGTCTTACCCATAACGTAACAGTGTTGATAAAACTCTCAAGCTTATGTTTCTATAATATTGTTTAACAACAAACTCTCCGTTAATAGCAGATCTCTCAATCTCTATATTGTCACGATTATTTGGCGATCTTATTCGGACAAAGCGGTTGGCATTATCGCATAAATACTGTAATTATTGAATTTATTATAATAAATACTGTAATAGTTTAATGCCGATTCACCAAAATGTAAAATTCCCAATTATGGTCTTTGACATTACTTTGACATCAATACAACATTCGCCAGTCCACCGAGTTTTTATTTGAAAAAAAGAGATATCCATGAAAGCTTTTTCTCACTAAGACCATAGTCAATATATGTAATTTTTTAAATCCAAGTTTCATATGCCACGACGTTTTACACTTATAGATTATAGGCTAATAAATAACTAGATTCAAACACGATAAGAATTTCATTAGCTAGTTTACGGCCGGTTCAGCGCCATCTAACGGGACATTTGGAAACTCACCTTTTACTTTCAAGTTATATGGACGTGAACAAATAGCAATATATATCAAGCGCGACTTGACATATGGATTCGCGCCATTTAAAACGTGTCACACATTGACATATGTGACCCATGACTGGGTAAGATCTTTGTTGGTATTATTCTCAGGGTTGCTAACTACGTTTAAACAATGGTCGCCATGGTTATTTATTGCGCAAGTAGTATTAAGCTGCCAAATTACGGAGTTTCTAAGTGGCCTATCAATTAAAGTCCGTGACTGTACATTCAAGTGTGCAGTTGTGCACACACCCTTCTAACAAATATGTCCTATAACATCTTATTCCAGTACGAGCGTGGTAACGATTTTGTCGATACAGTAGAGTTTCGATTATCTGAACTAACCGAGATTAATTCGGATAATCAAAAGTTCGGATAATCGAAATCTGGGTTTCATGGGACGAGAAGTTAAGAAAAGCAGCGCGTTTTAACATAAAAATGTACACTTCTACAGTTATGTACATTAAAATTAAACCTATGTACGTACTCGTATAAACAAAGATATATTTTTTTTAAATGACTTCAGCCTAAAATTTGGATTGTCGAAAGCAAATGCGTAATAATATCGACCGCGTTCGGATAGTTGAGGTTTGGGTAATCGAGGTTCGCATAAAAGAGGCTCTACTGTAGGTAATGTTTGCACTTACTGTACATTGGACGTGTGTCGAACAGATTAATTATTTGATATTCGATTCTTAATCACAGGTGAGTTGCACGTCCTACATCGGTAGGTCATTTAATCCTACGCTGCTGCTCCAATAAGCATGTGTAGTAATTGAACGCATTGTTGATAAAATTGACGCGTATTGTGCTGTACTATCGAGTCAGATCCAGACATAACCAGTAGTGTTGATGAGAACCATTTGTCGCTGGGACTCAATCAATGGCTATTATATCACTAATGGAGACTATACGCCGGTTTTATACAGTCTGTATCACAGGAGATTCTAGACAGTATCTAGCGCGAGAAATATTCTAGATACGCATCACATGAAATCTCATCATTTGGAATAGTATGAACAAACCTACCTATAATCTGAAAAAAATACGTAGTTCATCTCGCAAGCGAATTAGGTCTCTTTTTAACTGGGGTAATGCATTTGGCATCCCGCCTAGCCGGGGAACTAGGACGGGTATGTCGCACTCGCAGGCCCGGGCCCGCACCACCCACTAAACCATCCACGGTATGCCCATCTTGCAACGTTGGTGACGGTGAACACGGAATCCAACCCACTCTAGCCAACACTCGGAAGTTCTCTTCCTCAATGAGATTACTCCTTGTGCGGAACTCCCCAACCCCCCCTGACAGGATATTTGCAGCACCGGTAAGAAATCCTCGGAGTCCTTTAAGAGATCGCTTACCGTTGCCCTCAGGAAGCACCGTCCAGGAACCCTTCCCTTTGTCCCGGAGCGTAGTAGTAGGTCCCTACCACAGCATAGGGAAGGAGTCTAATATATAATATGTAGGTACCTCGCAGAATCAATACGGGGGTGTAATCACTTTTTTTATACAAAACTCAGGTTGTTATTCTTTATTTTGGTGCTAAGATGTTGTAACTAATGTGTATAGTTTGCTGTAAAAATACACGTTTCGAAATGTAAAACTAGATTATACAAATTTGCCTCGGCATGTTTGTCATCTCTTATCTGATATCAGTGGACGCTCATTCCAGTGATCTCAAATCTACACAAGATTACAAATTTGTAGGTTTACTTTGTTTATTTATTTTTAAAACTCACTAAGCTGGGAAAGTAAATATGTCTCTGTATTTCGAAAATGATATATTTTGAATATTTCAGAGTTTTCGGCTAATAAAACTTTATTCGAGTCACACGTCACATATTATAAAGATGATCTCTGAAACGGCTTCGACGATTTCGATGAAATTTGGTATATGGGGGTTTTTAGGTTCGAAAAAGGATCTAGATTAAGTACCTACATTTATTTTTCTGTAGCATGTACTGTTTAATTGAATTGAGTGAAGGTCAACAAAGTCGCAACTTTAAAGCGGATATAAGCGGTGTGGGGTTTAATTGCTTCTAATAACGTGATTATCGATCCTAATCTACTTCTTCATGTGTCTCTCAACCTTTATACGGACAACTAAAATTAATGTTTGCGACATTAACTATCGAATAATTAATCCAAATGAGTTATGCTAAATTACGCCTACTCCCCCCCTGAAAATTAAATAAATCTGTAGTATTTTAGTTGTTTTCAAAGAGATACATTCGTCTTAGGATGGAATAGTGAAGTATGTGTTGTTATAAGCGTTACTGAACAAAGTTTCTTTATACAGTAACGCTTATAGCAACACATATTTCACAATTTAAGACATACTCGTATTTTACAATATTATATATTTTCAACTTTCGTGAGTCATACTGAACATTAAATTTAATAGTTTTAAACTTATTAACTAATTATTAACTAACTTTATTTGGATGAAGGTAATATAAATAAAAAAGGTCCGATATAAACCCACTTGATTTACATTTTAAAATGAATTTAGGTCTGAACTGCAAAAACTGGATTTCTTTATATGGTACGGTGAACTGACCTGGTCGGAGCACTCTTAGTCAGAGGGTTTTAATGCATATACATACATTTTGAAATTATAAATATATATACATGAAATTACTCCGTCAGTTAGGAATCCATTTTATTGATTATTTATAGGGTTCCGTATACATCTCAAAAGGAAAAAACGCAATCAAAAGATACGGCCGTTTACACCCATACATTTGCAATGGGAATCAAAATGTATACTTAGAGTACTTCCCGCCGACGGCGCCGACCTAGAATCACGAAATTTTGTAAAAAGCAAGAGCTTGAAGCATAAGTACAGGAGAAAATCCGAAAACCGTGCTACACACTTAGAGTTCCATGCCACATCCCACTAATGTGAGGAGCATCCTTTGTGCGGGCGGAACCCTCATTGCGCGGGTCCGACACGCACTTGGTCGGTATTTTTTAAATAATTACAGTGATTACGAATACTTCCAAAAGACCTTCTTGACGCTTGACACATTAAATCACGAATCCAAATCATCAAGAGAAATTACATTGTGTCATTGTCATGACAAGGTTCACTGACAATCGGTCCGTGACACAAGATGTCATTACTGTTTTATACAGTCCATACAGAACACAAGTGACTCTGAGCGTGTGAGAAACGGCATTAGAACTTTATTAATCATAGAATGATATGATATTACGCCAGTTTATATAAATGAGGTGCTTAAGCAATAAAATATTAAGGTTGTGTTTACAACTTTTGACCGAAAAATCACATCGTTTTATTTGTCATTTATGGGCGCAAAATAGTTAGACCGGGCTCCAATGCAAAAATAGCGCACATCATTCTGACTTCTGTGTATAGATCCCAGACGACCAATTAACAGATGTTGGCAACCAGTTTTGTCGAGAGTATCAGGTAGACAAATCACAAATCATTTCGCGGTCCGCTATTTTTGCTAACGAACATCTTATTGCAGCTCTAAGCCATTTCTCTCCTACGGGCGTGATCACTGTAGTATAATTAGGAACAATTCTTTACAAGCCTAATTTGCCATCTACACGATCGGCGACAATATGAGCTACCGTATTGCCGCTCACCAGGCGGAGCCACTCATGCGTGGGTTCTGTGTCAGTATGAGAGAATTGTCAAAGTGATATTTGAAACGTTCCCGCAGGGGCCGCAGGACCTACGTTCCACTAGCGCCCCTAGCAGAAAATCGACTCGCGGTAATACTCATTCGACAAAGCTCCCGAAGCCGACAGTGTGGCCATCATATTGTATGGAGCCGACCAGTGCCATGGTGGCCTTGGACCGTCGGGAGCTGTATTGCTTATTATATAAATAGCTTACTCGACTTGCCGACGACGTTCGCAAAGTAATAAGAATACAGATTCAGTAGGTAGTACTCGCGAACGAAGTACCGAGGTCGCTTGAGAATGATTGATTTTCGGTAGTATTACATTAACGGCCTCCTAGCCTACTCGGTAGTGAAACGGCCTCCTAGCCTACTCGGTAGTGACCCTGCCTACGAAGCAGGAGGTCCCGGGTTCGAATCTTGGTCAGGGCATTTATTTGTGTGTTTATCACGAATATTTGTTCCTGAGTTATGGATGTTTTCTATGTATTTATATGTATCTATCTATTATATATATCGTCGTCTAGTACCCACATCACAAGCCTTATTGAGCTTACCGTGGGACTAGGTCGATTTGTGTAAAATTGTCCCACAATATTTATTTATTATTTATTTATTTATTTATTTATTACACTACGGAGTTTCATGTCATGCAAGTTTCATCTTATTACTATTTCATTCCTTATTTGGACTAATTCTCTACAGGCGTTATTCAACTCGCCAACGCTCGCAAAGTAATAAGAATACATATTCAGTAGGTACCTACGTCCGCGGGCGAAGTAGCGAGGTCGCAGTTCACGACATACCTAACCTATGCCAATGATTGATTTTCGGTAGTATGGAGAGGTCATGCAAGGCTCGTCTCACTATTTTTACTTGATTGAAATCAATTGTTATTTTTGCTGTCACCGTCTTCTTCTTAGTCGTATACTCTTTGGCAGAGTAGTCGGGGGTCATAGAGGTCGTTGTACAGCCTTTTTTACTGTCTCCCGCCATTTCTCCCTCGCCTAGGCATTTCGCGCGCACTGGTTTAGGGATGCTTCCGTGCCGTGACCCGTGAGGGCTTTCACTGCTGCCACCGTACCGTATATAGCCTATAGGTAAACGCATGCAACACCAGGGGCATATGCGTGTAGTCGACCTTTGAAAAAATGGAGGAAAATAAAACAAAACAAGACATCATAAATTTCTTGACTAACTCATCCTCATAGGTAAATTAAAATAATCGAATCTCATCTTAGATTAGTATGAAACATCTTTCTTTTCTATTGTGCTAAACATTTAAACAACACAAGAGAAACTTCGCAAAGTGAAATTGCTCACAAGCAATGAGCGAATTTTAAATAAGCATGTCAAATAAATCATAAAACAATAGTTGAAAACCTACGCATTCGAAAATTCGAGCTAGCAATTAGTTCCAAACAGCCTGACCTCGATATCCCTCTTCCTACGTAGCGCCTAAACGTAGGTGATGTAACATTGACCGACTGAGCCCAATATGGTATATACCTCGGACATGTACCTCAATAGATAACGCATAGACCGCCCATTTACTAACTAGATACGGCGTTTCTGTGGGACGGCTCCCATAGGATTATTCAGCGGTGCGATGATGCGCCGGCTCTGTAAGTCTTTTAACCAAGCTACATATTTTGCTGTCGCTCTCATGTAAAACATGTCACACACGTTGCGTTTGGTTGTCTAACTATATGTCTGTGAAATTTACATGCTCCAAATAATTAAACTGTAAGAACAATAATGTAATTAATGTTTTATTCTATACACGATGACCTTTAAGTTCGTGAGTTCACATTACATTTAAAGCGATCGAGACGATAGCGAAGATCGATAACGATGGGTATTCTATAGTAATTAAGGTTAAGTACCATACTTTCGATATACAGTGGGACCTCGATAACACGAACCTGAAGGTAAACTCTTTAAAGTTCGTGTTATCGAGTTTTCGACTTACAGAGGTTTTTATCGTGTTTGTGCGTCTCAAAAAGCTCTCGAGTTACAGCGGTAAAACCAATGAAACATTAGTATTAGAGAGGTATACAAATGCGTAGAGGTTTATTCGCTAAATAATCGAGATGTAGAGGTCGAATTTATGGACGTAAAATTTGTACTGAAAGGAATCGACGGCGTTATATGAGTATTTCAAGTTATAGAGGCTTTGAGCTCTGAAGTGAAGAGAGGCAGAGGTATTAAAACTGAACTTTTCAAAAATAACACTTGTATTATTTATTCGTCTTATCGAGGTTCCACTGTATTATTAGAATGGAAAACTTATAGTTTATTACCTTCACGCTTCGAGCAACACAGGATTCCAACACGTTGGAACGGAGACGGCAAAGTACCTAACATTTTACCGTACTAACTATTTCTCTCACCTGTCTTCTGTTTTCGCGACTGTTGTTCATTTCATTGAAATTAAACACTTTAGAACGGATTAATCACTTTTATTAACACGATGATCCTCGAGCCCTTTACAGCACTCGTTTTTTGCATATAGGTATGTTATGTATTGCAATATCTGCATTGGGAAAAGCTATACAGTAAAGTGGGTAATAATTAAATTAGCTTGCAATGCCGGAAAATCTATTAAACTCAATTCCTATCGACAGTATCAACACTTCGACCCAAACATTCGTGTTTTATCTCTTTTCCTTAATATAAGAAACGAAAGAGATGCAACCACTCAAAAAGTAAACAAAATATACGTAATTAATTGCATTGCATGCTAAAAAAGTAAACGAAAGATAAAAAAAAAAATATATCTGTTTATTTCATAAAATAGCAAATTTTACATATATTCTTAACTACTAATCTTAAATTTAAAATAGCATAGCATAGCTTTCTTTTTGTTAAAGTTCAGTAACTTACCCCTGATAAGTTTACAGACTAACATAACAATTTGTATAGAATTAACGCTCATTAAAGAGTATTCATGCAAAAACCTCAACACAAACCATTTGTTTGACAAAACAGAAACGCCAACGGGGTCGGTTAAATGGAAAAACCGCGAAACCTACCTACCGCAAGATTTGCGTTTGGATCACGTAACGGGTCCTAAACTACAGGCGGTAGCGGCAACTGGCATTATACGATAGTTAAGCGCACTTAGTTTTTAGGACTAAAGGAGTAATGATCGAATTTGCCCTCGTTCCTTCACTTATTTCAGCGACAGCGTTAAAAAACGCCTCTGAAAACACCGGCAAAAACGCTAGTGTGCACAACTGCACGCCGCCTTCCGTCGCGTGGTACTCGGTGTCCTACAGACGAAAATTAATACTGTATTTAAATAGAAGTATTCTCAATTTTAACGTAATTTAACGATTATCATGTGGGACAATGCCTCCTGAGAGCCAGATAAGGTTGTGATTTAACATCGAAATATTAAATCGCTTTTCGCGCCTGCCTTACGCTGAGATTTTCTATCGCCAGACGAACTGTCAAAGGAAGAATGCAGTCCTTTCACATTTAAAAACGTATTTAAATTGGAAACGCTATTGTCTGAGAAACATGTGTTAGAAGGAGGCTCTCGCTTGTAATATGTAATGTCACCTTTAAAGGTCACCAAAGTTAGTTCAAAACTGTTCGTATAAACTCGCTTATTAAATTTGCTTTTCGCTTATGTCCTGTGTCATTTTCTATCGCCAGACGTTGGTATAACGGGCGTCAATACAAAGAGAACGCAGGCTGTTTACATTTTAAAACGTATTTAAATTGGAAAACTTATTGTCTGACAAATATATGTTAGAAAAGGCTAAGTTAAATGCATGTTTAAATGTTACGCATAGCTCAAAACTGTTCGTGTAAAATCGCTTGTAACATTCGCTTTTCGCTTATGTGTTGTGTCCTCATTTTCTATTGCCAGACGAACTGTCACGGGCGTCAATACAAAGAGAACGCAGTCTGTTTACATTTTAAAACGTATTTACATTTCAGATAAGCCGTACCTATTGTATATTTATTAGGTAGGTAAGACTTTGTTTTTCCTTATTATCTGCTTTCGCGAACATTCATGCCACATTGTTCGAAGACGTTGAAAATGTATTATGTTTTAAACATTCTCAATACTAGTCTAATATAACGGGTTTATCACGTTCTAAAAAGTTTTTTTTGAATACCAAGTCGGTGGCAAACAACCGTACGGCCCGCCCGATCGAAAGCGGTCACCGTAGCCCGTGGACGCCTGCATGTCCAGGGGTTTCACATGCGCGTTGCCGGGTCGGTAAAAACTTGTACACTACATTTTTGTAGAACCCCATGCAGCACGAAAATCGAACGATTGCTGCACGCCTACCACAAACATCGAAAATTGGCATTGACGGGAAAACCTCTTTGTCACTCCAATATGCAAGTGTGACAGAGATGGAGATACAAATCCGCAATCGTTCGATTTTCGTGGTAGAGGCCCTGATTTGTGTCTCCATCTCTGTCACACGTGCGTATTGGAGTGACAAAGTGGTTTTTCTGTCATTAACAATTTTCGATGTTCGTGGTAGGCGTTCTATAGTCATTCGGGAAAACCTCGGCAGGTAGCTCATTCCACAGCCAGACCGTCCGCGGGAGACGCTTCCTCTGAAACCATACATCAGTGCGCAACCATTGAGGCTGCTATCAAAAAAAAAAACCAACCATGTCAATATTTTAGAGACATTCTAGCCGGCTAACTCACGATTAATATTCTTGTAGCCAAAACACATGTCATGATACGAGATATATATAAAACAAGCCGATTTCACCTTCAGTCTCAAATACTTAGGTATTCACCAGAGCTATAGGTACTGTACTTGAGCATACTTAGAACCTTGCTGTTTTTATATGCTAAAGACTGCCGATTACGTGAGGTGTTCAATTACTGCGACAAAGTCATAAAGTGTTCAACGTACGTATTGTAATGAATAGTTTACAACTTTATCTCAGTAAATGAACGTCTGACACGTACATATAATTAATGAAAAGATACGCCCTCAATATTATTATGACTATACTGACAGGACAAATCATTATTTAGGCCGATAATGGGCCCTCCGCAGAAACTAGCTTATCTCGTTGTGCTTACACGATTTGGTAAAAGGAATTCTCTTTTTTTTTTTTAATCAAAATAACTGCATCCACCAATATTTGGAAAAGACGTACGTTATAAGTACATTCGATAAATCAGTCTAGAATACAATCAGCAACACTCTTAACTTGACCATCGGTAGGCCTTAATCCGTCGTAATAGGGAACACAAATGGTCAATAGTGGTGGCGAGTGGCGAGGATACACGCGAACAAAATTGATTTAAAAAAAAAGTCGAAAAACATTACTATTTTTTTCCAACAAGGTAAAACCTAGCATGCAAGAATGCAAGTACACTTCACTATAGAGATATCTGTAATGTTTTGTTTTGATAAATAAATTTAGCTCCCGAAGCCAAGCCTTAAATATGTAAAGAAAAAAATGCATTACGTATAGGTATAAAAAAAATTCAGACGAATTGAGAACCTCCTCCTTTAGAAATATTGAAGTCGGTTGAAAAATAAATGTAACTCGCAATAGCGTACATTGCCAAATTGATGCCACGGAATAATGCAACAAGACAGAGTAACAGACATCTTTAAACATTGCAAATATTGCAATCAGTGTTTAACACGGCATGTGTATACTGATACTGATGCTGTTCTTCGTTCTTCGCTTTTTGTGCTGGTTTAACTCCGAAAGCAGTGTGACGCGTACATTTGTACTTAAATATTTGAGCTAACCTCGTGGTAAGACGTCTGACTTTCATTCCGGAGGTCGCGGGTTCGAGACCCGGCTCGTACTAATAATTTTTTACAAACTTACGTATGAAATATCATTTGACATGTACCACCAGATGGTTTTCGGTGAAGAAAAGCATCGTAACGAACCTTGCATATATCCACGAAGAAATTAATGGTGTATTTATTTATTTTATTTATTTTAAACTTTATTGCACATTAACAAAAGTACAAAAGGCGGACTTAATGCCTTAAGGCATTCTCTACCAGTCGACCATAGGGCCAAACAGAGATTTTCAAAAGTGGGTGCAGTTAGAAATTTAGACAGAGAGAGCAGAGCTAGTAAATTACCTTATTTACAACATTACATTTCTAACATATTTAATACTAAATTATAATAAATAATACCAGTTAAACATATATAATAGCAATACATACATACAAATATACATATATATATATATATAATAATAATAATGCATATGCGCAGACGAAAACTAACTATCCTACTTATGCTGGCCTTGATCCAGCAAATGCTTGTGGAGCATGCGTTTGAAAACAGCTTTGCTTGGGGCTTGTCTTATTGTCAGGGGAAGTGCATTCCAGAGACTGATAGCCTGTACAGAAAAAGAAGATGAGAGATAGCCACTATGGTGAGGGAGTACTGTATGTGTATTGTTCAATCCGCTTTGAGCCAGCGTGCGGACTATAGTTGTCTTAGCTCAATCGATCTCCGTCATGAGAAGAGTTCTATGCCCAGTAGTCGACTGAAGCAGACAAGCATTTGAGCTAAGCTAACTTTGACTATATGTCTTATGTGTTACAGTTTAACGTCATGGCATTTGACAATTAGGTTCCATGCACACAAGTGGCACCAAGTAGTCCCGATCAAATAAATAATAATAAAATAAAATCAATAAATCTGTAGCCCTAGCACAAAAGTGTCATGATAGTATATTACGCTCGAGATAGACACCTGTCTCTACTATAATATGCCATGAATAAATATTTTTCTATTTCTATTTTCCATTTTTTGTCCCCTTCCAACTGTTTGGGTTAAGGGCCAGCGTTAGCTGGCGCGGGTGCACGGAGCGGGTGCACGCGGCGGGTGGATTTAGTATGGCGCACCCGCTCCGTGAGTCCGCTTCACTTAGCGCTGTTCATACAATTTCTTATTAGACGGGCGTCCGTTCCGGGTAATCCGCGTCAGCTAGCGTAGGCCCTAAACAAGAGTAGGTATATCTCAAACGCGAGATACTGTTGCGACACTCATGTGCTAGGGCTATTGTATAGCCGGCCATATACGTTCGGAAAATCCGTCAGATCTGGATAGCGTATATGTCAAATAAATTTGCCATACATTGATTAGCAGATCCGACATCCGACGGATATGCCCGAACGTATGGCCGGCTAATGAAACTGTTACTCTGGCAAGTTTCTTATCTGTTAACTCCTGTTCTGATTCTGATGTATTTAGCATTTGTTACATCAATCGTGATCTCAATTATAATATCTTACTGCCAAGGCCGATCTCGCGAGTATTTCGCTATTTTTAGATAACATTAGTTTATGGTAGTGAGAGGAATTTTATCGTTAAGTAGTAATAAATATTATAGCCGTAGGTACTTAAGTATAGATAAAGCAGAGTTAACGAGATACCTTTTGTTCGTCTATATTGAGGTTCACGTTATCGGCTTTTATATTTAACAATGAAGGTCTTGGGATAAGCACTTAGATTAGAAGGTAGAGCTGTGACAAAGACGACAAAAAGAGCACTTAATCATTGAACCCGCTTACCAAAATTTCGCGAGAATAGTCGCACATAAAACCGCCGTCAATAGAACTTCCAAACGATGTTAACAAAAGGTATCATATGTTTACTCACTGATTCTTGTTATATTTTCATACTACCGCATCAAACACCACTGGAGACGATCACTACTGATATGATAGTATTATTGTAGCATACAAAACGTAAGATAAATAACTTAATCTTGGAGATTTCATTAAAAACATACAAGTTAGGTTATTACGGTCAATATGGCGGTTTATTTTCATTGTTAGGAAGTTGGGTTGACTGAGATTTTAAGTAATTTCGTGGTTTACTGTGTGCTTAGTTGCTTACCACGAGTTTAAAATGTAGTCTACGTAAACTCACAGTCAGTGCATTTTAAGAGAGGTATGGGCACATGACGAGGTGTGGTGGTAGGGCACAGCACAACGAATGTCGTCTCGCTCAAATCTGGAGCAGAGTCCATCTGGGGAAGTACCTCCACCCTACAGAAAACGCAGTTCAGTAACACTAGACCCTACTCATAGTGTTGTGTTTCTGTTGGTGAGTAAGGTCGCTAGAGCGCCAAGAGAATTCACTGTGTTGACAGCTGGGGACTCTTGGAGCAAAGCCTGCCCCTTTAGCTGTCAACACAGCGAATCCTCCTTTTTTTTAAAGGGTCGGCAACGCGCATGTAACACCCCTGGAGTTGCAGGCGTGCATAGGCTACGGTGACCGCTTACCATCAGACGGGCCGTATGCTTGTTTATCACCGTCGTAGTATAAAAAAAAACTTGGTCGCACTTGCTGGTGGCTGAGACGAGCTTGTAGATAACTATATGTAAACGAGACATCGTTTACTACATGCAACTCGTGGTAAGCAGTAAGAACACAGGTGTCAAACAGGTAGGTAGGTATATTGCATGACATTTTGGGGCTACAAAAGGTGTAACTCATACACAAGGGGGTGGTAAAGTGTTAACTTAGGTACGACATAGGTATAGGTACTTGAACATATAGCTAAAATGTGTTACTTTACTTACCTACTTTTTTTAGAATGTTCTTCACTTAAAATACTATGTACGTTTCTTTCTTATCCATATGAATTCATCTAAACAGAACCGAGTCGGTATGACAACACTTATTAGCGTAAAAATTGGGTCAAAACACGAACAGACCATCCAAATTTCGTTATCTGCCTCTATCGCTCTTACATAATTCGATAGAGATAGACTACCTATAGACTAACGAACTATATCGAAGTGGTTCGCTTATAAGCCAGAGTGTGCTAAACGATGTGAAATTGAATTAGCGTAGTATCTGTAGGTTATGCAATACTAATTATTGTAGATGTTTGAAAGTATAGACAGCAACTTGGGTGAAGAGTATAAATGTACAGTCAACAAATTGGAACCCTAGCTAGGTTACTCTAGAATCATGTCAAAATGACAAGCAGTCAGAGATTTCTTATAATCTGATTCATAGCGTCACTATGACGTAGTCCTACAGTGGCCTGGGGTTTCAACTGGTTGACTGTAACTACAACAGAAGCTTGCTAATCCGAACTTAGGATTAAGGAGGCGAGGTTTCATTGTAATCTGCAACATTATGGTATATAAATTACTAAGGGCCCTTACCAGGGCTAATCAACTAACCCAGAGTTAACTGTCAAACACCATACTAAATAACCCTTAACTCCTTGTCAGTTGGCTAAGCGAGGATGGGGCAAGTGAACTGCCTGAACCCGATGAAGTCATCTCTTGTTATCCTTCTCATCTCCATGACTCTCTCTTTACTGAGGATCCTTGCCTCCATTGGCTACGGTCAGCTGCTGGCGTAGTGTGGCGTTAATTGGTCCGTTGGTCTACTCTGAGATCTGGCCACACCAGCGTACCGGGCTACGGGCTTTAGAACGTTTCCTTCGACTTTGCCGGTGACCATCAGGAGTTCCAAACCGCACCTTGCGGGCAATGTGGCCGAAATGACGCATTGTGCGCTGCAGACGGGTGGTGGAAAAGCGTTGAGCGTTCTCCATTTCCTGTTGTTTTTAGGACTGCGATGTTCTTCTTTTTCTTTAAGACAGTATACAAAGTGTAAGTCAGGAGGCTCTCTCAGGCTCATATCATGTATGATTACTGTCATCATATTGAGCATCTTTCTTTCTACTTAGGGCTCTTTACCTTGCCATTTCCGGTCAAATTACTTCGTCGACAACTCGACACAGCACGATCATCGCTTATCACGTGATAAAGTGACGTCTAAACAGCAGCTAAATATCTCCCAGGCTGCGTCAGAAAGCCAATTATGGTTTCACATTGCTCTAGCGTAACTTCAAAACCAGGCAGGGAAACCTGTAGATATTAAAACGTAACCTCAACCTACGCTAGACCATTAACACACACCACATCCGCGACTTTAAATTCAAGCCATAAAGTCGTCGTATAAGGACCCCGGTGGTAACTATCATTCCAATCGCTCTGAGTACGGATTTGAAAGCTTAAAATAACCAGTATAAGTATAATATAAGCGTTGGTGGCCCAGCGATAAGAGTGTGCGACCGGTTGCGACGACATTCATTACGAAGTTCGCGGGTTCAGACCCCTGCTCGTACTTGTAATGTCTGAGTTTATCGGAACTTATGTACGAAATAACATTTGATATTTACCAATCGCTTTTAAGTGAAGTAACACATCGCGAGGAAACCGGAATAATCCTAATAAGGCCTAGTTTGTCCTCTGGGTCAGATAGCTGGCGCTTACGCCAAATCTTGGGATAAGTTGCCAAAGCGGACCCCAGGCTGACTGAGCCGTGGCATAAACCGGGATAATCATCAGGAAGAAGAAGGGGAGGATAAGTGTGCCTTTCTCGTAGTTATACGGATTTGACACAGGCAGTGAGGAAGAATGTTTGCTTCAGTCAGATATAGCTTTGCCCAATCTCTCATGCATAAGAGGTCTGTGCTCTGCTGCTAAGCTGGAGCTGATATGACCTGCTTTTTATTTCAGTCGTTAAGAAAAAATATGCTAGATTGGCGCACGTATTTATCTGTATAGGTACGCTTGCCCAAAGCTGGTTGCGATGCTATATATTTGAATATCTTCGAGCATGTCTTTCATTTAAGATTTAAGACTCCGTAGTTAGCCTTACAGATTCAGCAAAGGCTATTGTGCCAATAATGACACTTTTGGATTAAAAACACGCAAGAGAATTGTGGATAAGAATATATTTTGATTTTGTTTAGTGTACTCTCGGCGTGCAGGTTCAAGTTCTGATGATGTCGTTGCAGACAGGGTCTCGTTATAGTGGCGCCCGAGGAATATATCCGCTTGCGCTCGCGCAGACAATGTGAATACGGCGCCAGGAAGCAACGCTTAGCGGATAACTGTTGTGTAACGGTTGTATAAGACATTATTGTCCAAGTTTGGCCTATCTAATGTCCGTATTGTGTGATACCTGCCTGGCTGGGACAGGAAGACGGCCGACATTACAGTAATGCATAGCCAACCAATGATGATTTGATTACCGCGAGTCGATTTTCCGCTAGGGGCGTTGGTGGAACGTGGGTTCTGCGGGAACATTTCAAACGTCACTTTGACAATTCTCTCATACATACTGACACAGGGCCCACGCATGAGTGACGCCGCTTGGTGAGCGACAATACGGTAGCTCCCATTGGAACCCTCAGCCACTGTAGGAAAATGTCAAACTGACGTTATAATTTCTATTCTTGTATACATATATGTAAATAATGAAATATATATATATATATTATGTCGAAAATCTCGGAAACGGGACGAAAAACAGTCTCGCCCAGAGCAACTGTGATGAAGGAAGATGGCATGATCGCCTGAACGCCTGATTGTATGGCATTAAACAATAATTAATTCATATGAATTCCTATTGAGAATGGTTGTATCTAAGTTTCCTGTAAAGAGTCAATTTTAATACATTAAACAAAACTAATAAAATTAGTCAGCCTAATGCCTAAAACAATGGGTGAGTATAATGATATCCACCGCAAAACCGCAAGGTCACTTTTGTGTTCTGTATTATGATATAATTATTGTGTAATATAATAAACATACATACTTAATGCATAAATAATTACATACATAAATAGGTATAAAACGTGCTCGGAAAGAACACAAATAATTATATCAGCGTATAAATTTCAAAGAGAATGGCAGTTTTTTTGACATTTTTTTTCTGCGGCGGTGCCAATATATTGGCTAGGACATACTTAACTGTGAGAAGTTAAAGTGGCAAATAACAACCGCCTTTCAAATTTAGTCTTACCAAAGAAAAACTTTACTGGTTGGCCTCGGGAATACACTGGTGGATTTTTTTGATTTCCTGCGCGTACATGTAAAAGGGAGTATATTAATCTTCTAAGGGCCACTTGCACCAACCGGGGTTAGCCAACTAACTAACCCGGAGTTAAGATTAGTGGCTAACTTTAGGTGGTGCAAGTGGCGCAAGAATAAGTCATTGTACTCGTACTTATTATTTACGGACTGATGTGGCCTGTGGGCAGTGCTGGACACAGATGTTGCTCACTGTATAAATGTATATTATAATTTAGGTATAATCTGACAAAGCTTCAAAATAATTCGCTTGCATCATGTTATTCCTTACGCAGTGTTTTAAACATAACCCTCTTTTTCAGAATGCACACCCTGACGTCAAGCGCTCCGATTGGCTGTGGCGCGCCATAGCATCCAGTCCGGCTCCGTGATTGGTGGAAGATGTCGGGTCTGCAGGCGCGCGGCGAGGACATCATCAATGGCGTCGATGTTAGGGAGCAGGGCAGCGCATTGAGGTTGGTTTCACTTTTATTCCTGCCTGCCTATGCGAACAGTCTAGATAGTATGACGGGGAAGGTCAGAATAGCGAGAAATGAAATGAAAACACCACAAGGTCACTCACAACTAATCTGGTCTTCATAGTCGGGTAATAACTTATGAACAGGGTTAGTAATCGACTGGAGGAAACCTTTATGTAGCAGTATTAGATGTTTAGAAGTTTTCAGACATAATATCTGTTTCTCAGTTCCTCATATAAGTATGTGCAATGTGCATCCTTGACATGCGCACAGATACTCTGTTGCTGTGTGTATTATCATTGACCTCAACTCTCCTGACAATACCTGTAACCAAGTCTAGCCGATAGAATCCAGCATTGTTCGGAACTCTTCATTTTGGCTTTGCCACACCTACTCTGAAATGCTAGCAAGTTTCGAGTGTGAGATACCTAATGCTCACTTGAGTCCATGAATAACTGTATGTACAATTCGCGGTGTGGCGGACCATGACGCAACACACCTACTCGTTTTCGCAGATATTTACATCAACAGAGAACTACATATATATCTAGATAAACAAACAACTTTTTTATTTGAAAGCCTTGATAGTTCTTAGCTGTTTGGTGGACATTCAGGTAGTATCCATGATATTTGATCACGTTGTTGAAATGATACTCCCAAAAAAATGTTAAATGTGAAATGGTGTTAATAAACGCGATTAATCCGTTCTAAAGTGTTTAATTTCAATGATACTCCCAAATTTTGGTTAAGTATATCAGTTTAATAGCATTTTGTATTCTATTATTGTTCTCCCGACGAGGTAATTTATTTTTTTAGGTATAACACACACAATACTGGTAGTAACAAACAAACTCGCGCTTAAATTTTCCTACGGTCCCTTTAAACTGTGAAAAAACCAAACCTCTATATCCACACAATCAAGAGATGACTGTTTATATCGCATTTCCCATACATTTGCAAAGGGAATCAAAATGTATAGGGTACTTCCCATTGACCTAGAATCACGAAATTTGGTAAAAAGCAAGAGCTTGTCGCACAAGTACAGGAGAAAATCCGAAAACCGTATGATTGCCGGCTGCCGCACACTGAGAGTTCCGTGCCACCAGTAATTTTCCTAAGTTCATAAATGGAGGGGAGCAGTGCGGAACCCTCGGTGGGCGAGTCCGACTTGACCAGTTTTTACCGTGGCGGGACTAGTGTTTACCGTAGGTATTTAAGTCTGCACTTGCATATTATATTATTACATGCAATTAGGAAACTTGCGAAAGTAGGTTTATTTCTGTTGCGTGTTTATGGTATAGGTATAACTGTCAGTTATGTTAATACTCGGTTAGTTAACTAACAATAGTTTGCTTTCAGACCGTAAATAATGTTCATAACAATTGTAATTAATTAAAAAGTATGGCGCATTTGTCAATAAAGCTGTCATCTCTGACCCAATTTCACGATGTCCCGTATTCTATTAATTTATAGGCAATTACTTTAATTCCAAGGGACATAAATATCACTATATATAGTTGAAGTTTGATTTGGACGCAACAAGGAATTGATTTGTAGGGATTCGTAAGAGCGGGGTCACGTAGTGCAAGATACTTATTAACTGACTGCCTTTTGCTGGCCATATATACGTTCGGGCAAATCCGCCAGATCTGCCAATAAATAAATGGGAAATTTGTCTGTCAGATGCCCGGCGGACATAGTCACTATGGAGATCTGACGGATTGCCCGAACGATTTTCTTTACAATGTCACAGAATAAATAATAGTACAAGTACAGAAGACCCTCTGTTTTGATGTACACGAATGCCGCCTTTTCAACCGACTTCAATATTTCAAAAGGAGGAGGTTCTCAATTCGACTGTTTTTTTTTTTTAATGGATGTTCACTCATAACTCCGTCATTACTGAACCGATTTGAATTTTTTTTTTGTTTTCTAAAAGTAGACGGTTCCTGGTTGGTCCCGTTTTTTTCAAAATCCATTTCTGATGATGGGATCCATGAGGAACTGAGGGAACTCCTCAAATTTGAAAGGCACATGCATGCTGATTTGGGTGATTTCTTAAGAAACTCGAGCATTTCTTTACGAAAATCATCAATTTGGTGGAGTGGACCTGATGATGAAGACCAGGGATGGCAAAGTGGAACTGCTTCGTAATTCTCAGGACTATGATCCGATTTTAAAAAAAAATTTTTTGTCTGTATATAGATGGTTTCAGGATTGTCCCGTTTTTTTCAAAATCAATTTCTGATGATGGGATCCATGAGGAACTGAGGGAACTCCTCAAATTTGAAAGGCACATGCATGATGATTTGGGTAGTTTCTTAAGACACTCGAGCATTTCTTTACGAACATCATCAATTTGGTGGAGTGGACCTGATGATGAAGACCAGGGATGTCAAAGTGGAACTGCTTGGTAATTCCCAGGACTATCGTCCGATTTTAAAAAATATTTTTTTTTCTGAAAAAAGATGGTTCCAGATTTGTTCCGTTTTTTTCAAAATCAATTTCTGATGATGGGATCCATGAGGAACTGAGGGAACTCCTCAAATTTGAAAGGCACATGCATGATGATTTGGGTAGTTTCTTAAGACACTCGAGCATTTCTTTACGAACATCATCAATTTGGTGGAGTGGACCTGATGATGAAGACCAGGGATGGCAAAGTGGAACTGCTTGTTAATTCCCAGCTCTATCATCCGATTTGAGACATTCATCTTTTCTTTGTAAAGAAATACCTTCAAGATAGTCCTATTTGATTATAGTTCTATTTTGATGATGGGCTTCATGAGGGATTGAGAGAACTCCTCAAATTTTAACGGCACATGCATTCTGATTTGAGGGTTTCCTTAAGTAACTAAAACAGTGTTTTGGCGGAGCCAAAATTTTGATGAACTTGATCTGATGATGAAGAACAGGGATCGCAAAGTGGAACTGGTTAATAAACCTAGCTCTACTTATTATCCTAGTTGTGACATTCATATTTTTGATTTGATTTATATTCTGATGATGGAGTTCTAGAAGAATTCAGAAAACTTCAAATTTGAACGGCAGGTTAATTGTGATTAGAGGGTGTTCATAATTAGCTTAGGCATTTTCTTACTGTGGCCATCATTTTGCTGGAGTGGACCTGATGTTGATAATCAGGGATGGCATAATGAATATGCTCGTTAATTTACAGTCTGTCATCCAATTTAACACATTGTTATTTTGTTTGTTTAAAGGTCTACAAGGGAGTTCCGTTTGATTATACTTCAAATGTAATGATGGAAGCCCTAGGACATTAAGAAAGCTCCTCAATTTTCAATCGTACACGTGCGGTGTATTGGATATTTGTGAAGTAAACTGGCTAACTCAAACAAATTCTTAATTTCACTTTTACCGGGAACCAAATGAAGTCGGTTTTTTTTTCTTTAAAATTATTACGTGCCTATTAATTATTATTAGCACGGACCGCACGCGAGCCGCGCTGTCTGAGTTCTATTGCCCGGCGCGAAGGTCGATATTACTCCGCACCTCGCCGAAGATAGGGTTGTCATTTTTTTGAACGACGTCGGTGGCAAACAAGCATACGGTCCGCCTCGGCGACAATAAGATATTTCAATGTACATATTACCTACGCATCTTGTACCTACCCTTGATCCAATAATATACACACACAGAATACGCGAATTATAAATATTAAATAGCACGCGTGGTATATCTACCTACATGCATAAATTATTACACTTAGCAGCTACTTAGGTAAATAACACCGAAAACATAACAGGCGTGTGACCGCAAACCGTAACAAAGATCGTAAAGTCTATCTCCATCTCTGTCACACTAAAAAGCTAAAGGTTAGCTGGAAGAGATCCCTTATAGGGATAAGCTCGCCTTTGTACCTTTGTTCTTATCAAAATGTTTATTTTTACTATATTTGTGTACAATAAAGTGCTTACAAACAAACAAACAAAACAAACTATTCGAGTGACAGAGACGGAGATAGACTTTACGATCTTCGTTACGGCACAGAATACATATTAGTACAAGTACAAAAATCCGTCTCCAACAACTCGTTTAAAGAAATAACGACTCATGTTACGATAATACTAAGTTAAAATTCCGACCGCGCAAAGCTGAATACCTACAATTATATTCACGTAAGTAAAGTGCGCTCTCTTTCTATCGCGTAACTCGTTCCTTTTATGATGATATCAATGTTGTCTTCTTTTAATATAATCTTAATACTTAGTTACTACCTTTTTATATTGCTCTACTTTAGCTCGAATAAACCTAAGATATGTTTAAGTGGTATGTAGGTTTAATTCTAATAAATTTGCGTGCAACTAGTTAGGCATAGGTACTTACTTAGATAGGTACCTTAATTGAAACAGGCCTGATGAACCTACCCAAAGGCCTTGAATAATTCCGCCCTTTAGTTATTTTAATATAAATAAAATTCTGTGACGGCGGTCGAATCAGTACGTAGGTATGCGACGAACAACTTCGCGCGTGCGTCACCGCTCGCCCGTGAGTCCCTACTGATTTTGCCCCTAGAAAGGGGTACTTACAGTTCGATACCTACACGCGCGAGTGGGACAGGCCTGACAATGTCGTCGTTAATAAGTACCTACGTAACTGCATTTTACTAGAATCATACAGTGTTTTTAAAAAAAAACATATCTTAATCGAATCGCAATCGAAATTTATTACAGGCCGGTTCATGATGAAATAAAAATGATCAGATTATCAGATTGTAGGTACTTTCTAAAACATCCTTAGGGCGGAAAATGGTTTCCTTTCCACAGTTGACTACTTAAGAAGAATATTCAAGTGGTTTCTAGCTATTCCAATGTAAGCCTTATGTTCGTTGTTGTAGAGTCGATATTCTTATTAATACGAAGTTGATGTTGCTACCTTTTATGTTTAAGATCAATTTCCAAACTGTAGATTAGAATCTCCACCAATTATTTGCTTCGTTGCCTCTTAAGCGATGAAATCTGGTTAACTTAGGAAAGTTTTATTTTCGTTAAGGAATAACTACAACGAGATAACCTTCAAGGCATGTTGTGACTTAAAAATTAGCAAACATATGTTATTCAGTAAAGCCCTTATTCATAAAATGTTTTAGTTAAATTTAAATTCTGTTTACTGTTATTAATTCAATGTTTTTTTTTCGCGCCGCGCCTTTGCTCTGAGCGGACGTGTGACATGTTTCGGAGCAAAGGAATTGTATTGTGTATTAGCTATTAGTGGAAACTGTTTTGGCTTATGTTTTAACTCTGTTTTTACCTTATTGTATAATTATGTCCTGTATGTTTCCCAAATAAATAAATTAAAATTAAATTAAATCAAAGGCAAATGTCAAAATGACAGATAAGGAAAAACAATCATTTAGCTAAACTGTGTTTCATGTGTGTTCATGATTTACGCCATTGGTATTTTAAATATTCTTTATAGGTAGTACAGTCTGTACCTATGGTTTAAGTACTCGCGCGCAAAATGAATCACGGGCAATTTTGTAAACCAATTACCTATGAAATGCCTATGATTTATATGTTTGGTATACGCGGTATAAGTGGTATTTATCATTTTCCATCATGCTGTAGAATTTTTTTTAAACGTACTCGGTGCCCATAACTGAGGTTTACTTATACATATTACATTTCGTGAAAATGATTGAAGAAACCATGGATTGATAAAGCCCAAGGTGTAGGCGAATATAATTATGAAATATAATTCTTTTAAAACAGTTAAATAGTAATTCATGCTATGTTCACAAAGAAATATACTTCTTTAATATTCATGAAAACATGTCAAAAATAATACAAACAAGTCAAAATACAAAAATAATCCTTAATAAAAAATAACACTAAATACAAAATCAAAAAACTAAAACTAAACTTTTATATAATTATGATATAATGTTTATGTATTTATTAATATTTTCATTGTCACAAGGCTTAAATCTAGTCCTATGTATTCTGACCAGTATTTGCGCAGCATACAATAAGTACAAGTACAATAATATTGCAATACTTAGTTAAGTAACCCCTGTTTGTTAGATCACGGAAATGCAAACTCAACAAACCATAGCTCACCTTACGTATTCAATAAGATTTATGTCACCAGGAAGACCATCAGTAACACTGCCCATCTGTCCGTCCGTTCGGCCGTCCAATCTAATAAACATTGGTTAACGGCTCCGTAAATCTAAATTAGGCCTCCGCCGTAACCCATTTTATCCCGTATGACAGTTAGTGCTCCTCTGATGGTGACACGGTGAAGTTATTGTGAACAGTGCTTTAACTAAGTTTATAAACGCCCCGACACAGATTCAAGGCATTTTAGAACAAATTTTACACTGTTACTGTGTAAAAAACCCAAAGGAAAAATGTGGTAACCACCTATTCATGAGTTGCAAATACAAGGTTGTATTGTAATCAAAGCCAAAATAGATACCTAAATTGGAAGCTACCAAGAAAGGAGAAATTTCAAATAGAAACTACAGAAACCTCGTCATAACATTTTCAGCAAGTAATTTCGTGCAAAGTATTTCGCGAAATGGTAGGATTATTTGCGTTTTTGATCGCTTTTATCAAATTAAACATACTAACAATATATATTTTATGACATGAATTTGCCTTAACGTTGAGTTATCACTAACTGCACGACAGGCAGCATCAGCTGAGAACGAAAGCTCCGACCGCGGTATCTCATTGCTTAGCGCCATCTTTATCATTTCGGTCATTACCAATCATCAATTCCTAATCCTTCCTTATCCTTTACTCTTCTCGATTTGGGCCCGGCTGCAGTGATACGGCGTGAGCGATTAGTGAAATGCATAGTACTGGTTGTCATACATATCTTGTGACGCTCGTTGTGTCTCGATGATGTTGCATTTCGTAATCCAAGCTTCATTTCCTCGTTGGCAAGATTGTGCTCGCTTTTCATGGCGGGATCATTTCGGCCATTACAAAGCTGGCCTTTGAAGTAGATTTACTAAGTGACAGTGCGTCTTGTGTTGTTAACAATGTATATATTTTATTATGTCTGTTACTAGGTGTCACTTAACTAGCGATTTTTTTCCTGTAAGTGTCTACCATGTGTTGCTATATGTTTCGAAGGATAGATCGAACGTGTCGAACGTTATCTACAGTTGAATCCCGCTTCCTCCCGCATCCGCGTGAACTCAAATCGATCGTCCGATCTGTATTTTTACCAAGAATAGTTCTACTATTTTCGTTTGTAGCAAAATCTAATTTCAGCCATTGTCATAGATATATATTATAGACTCTTAAAATCCACACATAAGTATCATGACCATGGTCTGACTCTGAAGGGCTACAGTATTACATAATCTCTACGTAATACAAGCATAGAAAATATAATCAACAGGTCGTGTCAATACTTAATGATTTTCCGTTGTTTTTGCCCCTGACTCGAGCAAATGACTAGCGATTATCGTTGATTGTACAACATGACCTTGTACAGAAATATTGTACCTCTTCATCACAGTATAGAGCAGGAATTTCTTTACCCAGTAGTTTAACTAGAAACATTTTTTAATTTACGTTCGAAATTCAAAATTTGCTCCACGTGGACGGCGATGGGAGTCCGCTCCTTACCAAAAATGCATAAACCTGCTTAAATCGGTAAATAATTTGCTAGCACCTTATCATCAGCATCAGTCGTTACCTAAATGCTGAGGGTCGTGACATCATGTCATTCTCTTGAAGACCAGATTCCTCCATACGCTTCTATCTCTCGCCAAATGCATTGTCTCATGCAGATTTTTAATTGCATGGGTGCAGTTATTTGGGAGCACCATCTAGTAGTGGCTTGCCTTCAACTTCTGCCATCATTATGACTGTCTCTAGGCTTTCTGAGGAACGTCGAGAGACGTGCCGGAAGAACGTAAGAAGGCGGTCCTGGCATATCGTTGACAAGTTTGACGTTTAATGCGTAGCTCGTCAAGTATGGACTGTTTAGTACGCATTGCTGTCCATTGAATCCGTAAAAGCCGGCGCCAACACCACATCTCAAACGCGTAAATACGATTCCTGATGTCAGCACGGATAGTCCACTTCTCAGAGCCGTACAGGAAAATTGACCCTGCACCTGCACCTTATAATAGCTTCTATTTAGGAATTTTAGGACCTCAGTCACCAGCTTCGGGTGTAAGTATCCAACCGGTATGGTTCAGATTAATTATCTCTCATTCCGCTAGCTTCTGCCATTTACATACATGTCTCAATCAGCATTTTAACGAAATTTCGGTGACTTTAAGGTCAATCTACTCAGTTAAATAATCGGAAGAGTCAATAGCATAATTAATTGTAAGTAAAAGTTAGCACTAATAAGTTTAATCGGCTAACTTTGCATATACTACTTGTTTACTTGTTATCTGCACTGCCACGCTGTAACACAGTGTCGTAAGTTAGTGTTAGTTCTTAGCGATATACGTCCTTTTGCCTCGGCGTAAGCGAACTAGCTGTTTTGTTACTTTAACACCTTCATTCTATTTTGTTTAACTTTAACTTAACTTACCCACATGTGTAACGATAAAAAAATATTCTTGATATATTCAACAATAATGTAAACAACGACAAGGGGAATCCTGTTCCACTGTGATACAGTTTTTACTAGTACGGGGAACAGAAGACGCTTACTCGATGTTTCATTGTAGTTACTTAAATATAACTTATAATGTAGGTACGTAACAGTTATTTTCTATGATAAGTTATACATGTTTCATTTATTCTTGTAAGCTGTATTGAGCCACATGATGGTTAATAAAGTTATTTTCATTTTCATTATTTTCAATACATAACCTTAACCTTATGTGACCATCTGTCTTGTAAAAGGTTTTGTTGTTTAACCACGACCTTATTACCTTTTATTATAGTTCAATTTATGACAGCATAGTTAAAGAGTTGTAGTCTATAGTTCATGTTACACTAACTTTCGCCCGCGACTTCGTCCACGTACAGTCCCCATTAGGAATATCAGAGCGGCCAAGGTTCTAAAAAATATCGAAACACGACTTATTAACGCCTTGACTATAAAGCCGTGTTCAGATATTTGTTAGCACCTTGGTCGCTCCGTTATAAATGACGGCGACTGTAGAAGTCGTGTTGCCTCTAGGGTGTGCTAACCGGTTTTTAATTGTATGAAAAAACCGGTTATTAACCGACATTTCCTACAAATAAAAACCGGTTTGCACACCCTAGTTGCCTCCCTCCTTGCCCAGCCTCTGTGGCTTAGTACGTACTCACTCCCGTACTTTTAACCTTCATTTCATTCTAAAAGTATCATCCTGTCACACTCTCCAGTTTTGGTTATACCTACTCTGACTGTGTGTGAAGAGGAAGCTTAAAATCGAAAAGATAAGTAGGACATCTAATGCTTTTGAAACTGGGTAAAACTTGGATAATATGATTTTTAAAAGTTATTTCTGCGGTCAACGAAAGCGGCAATGTTAGGTTACATTGCCTAATTGTCTGTAAGGGAGGTAAACGTTTGTATGGACGGTCAAGTGTAAAAATATGAGTGACACATCTCAAAAATATGTCCTATGGCATCTTATTCCGATGAAATAAGCGTAGTACGACCGTAGTACCATATCTACGAGACGTTTTTCGAAAAAAAAAATGGTATTCAAATTGGAAAATGCCGATGTCCGATCCCTGCATAATGGTATGCCATCTGCAGTGCTACTGTAGGAATAGCCTGAAATTCCATTAACTTAATTTTGTATTTTGATTTTGTTAGTCCTCTTGTTATATTCGACCATGGTGTTAAGCATATATTTGTTCAGCGGTTGAGAGACTTGCATAATAGAACCTTGAATTAGAACTATTGTTCAACATACGGTGTCATGTAGGTAGTCGGTCAGTTTAGTACCTTGTCAAGTTGTCAGTGTCACTAATTGTGGGAGTATTCATATTGTGGAGTCTCAATATCATAGTAACCTTACTAGCTACCAACCCGCGACCTTCGGATTGAAAGTCACACGCTTTTACCACTAGGCCACCGACGCTTCTGAGAAGTGTCTTAAAGCCTCTTTCATAAATCCATTTCTAATATTTTCTAACTCTTTTGGATGATACGAAGAGGTTTTCTTTTCACTCTAAAAATACTTTATTTTCCTCTCAACCCGCATATAATTCTCAATAGCTTGTTTCCCGAAACGGTTTTCTAACCATTTTCAATTTTTCCCAATTTTTTTTGCTGAATAGCTCAGTTCTCTAGAAGATTTTTTAACCACTCGCAAAATTTCCCATGTTTAGGGTTCCTCCGTACCCCAAAAAGAAAAAAGGAAACCCACTCACCTCACTTTGTTGTCCGTCCGTACATTTGTCTGTCAAGACTTTATCTCGGGAACGCGTAGAGGTAGCAACAAGTTGAAATTAATGCCACATACACAAACCTGCGGTCCCTTGAAGGAGTAAAAAAAACCAATCATCTTCCCGTCCACCCAATCAAAAGATACGGCCGTTTATGTCAAATTTCCCATATATTTGCGATGGGAATCAAAATGTATAGTGTACTCCCGTTAACCTAGAATTACGAAATTTGGCAAAAAGAACTTGTAACACAAGTACAGGAAAAAATCCGAAAACCGTATAACTGTCGCAACTTGGAGAGTTCCGTGCCACCAGTATTTTTAAGTACGTCGTAAATGGCCCAGCATAATTTGTGCAGAACCCACGCTGGGCGAATCCGACTCGCACTTGACCGGTTTTTTTGTTCTTCGTACTCAATTAGCAAGGTTTACAAAACAAACCACTCACTTCGACGTCCGCGGGGCTCCTAGTTCAGCCCTTTGGGCTTCTAAACGTACCTCTAGCTAACTAACATAAAGTGGAAAAATATTCGGCGAATGGTCAGAAAACCTACCAGGCAAACATACGAATGGTTAAAACTTCTATCGGTAAAAATTGCGAATGGCAATAATCGCATCACGGAAAAAACTATTTTCGGAAAATACTGTAGGTTACCTACACGCTCTGTAAGATTTTTGTTTGTCAAATTAAAATGAAAGAATTGGTAGATTTTTGAACATGCTCAACAATTTAACCCGCAAAATTCCTCTTTACTGAACTAACGTCCCAATCTTGCTACATACGTGATGTTTTTGTATTATTTTCTTGTTTGTACTATCTGTGTTACTACCTGTTTGTTACTATATTTTTGTAAACAAATTATTTTTGGTATTTAACCCGCAAAAAAGGAGGGAGAACCAGACGTCATACAATCAGCCCGCAAAAGGGAACTAGGAGAACCGAAGATACCTATCCGCTCTGACCCTCAGGTCAAACCCTTTTTTCTTTCAATAGAGTATAAGAAACTTCACTGTCCTAGTAGTAGTTTATGCAACAGTGATATAATAACTTAAAACTCAAGGGCCTCCGTTAATTAAGTATGAGTTGTGGCAAACACTAGTTTTTCTACAACAGCAAAAATAGCGAAAATGCGGAAAATGTGGTGTGCCACCTATAGAAAAAAAAACAAAAGTGTTCCTATATTGTATGAAATTCATATAATTTAAACTTTCGTGAGTCATAATGTCATTAAATATTATTATTATTGTGATAAAAATACGTGAGTGTTAACAGTGTTAACCGTTGCAATTTAATGTCTGTATGAAAATTCATAAGAGCATCGCTTAGCGTATACGTACCTACATTTTTAATATCGCTGCCAGTCATCTAATTGGCAGATAGAAGTGCTACTTTTTACTTATAGGTGTGTATATTTGTTTATCAATCGATCTATAGTTCCTACTTTACCCGTCTGGCTACAATTCACCCACTGGCCTTGTTGACGCAAAACGTTCACTATGCCATATGTAAATCAATTAAAAACTAGTTTTATTATATAATAAACGAGATTAAAGTATACTCAGACATTGACTTTATATCTGACCAAGCCGGAAATATTGCATTTTAAAAACAGATTATAATCATAATGATATTCATAGCGATCATTGATCATTCTCACATACTAATTCGTTTTTAAAATGCGTAGTTACGATTTATGATGATACCGAGGCCGAGATGAATTTTAAAAATTTCGCCGCTTGTTTCCGATATGATTTTGATAAATGTACATCCCGCTCATACTTGCATTTTAACTATATATAATAAATTAATAATAACCGGTTATCAATTTAAGTTATAATCAAATTATTGAGATACGAGAGTTATATCGCAGTAGGGCTTCGGTTCCCACAAGCGCCCTCTCTTAGATTGTAATGTTCAAGCAACACAGGGAGGGCAGTCGGTATACGTACCGTTTCCCCTTTGCCGATGTACAGTCAAGTGTAAAAATATGGGTTGACACATCTTACTCAAAAATATGTCCCATAGCATTTTATTCCATTGTAATAAGAGCATATACCATATTTATGAGACGATTTTGTCGATACGTATTTTTGCACTTGACTGTACAAGCCCAAATGGGCATACGTGGGTCTGTGTTGTGATCAGTCCGTACACGAAAATAGATCTAAGTGTGATTTGCAAGTGTGGTTGTATCATTTTCTATGTGTTAGTATAGTCATTACAATTTTTTTTTTTATATAATGCGTGAACACAGACTCAGTGCACGGTCCCCCCGCAAAACGTGACAGAATAATTAGTATGGTAAGATGAGGAGTTTCATCGTAATCTCCTTAGTTATTGATCGGTGTGTCAGTAGTGCAACCCGTCCCTTAACTACGACGCATGTTCTTGTATAACAGACCAGCTGATCTCGTCAACACGAGCCATGTGATTTATTAATAATCCAATAAGTTATGCGGCAGCCTAGCATTGGAAACCTTATCGATGTAGGGAAATCACGTAGACATCATGAGATTTATGACGATCTTCGGTCTAAAAATAGCCGAAAAAACCTCACGTGATTTGTCCATGAGCACTTACCACATATAGTAGGTACCGGCTACCTACCTACTATACAAATTGCAGGAAGTTACGCAGGATCAAGCCAGGTGGCGTGCTCTTGTTTGAGAGCATGCCCAGTAAGTTAAAATTGTATTGATAAAAGTAGGTAATGTTGTTTATTCCTAATGTATTTCTATTTGATTCGTATTGCCTATGAATCTTACCACATATATGATTTAAGAGGCGCGACCCGTATATTGTTGTCCGATTCTTCCCTTGCCCCCGCCAATGCCGACACTTTGAATGCGTTGAGGGACAAGCACCCTTCGCCATCACGACCACTGATTTTCCCTCCAGAGCCTGGTTTGTCAAGTCCGTTTCTTGCAGTTTCTGTTGCAGATGTCGCGAGTGCAATTGACACATTTTACAACGGCTCTGCGTCAGGTTTAGATGGTCTTCGTCCTCAGCACTTGAAGGAACTTACCTCTTCTAGCGCAGGGGACAATGGCTCAGCGTTGCTGGAAACCTTGACTAAATTGTGCAATTTTCTTTTGCGTGGCATGCTAAATCCCCAGGTTTGCCCCTACCTGTACGGCGCGTCGTTGTGCGCTTTGGCGAAAAAGGATGGGGGAATTAGGCCGATCGCTATTGGCACTACTTTTAGGCGTCTCGTCGCTAAATTGGGTTGTCGGTTTGTCAAAGAGGAAATGGCGGCCTACCTCCAGCCTTGTCAAGTAGGTTTTGGCACACCTTTGGGGTGCGAGGCAGCAATTCACGCAACCAGGCATTTTGTGATGGCGCACGAAGATAGCGGTGCTGTTGTCTTAAAACTGGATTTAAAGAATGCGTTTCACTCTGTAGAAAGGGACACAATTCTCCAGCAAGTTAAGGTTCACGCTCCTGCCTTGTTTCCCTTTCTCTTTCAGTGTTACTCCTTCCCAAGTAACCTATTTTATGATGACAGTTCCATCACCTCTCAGGTCGGAGCTCAGCAGGGCGATCCACTGGGGCCCCTAATTTTTTGCCTGGCTATCCAGGGCCTGATTGCGCCATTACGGTCACCTCTGAACGTCTGGTATTTGGACGATGGGACCATTGGAGGTGATTGTGATGTTGTGCTAAGAGATATCGGTACGCTTTTACCGGCGCTGCGGACGATTGGCCTGGAGGTGAATTCCTTGAAGTGTGAGCTGTTTGGCTGCGGTCCCTTAGCAATGAACTCCCTTTCAGATTTCGAATCTTTGTTGCCGGGCATCCGAGTGCTCGATAAGCCTTCCTTTTCTCTTCTTGGGGCTCCAATTTTCCCGGAGGGTGTAGGTCTGGCGCTGCGGGAGAAGACGTCGGCTTTGGGATTGGCTTTCGAGCGCCTTAAGCAAATTTCGGCGCACGTGTCCCTGGTATTACTGCGCAACTGCTTTACGGCGCCGCGCATAACGTACACCCTGCGGACGGCGCCTACTTGGATGTTTGAGCAGGAAATAAGAGCCTACGACGATGTGCTCAAACAGGGTCTGGAAGATAAATTTAACATCCAGTTTGACGGAGTCCAGTGGTGTCAAGCGACACTCCCTGTCCGTTTTGGGGGTTTGGGGGTTCGTAGTATGCGGGACATTGGGCTTGTGGCGTTCCTCGCCTCCTCTCATGCGTCGGCAGGTCTTGTAGCTAAGATTTTGTCTGTTGGCGGCGACGATTTCTGTACTCCATTTGTGCAGGAGGCTTTGAGCGAGTGGGCCACTCGCTCGCCCGGTGGAGTGATTCCAGAGAATCCCACTTTGCAGAGGCTCTGGGACGACGCTTTATGCGAGCGCGTATATTCACGTTTAATGGATAGTGCTGCTGGAATCGAGGATAGGGCCCGGCTTAGAGCTGTAAGGCAACCCGAGTCCGGGGCTTGGCTGCACGCACTTCCTTCGCCACATCTGGGAACCTTGTTAGATGGCGACACCTTGAGAGTGGGTATCGCTTTAAGGGTGGGCTCCAAGGTGTGTGAGCCGCATCGGTGCGTGTGCGGGGTGCCTGTTGAGGCGAATGGTCACCACGGTCTGAGCTGCTCCCGGTCTGCAGGGCGGTTCTCGAGACACTATGCGATCAATGACTTGTTACGTCGCACCATGGTCTCGGCGAATGTGCCTTGCATTTTGGAGCCTCAGGGCTTAAGCCGTTCGGACGGGAAGCGGGATGGCTTGACGCTGGTTCCTTGGGCGAAAGGTCGTTGCCTGCTATGGGATGCTACCTGCGTGAGTACTTATGCGCCATCCCATCTCCCTTTCACCGGTAGAATAGCAGGTGGGGCCTCGGAGAATGCGGCCAGGGTTAAACATGCCAAATACGCCAACTTGGAACCGTCGTACGATTTTGTTGCTGTTGCCGTGGAAACTGCTGGGCCGTGGTGTGCGGAGGCTAAAAGGCTCGTCAAAGACCTGGGGCGGCGTTTGCGTGACAGAGGTGGCGATCCCCGATCCGGCTCCTACCTTGTTCAACAAATATCGCTTGCCATCCAGCGTGGCAATGCCGCGAGCATATTTGGCACGTTTGGACGGGGTGAGAGCCGGAGTGGGGTATAATTAGTTTATGATAGTTGTTAGCTTGTGTGTTATTTTTAGTTTTATTTTTAGGCTTAGTTAGTATTCAGCGCATTGATATTTTAAGGGCAATTACGCCGCAAAATTTTTTCCTCATAAAATAAATTATAGATGTTTAATTAAAATCTTACCACATCTCCAACACGTTGGAATGGATACGGCAAAGCTTTTTGCGGGGGAAACGTGCACACATACGCACCAGTCACACATTACATACAAATAACAATCTACTATAACGACAATAACAAAATGATACAACTACAGTAACAAACACGCTTCGATCTATGTTTGTGTGCGGACTAGTTACAAAACAGACCCGCGTATGTCCATTTGGGCTTGTACTTCGTCAGAGTGGAAACGGTACGTTTGCCGACTCCCCTCCCTGTGTTGAAGGTGGTTGAAGATAACAAGCCATTGAATGACGATTACCGCGAATTGATTTTCCGCTAGGGGCGCTAGTGAAACGTGGCTCCTGCGGGACATTTCAAACGTCACTTTGACAATTTTCTCATACTGACACAGGACCCACACATGAGTGGCGCCGCCTGGTGAGCGACAATACGGTTGGCTTGCGTGTGTATGGCGTGCATACAACAGCAACATCCTCGACTGATATCGGTAGACCTTAAGCCTTTACAATAAGGATTATATAGATAGACAGTTATCAGGGTTGGCTATGGTACGATGGGCTTCATAAATATATATGCACCTGTATTCGATTTTGAACCTTCTTCTCCAGTAATAAGTTCTTTATAGACGCGACTGTATACCACATCTAACAGAAACTATGCTTCAGTCCTAACCAAATGTAAACATAGAGAGGAAGTGATTTTTAACCGACTCCACAGGCTTATCAAAATAAACTTCTAAGTACAAATGATCATAGCTTACGAAGATATAATGCGGTCACTTTGATTTAAAACCGCTGGTTTTTTTGTTGTTAGGTGTTTACATTAAATATCGTTAAATTTGAAGCTACATGAGTGCAGACTTAGATGGTACTGACTGATGGTAATGAGGAGGCCTCCTGAGAACATCCTGAACACCGTCATGAATCTTAATGTCCCGGGAGTCAGAAATAGAGGAAAGCCAAATAAAAGACGGACGCACACACAAGAAGGAAGGAGCTGGAGAGCTGCAATCTAGTATGGCGAACGGTACATGATCACGACCTTCAGCAATGGGGAACCGATGCAAGGAGGAGGGAGGTGACGGCAAGTCACATTGTCTCGTTTTACATTCACTGTATCCATAAGAATAACCCGAAAATAACTCCAATTGACCGGTACTGTGTCTGTTACCTTTTCACGGCTACAAACTGAACCGACTTTAGTCGTAGAAGTAAAAGTATCGGCGGCGGAGCGTCAATATGTTCTTTAGGCAAGTCGGAGCGGATTTGGCCTGCATTTTCTTTGACTCGTTAAAGATAAACGTGCTAAATTGGCTCACGTAGCCGAAGCCGGCAGGAACCGAGTTTTATATAAGCTTTTCCACTGAAAAATTGTCGCCACTTTAGTGCGCACAGAAAAAGTTACTGTACAAATCTCTTAGATACGAGTAACCTTTCAGCCGATTTTGAGGAAATCTTGCGTACTATGACTTGAAGTGGAACCAGAAACACCCACATATACCTCCGCCTGTATACCTAAAAGGCAAGTTTCACTTCCACTTTTATCAATTTTAAGGAGTTTAATGATAAGAAAACTGTGATATTAAAGAAATATTTTTTTTATAATAATAGCTTGCGGCAGTAAGCTGTGGGCGGGCCAGTCGACGAAATAAACAGTTCCACCGAATGCAGTAACAATTAAGCCAAATGGATGCAACTGGGGTCGACGCTCGCCGTTTATTCCTGGCCGCCAGAGAATAATACTACAGACAGGACACTTTGTACGGAGGTCATTTACGCTACGTTAAGGGCATTATCACACTTGCGATTTGCGAGCGAAATTGTAGGGCTAACACGTCGCGAGTTCGCGGCTTACAAGGTTTGTATAGAAATCGCTTTCAAGTCGCCCAAGTGTGATAATGCCCTAAGCTAAGTTAAACTTGGCCGTCGCTGACGAGTGACGTCTGCTTATTACAAAGGATTGAGATGTAGAAATGTACAATTTTAAAGCACTATTCGTATAAATGTTTTGATACATGTCTAAATCTTTTGTCTGCCGCGAACGCAAGAGGTGGCTGATCCAATCCCAGCCCTGCTCACCGGGGGCCTTGGTCACCACTTTTTCTGTAGTATATGACATATTTTTCAATTTATAATGAAGAAATGTGCTCATTAATAAACTGGACTGTACACTACACACGAATTGTCTACTCTGTACCACACACGTTTAATCTATGGCCAATCGCGTAGCGTGAAGAGATAGTCTGTGGTGTGACGTTTTATTTTATTTCTCCAGCTTTACTCGCTAGATGATTCATAGCTTAACTATTTCTGTATCGAGTGACGAATCTGTATTTATAATCTTTTATTTAACTTTGGCACTATTTGTATTATGTAAGATTACTGTAATGATAAAGCCCGTGCCAGACGGTTGACAACGACAGTTTCTGCAAGATGACCTTGGCAGAAAAACAGCGGTTTTCAGCCGTGTAGCAAGTGGTTGAAACCAAAATCTGCATGACCTTTAAACGCCCTTGGCAGACGGGCGTGCTCTGCCAACCAAACGGCAGAAGCAGTGGTTGACAATCGTCTAGCCGCTTGTTGTCAGCCACTCGAAGGACAGTCGCGTAGCCGCACGCACCGAGTGCAGACGCGTCGCGCGCGCACACAATATTACAGGATGGCGAACGAATGCGATGTTATTTATTACTGAACTGCTTGAGTTATATTAATCCAGTCATTGAACTGACAGCTTGTATGGAAGTTTTGACAGTTTGGGAAATAATTAATAATAGGTAATTTTTTTAGCGTAACGGATATTAAGTAGGCAACAAAATCCAACAAAATATCGTTACACGCTAATCGTCACAAATATGTACATACACACATGTTACAAACATTTTTGTTGTAAGATTTATATGTACATATGTTTTTTAAGCCGTTTAAAATGAGTCAGGACCAGTTTCTACCTATTAACATTTGTTTCTAGCGAAATAACACATCTATCACCCGTGCCGTACATTTTGTAGATTTAATGGTTTTACTTGAATAAGTTTTCTTCGGTTTCTCTTTTAACAGGTAGAAGACAAATATGTCGTCATGTTCACATACAAGAAAACTATTTGCTATCGTTCAGTTAAAAAAATCGATTTAGTTTATTATTATTTTTTTACTATTTACCTACTTCCGGAAGAAAAGTTTGTAGGATTTTTGCATATAGCATATATGAATATCCCATTTTAACGTAATTTGAAAACATCAGGCTATTATAATTTAATGTCTGTCGAAATCGTACATATCTTTCCTGGGTTATATAGAGAACTGCCGTGCCTCTGGGACTTGTCTTGTGAGGCGTACAAGGACCCAGTGCAAAAAAATAATGCATGGGAAATTTTTGTTTTAGTTTCCAAATACAAAGAATTAGAGCCTGAGATTTCGATAAACAAGGAGCCATGGCGTTGTTGTAGGAGTTAGTCGCACGTTAGCCCAGCACAAGCGCTTCAAACACACTGAAGTTTTGGGCTTGTTGTAAACCATGTAGACAGCCGCGCTTCTACATCGCTTCTGCCAAGGTCATCTTGCAGAAACTGTCGTTGTCAACCGTCTGGCACGGGCTTAAGGCCAATATGGATTACCGCGAGTCGATTTTCCGCTAGGGGCGCTATTGGAAGGGTCCTGCGGAAACATTTTAAACGTAACTTTGTCAATTCTCTAACACAGGACCCACGCGTGAGTGGCGCCGCCTGGTGAGCGACAATACGGTAGCTAGCTTCCATTAGCGCTTAAGGGATTCGACACCGCGACCTCCAGCTTCATAGGCAAGGTAGTCATCACATCATTACCAACCGTCTAGGAGACATATAATTTAAACTTTCGTGAGACTTACTGACATTACTCGTAAATTGCAACGGTTAACACTCACGTATTTTTATCACAATAGGCGTGACATGTTTCGTCTGCGTCGGGCAGACATCGTCGGACAGACACCACTCTGTCTGCACTCTGCTGGTGTTAACCGTTGCAATTTAACGTCTAGGAGACGGTTAATATAAGTACTATACAATATACATTGCAACATTATCATACATTTCATCTCCCGATTCCCAGTACTCTTGAATTATCTGATTCACATATAACGTTTGAGTGCAATCCAAATTCATAAGTGCCCATTGAAGAACTTTACAAGCCGTTGATTAATTCTGCCAAACAGTTCGAAGGCATTTAAGTGTTCTTTTATGTGTGAATTTTATTGATTCATATGGTTGAAATTAAACACTTTAGAACGGATTAATCGCGTTTATTAACACCATGATCCTACGTTTCGAGCCCTTTACAGCACTCGTTTTCACAGGGTTAAGATGATGTTTAGTTTAGTTTAGTTTAGTTTATTTTTATTCATAAAACACAATATTTTACACGTCAAAAAATAAAGGTAGGTACATAAGCAATTTATAATATAATTACAATTTATAATTTACTAGAATAGGTACTAGGTAGGTAGGCGCTATACAGGTAGGTACATCGGTATTAATTATTATTTTATACATGTACTTTCTATTCACGTGCAGTTGTGACACAAGTACGATATTAAGTCTATATCTAGATTATTTATGGCTTTGGGTTACTGCTACACGACTCGAAGAATTCGTCGATTGAATAGCAGGCAAGATTTAATAATAAAGTTTTAAGGCGATTTGTAAAAACAATATCGCTTTGTACTAGTTTTAACTCGACCGGTAATGAGTTATACAATCTTGCACCCATGACAGCGAGCGATTTTCGAGTCTTTTCGAATCTGCAACGAGGCACCACCAATACATCACTTCGACGAGTACCGGAATGAGTGGTGTATGTACTTAGGTTTGCTCTTACGTGTTTACAGGCGCTTAGAATAAATACACTAGGCAGAGTGATTATTTTAGACTCCTTAAAAAGGCATTTAGCAGGGAAGTCGTATGCCTTTTTCATTATGATACGAATAGCTCGTTTCTGCATGACGAAAGCCCTGTCCCGATCGGCCGCGGTGGCCCAGAAGTCAACTCCTTGAATAAGTAGCGTATGGAAATATCCATAGTATGCCTTTTTAATATTTTGAAATGACAAACTTGGTGCGAGTCTTGAGAGCGCATAGCAAGCTGAAGATAACTTATCACATAAGGAATCAATGTAAGGGGACCATGTTAGTCCGGAATCGATAGTGAAGCCTAGGTATTTTACCGTGTTTACCTGAGGTACCTTAGTGTTGTTGAGCATGATGTCGAACCGGTTATTGTTGTGATGCCGTAGTTGAAAATGCACTATGTTTGTTTTTTCTGCATTTAACATCATTCCATTAGCGGTAAACCACTGGTATATCTGGTACATTGACTTATTTACCTTGACTTTTAGAGTTTCAAAGTTATCGGCACTCACTAGTAGGCACGTGTCATCTGCAAATGTCACGAATTCAATATCCGGACAGGCAGTCGAGACGTCGTTAACTAGAACCAGAAACAAGCAATTTCCCATGGTGGAGCCTTGAGGGACAGAAGAATCACCTATTTGTTCCAGGTTGCACTGTGAAGTTCTGATATGCGTACTCTGCTTTCTATTTTTTAGAAATGACCCTATAGTGCCTAAAAAGGAACCCTTTACACCGTACCGAGACAACTTTTCTAACAACAGAGTGTGATCAATCATCTCGAAAGCGCGCGACAAGTCGCAGAATATCGCTGCGACCCGTCGCCCGGCTTCGAGGTGCGTCAGGGTTCGTGACATGACGTCACGCACCGCATCAGCTGTCGACCGCCCGGGCTGATAGGCATATTGCTGTTTGTTAAGTAACTTGTTACTGTTAAAATAATTCATCAACGAGGAACACATAAGACTCTCAAATACTTTCGAGATGACAGGTATCAAGGAAATAGGCCGGTAACTTTTTTCCTGTTCCATCTCGCCTTTGCCTTTGTAAATAGGTTGTATTTTAATTAACTTCAGAGCGTCGGGGTATATACCGTTATGTATACATTCATTTAATAAGGCAAGGAGGATTGATATGACTACTGGAGGTAGGTAGTCAAGTACACGGGTGGACATATCGTTTATATCTTTAGATTGTTTCCTCTTGATCTTTTTCAATGCCTTCATAATGTCACTAAGCGAATACGGTTCAAATTTAAAATTAGGTATTGGTGAGGGCAAGTACTTATCTAAGTACTCGAGTGAATTATGCGCGCACGGCTTAACGTTGTTTTTGTTTGCGTGTATATAATACCGGTTTAGCCGGCGGGCAGCGTCGGCGGCCCTCGCGTCTACGGTATCACCCACTGACTTAGAGATAAGAACGTTTATCGCACTATTTTTGTCATTTCGGTTTTTGCATGTCTCAGATGCTATCACACGCCATATGCTGCGACACATATCGGTTTTTGAGTTTGCTATTTGATCATTTAAATAGTTACTACGTGAGTCTCTTAAAGATTTCCAATACAGTGTTTCGTTATTTAATAACTTTGAACGTAGCTCGGTATCATGGGGGTAGCGTGATATATTTTGTTTAAGTTTATGAATATTAAAACGTAATTGTCGAATCGTGTCAGTAACCCAATTACAATTGTTGTTCCTTATCAATGTTTTCTTAAGCGGGAAGCATACATTAAAGTAGTGTTTCAATACATTGGTAACAAGTTCAATTTTTTTGCCAGGACATATAGACTTGTCATAAATTTGATTCCAGTTATAAAGTACAAGATTATTTACAAAGTTAGATATACTAGTATTTGTAAAATTCCTCCTTAAAATATGCTGGTTCGGTAATCCCTGTTTGGTTATTTTAACGGTTACATTAATGCTTAAGTGGTCAGACAGGTTTAGTTCATCACAAAATACATTTTGGATATTACACGTCAATATATTAGTAAATGCGTGATCAATACATGTGGAAGATAGATTATTTATTCTAGTAGGTATTTTTATTAATTGTTTAAATCCAAATTGCATAATAGTATTATTGAGATTTTTATTAAGATTACATTTCATCATTAAATCTATGTTTATGTCACCAATTAGTAAAACATTGTAATTTTGAATCGCTTGCATACTCAATATTTCGGATAATTTCGATAAATATATTTGTACATCACCGTTAGGAGGTCTATATATGCACACCACAATAAGATTTGTGCCGATGCACTCAATGGCGCATACTTCGATGTTCATTTCCACGGATAGGGCAGATATTTCTTTCCTGTCCATCGTTACCAGGTCAGTTTTGGCGTAGATACAAGCACCTCCCCCTTGTCGCGATGTCCTGCAGTACTGGGCACGTAGACTGTAGTTATGTATATTTACAGATGCTATTTCATTGTCCTTAAGCCAGTGCTCAGTCAGGCACACAACGTCTACAGCTGGATCACGTAGTTGAAGTTCGCACTCAAGTCTGTAGGTTTTATTCTGGAGACGGTTTATGTTTTGGTGCATCACGCTTATTATTTTCGTGGTATGAAAGTTAGTTGTCTTTTCAGGCACTTTATAGACTGGGGGCCTTGTTCGCCCTGGGTCGGAGAAAGGGCTGCCATCTGGATATTCTGGTGTTGAGTGGCCACACAGATGATTCACTGAACTTGTCCAATACTGTTGTGGGGATACCAATCTTAAATGATTTGTACGACTCGTGTTTTGAGGTAATCTGTTCAACACTGTATTCATATTGATCGCAGATTGATTTTAGGTGCTGTGTTAGTTTTTCTGGGGTTGTTTCTTTTTCGAAATAGCAGCCATGTAGAAATTTGAAGGCTTCAACTCCATGTAGTGCCGTGTTAGTGGCAGAACCATTTATGATATGCCTAGCTATGTTGCTACGACGGCGATTTTTACGACTATGTACAGTTTCCCAGTCATTTTTAACTGACTGACTCGTATCATGCTCGCTATTTGACTCATTTTTATCGGTATTAGTATGTGGCCGGACACTTGTTGTTTGATGTTGTTGATTTGTAATTTCCAGTATCACATCGCTCGTTGAGGGTTGGATGCAGTCTTTTGCAGTCATTAAGGATGAAGTCGGTAGATTTGCCGCGGGGCCCGCGGGGGCAGCCGTTTTGTTTTTAATTTGAGCTGTGTCAGTTTTCGTTATTTTAAGCGATTGCTTCGTTTTGGAGGTTACAGCTAGCTTCTCTTTCGCGCGCACAGCAGTGGTTCGTTGCGTGCGCGTAGGTTTATTTGCGAGAGCGGATTGGCTATTTGGTGTCGATGCGCTGCTCGAGATGCTCCCGATTGGTGTAGACGGGGCGCTAGTGTTTTTGCACATTTCAACCGGTTTAGCTTGAGGATTCACTCTTTGCACCGATATAACAGATTTTATTTGGTTTAGTTCTAGCATAATTTCGTCTAATTTAGAGAAAACGTCACAAATTTTCTGTTCTAATGGCTTTAGAGCACTTGTCAAAAGAGTTTCAACACTGTCACTTTCACTTGAAGGCATTTTGGCTACAATTTAGTTGCTTTAAATGACGAGCGACCGTCAGTCATGGGAGGCTACGCGCGATGACTGAGAGAATGCGAATTCTGCCCGTCAATCAAAAAACATTAAACATTTCATTTTAATTATAGAATTGCCCTTCAGGCTATGTATTACTAGCTTTATAAGCCCCTCTGGGCATTGTAGACCAACCTTTGTTTTTATTTTTAAATTATTTTTATATTTTTGTATGTAGGTAGTTTGCACAAGTAACTTTTTTGATTGACGGGGAGAATTCGCATTCTCTCAGTCATCATCTTAACCCTGTGAAAACGAGTGCTGTAAAGGGCTCGAAACGTAGGATCATGGTGTAAATAAACGTGATTAATCCGTTCTAAAGTGTTTAATTTCAATGAATAACAATCGCAGTAACAGAAGACAATATTATGATTCATATGGTCTTGATAGACCATAAAAACTGATAAGTTGTAAATCTCGGAAATGTAATCGCCTACCTATATAGTCGTATGCCCATTTGGGGATGCCCTATTTGGCTTTGAAATTGGTGTAAATAGTTATTTATTTCGTAATACGTATACGTATAAATAGGCACCTAGATGAGACGTGAAAATTGATTTAGGATTGATACAGAAATGTAGATATCTTATGGAACCAGTTGCACAGGCACTTATTCAGAACTTAAAAAAATAAAAATTCGGACTGACTGGATAAATCCGAGAACCGATTTAATGTTTCTCTATAAATTGAAATAGATGCCATATACCAAAGAAAAAGACCAACACCGAGAGAGGCCAATCCGAGAATCGAACTCGGGTCTTTAGCTTACGCGGCTGACGCCATACATAACCACTAAGCCAATTGGAACAATTCGTAAAACCCGCGCAGCTAGAAGATGTTGATGTCAACCTCAGCCAGTCTTTCTCCGGGACCACGGCGGCAATGTAATCCTTGGAACGTCGGAAGTTTTACACGATTAAGCCCCGTTTTAGTAAATTTATAATCCGTACCATGTTGTCCATGTTCCAATTTTGTTTCGTCGATCCACGAATTCCATTCTCTTCTAATTTAAAACATCCAAATTCCGTTCTAATTTCGAATGGCATTAGCATATGATACAAGACGCAGCGATATGCAACACATTATCTGATGTAACGTATCATCGCCAACGTTCGCTGGCCATTTGTGTTCCTTATTGCAATCGCGTAAAGTCCACCGATGGCAATTTGGGTGTTTTTGTTTATAGCGTCGCCAACACTGATAGACGGAGAGCTAGCTACGGAAATAGGTATGCGATTTATAAAGCCACGGAATCCCTCTAGTTAGCGTGCCATACTATAAATTATCTGGGCGCCTAGCAGATGTGAAAGTGGATGGGCAACAAAGGGGTTGTGAAATCAGTTGGTGTGAAATTTATTGAGCTCTGAGTTTGGTGTGATACAATAGCTAATTATGAATTTAATTCGAATAGGTTCACATAATTTAAATATAAGCGGCACAACGGCACAGCTTACCTCATCATCGGCACAACCCACCCCTTGATGGGGTAAGTTGTGCTCATCTGACTTTTTTTAAACGTGACTTATAATTTCATTAATATTGCATATATGATTAAAAATAGCTTATTTTTCTAAAACTGTATTAAATTTCATATATCACACTGCCGAAAACATTGTTTTCTTAAACAGTGGAGATGATAGGTTGCGTTTTAGTAAAATCGGTACGTTGAACCCCACCGTCCCCTATAACATTGCCAGGCGTTTTAAAGTCGTCTCATTTACCGAGTTCTAGGTCTATACATTTTAATTAGATATTCAAAATTGTGTGTGCAACTGCAAACATACAGGCGTAAATATTCAGTCGATAACCCCGCCAGACGACGACTAAGAACAACTATCACCAGCAACTGGACAGCTGCCAGGCGCCCGGATTAATTTATAATGATAGCATATATGTGCACTGATTAGAGAGATTCGTGACTTAATTGCATACCTATTTGCGTAGCTAGCTCTTAGACTATGATAAGTATGCTAACTGACCATTTGTGTTCCCTATTCCATCGGCTTAAGGTCCACCGATGTTCCATTTGAGTGTTACTGTTTGTATATCGGTCACTGACTCTTCGATTAAATTACGCATTGGATTCATCGGTTAATCTGTATCTGTAACATTATGTATACTCTTCGCTGTTGCGTGTGCTGCAGTTTTATTTTTCTGGGGAAACTACATAGACATGTTGTAACAAAAGTTCCAAAGGATACTTCAACAGCTGATAAGGTCAATGACCCCGAGTGAGATGCAAGTGTAACAATAACGAATTTCGAAAAAATACATTTTTCAAACTTTCCATTTGTTTGGCTACTAAATGGTGGCGAAATGGAAAAAATAAATCTTGGGTCACTTTTTTTCTCCTGCTAGGAAAGAGCTCGTAATTCTGAGTATAATCCCCTATCTCCATACAAAGTCTTATTTTTCTAATTTCGAAATTGTTCCACTGGCATCGCACTCAGGGTCATTGACCTCACCAGCTGTTGAAGTATCGTTCGGGACTTTTGTTACATCCTGTATTCGAACGAGCGAGGAAAGCGAGTGAGCTCCCTCAATCTACTTGGACCCTCCGTCGTTTGTATGTATGTAGGTATGTATGTTTAAAAATGCTCAGAGTCCTTCCCATTAAGCTAGACGAAAAAAAAACTCTTATTAGTCCGTCTTATTAAAAACCTATCTTTGGCGTCGACTGTACATTAAAAAAAACTTACTGCTCTCACAGATTATAAATGCGATACCTACAACTCTATTTAAATCACAGCAAATGCATCACACATGGTTCTCTAAATTCGTCACATATTTACATTTAAGAACATCACTAAGCTAACTATTTTGAACTCTTTACCATTGGAATAGGAGCTTATTTCGAAAGTGGTCGTCGGTAAACGAGTATAACCGTTTTATGAGTCACATGTGATGTGAACTGTCCAATTACATGTAACTCATAAAACGGCCAGTTCAGACACTCCGTCTAACCCCCTGGTGATAGACGGAGTGTCTGAACCGGTTGAAATACCTACTATGTACAGATTTCAGATTTAAGATTTTTTTATTGATAATTACGAAATATTTACAAGTCAAAAATAAATAAATTAACACATTAAAGCGAAAAAAAAACAAAATTCATTGAATCATTTGTCCATCATCTTGTCCTGGCCGGTTTCGACCATGGCGACTGGATAGCTGCTAGTGAGAGCGACGATCGTGAGCTCTCAGGTGGCTGACGTAGCCTATTTTGGCAGTAAATGTGCGACTACACTTACTGCATGTCAGCACCCCTCCGACAAAATTGTAATTAATGGCCGCAGGCGGTCGGGCCTTTAACTCTTTGAATCATTTAATATGTAGTTAATTATATGATAACATCATTTGTTATGTGTTAGGGTCAATGGGTTTGTCGATTGGAGAAACTCATCGACGGAGTCACTAGCTTCCAACATCAAGCGTATAAGGACCGTTTTCCTTTTTTAGCGACAATCCTCACTGAAAAATGCATGATTTAGAATTGAATTATTATTATTTTTAGGAGGTTAATACCCGAAATTTTAGTTTACACTGCTGCTCGGGTTAGTAACTGCAAACTTATCTTCATCGTGATAGAGTGGCCAAATGGAAGGCTGTTTTCGCTGAAAGGGGGTACTCTGTCAAGGTGTTTTATGGAAAACTACTGAAAAGAAATATGTACTTACGTTACCTATATGAAAGGAACGTATAAACATACCTTACATTGTTTTTTATTTAAAATAATTTTCACAGGAGGAAGTTCTTAAATATTTTTTTGCTTTTTAAAATATTTTATGGTGTTTTTGGAAACCGGCCGGACCATTTTTTTAATTGATAGTTAGTCACATTTTCATCAGGTATAGGCTGTTGATGGTCCTGAAGGAATCGAAAGAAATACTGTAGTAATTAAGCTATTTTTTTATAGTAAATAAATTATTTACCTATCACTCGTTTTACCTGCCTGTGAATATATGTTTAGAGAACTAAACACCCTAAACAGGAAACGTGTAGTCATTAAAAAAGTGTAGGTATTTGTATTAACGTATTTTTTTATTATTTGACAACTGTTATGTAAAAAACAACGAATGTCTTTATAGTCGAGTGTGCTTCCCACGAGTTTCAAATAGACTGTGGAAATCTATAGTCGCTAGCGTCTACTTCAACGCATGTAAATTAGTCGCAACTAAATTAATCGCGATTAAACAATGACGATTGATATTTTTAATCGATTGATTAGTTAACTAAAAAGTTAATCGATTAATGCCTATCTCTGCTAGACGGGTTATGTATGTAAGGTTTTCGCATCGATTTTGCTCGCACTTGCGGGTCGAAGCGGGATGCAACTGTAGATAATGTCAAAATTTATAGCTCATGGTAGAGACACATAGCCGCTAAGAGGGCGCCACAAACGCGTAAAGTGAAGTACTCGTAGGTATGGGTTTCGCCCACATAGTGTTTACGTTTACAATGTCGGCATTACCGCGCGGCGCAGGAAACGTCTATTTCGGGGACTAGGGAGTTTTTATTCCTTTTTACTTTCTTGAGAACGTGAACGAGAATGTTGTTGGCGGTACTTACTCGTTTTAAAAAAATGTAGTAGGTATTTATTTACTTTGAAATAACTATTTTTGCTTTATTTCTGCTCAAAATTATGTAATATAAATATAATAAAAAAGTTGTGAAGAATAAAAATGCAGGAAACAATGAAGATAATCGCGAGTTTAATTAATTAACAGTAGGTATGATTTAATTTGACTTGACCTTTTTTTAATTCATTTTCTCACTGCAAAACTTTTTTCGTTTTGAATTGGTTTTTTGTTTCGGAAAAACGCAATTGTTTTTTTTATATTACGTACCTACAAGTTTCGTAAAACTTGTTTGTAGTACCAGGCGGCGCCACTCATGCGTGGGTATATGAGAGAACTGTCAAAGTGACGTTTGAAATGTTCTCGCGGGACCCGCGTTCCACTAGCGCCCCTAGCGGCGAATCGACTCGCGGTAATCCTCATTAAGATACCACAGGCTGGTTTAAGGCATTACCACCCATTTAGTGCTCTAGTGTTACATATCGCATGTCCTAGCCTGGCTCGGGTCGGGTGTCAGTGTCGCATTGTAACCAGTTATTACTCGATACTATTGAGAACTCATAAGGATCGATGCATTGGTGTTGTGTTAATTCATGTCATATAAGTACCTAAGCGTTTTTTTTATACGACGCAACGTACAAATTTATATTTATACATATATACTGAGCGTCGTTGCCTGTAACAGGAGCAATAAATTAAATCGCACTGTTCACACTTCAAACCTTAACAACTTTTGTTCAACAACTTTTAAAAATGATATGTACCCTGTAGGTTTTGACTTTTTCATACAAACTAAATAGTATTTTCTATTTAGGTACGTTAACATCAGTCTAATTGACGTCTCTTGTCATAGTACAAAAATGACAAAATTCGCAGTACAATGCGTCTTCAAACAATCTTTAAGGTGTTATAAAAATCAAAACACACGTTATTATTACAAATCGCTGAACAAACGTTGTTCAGTTTGGCGAGGACTACCTAAGACGATTAAATTTATTGCTCCTGTTACAGGCAACACCCCGTATAGTATACAGCTTCAGTGCCACTTTTAGCAAGGCAGGGCAGGGCTCATGCTCAAATCACGTGAGGTATTTTCGGCTAATCACTTATTTAAACTTTCACGATTTTCACACATTATAAATTTACTAAACTGAAAATTAACCTCCAACGTTTCAAGGGCGACATTGTCCCCGTGGTTCCGGAGGAAAACGGACATCGGCTATTTTTAAACCCAGAAGCTTCCAGTATTTGATTTTGTCCCACCTTTTATTTAATGGATGAAAAAAATTCTACATGTGGGACTCTCAACGACTAGAAGCCCCTCGTTAGTCCTCTTCGACGCAATCAGGAAACAGGAATGGATCTCCAGTGGAACGCACCAGTGCCGCAATGAGGCCTACCGCGAGTCGATTTCCCGCTAGGGGCGCTAGTGGAATGTGGGTCCTGCGGGAATATTTCAAACGTCACTTTGACAATTCTCTCATACTGACCAGGACCCACGCATGAGTGGCGCCGCCTGGTGAGCGGTAGCTCCCACCTGCGTGTCGCCTCTTGGGTCCTGCCTAATATTTTGGACGATAGCAGTCGTGAATTGTTTGCGACCCCGAGGACTCCTTTTACCGCACCTTTAACGACAGGCAAGAGATACCGCCGTAGCCGTCTCCTACTGCCCCGGCTACAGGGCGCGATCAAGCACCACCTGCCTTCATCGACCTCCGCGATCATGACCAGATCGTTGATCTTCCCTGATAGGCGTTCAAAATAAACTAAAACAAGTCAACATACACTATTAAGGAATAGATTAAATAAAAGGAACATTAAAGTACACTTATAATTCGTACGCAAGATCTAAACCACATATATAAACTGCCGATTACGACGACGGCGATAAGGCGTTATGCTAATAGAATGAAGTCATCGCTCTGTACTGTTATTACTTGTGATCCTTGTATGTTATTCCAAGCAATTATACCCTTAAATTCAACGCATGAAGTGCTAGAATTGCTTGGTGAATGTTAACATCGATTACAGAGGCGGTTAGTAGGATAGAATGTCAAACTGTACACTAGTTTTAGGCCACAGACCATCTCAACTACTAGACAGCATTTAAGACAACTCGCGGTTACCGCGCATATCCTGTCCCGTCCTCATTTAGTACGCGAGCGCGACCCGACCCGACCGCGACCCGACCGCTTATTTCAGTTGCGTCTACGTTTACATGTTGACTAAAAATATTTACAAAACTTTGATTTTAGGTGTGAACCCGGGTTGTTATAGTATAAAATGGTAGAGGACACTCAGTCGTGTTGATATATTCGTACAACTTTACAAGTAAAACTAGGCATATATACCTAGGTGCCCTTAGGTACTCTTTTTGTAATCGCATCATAATCTGGTATCTGTGTATTAGGCATAGAGACATCGATGATAGTAGATTGCGTTACTCGTACAAGAGAAAATAATGTTAAATTCTTAAGCGCCTTCTGAAAATTATTGTCCACTCACTGTCAATGCATCTTGCTCGCACTTGCTGGTGAGGCGGGATACAACTGTAGATAACGTAAACGAGACGTCGTTTACCACTAATGAGTCATTCTCTAACGTAACACGACGATCGCGGTTTGCGTTAACTGCCTCAAGTTATATGGGATCTTGCATATAGACTTAACGCAAACGTGCTCATCACGTTATGACAGCAAATGTCTTACACTGACTCTGATCGTTGATACGCTTGTGAGAGACCTCGTTACACGTTGTGTTGTGTCTTGTCTAGTCATTTCTAATAGTGGATTATCGTAGTGTCGCTCACCAGGCGGCGCCACTCATGCTTGGGCTAGTATGAATATGAAAGAACTGTCAAAGTGACGTATAAAGTTTCCCGCAAGTTCCACTAGCGCCTCTAGCGGCAAATTGACTCGCGGTATTCGATCACAAGCGTACTTTGTTCCATGATTACTTATATCTTGCGTATTTTCTGCTACTTATCAGTTCCTAATATGTTTATTATTTTTATTACAGAGTGGCTACCAACACTCCGCACCTCGTGAGCCTGGGTACGGGCCGGCTGAGCACTGCTGTCACTCTACATCCTATCAAACAGGGTAAGTTGACTTCACTTTATAACCCCGCCCCTGGACCCCGTTTGTTAAATCTATACACATTGCCCGCGACTTGCAAAAAAGTTGATGAATTCTAACGTCACTTCACTCTCTCATCTCATATTAATCTAACTTCAGTAAATCGCAATCTGACTTGGTTTCCTTATTCATAATTCATAATTCATAATGTGTGTTACGAGTATATTATTACGAGTATATTATTATGTGTGTTACGAGTATATTATACCGCCTGTGGTTGTGTTCTGAAGAATTTACCAATTCCAATTTTCACCATTGCACCGCTTGCCATCGATAGGGCGCTCATCCGCACACCTTGCAACCGAAATAGTCGCGCACTGTACGGTATCAGAGAAATATCCTCGCGGACTCTCCGCCTCCAGAGGCGGAGCGTCCGCGGAGGCGGAGACGGAGGCGAAGCTCATTCCAGAATGAGCTTCCTAAGCTGCCGCGATTTTCCCGAGGGACAAGTTTTTATTCAAAATAGGAGTTTACAAGTTTTTAATGCGTCAGCAACGCGCATGTGTCCCCCTGGAACTGCAGGCTTCTTTAGGCCCGTCAGGCGGCCGGTATGCTTGTTTGCCACCGACGTGGTATGAAAACTGTCTAACATCCCATTTACATCTCTTTCAGGTCGTGTGACTATAGGCTCCGATCCCACCTGCGACATCTATGTAGTGGGTACCGGAGTAGCGAGCGTGCACTGTCGCGTCGAGAACTCCCACGGCGTGGTCACCCTGTACCCCACCAGTGGGAGCACCCTACTCGACGGGCTGCCGGTTGACAAGCCCACAAGACTCTCGCAAGGTAACCTTACGACTTTCGTATCTGTTATGTCTACATAGTTGGTACCTGAGTGTGCATTGTGCGGAGAACTCCCACGGCGTGGTCAATGTGAGTTTCCGCTAGGGGCGTTAGTAGAACGTGGGTCCTGCGGGAACATTTCAACTCTCATACTGACACAGGACCCACGCATGAGTGGCGTCGCCTGGTGAGCGACAATACGGTAGCTCCCATTGGTCTACCTGTACCCTACCAGTGGCAGCACCCTACGCGACGGCCTACCTGTCGACAAGCCCACTAGACCCGCAAGTTACCTTACAATACTTACGACCTACGGACCTGTCATGTCTACTAGCGTTGTAACGAATATCGGTTTTTGGAATATTGGTTTTAGCCACATATCACCATTATATTACACACACAATTTCGTTTAGAATGCAAAAATATTACACAGACGTAATGGAACGCGAAGACCATGGACTTTAGGGACGATGTCTTTGCTTAAACGAGTATGTTGCAGTGACAGCTAATCACATTTTACTACCTAGGTATTTAGGGAAACAGAAAGTGTTACTTTCTGCAAAAAGCATATGACATAAATATTCGAATTTTGCAAATGCGATAGCGTACATTTAAAAACATGCGAATATTCGCGAATCCGAATGCGAAGATTCGATAGATCACTAATGTCAACATATTTGGTACCAGAGCAACTTGCATTGCGTGGAGGATTTCCATTGTGTAGTCACTATATACCCCAATTGGCTTACTTGCAGTATACACTTCAGTTTTTTATTTATTTAAACGCCATCTGTTAATAGCCCGTATACACATGCCGTTCCGGTAAAAATATAATTTAAAATGAATCTGTATTTCCTTTACAGGCAGCATGCTAACCATAGGCCGCTCCAACTACCTCCGATTCAACCACCCCGAAGAAGCGAAGCTAATGAAATCAGTCCTCCCCTCCACCCGCGTATCCATGGCTCCCGTACAATACCAACCTAACGAGCATTGCGCGCAAGGTATGTTCAACCTTATGGTTATTGTATTTGAGTCTATTTTCACACGTCTAAAACTGTTTGTCATAATGATCATTTGTCCTAAACTAATATGTCCTAATAATGTTTTCCCTAATATGTATCGTTTTAACCTTTTCTAGCAGCGATTCGGATCTGTGTGAGGTCACAGTTCTAACCTAACCGACGTTCTACTCGTAACAGCGATACGATTTTTGGCGGAGTCGTTTTTGGACAATCACTATTAAATTTTGGAAAATAATCATTATGACAATTAACCGTCAGGGATGATGAACATTAGGACAAAAGAGTAAGGGCAAGTGACTAAAAAACTAACTTTTATGTGTTTTCAGGTTACCACCAAGATCAGAACCAATGTTACCAGAACGCAAACATCCAAAAAATCTTCAAAGACACGAACCTCTCACAGCTCGACCAAGAATTGGACATGACTCTCAACGAAATCGCCAAGAAAAAACCACCCGTAGCCCCGAGAAAGTACCAAGAAGAAGACCAACCAAAAATGTCTAGTATTATGGCTAAAGTATCAAAATTCGAATATTACGCGAAACAGCAGAAAATCGGTAGAAGCCAATTCTACACGTCGAATGAAGTAGAGATCTCTCCCAAAGTATTTAGCTCCAATTCTTTAACGGTAAACACACCCGCTAAAGATGTACTCGGAGGCAGAAACGTACCTAATTATATGAAGAATACGGACCAGAAGATTATAGTACTTAATGAGAATAATACGGAGAAACGGCCGTATGCTAATGTAGCCTTAAGGAATAAGAATAAAATAGAAGATATCGTGAGGAATTTTGATGAGAACTCGCGCAACGATTTTAAGCTTAAAAAGGTGGGTAAATTATTTATACGTCACAAAAAAAATTGCAATGCAAACAAAATACAGACAGAAAATGAATTAGGAGCTCTTAGAATTGATAACAAATACATTTCAATGATTTTTAGATTTTTTGTCTGTTTGTCTGTCTGCCTGTTTATTTGTTCGAGCATCACGTGGAAACGGCTGAATGGATTTAGATGCAACCTTCGCAGGCACGTTAAGGGGATCTACTGTCAGGTTATAGGCTAAAAAAATATTATTATCTGCGGACAAAGTCGCGGGCATCAGCATGTTATATAATATTTCTAATGGTTGGCAACCCTAGCGTTTGTGTTTGTATTCGCTTGAGATGAGAGATAAATATCATATAATTTAAACTTTCGTGAGTCATACTGACATTAATTTGCAACGGTTAAAACTCACGTATTTTTATCACAATAGGCGTGACATATTTCGACTGTATCGGGCAGTCATCGTCGGACAGATAGAGTGGTGTTGTCACCTTCGCGGCTCGGGCATCACTGCCCGAGACCGGCGTAGGTAACGGGTCGCGCGCGTCGTAGCAGGCTGATTTGAGCAACGGCGTTGTCGTTGCGGAAGTGTTAACCGTTGCAATTTAATGTCAGATAAATATTTATTCTTAAAAACAATTATATTAATTAACCTGAACAACATATTCAATCCCGTTAATAGCTTTTTTTAAATTTTCAATTATCACTCTTTTTAGGTCAACAACGACCAGAAAGACAACATCTATGGCAAGATCAACAACACAAAGGACGAGAAAAGTAACCTAGCGAGTAAAGAAGAGAGACGACCGTGTCTTCCTTCGCCAGCGTTCGACAGGAACCCGCAGTATTCTCCAGTTTATGCCAACAGCTACGACAGGAGCTATGAGGCTGAGAACATGAGAATTAGGGTATGTATCATATACACGTAACTAGTAAAAAACAACTTATTTACACTCAACAAAACACTCACGTATTTTAGTCATAAAATATAGTCATAAAATACGTGATCACCGTAAATTAATATAAGCGAAACAGCCGTGTCTTCCTTCGCCAGCGTTCGACAGGAACCCGCAGTATTCTCCAGTTTATGCCAACAGCTACGACAGGAGCTATGAGGCTGAGAACATGAGAATTAGGGTATGAATCATATACACGTAACTAGTAAAAAACAACTTATTTACACTCAACAACACACTCACGTATTTTAGTCATAAAATATAGTCATAAAATACGTGATCACCGTAAATTAATATAAGCGAAACAGCCGTGTCTTCCTTCGCCAGCGTTCGACAGGAACCCGCAGTATTCTCCAGTTTATGCCAACAGCTACGACAGGAGCTATGAGGCTGAGAACATGAGAATTAGGGTATGTATCATATACACGTAACTAGTAAAAAACAACTTATTTACACTCAACAAAACACTCACGTATTTTAGTCATAAAATATAGTCATAAAATACGTGATCACCGTAAATTAATATAAGCGAAACAGCCGTGTCTTCCTTCGCCAGCGTTCGACAGGAAACCGCAGTATATTGTCCAGATTCTCTGTGCAGGAGCTATGAGGCTGAGAATATGAGAATAAGGCTACGTAGCATTAGTCTAGACGACAGGGTTCCTAGTTCACTATCATATTTCCTAATTTTATTAGTTCCCTTAAAAGTCTGTTAAGAATTTTGACTTTAAACTATCCTTAAAAACAGTTAATTCATCTTGAAGCAAGCCAAAACTACAATGTAGGTAAGAACGTCCCATTTAGCTAAGTTTGCATCGATTTAGATAGCACACACTGTTAAAGCTTTAATTAACCGTCCTAAATTCATAGAAGTTCGACGTTTAATAAGTTCCATAATATCAAATTAGTTTGGTCTGACTAGTCAGTCAGTGACCGTTAAAAGCTAAGCGCCTAAACATATCATCATAGCAATATCCCTTTTCTTTCTAAAGAACCCATTATCATCTTATCGCTGCCCTAAATTTCCAAACAATGTTAATCACTTATAAACAAAACACTATCAGACTATCACTATATCCAAACAGATTATCTTCTATCCAAGTTCTATCTAATATAGCTTCTATTTCACAAGACATAAGGTTGGTTTTGGAAAAGTAGGATATGAGAAGTTAATCCTTTAGACTTTAGTTGATTCAGATTTTTGTGAAATATGTGATTAACGAGATTAAGAACCACTTGCTTCTTGGTTCTGAAAGTAGACTCATGCATTTTGAAAAACTGAAATAATAAAATATGTAATTTGTTGTCTGTGGTGTTATTCAATTTTAAATCTACTGCAGTGATTGTGGTTTGTTTTTTATCGTATTCGTGAACATTGAAGTGATTTTAAGTTACTTGATTTGATATATTGGCTTCGTCAGTTAACTGAGAGCTCACCAGGGACACTCTCAGTGCTAGAACACAGCCGAATGACCGAAAATGGCAAGGAGATGATGATGATGATTAGTAAATAATCTAAATGGTGAATGAGACAAGTGAAAACTGAAAAAGTAAGTGGTTACCTACGGTTTTACCCCTTCAGGGGTTGAATTCGATAATTATTACCAAGAGAATCCTCACGATATTTGCGACCATGATCAATAAAGTACCAGACAATAAACTAAATTCCGGCCATATACGTTCGGGCAATCCGTCAGATCTCCATAGTGGGTATGTTCGCCGGTCATCGGCCAGACAAATTTCTCATACTTACATTGATTGACAGATCTGCAGATATGCCCGAACTTACAGTCACGTCTATAGTCTATATATACTCTTCGGAACTTATTACAGGGAAAAAAGGGTCAAAATTGAATACAGATACATATATATTTATGGAGCCGACCGTGTATGTCCGGCAAAAAACAGAAATACGGGTAGAGTTCAAACAAGAGTCAAAAACATCAAGTCATAGTTTAGGTCATCGCATCGCATTCCCAGCATCAAATATGACGGTAAAATTCGTAGATAAAAAATATCGATATTTCATATTAAACTTGGTATATTATTCTGTTCTCTTGGTGAGTAAGGTCACCAGAGCTCCAAGAGGGTCCAAGAGGGAGCAAAGCTTGCCCTTTAGCTGTCAACTCAGCGAATCCTCCTTTTTTATAGGGTCGGCAACGCGCATGTAACACCCCTGGAGTTGCAGGCGTTCATAGGCTACGGTGACCGCTTACCATCAGGCTGACCGTATGCTTGTTTGTCACCGTCGTAGTATTAAAAAAAACAAGTAAATTTTTAGTTTATTTAAGTCTTTAGTTAAGTTTTTGTTTATTAAGTCTTTGTATGTACCTTTTTAGTACTGAATAAAGTTAATTTATATAACTTGCTTCTAAGTAAATATAAAATATCGATTTTTGAAAACGAATACTCTTATGCCGTTATTCCTAAACGCTCATCAAACCTCCGTTAACTAATTTGTTGTTAGTCCTTATCTATCGGTTTGACATTTGCGTGTGTCAAAAAGAGACAAAAAATATTTCTACCAACATGAGTCTGTTAAGTTTTTATGAATAAGGCGATTTAGCCTTTAGGTACTCAACTTATTAATTATAGAAATATTTGAATCCTTTTTGTTGAATTTGAAGATCAATAGGAATTTATTTAGTATATGGATAACTAGCTTTTGCCCGCGACTTCGTTTTCGTAGAACAAAACCAAATCTATCCAACGTCCTTTCCCAGGCGTCAAATTTACAGTTGAGCGGTTTCATTGTGAAAAGGTAACAGACGGAAATATGTAGTACATTTCGATGCTAGTGCAGAAAGTATGTCATTACTTCACGAGTTCCGAGGTATCTTGCCATAAGTTGTAGGCGAGTCGTAGAGATACTCGGGACAAGTGAAAGATTACATACGTGTATAGAACAACGTTTTTCAATACATATGCAAAAAAAAATTAAATACATAAGAACGAATTTGAAAGTATTTTTATAGTTATTTACGTAACGCGTGGCTTGTATGACGTTTATGTATGATTTTAAGATCTTACACTTGCTTTCCAATATTTTTATATAATTTAAATATCAGTAAATATTCATATAGCTTAATCGCCGTTCGATCTACGAATTAGTTCAGAAAATCCTACTTCCGTTACCTTTGCCCGGTTATATCACATAAATACGCTATTTAAATAGCTGATTACAATTCATAAACCTTAAATTAAGGAAACAATGTTATCAGTGATAATAACTGACGTTCAGATAACGTTTTGCAGAAGTCAATGCGACAAACGTGTTTAGACGTAACCAAGTGTAATAATTCTAGAAAATAATTAACAAATTAAACTCGGTTTAGAACGGGTCTTGCAGTGTGTATAAGTTATAGTAGAATAAATCATAATCAAAGTTATAAAATATAGGGTTTGTTGAGAATAAAAATATAGCTGTGATATAAAAGAGGTGGGAGATCACAAAATTGACGCCGTTAAATATGTGAAAATACTGCGCCACTCAGATCTGCAAGTTTCTAAAGAAAACAAATTAAAAAAATCGTGAAAGTGAGAAAGTTTAGTGACGGAATCTGTAACAAAAGTGGCCACGATATAGTAAATGCACTGTTCTATAATAAATATACTAAGATGAAGATGATAGTGTTGGTGTAAATATGTAAACGTGTTCTTACATTGGAGATGTGATTTTTGTACGTCTGTGATTTAAATGAAGTAAAAGGATTTCTTTGTAAAATAAACTCATCAATATGAATTGCCTTGTTGCTAATTATTAGCTTGAAAACAATTCATATCAAAAGAACAATCGTCAATTCAAGTCGGAAGTAACACTGTCTTAAGCGATTGTCAAACTGATACACCGAAGACGATAAACAATAGACCTTACGTCATTGACAGTAGGTCTAAATTGCATCGCTCACACAGTTTAAAATTAAAAACAAGAGTGTCCGAAATATAATACGTGTGACCAATGTCGGATCGATTTCGTCTCAGCCGTATTTTGAACAGTTTTTGCTGTGACTGCTTCTGAGTGGTGTTGTGTTGTGACTTTTATAAGATAATTTATGAATTATTTCTTGTTTGAGTATAAAATGAAAGTGATTTTCATATATTGTTTATACCGATAGTAATTTAAAAAGAAACTATTAATGTTCACCAGCTTTAATAAACAATGTGAACGAAGTATGAGTATAACGTTACTGAAACTCGCACGCATAACAAAGTATTCTACAAACATTGCCCGTTCATACAGACGAATAAAGATAATACTGACATTAAACATAAACGGTTAACACTCACGGGCATTGCCCGACCTGCGGAGGTGAGAAAAACAATCTGTCTGTCCGACGATGACTGCCCGATGCAGTCGAAATATGTCACGCCTATTGTGATGAGTTGTAACCGTTTAAGTTTAATGTCAGCATGACTTACGAAAGCTTAAATTACATAAGACAATACTATTGAATTCAAAATACATACAGCTGGGAAACGCTACAAAAACCACATTGGACTCCAAAATGACAGCATCACAAAAAAGATTATCACACAAACAACTAGTGAAACTATTCGTAAGAAACTTAAAGAAAAACACATCAGCATTAAAAGAGTTAAAACTAGCGATCGATAAAAAATCCGACGTAGAGAAATTCGATAAAATTATCGATATAACGAATGCGGTAAACGACAAACTCGACATCGTTACCAAACTACGAAACGACATCAAAATATATAAAACTATCAACACTATATTGACAAATCATTATATAAAAGAAACTAGAGACCATGAAAACTCTATGGATTTTAAAATACTCAAGCTGGAAACTCAAATTAAAGAATCCTATGAAGAATTGAAGAATATTATTACAAAAATGGCGGATACAAAAGGAGGCAAAGAGAATGTGTTTTTTATTGGGAACGATATGAAATCTAACAATTTTAATCAGTTTTATATAAGAAATGAGATTTATAACAGCATTATAAAGAAGATTGATAAACTGTTTTGCGGTATGGTGAGTAACTAGAATATTGCTAAATGTTAAATTAATTGAAATTAAACTCTCGGTCTAATCGCGTAAATTGGCCACATTTGCCTACGTTTTGAGCGCTATGACAGATTTGAGTGATGACTGAGAGAATGAGAATTCTCACTGCCAACAAAAAAAAAATATTTGTGCAAACTGCGTATACAGAAATTAAAAAATCCGGATTCCGATATAGAGCCCGAATTTTTATATGTATGTATTGGTAGTTTGCACGGATCTATATCGGAATTCCTAATGTTTTTATACAATTTGTGCATTCCCTAATAATGTTTGACATAATTATCATGTGTCCTAAACTCATATATCCTAATATTGTTTTCCCTAACATTATTTTAGTTTTAACCTACTTTTCTAGTGGCGATGCGACTCTGTGGTCACAGTTCTAACCGAACGTTACCGACTTTTCTAACAGCGATTCGGTTTGTTAAGTCGTTTTTGGGCAATCATTAGATTATGCAATCATTAGTTTTATTGTAATTATTGAGTTTTGCTTGTCACCTGACGATATTATGTTAGATTTATGAATTATGACGCTTGTACAAATAATGCAAATAGAAAATAACGAACATATTTTCGAAGTCATTACGAAAATGGAGAGTATTTTATAGGTCCTAAAAATAAATTACAGAAGGAAAGTGATGTCATAAGGTACTATCGCGTTCAAAATTGCATAGGCAGTTTATCAATTAATTCATTCATAAAATGATAATGCACTTTTAAACGCGTGTGTACATTAATTAACAAACTACTACATATTTCCAACGTACAACTTGCCTGCTAAACCCCTTAGTCATAAAACAACCCTCAATTAGTTAATTTATGTTTTCCCTATTCTAACAAATATAATTGTCTAAGTGACAGGTGTATAGGTACCTAAAGCTTAACGATTGAGTATTAACAAATTTCATTAGGGATCGTAGGACATTTATAATAAAGCCCTAAAACTATTCTTTCCTACAATATTAGTAGTGTTTCATTGACTCAGGCGTTTCTGACTACAAGCCGCGCTTAAGGTAAAAACACAGATTATTATTATACATATTAGTTCTTATGAACAGATATTATTATTTATCTCACATAGAATAAGCAAATACAAACCGTTTCGATTACTACGCAAAAAACAATTGACACTCGGCCCGCCTCTCCCCCGCACACACCTAGGGTTACCTTAGGGTTGCCTCACAGTGCCGGAGCGACAAAATATTCTTTGGGTAAGCTGAAGCTTATTTGGCCTGATTTTTCTTTAAGTCGTTAAAGAAAAAAATCTAAATTGGCTCACGCAAGGGAAACCGTTAGGAATCGAGTTCTATGAACGCCCCGCCACTGTTCCCTACGATTAGAAATATTATAGCAGACTGTCAACGGCGTGCACAGTCGGGTGCGGGATGTGTGGCCAGCCCGCTGAGAGTGCCATAGGCCCGGTAAAAGTAGGAAAGCGGACTCAGGTGAAACCTGGGATAATGCAAGGTAGAAGATGAAAATACAAATGGTCTCGGAAAATAAAAATGTTTATTTAGTCTTTCAGATAATATTTCTTATGTTATTATAATTGTTCCAGGCTTACCAGGACAGGGTAAAAGAAGAGGAGCAGAAAGAAGCGGAAACTGCTCGTCTTGAAGAAATCCTCAACATGTGCGCAGAGTATGAACGGCAGATTGCATCAGGTAGTTCACACGTTTCGCTGATATTTACTGTCACGTTTTACGTATCTCTTTTACATTAAACATTTTATAATTTAGAAAAATGTAGTCTTAAATTGGCCTTAAGGGCATCTTCACAACTTAATATTTTGTAGCGAATTTTCCATTGTGGGAACTCAACATGCACGAATATTTCCGAACGCGTCCGTCTATAATGCCATTGTTTATATCACGGAAGAGTAACTAAAGCATGGAAGTAGTACAACAACTCTCAAAATGACAACAGTTTCTAGCGGCCTTGAAATTGGCACTGGATTTCTCAAATGTATTTGTATGTGTAGAAATAAATAAAATAAAATAAATAAAATGTCGTAAGTCTAACCTAATGACGTGGCTCTTATGACATTTGAAAAATTCAATATCAAAATATGCGACTAATTTAAGTTGTAATGCATTGATATTGATACCGACTACCAAATTACAACGACGTATTTAATTTGGCTTCATGGACGAATTGCATCAAAAGAGATCACTGAAGATCAGCAAAACTATTGACTCGGAGAAATAACAAACACGTATACATCTCTTTTTGACAATTCCTTTACTTCGTAAGGAAGTGAAGGACGGGACTTTGATGTTCTTAGTTTTGACGGGGGGCTTGGTTTATATATTGATTACTTAAATGCCAAACTTTACTATTTGTTGAAATAAAATTTAGTACAATGCTGTCTTATGAATAATGTGTTTAAAGGTAGCCTAAAGTAGTGAACTGTGCAAGTTCAAAGCGCTAGGTCTACAGCTCACAGGGCCGCTAGGTTAATTTATGTGACCAGTTGGTTTAAATCTAAATTTCATGCCCAAATAATTCCAGGTATACCCATAACGCCGACGGAAAAGCGGCCTCACAACAAAATCATCACAAATGGATCCCTGCCACGAAGTGTCGTGTTAAACAACCCCAACTTTGTGCAGACCAGCGAGGGTTATTACAAGTAAGTAAAAAATATATTATTGTTTGGAAAAAAAATGGATTGGGAATGGGGAAGTCGAGCTACCTACCTAAAAGATGATTTCCATTTTTTTTAACTATTGCGGTTGTTTGACATTCTAACTAAAGAATTCTTACCGCGGCTTTTTAATAAAATTAAGCTCCCGATATCTCATCTGTTTTTCGTGAACATGGCGGTTGCGCTCATTTTTAATCAAATGCCCTGCAAATGTATTAATTAGTTCGAAATGTTCGAATATAAAAAACGAATGTAAAGTTAACGTAACTTACGTAAGGGAAACTAACGTTGAAACGATTCAGAGGATTAATTAGTATTAGATAAACCAAATCATTAGATACTTACAGTCTAACATACACTCAGAATACATAGAGCGACGCTACCTAGATAACGATATAAATACTTACACAGGACACACACAATTTTTTGGATTTTTGTATGTGATTTCCATTCAGAATCGCGAGCTCATTCGAACTACCCATGTTAAAAAAGTAGGGGGACAACTTCAAACAAATTGGCCGACCAAACAATACCTGTACTAACTTCGGCCACTGCTCTAATAAACTGTCGTTCGTTCCAGATTCGAAACTAGTCACAACAAGAACATGTCCCAATCCCTTCCCGCCCAAAGGAACGTGTCCAGCTACGAGAACATAGACTCCCCAGGGTCGCACAACGAACACCGCGGCCGCATGGATGAGATCGGAATACCGGTGTTTGATGAAGAGCTGTCCAGTCCCGTGCTTATTCGGAAGCTGGATAAGGTCAATTCGCCTATAGGTAAGTGGGAACAACTAGAGGTACTAGACACTGGTGGAATTAATCTTGAATGAGGCATGGCAGAGTCACGGTTCGACCCCAGAGTTACACGCCGTATACGGGAGCCGAATTGACGTGATCGAAATACCAGTGTTTGATGAGGAACTGTCCAGTCCCGTGCTTATTAGGAAGCTGGATAAGGTCAATTCGCCTATAGGTAAGTGGGAACAACTAGAGGTACTAAAACTAGCAAACTAGAGGTAGTAACTAGGTGGGAACACTGTTGGAATTAATCTTTAATGAGGCATGATAGAATGATGAAGACCCCAGAGTTACACGCCGTATACCGGAGCGGAATGGACGTGATCGAAATACTAGTTTTTGATGAGGAACTGTCCAGTCCCGTGCTTATTAGGAAGCTGGATAAGGTCAATTCGCTCATCAGCGAGTGTGAACAAATAGGTACTTAGACCGCTGTGTTGAAACTAGAATTGTATGTGACATGACGAATGTTTTGACAATATTTCTGATAATTTTCGTACTTTTATAGTTTCGTTGCAAACCGTCAGCTATCCATTTAACCATTACCAGACTTAAATAAAGTTATTCGTTTGGACATTTAAATTATGTTACTGATTCCTTGTTTATTTATATATTTCAATTCTATGATGGTAATTTAAGTGTTAATTTATATAAACTAAGCATTCCTTTTCTCCCTTTATGCTTTACTAAACATAAACAGATAAATTTGCAGTTTATACCAAAACATTTATATGTGGTAAATCTACTACTAAACGCATAGGCCATTAATAATCTAAACTACTATGTATTTTACATGATCACATAAACTTGTACCATTGATTGAAATAAATACTTCTTACACTTGACTTACGTTTCAGGTAGTCCATACGAAAATGTCTACTACAACCGAGGGAACCTCAAGCCAAAATCACCCAATTCCCAAAGCCCTCGAACGAGAATAAGGACCACTTTCGCTCACAAGAACCTCCCATCGCCGCAATACTTCATCTTTCCTACACCACCACCTGTGGACAATTCGAAAAAACCCAATTTTAATATTCCAAATAATATTAATAAAGAAGTTAATGAAAATATTGAGAGTAAAGGAAAAGAAAAATTCGCTGGTATCGAAAAACAACTGAGTCTCGAAGAAGATATCCCTATGATTGACGATGCAGATGTTACTAACGATATAGAACAAAGACATTCAACTATAGTTACCGACAAAGAAGATATACAAAGACAAAACTCAAATTCAGAATCTGACGAAGTTTTTGTAACTGAAAACAGTTTAACAAATAACCAGAGCTTCGACGACGTCAAAAAAGAACTAATGGCAGATATACCAGAGTTAGAGGAGTTCGAGAAAGATCTAGAACAGAACAAGAGAGAGAAGATGATCAGGCAAATACAAGATGGTTTGCAACAGATAGATGTGGAAGCTGACTCTATTGACAGTAATGTGGATGTGAATATGTCGGAGTTGAAAGTTAAATGCGATTGTCTTAAGGAGGAAAGGAAGAAGCTTGTGGTGAAGATACATGAACTGAAATGTAAGATGTCCGAGATAAGGTCGCAGGAAGATGACATTTTGAGAGAGGTATGTATAACAATATATTAAATAGAAAACTCCCGTGAGTACTCCGGCTTCATATTCGTCGCGGTTGGACGCGTGACTTATTAAGTTATTAATAAGGGACACGGACTGTTCCGAAACATGTCGAGCTATTTTCGACTTTACTGACGTGAGAAATCCGTTACAAGTATTTTAATAGTAACAATATAAGTTATATGGTTGCTAAAGCCATGCCTCGAGAAGAAATTTATATGCTCGTTAATCTCATATAAATGCACCAAATGTTTAATTTGTCTGTCAGGCATTACGAAACCTACCGTTTTGTGATAGTAGTTTATGCTTCTGTAAATAATGAAGAGCATAACAACACGAGTCACACGAGTGTTTTAATGCCTAATTATGTATAGTTGCATACACTACTCTATCTACATACATATTATTAAGTGCTCTAGATGGGTTCAGGAACCGTATTTTTATAGATATTAAATTAATGCAATAAAAAATAAATTGAACACATACAGAAACAAGTTTTTTTTAATTTTTCACTGATAAACAGTAAAAATACAACAACCAAATGACAGTTCGGAATGGCGGCGTTTCGTATCTAGATTAGACGCACACTTGAATTTACAGCTGTTCTAATTTTAAACCCATTACCTACTGTTTTCAGGAGGTAATGTTAAAATTACAGTTCCGTCAATTCCTGCTGGTTGGTAATGCTGGTTATCCTATGATTTCTGAACGTATTTTAGAGCACTAATGATATGTGTAGGTAGATAAATTTTATTTAGAATAATATTAAAGTTATAATTGATGCCATTGTTGGTCCATTTCATTAATTTTTTATACCGGAAAAACCTTCATAGTCATTACACAAGTAAGTCATTGTTAATATAACATGATAATCAATTACTACATGAATCAATAATATAATTAAGTAATTTAACCCTTGTCAATTAACTTATGTTTCTTGCCCAAATTACGACCGTTTGATTATTAGACATCGAGGGATCTTTAATGAGAAACTAATTAATCAAGCACATTAATTACTAAATTATTATATTGTAGCTGGAAATGGAGAAAGCCCTAATAAAAGGCGAATACGACTCGGAAATAGCCATATTAAACATAGAGCAAAAGAAGAAGATGGAGCTAGCGGAGAACGCGAAGAGGATAGAGGAAGAAATAAAACAATTGAAGGAGAAGCAGGAAGCGAGACAGAAAGAGTTGAAGGAGAGAGTCGATATAGCTACTATGAAGGTTGAATGGTAAGTTCAAATATTTACCAATGAAGTCGTTTTATAGTGAAATAAATAAACTAATAACGCTGAACATTAGTAGATTTAAAAATGTGTTCCACTTTTTACGCCTTTAAAAGATCATTTCTTTTTCATCACACTTGCTCGTAAATGGTGATATTCTTAGACTTAATGAGCTGTATTACGCCTATGGTTGTAATGGATTTTCATACATTTTACTGCCCGCTCGGAGATACCCGTCGCACGTAGCCGCCGCTTACCGCGGAGTACCGTGGACTGTAGTACTACACTACCGCTAATAACTATTATTGATTTATCTGCCCTGTAACTTTACTTATTTCCTCGCAAATGTGATGAAAAACATTGTATTTATCACAGGCGGTACAAGCATTACGAACTCGTGTTAGTTAAATTCACGTTTACCGCCCTTAATACACAATATACCTACTATTAGTTAACCAGTCAAATAAACACACTTCACTTATTTAGACCACAAGGTACTAAGGTATGCTTAATTTTATTTTGAATGGTATGTCACAGCCAGCCGGCACAATTTTTTAGGTACAGTCGAGTTCATAAATGTGTAAACATTATAACACAAAACTTTCGGGTTTTGTACACATTATTATAAAACATAAAACGGGTCTATCGCGAATGCAATTAATTTACCTTAATATACCGACGTTTCGACAATCTGACATATGGTAGTAGAATACATGTGGTGGCACCGACCTCAAATAAATGTACAGCCAACCAATGGGAATCAGGCCACTGTAGGACTATGACTGTTACGTAAGAAATATGTAAGAAATCTCTTCCAGTTGGTTGAATGTACTTATTTGCTATCTATTCACAATCGATTTTCTTACTTTTTTTAACAAAGGATCAAGAAGGACCTGGACAATGGAGCGACAGTTGAAGAGCTGCAGAACGCACAGGACATACTCGATAACGAGACCAAGATATTCGAAGACCTGGAATTCCAGCACTTGGAGGAGGAGTCAGAGCTGTAAGTTCTTTTTCTAGCATTCTTTCTTTGCAGTTCTTAATATTTATCTCTCATAGAAATGCACATGTCCTATACTCGTATTTAGGTTTGTAGATTTTCTTGTCGTTTCTTTTCGTAGCTGGAGATAGTGGAAGTTGGCTCAAATAAGTTAATCGTTTAAATCCTTTGCCCTGAGCTGCTTTAATCAGCAGTAAGCAACATGTTATGTTCCTAATCGTGTGTTGTTTGAACAAACATCGTATTTAATTAATCCGATGTCATACTAAACTGTATTTAAACATAATTATTAAACGGGTCTAACGCGAAATTAAACACGTTTAATAATTATGTTTAAATATGTGTTTAAATCGCGAAAGTTTTAAATGTTATATACTAAACTGTGTTCAATTATTTATTGTTACAGACTCGCGAACCGAGAGGATTTACAAAACGAAATAGTTCTACTCACAAAGAAAATAGAAGCGCAAAAAACGAGAATACTAACACTCAAGTCTGAAGCCAACAGCAACTTAACATCAGCGTTAGACGAAACGAAAATACTACAAGCAGAGTATGTAAGACTGCTTAACGAAGTTGAAGAAATCACTGGTAAAGTACAATCGGTAGAAAAAGAACTAAAACCTATTGTAGCTAAGTTAAATGAACTTGAAAGAACTCAGTCGCCTGATAGCGCTTTCTACACAGATCAAACCAGAGCCAAGTCTGGGGAATTCGGATATTCACCGCAAAGCAGTGACAGCGACGATTTAGATGTAAAAGTCACACAATTCGAACAACACACTAACCAACTAAAAGACAAATTTAATTCTATCGATCAAATGTCACAGTCTATGATTGTGGACATCGAACGAAGAGTATGCGACGTCGTTGAAGACGACAACGAAAGTCCGACTAAGTCTTCAACTTCTAAAGAGAAGAAAGGATTTTGGGAGCGGAACTTCGATTCATTAAAAAGAAAGAGCAAAGACAAGAAGAAAGAGAAAGTCGACATTATGTCGCAGAGTTTGAATGAGAACATGTTTTACAATAATGATACTATTGAAAATGATGTTTCTTTAGATAGGTTTAATAGCTTGAGGCATTCCAAAGGCAAAAACAAAAACGGCCCAGTTAAAAGCGCGTCGTCATCCAAAATACCGACGTTCGCAGCTTTGGGTAAAATTATTAAAAAAGATTCGTTCGGCAAGAAGAATAAAGATGTCAAGGTTGAAATTAAAAATGAAGAACCGAAGAACAGATACGTTAAGAACGCTAAACCTAGTTTTGATAATAAATATGTTAAAGCGAAATCGCTGTCACCTGACAAGCTTATGAAAGAAGAGGATATTAAAGAGGAGGATGAGGATAATCAGAAAGTTCCATTTGAGGAGAGAAATAATAAAGTTTTGCATAGAAAGAGTTGCGGTGATGAACCTAGTGTTAGAGAATTTAATAGAATATCTGATTCAGGGAAGGTCCCGTCGCAAGACGATATAGATAGAATATCGAAGGTGACAATGGATGCGCCGATATTGTCGAGTGATACGGACATGAACTCTTTGGGGAAAAGGACTCTGGATAGTTTGATGGAGATTGAAAGGAAGAGGATGGAGATGTTGGAAGAACAAGGTATTTATCAATGTTTTTCTTTTCAAATTAGATTTAGATTATGTCAAAACCAAAATAGTTTTTTTTTATATGAGAATCTTATTCAAATATCCTAGAAAGAAAAAGTTTTTTAAGCGGTATTCCCACTAGGGTAGGGTCTGTGGTGTCCATGTGACATGATTTCCAGTGTAAATATGCTGAAGAGTTTATAATGCTCTTAGTCAGATAATCCCAATAAGGCCTAGTTTACCCTCTGCGTTCAAGATCAGCAGGCAGTCTCTTTCGTAAAACAGATTCTTATATATGTGATGGCGACTGCACTTGCCTAGTCTACGCAGAATCGTAAACTGTACATACCTACTTATCCAGTGAAGTTGACTTCTATACGATTTTTATCAGTTGTAAATTGGCCTCTTGTTTTTATACATATTGTTAAGGGGCTACCCGGCATATTTCGCTGTTTTTAAAGTGAATAGGCTTTTTTCAGCTCCAAGTACAACGCTTGAAAAAAAAATATAATGTAGCTAGGTATTTGGTCTACATTTGGTACTACATTTGCTACTAAATTGTCGAAAAACATAATACATCAAGAGAAAAAAAATTTACCGTAAACCCTTTTTTCTACCTTAAATCTGTATCTACTCCCTTATTATGCGTCGTAAGTACAAGAAACTAAGACAAGCAGTATATATTTATGTTTACTTTAAACGCATCTACTGATTTTTGGATAGGTTTTGTACTTTTCGAGAAAAAAGCAATTACACGCATTTTTCCGAAAACGCCGGCTCGAGATGCCTGCGCGGGCGACGGGGGCCAGTCGTGTAAGATGGCACTAGTAGTTTATAGGGTTGCGTCCTAGCACAAGCAGCTCTTCCTAGGTGACGACTTATGCTTATTGACGTATTGTATAACCGGTGAGGAAAGGAAGCGGGAGGGGAAGAAAGCTCAAATCGCCGAGGTCATTGGGATAGGGGACGGCCTTAACATGTTTCACGTGCTGTTGGTCTTCCAATTAATAAATAATAATTAAAAAACTAGCGCCCACGCCAAATCTTGGGATTCGTTGCCTAAGCGGACCCCAGGCTCGAAAGAATAACGCTAGAAAGAAGAAGAATGCCCTAAGCCGGCACGAGTTGCAGTTACAGGAATTACTTGAAATTAACTTTTTGGGTTAAGATTAACCAATTTAGGAGTGTTATCAACTTTTAAAAATCTTAAAATAAGGAATAGTAGTAAATACTAAAAAGTATTCAAAAATTTTTGCACGGGCTTTTTGGTGCCCCAGCTAAATATTTTCAAACAGAAATATTTTTAATCCAGATATTTCAATTTTCCCAAGCTACAAACAAAAGTAAAAAATAAAGATTTACAATAACAATTCATATCAACAGGTTGCCAAGTTATAGAAAACGAGCGCGAAAAGATATCCGAGCTCAAACGCCGGGTGCAAGACGAAACGAAGAAGCTGTGGGACCAGAGGACCCGCAACGAGCAGTCCAAGTCGTTCGACAGCGACTGTCAGAGCATCGAGGCCGACAAGACGTTCGGCGACAGTCTAGTGGACGACAGTCTCAACACGACCAACTATGACGAGAGGTAAGGTTTCAATAGTAGTCAATGAGTGCAAACGAAGAAGCTGTGGGACTGGCAATGAGAGCTACTGTCAGAGCATCGAGGCCGACAAGACGTTCGGCGACAGTCTAGTGGACGACAGTCTCAACACGACCAACTATGACGAGAGGTAAGGTTTCAATAGTAGTCAATGAGTGCAAACGAAGAAGCTGTGGGACTGGCAATGAGAGCTACTGTCAGAGCATCGAGGCCGACAAGACGTTCGGCGACAGTCTAGTGGACGACAGTCTCAACACGACCAACTATGACGAGAGGTAAGGTTTCAATAGTTTAGTCAATATGTGCAAACGAAGAAGCTATGGGACTGTGGTCTTGGTGAGGTTGGTGCACAACCACCCACCGCTGAACAGCTGTCAGCTGCCCGGATTAATTAATAATGATAGTATGGCACTCTAGCTAGAGGAATATCGTCGCTCTACTGATAGGCTATATTCACGTAAAACAAATAAAGCTTTTTTTTCTATAAATCTAGTCTAATTTAGCATTGTATCTCTACAATACGATACTTCTTCATGTTAATTAATTTTCGTTGTGATAATAATGATTGAAAAATGCAAAAATATGTGGGAAATCCAAGGCGGTTGAAACGCCGAAAAGTCGAGTGTGACGTCACATGCCATCTATGTTATGTTAGGTTGGTAGCTAAAACTCGCAGTATCGTTTTCAAAATCTCGCGTTTTTGCCATTGTATCTTGCCGGGTCCGATCCAATCTCCCTTATACCTTTGATTTATTCTATGGTATAAATAAAATAAGAAACCAACCAAATACAAAATAAAACCGATAGCAATACAATTTTATTTTAAAATTTGAATAAAAGTGTCTTTACACAAGTTTGTTCAGTCCATTTCGGACTTTGGAACTTTTTTAATTATAGTTTAATAGTTCAAATGTGTATGTTTACTTTTTATAAACAAACGTATTAGGTATTTACTATTATTTTTGCTAGAAATTGTATTTATGCTATAAAAAGAAGAATTGGATAATATTAGAATTAAACTAAATTAAAATACTTAGGTTTATTTTGCTACAGATTTGCCTGATTGAGTGAAACTTTTGCCGGAAAGTGTATACCTACATACACGGTTAGGTTTTTAACATAGGTATTTATATAGTGTAGATATTGTATATAAAATATTACATATTTGAACTGAATGTGGACTGTTTATTTTAAACAAATATGTGATAAATTCAAGTGATTCAGCCTGAGGTTCTCTAAAATTCTTATAAGCAGGTACATAGGTATTTTCATCGGGATCCGACTTTTGTGTTTACTCGCATAATTTTTGAATGTTTATCCTGTCGAAATATAGACAATTCCCAACTCATGTCACTCATGCAATTGGGTCTAATGTAGCAAAACTACACACCAATGAGGATTACCGCGAGTCGATTTTCCGCTAGGGGCGCTAGTTTAACGTGGGTCCTGCGGGAACATTTCTAACGTCACTTTGACAGTTCTCTCATACTGACACAGGACCCACCCATGTGTGGCGCCGCCTGGTGAGCGGTAGCTCCTATTGAAATTTCTTGAGTGCGACAGTCCTTTGACAACCGCGAAGAACACGAAAACTATTTGATCGAAGTTTACTCTAACACTCATACTGTTGTGACAGAAGAAAGGCAAGCAACGCTTATGGCGAAAGATAAGACACATGACCTAATATTAAGTCATTATTGATACAGTTTAGTCATACACATTTTTATCACAGATTACATACTGTACTGTACCGTTTGTATGAAAATCATATTGAAGAAGGCGCTTCAAAATTTAAGCAAATAATTTCGTATAAAATTTCATAACTCTTCTACTAACATCCATTTGCTCAGTAAAGATTCTAGACTAATCCAGCTACCATTTACATTATTAATAATAGATGAACAGCGTCCAACTTTATTGTAAGGTAAGGTGGGGGAAGATTGAATGGTTTTTGATGAGATATTTTGATTCCTTTCGGTTGTCTAAATTAGAAGCCATGGGAAAGGACTATATTTTTGTATTCTGTCGGTAAAACTCGGCTACGCCTATCCTAATACATAAAAATAATAAATTAGAATACATTTTTGTCAAAAAATGGACGAGTTACGATGGAATAGTCGAGGGATAAGATTGAAATCCTCAAGTAAGATTGAAAATCGACGAATTTGCCACAAAGTCCTGACCTTCACAAAATGGCACATAACACGTGTCTACACACTTCGGGCGGTCACTGTCGACTGAGCGGCGGATCGTAACAAGATGCCGGTTTAAAGGATGATACCAGCATTAAACACTTAAAATCAAAAGGGAGTTGTATGAGGTTTTTCTTGTTTCCCCTTTTTTCATTTTTTTCATCCTTACTTTATTGACTTTTTGTATATTTGTGCATTTTTTCCACGACTGCCCATAAAAAGAAGAAAGTATTTTCCTTTGTCTCATCACGCGTATATCTATTCGATTGCTTGCGAATATCGATACGGCACAGCTCACCGAATAACCCGGTCACATATCGCCCTGATAAGATAGTGGTCAGTTGCGCCGCGTATACCACTCGATACTAACGTGTGTATACCATAAAAAGTGAATATAGACTCTATTGTCCATGTTAATATGCTCAAAGATAAACAAACGTGGCGTTAGCAAGTGACAGTCGTTTGTTTTAAATCCATTGTGTAACGTTGACGATCTTATTTTGATTTCCGAATATACGGAACTCGTTCGAATTAATATTTATTACGTAAACAACCTGCAGAAATATTCTTTAGTGTTTATTGAAGTTGGTTTACGTCATTTTAGTGCTTTACTTTGGAAATTTCATATTTATTATTTACTTAAGATTGAAAACTCACTATATGAGGTATTTTTATCGTTATCTATAGGTTGAGTGAGTTGCATATTCACAATTAGGAGTGATTTGACAAGATTCAACCTTAAGGAGACTTAACAATTTTCACGCAAAGAATTCGCAAAAAAAGCAGTTTAGTCTCTTCTGCGATCGGCTAAAATTATAATAATTTGGTGTCTCTAGTTGCGGGTCTTAGGATAACATTTAGAAACTAAAACTAACAAATGTAGTGGGAGAACGTTGTTCAATGTGTGTGATATGTATATGATATCTAAATAGCTCAAGTACATGCCTTCGTACATAGAAAACGTCTATTAGTCAGGCACAAGTATTCGTGATTAAAACACAAGTAAATGTCCTTGGCAGGATTTGAACCCGGGAACTCACGCTTTTTAGGCAGGGTCAGGTCAGTACCGACAAGGACCCTAAAAATTAGCATCATTTTGTTTTCTACTTTTTCCTAATCAGAATCCGCTACCGAATTTAGTATTACAAAACGCTATCGAATCTCTTAAATTGTTTTTGGAATGTCCAATTCTTACGAAATGTCTAGCCTAGTTGATGGCACGGTAGGGATCATAGTTTCAATTGGTCATATTATGTTCAATTAAAGTGATTGTGCACGCTGGCTCACAAATAAGCTAGTTTGCACTCTATTCGGTTGACAATAAAGTTCAAAAACGTTTAACACTTCTTCGTTCGTATGTACAAGCAGTAACATTCTCAGCTGACTCTTTTTAGACCGTATGTCGTTGTTATAGGGAGTACAATTGGTCAGTTAACCGTGTTTGCGATGGTAGGCACAAGCTGAATGGAATGATAGTGCATATAAAAAAGGTCGGTTACGACGATAGTTACGATATTGCATTAAAAAATCGGTCAAGTGCGAGTCTAACTCGCCTATTGAGGATGCACAAAGGCTTCCCCCGAACCCATATACGCGCAAAACCCGCAGTCGCGAGAATTATGCTGTTTTCGGATTTTTTCCTGTACTTGTGCTACAAGCTCTTGCTTTTTGCCAAATTCCGTGATTCTAGGTCAACGGGAAGTACCTTATAAATTTTGATTCCCTTTGCAAATGTATGGTAAAACACTCAGACACGGAACTCTCAGTGCGCGGTAATTATACGGGTTTCAGTTTTTTTTCCTGTACTAGTGCTAGAAGCTCTTGCTTTTTGCCAAATTTTGTGATTCTACGTCAACGGGAAGTAGCTTATAAATTTTGATTCCCATTGCAAATTTATGGGAAATGCGGCATAAACGGCCGTATCTTATAATTGCGTTGACGTAGAGGTTTTGTTTTTTCAGTTTTTTGACAGCTCAGTCCAGTTACCTCAGGATGTTTTCCTTCACCGAAAAGCGATTGATAAATATTAAATATTATTTCATACTCGTACATAAGTTCCGAAAAGTACGTAGTTCGGTACGAGCCGCGGTTTGAACTCGCGACCTTGGGATTAAAAGTCGCACGTTCTTACCGCTGGGCCACCAACGCTCCACTGGTATATAAATTATTATTTAATATTATTGTTTATTATTATATAATATAATATATTGATGTTTTGAAATTAAAATCCCAAAGGAGGAAAACTGGGTTGAGATTTTTGGCCTCTACGCGGACTAAGGCTAGTACCTAAATCTATATGACAATTCTATTCCACATAAACTAGGTACATATATGACTATACCATGTATACAAAATGTGGAAACAGCTGTGTTCTCAATCGGTATTGAGGATGTTTATAAATGCAGTGACACTGAACTATACAGGATGATTCGTCTCTAATATAATTTTAAAGTGATTTAGTTAAAAACGAAAGTTTATTAGTACCGGTTAGGCGTAACGAATACATATATTTTGCTTTAATATTACACAGTCTTTTTGTACAGTCCATTTCATAGTTTTTTTTTCTGGACGTTGAAAGTTTAAAACTATATTTCTATTTTTAACTTGGTTAAAGTGATGTATGACGATTTTTTTTAATCATTACAATTGTATTTCAAAAGGATTTAGTGTTTATTTTATGAGTGGCGCAGCATTCATACATTTCGATTCCTGCCGGCTTCCTTTGCGTGAGGCAATCTAGCACATTCAGCTTTAACGACTTAAAGAAAATGCAGATCAACTCAGCTCCGGCTTGCCCAAAGAACATGTTGACGCCCCGCCTCTGATACATACTAGATACCTAGTGGATTTTTGTCTGCAGTGATTTTGAAAAAAAAAATAACAGGACCGAATTTAGATTTACAACTCTGCCACGGTGTTTTAAACAATGTATCCTATCTATCTATCATATTCACCAGCCGGCCAAGCAACAATTTTCTTTTCTTGATCGCTCTAAAAGCAACATCCTATACCTCAGTCATCATAAAAGGCCGACCCAAATCCGTTCCGTGACCGTTTTAATATGTCACCGAGCCGTTCGTTCTTACTCATTATAAAGCCGCTTAAGGATGCAAACGCGTTTCCTGACTGGTAATCACGACCCATCTTAATGATTTAAACCAGTGTAAATGCCTTAGGATAGTCATAGTGCATTTTATTGCGGTCATGTGTACAATCTGATCTTATGAGTAAGTAAAGTTTCAAAATGAACCCTGCGAGGTTATAACAACATTTGTGTTAATAATAGTAGGAACCTAAGTTTCTTAACAAATTAAATGTGCATTATCATAAAGCAACAGCAGTAGTAGATGGAAAGCTAGGCTAAGGCAGATTAGCTTGTCATGTAATCTACGTTATTTATAATTACAAGGCAATTTTTTGAAGTAGGAATAGTTTATTTCTATCGGAACTGTTTCCCCATAGTACTATGCCATACTGTACCCATGCGTGGGCATAGTCACTCAAAGCTGTCCTTATAATAAGTATAGGGATAGTTAAATATAAGTCTACAGTTTAACTGAGGCGTCTCCCTAGTATTGAGCGCGCGTGAAGAGGAGTCGTGAATCAGGAGCCATCTTTAATCTGCCTTACGTGCAGCGGTTACGTCAAGATTGTATAGTATTACGTAACTGTAACCCCGCCCCGCCCCCTTTTGCATACTTTTCGTACACTTTTTCACACAGATAATTTAAAAAAAAGTTAGCTATATTTTATTCGTTTGATGCTTACCTACTGGTCTAAAAAACCTAGTTTATGTGGCAATGGTATAAAATAAGCAGCGACTCGTAGGTATGTATAGTCGTGAGTATAGTACTAAACACACATTGCGCTGTGAATCGACCAAAGTGAAATGAGTCGTGAAATCGATTCTCGGCAAACATATCGAGTGCTGGTTTAATATTCATAACTCTCGTAAGTCTCGTAACTCATACTTACAGAATGAAAAGTGCAAACGGCGAAATTATTGCCAAATCAGCCCACTTGTGCGACGATCCACGCGAATTTTCAACCCTGTTTCAACCCCTTTCAACCTTGTGTCCTCACCAGGATTTCAGTACCGATGTTGGCCTTGTATTATGAGAAGTGCCGACATTATCGATTAAATTAAACTAACAATATACAACTTTCTATAATCTCAGTCAGTGCCATGAAATAACTAAAAATCGGTGAATAAATTAAAAACCCACGATGTCGACAATGAAGCAGAAATCGACCAAGTTTATATGCTGGTGAGTGTGTACATAAATGTGAAAAGTATAAATGAACTATACAGCCAAGCGCATAAATATGTTAACACTTTTTCCTTTTTGCCACTGGATTGAGGATAAACAGTGTGTGGGCATATTTTTATTTTGTTGTCGTTTTTTTTTCTCGTCAGATTTGAATGAAATTTGGTGGGTAGGTAGAGTTCCTTATTCTACGCTAGATAGATACAAAATCTCAATGTGCGACAAAAAAATTGTATGAAATTTTCCACTGAGTTACGAAAATTCCATACGATTTCGTAACTCAGTGGAAAAAAATGTGGGACATACTTTGAAATTGGGTCTATCTTGAAGAGAATAAGGAACTCTACCTACCCACTAAATTTCATTCAAATCTGACGCGAAAAAAAAAAACGACAACAAAATAAAAATATGCCCGTGTACATATTTATAAACTGAACTGTAAATATTGGTAAATATTGGTAATATTGGTAAATATTTTTTGGAAAGAAAGGAAAAGTGTAAAATATTGTTACCGCGGGCGGGACTCAAACCTGCGACTCTGGGTAACACAATCTCGAATGTGGTGCTTTTAATGGATCAAATAAGGAATTGAGATAATTTTTAAACTGAATTCGTTATCACTTGAAATTTTTTTTGAGTATTTTGGGTTCTAATAATTGTTTTTTTTTTGTTACAGCTCCGGATTTATGTCATCATCTATTGAGGAGGTGAGTTATAATTTTAATCACCGCGATAGAAGTAGATAGAGTCCGTCTATGCTAAGTTTCCTAGATTTTGATGGCCCAGACTGTGAAAGTGTTAAGTAAACATAATTTCATAGAAGTTTGACCTTTAAAATAACACTAAAGTTGGACAGTTCATTTGCTTGCAAGCGGATAACGCGGTTTGAGTATAGCGCGGAAAACCTTCAAAGGGAAAAAGCGTAGTTTGATTTTGAAACTTTTGTTTGTTCTCCGTTGCCATGGTATTATATACCGTTGCTCATTTAAAAAGCTCATTTGCAAAGTCGCTTATTTAAGGATTGACAAATTTCTGCGCGGTCGAAGTTTGCTATGGGCGTCTCTAGTATTGACCTCTTTGCTTTAATATGGTTTACTTACTTATGTAAAAATATACGTAAATACAATAAAGTAAACGTTTTAAGTAGTTCAGGTGACACTAATGAAAGTTGATTGTTTGTACATTTTGATTTGTTGTTGCGTACGCAGCACTTTACCGCCTGAAGCTCCTATAAAATCGATACTCACGTGCTCGCCAGTCTCGCCACTATGCGCGTGCGCATCTCAATTTAGGGGATAACAGTGTGCGGCGTACCATTAGTGTTTCTACCATGAGTTTCTATAGATTTCGAAGTTAATCGAAACTTAATCTAAAAATGCGTTACTCTCCAATCTCTAAATCCTTTTAACATTTTATTTTAGACGTTAGAGACGTTTTACGTCTCCAAACTTAATTTATTATTAACTATAGATACTATACATCTCTTGCCATATTACTTTGTATATTTATTTTAATATTGTTCACCCGAATATTGGCTGTTGAATTATCAGTATTTACATTTAACTTTTCTTGTATAAGTACATATATATTAAGTGTTTGAATCTAATGCATATTGATTTGTAAAAGTGGCCTTGAGGTCTACTTGCAGAATATTTTTTTGAATTTTGAATTTGAATTTTGAAGACATTAAATTGCAACGGTTAACACTCACGTGTTATTATCACAATAGGCGTGTCAGGTTCGACTGCATCGGGCAGTCATCGTCAGTATGACTCACGAAAGTTTAAATTATATCATTTGAATTTTGAAGGATAGATTTCTACACGTTATCTTGCATCCTGCTTCCACTCGCAAGTGCGAACAAAATTCACTGACAGTGCGTTGACATAGGACGTTAGCGACTATAAATATCTACAGTAGAACAGTAGATTTAAAACTCGTGGCAAGCACACACTTCTACGTAACCGTAATAAATAGCGACTGCGCGATTCAACAGTGTTTGCATCTTGCTCGTTCTCATCTGATAGGAGCGAGAGGCAAACACTATCGAATCACGCAGTCGCTATTGACTACGTTTACGTATAACTCACGGTAAGTGTGCTGACCTCGAGTTTGACATGTACTGCAGAAATTTAGTCGCTAGCGTCTTCTTGTTCGGTCTTAACTGGTAGAAGCGAGGTGGAAATAATATCGTATGGCGCTGTCGCTATCGACTACGGTTTCGTAAAGCTCATGGCAAGCACAAAGCACGCTGTAGGCTGTGACGTGATGTGTGTGTGTGTGTGTGCGGGGCTAAATCATAATACAACTTTTCAATGCCGGCTTAATCATAATTTCCCGTCAACAAACGCAACATAACACGTTTGCCCACCAATAAATGTTTACCAAAACAATTGCCGTTAACACCAGATATATATAGACAACAAAAGCATATCCGACTTCTGCGTCACTCAGCGAAATAGACGCGCCACTTGTTTGCTATTAAAAATTACACAAATACGCATCTTAGCAATGTTGGGGCTGCCCACACACGCGGGTTTGCTTATTATTAGGAGCGCGGGTTTAAAATATCTGACCCTGGCCCCTGGGTGTAAATAATCGAAACTCGTCTGAAGAACTTTGTGAATAAAAGGCAGGGATAACTAGTATGAAGTTTGGAAAAAACTACGGGTTTTTGTACAAGTAAAAATCGCCGGTTAAAATGTAGCTTAAGTCACCCGCATCATAAAAAGCTACAGGTGTAGTGCATCCTTCGTATTATCACAGAAACGACCGAACTTGGCATGGTATTTCAGTCAGTGTCAGTATCAGTACTAAAAGTTAAGAAGTCGATTGAAGTACAAATACGTAGATTTCCGAAAAAATACGAAGTAAAGTAATCATGCACTACTCGTACATCTATAGCTTCAACTGAGATCCTAGAGTTGGAACGCTAGTCCACGTTCCAACTGGTTAACTGTACATAAGACTGCTAAAACAACCTGTCCCATAGGAAAAATACGTTAGTTGTACCCCAATGGAAGAGAATGTGCATAAATTTACATAGACGTCATGTCATATAGACGTTAGTCCATACAAAAAGTGCAAGATTTCTGGCAGAGGGTACCTAAATTGTATTGAAAGCCTACTCCTATTGTCTATGCTCCAAGATACAGACACAATGCACGTATCCGTTGAACAGTTAAGAAATTAAAAACTGGACGAGATATTTTATGTAATACAACCCCTAAGGGGATGAAAATGGGGTTGAACATTTTACGTCACGCTACTCTAAGCTAGTCCTAATAATAATAAATTCCCATAATACTAACCTGACAAACAGGAAAATGAAGATTTATACATTTCCTATTGAAATCCTTTTTATTTTCGGCCGCGACATCTTGAATGCATTTGTAGTATCCGGAGCGCACAGGACGCATTCGTTTTATGTACAATTTGTCTATTCTCGTACTTAAAAACGACGCCGGAAACCGGGTGTAGTGCTACGTGCTACAGGTAGTGATGACTTTTAAATCGGGAAAGAAAATCTTGGTAGCTCAGTCGGTAGAGCGATGAGCACGGGTTCGAGTCTAGCCGTATGATTTTTTTAAATTTTCCGGTATTTCATTTTATGCCCCTAAATTCTGAATTTATTTGGTTGCTCTCGCATGGGTTTAGCTACAATAACAGTTTAAAAATTTCCTTGATTTTTTGACATTTTCGTGGATAAGTCTGAAACAAAATAAGATCGAAGGGTGATATTACGCATACATTGTTCTTAGGACCTGCCACTACTGCACCTCAAATTACAACCATATCCCTTGCGGGGGCCAATCTTCTTAGCTTAGCTTGCTAGACCCTTTAATCTGATTTTCTTTCTGTTCTCTGCTTAAAAAGGAAAACCATGGTAGATTACGTACCGAGGCCTGTAAAGTAAGAAATGTCCCAGATCTCGTGTAATTGTCGGCCGAAGCGAAGCTGAGGTCGACAAACAAGTGATCTGAGGCTTTCTTATTTACTGGCCAAGGTCAGTACACTATTTTTCTGCTCGACGGAGTCGGCAAGCGGCGCATTTGTTTAGCGTGGCGGCCTGCAAGTGGCTACTTGCCGGCCGGAAGGCAGAAAAAAATATTTTTGGTCGCTTTCGAATAACTGACAAAGAAAGCCTTATTAGGTCAATGCGGCCGATTCCGTCATTTGCCGACCATATACGTTCGGGCAATCCGGTCAGATCTCCATAGTGGGTATGTCCGCCGGGCATCCGCCAGACAAATTACCCATACATTTATTGACAGATCCGGGGAATACGAGTATGCCCGAACGTATATATGGCCAATTATAGGGGAAATTCCGTATAATAGTAGATTACATACCAAGGCCGTTTAAGTGGGAGATGTCTCGGATTTCATGTAATTGTAGGCCGAAGCGAAGCCGAGGTCGACTAACATGTGATCCGAGGCTTTCCCATTTAACGGCCGAGGTTTGTATACTATTTTTCTGCCCGACGGAGCCGGCAGGCGGCAATTTAGTTTTGCGTAAAGTGGCGCTTACCGGCCGGAGGACTGAAAAAGCATATCGTCGACCAGTTCAATACGGGGATTTACATGTCGCTTACCCTAACGGCCTCCTAGCCTAGTTGGTAGTGACCCTGCCTATGAAGCAGGAGGTCCCGGGTTCGAACCCTGGTCAGGGCATTTATTTGTGTACTAGCTAACATACTCGTACGTATATGTAGGTGTAACGATTAATTTGTACACGTTATCTATTGATTTTAACGGATTTATCTATCTTATCAGTTATCAGCTTCCGGGAAATAAACACATGTAATGCGCTGTTATTAATAATATTAACTTAAATATCAGTGGGTGCCCGTAGATCTCGATACCCATCGGCTTGTAAAATTTTAAGATAGATAGTTAGGCCTTGCCTTTAGCTCCGGCTTACCTATGAATATTTCTGTAGTTCGTTGAAATTTCCTTGTAGAACGAAGAGTATTATAAATCGTTGTTATCATATAGCTATGTAAATCAACCTTAAGATCAGGTTTAAAGTTAGCGGGACGTGTGAGTGAGACAACACCATGCGCGTTGTATAGCGCTGTCCTCCTTGCACACCGGCGTGCGGTGCGAATCCTATCTAGTGTGACAATATACGCCTTAGCCCAATAAGTTCAGAGATGAAAAATATCATTTTCAGTTCGCGGTAAACCGATTTGCGTACGTAAATTAAAAAAATAAGAACTACAATAATAGATGATAAACAATTTATTTCTGAGTCACGTGAAGTGACTCAAATGATGATTCCGTCACAAACGCGTAAACTTATTTCAATCTCCACACTCATCAATTAATCACAATTACAAGTAATCTCAAATTCTTGAATCGTAAACACCGCCATTCAAGCGCGCCCACCGTTTATAAGATCAGAAATAACCATTTACACACTAAGCCATCTCACACACGCCCTTATGCCGTCTGCACACGGGCTATTTTTGTACGGAATTCGAATTCTTATGTTGGTATTGTAAACGAACGTGTTTAAATCTCAGTGCGTTGTCGGCTGACGGACGAGACAGTCAAGGGCGGTTAATTAAAAAAAAGTTTGGCGCGAAACGGTTGAAGCGATTTTTCAGTGTGAAGTAAAATAAAGTGTTTGTTTAGTACATATTCAAATAATTTAGATTCGGGATATTAATAATAAATTAAAGTGTTACCGTGATTCATATTAGAAAATTGGAAGATAATATTTCCTTCACTTGCTGAATAATCACGTGATTAGCATTCATTGAAATTAAATATTTTAAAATGGATAAGATTACTTTATGAGAGCGTTAGGTATCACATATCGTGAGTTCGCCGCGTACAAGTTTTGTATTGAAATCGCTTTCAAATCGCTCAAGTGTGATAATGCCCTAATTGACGTCAGGGTAGTGAAATATTTTAAGTTTAAAAAAAATGTTATTTTTTTAAATGTAATTCTATCCTCAAATAGATCTAATTTGGAATAGTAATAAACAAGGTTAACCCATACACATTGAGAGAGGGTTTATCGTATATTTTAATTTATTTTCAATGAAAAATGCCCGATAAAAAGGGGCAAATGTTAAAAGTTTAGTTACTTGGCCCAGCGGTATGACGTGAGACTTTCAATCCGAAGGTCCCGGGTTCAAATCCTGCCGGCTCGTACCAATGAGTTTACGAACTTATGTACGAAGTATCATTTGTTATTTACCAAAGGATTTTCTCTGAAGGGAAACATCGTGAGGAAACCGGACTAATCCCAATAAGGCCTAGTTTACCCTCTGGGTTGGAGGGTCAGATGGCAGTCGCTTTCGTAAAACTAAGCGCCGACGTCAAATCTTGGAATTAGTTGCCAAAGCGGACCCCAGGCTCCCCGAGGCGTGGCATAAACCGGGAAAACGCTAGGAAGTGGGATATCATTTAAAAGGGCTTGATTTACACATTAAAAAAAAAAAAAATTTTTTTAATAGTGAAAAATTGAGGACAGTTTTCTTCTATTGCAATCGAAAGAGCTCAAGGTTGTGAATAGCATAAAACTTTCATAAACCGACACTATATAATTTTTTTGTACAGTCGCCATCAGATATATCGGAGCGTCCGAGGTCGTCAAAAATATCTGAACACGCCTCTATTGTCAAGACGTTAGAGTGCTTGTTCAGATATTTTGAACGCTTCGAACGCTCCTATATATCTGATGGTGACTGTACGCTCTTGAGATAGTCTGTTCAATAACCCTATGTAATAGTCTTGTCCGTATTATCGGGAAAGCCGCCAAAATAATAAACAATTTGCGGCTCTTTATGCCTCATATAAAAATGTCCAGCTGTCCAAATAAAATCTATATCTGCCATGGATATTAATGATAACATCTGGAGACAGAAAGTCTGCTCTTACGGCCGGCACTTCAGAAATATATGCGCCTACGCACATACCGATCAGAACATAATGGGAAGTTATGTTTTTAAACAGGGGTGTTTATTTGTTATAAAATATTCGCCTGTTGTTCTAGTGTTATGTGGAATTATTTGGAACGATCTTCTTGCAAATTAATGAGATTGGTTATATATTACGCCTTAGAATAATAACTTTCCTTATGTCATGTTAAACGATCCAACTTAGTATAAAATAGTTGCTCAAAATTACACTTATAACACGAAATTAGATTGCAGTCTCATTCAAGCATAAAATAGTTACGTAAATGTTTAGAAAAATCGTTAGTGAGACATTTTTAACGAGGTAAAAAAAAGTATCCGTATTATTTCAGACAACTGGTTTGTTAGTATAAATAAAACCAAAACTAAATTAATGAATACTACGGTGTTAGTTAAAATATCTTGATAAACATCTTGTTTTTGCATTGACTGTCAGTCAACTTGTGCTTACGTGTAATTTAAGCACAGGATGTGTTTAAAAGACGTGCTATTTAGATAAAATCAGTACGTTAAATGTACATACAAAATAACACGGGGCACTGCTGATAGACGTATTATTTCGCTTGAAACAAATGGTAATAGGTAGAAACTGGTCCTGGACCATTTTAAACGACTAAACTACAAAAAATCTTACAATAAAAATGTTTATAACCTGCATGTACATATTTGTGACGAATAGCATGTAATGATAATGATATTTTGTTAGATTTTGTTGCTTACATAATACTAGGCTCACGATATATCCTTTACGCAAAATAATCAGCTATTATCAATTATTTCCCAAATAATCAAAATTTCTATAAAAGCTGCCAGTTCAATGACTACATTAAAAGTACAGTCAACAAATCGGAACCCTAGGCTACTCTAGAACCATGTCCAAATGACAAGCAGTAAGAGATTTCGTACAATCTGATTTACAGCGTCACTGTGACATAGTCCTGCAGTGGCCTAGGGTTCCAATTGGTTGACTGTATCATTTAGATATTCAGTCAAGTCCTAGATATATGTAAATAGTTGTATGTGTTAAAATAAATGCTGCCCCTGTACCAATAGGAGCATTATGTCTATGTGGCTTACGTTTGTAAAGACATCTCATTTGGGCACTCTCTACTCTCCTAAACCTGTACTAGTAAGTATCTTATGAATATAGCTAGATATTTTTCTCGCAGGAACAACATTTGTTTAGTGCTTGCCACAATAAAAACATCGATAATCCTGTTATCGATAAGTACAAACCACTTCAACGAACTTGTGACATCGATTTGAAAGACAATTACGGTGTGTGTGTGAAAATTAAACCGCGTTATCTCTTCCAAGGAAAAGAACTGTCAAATTTTAAAGTGTTATTTGAAATGTCAAATTTCTATGAAATTATTACGTTTAGTTACTTTCACAGTGTTTGCTATCAAAACCTAGGAAACTTAGCTTAGTCAAACTTTATAGGGTGACATACCGGGTGTTGCCTGTAACAGAAGCTATAAGTTAAATCGCAGGTAGTACTCCTGCAACCTAAAAACTTTTATTTAACAACTTTTAAAAATTATGTACTCTGTAGGTTTTCATTTTTTCATACAAACTAAATAATATTTTAAAAAATAGTATTGTAAAATGATGTACTCTGTAAGTTTTAATTTTTTCATCTAAATAGTATTTTCAATGTACGTTTACATCAGCTTAATTGTCGTCTCTTGTCATAGTACAAAAATGACAAAATTCGCAGTACATTGCGTCTTTCTAACGACTTTAAAGTGTAATAAAAATCAAAACACACGTTATTTTTAAAAGTCGCTGAACAAACGTTCTTTAGTTTGGCTAGGACTATTTACGATTAAATTTATTGCTCCTGTTACAGGCAACACCCCGTATAGGATAATTTATCAATTAACACGATGAAAGAAAGATTCGAAAGTTTTCCAAACTATTTCTGAAGTATGTCAAATATAAATAAATTGATAATGTTGTTATTATTATTTACTTTCTGACGCACCTTATATAATTACCTATATTTATTTGTCTTTGTATTACCTCTATGACGTTTAAGTATTACTTATCGATCGATAAAAACAATACACCTATCGAAATTCTAGTTTAATGTTTAGTTTTTAATTTGAATTTATATTTGTTTCAGCTTCAAGTAAGAAACTCTCGGACCGAGTCTACAGAGGACGAGAAGCGCAGCGATGACAGCCGACCGCTCAGCCTGGCTTCCGATTTCAGCCGCGACATTTGTAAGTTTACAACTATTTGTGATTGTTTTTCAGCAAAAGGTACCACTTTGTCGGTTGCAGAGAAGACGCTAATGCCATAAAGATACGTTTAAACTTATACACAAACGACAAAGTACCTTTTATGTAATTTATTGAATCCGGTGTTAGATTGCGGAATTTCATATTAGATATTAATATGGAATTCCGGATATATTGGATTTTTTTATGGAATTGGATGGACACAAATAATATTGTCTTCTGTTACCGCGATTGCTGTTCATTGAAATTTAACACTTATTAACACCATGGCCGTACGTTTCGAGCCCTTTACAGCACTCTTTTTCACAGGGTTAAGATGACGAGTCAAATTCGAGTTTAATTTCAATATACACAAATAAATATAACAAATCACCATCTTTAATACAAAACACGTGTTTCGCCTACGAGGCATCCTCAGGAGATGCAAATGTTGTCGGTTTGGCGTCCCACAAATGAAGTGAATGTTTCACAGTGAAAAGGGTGTTGTATCCAGATAAAACAAATAATTGATCGGCAGATAAAGACGCACAAAATCTCGTCTTCTGATGGACTTTAATTTATTTGCAACTTTAAAACAATATACTAAAGTTGTAGTAAACGGCTCGTGGATGACACTATAAGGAGGGAATTCACACATTTTTACAAATTACTTCTGAACTATTAAACATGCCGACTGCATGCCTGTGTAAATATGTAAACCACTTTTTTCTGCATGCTATGCGGACCATAAATTGTATTATATTCTTACCATTGTCACTGCTACCTCTGAGATTGTACCAGTCAATGGCAGGCAAATCCTTTCTACCCGCCATCCGGCCTCCAAAATAGTAATTTAAGCAAAATATTAGATACAAACACGCAATACCAATAGTTTGATCATTTATCTAACAGCTTTCAATCAATCAATTACTAAAAACACACTTAATTGTGGTTATGATCTTAACTTTCACGGTACAAGTTCTTAACAGATTCGCTAAGAACACCTAAGTTACGGAAACTGTCTCAAATAGTAAATTATTTATTGAATCGACGAAAGTTTTTGAACACAGTGCGCAAATGTCACAATCTGTCTATTGTTCGTTACGTTAATAGCGATATATTAAATAATGTCGACCTCAGCTTCGCTTCGGCCGACAATTACACGAGATCTGAGACATTTCTTACTTAACAGGCCTCGGCACGTAATCTACTATTAAAACGGGTCATTCACGTACCTAACCCGTTTTAAATATTATGTAATATGTTCGAGTCTCACGAGAGTTTTATAGTTAAAATAGCGATATACCTGCTTATTTTGCAAGTAGTCATCCACTGGGTCAGTGTCATCCACTGGGCCGTTTTACGTCTTAATCGTATGTAAAGGAGTATGAACGCTTTGATTCCAGTGCCGCTCCAAAGCGGTCCGCGCCGCAACCGGCGCTGCGTGGCGCCCTACAGCGCCTCGCAGCGGCCCCTCACGCGCTACCTGCCCGTCGACCGGGACGACTTCGACCTCCGCCGCCACGTCGAATCCGCGGGTAAGTTGCTATCACACACACACACACACACACACACACACATGATACACAACGCTTCGCTCAATCCAGAACCAGAGGCCATCTGAACGCCATGACAGTTGGGCGCTACGACCGTCTCTTAAGTAATAAAAAGGCATGTCAAAATGTCGTTTTGCTTCTCCAATAACTCAAAAATGGGAATAAAAGTAACGGTGTAACATTTCATTCGTAATTAATAATAATAAGAGAATATTTTAAATAGTAAACTCTGGTGAGTATTAGACATTAATATACGTGTATCGGGTTACTCACGTCAATGACGTTGAAAATAGCTCGACACATTTCGGAAGCTATTTTCGACTTTATTGACGATGCAATTCTATTGAGTATTTTTCAAAAATATGCATTTCCAAACAATTCAAGCGAAAATTGCAAGAAATAAAAAGGGAATATTGGCAATAACCGCGAGATAGTAAGAGATGGCACTATTTTCTCACTACCGCTTAATGGCGTCCAAAAAATGTAAACAAACATTTAAAAATTTTGCTACACTGTTTCCCTTTGAAAGCGTCTCTATCTACTTCTATCTGTATGCCTATCCCTTTTGGAAATACAAGCGTAGGTTTATGTGTGTGTATGTATTAGTAGCAGGGCTCGGAACCGGTTTAAAAAATAGCGGTTAATACCGGTTTATTTCGGTTTTACTCCGAACTTTCAAAAGAACGCAAACGTTTTAAGAACATAATAAAATCCTGGATTTAACCGGTTTATCCGAAAAGCAACTTGACGGTCTAAACGCGACGTTGCCAGATTTCGTGTTCAAGTCGCAAGACGTACGAACGGATGGTTCCTTTAGCAATTTTAGTTTTATGATTTTGCATACATGTATCTAGAGACGGGTCAAAAAATATAGGCAAACCAGTGAGCTGGTATTTATAGGTGACAGCCAACAGTGTCAATAATTTATTTAAAAGAAATCAAAATATAAGTTCATACAGGGTGTATTTTCTTTTCGGGCCAATGGGGTCAACTAACAGATCCCGAAATGTTACACGAAAATGATCTTCAGACCTTTCCTCGATTTTAAATGAATGTTAGTGGCCTTTACAGAAGAAAAACATAATATCTACAGGTTACGAGAAAAAGGTAATTTGTTACAAACATTTATTTGTGCTTATTTATTCAATTCCTATTCAGAATAAAAAGTTTGTATGGGACATGGAACCAAAAAAAAAACTTTTTTTCTAAATGCATTTTCATATTTTCCCATTAGTCCTAACAACAGGCAGGATGCCGTTCAAATGTAATACAAACATAATTATCAGTCCCATACGGATGAAATTCATAATAAGAAAATTATCTTTTTTTACATTTTGGTTTAAGTATAGATGAAATAAAACACATTTTTTTAGTCCAAATTTGGCACTTTCACACCCCACATTACGTGATGACGCACCAACTAAAATTAAAATTTTAGCACCATCTTGTATCGGGTATTTTTCATTGATAATAATATTATAAGAATATAATAATAATAATAGATGGTAGATGTGGAAAGCTAAGTGGCGAGTTGGCTATGTGTCAGTGACACCTCTTTACCTTCATCCCTGATACTCGTACCGGTGTTGCCCCCTTGAGCCATCCTAGATGTCACCTTTTGTGGGAGCCCCTCTTATGTGGGCGAGTCACCGTCTGCCGTAAATCAAATTGCTTACCTTTTTCTTAGACAGACGCCCGATTTTATTTTCCATAACCCAGTATTTAGTGCACCACTTTCACCTAATAGTCCAGTATATTTTGGACTCCATTAAATCTCAATAGTACATACACCCTGGCGGGTGCTGCCTCTGCGTGCGTCCCATGGTTCGGGCAAATGCAACATCCGCTCGGTGTTACCCCTTACATTTCATTACATTGTCCCCTTTCGACATGATCTTGCGTGTTGGTTTTAGCTCCGCGTAAGCCTCCCAAATGTCCGGAACACCATTGTTCCGTGATGGGAAAGACATGCCTAACATAAGTCTTTATTTTCCAAATAATACATTTTACAAAATTACTTATTTCTGTTTTTTTTGCTACCCGTTATTGAGCAAAGGCCTACTCCATCGTGCTCCATAAACACCTATCAGCCGCCATTCTTGTCCAGGTAGAGCCTGCATACAGCACAATGTCGTAATTCCACTTACGTTGAGGACGGCCCTGCGGCCGTTTCTCTACGCGTCGCCACTAGTGGAGTACGCGTTCGCTCCATCTGCCGTCTTTAGCTCGAGTAACATCATCAAATCATCATTGATAGTATGTAAATTAAAATATGCGATAGATTCTCTCAATTGTGTCTAGAGTAACCTTGTTTGTAACTATTCCAAATATAACATCGGTAGCTTAAGTAGTTCTCGAGACGTTTTTTAATGATGTGACAGACATACTGAGTCACTCCATAATAAAAAGGAACCCCCTTTTTATCATTTAGGTACGGAACCCTAAAAATGAAAGTATACTAATTAAGAGGTATAAATGTATGTAATTATTTGTTTTTATCAATTTTAAAATCACTTACAGGTACAAATATAAATAAAGCAATTACGTGGCATCCTAGGAACTATGCCTCAAGCGGAGGATTTATGGCATCTTATCTATACATATTTTAAAATGTTTTTTTTTGTTATTATCATATTTTTGTGGAATTAAACTTATTTGTAATTGCTTAAAAGAAACTATGCAATTAGATTGAATGCCAAAAAATACGCGGAAATACTCGCGCGTGGCAGATTTTGATGTACAGATCGCGCAACATTTCCTAAAAAATAAATAATAATCTATTGCGCTCCAGTAAGTCAAGATAACGTTTGGTTTGTCGGAACTTTGTAACCCTGCTACTCCTTAAAGTTTCACTGATATTGCCAGATTTTAAAAACATGAACACCTTTTAACAAGTAAGTAGGTAACTTATTCCACTATTATTTAATATGACAGATTAAAATATTTTTCTTATACCATTTTTTATCATGATGCCCTGGTCGCGCGAATCTATATTCGGGGGAGGTACTTAACAAGGTATTCCCCATATGTTAGACTGCCGCGTCGGTGATTGAATATATAAATAAAACTTCAGTCTTTCTCCATAGTAAATGTAAGGAAAAAGTTGTTTTAAATATGGGCCTAGTACCACTAGGCTTGTGCTAATTAAAACGATTAGTATTTAGGAAAAAAAAAATCCTATAGAAACTATTGTGTGGGCTTCGATTTATAGCCGGATTTTTTTTTCCATACTTATTTTCTTTTGATCTCAGGCAGGAGTGGAATACATCGCCATAAAAAAAATACTGTCTAGAAATTGCCTTACATTCTCTTACCATGTAGGTTTTTATTCTAGAATCTGTAAACGCCTATCTCCATTCGGTGTAAATCGAAAAGGAAGGGAAGGTCTAAAAATATAGTTTTTATGTAGCAGCACAGGATCTGGTAGGTGCCCTCACTGACCCATAAAAAATTCACTCTGTATAAATTACTAACAATTTTTTAAACCGCAATAGTGTATAATTTGCAAACCTGGAGTAAACTGTTAATACATAATTTGTGATTATTTTGGAATATTACCTATACTCGTACTAAAAAGTAAAAATAGTGTGGGAAATACTGAATTTATATTATTTATAATATTATTTCTTCAATATTTGATATTATTATTTCTTTGAATATATTTAGTTCGCGGCAGAAAAAAACACGCTTAAAAATGATTAAATATGCGAAACAACGTGCTTTTTAAACTTTGCTAACTGGACTGTAACTTGTTTATCCTGCGTCGCAAAAACCGGTTTTTATTGTTCTAAACCGGTTAAACGAACAAGAACTTTATAAAAATATTACTCTAAAAACCGGTTTAAAAATAACGGTTTCACGAACGTAACCGAAATATAAAGGTTTTGCGCCAAGTACATGATACCGGTTTGAAAAATTAACCGGTATCCGAGCCTTGATTAGTAGTCATCTTGATTTATTTGCAGGCCACCAGATCGAACTATGCCCCCACGTGACGGTGACGGCGACCGCTTGCCGCGGCTACCTCCATAAGCTTGGCGCTAAATTCCACACGTGGTCCAAAAGGTATGTATATGACGAAAGTTTGTATATGTAGAAACTGACTATCTACTCTTATCACTATCGGAAACCCAATCAAATTTCATATGCCCCTATGTGTACTAACGTACATTCCGAAGAAGAAATTGTAGCATAGTTCTATCAAAATTCTATCAAGAAGCCGAGGTCGACTAACATGTGATCCGAGGCTTTCCCATTTACCGGCCGAGGTTTGTATACTATTTTTCTGCCCGACGGAGCCGGCAGGCGGCAATTTAGTTTTGCGTAAAGTGGCGCTTACCGGCCGGAGGACTGAAAAAAGTGTTCTTTAACTATTAAAAACTGTCTAACTCTGTTAAGATTTGACTTACAATAAGTGTATATATTTCAGATGGTTTGTCTTCGATCGGGAATCGAAGACGTTTGTATACTACTGGGACAAGAGCGAGCGAAAACCGCGGGGCGGCGCTTACTTCCAGGTAAATAAATAAAAAAACCGGCCCAGAGCGAGTCGCATTCGCGCACGAAGTGTTCCGTACCATTATCTATAAAAACGGCATAAAATCACGTTTGTTGTATGGGAGACCCCTTAAATATTTATTTTATTCTATTTTTCAATATTTGTTTTTATAGCGGCAACAGAAATACATAAATATGTGAAAATTAAGTTTTTATTTAATTAATTCAGGTTTTTTTAATACGAAACATTAACGTTTGTAGCAATTATCAATGCAAAATTGCTCGCACGTTTTTATTCTGCTTTGTGTGTCACCATGACACATTCCTAGGAGGCCTATGTCCAGCAGGGGACGTCTTTCGGCTGAATGATGATGATGATGACACATTGACTTTTTAAAATAAATAGTTTTAAGTTAATGTGTCATGGTGATTCTTTTTAGACGGAATTATAATTTATTTGTGTTTGATAAACAAACAAAAAAATATTTTTTTATATTTTTGTATGTAGGTACGAGTATTTACAAGTAAAAGTAACTTTTTTGATTGACGAGGAGAATTCGCATTCTCTCAGTCATCATCTTAACCCTGTGAAAACGAGTGCCGTAAAGGGCTCGAACGTAGGATCATGGTGTTAATAAACGCGATTAATCCGTTCTAAAGCGTTTGTATACAAACAATTAATGAGTCGTAAAAGAAGCTATCAATGAAAAATTGTTCGCTAATGTCATTCTGACTCACATTTTTGTTTATTTCTTTTTATAAGTCAATGGCATAAGGGTGTAATAAGATGGTACGTTGCAGGTAATCGAAGAAGTGTACCTTGACCACGGCAACACATCCAAGTCCCCCAACCCTCAGACAACGTTCATAGTGAAGACGCGGCAGCGCCGGTATTACCTGATGGCGCCTTCCGGAGAAGCCGCGAGGATATGGATCGACGTCGTCTTCACGGGGGCTCAGGGGTACACCGACTATCTCGACTGAACTGTACGTAGGCCGGGCTATATGCAGCGATTTGCATGCGCAAACGGTTTGTGCAAAAATATGCGCAAAAATGATAACGATTTGCACAAATCACATTAGCCATTTGGACGGTATGCCGTTTTACCATCTTATCGCACATGTTTATTTGTGCAAATCTAGTTTGTGCAAATTTTTTGTGCGATACGCTTTTGCCGTCTTAACGCATATGCGTCCTTGTGCAAATCGGAATTTGCGCACCTTTAGGAGGAAAATACATTCTTGCATGAGTAGCAGTATTGGTCTTACTGGAGGTTGTGGTAACAGACATTTTCGTCTGAAATGTTCAGGCATTCTTCGTTCGAATGTCTTTCGCTCAGCAGACATTTTCGTCTGAACGTCTGTTCAACAATTTACTTTGAAGGTTTTTGTCGTGGACATTTGTTGGTAGACGTTATAATACATTTTTGTGTTGAGTTGAAATTAACCGATCAAAATAATTATTACTACATTGTATTTTATCTATATATCTGTACACTTTTCTTAAGAATCACAGAGTTGTACCAGACTTTAAACTTTTGTCTTCGATGCACATTATAGACTTGCACGAGGTATATCGCGAATTTAGTTAATTTACCTTAACCGACGTTTCGATACAGTTCCATTTTTTTTTTCGCCGGGTAGGCAAACATTTCTACCAATATCGCCGTAGACACTTCACTGTGTCTCTACCATGAGTTGTTATAGATTTCGACATGTGATCTACAGTTGCATCCAAGCGGATCCAAGTGAGAGCAAGCTGAGAATGCGTTGACGTAGACACTAGCGACTGTGGATTTCTACAGTATATTTCACTCGCGGTAAGCACACTGATTCGGGACCATGACACATGGAACTGTGGATACGTCGGTGCAAGTAAATGATGCCAGTTTTTTAATGATCCTGGTTTTTCTTCGAGAAGACAGTATAAAAGGAACATTCTAAAATCTTGTGATATACAGCCTTATCAAATATAAATTGGTTAAGTAAGATCAGACCAATATACTATTAGCCTTACACTATTTCGCTATGATTGTATTTCATGGACGAAAATATAAAAATTGGGAGTGATAGATATATGTACCTACCTATATATTTTAATTTCTAATTGCGTGTTTTTATATCGAATGTATTCGATTTGCGAATAGGAAATCACAGTATTTTTAGTATATAAAAATATAATATGATATATAAAATTTTCATTAGGCGTTCGACAATAAACAACCCTGTGCCAAGTTGTATGATAAACATATTTTAATGGCAGCTTTATATCAAGGTAGTTTTGGACGAGACTCACAAAGTAACGTCACACATGAAAATGTGGCATATGATAACACCAAACGTTACGCAAAGGAAAAAAGTTATTCATAGAAAACACGAGAATAAATTGAAACTATTTAGAATTTTGATCTCTTTGATGTGGTCATTTCTATATTGTGTTACGTTCCCCCCTAGTGACGTTACATAAATGAGCCTCGCCATGTTATCTAGTGCCTTGCAAGAGACTGAATAATACATCTGTGTTATCGTGTAATGTACAATTGTATTAATGTACCTTAATTATACAGTCAATTTGTATCAATATGAAATGCCAATTTTGTAACTGCTCAGATTTAGTTTGAGAAAGCATTCTCAAATGTTCGTTAAGGTCTTGAAACTTAAACCTAATGCATTAATGCTTAAGATCTAATTTAGGAGTACATTTAAAATAAATAAGCAATTAATATCTTCGAATGTGAAGAACATGTGAATTACAAAAGACTTATTCAATTTATTCCTTTGTGTTACAAAAAAGTGTAGTCTGACCAAGCCGAGTATGCATGTATAGCGCTCCTATATTTCACTTAGGTTCAATTAGTGAACACAAGATATATTAACCAAATTTTTGTTACACAATGGAATTTCTTGCAAACAAATGGGGGTTTTTGGATTATTTTTCTTAATTTGCCGTAAATTAGGAAAAAAAATAGGACTAAGTTTTGGTGCCTTTGATCAGAAGTGGGATAATATGATAGGCTAGGGAAAAATTATTTGATGCCTCACTAAAAGTCTTATATAATGTAATGTTAAATGAGTGTCCTCATATATGACACTCGCGCAATGCAAAACACACTGAAATGCATTGCAATACAGTTCATATTCGCGAAGAACTAACTTATTTTTTATAAGCACGCTTATATGCCTAATGTTAATGAATAATGTTACCATTATTAGCTATATATATTTTGTACTGGCAACTTTACATTGCCAAAACGCATGTTTGTAATAACTATGTTACATTGTCCAGTATAGTAAAATGAACCCTCTAAGAAATTTGCCATAAAAATGTACATCACACGCCCATATCTTTGTTGTTTTTTTAACAAGCTATTTCTCTATTACGTTAAAAGTGATCAGCGAACACAATAATTCACTAAATAAACATGTTTGGAGCCTGTGACTAGCTGTGGGAAAGGCTGATGTGGTAGTAGAGACAATAGTAATTTATAAAAAAGACAAAAAGAAAAAAAATAGTATAAGATTTTTCACTACAAATTAAAACATTGTGCTTTTTTATTTCCGTTAACTTTCAGGTTAACTCGAGTTAATTTCTTAACTATTACTTACAGTATTTTGAGATAATCAATAAATAAATGTATAAGCTGAAGCAGTGTAAAACCATCTTCTACTAGGCTGTGTTTTGGCATGTGCTGTCATATCTAAAACTTCAGCTTTGCCATACTTGACACTTACTTTCGTGTTACTAAACTACCTTTTTCAATGTAATATTCATATATTTTGTATGAAAAAGGAACAAAAAGTTACAACAAAAAACGATATATCAGGCAGGATCTGCCTCTATCTCATTAATGTACAAAGCAACATGTGGGATTTAACGGAAATAAAAAAAACACGATGTATATACTCCTTGGGACGATGGCACGTGAAAGAGTTTGTATATAGACATGCATTATATAATCTTTCAAAGCATTATTGTATTAAATGAAACTTAATACTTAATAGAGGGAAGATGTATAAAATATCGATGGATTTGTATACATATTAAATTAAATATATGGTGGAATGCGTGTGTCCAAATTTGTGTGATTCGTTTGTACAATGCAATGGCTGAAACCAATTATTCTAGATCATAAGGTCACATTATTATTAACCAAGCAAGTAAATAAAGCATTTACATTACCTAATTACCTTTTTATTTCTTCGTTATTTGTCACCCCCAATGATGGCTCCACTGGAAGGCGTCCTGTTAAACTGTTCATCGTAAATGTAGATGGCACTTTGAGTTTGCTACCATGTTCGTAATAAAATAATATGCGTAAGTTGTCGGTATGTGTTACTGGCCGGTGGTAACTATACTATGCTAAAAATAAAAAGCTATTTGAATTCTTGGACTTTCTTTAATAACAGATACTTAAGATTTTTCTTTCACGTTGTGTTGTTGCTTATTAGTTCCCAATTAAAGAGGTATTCTGGCCTAAGTAACCTGTAAACACAAGAAGAAATACAATATTATGAATACTGTTGGAAATAATTTTATTTTTTGTAACATATATATATATTTTTAAATAATGTAACATTTAAACTATTATTTTTAAGCTGAAACATCTTCGGACGATTCCAACGTTCTTAGAAAAAAAGAAAAAGTGGGAAAATTTATGTCCTCGGGCGGGACTCGAACCCGCTACTCTTGAGCTAAGCCATGCGAGTGATGCGAGGGATATGGTGGAGAAATTCGAGGCCACGGGTGTGGTTTCGGTAGCTCAGCTGGCAGAGCGCTGGGCTTGTGTCCCAGAGTCGCGGGTTCGAGTCCCGCCGAGGTCATAAATTTTTCCCTTCTTTCTAAGAAATGTAACAGTTGACAAAAAAAATCTAATACAGCACGCATAGCTCAGCAAACAATGCCAATAGATTTTTTATAAGGTAGGTTTGATTTTAAGATTCAGGTGACGTAATTCATAGAAAGTTTGTATGTGGGGGGTCACTTAACTCTGTAGCTGACTACATTTAACCGACATTAAAAGAGGCGTTTTATTTACAAAATTTGGGTAAATTTTTCAGAGACTGCTTATTTAATACCCATATTGTGAGTCAAATCAAATGGTCTTACGACTCGGCACACTCGAGGAAGGCCCTGTTCTGCCGACTGCTCAGCTTGTGAACTAGGATGGACTGCCGGTCGCAGTCCCGCCACTGCGCCCCGGGCGCCGCCAGCACCGCCACCGCGCGCCCGTGCGGGCACACCAGTGGCGCCCCGTACATACCCTGGGTTGTTTAGAAAACAGTGACCAATGAAACTGAATACAATGGGAAAATTGTAGCTTAATGATTAAATTAACCTTAATTATTTCTGTTTAGCACTATGGTTGACTGGTAGAGAATGCCCAAAGGCATTAAGTCCGCCTTTTGTACACTTTTTTACGCGCAATAAAGTTTAAAATAATAGTAATAATTAACTCTGCGAAAACGAGTGCTGTAAAGGGCTCGAAACGTAGGGTCATGGTGTTAATAAACGTGATTAATCCGTTCTAAAGTGTCTAATTTGAAATTAGACACTTGAAATTAAATTTCAATGAATAACAATCGCGGTAACAGGAGACAATATTAGGTGTAACTTGTCTAAAGAAGCGTGAGTTTAATACCTACTTAGTGTCAACCACGTTGTCTCTTCCTGCCGAAGTTTAAAGTGTTATTTTAAACGCCAAACTTATAGGAAATTATGACGTTTACGTATTCTTTTACAATCTGTGCTATCAAAATCTATGAAACTAATAGTAATATCTACCTACCTAGTTGATACCATCAAGTGCGTCTGACCATATTGATTCAAGCCTGTCTCGCTGAGTTGTGCTAGCTTTACAGAAGGTACAATAGGTACAATATTACCGCCCTAGTGCGATACTGAACACTTTATGTGCCTACGTCACAAATTCAAAATAAAACGTTTTACTAGGTACTTATACAAGTGCGAATAGGTAATTCGCTACTCGTGTCGATTTAAAACACTCCCTTCAGTCGTGTTTTACTTTATCGCCACACATTGCGATTTTCCTCCTTTTAGCACTTGTGTCGTAATGTACTAATTTGATGCTATTGCTCAAGTAGGTACTCACATGACATGGCTGGGCCGCATTGTTAAGCTGCAATATTTACAAAAATTTACCAAAGTTTATCACAATACATATAACTCGAGGTTCTCGCCTACCTCCTACCTCCTTTACCTAGTTGGTAGTGACCCTACGGAGCCTACGAAGCCAGAGGCCACAGGTTCGAATCCTGGTAAAATAATTAATTTGTGTTTATCACGAACATTTGTTCCCAAGTTATAGTCGTTTTCTATGTATAGAAGCAAGTAGTTATCTATTTAAGTTTGTAAGTAGGTAGGTATATATCGTCGGCTAGTACTCTTAGTCCAATCCTTCTTATTTGATCTGAGGCTATCTTATTTACTAGCCAAGGTCTGTCCACATTTTTTCTCCTCGACGCACACGGCAAGCGGCGAATTTATTTAGCGTAGCGGCCTGCTTGCCGGCCGGAAGGCAGTAAAAATATTTATTCTTACATCAGTAAAACAAATAGCATCATCCTCGACGTCTCCAGTCGACAAGTTCCGGAACTGCCGCACCAGCTCCCCGCATTCTGGCTCCTTGTCCACCAGCTGCAACACTTGGTACCGCGCGCGACGGTGCAGCTGCCACCATTGCTCTGGATATATTATATCCTGGGGTGTAAACGAGACTTGGAAAAAATTCTTTATCACACCACCTATTCATCAAAGGGTTTTTTTCTGTTCAAGTTAGGAGGGAAAGTGATCAATGTCCGGGTGGAATGTACGAGTAAGTTGGGAAGGAATTCGATGCACCTAAATATTCATTTCAATGAAACTGAACCTATATTATAATCTTTAGGGTTCCGCACCTCAAAAGAAAAAACGGAAATGGATCAGTTTGCCGTCCGGCTGTCTGTCAAGACCCTTTATCTCAGAAACGCGCAAAATTAATACCACATACACAAGTTTGCGGGCCCTTAAAGCTGTGAAAATACCATAGCTCGCAATTAAAAGATACGGCCGTTTATGTCGCATTTCCCATACATCTGCAATGGGAATCAAAATGTATAGGGTACTTCCCATTAATCTAGAATCACGAAATTTGGCAAAAAGCAAGAGCGTATAGCACAAGTAAGTATAGGACAAAATCCGTAAACCGTATAATTGCGTTTCGTGCCACCAGTATTTCTGAGACAATTTACTCGATATATACAAGGTGTAACACCAGCCAATGAAAAACGAAATATAAGTCATAAAGAGCATATGGGACCAACCCCGAAATCCAGAAAACAAATACTTTTTTATACATTTTAGTTGTGTGATTTTGACATTTTGTATGGCATTTGTACTCAATTATCTTTGGTATAATACCTGTGAGTAGTAGAAGTGCCACCCGACCGTAACGCACTCCTGGCTAGTGAGCGGGTCTTCCCCCGTGTAATCCACGCCGATGGCTCGCAGCGGCTGTTCCGCCAGAACGTCAGGAACGACCGTGCGCAGCAGGAGGAGCGCCACAGACTTCTGCAGCATGTACCTCCTTGCAGCAATGTCGTCAGGGACTGAGGAAAATTTGAGAGGTTTGTGTAAGTAAAGACAGAGTTTACTACTGGCTCTTTGAGCTGCAGACCTCGCGAGATGGTGCTGATATTGGCACAAAGGTCGTGAGCGCCTTTTCTATGGCGCTTACGACCTTTGGACCACAGAAACGAGACGAGACGACATGAATTTAAGGGTTAAAGACGTAGCTACTTATGTATATATGTATGTTACAACAGTCCTCAGTTATTTCATCGATTTTGATGATTACTTTTTATTTTCAAAGCGGTCCATTAAAATTCCGCATTTGATCCGCTTAGATTCTATTTGTGAACAGAATTTTCTCTTTTCCTCCGTAGCTAAGCAGACATTTCTCTCACTTACGTTTCGGGATCAGGATTTTAACCACTTGTACTCGGATGCCCCTCATGGGGTGCCGGTAGTAAGTGCCGGTGACCACGTTGATGGGCCGCGTGTAAAGGTCACCTGCAAGACAATGCCTACGTTACTGGGCAGGTTGATTATAAATTGAAAGAGATGTCATATTAAGGAAAAAGTGACCAAGGCCCCTACGCAGGGCTAGTACCACGGAAATCGAATGATTGCGGATTTGTCTCTCCATCTCTGTCACACTTGCATATTAGAGTGACACAGGTTTTTCCGTCAATGTCAAATTTCGATATTCGTGGTAGGTATGCAGGACTGGATTAAGGCTGGGTATATTAAGTTTTCTTTTGTCAAAAGTGGATGTAATCCTCATTGGATACCGTTGGCCCAGCATCCAGCAGCATGCCGATTCAGCTGGTAGTATACTCAGTGTAAGTAGTATAAAAATACGTTACTAACATGAAAATAATTATCACATGATCGCAAACTCGAGAAAACTCACGTTTCATTGTCGCTTAAAAGGGGGAGGCTCTAATGTTAAATATATGTAAAACTTTGCGCGTGCAGCAAAACTAGACTTGTCACTTGTGAATTGTAAAATTTTCATGATTCACTCCCACAAATTCTTGCTTCACTAGAGTCAATGGATTTGTTTTTAAAAGTGTGTTCCTTTTTTTGGGACTCGCACTTTGCCGGTTTGTTTGGTTTATAATTATTTTAAATACCCATACTTTAATAAATAAACGGTACTTGTTTCACCTTCGGGGCTAGCAACGCACACTGCAGCAGTCAGGACCACCTGCCGCGCCACCAGGGTTCCCACACACAAGCCCCGCCAATGGGACTCGAAATACACCTGGGTACACATATTACAATAATGGAAGACTCACGCTGGCCCGGGTGGGGAAATGTGGACATTTCTACAAATAACACCAGCCATTGCAAACCTCAAACACCTGTATAAGTCATACTGAGCCGCTTTTAGTATGAAACCAACCCCGGAATCGCGAAACAAAAAATCTCTCATATAAGTAAAATAAAAATCGTGATTTCGGGCTTGATCCCATAGTAAGAGTTGCTCAGTATGACTTATACATATGAACATATACATACATATAAGGTGTTTGAATGTGTTCCAGTGGCTGGTGTTACACCTTGTATAGAAAGCGTCGCATGATAGTTCGGGGATCTCATGACGTTTTCAATAGAAACTGTCCCGGATCGGATCGGATTGGTGTGAGTCATCCTAAAGGGGAATTGCGCTTTCATCGTGGTTATATTAAAGCATTATAACCATGAATATTATGATTGATTGTTATTAAGATTTGTAATATGATTAATTCATACTTTTATTTAAAAAAATAACTATGGTATTAAAAAAAAGTAAGTGTAACTTACCTAAGTACCTACCTTCCTGTATCTACCTTAAATGCAAAATAGGTCCTTGAGGCATTGTACCTAGATGCCGGCTAGGAAGCCACCAACTCTTCGGTCCCCAGTTAAATTAATTAATTTTAGAGAACTTACAATAAATGGGAAAAGGCCATCTTCAGGTAACTCAGGTTTCCTTCCATAGGACACTAACCTACTGAGCCCTATAACAAACAAGTACCACTATACTTCATTATCATATATCTCCATACAAATTGAGAAACCCATTTTGAAAACTGGGAGGTCCATTTTTTATTCGTTAAAGTACCTACACACACTAATTTAAAACCGTTTTTACGAAGTGGGTTAGAAATGAAACGTACCCAGTAGGAAAACAATGGAAAATGTGTTCATTGTTTTTCGTTACGGTCTTAAATTATTATTATTAATTACGAAATGTAACGGTGTCGATGCAAATCCAAATATTCTATGATTGGATATTGGCAGCAACTCGAACCCAACAACTGCTGCACAGTATAAGGTTTATTCGAGTAATTCCGAATGTCGGATAATCCCGAATGTCAGATAATTCTGACCTATATTTCCATCATATTAGAGTTCATTTTCGGAATTATCCGACGTTTTCCGACATTCGAAATTACCCGAATACACCTTAATAGCACAGAATAAGTAAATACCTACTTAGTACAGAAGCTTCTCTTTCCTACATTTGACGTTTAGCTTCTTAGTTAAGCATGCAAATGTGAATGGTGTGTATGATGGTACAACAATTTGTATAAACATAAATAGGATTAAAATATATATAGAAACATTACTTATTTGTATTATAATTTAATTTAAATTTTCGTTAGTCGTACTGACATTAAATTGCAACGGTTAACACTCACGTATTTTCATTACAATAGGCGCGTGACATGTTTTGACTGCATCGGGCAGTCATCGTCGGACAGACAGAGTGGTTTTGTCACCTTCGCGGCTCGGGCCTAAGTATAAATTAGTACTTATGCGGTGTTGGCAATATAAATATACCTGAACCAGGGTTATACGCGTTGCGCGTCCCTTGACAGCTTATACCACCTCCCTGATAGTAGTATTTTATAATACTACTGGCCTTGACGTCTATTTCAGACGATTTATGGTGCAACATCGCTTTTGATGACTGAATAGACCGATGCGAGAGCGACATATTTTGCCACAGAACTGACAAGGGAAGTTCGCGACAGATTGCGATGTGTCGCTTCGGCCTTCTTTCCCTTTTGTCAGCAAGTGCCACGAACCAGGTTTCATCACCGATTAAGAATACCGGGACGACCTCCGAGTTATCACGATCACGTCACATTTTCTATAGAAATTAACACATCGACAAAAAAAAAGTAATACTTATCTGTTTATTTTTTAAAGTCACGTGACCTCCGAGGGCTCCGAGCTATATCGTGATTATTTCTATAGAAATTGTCAGATCGTCCCGTGCCGTCCCGTCCCGTCCTGTTCTAGTGTGAGTCATCCTTTACCGTCAGTCTCACATACCTACACTCACTAAATAGCGTAGATGACAAGAATTTTGTCGATATCAAAAACTGCTATCGGTAAATGCTATACGTATTAAGGGTTAAAGGCGAAAAATTGATCTTTTATCTCTGAGAAAGCAAAACATTTTAAATGATAAATATCTTTATTTTTCAATTTAGGCACATTACAATGCATTTATGGACGTCAAATAAAAGCTAACCCTACACCACAGCCCGAGAAGATTATTACCGGCAAGAAACTCGGCGGGACTTATTTTCTCAAAACAAAATACAAAATTAGTAAAAATATTTACAATATGTGGTTCTACAAGAAACCATATCAAAAGAAAATAGTGAAACAGAAAGACAACAAAAAAAAGATTAGGTAAACAAAATTTAACTGTTTTACACGATATACACAACATTTGATATGATTTCTTTCTTGAACTGCGTCCTTCACTCTGTAAGCAGTATTACATTCAATTTAAGTTTTTGTTGGTTTCGTTACAGTGTCTGGTTTGGACTAAATTTAATTTATTGATTTATAATTTGTTATTTTATTCATATTATTGTAATGGACAGTCAGCTGCAGAGTTAAGTGACCCCCTGCATACAAACCACGGAGTAAGAGTTTATTAAATCGTAACTTACTATGAACCTGGGCCCTTACCATGACGTGTTAACGCGGTTCAGTTTAAGTTCTTGACTGTGTTCAATTGTATGGAAGCTACTCAGTTTAGGTCCTAAACTGAATCACGATAAGACGTCATGGTAAAGGCCCTGACCGTATGTACTTATTTTAATTTAATGTATTCTAAGATTCTTGTGACTTTGTGTACAATGTACACAGGTTATACACAAAGTCATAATAATCTTAGTATACATTAAATTGATGTATGAAGAGTCTCGCCTTTTGACAGGTTATGCTAAGGGGGCTAGTCACTATCATAATCATCGTCATCGTCACTGGGTATGACTTCGTTGACAACTTTGCTCGCGACATAGCCACCGATGCCGCCGGCTATGCTACCTGCCACGCCCCCCACCGCGGCCCCCGCCGCCGCCCCACAGGGGCCCCCTGCGGCCCCTATAGAAGCCCCTGTACCAGGGACTGCATAACCGGAAAATAAAGGTACCGTTATAAAACGGTATGACGTCATACCGTATGATTTCGATATGGTTTCGGTACCGAAATAGCAATTAGCGATATCGAAATGTTACGGTACCGCTATTTTTTTTCGGTACCTATACCTTTTTAAAAAGGTACCGTTTGTGCTTTATGATGGTGCCGCCGAACGGTGCGCGGCGCCAGCCAACCAATCGGCGTGCTTACCTATACCTATATTTGTTAGATTGCGTTGAGTTGCGTGCAGTGGCTTCAGAATAGCGCGGCATATTTTGGTTCATGTATTTGCAGTGTGTTTGTGGTCTCGCGAGGTGCGTTCGCTGTTTTAGTTGTATTGATATATACATATATACGAAATCCCGAAAAAATATCCTAATTAAGAGGTAATTGATACTTAACTATCAATTAACTCATAATAGTAAAAGTAGCTCAGTATGAGCCTCCCCGGTGCCCTGTTCACTCCTGCTCTAAGACCCACACTGAGCAACTTTTAGTATGGCAAACAAGAAATTTCAATCCCTAAAGAGTTAAAAAAGGGATTGTATATTTGTATGGGGATAGTGTAATTTTTTAAGTGTCAAGCTTGATACTTTGTGTATAGATTTCTTATTAAAATAAAAAAGAGATTTTATGGTTTTCCGAAATTCGTCCCACAAGGGGTAAAAAATGGGTTGAAAAATTGTATGGAGGCTATGTACTTTTTAGGTGAGAGTCTTGAAAGTTCGTCCATAGGTTACTAATTGTAAAACAAGTAAACTAATTTTAGCGCTGTTTGATATTTCTCCCCCCCAGCGGGGATAAAAGAGGGCTTAAAGTTTGGATTAACGAAGAGTCAAAACTACTGAAGCTAGAAAGTTGGAACTTGCACAGCGGGCTACTTATTCAACGTGTACACATAATAAGAAGCGAGCTTGACATTTTCAACCCCTAAAGGGAAAAGAGGATCAACATTTTGATGTTTGACAATGTAAAATTTTAAGTGAGAGACTTGATAATTTGTGTGTAGATTTCTTATTAAATAAAGAAAAGTGACTAGGGTTTTTCGAAAACAAGAAAACCTATTTTCTCAGAAAGAAAGGAAAAGTGGAAAAATGCATGACCTCGGGCGCGCTCGAACTCGCGAATCTGGGATATCATCCCACTGCTCTGCCATCTGAACTACAGTACTGAGACCACACCCGTGTCCCCGAATTTCAACTTCAATAGCATACAAGGGATGGTGGAGACCATATCCCTTGAATGCTATTGAAGTGAAAAAGTTGAAATTTGCACATCAGGTTTACTTTGTAATGTGTACAATTAATACCAAGCGATTTAAATTAAAATTAACCACTAAAAGATTAAAAAGCGGGTTAGAAGTTTGCATAGCGATGGCGTAAAATTCTGATTGAGAGACTTAAAACGTTACGGATAAATTGGTGAAATACCAAAAATGTAATTTTAGGAAATTCTGTAGGGGTACAGGGGGTTTAAATTGGTTGAAAAGTTGTATGGGGACCTGTGTTTTTCCATTTCATATGTATTGAAATCAAACAAAAAAATCAATCAATTGTAATCAAGAAAACTAATTTCAGTGTTAAGTGATATAATTATTATATTCTTTCCGAAAGAGGGTAAAAAGGGGTTGAACGTTTGTATTAATGCAGAGTCAATACTGCTGATGCTAGAAAGTTGGAATGTATACAGTTAAATACTTGTATAATCAAAACAATATAATAAGATACGAGTTTGAAAAATTCAGCCCCTAACGGGTTAAAAAGGGTCTTGAAATTTTGTATGGAAATGGTGTAAAATGCTAAATGTGTGAAGTGAGAGACTTTATGGTTTTTCGAAATCCATTCCGAAGAGGTGAAAAATGAGTTGAAAGATTGTATGTGGTTGTGTGATTTTTCAAACAAAAGGGAATAATACGGGTTGAAAGTTCGAATTTTATCCCCTAAAAGGGTTTAAATAGGTTTAATCATTGTACGACGCTGTGTGATCTTTCAAGTGATAACCTTAGAACTTCGTTTGTACATTACTAACAGTTAAAGAACAAAGTGAATTTTACCGTTAGAAATATTCCTCCCCAGTGGGTATACAACCGGGTTCAAAGTTTTTGGCATAATATTAACGTAGAGTCAAGACTACTAAAGCTAGAAAGCTGAAATTTGCGCAGTGGGCTACTTATACAACTAGTACAAATAACAAGAAACAAGTTTGACATTTTCAACCGGATTAAAACTTAGTATGGAGATAGTGTAAAATAGAAATGGGATAAAAAGAGGATGAAAATTTGTAATAACGCGGGGTTAAAATACTGGTGCTAGAATGTTAAAATTTGCACATTGAACTACTTATATAACTAACACAATATACTTAATAAGCAGAGGCCTGAATTTTCGTGACATTTTTGAGCTGTCATAGGGACTTCTCATTTATCGACTTCGGATATTCACATTCATTACAAAGAAAAGATCCATAACTCAGGAACAAAATATATTCCTGATACACACACAAAATAAATGCCCTGACCAGAATTCGAACCCGGGACCTCCGGTAGGCAGGGTCACTACCATCTATGCTAGGAGGCCGTTAGATTATAGCACGCATATGACGGAAGAATAAGAGTAAAAGTAAACAACTGGCGGTCTTATCGCTAAAGCGATTTCTTTCAGATAACCTTTGAATACTAAGTACATTTGAGTCTTTTATCCCTACGTTTCGAAAAAATATTCCATGCGATCCATTTAAATAAGCAATAATCACGAAACCTCAGATGTTATTTCAGGACACACACATTTGAAAATCCCATAAAAACTGAAAGTTTACAAAATAATTCTGACCAAAATAAAATTATTTGCGAACGAAGTCGCGGGCATCAGCTAGTGACGATAAAAACACGAACAAATATGAATATGAATATATTATATTAGGTATATATGTATTTGTATATGTAGGTATATTTATATTTGTATATGTGTAAGTATATACATTATATTATTAATTAGGTTTGACATGTCTTAGGTTATCATCTCTTTTTTTCTACTATCCTGCACCAGACTAACAGTTTCGGTTTAGCCCGATGGTTGACTGGTAGAGAATGCCTAAAGGCGTTAAGTCCGCCATTTGTACTTTAATATAATTGTGCAATAAAGTTTAAATAAATAAATAAATAATATGCACATTGTGACCTCCCGCGCCGGCTCCCCACGCACGCCTCGTCATTTCGTTTGTCGGCTTTTACGCCGCGCGCACCGCGGTGAACAAGTAAGTACCTGCATCGTTCAAACGACGACCGTAATAATTTCGGTACCGAAATTATATCGGTATGATACCGTTATAATACAGGTACAAGTACCACATTGAAAAATTGCGATATATATCTTTTTATTCCGGTACCGTACCGCTATATTATACCGGTATAGTTCTACCTCTATTACATTACGGTACCGGTATCAAATATCGGTACCATACCGCTTATACCGTAACGAAAACGGTCCCTGCCCTGTACTCGCACCTGTGAAAAGCGGTATACAAAGATGTAAAGAAAAATCATAGGTATATTTAAAAATAATGTTTTAACACCACCTATTCAAAAACGGCTTTTCTCTGCCCTGCTAGGAGGGATACTTTTCTTCCTTGCTGGGGGGATCAAAGTGCCATTTTTCTGTTTAAGGACTACACATTTCGGACATTAACTAGTGGCATCGTGGTGTTGGTATGATGCCGTTTTCGGTTCTTACAGGTTTTGCTTATTTTCCTCTTGAAAAGCAGTATGTGTCATGTGTATGTGTGTTTGAACCCCGCTTGGGGACGCTTGAATCCCTCATTACGCCACATTACGCTCTGGATCCATCGCTTAATTCGGGATTCAAATTACTTACGCTCCCGCCGGAAATATATAATTTTGATCCGTTGTGACCCAATCTACTATTCTATTCAGCAAATTTAGTTATAATATCCCGCCCAGGAGCACAAACATGTTTTACGCTGTACATACTTAAGGTACCTACTACATAATTTTCACACCTCTATTCGGAAAAGTGTGGATTTTCTTCAAGCTATGATGGTTCAAAGTGGCAGTTTGCTGTTTAAGCCTAGAGGGATTAATTCAGCGCCAAGGAGGCTTGAACTCACGACCACCTCTTTTATATTAAATTAAGCTTGAATTTCTTATTAGAATCTGATACTTTTTAGAATTCATCACTTCATTAGGTATTCAATTTAAGCCCTAGACGGAGAGATATATAACTTTGATCGCGCCTCCGTAAGCAGCTCCTGCAACGGTTGTACCCGCAGTGATATTCTCTTTTGTTTCATGAGATGAACCGCCTCCCATTTCTGAAAATTGATAGACGTTTTTTATCACAATATGTAGGTACAGTCCACGAGAAGAGAGGATAATAATAAAAATAATGCAAATAAAAACATTCACACGAATTGAGAACCTCCTCCTTTTGAAATTGTGACGTCGGTTGAAAATGTGAGTCTTCTAAGTCTCTGTAACGTTTTCAGCTAAAGGCAAAATACTGTTTACACCGAATTGACAACATTTAATTTTTTGAATTTCTCTATCTCTATTTTATAAGCTTATCAGAAAATTTAAGGCATTTTAAAGGACACGTTTTAATTCTTTTTATGATAATTTGTTTTCTTATTTAAAAAAATGTCGAAATATTGATCATTCTAAAATGGCGTAAGTGCATGATGATAACATTTATGACCTTTCTATTCAACGGAATCGAGCTAGGGCAGTGTATCTCCTATCCTCCTGTGGCCACACATAAAAAAAACCGGCCAAGTGCGAGTCGGAGATCTCAGTTGGTACAATTTCAACTTTTGTTTAGAAAACTTTTTAATTTATTTAAAAAAAAGTTAATAAAGTTAATGTTATATATTTTCCCTGTAATTTTCATGATAATTTTTTTCTTCATGGTATTTTATTTACAATTTCGTTTATAATCCAAAAAAAAAGTAATTGTTAAATAATTATTAAAAATGGTTTTAGAATGTGCAAATCTAGGTACTTAACTATAATTTAAAAGAGTCACGTTTTTAACCTTTAGTTACGGAACCATAAAAAGTGCTACTTGAATTTGAAACCAATATTGTAGGGAACAGGGTCGAGTTTCTTTTGGTTTTAAATTTATAAAGTAAAGTCTCAGTTCCATTGAACTCATTTGTCCTAGAGTCAGTCTATGCTAAATTTCCTAGATTATGATAGCATATACTGTGAAAGTGTTAAGTAAACGTCATAATTTCATAGAAGTTTGACGTTTAAAATAACACTTTCACGTCTGACAGTTCATTTACTGAGAAAAGATAACGTGGTTTGAGTTTGACTCTATGAGTAGAACCGTTTTAGGAGGCTACACAAAATAACGAGGTCCCAAAATGTGATCGAAAAAAATTAACCTAATGTATTCTCGTTACCAACAAGAGTTACGAAAAACACTATTATTTTGTAGTTTTTAAGCACTCCGAAGTCTGCATGGCTTAAAAAAAGAACAATTAATGAACGAAAAAAAATGTCCCGAATACGAAAGCGTTGACCTGCGCTGAATTAAGAAACACATCAAAGCAAAACTAACAGAAAATCAATAAAATAAAGTAGAAAACACTAAACAGTAACGACGATGATGATGACGACATTTTTAATTCTTTTATTTTTAGATTCGAATTGAGACTTACCGCTTGGTTACGATCAACGCGTATTTACACTGATAAATATCCTCGCAATGTGCGCAAGATCAATTCCCACTTCTCACTCTTTCATGGCCGCTCCACACGATGGGTTGAGCCATTATTCCGGCATCCGGACGTAGCTATGCAGCAGAACGGGATGGCAGTATTGCATAAACCCACTTACTCGTAACTGCGTCCCTTATCATCGCCCAACAACGCCCAACGCCCCCTGTGTGGAGCGGCCATCAAGCCCAAGATCGTTATGGTGCCTCTACTCTACATGCTCGGGCTCTCGGCCGAATGTTTCGGCCGCGGGCGAATGCAACCTAGTACACGCTCATTCGAGACAGACTATATAGAGCAGGGGTTTTCAAAGTGGGAGGCGCGCCCCCCTAGGGGGGCGCGACAACATGTGAAGGGGGGCGCGGGACCGCGGGAAGAACACACACCGCTCCATCCTCGCACCACCCGCGCACCGCTCCGCGTTCGCTCGTCTCCCCGCCCGCGCATCGCCCGCTGCCTGCGCATCGCCCGTCGCCCGCGCAGCGCAGTGCACATCTATCGCTCGGTGCCGCTGCTAGCTTTTGTTTCGTTTCTACCAGTATTATTCGACTTATATGCACGTGTACTCTTTTGTTTCGTCATGAGTTTGGCAAAAAAACGTAAATATAATGATGATTATATTAAATACGGGTTTGTTGCTATGCAAAAAGGTGATATCGATCATCCGCAGTGTGTTATTTGTTATGAAGTATTGAGTAATGACGCAATGAGACCGTCGCGTTTGGAGCGCCATTTGTCAACAAAACATACCGCTTTAAAGGACAAGCCAAGGGAGTTTTTTGTTTCAAAATGTTCAAGTTTGAAACGCATGAAATTGGATAGTACTGGAACTATTGCGCAATCATCTGAGAAAGTGCTCCAGGCTTCGTACGAGATATCGCTACTAATTGCAAAGGCAAAGAAAAGTCATACTATCGGTGAGTCACTCGTGAAACCCTGCTTGTTAAAAGCAGCTGATACCGTTCTTGGACAAGAAAGTAAACAAAAATTGTCACAAATACCTCTCTCTGATAACACTGTGAAACGTCGGCTTGATGATATGGCTGAAGATATAAAAATACAAGTAGTGGAAGCCGTGAAAGAATCTAACTTTTACGCAATTCAGTTGGACGAGAGTACGGATGTGGCACAATGTTGTCAATTGTTAGTTTTCGTCCGATATATACAACATGAAACTATCAAAGAAGATTTGTTGTTTTCTACGGAATTAACGACTACCTCGAAAGCAATCGATATAATGACAGCAGTTTCTGATTTTTTTACCAAATACGAATTGTCATGGCAAAAGTTGATTGGTGTATGCACAGACGGTGCTCCGGCAATGCTTGGATCCCGCTCAGGGTTCGTTCAGTTGGTGAGACAAAAAAATCCTCATGTAATTGTGATTCATTGTTTTATACACCGCCAAGCACTGGCGGCCAAGACTCTTTCGGATGAATTGAATGTTGTCTTGAAATTATGCATTAAGATAGTAAATTATGTAAAAAAAAGTGCCCTGAATACCAGACTTTTCACGGCTCTTTGTGAAGATTTGGGTACAGAACATAAAACACTCTTATTTCATACTGAGGTGCGCTGGCTGTCAAAAGGCAATATGCTAGCAAGGTTATATGAGCTCCGAAATGAGGTTATTCAGTTCTTGGATATCCAAAAGCAAAGTGAATTATTAGTACAATTCAAAAAACCATGGGTACAGTTGGTATTTGCCTATTTATCGGATATATTCGATTCGTTGAACTCATTGAATTTGAAGCTGCAAGGAGGAGATTCGAACGTAATTCATCATCGAGATGCCATCACTGCGTTTACCGAGAAGCTACAATTATGGAGTCGTAAAATTTCAGCAGGCAATTATTCCTGCTTTCCTAGATTAGCTGCAGTAATCACAGATGAAGAGGGTTTTATGGAGATTTTTGATGAAACTAACACTAAGACCGAAATCTCCAAACACTTGCAGCACCTCACTGATGAATTCAAGCGCTACTTCCCTAACTCGTGTGATGAAAATATTTACCGATTGACGACGGATCCTTTTCAAGTTGATATAGACAAGCTGCCAGAACTACTTCAAGAACAAGCTTTGGAAATCAAAAATGACTCGGCTGCCAAATATGACTTCGAGAAGATGGATAAGTCATTATTTTGGGCAAAATATCTCAAAGTTTATCCCAACATAGCAGAAGAAGCACTGAAGCTGTTTTTACCCTTTTCGAGTACTTATTTATGTGAAAGGGCATTTTCAGCAGTTGTAGCTATAAAAACGAAATGTAGAAACAAACTCGACATCGCTAGTGATTTACGTTGTGCACTTTCTTTTATTGAACCCAGAATTGAAAAACTTGTCAAAAATATGCAAGCCCATCCATCACATTGATTTTGTTTTGACAATCTTGTCTTTTTCAGTTATAAAAAAGCTGTAAATTAATAGTAATAAAAAAAAGGTTGATTAATAGGTACCTTTGTTTTATTTGGTTAGTTAAATTTGTATGATTTGGTTAGTTATATTCATATCCATACACACTTGGCGAGCTCACTGCCTTCCTCCTTCCATGAATCAAAGCGAAGGGGGGCGTGAGGACTTCATTTTATGAAGCAGGGAGGCGTGCAAAAAAAAAGTTTGGGAACCCCTGATATAGAGAAAATTTAAGCCAGACCAGAGACAATTTAAGCTTTTTCAGGTTGTTTGGGTGAGTTAAAAGGTGTCAACCCCACACTCATTCGAGACAGACTATATAGAGACAATTTACACGTTTTTAGGTAAATAACTTCGGTTCACCCAAGGTGAAGTTATTCGACACACCTTTTAACTCACTCAAACTACCTAAAAAGGTTAAATTGTCTCTGGTCCGAGCCTCTCGAATGAGTGTGTACAGGGCCTATACCACGAAAATCGAACGATTGCGGATTTGTATCTCCATCTCTGTCGCACTTGCATATTGGTGTAACAAAGAGGTTTTCCCGTCAATGCTAATTTTCGATGTTCGTGGTAGGCAGGTTGCATTCGAACGAGGCATTCGGCCGAGAGTGTAGAGGCGCCATTATACTAAAACTATATTACTATTTTATACAAAATGTCAATTATTAAAGATGGCAACATATTGTAAAGATAAAGCGGGGATTCCCCGTCTCTTCTCATTTGTGAATTTATGGTCCTTCTGTTATTCCTAATTAAGAGTCCGCCAGTCCATTTAAAAAATAAATTCAGTAATAATGGAATTTCATGCAAACATTGCGGTAGTTGAAATAAATATGGTTGCTATATTTTATCTATCGTATTTAAAATCCAGGTAAAATACGAATTTATATTATATGGCATTTTGGCGGCAAAATTTGTACAGCTTTGTTTATAACTATATTGTTATCTTGGCACTAGAAATAAGGATCTACCGAGTCCTAGGAAAAATTAGACGTCCAGCTCCTCCCAGGGGCTCCAGGGCAGGGGGTAGTTTTTTATAAATGGTGGTGAATGACAGCTCGTTGTGGAGATCTTTCGAAGGCCTTTGTCCAATAGTGGACGTCTTTCGGCCAAAATGATATTGATGATGAGTACCTACAACTAGTCGAGTACTTCCCCTTAACAACGCGACGAGCTACCGTAAACAGTAAGAGTAGGTATAGTACAAAGTACACACCGTATAATATAGATAAGCATCTTCGTGTAATCAGGTCTGGACATGTCATCGACTGATAATACTTGTATTTCCAGGAATCCCAGTGCGTACGTGACTGCGTGAAGAATCAATTACTTGCATCGTCCGGGGTTAGCCAACAAACCTAGGGTTAAACGTTTTGAGTATTGAATTTGACAGCTAATATCAGGTTAGCCGGGCGCCGGGCTATAGCTGTCGCAAGTGACTAGTTTAATATGGGGGTGAATTTTAAATAAAAAACCCGCCACGAGCGAGTCGGACCCGCGTGCAAAGGGTTCCGTACCATTCTACAAAAACGGCAAAAATACACATTTTTTGTATGCGGCTCCTCTTAAACATTTTAATGGGTACAACATTTAGGTATTTTCAAAATATATAATTTCGTATTAAGCACAGACGTCTGTAAACGAAATTTACAATTTTATAACTAAAAGAAAAATGGAAAAAATCACTGCGCCGAGCGGGAATCCACGACCTCTCTGAACACCGGTTATATTAGATCGCTCTGCCAATTGAGCTATCGACGCCCGATCGACCTTGGCGACGAATGTTTCCACTATTTCTTTGATTTGGTTATACGCCTTAGAGAGACGCGTACCGACATTTACCGAAAGTGTCAATCACTTATTTCTAGGACAGTTTAGAAATCATCGATATACGTAAGTGTAACTTAATTAATACCTAACTACGTACCTACCTCTGCCTACCTTAAATCTAAAATAGGTCCTTGAGGCATTTTTTATATTTAATTATTTCTTTGATCTTCGAGTCGATAGCGAGTGCGCCATTCGAAAGTATTTGCAGCTCGTTCCAACGAGCAAGATGCGTAAACTTTCGAATCGCGCAGTCGATAGTGATTCGAAAGCGAGAGAAATGTGCTTACCATAAATTATACGTAACCGTATTTAATAGCGACTGCGCTATTCGAAAGTATGTCCGTCTCGCTCCTGCCAGAGTAGTGGTACTGGTAGGAGCGAAACGGACATACTTCACTCCGCATTCGCTATCAAATACGGTTACGTATAAGTCATGGTACCGATATACTCGTAGAAGTTTCTAGCGATAAAACAGCCCCTACAACTCCTCTGTCGTATTGACCTCGGACTCGGTAGTGAATGGGTAATTTTTTAACCATAATGGCAACACTGCCGTCTTTATTTTCCGTTTCAACAATTAAAATAAAGTACCCATTTATTAAAATTAATTATAAAACCGCTGTCTCAAAATTGATAAATGCTGAAATATGTATTTATTGCCCCAAACAAGGTTAACCGTTAACCCAGCGTTAACTGTCAAAGTTCATATGCAATATATGCTTAAGTTGTGAAAGTTCATATGCAATAAATGCTTAACTTCGGGTTAGTTGGCTAACCCATAATTTATTATGTCATTAGGTAACTCAACAAACAATGTAATTGTTTTAAATTGGTGACTTTTAAGTTTTTTAGTTTAATGTTGTTACAACATAACAATCTGTAAATATTTCGTGAAACGGAACATGGCAAAAGTCCCGGCGGTGTGTCTGACTAATCGCGACCAGTGTTGCCAGATATCCGCATTGCCTCAATTTTACGCTTTTCTGCAAAACACGTGTCATTAGATTTGCCTCTGGCGTGAGAGTATGGCGTGAGGTAGGATTTGTAAAAATAATTAATAATCAAAATGCCAGATTTAGTTCCCAAATCCCCAAATCCCCTTCATGCCGCACGGAATTACATACAATTTAGCTATTGATCATACACGTTATGACTTTTTCTGATTATGAATCTGTCAGATTGATGTGATTCCGGCTGTGTGTGGCAGGCAAACCGGGGTTAGAGACGGAATTCATACTTTGATTCCGGACGTATGTGGCGACCCTACCACCGGTGAGGTTTTCAATTTTATTAGACAAACTCGTTTTTCGCCTAACTAAAATAGTGATGATACTGATGATCTGTCTATAGAAGTAATTAGCAAAGAATTGTAACAAGACAAAAAAATAATCTTTTGAATAAAAACTGGGACTTTCTGTCTCATTAAAAAAGTAGTTTTTGCGTATCGCTTTGGAGTTGTCGTTCTTCGACTTATTTTTAATTAGTCGAAATCTGCATTTTTAATTGCTGCTCCCGCTTTTCCAAATCCATCATCTGGCAACATTGATTACAGCAAGAAGCTCCTGCGCATAATTTTAGTTAGTTGCTTGCAAGTGAATCCGCGCGTCACACGTCCTCGACAGTATCTAAGGAGTATAGGTAAGTTCTTAATGTGTTAAACATTTTTTGCATGTCTATGACGAATTTGCTTAATATTTTTGTATTAGGTATTATTGTTTAATTTAGATTTTAGTAGATCACATTTAGATACTTGCTCGAAGATGATAGAATTATCGTGATTATTGCGTTTTTAAATTTCCATACAAAACGAAAAATTCGAAAACTTATTTTAAATCCTAAGAAAGAAAGAATTTATTTGCCAAAATTAGTCTAAACTACCTGATGCCCGCGACTTCGACCGCGGATATTTTTTTTGTGCCTACAACGTGATAGGGATCCCCTTATCGTGCCAGTGAAGGTTACATCTAACTAAATCCATTCAGCCGTTTCCACGTGATGCTCGAACAAATAAACAGGTAGACAGACAAACAGACAAATTTTTTTAAAATCGTTGAAATGTTATCTGTTATCAATTCTAAGAGCTCCTAACTCATTTTTTTTAAATATCTTCAATGTACAGATTTTTGACCCTACTCTTTGCTGGCCATATACTCTCGGGCAATCCGTCAGATCTCCATGTCCGCCGGACATCCGTCAGACGAATTTTTTATACATTTATTGGCAGATCTGGCGGATACGTCCGAACGTATATGGCCCGCAATTATATGTTATATAAGAAGATAAACATAAAGATAAATTGATAAGGTGTTCTGATATTGGATTAGTTACAATTGAAGCCCCCCTTAATTGTTAGACAATCATTAAAATATTTACAAATGTAGGTACCTAAGTAGTAAGTACTCTTTAACAGAGTAGAAATAAATGTTCCTGAAGTCATTTCGTTAATTTTGTCTTATACTCTAATATAATGATGTCGGTCTTGAAAATACGAAAAGTAATTATTAAGAGATCTGGTGGATTATAATGTTACAAATGAAAATAATTCACGGAATCATATATCATTTCGATTTAAATTTTATCAAAGACGGTAGACGTCTTGCGTTTTTGGTTCGTTTTCAATATTTGGCAAGCATTCTTTGTCATATTAGTTCTGTGGTCGAAATATTTAGCAACGCATGGTAGAGAGTTGAGACTATAGGATGACTCCTAAATATAACTATAGGAGTCATCCTATAGTCTCAACTCTCTACCTAAATATGTTACATGTGTCAACATGTCTTGTTTATTTTACAGAAATGGGTCGTAAAGGAAACTCGGACAGGAAACGGGCAGTAGAAGCCGGGACTACCGTCGCCGGCGCTGGGTACGGGGGCGCTAAAGGTACGCCAACGCAAAGCCAGGGGCATACCACGAACTTCGTAAATTGGCATTGACGGGAAAACCTCTTTGTCACAATCAATCGAGTTCGATCGTTCGATTTTCGAGTAAATTTCTATAGAAAGAATCACGTGATAGCTCGGAGCCCTCAGAGGTCACATTATCTATAGTTTGCGAATAATTCTTTATGCAGAATTTTGGTTTTTTCAGGTGCTAGCGTGGGAGCTACATACGGGGCCTACATCGGGTGCTGCGGAGGGCCCCCTGGAGCATTCTGCGGGGCCGTGGTGGGGGGCATAGCGGGGGGCGTCACCGGCGCCGTCAGTGGCTACGTCGTTGGAAAGGTGGCCAACGAGACTATCGACGTTGTCGAGGATATTCTTGATTAGCGTACGTATGGAGGATGACTCGCACTAGAACGGGCCGGGATGTGACCTGCATGCTTACCACGAACATCGAAAATTGGCATTGACGGGAAAACCTCTTTGTCACTCCAATATGCAAGTGCAACAAAGACGGAGATACAAATCCGCAATCGTTTGATTTTCGTGGTATAGGCCCTGGCCGGACGGATCTGTCAGTTTCTATAGAAAACGTCACGTGACCTCCGAGGGCCCCGAGCTACACGGACAAATCGTCACTCACTCACGATATATCCGATATTTATAATATATTTATCATCAAGACTCTGTCGATGCCAAGTTTCCTAGATTATGATAGCACAGAGTGTGAAGTTTGACGTTTAAAATAATACTTTTAAGTTTGACAATCAATTTAGCCTGTATAAAGACTTGGCCAAACGTCTGGTCGACGTCTCCGGGGATAAGAAGGCTGGCAGCTACCTCGCCCAACGCATAAGTATTGCGATACAGCGAGGGAATGCTGCCAGCATTCTTGGACCATGCCCCAGGGGCCGGGGCTATTAGTTTTTTAGTTTAATTTTGTTCTTAGTTATTTTATTTAAGTTATTTTTAATTTGTTTTTTTTTTGTTGGAGGTATTTTATATTGCCAATAAACATATTTGCTAGGAAGAGATAACGTCGTTTCATGGTTTGGCTTTAGTATTAGGCAATAAAATGTACAAAAATCGTTACACGCTAACTGTCACAAATATGTATGTATATAATGTTACAAACGTTTTTCTTTCAGGATTTGTATGTATGTACCTATTTATTTATTTAGTCGTTTAAAATGGATCAGATAAAGTTTCTACTTACTTATTATCATTTGTTTCTATCGAAATAACACATCTATCACCCGCGCCGTACCTACATTTTGTATAGGGAATTAACGGCTGTACGTGAATAAATTTCTTTCGATTGATGTTTACCAGATAGAACATATAAATTTCGTCTTGTTTACGTACAAAAAAACTATTTATAACCTTATTGAAAAATAGAGTTATTTTTATCTACTTCCGGAAGAAAAGTTTGTAGGATGTGTGCAGTCTTCAAATATCCTAAAGAGAAAATCAGGCTATTGTAATGTTTAATAGTGCTAAATAATGTTTCGTTAAACCTGGGACATAAACTGACCGTTTTTGTTACAGATGGGCAATGGACATGCTACATATAACATGTATCGGGACAGCGTCGAGCCCTAGTACATTTATCTTACCTAATATTATTCATAATCTTTTGTAATATGTAATATGCTATCAATTGTAAACGTATATATTATTAAAATCTACAAACATAATTAGTTTTTTATTAATAAAACCAGCTGTCACGATTTTCACACATTATAAATTTACTAAAACGGAACTTAATCGTGCAAACTTTGTAAACGAACCATCGACGTTTCAAGGGCGACATTGCCCCCGTGGTCTCGGAGAAAGACTAAGTAAGTCTTACGCGCCCTTAAAACGTCGGAGGTTCGTTTTCAAAGTTTTACACGATTAAATCCCGTTTTAGTAAATTTATAAAACCAGCTGTACCCGGTTCCCATTTCGGTCTAGATATGGTCTAGCTAGACATCTGCAGACGTGTCCGCGGATAACGGCAGATATGTCTACAGATTGATATCCACGACCCCACCACATGACCACACCCACACGTCTGTTGGGGCGATCAGACTGTGTTCATTCTCGACGGATGCTGCTCGCATGAAAAAGAAATGATGATAGAGCTATATCTCTCTCTTTCATCGAATTTAAACGATCGTGAGACTTATTAATATTATAATAAAATAACGGGTAACATTCACGTATTCACGTAGTCATGGGATGCCATTATCATCGGTTTTGTCATCAAGAGCGTTACGCAGGGCGAGGCTTGATAATGGCATCTTATGAACATGATGTCCGAAAGATTCCGCGCGTAGTGGCTAAAAATACGTGAATGTTACCCGTTATTTTATTATGGTATATCTTCTCTCTCTCACTTTCTGCCACAGCTATTTATTTTATTACATAAATACTTCTAACTACTTATCGGTGCCTCACAGTAGTTATGTTAGTTTGGCAAACCAAGTCTGGAAGTAGATAGATAATTTTTGATTTGCGTCCCTGAGTAGTGGGAGGAGCGAGACGGACATACTCTCGAATGCCGCAAACGCAATCGAAAACAACTCATGGTACACACACTAGATGCGTCTTTTTTCACTGATATGCAAGTCAAATTTGAAAAAAGGCAGATACGTCCTTTTTCCTTACGGTGGCAGAAATAGGTAGGTACATACAATACAACCAATTGGAACCCTAGACCACTCTAGAACCATATCAAAATTACAAGCAGTAGGTAAGAGATTTCTTACAATCTGATTTATAGCGTGGTCCTACAGTGGCCTAGGGTTCCGATTGGTTGACTGTACATATAGTTTTTTTTTTACTGAGCTCGTTTACAAACATTGTATTTATTTATACAATACAATAATATTATTATTGCTTACAAAAAACAGTCAAAAACAAAGTACAGCCGCGAATTGTTGAGCCACTAAACTTTTTTTTTTACTTTGCCGTAATGCAAATCGGTATGGCAAATGTCAACTGTCATCTATTGATAACATCGATCATTTATTTCACGGCTATACTTTCTTCATCTTTTCACCGCTTCCCTCAGGGTCTCCCACGAAACCCCTAATATCGTTTGTCCTAAAATCACTTGCTCTAACTGTTTAGTCCTAATGATGATAATCCCTAACGATCAATTGTCCTAACGATTATATTCTCTATACTTACTTAATCGAATTATCGCCCAAAAACGACTTTACACGGAGTCCAATCTTTGCTAGAAAAGTAGGTTAAGACGATGTTAGGGAAAACAACATTAGGACATATGAGTTTAGGACTAATTATCATTGTGACAAGCAGTAGTTAATAAGGGAATGCAAAAAAAGGGAAAAAAGCTATAGGGATTGCGAAATACAATGCAATTTTAATTGTACCAATTTTTATCTAAATTGGTAGACTGATATTAGGTAGGTACAGTGAAATTCAAAGGTACATGGACAATTTGTGAATTCTTTATTGAACGTGACAGTATTAAGTAAGGAGTAGTAATAAAAATGTACTTAACAACTAACATTTTTAACAGCACAATTACTGATACAAATGTTACGAATGATAATTCAATATAGGTAATATCAATTTAATTTATTTCTTCAGACATTGATATGAAAGCATCTTGTTACTCATAACTTGTATGTATGTATGTACTTATGTATATTTGTATAATGTGTCCATTATATGACTATTACTCGTATCTTCGGGTCACCTGAAACAAGCGTACAAATAATATATTAAACTACAAAAATAGATGTAGGGGAGACCGGGTATGAAAGTCACACGAGTTGGTTGTCAATGTTGTCACAGCGGCCATAACTGGCAACAAATGCAAGAATGAATTTATCCACCGGAGTCCAAATATAGCCAAAGCTAAACCCCCCTGCGTACTTCACCCCCGCTGTCACGTTTACTTTCTTAATATTAAGTTATTTTATTTACCTACCTACCTAATATAATAACATATTCATATTACGTCCAAATGATAAATGATGACTATAGTTACGACTGACTATTGTTTCCATAATTCTGAGATATTAAGAGCTTGGGCAGAGTACCATTTTGTACCATTTGGGGTTGACACTCTACATTGGAGTCCCAGCGCATCTTGAAATTTTGTATGGGAAAGTTATGTTTTTTTACGATGTCGGGGTTGGTCCCGTAGTAAAAGTTACTCTGTAAGACTTGTAGGTACACACGCGTTCAGAAGGCCTAGTATACTCGTAAAAGTTGTACGACATTAACTCCTCGACCGCGTTAGCGTATCGAGGGGTCAAAATATGAAAGTTGCCGGATGATTTAAATAAACGGCAAACATAATTTGAACTCCCAATACGCTAACGCGGTCGAGGAGTTAATGTCGTACAATTTTTATACTAGGGCTTCTGAATTGCATGGGCAGTTTATGAATGAATTCATTCATAAATTGCCCATGCAATTCTGAACGCTATATAGTGCATATGGTTTGTCTGAGGTTTTTTTTTAGTGGGTGGCGTTAGAACCTGCTTATAACCAGAAGGCCTAGTATAATAGTTGTACGACATTAACTCCTCGACCGCGTTAGCGTATCGAGGGGTCAAAATATGAAAGTTGCCGGATGATTTAAATAAACGGCAAACATAATTTGAACTCCCGATACGCTAACGCGGTCGAGGAGTTAATGTCGTACAACTTTTATACTAGGCCTTCTGAGCACTGCTAGTCTATTCTAGTCTATTCCTTGCTAATAGCCTTGTTTCGATAATTATGTGTTTGTTTAATTATGTGCTTAGCTTTGACCTACCTCTAGCTATTCACATTGATTTAACACACTAACGCTAATCCTGATGGTCGCCCCGCTGGGCCCGCGGCCCGCTGAGGACGTAGCCCATGACGCCGCCAGCGAAGGCGCCGACCGGGCCGCCCACCAGGGCGCCCGCCGCCGTCCCGACCGCCGTCCCGAGCGCCGTCCCCACCACGGGCGCTGCACCGACCACTGTTGGTACAGATCCTGATTGATCACTGGTAGCATGACCTGCCGCAGAAGCATAAGAATGATAACCAGGGCCCGTACATTTTATGCCGATGACAGACAAATGACGTCAAGCTTCATACAGCATGTTTTAGGTTTTACGTTTGCATGATAGTGCTGTCATTGAATAGTGTCAAAACTATTACGTTCGACGTTACAATCGAACTCCTATTGACATTATCTGTCATTATCTCATTACGTTAATTTAATTACGTATTAAAAACGGCCTGAGGTGTTTTTACCTTCACTGTTTATATATACACAGGTACTGTACTGTACTACGGTACTGTACTGTGGTACGAAAATGAATTGAATTAGGACGAAACCGGCATCAAAAGATTTTTCAAGATGATTCTCAGGACACACTTATTAGATTTTATAGTGAGAACCTATAATTGGCTTTGTAATTCTATACTATTTATATATACACATGTAGCGCTGTTGGTTTTCCATGTATTAAAAAAAATAACAAAATTAAAACCACTATTATAAAAAAAATCCAAGTGTGTGTCGGACCACGTATAATGGAGGGTTCCGTACCTTCATTCATACCATAAGAAAATCGTGCAGCTGCAGCCTATGTGCAGTATATTGTGCTTACCATGAGTTGCACGTAACCGTATGTCAGTATCGCCCTGCCACAGTAGTGGTAGGACCGAGACGGACATACTTTCGAATGTCGCAGTCGCTATCGAATACGGTTACGTGCAAGCACACAGGAGTGGGCTGATGATGATGAGGCTAGCCCACGCAAACCACTTAAGATAGATAAGATAAGTTTATTAAGCTCAAAAGGTATACACTTCAACCAAATAATTTTGTCTTGGTTGTCTCTTATTTAGAAGTTTAGACAAAAGCTATTTAATAATTAGGTATATGATACGCAACGTAAAAAAAATATATATGAAGAAATGTAAGTTTAATTTATACAGTAATAAGAAAACTTCGTTTGTACGTTGATCTATTGGCTTGTTGATTGATCCAAAATGCAACAGCGACAGACGAACAGTCGCCAAGGCGCTCACAAATATCTGAGCACGCCTCTATTTGTCAAACCGTTATAGTGCTTCTTCAGATATTTATGAACATATCGGCCGCTTCTGTATAGCTGATGGCGACTGAACAAACAAAGTGGTTCACCACAAAGCTCTTTGAAAAAAAAAGAGTTTACCAATAACGTCTCTACTGGCGGCGGTACCTGCTATTACGGTACGTGCTGCCTCATCGGTAGCTCCCTCCATGGCTGAAATAAAGGAATGCATAAAGAAAAACGCATGATACAAAAAATCAAGATTTTTTGGGTGGGCTTTCAGAGAAATATAAATAACTAGCTGGTGACCGCGACTTAGTCTTTATAAAGGATGACGGGGACATCAGATGGCTCCGATCTATCACGTGATTTTTTCTATAGAATTTGACAGATTTTCCCGTCCCGCCCCGTCCCGTCCCGTCGCATCCCATGCTAGTGTGAGTCATCCTTAAATTGCAGCCTAAAGATGTGTTATTCTGATGTAAAACCTATTTTATTGTAAAGTTCCATTCCATTCAGTTTTTACGTGAAAGAGTAATAAACATTCATACTTACAAACTTTCGCGCTTATAATAAGATTTTGTCAAATGCGAATGAAACAGAAGATATTGCGGGACGGTCTTATCTCGTTTTCATTCTGTGTGACCGAAGAGCTTATCTTTCCACAATGGGCAAACGTAAACAATATATGGAAATAATCACGTGACATGTGTCATTCTGATATAAGTACCTATTTTTTCTTGCGAGTATGGCACCGGTTACCGGTTGGCCCGTCCAGATGGAACCATCGAACACGCGGAATGATGGGGAAAAACCGTCATGGATCCGATGATCTAGATCGTGCGTCTAACCGGTCCCTACATATATCTTTTACATATACTTACTAAAGATAAAGGGACAAATGGTATACTGACAGACTACGCAGACCCGCAACTTTATCCATGACGAAGTCGTTAAGCACCCCCTGGAGGTGTTGACAACTTCTTGCTAGCGCTTTCCGGCTAGATAGTTAGATTTCTAAGCGTTAGCACCACAGAGATACTTAATTTGTGAGAATTATTGTCAAACATTGAAAACTTGATCAAAAACGCAAAATTGTCAACTGTTAAATAATATTTAAAACGGGTCACTCACGTAATTTAGTCGATTCTCGCTCGACATGTTTCGTTCTTTACGAAGAACGTCATCAGGAGCGCCCACTCGCGACAGAGGCAAGTCGTACACTGCGGGCTAATGCCCTATCTGCTCTGGTACTTGCAGCTGGCGGTGGGAGCGGCGCGGGGGGCGACACGGCGGACGAACTACCCTCGTTCTCATTATCATCGCTTTTGCCAACCGGGTTGCAAACAACACTCACTACGTCACTCGCTAAGGGCCCGTTCACACAGTCCACTGACGCGGTACCCAAAACCGTTTTCCAACTGGGAAAAAAAAAACGCCGTGTCGCCCCCCGCGCCGCTCCCACCGCCAGCTGCAAGTACCAGAGCAGATAGGGCATTAGCCCGCAGTGTACGACTTGCCTCTGTCGCGAGTGGGCGCTCCTGATGACGTTCTTCGTAAAGAACGAAACATGTCGAGCGAAAATCGACTAAATTACGTGAGTGACCCGTTTTAAATATTATTTAATATGTTCGAGTCTCACGAGAGTTTTATAGTTAAAATTGTCAACTGTCATTGAGAAAATTGAAATCAAAATTAATACGTGTATTATTTTCTTTAGTAACATAAATAATCCCAGGCGTATCCACACACCACATCTCGGGTAACAGAGTGAGCATAAAATAATCCGTCTCTAAGTATATGAATACTTCACGAGTGCGAAAGAGATACACAACAATTGATAAACGTGACCATTTTGCCGCTTGATGACACGAGAATAAGGTCGCTCTTGAAAATATGAAAAGTTATGTTTTTTAAGCTTACCGCAGCTTAGCGCGAAATAATAACTGTATGGTTAGATTGGTTAGCCCTGTCAGCAGATGTTTCTGCATGTGACATTCTCGGAAAAAAATGCTACTGCAATGTCAGCAAATAGTTGGCAGGGGTTTCCTATATTTCCTACGAGTACCCACCCTTTTGACTACAAACGACACGTGATAATCGGCGAAACGTATTTTTGGTTATAAATAAACAGAAACAAAGCACTTACTTATCTAATTTGCAGTTATCACAGAACAAAGAAGATGTACTTGGTTTATGTGCGAGTTCGTCGATGCCACCTACGTCAACTGCTCACTGATAGGTACTGCCGTACAGCCACTGAAATAACATATGAACGTGCTACGCGTAGCTAATACCTACGTATACGGTAGTAGGGAAGAACTGTATTCGACCCGTCAAGTGTTGCCATACAAAAATATGGTATGGCCGCTCCACACAATGGGCCATTATGGGCGATTTATAAGGGACGCAGTTATGAGTAAGAGGGGTTACGCAATACTGCCATCACTTTCTGCTGTATAGCTACGTCCCGTCAACGGGCCATGATGGCCCATTGTGTATCGGAAAATATAAGATAGGACATAGAGAGTAGAGGGAGGTTAGGGAGATGCAAGATAGATCGGGCTCGGCGAATAACGTCGTCTAATAATGGTGCTTTTACATGCTCGGGCTCTCGGCCGAATGATTCGGCCCACCCTAGTACACGCTCATTCGAGACAGACTATATAGATAAAATTTAAGCCAGACCATAGACAATTTAAGCTTTTTCAGGTAGTTTCGGTGAGTTAAACGGTGTTTTAAATAACTTTGGTTATTGAAACTATTTAAGACACTTTTTAAATAGCTTTACCCGAAGTGAAATTATTTAAGACACCTTTTAACTCAACCAAACTACCTGAAAAAGTACTTAAATTGTCTCTGGTCTGGCTTAAGTTTTCTCTATATAGTCTGTCTCGAATCATCGTGTACTAACATGGCCGAAACATTCGGCCGAGAGCCCGAGCATGTAAACGCACGGTAACGTTGAAATTGTGATCAAACGTGATCATTTCCGTTTCACGCGGTTTTAAAACATTATTATTAATTACAACACTTACGCTAGAAGTTATGGGATTTTAGCTAAACATAATTTCATAAAGTTTTAGTTATTACCTAGTAGACAAAATATTGTATTATCTATTCCTTGCGATTATACTTTAAATTGTATGGACATGATGCAAATTATTAAACGTTATTGTTCCAATGAAAGAATAATAATTATCATTTATGAAAAAGTTAAGATCAAAATAAAAGAGATTTATTATTTATTTAACATTTATATTACACAATTAAATTGCATAACGGTCTAAAGGAAGTCACTTCTTTTTTCCACCCGCCTGGTCAGTCACTAATCCACCGACTATTGCGCCGACTGGTCCACCCACTATAGCTCCTAACGCCCCACCTACAACAGCAGCCCCAGCAGGTTTCGGCTTTTCAGGATCGGTAGGCGTGCACGGCATTTCTAAAAACAAAAATTAAGGATAAATAATGTTGAATCAGGTAGTTTTCATCTGTCGGACGTCAGACCGACCGGCCATCTCCTGCTTCCCGAGGACGCTTCGTAGAGAGGCGAAACACGTGTCGAGTTTTGTATTTGGTTTGTGTTTGGTGGTGGTTTGTTATATTTATTTGCGTATTTTTTTAACGTTAATTGCATGCAAAAAACACGCAATTGGCACTAATTGGCTAGCACGTTTGCCGAAACAGCAAAGTACCTAAATTATTGTCGTTGTTAAGGGCAAAGGGTCTTCAATTTCTGAGATTAACTTTTTTTTTAATTATACAGTGAACAAAACTGTTGGTGATCAATTTAAGGGCGTAATCACTATCGTGGCCTGACAAGGAAAAAGTAGATATAAAAAAAATTGGCTATTTTATTCTAAACAAAAAAGTATGCGGATCACGCCCTTAAACGGATAAGTGCTTGTTCACAAAAGTTTTGACGGGGGAAGGGGGGGGTCAAGAAAAACATACGAAAGACCACGTTCGGGGGTGAGGGGGTCCAAGGAGACCTCACGTATATTTTTCTACTTCGACCGAAACCGAGAAAAAAATTGTATTAAACCTAAATCTCCACTTCGTTAAATTATAAAAAATTATAAAAATGCGAATTTGGTTGTCCCTTCTGGGCGGACCTTTACACCTTGTATTATTTTATTTAAATAATAGAAGTAATTACTCACTGTTAATAATAAGTTAATCGCAGCTAAACCAAAACTGAGTTGTGTGCCCACTTGATTCACATTGCTCGGGACTGCTGCGTACTCTCCTTATATACGCACGTTTATTGTACATCAACATTGACGTCATAATTCAATATGTGTCTTCACCAACATTATTGACAGACCTTTTGTAATCCTTATTGCAACGAGCATAACGTGTACCGATGATCACTATGTCGTGCTTATGTCCACTTCAATCTGACTATCAAACATAGTTTGAAACGTGGCAGCATTTTCTAGCGAGACGATGGGTATTCCCCGTTTCGTATGCTTACATGAAATGCGATCCAATCTTCACTTGAGATAACCTTGTTTATTTATCAAGGTGGGTACAGAACACAAAACCGGCCAAGTGCGAGTCGGACTCGCGCACCGAGAGTTCCGTAGAAATTAGAGGCAGGCGATAATCGGCCCCCTAGGCGCGATCCGTCGGGCTCCCCGCTATCCAATGTGTAATCACGATGTTTGAGGAGCTGCAAAGCTATAGATAGTTTGACAAAGATCTGTTTAAATTCCTGGAGACAGAGAGAGAGAGATCACTACTGTATTTGTATACTAACTGTATTTTTCTTAGGCCCATATTACACTAACATATATCTATGATCATAGATATATGATAGTGTAATATGGTTGTTACGCTCGTATTGCTAATTCAAAAAAAAGGGAGGCATAAAGAGTTTTTTTAAATCTGCTGCTGTCATAATTGGTTTCTCAGACTTACGGAGTAAATGGAGATGGCAATGGGTAAATTGTAATACAATGGGCCATGATTGGCGATGATAAGGGACGCAGTTATGAGTAAGAGGGTTACACAATGCTGCCATCCCGTTCTGCTGTATATCTACTTCCCGTAAAATAGCCCATTGTGTGGAGCGGCCACTAGAAATCCAGTGCCCCCGGTAGTTTTTTTTACTACTGACAGAAACTTTATTTTAATTATCCCTACCGTGAAATACGTATTCTAGAAAATACATCGTAAATAAATTAACCAACCATTAATTAATAAGTCGGTATAGTCTACAGCCATAGCTATTTGGGAGCGAAGCACTGAAAAAAAGACAGCTGTCACATCATAAATGTGTCAATAGTATCAATACTGTCAATGTCATTGTCATGTCATTCACTACTATAAGTTTCATCCCAAGTTAATATATTGCGGCGTACATAAATTAGTAATTTAAATGACATTATACTTATAAAAACGCTTGATTCCAAGTCATAAAAGCGGTAATCTACGTTTAGTTCAAAGTCATACCTAACATTGGAGGTACAAAGTTGAAAACAAGTTATACAAAAATGTCTCTAATCAAGAAAATTCAACTATTCCTTAGTTATTGGTACCAAAGATATTTATTGGCGACCGAATTGTACATGGTGGAACCTTGGGAAAAGGTTGTTATTCGTATCCTTTTTTTAAATAAATATTTTGAACACAAATTGTTTTAAAAATCAAGGTAAGGTGAATTTGATTATAAACCTATGAGTCACGCATTATTTTTTTAGTATTTCAAGTGCAATTTGTAAACAGCACTTGTGCTGTAACTTTTAACAGTATGTGTGTGTCGGTTTCCTCAATGTTGAGGGTCGTGACCACCTCGCGGAAATAGTTTGTCGTGGCCTACTCAAAGCGGTTTGCTCCTATCTGATGCTGCGTGTAGAGCCATGTGTAGTGTGGTATAGACTGGCACATATTTGGTCATTATAAGAGTATATTGAAATATAAAACAAAATTTAGCACCTATACATTTCCTGAACTGCAGAGCAGATATTGTGTTTGCAGTGCTGCTAACTCTGTTCTGGTGGTTCAATACTACTCTGGTTGTTGGCGGCATTTCCAGTCTAAGGAATACTTCGAGCATACAAGCAATTTCATGAATTGTTAAACAGATTATAAAAGGGAGTTGGAGCCCTAGCACAAGAGTGCTGCTCCATTATCTCACATTCAAGATAGACACCTGTCATCATTGTCTTATACACCCAGTTAGAAGGTGAAGGAGAGATACTGTCACAACACTTGCTAGGGCTGCCAAGCTGTTTACCTCTCATGCTTGTATTGAGAGCACAGCAGCACCGCAACAGTATCACATGCGTGAGACAGATATGTCTCTTTCTACTTGATGTAGTTTAAGGGTCACAGTTTTAAGACATGAGAGACAAACAAACTGGGTCCAAGTTTTATTTAGTTTTAAGAATTTAAACTATCTTGAGACATATTCATATTACAATAAAATTACGGATAACACGGTACTCGGCGCTTGGTAATGGCAACATGGGATGTCCGAAACGTGTCGCGCATAGTGACTAAAAATATGTGTTGTCCATAATTTTATTATAAATGACAAGCGGTAAAATATTTTCAAATTTATATTTGCTTATTTCTTAAGGATTTCCCTTTAAAAAGGAATTTAATTAGTAAATAAAAGAGGAAAAGGTTTTATAATTGTATGTTTCTAAGTTTCTTTTCCGTAATATATTCATAATGTTTTTAGTTTTTATATAGGTACTTGGTTACATTATTTTGCTCTTACATTAAAGACAAGTTTAACACAACATCAACAGTTGTTCTTAATCCCCTATTCATTGACGAAATAAAAAATGGAATTCGGTTTCCTGCTTTTTCCCGTCTAGTATTCAAAACTGAGGATTTTTCTCGTGGATTCCAGTTGAAAATTCCCCGTACATTATGTGCTTGTGTTTAGTAAACTGGACCACTTTGTCAATTGTTGATAAGGTCCATTTATAAACCAATCTTTATTGCACTAGCGCCTAACACCGACAAAGTGGTACCTTTTACTTAAAACAATTTGTAAACCACGAATTAAATCATTTACTTATTAAAGTAGTCACAGTACTATATGTATATAAATTGAAATGGGTGTTATATACTAAAGTAAAAGTGACCAAGGCCTCCAGCGCCCAGGGCAGGGATCGAACCTGCGTTCTCCTACATTCGCGGCAGAATTGATATTCCGAAAGAATTTGGGTGCAGAACATCCAATAGCGCCATAGCACCCTGTACTGAATACAGTGATAGTGTGTGACTGGCTTGTGTATTATAATAAAGCATAAAATGCAAAATTAAACTATGTGCCAATGACCAAAAGATAGGGAGTTAGAACTACAACGGTCATATGCTAGAGTCGAACCACAATATCTCTTCCGGCCAAAGGAAGTGTCAAACTTTAAAGTGTTATTTTACACGTCAAACTTGTATGAAATTATGACGTTTACTTATCACTTTCACAGTTTGTGTTGTCAAAATCTAGGAAACTTGGCTTAGTCGGACTCTATACCGGACCGGTTATATGCCGGCCATATTATACGTTCGGGCAATACGTCAAATCGCCATAGTGAGTATGTCCGCCGGACATCCACCAGACAAATTTCCCATACATTTATTGGCAGATCTGGCGTATATGCCCGAACGTATATGGACATATAGTTTATCAGAAAACAGAATCCCCATGAAGGCTCCACTGGACGCTCTGCACCCTCTTAAAGTTTCAGTAAGGAATAAAACAAAAAGTCAAATACGGCAATTTATTTAACTAAACATTCAGGTAGCTGACACAATATCCATTGGAATTTCTGAACCATTCCGGCACTTTCAGCGACATGCGCTCCAAATGCTCCATCCCGTGGCAAAACATGCTCTTCGAGACCTCAGTGGAAGTAACCGATGGGTCGGCCAGCCAGCTCTCTACTTCGTCATTCAAACACAACTCCACTTTATACAGAATTTTAGTCAGCAAACTTGACTGTAAAACAATTTTATCTCCCTGAATATATTCCCCACAATTCCTGATCACTTGCAACTCTTTATCCATAATCCAAATTAATATGTACTGCTTTTTATTTGCTGATATTGTGCACTCTAATACAAGTTTGCACATGATGGTGAATTGAAGTCCTAAGTTGAATTCTTTGGCCATTTTTTCTATTGTAAATATAAAATCTGTTGTACTAGAATGTGGTTCTTTGTGGGAGAACACAGGCGTTTCATTTCCGTTGCGATTTAATTTTAGTTCAGAGTTGAATAGTTTGACGGTGTCTTTGATTTTTAATCCTAGCCAAGCCAAGCATCTATTGCAGTGATACACCTCTCTTTTAGCATTAAACTTATTTGTTTTATCTGATAAAAGTTTATTGTTTATGATGAAGAAAGTCAGTCTGTGTAGAAAATCATTTTTGTTCGGTTTTAATGCTATTTCTGTGGGCTCGCCACCGTGGCAATGCCCGTGGCAGAACCATTCGGACATGTCAATGTTTGTGGAAGGCAATTCCAAAATTCTATCAAATCTAATCACGTTATCTGATATGACATTGGAACAATTACCACAGAGAATCTTTACCTCATCTTTGGATTCAAAATTAATTTGTAATTCTTGTGTTTTTACATTTGTGTCCGGATTATTACTGGTCAGCATTTCATTGTAGAAGTTACCGCCATTTTTAGGCTCGGTTAAGATTCGGAAAGATATATTATTCTTATCTATTTTGAGACACGACATAGAATTTGGTATAATTTGGCAGAATTCCTGTATCGGTATGACCGCTGTAGCTTCATCGTCATCGGAGTAGCAATCCGAAAGACTTTCAATAGACGACAGACTGTCGCGCCTCTTGGAATCGTAATAATTCAGTACAATACAGTTTGATTGTATACTAATCTTCAAATTGCAGTTCTTCTTATAATCAACTCCTGTTGTAATGTAAACGTTGCAACTTCGCAACCGGGAGCGCAGCTCCATGAAAACACTTTTAATCAACATTGTACCTTAATCTAATACAAAAATAGTTTTATTTATCGATCAGTTCAATATTTTCAATTCTCTGTACATGACCGTTGGTTTCATAAACTTTGAAGAGATTGTCCATCTCGCGAATGGTGAAAGGTAGGGTACATTTCTTGTAGAAGTCTGTCATCATATCGATATTGTCGATGACAGTGTCGAGGAGGTGGGACTTCTCGGCATGGATGCCGGGAGCCTCGTGACGGAGGTACGTGAAGTGGACGTGTAGGTGGTAGAACGATGGCTGGTAATGCAAGTAGATGCGCAGCTGGGTTCCCTTTACGTTGTACTTCTGAAGAATTGCTTTCTGAAACAAAAAACAAGTTTTAATCAAGTTTCTTCCTAGCGTTTTCCCGGCTTATGTTTTCACAGCTCAGGGAGCCTGAGGCCGCTTTGGCAACTAATCTCAAGATTTAGTGTAGGTACTAGTTTTACGAAAGCAACTGCCATCTGTCCTTCCAACCCACAGGGTAAACTAGGCCTTATTGGGATTAATCCGGTTTCCTCACGATGTTTTCCTGCACCGAAAAGCGATTGGTAAATATCAAATGATACTTTGTACATAAGTTCAGGAAAACTAATTGATACAACCTGGCAGGATTTGAAAGTCGCACGCCTTACCGCTACGCCACCAACGCGAACAAGTTTAGAAAATATCAGTGACAGAGAACTCAATTTCTGCCGGCTTCCCCTGCGTGAACCAATGCAGCATACTTTTTCTTAACAACTCAAAGAATTTAAACTGAAAGTGATGTCATATACTACAGAAAAACTGACCATGGTGAGCAGGGCTGGGAAAAAACACGAATGAAACATTTATTACTATTATGATGTTGATGAGCGAATCAATCAATCAATATCAATGTGTTTTGTAAAGTAATTAAATATTTGGAGCCTATAATATGTCTCACAATTAGGCATAGGTTTCATCAATATGAATTTGGTTATAGTCCCCTGCTGTCTCAAGTGACTGATTCGTATTGTACGAATCTTACATAAGTTAAATAAGTTTTTTGTCAAAAAAATTCATTTTTATACAAGCTTTTATCGCTGACTGTATTTTGGTACCATAACATTGTATGTATTGTCATCCAACCTTGATAAGCATGTGATGTTTCAGCCTATTTGCATAACGGGAAATTAATCAAATTCAATTTGCAAGATTTGACCCTAACAAACACAAATACGTTGCAAGTTAAATATAAGCTTGAAAAAAACTCATTGATACGAGCCAGGGTTTTAAAACTTCGAATTGAAACTCTGACATCTTTCAGCTAAGCCACATTATTGATTAAACTATCTTACAATAAGTCATGCTTTACCGTATCACATTGAAAAACGCCATTGTTTAATAATGTGATAAGAAATGCCTCTCAATTACTCATTTGCATAGTCCTACGGGCGTGACGGTCAGACTTCACGACCATGATGAGTATGACAGGACAATAATGTCGGATAAATCGCAACATGACTTCTTTAGATAGATATTTGCAACTTTAAATACAATAGTTATAAGTCATCTGAATTTTCTGGACCCCGTCTAGATGGAGTTAAAAGGTTGCTGGGTCTTGGTTGTCCTAATCAGCCGGCCACAGCGCGCTGGCCTCCCGCCCGCGTCGTTTTACATTAAACTAAGGCTTAGCCCTCTGGTTTCATATTCAGTTTCTACAACACCATCTATTAATTGGTAGTAGAGTTATTTTGACACTAGGCAAACAAAATTTATAGGACTTAGCCTTAGGTCTGTGTTAGTGACACCAACTAGGAACTAGATAAATAGATTTTTATACACATTGCCTATTATCATCTTGTTTTATTTCTCCATGTTGGTTTAAATTAGGTCCACTTGCAGACACACTCACTAGAACTTACTTTTCCCTCGTCTCGGATTCTTTTCAGCAGCGGTAAGTGAGTTCCATTGAGGTCTCTAATAGACTTGATGCCTCTCTGCCGTACTATTGCCAGCAGATACAGGGTTTCCTTGGTCAAACCGTCCCACTTAAGGTCCGGGAGTAACACAAAACCTTCCTTTTCACACTTGTTGTCGTAGACAATCCTGTCGGCCTCACTCTTGCCTTCTAGTATGTTGTAGACCCACTGAAAAAAAGATAACTATATAAGCGCAACAAGCTTAGGTGGTTTTGTATGTAATCTAATTATAAATATAGAATAAAATAACTAAATATACCCACTGAATATAACTGTATCAGCCAACAAAAATGACTCCATAAGAATATTGCTGTTGCAGTTTTTCATATAATTTTGCTTGGAACACATGACGTTTCATTAAGTGCCAACAGCTTATAAAGTTTTAAAAGTAGATATGTGTATGAATTTGACACTTAATGCTTCTGTCATTAAGCTCTTTTTCGTACGAAACATTTATCATTTGTATCATCATCAATGCAAAATTGTACGCTAATTCATTCTGACCTAAATTTTATCCTTTTATTCAAATTCAAAAATTTATTCTGCAAGTAGGCCTCAAGGGCACTTTTACAAGTCAGTAAGCATTACAATAAAGCATTTGCATGTACAAACATTTACAATATATAGTGAGAAGTAAAAGTATAATCTAAATACTGATAATACAACAGCCAAAACCTGGGTAAACAATATTAAAATAAATGTACTAAGTAATAACTAATATGACAAGAGGTGTAGTCTCTATAGTTAATAATAAATTAAGTTTGGAGATGTAGAAGGTCCCCCAACGTCAAAATAAAATACGAATAAAAATTTGGAGATGTAAAAGGTCCCCATAGTCAAAAAATTATACTAATAGGATTTGGAGGTGTAAAGGCCTCCAAACGTCAAAAATAAAATATCTTTAGGATATAAATACCACAAGTCATCTGACTGTTAAGTTAACAGTCTTAGATCTAATGCTACAGAATACATAACTAGTATGTATCTAACAAGTCAAAATTATGAACCCAACAGAGATGTAAAGTCTCTATAGTCAATAATATGTACATTAAATTTGGAGATGTAAAAGGTCCCCAAGGTCAGAAACATAATATGTAATAAAATAATACTATATGAATAAGAAATGGAGGTGTTAAGGTCCTCCAAGAGTCAGAATATGATGTAACAATTTAATAAGTCAATGTAAGTAATGGTTGTATGTATGTATGTATGTAAACTCTTTATTGTACAAAACACAGAAAAATTAAAATTTACAAAAGGAAAACAGTAAGCACAAAGGCGAACTTATCCCTTTAAGGGATCTCTTCCAGTTAACCTTTGAGTAGATGAGAGAAAAAATGAAAAGAGGTAGACAAATACACCTAATGTACAACAACGTACCAAATAAATAATAATATAAACTATATATATATTTCCAAAATACAAAGGAAAAGTATATATATCACACTAACAAGGAAATGTGAGACAACACTAATAAATAAAAAAAATAAAAAAAAAAATAAACAGAGTATACAGATAAACAAAGAGATAACAGCAACCAATCACACAGAAACAGGTAACCACAACTTCTTTAACTTCCCCTTGAGCGACGCAATTGACTGGGACTTCCTATACGAGACAGGCAAATCATTCCACAGTCTAACCGAGCGTACCGCAAACGACTTGTCATAGCCACGAGATTTGTGAGATGGGATTAAAAGTGACTGATTCTCACTGGACCGCAAACGGTGACCACTGCCCTCAGCCAAAAATTTAAATTTCTCCGAAAGGTACGTTGGAGAAGAGGGAGAAAAAAGCACAGTAAACAAAAGAGAAAGAGTGTGTAAATCCCTCCGACGGCGGATAGGTAGCCAGTTTAATTGATTGCGGTAAAAGGTCACATGATCATATTTCTTGAGTCCGAAAATATATCTGATACAGACATTCTGTAACCGCTCGAGCTTATCAAGCAATTCCTCCTTGATATCAAGGCACGCAGTGTCACAGTAGTCCAGAAGCGGGAGAAGAAGCGACCGTGCCAACATACTTTTCGTGTGGAGAGGGAGGAAGCTTTGCAGACGCCTTAAAGAATGAAGAGAGGCGAACACCTTTTTACTGACCTCAGCTACATGTGGCGCCCAGGATAGAGTCTGGTCCATTGTAACGCCAAGATTTTTTACAGTGGGAGTGAAAGGAATAGGGGTACCATCGAAGAAAATTCTGGGCAAAACCTGGACAGACAGTCGGGAGATGAAGTACGGGCTCCCAATAACAATCGCCTGAGATTTCCTGGCATTAACTTTAAGTCCAAAAGAAGATGCCCAATTACAGATTGATTCTAAGTCCTCGTTAATTTGATTTACTAACGAATCGAAATCACCAAACTCTGCCGCTGAGTAAATTTGCAAGTCATCCGCATAAAGGTGATATGATGAGTTTAATGACTTTGAAATATTGTTTATGAAAATAGAAAACAACAGCGGAGAGAGCACGCCCCCCTGGGGGACCCCAGCAGACAGTTCACGCCATTCCGAGACATTGTCATCAGCACGAACCCGCTGATGCCTCCCAAAGAGGTAGCTACGAAACCAGGAAAGAACAGACGGTGAAACATGAAGTAATTTAAGGAAAGCAACGAGTATATCGAAATCTACTGTATTAAATGCGCTGCTGAAGTCTAACAGTACTAAAATGGATACTTTTTTATTTTCTATATTAAGACGAATGTCATCGGTCACTTTAATCAGAGCAGTCGCTGTGCTATGCCCAGGACGGAACCCAGATTGAAGAGGATTTAAAAGGTTGTGTCTAATCAGGTGGGAAGAGAGACGTTTATTGACAAAGTGCTCTACAACTTTGGAAAGAACTGGAAGAATGGAGATAGGACGGTAATCTGAAATAGACGAGGGATTACTAACTTTCGGAAGGGGAATTACATAAGCTAATTTCCAAACAGAGGGAAATACACCGGATGAGAAAGAAAAATTAATAATATGTGCAAGGATGGGAGCTATGGGTTCCGCCACCAGCATTAGCATGTCTTTGCTAAGGTTATCGTCACCGACAGCCTTCGTCTTAATAGCTCTAAGAATACTGACGACTTCTTGTGCGGAGATTGTACCAAATTCAAACGGCGGATACTCCTCGTGAGGTGTGTTGGCAAGGAGAGCCAAAGAGCTTTGCTTAACTAGGTGGTCTAGGTGAGTGGGAGAAGCACTAAAGTGACAGTTTATTGCATTTAGGTCTAAACCCCCTGCCGCATTTATCTTGGACTTGCCGACACCGAGTGATTTTAAGAAGCTCCATATTTTAGAGGGTGGACACTCTTCGATTGAATGGTGTATATATTTGCGTCGTGCATCTCTACAAGCTCTATTGCAGCGGTTCCGCAACAGAATAAAAGCTTGACGATTACGATCTGAAGGATCGTGTCTAAATTTGACGCGGGCACGGTTCCTCTTAGCCATCAGCTCCCTAATAGCTGATGTTAGCCATGGCGCAGGAAAGTGCCTAACACGCGTAGGTTTGAGAGGAGCGTGCTTGTCGAAGATCTCAAGCAATACGCTATTAAAACTCCCTAGCTTATGGTCAACGTCGGACGAGTTAAACAAGCCCGTCCAGCACACATCGCTGAGGTCAGTAAGAAGTGCTTGCAAATTAATATCTTGGAGGTTTATACGCATAATTATTTTATGGCGCCGCTTAGGAGGACGAAGGAGGACTTGTATGTGAAGTTTCCAACCTGCTTTGGTCAGCAGCAGGGTATTATAGCCTAATCACTCTCATGCATTAGAGGCTGTGTAGGGTTGTCATATGTCACAGTATGCCAAGACACATCCCAGTTCAAAACATAGTGTCCCAACCATACGGGACCTCATCTACATATTGTCCCGGGTTTAAAACCATTAAACATGTGATTTTCTTCCTATGCTATTTATGCTTAATTGTCCAGCTTGACGTCACCAGTATGTCCCTGTCAATGTATTCATATTTATGGCAAGGCCTGCAGTGGTAGAGTATATTTTGAAATTTACCTGTAAATTGAATTGTTCTCTCTCCAAATGTGGCAAAGTTAGTTCCTCATACAAGTCTGGGGTCTCAAGCACAATGTGAACTTCTTGCTGGCTGAATTTGGTAATGTGCTTTTCAGTCGCTGGATATATTATAGTGGTCTTGACTCCTGGAAATTTTATTACCGTTTTAACAACTATTCAATTTAAAATGACATTGAGATGTAAGTGGTTGTACAAAAACATGAAACTTGAAACAGGTCACTTGAAATTGAGATGAAACCACTAAGGTTTACTGATAAAAAAAGGAGGGTTATTTGATATTTACAAAATTGGGAATAAATAAATAAATATTATGGGACAATCTTACACAAATCAACCTAGTCCCACGGTAAGCTCAATAAGGCTTGTGTTGTGGGTACTAGGCGACGATATATTTAATATACAGATACATATAAATACTTAGATACATAGAAAACATTCATAACTCAGGAACAAATATTCGTGATAAACACACAAATAAATGCCCTGACCAGGATTCAAACCCGGGACCTCCTGCTTCGTAGGCAGGGTCACTACCAACTAGGCTAGGAGGCTGTTAACGTAAAATAAATATGAACATTATTTCTGTCTTTTTGCTGTGACACTAGTAAAGACAAATATTGTTGTAGGAATATCTAGACATAGCAGAGTATTTTCCTATTGGTATGTAACTAGGTAAAATTATTGATGTTTTAATTTTCTATAAATGTTCCACAAACACTTGTATTATAAATTTCAATAAGACAACCCGAACCGTTTAGAGATCCAAATAATTAGGGGAAAGTAGCTGAGCATGTCTTTGTATGACAAAGCGTTAGTCCTTTAATGTTTCTGAGAATGCTAGGAAACAGTTTCTAATAATGGTTCCAAGATTTAACAATGTCCGACTAAAGTCTTGGTATTTAAAGAATTGTTTACATGAGGAAACTGATAACTATACTGCCAGATAAGGTTCATTGTAATTAATTCAAAGTTTCTCACAGTCACTTGTTGATCCAATATGATCACGAGATCGCAATTAGATTAATATTTAATACGTAAATTTAGTAATCACGACATACCAAACACGAATAGCACGTCAATCAAGGTGATGACTAATGCAGTTAGGAAGAGACAAAGAATTTCTACACTTAACATATGGAATGCACTTTCAAGTTGATTTAACTTTTTAACTCACCGTTTAATGAAGCCTTGGGGTAACACTCGAAGTTTCCGTAAATATCGTTCTCGAAGAACGTACGAAGCTGGCTATCTACGGAAAAATATCCGTCGTTGTCCAATTCCTCTTCCTTGAAAGCATTTTTCTCGAGAATCACTAATGCAACCCCACTCTTGTCCTTGAATTTCCCCTGCACACAAACTGTTTTCCTATTCGTATTGTTGTTCAAAACCTTGTCTATCAAGAAGTCTTTCAACTGCAAGTTATTACCATTCACGTTTACATCGTTTTCATTATTAGATTTAGTTTTCTTCGCGGAAGGCGGTTCTAAAACATCGTTTTGGCAATTCCCGTCGGACATCTTGTGACAGTGCTGCCAACCCTGTCAACCTGAAACCGATTTTGTCTCTGGTATTTTGACAGATTGAACCATAAATGTAAGCCCTCGATACACAACACAATCAATTTGCCAATTTCATCAGAGTATTACACGGCGCAATTATCGGGGGTAGCTTGCCTGTCCCTGCCCACCCTCCACTCCCTAATCTCCGGTAGGTCAATTAAACGGGTCGATGCGACTGATTGGCCCTGACCATGTAATACTAGCTTAAACTAGGTCTATATTTAGCTTAGGGTCGCTAGCCTGTAGACCTCGCGAGCAGAGCATAAGGTAAGGTAAGGAGCGTAAGGAGCTCTATGGACCTGTGCGGCGCTACAGTCGTTTGTGCCAGATTCCATAATTTATAATTTTGGCATCAGGAGTACCTAGCCCCTCCCTTCCGAGGGGAAGGGAGTCCCTCAACTCAACTCCCTGGGTTCTCTTTCGTCTATTACACAGACCGAAGCGACTGATTGACTCCACGGATCGTGCCCTCTAATACTAGCTGTAGGCATGGTGACACGGTAAAGCCCGATATTACGGTACATATATGATCATAGATTATATGTCGCCCTTTTTCTTCACGTTGGAGAAAACCTATGTCATCTATGTCACCTATGATCAAATTATATGATAATGTAATATGGGCCAAAGGAACCCCGAGTTGCGCTATCATCATTTTGAACACAAGTTAACAAGATCACAAAGCCTGTCGGGTTTACAAATTGATAGCACAATACGCCAATCTAACGATCAAGTGATTTCTCAGACGTCTTTGTAATATAAGAGCCTGGGCAGAAAGTACCTTTTTGTACCATTTGGGGTCGAAACTCTAGGTCCGAGGTTTTTGTAGAAATCGCGAAACGTCTGATTGATGTAACTGGTGACCGAAGAGCTGGTGGCTTCCTCGCACAACGTATTAGCATTGCGATACAGCGAAGAAATGCCGTCAGCGTGTATGCCACAGCTGGGCAAAGGCCTCCCTTCTCCTTATCCAATCCTCCCTATATATGCTGGGCTACCAATCCCGCTGAAACGCATCCGAGTCGTCCCGCCATCTCTTTCTCGGTCTGCCCCGACTATACCGGGGATGGCAGCTAGTGGCTTTGACTCATTTGTCCTCATTCATCCGGCAGACGTGTCCAGCCCAGTCCCACTTTAGCCTGGCGGTCTTCATCCCAACATCGATGATTCGGGTTTTGGAGCACAGCACCGCTCCTGGTACTTAGATAAAGATATTGCCAACAGCTTACCTAGTGCCGGATAATACTTGACCAATTTAAGTAGTAACCTCCGATAGCGCGTGTTGATTATGGCCGTACAGGACTCACTTATACTGTTATTATCTGCGTCCTCTTTTGACGGGTTTACTGTATTCTCGTGCAACTAATAATTCGAAATTAAAAGTCGGGTTTAAACGATTAACCGGGCGGCTAACCCGAGAAGTATAAAGTTGAAATTTTTGAACCGATCTTGTAAGTAAGGTACCTAGATACAAAATGATTAGAGACTGGCGCCACGAGGAGTTATTATTTTTCACACCACTCATTCGAAAAAGGCTTTTTTCTTCCTTGCTAGGAGGGATCTAAGTGGCACTTTTCTGTTCAAGGACCACACATTTTTACGTTTTCGGGTGCTATCTGGTGTTGGTTTGATGCCATTTTTGGTTATTTTTATCTTATTTGGTGTGAAAAGCAGTACCTACCTACCTATATGTCACACACACGGTATCAAAATTATGTTCGTCTTGGGCATTGAATCCCTAATTACGCTCGGGATTCTACTTTAGAATCTATCGCTTCATTTGGGATTCAATGTACGCCCTCGCCGGAAATACATCATTTGGATCCCTTGTGACACAACACAATCCATACACAATCTACTATCTCCATCTCTCTGCTTACGTCTCACAATAATCTAAATAAAGGGATCAATAAACGTTTAAGTGTTTTCTCTTTTAAATGGATAGTAGTTTGAAGTGACCGTATTTATATTTAATATACGATTGATTGTGAAAAACGATGCTATAATTCATAATCAAACATTAATATTTACATTTCTATTTCATCTAACGAGACTAATCAGGCGAAGGCGACGCACAAACAGCCAATTAAAAAAAAACAAACGATGTAAGTACGCGTCGGTCCGGATATAAAGATGCTTCGTTAGTAGCTTGATCTTTATTAAATCATTAAGGTAAACGGCCCAATAGATGACACTTTAAGGAAGGAAATCACACATTTTTACAAATAACTATAATGAACTATCAAACATACTGATTGCATTCTTGTGTAAATAATGTAACCCACTTCTTTCTGCATGCTATGCGGACCATGAAATGTACCTATTATATTCTTACCATTGTCAAGTTATTTTAGTTTTTTGTCACCTCTGAAATTGTACCAGTGAATGATAGGCAAATTCCCTCTACCCACGATCCGGCCTCCAAAATGGTACTCGTACTCGTAATTTTTTACCCCTATGTCCAAACTTTTGATGGCATCAAGCCGATACTTGGAAACAATATGTACAAAAAGTTCTATTACTTCGTAATTGCTTTAAGTTGGTACTGTGATGTGTGATAATGACCTAGTCTACCCACCAAACTCTTATTTCAAACTCTTATTTTAAACTTTTATTTTTATACTCTTATTTTACTAAATAATTATTTAAACTATAATTGGATATTAAATGAATTGATGTGTATAGCAACTAAAATAATCTAATTACTTTTTTATAATGTAATAATTTTTATGTTATTTAATAAATGTCAAAACAGTTAGCATGTAAGGTTTATCTGTTAGTGCTAATTTTGTGAAATAAATAAACAAATAAACAAATAAACAAATTTAATGAGAATAATTAAGTAATATTGTCTTCTGTTACCGAGATTGTTATTCATTGAAATTAAACACTTTAGAACGGATTAATCGCGTTTATTAACACCATGATCCTACGTAGGATCATGGTGTTAATAAACGCGATTAATCCGTTCTAAAGTGTTTAATTTCAATAATTAAGTAGATGAGTAGACACGCTATATCAATAGTTTAATAAATTATTTAACAATTTTAATAATTCACTACTCAAAACACGCGTAATTGTGGTTATGATCTTGACTTTCACGATAAAAGTTCTTAACAGATTCGCTAAAACCACATAGCTACGGAAACTATCTCAAAAAAAGTAAAATTATTAATTGAATCAATGGAAGTTTTTGAACACAATTCGCAAATATCGCGAGTCTATTTTTGGACTTTTTGGTTATATTAATAGCGATAAATTTATTTTTTCAAGGAAACTGCAAAAAAGTAATCCACTGGGTCAGTGTCATCCACTGGGCCATTTACCTTACGGACCTTTTTGTAATAAACACAGCAGTGTGGTTAAAATATTGATATGAAAGTTGTAGGCCCCTGCTACACACTCTGTATGGAACGCCGATAAAGATGACTTAGGCCCACTTGCACCACTTGTTTTGTCATACAAAAAAACCGGCCAAGAGCATGCAGTTTACCGTCCGTCACAATAGGCAACCTTAAAAAGTGTTTTAATAGATGCTATGCTCAATATGCAACTTTTGATCGCGTGAATCGATTTGAATCATTGTTTCTTATTAGAAGGAAGATAGGTACGTGCGGGATGATAAATTAAGTACTCAAGATAAAAGAAGTGTTTGCATATACAGTAAAATTACTTCAGAAATAATTTTGTAAAAATTTTCAAAAACCGTTCAACCAATCAAGTTCAAAATAATTTTCCAAGAAAGTTCTAAGTTCTACTTTTGTAATTTCTTTATATTTTTTTAAATTATAGTTCAAAAGTTAGAGGGGGGGGGGACACACACACATGCAAGCGCCATGTTCACGGAGTCAACTCCGATCCGAATAGATATTCATAATGCAAATTACCATGTTAGCTTAAAATCGTAGAAAGGATGACTCACACTAGAACGGGACGGTACGGGAAAGGGCGGGACGGGAAAATCTGTCAATTTCCATAGAAAGCGTCACGTGACATCCGAGCCGAGAGCTCCGAGCTATCACGTGATTCTTGTTAAAAATATAATTAACAAAATAATGTCTATGGATGACTAGTAGCGCCATCTAGCAACACATCATGTAACGTGTTTTTTTATATAAATTGTCAGATTTTCCCGTCCCGCCCGTCCCGTGCTAGTGAGAGTCATCCTTAATACCTATATACTGTATAGAAAAGTTGCAGTATCACTCGTATTTTTTTATAGATAGTTGGCGGTCCAGTCCATCATTATTTACTTAAATGTTAAATTAAATATAGTACCTAATCCTATTAAGTTCTTCAAAAACGGGGCCATGAAATAATATTACCGTTTCTAAATTAATTCAAATTGCGTTGCTCTATATCGAGATAATCCCTGTTTATCTCGGTTCATATATTGTCATAATTATTATACACCGTGTTCCATTGAAACCCATCTATTATTATTGCCTACCCTCCGCTTACCTTTCTTAGCTTTCGCCCGCGACTTTGTTGCAGTAGAATTAGAATTTCACCCTCTTGAAGGATGATACCAAATGCGTCGGTCAATTGGTATAAATAAGGAAATATTATGTCACAATTTTACACAAATTGACCAAGTCCCACAGTAAGCTCAATAATACATGATATGATTCAGAAAAATAGAGTAATAATTTTAATAGCTATTATTTTCCAAATTGCTATCCGTCTACGGCTAACGTCAGTAGTAAAATGCGGTAGTTTAGTATGAATATATTATAGAACATGTATTTTTAATATTACCTTAAACTATAACCAAACGTAGATTTTAGTACTATAAACCGATATTGCAAGGGAATTTTAAGCTTTAGTGGTTAAGTCTACCACTAAAGCGTAATAAATTTTTGAAAATTTATCGAGCAGCAATGTATTGCGTACACTTATTTGACAGCAGTTAAAAGTTATCACTTGTGTTGTGACAGTTCTTTGTCACGTCACGCCTGTAAGACAAAGTAGCGAATGTAGCGATACATTGCGTGCTGAATTATTTTATAAGGAAAAAAGTTATACCTAAAGTAAGTTTGATTGCAATATCGGTTTATAGCGCTGACGCCTACGCCGTCTGGTTGAAATTTGAGGTTAAATTAAAAATACACGCTGTATAGGTATATACCGGGTGCACCAATTTAATCGTAAGTTTACAAAATAACGTGTGTTTTGATTTTTATTACACTTTAAAGTTTGTTGGAAGACGATGTACCTACTTCGAATTTTGTCATTTTTGAACTATGTCAATCACAAGATGTCAATTACGCTGATGTAAATAAATAATAGTACAAGCTACAACTAAATTTATTGCTCCTGTTACACGAAACATCCGGTATACCTAATAGGTACCTATATCAATCACATATTTCTAGGTTAGGTACCTACCCTAAAAAAATCTCCATTTACTACCTATATACTTCCCTTGCACATATAGTAAGTGGTCTTTTTTTTCGTTTTGAGTGTGAAGTCACATTAGATAGGCATTTGAAAAAAAAAATAGAGGTCGCCACAATTTTTTTTTGATAAAGTGGATATTTTAATCATACCTAATTGCTCAAGAAGTCAAAAAACATGTGACGATTATCAACAGGGACTCTGAAGACGCACAACAATGACTGCAATGATGATGATGATATATGTATGATTGAGATTCATAGTATGACACTGGCCGGTGAGTAATCCGGCATGCAAGATTGGCTACCGTGGTGTTATGATTTCTTTTAATTGGGTGTTATGTGACGCTAGTAAAGTTGAGGGCGCATTTAGCGCATCGCAATACAACGGCGGGTGGGGATCGGGAACGAGCCAAACGTTGTTATTAGTAAACGAAAATATGTTCAACAATAGCAACAAAAAACACAGACAATGAGCATCGATAGTTTGGTTTATGGATATAGGAAGTCCCTACCTGTCAAGAAAATTTCCCCCGCGGTTCCACGGATAAAATGAAATTAGTGATTATCATCTAAATGGAACTTAAGAATACTAGTGTATTTGATAAATTAACTAAATTTAAGGTAAAGAATGCGCCCTAAAAGTTCAAGCAATTTTCAAAATCCACAGTATATGTACCCACTGTGCCCAGTGTGTCCCCAGCGTCCCAATGATCGCGGCAAGGCATGGCGCAGCGCGCGCATCTGTCAGTCTCCATTTTCCCGCCTTTCGAAACGCGCGCGCACCATAGACTTTGTTTTTTTTTCGTGTTTGGTTGCAAGTTTGCAATTTACGTTTAGTCTGTTGAATTATCACCCTTAGGCCTTATAATATAAACAACAGGATTAAAATTAGATTGGATATTTCATTTAATATTTTATTTGAGGTAAATAGTGCTTGATTTGAAACTAAATATTTTAATAAAGCAGTTAAATATTTAATTAGATTTATTTGTCTATTTTTTATTATTGAAATTAATATATTTTAAATGGTTTATAGGATGATATGTAACTTCTTAAAAACAAAAATAACACATTTTAAACGTGTATGTTTAGGTAGTTTAGTACCTAAAAAATATATAAATTGCGTGGTCATGTAGTTACTGTATTTAACTTATTAAGTTTGTTTAAGTACTTACTAATAAAAATAAAAATCACGTAGGTACACCAAATAGAGTAAGTAGGTAAAAAAAAGTTTTGGTTTTTTTATCTTTCATCTTATTATCACACACTAAAACAGAAGTAATCAAGCGTACCTGCAATTTTGTATGATCAAAAATAATAATTTATTTATTAGGTAATCGTCTCTACTAAAATATTTAATCTACAAAACAAATATACAAACAAACATTTAATCAACACCTCGTAAAAAACTCATTACCAAACTGTTAAAAAAAAATTGTCGACCGGATTAACTTCAGAGTTCTTTTTAAAAAGTGCATCAGACCGTATTGTGTAAGTCTCAATAAGAATGCACTGTATTACCTTCCTATTAAGTATGTTTTACTCTGTTTTAGACAAAGGATGTTCGCACATCCGCTTTACAAGTCGCTGCACTCTGAACAAAAAAAAACTGGATTATTATTTTTAATTTTTTCGCGTCCTTGGGAATGGTGTGTGAGTCTGTCACAGACTGTGAAAGTGTTAAACAAACGACATATTTTGATAAAAGTTTGACGTTTACAATAACACTTTAAAGTTTGACAGTTCAAACGTGATTTGACTAAATATTTGAACTATTAAATTTGAAAATACTGTTTCGTCTATTGTACCGGTGTAGTATTTGAGTGAAAATTTGCTGAATTTCTAATACTTAAATAAATTATATAAAGTAAAACCACGCAAAAATGCTTAGTAAAACAGTTTTTATTAATTTATTAAGCACCGGATCTTAAAAAGTAAAAATATACAAATGTCTAAGAATACTTAATATACTTAAACTATACCCAAAATAAAATTGATTGAATTGATTGAAAATGAAAAATTAATATATTATCAGCTATTTATAAACGGTATACATACATACTTATTTTTATACAAGGTGTAGTAACCTGAATGTTATTGCTTGCCTACATGAATCAGCTTATTTTTTATTTAAATTGCAATTAGGTATGATATTTATTATGTTTTTTAATCTTTTTAAAACCATCTTAAAGGTCTTTTTGTTTGTAATTTTAGGCAGATTCATCGATAACATACATCGATAGAAACAATCAAATGAGAGGCTACGCTTAAAAAATGTATTTATACATTTTTGCGGTCGTGTTAATTACGCTGTGCTCTGTGTATTGTGACAATGTGTTTAAAAGTATACCTGTGACTGTCAAAAGCTACGAGAACGACACTGTACTGCTGCCGTGCTACATCCATGATACAGGTTAGTTATACATTTATCTATTATTACTTTAAGAGGTCACAGTGGTCAAATTGTTACCATTCAGACGTGTAGATCTGAATATTGATAACTAATATTGATAACGACTAGGTACCCAGTATTCATATACATAAAACTTATACATACCTGAGCCACCAAGACACACCCGGTGGCCCCGAATTTTGCCACCATTTCCCTCGTATGCGCCTACCACTAATGATAAAGCGCTAATGTCATAAAGAATAATTGAGAAATAAACCTTATCATATCCACAAACGACAAAGTTTCTGATAGTCTTAGTTTAAAGTGTAAATACTTAGAGGAAGGCAACAAATGTGGTCGTTTTCAGTAAAAGGTACGCATTGTCGCTAGCTGATAAGACGCTAATGCTATAAGAAAATCAATAAGAAATTTACCTTATCAATGACTGACAACGTTTCCACTTTTTACTAAAACAAGCACAAAATTTCCCAATCACTGAACAAAAGACTGTTAAAACCAGTTTTTTAAAGGTTCCGTGACTGAAATCGTAATCTATAGACCATCTTTAGACTCTATACCCATAGCTGGGCATTAACTCGAAAACCCGTTAATCGTTAATTCACGAAGTTAACTTTTTGATTTACGGATTAACCTTTAAGTTAAGTTTCGAGACTGTTAACGGAACCATTAACTTCCATTTACTTTTCCAATTCCGTTAATCGTTAATCTATAGTTTCTAATGTTTACCAAAAAGTTTAGTTCCCTTTGACAGATTTATTGTATTATACGTGAACATTTTTTTTAATTTCATGAATAGAAAATGAGTTGGGACTGTTGGGAGTTTGGGTCCGATATATGCTTGTGATGGCACCGTCCCACCTCCAACGAACGAATGTAAAAGCGGGCGGAGCGGCTGAAAGCGCCGAAAATTTAAAATGTAATAAAATAGCCTGATAAGAGTACCATTTTGTACCATTTAGGGTCGAAATTCTGGGCACGCAAGTTTTTAGTAGAAATCGCGAAACGTCTAGCATTGCGATACAACCAGGAAAAGCCGCCAGCATCCTACGAGTAGATACAATGCCTCAAGGACCTATTTTAGATTTATGGTAGGTAGAGGCAAGTAGGTTTAGTAGGAAGTAGGTAGGTAGGTAGGTAGGAAGGTAAGTATAGAAAATTTTGTCCTTTATTACTCTAGTATTATTATAAGAATATTTCTCGTGGTCTAATTAGGAAAAACTAGGTAAAAAACATTTTTGACCCGAAAAACATATTTTTTTTCTATGGCAGGTCGTCCTAATACCTACGCCAAGACGCCTAAACTAACTTAACCCCACATTCAATATCTTTCTTATGATTTTTTTTTCTATCAATTTTTACATACATATTTTTATATGTCCCGGTTAAAGGTACCGTAAACTGGGGTGACATAGATTAATTTTAAAGTTTAAACTTCTCTATTTTTTACAATAATGCGCAAAAAAAAGGATGGGAACACAAATATTGTTTGTAAAATCATAGAGAAAAAAATTATAAACGTTGTGGTCAAACTTAAATTGATATTTACTTTGATACTCTATGTTTTTTTTAAAGCAAGTATTGGTCTTGGTATTACCAACCTCACAATAATTAATATACGGAACGGATGCGTCGGAAACGTAGATATTTGCGTTTAAAAATAAAACGAAGTTTTTATCAATATTACCCGAATAATCAAAGTAACCCCGTTTACGGTATAAGATATTACATACATACACCTGATATTTACAGTTGAGTCAGAATTTTATAAAATAATTTAAGACTCACGTTCACGTTCCTTTATTATTAACCACCGGAACTAACAACAAAATATTAGCACCTACTCTTTGTACATGTACCTACAAGCTATAAACCCGATAATCAAATCCACCCTAAAAACTTAGTACGACTTTATACAATGCTTAAGAACGGATATTAAAAAAAATAATGAGCGTTCTCTATGCACCGACACGAATGCAACATTCTTTCAAAGTTTGGAACAGAAATTTGATTTCCAACTTTATGACGAAGACAATAGAGTTTCTCTTTCTTTTTTTATTTCGTTTTCTTTAAATGTTTGATAGAAACATTTTGATACATTTATTATGCAAATGTACTACGTACATCTGTCAGTTTTATTGATGGACGAGCTATCATTTAAGATCAACGGCGGCTTGTCTAAATTTAAAACAACATTATTATAATTCTTAATGGGCGACAAAGAGGATTTGGAGATTATGATGGAATATATGAATTCATGGTATGAAATTCAAATCTATTGAGTACTTTATCTTTTTATGAGCACTAATTATAGCTTTTCTGTTAATTTAAAAGATTCATATTACGCCGGTGCCTAAAAAATTCTCTTATGCAATGTGTAGGTAAACTAGGTATACATTTATACATACATACAGTCATATATATAATAAATAACAAATATTTTTTAATATTGTAGCTCGGTAGTAATTTAAATATTAGATACATCATCTAAAACCCATTATTATAATACATTTTGTCTATTACTGAATTTACACTGTTTAGTTATCAAAGTTTTTATTTTACTTTAGTTCTTTAACATTAGGTACGTGTGTGTAAAAAAAAACTGCAAAAGACTGGGTAACTTCTTAAATATATAAATATCTAACTTCTTAAATATGTAGGTATATAAAAGTGGTAAGGTAGATATTTTTTGCAATATTTAACTACAAAATGGTATAATAATCTACCGTTTTAGTTTTTGCTCGTATTACGAGTCACACCGTATATATCTTACAAGTTTTTCAAAAGTATTGTTTATAGTCGCACACTTAAAGTAATCATACTCAATTACCCTGATTACTTTTACAACATAATCGTCAGAGTTAGGCTGTCTGCAGACGGTGCGTTTTTGTCGAGTTGCTATAGATTTCGACACGTTATCTACAGTTGCATCCCGCTTTCAAGTGCGACCAAGATGCACTTGCAGTGCGTTGACGACGCTGTAGACTATAGATTTCTACGTAGTGGAGTTGTACGTAACCGTAGACGATAGCGACTGCACCATTCGAAAGTATGTCCGTCTCGCTCCTGGTACTTTGGTGGTCTCATGGTACCGATAAAGCACAAACGAACCGATGAACGATCTGGGACGACGATCCACGGCGATAATTCACCCAGTTTTTTTACCCCTAATTCATACAGTTGGTTGACCCCTCTGGTTATAGGGGTCAAACACAATATGTGTCTTTCCTGTGGACTACTACCCAAAAGACGGTTAACTACGGAACACTACACTGAGCACGACCCGACGGTTTTTTTAAATTAACTATACGACGTGAGTAAGGTTAATTCATTGTCTTGAATTAAATCGAAGTGTAAGTGTTTTTTTGTATAAATAGCTACATCTTTCCTATAATTAGTTTTAAGTCAGACAGTGCTCAGCTTCGACAACGTAAAGATAATAATCAAATCATGTAGGTTGCCTTAATTTAAATAAGTTGTTTCGATCAAAGGTTTGCCCATTATTTGAAGCATGGTACAAATTATACAGTTAACTGTGAGAACTACGCCTACATATCATTATGATTATGTTTAATATGTTTAACCAACAAATCCAAGGTTGTAGATGTAGGTACTAGGTAGCCACAATATTAGTCCGCTTTAAAGGAAAATTAGTAAGTAGTTACAGTAACTTCCAATACTTAGTAAAAAGCTACATGAAAGCGGAAAATAATATTGCAGTACCTAAGTAAGATGTATATTTATAATTTGGAGTCATGTAAATAGTTTATTAGGATAAATATTTTTTTATACCACGACTTTGGCAAACAAGCATACGGCCCACCTGATGATAACCTGTCATCGTAGCCTATGGACGCTTGGAACTCCAGGGGGGTCACCTGCCCGTTGCCGACCCATTAAAATCCTTTTTTGATACTATAATCTTTCGGGAAAACCTCGGCAGGGAGCTCATTTCACAGCCCTCTGAAACCGCACAGTGCGCGACTATATTGGTTGCAAGGTGTGTGGATGAGCGCCCTGTCGATGGCGAGCGGTGCGATGGTGAAAAGTGTACGTTGGTATCATGCAATCAAACAATTCTTCAGAACACAACCCATTGTATAGAGCACACACAAGGAGGCAAATTAAGTCTCTCCGTAGCATCTGGATTGGATTCTTCTTGTAAGTAAATATATACCTACCTGTTTTAGGAGAATCCGCTCGTCATTATCATATTGTAAGGCTACGATATTATGACTTTTTACATAAAATTATCATAAAAATCTATAATTTCTAGATAAGTAAATATATTTAGATGAACCAAAAATAATATTAATAATATTTAAGTAGATTTTCAATGTGTGCATGCGTGTGGTGTCAGTGTGTGTGTGTGTGTTAATTATAAGTAAGTGGCGTTTTTGGCCTAAAGGTACACCACACTGTCAGTTGTTGATAAGGTTGATTTCTGAGTGATTATTTGTGACAGTAGAGCCTAGTCGATAACCAACAATGTGGTACCTTTAGCCTGATAACGCCACAAAAAAACCACCAATAAAATATAAACACTAGGGCTGCTGGTAGCCTAAAAAGGAACGTATATTTAAATATACGGTAAGTAGGTACCACTTTTTAAGAAATCTACATTAGCGGCTCGTCGACAATCTAAAAACTGTGCTTGAAAAACTTACAAAATACCTTTGTTTTGGTTTTGTACTCGTACTCGGAAATAAAGTATTCGCTGAAGTTTTAGTAAACAGTACATAATCCAGCAAAATCTACATATGCGCTTGTTTTGAGTAAAAGGTACCACTGTCGGTTGTTGATAAGGTTCATTTCTAAACGAATCTCTATGGCATTAGCGCCTTTTCGACAAACGACTAAGTGATAACTTTTACTATATATTATCTACGAATCCGGAGTCACCCATTCGAGTCCAACCATTTATTAACACGCGGGTTGCGCTCGGTCGACAACAAAGAAACGAAAAGATTGTATCTACCTACGTGTGTTACACAATTTACACAATCTCGTATCGGACCCAATCTCATTAAACGACTGTAAAGTGCGATCAGTGTGCTTTCTGAGTTTTACTAAGCGAGCCGATAGCGACTGCGCGATTCGAAGGTATTTGTAACTCGCTTCCACGAGTGGGCTTTGTGCTTGCCATGAGTTGCATTCGATTGCGACTGTTGTATTCGAAAGTATTTGCAAACACTTTAGAATTGCGCATTCGCTAGCGATTGTCATTCTAGAGCAACTCATGGTACCGCTACAGGAGATATTATTATATTATATTGAAAAACATTCGGACGGACAGCGGACTCTTAGCCCTTTTGGGTAAGGAGCCCTTTTGCGGAACCGTTTTGCGAAGTCACAAAACGAGAGGCATATTTTATACTAAACAATCTAGAAAAGATGAGGGTAATCGCAGAGTGGAAGTCCGTAAAAGGAAATACACACTCGAAAGCTCTGATAATAGGGTTTAACAACAAAAACACTAAAGAGCTCCTAGGGCTCAAGAGGTACAAAACCTGTGCGGTGGTCAGAATTCTGACTGGGCACTGCAAGTTGAACAAGCACATGTTTCTAATGGGTAAGAAACAAGACGCAGCATGCAGGTTCTGCCAGGAAACAGAGGAAACTGCGATGCGCATCCTCTGCTCCTGCGGATCACTAATGCACAAAAGAAGTATTCACGAACTGCAACCTTATGAGATACACAACATTACTGCCTAAAGAATCTGGAACTTTTTGGACTCTTGTAATGATTTGATGATGCTGCCACAACAGATCACAACTGGTCGACGCGGCAACTATATTAGCCCAAGCAACAACAATAATAAGGAAACCTAAAAATTTAAAAAAAAACTACGTTCAAAAAGTGAAAAATACTTAATTTTAGGTCACTTACTGTTTACATATTATAAAAAGATAGAAGTTTGACGTTTAAAATAACACTTAAAATAAACAGTTGGAAGAGATTAGTTGAGATAACGTAGTTCTAATCGTGGTTTGAAAAAGTATTAATATTTTGTCTAACATTCCTTTCCCTATCGCCTAAGTGAAGACGAGTCAAGCACCTTAAATTGACCCTAGCCCAAATCTGACCCTCGACCCTATTTGTCACCAATAACATTAATTCCAAACTCAATACGCCTTGGCAGGAAGTGTGGATCGCTATCTTTATGTACCAATTGTATGAGTATGTATGAGTTGTATGAACCACTTGGTTGGTCAATTCATGTAATGGACGATATAAGTGAGGGTCTTTGTTAGATCTGTTAGAAACGACACGTGGTGAGAGCGTTATATTTAGAACCAAAACAACGAAATCTTGATACGTGTTTGCTTTATTTCCATTAATTTCAAAAGTATTCCTGAGCTTAAATTAAGTCAAATTCTCAATGACTCTGGTATACTAATAGTCAAGTCAAACCACATAATTTCTTCCAAACAAATGAACTATCAAACTTTAATTAAAGTGTTATTTTAAACGTCAAACTTCTATGAAATTATGATGTTTAGGTACTTAACACTTTTGTGCTAGCAAAATTTAAGAAACTTCTAAATATAATATGCTTTTTATTGAAATTAAACACTTCAGAACGGATTAATTGCGTTTATTAACACCATGACCCTACGGATCCGTTCTAAAGTGTTTAATTTCAATGAATAACAATCGCGGTAACAGAAGACAATATTATGCTAAGTTTCCTAAACTTTGACATACTAGACTACAGTAAAGTCACGTAATGTCTTCCAAGTAAATGAACCGTCAAACTTTAATATTTTAAACGTCAAACTTCTATGAAATTATGACGTTTACTTAACAATTTTGTGTTATCAAAATTTAAGAAACTTCTAAATATGCTAAGTTTCTTAATTTAATTATCCGATGAAGCCTCTACAAGTGTGTAAACGGAGTATCAGAAGCTCTAGTGTGCGTACCATGAGTTGCATTCGAATGCGACTCTCTACTCTTACTCTTTTATTTTAGTCTATATCCATGCTAGTAACTTTATTTTTGTCCACAGACGTCGACATCCGCGTCCGGTGGTACAAAGGGGATACCCTCCTGGGAGACAGCCGGGATGCCCACCACCTCCTACCGCCGAGGACCCGTCTCCACGCCAACTACAGCTTGGAGATCGACGACCTGACTGCGGATGATACTGCACAGTACACGTGCGAGGTAGGTTTTGACACGACATGACATTTGGTCCTTTTATACTCCCCCCCGAGAATGGTTAAAGAAACCATTTAAAATTTCCAAGTTTAAAGATTTCATTGAGGAGGACGGGTTTTAACTGTCTAGAACGTGGAGTCTAGTGCTAGGCTAAGGCTAATGGAGGGCATTACAACACTAGTGTGGGTCATAACAATAACACCACAAGAGTGTTTTATAGTTGCATACACTACTTTATCTACACACGTATCATATGTGCTCAATTTATTATTCAAAATAGGAACTAACTATGTATATATGTATATTGCTTTATGTATGGCTTTGATGATGAGTTTTGATGGGTGGCTTGATTTGAAGCGTCAAACTTCTATGCAATTATGACGTTTACTTAAAACTGTCACGTAGAGTCAAACCACATTATCTTTTTCAAGCAAATTAACGTTGAACTTTAAAGAGTTATTTTAAACGTCAAACTTCTTTGAAAGCATGGCGTTTACTTAACACTTTTACAATCTGTGCTATGAAAATTTAGGAAACTTAGGATAGACGGACTCCATCTAGTCTGAATTATGAAAGAACGCAACGCCATAAATCAAAGTTAATCATACTTTACAAAAGTAACAACTCTAGATTAACTTATCATGACTCATGCAAACCGAATATAATACATATAATACGTTTATAATAAATTAACCTGTCTTGTTAGAATTACGCCATAACACATTCATTCAACACCTTTAAATCCAATACAAAGTGACCCTCAGGTTGAACGTATTATTAGGAGAGTCTATGTCCAGAACTGCTGGTATAAAACATGGATATCAAAAGATCGTTACAGTTTGTAAAGAAGTAGTTTCTCACGTCGAGAGATTAGTGAGCCCACCCTTCGTTTGATCAAAGGTTAAAAAGCGTTAGAGACGGGAGTCGATATGACAATATCGATATCGATGCGAGTCCGTAGTCTATGCTGTTTCATAGATTTCATAGCACAGACTATGAAATTGTTAAGTAAACGTCATAATTTCATAGAAGTTTGACGTTTAAAATAATAGTTTGAAGTTTGACGGTTCATTAGTTTGTAAGAGAAAACGTGGTTTGACTCTAGCCCTAACATGCAACATACGGCTTGCACTTGCACCGTCTGCTACGTTCACCTGAATTTAGGACACTTGAATGGTCTATTTATATTTATCGTCCAATCTTCGTCGCGTTGTATTGAGACGTTAGACCATTTGACCGGACTGGCAATTGACAGGTCCCCGCTGCCGAAAGCATATGACCAACAATCATGTTCGCTGTATCGACTGACGTTTATCTCACAAACACTAAACACTTACGTTACGTACGAATAGCCATACATTTGAGGTGCCCCACCCCCGCAAAGATTTTTTTGTGTTGAAAATGTCACACTGGCACGGTTAATTAAATGGTCTACGATTGAGACTGATAGGCAACGGCTGGTTTAAACCATTTAAAACAGAACCTTGAAATTTGAAACACATCTTCCGTAATATGCTAGAAAACTAACAGAATTCCTGTTAGTTGCTCCAATATTGTAACAAAAACTTGGGAAAAATCGATAAAAAAGTATACCGGACTCTTAAATGTCGTATAACCGGTATAACTTCACTAAGTGACGTGAATTAACGAATGGCGATTGGGATAACTAATCAGCGTATTAGATTATATAAAGACGTATTGAATCAAGTTTCTTTGCAACTTTTAATTAATTTAGCCCTAATCCAAAAGGATGCGGATGAGTTATCCAAGTTACAACAAGTTAGAGTGGGACACATTTTTTCAGACTTTCAGAGCGATTATTTCTAAAAACATTCAATGTAGTCATTTGATATTTAACAAAAAAGGTCAGTAGATTGAACAAAAAAATTTACATATTTTTTCGCAACTTATATGCAAACACCAAATACACCTCTAGCTGTTATTTATTTATTTATTATATTCAAAAAATTTACAGCATAACAGTTCTACACCAAAGCACCGTAAAATTCATAAAAAGGAAACAATATACCATAAATTTGTAAATTACAAAATTATACAAAATTAATAAATAACAGATGACTCCCGATTATCCATCGCCTCACAGAACTTAAGACACGCACTACACAGAACACTCCAATCACTTGCAAAAAAGTCGCATTCTGGTGCTGATGCGAAGAGCGCGTTAAGTAGTTGAAGAGCAGAAACCAGTGGAGATTTGCTTCGGGAAACAGTTCGTGTTTTCGGCACAGACATTAGTTGACGTGTACGTGGTCGAAAATATCATTACTATATGTTTTATAGTTACTGAGTAAAACCGCTGTGACATACGGAGGGATGGACGGACAGACGTACTGAATGAAATTGTAAGGGTACATACCGTTTTTGCCATTTTGGCTACGGAACCCTAAAAAGTCAACTCGTCACATCGTTGATGTGATACACAGAATGCATAAAACTATAATTCTGATTACGCTTAGCCTGATTATGCTTGAAGCTGAATGAAAAAGCTATGTAGCACAAGTTATCCGTAAATTTATCGATATCGATTTAATCGCCCCGACACTACCGCCGGCCATTAAGCTCCCTACTCACAGTCCAATTATCTGCAATTAATCAATTGTATAACTCTTCCGAGCCGCCTTTTGTCTCTGGCCATTAACGAGCAATTAAAAATGTTGCCCATGAACACTTTTTAACCTATGGTGTGCGTAAATAAGGATTTGAACCTTGAACATCTAGAGCAGCCCATTTTTTATGGCATTTATAAACCGCGCGCTTGTTTTATGCGATAAACGCTACGTTACACGCAATGCGATAGACGCAGATAATTTCAAATCAGGTAATATAATTATAGACCATTGTTTTACGCGGTTAACGCAGCAGGTGAAACATACGGGGCAAACGCATTCCGTTAATCGCATGATTCGCATGCGTCTAACGCTGCGATTGCCGCACAAAACAACCGCGCGCTGGAGATGGCATCGTACTCCTTGTCCTCTTCCAAATTTGTCTCGTTTGGCCCTCGTCTCGTGGAACCATGCTCGTTTTGAATGATAACCGAATAGTTAAATCGTATCAGCATTGCGTTACGAGGAAATGCCGCCAGTATCCTAGGTACAATGCCTCAAGGACCTATTTTACATTTACGGTAGGTAGGTAGTTACACTTACCTACTGTATATATTTTTTATAAAAACAACGATTTTGTGTGAAACGTGGTCCGCCGCCTCCGAAAAGCCCGATTCTTATTTTGGTAATTGGTATAATACCAGGCACATCATAAAAGTCAAGTATAATTCATAAAACCGAAAACAGTTTTAGCATAACAGCCGCTAGACATCGCCGTTCTAGACTCTTTTCATTTATAATTTGAATGCAAACGATGGAGTGAACAGGGTGGTCTTTAATTGGCCCTTAACTAAACGAACACTTATAACGTAATGAGCTCTTCCGCTACCTTTCCAACTGTTAAAGGGTTAATTTAACCCGTTGACTAACCAAGGATGTCGGCATGTCGGTAAGACAAAGGGAATTAATGGTAGCATGTGGCATGTAAATTAGTTGTTGTTATTGTTGTTTTTTTACTCAAGACTAGTAAAATGGCATTGGCAATATTTTGCCTAAGGGATTGTACATAAATCACGCGAAGTTCTAAAGGGGGGAAGGGGTCACGAATAACTCTTGAAATATCACGTTTTTCCAAGGAGACCTCACGACACGAGTATACGTTGACCGAAACCAAGAAAAAATGTAGTGTGGAACATAAATTACCACTTCATACTTCAAATATTTTACGAAATTTTGGAATGTGTGGCTATAAAAGTGGCTAATACACGTGAGGTATTAATAATGTAACTCCCCTGGAGTTGCAGGCGTCCATAGGTGACCGCTTACCATCAGGCGGGCCGTATGCTAGTTTGTCACCGTCGTAGTATAAAAAAAAATATAGGTAGGTACATTATTTATTTTCAATCTTAGGTTAGGTGTTTATAAAATAAAAATATAAAAGCACATACAAAAACAATACAAAATACACATTTTTTTATAAAAACGTAACCTAGAGTGCCGCCGGTAACATGGCAGGACCCAGGCTACCGGTGGTTAGGGCCACACAGAGTATACCTAAAGAATGAACTAGGTATAAGTTATGCAACATGAGTTGCGGACAACAAATATTTGCCATAAATATTAGATTACTCGTCGAAACAGACCCTATCCTTCTATTGCCCATAGCTCCCTGAGCCACATCACACAATTAGACTTACATTATACAATTGTTTGCAGGTGATCCGCCCGAAACCATGGGGCCCTATCAGACAAACGCATGCCATCGAAGTCCAATGTAAGTACCTAACTACCTTGAAGGAACAAAAGCAGCGTATTCCAAATCATCACAACTTCATCATCACATCACGACAGAACTCGACGTTTTTTACAGCTCCGAATCTAGCTTCCTGGCAATTAGTTACCGTTACATGGAATCCATTTCTGCTCGAAGCTCCATTCAAATATAGCTTTGATTTACTATGTCATCATACGGCACACCGCACCAACGTGTCAATCTTAGCCGAACTTAAGATCCGAACTAGACTGTCCACGACTTGTCTTCGCAGAGTTCTGGAATTCTTTGGTCACATTGCCAGGAAAGACAGTGATAACCTAGAAAAACTAATGGTCACTGGTAAAGTTGAAGGCAAGCGACCGAGAGGCAGGAGCCCGATACGATGGACGGACCAGATTCGCACAACCCTCGGCACTACTATGCACGATGCTCTGCACTCGGCTACTGACAGGAACAGATGGCGGCGCATCATCCGGGAAAGGTTGTTCCAGGTCAATGGAAATGACCACGACCCTCAGCAATGAGGAAACCGACGCAAGGAGGAGGACTATGTCATCATTGCTATTCATCATTTACTCTGTCCTGTATAGTTAACACGTGTAGCTATCTAGCTAAAAATCAGCATTGTAAGTGTTGATTTTTAAGGAATAAACAAACAAATAAACAATCACAAATTTTGAATTCCGAACGAGAACTTGGACTACTAGGAAAAAATAGGTACTCCTTTCCTATACCTATTGTGATAACTGGGGTCCGGAATTTCGCGTGCGGTTTTTGAAAAGTCATAGGAAGAGAACACAAATGTTTATCGATATATCGGTCATTCGCTCATAGAGCCGTTTGCTGGCCATATACGTTCGGACGTATCCGCTAGATCTGCCAATAAATGTATGGGTTTGTCTGGCGGATGACCGGCGGACATGCCTACTATGGAGATCTGACTGATTGTCCGAAAGTATACGGCATATATTATATGTATGGACACAGGCATAGTGGTATTCATTCAAACCTCAATTTGTTGGTAAGTATTTACAGTGCGACAAAAAAAGTAGAGATATAAAAGTGCCAACATCGTAGTGTCTTCCCTTTCAAACCAATAGGTACCTACATGTAAGAAAACGGGACAATAAGTACTACGATGTTGCTACTTTTTAAGGTTCCGTACCTCAAAAGGAAAAAACGGAACCCTTATAGGATCACTTTGTTGTCCGCCCGTCTGTCTTTCAAAACCCTTTATCTCGGGAACGCGTAGAGGTAGTAAGTTGAAATGAATAATGTTATGCTATTTCTACTCAGAATCACGACCCAATAGGAGAAAAAAGTGAGTGAGAGTGAAGTGTTTATTTCACTGTTGTACGATCGTCCTACTTTGTTGACAGCTTCGCCAGTGATCAGGACCATTCCCGAAGATGGTTTCTTGGAGGTCAAGAAAGGGGAGTTCGTGGACATCGGCTGCGAAGCGACCGGCACGCCTCAGCCATATGTTACTTGGCGCAAGAATGTAAGTAGACATTACTTTATATTTTTTCAATTCTAAGAAATAAATGTGGAATAAGTCGTTAGACTGGAAGAGCATATAACAATGCACATTAAAATCGCCGTGATTCGAACATCCTAACAATGTAAACAAAAGGCGTCACATGTTTTGTCACTGTTTCTCCTTGTATTTTTACACTACCTCCTCAAACACCACTGAAGCCATTCACTACTGAAACGGCCGTATTATTGTAACATACAAAACATAAGATAAATAAGTTAATCTTGGAGATTTCATTATAACTTAAAAGTTACGTTATGACGATCAATATGGCGGTTTCTTTACATTGTTAGGAAGTTCCACATTTATTTATTTTAAAAGCGAATACAAACTGTTTTGAACACTACGTGAAAAACAATTGACGCTCAGTCCCCCTCATCCCCGCACAACGCTAAGGTTGCTTATGATTAGAAATATTATCTAATACTGGCTTAGTATATTTATTCATATTAGCATATTACCGATATGTAAGGGATAAAATCCTTCGTTAATACAATCTTAAATTTAAAAGATTTTTCCCCTCACTAGCTCGGAAAGCGCTGTTTTGTCCTCTAAAACTAGCGTGGAAAAACGCATTTTATCCACATGTGGGGCAAAGTAACCTAATTCCTATCACTTACCACAGGTCCAGTATAAGTGAGTCCTATATGTCCATAGTAAATATGAGCAAACGGAGGTCACACCTAAAATTGGTCACGTCTTATCCCGCACTTGGTAAGCTGTTGGCAATATCTAAGTACCAGGAGCGTAAGTACTTACTCTATGACAAATTTTGAAATTGAATTTTGATGGTTTCTTCAAGATACTTAAGTACATGTGGATAAGATTTGTAATCGTATGTAGTCTTTATTTTCCTCGCAATAGTGAGGGGAAAAATGTTGTATTACACTCGGCGGCAAAGTTTGTTCAACTCTCGTGCCTTGAGAAGTTGAGACCCTCGTAAAGCTCAAGATTCCAGTTATTGAACCACTCGCTACGCTCGTAGCTCAATTTTGGAATCTTTCGCTTGCTCGGGTCTCAATATAAGCCCGAGAGTTAAACAACAACTTTGCCCCCTTGTATAATAAATAACTATTAACTAAGTTCGTGGCATGTTTTTATGCAGTCAGCTGCAGAGTTAAGTGAACCCCTTGCAAACAAACTTTAAAATTTAAAATAAACAGTTTAAGATTTAAGTTTATTTTTTAAATGTGTTTTTTTCTTTTCAGGGCGAACCTATGGCGCTTATAGAACATCGGCATCGCATCAAGTTTAAGGCTGAACACCGCCTTTTGGCGGGAGTGTTCCGGTGCACGGCCGAGAATGGTGTCGGGGACGCGGCGACAGCTGATATTCGAGTCATCATACACGGTCAGTGTGAAGTCAACCAAGCTACCGTATTGTCGCTCACCAGGCGGCGCCACTCATGCCTGGTCCCTGTGTCAGTTTGAGAGAATTGTCAAAGTGACGTTTGAAATGTTCCTCCGGGACCCACGTTCCACTAGCGCCCCTAGCGGTAATCCTCATTAGGCCACTCTAGAACCATGTCAAAATGACAAGCAGTAAGACATTTCTTATTTTATTTATTTATTTATTTCCACACTTACAACTATTTTAATCTGATTCAGTGAGTACAGAGTCACTATCACAGTCCTACAGTGGCCTAGATTTCCAATTAGTTCAGACTGTACATAGGCAGCTATCGGGCTACATGATACATGTATCTAACGGCAGATGGCTGTACGTCTAAGATATTATATATAATTATTTGTTTTATTTTCTTAAAATTCAGTTTAACACCTACAAATAATAGTAAATTTATTATACAAGGGGTTAAAGTTTTGTTGTTTAACTCTCGTGCTTATATCGAAACCTGAGCAAGCGAAAGATTTCAAAATTGAGCGACGAGCGTAGCGAATAGCGAGTAAAGGGTCTCAAGGCACGAGAGTTGAACAAACTTTGCCGCCGAGTGTAATACAACATTTTTCATCTCACTATCGTGCAAATAAACACTAAGTAACATACTATTAGAAATCTCATTCAAATGTAAGCTATCCGATAAGTACGAGTATTTATTACTCAACACAATGCTATAACTTGTAGAAACCATTAAAACATCAAGGTCAAATTACTTTCCCCATTAGTGGATAAAATGCGTTTTACCTTCCAAGTTTTCAAGGATAAAAGAGCGCTTTCCGAGCTAGTGCGGTGAAAAATATGTTCTCTAGTATTTTATTATTTTAGTTTACAATTTGGTATATTATCAATTATTGTACTTATCTTGACTGTATAGGCCACTGTTTTGTGAAATAAAGGATTTAGTATACCTCTATACTATACCTACACCAAAAAGATGTATTTTTACCAAATGCATACCCATATGCGCATTTTCGTCTTATTGTTTTTGGAACCAGATGCGCCGGTGGTGACAGCCGTGCGTAGTTTCGTGCACACGGCCGTGGGGCTGCGCGCGGCGCTGGCGGCGCGCGTGGAGTTCGCGGCGCCGCCGCCGCGCGTCACGTGGTACCGGGACGGGCGCGCCGTACACACTGATGACAGGTACAGGTACACTCCGACTATGCTGACTTGAAGGTACAGTTAGTTATATTAAGAGTCCACATATGCGAGCAAAAGAGAGCGGGATAGACCTAATTGCAAGAGCACGCGAAACATGAAAAGACGATAGTAGGCGGGCGCGTCAAAATACACTGCATAATCAGATAATTGCTGTTTACACGTAAACTACAATTTCTGTAGATAAAAGCTTTTACCAGATTTAAGAACTAGTTATTACTTAACTATTTAACTAAGAATCATGTTTATAAATTCAAGGGTTTCGACGTTCTAACCAAACACAGTAAAAAAGGACCTATGTTTGAAAAATAAAAGTATCGAGGCTTTTTTTTTAAATCATGTTTTCACGTTTACCAGTTTGAAGGAAATAAGTTGAAGTTTTATGTGTATGAATATCAGATACCTAGTTGTTATCAATATTGAGATCTAGACGTCTGAATGATAACAATTTGGCCACTGTGGCCTCTTAATATACTTAGACCGGGTTACTCACGTCTATAAAGTCGATAATAGCTCGACATGCTTCGGGACGGTCCGCGCCCCATAATCATGAGTGAGAAGCGCTTGCGGCGATTGCTCTGCGCACACTGCGCGCGACAACGCGTTGAGCACGCCGGCAGACCGGCGCGGGGGGCGCTGTCGAGACGCCCGGTCTAAGTATATTAATATGTCTAATACTCACGGGAGTTTTCTATTTAAAATTGCGAATCTGTACAGTTAGTTAGTTTACCAAGGTGCGTAGCCAAGATGCCAATCACTCACGCTCAGTCGCTAACGAAACGCAACTGTCATTGTCACACTAATACTGGGTGTTGACATTTCCAGTGACGTCCAATTCCGTAGCTACCTGGAAGGGAAGGCCAAGCTGGCATCCAAAAAGCTCGGTGTGCTCAATAGAGCTAAGCAATACTTCTCTCCGGGGCAAAGACTGTTATTATACAAGTCTCAAGTCAGGCCCCATATGGAGTATTGCTGCCATCTTTGGGCGGGAGCACCTGGATACCAGCTGGGCCCCTTTGACTCGATCCAAAGACGTGCTGTCCGAATTGTCAACGATCCCAAACTCACGAGCGATATCGAACCCTTAAGTCTAAGGAGAGACTTCGCCTCCTTATGTGTATTCTATCGCTTGTACAATGGATTGTGCTCTGAGGAATTGTTCGATATGATGCCAACGGCTGCATTCTACCACCGCACCGCTCGCCGTCGGCAGGGTGTTCACCCGCATACCCTGGAGCCTAAATGGTCTCGTACCGTGCGGTTCAAGAGGAACTTCCTCCCGCGGACGCTCCGGCTGTGGAATGAGCTCCCTGCCACTGTTTTCCCAAAGGACTACAATATGGGGTTCTTCAAAAAAGGAGTGTTAAAGTTTTTAAAGGGTCGGCAACGCGCATGTAACACCCCTGGAGTTGCAGGCGTCCATAGGCGACGGTGACCGCTTACCATCAGGCGGGCCGTATGCTTGTTTGTCACCGTCGTAGTATAAAAAAAAAAAAATAATAATAATAAGAAAGAGTGGTAGAGAGAGGTAGCTACGTGAGTGATTGGCGTCTTGGCTACGCACGCTGGGCCTTTTTTGCTACTCGACGTGCATTGTGCCTTTTTTGCGTGCTAACGAGGTACCTCTATTCCAACCACCCTAGCTCCTCCACGAAACTAAGCATCGGTTTTAGGTTGCTAACTGCCTTTAGTGTGTTCGGAGTCCCCATATACCTACTCCTGTATTCTTCTACCTGTCTGCTGTCTAGAAGAATATGTTTTGCTGTTTCCTCATTTCCCATGCAGGCTCTGCACATGGGACTATCTGTTTTACCCATGCTACGAGTACATAGGTGTTTGTTTGTAGCAAGCAAGGAAGTGGGAGGAGCCCCGCTCCCAACCCCTCTTGCTAATAACTAGTAATGAGCATGTGTAGAAGTAGGTATCTTAAGTTTCCTAGATGATAGCACAGACTGTGACAGTGTTAAGTCATTATTTCATAGTCGTTACGTAAAAATACATTAAAGTCTGCCGATTTTTGCGGGGGAGGGGCAAGTCAAATGTATGGCTATTCATACGTTACGAACAAATGGCTATGGCAGTCCATACAATGAGTATGATTGTTTGTCATATGCATTCGGTAGAGGGGTAGGCCTGTTAATTGCTACTCCATCTTGTTTAAAAGATCAATCGCCACTCAGTTTATTATAATTAAAAAAACTTAATGTTCCAGGATACACAGGGTGGTTCAAGACAACGTGCACCAGCTGATATTCCGGCGAGTCCAAGCAAGGGACCTTGGGAACTACACGTTCCGCGCGGAAAACGCACTTGGAATGGCCGATGTCTCCTTCAAACTCACCGGTAAACACAGACACAGTATAATTGCATAAGGTCAATGTGATTCATTCCGTAGATGTATATACCAGAGAAGTGTTCCCAAATATGATGAAAAACATTGTATGTATCACGGGCGGTACAAGAATTTCGAACTCGTGCTAAAATTAAGCTCTCGCCTTCGACTCGGGCTTAAATTCACACTCATTCGTAATTTCTTGTTTACCGCCCTTTTTACCCAATTTATTATTACAGTACACATGGTGCTACTTTACCGCTCTAGGGCGATAATGAGCACTTGACGTGCCTGCGTCAAATATTCAAAGGGCCATATTGACAACATTTCATATTTTTAAATGATGCCAATTCAAAAACCATTTCGGTAAACATGTATGAAGAACTCGAAAAAAATATTTTTGGATTTTTTTGTTAGTTAATTTTGAAGAAAATCGTGAATTAGTGTAAACCGGATGATGACGTCACTTTTATAGCATAATCGAGAAAGTCCTTAGTCTTGTGATAGATAGTGAAATTATTAAAAAGTTTGACGTTTGACGCTTATCATGTCAGACGTTGGTTTGATATTTCAGTTGTCACTTAATTTGAAATACTCAACGCTATCATTTCTTTTAAATTCATTAATTTGCACGTATTCGAATATCATAAACGACTTGGCACTTTCTCACTGGACTCCGATATACCTATACCTCACATATAGGTCAGACTATACCAAAGGGGGGCCGATTTTGGGACTTAGTTTTTTTTTTTTGAAAAATGCAAAAAACATAGGGGTTACAAAAGACTTAGAATAATTTTCAAGATTTTGATGAAATAACCACTTTTTTCTTAATAAACTTTTCTCTGAAATCAAAAATGGCTGAGTTAGAGGCCTTCAAAGGTTGAAGTTTTTGAAGGGACTTGTAAAATTTTCATCGAGAGTGGTGTCATTATAACAGTATTTTTAAATGATTGTAATGTGTAGATGGCGTCAAAACAAGCATCTTTTATAGGAAAAACTTTTCTCTAAACTTAAAAATGGCCGAGTTAGAGTCCTTCAAAGGTTGATGTTTTAAAATGAGCTGGGAGTTTTTACTTGCTCGGCTCGCGCGCTGTAAGGTCGCAGTTCTACCTAACACTCCTCCTCGCTTCGCTCGTCGTCGTACCTACACCGACCTTCCTTAAGGTGCCATTCTGTAAAGCATTTTTTATTAAAAAAAAGTCGGTTTTGGCGCTTCGCCGGCCGCTGCCGCGGCACGCTCGCTTCGCTCGCTCGGCTCGCGCGCTGTAAGGTCGCAGTTCTACCTAACACTCCTCCTCGCTTCGCTCGTCGTCGTACCTACACCGACCTTCCTTAAGGTGCCATTCTGTAAAGCATTTTTTATTAAAAAAAGTCGGTTTTGGCGCTTCGCCGGCCGCTGCCCTTACAAGTCCCTTCAAAAACTTCAACCTTTGAAGGACTCTAACTCAGCCATTTTTAAGTTTAGAGAAAAGTTTTTCCTATAAAAGATGCTTGTTTAGACGTCATCTATACATTACAATCATTTAAAAATACTGTTATAATGACACCACTCTCGATGAAAATTTTACAAGTCCCTTCAAAAACTTCAACCTTTGAAGGCCTCTAACTCGGCCATTTTTAAGTTTAGAGAAAAGTTTTTCCAATAAAAGATGCTTGTTTTGACGCCATCTACACATTACAATCATTTAAAAATAGTGTTATAATGACACCACCTCGACCAAAAATATTCTAAGTCCCGGCCCCCCCTTTGCTACAGTCCAACCAATCCCTCAGAGGGCTTTTCGCTGATAGCACCAACCTGCCGTGTGTAGAAGCATTGATGATGATGGAGTACACAATGACAAGTGATAATTATAATGCAGCTGAAATCAGAGGGGCAAAAACATAGTTGTCTTCTTGTTTTTCCTATGTCGAAAATGCTATAGGATATGTGGAAGTTAAACGAGAAGCAGGAAAATGCATAGTGCAATGCCGAATCAGTCCGGAACAAAACACTTACACAAAGTTGAATAAAGTAATTGCGCATATAAATAAAGAAAATGAGACAGTACTGAATGTTGAATGTCAAAGAAGTAGAGAAGCACCTGGAAATAAATATCAATAAATTTGAGTTTTACATTATCTCCCCTATAATGGAAGCATCACCTGATGGTATTTTTGACGAGTATGTCATCAAGGTCATATGCCCTTCAAAGGAAAAGGCTGTCAAAAACTATGTGACTGAAGATGGGCAGGTATGTGACTTTAACCTTTTGGCCGCCGGACCCTGTTCGCCAAGACGCTCACTCACACGCCAGAGCAAATTTTAAGTAAACAACTAATAAAAAGTTTAGGGATTGCAAATAGTGATATCGATATTCATAATTAAAGGTGGAATTCTTCTCAATTTGCCTTTTTTTATTTCCAAACTTAGATTTCTCTCAAAATTTCTAAACTAAACAGATTTACTATACAAGAAAATGTTGAAAATAAAGGACTTTATCATGAAAAACAACAACTAAACATTATCGAATCATGAAGTAATATCACCGCACTAGTCTGTACGAGTAGTCTTCTATACATGTCAACGGCGCGCAGGGCACGTCTTTAGTTCCGACTGACAAATACTGTTTACGCGCGAGTTAAGTAATAATAGCGTCTGAGTCAACGGCATAAGCGCTTGTCGGTACGTAAACTTTATAAACCATAAGATTAGGGACGCGCATCGTGTCTCGATCAATTTACATACTTACCGGAGGGTTTTCGGAGAAAACTAACAGGTGGATTTAATAATATATATATATATACAGTATGTATCAGAATGAAAGGCAAAACAAGAAACCCGTTAATGTTTAGATCATAAATATGAGCATGGTACTTACCTAATTCATCAAAAATACGACAGGTTTTACGTGAGGTATAAAAATATACATTTATTATTATTGTGTTGCACCTCCCCTGTATTATTTGTTTACAATCTTATAAATGACATTTCTTAAATTACCAACTGACAGGCGTCAAACCTTGTTGAAGTTTGGATTTTTACCTAGTTACAAACAAATAGTTAACAAAGCGCTTGCGCGTTGCCTATGACTACAGCCATTATTAAAATAATTACCTAGGTTACTTATAAACAGAACTCAAAGCGCATGTGTATTGACATAACAACGTTAATGTTAATTAGTTGCTCCTAGCTACATATCAACAGTACGCAATACGCATGCACTGTCAAAAATCAAAAACGTAAACAAACCCTATAGGATGTTACAAAAACCATTAACCGACTGCAAAAATATGGTCTTCGAGTAATTCATTTAGTAATTTTATGCCATAAAACATGTATTTAGGCACGTGAAATGCACGTCATTACATTGTACTCGAGTTCCCCGTCAACCAGTTTTAAGGTTTGCTCTTCGTTGTGATACATACTGTATATATCGGTTATATATATATCGAGTTAAAATGTAGACCTCCGCTGTCACTGCGGTCAATAATTTATTCGGCAAATAAACCGCAATGGACAATTTACTGAAGAAGCTGCCTAAACTTTATCCATTATTATGCCTTTTTTTTCTACATATACCTACTTACTACGAGTAGTTACCAACAATGACAATAATTGGCAATTAAATGTTTGAACGCTTAAATAAAACCAGATTCGTGAAAACATATTCATTTTAAAAACTTGCACATCAATTGAACTTTCCCATCCCTAGCTGTCTTTTATACATGCCAACGGCGACAGTGACACGGAAAAATGTAGAAATTATAAGCATATTTTTTAAATCCTTTATTATGAAACAATGGATTCATATACCTGCTTAAAAAGTAAATGTATGAAAAAACAAAGGGTCAACAAGTTGACACGAGTACAAAATAATTTTTAAATTCTATTATTTTACCATTTAGTAAGCGGTTGAAACTTTGTCTTGTATACAAGACGACGGCGTTAGTGTATCGTACTATCGTTGTCTTGTATAGGTGACAACGGCGGTCAAAGGGTTAAAGCCCAAATAACCCTGCATATGCATGAAACAAACAAACAGAATGGGTTATTTTGTGTTGCAAGCCCCAAATTCGAGGAAAATAAAGAGGTTAATGTCTACCGGGTTCAAATTGAGAAAACCTCTATTGAACACATCATTACAGCTGCTGAAAGTTTTTGGGTTACAAATGTTTTTCCAAAACTACTAGATAGCATAAAGTAAATATTAATAGCAACTAGGTTATTAGTTACTTAGGTTAACTGGAAGGGATCCCTTGTAGGGATAAGTTCGCCTTTTTATTATTCTTTTATAAATAGGTTCCTTTTTGTAAACTCATATCCTATTTTGTGCAACAAAGTGTTAATTACTTACCAGTAAGTAATTGAAATGATAATCTAAAATGTATTGAATAAATTATTGCTTTTACTCATGTAACAACCATACTGTTTTTATTTCATTGATATTAATATTCTTATAACATCCCCTCTGTCCTCGGGTGCCCTATATTAAAACTTAGGAACTGTACTTATTGTATGTATTAAGTTAATACATACAATAAGTACTGTTTCTAAGTTTTGATTACTAAATTTTTTTGGATGTTAATATGATTAACATTTTCACAGAAAATAAGAATCTCAAATGTAGAAGGTTCCTACAGGCTGCTAAAGTAAAAAAAATACTTACATAGTAAATGTCTAAAACCATAGTATACCTAACATTACTATAATGTAATGAGAAAAAGAAACACAGAAATATTACATATTTTTTATTATAGGAGATTTTATATTTATCAATCCGCAGGCCACAAGTACAGCATCACCTAAAGTATTGACAAACTTGTTCTCTGTTGAATGTGTTTTCAGAAATTTGTAAATCCTGACTCTCCTGATAACACATTCAATATGGACTCTGAGGGTTTGAAATAAGTCAGCCATTTTAGTGAATGTATCATTGTTTCTTATTTTATAAACTGTTATGATGTTTAATTCAATGACTGCATTATTTGATAGAAAGGCGAAATTCGATTCAACATCTGAAACATCTGCACCTGGCTTGGAAAATAAAGGATTAGTCGGCAGAGATTTTATGGTTTCAATTATAAAGAAAATGCCAATGACTTATTTGGATCTCCCATGTAAATATTATTTTTCCAATAATATTTACATGGGAGATCCAAATAAGTCATTGGCATTTTCTTTATAATTGAAACCATAAAATCTCTGCCGACTAATCCTTTATTTTCCAAGCCAGGTGCAGATGTTTCAGATGTTGAATCGAACTCTGTGACTTCTTAAGTACTTCCAAGGTGTGAAGGAATGGTGCCTGATGATGGACTTTTTATTACAGTATTCTGAAGTACTAACTTTTTTGGTTTTAACAGAGAACACTGGGTTGTATGATGTGACATTTTTACATTAATTTGAGTCTTGTGGTGTGCCCTTCAGGAGAGCACTGCACACTTTGACAACCATGTAGGTCAGTTTTTGCTTCATTAAAAGTATCAAATTGCTGTTGGTTTATATTTGAATTTGATGTTGCACATAATGGTGTTATAAACATTGGAAGATAGGTCTTGAGTCTTGCATTTAGGTACCTTTGTTGTCTCTTTCATAGTCTTCCAACAGATATAATTTTCCAAGTTCTCCTCCAACTGAAATGATACAAAACATGATGTTATCTTCTTAGGTAAGGTACTGTTGTGATCTATTTTTTATGAAAGCAAACAAAGAATACTTACATTTAAATGTTCATCAAATATTTTAAATTACTGGATGGTGTGCCTTTTAGTCCTGCTGCATGACACCATTCTGCTCGATTCTTAACGGGAACGAAGAAAAAATGGTTTTCAGACCATGTTTTAGAGTTGTTTTTACAGTCTGACCTGACATAAAGCAATATTTTACTAATGGCAAAGTTGACAGCCTTTACTAGTTGATGCCATCGTTTTAAACGTATTAAATGACCGTTATATCTATTTTGTTAATAGTTCTTAACAATTACAAACCGCTAACAAAACTAGCAAAATACAAATCTATCTCAATAACCTAACCGCCACTTTTGACAACTATCAGTGTCAATGTCATAGATAACTTTTTTTTAATTAACTACTCTGCCCCGGATTCCGTTATAAAAGTGACGTCATCATCCACTTACGCTCTTTTAGAATGAGCGACATTTAAAAATTGTTTTTTTATATTAAAAATTGAGTTATCATGAAAAAGAAAAAACACGTGTCGCTTAAAATGCCTTCTATTTTCTGATTAGCTCATAAAATGGAATACTTCAAAATATGAAATGTTGTCAATTTTCTACACATCATTTTCGTATAGGTATCCCCATTTTAGCCAACGAACTATGACCCTGCCGTACACGTGGTATACAATAATCCAACGTCCTAATGTATAATTCCCAGGAGTGCCAAATGTGGCTTCTTTCAAAGTGGATCCAGCACTCAACAGGGCCACTTCCACCGGGTTTACTCTTGTATGGGAGGTGGACTCTTACTCCAACATTATTGGTAAGTGGCTAGGTGTAACAAACTTAATGATTTTAAGCTAACATGGTCATTTACATTATAACGACTTACCAGTTAAAACATGATATTTACATTATTTAGAGTAGGTGGTGCTATTGACCGCCCTAGGGCGATAATGAGCACTTACCGTTCCTGCGTCGAATATTCAAAGGGCCATATATACTGTAAAACGTCGTAGTACGATACACGTTTTTGGCCCTTGTATTATAATGTACTATTACCCTGTATGTTCGTTGGTTACTCCGTGAACACGGCGCTTATGCAAGTGTCGAAATATCGGGTGCATTAATACGTGTATAAGTACATTGTATTTGTGTATTAAGGGCGGTAAACAAGAAATTACGAATGAGTGTGAATTTATGCCCGAGTCGAAGACGAGACGATTGTTTATTTATCGGCCTAGTAAGTTTATTTCTTCCCTCGCAAATGTGATGAAAAATGTTGAAGAATTATTTTCTTGTTTACCGCTCTTAATACACATTGCACTTAGGTACCAACATGGTAAACATCCTGTTTTATATGGAAGTTAGGTATTATAATGTAAAATACTATTCCAGTTTTTTTTACTATGCCACGGCTCAGGAAGCCTGGGGTCCGCTTTGGCAATTCATCTCAAGATTTGGCGTAGGCGCAAGTTTTACGAAAGCGACTACCATCTGACCTTCCAACCCCGAGGGCTAACTAGGCCTTCAATTCAATTCAACTCTTTATTTCAATTCTCACGATGTTTTCCTTCACCGAAAAGCGATTAGTTAATATCAAATGGTATTTCGTACATAAGTTTCGAGAAACTCGATGGTACGAGCCGGGGTTTGAACCCGCGACCTTCGCTGGGTCACCAATGCTCTTCAATTTCTCTTCAACAATTCACTCTACCATACGCTACAAAGTATATTCTCCACAGAATACAATCTCTGGCTTCGACCGTACTACGGTCGGCTGTCGTCCGAGCCGGACAGCTTCACCACGCAGCCGCCCGGCAACCTCTGGCACAAGATCGTCGTGCCTGGGGACTCTAGCGACGGTACGTTCTGTAACCACACCGCTGAAGGCCTCGACAGAATACAACCTCTGGCGGTCAAAGCCGGACAGCTTCACTACGCAGCCGCCCGGCAACCTCTGGCCTACTTAACCAGGCGTACCTGGAGACTTGAGCATATCAAAGCGGTCAGCCGTTAAATGTTTTCAAAAACCATTTGTAAATCTATTTACAAGTATTAAATTTGATCATTAAAACGTGGCACCTTATCCTTGAGGATGACTATCGGAAACACGTGCTTTAAAAATAACGTTCCTTCTACCGAAGATTGACAATGTGTGTTTTTTTCAGGACCGATCCACAGCGCTACTTACACAGTACGAGGTCTGACGCCTTCTACAGTCTACGAAGCAATAGTTACTTCAAGAAACAGGTAAACTTGCCTTGAGCGACCGATATTGACCAACTATGATCAACACTTTCGACACCGCGTACCCGACACTCGGGCACTCGTAAATTTTACTCAGTACCCGGTAGTCGGGCAAGAGCTATAATCCTCGTGACGCCAAAGTACCCGACAGTCGGGCAAGCATTAAGCATTACATCTTCGCTACCTCAGGGCTGCCACTGCTTCTAATAGAAAAAGTCTTCTGATTATTATGTAGTGGTCGAAAAGTTGGTACAGTTGATTATTATATTTTATTACTTCACTTTGTATTTTTATTTACTTTACCTAATGCGATTACAAAATAAAAATTCTTATTAGTTGGTTACTTGGCATAGCCCTGAGCGTCCGCCGCTTGCCCGCCTAGCGGGATCGCGGCGTGCGGCATTGAGTTGCACGTCGTTGCCCGACTAGCGAGTACTGTCGGTTTCTGGGGTATTGTTCGAAATTTTGCCTGGTTGCGAAAGTGTTGGGCCTCCTTAAGCTTTAGTTTTGTATAAAATACTTACTTAAGGATGACTCACACTAGATCGGGACAGGACGGGAAAATCTATTAATTTCCATAGAAAGCGTCACGTGATATCCGAGGGCTCCGAGCTATCACGTGATTCTTTCTATAGAAATTGATAGATTTTCCCGTCCCGTCCCGTGCTAGTGTGAGTCATCCTTTATCTATCTCTCTATCTGGGCAACCCCTTGACCGATTTGGCTGATATTCGAATTTAAAATCCTATTTACCTCATCTAATCGCCTGCTAAATTTCACGATCAACGATACTTCCCCGAGTTAGACAAGTTATCGACGAACGAACATACATACAGACGACGGATTGTCCAAGTAGTTGGAGATTACTGACATCTGGCATCACTATAGTGTAGCCAACTTTATGTTGCCCGACGCAACTTTGGCCACGGCGACGCAACGCTTTTACCTGGCCAGAGTTGAGTTGAGCCGCTTGGGAGACTAGGCTAAGAGACCCATATAGACAGGTTCTATGGGTCTCTTAGCGTCGGCAGTCGGGAATTCGTAGACAGCTAAGAAGCCAAAGGTCCCGGGTTCGGATCCTTGGAAATGGAATTTATTATTGGTTTTCAAGGTGTTTTAAAAGTATAAAATCGTTTATTCACTTGCGAGATGTTTAAAATGTACTAATAAATAGTAGTTAGTAGTCTAATAAGTCGCTCCGGGTCATTCCTGTGGCAAAGATTGTCAATCGCGATTCAACGTGGCAACGCCGCAAGCGTGTTGGGCACCTTTGCGCCGGGAATGACACGGGGCGGGTTATTTGTCACGATCATAAAGAAAATGTGTTTTAGTATACTTAGTAGGTATGTGTTCAACTGTTCAAACCTCACCTGCTTGCAATAATAAGCTTGACTTTCCTTTTTACCACAGACCCAGTGTCAAATAGTAGTACCTACTTATTGGTAATGTTGTAACCTAGTAAACATTTTTTCAGTTTCGGATGGAGCAAACCTTCATCTGTTTTACATTTCGCGACGGAACCAGGGGGTACGTTTCACATGCAGCTTTATTTTTAGGGTTCCGTAACCAAAGAGTAAAAACGAGACTATTACTAAGACTTCGCTATTAGTCTGTCACCAGGCTGTATCTTATGAGCCGTTTTTATAGATGATGGTACGGAACCCTTCGTACGCGAGTCCAACTCGCTCTTGGCCGGTTTTTTATGCTTCGAGCTTATTAGCAAGAGGGGTTGGGAGCGAGGCCCCATCCACTTCCCCTCTTGCTAAGAAGCATGCTAGTATTAATGAGCATGACAGTATCTGTGGCTTTGTAGATAGATAGATAGATAGATTGATAGATAGAATAATTTATTAACTCAAGGTATTACAAAACGGTAGTTATAAAACAGTTATATATGTCACATTGAAACGTTATTACACTTTGATTTTCGAATCAAACCCTTCTTACGATAGGGAGACGCATGGCGACATCTACTGTGTTTACACGGAAATGAACTCTAACCCTTTGACCGCCGTTGTCACCTATACAAGACAACGATAGTACGATACACTAACGCCGTCGTCTTGTATACAAGACAAAGTTTCAACCGCTTACTAAATGGTAAAATAATAGAATTTAAAAATTATTTTGTACTCGTGTCAACTTGTTGACCCTTTGTTTTTTCATACATTTACTTTTTAAGCAGGTATATGAATCCATTGTTTCATAATAAAGGATTTAAAAAATATGCTTATAATTTCTACATATTTCCGTGTCACTGTCGCCGTTGGCATGTATAAAAGACAGCTAGGGATGGGAAAGTTCAATTGATGTGCAAGTTTTTAAAATGAATATGTTTTCACGAATCTGGTTTTATTTAAGCGTTCAAACATTTAATTGCCAATTATTGTCATTGTTGGTAACTACTCGTAGTAAGTAGGTATATGTAGAAAAAAAAGGCATAATAATGGATACAGTTTAGGCAGCTTCTTCAGTAAATTGTCCATTGCGGTTTATTTGCCGAATAAATTATTGACCGCAGTGACAGCGGAGGTCTACATTTTAACTCGATATATATATATAACCGATATATACAGTATGTATCACAACGAAGAGCAAACCTTAAAACTGGTTGACGGGGAACTCGAGTACAATGTAATGACGTGCATTTCACGTGCCTAAATACATGTTTTATGGCATAAAATTACTAAATGAATTACTCGAAGACCATATTTTTGCAGTCGGTTAATGGTTTTTGTAACATCCTATAGGGTTTGTTTACGTTTTTGATTTTTGACAGTGCATGCGTATTGCGTACCTACTGTTGATATGTAGCTAGGGGCAACTAATTAACATTAACGTTGTTATGTCAATGCACATGCGCTTTGAGTTCTGTTTATAAGTAACCTAGGTAATTATTTTAATAATGGCTGTAGTCATAGGCAACGCGCAAGCGCTTTGTTAACTATTTGTTTGTAACTAACTAGGTAAAAATCCAAACTTCAACAAGGTTTGACGCCTGTCTGTCAGTTGGTAATTTAAGAAATGTCATTTATAAGATTGTAAACAAATAATACAGGGGAGGTGCAACACAATAATAATAAATGTATATTTTTATACCTCACGTAAAACCTGTCGTATTTTTGATGAATTAGGTAAGTACCATGCTCATATTTATGATCTAAACATTAACGGGTTTCTTGTTTTGCCTTTCATTCTGATACATACTGTATATATATATTATTAAATCCACCTGTTAGTTTTCTCCGAAAACCCTCCGGTAAGTATGTAAATTTATCGAGACACGATGCGCGTCCCTAATCTTATGGTTTATAAAGTTTACGTACCGACAAGCGCTTATGCCGTTGACTCAGACGCTATTATTACTTAACTCGCGCGTAAACAGTATTTGTCAGTCGGAACTAAAGACGAGCCCTGCGCGCCGTTGACATGTATAGAAGACTACTCGTACAGACTAGTGCGGTGATATTACTTCATGATTCGATAATGTTTAGTTGTTGTTTTTCATGATAAAGTCCTTTATTTTCAACATTTTCTTGTATAGTAAATCTGTTTAGTTTAGAAATTTTGAGAGAAATCTAAGTTTGGAAATAAAAAAAGGCAAATTGAGAAGAATTCCACCTTTAATTATGAATATCGATATCACTATTTGCAATCCCTAAACTTTTTATTAGTTGTTTACTTAAAATTTGCTCTGGCGTGTGAGTGAGCGTCTTGGCGAACAGGGTCCGGCGGCCAAAAGGCTAAATGATGAAAAGCACATGCTCCACTGCACATGTTTAGTAACTTTAGTGTTTGTTTTCAAAAGTAACTTAAGCATTTACGAGTATTTTCGTATACCATTAATATTTTAAAGCGCTATTTTATCCTTTTAAACTAGTGGGGAAAGTAATTTGACCTTGAGTTTTGAATGGCTCCTTCAAGTTAGCTGATAAAGTCTTTTCTGTGACTTTGTGAAAGTGACTTTGAAGCGATAGGTTTTAGTAATAAATATCGGATAGCTTGGATGCGAGTTTGCTCGCGATAGTGAGGTGAAAAAGGTTGTATATACTCGGCCGGAAAGTTTGTTCAACTCTCGTTTCAGACCCTCGCAAGCTCATTCAGTAGTTTCACGTTTGGAATAATTCGCTTGCTCAGATCTCAATTGAGACGGAAGTTAAACAACAATTTTATTCCCTTGTATAACCAACAAATAAGTATTAAATTTTGTTTTCAGCCGGAAACTATTCTCCCGTAACTCACGACTACAACGACTACCCTATAATCCTAGAAGATCCAAAGGAGCAAGCGCACAATTTGACTCAAGCCAAGGTCACGTTCGGCCATGGATCAACTTTCCGACCCGCCATCTTGGTTTACGTTATAAGCTTGTACGTGATTGGTAGATTTTGTTAAGACGCAAATAAAGCGGCTTGCTCACTAAAGAGGGCGCTGTCAAACCCAGTGACTCAGAAATTTCAGAAAACGACGGAGAATTATTTCCCAACGGCGACCATTGTCGCCTACGTTTTTAAAATATGCCGCTTTTCTAATGAAAGTTTCTATCCACTCCTGCAATGTCGTCTGTAGTCTATAATTGTATCCTTATCCTCGTCTGTCATTCTGAATGCGACTGCTGTAACTGGTCCAATCCTTGGGATATTAAACGCTTCGAACGCATTTAGTTGTTCATAGAATAGCCCATAAATACTGTACCTTTCAAACTCTTAGCCCCTCGTAGATATGCGTCCTGTCAAATTACCTTGATCATTGAAAAAGTGACCTTGATACTTAAAACAATGAAATCAAATTCCTGCGCACGGATACGTGTCTAAGCAATGCCGCCAGCATCCTAAGTACAATGCCTCAAGGACCTATTTTAGTTTTAAGGTAGGTTGAGGTAGAAAGTTACACTTAATGGTACCTACCTAACGAATATTTTGTTAATTATGCACTTTTGATAGTGCTGTTGAATCTTCGTTGAGTTTTTAACGATTTCGTAATTACGAAAGTATCAAAATAAATAAGGAGGTCGCTGGTACGAAGACTTCAAAGTCTGATTTCGTGAGTTGATTCGTATTCAAGATAGTTCCTTTTAAATTGAAAGAGATATCATGTAGGCCTACTACAGAAAAAGTGACCAAGGCCCCAGTCAGGCCTGATGGCTGGTATCAAACCAGCGACTGCCTGCTTTCGCTGAAAAACTCAAAATGTTTTGCTGAATAAAAACATTACTTAAATAAAATACAAATCCCGGATGACGGCAGCAAAATGCACTTTTCTATCATTGTCGATAGAATTCAAAAATTGTTCGTATGGATGGTCGATAGATTAATCGATTTTTAATGAAACACTAGGAAAAGTACATTTTTGCTCCCGTCACCTGGGCTTTGAAAATAATAAATGACTTGATTCGTGCTTTAAAATTGAACAGTGACCACTCTTGAAAATTTAATATATTTGTATACATAAGATAAATTGAATTAAATTGTAAGGTTTTACCACGGATGTATTTCTTGGTCTGAGGTTTTACCTATTTTTGCATTAAAATTATTTTAAATAAAAATTTGTATTATTACCTACTTTCCCATGCAGATTTTGGTTAATATTCTCCTTGATAAGGGCATTTTCAGAAAAAATGCACCATTTTAATGAAAATGGGTAGTCGATTTTCCATACAAAAAAAAATGTCAGTTTTGTAATGTACGAAACTAACCAAAAAAACAGGACATTATTTTTCTTTTTTAAATCGTGATTCTGATTAATTATAAACCCAACACTACCAATATAAAAAAAAGGAAATGGTACCCTGTTTTTGAAAATGCCGATAAATATAATTGAATGAAAAAAAAACCTGAAGTTTCGCTTCCTCGTATTAGACATTAGGAACCTAGAAAATAAAAATATATTATTTTGAAATTGAAAATGCATTAGTATTTACGATTATTTATTTCATTATTTCAATTACATTTATATTCATATGAACCATTCAGGTTTTTTTACGAATTTTCACATAATTAAACTTTGGTTTATATTCAAATTTGTTATCATGCTTACAATCGATAAAACACTAAAACATTCATTTACTTTAATTTATCCTTAAAGAAATTAAATTAACTATCGTAGTCTCTTTATTTCTAGCTAATATTTTGAAACTTACGAGACACTGTTATTATTTAAAAAACAATTAAAATATTCTTAGTGTAATTTTAAACACTTAGTACATTTACTTACGTTATACGATATTATATTTAAAAAAAATGCGGAATAACTATTAGAATTTGCGAGATGTAGTATAGCGAGGAGTCTCATTCCGGACACCAGTTTAATGCCGCACTGTATATTTATTGTATTATTTTGAATTCGGTCCTGAATGTTTCGCGGTCACGATGAGACAATTACAAGGTCAAATCGCAAACGCAATAAAATTTAAGAAGTCCGACACCCTACGAATGAGCCCTTTTTTCGTAAAACATCGAACATATTAAATTTTTTCAACTTTTTATTTTATTTATAATTCTTATGGTTGTTTGTAGCTACCAAAAAGAGACTGTAACGCGCACCACAATCTCGACTGTGTAATAACCCTATTTTATAAATATACAAAAGAGTTGGTCATTTTTTAAAGGAATAAGATTGTCAAACGAATAAAAATATACTTTAGAAAAGGCATAAGAAAAAAATTGAAGACTAGATTGTTTATTCGTACAGAAATGAGAAAATGCGCGATAATATTAAAATACATTTAACCTTAATATACGAATTATTTTAACTCCCACAAAACATTCATATTTGTTGAAAAATCCACGCCAAGTTATGCGTGCGGTTGCTAAAGTCCAATTTCCTCATCAAATGTGATAGGAGTAGCCTTCGTCAACCGCACATATATCTTTGCACACACTAGCGCTTAACATCCCATAGACAAATCATTTTTAGCAATCTCAAGTACCCGTTACATTCTATGTTAAGAGGTATCTGATATTGCGCTATAAAATTGACAGTGTATGAGGGTGTTAAAAGTCGCTAGCGGCAGGGCAAAACTAGCAACATACTTTATTTTTGCCAATTTTGACCAAGTTTTATAATACATACAAAGACAACCGACCGTTCTAGACAAAGTATCTCGCTCACAAACGTAAGAAAAAAAGGGACGGGATGCTTTATCTAGGACGACTGTTTCACAACGTTGCCTAAAATGGCGATCATAGACAAACTCTCCTTAATTTAACACGAATAGTCGTTATGTTGTTAAAGTGACATTACATTCGACCTACTCCCATCAGTACTATATAATGACGGAATTACTGATTGATGTGATCAATAATCTTGCCATCAATCAATATTGACAGATATTTTTGACACGTCGGATGGAAATGGATCGATCTATACACCTTATACTTAAGGTAATATTGAATATGAATCAACATTTATCTTAATTAAATATCAAGGATATTCGCAAAAAATACAACTTGACATAAACGTGGTGTTTAAAGTATAGTCTGTGAACCGAAATTGGTCACTTGAATGTCAAAAGTCCATTCTGACACAGACTACAGAGTGCGGTAACCTACTACCCGTAGTTTTGAATAATTCTAATTGATGTACAAAATTATGATTTAAAGGAAACTGTCAAGTTACTGTAAAAGTAGAAATATTTTAGAATATACATATGTATCAGTTATATAGCAAAGTTTCGCCAAAAATACATATATTTCAACATACAGCTCCGGAAAATATAATATGGAGTTTCATGCAAGTATCTATCATAGATATGTAACATGTTTTTCAAATAGAGTTTCTACATTGTATTAAACGATGTCGAGTTGACAAATACCTACGACTAGACTTTATAAAGATCAATTATTATTCTTTATAAAATCTAGCCCTAAAACCTAATTAACAGATAATAGAATGAGATTAATAACAGATCTAACACTCCAATCGCATCAACAATCAAAAGCTAGATTACCTAAAATCCATGGAAGACAGAAGAAATTTAAGATGAATAAGCGGACAACCTCTTGTACTAACTTTAAATAAACGTTGACAGTCCTTTACAATAGTCAACATTAAAAATAGTGCTTAAACTTTAATATTATGTGAGTGTCTATAATCAAAAACAGATATACCTATTTATGCGTTTCGACCAAAATACACGCATCTTTCATTGCAAAATAAAAACAATACTGTAAAGGACTTTCTACGTAAAAACTACATTAAATAGCATGGCACAATACCCTTCAGTAGTATACATTTATGATTAACCATGACGAATTAATACCATACCAATCAATATTCTATAAATGCTAAATAATTTAACAATTCATAGAGTGGCAACATTCATTTAAATATGGCAACATTGCAAAGTCTAAACATCTGTAACGTATTTATGATAATTTGATTCAGATTGTACGTAATGTGCATAAAAAACAACAAAAGTTTAAAACGCATTTAAAATTTAGTTACTTTAAAAACATTTCGCGTAAGTATCAAAAACCGGAATTACCTAACATTAATCATTCTTTATACTTTTCCGTCGTACATTTCGATCTTAAAGAGTTCGAACTCTTTATTAGTCCAACTCAAAATATCTTTCAAAAGCGCAATACCTTAAAACCTTCATTCCGGCCACCAAAATCACTATCACCACATTCATTGCAATGTCTCCTCTTCTCGGAAGCAAACTGGGCACATTTCAGTGAAGCGTCCTCTGCACTATTTTCACTTTGAAAACAGTTTTATTCTATCTTAAAAATCCACAGACCACTTGAATCACTGTACCTTGCACTGCCGTGCCCAGTTTAGACACATTACCGTAAATCCACTCCGAAAATCATCACTCAATCGAGTTTCCATCTATCTCGGCATCTCAAAGACTCCACCGGTAAATAAATCACACAACCATATAAATAACAGTGCGTATCGCATATTATATCTTGTTATAGCTACTATAAAATATTCTCCACGATTCAGATTTCCTAAACCGATTCAGCAAACATTTTGTATATGCCATAGTAACTTGTATTACTTTTTCTAAAAATACACAAATCAGCAGCGATTGCTAAATATGCTTCGGTTTCTATATTTTTCGTCTATTTATTTTGCATTCTGTTTTAAGTATAAGGCATCGAGTCGTTATCTTATGATACCAGTTTTTCATTGGAACGATTTGTTAAAGCTCATTCCCTATTTTAGACAGCAAAAATTACAAAGTTTCTACGTTTTTTTTGGCAGTTTAGTTTATAAAGGTTTATCATAGTCATCAAGTTCCGATAGCGCCATCATCATCAAGTTTGTTAAAATGATCTTTCAATGCCTCGACGTGTCCGCTTCTAATTTGAAGGCACGTCCAAGTTTAAAACCGTTCAGGTTACGCCTTTCAATCCGTACCGTTCGTAGATGAGCTATCTCGGTCCATAGATTTAGGTGTTAAAGGTAAACTGGCGCTAGGAGGACTGGGTGTTACCGCAAAAGGTGGCGTTAGCGGCAAATCAGCGCTTGGGGGACTAGCCGATGACAGGGGCGGTGAGTCCGGTACCGGACTGCCTGGTGGGGTCGAAGGCAATTCAGTGCTCGGAGGACTAGGTGTTAACGGCATTAGTCCTAACGGTGTCGAAGGCAGGTCGGCGCTCGGAGGGCTAGGCGTCAGCGGCAAGGTTAACTCTGGTGTTAAAGGTTCGCTAGGCGGGCTACCGGACTCGCGAGTTCGGTGTTCTTCGGGTGTCCACGGTAACTCGACGCTCGGGCTGGCTGAAGGTTCGGGGGGCCCGTGGGAGGGGGACCCGCTCGGCGGGCTGCCCGGCAGCGGGGTCGCGGGCCTCGCGCCCGACGGTGGCGTCGGCGAGCTCGGCGACCCGCGTCGCGGGCTCGCCGCCGGCGTAGACAATTCGGAGCTGTGAAGCGGCGTCAACCACAGAGCGCTCGGCGAACTGTCCAACGGCGTTACCGTCTGTCCGTCTGGTGACACCGGGGTCTCGCTCCGGTCCGGCGGCGTCAGATACGGACTCGACGCGGCCTCGGTCGGTCGACAAGTCGCCGCCGAAAATCCATCCGAACGATCGGGGTCGCTAACGTGACAGATGGGTGCTAAAAAGGAGTCGCTAGGCGACAAGTGCGGTTGTGCTGGCGGAGTGCCGGTGCCGTCCGGCGCGGCGGCCGGGCGGCGCGGCGCGGGCTACTGCGCGCGGCGCGGCGCGGCGGGGAGCGGCGCGGCGGGGGGCGGCGCGGCGGGGGGCGGCGCGCACGCGGCCCGGTGCGCGCCGCCGGCCCAGTGCGCGCGCCGCGCCGCGCCGTGCAGCAGCCGCCACGGCAGGTAGCAGCACAGGCACGGCACGAACAGCGACAGCAGCGTCAGCCCCACCCACCTACGAACATTACGACCACTAACTTATAAACAATTTTATATACCCACATGTCATTAGTCCTCAATAATGCGTTCGAAAATCGCATATAAAGGCCCCCATAATAATAAACTTTTTTGTTACAACAAATTTCTTATCTGTGAAAATGTAATAATAGCTAATAATATTATCGTTTTCGATAATATTATTTTTGTTCAAATTTCGAACACATCTGAAACAAGAAAATTTGATTTGACCTCTACTCTTATATCAGTCGATATGACGTTAAGTTTGAAACGAATTGTCAATTGCATACAATGACGCACGCAAGTCGCACGTTTTGATATCGAACGATATGAAAATTGACGCCAACTCTAGTTTGTCTCTGAATTTAAAAAAATATAAATGTCAAAACTTGAATGTCAGAAAAGTTTAAATTCCTGAAAGTCGCAATGGCGGTCGATATATATGCGCTTTGAATGCATCATGGAGAGTCATGATATATGTGTATATAAAGCAGTGTATGTAATTGTAAATAATTAGGCATTAAAACACTCGTGTGCTGTTATTATGAAACTCGGCTGACGCCTCGTTTCATAAACCCACCCTCGAGTTTTAATGCCTTTCATTATATAAAATCACATAAACTACTAATTTTTATTTTATTTTTATTGTAAAAATGTTTAAATGACATAACAGTAACAAAACCAATGCGTCACGAAACTTAGACTAACAAAATAGAAATATAATTATGTACATTAGGTAACTCAATAACTGGTAACAAACAAACAAATTATATTGAAACAGTAGAGCACCTTACATCCATCGCCTCACAGAAACTCAGACATTCACTACACACTGCCGCCGATTGACGTGTAACATTAACTCAATTGACAGGCCTCTACCCCTCTGCCGAATGACTGCGACATAGTATCATCCTCATTGTACAGACTAACATTTATCTGGAATAGCTATTTGTACACAAGCATTCAGAATTGCATGGGCAGTTTATGAATGAATTCATTCATAAATTGCCCATGCAATTCTGAACACTATAGTACATAAAACAATTAGGAAGAAGATTGAACAATTTGTAAATTACGTACGAATTACATTTGGCATACCCGTGTCCCCCGCAAAAAATGGCAGACTTTTCGTATAGGAAATGACAGACGTTGCCAGTCCAGCCGATTGAAAAGCCAAGATATACTACACGTTAACGATTTTTCAAGGAATCGTCTTGTATTTTAATGGACAGTCTTATCAATCTTAAGGTGGCGACTGACGTGTAACATTGACTCAATGTAAGCACGTTACAAACAAAAACTAACGCCGACCAAAACCAACTATGCACGCGTATTCGCATCAAAAAAATCCTCACGTCAGTCGCCACCTTTAAAAATAAAGGTAAAATTCACGGTCCCTAGCGACTCTCCAACTCGCAACTTTGACATACGTCACTCTAGCGAATGAACTACTAAGACACACCCGTTTGATTGCTGCGAATTTCTCAACTATGCCCTTAATAAATTTGTGCGCGTGCCAAAGTAAAATATAGTATTAAATCTTCTTCTTAGTGAAGTCGTATAGTCTTTGAAAGAGTAGTCATAAAGATCGTTAAACAGCCTTTATTATTGTGTCCCACCATTTCTGAAACATTAGCGCGTAATGACGACACGTGTGTGCTTTTATTTGTCCGTCCAGCGCGTAACAGTAATTATAGTCTGACAAGCAATCGAGCGCAGTAGCAGTAGGATAGAGAGCATCATACTGTCTTTTTCTTACGGTAGTATTATCACCCCGAAAAAAAGGGATGGATATAGTTTTTTTGTCCTACTGTTACTGCGATCGTTGGCTTGTCAGACTATAACAGATATTTTCTCAAACATGATCGTAAATGTATGCATTTATGTCACGAAATGAAGACATGAAGTTCCTTGTTTACGGCTCCCCCCATTTACTTCTTGGCCGGCGGCCGTGAAGTAATGTATGGCGTAAGTATGAACGAAACATTATTGTCCGCTGCTCTAACTTTTTAAATTTGCGTACTAATACTAACACTAAACTGACAAAGGAAAAATTACATACAGCCAACGACCACTTGCGACATTAAAAAAAACCAAATTCTATGTTTCTATGTATATTTATGTGCGGTTAAACATGGTGCTCGAATAGCTAATTCAAATTGCATATTTAAAAAAAAATAAGGTGGCAAATTAAACATTTTCAACCGACTTCAATATTTCAAAAGGAGGAGGTTCTCAATTCGACTGAATTTTTTTTTTATTTTTTTTATTTTTTTTTTAATGGATGTTCACTCATAACTCCGTCATTACTGAACCGATTTGATTTTTTTTTTGTTTTCTAAAAGTAGACGGTTCCTGGTTGGTCCCGTTTTTTTCAAAATCCATTTCTGATGATGGGATCCATGAGGAACTGAGGGAACTCCTCAAATTTGAAAGGCACATGCATGCTGATTTGGGTGATTTCTTAAGAAACTCGAGCATTTCTTTACGAAAATCATCAATTTGGTGGAGTGGACCTGATGATGAAGACCAGGGATGGCAAAGTGGAACTGCTTCGTAATTCTCAGGACTATGATCCGATTTTAAAAAATATTTTTTTGTCTGTATATACATGGTTTCAGGATTGTCCCGTTTTTTTCAAAATCAATTTCTGATGATGGGATCCATGAGGAACTGAGGGAACTCCTCAAATTTGAAAGGCACATGCATGATGATTTGGGTAGTTTCTTAAGACACTCGAGCATTTCTTTACGAACATCATCAATTTGGTGGAGTGGACCTGATGATGAAGACCAGGGATGTCAAAGTGGAACTGCTTGGTAATTCCCAGGACTATCGTCCGATTTAAAAAAATATTTTTTTTTCTGAAAATAGATGGTTCCAGATTTGTTCCGTTTTTTTTAAAATCAATTTCTGATGATGGGATCCATGAGGAACTGAGGGAACTCCTCAAATTTGAAAGGCACATGCATGATGATTTGGGTAGTTTCTTAAGACACTCGAGCATTTCTTTACGAACATCATCAATTTGGTGGAGTGGACCTGATGATGAAGACCAGGGATGGCAAAGTGGAACTGCTTGTTAATTCCCAGCTCTATCATCCGATTTGAGACATTCATCTTTTCTTTGTAAAGAAATACCTTCAAGATAGTCCTATTTGATTATAGTTCTATTTTGATGATGGGCTTCATGAGGGATTGAGAGAACTCCTCAAATTTTAACGGCACATGCATTCTGATTTGAGGGTTTCCTTAAGTAACTAAAACAGTGTTTTGGCGGAGCCAAAATTTTGATGAACTTGATCTGATGATGAAGACCAGGGATCGCAAAGTGGAACTGGTTAATAAACCTAGCTCTACTTATTATCCTAGTTGTGACATTCATCTTTTTGATTTGATTTATATTCTGATGATGGAGTTCTAGAATAATTCAGAGAACTCTTCAAATTTGTACGGCAGGTTAATTGTGATTAGAGGGTGTTCATAATTAGCTTAGGCATTTTCTTACTGTGGCCATCATTTTGCTGGAGTGGACCTGATGTTGATAATCAGGGATGGCATAATGAATATGCTCGTTAATTTACAGTCTGTCATCCAATTTAACACATTGTTATTTTGTTTGTTTAAAGGTCTACAAGGGAGTTCCGTTTGATTATACTTCAAATGTAATGATGGAAGCCCTAGGACATTAAGAAAGCTCCTCAATTTTCAATCGTACACGTGCGGTGTATTGGATATTTGTGAAGTAAACTGGCTAACTCAAACAAATTCTTAATTTCACTTTTACCGGGAACCAAATGAAGTCGGTTTTTTTTTTCTTAAAAATTATTTACCTCATTAACCTATTTACCTAGTAGTTGTTTTAAATTAAATATTTCCTTACAATGTTTGAGAAAAGCACTATACAAGCCTCGGCCGGAAGAGAGATTGCAGGACTTGTTTAATCCATCTTGTCTACCACAAACTCGTCCTGCAATGTACTATTTAGATATATAAATGGTTACCGTTTAGCGCAGTTGGCGTCGAGCGGCACGCAGTCGCACGGGTGCGCGGCGAACTCGCCCTCCGCGTCCGACATGCAGTGGTACAGCATACACTGTCATACAAATACAACTTCACTTCACTTTCGTAATATAATGGCTTCTAGTACAGTCGGTGCCCTCACATAAGTATCCCTACGTATGCAAGCACGTAGCGCGGGTGGATACTTATGTGAGGGCACCGACTGTATGAATGAATGAATGAATTCTTTATTCGAAACACACACAATACAAAATATACGCTTAAAAATAACAGAAATGAAAACTAAGATTTACATGTGGTTTCTGAAAAGGATAACACTCAGCATGTGTCGCAGCACATATAGTGTTACGACGCTCTTTTCAGTGTCTATTTTCAGTGATGTTTCAGTTTCTGTACCGTGCGCGACGACGCAAGTGAGCGTATTGAAGTGTTTCGCCTCGCCGCCTGTATAGCTCTCGATGACAAAATCTGTTCAGGTTGGAGTCCCGGGATTGTTTGACTACAGATTTCCGAAAATGGCTTCTGTCCAGTCGGACAATTTCGCCAGTGTCAAGGTATACTTGGGCTAAGTTATAAAAAATTGGCTCTTAGAGAGATGGAGGACTTGCTTGGCAAAGGAGACAACATAAATGCTTTTCCCAGATTTAAAACCTGGTTATTACTCACCTATTTCACTAAGAATAATTCTAATAATTTTATGACGTCCTAACCAAAAACATGTAAGAAAGGGGCTATGTTTGAAAAATAAAAGTATCGAGGCTTTTGTTACTAATCGTGTTTTGACGTTTAACAGATTGAAGAAAATATTTTGAAGTTTTATTTATATAAATATCAAGTACTTATATATCAGTGGTGAAAACTCATTGAAACCAAGGGTTGGCAAAACTACCTATCCTAAAATCGCCTTCGGTACATAACTTCGCCTTAACAAATGTTTAATATTTTTTTTACCATAAATCATATATTTCAAGTAGGGTCATTCAACGCGTACAATTTGAAATAAGTATTTATACACAATTTTCTTGATCATATTTTATTACAGTAGGCGAAATTGAGAAACAAAGTCGCCTTTGTTTCCCAATTTCGCATATAAGGATATATGAGTTGGCACTAGTGGCCTATAAAAACAATGAAAAAAAAAACTAAAATTGAACTAGGGAAAAGCGGTGCCTCCCAACACAGGCAATCTTTTGCTTACCGGGCGGCTCCATCCTATAGATCATCGCCATGTTGTATTTTTTGAATAAATATATTTTGTATTTGTATTTTTGCATACCTGAGCACATTTGATACACGAAACAGCGTCGATACACGTCTTGAACGCGTCCGGCGCGTACTCGCACGCGCCCGCGCGGTTAGCGCTCTCCAGGTACCATTCGTGACAATGCCTGTAATCAAAGGAAACAGATTGGAATAGATGTCATACAAAACACTTTCACAAATCTTAATCGTGTAAAATCGCCAGGTAAACAAGTCTGCGGTTGCTATTTATTTATTTATTTTATTTATTTCAACATAATGACACAGCATAACAGTCTTAACTAAGTAACTGTGTATTACAAATTTTAACAAAACTTAAATTATCAATAAATTACGTAAGATTTACTTCTATCCATCGCCTTAAAGTACCTTATACAATCTCGCCATACCGATTGCCAACCACTAGCAAAAACATCTAAATCCGGTGCAAATGCGAGAAGCTCATTTATACAGTGAAGAGAGTGAGATTTGTTGGAATCTATACCAAACCTCTGGATTGAGTTGCATTACCCTAAAATCCTTTCAACGGATCGTCGTTTCTAAAGTAGAAAAGTACGGGAAGCCATTGAAATCAAGAAATACCCCATTTTCAATCGGAAAGATGGTTTTAGAATCCCATATCTACGTGGAATCCGGTCATTAGCAAATGTAAGCGTAAGCGAATATCGCCGGTTGAAAAATCGGACATCGTGAGAGTAGTGTGTCGACAGAGACACATCCCTAGTGCGCAAAATGTTCAAGTTGATAATCAAGACTAACAGTAAAACCTGCGCGGCTAGAAGATGTTAATGTCATCCCCAGCGTCTTTTTCCGGGACCACGGGACAATGTCGCCCTTGAAACGTCGGAGGTGAGTTTTTAATGTTTTTCGCTATAAAGCCCCGTTGCGGTAACTTTATAAAATGTCATATACTAAAGAAAAAGACCAACACCATCGAAGGCCAAGCAGGGGATCGAATTTAGAATACGACCCGTGGTCTTGCCTGTTACAAAGATTGTATATACTCGAGAAATTCGCCAGCAATCGTTGAGACCAGGTGGCCTAGTTATGGCGTTAGCCACATAAAGCCAAAGACTTGGGTTCGATGAAGATGTTGGTATAGGAAACTTAGCACAGACAGACTCTAAACCGAGTGGTTTAGAGTCTGTCTGTGCTAAGTTTAGAACAATTTCAAATTGACGAGTCAGAGATTTCTTAAAATCTGATTTATAGCGTCACTATGACATAGTTCAATGGCCTAGGGTTCCGATTGGTTGACTGTACGGACACGAACCTGCACTTGAGCCTCGCCTGGAAGGTGTCTGTAGGCTTCTTATCTGGCAGCGGCGGCGGCCCACTGTACTGACACTTCTTTATCGACCCTGCAACAATTAACAACATTTTATTCTAATCGTTTTGAATCGAGCTCGTTAACGTACAAAGGCATTATATTAACACAAAGGCATTGTTTTAATACAAGTTTTTGCAAGCGCCACCAAGGTACTTACAAAAAAACTTTGAATACATATATTGCATTTTCATCTTTAACCCTTGTTGAATAAGAGAAAATTGTTTTCGTAAGCGTCAACTAGGTACTTAAAAAGGTTAATTAGAAGTATGTTGCATGCATATTGTATTTTCAACTCTATCTCTAACAATAGATAGAGTTGAAAATACAACAGAATAAGAGAAAAAATAGTCTATTCATGGCATCACATGGTCCTTTTTCTTTTGGGCCGAGAAAACAGGTGTTCTACAGGGTTCAGCTGCTTGCATTGTTACATATATAATACCCCGCTATACGGTCTTTTTTTTTTATCTCGTTTATTTTATAAGCCATACATCTGGCTATACGGTCTTGAAAATATTAAAAGTTATGTTTAGGAAAAGTAGTATGATACGTCTTGGATTATAATGTTACAAAGGAAAATAATTCATGTAAACAGATATTCATTTCAATTTCAATTTTATCAATGGCAGTTGACATTTTGCGTTTTTGCTTATGTTTTCAATATTTGACAAGCATTCATGTTATATTAGGTACAATTCTTACCTAATAGTGACGTCACCAGCCCCCACCTCGGAACTCTGATGCTCTTTATCTTCGTAAATTTTAGTTAAGTTGAAAAAGGAAAAAATACGTGTCTAATCATTTTCTATAACCTAACTGACGGACTAATTAGAATGATAGTTTTTCAACCTAGTCGTCATCCCTATTATGATCTCAAAGCTCTAAAGCAGCAGCTCTTTCGACGATTTCGACGAAATAACGAAACTACTTTGCCCCCTTAATATCAATTTTCTAAGACTAAACGCCATAGCGTTTTTTGGTAACATTGTGTGTCGCTTTAACTTCAAACTAGGGTAAATTCATTCGACCCTCTCAGCAAATACCTACCTGATTTTATCACCTTTTCTTAATACCGAAATCGCATAATCTGACACATGGATTTACCCACGTTTGAAGTCAAGACTTGAACATTTAATGTTATTACGTTCACTAACCAGAATCTCTCTTTAACAACGGTGGCTTGGTGTTTGGTGACGACTTCTCAGAGCTGATAATACCGCCAGGACCCACTTGAGGATACGTGTATTCGTGCACCTGAAATGAGAAGAAATAGAAGATTGTGTCACAAGAGATCAAAATGACATACTGTTTTTCACACCAATTATTAGGAAAATAAACAAAAATTTAAATAACAAATGCGGCATCATACCAACACCATGATACCACCACAATGCTCGAATATCGATAAATGACTACATACACAGACTTCTACATAGACTTTTCGTTGGGTAGTTACACAAATCTCTGTTTTGACATTTTGCTGGGACATCAGTCAGCCGCGACCATGACCAGTGAAACCTGTGTCGAAACGTCGGTAAATAAGGTAAACAAGTTAATTCGCGTTAGACCCGTTTAATAATTATGTTTAAATATGTGTTCAAATCGCGAAAGTTTTAAATGTTATATCGATAAATGTTTCGTACGAAACAGAGCTTAATGACGTAACCATAAAGTATTAAATAAATAAAAAAATGTCACGTTCCAAACAAGACTATATGAAAAGGTGCTGCAATTGCAGCACCTTTATGCCGCCATTTTTTCGGCTGATTCATTATCCAGTTGATATATCATTTAGAATAGAATAGAATAGAACAACATTTATTCAGACAACACATCATTACAGAAACACATTTACAAAGAAGATAAAGAAGAAGTATACATGGTAAAGTGATGTGAGGCTGAAATGGTCTCCACTCAGCATTGCAGTTGGCACGACTAAGACTAAACATTTTTTTTACATTTTGAACGCCATACGGCATAGGAATATGCCGTGCGTGGGACGCCAGGCGATTGCGATTATTTAAGCGAAATTGAACAGTACAGAGTCTCGTCGCGTTACTCCCTAATACATTGACGAAGCTATCGGCTACAGCTGTCGTTGGCAAACTTCGAGTAACAAGGGCTTCCAACAAGTGGCATCTTACCGCACGAAACCGTGTCTTTCCGTGTCACTTTTTGCGGAGGGAAACGTGCACACAGACACACTTCTCACACAATACAAACAAAAAACAATCTATGATGACTGATAAAATGAACAACTACACTAACAAATCTTGCACGCTTCGATCTACTTTTGTGTACGGACTAGTCACAACAGACCGGCGTATGCCCATTTGGGCTTGTACTTGTAGACGGGAAACGGTACGTATGCCTACTCCCCTCCCTGTGTTGCTTGACGTTGGAAAGACTCCGATGTCAGCTCAGTGTCAAGTATTAGATGTTTATGGCTTAAGTCCACGGAAGAACTAAAGCATGGAAGTAGTACAATAACTGTCAAATGACAACAGTTTCGAGCGGCTTTGAAATTGGCAGTGGATTTCTCAAATGTCGTAAGTCTAATCTAATAACGTGGCTCTTACGACATTTGAAAAATTCACTATCAAAATATGCGACTAATTTAAGTTGTAATACTTGTAATGCATTGATACCGACTACCAAATTACGACGTATTTAATTTGGCTGCTTGGACGAATTGCATCAAAAGAGATCAGCAAAACTGTTGATAACCTACGGAATCGGAGAAATAACAAACATATATACATCTCTTTTTGACACTTCCTTTACTTGGTAAGGAAGTGAAGGACGGGTTTATGACTTTGATGTTCATAGTTTTGACGGGGGGCTTGCTAAAGTCTGTCTATGCTAAGCTTCTTAGATTTTTATAGCGCAGACTGTTAAAGTTTGACAGTAACTTTGCTTCGAAGAGATAGCGTGGTTTGACTTTATGCGACTTCTATACTTACAGCTGACAAATGAACGTAGGGCGGATCGTCGTCCGCCATTTTATCTTCATAATGGATCTCGAACGTTTTGATGGAGGGATCTGAAACATAAAGGACACATTTTAGATTCAATAGAAAATTGCTAACTGGGTACCAGGAGTTGTAGCGTTCAACCAAACGTTGTCTGTTTTTTACGCCTCATAAATAGTGTTGTGCCACAACCAATCCTAACCAAAATTATTTGGGGGTACATAAGGCACATATTTAAATTTTCACGATTCTCACACATTGACGACCGTTTGGCGTAGTTGGTAGTGACCTCCTAAGCAGATAGTCCTGGGTTCGAATCCTGGTCAGGGCATTCATGCCTCCTGCTTCGTACGTTCGTAGGCATGGTCACTACCAACTAGGCTAGGAGGCCGTTAACATATGTTTACCTCTATGCGCTATATTGGCTTACCGTGAATGCGCGGCAGGTTGATGGCTGACAGTATGGGCGTCTGCGTGAGATCGTGCGCGTGTCGTACGCGACTCGCCGTCGAGTTCTCTGAGCTGGACCGCGAATCCGTAGGCAGGTTTAGACACTGGAATTCATAATTATAAGCTATCAGGTGTTAACTATTGAATTAACCACTACATAAGAGTACGAGCTGGCAGGATTTGAACCCGAGACCTTTGGATTGAAAGTATCGAAAGTATTGTCGCACGTATGGTTTGTATTTTTAAATATTTAAATAACTATCTTTTCCTCCGGCCGGCAAGCAGCCAATTGCAGGCCGCTAGGCCAAGCAAATTCGCCGCTTGCCGACTGCGTCGAGCAGAAAAATACTGCTCAGATCTTGGCCAGTAAATAAGAAAGCCTCAGATCACATGTTTGTTACACGAGATCTAAGACATTAGTTAGTTTACAGGCCTCATAATCTAATATATTGTAATTAGTAAGTTCCAGACGAAGGAAAATTACAAATACATATTAATGGCTCACCTCAAATATGTTTTGCTCCTCATCGTCTTCGGCCGGCGCTGGATTGTGTTTTTTATACGCGTGAAGCGCAGGCCAAGCCCCGCCCAGACCTAGTAACAAACAAAAATTCAATTAGCCACCTCTTTCCTTCTACCTATAGTAGTAAGAGACGAATAATTCATAAGCGACTCCCGTATTGAGCTGTCTAAACTAAATCACAAAAATTCAATAGGCCATCTCTTTCCTTCTACCTATAGTAGTAAGAGATGAATAATTCATTAGCGACCCCAGTGTTGAGTTTTCTAAATCTAAGTGGAATTTACACCCACTCGTTTTTTTAAATACTCACCGTGTAGGAATCCAGTATACGGAAGCAAGGAAGAAAGCACATTAGATAAATTAGTTACATGATAACATCATATTAATGACAATTAATGGCTGATAATGCCCATGACGATGATCATATTAATGGAAGCGATACTCTGGACAGAATTTAAATATTTATAAAAAAAAATGTAATTCTGCTCGTACTTTATAGTAGTTTATGCACCATTGATCATAAAATGTAAGGGTCGCTGTTACCCCAGATAAAAAAACCCGAAAATTTCAAGAACAAATTATGAGCTGTTGAATACACTAGATTTCTAATATTCGCATATTAATAATAATTATCCGACTACGCCTATTAAACAATAATTTTCCTTTCCAACTCTATAATAGTAGTTTATGCAACAGTGATATAATAAGGGTCTATTATTAACGTCGACCCTCAAATTAAGAGCTAATTATAAGCTGTTGCATACGCTTGTTTTTCTACGACAGCTAAAGTAGCGAAAAAAGCAAAATCTAGAAAGGTGTGAAAGATGTCATAGAAATTTAAAAAAATCAACAGTGCTCATACATATATTTAATGAAAATCCATAGGAGCATCGTTTAGCAGTGTTCTTATGGAATACCATAGACAACGTTATAATGTATACTTTTTTAATATCGCTGTCAGTCATCTAATTGACAGATAGAAGTGCTGGAGTAGAAAAAAGTGCACTGTATGCCTTAACTCACCGTCTAAAAGCTCCTCAATGGCGGCCCTAACGCCGCGGTCGAATGCGCGCGCATCCGCCGCCGTTTGGAAAGTCAGTCCGAAGCGCTTCTCTTCCGTCACCCAGTGGTGGAACGTCGGCATCACCTTGTTGTATTGGAAGTCCTTCTTTATCGTGCATTCTAAAACCACCTGGATAGGAAATATGTGTTCATTATATGCAATAGGCTAGACGACAAAAAAATCTTATTTAGGTATAGTCCGTCTTTTAGATTTTTCTTTTGTTCGTTAAATCAAAAACTACAGTAATTCATTTGCTATTCACTTTGACTCACTAACCAAAATTAGAGATTTGTTAAATAAATAAGTTGTATATGCCTTTTAACATATTAGCATGTGCCTACATAGTTTTAATCTATTTAAAAAATATGTAGCGGTAACCAGTCGATCACAAGATTCTGCTTTGCACCCTATTATACCGTAATAAAGTGTTTAAATTTGCTTAACTTGGCATCGACTGCAGACTTGCTACTGAATTATTATGATTCTTATTTTCCTTGCATGCAGTGTTTACCTATAATAAGTTATACATTTAGCAAAAACTATTGTACTTGTCTAAATAAGAAAGAATTATTGTAATAACTATAAGGCGTACCGTGTTATCGTACGTAGTGCAAGTTATAACTTTTTTTCTCAAACTGTTAATGTAGTGTTTTAGTGATGGCTATATTTAAACAGTTTAATCTGGACTATTACATGTTTTCTGTCAAAATGCGTAGGTATATATTATAAAATCTCGGTCGAGAACTCAATTTGATTTCGGTCTCGCACACACAGCTCACACCACAATATGACATTGCAACCCTGGTGTGTGTAGGGTATGTGGGGACCCGGGCGTCATTTGTTTTATACGTACTTTCCATATCAGTTTGTATTCGTATTTTATGGGAGATACTCAAATATCTGTTCGTAAGAACTAAGTATTCTTATCATCTGTGTTTATATGTATAACATCTTACCATGTTGTCGCTTATCCGTTTTCCGTGTATGAAGAAATCGTGTGTCGGTGCGTTTGCGGACGATGATGACGTGTCGCCGTTACTGTCGCCCCCTGGAACAACATTTAGATTCAGCACCAGCCACATTATCAAGATAATTATCACACGTAGGTACGCGCAATAAAAATAAACTACAAACGTAGTAAAGCACTTATAGTTACCATCAGGTAAGATTGTGTGAATATACCTGATGCTACCTGCACCGCACACTGTCTACATACCTGCCGCGCGCTGCCGCTTGCCCACCATCACGTCGGCTAGGCCCCACCCCGCTGCCTCCGTCGCGACTCCCCACCTGCACCGCACTCTGTCAACATACCTGCCGCGCGCTGCCGCTTGCCCACCATCACGTCGGCTAGGCCCCACCCCGCTGCCTCCGTCGCGACTCCCCACCTGCACCACACTGTCAACATACCTGCCGCGCGCTGCCGCTTGCCCACCATCACGTCGGCTAGGCCCCACCCCGCTGCCTCCGTCGCGACTCCCCACCTGCACCGCACTCTGTCAACATACCTGCCGCGCGCTGCCGCTTGCCCACCATCACGTCGGCTAGGCCCCACCCCGCTGCCTCCGTCGCGACTTCCCACCTGCACCGCACACTGTCAACATACCTGCCGCGCGCTGCCGCTTGCCCACCATCACGTCGGCTAGGCCCCCGCCCCCCAGGGCGACCCAGCCGCCGGTGCCTTCGTCGCGACACATCACCTGCGCCCGCACTCGCACCACGCAGACACTGGAAAAGGCAATCACCTTAAGCACGATTTGCAACCACATGTGATGATTACACTACCACATTGTCTGTTGTTGATAAGGTGATCCGTCCTTAAAGATTGAAATGAATCTTATTAACGGCCGACAATGTGGCGCTGGCGCGATTAGCATTATATCGTGACATATTTATTACGTGTAGGTATATAGTTACATGCCTTACATGTAATCGCATGTAACTATTCGTTAAACCATTCTAAAGACTAGTGGCTCTGTGAGCTGTAGACCTCGCGACCGGCGCTTAATCTCTTTGTTTGTGCCAATTTCCATCAATTCTAATATTTTATAAAAAACTAAATGACAAAAAGATCCTACAAAGCTATAAAATCTGATCGCTCAACTTTCACGAGAATTCGTAGATAAAAACGACCTGTAGAGGAGAACAGCCGGAGATATGAAAGCATTTTTGACTAACCTGAAACGTAGACCTTCGCTTACGCTAGGTCAAATCAAGAGCCATAAAAGCATGTCACATGTCATATTTAGCGATTAGGTACCAGACAAACATCTAAGTTACTCTTTAAGAATTCTTAAAAACGATTTGGTAGGTAGGCACTAAAAAATATTTTTTTTATAAATTTAAATAAAAAAATATTAACATTAAACATTTACTCTCGAAATATATACAGTATGTGTAACTTACCTAACTACCTACCTCTACCTACCTTAAATCTAAAGTAGGTCCTTGAGGCATTGTACCTAGGATGCTGGCGGATGCAAAATGCAAAATCTTTATGAAAAAAAAAAAACAACTTCCCGGTCAAAGTTAAAGTTTGAGTTAGTTTGAGTACCTATAAAATACCAAAATCGCCATAAGGATCTTTCTTACCGTCTCATGGACCCCATCATTAGATTTGAAGTAAAATTAAACAAAACTACTTTGGAGTTTGGAGGAAACAAAATAACAATGCTTCAAATCGATTGAAAGATTTCGAAATATGTAAAAATTATAAACACTTCCTTGTTTCATTATCACAACGAACGTTCAATGGTCCTAAGCGCCATAGACTCCAAAGGCGCTTAAGACCTTCGTACCAATTCCCGCCATTTTTAAAATTTCCAAAAACTGAATCAACAAAAAATGTTTATGTAATTAACGAACTCGTTTACAAAATTTTACAAGAATTGGTTGATTTATGCGACCTGTAGAGGAGAACAAATGGACAGACACCTAAAAGCATTTTTCTCCAAGCTGAAGCAGAGACGCTTCGCTCGCTTCGCTCGCTCGGTCAATAAAAAAAAAGAATTACTTCTTTTACCGTTTCATTATCACAACGAACTCTCAATGGTACTGGTATTGGCGCAAAGGTCCTAAGCGCCTTTGATTTCTATGGCGCTTAGGACCTTTGTGCCAATTCCCGCCATTTTCAAAATTTCCAAAAACTGAATCGACAAAAAAATTTTATGTAATTGACGAACTCGTTTACAAAATTTTTCAAGAATTGGTTGATAAATGCGACCTGTAGAGGAGAACAAATGGACAGACACCTAAAAGCATTTTGGTCCAAGCTGAAGCAGAGACGCTTCGCTCGCTTCGCTCGCTCGGTCAATAACAAACATATGGAAATAATCATTGTGTAGTTTTAAAAATCGGCCAAGTGCTAGTCAGACTTGCGCACTAAGGGTTCCATACTATTATCTGTAAAAACGGGGAGCCCCCTTTAATATTTATTTTATTCTGTTTTTTTAGTAATTGTTGTTATAGTAGAAATACAATTTCAACTGTTTAACTATCATGGATCGACAGACAGACGGAGAGCGGAGTCCCGTTTTGCCTTTTGCGTACGGAAATCTAAAAACAAGTAAAGTAAGAAAATTTTAGCCATGTTAAATAGAGACAAGCAATTAGGGGACGTAAAATAAAATAATACGTTTCCGAGTTTTCGAGCCCTTTTTCCTGTTTGTACATTTCGGCCCGACCCCCTTTCCGTGAATTTCAGAAGGCTAGTTTTATTGAAAATCAGCTTGATTAGGTACTTACGACGGATTTATATCATTTATTATAACTAACACAACGAACTTAAGATTAATAAAAAGTAGATAAATATATTATGTAAAACAAAATTTGGGAATGCATTTCTAACTCTTTCATTTTAAAACCTTGCGAAAAGTTAAAATTATCGTTTAGAATCGGTCCTCCTTTTCTATTGCATTGTATGATAAAAATCATTGCAATATGTCCACATTCTGTTAACTATTGGCCACAGGGAAAACAATTGTGTTTTCAGCTGAACTGTAGAGCCAATCTGTCCTGTGGCCAATAGTTTACAGCTTGTGGACATGTAGTCATGATTTTTACCACACAATTCAATAGAACATGAGTACTTTTTGTAGATAAGGCTTCAATAAGAAAATCATCCTTCATAGCCTTTAACTTTTGAAAAAACACCGGAACACCGAACATCGTTTTGTGTTTGACCCGTTTGTCTATCCGCGGCTTTTCTTAGCGACCATTAGTACAAAGCTGTCATGTGACATGGGTATACAAATATAGTGCATTCAAAAGTTAAGGGCTATAAAACTTGATTATCTTATTTAAGCCTTATCTACATTAAGGTGTACTACTTTTTTATTGCATTGTATGATAAAAATCATTGCAACATGTTCACAAGCTGTAAACTATTGGCTTCAATAAAAAAAACATCCTTCATAGCCGTTAACTTTTGAAAAGTCCACCGTTTGAACATCGAAGAATCGTTTTGGGTTTGACGCAAACAGATGAACATGAGGCACATGACATAACAAAAGGGTTTCTAGTTGGGCCCGTAACCCTAAAAAAAAAACCAAAACGAAAGGGTTTCTAGCTGACGAAACAATACAAAATCCGTATAACTTAACTTCCTTTTAACCGCAGTCAATAAGGTAATACCTGAAATGGCTGAAACATTGGTCAAGTGCCAAAGAAACATACTATGTTTCTTTGGCACTTGACCAATGTTTCAGCCATTGATGACATAACCATGAACCGGCGGCCACAAGTTATGAATGACGGAATTTAAGTGAATGAATCATTCGCTTTGATGATTTGATGAATGACATTCCTCGGAAGTGTACCTAGTATATGACATCATCAGACGGGAAACAATTTTTCGCAATCTAAGTCTCAATCGACTTGTTTTTGTGTTCAATCGTGACGTAGCGACAGTATCCATACTAATACTAATATTATAAATGGGAAAGTGTGTGTGTCTGTTTGTTTGTCCGTCTTTCACGGCAAAACGGAGCGACGAATTGACGTGATTTTTTTAGGTGGAGATAGTTGTCTCTTTCTAACGCGAGCGAAGCCGCTGGCAAAAGCTAGTTGTTGTATAAATTAGATTTTTAGAGGTGGCCATGTGATTTTTTTTTTTAAATTAAATTTTTGATAAAAGCTTTTATCACTGACTGTACTTTGGTACAATAACATTGTGTTGTCATCCAGCGTACATAAGCATGTAAGGTTTCAGCTTATTCGAATAACGGCAAGTTAGTCAAATTCCGCTTGCAAGATTTTCAATTCAATTCAATTCAATAATCATTTATTTCGAACAAAAGTCCATAATGTGTAAGTAACATTACATATTAAAACTTAAATCTAGGGTTAGTACAAAACATAACATTAAAACAAATTCTTACATAATGGGGCATGTAGCTGCACCCAGTGCTTTAGCCACGGTGAGTCCCACCGGTCGGCCAACGTGCACAGGATGGTATTCGTGCTGGCGCGCCACCGCCTCAACAGCGAGCTACACCGCTTCCTGATGATCGCGTGGAACCCATCGATCCGTCCCTCCGCGAACATACTCGATGCGCTACAGTGTCGCGGCAGCCCGAACACCACCCTGTACGCGTTGTTGTACTGTACCCGCAGAGCGCCTGTATGCCCGCTGCGTATAGCTGATCCATAGGCTGCACGTGTAGAAGGACTGGCAATATGCTTTAAAAAGCGTAGCCTTCACCTCTTTGGTACATCGTGCAAACCTACGAGCCAGCATGTTGCAGCGCACAGCCAGCGCTCTGCGTTCCCTCTCAATATCCATATTGTCACACATGACATTTCATTTTACCGTAATGAAAAAACATACATAAAAGCCTGTGAAATAAATATCAGATAGGTAATTTTTGAATGCGATCGGAGTATAATACGATATCCTAGTTACGCTATATCTTAGGATCCTACGGAGGCCGCTAGCATAGTTGGCGATCCTGTCTAAGAAGCTGGATGCAGAACTGTTGAACTGAACATTATATAATGTCACAAAAATCTGTTGAGTCATGGATGTTTTGTATGTACTCGTAACTTAAGCAACACAGGGAGTAGGCATAAGTACCGTTTCCATCTGCCGAAGTACAAGCCCAAATGGGCATACGCGACTCTGTGTTGTCACTAGTCCGTACACTAAAATATATCGTAGTGTGCAAGGTTTGTTAGTGTAGTTGTATCATTTTCTATGTGTTAGCGTCATCATTACACAATATTTTGTGAGAAGTGCGTCTGTGTGCACGTTTCCCCCCGCAAAAGGTGACAGAATAATTTGTACGGTAAGATGTCGCTTTGCCGTCTCCCTTCCAACGCGTTGGAAGCCTGTGTTGCTCGAAGACTCGTAATAAATAATATAGTCTGACCACCACAGTATGACAGTAGAATATTTTTTTAATTTCGAAAGGGTGACCTTAGCCATTGGACAAACCCTGAAATCCCCAATAGGTGTATCTTAGTAGTGCTCTAGCGTAAATATTTTTTTGATTAAAAAAAACAAACTTAGTTTTCCACTAATATACTTAGATCGGGTTACTAACGTCTATAAAGTCGAAAATAGCTCGACATGTTTCGGGACGGTCCGCGCCCCATAATCATGAGTGAGAAGCGCTTGCGGCGATTGCTCTGCGCACACTCATGATTATGGGTCCCGAAACATGTCGAACTATTTTCGACTTTATAGACGTGAGTAACTCGATCTCGATATTAATATGTCTAATACTCACGGGAGTTTTCTATTTAAAATTAGTTTTCCACTAATTGACATCTAAAAGAAACGTACGTATTTATCTGACACCCTGTTGTCTTTTTAGTATTTGTTGTTAAAGCGACAACAGAAATACATTATCTGTGGAAATTTCAACTGTCTAACTGTCACGATTTATGAGATATAGCCAGCATGCCTACCACGAACATCGAAAACCGGCATTGACGGAAAAACCTCTTTGTCACTCTAATAATCAAGTGTGACAGAGATGGAGATACAAATCCGCAATCGTTCGATTTTCGTGGTACTAGCCCTGGTGACAGACAACGGACGGGCAGACAAACAGCAGAGTCTTAGTAATAGGGTCCCGTTTTACCCTTTGGGTATGGAACCCTAAAAAGTATGATGAGGATCAGCAGGAGTTATCCGCAATCTGTGGTCTCCTTTATACCATACTTCACTAAATTGGGTTTTGAAAATAAATGCTTCCCTTTATAAATGGGATGGTTGCTTGTTTCTCATCAATCCCATAATCTATATAAACAAAATCCAATATAAGCTCAACGGTATTCTTTGAATAAAAAAAAATCCTACAAAATGAATTAACAAATTGATAGAGTAACCACACAACACATACCAATTAAGAAACTCTTCTAGAAATCTGTTAAAATGCAGTTTTGGTATGTAATAATAAAAATGCCAACAATCGCCCACATGTGGACTGGCCCAATTGGCAAGACGAGAATTGGCAGACCCACGACCAGGGGCCTATTGCATAATTAGACTAATAATATTAGAGAATAATATTAGTTACTAGTTAACAAATTAATAGTTCGATTATTTTGCGTTGCATAATTATTTTAGGTGATAACTATTAATATTAGAAAATTGTGTTGCATGAACTAATAAAATCCTAAAATTTATGATTATTTACAAGCGCTAATAAATTTTGTTGCATAATAAATTTATATACGAACTTGTAATAAGGGTGCTAATATTATTAGCAAAACATAGAAAATTACATGACACCATCGGCTGATCTGAGTCAAACCTGTGATTATGACCTTTAAAATTCATTGGTGGTAATTTTACGGAATATAAACAGGCAGAAAAATGGTTCTTAGTAAATGAGTTAGAGTAACAAAGAAATTAACAAAACAAGCAGCAAAAACATTTACCCATATCATATTATTAAATATTGACGAGCGTACCTACCTATATCAAAATATGTATGATGTGAGCAAAGCGAAAAATGTTAGTATGTAAAGATCGTAGTATTTGGCGTTCTTGTAGTCTCTGCCTACCCCAATGGGATACAAGCGCGAGTATGTATGTATGTATGTAGGTAAATATTGATCATCATCATTATACGAGGAAAGCAGCAATATTTTTTGACTATTAATAAACAACTAAGCTACTTGTAATTTAAAATTACCGTGGTCTTGAGGTGAGTAGTAATAAATACAAGTTACCATAGCTGGGCATTAACTCGTTAATCCGTTAATCGTTAATTAACGAAGTTAACATTTTCATTAACGGATTAACTTTTAAGTTAACTTTAAAATATGTTAACGGAATCATTAACTTCCGTTAAGTTTTCCCAAGTCCGTTAATCGTTAATCCAGTTCCAAAATACTTACCAAAAAGATACCGCACATACCGCGCCACGCGGCAAAAAACTTGTTTCCACCCGACTTTTCGACACCCGAAATTTTCAATTCATTTTATTTTTTGATTATTATTCTTTATTTTTATGTTTGTTACGTCAGAATTCTGTCAATACTGAACCGATTTTAAATTATCCATGGTGGTTGCAGATTGGTCCCATTTTTTTCGAAATTCAGTTCTGATGATGGGATCAATGCGAAATTGAGGGAACTCTTCAAATTTCATAGGCTTATGCATGATGATTAGGGTGTTTTCTTAAGAAACTCGAGCATTTTTTTTTACAAAAACCATCAATTTGGTGGAGTGGTGCTGATGATGGAGCCCAGGGATGACAAAGTGGAACTGTCTGTTAATTCCCATCCTATTTGAGACATTCATATTTTAAATTCATGGAATTCATGAAGAAATTAAAGAACTCCTCAAATTTTAACGGCACATGCATTATGATTTGAGGGTTTCTTATACTTGAAAATTTTTTTTGGGGGTTACCAACATTTTGGTGGAGTGTACCTGATAATGAAGAAAACAAGGATGGCAAAGTGGAATTGGTCGGTAAACACAGACATTCATCTTTTTGATTTGATTTATATTCTGATGATGGAGTTCTTGAGAAATTCAGACAACCTTCAAATTTGAACGGCGCGTCCAACGTGCTTGGAGGGTTTTCATAATTAGTTGGGGTATTTTCTTAATCAAGCCATCAATTTGCTGCAGTGGACCTGATTTGGAACACCAGGGATGGCATATTGAATCTGCTCGATAATTTCTAGCTGTCCTCCAACTTGAGACATTGTTATTTTGTCTGTGGCCTTGGAGGTCTAGAAGATAGTTGCATTTGATTTTACTTCAGATCAAATGATGGAAGCCATGAGACATTAAGAAAACTCCTGAATTTTCAATGGTACTCGGATGGTAAAATTGGATATTTTTGAAGGAAACTGATTAACTATAAGTTGTAGATTACTAAAACTCTTAATTACTATAACACAAAAATGCCCTTTTTACCACGTGTTAACGGATTAACGATTAACGTTAACTTCCGTTAAGTCTTCCGAAAAGTAGCGCTTTAACGATTAACGAAGTTAACTTTTTTTGTAACGGATTAGCGATTAACGAAGTTAACTATTTGATTAACGGTGCCCAGCTCTGCAAGTTACCACAAATAATTTGATTACTTCGACTCATTTTGCAACAAAAACTAATAAAATTCACCCATAGTATTAGTTAGTCGAGCTAATATTTTAGTACTTGTACTTAATTACTTGTATTTTATCATGCAATAAAAATCTACGAGTTACAAGTCAATTAACCAATATTATTAGCTTGTACTTATTACTTGTATATTCGGTCCCTTGTATCTTATTATGCAACCGAAAAGTACAAGTTACAACCAAAATTACTAATACTATGAGCTTGTATTTTATTATGCAATAGGCCCCAGATGGTCAGGTGACCTTTGTAAAATAGCTACAGACTGGCCAAACGTGGTAAAAACCAGAGACTGATGGCTAGAGCTGGAGTGAGGCCGTTATCTTAGAGGGGCCCAAACCACATTAGTTTTTTGAGCAGCTAATTTTTTTGAGTATATACCTATTGTTTGTATTTCTATTGATTTTGGAACAAATAGGCGTTTTATTTATTATTATTTACTTTTAATATATATAGCTGAGAAACAAAATTAAATGTCTGATAAGCACACAGATTTATACCTTTTTTATTTATTTATTTACAGCCTTATATCAGAAATACAGATTTTATATTAGTTATATTTATAGTTTACATTAAAGTACAATTATTGATTATGTGTGCCTTCAGGCAAAGGCCTCATTCTTTGCCACTCTTCCTTAATTTTTATGGTTTAAGCTGGGACAATGTATGGTTAAGGTCCAGGTATGGCCAAGACACCACATATCAAACTGGGACATGTTTTAACATACCAGTGTTTTTAAGATAGCCACACATCCATCCTAAACGAGGCTAGGGAGTCACAGACTCCCTAGCCTCTAAAATATATAATTTCTACCTTAAATATTTTACCCTAGTAAAAACTATTCAAAGAAATGTATGTACAAGAAGGACCACCTAAATGTGGTAAGACCTGTGGCTTCTACTTAGCTGATTTCATTAATCAGTTTTGTCAATTGATAGGTGAATAGTGATAATAGGACCAAATTGGAGCTGTTTTTTGTTTCAATCAGTTGATATCTGTTGTCTTATTAATCTAACCTATGTAGAACAAGTTGATATATTCAACAAAAAATGCAATTGAATGATGTTGTTGAAACATACCACTTTTAATCATTGTTACAGTTAGTAACCTGTCATAAGGAATATGTTATATTTTTAACCCCTGTCAGCTATCAGCCAGTAAGAACTATTAGCTTCAATCAGCTTAAACAAACGCAATTCGAATTAATTGATTAATATTCCAATTTTATTGATTGTCACTTACAAAGACTTGCTTAGCACAATCAAGCTCCCACATCTTATATAGACAATGACGTAAAATTAGTCCTTCGTTGTCCGAATCCGTGCATCATAAAAAACCTATTGTTTAATTTTTTTAATTAAGCTACATACGCGATCCGCTCGCCTCTATTCATCCAACATTTTTTTCGCGGAAAAAATTTCAATCGGATTCATCCAACGAAATGAATTAACGTGTGGTGGGATTATTTCATTGAGGAAATAGCTTGCAAGGTAGCTCCAAATGACCGCAAAAGGAGAACTTGTATTGTGAATGAATGAGTATCATTGATTATACTTATACAGTACACACAGGGTGACCTAAGGGCGTCGGTCGGGCTTGCATGTACCTGGTCCTAAAGGCACTATAGTGCTTAACTAAGATATATAGCTCTACCCCGAGCTTAACAGAAGGCTAAGGCTTGCATAGAGCACCACAAATCCCCTAACACATCCCTTGAGCTACGGAAAATGGCCGGGGTAAGGCCCTCCCTACCAGACAGGGCGCAGCATATATCACAAAAACTGAGTTACGCGGACACCACTTACTTTTCAGATGCCTCGGTCATGATTCGACACGTCGAATATCCTAATTTCTACTCGCCACTTCACAGATTTCACCATTTTTATGACATAAATACATCAGATTCACTTGCGAATCGTTCTTATTTCGGCCCTTTGTTGGGCCTCAGTACGCTTGCGTCAAGAAAACACAGTCCCGGTTATTCAATGAAAGCGTGGGGACCGCGCGACAGGTGGCGTAGTAATCGCGCACGGGCGCCAATTCAAGCTATCTCATTGGCGTTTTGCGCCTGTTACAAGATTTCAGCCAATCACAGCAGAGTGCACTGTACGAGAGCCAATGACGTCACTTTTCTACCTTGACAAGTATTTTTCGCGGTGATTTCGAACGAGCGCACCACTGATTCAATTTTTACAATGAATTCACTTGAGGTTTCTTTTCTTGACGGAAAATTCGGCACTATTTTAACGCAACTAAATAAGCTTACTGCACAAGATATTCCCGGCGTCCGTTTTGCCAATATCTCGGTCTAAAACCCCGACACACGTCCACCTCGAGAGCGCATAGGCGAATAACGTAAAGTAGGTCACGCCAGAGCCTTACTGAATGGAGGGGCTCGACCGGGCCCATCCCCGTTCATGCTACCAGCCATTGAAAAATAAATAGGTCATATCATTGCACCGTGGCCTATATTGCACTTGCACCATTCACAGGCAGTGTGGGCCCTGGTTCTATTTTTAGACGCTCTATTTTGGGGTAGGTCATTCGCAGCAAGCGTAAATGCAAGCCTCTCTATAAACTAGGTTACCTGATTTTCTTTGTTAATACCCGATGCAGTGACGTAGTTTGGAGCTATGACGTAAGCAATTCACCCGGAATTTTAGAAGCACGGCCATGTTGGCGTTTAGGTATTTTATTGAGTATTGAAGGGTAGCCATTATATTGTTGTCACTTTATTTATTTTATGAGATTTAAGACATTTTCGGATAAAATGCTTACGTAAAGCGATGGAATGAGACAAAATAAAGTACAAAATTAACAATAGTAATTTATTTTGATAAAATTTATACAAATTAAAAATTATAAGAATATTTTGTAGCTTATATCTTCTCAACTAGTAATTGTCGAATTCAGCTTGTTCCTTTGCCACGGCAGCCATTGCTGACTTACTTAAATCGTCACTAAGCAGCATTGCTTGGTTTATGAGGCGCTGTAGACAAAGAAAATATTAGATTACAGATACAGAGTTTTAATCAACAGTATCTAGGTATAATATGGCCAAATATAGGTTTTTTAGATAACTTGTAATGTGTTGGTGATAAAAAATTGCTTTTTCTTAATACCACGACGGTGGCAAACGAGCATACGGCCAGCCTGGTGGAAAGCGGTCACCGTAACCCAACTCCAGGGGGGTCACAATGCTGAAATGAATGCTGAAGCTGGAGGTCGCAGGTTCGAATCCTGGTGAGGGCATTTATTTGCGTGTTTATCACAAATATTTGTTACTGAGTTATGGACGTGTTCTTTGTATATATGTATGTAAGTATTTATCTATATAAGTATGTATATCGTCGCCTAGTACCCATATTTAGTATGTATGTACCAGCTTTGCTTAGTTTGGGACTAGGTCGATCTGTGTAAGATTGTCCCCAAATTCCTGTGTATTTATTTATTTATTTCGGCTATGCTATGGCGAAGGACAGAAAAATATGTTAAGAAAACAGTGTGCATAATAAGTTGGTAGAATATTTTAATCTGATATTCGTTCTAGAACAAAACTAACATATGTGGTTAACAGGGACAGTTTCTTCTTGTTTTAATATTGCGTAACGTGGCTGCTATTTTTCGTTTGACCAAAAATTATTTGATCTCTTATTGATTGTCTTAGAAAAAAAACGCGCATCGAACTTGACAACTAGGTTAGAAAGCGTAACTTAAATATATTTAACTATTGTGAGACTGAGCGACTACTCGAGCGATGATTATTAGAGTTAGCACACACATGAACATGTGTCATAATCATCGCTCGAGTAGTCGCTCAGTCTCACAATAGTTAAATATATTTAAGTTACGCTTTCTAACCTAGTTGTCAAGTTCGATGCGCGTTTTTTTAATAAAGTGGAACTAAACGCAAGATTTCGTGGCAACACTTGTCCTCTTGTCAAATGTGTCATTATTTTCGTAAAGAAACATCTATCAAATAGCAAACTTACTGCTCACACTTATGCGACAGAATGAGATAATAGTAGTTTATGCAACAGTGATATAATAAGGGTACCAATTATGAGCTGTTGCATACGCTAGTTTTTCTACGACCCCTAAAATAGAGGAAAAAAGCAAAAATTAGAAAGGTGCCAAAATGTGGAAGATGTCGCATTGCCCAGTATAGAAATTAAAAAAAAACCACAGTGCTCATATTTTGTATGAAAATACATAGACAACGATATAATGTATACTTTTTAAATATTGCTGTCAGTCATCTAATTGACAGATAGAAGTGCTGGAGTAGAAAAACAATATATTATATACAATATTGCCTGCTTTAAAAGCTCAGTGGCGCGTCCCGTAAATATCTACCTTTTTTGTCCCACAGTAGAAGTAGAGAGTATATTTTCGTACATGATGAAGAAAGTTCACTTTTGTTTAATACTTACAATGTGCGCTAGACCTTCTTCGTTTGTAACACTTTGCGAATACACAAGGCTTTGCTTCGTGGTCTGTATGGCGACGGGGCTCTTAGAAGCTATGGTCTCTGCGATCTCCATTACGCCGTGTATAGCCCTGCGACAAAAAATGTTACTTTTTATTGACTTATTAGAAAAAATTACACACAAAGCAGAAAAACCGGCATAGTGCGTATCGGACCACGAATAATTGAGACAATTTCATCTCATTTCCTATCTTCCTAGAGGGCTGGCCTTCCCGTTCAAAAGTTAGTGAGGGGGGGACGACACATTTTCAGACTTTCAGTTGCCGATTCGATGACATGCCAAAAGTAGATATTTAGCTAGAATTTTTTTTTGACATTCGGTTACATACAATACAGGTATGGGGCGCCCCTCCTAAACATATTTATTTCGCAACTTATAGTACTTAAAAAACGTCAAAAATGTGGAACAGAATGACTTTAGCGAACAATGTCGCATTAACGATGATACAAACCATAAATGTTTCTTTCGAAAACGAGCTTACTGACGTAAGCATTAAGTGTTAAATTCTTTTATTATAGGCTTTTGGCACTTAAGGAAATGTCACGTTCTAAACAAGACTGATTAAAAATTGCTGCAACTTCAGTACTTTTATGGTGTATTTTTTTTCGGCTGATTGGGTATCCAGTTATTATATTATACATTTATGGTTAATAGATATCAAACGTACCTCATCATTATTTTTACAGCCTAAAGAAGGAAGGGTTTGTGTTTTTTGAGCATATGTATCTATAGTCTGACAGTAGATTAAAAAAAAATTATATGCCATTTCATTAAAGAAAAGATGCTTATGAGTTAGAAATATCCTCGCGAGTCGGCTCGCTTTGGTGGATGCTTTTTTTTTTAACTTGGCAGGGGCTCCATGCACTGAGCTTTGGAGGTTTGGTATTAACAAAAGGTAAATATTTGCTGAGAATGTCGAATGGATTTTTTTTCCAATTTGATGTTAAACGACACTTAATAAGTCAATGGCCACATGACTATGGCGTTCAAAGGGCCAATTTTTTTTTCACACCAGGGTTTTGCTGTTAAAGCTAGGAGGGCCCTGCTGGGAGGGATCAAAGTGGCACTTTTCTGTTGGACTACACATTTTTACGTTTTCGGGCATTAACTAGTGCCATCGTGGTGTTGGTATGATGCTGTTTTCGGTTTGTTTATTTCCTCTTAGTTGGTGTGAATAGGTTAGGTATGTGTCACACGGTATCAACATTATTTTCGTTATGGGCGTTAACGCTTGACCTCATTACGCTCAGGATTCTACAATAGAATCCATCGCTTCATTCCGAATTTAATCTCGCCAGAAATTTGATTTTGATTCCTTGTAACACAATTACTATTTACGCATAATAGTAGATTACGTACCGAGGCCTGTAAAGTAAGAAATGCCTCAGATCTGAGGCTTTCTTATTTACTGGCCAAGGTCAGTACACTATTTTTCTGCCCGACGCAGTCGGCAAGCGGCGCATTTGTTTAGCGTAGCGGCCTGCAAGTGGCTACTTGCCGGCCGGAAGGCAGAAAACTTTAGTAATGAGTGACTTACGATTCCTTGTCCTTGTAGACTTTGCTGACGAGCCCCAGGGCGTGAGCCTCTTTAGCCTCGAGTTTCCTCGCGGTGTAACACAGCTCGCGTGCTATCGAAGTGTTGCCAATCACCTGGAATCATCGACGTTATCATTACTATTATATATCGTTCGTTTTTAGAGTTCCGTAGTCAATTAGGAACCCTTATCGTTTCGCCAAGTCTGTCTGTACGCCCGTCCGCGGATAAACCCAGTGATTGTAAGTACTAGAAAGCTGTAATTTTTTACAAAGTGGTTTTACAAAGTAAAATACAAAGTGGTTATAATTTGTCTTTTAGGGTACCTCCCGTACACGTAAAGTGGGGGGCGATTTTGTTATTCGTTTCAACCCTAGAGTGAATGTGATTGTGACATATCATTGGATAGGTAAGTATTTGAAAAATAATGAGGGCTTTCTAACAGTTTTTGATAACGTTAATACTTTCGGAAATAATCGCTCCAGAAGATTAAAAAAATGTCCCCCCCCCCCCCCTCTAACATTTGAACTATGAGTTCAAAAAACATGAAAAAATTACATGAACTAAATATCAAAAGTATCATCGAATTGTTAATTATTATAAGCATATTGAGCATGGTATCTATTAAAACACTTTTTAAGGTTGCCTACTGTGACGGACGGTAAAATACGGAACCCTACACTGAGCCCGGGTCACGCTCAGTGCTCTTGGCCGTTTTTTAGGATAGCTTTAATTTTTAGGGTATGTTAGTTGGTTTTTCCGGGCATTATTCCGCAAATCGACACCCAATGTGCCTTTTTAGCGTGATTACGAGGTAGCCCTACTCTAACCACCCTAGTTCCTCCACGAAACCTATGATCGTTTTATGGTTGTACAATTTTTAATTTTTTTTTTTTACAATAAAAAATGTTTGACTTATACACGAAAATGAAAAAAAAATACCATTCCGCCCCCTCCCCCTTCTCCGCCTTATCTCCGAAGTTTATGAAAAAAAATATGATTTTTTACACAACGAACGTTAATATTATAAACATTACAGGAAAAATACATACATCGACCCTAACTTAATTACTTTTTTTTAAATAAAAAAACTTTTCGGAACATAAGTTGAAATACCAACATATATTGTTTTTTTTTCTGCCGACACAAGACAACATGACATGCCGAAAGTAATGTTTTGTAACTAAAGTTAAAATTGATTTAGTTACGTCATAAAAATTATCAAGAAAAAAAAAACCATCTCGCATACTAGCTCCATGCCGTTCAAACGACTGACCCAATCCGTCGATACATGTGGCTGACATCAAATATCTACTTCTGGGTGTAGTTGCAACTTAAAGTTTATACGGAACCCTCGGTGCACGAGTCCGATTCCCACTTGGCCGGTTTTTTTTGTGCATGTGAGTCTAAAGCCGTGGCGCTTACGCGGAATTAAAATTTGAAGGTCGGCGCGGGATTTTGCCGCGCCGGCGCGGTGCGGACCTCTCTGGCGTTTATCTGAGATAGCCATTGGTAGGCCATGTATGAATAGCTGTACATTTGATGTGCCTCTCCCCCGCAAAACTTACACTTTTTTTCTATAAAAAATGACAGATGTTGCCAGTCTGGCGGATTAAAAAGTCAAAGTTGGCGCATGATCATTTCGGTATACCCTCGTTTTGTCGAACAACTTTTTGCCTAATTTCAGTTCGCCTAAAAACGTTTAGTATAATCAACGGTTTGTCTAAAGTCATTTTACATAAACTCGTTTCACACAAAAATCATTACATCGAATGTCGTTTTGCCTAATGGTCATTATGTATAATTATTGTTTCGTCGAATATTATTTTGCCTAATTATCGTTTTGCCGAAACATGATATAGGGCAACCAATAACCAATAGATGATACTAATCAACAAATTAGATACCACCGCTTGAAAAAAAAAAACATTAAAGCAAGGTTAGGTTATAAGAAATAAACCTTTTTTTTTACCCGACCGACCGGATTGGTTAGCTCGCGCTCGTTAGTTTTCTAGGCTAGGGCAGAGTAAAGAGCGAGATAAAATACTTACTTTTAATTAGTTGTTAGCTTACCATCACCCTAAGACCCTAACGAAGTCAGTCAGAGTCAGTTAAGGTACGACGACGAGCGAAGCGAGGAGGAGTGTTAGGTTGAATTGTGACCAACAACACGCGAGCGAAGCGAGCGTTCCACCACATCAGAAAGCATGTTCCCAGAGTCAACTTATTGGGTCGCCAATTATTGAGGGTTGACACTAATCCAACCCAATAATGGGAAGCAAAAAGCCAGGTATGTTCCCAGAGTCAGTTTAGGTACGACGACGAGCGAAGCGAGGAGGAGTGTTAGGCTGAATCGTGACCAACAACACGCGAGCGAAGCGAGCGTGCCACCACATCAGAAAGCATGTTCCCAGAGTCGACCTATTGGGTCGCCAATTATTGGGGGTTGACACTAATTCAACCCAATAATCGGAAGCAAGCAGCCAGGTATGTTCCCAGAGTCAGTTTAGGTACGACGACGAGCGAAGCGAGGAGGAGTGATAGGTTGAATTGTGACCAACAACACGCGAGCGAAGCGAGCGTGCCACCACATCAGAAAGCATGTTCCCAGAGTCGACCTATTGGGTCCCCAATTATTGGGGGTTGACACTAAATTCAACCCAATAATCGGAAGCAAAAAGCCAGGTATGTTCCCAGAGTCAGTTTAGGTACGACGACGAGCGAAGCGAGGAGGAGTGTTAGGTTGAATTGTGACCAACAACACGCGAGCGAAGCGAGCGTTCCACCACATCAGAAAGCATGTTCTCAGAGTCGACCTTTTGGGTCGCCAATTATTGGGGGTTGACACTAATCCAACCCAATAATCGGATGCAAAAAGCCAGGTATATTACCAGAGTCAGTTTAGGTACGACGACGAGCGAAGCGAGGAGGAGTGTTAGGTTGAATTGTGACCAACAACACGCGAGCGAAGTGAGCGTGCCACCACATCAGAAAGCATGTTCTCAGGGTCGACCTATTGGGTCGCCAATTATTGGGGGTTGACACTAATCCAACCCAATAATCGGAAGCAAAAAGCCAGGTTTGTTCCCAGAGTCAGTTTAGGTACGACGACGAGCGAAGCGAGGAGGAGTGTTAGGTTGAATTGTGACCAACAACACGCGAGCGAAGCGTGCCTCCACATCAGAAAGTATGTTCCCAGAGTCGATATTGGGTCGCCAATTATTAGGGGTGGCAGAAAAAAAATTCATTAGACCAAAAAAAAATTATACCAATTGAATATTAGACAAAACAATATTAGGTACACTGAAATTAGGTATAATGATAGTTAGACGAAACGGGCGTTCGACATAATGATTTTAGGCAAAACGAAATTCGATGTAATGAAAATTCGACGAAACGAATAAGTATACCAAGTGATATTAGGCAAACAGAAATTAGGCGAACTGAAATTAGGCAAAAAGTTTGTCGACAAAACGAAGGTAAACCGATCATTTCAAATATCGCAAATCATTGAGGATTTGAGGACCTATTCTCAGCAATGGACACCTTTCGCCTGAAGGCCTTAGGGCCATTTGCACCCCGGAGTTAAGCGTATTTTTGTACGGAATTTGTCAGCTTAACTCCGGGTTAGCGGCACCAAGGGTTAGGCAAGTGGGCCAAAGTGTGTAATACTAACTTTGGGTAACCGCTGTAGTGTCCCCACGTCTGCCGCGAGACCGATGTCCACTTCTTTGACTTGGAACCAGCAGTCTTCCGTACAATATCTGGAAATCAGAAATATATTCTAAATTAAATAAAAACGAAACGTTACATATTTCTTCTATGGCTGGCCATTCGTACCTTCCAAATTCTAAATTTAAAATTTAAATACCTTTTCGAATCGCTTTTGTCCCTAGCTCTTCCATTTCTTCAGTACAAACTACGATCTCGCAGATTCAACATGGTTAATTGATAAGATAACTGTTGTTCAGTAAGTGAGTGTGTGTTGTTGTGTTTTTCAGTGTTATAAGTAGGTTTGGGATTTTTGTGTGCTCAAAAGAGTCAAAATGCCCAATACTGTCGTACCGCATGTCAGCAGCTGTGATGAGATCCACTCCCGCGCCGACGCAAGCACTGTGGGACACCACTAGCACCGGCTTTACGCATTTCTCAAGCGAAGTAATTCCGTCCTGAAACAGTTAGCAATGTCTATTAGCCACTGCTGCAAAAAACTTACATAATCTGCAATTTTTTTTTTTATAATATTGCCTTATGTTATCGCTATTGTTATTCATTAAAATTAAATACTTTAGAACGTATTAAACTGCAACGGTTAACACTCACATATTTTTATCACAATAGCCTAACAACGTGCGCCTATTGTGATAAAAATACGTGAGTGTTAACCGTTGCAATTTAATATCAGTATGACTCACGAAAGTTTTAAACTTTAGAACGTATTAATCGCGTTTATTAAGAGTCCTATAACAAAATCCGCTCGCTCGCATTTCAATATTATTACCGCCAGTTGCGCGCCGACGCCGCCGACACGCATGTGTGCGGACACACACTACAATCAGGAATAAGTACAAACTTATTATCGCCATCCTATTCGAACGGCATAGTAGGTGCGGTTAGTGCGAACGGGAGCGAGCATTCATTCATAGTATGTAGCACCGTTGCAACTCGCAAGGCCATTAGCTTGACGCGCGGACCAAACGTTATTGATACTTGCGTCCGAACATCAACTATTACTTCGCGTACGAGGTGTAGTCTTAGAAAATTTAATTTGTATCATCATAACTTCATAAGATTAAAAATAGTTTTATTCGAACGTCAAATGTCTCTAAATAGTATCCGATGTTATTTTGGAATACGAATTTGTTATGATCGTATCATTTAATTTTAATTTAATATACTTTTATTCTCGAAATATATACAGTAAGTGTAACTTACTTAACTACCTACCTCTACCTACCTTAAATCTAAAGTAGGTCCTTGAGGCATTGTACCTAGGATGCTGGCGGCATTTTTGTTATTGGTACATTTCTAAGCATACCTATTTACTAATAGGTATTGGTGATTGATTTTGGTGGGTGATGGTGATTTGGATATATTTTAGACAGGGATTTTACGGATACTGGATTTGTGATATCCGCGGATGCGGATATATCAAAAGGCACACATTCACGGATAGGGATGCGGATGCGGATGTTAGAGTAAGTTAATTATACAAATATTGTACTGTTTATTCGAATAAAAGGAAACAAACTTGTCATTGCTTGTCGCTATCTGTCAAGAGCGTAAGAACTCGATCGACGAATCTTGAAAACTAACCCAGGAAAGATACGGTTTTGACAGACATTAAATTATAATAGCCTGATTTTCTCAAATTACGTTCGAATGGGATATTTATAGATAATATATGCAAAAATCCTAAAAACTTTTCTTCTGGAAGTAGGTGGAAAGTAAAAAATAAAACTTAACTAAGTCCATTTTTGAAATTTACGGTAGTAAATACTTTTCTTGTTTGTGAACATGACGACATATTTGTCTTCTATGTGTTAAAAGCAAAACCGAAGAAAACTTAAAGACGTAAAACGGTAATACTTGCAAAATGTACGGCGTGGGTGATAGATGTGTTATTTCACTAGAAACAAATGGTAATAAGTAAAAAATGCTTCTGACTCACTTTAACCAACTTTATTTTTAAAGCACTAAATTTTTTTGAGTTCCAGTTTTTTTTATCAAATATCTACTTCTGGCACATCATCTGATAGGTCCTTAGAAATAACTTAAAGGCTTCTTGAACAAAAATTTGGTTAATCGAGTATCTGGAGGTCTAAAAAACCGGCCAAGTGCGAGTCGGACTTGCCCACCGAGGGCTCCGCACAAAAGTGGCATGGAACTCTCAGTGTGCGGCAGTTATACGGTTTTCAGATTTATTCCTGTATTTTTGCTAGAAGTTCTTGCTTTTTGTCAAATTTCGTGATTCTAGGTTAACGGGAAGTACCCTATACATTTTGATTCCCACTGCAAATGTGGGAATGGCCGTATCTTTTGATTACGTTGATGTAAAGGTTTGTTTTTTTTTGCAGCTTCAAGAGACTGCAGATCTGTGTATGTGGTATTATTTTTAACTTGCAACCTTTACTCGTTCCCGAGATAAACGGTCTCGACTAAATAGACAGACGGGTGGACGGACAACAAAGTAACCCTATAAGGGTTCCGTTTTTTCTCTTTGAGGTACCTAACCCTAAAAATGTGAAAACTTCAGGAAGTTAGGAAAATTATTTTATTTTGAACAAATTTGGTTAAGCTTTTTTTGCCAAAAACTATAATTACAAAAATACAGTTAATTGCCTTGATATGTGAAGGCGATTTTATTCTTGCACAATATTTTCATCGTATAACGGTACAGAACCCTCAATTATGCGTGGTCCGACACGCACTTGGCCGGTTTATTTCCGGATTTTGCTCATATAGGAATATGATTATCCCTGACTAGGGTGGTGGCACCAGTAATGGTCAAGGAACCAAGGAACCAGTAACGAACAGTCACTTTTATTATGAGGAAATAAGGTTCATACATTTATTTTGTGTCAACCAATTGACAACCATATGATGATATTTGAATTAAGAATGAAGTGTTCATCACCCGTGTCTGTCCGCTTAAAGTGTTCATAATGGGTACCGTCACCTTAATAACATTTCTCCATACTGTCCCTCCTCTTGCTACTCAAACGCACGTCAGTTGAAAAATTGAAACACTTCCGTTCAAACGCCCCGTAATTCGCGGGCTCTAATGTAGGGAGGGTTAGGGAAGGAGGTCCTTATTGGGGATCAAAGTATATGACAGCCCGGTAATTCGCGGGCGTGAGTTACGAAAGAAGGTTAAAGTATCAAGAAGGGTTGGTTGCGGTACAATCACATTCGATGAAATTATTTGAATTTTTTATTTCAAACAGGTGTATAATATAATCAAAAATGTAAAATACTTTCGTCAGTGGTTGGTCGCGGTCTATTTACTTTCCCAAACGCTTCCAGCACTTCCTAGCGCAACAAAACAAACAAATTGTACAGTCCACAGAGAACAGCACAGGTCCTACCTCTACGAGCGCACGCGCGGTACTGAGGACTCATCCCGCGCGTATCGGAATTTATACACCATTTGAATATTTAAAAAAATAATACGGAATTTCAAAAATATATGTATTTTTCGACTTCAACATGAGCTTAAAAGAATAAACTTTAATGTTGTATAAAAATTATCCAAATATTTTGTCAAAATTACGGCAAGAATCCCTGTGTTTGAAGTGTATTTTTATCGAAAAATGTGCATATTCAAAATCGAAGTAGTTGGGTATCTGTGTAAAAAATTATAAATATGGGACCGAAAGTTTAAATAAAACCATGTTACAATATTATATCAACCCGAAAAAACATGTGTTTTCATGTATCGTGTTAAAAGAGCACGAAGCCAAACTTTTGTCTCCGCGCGCTTTTCTGAAAACAACTACCAGTAATTGTATAGTCAAAGTTAAAACACTGAGTTTTACTTAAATTAGAAGCTGAAATTTTAAATACTAGGAAATGAGCTATCAAAAATAGTTAGCAACATTCACATACAGTTCACCGTTTCTTCGTAGTACAACGTCAAAAATCAGCTTTTGTTGCTTTTCCGTACAAATCGTATTGATGGCCTCTTAACACCATTACCCTGCGTTTTAAACCTTTTACAGCACTCGTTTTCACAGGGTTAAGATGACTCAATCATCACTTTAACCCGGTAGGTAATGATGCGGCTTATCCTGAAGTACAGGCTTGCCTATTCAGGGAGTAGAATCCTAGTTTTAAGGATATTGTACTAAAGGATGTTTTACTAAATAAATATTTGTATTTTTTTTTTGAATGGTGTTAATAAACGCGATTAAAGGATGACTCACGCTAGAACGGGACGGGACGTGACTGGGCCGGGGCGATCTGTCAGTTTCTATAGAAAACGTCACGTGACCTCCGACGGCTCCGAAGTCCGAGCTATCACGTGACTCTTTTTATAAATATTGACAAATCGTCCCGACCCGCCCCGTTCTAGTGTGAGTCATCCTTAACCCGTTCGAAAGTGTTTTTTTAAATAGCGACCCGCCCCAGCTTCACAAGGTTTTATTATTATACATGTAAATCCTCTTGAATCATTCTATCAATTAAAAAAACAGCATCATTATCCGTTGCGTAGTTTTAAAGATTTAAGCGCACATACGAGTAAGAACAGAAAGCGGTAAGCATTCCAAATTTCAAATCGGTAGTTTAAGTAGTTCTTGAGATATTTAACGATGTGACAGACAGACAGACAGACAGACAGACAGATAAGACAGACTGAGAGGCGCCATAAGATAAGGGTTCTTTTTTTACCCTAAAAAGCAGTATCTTCGCAGCTCTTACGACTTATACCCCCTATTAACCGAGAAGATATGTATTTTTTTTTGTAAAAAAAGCAAATATGACCAAGTTCAAAATTATCCTTGAAACTCTATTTTCATGATTTATCCTATTTTTTTTTAATTTACGGTTTCAAAGGTAGAGGCGATTATCCCAAAATAAAAAAATAAAATATTTTAGCAAATCCCTATTTTTTTCAAATAACCTATCCAACGATACCTCACATTTTAAGCTTGAAACAAAAAATATCACCCCCCATTTTATCAGAGGTATGTGCAGTACCCTAGAAATAGAAGCTTTTCGACATTTTACTATACCACTTTGTCGGCATGATTGATATGTATATTCATATTAATTTCTACTACTCACTGAGCTAAGCCACAGACGGACGGGTGGACAGACAGATATGGCGAAACTATATATTACTTGTACCAATATCATTAATTATCGCAATCAATTCAATATTGTAAATACTGTTATTTTATTATGTAAAGTTTTAGTATTAAGATATATTGCAGTGCCCTCACAGGGTTGTGTTGAGACGTAATTTAATTTATTTATATAAGGCCTTTTGTAAACACACAATGCAAGGAATAAATGATATGATATGATATGATATATATTTTTTTATTTAATTATCAAACTTACAACAAAATTACGGTACAGACAGAAGCCCTGCAAAACTGTTTAAACAGTTTGACTGCAGAAGGAATTTATAAAGTAAATATACTTAATTTTATAACTAGAACAATATATATATATGTCTATATAATCTATTTTTTAAACTATTACAACTATTCGAGGGTATTCAATAAATATATCTTTAATTTTCTTTTAAAAAACCGTAGGTAGGTATGACGCAGGTAGACTATTGAGTATGTATGGCAACCGCTTCTTTAAGGTTCTGTCTCCGTAATAGTTTTTGACTCTAGGCACCTCAAATTTACCTGCAGACACCGACCTTGTGCTATGGTTATGTGTAGCTATATCCAGGTTATGCTCTTGGTTGCCATGGTTGTTAATAGCCAATAGATACTTATGCTTTAAGGTGACTGGAAGGGTTTTACAAATTTTAAATAGTTTTCCGTAATTATTTTTGCACGTTTTTAATTTTTATTAATTGCAGAAATTTCAAAAATCGAATTTGCAGTGACTCTAATTTATTAAGGTATGTTTTAAATGTTAAACCATAGCAATAATTCCTAGTTGACTACGGAACCCTAAAAACGCAGTTTGCATAGGTCCTTTAGATATCAACTGGTGATATAATCAGTTGTCAGTTGAAAGTAGCTGAAATACGGTCTGTAATTTTCGCCTCTGGTACTGTTTCAATGCAATCACCCGCACCATAACTTTAACAGACAGAGTCAAACCATGTTATCTCTTCTGTAAGTAAACAGCATAATTTAATTTGTTTTAAATTATTCTGTTCACTTAACACTTGCACAGTCTGAGCTATCAAATCTATGGAAAGTTAGCTAAGACAGACTCTAATGAAAAATCTAGAAAGGAGGCTACCTGATAGATTCCAATGATGTTGTTCATGAATCTCACTTGTCGAGCAAGATCTCCACAGTCCCCAATGTCACTTGCTTTCTCCATAAAACTGTTTAAATCTATGCCTGTAAATTTATAGTACACATGTTAAAAACAGATACTATGTGAAAAATAAAATCATTGATCAGTGAAGTTTTTTTTTACATACACTCATTCAGTCACTTTTTATTATTTGTTGACAGCCTGTAAACATTATTTGTTGAAAAATTTTAATTTATTTTATAACTCTCTTATAATAAGTGTGTTGAAAAATGTTGTATTCCACAGTTTCTTATCCTTTTGTGCTTTAAGACCCGAATTGAACAGCCAACTTCATTCCCTTTAATAACCTATTATTTTCAGACTGTATACAGAATATAGACTTTATTGGTAAAACTATATACATTTTACACGTTGTATATGTGTACAGTGACTATACCTGTGTTTCTTTTTACTATTGATGTACAGAATTGTAAACAACCCTATTGGAACTACACTTTTAATTGAACTAATGAGCATGGGTTCATAACACAGTTAATTTTAAAATTGGGCTGCCAATATGAAGAACAACCATAAAAATGAACACTTTTATTGTTCACTCCAAATTAAATCTAGACCTTATTTAAGCAAACATTTATAAGTAATATAAATATAGATAAGCCTTTATTTCACTTTAGAACAATAGTTACCGGATTTGTACTACTAACTTGGTCACTGCGGTAGGGGGTTGAAAGACCCCATGCAAAGTATGGTTAAATGAGTGTTAACTAATTGCTGCAGTGAACATGTTAAGACTTAAATAAATAAATATTGTGGAACAATCACACACTAATGAAGCTAGTCCCACAGTAAGCTCAATATGGCTTGTGATGTGGGTACTAGACTATGATATATATATAATAGATCTATACATTTAATACTTAAATCCATACAAAACATCTATAGCTCAGGAACTAATCTTTGTGATAAACACACAAATAAATGCCCTGACCAGGACTCAACCCCAGTACGTCCAGCTTCGTAGCCAGGGTCAAGCACTACGGAATAGGCTAGAAAGCCGTTTAATTATATATAATGTCTCTTAATGTGGAGTGCTTATTGTCATGGTCCTTTTTTAACTCTTAAATTTTCATTGCACTCTATCTAAAATGAGTGGACCTTAACAAAAGAAAGAAATGTACTTTACCAAGTAATAACATACCTCCAGTGAAATGTTTCCCTTGTGCTGAAAGCACAACAACGCGGCATTCAGGGTTTTGACTCAATGCTTCAAAACATTGTTTCATTTCTCTAGAAATATAAAACAAAAGCATCAACTTATTGCATTTTTAATATAATACTAGCTAAATGTGACAAAATATATTTATGCAATATGATATGTGTTACCTAATTAAGTCAACTTTAAATAATACAATCACTGAGAATACTTACATCCACATATTATGATTAAAAGTGTTTAGTTTCTTAGGCCTATTTAGTTCCACATGAAAAACATGTTTTTTTGGCACTGATACGGCTAAAGTATCAAATTTAGGTACTTCACTGGCTGATGAATAAAATCTTGACAAATCTGAAAATATAAAAGTTATAATATTAGTGATATTTACATAAATAATAACGAAAAATGTATGAGTATTTGCTGCACCTATCAACCTACTCTGTGTTAATCTGATTTGTTTTAAAACTATATTTTTCAATATGGATGTCATTTTTACTCGAACTCACGAGTGATTAATGAATATAAATAAAAAATTAAAATAAGAAAAACAAAAGAGCAAAGTCCAAATTGTTTGGAAACTTAAACAATAAAAAAATGAAAGTCGTGTTGTCAAGCGGTGATTAAATTTCAGTTGAACGTCAATGTCAACCTGTCAGTTGACGAACGTTCCGATTCCGAAACTTTGGTTTATTTTAATGTTAGCCTGACAGTTGTCGAACGTTCCAAAACATTTGGTTAATTTTCTTTTTTTATTGTTTTATCTTTAATGACGCCTAATTCATGCACTAGCACTTTGGGTTGTATATAACTCCATTTTTCTACTCGCCGATTTTAATCTGCCAATTACGAGTACATAGACAAAACTATAAGCTCATACTTTTCGATATTAGACAGTCCAACTCAACTATAATTTTTCATTTCGATACGCTGTAGGCAACTATGATAGAACTTCATACAAATTCTATACTTATTTGCGATGCCGCCTGGGACTTTGCCGAGCGCGCCTCACGTCTGCGCCAACCGCGCCGGCCTGCCGGCCATCTTTTTGTGTTACATCCTTTAAATGAAATTTAATGATGAAATTGTTCCTCCATAGATGATGATGATGATGACTCGTAGAAAAAGTATTGTATACAATCGTAATATAATTAAGTTTTTCAATCTCGTACCTTACTTAGGCCACTCAGCAAGCTTCGTGGCCTAAACACGGTACTCGACTGAAAAACTCTTCATTATATCACGATTGTATAAAATACTATTTTCAAAGGAAGTTTTGTTATCTGTGACGTGAGACGCGTTCGGAATACGTACATTTATTTTCAGTGACAATAAGTGAACGTTGAACGAGCATAGTAGGTAAGCTTATATTAAATGTAAAACTTTTTTACTATGTATTTTATCTAAAGCTATTGTTAAATTTCTTACTAGAGCTTTATTAGATTTAAACGTGATTTAAACTGACAAGTCAAGTTAAGTATTCTATTTTGACGTGAATGAGAATCGGAACGCAAGTTGCGCACTGGCAATACTGACGAACGAATACTTGCGAGCATATCAAAAACTAATAAAAAAAGTTAAAAGTTCCTGTTCGCGGCATTTACTAAGGGGCTACCCGGCATATTTCAATGTTTTTAAAGTGAATAGGCTTTGTTCAGTTCCAAGCACAACGCTTGAAAAAAATATATAATGTAGCTAGGTATTTGGTCTACATTTGGTTCAACTAAATTGTCGAAAAACATAATACATCAAGAGAAAAAAAATAACCGTAAACCCTTTTTTCTACCTTAAATCTGTATCTACTCCCTTATTATGCGTCGTAAGTACAAGAAACTAAGACAAGCAGTATATATTTATGTTTAATTTAAACGCATCTACTGATTTTTGGATAGGTTTTTTACTTTTCGAGAAAAAGCTATTACACGCATTTTTCCGAAAACGCCGGCTCGAGATGCCTGCGCGGGCTGTCGGGGCCAGTCGTGTAAGATGGTACTAGTAGTTTATAGGGTTGCGTCCTAGTACAAGCAGGCTCTTCCTAGGTGGCGACTTATGCTTATTGACGTATTGTATAACCGGTGAGGAAAGGAAACGGGAGAGGAAGAAAGCTCAAATCGCCGAGGTCATTGGGATAGGGGACGGCCTTAAGTTTCAACTTTGCCGGGTCGAAAAAGGTGCTCGCACAGTCGTATCTCGAATTATTTTCAGAAATTGGCACTGTTAGGTTACGAATGTAAATAGTGGTTGTGATTGTGTTCTTAAATCTGGGTTGGGAATAGTTTCTGAAGCGCGCTGCAGCAGGATTCCCGTAATGCAGTGTGTAAACTTCGACTCCATCATGGCGCCATATATACATAGACGCTGAAAAGTTTTCACATGGTCAACTAGCGTGATAGTTTCCGTATTTGCAAATAGTAATGGTGATGTGTTATGTGTATTGCAGCTGCGCCAGGCAGAGTAGGACACGTACCCAGTCAGATTGATACGAATTCTATAAGATCACGAACCTTACTGCTTCCGGCGCAAGCGCCCGGTGAACGAAATTAGACGCTGTACTTCTTTCGGGGTGAGTTTTGAACAATGTAGTTTATGCATACGATCGTCACAGACAGCATGGAATTGTCGTTATGATTATTTAACAATCGACGAAAGGAAGTGGTCATCGGGCACGGTAGTGCTCGGGCAATCTGTCAGATCTGCATAGCGGTTGGCCGGGCATACGCCAGACAAATTGAAAATGAAAAAAAATGAAAAATGTTTATTTGCGTTCACAATAATCATCTTAAAATTAGTGATTGGCACCTCCTTTTAAGCTTTAATATAGCCTGTGCCAGGAGATGCCGCTCTTCCTTAGCTAACGTATTCTTAACAAAATTGTGCTAATAATGATAGTTTTTTTTTTTTTTTTTTTTAATTAAAGGTACAATAATTAATAACAAAATTTAAAAAGCGAATTACTACAATACATGCAAAAGGTATGAACAAAATCAAGATCAATCATAAAATCCCGTTTGTGTGAGTGTGTGTGTGTGTGTGTGTGTGTGTGTGTGTGTGTGTGTGTGTGTGTGTGTGTGTGTGTGTGTGTGTGAGTGTGTGAGTGTGTGTGCGTGTCTACGTACATAATAATAAGTAAAGTGTATATTATATTTACAGTTTTAGTAATTCTTCAGTTTCCTCGTATGATTTCATTTTAAGCCAGGCCGGTATTATATTCTTACATTCATGAAATTGCATACGGTGTATATTTAATTGTCCGTTTAAAATGTTATATAAACGTGCAGATAGTGCTTCATAATGCCGTTCTGCAAATTTAGTTTTGGCCTGAGATTCAGTAGCAACTTTATTTATTCTTCTTTTATGAGTACAACTGTCATTATATGGTAAAGCCTTATGTTTTTTTAGAACTATGTTAAGAATAAACAATTTTCTTATTGAAAGAAGATTTGTCATACTGTATAGTCTTTCAGTAGAGAATCTTTTTGTCTTAAAATACATGACCTTCAGTAGGCTGCGTTGCATACGTTCTAGTTGTAAGAAGCGCGTTTTGGCTGCACCACCCCAGATAGGTATGCAGTAAATTATTATAGACTGAACCAAAGCAATATATATCTCTTTCAGTAGATCATTGTCAGACGCAGTTGCGCTCCTTGGAACCACATGCCTTAAATTTTTAAAGATCCAGATTAATTTTCTAATACGTGAGGAGACATATTCAAGGTGTGGATACCAGGAGAGTCGCTGATCTATGAAAACGCCCAAATATTTTGTGTGAGAAACCTTCTGGATGATAGGGCAATTACAGTTTCCTGAAGTCGCTGTATCATCGCAGATGTGTATTTTTAGAGTAAAGTTATTGCTAGGTTGTGTATTATTGCAAATGCTATAGCAGATATAGTTTGTTTTTATAGTGTTTAGGGTAAGTATATTATTATGTAACCATTTCTGAATTTGTCGTAATCCTTGCTCAGTGTGTGTCCTTACTTCATTCCAAGTAGCCCCAGTAAAAACTATAGCGGTATCATCAGCGTATGAGAATATTTTAGCGTTAGTGATTTGCATATCGCAGAGATCATTTATATATACGAGAAATAAGGTCGGACCAAGAACGCTTCCCTGCGGCACGCCATAAGTGATTTCCTTAGACTCCCCTGTACAATTATCCAGTTTTACCTTCTGTTTCCTGTCAGTTAGATAGTCTTTAAATAAGCAAAGCGGAGTTCCTCTTATTCCAATCCTTTCTAGCTTATGTACAAGGATGGGAACAGAGACGGTATCGAAGGCTTTTTTCAAGTCTAAAAATACAGACATACATTTTTGGCGATTGTCTAATTGCTCTACAACCAATGAGGTTAATGCGGATACTGCGTCCTCGGTCGATTTACGTTGCCTAAATCCAAATTGTGCTGTTGATAATATCTTATATTGGTCTAAGTAAGCTATTAATCTGGAATTAAGCAATCTTTCCACTATTTTGGAGATCGCCGATAGCACTGATATAGGTCTGTAATTACTAACATCATCTCTGCTGCCACCCTTGTAGACTGGCGTAATAACTGCCTGTTTTAATGGAGGAGGAAATATTCCTTTCTTGAAACAAAGGTTAATAAAATGGGTTAGCACAGGGACTATTTCGGTATTTGCCATTTTTAGAAATTTAGTGGGGATATTGTCCCAGCCCGGAGCACAATCTGATTTGAGATTCATGAGTGTACAATACACCTCTTTATAATCAGCATCAAGTAGAACAAATGAGTTCGGCTGCGACGGTAAGTTTTGCAAATAACAGTTTTGCTCATCTATTAAAGGATGAGTTTGCTGAGCGAGGTTTTTACCAATATTTACAAAATAGTCGTTTACAAAATTAGCAGAAGTGGTAGGCGTTGATTTGAGGTTAAGTAATTCGTTATTGGAGTTGTTATTTGTATTAGAGTATGTGATGTTTTTAATTTGTTTCCATAATTCTTTTTTATTTTTTGTATTTTGAGCCAACAATTCTTTTTCATAATTTCTTTTTAATTTCTTCAAAAGCTTATTACAGTAATTTCTATATCTAATATATGTTATTTTATTGATTTCATTAAAAGGGTCACTTTTAACTTGTTTTTGTAATTTATTGCGATTTCGGATACACCGAAGCATGCCTTGTGTAATCCATGGCTTTATTATGCGGTATTTTTTTGGTATATTTGTAGTAACTGTATTTTCTTGCAATGATCGAGTAAGATTATATATAAGATTTTCTATGACAATGTTAGGATCATTGCAAAATAATAGTTCTGTCATATTTTTTGATTTGAGACTGTCTAGCGCTTCCTCGAAATTTACAACTGTTTTTATCTTATTTGTTAAAGAGTTGATTTTAGATTTAGAAAAGATAAAAATGTAGTAAGGTGATCCGTTATGGACGTATTAAGTATTGCTATTGAGGCTATTAGTTTTCTTTTATTTAAATGTAGCATAAAGTGGTCAAGACAGTTTTTCCCCCTAGTGGGTATTGCATGACCTGGTAATATACTATATGATGATAACATATTTAGATAGTGTGTTCTGTTTTTATATTCGGTTGAAGGTTCTATAGGTTTAAGTGCAATATTAATGTTGATATCACCTGCAATTATTATATTATTATTACTTGAATCTCTACTACCAAGTGAGTCCAGGTGAGCGCCGAGTGAGTTCACAAAACTTTCAGCATTTTGACAGGACGGAGATCTATAAATAGCCAAAACAATGGTATTTAAAATGTGTAACTGTAGGCAAGATGCTTGGGACAGACATATTTCCTTAACGTTATGTTTCAAATTGTTTTTAACGTAAATAACTACTCCATCATTTTGGTTTAATTGACATTCAGAATGATAAGAGTTATAGTTAGGTAGTTGGGGCAGAGGTTTGTTTGCGTTAAGTCTGCATTCCGTCAATATTATAACGTCAGTATCGAAGGGCAGACAAGATATTGTAACCAAAAAATCGTCAAAATTACAGTGTATACTCCTGATATTTTGAGAGATAAGTGTAAAGTCGTTTTTTTTAATATTTAGGTGTTTTTTTAGCTCTCCTATGTCACACTGTAAAGTGCGCGCTATCTCTATGTCGTCTATCTCATTTAAAGTTTGAAGTGTACTATCCATAATCACCTAGGCAGTAGCGCGTTGTATTAATAGCGTATCGCGTGCTTTTCGGATTGCAACAATATTTTTCCCAGTAATACCGGCAGTTATAGTGAATAATAACATTATATTTTATGTAACATTTGTAAATATATGTGTGTATTTGTTTGTGTAGTGTGTAATAGCGAGGTGAGAGTGTGAGATTGGTTGTGTGTGTGTTTTTATTTGGGAAAGTATGATTTACCCTAACAATTTGTACATTGTAAAATACATTATTAAAATAGACGGATGATAGGAACAATATTATTTTCATAGCTACTTTTTTTATTATCATACACTTATGTCGAGATTGTACGTTCCCTAAGTATAGTCAATCTTCCTTTAGGAGCTGGTGGATCTGTTCTTCATTTCTGACCATTATAATTGGGGATCGTTGTTCCTTCCGCACGTAGACCTTACCGAAAGAAGTCCAGCAGAACTTATATTGTTTCGATTTGGCCAGGTCCCGAGCCAGAAAGTGCAGGCGCGACGCTTTTGGCGTCAAATGTTCTGACAAAAACACGGGGGTGTCTTCTTGCGTTCTGAATCCCAGATGTTTTGCACATAATTTTGTCCTGTTATTAATGTTATAGGATTTGGCTTTCTTACAAAAATCTGTCTTAAGTAAAACGGAGCTTGTTTCAATAACAATAGGCGTATTTTTTATTTCAGTCCCTTTCCCGCGCACTCTGTATATATCTTTTATGTCTGATTTGGTAATTTTACAATCTATGGTCTCCGAGAGGCGAAATACCATTTCGATTAGGTCTTGTTTGGTTTCATCCTCTTTTTTTGGGACATTTTTGATTTCAAAATTTGTTTTTCGGCATCCTGCCTGTATATCTTCTAATTTATTCTCCAAAATTAAAATATATTGCCTATCTTGCTTCACTTGGCTTTCTAATTGTGTAATTTGGTTTTTAAATTCTGTGTTTTGTAATTGTAGAGAGATAATAGCGCTTTCTATATTTTGACTGGACTGTTGAATCTCGTTTAAAGTTGATTTAATGCTGGCAATTTCTTTTTGTTGGCTTATATTAAAATGTGTAATCAAGTTTATCATTTCTTCTCTAAATTCATTAAATTGTTCGTTTGTTATCATCTGACTATTAGACCGAGAAGTCTGTCTTAACAAACGGTCTGTATTTATATAGTTTGGCGGCGTTACATTAGTGTCTGTCCCTTCCTCGAACGACATCTCTGCTGGGTCGCGTGTATTGTGCGATTCCGACATGGTACTAGGGTAGCAGAAGCGGCGCGAAGACAAGCCGGTAATTGGTACTAGTAGTGGCGCGCGAATTAAGATAATGGAAAGGACTTTAGTTTTAAAAAAACTATTTATTTAAACCAACAGAGTTTCGGCCTAGCTTACAATCAAGATTATTCTAACTTAAGATTAATTAATAACTAGTATTTATATTAAAATAATGCCTTTCAGCATTGACGTAATGTCCTACATTCGGAAATGGTGAAATTACTGAATGGACATTATGTATTGCTGACGAAGGAAGTATCAAGGGTTACACAACCCTTAACTCCTCCCTCCTTAAGGGAGAAATTATCTGAAGGTGGCAAAGTCGGCTTCAGAGAATTTCGTGTAGAAAACACATAACGGAATTTACGAATGAAGTATGTAATAACTAAAAGAAGTAAAATGACGTATAGAACTATGGTCCATACACTGACTCTAGTGCTAATGATATAACTCTCACTATTATCACTGTCACTGAAGTATTTTACGCTGTTGAGAATGTCCTTCACGTCGCTGAAGTCCACGCCTCGCAGATCTACCTCGTTCTCGTTCCTCTGGATCTCGTGGTGCAGTTCAGGCAATGTAATGGGGGGTAAAATGTAGCTGGTTATTGAGGTGTTGCTAACAGCTTTTATGATGATGTCTTCTATCTGTGTTTCACAGTGTTTGGCAGGGGTTAGAATGTAAGTCCCCTCCATGTTGTGCTTGGAAACCTCGTCTCCGCAGGTTTCAGTTACCACAGTTCTTTTTCTGGTGTAAAGAAGCCAATGGTCTAATGTTATCTTCTGTATGACTGTATCTTCCGTCTTGATAGGTTGCTGGTTACATTTGGAGAGATTGTCCTTTAGTAGTATAAGTTGCTCTATACACGTTGCTGCTGCATGCTGTACTATGTCGTCATCGGTGCAGAGGTATTTGTCTTCTTCTATCTCTTCGCAGTGTCTAGCTACGGGTCGGAACTTCAATCTATTCATCATAAGGTAAGGGTATTTGGGGATGATGGTAAGTGTTTTGTCGGTTTGAGGGTTGTAGATTGGAATAGGGATAATCTTGTAATAAATATATGTGTTTTTCTCGACAATTGGGATATCCAATATAAATGTTAAGCGATTATTACTAATAAAAGATTTTAAGTCTATGTTACGTTCTAACTTAATTAAGTTTTCCTTTGACACAGGATAAATTAGTGTTGCATGTTTTTCTACATCAGAAAGAACTTTAACAAATTCAGTTGAGTTTATTATTGATTGGTGCAAGGTTGATAATTTACTGAATGCAATTGCCGTTTCTATTTCTTGTATAATATTATAAATGGTGCGAAAGTTATTTAGAATCTGGTACATACTATTTATCATGGAAACAACGTTGAAAAGTTTAATTTCGTCTTTTTGAATAGCCTCTAATTGCTTAGTTTTATACCCCAAGTGTTTGACGTTAAAATTTATGTCGCTGGAAACATTTGTTAACTTATCAAGTGCCTTTTGGAGAAGTGTGACCTTATTTTCTACTGATATCTCCTTATGTTTCATCTTTTCGATTAGTGCGTCATATCTAATAGCATCATTATTATCTAGATTTCCTGTTATTATTTTAACAACAGATCCTAATGGGTTGAGAATACCTCTTTTAGTCCTTGACGTAGGTACAATCTGTAAAAGTCTATCTCTAGATAGGTCTATAAATGAATTTATCTGTACTTCTAAACCCATTAGTTCTCTTCTTGTATCTATATTGCTATCAACGATTTGTTTTAACTTACTATATTGATCTAAATTTATTTCTAACAAAGAACTTATTGATTCTAAATCTATTATCTTTACTATGCTCCAGGAACTAGTCCTCATCAGAGCTGTACCCATCCTGACTGGAGCTATCCCCGGACTCCTCTCGAGGTTTTGGATGTTGAGACTGCATCCCTGATGGGCCAGGGTCATCAGTAATATCACACGCCACCTGTGGAGGTCGTTTGATATTTTTGAGTGGGACACGAGTGTTTCTTTTCTTAACTTGTACAGGAATAATATTCTTATCGGGTTTACCTATGACTTTAGCTTTTTCATACCTTGGTTTTTCTTTAGCTTTACGAATCCTAGTATCCTTCATATATATCGTGTCACCTTCCTTAATTTCTGGTGGAATTTCGCCCCCTTTTTTATCTCTAACTTTAACCTTGTCATTAACTAGTTTTTCGCTAACATATTCATACAATACCTTTAACCGTCTTCTATGATCTATAAGTAATTTTTGCATTATGTTTCGTTCTCTGTCAATATCGAATGTATTTCCGGTTTCCGTATGTCCGAAAACTAACTCAAACGGGGTAAAAGTTGTGGCACTATGTATTGAATTATTATAGGCCATTATAGCATACGTCATAACTGAAGCTGCGTCTTGATCGCTTCTATCGTATTTTGCTAAACGATAAATCTCTATTATAGTTGAATGGAAACGTTCAACTACTGCCATTGAGTTTGGATTATTCGGGGTCCCTATGTGTCGTTCAATTTTGTAAAGGCTAAGTAACTCTTTCATTAATTCGTTATTGAACTCGGATCCAGAATCACAACTAATCTTTTTGGGAACACCATACATGCTGAAGTATTTAATCAAAGCTCTTACTACTTCTGGAGTACTTCGATTGGGTATACCTATCGCCTGTCCCAATTTGCTAAATGCGTCAACTGCAGTCAAATAATATTTACTCTCAATAAAAAGAAGGTCAATAAATATTTCCTGGAATGGCGATTCTTGATTCTGTGTTAGTTGAATATGAGGTTTGATTGGTTTTCTTTCATACTTCATCTTGCGACACTGTTCACATGCATTTATAATAGCTGAAATCGTTTCTTTCATGTTACTCCACCAATAATCCCTTTTAAGTTTCGCTAATGTTTCGTTGATGCCCCTATGACATGTTTTGCCCTCATGATATTTCTTTACTAACACCTTTATATCATGTTCGTCCGTTAGGGTCACTATTCGCTCCGTGCATTCAATTAAGTTTTGCGTTCCCTTTTTGTAAAGGTTTGTTACTACTTTACTAAAAGTTTTTCTAAACTCTGGTGATTCAAAGTATATGAAGTATTTATTTTTAAGGTCTACGTATTCTTTTAAAAATTTGTTTACTAATTCTTTGTTATTTACTGGCATATGGACTTCTAAGATCTTTTGTTTTTTGTTTGAAATATCTTTAACACTTATCTCATCTTTAAACCATGTGTGTACTAATATTTGTTTTGGCTTTAGATCTATAGCTTCATTTAATATTGGGATTCCTTCATGTTCCCGATTAGAGATCGAATGGGCTGTGGCTCCATCCTCAGAATCAGAAATTTCTACTACCTCCATGTCTGATTCTGATTCTGGCCTACTTAATTTGGCAATTTGATCGGTTAATGACTCTACATACTTTTGTAACTTTTCTTCTTTTTCGTCTACGTTAACTACCATGGACTCATTATCATTGCTTATCATATTAAGTTTAATGCGTGACATAGCATCCGCGTTGGTATTTTGATTGCCCTTTTTATAGTAAATTTCAAAATCATATTCCTGTAATCTTAGACGCCATCTTGTAAGTTTGCTATTTGGTTCCTTAAAGGAGTATAACCAGGCAAGTGGACGATGATCTGTATAAATGTAAAATTTATTTCCGTAAAGATAGGGTCTAAAATTCTTTACTCCTTCTAAAACAGCAAATAATTCCTTTTCTATCGTACTATACCTAACTTGGGTATCGCTCAGAGTCTTACTGAAATATGCTATGGGTTTATCTGACCCTATAGGTCCTTGTGACAAAACTGCACCTATCGCATAATTTGACGCATCTGTGGTCAAAATAAAAGGTTTTTGAAAGTCTGGAAACTGCAATAGCGGTGCATTAGTTAATATTTTCTTACAAAGCTCAAAACTTTCCTTGTATTCGTCATCTAATATTACCTTTTTTCCTTTCTTCAAACATGCCGTCATAGGTCTTGTTATTTTTGCAAAATCTTTTATGAATTTCCTATAATATCCTATTAGCCCTAGAAAACTTTTGATTTCAGTAGCGGTCTTAGGTATAGGATAATTAAGTACCGCCTGAATCTTGTCGTCATTTGGTTTAAGCCCTTCACTCGTGATGGTATGTCCAAGGTAGAGGACTTCCTTCCTGAGGAAATGGGACTTATCCAATTGAACTTTAAGATTTGTTTCCCTAAATCTATCGAATACGGCTTTCAGCTTTTGGACGTGATCTTCTAAACTTTTAGAGAATATTATTACGTCATCAAGGTACACGAGACAGTGTATTCCTTGTAGCCCTCTCAGGACGTTATCCATCGCCCTCTGGAAGGTTGCTGGAGCCGTTTTAAGCCCAAATGGCATACGGTTGAATTCATAGTGCCCGAACCCGGTACTGAATCCTGTTTTAGGCTTATCCTGGTCATCAACCTCTATCTGATGGTACCCACTGGCCAGGTCTAAAGTAGTGAAGTATGTGCTCTTACCTAACATATCAAACAAGTCGTTTATGTTTGGAAGAGGATATTTATCATCGACTGTGATGTCATTAAGACGTCTATAGTCGATCACCATACGCCACTTTTGTTGTCCTGACATGTCCATCTTTTTTGGCACTAAGTGGACTGGTGCACTCCAAGGAGAATGTGACTCCTGGATGACATTGTCCTTTAACATTTTTTCTACCTGCTTTTTAATTTCTTGTGTTTGTGCAGGTGGCATTCTATGTGCCCTAATAAAAACTGGATCCTCGTTTATAGTTCGGATCTTATGTTTCACTTGATTAGTGAATGATAACGGAATATCCTCACAATAAAATATATCCTTATATTCTTCACACAACTTGCTAATCGCCTTTTTCTCTTCTTCATTCAAGTCATCTAATCTCAATTTAGAGAGATTTTCAGTTAATAGCCTATCAGTTGAAGCTGTGTTCGCCGTAAAATTAACCTTAACTGTTTCGCTCGAATACGGTTCTACTTTAAAAGGTGCTGTTACTACTAAAGTTGCACCTTTTGACGTGCAATTTTGTATTACTGTGAATGCGTATCCATTAACACATTGAACTAATGCAGCGGGCATTCTTATCCCTTCTGCAAGTTCCTGAAACTCTAATACCGCTTCACCATTCAATAAAGATACTGGTAATTTAACCCTACACTCACTACGAGGAGGCAATTCGTATGTCTCCTTCATGGGCGGAGTATACAGCATCGGTATCTGTGTAAAATCCGTCTCTAACATGTGAGTTTTATAATTAACCTTTGCACATAACTGGTGTAGCAAGTCGCTACCTATCAACCCGTCATACCTCTCGTCTACGTCGTACACATAAAACTTATAACGTTCGTCACTTTTGAAAATTTTTGGTAAATTAATATAAACTATCGTATTATGTAGGCTACGTCCGTGGGTGCTTACTACTTCAAAACTTTCGTGGTGTTTAAAATTGGCAAAATATTTTTCCACTAACTCCGGCTTCATAAATGACCCTTCACTCCCTGTGTCAATCATAAATAGGGCCTGTAACTCAGGGACGAAAAAATGCGGGAGTTTTAATTTTCTATTATAATTTAATACTATTGTAGTCCTTGGTTTGAGGCCGTTATGAAAAAATTTCCGGCCTCTGTCTCGGTATTTGAAGTTGGTTCGAAATACATTTGATCGGTATCATTGTTCTCCATATAATTAACTCGTCTCGAACTAGCGGTTCTCATAGTGACGTCGGTATTAGAACCCGATGCCATGTTATGAGTCGGCACATGCTGGCTCGGCCCCGGGTGGGCATAACCGGCATACTGCTGATCTTGCATTCGCGGCGGCGCCGCTGGCCCCGATTGCATTTGCCATTGATGACGCATATTAGATGAATTATTGTAACTATTCATTGGTCTGTTATTATTTCTAAAATGCTGTGAACCGTTTGATGAATAAAAATTGTTTGGCGACCTTTGATTAAAATTCTGCCTATTTGAGTGGAAGTTATTGTTTGAAAATCTACTTTCCTGCCTATCCTGTGGCTCGAAACTATTGGGATTCGGTCGAACATACCCATTATTTTGCCTATTATTTACTTGATTTCTAAAAGGGTTTTTCATGTTATATACGGTGTTGAAATTTTCTTCTTCCAAAACGGTTTTAATTGCACCCTCTAGTGTGGTGACGTTTTTCAAGCGAATCATTTTAACTAAATACTGTGGTAAGTTATAAAGAAAGACATCAAAGGAGGTATGAGTGTAAATTTCTTGTTTGGCATTACGTATTGTTTCGTCTTCAATTGTTTCTGCGACCTTCGCTAACAAAATGCTTCTAAAATGTTGAACCCTATGACAGAAATCTATATAACTTTCGCCTTTATTAATCTTTAACGTTTGCATTTCTAAAAGTAAGCATTGCTCGGTCCTGGGATCCCCAAAGTGTTCCTTTAATAAGTTTTTTAAGGCGGCCCATGTACGGACATTAGGCCTTTCTCCCAATAAGATAGCTGCAGGACCCGCGAGTCTACTTGTTAAAACCTGAAGTAAATATTCGTTTTGTTCGGCACTTCCCATAAATTTATTTATGACAAATTCACATTTTTGTATATATATCGCTAATTCCCTAACTTCCCCACGGAAAATCGGAATCATTTTGACTACATTCTCAGGAACCAAAGTAAGGCCTTCCATTTTAAAATGTAACTAAAACTTCTCGCGCTAAAAATAATACTATTGCGAAATACCTATTCGCCCGTAAGTAGGTCAATCGACAGTACGTTGACACCTATTATGCAATTTATGTATGACTTTAAACTAATGTAACGTTATTATGGCTTTTGATATCCTTAATAACGCGTGAAAAAAAATTCCTATGCTTACTGTTATTATGGCGTTATATCCTTAATAACACAATAAAACTAAAACCTAAGTGTTACTACGGCGTTGTATATCCCTGATAACACATATATATAGAACAAGTAAGGATACGTATAAAAGGAATCAGAAAGGAAGATGAAAAAGATCGACTCACATTCCTTCCGGCGACTTTCACGACACCTTACAGTTGGTCTGGAATCCTCTTGATTGCTCCGGTCAGCTGGAGATGGACAGCTTCCTGGATCGGCTGGCTGGATACTTCTGCGGCAGGTCCTTCGTTGTATCTTAATAAATTTATTTGTTCGGCTTCCCGTTGAAACGTTGAAACGTACGTAGTCCGGCACGATATGGTCACGAATTTGACGGCCTCTGAACGTGTCAGGATAACGACGGGAATCCTGTCCTCAGCGCCAATTAAGATAATGGAAAGGACTTTAGTTTTAAAAAAACTATTTATTTAAACCAACAGAGTTTCGGCCTAGCTTACAATCAAGATTATTCTAACTTAAGATTAATTAATAACTAGTATTTATATTAAAATAATGCCTTTCAGCATTGACGTAATGTCCTACATTCGGAAATGGTGAAATTACTGAATGGACATTATGTATTGCTGACGAAGGAAGTATCAAGGGTTACACAACCCTTAACTCGCGCGCGTGTGTGCGTCACAGCGAGGAGAGCAACGTAACGTACCTGCGGCTTAGTGAATGACCGCTGACGTCGGCGCCGTATGCGCGTCGTGCGTGGCCCGTGTGTGATGAATGAAGTACCAGGCGCAGCTTACTCTCGGCGTTGTAGCAATTATACTCCTTCACTTTTATGCTCTCCTATTTTATTAACTGATTTAATAACTCGAAATGTGTTTATTTAATTTTAAATATAACTAATACTGATTTTAGGCACGTTTACACCGAAAGGTGGTCCGGGGGGAAGAGGATTAAATTGAGGAATTAAATTGACCGTACATTATAAATTGAAAGAGATGTCATATACTACAGAAAAAGTGACCAAGGTCCCCGGTGAGCAGGGCTGGGATCGAACCAGCGACCTCCTGCTTTCGCGGCAGACGCCCCAACCACTGGGCCACCCGATCACGGCAACCAGAGTCCGAAATTTCCTAAGTATATGAAATCCTTTCTTATTTTTTGAAAACGCTTAAGGTGCGCTCACGCCATCAAAACATTTATAAATGATTTAATTCATGCTTTAAAATTGACCGTACATTGATTGACAGATCTACGATTATGCCCGAACGGATCGCTATATGTACCCCTACCCTAAGTACCCCTAAGTATCCGGTGTTCCCGTGATAAATGTTGTAAGAGGCAATGCGATCAGTAATTTTTTATATAGGAAAAACTCGATTTGTACTATCGAACCCGCGGTTTTTTTTAATACAAAATCGGTTAACCGTTGCAGCTCCTAATCGGAACGCACCACTTCCAGAATTTGTAACAATGTATTGTTTTAATTCTGAATATTAAAAAAATCAATTCTTCTTTCTAACGTTTTCCAGGCTTATGCTACAGTTCAGTTCAGGAGCCTGGGGTCCGCTTTGGCAACTAATCCCAAGATTGGACGTAGGCGTTAGTTTTACGAAAGCGACTGCCGTCTGACCTTTCAACCCAGAGGGTAAACTAGGCCTTATTGGGATTAGTCCGGTTTCCTCACGATGTTTACTTTCACCGAAAAGCGATTGGTGAATACCAAATGATATTTCGTACATAAGCGCCAAAAAGCTCATTGGTACGAGCCGGCAGGATTTGGCTGATTGAAAGCCAGAGCATATTATTGTGTATTAAAAAATAATTATGATTGTGTATTATTTTATTTTAAGTTTATCATTCACACGCTTAAAAACAGTAAACATATTTCAAACTTAAAATAAGTTTACACTGTGTATTGAAAATCAAACAAAATAGAATTAAAAAGAAAAACTTAAAATGTTCGTTAAGTCATCGGGGTCTGCACCATTTTAGCAGCCGGAATATACTCCGAAACTCCTCGATATACGGCTAATGGTAACTCCTTATGACTTACAGATTTTTTCATTAATCAATTTAATAGTCTTTATTAACAAACCATTAAGAAAAAATACAGACACATATAAGACCTAAATATATAAATAATGAACAATCTAATACAATTTCAAAACTGCTCTTATAGATGAAATGCAACAGATTTATCAAGTAGAGTAGGTACCTAGGTACTTGATTAATGTTGCATTTCATAATTAAAACTCATTAATTCAATAAACTAATTTAAAACATATAAAAAAAAAATATAAATCTAAAAGTATAACTAAACTAAAACTAATATAAAACTAGATCAGAACATTCAGAACTAAAATATAACTAAATAAATCTGAAACAGGCCCCTGCGGCAAGGTAGGTACCGAGGAGTCCGACCGAGGACGCTGGCAGCAACACGAAATTTTTAAATAGTTTAACGGCCTCCTAGCCTAGTCGGTAGTGACCCTGCCTACGAAGCAGGAGGTCCCGGGTTCGAATCCTGGTCAGGGCATTTATTTGTGTGTTTATCACAAATATTTGTTCCTGAGTTATGGATGTTTTCTATGTATTTAAGTATTGATATGTATCTATCTATTATATATATCGTCGTCTAGTACCCACAACACGAGCCTTATTGAGCTTACTGTGGGACTAGGTCGATTTGTGTAAGATTGTCCTATAATATTAAAAAAAAAAAAAAAAAGGCCAGTAAAAAATATAGTGGTATTATTTCGAAAAAAGTTGACACATGGAATTGGTATTTTTCACTTAACTTTTTTATAATTAAACACCATTGTGCAGATTAATCTCGTTTATTACCACAATGCCCTTAAATTTCGAGCCCTTTACAGCAACAATCTTCAAGCAACGTAGGGAGGGTAGGCGACATACGTACCGTTTCCCCTCTGCCGAAAAACAAGCCCAAATGATGAAATGAGCAACAACAAGCACAAAAATATATTGAAGTGTGAATAATTTTCTAATAAAATAAAATACAGTGAAACCTGGATAAGTGAGACTTCAAGGGACGAGAGAATTAGTCTCACTAAAAGATGTGTTCCATTAACCCAGTTAGCCAGGTGTAAATAAATTTACAAAGGTTTTCATTATTTAATATTTTTGAAATAAAACAACGTATTATGTTAACATTAAACGAAGGTTTTAATCTTCATTAGAAATCAAAAAAGATAAAGAATCTAAGTAACAAAAATAATCAAACACATTTCATATAAAGATTACAAAAATTTAAACAAAATGTATCAATGACAAAAATCTGTAATTTTAAATAATGTATTGAATCAGGCGTTACTTTGCGGAATTCCATATTAGCATCGAAAACAATGTTACTTCGCTATTCCGCCAAACGGAGATCTTGTCGTACTGGCATCCGACAAGATCTCCAGCATCTCCTGAGGATGCCTCGTAGAGAGGCGAAACACGTGTTGAGGTTTATAGGTGGTGGAGGGTAGCAAGATTAATTGCATACAAAAAAATACGCAAGTAGGTATAACGGGTTGGCACTAGTTGACTAGCACGTTTGGCGGAATAGCAATGTCACTTTGCTATTTGGAAGAAGGGAAGGACCCCCTCGTCTGTAATTTTAATTTGTTTTTTGGAATTGTCAGCCCTCTGATGTTTTTCGGTATTAAAATTAATACACCATTTCAACAATAGACCACAAATATTGGTCCTTTAACGTATAAAAGAACAGTTTGTTTTTGATTTTGTATGGATACAGCTTCGTTTCGGAATCAAAGTTACCAGAAACCATTTGACCACCTACGCTGCCATCACCTAATAATTCCCATACTCTATAAGAGTCTTTTTCCCTTATCTCTAATACAAAAGTTCGCGTTTGCAGGCTAAACGGGCAAAACTGCTTAAGAGTGCCCCCCCATGTTCCATCAGCTATATTGCCGCTTATGAGTCCGTTCGGCAAAAGTTCATTAGTAAAATATTGAAGATTATCATAACGTTTCGTCAACAAAAATTGTCTGCCATTGACATTATACGTGATACCCAAACTATAGCGCACCCACGTCTCTCTATAGGTAGTTAAACCCCATTTCCCATCTTGTTTCAGCTCATGAATATAGGCGACTTGCGCTTCGTTATAACTGAAGACAAAAGTTACCTTTCCCAGTGTATATGCAAAACTAAATAGAGTTTTTGAGTACCCAGTGTCAAAACTACCCTCATCTGTAATATTACCCATAGTACCACCTGGTAAAAGTTGCATAATTATCCATTTATCTTTCTCGGTTATTATATACAGATAATTTTTATTACTATTAATAATTGGATAAATATTAGTATTTTTTAAATAATCTGACCAGACGCCTGCATCCGTTATGCCGCCGATTTGTCCATCGTCCAGTAGTTGATTTATCACCCAATGTCTTCCAAAGCTTGTGTATATGTAATTACTATCACCAAAATTGAATAACAAAGTTTCTTCATTTTTAATACTCCATTTTCCACTCGCAGCCGGATTTTTATTTAGTTTTATATTAATATCCATCACTCGAAAACTTAGTGCAAATGTAACCATCGGCATAATGGTATACATTCTAGAAGTAAGGTCTACGATTTCAGCTGCTGGAAAACCGACGTGTCCTGTGTAAGCAGTGGAAGCTTCGGTAAAGGGCGATTTTCAGCGATTATGTCTTTGTATTACTTTCGCCTTTTTCACGCAGTTATCTAAATAAATAAATAAATGTTTATGTTATTTGTAAGGTAAGCGGCCTAGTGGATGACACTTTACGAAGAAAACGGCTTAACTATGAAACATATATACCTACTTAAAATAAGTATATGCAAATTTATTTATATTTATATTTTTTGACCCTTTTTAACAAACGCTAAGCTGACAGATAAGAACAAACAATAAATACGTATAAGTTAACAGAGGTTTGATGACGGCAACGGAACGGCATTTTTGTGTTGCACTGAATTTCGTCTTTGATTGATTGAGTAAATAAACTTATCAAAAACCGGCCAAGAGCATGTTGGGCCATGCTCAGTGTAGGGTTCCGCAGTTTACCGTCCGTCACTATAGGCAACCTTAAAAGTGTTTTAATAGATACCATGCTCAACATGCTTATAATAATTAACAATTCGATGATACTTTCGATCACACTCGTCCCGACCCCATCAACTCCGGAAAAATCTTAACAGCGAGGTAGACCACAGTGCCATCTCTCGGGCAATCGGGTTACTAATTTATACAAACTAGACGGGTTATGTATGTTGGGTTTTCGGGGGTAACTTTTGATCGCGTGAATCGATTTGAATCATTCTTTTTTTATTAGAAGGAAGATACGTGCGGGATGATCAATTAAGTACTCAAGATAAAAGAAGTGTTTGCATATACAGTTAAATTACAAACTTAATTCAGAAATTATTTTGTAAAATTTTTCAAAAACCGTTCAACCAATCAAGTTCAACTTCAAAATAATTTTCCAAGAAAGTTCTTATTAAGTTCTACTATTGTAATTTTCTTTATATTTTTTTAACTTATAGTTCAAAAGTTAGAGGGCGGGGGGGACACATTTTTTTAAACTTCTGTAGCGATTAATTCCGAAAATATTAACTTTATCAAAAACTGTTCTTAGTAAACCCTCATTATTTTACAAATACCTATCCAATGATATGCCACAAATCACACCCCACATTACGTGTATGGGAGGTACCCTAAAAAAGAAATTATAACCATTTTTTATTTTACCACTTTGTTGGCATGACCGATATACATATTCGTGCAAAATTACAGCTTTCTAGTACTTACAGTCGCTGAGATTATCCGCGGACGGACGGACGGACAGACAGACAGACAGACAGAGCGAAACTATAAGGGTTCCTAGTTGACTACGGAACCCTAAAAACGAACTGAAACCTGTTTTTCTCTTCACTTTTACAATGCACTAACACTCTTAACAGATTTGCTAAGCGCGCCGGCGCAAAACTGACTCGAAGCATCTGATCACAAAAACAATCTCACCAATAGTCAATGAATCGATGAAAGTTTTACTACAAACAATAAAAAATGGCATTAACAGTCAAATGGACGCTGTTTTGGGAGTTTATTGATTCTTTTATTCTGATTACCTACGATTGTTTTCCAGATTGTAGTTGGTTACTTTTATACAATAAGTACACAATATTATTTCAAGTAGGTTTATAAACAAAACAAATAATTGTCTATTTCGACTAGATTAACAAAATCAGCAATAGTTCGAAATCCATAAGCGACAACCTTCAGCGTGAAAACGACACATTTTACTGTCCATAAGTCGAATTTAACTTCAAGTAGATATTCACGGGTAATTTTTCATACAAAATGTTTTGCAGGACGACGAATTTACTAAACATGTTTCTGGTGTTGTTATTGTTTCATCGATCACATTTAGTTATTTGCGCAAAATTAACAGAACTAAGGTGTTTAGTAGATTTTGGTTTTTAGATTTCCGTACAGAATGAAAATACGGAAATATAACTATTACATATGCGAACGATACCAAATTTCTCAGAAAGAAATATTTCCACTTTTATATTGTTGACCTCAGGTGGGACTCGAACCCGCTACTCTGAGATACCAAACTCATAAGCTACCGAGTCCACACCCGTGAATTTCTCAACCATATCCCTCCTCATATGCGCCTTAGGATGTTTTCCACCTTTCCTTTCTTTCTGAGGCATTTCTGCTTAAAAATAATAGTTAAGTATGGGGTATCTCGTTAAGAGACAGAGTCCGGAACGAGACTATCCGGCACAATACCAAAGTAATGGACATTGTCCATAGGTGTTGCACGCTGAAGTGGCAGTGGGCCGGCCACGTCTGTCGCAGAACCGATGAGCGTTGGAGCAAAAGGTTTCTCGAATGGGCACGCCTCGGCAAACGTAGTGTGGGACGCCCTCCTGCCAGGTGGACCGATGACTTGAGAAAGGTAGCTGGTAGTGGTTGGATGAGGTTCACGAATGACCGTACTTTGTGGCGCACCCTTGGGGAGGCCTACGTCTAGCAGTGGACTGCAATAGGCTGATTGATTGATTGAAGTATGGGGTAGCACATAAATTGTTAGTGGTGAATTCTCAATGTAACTTGAGACTCCATTTGCCGATTACGAAGTACTTTCTTACGGTAGATGTTGCTAAGCACCCCCCTAAGGCGCATATGAGGCGGGATATGGTGAAGAAATTCGGGGCCACTGGTGTGGTCTCGGTAGCTCAGTTGGAAGAGCGATGAGCTGGTATCTTGGAGTCACGGGTTCGAGTCCCGCCTGAGGTCAGGAATTTTTACAGTTTTCCTTTCTTTCTAAGAAATACGGAAATAACTATAGTCTAAATCCTAACATAAACGCAAATGTTGCCAATAAATATATATTTATTATATATTGGGTGTACCATAACTCCCATACGTTTTTGTATATGAAGTACTTGCATACAAGATTAATGAAATGAAATGAAATCGTTTATTTCGGAAATTGATCCATATTATGTTAGTAAATCTTATTCTAATTTAAATAACTATTGTTAGTGGAATATATAATTGGAATTGGAATGAACGTGTACAGACATCCAGTGAGCTAAGATGGGGTTGTCCATCCTCCCAGCTATAACCTTCAGGAGTGAGTTGGTGCTGCCCCAAATGCGCTCGCTCAGGGACGCCACCCGCTTGCGCAACACGGCTTGAAACCCGTCAGTTCTCCGTTCTGCGAACATCCCCGACGCGCTGCAGCGCCAAGGCAGCCCCAACAACCCCCTGAAGGCGTTGTTGTACTGGACGCGCAGAGCACTGTAGGCTCTTTTGGTGTAGTCGGTCCACAGGTTGCACGTGTATAGGGTTTGACAGTATGATTTAAATAAAGTTATTTTCACCTCAGTAGAACAGCGTGCAAACCTGCGGGACAGCATGTTACACCTTACCGACAGTGCTCTGCGCTCCCTTTCCATGTCAGCATCGTCTCTTAAAGTATCTGTGACCCAGTGACCCAAGTATTTAAATTTTGTAACTGTGGGAAGAGGAGAACCGCTGAGAATTACTGGTGGAATGGGATACGTTTTAGTGCCAGACTTGAACAGTAGTACCTCACTCTTCCTCACATTGTATTTGAGTCCATGGGCCATAATAAGTAATGACAGCAACTCTGTTCCCTATTTATCTATCCTTCCTTCTGGTGGTGATTATTGTGTATGTCACAGTTAAATTGTGTACTCTAGATATTGAACTTTGTATTTGCTACTTTGCGAAGTGTTTTTTAAACAACTAATATAGGAACTGAAATAACATCCCTTACAGGGATAAGTTCGCCTTTGTACTTCAATTCTTTTCAGTTGTTTTGTGATTTATTTTGTGTACAATAAAGTGCTTACTACTACTACTACTACATCTCGTATTGCTGAAACGATTGCGACCAAACCAAATATCGTATTCAGAAGAAATTCAAGATGGCGGCCCGGCCGTTTCTCGCAGTTGTGACTTCAGATTTTTTATAAAGAACGTCTTGGATCCTCACATCTCGATTTTTAACACGGTTGGAACAAAATCGAATTAATTCAAGATGGCGATTTATCACGGTCGGATTAAAAATCAATAGATTCAAGACGGCGACCTTTTTTCGAAATTTTAATCTCAACCTAATATTTATGAATAACGAAACGGACGGGATGAAACGGGACGAAAGATTTTGTGGTGGCGTGGTTTGATATGATATGATATGTTGCTTTGGTTGATTACTTTTTTTAGTTATGTTCGGTACCTAAAAGAGTCTGTAGGAATTCAATGTATGTATGACATTGTATAGTCAACCAATTGGAACCCTAGGCTACTCTAGAACCATATCAAAATGACAAGCAATAAGAGATTTCTTATAATCTGAAATATAGCGTCACTATGACATAGTCATACAGTGGCTTAGGGTTCCAATTGGTTGACTGTACATTGCTTTGACAATTTGTAGGCTAAATTCGGCATAATCCTTTAGTTTGTTAATTACATATAACTAGGTATATTTCTAGTTATATGTATTATGCTAGTGTAAAGTCGGCCTAAATTAATAGAATAATATTTAAGATTTTAAGCTAACATGGTCATTTACAATATAGGTCATATACAATATCGGGAGCTTATGAAAACAAATGTACATGGTAAATATCTCGTTTTAAATAGTAACTATAGAATAATATTTACCTGTCTGCTTTGAAGATTTTTTTGCATGTCTCCGCAATTTATGAAATTTTTCAATTAAAGATGTTAATGAATGGTCTTGCGAATAATAGCTTCCAATAATTAAATTTTATGAGGTTGGTAAAGGCATAACGATAAGGATAGTAAAACTATAATTGGAAATTAAAAATCCGCGGCAACAGTGTAGGTAATAAAAAATGCTACTATAACTAATTGGATAATCAAAATTTAGGGAGCTAGGTTTGAAAAAGTCTGTGGTCCTGTGACTAGTTTACTATGGAGCCACAGATTATATAATAGTCTTTAAAACAGATATTTATCTCTTATAGAAAAAGCGAATACAAACCGTTTTAAACACCATACAAAAACCATTGACGCTCGGCCCCCTTCTCCACTGCCCAACGCTAGGATTGCCTACGATTAGGAATATTATATGTATAAGCGCGTTTTCACATTATCCTACCCGATATCGGGTGTCAGATCCTGATATTCAAAATAATGCATCCGACAATATCGGATCTGACATTATCGAGAGCACAACCGATATTGTCAGACCGATATCGATCGATATCTATGTTCAGAAGAACTATATACGTATTTTAGTTTGTGCTTCATTTACTAGTGAATTAAATCACTATGTTGTATAATATACGATTTTAAAATAACAAGGTCATTTACTTTATAGTTACTAATTAAAACGAGATATTTCCCATGTATATTTGCTTTTGCGAGCTCCCGATATTTCAACGGTCAACGGCTTATGTGCATGTTCCAAAGGAGAAGAGAAAAAAATGGAACGCTAAGGCAAAGCAATACATTTTCGTCCGTTATTGCGAAGATACTAAAGATTATCGAGATAGAAGATATAGAAGAGATATTAGGTTAGGTTGAACTGTGACAAAACAGTGCACAAGCCGAGTGAGTGAAGCTAAAGCGCCGCGGTAGTGGCCGGTGAAGCGGCAGAATCGAATCTTTCGCGGTCTCCGCTTTGCTCTCAGAGCCACCGTTAGGTACGACGACGAGCGAAGCGAGGAGTAGTCTTAGGTTAAACTGCGACCAAATAGCCCGTGAGCCAAGCGAGCTAAACGAGCGTGGTTGATAATAATGGTTGTCCGCTATAAAAGGAAGAAAATATTGTAATTTACGTTAATCACACCGAAGATGTACTAAATTTATAACTACTCTTAAAACGTTCTGCCCATCTGCTATCTAACAGAAAAAAGTTTGTACGTCTTTCTTGTGGGCCACAAGTGTTCAAGATGGCATGGAAACGAAGACCCTGTCCAGTTGCCATCAGACATATCGAAGCAGTCAAGCAGTCAATGTATTGCTACGCTACCTATAAATGTTTTAACTAAATTTTTTGCTATGCCTAAAATTCTAGATTTTAATAGTAGCTGATATCTTACCTACGTTTAAGTAATCCTTGCAATACCCTGACAGGGTACCATGTGTTTCTATCTTGTATTTTATAAATTACATCTACATGTACATACCATGGTTCGCAATAAATGATTCTAATTCTAAATATCTCAATACGTCTCTATTGTCAAGACTTTAGAGAGCTTGTTCAGATATTTTTGTACAGTTTAGGTGCTTTGATAAATGTGATAGCACATACAATTTTAGGTATATTATGGATATTGAGTAATATATTCAATACATACATTCCTATGTAATTACATTTAGTTGTAAATTATGTGTATGTAGTATGTACCTATTGGGAGTAATATGATAGTAATATTAGATAATTTGCCGGAGCGGCAGCCGAAATACAAGCCGCGCTAAAGCGAAAGAAATATGCTCCTCTCGGCTCTAGCTACTATTTCGTTCCTTTTGCGGTTGAAACGGCGAGCTGCTGATGCGATACGCTTTATCCATGACATGGGCCGCCGACTCAGGCAGTAGGGCGAAGACTGTCCATAATAATACAACGCGTCAATGCCGCCAGCATTATGGGCACTTTTGTGCTTGGAACGGCGGGGAGCGAGATGTAAATATATATTATGATTTTTTTTTTGTTTTTTTATCCTTAGTTGTGTAATTTAATTATTTTCACTGCTTAATTATTTCTGTTTAGCCCTATGGTTGACTGGTAGAGAATGCCCAAGGGCATTAACCTCCTGACGACTGAATATCAAAATTTGCCAGTTTAAATTGAACTCTGTCAAATTGACAAAGAGTTAAATTTTCATCGGAACCTATGTACTACGTATAGGACGCGGGTAGTCAGGAGGTTAAGTACACCTTTCGTACCCTTTTTTTTGCATGCAATATAGTTTAAAATAATAATAATTATATGTCGAGGGATATACGTAGGGATGTGACGACCCCATCGCCCACTGGTTTCGGCCGGTGCAATCAGTCAACGCAGGGCAGCTTGTGGCGAGCTGTTGGGGAGTAGCGACCCCACGTACCTGAGCGCTCCTGGAGGACTCCGTCGTCCGACCACGTCCTCCGCCTCTGGCTTGCCTTAACCGGCCGTCCAGAGTGGGGTCGCGAGAGCTGTGTTCTCGAGGGTAGATGTGGAAACCTAAGTGGCGAGTAGGCTATATGTTTAAAGTCCAGTGACACCTCTCTACCCCCAGCCCTCATACCGGTGTTGCCCTCGAGCCATCTTAGATGTCGCTTTTTGTGGGGACCCCATCTTATGGGGGCGAGTCACTGTCTGCCGGAAATAAAATTGATTACCGTTTTGTTAGGCAGACGTCCGATTTTATTCTCCATAACCCAGTATTTAGTCCACCACTTTCACCTAATAGTCCAGTATATTTTAGTGTCCATTAAATCTCAATAGTCTATACACCCTGGCGGGTGCTGCCTCTGCGTGCGTCCCATGACTCGGGCAGGTGCAACATCCGCTCGGTGTACCCCTTACATTTCATTAAATTGTCGAAAGGGGCTCTGTGTGTTGGCTTCGGCTCCGCGTACGCCTCCCATAGGTCCGGAACACCATTGTTCCGTGATGGGAAAGACATAATATGTCTATGTACTTACGTTCGTTAATTTACGATAAGAGCAATTGCAGTACGTATAAAAATAATTAAAATTTTAACTATAAAACTCTCGTGAGACTCGAACATATTAAATAATCTTCGTAAAGAACGAAACATGTCGAGCGAAAATCGACTAAATTACGTGAGTGACCCGTTTTAAATATTATATAATTAAAATTGTTTCCAAAACCAAATCAATTTCGTGAAAAATGCGAGACAAATATGCCAATTATCTGATAACATTATCTGATGGGTAAAAAACATCTAATTCGTTCAAACGGTGTCATCATTTCAAAAATGTTTTGGCTATTTTTGTTGGTCGCATCTTCTGTAGTATGGGGGGGTCTAGCGAACCACACTGATCAAGTAAGTTGAAAATGCTCTTTTTCTCCAATATGCTCGGAAATGTTCACATTAATGTAGCAAAATTGGTACGAAAAGAACCTCCTTATGTACCGACTCAAATTAAAAAAATCTAATTCATTATTCTACCGTTTTAGCGTCCAGGAAGTTATACTAAAACCCATTACTGTATTGTTTTTTACTTAAAAAAATAATATTTGGACTATCAATATTGCAAACAGCCGCGAACGGTCAAAAGCCCCTCATTCACGGCAGTCCGCCGGCACCTCCGGCACGTAATAAAGTACCGTGAATGTCGTTGCCGGATGCGTGCCGTACGGCAACATCCTGCTAGCTCCGCCCACCTCCTTGCAGTCCGAATTGCACTAAATTACGGTAATAAACAATTGAGAAATGCGGCAATGCAAAAAATATTAATTATTCATTATTTAAAATGACATAAGAGATGGCGGCATTTTTTTAATTCGGGTACAGTGTATGCGCTAAAACGCAGCGCTGCGCATCTTTCAACGAATAAGTGCGAATTGGACTGCCAGGCTGCGCCACTTGCACACCGTGTGTCCGCTACATCCAGCCATGCCGGAGTGCCGGCGGACTGCCGTAAATGACGGGCTAAACGGTCGAGCCAAACGGTCTGCACAGACGGGACAATCTGATTGACATCAAATTGTCAATCTGATCATATCGTGCTTAAAAATGCCCCGTCTAGCCCAGACCGCTTTGGAGTAGTGTAGTCGTTCTAGAGAGAGGAGATCAAATGCTTGGTTGTCTCGTTTTATCGCGAGTTGCATACGGCTCGCTGTGCAAGGTCGTGTAGATACGGCTTAATAAAACTAAAGACATTTCAACTATTTTTATGAACACAACCGTGCATTAAAAGAAAGTTTAGGCGGGAACCTTATTTTTCCTTTCAAATCTTATGCAAGAATACATTTTATTTCCTTTCATGTTTGGAGAAAAGCACTAAGCGATAAAAAATACTCGTCCACGAAATTCGGTTTCCCGGCCTCTGCAATAATGTACTATATTTTATAAGCAATAATAATACCAATTCTTTGAATTCACGACTTTTCATTTTCGAATTATGAAAGTGGTCAAAAGAGTGATACTTACACCCCATTTACAATTTTGTAGATTTCTAGCGTTCTGTACCCTGTAAAAATGAGACCCTATTACTAAGACTACGCTGTCTGCCCGTCTGTCTGTCTGTCACCAGGCTAAATCTCATGAACCGTGATAGACAGTTGAAATTTTCATAGATGATGTATTTCTGTTGCCGCTATAACAACAAATACTAAAAAACAGAATAAAATGAGTATTTATTGTTCCTATACAACAAACGTGATTTCTTTGCTCGTTTTTGATCGACATTGATAACGGCTACAGGTAGACGATTGAAATATTCACAGAATACAGTAAAACCTGCTTAATCGATTCTGGACCGAGCCAAAAAAAATGCGTCTTAAATGGGAATAGTACATTTCGATGCTAGTGCGGAAAGTATGTCATTACTTCACGAGTCCCGAGGTATCTTGACACGAGCCATAGGCGAGTGGCAATACTCGGGATGAGTGAAAAATGACATGTCCGCACGTGTATCGAACGACGTTTTTCAATACAGATGCGAAAAAAAATACATAAGAACGAATTTGAAAGTTTTTTATTATTTCCGTAACACTATTGTATGTAAATAAACTATCAAGAACATCTTCAAAATGTTTATCTTATCTTCTTTACTTTCTCATTTTCAATATCATAATCATTATTTCTCATTAACAAAATAATAAATCGCATGTCACAAATCGTATCGTCATGTCTAATAGACCCTTCGAACATGTTTACCTTATTGAAAAACGCCTCTACTTTGACAGACGTTTCGTTGGCTGTTCCGTTTCATACACACAGATTTATAAGAACTGTTTTCAATGTTAATTTTTTAAATTAATTATCATTATTATAGTGAAGAGGTAATAGTAAAATATTAAATATGAATATCTTTAATATTTTTGCGTTAATAGTTGGTATTTAGTTGTATTACGTCTCGGCAAAGTTAACTAACAATAATACTCTTCGGTAAGCAGTCATGAATTGGAACAAAACAAAATTTTAAAAAATTGGAAAAGTAAAAAGCACTAGTTCGCAAAAACTAACTTTGCGCACGGAAAACAGCCAAAAAAAGAGCACTTTTTGAGCAACTGTATTGAAAATAGTATTACTTAAACGTGAAAAAAAGTTTTTACGTGTTTTTTTTATTATTCATAAGGCACACAAAACGGACAACATTCATTACATTATTACAGCAGCTATATGTGGTAGGTATAAAATAAGAAAGCCGTCCAAAACATGCATGCACAGCAAGAAAAAGAAATAACAATGAGTAAAAACCTATCCTAAAATTACAAATTACGTTTTTTTTACACAATAAATGAAATTTAAGTTAACAAATTAAGTAAATCAAAATTATAAAGTGTTCATTTCTTGTTATGGTGTACGATGGCCAAGAACTTCGACAACTTTCTCACATAATATGGGGCCTGCTCGATGAAGCCATTCGACTAAAATATTTTCTAACTTTTCAATCTTTTTTCTTTTCTCTCCTCTCGAACTGCATTTTTCTTTTATGTATTAGGTATCTTCTCTGTTTTCTAAATAGGCCGGAGCCGAAACGAGTAACTTCATGTCAGTAGCCAATTCTACCTGATTTTTTATTTGTTATATATATTTGTGATATTTTGAATAGTATTTTTTAATGGTTGTTGAAGAAAGTTTGACAGTTGACACATAAAATGTCGTGAATAAAAGACCTCGTGCTTCCTGCTTTTATTATTATCTACCTACCTACCTACTACAACTGTACTTTCTTTTTTCAGGAACCGTTCTCTAAAGCAATATTGACACCAGTAAGTATCAATCAGTACCTACCAAAAGCATTTCCGTGGGCCGTGGGTTCCAGATATAGGTTATAGGTAGGTAGTGAATGAATTCCTTGTCCTTAATTTATACGAAAACGATAATTATACTACATGCCATATAATGAACTTAAAAAAATTTGTATCGACTTAAAACTAAGCGCGACGGAGGCAACCTTCCTCCCTCCACTAACTGCGGTTTGGCTTTTTTTGGCTTCTAGTTTAAATCCACTCAAGATCACCTAAATATTAACTATGCCAAGTGTCAGTGTAAAGTCACAATGTGCAAGACGTCTAGCACCGGAACATAAGCTAAAACGTCTAAGAAATTTCTGAGTAGGTAACTTTCCCCCTTTGAACCCACGTTCCAGATATGACGTAAGTAGATAAAATCAAAACTGAGATACTTATTTTCCATTCTGCTATGTTCTGCATTAGCAGATCTTGAGCGCGAAGACAATGGTTTATGTTGCATTGCAGTACCTCCAACGATTTTTGAGCAATTAGGTATACAGACATCTAGGTTTCCATGTTGTTACCCCCGTCGTTTATATCATCCGTATTGGCCGCTGGGGTCTTAGCTCACTGCTATGGTGATTAAGTTATGAGTTATAGTACTTACAGTCACTGAGATTATTAACGGAACGACGGACAGACAGACAGACTTGACGAAACTATAAGGGTTCCTAGTTGACTACGGAACCTTAAAAACCCACGCTCACGTGAAATAGTAGAAAAATGTCCTATTCAGAAAAAGTGGAACTCTATGACGTTAGTTACATATTTTAGCATATTAACGTAGATAGGAATAGTTATTTCTGTATGTCTATTGATTTTAACTAGCTCTTTTTCTTACCTTTCTATTGTATGATGTGTTTTGGGTTGAGCTGATGGCCTAGTTGCCAATGCTTTTAATTAATAAATAAAAAAAACACCATTTCACAGCGCAAAGGGCATGTTTATAAAATATGACTAATATTTACGGTATCTGTCAAACTGACCGAATCGCTGACGGCCATTTGTGTACTAAACGGTACGTTGGCGTGGCTGTGGAAGCCCCGCCTCTCGTAGCGTAGTTATTACGGGGTCATTAATCAGAGCTTCCATGTTTTTTAACTACGCTGGCTGCAATAAGCTAATTTTAAATACTGAAAATATTGGTAATATGGAAATAAGACGACATATTTTCAACACAAAATAAAATGGTTTCATGCTGTGTTGTACCTTGTACCTATATAAAGATGTATCACAACAAAATACTAGAATCTCATCTGATGGTAACTACCTACTGGAGCGTGCTTACCTAAAAAATGTCTATTCACTCGCGATTTAAAAAGATATAGGTTATAGGTAGTGAATGAATTCCTTGTCCTTAATTTATACGAAAACGATAATTATACTACATGCCATATAATGGGACTTAAAAAAAAATTGTATAGACTTTTCGCTTTGCGTTCGCTAGTTGACCGCACACGTAGGACGTAGGACATAGCCGCCGCGCCGCGTGAAAACCGCGCCGCCCGCGTCGCTTCGCGTTCGCGAGGACATCGCCCACGTAGGATGCGGATTACTTAGGCATCATATTATATGATATTTTCGCAGACTAACTTATCTATTTATCTCTACCCTTTCTCAAATCGTTCCCGCTCCGAAAACCCCGTTGTAATGACAAGTTTCTGGACCATAGAAATAGTTTGTTCCTAAGTTTATTAAATAAATGACGACTAAATATTACCTAGTGTTATGCCTAAGAACGCGACTAATAAAGAAATTTCTTTTTTTAGGTACCGTTCTCTAAAGCAATCCAAAGTCGTAGATTTCTCCCCGCATTGGCACCAGTAAGTATCAAAAAGTACCAAAAGCATTTCCGTGGGCCGTGGGTTCCAGTCCAGATATGACGTAAGTAGATAAAAGCAAAACTGAGATCTGGGAGAACTTAATTTAAATACATTGATTTAGTTCATTACATTGAGAGCGGCATATTGTCAAACAAAAGTTATTTTCATCACACCTGCTCGTAAATGGTGATATTATATGCAAGCATGTTGTTGTTGTTGCTGTCCTATGGCACCCCAGAGGTGCAGAGGGCCTTCACAAGCTCGCGCCATCCCTTCCTGTCTTCCGCGACCCTTCTAGCCTCGTTCCAGCTCAGTCCGACTGCGTCATTGTATGCAATTGACAATTCGTTTCAAACTAAACGTCATCGTCATCTCGACTGTTATTAGAATAGAGGTCAAATCAAATTTTCTTGTGTCACTTGTGTTCGAAATTTGAACAAAAATAATACTATCGAAATCAATAATATTTTTTAGCTATAATAAAATAACATTTTCACGGAAATTGAAAAATAAAAACTTAAATAAGGGCAAAATTCAAAGTATGGCGCTACCATCTGATACGTTTGACGTGTTCGATGCATTTCTAAACTATACTACATCGAATTGGCACCGACTTAAAATCATCAGATTTTTGAAGTCGGTTTTATTTTTTCAGTTGGTGCCACTGCTTATCGAAGGTGTGAAACAAATATTAAAGCAGATTGCTTTATTAATGGTGGAAAAATTATGGGTAAGCATTTGTTTTCTGAGTTGTACCTACTTATTAAAACCAGCCCATTTGTGAAGTGGAATATAGTTATTTATTATACAAGGGGGCAAAGTTGTTGTTCCAAAATTGAGCCACGAGCGTAGCGAGTACCCCCCCCCCCGCGTAATTTAAGTTATTACGAAAATCAGTTACACACAATGTACTTTGCAAATTTTGCAATGATCCCATGGATTTTTAGTGGATGTTATCAAATTAAAATTTAGTACCAAATACCTTATTTAGTGCTACCTTCATAATCAAAGAGAATGTCTGGATTTCCATTTCTGGTTTCCAAAAAAAATATAGCTTTTTTAGTCTTCTTTGTCGCTGCTACGTTATACAGTTACCTTAAACAAAGTAATTTTAATGCAAATATAAGATATAACTTTAAAGAATCGCAGAAATAAGCATTATTATGTTTCATACAAAAGTGCTTGTTTCAACTATAACAATGTTTCAATCATAACCATTCCCACACAATTCGAGACAACGAGTGATGCAGACATCGGTATGTAATATTAAGTAATAGACGCTATAAAATATTATACTATATTGCTAGCTTAAGAGGGGGCAGAGTAAAATCAACGAAAACAGCAGTTGCCGTTAAACGTCTCAGGGTCATAATTCTTTACAAAGATTTACAAAATGTATGTTAACAGGTTCTCAAAGAGCATGTTTACACCGGAATTTTCATAATAATCGAAAATAATGCCCTTTAGCTGTCAACACAGCGAATCCTCCTTTTTTAAAGGGTCGACAACGCGCGTGTGACTCCCCTGGAGTTGCAGGCGTCCATAGGCTACGGTGACCGCTTGCCATCAGGCGGGCCGTATGCTTGTTTGTCACCGTCGTAGTATAAAAAAATAATAATAATAATAATGTATACTTTACTAAACACATCAACGCAAAAGTTCACTAAACTTGTGAAAACGTGTGTTAGCATTTAACCTCTCCTGAAAAAAAAAATTACTACTGTAATTTTAAAAACATACTAAATACAATCTCAAGTATGTTAGCTACACTGGAATTTTTATTTCATGCCAAAATACTCTTTGTTTATTTTATTATGATTTTTTGAAAATGCCCTCAAAATCCGCCATACAAAATTACTATGGGATCTAGACGTTGAAATATAACAAGTGATCAACACCCAAAATAGCCAGTCTGCCCCGACCTCTCGAAGCGACACCACGTCTCGTTGCGGAGCGTTTTCACCCCCGCCAGATCGTCAGATATCGATTTTTATCCAAATCAGAGTTAATTTTCCAGGTCCATAACATGAATCCATAGTCAAAATTGTTAAATAACGTCAACACTGACGCCATATTGGATTTTGTAAGATTAACTCCGATTTGGATAAAAATTGATATCTGATGATCCGGTGGGTCCTTAACATGAATCCAGAATCAAAATTGTATAATATTGTAAAAAGTGACGCCATCTTTGATTTTGTGAGATTAACTCCGATTTGAATAAAAATTGATATCTGACGATTCAGAGGGGTCCATAACATGAATCACAGTCAAAATTATAAATTGAAAGAGACATTACATTACATTTTATTACATTTAATAAATGATTTAATTCGTGCTTTAAAAATTGCACAGTCAAAATTGTTAAATAATGTCAACACCGACGCCATATTGGATTTTGTAAAATTATCTCTGATTTGGATAAAGATCGATATCTGACGATCCGGCGGGGTCCATAGACCATAACATGAGTTCATAGTCAAAGTTGTAAAATATGGTAAGAAGTTAAGAACCGAAGCCCTCTTGGATTTGGCGAGATCAACTCCGATTTGGATGAAAATTGATATTTGACGACGATCCAAATACAAGATGGCGTCGCTTATTTCAATATTTTATAATTTTGATTCTGGATTCATGTTAAGGACCCCACCGGATCGTCAGATATCGATTTTTATCCAAATCGGATTTAATCTTACAAAATCCAAGATGGCGTCGATTCTTACCATATTTTCCAATTTTGACTCAAGATTCAAGTTAATCACCCTGCCGGCTTCTCAGATATCGATTTTTATCCAAATCGCAGTTAATCTCACAAAATCCAAGATGGCGTCGCTTTTGACGATTTTGATTCTGGATTCATGTTAAGGACCCCGCCGGATCGTCAGATATCGATTTTTATCCAAATCGGAGTTGATCTTACAAAATCCAAGATGGCGTCGGTTTTTACAATATTTTACAATTTTGACTCTGGATTCATGTTAATCACTCCGTCGGATCCTCAGATATCGATTTTTATCCAAATCGGAGTTAAGCTCACAAAATCCAAGATGGCGTCGCTGTTTACAATATTTTACGATTTTGATTCTGGATTCATGTTAACGACCCCGCCGGATCGTCAGATATCGATTTTTATCCAAATCGGAGTTGATCTTACAAAATCCAAGATGGCGTCGGTTTTAACAATATTTTACAATTTTGACTCAAGATTCATGTTAATCACCCCGCCGGATCCTCAGATATCGAGTTTTATCGAAATCGGAGTTAAGCTCACAAAATCCAAGATGGCGTCGCTTTTTACAATATTTTACGATTTTGATTCTGGATACATGTTAAGGACCCCGCCGGATCGTCAGATATCAATTTTTATCCAAATCGGAGTTGATCTTACAAAATCCAAGATGGCGTCGGTTTTAACAATATTTTACGATTTTGTTTCTGTATTCATGTTAAGGACCCCGCCGGATAGTCAGATATCGATTTTTATCCAAATTAGAGTTGATTTTACAAAATCCAAGATGGCGTTGGTTTTTATAATATTTTACAATTTTGACTCTGGATTCGTGTTAATCACTCCGTCGGATCCTCAGATATCGATTTTTATCCAAAGCGGAGTTAAGCTCACAAAATCCAAGATGGCGTCGCTTTTTACAATATTTTACGGTTTTGAATCTGGATTCATGTTAAGGACCCCGCCGGATCGTCAGATATCGATTTTTATCCAAATCGGAGTTGATCTTACAAAATCCAAGATGGCGTCGGTTTTAACAATAGTTTACAATTTTGACTCAAGATTCATGTTAATCACCCCGCCGGATCCTCAGATATCGAATTTTACCTAAATCGGAGTTTAATCTCCAAGCGACAATGTGGTACTTTTACCAAGAAAACGAAACGACACAATTTTTTAACGATTTCATAATATGTGACGTTTTGCGGTGAAAGGTACCTTATGGTATGGATAATAATGCGCTGCAACGCGACGTAAGCGCCGACCGTCCATAAGGTACCTTTAGCCGTAAATAGCCACATATGAAATCATAAAAAATGTGCTTGTATTTAGAAAAAGGCACTTTGCATTCTGCCGGTTGTCGATAAGGCGCGAATGTCATAAATATTAGTTTAGAAATGAACCTTATCAACAACCGACAGAATGGTACCTTTCTTTAGTACTAAATACAAACACAAATAATAAAATCGTTTGGAAAAACCGAACAAATATTAGGTGAATTAATACAATATCAGTTATCAAAGGATTATAAAAATGAAGAATTCTAAGTTACAACCTTTTAACGCCCGAATGATGACGCGCCGGTGTAGTAGTGTGCGTGCGCGCACGCACACAGATAGCGAGCAGCGCGGGGCCGCTAAATGCCTATTTCGTGTCCGCGGCAAACACTCTGCCCCCTCTTAAAATAATCAGTTTAAATTGTTTTATTATGTATAGACCAACTAAAAATGTTCCGTAACTCTGATTTGAATTGTAGCAGTAGGCGACCTCTTTAATCAATTGTTGCTAAATGTATTAATATGCTTGACATATATGTTATTATATGTCAAACATATCAAATCAACATATAAAACATTCTGTAACAAGTGTATATGCTATATGGCGATATTCCAAAATAAAATAACATATTATGTTTTTTATGTGACATAAAACAAAATAGTTGTGCTCACCGCATCAAAAACCGTTTAGCCGAACGCGAGATAATCGTGGACAAAACAAACATAAATACAAACAAAACATACGGGTCAAACTGAGAACCTCCTTTTTATGAAGTCAGTTGAAAACAAAACATGTTCACGTATTCTCAAAAAATCAGTATAAATAACTTCGAATATCCATAATTTATCCACTAGGTCAAAAACTACACAAGTGAATAATATTGTCTTTTGTTACCGTGATTGGTATTCATTGAAATTAAACACTGAAAAGAAGAGAAGAACGAATTACTCGCGTTTATTAACAACATGACCCTACGTTACGAGCAAAAGTGAATTTGAAATTTGATAGAACAAACATGTGCATCGAATACAGAATCTTATATTTTGAAGTTGGTTACTTTTGGGGACGATTAAAACGCGAGGACGATTGAAACGTTTCAATCGTCCACAGGTAAGTTGTTCCACACACCACATTTTTCACTTCAAAGTCAAGTATTATATATAAAAATACTCGAACGCTGATCAACGGCTATTAAAAACATTCGTTTATTCTTAATTATAACACCTACATAATTTAATTCGTCGAAATACAAGAGTGAATGAAGTTATAAGAAAATATACGAGAACACAAATACTTATTTTACACCGCGTAAAACTGTTTTTGCTCGTGGATACTCCCGCACCGGCGCTCGAGCGGTACTGGCCAAGAATTCAAACATGGCTGACCATATTTTCCGAGTGATGCGTCAGACGCGTAGGTATTATAGTTTTCGAGAAATTTGACTAGTTTCAATTATAACGTGTATCAATTGTCCCCCTTCTACCCTAAGTCGGCCATTTTTGATTTTAGAAAAAAAAACTTCGAAAAAAAACATGCTAATTTTAACGTTTTCTACACGATACTAATATAAAAAGTAGGTGTCATCATAGCACAACAACCATGGAAAATTTTACTAAGACCTAAAATTGTTCATCTTTTGGGTCACATCCGTCGACCTTTTTGATTTTAGAAAAAAACTGTCCGTACAAAACATGCTTATTTTAAAGTGTTCTACAAGATTCCACCATAAAATGTAGGTGTCATCATAGCAAAAGATCCATCGAAAATTTGCCTGTCGTAAAATATGTTCATACCTTCGAGTCAAATAAGTCGGCCATTTTTGATGATGTTAGAAAAAAATCTTCAGTCAAAACATGCTTATTTTAGCGTGTTCTACACGATACCACCATAAAAAGAAGGTGTCATCATAGCACAACAACCATCGAAAATTTGACTAGTCTTCGATGTTATTTTTTTTATCAGTCGAAATAAGATAACTTCACAGCTAATCATATCCGTGTCGGTTCTGCCCCGGAAGGTCTTGGTCGCTCGCTTCGCTCGCTTACTGTCAAAATAAAACCATCAAAAATTTTACTAAGACCTAAAATTGCTCATCTTTCTGGTCAAATAAGTCGGCCATTTTTGATTTTAGAAAAAAACAGTCTGTACAAAACATGCTTATTTTAGCGTGTTCTACACGATTCCTCCATATAAAGTATGAATATAGCACTTTTTGTCAATAAATTCTAAGTCTTTTACGACTCCATGTTTTTTGCACTTTCGACGAAAAAAAATCTTAGTCTTTTTCACTGCGTACCCTTTGGTTTGGTTACACATCGACCCAGACTTTATCACACGACATCGACATTTTGATTTAAATCTTACGTAAACACTCAGTCGTTGTCATATTATAGACATCGTTGTTATGTTATTTGTTGTTATTGACAGACAAGTGTCACCGAGAGTAAGGTAATGGCGCCGGCCGTGATTGGTCAAACCGCCCCCGTTCCGCGCGAAACACACGCGATATTAATTCCCGCGCGGAACTTCGAGCATTTGAATTACGCCTATTAGATTTGATAAGATAATAAAAGTTGAATCTGTCGATGAAATCCTTAGTGTTTCCGTGTATATCTCCCATTTTACGTTTTGTAGCGCATTTTCCAGTTCTTCTTGGCGTCCGATTCATACTAAAGATCTAACTTTCAGTGTACTGACAACAACAACAACCTGTACTTCAGGTGAAAAATCTTCCTTGATATAGTAATTTGTCTTTAGAAGGTGATTTCTTATTTTTTTTAATTTGAATTTTCTTAGACAGCGTTATCACAATCGGTCTTATCTTATTCTTTTAGGTCTTATCTTATTTCTTATGTCTTCTGGCTGCTGCCACTATCTCTGATATAGTTAACTGTATTTTCATTATATTGTTTACTATATGGATTGTACTTCTTTCAAGTGTTTCGTAGCAATTTTCTGTTTCCGCAGCTCCGAAAAGCAGGATATTTCTTTTCCTTAGCTCTCTTTCGATGTAACTAAGCCGTTGTGTATGCTTGTCTATTTTTTTTCCAGGCTCGTATGTTTATTTTCCAGGATTACAAATTTTTCGTCTATCTTTTTTATAATGTGTTAATTATTCTACATATTTTCCATATCTTTGTTTTCCGTTTTGAGTGCTTGCATGCATGCCATATCGATGCTTGTATCGATTTTAAAATTTGGCTGATGTCTTCTATTTTTATGTTTTAATTTTAGATTTTTATGTGGTTTCTCTTACGTCATCCGTACATACCTGTACGCGGAGCGGTCCGTGTGGTCTAATTCACTTATTGTCCATTCCTCAACCGTCTATTCCCCGAATGTCTGTTCCCTGAAAGTCCATTCCCTTGAGTGTCAATTCCCTGAATGTCTATTTTCCCCGAATGTCCATTCCCTAATTGGTCAATGCCCCCGGAGCGGTCCATTAGGTCTCATTCACTTATTGTTTATTGTCCATTCCTCAACCGTTTATTCCCCGGACGACGTAACAGAAACAAAAGCTTCGATGAATATATGATTTATTCTGACTCATTAAGATTTATTCTGACTCTCTGATTCAGATGATTTATTCTGACTCATTGACACGAATATATAGGTAGCGTTACGTACTTACATACTACACCAGATCCCGTTATCGTTTGATCGTGCAACTTTTATATGTCTAAGCTTAGTACAGCGTTCGTATATGGATAGCTTAGCTCGATCAGGTTGTGCATGGGTTGGCTAAGTTGTTCAAAGCGAGACGATTAGAAGGCAGCACTAATATACGAGTGTTTGGTATTGGTGACCTCTAGCAGAAAAGGGCAGAACTTTTATTGCTCCTATCTAGAGTTTTAGACAATAGTAAACGTAGGTATCTTCACAAATTGTTGTAGGTTAGAATAATTTATATTGTCTTCTTCGTCTTCTTTAGGTGCCTCTCCATTACTGAAGGTTGGCGGTCAGCTCCGCATACTTCTCCCGGTCTTTGGCTAGGTGGAATAGCTCCGCAGCACTCGTGATTCCGGTCCATTCCCGAATATTACGCAGCCACGACTTTTTCCTGCGGCCACGGCTCTTTTTCCTGCCACTTTACCCATAACTATTAGTTGCAGAAGTTCGTATCTGGAATGCCTAAGCACATGACCAAGATAAGCAACTTTTCGTTTCTTGATGGTCTGCATAAGAGCGCGTTCCTTTCCCACGCGGCGGCTTAGTACTTCGACATGAACGATACTTTGCGTCACTCGATGTGTCCAGCTAATGGCTAACATGCGTCTATATGCCTACATTTGGAATGCTTCTACACGTTTCCGAAGTTGCTCTTTAAGTGTCCAGGCTTCACACCCGTATAGCAGTATGGGCCATATATAACATTGCAGTAGACGGACGCGTAAAGATATTTTGGGGCCGCGATTATTGCAAAGTACCTTTCTCATGGTGTTAAAGGCGCTGCGGGCGATTTCAATGCGGGTTTTTATTTCTAGGTCACTGTCCCAGTTTTCGTCCACACATCGTCCTTCTTTGTGACCACCGTGATTTTCGTCTTCGAGACATTCATTCGTAGTCCCGCTCTCATACTGAACTTATTAACCCTATTAACGATTTGTTGCAATTCTGTCTCTGTAGATGCTATCAGGACTGTGTCGTCCGCATACCTTAGATTATTTACAATACTGCCGTTAATCTTCACGCCACATGCAAGCCCTTCGAGCGCTTCGGCGATAATTATTGTTTCGGAATATAGGTTAAAGAGCTTCTTATTTCTATTTCCTTGGTCTCCTTTCCATCTACACGGATTGTTGCCCTTTGATTCCATTACAGATTTTGGATTATGCGTACAGTCACCTGCAATAGTATATGACGCTATGAAGGCCGCAAAAATATGTGACACGCTCTTATGGCGGTACAAATAAGAATGTGTCAGATTATTTTGCAGCCTTCATATAGTCCTATACTTTTGCAGGTGACTGTACATCTTTGCCATCTAATCCTATGTCGTCTAAGATTGCTATAAGACGATCATGCAAGACTCGGTCCAATGCCTTTTCGTAATCGATGAAAGAAAGAAAAACATCTTGTTGCATATCTTTGCATTTTTGAACCAGAACCTGCACAGAAAATAGAGCCTCTCTCGTTCCTACACCAGTATATTGTCTTAAATTCGGATAATACCACAGATTTTCGTTTTTTATTTAGTTTATAATGCACTCCGTTTGATCTCCGTCTATAAATTTCATTAACGATCGTTGATTTCGTGTTTGTTTAACACTGTAACCGGTCACACTTTTTTATTGTATTTTTCACATTTTGAATGTTTTCTTCACTGTGTTTACATCTTAATTAGTTTGTTACACTTGTTTTATTGTCTATGTTTATTAATGCGCACTTTTAAACCAATTTACTATTTTTAACGCTGATTTTGTACAGAGCAGATCTGGCTGGGTGCACGCTAGCGCCCTCTCTATGAACAACAACTTTGCCACAAAGGAACATACATACATAGATTGCTAATTAAACACATTGCCCTTTGCGTTGCGCAGTCGGGTAATTAGTAAAAATATATATCAACCAAATTGTTAAATATAAATGCCATATCAGACCGCCCGCCGTGAATCCCACCGAGCTAACCAAAACGTCTGAAGTCTCCAGTGTGTCTTCTCTTCCCGATGCATCTCCCGTATTCGACATTGGGCTACAGAAGACCAGACCATCTACCCTGGTACCGGACATAGTCAGCGGGGGCGGAAGAAGATGCAAGGCCTCTCGATATAGCTCCGCCTGCCCTGACACTACCACCTGCTGACGACGAGACCTGAGACCATGGATGCACTAGCCGCAAACAACCATAATGATATTTGAATTAAGAATGAAGTGTCAATCACTGGAGCCTATCAGCGTAAACTGTCTATAATTGATGCCGTCACCCTACTACATTATGCATTAATTTTTTATATTACTTAATAATATTTTATTAAAATGAAAGTATGCTGATTGATAAAATGTGGGCTTTTGTTTGATTACAAAACATTACACACCTAAATGAATGAATAGAGTCGATATTCGAGTTGTTTCGGATAAATTCGTAATTTTTATACATGAAAACAACGCACTTGCGACGGTTGTTGTGTGTGTGCGCGAAAAATAATAAGCAATATTTTTTTATTACAGAATATTTTTAAAGCCCGTTTCGCAAAAATGAAAGAGGGAAAGATAACTAAAACGTATAAAACTGTAACGAATATAGTGTCAAAGAAAGTAGCTAAATCATCGATTAATACACTGGCAAGGAACACGAGAACGCAAACTATAATGGAAGGCACAACGAAAATCACGAGGAAAGTGACGAGGAGAGTGATGAGTAAAGTAGATAGCAGTCTTAAAGAAAAGACGAAGGCAGTGGCAAAGGATACAATACAAGAGGTTTTACAGGTAAGATGTTAAAGTAATTGCCGATATGAAAAATTAGGTAAAATAATAATAATAATAAAAAAATAATAATAAAAAAATCCGTTTATTTCAGACAACAGTAGATAATACAATGTGTATGTTTAATACGGGCGTAAATTTTAACCAGCTATAGTATCCAATTATATATCCAATCATATGGGATTAAGAAAAGTTCACAGGGCATTCAAACACACCCACTAATTTATACCTTCTCGCAGTAAACGAGCATCTATCCAGATATAAATTTGGACCAATGGTCGGACAATATATGTCCACATCAGTCACATTACACAGGAACCCGTTCATCCGTCCGTACGTTCGGGCAATCCGTCGGATCTCTAAAGTGGGTATGTCTGCCGGGCATCCGCCAGACAAACTTCCCATACATTTATTGGCAGATCCGGCAGATGAGATGAGAACGTTTTATGGCCAGCTAATCATGGTTTATCATTTTATTCAGGTTGGTTATATATTTTTATATATTTCAGAATAACCCCGAAGACGCCGAAGATGTAGAGTACGAGTATCATGATGACATTGAATATAGCGATCACCGTGCATATACAGTGTGGGAGAAAATTCTTATATTCTTGGGCATTATAGGTTAAATATTTAAATAAAACCTATAAATAAAACCATGTTATAGAAGTTTGTCTATTATAACTTTACCCAAGCAATTTTTATTTTTTATCTGTGAATCGGCATATGACAACACTGAATATAGGGCACTTTATAGTCTTGATACTTTTGTATTATTATCCTTAATCTTAAAACAAGTGCAAAAACATAGACTAGTATTAGATTGAATATTGATACATAAAATGAATATTTATAAAATAGGATACTTTCGAGGGCTTTTGCCTTGTATTTAGTAAGTTTGCATACCTACCTACTGTTTAAATTCAAAACAGTAACTTCAAGATTTATTGAATATTAAATTATTCTATAAGGATCGGATGAAAGAATCTTAGACAAATGGGGTAATTTTAACTAAAAGTGGCTGAAATAATGTTGTTTATTTTGTGTAGTTTAACCTATAAGTACTTAAATTTATTGCTGCTAATTACATAATCATCTTGTATGTCTTGTATAATTTAATAAATGTCGTTATAAAATAAACTACTCGGTATAGATTTCTTGTACGTACCTACTGAATTTATTAACTTTAAGCTATTATACCACGTTTGGCATAGACCTAAGTTTTTGAATGGCCTGGCTTAAAACTTAACTAAATGGGATTTATTGGTTTTCTATTATTATAATCACGGCATTTACTTGAAACCATGCCAGCATTTTTCAGGATGATCAAATAAATAGGTATAATTATTTTATAATTTAAACTTTCGTGAGACATATTGATATTAAATTGCAACGGTTAACACTCACGTATTTTTATCACAATAGGCGTGACATGTTTCGTCTGCGTCGGGCAGACCTCGTCGGACAGACAGAGTGGTGTTATCACCTTCGCGGCATAATGTTATGTGCCACGCAAGATCCGTGAGGCCATTGAAATCGGACGTCGCCCTAATTTCAACCGCGATGGGGGTTGGACTCTGCCACCGGCTTGGAAACCAGTGCTTCCTAGAGGGAACGTGAATGTGTTGGGTGACGATTTAGTGGACACGGTTAGTTCGGTGTGCTTGTCGTTGATCCCGTCAGACGATCCGACAATTCAGACTCCCGCAACAACGGCGCCGGATTGCGCGGATCACCCCGCTCCCGCTTCGTCGCGCGCGAGCCGGTACCTACGGCGGACTGGGGCAGTGATGTCCTAGCCGCGAAGGTGATAACACCACTCTGTCTATCCGACGAGGTCTGCCCGACGCAGACGAAACATGTCACGCCTATTGTGATAAAAATACGTGAGTGTTAACCGTTGCAATTTAATATAATTATTTTATCAAAAAATGCAAGTACTAAGATTGTTTGTTAATCTTACCGGTCAAAGGTCCATTGTAAACATTGCCGCTTTCAGCAATCATCCTCTCCTGCTGTTGCTTTGCAGCATCAAATTGGTTTATTATACGAAATAATAATTCTCGATCTCCATTTTTACCAATATGTTTTCACATTTTTATCGCTTAAATTTTAATTATTTAACATGTTAATTCAATTCAATTCTTGGTCAATATGGCTCCGTCGATGTAATCGATGATTTCGCCAATGTCTAAGTAGCAGATTTAACATGTTCAATCAATCAATCTTTGTTTTATGGCTCCATCAAGGCCTTGATGATTCTGCCAATGTCAAGGTTGGATAAGACACGGCAAGTGAATTATTTCGTAGTACGGAGATTTAACATGTTAAAACATAAGCATTGCTTGTGACACAGAAACAACTTGACATCTGTGACAGTTGACAAAACATTGCCATATGTAGTTTTTTGTGTTTGACAGTTGATTTGCTGAGAAAAGTTATCGTGGTTTGACCTAGAGCGGTCAGAGTATAGCAAAGGGGGCGCAACATTTTGGGACTAGCTCCGGCGCTTCGGGAAGTGCAGCCCTTCCGCCCTTGCGTGGCAAAGCACGGTCGCCCGTACTCCGCTTCCGAGCTTTGTAACGGCTGCTCTCCCTCCGCGCTTCTGGCTCTACAAAAACACTCTAGGGCGCGCAGTGTCGGCACGCGTCCTAACCGGCGAGAGCCCTAGGTTCGGACTTTCCCAGCCTAATACCGTACACATAATATTTCATCATTGAAAATTTTACTTTTTACAATCCGTCATTTATCTTGATAATTATCAAGTTTAGAGAAAAGTTGCCCATACAAAACATGCTTATTTTAGCGTCCTTTGTACGATAGCACCATAAAAAATAGGGTTTATAATGACAAATTTCTAAGGCCCCATCGAAAAATTTCTAAGGCCCGCGCCCCCTTTGCTATACCCCAACCCCTAGATCTTTTCCATAGTCAACTAGGAACCCTTATAGTTTGCCATGTCTGTCTGTCTGCCTGTCCGTCCGTCCGTCTGCGGCTTAGCTCAGTGACCGTCAGTATTAGCAAATATTTATTTATTTCATCTACATGTGGAAAGTCAAACAAAACACCTGCTCCGGACAAAACTATCAAAAACAATTTTCTTCTTCTAGTATTACTTGATGAGATGGCGACACCGTTAAACGTTTTTTGAACAATAAACGGTGTCGCCATTTAGCTTAGCTATCTTATGACGCACTAATAGTTTTTTAGCTTGTAACATAAATTTCGAAGCTATATAAGTTTAAGTTTTCTATTCCAATGGACGATACGGGACCCACAGCGCCATCTATGAAGACTGCTGCGAGAGCGGTCGATCCTGATGAGTGATGAGCAACCCTACGAGCGCGATGTTATCGTAGATAGTTGATAACGCCGTTCCCTGCCGATAGATGGAGGGCGTGAGGTGAGTGTTGCCAGTTGAATACCTTAAAGGTTTTTTCCTTCATCTTGTAATTAAAATTTCTTAGCCTTTTATATTCAAGTTTAGTCATTTAACCTGGGCCTATTGGCTTTTTATCATTCTAATTACAAATTGGGATCGTTGGCGAAATGAATTTAGTTTTATTGTTGTCGTTTCAAGTGTGGAGATTTGTTTCCTTGGACTGGCAACCCGTGGGTTATGATTGTCAGCATGCCTATCACGAACATCGAAAATTGGCATTGACGGGAAAACCTCTTTGTCACTCTAATATGCAAGTGTGACAGAGATGGAGATACAAATCCGCAATCTTTCGATTTTCGTGGTATAGGCCCAGATCTCTTAACACAGGATGGAAGTGTAGATGGTTTTTGTTCCGCCATGAGCGATGCTTTCCGTATCAACGGAAATCGGTGCCCAGCACCCTTTTGAGTGAGTGTTTTGGCGATAGTCTTCGATAATCGAGTGACGAAACGTTGAAACTCGTTCTAAGTGCGTTTATTTTTTCAGTCCCGGGAATCCTAACCCACGGGACGACGTGGGCCAGCGTGGCGTAGAGGAGACGATGTGGACGCGAGGGGATGGAGCGGTGACCCCATATTGTATCGACATGTGACATGCGCGAGGGGTGCAGGTCATTTCTCTACAATTGGGTATGTATTGTCCCATTATTCCCACGCCGTCCCGGCGTTCAGTTGCAAAGAGTCCCTATTTCTGGTAGCCTTCGGGTTGCGTCTCTATCCCCAAAACGCAGCCGAAGGCTGCCCTATTCGTTCCTGTGTTGATGCTATCTTGCCATCAATTCCAGGGTCACCGATTAACCCGCTAAAGCTCCTGGCGACCGTGAGGCGTCGTCAATTGCCCGGACAACGGGAAATTGCGTCCCAGCCAGCGTGGAGCGTCCGAGGCCGCTGTGAGTGCCGCCGGAGGCAATTTCGCTAACCCACTTCTCTCTCGATCCTCGCTAGCCGGCCTTAACTTTAGTAAATTATAAAATTGTAAACTAGCTCTTAACCTTCACCTATTTATTTAAGACTGGAACAGCCATTAATTTTAATTAATTAAAAACCAGAGTGTAACTAAATTTCATTGTTTTTATTCCATCCTAATATCCGTTCCGGGACCCTCGAGTTCCCAGGTAACAAGCTTGAAGCGGTAGGTAAATAAAATGAAATGCAAACTTTAAATTGAACAACGGTTTATTTATTTTCCTTAAATGAATAACTACAAAAATGGGCGTCCGTTCTGCCGGAAGTTAAATTTGCTTCATAAAATTTAAAAACGTGGGTCGCGAGTCTATAGAGGCCTCGCTGGTTCTTCTTTCGGTTAGTGACCGTTAAATTTTAAAATTTTAAAAGTTTCAATTAATGACCGTTAAATTTGAAAATTCGAAAAGTGTCGGTTAATGACCGTTAAATTTGTAAATCCGATCCGATATCCGATTGGATATTCATCAATGATTAATGTTTATAACTAAAATTCATTTGTCCTTTTTGGTGGACTGTTGTTTTTTTTGTTACTCAGCTTCTTATCGTCTGTTAGCAAGCTCGAGTTAAATTTGAATGTCATTTTCTTTACGAATATGTGATCTCAAACTGTATTGCCTAGGGTCAGGCAAAATTCAGGAAGACCGATTGTTAGAAATATCAGTTGAAGTGTTTACAATTCATCATCATCATCATCATTTCAGCCGAAAGACGTCCACTGCTGGACATATGCCTCCCCCAAAGATTTCCACAATGACCGGTCCTGCGCCACCCGCATCCAGCGGACTCCTGCGACCTTCACCAGTTCATCAGTCCACCTTGCGGGGGGCCTACCCACGCTGCGCCTTCCGGTACGCGGTCGCGACTCGAGAACCTTTCCGCCCCAACGGCCATCGGTTCTACGTGCAATGTGCCCCGACCACTGCCACTTAAGTTTAGCGATTCGGAGAGCTATATCGGTTACTTTCTGCTGCGGATGGTCTCATTTCTGATACGATCTCGTAGAGAGACTCCTAGCATAACCATATGAAGGTGATTGAGGTACTCGCCGTTTACATTGATGCTTAGCCTTCTCCAGTCCATAGTCTTGAAAACATCCTCAAGAAGGCTCAAAGTCACCCAAAGGGCCAAAGGGAAAAGTTTACAATTATTATAAACAAATACTTCCCGCCATCTAAAAGCTATATATATATAAAAATAATTATAGAGTAGTGATGTCTATTTCTTAGTTCTACCAAAGTGGACACTATGAGATCCGGCGTAGAATTCCGGTGTAAATAATATTCTCGTTAGCTTAATATTGTTTGTAATACATGTGAAACATGCGAGATTACTAATTAATATGTATACTGTTAAGGATTTTAAAATAGTATTGGATGTGATTATCTTCTGTCTGGTTTAAAACTCAAAGGATTCCTACTTTCTTACTTTTATTTGTGTTTGTGTGTTTGTATGGCCTTATGTAGCTAAGACTACCTTCTGCTTTTCCAACGTCTTTTTATAACTATACTGAAAGGCACAGGACTCAACAAACACTAAAGTAGTCATTTACAAAAAAAAGCAGCGTTGAGAGGTCATCAAAAGTTGTAAACTTCGTATTTATTTGCTCCTGTTCAATAATAAAATTATGGATTCACATTTGGACAAAGAGTTTGGTCATCGGCAGATTTCCCAGATAGAGCCCAGTGATTTTTTTTCGGCGAAGACGATCTCTTTTAAACATTGATTATTTCTTTCATAATACGTCAATACATATGGAAACTCACTAAATCAAAACTTTTTGATAAACACTGATTTGAAATTTTTTGCTAATGACAGAAAAACGTTGGATTTATGTTTACTTATTTATTATTTACTATTGTGCTTACATAGAAACCTGATAATGAAGTTCCCTACAGTGGAAAAATTCTGTTATTGTATGTCTTTGGAAACGGGTAGCAGTTATATAACCGTTTGGGTGGGTGGTTGGATTCTAGTTCCCGCCTTCTTCTATTATCTATTTATGGAGAAGAAAGGTAAGTATTTCAATTATTGATACTAAGAGGTGGTGCCGGAAAACTATAAACCATATCCAGTTAGTTTGCTTTAATATTCTTAGCTGTTCAGAGTGACAAAATTTCGGGGTCTTATGTTTAGAGAGCAGGATCTAAAGAGGCCGGTAAATTTTTATACCATTTTGCTTAAATTTTGGATACTAGGTATATTGGAGCATCTAACAAACATTCTGTTAGTTTTTTAACATAATATTATGGAAGATAATTTTAATTATAATGAAATGTATGAACTACTTTTTTGTTCAATTATAAAGCACGAATCAAATCATTTATTAATTGTAATAAATGATTTGAAATGCATGTGCGAAAGCAGGAGGTCGCTGGTTCGATCCCAGCCCTGCTCACCGCGGTCCTTGGTCACTTTTTCTTTAGTATATGACATCTCTTTAAATTTATACTCTTTTGTTATTGTTTTTCGATTTTTAATAATGTACCTAAATCAGAGGACTGTTTCGCGTTTTTTGCTCGAGTACGTAAATACTTGAGGCTTTCCGATAATCAAAATAATATCACACCGGTACCGGTATATAAGTTATACGCATGAATGTATGTGTTGAGAAATGTGTCGTCTAAGGAATAAATGAAATACTTTTTTTCCACTTTCATATACTTTTTTCAAATAAATATTCATTTTGCTAGAGCAAATTTTAATTAATAATATGGAAAAGTATAATAAGTCTGCATTATGTTACTTTTTCTAAGAGGATAATCACTTTTTACAAAAAAAAACATTTCTTGTTTTACCGTGACATGAGAGTAGCAAACACTATATCCGATGATGACGGCCGAATGCCGTCGAAACATGTCACGCCATTGTGATAAAAATACGAGAGTTTTCACCGTCGTTTTAATATTAAAAAAAAATACTGTGTTTCATTTCAGAGATTGCGGCGTTCGTCGTTTGTATGATTGTGGGTGTGATTTTTTTAATTTTAAGCGTCTTGTACGAAGTGCCTGCAATACGTCAGGTATGTTTATCAATAGTTTCACTGACAAACAAAATTCCACTATTCCACTTTCCACTAATAGCAGCAATATTAGTATTAAATTAAGTATGTTCGAATTTGTATTTATGCACATCTATACAAAAATTTGGATACCGCGTTGTAGAAAATTTGTGGAAATTATGAACGGTTAAAATGCTGAAAACATATACTTCCACATAGATTAACTGTTTAAGATTAAGATTAAGAAGCATAGTACGCTGAATAAAATTTTATTTCATTTAATAATATTATTATCGCAGCTCAAAAAGTGATTAATGTTTATAAACAGGTGCACTTGCGCCATCTGTGTGCGTAAATTTGATAAGTTATTTTGGCACTGCAAAGCTTACCTAATTTATTGACTCTAGTAGATAAAGCGCTTGCGCAAAATATTACAGATATTCAGGGAAAAACCATAGTATTATTTACTGGTAGTGATGGTTTTGCTAGCTTTGAGAAAGCTGAAATTACACATTGCTTTCAGCGCCTGTTAGATCTCTATCATAATTGTACGAGTGGCATAAAAAATGTTATTATATTGACCTGCCTTGTTTGCCTTATTTATCCGGCAGACATTGTATTTATAATGAACTGTTCAAAATCAATATGACACTGTATAATTTGACAAATGCCCAAAGCGCTGGTTTTTAGGATTCCGTAGTCAACTAGGAACCCTTATAGTTTCGCTTTGTCTGTCTGTCTGTCCGTCCGTCCGCGGATAATCTCAGTGACTGTAAGTACCTACTAGAGAACTGTAATTTTGTACAAATATGTATATCGATCACGCCAACAAAGTGGTCAAATTAAAAGTGGTAAAAAAATTTTTTTTAGGGTATTACCTCCCATACAGAGTGTTTTTTTTTTCATTTCAACCCTAGTGTGTGACATATCATTGGATAGATAATTAAAAAATAATAAGGGTTTTCTAAAGTTAAGTTAAGTTAATATGTTACGAAATAATCGCTCCAGAAGTTTAAAAAAATGTGTCCCCCCCTCTAACTTTTGAACTATGCGTTCAAAACATATGAAAAAAAAAAATACAAAAGTAGAACTTAATAAGAACCAACTTCATTGAAAAATTATTTTGAACTTGATTAGTTGAACGGTTTTTGAAAAATTGTACAAAATATTTTCTGAATCAAGTTTGTAATTTAACGGAATATGCAATTTTTCTTTTTATCTTGAGTATGTTCGTATGTTCCTTCTAATAAAAAAAAAATGATTCAAATCGATTCACGCGATCAAAAGTTACCCCCGAAAACCCAACATACATGTTTAACGGCCTCCTGGCCTAATTGGTAGTGACCCTGCCTACGAACCAGGAGGTCCCGGGTTCGAATCCTGGTCAGGGCATTTATTTGTGTATTAATCACGAATATTTGTTCCTGAGTTATGGATGTTTTCTATGTACCTATTTAAGTTTTTATATGTATCTGTCTATTATATATATCGTCACCTAGTACCCACAACAAGCCTTATTGAGCTTACCGTGGGACTAGGTTGTTTTGTGTAAGATTGTCCTATAATATTTATTATTTATTAATATTTTTAGGTATACATAACTCGTCTAGTTTGTATAAATTAGTAACCCAGTTTCCCGAGAGATGGCGCTGTACCGTGGTTAACTTTGCGTTGTTAAGATTTTTCCGGAGTTGATGGGGTCGGGACGGGTGTGATCGAAAGTATCATTGAATTGTTAATTATTATAAGCATATTGATCATTGTACCTATCTGGTAAAACACTTTTTAAGGTTGCCTGTTGTGACGGACGGTAAACTACGGAACCCTACACTGAGCATGGCCCGACATGCTCTTGGCCGGTTTAATTTATTTTGTGTTTTTTTTATTTTTTTTAATATAATCTCAATTTTAATTTGACATATTTATAATAACAACTATTCGTGGTACGTATATGTATAGAGATAAATGGAAAATTGCTCGACACTGATAAGCTATATAACTGAAAATAGTTTCGATAACACTAAAACTAGTGTGATCACTTGATCAGGATAACACTGGATCCACTAATTTCATTCAAGCTTAGAGATTTGATAGTAGTACATCAAAATATACAAGGTCTTCCCGGGAAAGAGTTCGAAATAGGTTAATTTTTAGAAAAGTTTTGTTTAGATTGTATTTGTTTGTCCGTAACATCTCAAAACACTACTATTAATGGCGAATATATCACGGCAAGTTCATTCTGCAGAAGGTCGGCAATAAGGGGAGGTACATTAATTATAGTAAAAAAAGGATTGAGTTTAGTAATAGACCCGATATTTGTGCCCTTTCAATAGAGCGAGTACCTAATTGAAATATCTTGCATCGAGATGAATCACTTTATTGTTATTTGCATGTATCGTCCACCGGCTAGTAACTTTGATAAATTCGAAGAAGCCTTGAGGTGCGCCACTCGAGGTGTAATTCCCGGCAATTGCTTGTGGTGACTTTATGTCGATATTCTGAAAAAATACGCCTGAGCGTAACAAGTTGTTAAAGTTTAAATGTTTTAACCTTTACCATTTATTTAACGTTCCGACTAGAATTACTGCTGTTTCTGGAACGTGAATAGATAACGTTTTTTGTAGTTTAGTTTGTGAAATTTAAAGTAGTATAATAAACTGTTTGAGACCTGACCATATGGGTCAAATGGTATCTCTTAAACTCCTGAGCAAATGTAACAATGTGGACTCATGCGTCTTTAGGCCTGTCATTGAGGAAAAGAAAATCTTATGTGCAAACAACTACTTGGTGGCGGTTCTGAGTCGTATCGAACAGTAGATACCTATTACAAAGAATCGTATTACAGAAGCGTTTAAGAAATCTTTTCCAAATAAAACAAAAAAAAGAAATTTGGGGTTGCATTTTAATGATTGGGCTACAACAGGAATGAATAAGAATAAGTCACGACCACTTATTTGAATTGTATCATTTAAAAGCTATTATTTTTTATCAGAGTTTTGTTGAATTTGTAAAACGTTATTCTAAAGTGTTTAATTCAGTTTGTATGAAAGCAAAATCAATGCATTTAAGTAATATAGTGAAATGTTCGAAAAATGTGATAAAAACGACATGGGCAAATAAGGCTAAATTTGAATTGCTGATTAACAATGTAAAACTTAACAAGAATGTGGATATAGCAAACTCATTTGTCAATTTCTTCTCAAACGTTCCTGTAGAAACAACACCATTTTTAAACTCAAATTGTTTAGAAGCCGAACATATTTTAAAAGCAAACGTTGCGGAAGGCCCTATCTTTAAGTTCCATTACATTAGTGTACCATATTTAATTAAAACATATAGATCCCTAACTAAACCTTAAAAACACGAAGGATATTTTTGGACTCTCTGTAAAATGACTGCATGTTATAGATATGCTGGCACCTCAACTATGTATGATTTTCAATTTGTGTATTGACCATGTTACTTTTCCGGATCTTATGAAATGTAGTAAAATTATTCCGCTATTCAAGTCTGGAGGCCATAAGGAGCGCACAAATTTCAGGCCCATATCGATTTTGCCTGCGTGAAGCATAATGTTTAAGAAAATTATTTTAAGGCCGTTCCTGGTCCCAATGACCTTCGATCTGTTATCTCTGAATTTTCGAGTATTTTTGATTTCGTATCACATTAACCCCAACGGCCTTAGGAAAATTAGCTTACCATATGTAAGTACTTAAATATTAACTATCTTCGAGGTAAGGCATCAAACTTTGGCAATTTTAGTCCAAAATAGCAGTTTTTTGTACATAACTTTTGTACCAATAAGTTTAAATTTAAAATCTCTCTTAGGTTATTAGAGACTTAACATAGAAACAGTTATATGTAGATTTCACATATTATTATATAAAAGCAAAAACTTCTTTAGAATATCGAAAAATTTGCTTAAGTATTTAGACCATGTTTGAAAAAATCATTAAAAATTAACTATACATTTTTTTCGAAATCCGGCTCTTGAAAGTCAAGATAAAAGATTGATGAATCGATGTCAGATTGATCAGTAATTTTACTTATAGTATTCGTGGCGGAATATCGAGTCAAAACTCGTTAAAAGACATCGATTTACGCGTGGAGCCCCTTAAATCAACTATTGCTTCACTTTACTACAAACAACATCTTACATTTTCAACAGTTTAGTTTTTCTAAAGGTCGGTCAACAACTGATGCTGCAGCGAGTCTTATTAAACACATATTCGATGCCTTGAATGATTCGCATGAATGATTCGCATGAATGATTCCCATTGTACCTAAGGTCATGTTTCACCGAGTACCTCTCGGCAAAGTGGTCAAATAAAAAGTTGAAAAACTTTTATTTTTAGGGTAGGTACAATTCATATATAGCGGGGGGTACTTTAGGGGATAGGGATAGTGGTTTGCTGTAAACATATTTTGATAAAGTAATGTTTTTTGGAAATAATACGGAAGTTAGAAAAAATGTGTCCCCCCCTCTCTAACTATTGAACCGCAAGTCCGAAAAATTATGAAAATAGCGCGTTATAAAGGCCATTTTTTATTTTTCCCAAAACAACATATCTTCTAGGTTAAAAGGGCATATAAGTCGTAAGAACTGCGAAGATTGCTTTTTTACTACTTTGAGTATGGTACGAGTATATCTTAAAACCCTTTTCGCGTTGTTCGCGTATCGTGACGGAAGGACGGAAGGCAAACGACGGAAGGCAAACTACGGAACCCTGCACTGAGCGTGGCCCGACACGCTCTTGACCTTTTTTTATAATATATGAAATCTAACTAACACGTTGCGTGAACTTTGCCATCTATGTTGCTATAATTCACAAAATCGTTGAATATTAACTGAGTTTAATTGGATTCCGTCCATTGTTGTATTTTTTTTTTCAGAGGCGGCCAAACCCGAAAAAAGAACTTTTTGGACTTTACATACTTTTTGCAATAACAGATACTATATTTGCTATTTATGCAATGATCTTCTTAGACCTTCTATTTGGTATCATATTGCACCTTTGTTTCCGACGTAAGGATTTTTTGAACTTTCTCGTTAGATAATTATAAGGTAAGGTGGGGTAAGAATAATAGTAGAGGTTCTATTGCACGACCTGTGTACTCAAGTATATACTTATTTACGGAAAACTAAAGAATGATCAAAGTGTTAGTCTTGCCTCACTAACAGATTTAAGAGTAACAATGTTTTTTCAACCGACTTCAATATTTCTAAAGGAGGAGGTTGTCAATTCCTCTGTTTCTTTTTTCATTATTATTTTTAATGTATGTTACCTCAGAACTCCGTCATTACTGAACCGATTGAAAAAAAAATTTTGTTTTCTGAAAGTAGATAGTTCCAGATTGGTCCCGTTTTATTATCATAAGTTCATAACAAACACTTCCTTTAATTCTGTCAGAGAAGGTACATGTAAGAGATCGCTAAGGATCATTTTCGTTTGAAGGTGTTGTTTTATTTACTTGAAAGAAGACTAAAATAATCATAATTATGGTTAAAAAAAAAAAAATGCATTTATTTCAGACTAATTGCTGTCCATATTTTGTTAGTAAAAGATAACTTAAAATTAAACTTATAACTATGGTTAACTTATATAACTATCTTAGGTGCTAAACTTAAATGCAGAGAGGACCAGTGCCTTATCAGGCCACTGTCCCATCTGTCGGCCACTACGGCCAGGAGGCTGTGGCAGCTGTCTCGCACTCTGCGGAGCGTCGCGGCGCAGCTCCGCTCCCTCTCTATATCGGCGTCATCGCGCAGATCGTCGGTTACCAAGTGCCCAAGATATTTAAATGAGTAAACCCTTTTCAGTTGCTTGCCATTCAAATGAATGGGTGGGATGTGTGATGGGCACTTGCTTCACGCTTTGAAAATCATATACTCGCTCTTGTTCACATTATAGGACAGATTGTGCGTTAGGGCATATGACTCACACTTCTCAATAAGTAATCTCAGACCACCAACCGACGGGCTCAGCAGTACCATGTCGTCTGCATAGCTAATGTTATTAAAACAAACCCTATCTATATGACAGCCGACACGTGTACTGCTAAGCTCGCCGATCAAGGCATCGATATACAAATTGAAAAGTTTCGGTGAGGTAAGTCCCCCCTGCCGCACCCCGCACTCCAGACCGTACTCATCCGACAACACGTTACCCCAACGTATACAATTTCGCTGGCCCGCATACCAACACCTGAATATGCGCGTTAGATCCTTAGGAAACTGCACTTCGTCAAGCTTATTCCAAAGTAGGTCATAATTAACTAGATCGAAGGCTTTGGAAAGATCTAGAAAACACGCATAAACAGGTGTCCGTCTGCGAGTGTAGTACTCAACCGCTTGCTTTAGACAAATGATGGCACTTTCAGTAGATAAACCGGCTCGAAAGCCGAATTGTGCATCATGTAATTTTATACATTTGTCCTCCTTATGGTCTCCCCGGGCCGAGGGGGGATGCGTAAAGGCATTTCAACCACTGCGACAAAAAAAAAAAAAAAAAAGGTGAGGGCCAGCGAACAGCAGATGCTCGATACTTAGATGGCCGTGACCGGGTGATTTACCTCTCTTCATATCTTTTATTATTTTCCCTAACTATCTTTCCTCACTAACCTATAACTATCTTTTTTTGGCATCCGGAACCTCCCGTGGCAGCCCTGCTGCGCAATGACGCCTCACATAACGATGTTATTATTTTTAAGTACATTTGATCAAGTATCTTGCAAATCTTGCAATGCTCAGAGTCATTTACGCAACAGCCGCCACAGCTGTAAACAACTACTATTTTTATATGCAGTGACAAAACGATCAAGATTGAATACGTTTTTTAAATTTAGTCAAGATTAATTACAACATTCAATAACAATAAAGCCAAGCGAGCGAAGGCGAGAAATCAGGGGCTCTGCCGGTCGTGCAGCCCCTTTTATAGACTCGGTGGCCCCACCGGTTGCTCCTCCCGCCACTTCGACTGGGAGGGGCTGAACAGCAATGTGACGCTACAGATGGCGCTGTAGCTGTCACGGTTGTGTCACTGGCGATGTCATCGAACACCGCTAGATGGCGCTCTCAACGGTTGGCACCACGGTTGCCAACACAGCAGTCCCTTAAATCGGAAGGAAAATCAATAAATTTTAGAAGGTCATTACAGTTATTTTCATATTTTTCAATTTCATCAGATGTTCTATCCCTCCAAGTTACACATTTCTCATTAAATATTGCACTGTTATTACTATTATACAGCTTAGGCTTAACTATATTAAAATTACATTTAACTACAAGAGGGTAGTGATCGGAACAATACACATCGTAATCAATAAAAATATCAACAATAGCGCCCAAACCAGCTGACGTTAATCGCTTACCATCAGGCGATTCGTTTGCATAAAAAAAAACGTGGTTACGCAATGATCCAACCATCGCTTAGATCTGTGCGTTTTGCTTAGGTACGTGTGTGCGCTCGAGTCAACGCCAAGTTTAACGATATCCGCACAAATCCAGTCCCGTTCCGCACAAAAATTAAGTAACTCATCACAAAATAATTCGCATTGTGCGCATTGAAGTCACCTAATAGGTAAACTGTCTCAACGCAACTTTCCTTCACTATAGCGTCCATTGTACTAACACACTGTACGAGGTCCGGCAAGTTATCGACGGCATTGTTCGGCATGTATACACTAAACACTATTATGTGTTTATCTTCTAATGTTATATCGATCGCGCTCATCCTAACGTTATCGCACTGAATAACCGACGTAGACGGAAACAGCTTCTTACGCCAAAAAAGTGCGGTTCCCCCGTACGGCCTACCGCGCAGCATTCCCGTTGACGTGTCCACCGCCGAGGTCCCGGTGCAGGCAAACTCGTCACTTATGCAGTTTAAATACGCAAGGTCACTCGGAATAAGCCAATGTTCTTGAATGGCTATTATATCAGCTGAAATGCACAACCTTCTAACATCGTCAATGGATCGTTTAATGCTCCGACAGTTAAAAGAACAAAGTGTAACTTCACTTAATCCCATAATTTTGTTTATTTAAAATCTTCGTAGGACTCGTAGCACTTGTAGCGCCCGACGTAGCACTCGTAGCGGGTCCCGTGCTCGGCGCGGTATAGCGGCCGGTACCTTTTGGCCGCCGGACCCTGTTCGCCAAGACGCTCACTCACACGCCAGAGCAAATTTTAAGTAAACAACTAATAAAAAGTTTAGGGATTGCAAATAGTGATATCGATATTCATAATTAAAGGTGGAATTCTTCTCAATTTGCCTTTTTTTATTTCCAAACTTAGATTTCTCTCAAAATTTCTAAACTAAACAGATTTACTATACAAGAAAATGTTGAAAATAAAGGACTTTATCATGAAAAACAACAACTAAACATTATCGAATCGTGAAGTAATATCACCGCACTAGTCTGTACGAGTAGTCTTCTATACATGTCAACGGCGCGCAGGGCTCGTCTTTAGTTCCGACTGACAAATACTGTTTACGCGCGAGTTAAGTAATAATAGCGTCTGAGTCAACGGCATAAGCGCTTGTCGGTACGTAAACTTTATAAACCATAAGATTAGGGACGCGCATCGTGTCTCGATAAATTTACATACTCACCGGAGGGTTTTCGGAGAAAACTAGCAGGTGGATTTAATAATATATCTATACAGTATGTATCAGAATGAAAGGCAAAACAAGAAACCCGTTAATGTTTAGATCATAAATATGAGCATGGTACTTACCTAATTCATCAAAAATACGACAGGTTTTACGTGAGGTATAAAAATATACATTTATTATTATTGTGTTGCACCTCCCCTGTATTATTTGTTTACAATCTTATAAATGACATTTCTTAAATTACCAACTGACAGATAGGCGTCAAACCTTGGTGAAGTTTGGATTTTTACCTAGTTACAAACAAATAGTTAACAAAGCGCTTGCGCGTTGCCTATGACTACAGCCATTATTAAAATAATTACCTAGGTTACTTATAAACGGAACTCAAAGCGCATGTGTATTGAATTGACATAACAACGTTAATGTTAATTAGTTGCCCCTAGCTACATATCAACAGTACGCAATACGCATGCACTGTCAAAAATCAAAAACGTAAACAAACCCTATAGGATGTTACAAAAACCATTAACCGACTGCAAAAATATGGTCTTCGAGTAATTCATTTAGTAATTTTATGCCATAAAACATGTATTTAGGCACGTGAAATGCACGTCATTACATTGTACTCGAGTTCCCCGTCAACCAGTTTTAAGGTTTGCTCTTCGTTGTGATACATACTGTATATATCGGTTATATATATATATATCGAGTTAAAATGTAGACCTCCGCTGTCACTGCGGTCAATAATTTATTCGGCAAATAAACCGCAATGGACAATTTACTGAAGAAGCTGCCTAAACTTTATCCATTATTATGCCTTTTTTTTCTACATATACCTACTTACTACGAGTAGTTACCAACAATGACAATAATTGGCAATTAAATGTTTGAACGCTTAAATAAAACCAGATTCGTGAAAACATATTCATTTTAAAAACTTGCACATCAATTGAACTTTCCCATCCCTAGCTGTCTTTTATACATGCCAACGGCGACAGTGACACGGAAAAATGTAGAAATTATAAGCATATTTTTTAAATCCTTTATTATGAAACAATGGATTCATATACCTGCTTAAAAAGTAAATGTATGAAAAAACAAAGGGTCAACAAGTTGACACGAGTACAAAATAATTTTTAAATTCTATTATTTTACCATTTAGTAAGCGGTTGAAACTTTGTCTTGTATACAAGACGACGGCGTTAGTGTATCGTACTATCGTTGTCTTGTATAGGTGACAACGGCGGTCAAAGGGTTAACATGTATATGCTTAGATGTAATAAACCGGCGAAATATTATGCCGCTCGGCCACAATGACTCGTCTAAAAACTTGCTCACTTTTTGATAACAAACGTAGAACTTATACGCGTTATAGTCATTGTTTTTGTTTTTCATCACTATTTGTTCGAGTGTCACACTTTCGCAGGTTTTCTCTCGTATGTAGTCGATTATCTCTGTTATTGATGTGTCTTTGTGTACATTCGTAATTAAAATAGGGATCTTCGGGTCGGCAGCTTTGAAGTTAGTCTTGGTTTCGGCCTTGCCCATCATGCCCCCACGGCGATTCTTCGGTGCAACGTGATTCTTTGGTGCAGCTTTAGGCGGCTTCTCGACTTTCTTCCATTCTCCCTCTTTCGCCATATAAGCGAAGCTCAATACATTGTCGGTATTCACCGCATTTGGTAGCTCCTGATTATCTGTTTCTACGGATACACTAACCGGCCGGTCCATTGTTTTCGTCTCGGCCTGATCTCCGGTGCACGATACTTGTTTACGCGGCGGCTGTTTAGTTGCAATGACGGACGACGGCGGGGGTGAGGAGCGCGGCGGTGATGGCTGCGGCGCGAGGTCCAGCGCATGCGCAGATGTGTTGTTTTGATCGGCGCTAGCGCTGTTCAACTGTTTGGCCGATTGTCGCCTCGGCGAGTGAGATGGTGAGATATCGGTCCCAAGCGGGCTCGAGTGAGAGAGGAGAGTCTTGTTATCTTCGTCGGTACATTCTATACTGCGAGATGACATGTACATACCCATTGGTCCACTGTTTAGATACGCACCACGTCTAACGTTTATATTTAAATTTGAATGGTTAACGTTTCTATAGAATGGATCGTTTTTGCTGGAAATTTTACGGCAATCCATAGTAATCTTTTCCAGGTTTTCAAACTGCTCTAAAGTAACATACCGCGCTTTTATAGTTTGCAGTTCATTTTTAAACACTACCATATCTTTAAGAAGCGAAGTAAGGTCCACAGAGTCTAAGTCTAGGTCGAAGTCTATCGGCGGCAACTTGTGTAAGTCTCGGGCCACAAATACTGGAAACTTCTCAGGATCTGTTTCTCGCGCCAGTTCGATAATATCGTCGATATCACGGCGTTCTTGTCCATCTCTTCTTCGGTTTATCTTCCTTTTTCGCACCGGGACAGACAAAAACAGCAAATCCTTAGCCGTCCTTATGTCTTGAGCCGTAAAGAAGGCCAAACAAATTCTGCTCATGCTCTCATCGTCCATAAGATGTAACTTATTTATCACAAACGCCAATAGTTCGTTCACCACAATATTACAATTGCTGCACTTCAACGTATGCGCCATGATGCACAAGCTATCCGCAACGCGACCGGTAATTGCGAATGCGCGCGCGCGACTTAAAATCTTTATTAAACACATTATAAAATAATTTAGCAATATTTTAAACAGCCATTTTTACTTAAAGCCATAGAGATATGATTTCGCGCTAAAGCTTACAGAGAAACAAAGTGAGCAAAAGAGAATCCATCTTTGTATGAAGACTTAACGAGTGCAAAAGAGCTACACAACAATTGAAAAACGTGTACATTTTTCGCATCAACGTATCAACCCCGCTCTACGAGAATATAAGGATATTGGTCTTGAAAATATGAAAGTTATGTCTAAGAGTATGTGGTGTGCGGGTGCGTCTTGGATTATAATATAATATTATATAATGTTACAAAGAAAATAATTCGCGTAATCATAATAATCATATTAATTTCAGTTTCAATTTTATCAATGACGTTGACATTTCTAGGGTTCCGTAGCCAAAATGGCAAAAACGGAACCCTTATAGTTTCGCCCAGTCCGTCTGTCCGTCCGTCCGTATGTCACAGCGGTTTTACTCAGTAACTATAAAGCATATGGTAACGATATTTCAGTTAGAGATGTATTTTGTGTGTCGCTACTTAGTTTTGCATATAAATTGCGTAAAAAAATATGTTTAGTGGGAGCGCCCACATGTAACTAAATGTCAAAAAATATTTTTTTACCAAATATCTACTCTAGTCATTTAATAGGTCTTAAGGTGCAGTGTGTCCTGCGAACACAGTTTTTAAACATTCGTAGCGCGTATATAAATAATAATATGGCTTTCAAAACATATAGATTGTAATTTCGAGGACTTGGTTAAGGGACTACATCGACTCAAAACATGAATTACTAACTTTCGCTCGATAGAAAATCATCGCAAACATAGGTCTAAAACCCACTATTGAAAATTCCCAAAAAAAAATATCCGATTTAGCTACAAACAGCGGAATTAAACTAATTTAGCGTATTTTTATGCTTGATGGAACTCATCGATTACTTTTTGAAAATAAAAAAAACTAAGAAAAATACTTTTTTAAAACCGAAACTGGATACCCCGATCGCACCCGGCCGACCTCGGCCGGCTCAGTGCTCGTTGAGCTGCGTTTGGGGTCGGACCTGTGTCGCTGCCGCTCCGCGCTGCCAAGTGCAACTTTTGTGAATTTTAAAGTTATCCACCATGGGAAACAAAAAAAATAAGAGAAGATGGAAGATATTTAGTAATTTGATGACAGCCAGGGCCAATGCACGACGAACTGATGCCATCCGGTGAGTACGAACTGCTAATGACGCAGTAAAAGAAATACAGTATTACACTTTCACTCCCATTTAGCTTTCGTTCTGTCTCTTAGCTTAGTAGCTAAGAACGTTTATTTTCAAAGTATATATTAAGTTTAAGTTAGCGTATAATAGTAGATTGTATGTCAAGGGCATAAAGTAACCCATTGTAGACGAGACTATTTATTGGTCCGAGTGTAACGAGGACCAATATAGTAGTCGAGGATAAAATGGGTACTTATGCCCGAGGTATACACTCTGCTTTTCTCTTCGATTGTAAGGAAAATTAGGTTTTAAATCGTCCCCTTAATCCCTTTAAATCGTTGAAAATGTAACATCCATACTCGCGCGCTCCACCTGCGATGTTACTTTATGCCCTAGTGCATGAAAAACGATTTTGTGTCGCCTAGCCACGACACAAAGGCGAACTTTTCGAGCAAGAGAAGTGAAAAATATACATTTTGTGATTTGAAACTCATTACACATTATGATTGTTATTTTTTTTTATGCTATAGGGGGCAAACGAGCAAACGAATCGCCTGATGGTAAGCGATGGTCATATTTTCAATATTTGACAAGCATGTCAAATATTGAAATATTAAATATTTCTTGTCATATTAGTTCTGTGCATAAGGCGAATTTTATTCAATACGTTTGCCGGCATAATGTCCGAGTACTGATAGATTGATAGATAAACTATAAATACAGTATAGTAACATATAGGATTGATACAATATTATAAATACCTAATCAACATAAAACATGCGGCAAAAACATAATAACATACATTGCACGTATAACCGATGGCCGTTGGGGCGTAAAAGGTTCTCGAGTGGCGACCGCGTACCGGAAGGCGCAGCGTGGGTCATCAGTCCACCTTGAGGGGGTGGACTGATGACCTGGTGAAGGTCGCAGGAGTCCGTTGGATGCGGGTGGCGCAGGACCGGTCATTGCGGAAATCTTTGGGGGAGGCTTATTATGTCCAGCAGTGAACGTCTTTCGGCTGAAATGATGATGATGATGATACAGGCGGGGCCAAATAATTAAAACGGAATTGACCAATGTTGTTATAAAATTAAGTTAATAAATAATGAAATAAATATTATCTATAGCACAATCCTACACAAATCGAACTAGTACCACAGTAAGCTCAAAAAGGCTTGTGGTGTGGGTACTAGACGACGATAATATATATAATAGATGGATCCAAACTAAGCAAAGCCTGTACTATGGGTAAATATGTATAAAAATATGGATGATCAAAAAAACACTTTAAGCTAATTAGGTACATATTTATCCTTGGGACATTTTGGACTTATGTATCAATATGCCGCTAATTAATTTGAAGCGTTTATTATATGGAGCCCTACGACTACTATACGTAATTAACCAATTAAAAGGAAGAGCTTAGCAGTGTACCTAATATTTAATGAAAAAAAAAATTTCTTCATGTTTTTCATTTAATAATTGTATTAAAAAACATTATTTACTGAAATATTCTTCAATGTATGAGACCTCACTCAGATGATAACTTGGTTTTTCATTGCTAAATAATAATTATTGATCATTTAATTAATTACTTATTCGCTTAATTAAACTAAACGCAGGTTTTCTTTTCAGCTGTCGATATCTACTTTATTATAGTGTTATACAGTTATTGGCTTGAAGAACAGGAGGAGTAAGTTATGTAAGTAAGTTTTATAAACTCTAATCTTGCAGACCCTATCGGCTTAAAGCCTGGTCGACGGATGATTATAGATGGAATAGTCGAAAGCAGAAAGTTAAACTATAAGGAGGTAAACATACTAAAAGTCCTTGCCCCTCGGAGCTGGGCCCAAGGAGGGGGAGGGTAACAAAAGTCCCGTTTTTTACAACTCTAAAACGATGCGTAATACGAAATTTCGGTTTACAACATATTGAACGCTACATTATAAAATTCTCTACAAATTTGATCTATAAAATTTTTACGTATTCCTTTTCGGTTTCTAGATATGAGCTCCACAAATTGGTCGATTTTGATAAAAAAATAATCCCCCCACTTTCATTTTTTTATTAATTTTTCAACAATTTCTCTTTTAGAATATGTACCTACACAAACACATTAAAAGTCCTTTACCGTAAAAAAATTAAATGACTTAACATTTTTGGCATATTTAGTGACAGTTGTTGTTCTCTTGCTAAATGTTGTAATCTTGCATTTCGTGGCTATGCGCTGACAAGTGGCACAGTTGATCTGTAGGTGGACTAGTATGGATTTAGACTGGGAGTCATCGAGAGCCAGCTGTCGTTTAGGGGAAAGTTTGGTCCACCGCGTTTCGCTTGGGCCCACATTATTCTAAAACATTATTCATAATAAAGTTTAAGAGACGTATGGTCACAGTGGATGCTTATCGTTTAGTGTGGTAGGGCACAGCACAACGAATGTCGTCTCGCTCAAATCTGGAGCAGAGCCCATCTGAGGAAGTACACACGCGTTCAAAGTTGCATGGGCAGTGAATGAATGAAATCATTCATAAATTGCCCATGCCCTTTTGAACGCGTGTGTACCTCCACCTTACAGGAAACCGCAGTTTAATAACACTAGACCATACTCATAGTGTTGTGTTTCTGTTGGTGAGTAAGGTCGCCAGAGCTTCAAGAGGATTCACTGTGTTGACAGCTGGGGAACAAAGAACACTGTCTTAGGTCGATGTGGGCGCGGAGTACAGGTGCGGCGATCAGGGAGACCCTGTGAAACGGCTGTCCGCTGGCCGCCTGCAGGTCAGTAGGGCTCCCAAACCCAGGGATCACTTAATCTCCACCCTGGGAAGCTGTGGTGGCTCAGCTGTGCAAAATCCCTGGTGTCGTAGTCGTGCCGCAGAAGGAGACCGGGGTGGACCCGGCTGCTGCAACAGGTGGAGACGGACGACGGCATGCCAGGTCTCTTCTTCCGCCAACTCGACCTTACCCTTGTCTACCCCCTCACTCAAATCTTCGGCTCTCACCACTGGTGCCCGTGCACTATCGACTGAATCGACATTAATCCCTACCAGCGAACTTACTCCTCTTACTTACTAGTAGCCTCTCTAGACCTCCCTGCCTCCGGCAACGGCGATAAGCCGTCCGCGCAATTATCTGTAGTTTTAACGTATTTTATTTCGTAATCGTACGCAGATAGAATCACGGCCCACCTTTGCATATTGCCGTACGAATACTGGTGAAACTTTTTTAACCAGACTATTATAGCTAACCCTTCACGATGAACCTGCGCGTAATCTATATCACCACCACCACCACCAGCCGTCCGGTCTGGGTCATAATGGGCCAGCACCGCCGTGCTTCTCAGCATTTTTTTATTTCTTGGAACGACCGCTCGCACTCACCATCCCAGTTCCATTTTACGTTTATTATTTATTATACATTTCAAATAGCACAAATAAGCCGAAAGCTACTTGGGGCTTTATAGCTAATTAAACAAAATACAAGTTCAACTACTTAATTCAATTCCATCCTCGATAAATAGAATAGATGAAATTGGGACAACGTTTTTGAAATGCTCAGGATATAGCGCAAGCATATTGTTACGCCGGTGATGTGAATATATATAACTCATTTGAAAATGTACTTATAAATGCCCTAAATAAATGCATCCTAAAAAAGACCATTGTTTTTTAATGGCGAGTACAGTTCCGTTTGCTTTATAATAAATTTACATGATTCGAATATGTACACACGCGTTCATAAGTGCAAGCATATTGTTACGCCGCAAGCATATTGTTACGCCGGTGATGTGAATATATATAACTCATTTGAAAATGTACTTAAAAATGCCCTAAATAAATGCATCCTAAAAAAGACCATTGTTTTTTAATGGCGAGTACAGTTCCGTTTGCTTTATAATAAATTTACATGATTCGAATATGTACACACGCGTTCATAAGTGCATGGGCAATTTATGAATGAATTCATTCATAAACTGCCCATGCAATTCTGAACGCGATATTACATGGAGGCAAGAGTGAGAAATTCTGTGCTTTATAAAATAGGGTCGGCATACTACATTTGCTGGACATATTTATAGATTGCAAAGGTTGTAGACTGATTTTTCCTAAAGCCATATTGTTTTTTGCTTAGATTTTATATTTTTTAAAGAAAGAGTAAAGCCTTTTTATCATGGCGGTTTAATATAATTTTGCTGAGGTCGGTAACAGAGCTATGGGGTGGTAGTTATTTACGTCTGTGGTCTCTCCTTTCTTATGAATAGGTTTAATCAAGGAAATTTTAGGTGCGTCGGGAAATATGCCTTCTGAAAATGATTGATTAATTAAAGCAGTATTTGGTGCAGTTAGAGTTTCTTTTCTGCACAGCTTTTTATTAACGTCGGAGGGATCTCATCCATTCCACAGGATGGCTTATTTTTAAGATTTTTTAGAGTCGACAGGGCTGAGAAAAAATGAGTTTTCAATGAGATTTGTAAGCGATGGTTTTGTATGAGAGGTCGGGTTCGAATTACCTATAGAGGAGAAAAAGCAATTTTAGTAATTGCCACTTCTATTGGATCAGTCAATGAAATATTTTGAGACACTTTAATTTCGATATTTTTCTTATTTGTTTGTGTATTTTTATTCGTCTCAGTTTTAATAATATGCCACATTGATTTAGTTTTATTACTCGAATTTTGAAATTTTTGTTTATTCTTTATTTCCTTCAAAGTGCAAACTGCTTTTCTTAGTCCTTTGCTGTATTGTCTATAGTAGTTTCGTAAAATTCCATTTCGTGACTGTGATACTGGTAACTTTAGAAACCTTTTATTTTGGCAAGATATTTTAAGACCTGGTATTAATTTAGATTTTCTGGGCTTTATTTTAATGGTATTTTTAGGATGCATTTATTTAGGGCATTTTTAAGTAGGTACATTTTCAAATAAGTTATATATATGATAATATGCTTCGAACAGATGAGTTTTAGGACTTCTTATCATTACATTATGCATAAAAATTATTATGATTATGACAATTGATTGTTAGGACTAATACCGGTTAGGATAAAATAGTTATGGCAAGAGATATGAGGACAAACGTTGTTAGGAATTGCAATGAATATGCGAAAACACATTAGGGATATTGATTTTATGCCATAAATGCTTCGGGCAAATGAGTTTGAGGGCAACCATTACGTTATGGAAAATAATAGTTATGGCATTAGATCTATCAACTGCCCCTAGGCAACAAATGTTATTTGCATCTCGCTTCCGGGGTAGGGGTGTGGCCAGGTTATGAATATGGCCGACCAGTCTGGGCATGTCATTTACTTGTCGGACGCCGCCAGTACGACAAGGTATAACGGGTTGGCACTAATTGACTAGCACGTTTGGCGGAATAGCAACGTAACATTATTTTCGTTGTTAACTGAAAATCCGCAACATTGCGAGTTTCAAAAAAAAAACATGACTGCAATGACATTGAGTTTGAACTTAATGCAATGGTCTAAGGTATTTTGCTCCAATGTTTAGTTACTTTGCTCTGAAAAGTTAAGCTCAAGTTCTGGAATTGTGCAAACTCAGTTTAAACGTCTTTAAGACCTAATGAAGATATTAAAACTATATTCAGCTTGTTGGGAGTTAGTTTCTAAATATTTCCTAATTTTCTTGCCTAGTAAAAATGTAAAGTCTCTAAAATAATAATGAATTAAACCACCTTATATCAGTTACAATGTGGAATAACCCTCAGATCATACCCTAAGAACTAAGTAACACAAAATACATATGTAAACAGTTACAAAAACTTTTATCCCTTTCCATATTTAACGATACAGTCCTTAATTTAATTACCATGTTTTATAAACGTACCTTAACTATATTATAATTTAGATTTTTAAGAGTTAAGAATTTTAAGGATAACCAATGTTTGAATTACTTTTTATGTTGTCTAGATGCAGGGATACAGGGCAGCGCCGGGGCTGTGCTTGGGCTCGGGGGCTGTGGGCAGGGCAAGTGGCCATGGCGACCGAAGGCCCCCGCAGGAGCCATATTTAACTAATAAGTGACTGATCATCATATGAAGCATTCAGATTTGTCTATGAAATTCATGGTGCACGTAGTTATCGGGCCCACTATGAGTTGCTAATGATAGTAATGATTTTGTTTTTGATTTGTTTTTTTGATTTTTACTTATATTTTGTATTTACCTTTATTACGAATAAATGATTTGTTTATTATGCACTGTGATGCAGTCGATTTACAATGTTTATATGCCCACACATCATTAGCCCTCAATAATGTGTTCAAAAATTGCATATAAAGGTCCCCATAATAATAAACTTTTTTTTTACAACAAATTTCTTATCTGTGAAAATGTTATTATAGCTAAATAATATTATTTTGTTCAAATTTCGAACACATCTGACACAAGAAAATTTGCTTTGACCTCTATTCTAATATCAGTCGAGATGACGTTTAGTTTGAAACGAATTGTCAATTGCATACAATGACGCACGCCATTCGCACGTTATTTTGATATCGAACGATATGAAAATTGGGGCCAACTCTAATATGTCTCTGAATTTAAAAAATATAAATGTCAAAACTTGAATGTCAGAAAAGTTTTTATTCCCGAAAGTTGGAACTGCGGGTAGATGAATGTATCATGGAGAGTCATGTAATTGTAAATAATTAGGCAATATACCTTCATATCATCTATCAAATAAGCTAGTTAGAGAGGTATTTATTTACATAGCTTGCGCTTGAAGGAAAATTTGCTGTGGGAGATCATTCCAAAGAAGAGTTGCCTGAATGGCGAAGGAGTTGAAACTAAAAACAGTGCGGTGAAAAGTAAATGATAATTTAAGACTACGAGAAGTGCGTAACTCGCAACCAGGACGAGGTTCTGCAAATTAAAATTTAGATTTAAGAGCCGGGAGCAGCCGGGTCGAATAAGATAGTATGGAGGATGCAAAGCATTCTGAGAGGTCTACGTTCACGGATGGGAAGCCAATCCAGTTTACGGCGGGGGTCGTACTTACGGAGTGCAAAAATAAACCTGATACAATTATTTAAAAGACAGGTAACACCAACGACTGATTTAAAAGCGTTTTTGTGCTGATCGGTAGAAAATGCTTGAACCAATAGAAAGATCGCAGCATATTGGTCACTTTACGACAAACGTCAGACTCAAGTCAGGCTGCTATCTACAATTAACCCGAAGTTTTTTACTACGGGCGAAAATGGCACTACCATGTTCTCATGCAGAATCGGAGCTATGCGAGTCATGTCTAATGAAACCAAACGAGGGCTGCCCAGTATTTACTAGGGTAAACTGAGATTCTAAAACTACTAGACCACGTGGAAATCTTGTCTAGGTCATTATTAACTTACCAGATTGCTTTATCTAAACTACCTGGACGCGCTAGGGTGTAAAGTTGAAGGTCGTCGACATAGAGATGATGAGACCAGCTTAAAACATTAGTAACGATCTTGTTTCTTATTTGTATCACCTTTAACACTCTGTATCTCCTAAAGCTCTTGTCGGCGGTGAGAGAGTGGGACGCCAGCCCGCTTCACGAGCGCTGGAGGACCTACCACAGGCCTGTCGCAACGGGATTGGAGTGATCCGAGACGCAGCAGGCTCCAATTAATATTATTTATTGTTTGTGATCGTTTTATTTAATTATAATTGTAAGCTGTTTTTTGTTATTATCTTTATATGGAACTAATTATTCTGGAATAAAAACTCATTCATTCATTCATTCATTCATTCAAAGTATTGATCGTAGAGTAAAAATGTTTAGACAAAATTTATAGGAATTTTAATGCAGATAATTAATGTAAAAGTAACTAAAGAGATATTATAAATGGTTTTCGAGTCACAATCAAATAAGTTGAAAAAGAGACCTTTCCCCTCCTCCTCCCCTCCCGGCTCCTGTCCCTCCGTTGAGGACTTTTAGTATATTCCTCTGGACACCTTAACGAATAATTGTACCAATTTTCAAAACTACACGAAAATGTTGGTCGGATTTCTTTAAATTTCCTACATTAGTTGCCCATAAATATAACGAAATGGAGCAGACAATAAGACCTATTTATAGACATAAGTCTCATCTCTGGTGGTTTTGGGGCAAGCCTCCATACAAATTTGCCCATGGTCCTTTGAAAGATTAAAGCGAAAAGAAGTTAAAAAACATTGGTATAGGAGTCACCAGAGTTGACAACAAGTTGTTGTGTGCGTGACCAGATTGACTCTGGTTGTTATCAACACCATTGGTATACGTAACTTTTTTGATTGACGGGGAGAATTCGCATTCTCTCAGTCATCATCTTAACCCTGTAAAACGAGTGCTGTAAAAGGCTAGAAACGTAGGGCCATGGTGTTAATAAACGCAATTAATCCGTTCTTAAGTATTTAATTTCTATAACCCACTTAAGGTTGACAGTCCTGTCAAACTATATTGAAATAAGTACAAAGGAAAAATTTGCGAAATGGGTCGTAAATTTAATTCCATGACCGTACCTGGTTAAAGTATGTTGACACTAACACAATAAAACTCTACATCAGTGTTGGCAAAAATCAATTCGAATTGACGATTGACGATGGAGAATTGACCGATCAATTCGAATTGACGATTGGCGAAATTAATTACGATTACTAATCGTTAATTCGAATTGATCGGTCAATCCTGAACCCTCAATCGTCAATTTGGATTGACGATTACTTTGTATGTACAGTCAAGTGCAAAAATATGTATCGACAAAATCGTCTCATAAATATGGTACTACGCTCTTATTACAATGGAATAAAATGCTATGGGACATATTTTTGAGTAAGATGTGTCCACCCATATTTTTACACTTGACTGTACCTACCTACCTAATATCCTTTTTATTTAGGCCATTCTTCGAAACTGACCAAATGCGTTCAAAAGCGGTGTCCGAGTTTACCAAAGGTTCCGAAATATGTTTCCGACGACGGCAATATGAAGGATGTCCTTTTTGGAACATTTTCGAGACTTTCCTTGAAATTAAGAATTAACCGATAGCGTTCAAAATCGATATCTGAGGTGCTCAAAGGTTTCGAAACTTCTTTCCGAGGGAAATATTGAGAGATGTCCTTTTTTGTGATATTTCTTGAAATGAAACCAACCAATTGCGTTCAAAATTTATATCTGAGGTACCCAAAGGTTCTGAAACATGTTTCCAACGCAATATTTCGGGCCCTGTTTTTGGGTTTGGGACATTTTGGTTACCTTAGGGTACCTCAGATATCAATTTTGAACGCAATCGGTTAATTTCTAGAAACCTCCTAAAATGCCCCAAAAAAGTTAATTTCTCGAAAATGCCGTCAGAAATATGTATCGAAGCCTTTGGGGACCTCAGATATCGATTTTGAACGTAATCGGTTAATTTTAGAAATGTTCCATAAAAGTCCAATTGATTGATGTCAACACTGCACATCACACATGTAATATTTAATTTGTATTAAGCTTTATTTATGATTTAAAAAATGAAATGACCTACGAAATCATGATATTAAATGCATAAGCGTATTTAATAAATAGTACATTACTGCAGAGGCCGTGAAGTAAGAGATTGCAGGACGAGTTTGTGGTAGACGGATTAAACAAGTCCTGCAATCTCTCTTCCGGCCAACAGTGTAAGGAAATATTAAATTTAAAACAACTACTAGGTAAATAGGTTAATAAGGAAAAAAAAGTTTAATTTGCCACCTTTTTTATTTTTTAAATATGCAATTTGAATTAGCTATTCGAGCACCATGTTTAACCATAAATATACATAGAAACATAGATTTTTTTTTTTTTAATATCGCAAGTATCTAGTGGTCGTTGGCTGTATGTAATTTTTCCTTTGTCAGTTTAGTGTTAGTACGCAAATTTAAAAAGTTAGAGCAGCGGACAATAATGTTTAGTTCATACTTACGCCAGACACTTCACGGCCGCCAAGAAGTAAAATGGGGGGAGCCGTAAACAAGGAACTTCATGTCTTCATTTCGTGACATAAATGCATACATTTACGATCATGTTTGAGAAATAGTAGATTACATACCAGGGCTGTTTAAGTGGGAGATGTGCCGGATTTCATGTAATTGTCGGCCGAGGCGAAGCCGAGGTCGACTAACATGTGATCCGAGGCTTTCCCATTTAACGGCCGAGGTTTGTATACTATTTTTCTGCCCGACGGAGCCGGTAGGCGGCAATTTAGTTTTGCGTAAAGTGGCGCTTACCGGCCGGAGGACTGAAAAACATGTTGTAACATGTATTATACATTTTATAACATTATCAAGATTGACAGGTCAAAAAAAAAAAAAAAAAAAAAAAAAAACTTTATGGCGGCAAGACGTGTTTTGAAAATTGTTGTGTAATTAAATCAATTATTCATTGTTTTAACGCTATTTTCTAAGTTGTTTGTGTTTCAAAATACTCGAAAAAGATTGCATTTGTTCTGTTTCATGAATTCCAAGCGGTCCCGACTGTTACAGCCGGGATCCGAAAACAATGTCTGGCGATAGTAATATTGATAATGCAGGTGAAATTACACATCAACTTGAGGTCAACAGCTCTGAGATATGCTTACAAAAAGATTCCTTAGATCCTATACAGAATGATAACAATATGGATATCGAAACAATCAATATTTCGACGGACAACCGTGAACCGAACTCATCGGATGACCAGATACAATCCGCTAAGGTTAGTACCGTAGATGTTCCGATAGAAGATCATACATACGCAGCTAAAAGAAACAGAAAATCTGACGATGACTGGACATTAGTTACTAGTAATCCAAAACGGCGTTATTTATTTAACCCTGACTTACCGGTTGGCACGGAGATCAGCGTTACGTGCAAAGAAGCGATGCCAAAACAATTTGCGCTAGCTAAATTATTAAATAAAAAGGATATCACAGGCGTCATTAGAGTCAAATACATTAACCCGTATAAAGTACTAGTGCAGTTCGATAATGAGACCAACGCCGGTCGGCTTATTTCCTTAGCGGCGGTGCACGGCGAGTTAGGCTGGCGGTGCCAAAAGACATACGAGGTTGGTTTATCTTATGGTATTATTAAAAACGTAGATTTAGGTTTGGATGAAAAGGAGATGATGGAAAGTATTTACAGTGAGCTAGAAATAATTTCAGTGAAAAGATTGAGCAAAAGAAGTAATGATAACGAATCAGGGTGGAAGGACAGTGAGACCATACGAGTCGGTTTTAAAGGCCCGACGTTGCCTGTTTACGTTTATATACATGATATGAGAGTTAAAGTAGAACCATATCTATTTCCTGTGTCACTATGCTCAAATTGTTGGAGATTTGGTCATACGAAGAAGACATGTTCAAAAAAAACTACTTGCCCTAAGTGTACAGGTAATCATTTGAATTGTGAGACGACTGAATATACCTGTCGCAACTGCTTAGGAAATCATATGGCTCTCGATAAAAGTTGTCCATACTACCAAAAGGAAAGAAATATTCGAAAGATTATGGCAGAGTTTAACTGTACATATAAAAAAGCATTGAATAAATATGAACTGACTTCTACCGCCCCGCCAGCCCCTGAGGCATCGATGTATCAGACAAACTTTCCCCAGACGCTTAGGACAGTAGAAACAACACCAATTACGGAGACTCTAACGACGGCTTCGCCAAATTCCGAATCCTCATTTGCCAAAGTAGTGACAACTCAAGCGGTAGTACATAGCGATGCCCCCGCTAAGAGTAACACTCAACCTACAAAACCAGTTTGCACAAGGCTCAAGAAACATTTAAAGTCCCAAAAAGAACCAAGTGTAGCGGAAGATATGCACCGTGATATGTCTGATAACAAGTCATTAAACATGGAGACTGATGAAAATGACGTACTACCAGAAATACACAAGCCTAATGAAGAAAATAGAGACAAACAAAATTTTAGTTCTTTGTTAGATAGATTAAAAGACATCATATTCATGAAAAAGTTGACCATTGTTGAAAAAATCAAGCGGAGTGTTCAATTGGGAATAGAGTGGATCTTATCTTTCTTTATGAAAAATATATTTGAGAATATGTCATTTTTAAAGCCATTTTTTAATGCCAACGATGGCTAGTAAAAATTCCGATAAGTGCCGACTTAACATGATGCAATGGAACGCGCAGAGTATTCGACCAAAGTTAGTGTCATTTGAAAATCTTCTTATTCAAGAGAATATTCATATAGCAGCGATTAGTGAAACGTGGTTAGATGTTGACAGTTATCTTCATATCAGTAATTATAATATATATAGGGCGGACAGATTAGATGGATACGGTGGTGTAGCAATCCTTACGCATAAATCGATCAAATCTGAGCAGTGTCGTATACAACCCCCTAACCCCGGTATACAAGTAGTTTACGTTAAAGTGTTTAATTGTGATCAAATTCAACATGTAATCTCTGTTTACTGTCCATCTACCGTAGTGACTCAGCAGAGTGATTGGGATTTTATTTTTTCGATTGTCAAAAATAATGTGATTTTCATGGGTGACTATAATGGTCATCATTCAAGCTGGTCTTACAAAACGGACACAAGAGGCACCCAAATATTCGATGCTCTTATGGACTTTAATCTAGTTTCGCTAAATGATCGCAGCCACACAAGGATTCGACTTGTGAACGGAGTTTTACAGGAGTCCTCTCCAGATATTTCTATAGTATCTTCTGATATATATTTAGCAATTAATTGGCACGTTATGAAGGAGTCATTGGGAAGTGATCATCTAATAATTAAAATTTCCTCATATTTAAATACAAGCGTCAAATGTACACATAGGAGAAACTATAAATTAGCCCAATGGGATGAGTACAGGTCGTACTTAGATAATAGGTTTACGGATTTGTATCTGCCTGAATCTCCTCAAGAAGCATATAATATTTTTATAGATTATATAAACAATGCCGCCGATCTTTACATTCCGTGTTTCAAATTTAATAACAATCCTACTACAACTTTTCAACCTAAACCTTACTGGAACCAGTCCTTATCAAAAGCTGTTGCCGAAAGGCGATTAGCGCTTACTTTATTTAGGCGAAACCCTACCCCTCAAAATCTTGAGAACTTTCAGGCTAAGGTTAGAGATGCTCAGAAATTGATTAGAACGCGTAAAAATGAAGGGTGGCAACAATTTTGTAATTCAATAAGCGAGTCATCATCAGCCTCTGAAGTTTGGTCTCGAATGAAATGGCTAAAGGGCTACAGGACTTCGCGGCCTCATGTTAGCACAGAGAAAGCTCACAATCTCCTTTGTTCTCTTACGCCAGATTACGTAAGTCCGCAGATACAAGCGATTGCGCCGGGTAGCACAGTCATAGGTGAGCAGTTAACATTACAGGAATTGGAGTCGTGTATTAAGCCTAAAGATACTGCACCTGGCGCCGATGGTATATCATTTTCAATGCTTAAAAATCTTCCTAAAAATGGTAAACTAATATTGCTCTCACTATATAATAAATTTTACTCCTCAGGTTATGTCCCCATTCAGTGGAGAGAAATCTGTGTAATTCCAATACCTAAACCCGGTAGAGACCCCTCCTCTGACTCTGCTTTCCGACCGATTTCTTTAATCTCGTGTGTCTGTAAAATATTTAATTCTGTAATCAATAGGAGGTTGGAATGGTTCATAGAAAAAAATAGTATGTTCGCTGAAGAAACTGTCGGTTTCAGGAAGTGTCGATCATCATTGGACAATTTAAGTAGCTTAGTAACTCGTATACAGACCGGATTCTCAAAAAATATGATTACTTTAGGGAGTTTCATAGATATTGACAATGCATATAATAATGTAAATGTTCCTATTTTAATTACAATACTTGACAAGCTAGGAGTTGGTCGTAAAATTTGTCAATATCTGTGGAATTTCTTAAGCGAAAGATATCTTACAATACAGACTGATAATAGTATGTTACGTAGGTCAACTGGTCGCGGATTAGCTCAAGGAGACCCTACTTCACCGTTGCTTTTTAATATTTATACAATGCATATTCAAAATTCACTTACAGATGTATTCTTTTCTCAATATGCCGATGATTTCATTTTATATGTTACAAAAAGAACCATTGTGGAGGCTGAAGATGTATTGCAAAAATCTCTGAATGTATTTAACAGGTGTCTAAATAATATTGGTCTTGAAATATCTACATCTAAAACTAAGTTATGTATATTCAAAAAAGGTATTAATAGAAGGCCTGTGAGCATTAAAATTAATGATAGAGAATTAGAGTTAGTAAAGTGTGTCAAATACCTGGGATTGTGGTTGGATCGATCTCTCAAGTGGGAAAAACATATTGACGAATTAACTCTAAAGATTCAGAAACATTGTAATATTTTAAAAGTTTTGGCAGGATCGGGATGGGGTGTACACCCAAAACATCTTAGAAGACTGTACTTTGCGATAATTCGCAGCAGAATAGATTATGCATCCTTTTTGTATGATGATAGTTGCGATTTCAATTTGCGTAAACTTGATAAAATTCAAAATCAAGCCCTAAGGACCATAGGCGGTTTTATTAAGTCTACTCCCATTCACGCGATGGAATCTGAGTTGTGCGTACAGCCCTTACACATGCGACGTTTTTATTTGGGTTCTAAGTTTTGGTTAAAATCTAGATCTTTTGATAGCAGTATAACTGTGAAGCTCTTAGATGTATTAAATAATGATATACAAAAACATGACACATTACGCAATAAAAAGCCTCTCCTGCTTAGCATTCATAATATTTATAAATCAACTACTATGCATTCCAGTAACCTATTGGAAATGTTTTCATTAGACAGATGGGTTAATAAGATCGATATTCATAAATCTATTAGGTGTAACATCACGACTATCACTGGATCTAAACGTGAATATAAAGCAAATATGCTAAGAACGACTGTGGATGATTTTTTACAAACAAATTATTCTGAATTTTATTGCATATACACGGACGGCTCTAAGGAAAAATGCAACTTAGGTGCTGCGTTTTATGATCCTCAGTCGAACATATCGATTAAATTACATATAAAGTATAACATGTCTATAATGCACGCTGAGTTGGTCGCGATAGCCGAAGCATTATCATACATCCAGTCTCTAGATCACAATAAAATTGTCATACTTTCGGATTCTAAAAGTGCACTCCAACATATTTCTCGGTGTACATCAAATATTAGAGGTCTCCCAATAGCGTATTCCATTTTGAATCTTATTGAAAAACTGAAATCAAAGAGTATTACTGTAGTATTGCAATGGATCCCATCTCATGTTGGTATAGACGGCAACGAAATCGTTGATTCCCTAGCCAGGCAGGCCTGTCAGGACGGAGTACAATGTGACGCATTACCTTTTTATTCTGACTGTATCATTATAGCCAAACAACGGACATATTCCTTATGGAAAGAATATTTTGATAAAAGATCAACAGAAAAGGGCATTTGGTATAAGACGATCCAACCGCATCCACTAATGAAGCCATGGATAGATTGTTCTCTAAATAGACAAGACTGTGTGCTATTGATGAGACTTCGTTCTGGACATATCCCTTTGAATAAATTTGGTTTTTTGATGAAAAAAGTTGCTTCTCCTAATTGTGATGAATGTAATATTCTAGAGGATGTGTATCATGTTGTAATGGAATGTGTCCGGAATGAAGCTGCTCGTATAGATCTAGCTCATTTCAGCAATTTTTATACAATTTTCCATGTCGGAGGTTGTAATAGCGCTCTGGCCGATCCTTTGTCGGACGCGGCCGCAGCGCTACTGCAACTTGTACGAAAAGCCATTGTAAATAGAAACGTTTGTATGTAATAAGCTTCATGTAATTGTTTATGGAGCGACGTGTTCACTTCTGTGACAAGCTCTTCATTCAATAAAGATTTAAAAAAAAAAAAAAAAGATTGACAGGTAAAGTCGTCAAAAAGTGTACAGTCTACCAATTGGGACCCTATGTCATAGCACAGTGTAAGAAGGCTACATATCATAAATAATTTTGGTTTTTGATTTTGATTTGATACAGTGAGTCAGCTCCAGCGATTTTCAGGACAACGATGGGGAGTGTGCGCTAAAGCGGGCGGAGGGGATTTCCTCACAAACTCCATACAGTGTGTGAGGTATATTTTCAGGGCCGTCAAGTTTTAGTATTTTGATAGGTAAATTAATAGCATGCGTACAGGTGGGTGAATCAACTTTTAGAATACTGATTTCAATTTCTATAGAAAGAATCACGTGATAGCTCAGAGCCCTCGGATATAACGAGACGCTTTCTATAGAAATTGACAGATTTTCCCGTTCCATCCCGTCCCGTCCCGTGCCACCCCGTTCTAGTGTGAATCATCCTTAATTCTTACTTGTTATACTGCCAAAATGCAAATGTGACATAACTCATTGATAAGTGGATTTACGAGCAGAAAGCGGCAGTATTTTGGCCTTGTTAATTAAGTATATCTACAGAACAAAAACTGGCTAGTCAGAAAACCGCCAAAAAGCTTTACACGTTGTTGCTAAGGAGTTTCGTTTTATTAACGTCGGAGAGCACATGCCCGCGGAGTCGCCGACATAATTATAAACGTTGCAGGATGTGTAGCGCCAAGGAAAAGGACAAAAGGTCTAAGATAATATGCGAAAAATGCGTCGTTCCGCTGTGTATAACGCCGTGTTTCGCTGCATTTCACAGAGCATAAGCGTAAATTTGCTAAAAAAATATTAGGTAAATACTTTGTGTGTTTGCCAAGATTATTGATTATAGGTACTATAATCACATTTCTATTTCAATCGTTTACTGAGGCGGAGAAAAGCCACGCGGGCAGAGGGAACATTTTTGCCACCGAGCTTTTTAATATTTTTTTTGATTTTGTGAAAAACAATAATAAAATTCAACTTAGAAACAAATAGTTTTATTATATCACCCGTAGATGCTTAAAATGCCTTATAAAGAGTTAAAACACTTCAGGGTAACGCCAAAGTTTAAAATGTTGTGGATGTACTTACATAAAAATAAATTCACACATACTCGTACAGGTTAGAAAAAATACAGTGTAAAAAAAAATGCCACAAAGTTCCGCTTTAAATAACAAAGATAGAAAGCCAAGATAACATACTTAAAAATACAGAGTCAAAAGCAACCCACTTGAGCAAACACTTTGTATAGGAATGTAAATTAAACTTTTAAAACGGATAGCAAAATAAAAGGTGTTTCATACTGGAGATTTTATTACAACATTTTTACATACAAACTGAAATATCTCTAAAATCGAGCCGAATTTTGCAAGCGTTAATTAACATTTTTAACTTAAAATATGGTCTGGAATATCCTGCAATCGCAATGCTCACGGGCACATGTATACAAAGCCACATTACTAAGTTAATAATCATTTATTCATAAAAAGTAATAATAATAATGTATAACAAAATAAATAGGTAACAATAATTCACATCTCGGCAATACGAATATGGCATAGTAATAATAATGGTCAGTAAGTGAAGTTTAGCTGGTGTTGCGAATGGCTGCTCCGTCGTCAAACCCCAGCAGTTTCGCTGCAGGTTTGAATTTGTGACGTGTGCCTCGTATGCACATGCTGGTGGCTCGAATTATAGCAGTGCATATTCTTGTTCTAAGCCAACCTAGTATCGTGCTCAGCGATTTATTCCAGCGGTCTGCGAGGGCTTCGTCTATGTGTTTGACGAAGGAGTTCATCTGTGGTGCGAATACGCCATCGACGGAAGTCATGAGAGGGGTGAAGGTAGCATGTTTCGCTTCGCATGCAGCAGAGTATTTTCTTTGTTTTTCAGTCTCAGCAGATTTAAGGACAGAAGTGACATCATGTGAAATGTAAGAGGGAGCGTCAGTGTCTACGACACGGATATCAAACAACGCCTCCCTCTGAGCGTTCCATACGCCACGGCAAGATAAGTAAAGCAAAGCCACATTATTTATTCAATGGAATTTGAGTAATTGTAATTGATCCTTAAAGTAAGAACATGCATGTGTCAGAATAAAACATTTTCAATATTTTCAAAGTGTATGCATTTATTTAAATCCAAAATTATAGTAAGCGCCGTTATCGTTATCTGAAATACAAATATTAGTATTATATTTCTGTGTGTTCGTTTTCAGGATTCCGTACCCAAAAGGGTAAAAACGGAACCCTATTATAGCCCGTCCGGGCGCATAAGGGCAAAGAGCCATAAAATCTTATAATCGGTAACGAGCAATAGTTATCTCACTAATTTTCATATATTTATAATTTTATTTAATTATATATTTATTATTATATTGTTTATTTATTTGCTTCCTTAGGTTAGGATTTTTACAATACTTATATAAAAATATACGCCCGCAAAGGGGCGGATAACTTGGAACTCCTGATGGTCACAGGAAAAGTCGAAGGGAAACGTCATAGAGGCCGGAGCCCGAAACGCTGGTCTGACCAGATCTCAAAGCAGACCAACGGACCGATTAACGCCGCACTACGTCAGGCAGCTGACCGTAACCGATGGAAGCTCGCAGTTGACAACCTGTCACGATCCTCAGCAATGAGGGAGCGATGGAGAAGAGAGAGATAAAAATAAAATACAAAACAACATATAAAGCCGTTAGCAAGAAAAGAGTCAGTAGTAAAAAGCAATGTGTAACGGTTTCTAAACCTTTAAATAGTTTAGTAAATACTTTTTAACTGAAATTTTTAAAATTGAAAACTACATTTGTTTTTTTCAATTCGGTTTTTTCGGTTTAAATCGTTTTTTTTTCGAAAAATACGAGCCGAAAGTTTCGCGGTTTCTTTGTATACATTTCTGAAAAAAACAAGCGAAATGGAAAAAACCGGGAATTTTCCGGCTTTTTTCATCGCTAATAAGAACAACCGGAAATTAGCAAATTTTATTATATTTCTTTCCCATCACGGAACAATGGTGTTCCGGACCTTTGGGAGGCGTACGCGGAGCCGAAGCCAACACGCAGAGCCCTTTCGACAATTTAATGAAATGTAAGGGGTACACCGAGCGGATGTTGCACCGAGTCATGGGACGCACGCAGAGGCAGCACCCGCGAGGGTGCATAGATTATTGAGATTTAATGGAATCTAAAATATACTGAACTATTAGGTGAAAGAGGTGGTCTGGTGGTCTAGATACTGGGTTATGGAGAATAAAATCGGACGTCTGCCTAACAACATGGTAATCAATTTTATTTCCGGCAGACGGTGACTCGCCCACATAAGATGGGCCCCCACAAAAAGCGACATCTAAGATGGCTCGAGGGCAACACCGGTATGAGGGCTGGGGGTAGAGAGGTGTCACTGGACTTTAAACATATAGCCAACTCGCCACTTAGGTTTCCACATCTACCCTCGAGAACACAGCTCTCGCGACCCCACTCTGGACGGCTGGTTATGGCAAGCCAGAGGCGGAGGACTTGGTCGGACGACGGAGTCCCCCAGGAGCGCTCAGGTACGTGGGGTCGCTACTCCCCAACAGCTCGCCACAAGCTGCCCTGCGTTGACTGATTGCACCGATCGAAACCAGTGGGCAATGGGGTCGTCACATCCTTATTATTATATTCAATTTTCATATATATTTTTATATTTCATATATACATATACATATATATATATATATATATATATATATATATATATATATATATATATATATATTATTGTTGACCGCGCGAGCAAATCGTCTCCGTTTCAGTTTGGGAAAAAATTATTTCGTCTGTCCGGCTGTCTGTCCATTTGTTCTCCTCTACAGTTCGCATTTATCAAACAATTCTTGTGAAATTTTGTGAGCAAATTTGTTAATTACATAATAATATAACCTTTTAGTCTATTTTTTTTACTGTATAGTGACGTAAAGGTTTATTTATTGTAAGAAACTAAATTAGAACATAATCAAACACAACTTTAAATCTATAAGTATAACTAAACTAAAATAGAACTAGATAAAAACTAAAATAAAACTAAATAAAAACTAAAATGTATCTAAAACAGGCCCCTGCGGCATGGTACCGAGGACGCTGGCAACATTTGCATTGCAAGACTGATCCGTTGAGCGAGGAAGCTGCCAGCTCTGTCTCCTGTGGCGTCTCTGAGTCTCTTCGATAGGTCTTTAGAACCTTTGTGCCAATTCCCGCCAATTTAAATTAAGAGTACGTTCTGATATTGAAACAAAGGTTTTTTTTTTTATTTGTACATATTTGACCGAGCGAGCGAAGCGTTTCCGTTTCAGCTTGGGCAAAAATGCTTTCGTGCGTCCGGCAGTCTGTCTGTCGTTTGTTCTCCTCTTTAGGTCGCATGTATCAAACAACTCTTGTGAAATTTTGTAAGCAGGTTTGAAACTTATTTCTGATGATGAGACCCGTGAGTAATTGAGGGAATTTCTCGAATTTGAAAGGCACTTGCATGGTGATTTTGGTGTTTTCTAGAAACTTGACCATTTATTTACGAAAACTATCAATTTGGTGAAGTCGACCTGATAATCAAGACCAGGGTAGTATAGAAGAACTGGTTGGTAATTTCCAGCTCTATCATACGATTCAAGACATTCGTCTTTTCAACCGACTTCAATATTTCAAAAGGAGGAGGTTCTCAATTCGACTGATTTTTTTTTTATTTTTTTTTTTTAATGGATGTTCACTCATAACTCCGTCATTACTGAACCGATTTGAATTTTTTTTTTGTTTTCTAAAAGTAGATGGTTCCTGGTTGGTCCCGTTTTTTTCAAAATCCATTTCTGATGATGGGATCCATGAGGAACTGAGGGAACTCCTCAAATTTGAAAGGCACATGCATGCTGATTTGGGTGATTTCTTAAGAAACTCGAGCATTTCTTTACGAAAATCATCAATTTGGTGGAGTGGACCTGATGATGAAGACCAGGGATGGCAAAGTGGAACTGCTTCGTAATTCTCAGGACTATGATCCGATTTTAAAAAATATTTTTTTGTCTGTATATAGATGGTTTCAGGATTGTCCCGTTTTTTTCAAAATCAATTTCTGATGATGGGATCCATGAGGAACTGAGGGAACTCCTCAAATTTGAAAGGCACATGCATGATGATTTGGGTAGTTTCTTAAGACACTCGAGCATTTCTTTACGAACATCATCAATTTGGTGGAGTGGACCTGATGATGAAGACCAGGGATGTCAAAGTGGAACTGCTTGGTAATTCCCAGGACTATCGTCCGATTTTAAAAAATATTTTTTTTTCTGAAAATAGATGGTTCCAGATTTGTTCCGTTTTTTTCAAAATCAATTTCTGATGATGGGATCCATGAGGAACTGAGGGAACTCCTCAAATTTGAAAGGCACATTTAATTTAATTTAATTTATTGATAAAAACGTTTACATGACATTACAGTATATACAACCAATGCGTCAAGTATCTTAAACTAACAAAAATATATATATATATTTTTAACAAACATAAGTGTTAAACAATTTATAAAGGCACAGTTGATCACATGCATGATGATTTGGGTAGTTTCTTAAGACACTCGAGCATTTCTTTACGAACATCATCAATTTGGTGGAGTGGACCTGATGATGAAGACCAGGGATGGCAAAGTGGAACTGCTTGTTAATTCCCAGCTCTATCATCCGATTTGAGACATTCATCTTTTCTTTGTAAAGAAATACCTTCAAGATAGTCCTATTTGATTATAGTTCTATTTTGATGATGGGCTTCATGAGGGATTGAGAGAACTCCTCAAATTTTAACGGCACATGCATTCTGATTTGAGGGTTTCCTTAAGTAACTAAAACAGTGTTTTGGCGGAGCCAAAATTTTGATGAACTTGATCTGATGATGAAGACCAGGGATCGCAAAGTGGAACTGGTTAATAAACCTAGCTCTACTTATTATCCTAGTTGTGACATTCATCTTTTTGATTTGATTTATATTCTGATGATGGAGTTCTAGAAGAATTCAGAGAACTCTTCAAATTTGAACGGCAGGTTAATTGTGATTAGAGGGTGTTCATAATTAGCTTAGGCATTTTCTTACTGTGGCCATCATTTTGCTGGAGTGGACCTGATGTTGATAATCAGGGATGGCATAATGAATATGCTCGTTAATTTACAGTCTGTCATCCAATTTAACACATTGTTATTTTGTTTGTTTAAAGGTCTACAAGGGAGTTCCGTTTGATTATACTTCAAATGTAATGATGGAAGCCCTAGGACATTAAGAAAGCTCCTCAATTTTCAATCGTACACGTGCGGTGTATTGGATATTTGTGAAGTAAACTGGCTAACTCAAACAAATTCTTAATTTCACTTTTACCGGCAACCAAATGAAGTCGGTTTTTTTTTCTTAAAAATTATTTTTGTAAGGAAATACCTTCAAGGTAGTCCTATTTGATTATAATTCTATTCTGATGGTGGAATTCATGAGGAATTGAGAGAACTCCTCAAATTTTAACGGCATAAGCCGATTACAGGGTTTCCTTAAAAAACTTGAACATTTTTTCTCTCTATCCAATAAGTGACATTCATCTTTTTGATTTGATTTCGATTCTGAAGAGTTCTCGAGGCATTCAGAGAACTCCTGAAATTTCGACGGCATGTGTATTGTTATTGGAGAGTTTTCTTAATTAGCTGGGACATTTTCTTGCTGAAGCCATCATTTAACAGGAGTGGACCTGATGATGAAGACCAATGAGGACTACCGCGAGTCGATTTTCCGCTAGGGGCGCTAGTGGAACGTGGGTCCTGCGGGAATATTTCAAACGTCACGTTGACAATTCGGACTCTGTCACGGACTACGCATGAGTGGCGCCGCCTGATGAGCGACAATACGGTAGCTTCCATTGGTTTACGTATATTTCTGAGGAGGGGGATACTTATTTAAACTTTCACGATTTTCACACATTATAAATTTACTACTACTGTCCGCTGGATGCGGGTGGCGCAGGACCGGTCATTGTGGAAATCTTTGGGGGAGGCCTATGTCCAGCAGTGGACGTCTTTCGGCTGAAATGATGATGATGATGATGATAAATTTACTAAAACGGGGCTTAATCGTGTACAAATTTTGAAAACAAACCTCCGACGTTTCAAGGGCGACATTGTCCCCGTGGTCCCGGAGAGAAACTGGCTGAGGTTGACATCAACATCTTCTAGCTGCGCGGGTTTTACGAACTACCCGCACTTGGTCTTGATTATAAACTTGAACATTTTGCGCACTAGGGATGTGACTCTGTCGACACACTACACTCACGATATCCGATTTTTGAGCCGGTGATATTCGATTACGCTTACATTTATCAATGACCGGATTCCATAAGCCGAGGATTGTTACCTAAATTGCACGGATTGCCGAAAGTACATAAGACCGACGTGCCTTTGCGGCCAATCGTAAGGCAAGTTTCTTCTCCTACTTACGGTCTTGCGAAGCATGTTACGTCGGTGTTGCAGCCGCTTGTGGGTGATACATCGTCTTTCGTGAAGGACTCTCGTCACTTTATAGACATTCTCAAAGGGATAACGCTGGAACCGGATGACATAATGGTGAGTTTCGATGTTGAGTCGCTTTTCACCAATGTTCCCGTTAAGGAGTGTCTTGAAGTTGTCAGGAAAAAGTTGTGCGAGGGTGGTATATCGGAGTCGGTTATGGTCTTGTTAAGGAACTGTTTAGAGGGCAGCTACTTTCTATACGGTGGGAAACATTACCTCCAGATTGATGGGGTTGCCATGGGTAGTCCTGTAGCACCGGTTTTGGCAAATATCTGGATGGAACATATCGAGGCCAGTATGAACCTGCAGTCTTGGGGAGTGAGAGTGTGGAAACGATATGTGGATGATGTTTTCTGTATCATGAAAGGTGGCAAGCCGGAGGTGGAGCAACTTCTCCGGTATATCAATTCGATTCATCCTAAGATACAGTTCACGTATGAATTGGAAGCCCAGCGCAGTTTGCCTTTTTTGGACGTAAAAGTGATTGGTCGGATGGACGGAACCCTGACGCATACTGTTTATAGGAAGCCGACGCACACAGACAAATATTTGAACGCTTTTTCTCACCACCATCCCCGCCATCTACAGTAAGTTGTCAGCTCTTTAGTGAATAGAGCACACGATCTTTGTGACCCTGAATTTTTAAAGAGTGAGATGTCACATATTCAGGAGGTACTCAGATGGAATGGGTATAAGGTGAAAAAGTGGCAGCCCAGACGAAGAGCAAGAGGGAAGCGTCCTGATGTATCAAGGCAACCGGCATTTTTGCCTTATGTGAAAGGGGTGACGGACAAGATTGGCACAGTGCTAGCAAAGTACTCCATAAAAACTGTGTTTACCCCTTTATCCAAGATTTCGGGCAAACTAAGATCGCCGAAGGACCCCGTACCAGTCACCTGGTGTTTATAAGATTGATTGCAGTTGTGGTAGTTCCTACATCGACCAAACGAAGCGTACCATGGCGGAAAGAGTGAAGGAACATATCGCAGCTGTCAAAAATCGCCAGGTAAACAAGTCTGCGGTTGCCGAACATTTGTTAGAGTCTGGACCAAACTACTGGATTGAGTTGCATAACCCTAAAATCCTTTCAACGGATCGTCGTTTCCATAGTAGGAAAGTACGGGAAGCCATTGAAATCAAGAAATACCCCAATTTCAATCAGGATGACGGTTTTAGAATCTCGTCTACATGGAATCCGGTCATTGATAAATGTAAGCGTAATCGAATATCACCGGCTCAAAAATCGGACATAGTGAGTGAGTGAGAACGTGAGTGTAGTGTGTCGACAGAGTCACATCCCTAGTGCGCAAAATGTACAAGTTTATAATCAAGACCAAGTGCTATGCCTCAAGGACCTACTTTAGATTTAAGGTAGGTAGAGGTAGGTAGTTACGAGTAGGTAATTTACACTTACTGTATATATTTCGAGAATAAATGATTTATATTTATAGACCAAGTGCGGGTAGTTCGTAAAACCCGCGCTGCTAGAAGATGTTGATGTCAACCTCAGCCAGTTTTTCTCCGGGACCACGGGGGCAATGGCGCCCTTGAAACGTCGGAGGTTTGTTTTCAAAATTTGTACACGATTAAGCCCCGTTTTAGTAAATTTATTTAAATGAGGGGGATACTGTTAATGAATTGAGTAAAATATTAAAATAATATGTTCAATTTCATCAAAAATACTACTTTGATTGATCTTATATTTTCCACGTAGGATTTTCATTAAAAAAAAAACAAATTGGGTTTAAAAGTATAACAAATGTAATAGAAGAGTTTTCGGCAATGGGCGCAATTAACACCTATGGTACCACATCTCAGCAGTCTCCTTTTTATTTTATGCACGTACTGCGCTGAAGAAAATGATAAAATTTTATAAATAATCAAACTAAAGTGAAGCTGATTAGAAAAACCTGTTCAGGTCGCATTCTGTTATTTAATTTCCTTATATATTTTTTTACATATTAGCAGTTTTATGTTTATTCAGTAGTAAACAACAGTAAAACAAAAATTTAGATCTATTAGTCAATAAAGGTTAACTGTGCTTTTTGAGGTTAAACTCCCGAAAAAACGCCCATACCTTGCGACTCGACGTCGCATGCCACAAGTGCGATACATCACCAGACGCGCCGCAACGAGCCTCACACGCTGACATCTTCAGCGTCATCCTGCGACCACCGCCTGAAGAAGAATCACCGAAAAACCAAAAACCACGTGGTGGCGTGGTCGGCGATCCAGAGAAGTGCGGCTAAATCCCGGAACGCAGAAAGAAGCTAAGAGTCAATTGGATCAAAACGGTACTGTTAGAAATTTTTTAAGACATATACTTTTCGAGATATAGACTTTTCAAAATTCAAATTTCAAAGTTAAATACTGAAAAATCTTCAGTCAGTCTATAAAGTTTTTCCGGTGGATCCTGCTGCGCGCTAGCCTGAAGAAGACGTCGACAAAAACTGGACAATTTTCTGACAGTTTTTCATCCTGAAAAAACAGTTTTTGTGAAAATTCTGGAAAATTCGATTTTCCAAATAAAATTGTATAGACCTATACAAACTTTAGTATTGTATATTGTAGACGTGTATTTTATACTAATTTTAAGATTTTTTGTGTAATTTTATGTTTAGCGGTTCCGGAGATATAGAATTTTAACCTATTTTAGGCCATAAATTCAAAAATAAATAAAAATACCAAGTTATTGTGTTTAAATCAGCTCTATAATAGTATTTTCACCTTGGGAACGCGAAAACGCGGACCCCCTATCACTCAAACTGAGCAGAAACCAAAAATCGGCCATTTTCTTTTTTCTGGTATCAAATTTCAGTTAGGAATATCTCAGCAACCGCTTAACATAGAAAGTCCGGATTTTCACGCCCACCCCTTAAATTATAATAAAAACCGAAATTTTTTGGTTTCGGGCGATTATCTCGGATTTTTATATTAAGGTTAGATACCACTTGAAAAACAAAGAAGGGAACAGGAGGAGCCCGAGCTCTCTCCGATTCCTGGTTCCCGAGATATCAGCCCTCAAACATAGAGTTTGACAGTTCGGCGGCCATCTTGCCCTTTTTCGACTTGCAATATCTCGGCAGCCGGGGGGCCTGGGGGCACGCGGTTTTTTCGCCTTAGGTCAGAGCAGCCCTGCCCACCACCCCCATTGGTTTTCAGGAGTTTTCAGGAGTTTTTAGGCCTGAAAATTCCTGAGATTTTTTTCGGGTCTGAAAGTAGTACCAATCGATAGAGGAAATCTAGCAAAGAATAGGCGCCGAAAATCCGGGCTTTCTGCGACCCCGGGAACCGGAGATATCAGCGGTCAAAGTTTAACTTTGACAGTTCTCGCCCATCTTGGAAAAGTTCAAACTGAGATATCTCCAAAACGGTAGGTCGTAGAAGGCTGGGGTTTTCACTAGGGACATCGGCGGACAGGCCTTCAGGTGGCGAGAAAGCTTTCAGAAGTCCTTCAGAGTTTTCAGGAAACTGAAAAACTGAAAAATCTTTTCGCCTGGAAGCTAGCCCTCCGGATAGAGCTCGTCGTGCCCAGTCCAACGAGCCCAAGCACGAGGTTCTAGGACCCAGGAAACCGGAGTTACGAACGGAAACCAATACAGAAACCAGATACCGGTTCCGAAACCGGATGTTTCGAAACGCCATAGCTCCGGAACCCCTGCAGATATCCGGGTCGTGTCTGGTATCGTTGGAAAGAGCTCAGGGAGAGCTACAAATTAGACATAGAATTTTGGCTCTAGGTAGAGCAAAAAATTTTTTCTTGACTACAAGTTATTAGAAAGTGTAGCCTTCTTGAATTGTCCAATAATCATTAGACAGACACTGACTGCAACCTACCTTGCACAGAGGAGGTGATAAACGGCTCTACATAGACCAAAAATTTTAAATTTTTAATTTAATTTTAAATTGTTTTTTATTTTATTGTGAATTAGAATTAAGACTAGAGTCTGCGACCCTATCATATATTGCAATAGAATTGACACCCCTTTTACAGGTGCACATAGTACTAGTACAGGTATACAACACCAAAATGGGAATAGGCATCAGGACGCCACCGAGCAAAGTCTGGACCAACAAGGGCACCGACGCCCAAACTCGGCCGGCGACTGAAAGCCAGACTGACGCCCAGGCAGCTACCTCTAAAGTAAGGCTCAGCATCGGGGAGTGGGAGTCAGGAAGACCCCCAACACCTACGGCCTCATCAGAGACGACGCAGGCAGGCCCTGCAAAACTAATGACACCGCCGACAAACAAGACCTTAAGCCCGGCAACAACAACAAAGGCCGGCGAAACAAAAGCTCCACCAGTATTACATTCTAAAACGGCCGAAGCCAAACAACTCCTAATGAAAGGTAAAAGCCAAATGGCGGCTTCAGGCAACATCAGGAGAGATATAAAACTTTCAGTAACGGAGGTCATCGAAAAATTGTATAGACTGGTGAAGACGGCAGAACAAGATCGTAACAAAATAGGATGCGATTGCAACAAACAACTCGCGACTCCGGCTCCGGCCCCGAAAAAAGCGCCTGAGGAGGAGGGAGGCCAAGGCATCCCAGACTCTACCTTCAACATAATGAAAAGACTGGAGGAGCATACAAACCTTCTTCTGGAAAATAACAAAAACCCTGGAAAAGATCAGCACTGCCACGTACGCTAGTGTCGCTGCGACCCGCAGCGACAACCAAAAACCAGAGAGGAACGCGCTCCACTCAGTGGTAGTCACGTCAAATAATACTAGCGAAACGGCAGAGCAGCTCCTCGAGAGGGTTGAGAAAGGCAGCAGATGCAAAAGAAGGATGGATAAAAGTAGAGAAGGTGCGGAAAGCTAAGGACAGGAAAGTGATTATGGGATTCGAGACCAAGAATGAAAGGGACAAATTTAAAGAAAGAATGAATAACAAGGGAATAGACATTGCGGTGGAGGAGGTGAAGAACAAGGACCCGCTCCTGATGCTTCGGGACGTCCTCGCAGTCAACACTGACGAGGATATCCTGATGGCATTCAGGAATCAAAACCGGGACATTTTTTGCAACCTTGACCCAGAGGAAAACGGCTCCCCCTCAAAAATATAAATTCGCCATTGTATTTTCTTTGTCAAATTTTAAATATGTATATATACCTACCTGTGTTTCGTGCAATAAATAATTTATACATACAATATAAAACATTTTTATAAGTGAAAAGGTTATCAGGTACTTAATCATTTTGGTATCCATCTCATAAATACCTATAAAAACACTTTATGGCAACCCTGACTGATTTATTTACTCCCCCATATGGCATTTCTGTCGACCCCGTTTTACAGATGTGACGAAATTGGGTGGTTTTTCACAAATTTCTTTCAAGGTGGCGAATTAAAGCTGAACCTATGGTTAAATTTATTGCTACTGTTACAGGCAACACCCGGTAGATTTTTTTACTCTAAAACTCCACATAACTGTTCCCATTCAGTATAGGTACGATTTTTATTGTTCTAAAATGGATGATGACTTACTTTACTTGATCTCGTCTTTATTTTGACACTTGGGGAGCCTTTACATTTCCAAATTTTATTTTGACGTTGGGGGACCTTTTACGTCTCGCAAACTTAATTTATTATTCACTGTAGAGACTACACATCTCTTGCCATATTACACATTTATTTTAATATTGTTTACCCAGGATTTGGCTGTTGTGTTATCAGTATTTAGATTATATTTTTACTTCTCACTATATATTGTAAATGTTTGTACATACAAATGCTTTATTGTAATGCTTATTGACTTGTAAAAGTGCCCTTGAGGCCTACTTGCAGAATATTTTTTTTTAATTTGAAAATTTGAATTTGAATTTGATCACTGTTAATAACCTACCGACATATACTTACTTCTTCCTTTCGTTAGTTTATCGCGTTTTTCATTCTAAAAAAGAGTAGGCATAATGTTTAATATAATATATGTATATTATGTATAGGTACTCGTAGGTACAACGCTTTCTGTCTCACTTGCGTACACTGACTTATTAGTGAGAATCAGAATGGCGGGAGTATTTAAACAAATATAAAATAGTAATAATTATACCAAAATTTAGTACCTAATTGCTACTATTTAGTACCTCTGTTAAAATAATTAGTACCGCGTAATTCAAGTTACTATGACAATCAGTTACACCCGCCAAACTATTGCAAACTCAAAATGTTCATTTTTAAATGCTTATTCAAATGAATGTCTTAGGAGATGATGTGCACAGCTTGCACTCAATTTTGGAACTGGTTAGCCAATATGGCGTCCCATATAAGTCCGTATCGCGAGACGGCGATACGATATTGTGCGTGTTTGTAAAGGACGGGAGATTCGGGAAGGATGGAGCGTCGCGCAAGTACCTTCATCTTTATTATTAAGAAAAAGTTACCTTAATTCACAATCATAAAAATTTGAAACCCAACAACCTATATCGAAGAGATTGGAAGTCGTAGGGCGACGCGCCTTTGTGTGCGACAAAGAGGTTTGTTCTCTGTGGAGTTATAAGTATTGAGTTTGACAGACATTAAATTATAATAGCCTGATTGTCTCAAATTATGTTTGAATGGGATATAGATAATATATGCAAAAACCGCTAAGAGCATGTCGGGCCATGCTCTGTGTAGGGTTCCGTAGTTTACCGTCTATCACAATAGGAAACCTTAAAAAGTGTTTTAATAAATACACCCGACCCGACCCTATCAACTCCGGAAAAATCTTAACAGCGCGAAGTAAATTGGGTTACTAATTACTATTGTAATTAATACAAAGTAGACGGATTATTTGTGTTGGGTATTAGGGGGTAACTTTTGATCGCGTGAATCGATTTGAATCATTATTTTTTTATTATAAGGAAGGTAAGTGCGGGATGATAAATTAAGTACTCAAGATAAAAAAATGCATATACGGTTAAAGTACAAACTTAATTTAGAAATTATTTTGTACAATTTATTAAAAGCCACTCAACCAATTAAGTTCAAAATAATTTTCCAATAAAGCTCTTATTAAGTTCTACTATTGTAATTTCTTTCACATTTTTTTGAACTCATAGTTCAAAAGTTAGAAGGGGGAGGGGGGGGACACATTTTTTTAAACTTCTGGAACGATTATTTCCGAAAATATTAACTTTATCAAAAACTGTTTTTATAAAAAACCTCATTATTTTTCAAATACCTATCCAATGATATTTATGTCAAACTCTAGGTTTGAAACGAAAAAAAATCATCCCCCACTTTACATGTACGGGAGGTACCCTAAAAAAAAGATTATAACCACTTTTTATTTGACCACTTTGTTGGCGTGACCGATATACATATACTTACAGTCACTGAGATTATACGCGGGCGGACGGACGGACAGACAGACAGACTTGGCGAAACTATAAGGGTTCCTAGTTGACTACGGAACCCTAAAAACCCTACAAACTTTCTTAGTAAATCGCTATTACTTAGTTATAACATATTTCATATACGCCCATGTTTCAAAATCCAATGTTGGATGAACGGTTGCGGTATTGGATACTTGGCCGATTCATTAAAGAGTAAGCCTTGTCCCACTACGTGCGGCTGAAAGTTGTAAACATCACATGTAACACTTAGGTTGGGTGTCATTTTATCGCTGCTGGACATACATCGGACATATGCCTGCCATATACATTCGGGCAATCCGCCGGGGATATTGCGGGTGTCCGCTGGGCATCTGCCAGGCCAATTTCCCATACATGGCAGATCTAGCGTATACGAAATGACTGAAACACGGCTGTAGTGAACACAGTTTTTATTCCAGAAAACTTAAAATCTAATTCTATGTTTTTTATTACAAACAAACAAACAAACTCCGTAGTCAACATTAAAAAAAAACTAAGTGAACGTTCGGATATTCTTAGAATTTAACAAGCCGAACGTATATGGCTAGTACATGACGACAAACTCGACTGACAAAAAAAGTCGGTTATTTAACGTTAAGTACAGAAAATAATTACTGCGAATCGACAAATAAATGTTTGTCTCTTTAGTGTTTTTGTAATTTCGCAAGTGCAACGGAAAGGCAAAACTTGATTATGAATACTTAGATTTATCTTATTCCGGGGGTATTTAGCCAACAAGACAGAAACATACACTGATTCATGTGTGTGGCGACCCTAAAACGATATAGGTAAGTACATAGGTACTTACCTACCTATACTTCATTGGCTAAATTACCAAATCACGAGGTCTTCTTTGTTTACATTACTTAGATCCACATATAACACACTGACACTTACCAGCTTTTCACCATGTTTAGAGAACTCTGGTTCCTCCTTCTATAACAATATAAAATACCCTGTTATGAGAGCCTGAACCTCTCTAGAAATATTGATTATGGTCCCATATACATATAGATACAAATTTGCCATTTGGCAGAAATGAATAATTGCCCATATACTCGTATGTACAGATTTGGGCGCCGGACATCTGGCGAACATGGATCCGTGCCAAATTCCTACCATACATTAGCCGATCTGCATAGCGGGTACGAGTATGTCAAATTTACCGTATATTGATTAGCAGATCCGGCTGGATATACTCGAACATTTATATGGCTGGCTATTGATCGATTTATGTCCGCCAAATGTCCGGTGGATACGTATGGCGGACAAATCTGTACGTATATGGGAGCCTAATCAATATTTCTAGAGAGGCGGCTATTTGCAATAAGAATGACTGGTACATTTATCAATACTTATTAGTATTCAGTTTTAAAATAATGTTGACCACTTTCATAAAACACGTTACTACAGGAAAATTACCATTACAGATAATATTTTTTCTTTACAATGCATTAGCTCCGAAAATGCTAATTTTGAGGGTAAACCTATGCATAAAAAGTAGCTTTTTAACTTAAAAAAAAAATTAATCTAATCATTTCGCACTGTCTAAACCAAAGTATTGAATAACATCAATCGGACGTACATTTTTGTCTTTATTATACAATATACACATTTATAAAATATACAATCCATTAAAAGTGTAAATATCTAAACAGATATTTAAATTTTAATACTAAAAGAAAATATCCTTAATATTTAAGTTTTTCGTCATCTCGGACCCAATTGCAAACGATGAGGGTGCCTATAATCACAGCGTAAGGATGTATTCTATACAGTGGGTTAACTCCACCGATTTCTGGGTCTTCGATGGGGGGCGCGCGGGGTAGGAGGCGGGGAGGAAATGTCGTCTATTTTAAGGGGTGTAAAATGGAAATTAGTTTCCCAATCAGACTGTAATATCTTTCGCATAGTTTTTGACAACCCTGAGCCTCAGCACGACCACCGAGCCGAGCCACTGGCCGTATATGAAGTTACCTCATTGTATGGAATACATCCCTACGCTAGGAGATGCCGCCGAATTTCTATGAAAATTCGGCGGCATCTCCTTCCCGCCTACTTCCCCGCGCGCCCCCCACCGATGACCCAGAAATCGGCGGAGTTAACCCACTGTATAGAATATATCCTTACGCTGTGGTAACACTGTAGTTTAACTTTTTTTTTTACTCGGCTAAGTGCGGACTCGCGCACAAAGGGTTCCGTACTATTATTTTTAAAAACGGCAATCAAATCACGTTTGTTGTATGGAAGCCCCCTTAAATATTTACTTTATTCTTCGTTTTAGTATTTGTTGTTATAGCGGCAATAGAAATACATAATCTGTGAAATTTTCAACTGTTTAACTATCACGGTTCTTGAGATATAGACGGACTTAGTAATAGAGTCCTGTGTTACCCGTTGGGTTCGGAACCCTAAAAACAAACAATCTTAAAACACGAGTCAAATTATTTATTATTTAGCTATAGTAAATTACCATGCATGTTTTTAAGTAGGCATACTACTTCTGTAATAGTATATAACATCTCTTCATTTCATAAAAAAGAAATTAAGTGAATACCTACCTGATATGTTGCCGTATTCACTGAAATTAGGTACAGTAACATATTTTGTAGAAGCATAAATCTCTCAATAAGATCAATGTAATTTATATGCAAAAATATGAGCCAAATTGGCCAAGGTGTTCTTGGGTGACTCGCTATGCAAAAGAAGAGCTCATAATCGTATAGACATTATGGCTTATATTATTTGTATGGTATAAACCCTCCTTTTTCACCCCTACTGCAAAAATATCAAACTGTCTCCCCTTCCTAAAATGATCTTAGGGTTCTTAAGGACTTATATGCAAAAGAGGATCTAATTATCATCAAAGCTGTTAATATCATAACTTACATCGTTCTCTTGGTGTCCACGCATATTGACCAATTTAGAAGACGCAAATTGCCCTAGTTATATACATAATGCCAACTCGAGCAACCAGTCGTAAAATGACCTATAGATGCTAAAAAATACGCATAATGACCAAATGCATATCAGTCGTAAAAAAGGTAGGTTAGGTTTCTTTAAATACTGCAAGTCGGCTTAGTACGGGTTCGTAATTCTTGTACCACCCGTGCGTGATACATACAATGTTTTTCATCACATTTGCGAGGAAATAAATAAAATTTTCTAGGGAGATAAAGAAACAATAATTATTAGCGGTAGTGTAGTAGCACAGTCCACAGTACTCTGGAGTGAGCGAACGCGCGGGGGGCAGGTCCTACGGGAGCTCCGGGCGGGCGGTAAAGTAGTATGAGAATCATTTAATATCATGGGCTTAATACAGCTCATTAAGTCTCAGTATGCTGGCATATAATATTACCATTTAAGAGCGAGAGGTGTGATGAAAATTATTTTTCTCAAACATGCAATGAAATGTTGTTATAACGTTCGCTATAATAGGCTTCAAAGTACCACGTTTCAGGCGGGGCAACTGGAGAGACCTGTAATGGAATTTCATACAAAATTGAAGGCCTAGGCCGGGAAGTAATATTTTTTTAATTTATTGCACATAAATGTGTGACACAGCAACATGACTTTTAGCCATTATAACAGTTTCATTACTATGGTTTATGATGAGATTCAGTCAGTACGCCTATTAAAAAAAAACAATAAATTATATTTTGCAGTTGTATTAATATAAGTCGATTCTTAATCGATATCGACATGAACATAACAAACAACACATTATAAATTTAAACATTAGCGGTAAAAGTGTCTACTCAAACCGTGCCGTTTTGTTTCATGATAACATTCTGCCACTACGCCTATTAAAAATAAAAATAAGAAATGATATTTTGAAGTTTTATTTATATAAAATAGACATTGACCTGAACATAAGTAACTAACAACACGTTATTGCAAATTTACTTACACAAATATACTTAGGTACATTTCAAATATTAAATTTAAACGTTAAAGCGTCTACTCAAACCGCGTGTAAAAAACGCCTAGGTAGTTTTTTAATAACTTTGGAGGTTAAGTTAAATAACTTTGATTTTTTGCATTCTATTTCAATGGTTTTATAGTTACTCAATTGTTATTTATAATAATAATGTGGTCGTTGAGTTTTGACAAAGAAATTACTATTCATTGAGCCCCACCAGAATTAAGTGCGAAATGCGAAAATAAAATAAAATTAGCTCTAAATTAGTTGATGGCGCAAATGACAAACGAGATGTCTGAAAGCATATGGCTACCCAAAATGCATGCGTGTTTAGTTAATATAACGATAGCTGTTTAGACTAAATTGGTTTCTTGTTTAAGTGAAAACTGTGTCTGTCTATCTAAGCATAAGTAGGAAGTACAAAAAATTGTAAAGAGGTTATAATTTTCATTGTCACAGAATAACAAGTGCTGTTCGTGTTTGGTACATTTTACATTGCGACATATTTATACATCATGAAATATTTATGGATCATCTGTTTTATCGTTATAGACTAAATTAGTGTTGGAATCACCACGAACTAAACAGCAATATTTGTGTTAGATATATTAATTCATCAAGTTAACTTTTAGTTTTTCTAGAAATAAAACTATCATATTTTTTTATTTATTTCATTTCATGTTTGAGAAAAGCACTATACATGCCTTGCCGTGAAAAGGGCTTTAACGGCTTCGTATGGTTATCCGGCCTCGCTGACGCTCGGCTCGTCTATATTACCCACCCATACTCACCCATTAAGCCCTTCTTTCCCGGCGTCTGCAGTAATGTACCATATTTTTGTCCACATTTTATAAGTACCTATAATAAGCGCGTATATCTTTGACAATCAAGAATAAGAAGAAAGAGAGAGCTTTCTCACAAGAATATTATTTTTTGTCTGCAAGCAAAATTTAAAATAAAGCGACATTTTTTCAAAAAATGTTTAAAATATATCAATTTTTTTTAATTTAATTGTGTCCAATTGATTTTAAGGAAAGGTAAAAAAAATAGAAAAGCATCAAACACCCTCAATCTACAAGAAAATGATACCCAAGTGTTTTTTGAAAGATTTTTTTGGGTCTCAATTACCGTGAAGTCAAAATATTATGTTCAAGTTCGCAAATCTATCTTTAAGTTAAAAGGAGCCGCCATGCAAAAGGGATTTCCGTATTCCGTAGGCCAACTACTAATAACGCAGCTAGCGATTTTATTGCGACATTTGCATACACATTGCACCCATGATAAACTTAAAACACTTTAAACCTAAAACAATATATTTTACTTACTGAATTCTGGAAAGTTACCGCTGAATCCCTACAATAAAACAAGTTTTTGAAAAACTCCGAAATGATGGGCAGTACAACGAGTGTGGATATAATAGTAACGATATCCTGCCCTTTCGCCAAAAAATGATTCGCAGAATTTGACATCCCAAAACAAAAAGAAAATATATTTTTTAAACATATACACACAGAAGATTTTTAAGTGACAGAGTCAAGATAGGTGCGAGGACGAGCGTCGAGCGAAGCGAGGAGGTGAGTGTTAAGTTAACCATGACCTAACAGTGTTAGGCTAACACCCCCAAAATATACGCATTTGTGATTTGTGATATAATACTCGTATGCATATGAAATAATTTCACAACCTAAAATGTAGTATTCTAAAAAGAGTAAATAGGTATGTTTTGCCCAACGATACATTTGACTAAGCAATAGTATATTTTGGTAAAATTAAGCTTGACCATTCATATTATTGATAATTTGGGAAACATCGTTAAACTATGTTTTCCAAATTATTATTTCCCAAAAAAAAACTAAACTTTGGGATGTGATATTTCGGGAAATATTTTTTGGCCAAACATTAGTAAACCTAAAATAACATCACACGAGTGTTTTAAAGCCTAATTACGTATACTTGCGTGCAGTTGTATACAGATTATACTGATAGTATAAGTGCTCTAAGATAGGTTCAGGAACCGTATAGGGAAATTACCTTCACTGTTACTAGTGCTACTTTTAAAATATCTATAGATTATATAATAAATATACTAGTGGCTCTGTGGGACCGTCATGATAACTTCATCCGCATTGAACAGACAAAACCTTAGGTTTCTCCGAAGAGGTCCCCGAATCATAACCATGAACTGGTTATGATTCGGGCCAACGCGGGCAGATCTACTTTGGGGCCCGTAAGGGGTTTGTAGAACCGCCCGTGTAGCTATTTGCTCTTCCATACCGTCTTGCGGTCCTCGGTGCTTAGTACCACAGGTTTGCCCCAGTTCTGTTTTGCCGAGGAGAGCAATGTGAGATTTTTGTCTACTGCCACCACATCACGACGCATTCCACACTCATTGTTAAGAAAATAATTTCTAGGATTGTACACCTCACGGTTGTGGATATTTTTGGTGTTTAAAAAGCCGCGACCTCCTTATTTCCGTGGGATATACAATCTCATAACAGACGAGCGTTGGTGTAGCATACGATGTGTGGTGAGCAGTAGGCGGACTCTCCGATTAGGCCATCCAGCTCGGTCTGAGTCCACCTTAGTATGCCAATGGAGTATGTAAGCGTTAATCAATAAAAACCATCGAAAAAAACTTAAAAATAAATACAACGTCCCACAAAACTGTTTACACAGGTAACAGAATAAAGGTCCATTAGGTACATACATAGTAAGGTATTTAGTTACTGAATTTTTAAAAAAATTCTGTATTCTAATAGCCATAGTTAAAATGGTAAGCGCTTTTCGATGAGCCTATCCCCATTGTAATTGCGGCGTTCGAATCTAGAATAGCCCACCCACTTGAATTTGACAGCTGTCCCAAATTTAAACTCAAGTTTTTAGTAGGTAATGTTAAAATTACAGTTCTGTTAATTCTTGCTGGTCGGTAATGCTAGTTATTGCCTATGAATGAATGAATGAATGAAGTTATTTATTCAAGACAACATAAGGTCCACATATTGTTAGTTCAGTGTCTATGTCTATGTTAGTAAATTAATAATACATACACAATAAAGATTTGGGCCTATGGTTTCAGCGAGCATTTTAGAGCATTAATGATATGTGCGTGGATAAATAGATTTTTTTAAGTGAGTGGATTCGCCGGTAGGGGCGCTATTGGACCGTGGGTCCTACAAGAGGTTAAATGTAATTTTCAGTACATATTTTTTTTTAAATTTATGTCGTATTTATTTCGAAAAGTATGCATGTTTAGAACAATTATTACAAAGAAATATAATAAATACTAGAAAATTATTATTTTGGCAGCCGTAAATGGCCGTAAGTTTAGAGGTTAGTGCAACACGTACAAAATTATACAAAAACGTTAATATTTGTCAGAAATATTATTGTAATCAAACTAAAGACTACTACAAAGTAACTAATAATTAATACACATGCCAAAAGAAATAGTCAAAAGTTTTTAGTATACATAGAACTAAGTACAAACCTGTGTTAAACTCTTATGATTTTCCATTAGCATCCGTATTCCATACGCATCTTAAGTGGCGATATTATCATATAACTACGCAGATGTTGATTTGGCTAGGTCTAACTATTAAAAAAGTATATTTCTTTGTACAAATAGCGCGAATTACTATTATATGTTTTATCAAATACATATCACACACAAACGTATTACCCCTAAAATTTTCGTAAACACGGAATCTACACATTACTGAAAAATAGTTAGAAACTAATACCTCGTACCTCTTTTATCATTGAAATTAAAGAGTAATAATCGATTCTAATATTAGTTTCGCGCCATAAAAACTTGACTTGAAATGGCCCTTGAGAAGGACCCGCGTGTGAGTGGCGCCGCCTGGTGAGCGAAAAAACGGTAGTCCTCATGTGAATGTGAGCCGAACCGATCGAGAGCTTGCCGAGATGTATAGAGGTCGCGTGTTCACTTTGGGGTGAATCACTAGTTATTTAATGGTAGGTAATCCTTGAGTTAGCTCCATCTAATCACGCTGTGAAATTCTATATATGATATTTGCTACGAATGTACCCTTCGCATCACATTTATTTTATTTTTCTTTTACATCCCCGGGTTTAGCCACATATCCCGAAGTTTAGCGATTTTTGTATAGAATTAGACAGCTTAAGTCCGGGTCTAAGAGCAATTATATTGTACCTACATGTTTAGCCGCAGTCATCACGTATATGAAACGGCTTAAAGATTCGTTATCCTGGAATTATAATAGAAAAATAGTTTAGGTACGTATTAGTACATTGTGTAGGTACCTATTAAGGGCGGTAAATAAGAAATTACGAACGACTGTGAATTTGAATGAACACGAGTTCGTAATTCTTGTACCGCCCGTGATACAATACAATGTTTTTCATCACATTTGCAAGGAAATAAATAAACTTACTAGGCAGATAAATAAACAATAATTATAAGCGGTAGTGTAGCTGTGTCCACAGTACTCCGTGGTGAGCGACGGCTACGCGCCGTGCGAGGCCCTCCGGGAGCTCCAGGCGGACGGTAGAATGGATGAAAATCTATTACGGCCATGGGCGTAATACAGATGACTAAGCCTAAGCCTAAAAGAAAATTATTTTAAAAAGTGATTATTTAAAAAAATAGACCAAGTGAGAGTCAGACTCGCGCGCCGTAGATTCCGTACAAAATGCCATCTATTTATTGATCGTGGTCGGAATCGCTAGAGTACATTATTGAAAATTCCGAGCATGAAACTGCCGACCCAACCCAACAAGACCCAACAAGATTTGGGTGTTCTTATGTCCAACGACTTCAAGTGGGAACGAGTAGCAAACATATGGAACAAATTACCCTCCGATGTTGTGAACTCTAAAAGTGTTAACCAGTTCAAAAACAATTTTGACAAACTATCTAAATATAAGTATAAAAGTGCATAGTGGACGATGATTTAGACGTATCAGCATTATAGCTGCCTGTCTAATATCAAATAATAATAATAATATCTAAATGAAGACTCGGATATGAAATGACTTACCTCTATAAGCCACTTCGAGAATTCCGGCGCGTGTTTGAAGAGCTAAATAAGTAAATCATAATTAAGTACACAAAAAATGATCCGACAATGCAGACTTCCGCAACGACGATGCCGGTCTCGGGGCCGAGCCACAGAGGTGTCAACACCACTCTGTCTGTCCGACGATTACTACCCGATGCAATCGAAACATGTCACGCCTATTGTGATAAAAATACGTAAGTTTTTAATCGTTTTAGTGCTCCATATAAAACTTACGACAGTAAAAATTGTATAAAAGGAAGTAATTTTTTTTTTTCGTTTCACCCTAATGTGAGGCATCGTTGGATAGGTATTTCAAAAAAGTTGGATAAGCTTGCTAATAGTCATTTATGATAATTATGATACTAATGTCGAAAGTAGGCTTTTTCCCGATGAGTGTTGGTTACTATAAGACAAACGAAGCGGTCCTCCCGGTGCTCCACTTACTGACTATATGTTTGACGCAATAATATTTCTCAGGTGTAGTATTAATTTCGTACTATCTGTAGCACTTCCATTTTGGGTGATAAATTATTAAGAATCATTATTAAAATAAATGGATAGGTACTTGTTCTCATAATACCTACGTATACCTACATGGAATCGGTGCATTTTGCCTTGCGTCAAATAATTCGTTTAGATATGTTGTATGTATTTAATAATAACGGATCATTGTCACATTTAAAAAAAAGTTTGTATGAGGACGGAGTAAAATTTTAAGTGAGAGACTTAAAATTTTGCTTATGGACTCCTTATTAAAATATAAGAAAGTGTTTTTAGGGTTTTGGACAATTTCATCCCTAAAAGGGATAAATAGGGATGCAAAATTTGCATGAAGAATTTTTTTTAAGCTAGAGTCTTTAAAATTAACTTTTTAACTATACCTAACTTGGTATTTAATTAGGCATTCTTACCACCAACAGCTCATCCAACAATTTTGCCTGAAAATAACGATAAAATAACACCCACAGCACGAATTTATAACCTCAAATACGAGTAAAAATATATCATTATAGTAGGTAAGGTTTCCTTTTCTGATTATCGTCCGATTTCCATTCTTCCCTTTTTATCCAAAGCCCTGGAGTGGCTAATATGTACATCAACTGCTAATGTCTTACTTGAACCGGAACGGTTTTTTAAACCAATTTCAGACAGGTTTCCGTTCTGGCCACAGCACCACTACAGCACTTATCAAAATTACAGGTAACATTTGTTTCGGGATGAATAACAGAAAGCCTAGTAGTAGATGCCAAGACAATATTTTTGGATTTCTCGCAAAAGGTTACCTCTATCCACTTGGCTAAAAGGATTTTTAACGTCTACTTTAAGCAGTAAGTACCTGGCCTTCAGAACTGTGTAAGAAGGTTCGAGAAGCGTGGACGGCTGCTTCGCAACCGCCCTTGGTCCCTAAACAAGTCTCCAAAACGTTGAGCTTTTTTCAGAGCTCATAGGTTGGCGCCATATAGAGTAGGAGCGACTACTTGGTTTACTTTACTTGGAAGCTTCAGGTTGACTAGACCTAGACGAGTTACACTGTTGATAGGGCATCTACTCGTAAGATTGATTAATTAAACAGAAATCTAGGTGGCTTCAATTTAATCAGGCATTGTGAGTAACGAAAAATAGTTGGGTGGTTCTACACGTAACACATAGATGGGGTTATAATAAACATATTGTTAACGGGAACAAAATATTGTCTACATTGCGTCAACACTTATTGCGTCATATAAAAAGCATAAAATGTTTTAACTGCGTTCAACATTTATTAAGATGCGGGTAGCCGATTGAAGAAATATGGAAACAAAATTAGGCTAGCTTTGCTGGTTTAAAATAGAGCTTCAAATTTACGCAAACAGATGACGCAAATGCACCTGTCTGAAAACGTTAACCACTTTTTTGAGCTGCGAAAATTATATTGTAAAATGTAATTAAATTAAATGTATTGTTCTTATAAGTAAATTCATATTAATTAGTAGTGCTATGTTTTCAGCATTTTAACCGTATACAGTTTGCGTAAAGTATAAAGTGCTAAATATTCTACATCACGGTATCGATATTTTTAAATCGAGTTACATAAATACAACTTCTAACATACCAATTCTTATACTCTATATTGATACTCCCAAACACCCTAAAAATAATCTTCGCTTATAATAATAATATATAATATAGTATAATAATAATAATAAATATTTTTTATATTTTTTCAATGTCAGACGTCTTTGTAAATTTATTTTGCAAAAATATATTTTTGATACACGTTTTTGCTGGAGATTGTACATATTTTACACCTTTTGATAACCCAATGACTAGTTATACACGTGGGCAAGTAAAATACCTAATCTGTTCTATGCCACGAAGATGGGTTATTTATTATGTACGAGTTGACGTTTCTGACAGCTACGATCAACGATATTGAAATCAGCGGAAACGAGTGAAAAATTTTAGCATATATGCTTACCAGGAGTCAAACCAGAGCGGCAACACAAAACGCACGACCAACATCCTCGCCCGCCTCGTCCTGTTCTCCGTCCGCATCGTCGTCGGGCGATGAGTTCGCCACAGCACCCGACACAGATGGGTCCAGCGATGAGCGCGGGCTGTCGCCAACGCCGCCGCGACCACCTGCGCGGCGAGGGCGGCCACCGCTGCCGGCACGCTTGGGGCCTGCGGGGCATCCTGCCCCGCCCACGGCTCCCGCTGCCGGTGGTGTAGTGCGTCGCATGAGATGGTCTCAAACCATGAATGAGAACGTCATGCGCGCCTACTATGGGGCTACAGAGGGCGAAACTAATCTATGCGCGTATCGTGTCCGGATGCTTCCTCTGTTTCAGGCCCTTGAACCAACCATCAACGTTACTGCGCAGCGACTATCGGATCAGGTTCGAGTCATCCAGCGGCAAAAGCGGTTGGATGACTCGACGCTTGATCGGCTTCGCCTGGAGGCTCTCTCTGTTCGCGCGGCCTCCAACTTGGCGCGGGATCCGTCCGCCATGTCGCCGGATTCGGTGCCCGCACCCGACCTGGCACCGGGGGCGCCGCGGATAGATCCTAGTGCCGATGAGGAGGAATTCGCGAATCAGAGTGTTAGTAGTACAGCCAACGAGCAATTGAGGAGGACTCTGGAAGAGACGATTACGCTATACCGCTCCACACCCGACTCTAGGCCACGATTACCACGCTTGCCAATGAATAGGCGTAATCTAGCGTTAATGGGAGCTCTAAATGCTTTACTAGAGCCATACCTGCGGACTAGTAAAGACTTAGATGATACGCACTCGATTTTGTACTGCGGGGCTATCGCGGCGTGCCGTGTTGCTCGAGTCAAGTTTCCGGACGCTGAACGTGCACCTAGGACCGCCGGAGGTATCCCTGCATGGCAAGTACGGATCGAGCGTCGTATCAACTCATTTAGAACTCTCATTGCAAAACTGATCTGTTTCAGGGGGGGAAATAATCGCCCCCGAGTAATGCGCTTTGTGCACCAGGCGTTCGCGGGGACGAATATTGAGCCCCGCGACTACATGGCCAATGTCACAGAGCGCATCGACTTTCTGAAGCAGAAAATCTATGCATGGGCAAGCCGTATTCGTCGCTACAGAAAACGTGTGGACCGATTTCAGCAGAATCGTCTCTTCCAGAGTGATCAAAGGAAGGTATACCGAAGATGGGAGGAGGCCGACCCTCGTGTGTCCGATGTGCAGCTGCCAGATACTACTGCCATGTCTGATTTCTGGCGTAGTATCTGGTCAGTGCCCGTCGGACACATGGAGGGAGAGTGGATGAGCGTTGTCGAACGTGAGTGTGAGAACATCGAACCAATGGGGGCTATTACCATCAGTCCCGATGACGTTAGTTGTGCAATCCGCACGGCCCAGAACTGGAAAAGCCCTGGGCCGGACGGATTGCACAACTTCTGGTTAAAGTGGTTTCGATGCTCGCACTCACGGTTAGCAACGCAATTTCAACAAGCCCTTGAGCTCGGCTCCCTATCACCTTCCTTAACAACTGGTGTAACCTTCCTGCTCTATAAGTCCGGTAGTACCACGGAAGCTAAAAACTACAGACCCATCACGTGCTTGCCTACACTATACAAGCTCCTTACATCCATTTTGAGAGCAAAAATTTACGCGCATATGTGGCGGTCAATGCACACTACCTCTAAGAAACTGCAAACGCATAAACCACCCCGCCAGAGTCGGTTATCCCGCGCGCGCGAGGCTGTTGGGAATAACATCGCCGCGCGACCGGTCCAGCTGGCCGGCGCTCGCGCCGCTCCGGCAGTGCATTCTCGACTGCGACGGCGAATGCATGCATCCCTGCCTAGCAATCCGCTACATACGCGAGTGCAGTGCTTAAAAACCTGAACGCTAATTTATGTTATTTCGCTATCTTTCGTGTGACTTTCTTCCGAACTATAAACTCTGCTTTCTTCTTGTGCCTGTGCATTCTTATGCTTATCGCTGTGTAATTGTAAATTAAATAGTGTACGTCTACAACGGACTTATTATTTAAACGCCCGGTAGGCTCCACTATATTGGTGACCTCCGATTTTTGAACTATAACGCAAGTGAACTTAGTGAATTTTCTGCAATGACTAACGAAGATAAGGACAATGGCGCAGGAGCAGTTGGCGGCGCGCAACCGCCGCCGAGTGATTCGGATAACGGTTCCGCCGTATTCAAAGTTTCTGTGCGTGCGCCGCCATTTTGGCCCGCGGAACCCGCTTTATGGTTTAAGCAGATGGAAGCCCAGTTCGATGTATCGGGAATAACAAGCGAATCTACAAAATATAATTACATAGTGTCGCAGTTAGAACATCAATACGTATTGGAGGTGAAGGACATAATTACAAATCCTCCCGCATTAAATAGATATACGAAATTAAAAACTGAGCTTATATCTAGATTATCGGCGTCACAGGAAAAACGAGTGCTGCAATTAATGAAGCATGAAGAGCTAGGTGAAAGGAAACCGTCACAGTTTTTGAGACATTTGAGTACGTTAGCCGGTAAGTCTGTAACGGACGACTTTTTGAAAACGGTGTGGTCCAGTCGTTTACCTAGCGGATTGCAAACTGTGATAGCTTCTCAATCAAATGCCACGTTAGACGAGTTGGCCGATTTAGCGGACAAAGTGCATGACATTGCACCCCAGGCGCCGCAAGTATGTACTATGGGCGATGACTCTTATGCCACAGAGTTGGCAAAGCAGATGGCTAATCTGGCAAGGGAAGTGGCTTCATTAAAGGTCCATTATGGAAATCAATCGCACTCGTCAAGGTCGGGCTCGCGGAATAGCCAACGTGGTAGGAGTGGTACTCCATCTACAAGCCGGCGGCGGGACCGATCAACATCAAAGCACAGAGATCCATCGGTGTGTTGGTACCATAACAGGTTTGGAGACAAGTCAACGCGCTGTACCAGGCCATGCAACTACCCAGCGTCGGGAAACTTCGACGGCAGCCGGAACTAGCGGCCAACGACTGCCAATCGAAACCGAGCCGCCTCTTCGTTATGGACAATAACTCTAAGGTACTGTTCCTAGTTGACACGGGATCTGATTTGTGCGTGTATCCGCGCACAGCGCTTAGAGGGACACGTAAGAAGACAAACTACGAGTTATTTGCAGCCAATGGCACAATTATACCCACGTACGGCTCGGTGCAACTGGAGCTCAATTTAGGACTGCGCCGGGTATTCAGCTGGAACTTCGTGGTCGCCGATGTTACTAAACCGATCATAGGGGTTGACTTCCTGTTCCATTATGATATTTTGGTTGATTGCAGGAACCACCGCCTAATCGATAACCGTACCACGCTCACCGTGAATGCCCCCGCCCAGCCAACAGCAGAGACCATGATGGCCATATCTTCAGTGAAGGCGGTGAATGGAGAATCCAGGTACCTTGATATTTTACGCCAATATCCAGACATCACCCGCCCAGCAGGTAAACTGACCGAACCCAAGCATGCCACTGTGCACCATATAAGAACCACGCCTGGTCCACCCGTTTCAAGCAGACCTCGACGCCTTCCTCCTGACCGTCTCAAGGTCGCTCAGAAAGAGTTCGATGCCATGCTTCAGAATGGTACTGCGGTCAGGTCTGAGAGTCCGTGGTCGTCTCCGCTTCATCTAGCTCCTAAAAAGGATGACGGCTGGCGGCCATGCGGCGATTACCGTGCCTTGAATGCGCGCACCATCCCAGATAAGTACCCGGTACGGCACATCCAGGACTTCACTCAGCAGCTGGCTGGAAGCAAGGTGTTTTCCAAGGTTGACTTGGTGAAAGCATATAACCAGATACCTGTCTACCCTCCTGACATCCCCAAGACGTCCATAATAACACCGTTTGGGCTATTCTCGTTCCCCTACATGACGTTTGGGTTGCGTAATGCTGCGCAAACCTTTCAACGCTTCATAGACGAGGCCCTTAGAGGGCTGGACTTCTGCTACGGATACCTTGACGACATACTGATCTTTTCTGCGAGTGAGGAAGATCATCATCAACATCTCCGGCAGCTGTTCCAGAGGATGACGGACTATGGGATCCTCATCAATTCTGCAAAATGCGAGTTTGGTGTGCCATCAATCACCTTCCTCGGTCATGAAGTGTCGGCAGAGGGATTAAGGCCACTCCAGTCCAAGGTGCAAGCGATTTTGGACTACCCTGTTCCCAAGAATGTGAAAGAACTCCGTAGGTTTCTCGGAATGTTTAATTTCTACCGCAGGTTCGTGCCGGGTGCGTCAGCTCTGCAAGCACAGCTGAACGTCGTACTGAGTGGACCAAAGAAGAAGCCTACGGAGGAGGTCAAGATGACGCCAGAGATGTTGGAGGCATTTGCAGCATGTAAAGACGGTTTGTCCCGGGCTGCCATTCTAGCACATCCGCAGACAGATGTCGAGCTGGCTATTTTCACGGATGCTTCAGATGTCTCGATCGGGGCAGTGCTGCAGCAGCGAGCATCACAAGAGTCATGGGCACCTCTTGCATTTTTCTCTCGCCGTCTCAAACCATCACAGAAGAAATACAGTCCGTATGATAGGGAGCTGTTGGCTATCTACGACGCTATACGCCACTTTCGTCATATGGTCGAGGCCAGGCCATTCACCATCTATACGGACCATAAGCCACTGACGTTTGCGTTCTCTTCAGCGAGAGATAAGTGTTCCCCCAGGCAGTTCCGGTATCTAGATTTTATCTCGCAATTCAGTACCGATGTCCGCTATATAGCTGGGAAAGACAATGTGGTAGCGGACGCACTTTCCAGAGTAGAGGAAATAAGTGGGCCCATCGATTACAAAGCTTTGGCGCGGGCACAAGATGATGATCTTGAATTGAAGAACCTTCTACAGGGAGGATCAGGACTCAATTTAAAGAAGATTCAGCTACCCGACACTCGTACGCATCTTTACTGTGACGTCTCAACAGAAAATGCTAGACCGTACGTCACTCATGCTTTTCGTCGACTGGTGTTCAACGCTATGCACAGTCTGAGCCACCCAGGTGTCAAAGCTACTGCCAGACTGGTGACGCAAAGGTTCGTTTGGACTGGAATCAAGAAGGATTGCCGCCAGTGGGCGAGAGAATGCGCTGATTGCCAGAGAAACAAAGTCTCACGACATACCACCTCTCCTATCTCTCCTTTCCCTACTCCATCTGCCAGATTTTCCCATGTCCACATGGACATTGTAGGGCCATTACCTTATTCTTCTGGTTACAGGTACTGCCTCACGGTCATTGATCGTTTCACTCGTTGGCCTGAGGCATACCCTTTGCCTGACATCACGGCGGAGACCTGCGCCCGAGCATTTGTTGCGGGCTGGGTCGCTCGGTTCGGCTGCCCTCAGAAGATCACCACCGACAGGGGCGCACAGTTCACATCTGAGCTGTTCCGCGCCTTGTCAGCCATTCTGGGTGCCGAGCATCGCCCTACCACATCCTATCATCCTGCCTGCAACGGAATGGTCGAGCGTCTTCACCGCCAAGTCAAGGCAGCTATTATGTGCCACACCAACACCCACTGGTCCGAGGTCCTGCCCTTGGTGCTGCTGGGCATCCGCAGCGCTTGGAAGGACGACGTGAAGGCTTCAGCGGCTGAGCTCGTGTATGGGGAGCCACTTCGTCTGCCCGGTGAGTTTTTCGCGCCTACGAAGGGCATCACAGTGGACTACGCAGACTTCGCATCCAGGCTACGGGACCACATCTCGAAGTTGAACCCGGTACCAGGATCTAGGCACGTTCAGAATACGTTCTACGTACCAAAAGACCTGAGCACTGCAGAATACGTGTATCTTCGCCAGGGGCCTGCCAAGAAATCCTTGGATTCTCCATACACGGGTCCATACAAAGTCCTGCAGCGAGATGCTAAAACCTTCAAGATCGACATCAAAGGTAGAGAGAATACCGTGACGGTAGACCGACTTAAACCAGCTTACGTGACCAAAGATGACGACTCCAGAGGTTCCAGCTCCAGCCAGACTCCAGCCGATGTAGCGCCGGTACCTAATGAACCTGCAGCTGCCACTAGGAAGACGCGCTGCGGTCGATCAGTTCGTTTTCCGGATTACTATCGACCGTAGCAAGCAACGGTCTCGGTGGGGGAGTAGTGTGGCGGTCAATGCACACTACCTCTAAGAAACTGCAAACGCATAAACCACCCCGCCAGAGTCGGTTATCCCGCGCGCGCGAGGCTGTTGGGAATAACATCGCCGCGCGACCGGTCCAGCTGGCCGGCGCTCGCGCCGCTCCGGCAGTGCATTCTCGACTGCGACGGCGAATGCATGCATCCCTGCCTAGCAATCCGCTACATACGCGAGTGCAGTGCTTAAAAACCTGAACGCTAATTTATGTTATTTCGCTATCTTTCGTGTGACTTTCTTCCGAACTATAAACTCTGCTTTCTTCTTGTGCCTGTGCATTCTTATGCTTATCGCTGTGTAATTGTAAATTAAATAGTGTACGTCTACAACGGACTTATTATTTAAACGCCCGGTAGGCTCCACTATACATATTGTCGCAAACAATATCTTGGCCTCTGCTCAAAATGGATGTAGGGTTGGGTCCCGTGGTACTAAAGAGCTCCTCCTCATAGACATGACCATTTGCCAACAAGTCCGGCGGAGCAAGGGCGCTCTCTCGGCCGCTTGGATTGATTATAAGAAGGCCTATGATTCGGTGCCTCACTCATGGCTGGAAAGGATCTTAGAGTTGTATAAAGTTGATGCAACTTTGAGATCCTTCCTGAGCGCATGTATGAAGCAGTGGATCACAGTCCTTCGTCAACCAGGAGGTGGAGATGACCCCCCTGGCCCACAGGACTTTATAAGGATCGAGCGAGGAATATTTCAGGGCGACAGTCTGAGTCCTTTGTGGTTCTGCCTAGCTTTGAATCCGCTCAGCACTCTGCTGAAGGATTCGGGGTTAGGCTGCCGGCTTCGGAGAGAGGGTGAAGTCATTTCTCACCTTCTGTACATGGACGACCTCAAATTATTTGCACCAAACGACCGAGATTTGTTGGAGCTACTGAAAACCACCGAAGTCTTCAGTAGTGCCATCAAAATGGAGTTTGGTGTCGACAAATGTGCGGTTATGCATGTGCAGCGGGGGAAAGTAGTAAATTCAACAAATTTACAACTTCCTGAGACAATGTCGTTCAGATCTATCTCTGAATCAGAAACTTACAAATACCTTGGTATGTCACAGTCGTTGGGTATTGAAGATGCGGGCATTAGACAGGCGGTGAAGGAACGCTTCTTTGGTCGGCTGACAAAAGTACTTAACAGTCTTTTGTCAGGAGGCAACAAGGTGCGCGCCTTCAACGCCTGGGTAATGCCCCTCCTTACTTACTCCTTTGGCATACTAAGGTGGACTCAGACCGAGCTGGATGCCCTGGATCGGAGGGTCCGTGTACTGCTCACCACACATCGTATGCTACACCCACGCTCGTCAGTTATGAGATTGTACATCCCACATCCCTGCTCGCGTCGGTGAACTGGCTACGATTCGGGGACCTTTTCGGAGAAACCGAGGGTTTTGCCTGTGCAATTGCAGACAAAGTTATCATGACGAATAACTACCGGAAGTATATCCTGAAGGACGGTACGGTCGACATTTGTCGGGCATGCCGCCGTCCCGGAGAGTCACTCAGGCATATTATTTCTGGTTGTTCTCATCTTGCTAACGGCGAGTACTTGCACAGACATAATCTTGTAGCCAGAATTATACACCAGCAACTTGCACTTCAATATGGTCTTGTGAACCACGAAGTGGCGTACTACAAGTACTTACCTGTACCAGTTCTCGAAAATGGTCGTGCCACGCTCTATTGGGATCGATCTATCATCACGGACAGGACTATTCTAGCCAATAGACCTGATATCGTCGTGATAGATCGATCGCAGCGCCGGGCCATGCTCGTCGACATCACCATCCCCCATGACGACAACCTCGTGAAGGCCGAGAAGGACAAGTCCAGCAAGTACCTAGACTTGGCGAACGAGGTAACCGCCATGTGGGAGGTTGATTCGGCGATCATTGTACCGATAGTTGTTTCAGCGAACGGTCTTATAGCGAAGAGTCTCGACCAACATCTCGAGAGGCTCTCGCTGCGAAGTTGTGGTTGGATCAAGGGTCAGATGCAGAAGGCGGTAATACTGGACACTGCGCGCATAGTCCGAAGGTTCCTCTCTTTGCGGCCCTAACCACCGGCAGCCTGGGCCCTGCCCTGTTGCCGGCGGCACTCTAGGTTAGGTTTTTTATAATGTGTATTTGTTTTGTATTGTTTTTTGTATGTTGTTTTGTATTTTATTTTTATATACATATTGTAAAAAATCCTAACCTAAGAAAGAAGATAAATAAACGAAATAATAAAAAACCCTAACCTAAGAAGAAGAATAAATAAAGTGAATAATAATATATGTGGCATAATGGGATTAGTGGGATCTAATCTAATCGAAGCCACCTTAGCGTTTGTGCGGTGAGGGGAGCCGAGTGGCAATTGTATTTGGTGTAGTGTTCAAAATGGTTTGTATTTGTAATTGTACTGTAACATAAGGTTAACTCGACGGCTATCGCCGCTCCGTGCAAAATATCCGTACCACTTAAATTTGTGGTGCTGCTGGTTACTTACAAAACGCCTATTACGTCTGTTATTGCTGGACTTCAACTTGCTATCCTTGATATTCGACTGTAAGTTAAAAAGTTTTTATCAGTGACAAGTTATACTTAAACTTGTTTTTATATGACGTAGCAACATACTTATTTTATGGACTAACAATATCTGGCATAGCTATTTATACGTTGACATGCCCCTCCCCCCGCAAAAATCGACAGACATTTTTTGTATACAAAGTGACAGATGTTGCCAGTCCGGCTAGTGAAAGAATCAAAGGAAACTATAAGCCTATCATTTACTTCATGGCCTACCATCGAGCCAACGTCTAGGGTAGGTTGTTCAACAATTAACCAAACGGACACAGTGAAATTTTGCAATATCTCGGAAATGCGGCTTTATTGGCATTATCAAGAAAGCACAAGGTCAAGGACCCCCCATGCCTCCCGAAGGAGAACGAGGCAGCGAGCGTTATTGTGATTTCATACACCAAAACTAACTTTTACAATTTAAGTTTAGAGATTTTTAACCAAGATATTTAATTACGATAGTTAAGGTATTTAAGTTTATAAATACATATATAGAATACAAAGAAAAATTTAAAAACGGGAATCTCTTTTCTATATCTTGGTTAAAAATCAGAAACATAAATTTTCTGGGCGGTAAAGTTTTGTTCCTGTTGTTTCGCAATTAAACAGTTTACAATAAAAACAGGTATTTCATAGGGACAAAAAAATGATGTTACACTTATCAATATTGGCACAAGGGCACATAGAGTAACTTTCTCGTAGCATGCAGTACGTGTTTACCCGTTTCTCGATCATCAATGAAACTCAAGTTGCATACAACGAAACAGTACAGCTTTTGTACATTTCAGCAATATCCTAAATTATTCTGTAAACTGGAAACCTTTCCCAAAATTCCAACTAAATCTTACCATTGTTGTCTTCTTTCCTTTCTCATTAATTGTTTGAATAATATATTTCTAGACTAACCCTGTTTCATGGTAAATTGTAATTATATCATCTGTTTCACTGTAAAAATGCAGGTGTTTCATTAAAAACATGCACGAGGGCATAATGAAACAACTATTTTTTCGGAAAAATGCATATTAAACAGTAACTGTTAAAGATAAGTAGAACACAAGAATGCTATAGAATTGCCAACTAAGTTGTTTATCTACGTCCGAATAATCACACTCATAACTTTAAAAACACCAGAGATAGAAAGATTTGAACTTTTAGTGTTTCATTGATGAACAACTGTTGAAGTATATGCTAGTATATGTTGCTATGCTACCTATCTGTTTATTGTTTGATGTACAATCAACCGTCAATCATCTGTTTCCCTATCTGAATAAATATCACTATATTCCACTGCGACTCTTGTGTTTCTTTAGAACAACCTACCCTATACTTAATACTTCTTTTTCTAAATAATAAAAATCGTGCGATTATCGTCGTGCGATTTAAAAACTGGAAAACAGCTGATCTCGTAAAACTCTTTATCGTTAAGCGTCGTAGTCAGGCGAATATTCGGTAAATAAATAGCATAGAATAGTCTGTTGACTAGCTGTTACCCGCGACTTCGTTCGCATTATTTAAGTTGTTGACCGTTAAGCTGGTTAGCTAGTAACATGAAAAGCACGGATTACATTAACATTATTTTTTTGCGATTTAACCGTTTAGGGTAAAAAAAATATACTGGGTGTTTCCTGTAGTAGGAGCAATAATTTAACCGTAGGTAGTACTAACCAAACTGCAGGGCTACGATGCTCTATCAAATGTCAATCTGATAATGCTATAAACTGATAAACTGACAGATTGCGTATGTGTTACACGAATAGCGCTGCGGTTATTCTGATAAAAATGACAGGTCATGCAAAATATTTTTAACCCTATTACCTTGGCAACAGAGTTCACGGGTAGCCCGAAAGTGATTCTAATAAAATGGCAGGGCATGCAGAATATTTAACCAACCGTCAACCCTATTACCTAGACAATAGCGTTCAATATAACTAATTAAGGCGTAGACAACGATTACTTTTAAATGTCAAGTTTTCAACTGTATTTTAACAGCTATCAAACTTATTACATAGGCTATAAAGTTCAATTAAATAATCAAATGAGTGGATTTAGACAATACTTATTTGTATGTGTTATTATTCGCTGGGTGTGCGATGACAGCGCCAACTAGCGGTTACAACTACAGCACAGCGGACTTTGAAATGTCAAATGGCTGGCTGTCATTACGAATTGTAAGCCAACGATAGCTGGTAGTCTTATCGGCACCTAAAGAGCACTTAGATACGAACGAAGTTTACTGTCAAAATTATCGGTTTATCCAACAGCCTCTGTCTGTGTGGGAAGTTGGGAACATCCGCCTTCATTGTATACAGCGTATTATGGGTGTGTGTAAATGTAGAAAAGTATTATCAAAGCTCGTTGATAACTTGATAAAATGTTTAATTATGCATAATAATTTGCCAGCTGTCATCCCTATTTCCTTGGCAATAGAGTTCAATAAAATAAACAAAACGTTATCTTACTGGCTATTGCGAGAGGGACGCCTCAACATTCTGCAATTTTACTTCTGTCTGCCAGAAAGAGTGATCGTAGGTGGTCTGAATGATCTCGAAACGAAATACTAATCGCCTGTCGACACTTAACGATTAGACCCTGGTTACGAGTTTTTAAATCTTAGTAGGTAGGTAGATTTGCCTTAATTTCTCAATAATGGAAATATGTTATCTTATTTCAATATTTTCTAGGGACGGCTGACAAAATTATATGACTTTAACGGCTGAGATAATTGAAGAAAATTAGGCAAATTAACTGTAGGTAAAATATGTAAAAATTTTAAATCCTAAAAAACGAGGTAAAGTAGGGGAAATTGGAAGAAATGTATGAAGCGGTCTACTGTATGGTGTCAGGCACCGCTTGGCACGATTGTGCTTACCATGAGTTTTACCTAACCGCATACGACCGTAACCGTAAAAAAAACGATATGCACAAAATACATAAACCATACCCAGCTTGGTATTTAAACAGACAAACTTACCTTCATTAGGTTATCCAACCAAATGGGCTGAAATAACGATAGAATACCTCACATAACATCCACGGTACCCACTAATTCTTACCTCAAACCTACTAACATCAGACTAGGTACATACAGTTGGCATATCTTTGCTTCAGAGAGCCCTTAGAATCTGCGTTAACAAACATCTTGTTTCTGAGCTGCACCATGCAAAACATATGCCGTTGGCTTATAACCTCCAGATATTCCGTTCCAACAGTCCCCAAAAAAAATATTACAAAGTGAAAATACCAGCAGTTGAGCGTAAACCTGCTGTTTTGCCTTTTGTCAGAAAAGCAGGCCTACGCATTGGCTTCCACCAGATTGTGGATATGTTAATTAGTACCATACCTAATTATGGGGGGCTGAGGGGGCCTAAGGCTGTAAGCGCTGATTGCCCAGTAGTAAAGCGTGCGACTTTCAATCCGAAAGACGCGGGTTTAAATCCTGCCGGCTAATGCCAATTGCACGCCATATACGTGGGCATATCGACCAGTTCTGTTCTGACACACCGACAAATCTGAGACACCAATAAATGTATGGGAAATTTGTCTGGCAGATGCCCGGCAGACAAACTCAATATGGAAATCTGACGAATTACCCGAACGTATAAGAAAATGAGTTTTTGAAACTCATGTATGAAATATCAGTTGACATTTACCAAAAGCTTTTCGATGAAGAAAATATCGTGAGAAAACTGGACTTATTCCAATAAGACTTGGTTTACCCTCTGGGTTGGTAGCTCAGATGGCAGTCACTTTCGTAAAACTAGCGCCTACGCCAAAGCATGGGATGAGCCGTGGTATAAGCCGAAAATACGCTAAGTGAATAACAAGATTTTCAGTCAAGTCTGGAAAAGCAAACACCTGCAAAGGGCCATGCGTTTTGAATGTCCACCGTAAACAATAAATAAAGTTTTGCTTTACGCACTTATTATTTCGGACACAAGTGTGACAGAGAGGGAACACTGTACTGGTTTGTGGTTCACAGTAGAGTATCTGACTACCTAATCTAACATACTAACCTTATCACCATTCAGTTGAAGAGCTTTCTCTACCTGAAATGTCAGTACTATTATTATATTATACGACCAAAATTAAAGTAACAGATAGAAGCCCTCTAAAACTGATTTTCTACTCGCCTACTTTAATCTGTCAGTTACGACTGTTGCGAGTACATAGACATAACTACATGCACATACTTATCGATATCATACAGTCTATCACATTCAACTCTACACAATACCTAATTTCAAAAATAGTTTTCAAAATTACTCCAATGTACCTTTCAATAGTTCTCATACGAACTGGATATTGCTGAGAATTAAGTAAACACTTTATTGCACAAAACAGGATATGCATTTACAAAATGGAATAAATAGAAAAGTACAAAGGCGAACTTATCTCTTCCAGTTAACCTAGGTAATTTATATACGTGTTTGTTATGGAAGCGTATATGGAATCGTTCCTCCATATATGACGATGACTCGTAGAAAAAGTATTGTATAAAAGTTTTTCAATCTCGTACCTTACTTAGGTCACTCAGCAAGCTTCGTGGCCTAAACACGGTACTCGAATGAAAAACTTCATTATGTCACGATTGTATAATAGTAGTTCATGCGACAGTAATATACTTAATAATGGTTCTTAAAACTTGAGGTTCGCCGTTACTTAACGAGGCGAAGTCGAGTTTTGTAATAATAGACCCGAGAGTTTTAAGAATCAATTATGAGCTGTTGCATACGCTAGTTTTTCTACGACAGCTAAAATAACGTAAAAAGCAAAATCTAGGCAAGTGGCAGAATAGGGGATGTTGTGCTCACTATATAAATAAAAAAAACAACAACAGAGCTCACATATTGTATGAAAATCCATAGGAGCAGTGTTCTTATGGAATACCATAGACAACTTTATAATGTCTTTTTTAATGTCGCTGTATGGCATTAGCAACTAATAGCCACCAACGATTATGATCAATCGAAAAAGTGGTACCTTTTACTAAAAATAATCACAGTTATTGAGGTAGAGTAGATACACATATATTTTCTCCTCACTAGCTCAGAAAGCGCTGTGTTGTCCTTTAAAACTAACGTGGAAAAACGCATTTTATCCACACGTGGGGAAAGTAACTTGACCTTGCTATAATTCCTATGACTTACCACCCGTCCAGTGTAAGTGAGTCCTATATGCCCATAGTAAATATGCGCAATCGGAGGTCGCGCCTTAAATTGGTCTAGTCTTATCCCGCACTTGGTAAGCTGTTGGTAATATCTAAGTGCCAGGTGCGTACTCTATGACAAATTATAAAATTGAATTTTGAATGGTTTCTTCAAGTTAACTTACATGTGCATACGAAGTGTAATTGTATGAAGTCTTTATTTTCCTCGCGATAGTGAGGGGAAATGTTGTATTACACTCGGCAGCAAAGTTTATTCTACTCTCGTGCATTGAGACCCTCGTAAAGCTCAATATTACAGTTATTGTTTAATTAACTTTGGAATCTTAATAAATAACTATTATATAATACTCACACGTAACTGAAGCCAGGATATAAAGTCGGTCATGGCTATCTCTTCCTTGTACGTTTGATCAAATAGCATGGCATGCCCCACTATTTGTTCCTGGAATCATGAATTATATGTATGAATGTTTGTACAATTAAAAAATTGTTTGAAAAAAAAAAATTGTTTGACGGTAACTCGAGTATCGTTGATCGGATTGTCGTCAAAGTGATTAGATGTAATAAATATCATTTTCAAGTTTGAATATGAGTCAAATGATGTGACTCTGTCGACACACTACACTCACGATGTCCGATTTTCGAGCCGATGATATCCATCATTCGGCATGCCCTGCCTATCTCCATTTCATACGAGCTATGTTCGTTATTACATCCCAATTCCCAATAAGAATGAAAAGCCCGACCGCAATATCTCGACTCATTTATGGGCCGTAATCATTAATCTAAGGTAAAAACGCGTAGGTATTACCGTAGTAAAAACATTTCAAATGACTCCGAAGAAATAAGGGTATGAAACCTCTTTAACGACCAAATAATTTATTTTTATTAAAGAGAGTTTAATTATTTCTTTGCGTAGTATTTCTTTGGATTCATTTTCATTTATTATATTTGAAAAAATAAATAAATTGGGGCCTGGTTGTCTAACAAAACATCAAATCGATACTTACCATGTTTTTGTTGTTATGCATGCCTAGTGCAGACTTCATCTATAATTTTAACAATGTTAGGATACAACTGAATTATTTACTATCCATAGATCAAAAAAATAACGTACTTAATATGACAAATGTACGTGTATGTGTTAAATCCAAATTAGACTACAGTAGAATCCGATTATTACGACTCCGCATGAAGCAACCAACCGTTTTTAGCGACGTAAATGTAGGCAGATGGTTGGTCATCCGGTGGATATGCTCGAACGTATGTGGTCGTCTTATTATGCGTACAAATAAAACAATGCGATTTTGAAAAATTCAACCCTTAAGGGAGTATAAAGAAGGTTTTTATAAGTACCTATATAGGAATAGCGTACAATTTTAGGTGAAAAACTTGATACTTTGTTTATAGTTTAAAAGGTTTTATTGTATAATTAATTAATTACCCATACCATTACGGGTAAACAACATACCTTTATGACCCCTTGGTCAAAAGTTTTAAATAGTAAGCTCCCGTGAGTATTACCTACATAAGTATACGTATATAAGTAGTCCACGGGACCACGATACCGCGACTCTGGCGGAGCGGTGGGCTGGTATTGCAGAGCCTCGAGTTCGAGTTCCGCCCAAGAACATGATTTTTTCCACTTTTCCTTTCTTTCTGAGAACATTAGTTTTTTTTTTTACAATCAGTGGTCAAAAATCCCAATCAAAAATTACATAGCCTCTATACAATTTTTCAACCCATTTATAACCCCTTGTGGGATAAATTTCGAAAAACCCTAGGATTATTTTATCAGTAGTACCAACTATCAGTAAACGCTAAAATTAGTTTTCTTGTTACACAATAAACAGTCATTAGATCAACTTACAAGGGTTTCATTAGTTGTACAGCTTCCATACAACATTTCAACCCATTTTAACCCCTTAAGGTAATGATTTTTAAAAACTGAAATCACTTTTCTTGTATTATAATAACCAAACTATACACAACGTTTCAAGTCTCTACCTTAAGATTATACTCAATTCCCATACAAACGTTCAACTCCCTTTTTAACCCTTTAGGGAATTTTTCAAAATCGCTTTTTATTACTTGTACACATTATAAATTAAACCTTTTGTACAAATTTCAACTTTTTAAGTTCAGGGTTCATAGTGGCTCTGCGTTCAGTGAGCGAGTCATCCAGAACTCTGAACTATATATATATAGTTCAGATGTATGCCAGTCTATGTCCTGTCTTAAAATATATTTATGTAGTGTCGCAAATATTCACTATTTTTAAAATGTGCACTATATATTAATTATTTTTATTTTATCGTTTTATAGTAAATAAATAAATAAACTAGTCATATTATATTTTCTATAAAGTTCACTTTGTTTCAATAAGTATACTGATACTCTATTCGTTTTCGAGCTATTAAAAAAATACCCGCAATAGTGACCCAAAACTATTTTTCTCGAGTGTATTCCCATACAAGTTTGGCCCCACACTGTCAAAAAATGGGAGGTACGTTAGGCTCCAAATGGGTCAATCCACGGCAAGAGTAACGTGAAATTTTAGTGCGAGTTCCCTTAATTCGTGATGCGAATTCAAGTGATAATTTATCTCTAAATAAGTGTTTAGTACTTCCTCTAGGTAGGTGGCATGGAATCATACACATATAGAAGATGAGCGCCGACATTGGGGTCAGGATTAAGTATGATAGTTCACTCACACCAGACATGAAACCGTAATTTGATATTAAAAGATGTAATGTATCGGACCTTACCAACTTTGCTGCAATTATGTTAAATATTATTCCTTTTAGCGTCGTTACGACAGGATAGCACAGGTCCCCTCATCGAAGGCCCACCGCGAAGGGATTCCTTGTTCTTTTAATGTGCCGCTTGAATGTTCAAGTGCGAATTCCTGACCTGATGATAAAAGCGTTGGTGGCCCAGCGGCAGCGGTATGGCGTGCGACTTTTAACCTTTTAACCACCATAGTCCGATATATAAGACAAACATTTTCAAGCTCATTTCGCCGAAGTCTGATAAAAAAAGACAAATTTTCGTGTATTTTCGGGTGACGCGGCGATACGAGCACGCTCAATGAACAATTCTAGGCGGTTAAAAGGGTAATGAGAAGGTCGCGAGTTCTTGGGATTAGTTGCCAAAGCGGACCCGTCTCCCTGAGCCGCTAGGAAGACGCTAGGACGAAGAAGATTAAAAGTCCAGATATAACTGTTTTAAAAGTACCTACCGCAATTATTTTATATCTCGACATACGTCACAATGCCGTGTGTACGCCTCGTCCTCATATGCACAAGAAGGTATACCTACGCTGAAAGCTTTACATCCACATTATTACACAGTCTTACACATACATTGCAGCATTCCTAGGACCCAAACCTGGCCTGATGCAGGTTGGAGACATATTTACACGTAAATGTGATACAAATTTTATATTAATACATTGTATACTTACCAGTGGCGGGGCGTTCAAAGAACTTAATTCCTGCCGGCTTCCCTTGTGGGGAGCCGGCTTGGCTCCCTCGCGCGAGCCTAGCTAGCACACTTATTCGTAACGACTCAAAAAAAGCAGACAGCTCCGGCTTGCCAAAAGATCATTTTGGCGCTCAGCCACTGATACTTACTCATCATGGACTCCTTATATTCAGTCTTGTTTTTCTAGAAGAAATAAAATAGGTGAGAATGATGATTATGATGAAATAGTCTTACTATAGATAAAAAGGCCGTGCCTTTTTTTGTTGGAATGGGTTGTCTCTCCGCTTCTCGGTGAAAAATATCTGATATATAATTTAATACTAACTATACGAATAAATGAATATGAATATGAATATATTTATTTAATAAGAATAGGTTATGATAACTTCATGTGTTATCATAACCTATTCTCATTCAAAAAAATCGTCATTGCACAGGCAAAACCCTCGGTTTCTCTTAAAAGTTCTCTAAATCGTAGCCAGTGCACCGACGCGAGCAGGGCTCCGTGAGGGCCCTGTAGAACCGCCCGTGTAGCTCCTTACTCTTCCATATTCATTCCATCTTGCGATCCTTGGTGCTTAGTACCACAGGTTTGCGCCAGTTCTCGTTTGCCAAGGAGGATTGTGAAGGTTTTTGGCATTTAAAAAGCCGCGGCCACCACACTTCCACGGGATGTACAATCTCATACATTACTGAAGAGCGTGGGTGTAGCATACGAGTACGATGTGTGGTGAACAGTACATGGACCCTCCGTTGCAGGGCATCCAGCTCGTTCTAAGTCCACCTTAGTATGCCAAAGGAGTAAGTGAGGAGGGGCATTACCCAGGCGTTGAAGGCGCGCACCTTGTTGCCTCCTGACAAAATACTGTTAAGTAATTTTGTCAGCCGACCAAAGAAGCGCTCCTAACCCAACCCTACATCCATTTTGAGCAGAGGCCAAGACATTGTTTGCGACAATACCTATGCGTGTTAATTTTTGGTCTCAAAAGGTATGTAAAGAGCTTGTATGTAATGTAGTGTAGGCAAGCACGTGATGGGTCTGTAGTTTTTAAACGACTGTCCAAAACAAAATAGTAGTTCATTCAACAGTGATATAATAAGGGTTCTTAAAACTTGAGGGTCGCGATCCTAATTTTAAACGTATTTCATTACATTAAGGAACTATCTTAAAATTATTTTCGTCATTTCAGCTTGTTTTTAACCGGCAGTCGTGTTGTTAATTTTTTATTTATTTTATTTATTAGCTTTCGTGGTTCTACCGGACCTACAGCAGGAAGAGGTTACACCAGTTGTTAAGGAAGGTGACAGGGAGCCGAGCTCGAGGGCTTGTTGATATTGCGTTGCCAACCGTGAGTGCGAGCATCGAAATCACTTTAGCCAGAAGTTGTGCAATCCATCCGGCCCAGGGCTTTTCCAGTTCTGGGCCGTGCGGATTGCACAACTATCGTCATCGGGGCTGATGGTAATTTGGTTCGATGTTCTCACACTCACGTTCGACAACGCTCATCCACTCTCCCTCCATGTGGCCAGTAGAAACTAGCCAAGTCAAATTCTTAATTTCACTTTCTTCAACTTCTACAGAACTGGGCCCCATTTAGATATCAGATTGTTTGTCGGCGGAGTCGACAATAACGATATTCTCATATGAAACTTGGCTTTCATTTTCACATTTATGTTTTTGGTGGGATCACTTTTTTGTAGTATATGACATTTCTTTCAATTTATAATAAGTGGAGTAGGTACTTTTGACCCGCTGCGTTAGAATCCCCAAATATGGCGCTAGCTAGATCAGTGGGAGCTACCGTATTGTCCGCAAGACCAACGTTCCACTAGCGCCCCTAGCGAAAAATCGACTCGCGGTAATCTTGCCTGAATGTGGGAACGCTTGTATTATATACATAGGTATACGTTTGTCAGAGATTCTTTCCATTTTTGTTTCAATTATAAATCTCGTTCACAGACGTCTCTGCTAAATAAAAAATTAATTTAGTATGGGGTACCGCATTTTTATTGATGATGATTGATATAATATAATATGATGTTAGACTTACCATCTCTGAAGAAGCAGTTGCAAATATATACCGGGCGAAAGCGGTTTTATTCTGGAATGATGAGAGGTACAACAAAATTGTAATTATTAAGTTTATTAAATGGGTTAATCAACGATTTCTTCTCACTAGTTGCCATTGTTACGATCTGTACGATCACAAGCAACAAAGCAGTGTATACTTGCAACCTCACAGAACTCACTATGATAACAGTGAACCGTAGGGTTCCTATTATTGTTCCCTAAGTCCTACGACCCCAAATTCATAAAGTTTACCAGTGAGGGATGTCGGTTACCCTAAGGCCTACGGCAACAAACGGAAAACTACGGGAAGGATATTTGGGTAATGGAGGTTTGTAGTTTTCCCACAGCTAACATCCCAGGCTCAGGGCGCTGATTAAGGGCTTGAGGTGTGTTTGCCACTGCAAGAGGATAACTGACAAAAAAGGAAAGCAAAGGTGGGCCCAAGGAATGAGTAACACAACGGACAATTGTGAAGTGATTTATTATCTTAATCTACGTGCATATATACTACTCTCACGAACGCATACGAATCATACTCGTAGTTTAAAATAGTGCTTTCTTAGCAGTTACTTAAAGTGCAGAATAATAATCGGCGTAAGTGAGAAAGGAATCTTTGCGTGACTTCCTTCGTTTTCCCTTTGCCGCACGTTCTGTTCTTTGAACACGGGCTCCTGGGTCCTTTTAAAATCACGGTTTTATGGCATTAAAATTCACATAACATTATTTTTTATAGTAGTTATGTTTCCCTTTCCATGATGGGCCATCTACTAAGCATGTCAGTAGAACATACTATAACCTTTCTTCTAACAAACTATGCTACATTTGTCCCCTGGCTCACGGGACCGGGAATGAATGGCTTGTCCAAAAAATCCGTGAAGGTAATTATACGCGATAGTGGGAAAAAATTATGGAGCAATCGGCAGTATCGTCTCAGATGACGCTGCTTAGCACGCAGAAACAGAAGACACTAGGTATTAATTTAAAATCATAAATGTCAAACTGACAGCTATGGACAGATAATCAGGAAGGAGGTTGAAGATAGGGGTTGATGGTTGATTAACAAATAGTGGTAACCAAGCCTCTCGTTATAATAACAAGCGAAAAACATATACACCCGCCCTTTACTTCCTTACCAATTAAATAATGTGTCAAAAAGAGATGTATGTATGGTTGTTATTTCTTCCATTTCGTAGGTTGACAATAGTTTTGCTGATCTCTTTGTCCAAGCAGCCAAATTAAATACATCGTAGTAATTTGGTAGTCGGTACTCGTATCAATGCATTACAACTTAACTTAGTCGCATATTTTGACAGTGAATTTTTCAAATGTCGTAAGAGCTACTATGTTTTAACGTTAGACTTACGTCATTTGAAAAATCCACTGCCAATTTCAAGGACGCTCCAAACTGTTGTCATTTGACAGTTGTTGTACTACTTCCATGCTTTAGTTATTCTTCCACGGTGGGAACAAACAAGGTGACACCGTCATGTCGTCGAAAACACCACTTTTTTGGAATAATAAAGAAGTATATAATTTTGGCATGTGCTAATGAGACAGCTTTGACGTTGTCGTTAATCGGTGACACCACGGGACAGTGTCGCCTTGTTTCCTTCCGCTATGGATTAATGTTTATGATTAACGCTCTAATGGTAATAACGGTATTAGTCAGTTTGTGACAAGTAAAGTTAATAGAGTCTACGCTAAATTTACTAGATTCTGATAGCACAGACCATGAAAGTCTCGAGTAAAAATCATAATCTTATAGAAATTTGATATTTAAATTAACACTTTTGAAGCTAGCCAATTCATTCCCTTGACAGAAATAACGTGGTTTAAATCTATACCTAGGTAAAAATATTTTATTTAAAATATAAGTACCGATATAAGCCATTGTGTGAAATGAGGTTCGCTTCGGTATATCTAAATAAACAAAAAAAAACATAATTGATTCATTATTATTTTAGGCAGGTTAATTATATACAACATAAAGCAAAATAGAAGGGGAACGGAGAGTCTCGAGAAACTGGTCGTGGTTGGCGAAATGGAAGGAACGAGAAGCCGTGGCCGCTCGCCGACTAGATGGACTGACCAAGTCAGAGAAGCCACATCCTCGAGCAAGTTCCATCAAGCGGTGAAGGCAACGATGGATCGAGACTGTTGGAGACAACTGATCAAGGACGTAACAAATTGTGATCACGATCCTCAGGAATGAGGGACCGACTAAAGAGAGAAAGCAAAATAATTGTATGATGTATACGTGAGTAATGTTTTTCCATCGCTTTTTGTCGGCACTGTTTGCATTGATCTTGCATTGCACCAATATAACTAACCAGTTCTTGTACAGATCGTTTAACAAAAGCAGGCGCGGAATGTCTATGATTAATTGGAGTCCCATACATTTTCCGCGCCAGCTTTCGTGAATCGATTTGTACTAAGCGGTCCCTCCAAATCTTATCTTACCTCCAACATGCTTTCAAACAAATTGGGCTGAAATGAAGACAGGATTTACAAATTTTCAATCAATGTTTTATGGATCCGTATATCCGAATCATCCGGATCTAGGACATAATAGGATTTGGATCTCAATATCTACGGATATCCGGATAATTCGGATATCCAGATATCCGGATCGCATATACAATGGTAAAGAATTAGTAAGAAATTTCTATAAATACTTAAGAATATGTAATTATATTCCACATAAAAAATTCCATTCTATGCACTTTTTCCATCCGTGCTTACTGAGACAGTGAAAGTTAGAAGCGCTTGAAGCCAGCAGGGAAACAATAAGGTGCTAATCGTTTTATTCCCGGCTAATTAAGATGCTGCATCGACAAATTTAGATCCATTATTGCAACGCTTTATAAACCATTACTGGTTTTCGATGAGACCAGAACTTTTTATGCATTAAGTCACTACTTAATGCATCCGCATCACTACACACACATACACTACGCACATGCGGACCACTGTCCGCAGGAGCCGAGGGGAGCGTATGTGTCCCAGTAGTAAGAGCGTGTGACTTTTAATCCGAAAGTCGTGGACTCAAACCCCAATTCGTACCAAAGACTTTATGGAACTTTGGTACGAAATAGTATTTGATATTTACCAATCGCTCTCCTGCGAAGGAAATGAAATCTTTGTTAAGGTACCGCCGGTACCGGACTAATCCTTTTAACGCTTTGTTTACCGTCTGGGTTAGAAAGTGAGATGGCAGTCGCTTTTGTAAAAATAGCGCCTACTCCAAATCTTCGGATCGGTTACCAAAGCGAAGCATAAGCCGGGAAAACGCTAGGTATAAGAAAAAGTCTCTCCCGGAGGTCTGAACCGAGTCCGACCTCATCAATCGCGACGGTTACAGCGTGGGTTTGATAGTCAATATGCATCGGACTAGTCGGTGATCGCTTCCAGTTTTAACGGCGTTGATCGTTGAGACACCATTAAATATCTCCTTCCTCGTCGACATGATGATCATTCCTCATCACACCGTCAGGACTCATCTGGGTCCATTTCCTATGCTCTCATTTTTAAAAGAATGAGTTCATGATGTAGAGTCCCTTTTTCTCCAAGAAACCGTCCAGCAGCCCCGATTATTCCTACAACCAACTCCAAATTGCCCCACTCGCAGCTCTTTACCTTCTCGCTTGCCTATCTTCACGTATTTTTATCACTCTGCACAAAAGGTGATGGGCATTATGTATAATGCCCGGGCAATTCAATTATTTGAGTAGATATTACCAAATTGCCCGCTCATATTGAACATTTTTCATAACCCGGGCATTATGAAAAATGCCCAATTAAAAACATTTATTTTCAAAATACGTACTGTAAGTGTATTATTGGCCAAACGATATTCTATATATCTCCTATTTGTAAAGATCTGACAGCTGCATCATTTTTATTTTATCTTCAGTTGCATACGAGCTCAACGTCATCAATATGTTGAGGTACTAGGTACTATTAACGGCACATTCAAATCGGAACATCATTTAAATTTGGAACATTTTTACCATCAGGATCGAATCAGCTCGTGATTCTGATTCGAATATTGAATGAGCACAAACATGTCTAAATCTGAAAGAATCAGTCGTTCGAGTTGTTTTTAAGGGTTACTTTGTTTCCATCAAATGTCAATGTCAGAGTATTCTGGTATTCATCTGAGAGTAGCATTGTTTGAGCTGACCTGTGCTATTGGTTGGTTACTTACGAAACTGACACTATCACTCCTACGTGCTTGTATTTCCCAGAGAGAATGCGACTGAAAGTTGAAAAAACTATAGATAGTGGTGTAATTTAATTAAAAGTAATCATATTCCGTTTCAATTTTCTTCATATTTTATTACACCACTCAAAAAGGCTCATTTTTATTGTCTATATTTTGCGGCTGTTCTATACATTGGCGCAAGTTGACCCCTAAGAATCTACTGGTAAAGGACAGGTATGGGATCGATTGGCATAAAACAGTGCACGTAAAAATAAAAAAATAAATCTTTTCATACTAATTGTAAGTATGAAAAAGTTTTTTTTTCGAATTGTGGTTTTTCTGGCAGATTTTTTTTGCCCCACACAAGACTTTGACCCTGGATATGAAAGGGATCGATTGATCTGAAAAAAATAGTTGGCATAAATTAACTTTTTCTCGCAACCTGTAGGTTCTTTAACGTTAACCTTCATTAATTTACTTACAATTGAGGGATGGTTCCCTAAGACCATTTTCGCGGAGCACACACCTGCAATCTGGTAGCTGCCCACACTGACCCAAAAGGGGTCATGGGTAGGAAGGGATGTTAAAAGAAAAATTACAAATAAATAAAATAAATAATAAATAAATATTATATAGGACATTCTTACACAAATTGACTAAGTCCCGCAGTAAGCTCAAGAAGGCTTGTGTTACGGGTACTCAGACAACGATATATATAATATACAAATACATAGAAAATATCCATGACTCAGGAACAAGTATCTGTGTTCATCACACAAATAAATGCCCATACCGGGATTCGAACCCAGGACCATCGGCTTAGCAGGCAGGGTCACTACCAACTACGCCAACCGGTCGTCACTACGCCAACCGGTCGTCAAAATAGATTCTCAAAACTAAGTTTTAAAATATTGGGGTCGTTTATGAAAATATTCCGTTAAAATCTGAATCAAAATTAAAAATTGTCTTTATTCGGGTTATCTAAATACAATTAGTATGAAAAGGTAATTTCTTTTTTTATGCCAGTCGATCCCATACCTGTCCTGTATCAATAGTGTTTAGGGTTCAACGTGCGGCAATGTACAGAACAGACGCAAAATGCAAAAAGTGACGAAGTCAGAATGTGACAAACTCCGAAAATGACGAACTCAGAAATAGGTTATTAAAGAAAGTGACGTACTCAGAATGTAGCGCTCTCAGAAAGTGGCATCATTAGAGAGTGGTATCTTCAGAACATGACCTATCTCTAAAGTGATTTTTTTAGGAAAGTGAATGTGACCTAATCCACCTAAATGATAATATTTATTAATAAATATATTTATTAAAATATTGTAGAAATAGGGTAAACCTTTGTCCAGCAGACGACTTTCAACATAAATGGTAATGTAACATTTTAAAACTATAACACTGGAATTTTAGGGCATTATTAAACCACCATTGCGACACCAAAATTTACTTGCCTCGCGTCTGGAATTTGGCACGTGTCGGCTATATATTTGGAGCGGAACCAGCCACAGTGGCACACAAAGAACTGGTAATATCCACATACTCGTATTAAAGAATTCTCTTATTCCACTTCCAGATTAGTAGTATACTCGTATCTGAACTTAAATTATGTGATAAATTGCATATCCGTTGCACATACGCTATTTAACGATGGTTAATAAGGATATAATCAATTTAAGCTAAATCGAATCAAGTTCGTAATTCCTTTTTCCAATTTAACTAGAAGGTAAGTTTCGCTACTAAATACACTATTTCAGTTATATGTATATCCACATATCATGTAACCCTCTATGATGCGTTCATAAATCGTACCTATTTATATATTAACATTTGTATTACAACAATTGAACCGAAATAAACCGCGCGCGTAGCAAAGCATATAAAATACATTAATAGGCTTATTAGTCCTGGGTCCCCGACTTATTTGTTTCAAAATATAATACGAACCTGAATAGTCCACAGCGCATGGAACAAACACGAATCCAGGCTCTAATTGTTCGGGGGGCAAATTACCAATTATAAGGGTAAGCAATTTACCTCGAAAACGAGCGCAGGCAAACAACACAGCTGTAAACCACCTTTCTAGCAAGATTTCTTTCGCTTACGGGCAACGGGGCAACCATACTTCACTAAGCGAATACAATACCTATGTTGTGGTCCAGCGTGCAGTAATCTTTTGTGTAATCAGTAATGTTCGTGCCTAAACAAAATAACCGTAAACTTAGGCTTAATAGAAAGCAAAACTGGGTATTTTTTATCGTAATCAAACATATATAGACTAATTTGTAAGTCAGACGCTCCTCAACTCTAATAATCAGTCAATAAATAAAACTAATATTATAATTAAAACGAGATATTTACCATTTATATTTGTTTTTATGAGCTTCCGATATTTTGGCACTGTTACAAGTGCCATGTTAACGGTGTAACTGATTTGCTGCGAGTTTTTATTTTATTTGTGGTCTACCCACACCCCGTAGCGATCTACCCGCTTACGGGTTCGTTTAATTTGCGCGGTGTCACTACCGCTACTAGCGTCTACTTTCTCACTTAGAACTCGATCACGTTCACGACACTTACAGTATCGACTGGTGCATTTCTTACCGAACCAATAACTTTAGGATTTTTGAATTTCCGAATCACTGGATGCCAGACCCTCGACAGTTGAAACCCGTCCTCTCGGTTGAAATTTTTGTATTTTAGGATTTCTATATCTCGTTTTAAATAGTAATTATAGTGTACATGACCATGTTAGCTTAAAATCGTATAAAACTAATATTGCTAAGAAACTCTTTGCGACTGGTTCATTTCCTATGATTGCGTCGATAACATCGCAAAATTACTCTAATTGCGATAAGCGTTGACTAATTGTTGACGGTTTGTTGTTCGAAACGTAGCTATCACATCGCAGAGTTTAGCACTGTGTGTGTTAGCATAGAATCAGAATCAGAATCAGGTCAAAAATCCGAAAAATCAAGAAAATGGCGTTTCACCGACGGTAAAACATAACAGGAGAACGGCCCGACTAAAGTTACTGAAGCATGCATTTACAAGTCTTCCCAGTTTTTTTCTTTCTTATGATTCCAAGAGATAAAGGAAGATGATTTTCTATAATACTACACTCACTAACTCACTAGTGTCATTCTCTGGCATTCTCTGGTATTACTACTAACGGTCTTCATTAGAGATGCAACCGACCAAACCATTATCCGTTGCATCTTTAGTCTTCATGAAACTATCGGGGAGATAACCACCGCGCATGCAAATATTGATAGGTTAATAGACAAGATAAATAAAATGATAAGCGTTAAATACTTATTTCATTTATTTATTTCTTGACAGATAAATAAATAAATCAAAGAGTTCTGTCAACCTCTGTTACTGTTATTTAAAGCAGCCAATATCTGAAAAAAAAGAGATCAAGTTAGAACGAGTTTTAGTATAGCTGATTTTATTTAGTATTCGTTTCATTTTTGATTTAGTATTCGTTTCATTTTTTTATATGTCGGCTGACCTTTCAAAAAAACTCCCTGATAACATTATAGATATCTTTTGCGTGTTAGAGCAAACAGGTTGAGCAATTGTTGATGACTGGCTGGTATGAATCGTGACGAATGTTTTGAATAGGATGTCAGCGTTCTTTATCTTTGTCAATAAAATTAAGTTGTCAGCGGAGGCTGTTATATTTTCATAATGTTTTATTATACTGTGTTATTGTATGATTATTGTGTTTCACTATACTAGTCGGGGCCAAAAGGTTTTCACAGGTTATGGGAAGCACGGTTTTCCGAGAAATTGATCGTGATCTTGGCCGCATACTAGAGAGTGTAAATTAAAGTGAAACACTTATGTCAAATCGAGAGGAGATTGGTGAGAATGAGAACTTACAAGATCCTACTAGCACGAACAACACAGTGAGTAAAACTAGCATAATGTCAAATGCGGGGTCAGGACTTCTGGCTATTGAGAAACTGCAAGGTAATAATAACTATAATACCTGGAAATTTGACATGGAATGTATATTAATGCACGATGATTTATGGCGATATGTAGAGAAAACCCCAGCTGTGGAAGATGTCGTTGCAAAGAGAAATGACCAGAAAGCGCGAACCAAAATCTGTTTGCTGATTGAGAGTCAGTGCAAAGTGCACGTTCGTAAGGCTACTTCTGCGTATGAGACGTGGGAAAACCTGAAAGTCGCTTATGAGGATAAAGGTCTAAATAATAGATGCAGGTTGTTGTCAAGGCTGGTGAGCCTAAAACTTAACATGTTCAATTCGATAACTGAATACATAACTGAACTGATGCAAGTTAATAACCAACTAGCAGATTTAGGAAAAGAAATTGACGACGAGTTGCTAGCTGCACTGATGTTACAAGGGCTACCGGAGGAGTATGCGCCTATGAGGTTGGCATTAGAGAATACCAACATTAAATTGACATCGGATTACGTCAAAACAAAACTGCTACAGTTAGATGACAACAGAGCTGGCGCAGGCCAAAGTAAGCCTGGTTCGAGTTCGGCGCTTACTACATCGAAGTTTTCGAAACCGAATAAGAAGTTTGTTCAGAGGAACCAACAGAAGAAAGCTGTGAAGTGCTTCATCTGCGAGGGACCACATAAAGCCTGTGACTGTCCCCACAATCCACGTCAGTCGAAGACCAATCATATGGCAACAGCATTGACAAGCACGAATCAAGAGAAGACCCATGAAGACGAATGGATTATAGATTCTGGAGCGTCAGGACATATGAGTTTCAAGAATGACTGGATGGATAACTTTGTAAAGTTAGACAAAAAGGTAGATGTGAATTGCGCGAATGGAGGTAAGATTTCTGGAGAAGGTTTTGGCATTGTAAACGATGATTCACTTGATATTAGCATAAACAATGTGATGTATGTCCCAGACTTGACTTCGAATCTACTGAGTGTAAGCAGTATGGTCAATACTAAAAACAAGGTTGTGGTTTTTAGCAAAAAAGGTTGTGAAATTTTTAATTATGATGAGTGTTCAATTACAGGGAATCCATGTGTGACTGGAGAGCTTGATAGGGGCATTTACAAATTAAAAAGTTCTTCACAGGCAACTGCTCTTGCGTCCACTGTTGGAAACGAGATGGAGCTTTGGCATCGCAGGATGGCACACTTGGGTATACGCAACCTCACTTTATTAAGGGATAAACTGGCAACAGGGGTAAGTTTTTTAAACAATACTAACTCTAAACCGGACTGCGTAGCCTGTTTAATGGGAAAACAGACCAGACAACCATTTGAGCGGAACAAAGCTACCCGAGCTAGAGAGCTCTTGGAGCTGGTTCACTCAGACATTAGCGGACCAATGAGTGGTAAGTCAATTGGAGGTCATACATACTATATCACTTTTATTGATGATTTTTCACGTAAAACCTTTGTATATTTCCTACAAGCTAAGAGTGAAGCGTATGAGAAAATCATCGAGTTTAAAAGTTTTGCAGAGACGCAGACAGGAAAAAAAATGAAAGTGCTGAGGACTGACAATGGAGGTGAATATGTAAGCAAGAGAGTTGAGACTTACCTTAGAGAGCATGGCATAAAGCACCAACTTACTATAGCTTATACACCAGCACGGCTAGCACATGATGCGCGCGGGACGACAAAAGCCGCGACATAGAGCTTTCTCGATCTTTCCCGCGAATCCGTAGCATAAGATGCGCGCGGGACACCGGTGACGCGCGAGCATATGTCAAAGCGACACAAGTTTCTCGACTGACAGTTCCACGCGGGATACTTCCTCAAGTCGTAGCACAAGTGCACTTTAAGAGACAAAATACCTCGCGATTGAACGTCAGAATGCGAGAAATTGTCTTCGAGCCGGGTGGGTGGCGACAAGCATATTTCTTAGATGTTTTGTCTAATTTACTCCAATTTAACGTTCATCAAGACTATTCCAACAAGTTCAAACTAAATGATAATAAGGCTGGGCTTTTATTACACAGTTTTTTTAGGTCTTCATTATAAGACAAGCTAAATGTATCTGCCTACGAATTTGGGAATTTAGGTAATTTAAAAGTGTTATAATATTGATTGTTTCAGAATGACTTTGTTCCCTATGTCTATTATTACACGATCACAATAACCCAAACAAAGGCAGCTCATGGCATCCACCTTGACACCCCCGGTACCTGTGAATTTTAGCAATTGTTAACCGAGGCATAAACGCACGCATACCTAATGAAATACTTATTTGAATAAGGTTCTAGGGTACTTATATGTAAATATACGTTGATCACTACCTAGTTAATCGATAATATGTAGGTACCAATTCAGGCGTTTTAATACCTACACGTAAGTAACGAGAAACTACCATTCAATTTCATATTTAATTTCCAGGCTCCCGATCCGATAGAAAAGCGCGTATCTTTGTAGAAGCTGAACCAAATAGTTGTTTCATACAGCTAACCCAAGGCAAGAGGAAGATGAGCTCGATGAGCTCCATAAACGCAACCAATATTTTTTATTTATACTACTAGCATGCACGCATATTTGCATATTTTACCGAACGCCAAGACTATAATATAATAAAACAATGCGTAAAAATAAATTCTTTATTTTTGCCTATTATGTACATTTACAAAACTTGAAACAATATTTTCCACAAAACTCGTTCAAACTCCATTATACTGTGAAATTTTGAGACTGCAGAAATAGTGTAGGTGGGCTTGGGGCTTACAAGATATAAGGTACCAATATGCTGGCGTGGTCAGCTTGCCATGCCCTACGTCTCCACTTTACCCATAACGTCGTTCTATCTTGTTTTGGGTTTACCTCTGCTTCTTATACCAGAGATGGAAAGTTGTAGTAGGCACTTTTCCAGTGTAGTTAGGTCTCCTTCATACGAGGCAATACTATCTTAGAGCCTCCTCTCCTGCGTTTTGTCGGCCATGTCCCGCACGTCCAGACTGCCGCGCCGCACATGAAGCTCATCCCATGTTCATTTCGGCAAATTTATATCGGCCTTAGAATACTTTTATATACTTATTATCTCAGACCTTTTAGTTTGCCCGGCATTCTTTAGTGTAGGCGGAACAATATTTTGAATAATCTGTTAAAGTATAGATACACGTATACTTTTATTTTCTTTCCGAGTTTTGCTTCGTCGTCCATGTATGTACGTAGCCATTGACAGATGAAAGTTTCTATTATTTATAGGTAAATTCTTTGCAAGATAATCTCAATTATTTCCACAAATCGTGGAACATCAGTAAGACGATGTATTTTCTTCGGACCAAGAAATAAATTAATAACAACTACATATTTTGTAGATCAATAAAATAAACAAAGCGACTTCAGATTTTGACTTTTGACACATTGGCATTTCGGACTTCAAAAGTCATATTTGCTATCTCTTTAATCATTGTACTGCGAGAACGAGACAAAGTTATCGTGGTTAGTGATGTTCCATTTTTAAGGCTTACCATTCACTCATCATTGGATTTTTTAATACCGATTCAGTGTTGCCACATAATTAAAGTTTGTTCCATTTATATATAGCAACACAAGCTAAGTCGCGCGCGGGATGGCTCTCCCGCATGGAACTGCTTTCTCGCACTTGCAACTCGTGCTACCGAAATCGAGAAAATGACAGCTAAAGAGAGAAGTTTGAAAGGCGCGACTGCCTTTTGTCGCGGAGCGAGCTATCCCGCGCGTAATCATGTGCTAGCCGTGCAGAGCAAAACGGCGTAGCTGAGCGCGCCAACAGGTCTATAGCCGACAAAGCAAGGTCAATGCTTCAAGAAGCGGGTTTGTCAGCTAGTTTTTGGGCGGAAGCGGTGAATACAGCCGTTTACTTGAAAAATCGTAGTCCGACACTAGCTGTAAAGGACAAGACACCCGAAGAAGTTTGGACAGGGATAAAGGTAGACTTACGTCACCTTAGAGTTTTCGGATGTAAAGCTTACATGCATATTCCAGACCAAAAGAGAACCAAATGGGATCCTAAAAGTAAAGAACTTATATTCGTCGGATACTGCGAAGACTCGAAAGGATACAGGCTGATAGATCCATCAAATGGTAAGCTGCATAAAGCCCGAGACGTCGTATTTTTTGAGAACCAAAAATATAAAGAAGTAAGCAGGGCTCAAGACAATGAGAAAAGGCAGCTAGTGACTATCAACCTAAAAGATAATACACAACAACCAGTATCCACTCAGCAAAAAGAGAACATTCAGGAAGAGAACCTGCTATCAAAAGATGGAGACAATATAATTCAGGAAGAGAGAACAGAATCCAATGATAGAGTTCATAGAGTTCTGGAAGACAACCTAGATTCGCATGATGGAGATCAAACAGTTCAATATGAAAATCTGACATTAAATAGTGGAGACCGAGACGGTTTATTTGAGAATGCTGACGGAGAAGAGGAAAACTGGGCTTCTTTCGAAGAGACACCGGATGTAGAAAATAGGGAAATACTATTAGAAGAGACACCGGTAGAAGAAAATAGGGAAATACCAGCTGAATCTTTAACGGAAGACCGAAGATATCCACTTAGAGAAAGAAAACCTGTTCAGCGACCTGACTACATAACGTACCAAGCAATATCAGAAGAGAATGATCCATTGACAGTGCAAGAGGCGCTCTCAAGGAAGGATTCTCAGCAGTGGAGAGACGCTATTAAGGAGGAGCTCGACGCACTGCATAAAAATGGAACGTGGATACTAGTAAAGCCTGAACAAGCGAGCAACATTGTTGATTCCAAATGGATTTTTAGAATCAAAAAGGAGGCGGGGAATAAAACTCGATACAAAGCTCGCTTAGTTGCACGCGGTTTTAGTCAGAGAAAGGGAATTGACTACGATGAAACTTTTTCACCGGTGGTGCGGCATAGCTCAATGAGACTACTTTTTGCCCTTGCAGCTAATCTCTGTTTGAAAATTGACCATATGGATGTCAAAACTGCCTTCCTTAATCGAAATCTTAATGAGAGAGTTTTTATGCGTCAGCCACCGCACTTTGTGGAGAAAGGAAAAGAAGACTATGTATGTTTGATTAAGAAATCCTTATATGGACTCAAACAAGCACCGAGATCGTGGAATTTGAAGTTACATGCTGAGCTGGAGAGCCTTAACTTCAAAAGGTGCAAGAACGAATCTTGTGTGTACATAAGAAGAACAGAAAAGGATATACTCATTCTTGCTATATATGTAGACGATATACTCATATTCTACAATAATGAGAAAGAGGTAAAAATGGTTAAAGAAGAACTGAAGAAGAAATTCGAAATGAAGGATTTAGGAAAAGTCGAGCTATTTTTAGGAATGAGGATTAAACAAGAGAATGGTTGTATTGAAATCGATCAAGAAGAATATATTGATAAAGTCTTACGGAGATTTCAAATGCAAGACTGTAAACCAGTAAGTACACCAGCAGTTACAGGTCAACATCTACAAAAACCACAAGAACCATATACTTGCGATGAAAGGATACCATATAGAGAATTGATAGGATCGCTAATGTATATAGCTGTGTGTTCCAGACCTGACATAGCACACTCAGTTAACTTTATGAGTCAGTTTTCAAACTGCTATGAGGATATACATTGGACCGCTACCAAAAGAATATTGAGGTATCTCAAAGGTACAAAAAGTATGGGTCTCAAGTATTCAAAGGATACTAACGGATATATACAAGGATTTGCTGATGCAGATCACGCAGGAAATCTTGTTGACAGGAAATCGTACTCAGGAAATGTTTTCAAGATGGCGAACGGAGCCATCTCATGGCAAAGCACAAAGCAAAGGAGTATAGCTTTGTCCACCGCTGAAGCTGAATATATGAGCTTATCAGAGGCTGCAAAAGAAGCTATATTTCTTAAAAGGTTTCTCAGGGAAATTATGGGTAAAGAGGTGCCATCCATAATAATATATACAGATAGCCAATCCGCTATGGCAATTGCACAAAACCCAGTGCAACATCAGCAAACTAAACATGTTGATGTGCGCTACCATTTTATAAGAGAGACTATTGAAAATGGTGCCATATCACTGACGTATTTAGAAACGAAGCTAATGGTTGCTGATGTCTTGACGAAAGCAGTTGTAAGAGAGAAGCATGATTTTTGTCGTAGAGAGATGGGTGTATGTTGAAAGTTGTTCGCTGTAGTGAGAGCAATTTGGAGTGAAAGAAACCAAGAGAGTTCTTGAATGAGGATTGTATGTCAGAGGGCAACAATTGAGGAGGAGTGTTAGAGCAAACAGGTTGAGCAATTGTTGATGACTGGCTGGTATGAATCGTGACGAATGTTTTGAATAGGATGTCAGCGTTCTTTATCTTTGTCAATAAAATTAAGTTGTCAGCGGAGGCTGTTATATTTTCATAATGTTTTATTATACTGTGTTATTGTATGATTATTGTGTTTCACTATACTAGTCGGGGCCAAAAGGTTTTCACATTGCGCGCCCCTAAACAAATGTGCTACTCGTATTACGGGTGGGCGGCACGATATAGCTAGCATATTCGGCAAAGATGCACTGCTAGAAACCGAACTAAAGGATGTCGAACTTAAAGATGTCCTTCTGTTCTGCAGGAAAACAAGAAAATTTGAAGAAGAATGTATAATGTGTTCTGGCAGCTTTCAAATAAATTCTTTAGCTATCTATCTATAATATTGTGGATGTTTTTCTTTGCTCAGGACTCAAAATATTGGCACTCAGATCAGCATTTTGCTCCCTTGTTGTACAAATATAACTATTGCCGCTTGAAGGTTAGTTAAACGGTCAATAAAAAATAAGCAAGTATTAATGTACCTCTAGGTAAAAATCTCTTAAAGAGTCTTGTGCCGCTCTTTCTAAAGTATTTATATGTGCCAGTGCTGCTCTAAGTCCCGCTTCTTGCACCGATGGATCTGCCGCTGCCTCTTCTCCTCCCTGAAATATCATTACCACCATATCAGATAAGAGACATCCGCTGCGATCTTGACCAGATCCTTGGTTTACCATGTTGGAAGTCTTACCACGCTATGTCGTCGGCAAGCTGTCGTCACTCCAGCACTTTCTGTACCCAGCCCACTGCCACTTGAATATAGGAACTCTTAGGTATGTCGACGACTTCAAGCAACACAGGAGTCGGCATACGTACCGTTTCTCCTCTGCCGTGTTTTCACTAGACAATACACAACAATAGACCGTACACAAAAATAGATCAAAATGTGCAAGGTTTGTTAGTGTAGTTGTATAATTATTTATGTGTTACCTAGTGTTGTCATTATATATTGTTTTTTGTATGAGAAGTGCATCTGAGTGCACGTTCCCCCGCAAGAAGTGACTGAATGATTTTTTACGGTAAGATGTCGCTATGCCGTCTCTCTTCCAACGTGTTGGAAGCCCGAGTTGCTCGAAGGTCGACGACCATGGTTCTCCAATACATCTCCTCAGTTCTAATATGATTTCGCAACCTATTTTCATTACGCAGCTGCCAGGCGCCCGGATGAATTAATAATAATAGTATATCACACTAACTATATTGAATACATATTGCCGTAAATAGCTGGCTCCCCGTCTAATACTTGGAGGGCCCGCATAACATTGTAATTAGACACAGTGGCATGCAGTATGGAGCCCCTATCAAGAAACTGACTTTAATCTGGCACGTTCGATTCACTCCACGAATCCTCTCTTAGTCTCACCACTTAAATGTAAAACCTACCTCTTTAGCAGCGATGGCAATAGAGTATATCGTGTCTTCCACTCGATTAATGTCTTTAGTACCCCATGGTAGATCTTTTACCTGAAAATAAACTTGCCGATTAAGAGGTACTTGCTTACGATAGATGTTGCTAAGCGCGCATACGACAGATATGGTAGAGAAATTCGTTCCGCGGGTGTGTTCTCGGAAACACAGTTGACAGAGCGATGGGCGTGTATCCCAGAGTTGCGGGTTCGAGTCCCGCCGAGGTCATGAATTTTTTTACTTTTCCTTTCTTTATAAACAATCAAGTTTTACTTGATTGTACTATTTACATAATATATACTTATGTATGTCTTTCCCATCACGGAACAATGGTGTTTTGGATCTATGGGAGGCGTACGTGGAGCCGGAGCCAACACGCAGAGGCTCTTTCGACAATTTAATGAAATATAAGGGGTACACCGAGCGGATGTCGCACCTGCCCGAGTCATGGGACGCACGCAGACGCAGCACCTGCCAGGGTGGGGAAGGACTGTTGAAAGTTAATGGGATCTAAAATACACTAGGCTATTTATTATGTGAAAGTGATGGACTAACTACTGGGTTATGGAGTATAAAACCGGGCGCCTGCCTAATAAAATGGTACGATTTTTTTTTCCGGCAGACGGTAACTCGATAACAGGAGATGGGCCCCCACAAAAAGCGACATCAAAGACGGCTGAAGGGCAACATCGGTATGAGGGCTAGGAGCAGAGAGGTGTCACTGGACTTTAAACATTTAGCCCACTAACAACTTAGGTTTCCACATCTATCCTTGAGAACACAGCTCTCGCGGCCCCACTCTGGGCACATGACACACATACATATAGAGTAAGTTAAGCAAGAAATGCCACCAGCCATCTGCCATAAAAGTGCGCAACTTAACTAAACATTATTAACTTTTTAAACACATACCATATACACCAACAAATATGACTTTAAGTACAAATTTGTTCAATATTACTATATTCTTGCCCCTACTTAGTTGCCTAGCCACCAGTGTATAAATTGTAAATTGGCTTTACAGATAAATGAGTATATTAGCAGCTACCTTGCTTCTATTAAAAACGGTTTCATTTATCATCGTCTCTATTGGGTCAACTATAGCTGCTCTTATGTCGTTTTCTATCAGCCCATTTGCCGCTGCTTGATCAGCACCCTGAAATTGATGTCTTTGTTAAAAAAATTCATTGTTGGTACTTTCTTTAAACTATCAACTAATTGAAAAGGAAGGCTAAGAGGAAATTTCTGTATTAACTCGGGCTCTTGCAACAATGTAGGTACATAGTTACAAGATGTTAGGGTGACATTTAAGTTTGCTTTTACATTCAGCCGGATAATGCCATCCAAATTTCTGTCGCACAGATACACGAAAGCACTTTTGCCCAAGCTGAAACGGAAACTGAAATTAGATCCAATGTACATAATAGTAAAGTTTTTTTTTTCTCTTGTTTCATAATAACTTCCCGCACCTATAAATTTTGATCTCTGTTTGGCCTAAAGGTTAACTGGTAGAGAATGCCTTTTGGCATTAAGTTCGCCTTTTGTACATTATTTACTGTGCAATAAAGTTTAAATAAATAAATAAATAAATGGAACCTCGATGACTCAAAATTATTTTTTTTGGTATAAATTTTGCATTCCTATTAGGATGTTTTTTTTTAAAACCCTGAATTAAGGAAATAAAATATGAATTGTTTATAAATAAGGAGTCCATTAACAAGCTTTCAACATGTACACAAATTTATGAATGAATTCATTCATAAATTGCCCATGCAATTCTGAACGCTATAGTATAGTACCTACCAATTCCATAACCATTTATAATAGTAGCCCATTTGAGCAGCGCAAGTGAAAAAGAGAAATCGACATTTTTGCGAAAAAAATTCGTTTCTCAAAAGTGTTACTATACCTGCTCAGCTTTGATAATCATCATCGAAATGAGTGCATTCACATATGGATCGTTTCTATCTTCCTCTGGCAAGGCATCCTGCTGAAAATAGAAACACAAGAACCTCAACTAATTCTGTAGGCAATTTTTTATGTAGATACATAGGTACTTAATTTCAACCATAATTTCGATTACTAATTAATCTAATTAATAATTTGTATGTCTTTCCCATCACGGAACAATGGTGTTCCGGACCTTTGGGAGGCGTACACGGAGCCGAAGCCAACACGCGCAGAGGCCCTTTCGACAATTTAATGAAATGTAAGGGGTACACCGAGCGGATGTTGCACCTACCCGAGTCATGGGACGCACGCAGAGGCAGCACCCGCGAGGGTGTATAGACTATTGAGATTTAATGGAATCTAAAATATACTGGACTATTAGGTGGAAGTGGTTGTCTAGATACTGGGTTATGGAGAATAAAATCGGACGTCTGCCTAACAAAATGGTAATCAATTTTATTTCCGGCAGACGGTGACTCGCCCACATAAGATGGGCCCCCACAAAAAGCGACATCTAAGATGGCTCAAGGGCAACACCGGTATGAGGGCTGGGGGTAGAGAGGTGTCACTGGACTTTAAACATATAGCCAACTCGCCACTTAGGTTTCCACATCTACCCGCGAGAACACAGCTCTCGCGACCCCACTCTGGACGGCCGGTTAAGGCAAGCTAGAGGCGGAGGACTTGGTCGGACGACGGAGTCCCCCAGGAGCGCTCAGGTACGCGGGGTCGCTACTCTCCAACAGCTCGCCACAAGCTGCCCTGCGTTGACTGATTGCACCGGTCGAAACCAGTGGGCGATGGGGTCGTCACATCCCTACGCCTTTTAATTATTATTATATACATTAGTGTGACGTTTTGATTAATGTTTTTAAGTACTCATAAATAATAAATGATTTAGTTGATGGTTTACAATTGTAATCTAATTATTTAAAATTTTAACAATAGGGTTTGTCAAATTAACAAAAAAAAACTTGACAAGACGTAACTAAACTTGTAGCCTAATTAAGGATAAGTTACTAACCGAAATAAACTATTTTTTATTATTTTTATTTTTCCGTAGCAAAATGGTAAAAAAGGAACCCTTATGGTGCGACTCAGTCTGTCTGTCTGTTAAATATCTTGAGAACTAAGTTAATCCAGACAAGTATATATTTTAATTTATTTTCAATGAAAAATGCCCGATAAAAGAGGGGGCACAAATTTAATGTTTTGTTACTGGGTCATGTGAGGTATCATTTGAGAGCTAGATTTGCACATTATAAAACATTTTTTAATTATTTTTTTACACTGTTTTTTTTTTTATTTGTATTATAAATGAAAATGTATACCTATAAATGTATAAAACTACCTTCCTCCCTCCTTTATCTTCGAATTTTATGAACCAAAATACGATTAATGATTTTTTTACACAACGTTAATATTATCTTAAATATTACAGGAAAAAATTATATTATAAAAAAAACTTTTCTGAAGTAAATTTGTAATCATACCAACTTAGTTTTTTTTTTTTGTATGATATCATGCTGTAAGTACCGTTTTATAAATAAAGTTATCAAAGTTTGTTTACGTGATAAAACAATATCAAGGAAAAACAAACTCGCATACTAACTCCATGTCGTGCAAACATTGCAAACGAGTGACCCAATCTGTAGAATACATGTGGCTGACGTCAAATTTTTACTTCTAGGTATAGTTGCGACATAAGGTTGAAGGTGAGGGAACTTCTCAATTCAAGTGGGACTCCGTCAAATTAAAGGAAAAAATTGCAAAAGCGAATAATTGGTTAAAATTGCACTAATGATATGAATGCTTATTGATCATTCTGCGTGTAAGTAAAGACTGTACACGATAAAATCCGGGCACGCACGATCCGATTTCCAAAACGACCGGTGATTGTAAACCAGTCATTTTACACTAATAAACTGAATATGTAATACTAAAGAAAAACAATAGAACCGTAGTAATATCTCAAGGTGTGAGTAAGTTTTCACCATGTATATTTCATCACACCTAAATTATTTTGTCCATTGTATTTTCCAACAATTTTCTTAGTATTTATTTTAAAATGAGTAATTTTCTTTAATGTAATATACCATGTTGTACCCTAATAAATTGTGTTTGCAAAAAGGCCAATATTTATTTAATGAGTGTGAGTTTCCGGAAATTAGAAGGTATTATAACTTTGGCCAATTTGACTTTTTGACAGAAAACGGCCCCCCATATAAAAAATGTTGTCAATGCTTGGAGTAAAGCCTCATACTGACTGACTATGCTAAATAGAAAACAGGTATAAATGATAATAATTTAGTAGGAGGATATCCTGGTAAGAATAAAACATCGTTTAATATTGTAAATATTGTTGTGCATTTGTCAAATAAAACTGTTGAATATTTTCAAAAAATTCTGGACAGAAAATCATAGGCACTGTTTGATTTATTAGTCAAAAACTTATCCACACCCTGAGGTTTTACTACGTTTTTATTGTTTTTCCCTAAGTATTATATATTCCGTTCATTGGTGTAATGTAATAGCTTGACAATTAGCAGTGGTGATAGAAATAGACCGGATCGTGTATAGCCGGATTTTATCGTGTACAGTCTTTAACTTAAAATCGAAAGGACATTATGCGTATTCGTCAACTGACGAATACCCAATATGGTAAGTTGCTCGTTCACAGAAAGCAGAAACATACTTACAATTTCGCTAATAATTTCCGGGTCATGCTCTGGAGGATTCAACTAAAATCATAACATATCAAAAACATAACAAGAATAATTATTATATCATATTATAATTTAAAATGGAGGTAGGAGTAGGTATACTTGGGGCAACCAACCTAACGTCGATCAATTGGGCGCCCCAAGTACCGCTGGTGCGATGTCGTGGAGGCGGATCTGCGTCAGCTTCGTGCCGATTTAAGGCAGGAAATCAAGCTTGACACCTTGCTCTTGTTTCGGAGGCCAAGATTATTTTTGGATCACTGAGTCACAAAAGTAAATACCTAAGTGACCAAGACCTCCAGCGCCGAGGGCAAAAAAAATGTTATTTGTGTTCTACAATTGTAAAACCATTATAACAGGTTATTACGTATTAACCCCCGTTATCATTGAAGCCAATACGTTTTTTTAGAATATAACGCAATGGTTGGATGGTACTGCAAATAAAACACAAGTATGATAATATTGATAAGCCTCTAGTTTGTCCTAGGATTGTAACTTTTAAGCATATTAGGCACGAGTATACTCTGAGATGGATATTTTATGATACATAAGTGATAGGTGATTGGTATAATATACCTATATGTGTGTAGCATATATAGCAGACTAAGCAAAAAAAAAGACGTTCGTACCGGTGGTAGCTCAGGGTTTTCATTCTGTAACGAGATTAATATTTTTATTTTCATTGTCATAAAGGACAAACGCATAGTTTTTGAGGTTAAAACATTGATGTTAGTAAAAGGGGAAGATATGGTACCAGGCTATCTGTAAAAGAATAACACGTGCCCCTTAAAATGCCTTATTTCTTATAAGTTTATAAAAATACAAAAACTTGTGCTTTTTAAGAAGTTTGTAGCTTATTATATTTTCAAATTATTTTTCTATGAAAATATCGAGGTAATTTGTATGTCTTTCCCAGTTTCCCATCACGGAACAATGGTGTTCCGCACCTATGGGAGGCGTAAGCGGAGCCGAAGCCAACACGCAGAGGCCCTTTCGACAATCTAATGAAATGTAAGGGGTACACCGAGCGGATGTTGCACCTGCCCGAGTCATGGGACGCACGCAGAGGCAGCACCCGCGAGGGTGTATAGACTATTGAGATTTAATGGAATCTAAAATATACTGGACTATTAGATGAAAGTGGTGGACTAAATACTGGGTTATGGAGAATAAAACCGGACGTCTGCCTAACAAAATGGTAATCAATTTTATTTCCGGCAGACGGTGACTCGCCCACATAAGATGGGCCCCCACAAAAAGCGACATCTAAGATGGCTCGAGGGCAACACCGGTATGAGGGCTGGGGGTAGAGAGGTGTCACTGGACTTTAAACATATAGCCAACTCGCCACTTAGGTTTCCACATCTACCCTCGAGAACACAGCTCTCGCAACTCCACTCTGGACGGCCGGTTAAGGCAAGCCAGTGGCGGAGGACTTGGTCGGACGAGGGAGTCCCCCAGGAGCGCTCAGGTACGTGGGGTCGCTACTCCCTAACAGCTCGCCACAAGCTGCCCTGCGTTGACTGTTTGCGCCGGTCGAAACCAGTGGGCGTTGGGGTCGTCACATCCCTACGCCTAGGTAATTATTATTAAAATTTTATGAATTAGGTGAAAGGGCACGGAAAAAATCCTTCACTTACTTTACAGGCACATACCAAAGGGCACATATTAAAGAGAAAAAAATAGCATTGCACAATGCTGGACCGACTCAAAGTATTATCATAACTGATATTTAAAGGAATTTGTTAAGTATACGTACCATGATCATCTTAATCGCCATTTGTAACACTTCACTCAGAGCATACTTATTCTGAAATACAGCAGGTTAACAAGTCTTACACTATAAATAAAATCCTTAGTTTTACACTATAATTAATAATCAAACGAACTTACCTGTGAAGTTTGATTGGAATTATACGAGTATCCAAATCGAAGATTACATATATTTACTAGCAGCAGTACACGGTTATGTGCTGTCCTTGTCACACATTTAGAGTTATAATATTATTCAAAAAAAAAAACTGTTCTCGCTCTCGCCCGCCGGGTAATTAGGAACGGCAGCGCTCCCAGCGGCGTGGTTTATCATTATTTTAGAGCACATAGATATTTTTGTGTTAGGACCAGAGACGATTTTATTTTAATTTTTAGGGTCTGGGAGGGTGGGAGTATGTAATCTTCGATTTGGATACTCGTATAATTCCAATCAAACTTCACAGGTAAGTTCGTTTGATTATTAATTATACTTCGTATCCAAATCGAAGATTACATATATTTACTAGCAGATGTTTAGAGAATTGTAATACTTTATATAAGTAGGAAAAATAAAATAAAATATCGAAGTCAAATCCGTACGCTCCTATGGGTTCCTGATAATTAGCTTCATACATGAGTGCCTAATAAAATAAAACGGTACTATTATGTAAATATTATATGAATATTTTTATTAGATTGGACTTATGCATGACATGCTGTGCGTGTCCAAGTGAGGAACGACATTAATAAAGAATGAAATTACTTTCAATAACCTTTTAGGTGAAACAAAACACTGGAGTGTGTATTATCGTCGATATAATTTTAACATTACTTGAATATACCTGCTATAAATTATACTTCGTTCATTTAATTGAACTCTACTGACGAATCCCTGCATAGTGATTGTATACTATAGATATGCCTGTATTTCATATCGAAGTAAAAAAAGGAAGACAAAAACAAGTTGTATAATTAGTAAAACAAGCTATCAGTAGTTTCTTCATAGCAAGATTAGTACTAAAGAAATCTTGTTATAAAATATCCATACAGATTTATACTGAGACCAAACAATCATTCAAGTGGTTGTTAATGGTTAATACGGTAAGTTTTTCCTTTTTGAGTGGAACGTTGTAATAAAAAAGTGGCAGGTGTCTTCGATTCTACTGTAGGATAACGAGATATTGACCAGTACTCTACAGCAGCAAGAGAATTACTATTTTTGTAAATAATTGTTATAATAAAGAACAGACACGTGGAGTGTTTTATATCTTGATAATCGGAATGCTACTATTGAAAAGAAGTCTCATCATGGTAAAAACAACCTGATGGAGTAAAATTTTATTACATTCTACACAATTCCTGTAGAATATGTAATACGAGACGCCGTTAATGCGGAGCAAAGTTGTACGATCCTCAACACGATTTTATTAATGTGAAGAAACTCAACGCTGTTAATGCGAAGCAATGTTGTACAATCATCAACAAAATTGACGTAGAGTAACTCAACGCTGTTGAAGCGGAGCAAAGATCTACAATCCTCGACACAATTAATGTGGAGAAACTCAACGCTGTTAAAGCGGAACAAAGTTTTACAATCCTCGACACAATGAATGTGGAGAGACTCAACGCTGTTAAAGCGGAGCAAGTTCTACAATCCTCGACACAATTAATGTGGAGTACCTCAACGCTGTTAAAGCGGAGCAAAGTTCTAGAATCCTCGACACAATTAATGTGGAGTACCTCAACGCTGTTAAAGCGGAGCAAAGTTCTAGAATCCTCGACACAATTAATGTGGAGTACCTCAACGCTGTTAAAGCGGAGCAAAGTTCTAGAATCCTCGACACAATTAATGTGGAGTACCTCAACGCTGTTAAAGCGGAGCAAAGTTCTAGAATCCTCGACACAATTAATGTGGAGTACCTCAACGCTGTTAAAGCGGAGCAAAGTTCTAGAATCCTCGACACAATTAATGTGGAGTACCTCAACGCTGTTAAAGCGGAGCAAAGTTCTAGAATCCTCGACACAATTAATGTGGAGCACCTCAACGCTGTTAAAGCGGAGCAAAGTTCTAGAATCCTCGACACAATTAATGTGGAGTACCTCAACGCTGTTAAAGCGGAGCAAAGTTCTAGAATCCTCTACACAATTAATGTGGAGTACCTCAACGCTGTTAAAGCGGAGCAAAGTTCTAGAATCCTCGACACAATTAATGTGGAGCACCTCAACGCTGTTAAAGCGGAGCAAAGTTCTAGAATCCTCGACACAATTAATGTGGAGTACCTCAACGCTGTTAAAGCGGAGCAAAGTTCTAGAATCCTCGACACAATTAATGTGGAGCACCTCAACGCTGTTAAAGCGGAGCAAAGTTCTAGAATCCTCGACACAATTAATGTGGAGTACCTCAACGCTGTTAAAGCGGAGCAAAGTTCTAGAATCGTCGACACAATTAATGTGGAGTACCTCAACGCTGTTAAAGCGGAGCAAAGTTCTAGAATCCTCGACACAATTAATGTGGAGTACCTCAACGCTATTAAAGCGGAGCAAAGTTCTGGAATCCTCGACACAATTAATGTGGAGTACCTCAACGCTGCTAAAGCGGACGATCCTTGACATAATTAATGTGTTAAAGCTCAACGCTGTTAAAGCAAGCTTATTTGACACAATTTTTGTGGCATAATTGTTGAAACGGAGCAAAATTATACAAATTTACACGCGATTTATGTCACGTAACTCGGCGCTGTTGAAGCGGAGCAGCGTAGGGTATTTAATAAGATTAAGCCTATTTCATCGATATAGCCTACGAAAAAAAAAAAATATTTTCGTTTCGTATATATATATATGATATGAAGTTTCTCTAGGGAACTATAAATCAAAATTTAAGTCGTTGTTTGTATTACTTCAGTATATATCGGTTCATGCTTTCAATAAACAGGAATATTAGTTTCGTGATAATTCAATTGGGTTAAAACCATTTACTCTCCAATGAGGTTTTTGTTAGCAAACTCACTCAGCTTCGTAAAATTATTCCGTTTTGGTTACCACCTTCGTAAACGGTGAGGTTTTAATAGTAGGTACGTACGACCATATTAATATCCGACTTAATTTTAATTAAGTCGTGTTGAGTCCTATTATTGTAAAGATATCATCTACAATTTTATATGTAGGTATCATAAAAATGTGATCCACAACATTCACTACCTACATATACAAATTACAATACTTCTATTATAATATGTATATGTAAAAATCATATGATTTATATAATTTCATGCATTGCATTGCATTGTAATTCGTTTTTACTAACCGCAACAATTCGCAAGACTGCGCCGTCAGATATTGGTTCAAATTCCGGAACCAAACTATCCTTGTTTCGTGATGGGGATACGTAAAGTTGATAAAGAAAATCAGTAAGTATAGGTATTATTGTTATGCAAAAAAACACAAAAAACTTTAACTATTTTGTGTCTTTAACCAGTTTTCTCGTTATTCGCTCATGCTTCGAGCATACAGGAAAGCGATTGAACACCTTTTAGGTGTGCAATTTGTTAAAGAACCACCAATCATAATATACTAACCTGTAATGTCCGCATATTATGTAGGTATTGTATTTTGTAAATTTTTACATAAACCAAAATATCATATTTTTGACCTGGTTATATCGTTGTATATTGAACGGTTTACGGTATCTAAAATATGAGGGAAAAAAATAATAACCTCTTTCGAGTCTGAACAAAACAAAAAAGTTATTCTTTACCTTAAATAACTTACCTATACTCAAAGAATACACCTCTGAACATAAATTATCCTTCTTTAATCGTATAGACACTAGGTCGCAAATTAAACCCCTGCAGCGGCTACAGCAAGCATTCGCGCTATTTAGCGGAACAGGGTAATACGGCACTGCCGCTGCGGTTACACTTCCCTTTAGTTTAGAGCCTTAACTGACTCAAAATCGCAATATCATAGTATTTTGACTTCATTAAAACATGATCAAGATTATATATTCCGACTCATTAAAGTAGTATTTCCTTGATAGAACCTGAAATAGGCTTACTCGTAAATAGGAACGTAGTTTATACGAAACCTATCTTATTTTTATTTTACAATTTTTCTCTGCAACAACATTATGATGATAATTATTGATTGTAGTCATTGTTACTTATTTCAGCGAGCTCATGATTCTTTATAAGCGAGTATATTTTTATGACAGTTCATATAAATGAAGTAGGTAGACGACGTACAAGAAGCGCTATAAGTATGTGTACTTCTTAGCTGACAAATCGAGGCTGTCTTTCACGAATAATACAAGACAAACATGAAGAATTGAAGAGGTCATACCTCCCTTTTAGGGATAAAATGGGGAACCTCTAAAATACCTATATTGTCCCGAAGGCTCGACGATATTCGAAACGGCAACATCCGGATCATAAGCTAGCTTTTATTAACAAAACTATAGATAAATGAGGGAACCTCTATGGCTATTTTACTTTAAATTACTTTTAGATGCCATTTTGTTAACCGAATTTACTACAATTTGTGAAATTCATGTGCATACTTCAATACTTATTACTATAATTATCTCAGAACTCTGGAAAGGTAGATGAAATCATTGCGTAGATGAGATTACATTTGTTTTCGTTAAATACCAGGGTTAGAAGTAAGTGGCTAACCCTCGAGTATGGCGTGTGGCGCAATTTTTAGTATACGGTCTGGTACACAAACCTGATACGAATTATAACGCGTAAATACTATAACGCGTAAATACATAACGAACCTTAAAGTTCTCTTAATTAGGTTTAAATTTGTATGTTAATCTACGAACAACAACCCGTGCCTTTAACATGTACTTTACTTATATTACTTAGAAAAAAGAAGGTAGATGTTGTAACGTTGCACGTACATGATTTAATTAATTTTAATTTTAAACCAATTCATTTTTAATTTTTACACATTTTATTACATTTACAATTCTATTTTTTTTAACTTATTATCTTATACAATTTTAACAATCAACTTTTATATTTAATTAGACATAATTGTATTGTTTCAATCTACTTTACTACTGTGAATTAGCATTTGAAACATTATAAATAATTTATATAATAAAAATAAATAAACTAGTATTCAAGTAATTGCATGTTTTATCCGGGCGTTCACGTTTACATTCCGAAGGACTGTACGCACGACCGGTCCTAGCGTGACGTCACGGAAAGTTCTAGAATCGGGCCTGCGCGAGCGCAGCCATCGCTGCCCCGCCACTCCGATCAGTCCGCGTCCCACCACCCAGCGATACAGCCGCGTACGGCTGCGCACACATAGTGTCGTATAGCGCGCCGTACATTTCAATCTATAATCGGTGTACGCGGACACCTTTAAAAAAAAACCTCATTTAAACGGCTGCTTAGTAATTTAGGAAATAAATAAGTGTTTCCCGCACCCACGTATTGGTAAGTGCAAAGTGTTGATCGTTTATTATTTATAAGAAATAACGTTAGATTTTCATTAGCAGTGTTCTCATTCAACTTGTTAATTGCCAGTATGTAAATTAAGTAATTATAATTTTATAAAGCTTGTTGCTAAGTGCATTTGTTAGCGCAATGATTTGGCACTTTCCTTTGTTCCCCAAGTGGCTGGTACGCGTATGTATGTGTGCGTACCCGCTTAATTATTTTAATTATTGAACTTCTTTCTTCTTCTTTCTTATCCTGTGCTTTCCACGCTTTTTGTAACTCCGCTCTGCTTGTGTAACACAAACACGCTTACCGCTTTCGGTGCACCGGCTTTTCCATGGTCCCGACTTCATCATCATCATCATCGCCGGGTGTTCACAAAGCAGAGCGTGCAGGAACTCATCACTAAAACGTGTGAATGTCTACAGGGTGCGTCGTTTCAATTTTAAAAAACAAGAGGCACACACCCACCACCTCGACGGCACGGTTGGAGCCATAGTCGTTCGCCGCCGTCGCCCCTGCTCCTCTTCACTGCTGGCGCGTGGCCCCCCGTCTGCGGATCCCCGACCAGCCAGGGCAGTACCGGAACCGCGAGTGCTGATCTAGACGGGCCTTAGACCACCCACGACCCTATACATATACATATTTATAGTCTTTTTTAAAATAAATAATTTATTACTTTTGAACGACTTGGTGTTAACTTATTTTTTAAATACCTAGCGGCATAACCGTCACACTGGCGCCCAACGTGGGGCTAAATGGTCTAGATTTGCCTCGCAGGTATTTGTGTTTGTTGTTTTTTTTAATTTTTATGAAACGTTTTTTTTTTTGGTTGCATAGTAACTAAGGTGTACCTCAATAATAATAATATTTTATTAATTAATTGATTTTATTAATTTATGTTCACATGTTTTACTTTGCTTGACTTCGTTTATTGTGATTTTTTTTAACATCATCCTGTGCTATTGCACTTGTTATCAGGTACAGTCAGTCATAATATTATATATTTTTTTTGTAGTGTTTTATTTATTTTGTTTTTTTTGTGGTACACACTAGTTGCAATAATTTAATGCTTTGTTTTGTTTTATTTTTGTGAATGTTTTTTTTATTTATTTTGTGCTTGAATTTTTTTTTGCCAACCTGAACGTTACGTAGTTTTTTTTGTAACAGGCGGAGTAGGTTTATTAAACAAGCGTTCAACACTTTTCACGGTTGCCATTTACGCGCGCTATTATTTGATTGACATATATTATTTATTTGATTACATACCAAATTTTTTTTTGTTTAATAAATAAAATGGAATTTCCGGTAAAATTCTTGTCGCTTCAAAAGCCAGAGTTAGAGTACGAGGTTAGTATTCGTGGTGAGACTCCGGGATCTAATGTCCAGGACTTGCGGAAACAAATTTCGAAATTAGGGCCTCTGTTTCCATCTGAAGACATTTTGGAGAGCAATTTTTCAGTCTCGGCCGACTTAAGGGGAGTTAATGATGCCCTTGCAAAAGTTCAATCGAATTTAGATTCACGGCCGGATAAGAACGTTTTGCTTCGTACTCAGAACCTGCTGAATCACTTGTATCACCGCCTTAACAGAATCGTATGTGACGAAACGACAAAGCCATTGTACGATGTTTGTGTCCAAGAATTTCGAAATCTTACAGTTAAGTTTAATTCCGTCAAGGACACCGCTGCCGCGAGCGTCTTGCCTACGCCAAACGCAGAACCCGTAGCCAGCACTCCACCGATTAACGTTAATGTTACTTGTGACCGCGGTGGTTACAACGAGCTTTGCAAAATTAAATTTGATGGCAAGTCCTGCGTTCGCGCTTTCATACAGCGTATTACAGAGTTTTGTGAGGCTAGGTCTATTTCAGACACAAAGCTTCTGTCGTATTGTACCGAGATTTTCACAGGTGACGCTTTACACTGGTACCGTAATGTGAAGGGTCAAGTGTCCAGCTGGGTTGAACTTGCCAACTTGCTTAAGCAGGATTTCAGTCAGAAAGACTATGATTATAGGTTAGGTAACGAAATTCGATCTCGTACACAGGGTGAGTCCGAGAACATTACCGTGTATCTCTCAATCATGTCTGGTTTATTTTCGCGGCTTTCTAAAACTTTATCGGAGGACGAGAAACTAGAAATCTTGCTCCATAATATCAGGCCTTGCTATGCCAGTACACTAGCGTCAGCATCCGCGATTACGGACATAAATACTTTACGCGATCATTGTCGTAATTACGAAAGCATTCAGGCACGTCTTGCTGACTTTCGCGATCCACCCAGACGGACAGCTGACACTTTGGCACCTGAGTTTGCCTACACTGGTAATAGCTTTAATAAAAATAACAATAATTATAATAACAAGAATTTTACATACAGGACTAGCAATAATAAACAATATAATCAATTTAATGCTGGTCACAATAACAATAAATCTTATACTAATACCAATAATTTTAATAAATTTAATAACAACACGAAACATGTACATGCAGTCGTTGCAACGCCTTCTGCTAAATCGTTGTATTGCCCCCGGTGTCGTAACAATAGTCACAATTTACGTCAATGCACTGCTAATAAAGCTGAAGTTTACTGTTTTAAGTGTGGACATAAAGGTGTTAAGTCTCCAGATTGCCCTATTTGCAATCAGAACAAGCCCTCCACTTCAAAAAACTAGGGAGACAGAATTGTGACAACATTCATATCAATCATTTTGATGATGAAGATTGGAAGAAGTGGCTGAAAACCATAAATATTTTTTTCAGTTCGTATAACATCGCCACAATTCTGGATTATAACCCTATTGATGATAATCGGCCTTACGCCACAATTCAAGTTAATGGCATGAATATGACAGGTTTGCTCGATTCTGGTGCTGCTTTAACTGTTCTTCAGAATAATTCTCATCAAGCACTTCAAGGTTTAACTGTTCACACAGATCATACCATAGCAGCGATAGGTGCTGGTAATCGTGTTATGCAGAGTAGCGGTTACATAAACTTGCCTGTACATTTTATGGATAAGTTTCGTATTATTACTGCGTACATTGTTCCGGAAATTAATACAGATTTTACGTTAGGTGTAGATTTTTGGCGTGAATTTGATATTCTTCCTAAACTTAGTAGCATTTCTTTTCCTAATGCCACATTAAATCAGGATCGGTCAGCCGAACCAAACGAGCCTACTTTTATTCACGGTTATGACAATTTGAGCGTTTCGGAAAAATCTATAGCTGACAACATCATTGCACAGTTTGAGGATATTTCTGCCGAGCGCAAAGGTTTAGGTAAGACCAGTCTTATTGAACACCATCTAGACACAGGAGATGCGCAGCCTATCCGACAACGTTATTATCGGATGTCGCCGGAGAAACAACGGATCCTCGTAGAACAAGTTGATGAGATGCTTAGTCTCGACGTCATCGAGCCTTGCGAAAGCGCCTGGTCTTCGCCTGTCCTATTGGTCACAAAAAAGAACGGTCAGCCTAGGTTCTGCCTTGACAGCCGCAAGCTGAATTCGGTGACTCGAAAGGACGCGTATAACTTGCCTTACGTGTCGGAAATCCTGGACAACCTACGAGACGCTCGCTACCTTTCGAGTATCGATTTATCGAAGGCTTTCTGGCAAATTCCCATTACTGTCGAGGATAGGGATAAAACAGCTTTTTATGTGCCAGGCCGAGGAACCTTCCGTTTTAAAAGAACCGCCTTTGGCCTCACAAATGCACCAGCAACTCAGCAACGTTTAGTTGATCTTCTCTTCAGAGAATTTGACCTTAAAGTATTTGCCTACTTGGATGACATCATTATCATTTCAGAGGACTTTAATTCTCATGTGTCACTCCTTCTTCGAGTACTGGACAAACTGCGTACAGCAAACCTCACGGTAAACTTAGAGAAGTGTCAATTCTTTAGAAGTCAACTTAAATATTTAGGTTACGTTGTTGACAGCCAAGGACTTCGAACGGATCCAGGGAAGGTAGAAGCTATTCTGAATTACCCGACGCCTACTTGTCGTAAAGATATTAAAAGATTTCTAGGAACTGCCACCTGGTATCGTCGATTCGTACCTCAATTTAGTACCATCGCAGGCCCTCTTAATAAATTAACTTCCAACAAGAAAGGTGGGCCGCCTTTTAAGTGGACTCCTGAGGCCGACGCTGCTTTTCGTAAGTTGAAGGAATGTTTAGTTTCAGCTCCAGTGTTGTCTTGCCCTGACTACGACAAGCCTTTCGAGGTGCATACCGATGCCAGTAACTATGGAGTGGGAGCTATGCTTACCCAAACCATAGATGGTAAGGAGCATCCTGTAGCCTACATGAGCAAATCGTTGTCATCAGCAGAGCGTAACTATAGCATCACTGAACGTGAAACTCTTGCAGTTTTGATAGCCCTGGAGCACTGGAGGTGTTATTTGGAGAATGGAAAGCCGTTCACTGTCTTTACGGATCACAGTGCTTTAAAATGGTTCCTTTCTCTAAGTAACCCTACTGGTCGTCTGGCTCGCTGGGGAGTACGTTTGTCATCTTTCAATTTCGACATTAAGCATCGTCGAGGAGTAGATAATGTCATTCCTGACGCTCTTTCTAGGGCCGTTCCTATCAGCGCACTTGACTTATCTGATTCGTACCGTAATACCACAGACGCATGGTATAAAAATATTTATAATTCTTGTCTTACGAAGCCTCAAAATTTTCCAAATTTCTTAATAAAAAACGGTTCTTTGTTTAGATTATGCAAGAATAAGCATGAGTTAACCTCCGAATTCTCTTGGAAAGAAGTCGTCCCGAGCGAGTTTCGTCACGATGTTTTAGAACAAAATCACTCGGAGCCCATGGCTGGACATCTAGGTATCTTTAAAACGTATCGTCGTTTGGCGTTGAGATACTTTTGGCCAGGGATGCATAAAGATGTGGTTAAATTTGTAGGTGCATGCACTAAGTGTTTAGAGTATAAGCATCAAAATCATCAAGTTCTTGGTGAAATGGGTCGTCCCAAACAGTGTTGTCGTCCCTTTCAAATGGTTTCCATTGATCTAATGGGCCCTCTGCCCATCACTCGTAAACAAAATCAGTTTATTCTGGTCATCACCTGTTGTTTTTCTAAATTTTGCTTAATTTTCCCTATTCGTAATGCCACTTCCACTATTATAACGAAAATCATTGAAGATCAACTGTTCCTAGTTTTTGGTATACCTCAGACAATTTATCTTGACAACGGTACTCAGTTTACTAGCGGCATGACCGTAGATTTGTTTAAAAAATATAACGTGCCTAACGTATTTTACACACCTAGATATACGCCTCAGGTTAATCCCGTTGAGCGTCAAAATCGTACGATTATCACCTGCTTATCAACCTTTGTTAACGAAGACCACAGGTCATGGGACTTATTTATACCTAAAGTACAATTTGCCATAAATAATTCTGCAAATGAAGTTACGGGTTACAGTCCTTCGTTTCTCGTGTTTGGCAGAGATCTTGTGACATGTGGTACGCACTACGTCGATAATGACCTCGGTAGGGAGTTATTATTTCTACCGCGTGATATTTACGCCGAAAACCTAGGTTGTATGTCCGACATATTTGATAATGTACAGGCAAAGTTATGGCAAGCGCACGCAAAGAATACCGCTCATTATAATCTACGTCGTAAGCATGTCGAATTTAAGGTAGGAGATTTAGTCATGAAGCGTACTTATATGCTAAGCGATAAAGATAAGTACTTCTCTAAAAAACTGGCTCCAAAATTTATACAATGTCGTATTGTTGTGAAAAAGTCACCCTTGGTATATGTACTGGAGGACATGTCTGGCAAGAATTTAGGAACTTGGCATATAAAAGATTTAAAATTGGTAGGTTTAAATAAGTAAATTAATTTTATCTCTCACACGTTGCCCATTTCGCGTTTTTTTTTTTAACATCTGTTAAGTGCATAAATAGTACCTATTTGTATTGGTTCTCGGTTGATCAATAACTGGTTACCTTTAAATGTATGGACGCATTGGAATCTTTGGTAGTAATCCAGATACTAATGTATTTTTATGCAAGCGAGATTTATGAAAGATGGACTGATAGGATAAATGCAAATACGCAAACGTATATTGCGCGGATTTTATTCTGAGGAACAAAATCCTTTTCCGGCGCGAGCGGGTAATGTAACGTTGCACGTACATGATTTAATTAATTTTAATTTTAAACCAATTCATTTTTAATTTTTACACATTTTATTACATTTACAATTCTATTTTTTTTAACTTATTATCTTATACAATTTTAACAATCAACTTTTATATTTAATTAGACATAATTGTATTGTTTCAATCTACTTTACTACTGTGAATTAGCATTTGAAACATTATAAATAATTTATATAATAAAAATAAATAAACTAGTATTCAAGTAATTGCATGTTTTATCCGGGCGTTCACGTTTACATTCCGAAGGACTGTACGCACGACCGGTCCTAGCGTGACGTCACGGAAAGTTCTAGAATCGGGCCTGCGCGAGCGCAGCCATCGCTGCCCCGCCACTCCGATCAGTCCGCGTCCCACCACCCAGCGATACAGCCGCGTACGGCTGCGCACACATAGTGTCGTATAGCGCGCCGTACATTTCAATCTATAATCGGTGTACGCGGACACCTTTAAAAAAAAACCTCATTTAAACGGCTGCTTAGTAATTTAGGAAATAAATAAGTGTTTCCCGCACCCACGTATTGGTAAGTGCAAAGTGTTGATCGTTTATTATTTATAAGAAATAACGTTAGATTTTCATTAGCAGTGTTCTCATTCAACTTGTTAATTGCCAGTATGTAAATTAAGTAATTATAATTTTATAAAGCTTGTTGCTAAGTGCATTTGTTAGCGCAATGATTTGGCACTTTCCTTTGTTCCCCAAGTGGCTGGTACGCGTATGTATGTGTGCGTACCCGCTTAATTATTTTAATTATTGAACTTCTTTCTTCTTCTTTCTTATCCTGTGCTTTCCACGCTTTTTGTAACTCCGCTCTGCTTGTGTAACACAAACACGCTTACCGCTTTCGGTGCACCGGCTTTTCCATGGTCCCGACTTCATCATCATCATCATCGCCGGGTGTTCACAAAGCAGAGCGTGCAGGAACTCATCACTAAAACGTGTGAATGTCTACAGGGTGCGTCGTTTCAATTTTAAAAAACAAGAGGCACACACCCACCACCTCGACGGCACGGTTGGAGCCATAGTCGTTCGCCGCCGTCGCCCCTGCTCCTCTTCACTGCTGGCGCGTGGCCCCCCGTCTGCGGATCCCCGACCAGCCAGGGCAGTACCGGAACCGCGAGTGCTGATCTAGACGGGCCTTAGACCACCCACGACCCTATACATATACATATTTATAGTCTTTTTTAAAATAAATAATTTATTACTTTTGAACGACTTGGTGTTAACTTATTTTTTAAATACCTAGCGGCATAACCGTCACAATGTAAAAGCATTATTTCGAACAAAGTAAATATTCCTTGATCTATTCTTTTAGTTATTATATGATTAATACACCACACTAACATTCGTTTTTAAATTGTAATCTACCACACATATATTGAAAGCAAAATCAAACATTTGGACAAAAACACTTTCCGAAAGAAGATTCGTTAAACGGCAACTAGGCCGCGGTTTTATTCTGTAATTTGAATTCATCGTTCTGAAGATGTGTAAAATCACTCACCCTAATCCTTCAATCTGAAATAGATATACACTAAAACACTATTTTTGCGAGAAAATACGTGTGACTCGGACAGACACAAAAATATGTAATGATAAACCACGCCGCTGGGAGCGCTGCCGTTCCTAATTACCCGGCGGGCGAGAGCGAGAACAGTTTTTTTTTTTGAATAATATTATAACTCTAAATGTGTGACAAGGACAGCACATAACCGTGTACTGCTGCTAGTAAATATATGTAATCTTCGATTTGGATACGAAGTATAATATCGTGCGTATTAGTGCGGCTGCTACATAAAAAAAACTCGTGTTTTAATGCTTAATTATTTACAGTCGCATTACCAACAGAACGCTTACTTCATGCATATTATAAGTTTCCTACAATATGTGCAGATATGGGCTGCATTTATAAAATTATATGGAATACGTATATAATTTTTTTAAGGTCTTCTTCTTCTTCTTTTAAATAATGGCTTCTGTCGGACAATTTTGCCAATGTCAAGTATTATCAAAATTTCAGTATATTGTGTAAATAGAATAGAGTATATAAATTATTTTTATAGCATAGAATGTGAAAGTAAACGTAATAATTTCATAGGTTGACGTTTAAAATAACACTTTTAAGTTTGACAGTTCATTTGCTAGATAACGACCACTCTAGTATATTGCCACGTGGGCGACGTTGTCCGGTAATTGGCATCGCTATATGTTAAGAATGGCTATAAGACTTAACATAGTTTATATAGTTTCTCAGGCGGCCGAGATCCCGGGACTGCCGCTTAATGACTAAAGAGTGTAATGAGTGATAAAACTCAGGAATAATTATTGATTAGCTGCATAATGCTTTGTTAGTTTACTGCACAATTACTTATCAATCTTACAGATTAAATTACATTTAGCAAACAAAAAACAATTCCAGAGACGCCATTGCCATCTTGAGTAACCGGAAGTCCTTTTAAGGTCTTATACATTGATTAGAAAATGACAACTTCATAAGTAACACTTTTGTGCTTATGTGATGTCTCTTACTTTGATGTGTCTGCGCCTTACATAATGGGGCTTTTAGACGGGCCATATTTATCTGAGTATCCGTCAATTGTTACTTGAATATTAATTTAAGTCCGTTAAAATAAAAGTAGCTCATGTTGTTAATAAAATGTGGATTCATAGTCGGAAATACATTATTTATTTAAATAAAACATTTTGACATACAAGTTTTCGTACTGTTCACCCTCTGCCAAAAGAATATGCAAAAAATCATAACATTATATAGGCTGCTAATTCCATTACTACGGAACCAGACAAATAGTTTCACCCTCCTCTCTTCCCCGCAAAAATCGGCAGAATATTTTTGTATAGGAAATGTCAGTGAAGCGTACTTCTATTAAAGTCAAACCACGTTATCTCTTCCAAACTAATGGAATTTCAAATCCCGAAAGTGTTATTTAATACGCCAAACTTCTATACACGTATGACGTTTACTTAACATTTACACAGTCTGTGCTGTCAAAATGTATGCAAACTTAGTTTAGTAGGGCTCTATGTCAGCTCTATGATTGCGACATTTAATGTAAACATTATGTCAACTTGCCAAACACAAGGGGTAGTGTGAAGAATGCGTTTTATACCGTCTACTAATCTATGGCAACATACCTGGAATCGAGTAAGTTTTACCCGATATTGTGCCTTATGCCGATCAACAGAAGGCGTGTTTGCCCTTGATGCTCTATGGTCGCAGCTATGTTGCCATAGATTAGTAGACGCATTCTACACACTCTTTCTCTTTTGTCTAATGTGCTTTTTACCCCCGCTACTCCACTGTATCTTTCGAAGAAATTTACATTTATGGCTGAAGGCAGTGGTCAGCATTTGCGGTCCATTGAGAATCAGTCTCTTTTAATCCCACCCCACAAATCTCGTGGTTACGATAAGTCATTCGTGGTACGATGTAATGAGAATATATACTATATATATTATTATATATTGTACCTTGTTGTACATTAGGTATATTTGTCTACTTCTTTTTTTTCTTTTTTTTCTCATTTACTAAAAAATTAACTGAAAGACATCCCTTAAAGGGATATGTTCGCCTATGTACTTACTGTTTTCCTTTAGTAAATTTAAATTAATCTGTATTTTGTTCAATAAAGAGCTTACATACATACATACATAATATATGTTTTGTTTTAATGCATAACATTCCTATTAGATGCAACACCTGGCACAGGTTTCTTAATACAGGTGTTATTGTTTCTGAACATACAGAACTTATGGATGTAGATTTATTTTATGTATAGTAGTCATAGTTATCAGAATGTGTTTAAAAAGGCGTGCGTGGCCCATCATCATTAGTGTAATAAAGATTTTATCGAAATAAAAAAAAAATGATTTTTATACCGACAAAATTGGTGACGACGCAATATCCTCTTTCTGGAACATAACGATATAAATATAAAACTTACACTCGTTAATTATTTACTATTTAACTTTAATATTGTCTTCTGTTACCGCGATTGTTATTTATTGACATTCAACACTTTAGAACGGATTAATCGCGTTTATTAACACCATGTCCCTACGTTTCGAGCCCTTTACAACACTCGTTTTCATCGTCATCATCTTAAATCTGTAATAACGAGTGCTGTAAAGGACTCGAAACGTAGGGTCATGATGTTAATAAACGCGATTAATCCGTTGTAAAGTGTTTAGTTTCAATGTATTAACTTTCTTGCGTTTAGTATAAATATATATTTAACATTATGTCCTAAATGTCTTGTATAACCAGCTCAGAACAAAACTACGGATTATTGTGAATATTATACGACATTTAGTCGTAATTAATGACTTGTCTTACCGTCAGCGACATAAACTGCAACTGAAATAAAAATAGGATAAAAAGTTTAGGGATTCAGGTATGTATAGAGGTAAATCCATAACATATAGAGATTGAATCATATTCATTCAAAATGTAGATAATCAAGACCGTAAGAAATAGTTCGTAAAACCCGTGCGGCTAGAAGATGTTGATGTCTACCTCAGCCAGTATTTCTCCGAAACCACAGGGGCAATGTCACCCTCGAAACGTCGGATGTTAGTTTGAAAGTTTTGCGCGATATTGCCTAGTTTTTTTGTAAACTGTGTTAAGAGGCCATCAATACGGTTTGTACGGAAAAGCAACAAAAGCTGTTTTTTGACGTTGAAATACAAAGAAACTGTGAGCTGTTTGTTAAAGTTGTTAACTATGTTTGATAGCTTATTTCCTAGTGTTTAACTTGTAAGCTTCTAATTTGAGTAAAACTCAATGTTTTAACTTTTACTATACAATTATTGGCAGTTGTTTTCTGAAAAGCGCACGGAGACAGAAGTTTGACTTCGATTATTGTTAACATGATACATGAAAACACATGTTTTTCTAGGTTGATATAATATTGCAACATGGTTTTATTTAACTTATAGGCCTCATATTTCCAATAATTTACACAGATACCTATCTAGTTCGACTTTGAATATGCACATTTTTCGATAAAAATACACTGCAAACGCAGGGATTTTCGCAGTAATTTTGACAAAATATTGGGATGATTTGTATACAACATTAAAGTTTATTCTTTTAAGAACATGCTGAAATCGAAAAAATCACTTTTTGTTTAAATTCCGTATTTTTTTTTAAATATTCAAATGGTGTATAAAATCCAATCCGCGCTAGCCTAGTCCTCAGTACCGCGCGCGCGCTCGTAGAGGTAGGACCTGTGTTGTTCTCTGTGGACTGTACAATTTGCTTGTTTTGTTGCACGAGTACGTGCTGGAAGCGTTTGGAAAAGTGAATAAACCGCGACCAACTACTGAGATAAGCATTTTACATTTTTGACTATATTATAGACCTGTTTGAAATAAAAATTTGAAATGATTTTATCGAATGTGATTGTACCGCAATCAACCCTTCTAGATACTTTCAGTAATACAGAGTGTTTATTAAGACGGACAGTATGGAGAAATTTTAGGTGTATTAGGGTGACGGTACCCATTATGAACACTTTAAGCTGACAGACAGGAGTGATGGACACTATATTCTTAATTCAAATGTCATATGATTGTCAATTGGTTGACACAAAATAAATGCATGAAACTTATTTCCTCATAATAAAAGTGACTGTACGTTACTGGTTCCTTGTCCATTACTGGTGCCACCGCCCTAGTCAGAGATAATCATATTGCTATATGAGCAAAATCCGGAATAAAACCGGCCAAAAGCGTGTCGGACCAAGCATAATTGAGGGTTTTGTAGCGTTATACGACATAAATATTGTGCAAGCAAAAAGGCATAAGTGTCTTCAAAATATCAAGGGACTTAACTGTATGTTAGCAATTAATAGTTTTTGGCAAAAACGGCTAGACAACCTTACCACGAAACTTATTTTGAACAAATTCGTTCAAAATAAGTTTCGTGGTAAGGTTGTCTTATATCTTAACTTCCTAAAGCTTTCACATTTTTAGGGTTCCGTACTTCAAAAGGAAAAAACGGAACCCTTATAGGATCACTTTATTATCCGTCCGTCCGTCCGTCCGTCCGCCCGTCTGTCTGTCCAGACCCTTTATCTCGGGAACGAGTAAAGGTTGCAAGTTAAAATTAATACCATAATATACACAGGTCTGCGGTCCCTTGAAGCTGCAAAAAAACCAAACTTCTACATCAACGCAATCCAAATCTGAAACTGCCGTACACTGAGAGTTCCATGCCACTTTTGTGCGGAGCCCTCGGTGGGCAAGTCCGACTCGATCTTGGCCGGTTTTTTGGACCTCCCGATACTGGATCAACCAATTTTTTGTACAAGAGACCTTTAACTTATTTCTAAGGACCTATCAGATGATGTGCCACAAGTAGATATTTGACAAAAAAATGGAACTCAAAAAACGGCATTTTTATTTTTTGTTGTACAAAAATCACTTTTTGCTAAATTAGAAATTTTTATATTTATTCTATTCAGAATCGCAGCTCTTTCAATCCTAGTAGGAGAAAAAAAGTGTCCTAAATTTTCCATACATTTTTCAAACTTTCTAATGTGCTACCGCCATACTGAATCTATGAAATGATGGTGGCGAAATGGAAAACAAATCTTGGAACACTTTTTTTCTCCTACTGCGATTGAAAGAGCTCGCGATTCTGAATAGAAAACAATTAAAACTTTTCATATTTTCAAAAAATTATTTTTTTACAACAAATAATAAAAACGCCCAAAATATGCCTCCGGATTTCAGTTAAAATTACAAAACGTTTAAATAAAATTATTTAATTACACGTCCCTTTTTTCATCTTATCGGCTTTGTAACCTTCAATATAATATCACCACCCCAAAATAGAATTCAGATTGAGTTTAAATTTTGAAAAAAAAAACTTTTTAGTAGTTAGGTATGCTTAGAAATGTACCAATATATGTATGAATATGAAAACAATGAATTGGATCCGGAGGCAGAAAACAAAATCCTATTCCAAAATAACTTCGGATACTATTTAGAGACATTTGACGTTTGAATAAAACTATTTTTAATCTTATGATAAACACAAAACAAATATACAAATTACTCGTACATTTTCTAACACCACGTACGCCAAGTAATAGTTGATGTTCTGGCGCAAGTATCAATAATGTTTGGTCCGCGCGTCAAGCGTCGCGACGCGTCGCGACGCCATTAGCCTCGCGACGGTGCTTTCAATCAATGAATGCTCGCTCCCGTTCGCACTAACCGCACCTGCTATGCCGTTCGAAGAGCATGGCGATAATAAGTTTGTATACCTGATTGTAGTGTGTGTCCGCACACAGATGCGCGTTCGGAGCGCAACTGGCGGTAATAATATTGAAATGCGAGCGGGCGGATTTTGTGATAGCACTCTTAAGGAGAATTTATTTCTCACTTCAAAGTAATTATTTTCCAATGACAACATTAAACTACGGTCAGGCTACAAGCAAACCTTGCCAAATAGTTATTAATTATTATGATATAGGGTATAGTTAAGTAGGTATGTCGGTAGTTAAGCTTTATACAAAAAAACCTGGAAACTGATTCTTGCAGACTTTTTAAGAATTTAAGTCTTTTCTTAAAATTCTTGCTGATTCTTCAGAGTCACGAGCTGATTTGATCCTGATCAAAAAATGTCCCGAAATGTAATCATATAAAATTTAAGTTTCCATTACGTCACGCTCGTAATAAATGCATACAGAAACGTGACTTAAGTAATTGAAAGTAATTTTCGGGAAAAAAAATTATAACCAGAATCGAATCAGCTCGTGATTCTGATCCTCAGGTTTTTTAGTTTTTTTTTTAAACGCTCAGTTGTAAATTTTAAAATAAAGCAATCTACCATACAGACTATAAAGATGTAGTGAAAAGTCCTTTCCTATCGTTTTTTCTCGGAAATGTTCGTATTTGTCTCACTACTTTACTCACACTCAGTACCCACCAAGACAACGTAGGTGACGGTTAAATTGCGAGACGAAGTATCGATATAGAGTGGTTAACACCAGAGGATTATTTTGTTAATATTTAAGTTAGTATTAAGTTATTTTTAATTGACATGCCGAAAGCGCTAAGACGTGGGAAACGTTTAGATCGGCAAGCCTGTGAAATTATTTTCAATACTTATTGATTTATATTTCCTAACTGAGAATGACAAATTCGAAGATACCAACATTACTGGTTAATTTTGTATAGTCCAAAAATGAGTTTCGGAGGCCAATAAAATTTCTCAATGAACAGTAAATAAAATTTTGCAAAAAGAATACGAAAATCAATCTACCTCCAATAGTCCGAAAATGGCAAAGTTGAGTCTTGACGATTTCGAGTACAACGTTATATGCAGATTTGTGTATAATTTCCATTTGATATACAAACGAATACCTACAATTAAAGCCCTAAAGATCAAGTTATCCAAAGCTATTAATTTTAAGGGATGTGACTTTACTCTAAGAAAAATCAAACGAAAAATGGGTTTTTGGTATAAAATTTTTTAAACACAACAGAAAATTATTTATCGAGAAAGATGACGTTCGTTTAAAAAGAGTAAAGTTTTTGGCCGCGATAAAAAAGTACAGATTACAAGGGAGAGACATTGTCTATATGGATGAAATATATACCTATCGATACCTCACACTTGGCGGGTAAAAGCTGGGCTGACTCGTCAGAAAACAGAATGAAACAGTTAATTTCTAAAGGTCAACGTCTCATAATAGTGCATGCTGGTAGTAGAAAGGGGTTTATGGGTTTATTCCAGGAGCATTGTTAATGTATCAGTCCACTGATAAAACTGGGAAGAAAAATGGCTGTTAATTCGTGTAATTAACAATGCCTGTGGCGCCATCTAAATTGTATAACTAAGACGCCACTTAGTTGTCAAAATCAATGTAGACTAAATCATGAATGTCGGGCAATGAGATATATAGTTAAGTAATTTGTTCCCAGTGACCTTGTAGAGGGCGCTGTTATTAATAAGGCTTTATAGATTATACTAATTATATTGATTGTATTTGAGAGTCTCGTTCACTTTCCCAATAGACACGATCAGGAGCACACATTTGTTTTGGCACTGGCACATGGCTACGTAGTCAACTCATTCGAAACTTAGCTCCAACTTCTGTACTAGTAGTAGATAATGCTGCATATCATAATAAGTACCTACGTAGAAAAACCTCCTAATTCAAATACCCGTAAGCAAAACATGATTGACTGTCTAGCCAATCCAAACATTCCGATTGGTCCGGCATTAACAAAAATTGAAATATATGAAACTGTTTGCAAGTACAAACAAGACTTTGAGGAATACTCTATAGATAAACTTATGGACAAAGATGAACACAGCGTATTAAGATTGCCATGTTTTCAATTGGATTGAAATCAGGATGATTTCAATCCAATTGAAAACATACGGTCTCAAATAAAGGGATACGCATCCAAAAAAAACATCAGTATGAATATGACGACTGTGTAGCAATTGGTACAGGAAAGGTCCCGATGTTTCGGTCAATTTATGTGACCACACCATTAAATGTGAAACTAGTACCAAATACATGAACATGAGTTGGAAAATCATATAGCTAGTTTTGTAATCACCGTTCATGAAAACTCGGACGATGATACACCAGAAAATAGTTCTGATTCTGACTGTGATATGGAAGTTGGAAATTCTGTTTTGCATCACACTGTCCACCCCTTTCCTTCTCCTCTTATCCCGCTGTAGTAATCGAAGTCGTCCATCAGTCAGAAGTCAGAAGAACATATTTATTTATATTAATTTCACTGCTGGTTTTCTTGTTTTGTTTTATGTTGAGGTTCTATTTTGGTTATGTTATTTTTAATTTACAATAATTTGAAGTGTTTCAAAGAATGTATGCAAAGTTCTACTGCAGTTTTGACTTATAGTTAGACTTTTGGGGTCCCGATCCTTATAGCATCATTAGCAATTGCCATGATTAACACAAATTCGCCACCTCCATCTACCGTCCGCGTCCGTCTGTCATCCAAACCGGACGTCCGGTTTGGATGACAGAGCATCATCCAAACCGGAATTGTGGTTTTTATCAGTGCGTTTATTTAAATAAAATATCCTCGTTACTAGTTATATGTATTTTCGTTTACCTAACGAATTCTTTATATGATAGAACCGTAGTGGTTTTAACATCTCAGTGTGATATACTTCAAACGGGTTGTTTGACATTTGACATTGATAAATAAAGTACGTAATTTATTTGATACCACACACATCGGCACCATTCGGAAGTAGTCGTATGTTCCGAGTTTTGACGATAGGAAAGGCTTATTCACTACATCTGTAACAAAAACGCTAGTGATTGGTTTAAGAGAAAAACGTTTCATCTAATATGTAACTAGTGTAACTAGTATTAAAAACATGTAGTGCATCCTTTACAGGGTTTACGTTATACGGGCATAAAATACCATGGTTTACGAGCAAGACTAGTGTGATGAATAATATTGTATGTATTATGGGTGGCAAAAGAATTAGATACTCGAGTCATTAAAGCCCTCTGCCTTCGGAGTCAGGCTTGTACAGTCAAGTGTAAAAATATGGGTATACACATCTTACTAAAAAATATGTCGCATAGCATCTTATTCCGGTGTAATAAAAGCGTAGTACCATATTTATGAGACGATTTTATCGATACATACTTTTGCAGTAGACTGTACAGACTCTTATTTGTAATCAATCTTTCTCTTACCGCCCTTGGTACACAATATACTGTTTATACTCCCTTTAATACTTTGGCCTGAAGTTAATACTACCAAGTAGAGTAATTCCCGTAGCTCGTTTTGGTGTAGAAAATATCGCTGGGTGCTTAAATTTTATAATTATTTAGTTACCTGGCTAAAATTAGATTTAAAACGTACTTACCTTGGTTTCACAGCTCAAAACCCCAAAATAAGCAAGCAAACATAAAAAAAGTAATACTCGCATGGTAAGAATATACTCTACTGTGAATGGAACAGGTATGTACTGGCATCGACTAATAATTATATTTGTCACGCGTCCGTTGATAATTAACATAAATTGGAATTCGAATTGAAAGACAATTCATTCACCATAATCCATTACTTGGTAACATTAGTTACCTATCCATAAACTAGTAATTTCACGATTGGCAATTTTATATTCTTATATTTCCTTTTGGAAATTCTAACGCCTATACATATCGCTCCTTTGATAGGTTTGCGGGGATCTAGATCCAACACGTACAATTGCTGCCACCTTGCCCGAATTAGATCTAAAAATTCAAATAGATGAATGTCACGACTAGAACAATAAGTAGAGCTAGGTTTATCGACCAGTTCCACTTTGCCATTCCTGGTCTTCATCATTAGGTCCACTTCACCAAAATGTTGACTCCCCCAAAATAATGTTAAAGTTACTTAAGGATACCCTTAAATCAGAATGCATGTGCCATTAAAATTTGAGGAGTTCTCTCAACTCCTCATAAATTCCATCATTAGAATAGAACTCGGGTATTATAAATTTACTAAAACGGGGCTTAATCGTGTATAAACTTAGAAAACAAACCTCCGACGTTTCTTTCTCCGGGACCACGAGGGCAATGTCGCCCTTGAAACGTCGGAGGTTTGTTTTCTAAGTTTATACACGATTAAGCCCCGTTTTAGTAAATTTATAATGTGTGAAAATCGTGAAAGTTTAAATAAGAACTCGGGTAGTTTCTTAAGACACTCGAATATTTTTTTACAAACATCATCATTTTGGTGGAGTGGACCTAATGATGAAGACCAGGGATGGCAAAGTGGAACTGCTTTGTAATTCCCAGCTCTATCATCCGATTTGAAATTTGAAATACCGTCAAGGTAGTCCTATTTGATTAGAGTTCTATTCTAATGATGGAATTTATGAGGATTTCCCTCAATTTCTCATGAATCCCAGTATCCAAAATGGATATTGAAAAAAATAGGACCAATCTGGAACCATCTACTTTCAGATAATAAAAATAATTTCTAAAATCGGTAATGACGGATTCCTGATGTAACAAACATTAAAAATATAAATAATGATTTAAAAAAAACATTCACGCGAATTGAGAACCTCCTCCTTTTGAAATTTGTGTTTCCTTCAGGCTTTGTTTACCAGTGACAGCTGATTATTAAAACTAACTCAAATATCGTTGAATTCAGATTTATAAGCACAGAGCATTAAAACTTCTGAAGCATAGACAAAACAAAAGATTTACGGCAGCTATACACACACAGGTATACACTATTCGTCAAATATGCGCGTTTCTAATATCGAATATAAAAAAAGTTAAGGCGAATCGTAACAAATTAATATGTGATATTATTTATGTAAACGGAAAAGGCGACCTGTGATACTGCTTCTGTACGAAAATACTAATAACATTGTTCCTACGTTTAGTTGACCTAATTTTATTAAAATATATGAGTGTGATGAATTATCCAAATCTAAAATAGACCCCTATACACAGACCTTTATAAATAATAATAAATAAATAAATATTATGGGACAATCTTACACAAATCGACCTAGTCCCACGGTAAGCTCAATAATAATTTATAATGATGCATACTTACTTTAATAAATAAAAAAGGTTACTTGTTTAATTTATTTATTGCTTAATAAGTACCTACATATGTAAATCACAGAAAAAATCAATCCAACTCTTTAGCCAACATCTAGAACAAAAAAAATACAATTTGAACAAAGTAGTTAGATGGTTAAAATGTTGAAAAACAGAGCCTGTTCCTGTATAGTGCCTCGAACGCAGCAATGAAAACAATAAATACCGCGCGATTTGGTATTTAATTATTTAAACAATACGGTACAATAAGTACAGTATAAATTTAAAAATATATGTCACGGTTAATAAAACTGAAATTATGGAGTCAAACCACGTTATATCTGTATTAAGTGTTATTTAATAAACTTCAAACTTCTATGAAATTATTACGTTTACTCAACACTTTCAGAGTCTGTGCTCTCGAAATCGGGGAAACTTAGCATAATTGGACTGTAACATTATTTTTTTGGCTAATACATATCAAAAGTACGATACCGAGTAAGCGATTTCCCAAATATACAGTATGTATCAGAACGAAAGGCAAAGAAAGAAACCCGTTAATGTTTAGATCATAAATATGAGCATGGTACCTAATTCATGAAAAATTCGAAAGTTTTTACGTGAGGTATAAAAATATACATTAATTATTATTGTTTTGCACCTCCCCTGTATAATTTGTTTACAATCTTATTAATGACATTTCTTAAATTACCAACTGACAGACAGGCGTCAAACCTTGTTGAAGTTTGGATTTTTACCTAGTTACAAATAAACAGTTAACAAAGCGCTTGCGCGTTGCCTATGACTACAGCCATTATTTAAATGATTACCTAGGTTACTTATAAACAGAATTCAAAGCGCATGTGCGTTGACATAACAACGTCAATGTTTATTAGTTGCCCCTAGCTACATATCAACAGTACGCAATACGCATGCACTGTCAAAAATCAAAACCCTATAGGATGTCACAAAAACCATTAACCGACTGCAAAAAGAAGGTTCTCGAGTAATCCATTTAGTAATTTTATGCCATAAAACATGTATTTTGGCACGTGAAATGCACGTCATTACATTGTACTCGAGTTCCCCGTCAACCAGTTTTAAGGTTTGCTCTTCGTTGTGATACATACTGTATAAACCGTGATCGCCTTTTTGCAAAGCCGTATTTTTGAAAGTCATACTTAACTAGGTACTCACTTCTTATTTTTCAATAAAATAAAATTATTTAAATCAAATAGTTATTACAGACGAGCACCTACTGATTCTCCAAAAATACACCTTGACCATGCCACATACGTCAACTAATGTCACTCAAAATTTTACCGGCTTAAAGGTATACCTATAGGTGAGTACATTATAGTATAGGTACTACTTTCCAATTCCTATCCACCTTCGGCTTCCTGCGTTCGTAGCTTCGGCTTACCAACCCCTCACATCAGGGAACAATGACCCTTGAGTTTTAAGAACCCTTATTATACTGTTGCATAAAGTACAATTATTTATAGTTCTACAGATTCCAAATTTGGCAAGTAGGTAGGTTACTTATTACTTATTATAAGCAGCTAGCATTATATCAGCAAGTATTTGGCAGCTACCTGTAGAAACTGTTCTGCGATATCTAATGTCGTTTCCTGAACCTCAGCCCATATCATTGCCTGAAACATAGGATTTGCTATTGTCTCCGCCATTCTCTGAAATATTGAAATGTTTGGTAAGGTTTATGAGGAAAATATTAATATAATTCGGTGAATCAACACTGATTTAGTGTCCCTAGCAAAGAAAAATCGAGTTCTCAAAACCTTCGTTGAATTCCTTATTTTTTTCTTGACATAGGCATTATTAAGTAGGTATTAAATAAAAACATTTTCAGTCCTCCGGCCGGTAAGCGCCACTTTACGCTAAACTAAATTGCCGCCTGCCGGCTCCGTCGGGCAGAAAAATAGTATACAAACCTCGGCCCTTAAATGGGAAAGCCTCGGATCACATGTTAGTCGACCTCGGCTTCGCCTCGGCCGACAATTACATGAAATCCGAGTCATTTCCCACTTAAACGGCCTTGGTATGTAATCTACTATTAATACCTATATTCAGCATTGCGATACAACGAGGAAATGCCGCCAGCATCCTACCTACCTTAGATTGAAGACCTACTTTAGATTTAAGGTAGGTAGTTAGGTAAGTTACACTTACTGTATATAATTTCGAAAATAAATGTTTCTTTTTTAAGTTAACATCTTGATCAGATAAGTTACTATGGTGTTACTGTACCGCCCTAGGGCAATAATGAGCACTTTACTTGCCCGAGTCGAATATTCAAAGTGCCATATGTACTGTCATAACTGTCGTTACTAAATTTAAACATATGGTGACCTCATATTAATGTCATAACGAGCGCCAAATAATGTAATAAACCAGTCTTATGCCAAAATGTTTTTTCTAACTGTACATTTTCCAATCCAAATAATTCCCATATATTTTTTTCTCAAGTTTGAATTTACGCAAAGGATCACCAAAAGAAAACAGTCTGAAGTTTTCAATATAGAAATAAGTACAAACCTTAAGTATAATAAATAATATTTAATATGTGATATTGTCTTCTGTTACCGCGATTGTTATTAATTGAAATTAAACACTTTAGAACGGATTAATCGCGTTTATTAACACCATGACCCTACGTTTCGAGCACTCCCTTTATTTATACCACTCGTTTCCACAGGGTTAAGATGATGACTGAGAGAATGAGAATTCTCCTCGTTAATCAACAAAGTTACTTGTGCAAACATGGTATTAATAAACGCGATTAATCCGTTCTAAAGTGTTTAATTTAAAATGTGTTTTGTATGATTTTCCGTTAGTATCTGTATTCCATAGGCATCTTTAGTGCCGATATTAACATATAACTACTCAAATGTAAAATGTTAAATGGAAAAGTACTGTCACAAATTGGCTGTTAAGTAAAAATTACGAAAATACAGAGGATATACTTAATGTAATAACATGACATACATTCTGTATTTTGCACTAGTTAATACTCATGCACACACACACACACATACACACACACACACACACACATATAATAATATACCTGCATTAGTATTATATACTTACACATGCACAAATTGAAATATGGGGAGGAGCACTGTTTATCCTAAAACACAGGTCTATCCTATTTAGGAAATAGCGTTTCTAGACTAAGGAACTTTATGTAATGTTGTTCGTGAATAAATATTATATTATATTATAATATAATATAATTTGACCAGGTTAAGCTATTAAAGAAGTATATTTCTTGGTAAAAATAGCGCGAATAGTAATTAACTGTTTCATCAAATATTATCACACAAAAACGTATTAAAAGATGGCGTCGCATTCCACACGCATTTTTTTACATTTACCTACCTACTACGTTTATATACTTGTAAATTCTATCCGAAATATCCGTATACCCATCGTCGATAGTGATGTTACCTTCACATAATTCTTTTGTCGATGTAAATGAAAATAGGTATAAGTTTTGCAATGGAATTCAAAACAAGAATATAAAAAAGACCTATCAAATGAAATAACTACCAATTTAGCCCATAGTCATGTAAACCTCTTTTTTGTAAGTAGTTGTTACTAATATATTATTTATCTATGAGCTGCTTTAAGCAACCATATTTCTCGAATTTGTTTAGAGCTACCAATATCAATAGCCTGGCACTTTGAGGGGTTTACAATTAGTTGGTTTAAGTTTTCCTAATGTCAGTAGGATGGCGGACACTTTGCAATGGTCATACAACTGCAAATCATCGGCATACAAATGGAAAGCGCAGCGAAACGCAGTTGTTATAAAGTTGATGAAAGTTGAAAAAAAGGAGGGAATGAATACCACCTTGGAGTACGCCGGTGGCTAGGTGGCACCAATCTTGAGAGAGACCGGTCAACTGGGACCGCTTGCTGACTACCCCCAAGGTAGGCAGAAAACCAATTGAGAGAAGAGTGCGAGACAGTGCACAGAGGTGCAAGGCAAGGAGAATGTCATGGTCAACAGTGTTCAATGCATTGGAAAAATCCATCAATATTAGTACTGTGTGACCATTTAATCCTCCATGCCACGCCTGGTATACAAAAATATATTACCCACATGCCTAACTATTATTGCCGAATAAATGTAATAAGTCTTTCGTGGCATTGGCCGAAAGGGTAGCAAACAATTTTTTTTTGTTTTGATTTGGCTATTGACAAGTCATAAGCTTTAAAATCAATAATTTTGCAAACAGCATTGTTAAAAATGGCAAAATGTAGTCGTTGAGCGACTTGAGCGTGTAGTTTGGACAGCAGATACCGGAACTCTGTATTTGCGTATGTTCATGGTGTGATCTCTTAAAGGGTGACTTGACAATGCTTTTGTTAACTCTAGTAACTGCGTTGATAAATAATTGTCTAGCTCTGAAGGACCTTGTTTCATTAAATAGAAAGTCATTAGAAAACTTCCGTATCAGACATATTAAACATACGAAACATGTCGATCTATGTTCGACTTTATTGACGTGAGTAACCCGATATAAATATTTTAATACATAGAAATTCAGTGGGAAATCTAAAAGGTTTTACTTACTAATCATTACTTTAGTAGCCAAACGCTGAGCGCGCTGTACCCCAAATATCAATGAAATATTGAATAACTGATTGGCACAGTGCATAATAAACTACACGGAAAACATCCGGCGGCAAACAGTTCCAGAGCCATTTTACTAAATAAATCAGTTTCTAGCTTTCTTTGATATACATGTACGAGTATGTGCTGTATTAATGATACGTTTTCATCTACGATAAGGCCTGGATATCTAACGCTGCTGCATCTACTTATAGTAGCACAGGAACAGCTTGCACAATTGAGACCACAGGAATGAATTTAAAAGTGGCATGCGAGTGGAGCAGAAGCAACTGACGTTTTTTAGAAAGAAATAAGGCAGCTTTTGCTCGCATTTAAAGCGAGGAGATTGTGATCCAACTTGTTAGACACCTAGCCCAAGCTTAGCTAATTGGTATGTTTTCTGCCATGTGTTGTCACTAAAAAAGGCAACAGTGTCGTTGGTTGGTTGGGTTGGGTTATCGGAATTTGGAATAGTCTTTAGAAGGTCGTTATTGTAGGTAATGAAGAGCATGGGACCAAGAATACTACCTTGAGGGACGCCCAAGCAGATGGGTGATTGAAAATACTTACCTGTTCTTCTTCTAAGGTCATTTTTTCAGTATTCTTCAATATTGGGTTTTTCGTCATGAGGTCCATCTGGAAAAATAGGATTGCTATGTTTTTAATTCCATGCTTGCTTCACCTCGGCAATAATATAATTGCAAAAACACTAATAATTATTATGACCCCGACGTAGATTTGCACGCCTCAGTTGTTACGGTCATGGTTACGATTCGGGGAGCTTTTGTCTGTGCAATTAGAATCAGAATCAGAATCAGAATGATTTTATTTGCATTAAATTAAATTGCGGACGAAGTAATCATGACGAATGTCTACCGGAAATATAATCCTGAAGGACCATATGGTCGACATTTGTTGGGCATGCCGCCGTCTCGGAGAGTCACTTAGGCATAATTATTTCTGGTTGTTCTCATCTTGCTAACGCCGAGTACTTGCACAGACATAATCTCGAAGCCAGGAATATTCACCAGTTAAGCTCTTAAATACGATCTTTTGGACCAAGAAGTGCCGTACAGTCAACTACAAATATATAAATACAGCCAAAGTGCCAAAAAGTGTATTCCTATCTTTGTAGTTGACTGTACTACAAGTACGCACTTGCGCCTCGTTAATATTTTGCGATGGAATAATTATCGGCGGTAACGAATTTTCCCATACATTTTTTACTTTTCGCTTATCACATACGCTTTGCGAATGGCATGTTGGCTAGGCCCCCTGGTTCTCAAAAATGGTCATATACCCAATAAGCCTGACATCACGCCAGTTGATCGATCGCAGCGTCGGAAACCGTCGCCGTGCTCGTCAACGTCACTATCACCCATGATGAGAATATCTTGAAGGCCGAGATGGTCAAGTGCAGTATGTACCTAGACTTGGCTTACAAAATAACCGCCATGTGGGATGTTGACTCGACGATCATTGCCCCGATAGTCGTTTCAGCGAACGATGTCATAGCGAAGAGTCTCGACCAACGTCTTGACAACATATTGTACGCGTGTTGTATGTTGCCAGGGCCAGGAGCCGTCTCGTCGGTGGTGGTAGCCGGATCTTTGCCGGAGATTCTTAGCACCCCTGCCCCGCTAGCACCCTGGCCGCTACCATAACCAGGGCACCGGGGGTTGCCGGAACCTCGGGGCCGCGGTTTTTTGGTGTAGTTCACGAGGGGGGGGTTTGCCATAATCGCCACGCTTGGCATGCGGGTTGGCGATCGCAGTGTCTCCACCGTTATACAGGGATGCTGCTGCCCATCCCCCGGTGGTCTTGGTCGTAGTTTTAGGACCCGGGTCCCAGAATATTTAGTTACCTATAATTAGTATACATACTTTTCAAAATAAATCATTAAACGTAATAAAATGATTGAATACAACAATGCATTTCGCGCGCGTTCCGACTCGCACTTGGCCGGTATTTTTCCCATGTTTATGATTACTTGCATAATATTAATTCTTTATGGGTAAATAATATTAGTGGACATGAACGCTTAATAACCAGGCTTTATGTGGTGCAGGAACCTTATGACTTTACGAGTTTGATGACAATTTTAAAAAGGGCTAACCAATATTTTTATGAAAGGCACAACTTGTTCCTATTTAAATAATGTTGAATAAATGTGTATGGTTTAAAATAAGTTCCTGTGATAATTTATTAATTATAATTTGACCATGTTTATTTTTTAAAGTGCATGTTTATTTACGGAAATGTGTTATTCGCGCAAATAAACCTAGTTTATATGTATCTCAAAAAACGTAATAATTGATATGTATTGTATGCGTAATAATTTATATGTATCTCTCTATTATATATATCGTCGTCTAGTACCCACAACACAAGCCTTATTGAGCTTACCGTGGGACTAGGTCGATTTGTGTAAGATTGTCCCACAATATTTATTTATTTAATTTTTTGGTCCCTTCCAATATAAATTGAAAATAGCTATATTCACACTATTTTTCAAAAATGTTGCTTAAACGATCATCTTTCAGTCGCCAAAAGAGATAAAAGAATCTGAATAGTAGTATAAAAATAGACATGAAATTGTTCCATCTCCTATACTATATTAACAAAACTTCATCCGAGTACGTTTCTGATTTTAACTTACTTCAATGTCCATATCCTGTGCTGAAAATTCAATTTATAACTATTTCTGGAAATATTGGCAGATTTTCTGGAAGGAAAAGAACTGTCAATTATAATACCTACAAGGTGTTCTAAAATGGCCGGTCACCCTGACACTCGAGGTAGTTCGACCCAAGAGGATCCGAACCACCCTAACATGACCTCAGTAAAGGTTGGACGGTTTTCGACATATTGCCAATTTAAATATTTTTTCGAACTTGCCCGTTTTCTTACACCTAAGTGCCATAATTTTTTCGGTTTTTTTTTCATTTATTTGGGTAAACAAACAGTCACTACAAGAAAGCTTATTAGATAAGTATTGTTATAAAATGTTTACAGTATGTGTGACCAACACCGTTCACCACTTATTCAAGTACAATAATTTGAATCATTCGAAGCTTTACAGGGGTATAGAGATATATCTTCAATTACACTTTTTATTATAGAACTCTATCATAAATAGTTAAATTTAATAATACAAGTATTATTTTATTGGTATACAGTAGGGGTGCTAATAAAAATTATATAGGTGAATGAGTTGGACAAAAATCCAGTTTTGTGAGGGAGAACAGCACATGACACAGAGAATTATGAATGATGATTGAATGAAAAGAAGGTTTTTGTCACTTGGTTTTTGTCATTTAAACTCAAAACTTTCGTTACAAGACTGACTATTAGTTCCTTTACCCTATCTAACTTGGATGTTTAGATGAATTGAGTGAAAGAGAGGTCAGCAAAACTGTGACAGCCAAATAACAAACATAGGTATCTACTAGTGCTCCTGGTAGTGACCGTGTTTCGTGAACCCGTAGCCGAATCTCCGTTGCTGTGTTACTCGGCAACGGAGATCCGCTCCGTTTGCTCCGTGTGATTCGGCTACGTGTAATTAAGATACGTAGCTACGTGTACACGGAGATACGTATCTTATTTATACGTAGATTAAGTGTAGATTTTATGCGTGTTATTAAACCCCCGAATGTAATGCAAGGGGCGAGTTTTTAATTTCAGTCTCCATACTTTTGCATTTTAAATAAAAATTTAAGAGATCAAAAATAATTAGATGCAAATATTATGTTGGAGGCAAAAATAATAGACCAGTACAAATTGTAAAAGATGTGTATTAAAAGAAGCCGAGCGGAGCCGAAGCCGAGATTCGCGGGAACGTAGCCGAATCCAGAAACGGATACGTATCTTTCACGTGACCGTGTAGTACGGGATCTTAGCACCGCCGGTGCTAAGGCTACGTAGCTACGGTTCCGCGTGTAACACGTATATCACAAGCCCTAGTATCTACTTCTCTTTTGGACTTCACTTACTTCCTTACTAAGTAAAGCAACTTGGAAGTAAGGGACGGGGACTTTGATGTCGACATGTTCATATTGTCGATAGACAGTTTTGACGTGGGGCTTGGGGTAATCTTATATGAATATAATTAAAACGAAAACCAAAAAACCACCAAAAAGTTAAAATCAAAATTAAAAAATAAAATATTACCTACAACTTTTTGTATTCAAAATCGTAAAAGACTTTCTCCTGACCTCATATTTATAGAATAATAACGCCTGTAATACCACTCAAACAGTTCAATCCTTAAAACTATTTTTTAAATAACAATTAAACAAATCAATAAACTAGGTAATAGGTATGTACCTACTTAAAAATCATTTATGCTTGCTTACCTTGCCCATACAGGTAAAATGGATTCTTTTTCTAAAAATATAAATAGTACATTATTGGCGAGGGATGGAAAGTAAGGGATTGACTGACGAGGTGGTTGCTAGGCGAGGCTTGCCGAGGCCATAGCTGAGCTCAGGCAAGCCCTGTTAGCGCCGAGTCAGATATAGTGCTTTTCTCAAACATGCGCGGCCACACCGGCGACCGGCGGCGTGTGGGGCGAAATACCCGGGGCCAGTTGGCTATTTTTTGCCTAGGAGTAAAATGAACCATACAAATTCCATTATTGTTCGCTGCGTCCACGCTTCAGCGGGCCGCGGACGAAACGGTTAGAGTATGGGATACTTTACGTCTTCTATTTGCGACCATTTCTGAGCATGTTTAAGAAAATATACTTAATCATTACACCTTTATAATGCGTTAAAAATCTCAGACAAAACCCATTAACATAAACTTTTTTAGCACCACAAATTTATTTCTGTGAAAATGTTATTATACTAACGGCACCGATTGATGGCACTTTTGACGTTTGATTGCTCATGAAGTTCCGTAAATATTGACAGCAAATTATAAAGGAACAAATGTCAAACTTCATTGTTGCAGGTGCCGGCATAGTGATGTTCCGCTATTTATCGATCGCATGTAGAATCTAGGTACATGTTATTTAAAGACAAGTGACGTATCTACTTATTAATAAGGTACTAGCTTTCCGCTCGCGACTCAATTCGCGTATCTTACCCTATTTCATCTTCTGAAAATGTATTATATTTTTTGATACAAGAATACCCCGATTTCTATTATTTTATTTTGACTATAGATATAAAGGTATAGAGTCCGTACTTTTCATGCCGATGACGTAAAATTTACGTCAGTCTGCATATAGGATGGTTTTAATTTATCTTATTGTAATTCAACTATTAATCATCAATCACTTTATCATGTATTTTTGGATTTTTTTATTTTTCATATTTGTAATTGTTAATTAGCTAAAGCCAAAGCGGCACAAGCACATATTGAGAGATAGATTGTGTTACAAATGACATTATATTCATACATCAAAATAAATTATCTATTATGTACATTAATGGGAGTTGAAAGGTATTATTAGTTTAATATTTAAACCTACGAGTACGTCCATATATGATTAAATTAATGGTTGATAAATACACTAAGACCAAAAGTACGGACTCTGGGCCTATAAGTGTAGGAACCTCAGAAATAATCAACACACTTTAGTTTTCTCTAAAATTGTATTTCACCAACATAGATCACACTTGACAATTAGAAAGAGCAACCTCCAGTTGCCCTGCCCAATCGAGAATGCCACTGTCTGCGTTCGAGCCGACTCCCGCCATTTTCCCCTTCCACCACCACATGACGTCACCAGAATGGTCAGTACAACTACTTTTTATGATAAATAATTTAACGCATTAGGCCGTAATGTAACAAAACCTTACACTCGACCATCCTGGCGACGTGCATGTCCCAGGCACGTATCCGGTGAAACCTTACACTCGGCAACGAATGGCATTCCCTTTGGTAAGTGAAGCTATACATTTGAAAAACACAAGATAAGAAAAAGAAATTACGATTAAGCATAACAAAATCATCACAAGGATTTCAGTAACCATATATCCATATTTTCTATTCCTTAGTTACATTGCATAATTTCAAAATTTTACTTGCAAATCAAAGTAACACTAACAATGCTTCTAGTTGTACAAGCCTAGTACCTAAATAACTATAGTCAGTATCCAAGTAACCGTAATATTTAGGTACAAGCCTAGTACCTAAATATTTGGTATCCAAGTAGCCTTTTATCCAGTAACCAATTAAGCGTAGCCATTATCCAAGTAACCGTAATATTTAGGTACAAGCTTAGTACCTAAATATTCAGTGTCCCAGTAACCGTAATATTTAGGTACAAGCATAGTACCTAAATATTCAGTATCCAATTAACCGTTTATCTAGTAACAATTTAGTATAGCCAGTATCCAAGTAACCGTAATATTTAGGTACAAGCATAGTACCTAAATATTCAGTATCCAAGTAACCGTTTCTCCAGTAACCAATTAAGTATAACCAGTATCCAAGTAACCGTAATATTTAGGTACAAGCCTAGTACCTAAATATTCAGTATCCAACTAACGTTTATCCAATAACCAATTGACCGTAAGGCAGCCTCTCGTTCCAGGTCAAGCTAGGAGCGCCAACCTTTTACGCGTCTTCTGTCGCTTGGCCTGAAACGAGATAATAAACACATGATCAGATTTTGTGGATATATAATTATTATTCTTAACAATCGTCATCATCTTTCTGATCATAAGCTACATCATTATCACTATCGTCATCAACTTCTAGTGCTGTTATGTGGATCCACGGCCGCATCCTATCAGCGGCTACCGTGGTCTTTCGCCTATGTTTCATTCCTTCATACCCTGGGATTGGAGCAACCCTATACCTATCATTGCCCAGTACTTTAATCACTTTGAAAGGGCCCTCGTATGAAGGCATGAGTTTGGTGCTTTTGCCGTCGTTTTGAAAAGCTACTTTCGTAATTTTAACCAAGTCGCCGTTATTGTATGAACGGGCAGGTCGCCTACCCTGATCGTAACGTCGTTTTTGTGCGTCCTGAGCCTCATCAATATTACACTTGACCTCATCACGGATCGATGTTAGGGACGATTCAGGTCTGGTCTCGTCAGTTAACGCATTCAACACGGGATTATACTCGCTAGTCATCGCCAACCCGTACATGACTTCTGCGGGTGCCCTACCTATTGTCTTCTGCACGGTATTATTCAGTCCCCACTGAATCCTCCCTAGACTTCTATCCCAATCCCTTTCATCGCCCTTGAGGTTTTGAGCAGTAAGCGCATCCAGGATCGTTCGGTTGTATCGCTCAACCTGGCCGTTTGATCGTGGACTCGCAACTGCGTTTAGTACGTGCTTCACACCACGATCAAGGCAGAATCTTTTAAAAGCGTGGGAAGTAAAACAAGAACCGCGGTCACTAATTATTCGTTCAGGTGTACGGAACGTGTCGAAAATATCCTCTAATGCTCTAAGCACATTCAAAGTCTTAGTATTTCTGACGGGTTTAATAAACAAGAACTTTGTAAAGGCGTCTACCACAGCTAGTATGTAAGTATTTCCTGTTTTGGATCGTACGAAAGGCCCCAGGTGGTCAATGTGTAGTGTATGAAAAGGTTTTTCAATCTTTTCAATAGGATGTAGGAGCCCTTCACGTGTAATTGCGGTCTTTTTGGCATATGCACATTCAATGCAGGATCCTACATATTTCTTGACAAACCTTTTCATCTTAGCGAACCAGTAATTCCCTTTAATTTTTTCTAGCGTCTTTTCGAAACCCACGTGACCAATGTCATCATGATTCCGTTTGCAGATCTGCCACCTCGCACCCTTCGGAACTACCCACCTCACACACTCGTTATCGCCCACACGTCTAAATAGCTTGTTATCTTTTATTACATAGTTAGATTTTATATATTCCAAGCTCTTCGAATCGAGGTCACTGCTAAGTATATCACGAATTCGGCACAATTCTGAGTCACCTAGTTGTAATGTAAGTAGCCAATCGTTGTCGCTTATTGCCATAACGGCGGGATATTGTTCTGGACATACGGTCTCGTCGTCAACAATGGGATTCCTTGACAACGCGTCAACATGTCCCATTTTACTCCCAGCCCTATACTCAACCGTACAGTCGAATTCCTGTAATGATAGCCACCACCTAGCGATTCGAGGTATAAGGTCTCGTTTCTCAAAAGTCGAGCGCAGCGCGCTACAATCGGTAACAATTTTAAACGTCTTGCCTAATAAGTATACTCTCAGCTTCTTCAACGCACATATAACTGCTAACGTTTCCAACTCGTAGGAGTGGAAGTTCTTCTCCTCCGGCGTAGTTTGGCGGCTATAGTACACGACCGGATGAAAAGGACCTCCACTCCCCGCGGGACGCTGTAAAAGGATACCACCAACACCTAACCTACTGGCGTCCGTGTGGAGTTCAGTTTCAGCTTTGGGGTCATAAATTGCTAATACAGGCCTCCTCACGAGTCTCTCCTTCAAAGTTTGAAATGAATCATCTTGATCTTTCCCCCACTCCCACACGGCATTTTTCTTAAGCAATTTTGTGATAGGCTGTGCCAGTTGTGCAAAACCTTGTATGAACTTCCTAAAATAACTTACAAGCCCAAGAAATTGTCGAGCGCCGTGCACGTTTTCAGGACGAGGGAAATCGACCACGCTTTGAATTTTCACTTTCCCAGGGCGCATACCGGCCGAACTTATTTCGAAGCCTAGATAATTTATCTTATCTTTCAGAAAACTACATTTGGATAGATTAAGCTTGAGATTAGCCTGTCTTAATGAGAGTAGGATATCCTCCAATCTTTCTAGGCACTCAGCAGGCGATTTACCGTAAATCAGTACATCGTCAATATATACAGTAGCCTTATCAAACCTAGCCGGTCCTAGGACATGATTCATCATACACTGGAATACCGCGGGCGCGTTTGCCAAACCAAACGGCATACGATTGTATTCGTATTGACCGTCTGGCGTGACAAACGCCGTCAAATGTCGACTGTCTTCGGAAATGGGCACTTGGTAATAACCTGACATGAGGTCCAGCGTGATGAACCAAGCCTGGCCAGCTAGGCGAGCGATCTCATCCTCTATGACCGGTATGGGGTATCGTTCTTTAACCGTGACTGAGTTTAACATTCGATAGTCGACGCATAGTCGCACACCGCCATCCTTTTTCCTCACCAATATGATGGGGCTAGAGTAGTTTGAAACCGATTCCCTAATTACACCCGCCTGTAACATCTCGTCTATCATTACACGGACCTTTTCACGTTCGTGGTGAGACAGTCTATACGGTCTATATACGACGGGCCGTGTGCTACTGAGTTCGATCTTCATTTCGGTTGTATTTGTGCACCCCAAACTAGTGAGATCGTAAGCAAAACAATCGTTGTATCTCCGTAAAAGCTCCATAAGCTTTGTTTTGTCAGTTTCAGTAATAGTCTCACCCATCTGAACTAAACTTTCGTCTAATGGTGGAGCTGCGATTTCCGCGGCATGCGCGTCAGAGCCGAATGAAGTACCTAAGCTCGTTAGCCTGTATACAGCGTTTATGCGCTCCGCCCGTGCTAGCACAAAATTCTCTTGTAAACGACAGGGCAGAGAACATGGCATTACCATTATAAAAAGAATACCTTGTTTTACCTCGTAAACACCCCCGCAAACTACATATTGTTCATTAGGTTTCCCCACGACCTTAGTATTTAACATTAAGTTACCATTAACCATAGTACTCGCAGCGGCTCGTATGCTAACAGCTCCATATATTGTATTGTGCGCGAGAATCCTTACTCTCTCTAACTGCCCCTCATTACAGTCCCGTATGTCAGGTAATTCACTGCCTACGTGCAGGAACTGCAATTTGTTTGCGTCTTTATATACAATTACATGTGGTTGCTCCGAGTATGTTTGGCCTACAAGAACGGGTTTTTCAAGCAAACAGTCGCTCATGACCTTGCTCGTGACGGTAGCAGTTACACCATCGATTGTCAGAGTTAGCTCGGTTGATCCCAAGGATTGCACTAAATGGTTCCCGAATCCCTTCATCGTGGATGGTAAGTTGTCATGACAAATACCTAGGCTCGCTAAGCTAGACTCTCTTATAAGCGTGACTTCACTACCAAGATCTACGAATGCTTCTAGCGTCACACCATTAACGCATACTGATTTTATAAACTTATCACACGGATTTGATCCCGCTATGCGCATAGTTTTAGCTATACCATCGTTCTTTGCCGGCCCCGCACCAGACTTAGATACACATGACTCTGCCTTATGTCCTATTTTTTGACAGAGACTACATTTTATCAACGGCCGTGGGCATTTAAAATAAGGGTGTCCCTTGTCCCCACAATTGTAGCAAGATAAATTTGGATTTGACTTTGGTCCGATTCGGCTATGTGTTTTATCATATCCCACACTTGAATTTCTATCCTTAGGCATTGGATACTGGGCAAATGGCTCTTTGTTATTACTTAGCAAGAACTTAAGCAATTGATCAGGATCCTCGCAACGGAGTGCCAAGGCACTGGACCGCAACATCCTATCGCTAATGCCATGAATGAGGCAATCGACTGCGCGCCTACCGGTGATTTCGCATTGATTCAATAACGCCAATTTTTCATAAAAATAAACCTCTATAGATTCTTGAATTCTACTCCTACGCTTAAGCATGTCTTCTAGCAGTTGACCATAATTTTGCTCTGATGGGAAAGCGTTAACCAATTTGACTTGCCACTCCTCCCAAGAGAACAATATAGTGTTGAGGCTATCAAACCAGGTTTTAGCTAGTCCTGACAATTTTTGCATGGCAAAGTGTATTATTGTCTTTTCATCCCAGCCGTAGACCTTTGCGCATTCATTTACCTTTTTTAGCCAGACCTGAATTCGTTGGGTTTTATCAGATGGATTAAATTCAGGAATAATGTTTTTATGGTCAATATTTCTACTAGCCGGAACTTGGCTTTGGCCTGACGGCTGGGTTGGCAAGACATCCTTAATTGACTTAATTATTTGGACAATATCTTTAGAGGAAAAAGTAGGACTACATGACCTTGTATGTTGCCGGTCGATGCTTGTGGAGTCTCTTCCGGCTCGGTCACGTCTCATCCTAGCGCCCGGCTGCCGACTGCGGCTGCGAGGCTCCCTGGCGGTTGAAATTCGCGGCGCTCTGCTCCGGCTGCGACGTGCCCGGCTTGGCCTCGGAGAACTGCAGCGTTCAGTCCTCCTTGATCGGCGCTCGGCGTCGCGTTCCCTCTGCAAATCTTCCTTCATCTGTTGAAGCCGTTCTTGCTCCCGCTGGAGGGCTAGTTCTCGCTCACTCAGGCGTCGCTCGTGGCTGCGACTGCGAGTTCTGGCTCTCACACCGACTTCGCTACGCTTTGACCTCGAACGGTCGCGAAGGGGAGTCTCAAGGCTCCGAGAAGGTGTCTTTCCATCGTTCATTTTTCTGAAACTCCCCGAGAGATGTTAGCAAACACGAACAAAGAAAGCTAATAACAAAGTAAGAAATATCTCGAAAACTACACGGCAAATCCTAAAAATAACTAATTTTTCACCCCCCTTTTGAATACCCCAGGTCCCACGTGACGATTCCAGAAACTTTTTTTTTTTTTTTTTTTTTTTGTCTGACCGATTGCTACTAGAAAATTAAGAAATATCTCGTAAACTACGCGACCACTCTCGAAAATGACGAAATTTTCACACCCCTTTTGAATATCCCATCGCCTAAAACCTACTTAAAATTCAATACAACCACGTGTCACTACATTTGGATATTTTGTACACTTATTGAAAAATAGTTTGAGGGAAGGCATTTAATCTACATAAATTTAAAAACCAACAGAAACTTTTTGTAAAATAAACGAAATAAAAACAGTTTCCAGTCTTAAGGCTTATCATAACCTCAAAACAACCATGTGTCATAAACTATTGCATAAATTTGTTGTACCAGGAAATGAAAATAATTATTAATCTTCATGAATTTTAAAACCAACAATTGCAAACTAACCAAAATGTTAACCTACTTAAAATTCAATACAACCACGTGTCACTACATTTGAATTTTTTTTTTGTACATTTATTGAAAAATAGTTTGAGGGAAGGCATTTAATCTACATAAATTTAAAAACCAACAGAAACTTTTTGTAAAATAAACGAAATAAAACAGTTTCCAGCCTTAAGGCTTATCATAACCTCAAAACAACCATGTGTCATAAACTATTGCATAAATTCGTTGTACCAGGAAATGAAAATAATTATTAATCTTCATGAATTTTAAAACCAGCAATTGCCAACTAACCAAAATGTTACAATTTTATAACCTTATGTCTTACCATACAATTTGTAATACATTAATAGAATATGGGCGAGTACTTACGGAGTTCTATTATCCCCTCTTCTGAGTTGTAGGAACCTCAGAAATAATCAACACACTTTAGTTTTCTCTAAAATTGTATTTCACCAACATAGATCACACTTGACAATTAGAAAGAGCAACCTCCAGTTGCCCTGCCCAATCGAGAATGCCACTGTCTGCGTTCGAGCCGACTCCCGCCATTTTCCCCTTCCACCACCACATGACGTCACCAGAATGGTCAGTACAACTACTTTTTATGATAAATAATTTAACGCATTAGGCCGTAATGTAACAAAACCTTACATAAGTCATACCGGCCCGGCCCGGCCTACCCATTTGTTAGTGACCCTGCCTATACAACGCAATTGAGTTCATATGGGCACAAATCAAGAGATATGCAGCAAGATACAACACAGAATCTTAAAATTATTAACCATTCTCACCAAAATGCACTTCTTTGAACGGGACGTTCAAATTTAAGAAGTTCTCTGAATTCAGTCGTAAGAGCTGCGAATATACTGCTTTTTTATTGTTGTGAGATTGGTATCCATGAAAACCCTTTTCAAGTTTGCCTATTGTATCAGACTGAGCATAGCCCGATATGCTCTTGGCCGGTTTTTTTTATCAGGTCTCCCAAATACTCAGTGTTGACTTAATAGGTGCTAATATACTATTCAACGACGTAAATAAACTTTATTTAGTAATCAAACGAACTTACCTGTGAAGTTTGATTGGAATTATACGAGTATCCAAATCGAAGATTACATATATTTACTAGCAGCAGTACACGGTTATGTGCTGTCCTTGTCACACATTTAGAGTTAAAATATTATTCAAAAAATGTTCTCGCTGTCGCCCGCCGCGTAAGGTAGGTGTCGTGCCGGTGCACGACCGCGCCCCCAGCGGCGTGGTTTATCATTATTTTAGAGCACATAGATATTTTTGTGTTAGGACCAGAGACTATTTTATTTTAATTTTTAGGGTCTGGGAGGGTGGGAGTATGTAATCTTCGATTTGGATACTCGTATAATTCCAATCAAACTTCACAGGTAAGTTCGTTTGATTACTAATTATACTTCGTATCCAAATCGAAGATTACATATATTTACTAGCAGATGTTTAGAGAATTGTAATACTACATATAAGTAGGAAAAATAAAATAAAATATCGAAGTCAAATCCGACGCTCCTATGGGTTCCTGATAATTAGCTTCATACATGAGTGCCTAATAAAATAAAACGGTACTATTATGTAAATATTATATGAATATTTTTATTAGATTGGACTTATGCATGCCATGCTGTGCGTGTCCAAGTGAGGAACGACATTAATAAAGAATGAAATTACTTTCAATAACCTTTTAGGTGAAGCAAAACACTGAAGTGTGTATTATCGTCGATATAATTTTAACATTACTTGAATATACCTGCTTTAAATTATACTTCGTTCATTTAATTGAACTTTACTGACGAATCCCTGATCCCTGCATAGTGATTGTATACTTTAGATATGCCCGTATTTCATGTCGAAGTAAACATGGAAGACAAAAACCAGTTGTGTGATTAGTAAAACAAGCTATTCGTAGTTTCTTCATAGCAAGATTAGTACTAAAGAAATCTTGTTATAAAATATACATACAGATTTATACTGAGACCAAACAATAATTCAAGTGGTGGGTAATGGTTAATACGTTAAGTTTTTCCTTTTTGAGTAGAACGTTGTAATAAAAAACTTAAGTGGCAGGTGCCTTCGATTCTACTGTAGGATAACGAAATATTGACCAGTACGCTACAGCAGCAAGAGAATTACTATTTTTGTAAATAATTGTTATAATAAGGAACTGACACGTGGAGTATTTTTATATCTTGATAATCGGAATGCTACTATTGAAAAGAAGTCTCATCATGGTAAAAACAACCTGATGGAGTAAAATTTTTATTACATTCTACACAATTCCTGTAGAATACGAGTATGTAACACGTGACGCCGTTAACGCGGAGCAAAGTTTATTTATTGTTTATTTATTGTATACAATTAACACTAAGTTGTACGATCCTCAACACGATTTTATTAATGTGAAGAAACTCAACGCTGTTAATGCGGAGAAATGTTGTACAATCATCAACAAAATTGATGTAGAGTAACTCAACGCTGTTGAAGCGTAGCAAAGATCTACAATCCTCGACACAATTAATGTGGAGAAACTCAACGCTGTTAAAGCGGAGCAAAGTTCTACAATCCTCGACACAATTAATGTGGAGAAACTCAACGCTGTTAAAGCGGAGCAAAGTTCTACAATCCTCGACACAATTAATGTGGAGAAACTCAACGCTGTTAAAGCGGAGCAAAGTTCTACAATCCTCGACACAATTAATGTGGAGTAACTCAACGCTGTTAAAGCGGAGCAATGAAGACACTCAACGCTGTTAAAGCGGAGCAAGTTCTACAATCCTCGACACAATTAATGTGGAGTACCTCAACGCTGTTAAAGCGGAGCAAAGTTCTAGAATCCTCGACACAATTAATGTGGAGTACCTCAACGCTGTTAAAGCGGAGCAAAGTTCTAGAATCCTCGACACAATTAATGTGGAGTACCTCAACGCTGTTAAAGCGGAGCAAAGTTCTAGAATCCTCGACACAATTAATGTGGAGTACCTCAACGCTGTTAAAGCGGAGCAAAGTTCTAGAATCCTCGACACAATTAATGTGGAGTACCTCAACGCTGTTAAAGCGGAGCAAGTTCTACAATCCTCGACACAATTAATGTGGAGTACCTCAACGCTGTTAAAGCGGAGCAAAGTTCTAGAATCCTCGACACAATTAATGTGGAGCACCTCAACGCTGTTAAAGCGGAGTAAAGTTCTAGAATCCTCGACACAATTAATGTGGAGTACCTCAACGCTGTTAAAGCGGAGCAAAGTTCTAGAATCCTCTACACAATTAATGTGGAGTACCTCAACGCTGTTAAAGCGGAGCAAAGTTCTAGAATCCTCGACACAATTAATGTGGAGCACCTCAACGCTGTTAAAGCGGAGCAAAGTTCTAGAATCCTCGACACAATTAATGTGGAGTACCTCAACGCTGTTAAAGCGGAGCAAAGTTCTAGAATCCTCGACACAATTAATGTGGAGCACCTCAACGCTGTTAAAGCGGAGCAAAGTTCTAGAATCCTCGACACAATTAATGTGGAGTACCTCAACGCTGCTAAAGCGGACGATCCTTGACATCATTAATGTGTTAAAGCTCAACGCTGTTAAAGCAAGCTTATTTGACACAATTTTTGTGGCATAATTGTTGAAACGGAGCAAAATTATACAAATTTACACGCGATTTATGTCACGTAACTCGGCACTGTTAAAGCGGAGCAGCGTAGGGTATTTAATAAGATTAAGCCTATTTCATCGATATAGCTTACGAAAATATATATATTTTTATATATATGTATATTATGAAGCTTCTCTAGGAAACTATAAATCAAAATTTAAGTCGTTGTTTGTATTACTTCAGTATATATTGGTTCATCCTTTCAATAAACAGGAATATTAGTTTCGTGATAATTCAATTGGGTTAAAACCATTTACTCTCCAATGAGGTTTTTGTTAGCAAACTCACTCAGCTTCGTAAAATTATTCATTTTTGGTTAACACCCTCCTAAACGGTGAGGTTTTAATAGTAGGTACGTACGACAATATTAATATCCGACTTAATTTTCATTAAGTCGTGTTGAGTCCTATTAAGTATCGTAAAGGTATCATCTACAATTTTATATGTAGGTATCATAAAAATGTGATCCACAACATTCACTACCTACATATACAAATTACAATACATCTATTATAATATATATAAGTAAAAATCATATGATTTATATAATTTCATGCATTGCATTGCATTGTAATTCGTTTTTACTAAACGCAACAATTCGCAAGACTGCGCCGTCAGATATTGGTTCAAATTCCGGAACCAAACTATCCTTGTTTCGTGATGGGGATACGTAAAGTTGATATAGGTATTATTGTTATACAAAAAACCACAAAAAACTTAAACTATTTTGTGTCTTTAACCAGTTTTCTCGTTATTCGCTCTGAGCATGCAGGAAAGCGATTGAACACCTTTTAGGTGTGCAATTTGTTAACGAACCACCAATCACAATATACTAACCTGTAATGTCCGCATATTATTTAGGTATTGTATTTTGTAAATTTTTACATAAACCAAAATATCATATTTTTGACCTGGTTATATCGTTGTTTATTGAACGGTTTACGTTATCTAAAATATGAGGAAAATAAAAATAACCTCTTTCGAGTCTTTGAACAAAACAAAAAACTTATTATTTACCTTAAATAACTTACCTATACTCAAAGAATACAACTCTGAACATAAATTATCCTTCTTTAATCGTATAGACGCTAGGTCGCAAATTAAACCCCTGCAGCGGCTACAGCAAGCATTCGCGCTATTTAGCGGAACAGGGTAATACGGCACTGCCGCTGCGGTTACACTTCCCTTTAGTTTAGAGCCTTAACTGACTCAAAATAGCAATATCATAGTATTTTGACTTCATTAAAACATGATCAAGATTATATATTCCGACTCATTAAAGTCGTATTTCCTTGATAGAACCTGAAATAGGCTTACTCGTAAATAGGAACGTAGTTTATACGAAACCTATCTTATTTTTATTTTACAATTTTTCTCTGCAACAACATTATGATGATAATTATTGATTGTAGTCATTGTTACTTATTTCAGCGAGCTCATGATTCTTTATAAGCGAGTATATCTTTATGACAGTTCATATAAATGAAGTAGGTAGGACGACGTACAAGAAGCGCTATAAATATGAGTACTTCTTAGCTGACTAATCGGGGCTGTCTTTCACGAATAATACAAGACAAACATGAAGAATTGAAGAGGTCATACCTCCCTTTTAGGGATAAAATGGGGAACCTCTAAAATACCTATATTGTCCCGAAGGCTCGACGATAGTCGAAACGGCAACATCCGGATCATAAGCTAGCTTTTATTAACAAAACTATAGATAAATGAGGGAACCTCTATGGCTATTTTACTTTAAATTACTTTTAGATGCCATTTTGTTAACCGAATTTACTACAATTTGTGAAATTCATGTAGACTTTCATATTTTTTTAGCATTGCAATACTTATTACTATAATTATCTCAGAACTCTGGAAAGGTAGATGAAATCATTGCGTAGATGAGATTACATTTGTTTTCGTTAAATACCAGGGTTAGAAGTAAGTGGCTAACCCTCGAGTATGGCGTGTGGCGCAATTTTTAGTATACGGTCTGGTACACAAACCTGATACGAATTATAACGCGTAAATACTATAACGCGTAAATACATAACGAACCTTAAAGTTTCCTTAATTAGGTTTAAATTTGTATGTTAATCTACGAGTAACAACCCGTGCCTTTAACATGTACCTTACTTATATTACTTAGAAAAAAGAAGGTAGATGTAAAAGCATTATTTCGAACAAAGTAAAGATTCCTTGATCTATTCTTTTAGTTATTATATGATTAATACACCACACTAACATTCAATTTTAAATTGTAATCTACCACACATATATTGGAAGCAAAATCAAACATTTGGACAAAATCACTTTCCGAAAGAAGATTCGTTAAACGGCAACTAGGCCGCGGTTTTATTCTGTAATTTGAATTCATCGTTCTGAAGATGTGTAAAATCACTCACCCTAATCCTTCAATCTGAAATAGATATACACTAAAAAACTATTTTTGCGAGAAAATACGTGTGACTCGGACAAACACAAAAAAATGTAATGATAAACCACGCCGCTGGGGGCGCGGTCGTGCACCGGCACGACACCTACCTTACGCGGCGGGCGACAGCGAGAACATTTTTTGAATAATATTTTAACTCTAAATGTGTGACAAGGACAGCACATAACCGTGTACTGCTGCTAGTAAATATATGTAATCTTCGATTTGGATACGAAGTATAATTATATCAATCGAATGACAGTAATATGAAAATAATTGTAAGTACCAATATCTCTGCAGCCGGTCGTGAATTTAACACAGAGCGTAGAGCGGTATGATTCTGGAATAATAAAACAAAAATTATAATATAATATAATATTTTTATTTTATTTTAATATGAATTGTATGATTTTATCTATGAGCCTTGAAGCTTGAAATAAATGCATTTTTTTATTATTATTTTTTATTTATTATAGAAGTTGTAGTTTGCCTCTCGTACTTCTTTTGAGACCTGTGCAAGCGAAAGTTACTACAATTGAACAACGAGGTTAGCAATTTAACTGGTTCTTAAATTAGAATCTTTAGCGTCCCAGTTTCATATAATATTTTTCACATCAATATAGTGAGCAAAATACACGTGTACAAATAGTTGCAACACCAAAGGTGGTGTACGTTCGTTGCCAGCCTTTAAGCTGGGAGTACACTGTTTTCTTGAAGGTATGAAGGTCGCATTGGTCCGGAAATACCGCAGGCGATAGTTTATTCCACAGTTTAGCTGTGCATGGCAGGAAGTACATGGATGTCACATTCTACATTTAATAAATTAATTTAAGTTTTCATACCGATAAAATCCAAGTCGCGAATTCATGTCCATTCTGGAATATAACGGTAGAAATATAATATAATTTTCAGTCCTCCGGCCGGTAAGCGCCACTTTTCGCAAAACTAAATTGCCGCCTGCCGGCTCCGTCGGGCTGAAAAATTTTATACAAACCTCGGCCGGTAAATGGGAAAGCCTCGGCTTCGCCTCGGCCGACAATTACATGGAATCCGAGGCATTTCCCACTTAAACGGCCTTGGTATGTAATCTACTATATATATGAAGTTCTACCAAAAATGTGTCTTGCCTAAATAATTCTAATATTTTTTTGATATTTAACCTTCGTTTTTTAATTAAGCTATCCCGACATACCTTTTAATCATACCTGCAGTACCTACAACACCTATTTTAATCTTGCCTCGTACACCAAAAATAATATTTAATTACCAAAAATAGTAAATAATATACACCGTTGCGTAAATGGACGTAACTACCTCAATGCTCTCTAAAACCTAAAAACATATCGGCAGAGATCTCACTTTGGGTTGGAAGGTCAGTGGGTTTATTCAGTTGCAATAATAAAAAATAAGCTAACGTTTGCAAACGATACCAAATTCCTTAGAAAGAAAAGAAAAGTGGAAAAACTCATGGCTTCCGGCGAGACTCGAACTCGCGACTCTGGGATACATGCCCATTGCTCTTACCCATGCCCAGCGCGCCCACCCATGCTAAGGCGCATACGAGGGATATGGTTTGTCAGTAGCTCTAGGTCAGTTCAGCACAGTTCAGCTCAAAAATAAAGTATTCTTAGCTGTTAGCTCTAGGTCAGTTCGGCACAGTTCAGCTCAAAAAAAAAAATCTTAGCTGTAATATTTTTTACTTAACCACCAAAACCATATTATTTCAATTCCTTAACAATTTTATTACCTACTGAACGTGAAGTGTTGCCTTATTTGTAACTTTATATTTAACAGATATATTTAACTAGTTATATGGCCAAAAATTTGTTCTCAATGGGTAGGTAAATATATATAAAATATTGGCGTGTTGCATGTAAAATTTTCCATAACTCTATGTATATACTTTTTAAAACTGAGCTGACCTTAACATCTCGACAACTATTAGGACTGATTTACTTACCTCCATCAGCATCCTGGCTTCATTTTGCTGAAATAATGTAACACACATTTATTTATTCCTTTTATGCATCTAAGGCAATTTGTAGCACATTTAAGGAATAAACTCACAAGACGTGTTTCGTGCTTTCTTTCCGTTCTAGAAGTTCCTAGCTAGCCGTGCACTCTAAAATACTTCAGTGGCGACGTTAATGAATTGAATAGGCGTGTGGAACGTTTTTGTTAGTGGACTAGAGTGAAATACCTACACAGAAATGTCTATCGGTAAAATAAGTTCGATGTGCATAAAGAAGGAGGACTTGTACGTGGAGCGCTTGAGCCAGTATTTTTTAGTAAACGAGGTTTAAACCAGCAGTGCAAGTAGCAACTTTGATTATAGTCATTGGTAATGAAGCATACGAGTTGATGGCAAACTTGTGGGCACCGGACAAACCATCGACAACAAATACGATGACCTTGTGGCAGTTATGAAGAAGCACCTACGGCCGACCCCTACCATAATAATATAGGTAACTAAATCAAGACGAATAAACATGATAAACGCAAATTATCAAGTTTAAAATATAAAAACTTGTACAATTACCTAATCTAATAGTCTAAGTATATTCTCACTTCTAAAAATCCTAAAAAAAGTCTTCGGTTATAATATTAGCGGGATGGGAAGAGAGGATTTGATCACCTAGGTTAACTGGAAGAGATCCCTCATAGGGATAAGTTCACCTTTGTACTTTTCTATTTATTCCATTTTGTAAACGCATATCCTATTTTGTGTGATAAAGTGTTTCACTTTGGGTAGGAAGGTCGCATGCGAGTTCCTTTTGAAAAATTGGTGACTTATTGATTGTAAAGCGAATCACAGGCACAGATTACTAATATCACAGGCTCTAAATCGCCATAAACAAGAGAGCTATTTTCTTTTTATGTTTCATTAACAATACTTTATTCAGTTGCAATACATGGGACGCAAAACACTCACTACAGAAAAAAATACAGAAGTCTTAAAAAGAAAGGAAAAGTGGAAAAACTCACGGCTTCCGGCGAGACTCGAACTCGCGACTCTGCGATACATGCCCATTGCTCTACCCATGCCCAGCGCGCCCACCCATGCTAAGGCGCATACGAGGGATATGGTTTGTCAGTAGCTCTAGGTCAGTTCAGCACAGTTCAGCTCAAAAAAAAAGTAATCTTAGCTGTAATATTTTTTACTTAACCACCAAAACCATATTATTTCAATTCCTCAACAATTTTATTACCTACTGAATGTGAAGTGTTGCCTTATTTGTTACTTTATATTTAACAAATATATTTAAGTAGTTATATAGGCAAAGTTTTGTTCTCAATAGGTAGGTAAATATATATAAAATATTGGCGTGTTGCATATGAAATTCTCCATGACTCTATAGGTATACTTTTGAAGCCTGAGCTGACCTTAACATCTAGGCAACTGTAAAAAGACTGATGTACTTACCTCCTTCAGCATCCTGGCCTTATTTTTCTGAAATAATGTAACAAACATTTTTTAATTCCTTTTAAGCGTCAAAGGCAATTTGTAGCAAATTTAAGGACTCTTAAGTTCACCCTTTCGATCCTTTTCGGTGTAATTTAACGTCAATCATAACATTTCCATCCTTTTACAATCTTAAACACGGCTTTTGTAGTTTAATGCGACACTATTGACAATATTTTACATTTTTAAAAGATGCTAATTTAAAAAGCCATTCCGGTTAACATATGTAAAGAACTCAAAGAAATATTTTATAAAAAAAATAATCTATTCGTATAACAATAAATAGCGTCAACTGGCGTGCATAGGAAATATGCTCCAGTAGGGTTAGCATGGTTGCCATTTTATCGCTTATCACGCTATGCGTCACTTTCGCACATACATACTAGTTAGAACGTGACAGCAACGTGTAAACGATAAAAACCCGACCTACTACTACTACTACTTTAAAAATATTAATTTTTAATGAAAGTAGGCACTTCTGATGTTGATGAACTCACTAAGCATTTAGTTAAGAGCGTGTTTATTACAGAAATTGTCTTTGTTTTGATATAAAAAGTGTAAAAATATATAAATCCATGCAAATAAAAAAGATGGGCAGACGAAATAGAAGTATTATAACTAATACCTAAAACGGGATAACTACCATGTATTTTTGTTTTATTGAGCATCCGATATTTCGACACTGTGGCAAGTTATCGTCATGTTGAAGAAGTAAACGAACATAAACATGGCGCTTGCAACAGTTAGCTTGAAACAGAGGTACTTAGTGACAAGACACAGGTGGCTAGATGTAGCAAAGGATAGAGCAACCTGGATTTCTTTGGAGGAGGATTTTAGCCTTAATAGTAGGGGAAGTACTGGCACAAATGTATGGAGCAGCCTGCACTTCGACGCAGCTTGACACGATTGGTTGTTAGGTCAAGCTAAGCTGATTTGGCCTCCTAGCTAGTTTTTACTTCAGACTTACTATTGAAGTGATATTTTTTGAGCTCTCTGTTATATGGCCTATATATTAGTATAGCATAATTTACAAAATCCGATACAATTTTTATTTTATAGTTAAAACTTATATTATATATTTTTTATTTATTTTTAAAAAGTTAATTTCAAAAATAAATTCCTCGTTCCCAAACTACCCGAAGATGATATCTGACTTGACATAATAAGGCCGGCAACGCACTTGCGACACCTCTGGTGTTGCGGGTGTCCATGGACGACGTTAATCGCTTACCATCAGGCGATTCGTTTGCTCGTTTGCCCCCTATAGTATAAAAAAAAACATTGTAGGTAAAAATAGGCAGAAATAAAGCATAGACCAACCCTCGGGAGATGACCCTTTCCCCCCCTTTTTTTAGGGGGTAGCCAAAGGTTGATCTCGTGGCTAGAAGGCTAAATCAGCTTAGTTTGACCTAACAACCAATCGTGCCAAGTGGCGTCGCATGAGACAAAAGTGCAGGCTGCTCCATACATACATACAGACTGCCACTACTTCCCCTACTACATATAAGAGGTCCATTCAAAACAATTGAAATAAATAAACATTGCATGCTTTTTATACTTTCGATCTGTTAATTATAATTGTTTATTATTAAAATAAAGTCGCGGGCAAAAATTAGTTTGCATATAAAACTGTAATTTAAGTAAGTATGTACAAGTGTATAAGTGGGTCCTTTGAAATTTCGAAAGCATAAATAATATATATTTTTTAACTTTTGGAATGTTCTTAATTTATTTACTTAATGACTTTTTTTGTTAGCTTAAACGATTGCAAGTGAAAAATACAATTTTATGACTGAAGGGATAATATGAAAAAAAAAACATAGCATTGCAGCAGCCGGACGTGGCTATTTCCATTGCTCAAAGCATGGAATTAAAATAGTTTTATTAATAGAAACAAACCAAGGCAAACCTACAATTTTGTTATTTTATGCCGTTTAATTTGTTGATCAGCTGCTGTTTTTTTTTTTTACATATTTTTTTTCACTTACCTCGTTTCTGCGGCTCAGAACTCCAAAAGACGTCAGCAAGCATAAAAAAACCATCATTCGCATGGTTACGAGTATTACGACGCTGTATGATCCGTTTACTGATTGGGAAATAATAGAAAAAAACATTCTTTTTTACAATGCATATGCTCAGAAAGTGTTCTTTATATAATAATGATATGTCAATCCGTGGGATTTCTAAAGGTATGGCTGCCGGGCATCCTCCAGACAAATTGTCCATACATTGATTGGCAGATACGGCACGTTTGGCAAATCTTGAAATGTAGTTAGGCTAGTTTCCAACTCGTGTCGGCTTAAAACAATAATTTCCTTCGTGAAACTACTTTCCAATAATAATTTTTGTATAAGCAGACTATACTACTCAATAAGACTAAAAACTCTTACCGGAAATATATTTACTAATCAGAATACGAGAACAATATTGGCTTTATGTTTTGCCTTTTAATAGACTAGATACTGCGAGTGGAATACCACGCCATTTATCAGATAATTTGAACATTTGTCACGCATTAGCCGATGGTTATTGCCTTTACTTAACAGGATGAATTAGCTCATTAATTTGAATTTTTCGGTACCTCGTTTCAATTTTAAGTTTTATACCTTCACACAGTCATACAAATACATGAATTTCAATATAAACTAACCACATTATTTTTAATATAAATACTTTTACAATGAAAAATAAAAGGGCTTTCGTATAAAAATATTATCAATTGACACGCGGCTTTTAGGGTATTTTTGATTAAAAGGATAACTCAACCCCCTTGGTTGTCCTTATTTCTATGGGGCTTCTCTTTGGGCCTTTACCAAGAATATAGCAGTATGGTGCACTGTTCGAAATCTTACAGCTAAACTGTGCTGTCGAGCGGTCAAGGAACCGATGAACTTAAAATTATTTTCAATTCTCTCCCGTTCACTGATGGATTGCATTAAGCAAGGCACTGCTTCCCACATGCTATTTTACCCGAGCGAAGCCGGGTTTACATCTAGTATATTTATGAAGTCGACCGTATTTGACCCCCTTTGTTAAACTCTGACCACAAATCTGTGGAAGTAGGTGCCTACTTAAAATATGAGTATACTACACCCAAATCGGCATAATAGAAAATTCAATGCCGTTTTTTCTTGTTAAAGTCACCATTTTCATCAATAAAGAATATTAACAAGGGTTTCAAAACTTTCAAATATGAAATGTCAGTTAAATGTCAGTTACGCCATTTTCTTAACATTTCGTTTCATGTTTCATTTCGTTGGACTGTTTTTAAATAATGGTCATAAGAGCAGCGTAATAGAAATTATAAAAAAAACATATATATGAAAATCATAGCTTAACATTTCTAGCGAAAATATTCTAGTGTGTTTTTTTTGCATAGACGAACTCTTTTAAATATTGGTTATTTCTTCCGTAAAACGCCAGTTATGAGAGAGCCCAGTGATATTTTTTTCGGCGAAGGCGATCTCTTTTGAACATTCATATTTCTACCATAACGTAAAATACCTGAAAAACATTTATTTTCGAAATATATACAGTAAGTGTAACCAAAAAGTATGAAGAAATGTATGAAATAAATAAATCTTTGGTGTAACTTACCTAACTACCTACCTCTTTCTACCATAATACTTACGTCAATACAGTTTATGGAAACTCAGTAAATCAAAACTTTTTGATAAAAACTGAATTTGACATTCTCTAATCACAAGAAAACGTTGTATTGTTACTTATTTATTATTTACTGTTGTGCTTACTCATAATGTTCCCTACAGTGAAAAAATTCTGTTATTGTATGTCTTTGCGCACGGGTAGCAGTGTTATAGCCTTTTTGGTGGGTTCTTTCTTTGTGATTCCCGCTTCGGACTATGCGATATTTATGGGGAAGGCAGCAGGTATGTCTCTCAATAATTAATTCTAAGATGGGGTGCCAGAAAATGATAAGTTGGTCAAGATGTCAAGTTGGTTTACTATAATATTCTTAGCTGTTTAGAGTGACAACACTTCGAGGTCTTATTTTTAGTTTACTAAAGTTTAACCAAAACAATATTGGCAAATTTTCATTTTACAAAAAACGTTTCACCAAAGTATTATTTGGCAAATATATTATTCCGCAAATGTATCGTTTGACAAAAACTCATTTGACAAATAATCATTTAGTAATTAATACATTAGTACAATGTGTTAAAATACAAAGTATCAATTGTATATTTTTCATGACAACTAATAATATATTTGGCAAATTTATGCATTCACCGAATGTCATTTAACAAATTGTTCTGTGATAAAAACGTCATTGTTGAAGGTACGTACGTGTCGTGCCATAAAAGTGTATTTTAAAAGTCGGTTCTAGCTGTACGAGTATGGTCGCAGTTCAACCTAACACTCCTCCTTGCTTCGCTCGTCATCATACCTATACTGACCTGCCTTAGATTAGGATAGGTAGGGAAGTTTTCTAAGTTATAATAATTTTGGACATCAATGTCTTAAAAAGTAAGTTTTAAAGTTCTTGCAATTGTGCTTGTGTAAAATATATTTCATTGTTTTTTTTTTAATACTACGACGGTGACAAACAAGCATACGTCCCGCCTGGTGGTAAGCGGTCACCGTAGCCTATGGACGCTTGCAACTCCAGGGGTGTTACAAGCGCGTTGCCGACCCTTTAAAAAAAGGAGGATTCGCTGTGTTGACAGCTAAAGGGGCAAGCTTTGCTCCGTGGGTCCCCAGCTGTCAACACAGTGAATCCTCTTGGAGCTCTGGCGACCTTACTCACCAACAGAATCACTACACTATGAGTAGGGTCTAGTGTTATTAAACTGCGGTTTTCTGTAAGGTGGAAGTACTTCCCCAGATGGGCTCTGCTCCAGATTTGAGCGGGAAGACAATTGTTGTGCTGTGCCCTACCACGCTAAACGATTTGCATCTGCTGTGCCCATACCTCTCTCATTGAAGTAAATAAGCGTTTAAATCAATAGATTGAAACGAGTAACTTAATTTAATCATATATATACAAAATAGTATCAACGTTTATCCAGAGGTAAAACTATTAAAATCTCTGTCAGTTCGTTTAAAATTACAGTAATGATGATTGAAATATATGATTTGTGTCAAAGAAAGTGTATCAATTCGACCCATAATGTAAGCTATTACAGAAACACATATCAAACAATACATTAAGTATAGCAAACATTTTTTTGGCCAATGGCAGATTTATTAGTTAACTATGTGGTTAAATAATCTTTCTAGTCAATTCGTTCATCGTTCAATAATCTCTTATAGAATGAAATTTTATTAGTTAGTAATTTTGTAATAAGAACAATTTTTTAATTTAAAGTTTCGCGAGTCATACTGTTAACAGTGTTAACCGTTGTAATTTAATATAAGAACATAAATGTTGATGTAAAAAAAAAGATTTGCCAAAATATAATTCTGCCAGTAGTTGGTTGCCAAGTGTCAATTTGCTAAACAACTTTAGGTCAAACGACAGGACACCCTTATTTTTAGATCAGAATCTTAACAGTTTCTTATTGCGAAAATAATCAATTGAACATCATCTGGCACTAGTTTTCCGACACCAAAAAGGCCTTACAATATTATGCACAATTAAATTTTATTGAGGTAGTACACCAAACCCAGAATTAGAACTTACATCCTTCTTTTCTTCCTTTTGATAATTCTCGGGGCTTGCATTCTCTGATTTTCTCTGACATATTGTCCAACCCCTGGACTACCCACAAAAATTGAACGATTTCGGATTAGTATCTCTACCTATCTCTGTCACACTTGTATATTAGACTGACAAAGAGGTTTTTTTTCGATACCCAATTTTCGATGTTCGTGGTAGGTAAGCTGAATTTAGTAATAAAGGTTGTTCATCTTCATTAACCAACATTGTACGGGTCCATGGTTGCCTGTAACGAAAACACTCAAGAGATTTCCTTGTTGCGCTAAATTGTTAGCAACTGGCTGGGATTGTCACCGTTCGAAAATATTCAAATTTTAATAAGTAAATAAATAAGTAATATAAATAAATACATATTATAGGACATTTTTACACACATTCAGTAACAATAAGTCCCGCAGTAAGTTTAAGAAGGCTTGTGTTACGGGTACTCAGACAACGATATATATAATAACAAATACATAAATAGAAATAATAATAATAGATAGAAATCATCCTTGACTCAGGAACAAATATCAGTGTTCATCACACAAATAAATGCCCTTACCGGGATTCGAACCCAGGACCATCGGCTTACCAACTACGCCAACTGGTCGTCCAATCGTCGGTCGGTCCAATATGGAAATAGTACATTATGATACAAAGTCGAAAAAAAGAGTAGCAAACATGCAATAATGATGGCCGATTACCATCGAAACATGTCACGCCATTGTAATAAAATTTACGAGAGTTTTCACCGTTGTTTTAATATAATTAAACAGGTTTAATACGTATAATTCATTTCAGATTTGGGTGTGTTCATCTTCGCTATAATTATTAGTGTGCTATGTTTCGGTGTATGCGTCATGTACCAAGTTTTTGGAGTATACCAGGTATTTTTATCAATGACCTTACTGACAAATCCCACATCCCACTGATATTATAAGCGAAGATTTTATTTTTTAGGGTTCCGTACCTCAACAGGAAAAAACGGAACCTTTATATAGGATCACTTTGTTGTCCGTCCCTCCGTCCGTCCGTCCGTCCATACCTATACTTTAAGTAAACAAAAGAAAAACGTAGGTTAGTATCTTATAGTACATTGTGTATCTAGGGAGGTAACTATAGGATTACTAACGAGAGTCTGTTAGAAGCCCGACGCAGCAGGCGGAGGATGACTCGATTTTGTAATCCTCTTACCGACCGTGATACATACAATATTTTTCATCACACTTGTAAGGGACAAAACAAATATATAAATGAATCTATTTATTAAAGTTGAATGTAATAGTACAATTACACAGTAAAGTTGGTTTATAGCCAAGTTTAAATATGTGAAATAAGCCTTAGCTGATGGAAAACCTCCTTAGTCTGAAGTAAAATGACGTACGATATCTTAAAACTAAATTCATAACTCCCTTGGGAGTTATATTGTACTAAAATCCATAACTCCCGAGGGGACTACATCGGCTCTAACCGCTCTATACGCCTGCACGTTATAACACCATTATTGAGCAAGTGTGATGAAAAAAAAATTTAAATCGTATGCACCTTAACATTTAATCTAATAATTTGTAGGAGATACAGTTTCTACGTGATACTCAAATTATCATTAAATGCATGGGATCCTCTCGGTGATCGAATCTCAAGAATTTGAGAATACACTCGGTGTGAATTGGTAGGTACTTAATCGGGTTTTATGTACTTATCAATACACGAAAATGTTAAACTTAATAATTATATATATATATATATATATATATATATATATATATATATATATATATATATATGCCTAACCTGGTTATGTATATTTAAAAATAAATGAGTATTTAAAAGCGGGCGGAGCGGCTGAATGCGCCGAAATTTTAAAACGTAATAAATATAAGAGCCTGGGCAAAGAGTACCTTTTTGTACCATTCGGGGTCGAAACTCTTGGTCCATGGGGTCCCAGCGCACGCAAATTTTTCGTAGAAATCGCGAAACGTCTGGTTGATGTTACTGGTGACCGAAGAGCTGGTGGCTTCCTCGCACAACGTATCAGCATTGCGATACAACGAGGAAATGCCGCCAGCATCCTAGGTACAATGCCTCAAGGACCTACTTTAGATTTAAGGTAGGTAGAGGTAGGTAGTTAGGTAAGTTACACTTACTGTATATATTTCGAGAATAAATGTTTATTAATAATAAGAACTAAATAATAAAGTACCTAAGCTACTACAAAAAAAAAATGAGTATACAAATTCACACATTATGATATTTAGGTTCTCCTTTTAATTCTACCATTACACTAATACTAAAATAAGGTAGTTGCAATGCAAATAACATTTTATATATAATAAACTATGACTTTCAAAGAACCGAACTGCCACCAAACCTGTAGGTTAGGTAAGGTTAGAAACTGCGACCCTCAAAGAAACGAACTGCCACCAGAACTGTAGTTTAGGTTAGGTTAGGTTCGAAACTGCGACCTTCAAAGAACCGAACTGCCACCAGAACTAAACGAGTAGGTTAACTTAGGTTAGAAACCGCGACCCTCGAAGAATCGAACTGCCACCGGGACTATAGGTTAGGTTAGGTTAGAAACTGCGACCCTCGAAGAATCGAACTGCCACCAGAACTGTAGTTTAGACTTTAGGTTACGTTAGGAACTGCGACCCTCGAAGAACCGATCTACCACCAGAACTGTAGGTTAGGTTAGGTTAGAAACCGCAACCCTCGTAGAACTGCCACCGGGACTGTAGGTTAGGTTAGGTTATATGAGTACGTGCCACCATTGTGGGCTGGGGGCCGTGGACACGGCCAAGCACACGCGCGAGGAGTGCCCTGCCTGGGCGGAGCCCCGCGCTGCTTTGTCCACGGTAAGAGGGGGAGACCTAGCACTGCCGGCTTTGATTAGCCGAATGGCCGGCACTGAAGAGGCCTGGACAGCAATGGCCTCCTTCAGGGCGGACGTCATGGCGCAGAAGGAGGCGGCAGAGCGGATGCGGGAGGACGACGTCAACTCCCTCCCGCAGCGTCGCAGGAGGACAGGCCGGCGGCGCCGCTTCGCCATAACGACAACATGCAGCCGCCATAACGAGGACCTGCGGGTGATGGTGCGGGAGTCCCATTACCCGCGGCTTAAAGAGGTACTGAGCTGGATGGCCCTCCGCTGTGTTCCGGAGGGCCTCAGCGGAGATGGCTGTCATGCCAAATTTGACGAGCCTTAAAGACAACGCTGACAGGGTTTCGGTTGCAAGCACCCGCGTTCCCGCGACCTTGTCCCAATAGCGTTTGTGGCGGAACACCCCAGGGGTTTAAGTCCGTGCGAGTCGGACATACCCACTCAGTTCCTCCCGGCTGAGTGGGATCCATAACGGATTTACCCTGGGTAACAAAAAAAAAGTTATATGAGTACAAATGATTATGAAAAATAAGATTATATGTCTTCTGTTTCTTCAAACAAACTTATGTAAATTAATCAAAAAGTAGAAATGATTTTATGAATACAAATATTAGGACTACAAATAATTATGAACAATAATAGTAAGTACTAAAAATATCTAGGAAAAAAATGCCTAATAAAAATTATGACCAATGATCATTTAATAATCACAAATCGGTATAGTTAAAAAAATAACTAATAACTTTATATGAGCCAATATGGATACCCTTTCCAAATTATTATACCAAAATAACGTACTGGCCTCTTCTGTAGGTTGTCAACAAGGCGATCCTCTCGGCCCCGCAATTTTCAGTCTCTCTATACATCCCATCATTAACACGTTCGACTCCGGCAGCCGTTTCACCGAACCCTTCAGCTATGCCGGGCGAAATTATCGTAGTCACGTATTTGTGTTACTGGCATAGGAGTATGAATAACATGGGTAAATTAGAAAATGACACAGATTTGTGTCATCGGCACTGTATAAGGGTGACATTTAATAAATTTCAAAACCTCTCAGATTTTGGAACATTTGAATAACATACATAACTGTACATGTAATTAAAAAAAAAATTAATAGTAAATTCGTTGAGGTAGGGCGTAAAAATAAAATCACACATGTGTCACTGGCATAGGAGTAAACATTTTTGATCACAGACGCTGTGTCACCGGCGCCAAACGTGTTAAGGAACTAAATTCAAAGGTAAATGATTGGTATCTAAGTATCTACATGACGGTACCATCCTTGGTAAAACGATTTCCGTCCATTTTTTAAAGTTTGTTAACTGATAAATAATTTTGAGAACGGAAATTGACAATAATGTTACTTTGCTAATCCGCCAAACGCATTATAATTAGTGGTAAGCTATTATACTTACTGTTATAGAAAAAAACGTGTCGAATATTTTTTTAATAATCTAACAGACAGACTTATTAGATTTTTTTAGTCGTCGCCCCTATCCTTACAGAGATCTGTATATTACTCACCAATAATCAAATGATGCGTGTAATCCGAGCTCAAAGATTCTGATGGTCAAATGACAGTAAACGTTGTTATGACCTTGTTACAACTTAACTTAATAACTGTTATTATGTATTTTAATAATTGTAATTGTCTAATATTTTGCCTTTAACGTTTTAATTGCCTGCTTGGTCAGCTTTAATGTGCATGCCGATTTTATAATATTATGAACACATCTATTGGAATAGTACTTATATATGTTCTTGCAAAAACGAATGATTTATGAATTATTATTTTCTGTTCCACTTACTTACCTACCAAAGGAGACCGAAGTTTTGTTCATTTATACCAACTTGTCCTAACTTAATACTGACTGAGTTTTATCAAATTGTTTTATTTATTTTATTTCATTTTTTTTCAGGCAGCGCCGGACGGGAAGGAACATTTTTTTAATTTTTATAAAGCGTTCGCAGCACTGAATCTACTATATGGTCTTTATATAATGATCTTCATTCATTTTATAAAGGGTCTCGTTACGACCATTTATTTGGGAAGTAAGGATTTTTAAAACTTTTTCGTTAGATTATTATAAGCCGGGCCCGTAATTTTCATGCCGACTACAGACAAATGACGTTAAGTTTCATACACCATGTTTTATGTTTACGTTACGTTTGAAAGAATAATGCTGTCATTGAATAGTGTCAAAACTATTACGTTCGACGTTAGAATCGAATCATGTGTGTTTATATACGTCATTATGACGAAACCCGCATGAAAATTACGGGCCCTGATTATAAGGTAAGGCGGGGTAGGACTAGTAGGGTAGGACCACTTTGTGGCTATACGCTGACACTTGGCACAGTTGATATTTAGGTGGTCCTTAATGGATTTAGACCGAGAGCCATCGACAGTTAACTGTCGTTTAGTGGAGGGAGTGGGCCCACATTTTTCTTAAACTATAAACACCAAAGTATGTTTACACACGTGTTTTTTTTGTCAAAAAAGAAACATTTGTTCTGACCGGCGGACACAATCCTCTCCTATTCAGAGAAATCATCATCCAGATTAAAGAGTAAACTTATCAAATGTAAAACTTATTAAAAGTTCGAAAATGATATATTAGACGCCCTAGCCCCTATTAAAGACTGTATGTACACGATAAAATCTAGGCATGCTCTATCCGATCTATTTCTAAAACAACTGCTGATTCTCAAGCCATAACTTTACACCAATTAACTGAATATGTAATACTTAAGAAAAACAATAAAACCGTACTAAAACGTCAGGGTGTGGATACTAAAGTTTTTTTTTCTCTTGTTTCATAATAACTTCCCGCACCTATAAATTTTGATCTCTGTTTGGCCCAAAGGTTAACTGGTAGAGAATGCCTTCTGGCATTAAGTTCGCCTTTTGTACATTATTTACTGTGCAATAAAGTTTTAAATAAATAAATAAATAAATAAATAAGTTTTCAACTTACAAATCAAACAGTGCAGTTTTATCCAGCAATTTTTGAAAATATTTAACGGTTTTGTTGACAAATTAACACCAATATTTACAATATCAAACGATGTTTTATTCTTACCAGGATATCCTCCTACGAAAATATTACCACTTATTCCTGTTTTCCATTTAGCTTAGTCATTATGACGCGTTACTCCTAGCACTGACAACATTTTGTAATATGGGAGGCCATTTTTTGTCCATAAGTAAAATTGGCCTTAGTTATAATGTACAGTCAACCAATTGGAACCCTAGGCCACTGTAGGACTATGTCATAGTGACGCTATTAATCAGATTGTTAAAAATCTCTTACTGCTTGTCATTTTGACATGGTTCTAGAGTGGCCTAGGGTTCCAATTGGATGACTGTACCTTCTAATTTCCGAAAACTCAAACTCATTAAATAAATGTTGAACTTTTTGCAAACACAATTTATTAGGGTACAACATGGTATATTACATTAAAGAAAATTACTTAAATTAAAATCAAGACGAAAAAAAATGTTGGAAAATACTACAGACAAAATAATTCAGGTGTGATGAAATATACATGGTGAAAACTTACTCACACCTTGAGATATTTATTGAGATACTACGGTTCTATTGTTTTTTTTGTAGTATTATATATACTTACAGTTTATTATTGTAAAATTACAGGTTAACAATCAGCGGTGGTTTTCGAAATATACCGGATCGTGCATGCCCAGTTTCTATAGTGTACAGTCTTTATTAATGGTTTAAGAAAAAATGTGGACCCTAACTAAGTGTGGCGGATCGAACTTCTCCTCTTCTCCTTCCCCCACTAAACGACAATTGGCTCTCGATATCTCCCAGTCTAAATCCACTCAGGACGTCCTAAAGATCAACTGTGCCAGGTGTCACAAAGTGGAAGGTGTCGTGCAATGTCGGCTTAAGAAGGTGTAATATAAGGGATAATCTGGTGGTTTTTGATAAAGTAATTATCTATCTATCTATCTGTTACCGATGCTGGCGACACTCGGTAATACGTTCCATTCATTCAAATTTTATTTTAGTTTGTTAATGAAATACAATTTGACAACCCTAGCATTTTTAGAATTTGTATGAAGATTTCACCATTTTTTTCATGACCATTCCCACATGGTGAAATATGGAACTTTAATGACTTAAAATACGATAAATCTATATCATTTATATTCTATATTTTAGCCTTTAAGAGCCATGACACTAAATGTGATAATCCTGAAGTTCCTAGCAACTCTGGAAACATTAACATTGATAAGTGTGAATTTAAAATAACAAATGCGAAGTTGTACCGGCTGACACCTGCATGTATGAACCAGTGGACTGTCCATTAGTAAAAATATACTGATTTTTCCTATGGACAGTAAAATGATTATCCATTATTTTGTTTATTTTAGTAGTCTCAGTAGAAAAATGTAAAGAAAACGAGCGAAGATAACATATACAATGCTAAAATATACAAAATTCCAAAGCCCGCGATTTTTAAGTGCCAAGTATGTATAAGAGTTAAGTATATCCTGAAAATTGCAATGCGGAAAGCAAAAGATGTATTAATAAATACTAATAAATAAATAAATATTATAGGACCTTCTTACACAAATTGACTAAGCCCCGTAGTAAGCTCAAGAAGGCTTGTGGTACTCAGACAATTATATTATACATATAATATACAAATACATAAATACGTAGAAAACATCCATGACTCAGGAACAAATATCTGTGTTCATCACACAAATAACCTGGACCTTCGGCTGAGCAGGCAGGGTCACTACCAACCACGCCATTTGGTTGTCTAAAATTGAAATATGTTACAATTATTAGTTGATTATTTTTTAATAAAAAAACGTTTGGCTTTTGAATTTTAAAGTACACTTCTTAAAGTCCAATCCCTGTACTTAAGAATATTGCAATTTATAGAAACAAAATTTATATTTTAAGGTGAAGGGATGACTATGATTAGAGGGAGATCCACCAGACTTGAGGTCACGCACACAACATCATTGTCATGTAATGGTCCATCGGCATTTGAAATTACTGTTCTTTTTTCGTACCGATTGGCAAGATCAACAATGACTTGTAATATAGACCAAAAAGTTTTTATACCTATTCCAAATAATTATATCTTGAACTGTTTTCATTGACATTAACATTCACTCATTCATTTTTTTTGTACCTAATCAGTATGGCATGTAGCTGTGTGTGTAATTATTCACCTCAACTCTCGTGAAACTACCTATACTTGATTATTTATTTTGATCTTATTAATTACGTTTTTCTAGACATTTATCTTGTATGAAACTATGATGGCCATAGGTACGTTGCTGTCCATAGGTATGTTCTTAGTGGCCATAGATACAAATAGTAGATTTACCTATTTTTATCTTTACCTATATACCTACCTATGGACAAAATGAGTGTTTTTAAAAGCATGATAATATCTGTAATCTACAGATAGCTAGCGAAATTACCACGAACGAAATGTGAAGTGTGATAGATTAATTTGTGATTGTAAAAAAAGAAAGAATTCAATCATAACATGGGTAGTATTTTTTAATAATTGAATTGACGTAATATTATGGAAATCGTTTACAGGTTAAGCACTTGCCCTTAATTGTATTAAAAAAAAAACTTAATTTTTCATTCAGATATTAAGTTGGTTCTTAATTGCTAAATAATAATTATTGATCATTTAATTAATAACTTAGTCAATCAAATAAACTAAATGCTTTCTTTCAGTTATCGATATCTACTTTATTATTGTGCTATATAGTTATTGCCATGAAGAAGAGGAGGAGTAAGTTATGTAAGTCTGCTTTTCTTAAAACTCCTATCTTGCGGACGTTATCGGCTAATAGCCCAGCGTACGTAGCCAAGATGTCAATCGCTCACGCTTAATAACGTATCGTAGCTACCTCCATTACTCTTCCTTATTAGTGTGACAATAACAGTTGCGTTTCGTTAGCGACTGAGCGTGAGCGATTGGCATCTTGGCTACGCATCCTGGTCACCGAATGATTGTAGACGGAATGGTCGAAAGCAGAAAGTTTAACTACGAGATTTTGTCAATAATAGTAAGGAGGCAAACATACTACATGTCCTTCCCTCCCTGAAAGAGATTCCTTTTTTTTTAATTTTTTTTTTACATTTCGAAAACGATGCGTAATACGAAAGTTCGGTTTACTACATATTGATTGAAAGTTTGTGAAATTCTCTACAACTTAGATCCATTAACATTTTTTTTGGGTGTCTTATGAGCTTTGAAAGATGGTCGATTTTAATAAAATCTTTATGCCTTCACTTTTCTTTCCATGCATTGCCCTACGCGACAATATTTCCACTCTCACCATTTAGATGGTTGGCAGTCCTCAACTGTGCGCTTTTCCCGAAACTTCCTGCCTCGCACAGCTAAACTGTGGAACGAACTGTCGCCAGCGGTGTTTCCGGACCGATACGACCTTCAAACCTGCAAGAAAAGAGCGTACTCCCATCTTAAAGGCCGGCAACGCACTTGCGACACCTCTGGTGTTGCGGGTGTCCATGGACGACGTTAATCGCTTACCATCAGGCGATTCGTTTGCTCGTTTGCCACCTATAGCATAAAAAAAAAATTCTCTATTATCTAAAAACCTGTAAAACCTAAAGTTACGAGTATCCCGTGCTCAGTGAAATTTGTCCAATAACTAGATGTTCGTCTCCGTCCACAATTCCGATAACCTGCCCTTGCCTTGCAGAGAGACACAATGCACAATGATGAGATTATAATTTTCTTGTGATTAACATCACTATAAGTTTTAAAATGAAACCGATGAAAAGGCTTTGACATCTAATGAAATTATAACTCTGTGTAGAACAAATTGAGGCTGAACGTCTAGAGTGGGTGCTGGAATACTAATAGAGATCAGAGAACGCATTCATATTGAAGACCCAGGGATATGTCAATATGTTACCGGAATGTTTTTTGCCGCCTGCAGCCAGCAATTTATTTTGGAGGATCATTCTTCACAACGACTACAAACGTGTTTATACGTCAATCCGAGAGGGAACTCAATTTTAAATATCTAGTTTTTAATAGAATAGTCTATGTGTTTTTAAACGAATAAAACTCTTCTTTAAATATTGTTGTCGTATTACAATCTTCATAACTGAAATAATATTACGAGTAGGTATAGCTGTAAATATTTTAATATAGAGGCATACCTATACCTTCGTCAAACAAGTTGATTACGTTTGTAATTTTATACAATTTTCTTATTTTGTTAAACTCACACCATCCTATATCCTAATAGAATAATGATTTATAGATCCATCCTATATCCTATTTTAGATATCATTTTAGTAAAATTCAAGTGTTCTTTTTTGCGTCAATGGCTAACAACCCATTCATTATGAGCCCTAAAGGCGTCAGTCAATTCTACAATTTATTTCAACGGCGCGTTTCTTTTTACTCTTATTTGAAGCTGACTCTACCCAAACACTTTTGCTCCATATTACTAATAATTGTAAACAAAAATGTAAACATATCTCTGACGTCGACTATACAATGTAAGGTGATGTAAAAACGAATATAGACAGGCCACATTAGACAAAAATCTTGGATCCGTCTTAAACTGTTTCATTTCAACTATACAAAATTATTTTGGATAGCTTGTCATTTTAGCGTAATCACAAGTAAACGTTGCTTTTGTATCCACTTATAGCATTATCAAATAATCATTCTGATAGCGACAAGTCATCTTAGGCCCGCTGATCAATTTTGTCCCATAGCTCTTATTTGTCACGCGGCTCAAAATTTGTCAAATGACAAACTAACTGTTAACAATTTTTATTGATATGTCTAATCTAAATGCACAACTTAACTATTTTTATTGATATGTCGATAAGTCGATGTTGAGATGCTGCAAATTTGTGAGTACCTCACCTCAAATGAGGTACGGTATAGTACCACCTCATTTCAGAAAATGAGGTACTCACTCAAACTCATTTGAAAATGATGTCCTACCCCAACACTAGTTTGATCTCAGTAACCATTGAGACATGCCAAGCTTTGGTCGAAGTAGTGCTGTCTGCTCGGAACAACAACAGGATTTCTTAATCTTGACAAGGATTGGAAACTGCAAGTCTTCCAGCACCAGCTTGGCATCATTGAACCGATCCCGTTTATCGAACACTTCGATAAGTCGTACCTAACACGCTGACATCAGGTAAACGGCGATTCGGAAACCGTCGTTGATATTATCTCCGTGCTGCAGCCGCTATCAGCTGTCCCCATCAGCAAATCCGTAACAATACGTGATATCCGCGTATTCGTCAAATTGTTAAGCCGCCATTTGATAAAACTAGCTAACATGATATCAGCATTGAAGGGATAGTTGAAAGTTAGTGATTGATTACTTGATGGATAGAAATAACGAAGCCTCGGTTAATCACGAACACTTCCGAATAATTCCTTTATTTCATTAATTATTAATATCATCCTACCTGTCCCGACCTAAAACCTCAAAAAGTACAAAAGATAAAGGTAAGATAACAAAGGTGACACACACAAACAGATTTCTGCTCACACGCTACCCGCTCTGTTAATAATGTTATTAATTTCAATTACTTAGGTACTTAGTAACAACATTTAATTTTGTATCTTTTGTATCTTCTCATACCCTTAGTAACTCTACTTATGCAATTTATTTCTGTATTATGTACGTGAAGTTTTTAAACATTTTTTTGAGTAATCATGTTTGATTTAAAAAAAAAACCTGATAAAACCCATTTATTTCTCAAGATTTCATTAATTTTTGAAATTTTATTTTGTTTAAAGAAGTGCCTTATTCACTGGTATAATAAATAAATAAAAATCATTTATTTACAAACAACATATGGGATATGGTCCAGACATTTCGTTAAAATAAAATTAATAACAATAACAATACTCCAATTACAATTAGAAATAAATTAAAATTAAAATCCAATACTTATCAAATTAAACAATTAAAAATTAAAATTTAAAATACGTAGTTAAAAAAAATTAAAAACACTTTAAAAATGTCAAAATTTTTACTATTTATTACACTTAACTACTTAGTATTAGGCCGAATATAAAAAAGAATAAATCATCCTAATGCATGTACTTTTTCTACAATTGGCATTCTTAGGTCACAAGGATTTTCCGAAAAAAACTAGGAACTTGAGTAACTCGAAAACCATTGAGTTTTTACCCCTGGTTCTGAGCCAAAAACATTGCAAATAAACTCTATAATTAATAACCCATTTCAAGGAACAGGTCGAATTACCAGTCACCTTACACCAAGTTTTATCTGTTTCCATAATTAACGATATGGTCTTTATCTTAATTAACATGTTATTTTATACAACGAGTTTTTAGCAATTGCTTTAAATTCAAGGGTGCATTCTTTCGCTTACATTAAGTTAATTTCTCAAAGACACTGGTATTCTAATTAGCTCCATTTATAAAATAACTACAAATTTAATTTTATCTCATAATATGGGATTTTGCATGTGTGTAAACGGAGTATGAGTATTCGACATGACATTGATATGTCATAGTTGTCACTTACTTAGTAAAGTCAATTCTTATGCCCGTTTTACATTAGCGGTTGATGCAACATGTAATTATTTTGTATAAGAAATTTAAAAAATAAAAATTTACGAATTTAATAAAACTAACTATGCAATTCTCTTTCCTTAATTATACCAAGCCACATGATGGAGTTAAAGCAAATGCTAAAAAACACCCTGTAGACGTAACCCTTTATAATTTTGAATTAGGATTTAGGAAAAGGATAACTAATGTTATAATTATTTTTTCCCCTCACTAGCTCGGAAAGCGCTGTTTTGTCCTTTAAAACTAGCGTGGAAAAACGCATTTTATCCACATGTGGGGCAAAGTAATCTAATTCCTATCACTTACCACCAGTCCAGTATAAGTGAGTCCTATTATGCCCATAGTAAATATGCGCAATGGGAGTTCTTACCTTAAATTGGTCATGTGATCATGTCTTATTCCGCACTTGGTAAGCTGCTGGCAATATCTAAGTACCAGGAGCGTAAGTACCTACTCTATGACAAATTTTGTAATTGAATTTTGATGGTTTCTTCAAGATAACTTAAGTACATGTGGATAAGATGTGTAATCGTATGTAGTCTTTATTTTCCTCGCAATAGTGAGGGGAAAAATGTTGTATTACACTCGGCGGCAAAGTTTGTTCAACTCTCGTGTCTTGAAACCCTCGTAAAGCTCAAAATTCTAGTTATTGAACCACTCTCTACGCTCGTGGCTCAATTTTGGAATCTTTCGCTTGCTCGGGTCTTAATATAAGCCCGAGAGTTAAACAACAACTTTGCCCCCTTGTATAATAAAATTAATAACTATTTATGTTGTCTAGATGCATGGACAAGGTGGCGGAGCCGCGATCGGGTATATCGGGGGGCGCCGGGGGCCGCGCTTTGGCTCGGGGGCTGTGGGCAGGGCAAGTGGCCATGGCGACCGGCGGCCCCGCAGGAGCCATCTTTGACTAATATGTGATTAAAACATATAAAATAAAAATAAATAAAGTTTTATTTATGATCGTCAGGATGGCGGGTGTACATCAAGAAATACAGCTGCGGTATACGTCAGGAGTTAGTGCTAGCAATGTGCCGAATGTGCGCCAAAATTCGAGCAATGAGCTCTTTAAATTCCAGAGATATTTAAGAAATTAATGACTCTCGCCATTATGACGACAGGTTGGCGGGTGCATTTCCAGTTCTAGCTAATGGCTGCCTAATCAAGGGTGATAGTACTGCCTAAGTTAGTGCGCGCAATGTGCTTCCAGCCTTCCACATGTATCAAGCACAAACAAATTCAGAGAGCCGTTAAAGAGTAATATGGAATTTAATAAATATACCGGGTGTTTCCTGTAACCGGAGCAATACATTTAATCGTAGTCAGTGTTCCTCAAACCTAATAACTTTTGTTCAACGACTTTTAAAAATTGTGTATTCTGTAGGTTTTCACTTTTTCATACAAACTAATTAGTATTTTCAATGTACACACACGTTCAAAATTGCATGGGCAGTTAATGAATGAATTCATTCATAAACTGCCCATGCACTTTTGAACGCGTGTGTACGTTAACATCAGCCTAATTGACGTCTCTTATCATAGTTCAAAAATAACAACATTCGCAGTGCATTGCGTCTTGTAACAAACTTTAAAATGTAATTAAAAAAAAAAACGTTATTTTTAAAAGTCGCTGAACAAACGTTGTTCAGCTTAGGGAGTACTGCCTACGATTAAATGTATTGCTCCTATTACAGGAAACACCCAGTATATATAAACGCCTGCTTATTTGAAATAGCAACATCAAATCTTCATTACAGGCAGCCACAAAACATGCAGGGGCTTTAGACAAAAAAGTACACAAATACATGATTACTGGATACTACATGCGTCTTAATCCAATTTTTATTATTATTACTAGTCATGTTACTTATAAGCCAACTAGTTACTTAAATGCCATGTAAGCTAACAACCATTTGTATAACGATAAATTAGGATAATATTTAATTAGGATATAAAAAATATTTCTTATATTCGATGACTATTATCTGTGTACGAGTATTAAGGCTTCATAGGCAATACTGTAACCTTACTCTTTTCAATGTAGTATATAGTCCATGGCACTTCCTACTCAATTATTATGATTTTTTCGATACTGTATAGGCAATTATAATGAATTCGTAAATATAACTTCATACATAAGTACACTACTAGTTGCCACTTACACTAATTTTCACTTGAAACTATATACCGCACTCTAAATTACGGTTAGCGATGATAAATTTGTGCCACAAAAATTAAATAAATGTATATTAGCAATTTTTTTAAAGAACTCGCACAGTTGTAATGTAGGTAATAGGTAAGTAACATAAAAAGTTATTTCTGTTCCTGCGTTTCGATATTGAGTAAAATATAGCAGTACTGATTTTACTTTAGATTTTTTTTTTCTGTTTAAGATAGCTAAAGTGGCAACGATAATTCAATTCAGACAAATAATTTCAATTTTTTTATTGAAATATCACAGTATTTACACCTTTTTCAATAATAAATCAACATTTACCTTATACCGGGTGTTTCCTGTAATAGGAGCAATAAATTTAACCGAAGGCAGTACTCTCCAAACTACTACAAACTAGACTACGTCACTTTCTTTGGTCATCACTCTCTGAGTTCGTCATTTTCGGAGTTTGTCACATTCTGACTTCGTCACTTTTTGCATTTTGCGGCTAGTATGTACGTTTCCGCAAGTTAACCCCTAAAAACTATTGATACAAATCAGGTATGGGATCGATTGGCATAACAAAACATGTAAAAAAAATCCTTTTCATACTAATTCTATGGGAAACGTTTTTTCCGATTTGTGGTTTTTCAAGCCTAATTTTTCTGTTACAAGCTTTTAATTCTGGATATTAATGGCACCGATTGGCATAAAAAAAGAATTGTTAAAAATATTTCTTTTCTCGCAACCTGTACCTTTTTTATTCAAAATTCAAAAATTTAATCTCCAAGTAGGCCCCAAAGGCCTTTTACAAGTCAATAAGCATTTGCATGTACAAACATTTACAATTTATTATTCACTACTTTATTATTTTTACAGTTCCGTACCAAAATGGTAAAAAAGGAACCCTTATGGTGCGACTCAGTCTGTCTGTCTGTCTGTCTGTCTGTTACATCGTTAAATATCCCGAGACTTACGCTACCGATTTGAAATTAATATAACATTGAGAGAAGATTTTTTATGTTAATTTTAATTTAATTTTAAAGGGCTAGATTTGTACTTTTACAAATCCAAAAAGTTTCAATAAAAAAAATGGTAAGTGTGCTTAAGTATATATAACATTTTAACACTATCGAAATATGCGTGTCATGTAGCTGTTAAAATCCTGATTGTTGTCCATAGTGCGAGTCCTTAGCACGAAGTATGACACCATGTGGCTGAAAGCATGAAACTTGACATGAATGTAGCTCATAGGGATACAAAAAAAAAACTGGAAGTAGAAACATGTCGTAGATACCTTTTTTCGCATTTTATATGCACAACTAAGTACCAGCATACAAAATACATGTCTCCTTAGCTGTAAATGTAATATTATTATTAACATACTTTATAGTTTCTGAGTGCCAGTATAATACCCGTTTAAACCGCTGTAACATACGACTTAAGAATGCTCTCTGCTGGAGGAAATTATGCTGTTGATAAACTCTGTTTCAGAAAAAACACATAGTAGAGAAAATCTGCGATTGAAAAAATTAAACAGGAATAAGTGCGTGTGGCAAAACTCAAGAATGGGAAAAAATGCGCATGGAAAAAACGCTACGAAAATATGTTGTTGGCCAAATAAGGTGTATAATAAGTCCTTCGTGTATGTGTCTTTTGAAAGAAAATCTATGTTCATATCACCAACAATTATCACTTTATAATGTTTTAGTGAATGTAGGTTAAACAATTCTTTTAATTTTGAGAAGAATAACGTTACGTCACCACTCGGAGGTCTGTAGATGCAGACGATAATTAGGTCCAAGTTGACACATTCAACACCACAGACTTCAAAGTGTGCTTCCACGGACAGTTCCGTGATTTCATGGCCCTCAATAGTTAGGACGTTATCTTTCACATAAATGCAGGACGCTCCACCTTGGCGCGAGGATCTAGAATACTGTGCTCGAAGATTGTATTTTATTATTTTGACAGATGTAATCTGAGTCGACCGGAGCCAATGCTCCGTTAGGCATAGTATATCTGCAGAGTTTCCTGTTTGGAGTTCACATTCAAGTTTGTAGGTTTTATTTTGTAGCCTATTTATGTTTTGATGCAGGACAGTTATTTGAGTGTGTGTCGTCGCGGGATCGGGTGCGGTCGTGGCCGGGAGACATGGTCTCCCTGGGTTTGAGAAAGGGCTGCCATTATTATCGTGCTTTGATGTTATTTTTTCCACTGTGTAGCTATAGCCACTTTTTATGCTATTGAAATGATTAACTACACTATCAGGAGTTGTATCAAATGATCTAACAAGTCCCTCCTAGCAAAGATAGAGCCCAGTGATTTTTCCGGCATAGACGATCTCTTTTAAACATTGATTATTTCTTCCGTAATACGTCAATAGAGTTTATGAAAACTCAGTAAATAAAAACTTTTTGATAAACAATGATTTGACATTTTTCGCTAATCACAGAAAAACTTTGGATTTATGTTTACTTATTTATTTATTTACTGTTGTATTTACATATAAATCTGATCATGACTTTCCCTACAGTGGAAAATTTCTGTTTTTGTATGTCTTTGGAAACGGGTCGCAGTATTATAACCAGTTATACGGGTGTTTGGGTTATACTTCCCGCCACTAACTATTCAGTATTTATAGAGAAAGGTAAGTATTTCAATTATTGATACTAAGAGGTGGTGCCGGAAAACTATAAACCATATCCAGTTAGTTTTCTTTTATATTCTTAGCTTTTCAGCACTTTTCAGAGTGACATGACTTCGGGGTCTTATTTTTAGAGAGCAGGATCTACTTCAGAGGCTTGGTATATTTTTATAAGATTTTGCTCAAATTTTGGCATCTAACAAACAATCTGTTTGTTTTTTAACATATTATGCGTAAGCATTTATTCGAAAAAATTCGTCATTAAGGGTCTGCGTGATGTTTCGCTCTAGGTACACTTATATTAGGTATATATGTATTTGTATATGTAGGTATATTTATATTTGTATATGTGTAAGTATATACAATATATTATTAATTAGGTTTGACATGTCTTAGGTTATCATCTCTTTTTTCTACTATCCTGCACCAAACTAACAGTTTCGGTTTAGCCCGATGGTTGACTGGTAGAGAATACCTAAAGGCGTTAAGTCCGCCATTTGTACTTTAATATAATTGTGCAATAAATTTTAAATAAATAAATATTATGGAAGATAATTTCAATAATAATGGAATGCATGAACTACTTTTTTGTTATTGTTTTTTTATTTTTAATAATTTACTTAAATCAGAGGACTGTTTCGCGATTTTTGCTCGAAAAGGTAAATACTTGACGCTTTCCGATAATCAAAATGATTACACTTATTTAAACTTTCACGATTTTCACACATTATAAATTTACTAAAACGGGGCTTAATCGTGTATAAACTTAGAAAACAAACCTCCGACGTTTCAAGGGCGACATTGCCCCCGTGGTCCCGGAGAAAGACCACGGGGTCTTTCTCCGGGACCACGGGGACAATGTCGCCCTTGAAACGTCGGAGGTTTGTTTTCTAAGTTTATACACGATTAAGCCCCGTTTTAGTAAATTTATAATCAAAATGATATCACACCGGTATATAAGTTATACGTATGTATTATTATTATTTTATTTTAATCTTTATTGCACAAAAGGAAATACAAACGTACATCAGGCGGACTTAATGCTACAAGGCATTCTCTACCAGTCAACCTTTGGACAAAACAGATCATTTTGTTGGCGGTGCAAGATCAACTGTGGTTTTACAAAACAAATTAAGTACATCAATTACACAATTCAAAACAATTATACATATAGGGTTCAATATAAATAATATATAGGTATAAATAATATATAGGTAAAATACATACTCGTACATTTTTAAATATACATACATACACATAAATATAATAAATCTGATGAAACTTGTAAAATAGAAAAACTAAGAATTTACCATTCTGCAAGCAAAGTAATCACTTAAGGATTTTTTAAAAGCAAATTTGTTTGGACACTGTCTAATTTTAACTGGGAGACTATTCCAAAGGCGAGCGACTTGAACAGAGAATGAATTGGACATGTAGCCTGTGTGGTGACAAGGTATAGCGAGAGAAAGGTTGCCAGTAGAGCGAAGTTGACGGACACGAGAAACACCATAGAAGTTAAAGAAAGCTTTCAAATACTCAGGAGATTGAGGATCATTAAGGATAGAAAAAAGAGAACAAAGCATGCGAATGTTGCGACGAACTCGAATAGGAAACCAGCCGAGTTTGGAGCGAAAAGAGGAGACATGGTCATATTTACGGAGGCAAAAAATAAACCGAATGCAGTTATTAAGTAAACGATCTAACTTGTTCAATAGCTCTTCAGTTAAGTCCGGATAACACACATCACCGTAGTCAATTATGGGTAAGATTAATGTCTGTACTAACAATATTTTAGTTTTAATAGGTAAAAAGTGCTTGAGTCTATTTAGGGCGTGTAGGGAACCGGTAACTTTACGGCTAAGCTCAGCTACCTGGGTCTTCCAACTCAGGGTGCTGTCTAAAAAGATGCCTAAATCTTTTACATATTGACTGTAGGGAATCGGAATGCCATTGAAATATACGGGGGGAGTAAAATCGATTTTAGCAAGCTGACGTTCACCACCTATGACGATAGCCTGACACTTAGAAGGGTTAACAAACAAACCAAACCTCTCGGACCAACGCTGAATATGTATGAGGTCTAGATTTAATTTAATTTTATGTAAGTGTATGTATTGTGTATGTGTTGGGAAATGTGTCGCCTAAGGAATAAATGAAACACTTTTTTTCCACTTTCCTATACTTTTTTCTAATAAATGTACATTTAGCTAGAGCAAATTTAAGAATCAGTTACAAAGTTTATCAAGCGTCTTTAGGTACTAATGTATAAAATATATTTTATAAAGTGAAAAATTAAACTAAATTTTATGCTGAATAAAAAATAAAGTTAGAATATTTGATAAATCAACCACTTCACAAAACATGCTCTCTAAGTATTGTGTTTTTGGATACTAAATAATAATTTGCATTTATGAAAATTATTTTTTTGCAATACTAATACTTCATACTAGTTCATACCTACTATCCGAGTGATTGCAGTTTATATACGTAACTACATTATTAAAGATTTTCACTTTCAAAAGTATAGGTACCCGACTCTTAACAGTTTATTATTGATTGGTATGACGGAGTCGGTGTGATTGAGTCGTGTCCAATACGCGCAGGGACGTAGACGCATTGATGAGTAATTAAATAATTAATTGCGAAATTAGCGCGGCCTCGCCGCTGCTTGCGATTTGATGCAATGAGTGCCGAAAGTCAACCCATCGTGAACGAGTTCTTTGCCTTTCTGCAGCGGAAAGAGATACTGATGCGGGAAGGAGGGTCGGACCTGGAGACTGCTGTACGGTACAGTTCATGGGCGTTGAGTTTCTCCGTCGATGACATCTGTAAGAAGGTGAGAAGTCCCTCAGTGATATAAAGAAAATCCTGAGGGAGTACGAAGACCGAGTTCCGGAGTTTGTCGCGGCGGGAGCCTAGAGGCTCCCGCTACGCACTACGGCGCCGCGGCGGCAGGTTCGAACCTGCCGCCTAATACCTAGGATCACCCGGATGTTCGCGGTATGTTTGAAGACATTGTGGCCCTTAAAACAAGCTTAGCCGAAGTTATCTTAAAATTTGAAGTGGCCCAAGTCACAATCGCCGAATTACGCAATGAGGTAGCCAGTTTGCGAAATAGCGCCCCTGCTCGGTTGGCGGCTTCAAATTTCAAGACCGATGAGCCAAGTCGGTTAGTTTGCGCGTGGCTGACGTTGTAAAATGTGCAGTTCGCGTTGTTTCCCCGCCCGCGTGCCCCCCGCGCGTTCGGCCGCCACCTGTGTCGAAGTTACGTCAGCGTGTTTATGCTGAAGTCGCCGGTCAGCAAGTCGCAGCCAACCGGGTCAAAGCACCTTGCAATACGGGTGAAGTACGGGCTCCCAAAGAGAAGCCCTCCTGCACCGTTGTAGATAAGGAGCCGGTTAATTCAAGTCTTCGGGTCGCAACGCCGAGTAGAGCGCTCTCTACGTGTCGCGCTTGCACTACTCCGCCGTGGCTAACGACGTGGTGGAGTATGTCTACCGGAAGACTGGCTATACGCTGAGGGTGCAGCAGCTGCAGTCGCTACGTGCACTGCAGCTCGTTTGTGGTGCGCGTACCGTGGCCACTGCAGGACACCATCGCGAGCGCAGACTTCTGGCCGAAAGGTGTCGTGTTTTGGCGGTTCCGGGGCAACCTGCCGAATCCCACGCCGCTGGTTCAGACGACGCAACGGAGCCACGCTATTGCGTCGCCTAGTACTGAGTGATTTTTGTATGTATTTGTCTCTCTTTTGTGTTTTTTGTATGTATTATACCTGTCTTGCTTTTTTTTAGGGTTGCAGTGCTTTGGTTTTTACTGTTACTCGTATGCTGTAAACTGCTTTTTGAAATAAATAATAAAAAAAATTTACATAACTTACTTTTGCGGAAATAATAATCCTAGTGGATGACGACTTTGGAAATCATCTGGCACTGGCACTAGTTGTCCCACAACAGAAAGACCTTGTAACATTATTACGTCCAATAAAATTTTATAGATGTAGTTCACCAAACGCATAATTCGAACTTTCATCCTTTTGAAGCTTCTCGGGGCTTACCTTCTTTGACTTCTCGTGCCCGCTGCTAGACTCCTGAATTTAGTAATAAAGGTTGTTCATCTACATTTACCAACATTTTACGGGTCCATCATTATCTTTAATGAAAACACTGAAGAGACTTTTCTGTTGCGCTAGGTACATAAAGTGTTAGCAACTGGCTTAGATTGACCTTTATTTGAAAATATTCTTATTTTGATGAAGGAAATTTAATTGGTAATATGGAAAAGTATAATAAGTCTTCATTATGTGACTTTTCCTAAAAGGATAATGACTTTTTGCAATAGAAAGCCATTTCTTGTTTTACCGCGACATGAGAGTAGCAAATACTATATCCGATGTGACGGCCGAATGCCGTCGAAACATGCCATGCCATTGTGATAAAAACACGAGAGTTTTCACCGTCGTTTTTGTAGTGAAACACAGCTTGTTGGATAAACACTGATTTATTTTATAAGACCGAGGGTACACCTTTAATTATCAATCTACCCATAAGTTACATATACTACATCTCTCTCGTTATAGAATAGATAAACAAGGAAAACATATCTGTGAGCCAACTAAGTCAATAGCTGCTCAACTGTGAGCAATAAAGATAGTAGACAACATTAGATTACACAGGCAGGCGTAACACTACATAGAAGTTATAGCTATATATAGAATAAGTTTATTTTCCAAGGAATGATTATGCTAATCTTTACATAGGTACCTTATTTAAGATTTACATACATATGTATCTATGCCTACCCTTCCTCTAATATATTTTCCCTTCACAATTATAACACAAACAGTCTATAAGGGAAAAAATATCTATATATTAAAAAAAAACAACTGAAACCAGTTAGGTATAAGTATTAAAATATTGCAAACTAAAAAGTTTGTAGTGCCTGTTCGGCCAGTTTGCGAGCTTTACTCCTAGTCACAGGTGGCTTTACTTCTACAGGACCAGGCATTGCCTGTTTGTTGTCAATTAGGTGTGTCCCCGCCGCATCAGGTTGCGGTTTGGACGCAGTCGGGACAAGAGCGAGGTCGTTGCCAGCAGCGGGAAGCGCTGCACCATTCTCGGCAGAGGGGGGAGCCTCGTGCCGCTCCTGCTTTAGCTCCCGGCTGATGATGTGTCGGCGGTTCCGTCTGTACTTACGCCCTACTGCATCCTGCAGTACGTAAGACCGCGGGTCCGCCGCTTTCCCGACTATTGTCATGAATCGCCGGTTGTTGCCGTCCGCTACCACTACTTTGCTATTGTTAGGTAGTGTAGGGAGGTCCCGAGCGGATTTATCATAAGAGGACTTAATTTTTTGTCGTTGTCTTTGCATCTCCGCGTAATTATTTTTGTTGTCTACAGGTTCCAAGAGTAATGGTTTGTATGTCGGTAACCGGGTGTTTAGACGTCTACCAAATAATATTTGCGCTGGGGAATCTAACTTTTCTCGCGGTGTGGTTCTATAATTCAACAAACTAATGCGATAATCTTGCCCTGAGTCCAAACATTTCTTTAATAAATTTTTTACCGTCCTTACTGTACGCTCACTCTTGCCGTTAGATTGGGCATACATAGGCGAAGAGGTAACATGATTTATTTGCCAATCTGATATAAATTTAATAAAGTCTCGAGAGCTGGAAGCGGGGCCATTATCCGTTACTAATTCCATTGGAACACCATGTCGGCAGAACTGCTCGGTCATGGCTGCAATTACAGACTTGCTACTTATATTTTGCAACTCGTTGACTTCCACGTAACTCGAAAAATAGTCTACTAATAAAAGGTAGTATTTCTTTTTATATTCGAAGAGATCCGAACCTAATTTGCACCACGGCATATCTGGCACCGCGTGTTGGAGCAAAGTCTCGCGGCGCGGCGGCGGCGCGTGCAGCGCGCAGGCAGCGCACGCGCGCGCGGCACTTTCCACCTGCTCGCCCATCCCCGGCCAGAACATCACTTCGCGCGCGCGCCGCTTGCATCGCTCGATGCCTAGATGGCCCTCGTGTACTCGCCTCACCATCTCCCCCCGCAGTGCTACTGGAATATATACCCTATTATCCTTTAAAATTAGTCCGTCCATGTACTGTAGACTTTCCCTGTAGGGCCAAAATATACGACAAGGCAGATCTACTTCATGTTTATTTTTTGGCCAACCCTTTGTTATATAATCTATTAACGACCTACATTCGTCATCATTTTCTACCATGTTTCTGATCATTTTTAATTTCTCATCACTAAACTGCAAGTGTTCTTTCATAAAACACGTTTGCGCTTCTACGTCTTTGTTTACCCGATCACTTACTAGTTCCGGTAATGCGGCGCGCAATAATGTATCCGCGATGTACATAAATTTACCCGGGGTGTACTGGACCTTCACATCGTATCCCTGAACGCGCAACATCATCCGCTGTAAACGGGCCGGGACAGAAGACAAGGGCTTCTTAAAAATCGACTCAAGCGGCTTGTGGTCAGTTTCAATAATGACGTCACTTCTACCAAATACGTATTGGTGAAAACGAGTACACGCATGTACTATTGCCAACATTTCTTTTTCAATCTGGGCGTAACGGCGTTGCGCATCCGTAAGGGTGGCAGAGGCGAACTCGACCGGCCGCCCGCCCTGTAACAGCACGGCGCCCAGCGCCTCTGCGCTCGCGTCTACCGAAACCACCACCGGGAGCTCGCTTGAGTATAATGATAATACCGGCGCAGACGAAAGTTTAGCTTTAAGCGCCTTTACCGCTTCCGAATGCCCTCGATCCCATAACCATTCCGAATCCTTTCTAAGTAGACTCCTTAGCACCGCCACAGATTCCGAATAGTTTGGAATAAACTTTGAAAGGTAATTTACCATTCCAAGGAATCTCTCGAGCGACTTCCGGTCCGTGGGGTCGGGCATGTCAATTATTGCTTTTATCTTAGCATTGTCCGGCCTCATCCCCTCTTTGTCAAACACGTGACCCAAATAAACTATCTGACGCAATCCAAACTTACACTTAGACTTATTGAAGCGTATACCTATTTCTTTTGCTCGTTGCAGTAGTCGATCCAGACGAGCATCGTGCTCCTCTTTAGTGGTTCCCCACACAATAATGTCATCTATGAAAGAGTCGGTCCCATCCAGATCTTCAAGATGCTGCCGGACTCTCGCATGGAAGACTTCTGGAGCGCAACTGACTCCATACGGTAGCCTTAAGAACTGGAACCTGCCGAAGGGAGTTCCAAAAGTACACAGGTCTGCGCTGGCCTCGTCCAGCTGCAGCATCCAAAACCCACAGCGCGCATCCAGCACGCTGAACCAGCTGGCACCGCGCAGGCGCGCTGCCAGCTCGCTCACCGTGGGCAGCGAGAAATGCGCGCGCTTCACAGCACTGTTAAGAACCCTCGGATCTAAACACACACGTATTTCACCACTTTTCTTAGCCGCAATTACAATAGGGTTAACCCATTCCGTTGGATGGGTCACCTTCCGAACGACACCTATTTTTTCCATTCTAATTAATTCCTCATGTAACTTGTCCCGCAAACCCATAGGGACCCTTCGAGCGGGGCACACTACCGGCTGAACATTTTTATCAACAATGATTTTATGCAATCCTGGCAGTTTACCTAATCCTGTAAATAATTCTGCATACTTATCAACCTCCAGCGAGTCTATGACTCTTTTGATAAGGTTAAGTTTAACACAATCACGTAAACCGAGAATAGTTTTATATGGCTTCGATGTTACAATAAATTTTAAATCATAATACTGATTCTTATGTTTTATTAAAATACACGAGCCAATAATGGGAACCGTATTTTCCGTATAGGAATAAACCTTTTTATGATAAGGATCAAGCCGAGCATTCAAGTTTACACGGTCAAACTCATATTTAGATATAATGTTTAACATCGATCCAGAATCCAATTTAAAAGCAACTCGCTTACCATTAACGTCCATATAGTTAATCCATTCTCTGCACTTATCTCCGTGATCATCGTGACGCTCCTCGAGCACGTCAACATAAAACACCTCACTTTCGGAGTCATCTGACTCGGATACACTCACATTATGCACAATACCAAACGGCTTACTACTACACACCCGCGCGAAGTGACCCCGACGGTCACATACAAAACATGTCCCATTCAGCGCCGGACACCTCTCCTCGTCCCGACAGGACCCATTACCACAGCGCGGACACGCTGCCCGCGGCTGCTGACGTCGCCCGCCGCGCTGCGCCGGCGCCGCCGACCCAACCCGCGGGGCCCGTGCGCCGCGGTCGCGACCCGACGAAGCGCGCGCGGGCCCGGCGCCGCGCGCCGAATGCCACCGCGAACCACGTCCGCCAACCACTTCATTGACTTGCACGTTTGATTCCTCGAATTGCTTGTTTTCCTCCTTAGACATCTCGTCCGCTTCACATATCCGGATAGCCTTTTCCAAGGTCAATTCGTCCGCCCTCAACAGCCGATCTCTAACCACGTTGTTAGTGATGCCACACACGAGACGGTCTCGAATCAACCCTTCCGTTAGTTTATCAAACTTGCAATCCTGACTTAGCACCCGTAACGCTGTTACGTATTGGCTAATCGTTTCCCCGGCATTTTGATTACGAGTGAAAAACTTATAACGCACCATCGCGATATTCACTTTGGTTCCAAAGTGCAAATCAAACTTTACTTTGAGTGTTTTAAGATCTTCAGAACTTTCACCATCCCTAAATTCAAATGTAGTGTATATCTCGTAACCCTCCGGTCCTATGAGGTTTATCAACAAACTGGCTTGCACTTCTTTTGGCTCCTTATTAACTCCTGACGCTTTTAAAAACACTTCAAAATGTTTCCACCATTTTTGCCACGCAGTCGCCCGCGCGGCTGGATTTCCTTCTATTTGCAACTCCGGCGGAGGCCGTGCATGCTCCATAGCTCGAGTTTTTATCTTTAAATCACAACAGTACCGCAACTACAATAAAATCACTGTTTCACCGCCGTAATTACAGTATTTGTACGAAAAACCGCTGCCACCATGTAGTGAAACACAGCTTGTTGGATAAACACTGATTTATTTTATAAGACCGAGGGTACACCTTTAATTATCAATCTACCCATAAGTTACATATACTACAGTTTTAAAATAAATAAAATAAATTAACCGTGTAAAATTCATTTCAGATATTGTTTGGTTCGTCCTCTTCATAATTATCGGTGTGATTTTTTCAATTGTATGCATCCTGTTCCAAGTGCCTGCAATACGCCAGGTATGTTTATCAAGTTTTACTGACAAACAAAATTCCACTATCCCACTTTCCACTAAAAGTAGCAATATTAGTATTAAATTAAGTATGTTCGAAGTTGTATTTATGCAAATCTATATAAAAACTTCGATACCGCTTTGTAGAAAATTTGTACAAATTATGAACAGTTAAAATACTGAAAACATATACTTCCACATAAATTAACTGTTAAGTAGCATAGTACGCTGAACAAATTTTTATTACATTTAACAATATAATTGTTGCACCTCAAAAAGTGGTTACCTAATGTTTTTAAACAGATACACTTGCGCCATCTGTTTGCGTAAATTTGATGAGTTATTTTGGCACTGCAAAGCTAGCCTAATAATGTTGCCATATTTTTCAAAACGGCTAATCGCACCTTAATAAATTTTGCACACAGTTAATAACATATTGTAAGGTGCGTTCGACTAAGATCGGAAAACGGCTAAGATCGAATGTTTCGATTTCGGGCCTATTTCGGTTCTTTTTTAATGATGGCAAGCTGAAACGATGCGCTATTTAATGCTGCTCCCACCTTCAGTCCGTTCTTGTTACTCGGACTGACAACCTGAACCAAAAAAAAAAATTTTTGCTTTATCCGGAATTACCATTCGCCAGGTAAATCTACGCTTTTTTTATCTTTTTACGGACTCTATATTATTTTTATTTTTGTGACAAATCTGTATAATTGAATTTGCGATACGACACCTGTAAACGAAAATCCGGTGTTACCTGAAGTGGTTTAATATCAAACGCTAATCGTCTGATCTTAAATTCTCAGGAATATTGGAGTACGCGAAGGCTATAATGACCCCTAAAAATAACATAACTCACAAGTCGATTTTTTTTAAATTAACTATTGAAGTACTTTATAGACTAATCGACTTATCGATTTAAAACAGTTAGACAACTTTTTTGTCTTAAATAAAGCTTTGGGTATAATATAGGTATTTGTTACCGACGCGTGTAAAATCAAGGAAAGATTATGCAAGTCATATTTTTTATCTTTATATTATTGGATTAAACTATTTGAATGTCACCTGTAATTTTATAACAAATTTGTCGAAAGCTTTTTTGTAGCGAGAAAAACCTACGTATTTTCTCCAAAAAAATACTTAAGTACATCCAAGTGCCTGAAATATGTTAAAAAATTATGAAGATAACGAATAGGTTCCATGTCTAACGTATTTATCAATAGTTTCAATTTATATGAAGAATTCTTTTAAGGTCTTCTGTTAACTTCAATAAAAATCTAGAAATTTTCAAGTCGGTAAATTTTGTTCATTAGTATTATAGAAATGCATACACCGAAATTATAAGAAATACATCAATAGCTCTAAATTTTATGATCTTATCAGTTCGCATCATAATTCGAACTCGAAGAGATTTGAGCTACGTGCACGCTACGGGCCGTGCGGCTGTGTGACCACTCACATCACGATTACGCTACGCGTTTCTGCTACGTATTAAATTATGATCTGTAATGTAAATATTAATTTGTTAATTTTAAATTGTAATCCATATTAGTATCTAAAGCAAAATTGTTTTCTTCTTTGAATAAAATATTTAATGCACGCGTAGTATAAAATTATTTATTCAAATAATGTTCAATGACCATTTCTAAAGAAACCTCATTTGGACCGACATTAGACAGACGATGTGTCCTTTCAAAGGGTACGCAGTGAAAGACTTGTTTTTTTTTTACCTAAAGTGCAACAAACATAGGAGTCGTAGAAGACATAGATTTTATTTTGACGAAAAGTGCGATATTCATAAGTAAGTTTATACTTTATATGGAGGAATCGTGTAGAACACGCTAAAATATACCTGTTTTGTACGGACAGTTTTTTTCTAAAATCAAAAATGGCCGACTTATTTGTCCCGAAAGATGAACAATTTTAAATCTTAGTAAAATTTTCGATGGTTGTTGTGCTATGATCACACCTACTTTTTATGTTAGTATCGTGTAGAGCACGCTAAAATAAGCATGTTTTGTACGGACAGTTTTTTCTAATATCAAAAATGGCCGACTTATTTGACCCGAAAGATTAACAGTTTTAGATCTTAGTAAAATTTTCGATGGTTGTTGTGTAATCATGACACCTACTTTTTATGTTAGTGTCGTGTAGAACACGCTAAAATAAGCATGTTTTGTTCGAACATTTTTTTTTCTAAAAACAAAAATGGCCGACGATATGGCCGGCATCATGTGTGGGACGCAACATGTGTTGAACCCTTCGCACAGTCCCACATTCAGGTGACCCGGGCTAAGGCTGGCGCTGCAGCTGATCAGGCCCAGATTCTCAAGCGCCGCAAATACTCGTCCTTACTTAAAGACTACGAGTTTGCGGCGCTCGCAGTTGAGACATTGGGTCCCTGGTCAGCTGACACAAAGACTTTCGTAAGGGCTCTGTCGGCGCGGCTTGTTGAGACTACGGAGGACCGTAGGGCTGGCGCTTACCTCTCCCAACGTATCGCCATAGCTGTGCAGAGGTAACGTCGCCAGTGTCATGGGGACCATGCCGCAGGCGGACCTTTTAGATGGGGTATTCTTTCTTTAATTGGGCTTTTGAAGGTAAGTGTTTTTTTATACTCTTTTTATGTCTTATTATTCTTAATATAAATACTATTATTTTGTTTTATCTAGTTTTATATAGTTTTAGTTTAGTTATACTTTTAGATTTTAATGTGTATAAAAAACTTAAATCAATAAAGAGTACATACCATACATAAAAAAAGTATTGATGAATGTATTAGAAATCGGTTCTAATAGATCTTTGATAATATTAAATGCATTTCAGTTATTATAAAGCATTTGCGTAATGTTTTGGAGGAGTAATATTTTTTATTAAGTTTACATTTTATATTGAAATAAACTCTTTTCAAATATGTTATTAAATGATAGGCGACGTTCAAATAGTTAAATACGATTATCTGATGATGAAACTTTCTTCTTGTATATTGATTCCTTAGATTGATAAGGTTGGTAACGAATTTTTTTTTAACTCCTAAACCAATATCAAAATCTGATATATATTTTTATTACGCTTTCTTCTAAGAGTATTCTAACCGTCGACAAAAAATATCGATCTTTTGAGTTATAAAATTTTATTTTCTTTACGTTTTCTACTAGAATGCTTAAACGTTTTGCGAGTCACAAACGTATACAGTGTGTTACCGCCGTGCGCTTAAATGCGTGCTTTTATGAAAACTGTTAATTCGTCTGATTTTTTTATTCTATTGATGTTCACTCAGAACTCCGTCATTACTGAAACGATTTGAATTTTTTTTTGTTTTCTGAAAGAAGCCAGTTTCAGGTTTGGTCCCGTTTTTTTCAAAATCCATTTCTGATGCTGGGATCCATGAGGAGCTGAGGGAACTCCTAAAATTTGAAAGGCACATGCATTAGTTTGGGCATTTTCTTGAGAAACTCGAGTATTTCTTTACCAAACCTACCAGTTTGGTAGAGTAGACCTGATGATGATGACCAGGGATGTCAAAGACTGAAGAACTGCTCTATAATTCGCGGGCCCCAGCTGTATCTTCTGATTTGAGACATTCATCTTTTGTTTGTTACGAAATGCCTTCGGGGTAGTGCTATTTGATTTTATTTATATTTTGATGATGGATATCATGAGGAATGAATGGAGCTGATGTTGAACCCTGGCAGTAGCTAATAGAACTCAGGTTTGGTGAAATATAGGCGAGTGCTGTTTTCATGATTCGATTCGTGTTAACGGGCAATTAGGAGAACAGTAAAGTTCACAAGATGGAGCTGATGCTGAACCCTGGCAGTAACTAGTGGAACTCAAGTTTGGTCCAACATACGCCACTTCTGTTTACGTCATTCGACTCGTGTTAACGAGCAATTAGGAGAGAAATTCACAAGATCGAGCTGGTGCTGAACCCTGGCAGTACCTACTGGAATTCAGGTTTGGTGCAACATAGGCGAGTGCTGTTTTCATGATTCGATTCGTGTTAATGAGCAATTAGGAGAGCAGTTCACAAGATGGAGCTGATGCTGAACCCTGGCAGTACCTAGTGGAACTCAGGGATGGTGAAACATAGGCGAGTGCTATTTTCATGATTTGATTCGTGTTAACGGGCAATTAGGAGAGCAGTTCACAAGATGGAGCTGATGCTAAACCCAGGTAGTACCTAATGGAACTCAGGTTTGGTAAAACTTACAAGAGTTCTGTCCCGGACACCACCTGCGTTAACCGGAAGGTTAGGGCCCCTTCCCTCCGGTCCACCCACTCATCCAGCTTTGGGAGGATAGCCCCTATGGTCCTCCCACCATATGGGCTATCCTCCAGCGATTCCCTCCACCACTGCCTAAGGCGCTCCTCCGCCGCGCGTGTCGCCCGCTCCCACTCCTCCGGATCTGGAGGCTCCCCTCTCTCCTAGCCTATCCTCGGCCCGACGCTGGTGCCTTTCATAAAACTATGAATTTGTCGTGACATATTTACTCACTTCATATCTAAGCAAATAGATGGCACTAGTGTACAATGTGTAGAGTGTGTTTTAAAATATTACTTGGATTTTTGAATATTATTAATTACTGTTGGAAATAATCAAATTAAATTAACCGTAATATGCTTCTTAAAAAGGAAATCCATATAAGTATACTCATTACTCATAGATATAGATATATTCATTATTTATTATATACTCATTGAAAGTATTTGAAGCATATAGAGTTTGCATTAATTACAAATGTTTTACATTACGATATTGAAATTTTAAAATCGCTTTACATAAATACAACTTCCAACTTACTAAATTTAATAATCTATTGCAACTTTCAAAACCCTCTTAAATTTCTTTGCTTATAATATTATTGGGGTTTTGGATTGCTTGCTTGGTCAGCTTTATTTTGCATGCCAATTTATGGAAAAATATAAGAACAGCTAAATATTATGATACCATCTATTGTAATACTACGGTCTTCAATAAACTAATGAATTATAATTTAATATTTTCTGTTCCTCTTACATATACCTTTGGGTTCAATTGTCGTAAAGGACAAAATCGCAAAACCGGAAAACGCAGCGTAGGACGTCCACCGACGAGGTGGACCGATGATCTGGTTAAAGCCGTGGGGTCACGGTGGATGCAGGTTGCTTCCAACCGTAACACGTGGAGATCCATGGGGGAGGCCTATGTCCAACAGTGGACGTACTACGGCTGATATGATGATGATGATGATGAAAGGGACAAAATGCAGCACGCCTACCACGAACATAGAAAATTTGCATTGACGGGAAAACACCTCTTTGTCACTCCAATATGCAAGTGTGACAGAGATGGAGATACAAATCCGCAATCGTTCGATTTTCGTGGTATAGGCTCTGGTTTTCCGGAGAAGCAAGAAAACAACTTTTTTTAAATAAAACTGTTAATATATTTTTTGTTTTTTACAAAGATTGTTTAAAAACTAAATTACATAGAAGATGTAATTAAGTTTTTAAAAAATATTAAAAATATAAATCAACACATTAATCGGGTTTACCGTTACTATTACTTATCAGTTGGTCACAGTTCGTATATCTACGCGTCCTAACCTGGGCTTATAAATACTGTATAGGGTTCCAAACCGAGCCAAACCAATATTAAATAATACTAAAGGTCGGATAATAATATAGTCTAATAAACAAACAAATTAAAAAAATGTTTTGCGGATTTCGCACGTTTAGGTCCACGATGTTTCGAATAAGATTAAAATACAAAAGAGATTTCTAAATTGGCAGTCGATCAACAAATTCTTGTAAGTTGTATTAAATTTTAACACTCAAGTCTAGAACATTTGTTTCCTGTCCGTTGGTTATATTCTTTCTTATCTTTACCCTTGCCTTTACCCCTTTCTTTTCCTTTTCCATTCCCTTTCAGAAAAGTGACACGGTCCTTTACCACCTTGGTTGTTCCATATTATTGCGGAAGAATTATTTGTAGTGCAGGTCGTAAAGGACGAGAAACTTGTTCTTTACGCCCAACTTGACCATAGTACTATAAAAATTATCGTAATAAAGTAAGGGCTTAAAGGACAACAATGAACGTGAAGGTCACATACGACAATATTTTTATTTATATATTTCCTTTACGATACGGATGATTATTTATAATCCATGACTTGACATTTACGCCCCATCAGCTTAGTTATTTTTGCATGTCCAAAGTAGAAAATCTTGGTCGTAAAGGCAACTTTTTAAGAGATATCGAAATTTTAACTATACAGATCGATAGCGCTTGAGATTCTGAACAAAACTATGTATATAACTCATTTTGGCCAAAATGTCCTTTACGACAATTGAACCCAAAGGTATCGATATCAAATGAGCAGACCTAGGAATCGGTGGGGCAAATTTTCTTGACAGGTAGGGACGTACCTATATCCATAAACTCAATTATCTAGATCTGCAAATGAGATTGAAATTGTCCACTTATACCAACTTGTACTTAAATACTAACTGAGTTTAATCGGATTGTTGTATTTAATTATTTCTATTTTTTCAGGCGCTGCCAAACGCGAAAAAAGAATTTTTTGAATTTTTTGTACTGTTTGCAATAATTAATGTTATATTTGCTGTTATGTTGATGCTCTTGGATTTACTACTCGGTATCATATACTTCGTTTTTTTTCGACGTAAGGATTTTTTGAACTTTTTCGTTAGATTATAAGGTAAGGTGGGGTAAGAATAATAGTCGAGGTTCTATTGCACGACCTGTGTACTAAAATATATACCTACTTACGGAAAACTAAAGAATGAGTCTTGCCTTACTAACAGATTTAAGAGTAACAATGCTTATTATTATCATAAGTTCATATCAAACACTTCCTTGAACTCTGTCAGAAAAAGTAGATGTAAGAGATCGCTCAGGATCATTTTCGTTTTTATGTGTTGTTTTATTTACTTGAAAGCAGATTAAAATAATTATAATTATGGTTCATAATAAATCTATTACACATTATAAAATAATTTAGCAATATTTTAACCAGCCATTTTTACTTAAAGCCATAGAGATATGATTTCGCGCTAAAGCTTACAGAGAAACAAAGTGACCAAAAGAAAATCCATCTTTATATGAAGACTTCACGAGTGCAAAAGAGATACACAACAATTGAAAAACGTGTAAATTTTTCGCATCAACGTATCAACCCCGCTCCACGAGAATATAAGGATACCAGTCTTGAAAATATGAAAGTTATGTTTAAGATTATGTGGTGTGTGAATACGTCTTGGATTATAATTTATAATGTTACAAAGAACATAATCATATTAATTTCTGTTTCAATTTTATCAATGACGTTGATAAAATCATCTAAGCGGTTTTGGTCATATTTTCAATATTTGACAAGCATTCTTGTCATATTAGTTCCGTGCGCACGGCGAATTTTATTTTATTCAATACTTTCGTCGGCTCAATGTCCAAGTACAGATAGATACATAGATAAACTACAAATACAGTAAAGAAACATAGAGGATTGATACATGCGGCAAAAACATAATAATATACAGGTGTGGCCAAATAATTAAAAAGGAATTATAAAATTAAATAAATAATAAAATAAATATTATAGGACTATCTAATAATAATCCCTACGCCTAATATACAGATGTGGCCAAATAATCAAAAAGGAATTATAAAAATAAATAAATAATAAAATATTTATTATAGGACTATCTAACACAAATCGACCTAGTCAGTCCCACAAAAAGCTGAATAAGACTTGTGGTGTGGGTATATACCTAATATAAAAATATGGATGATCAAAAAACACTTCAAGCTAATTAGGGACATGTTTATCCTTAGGACATTTTGGACTAATGTATAAATATGCCGCTAATTAAATTGAAGCGTTCAATATACGGAGCCCTACGACTAATATACATAATTAACCAATTAAAAGGAAGAGCTTAGCAGTGTACCTAATTATTTAATGAAAAATATATTTTTTTCATTAAGTTTTTTCATTTAATCATTGTATTAAAAATAACATGATTTATTGAAATAGTATCCAATGTATGAGACCTCATTCAGATGATAACTTGGTTTTTCATTACTAAATAATTATTATTGATCATTTTATTAACTACTTATTCGCGTATTTAAACTAAACACAGGTTTTCTTTTCAGCTTTAGATATCTACTTTATTATAGTGCTATACAGTTATTGGCATGAAGAACAGGAATAGTAATTTATGTAAGTCTGCTTTTTTTAAACTCTGATTTTGCGGACCCTATCGACTTAAAGACTGGTCAACGGATGATTATAGTGGAATAGTCGAAAGCAGAAAGTTAAACTATAAGGTGGTAAACATACTAAAAGTTCTTGCTCCTCGGAGCTGAGCCCGAGGAGGGGGAGAATAACATTGAAAAAACAGATACAAAAAGATGTACCTACAGATAGAAAAAATATGGACACCCTGCTGTCTGAAATAAAATATTTCATTTTCATAACTAAAGTCCCGTTTTTTTACAACTCAAAAACGATGCGTAATACGAAATTTCGGTTAACAACATATTGAACGCTTATAAAATTCTCTACAACCTTGATCTATATATTTTTCATCTACTTATTCCTTTTCGGTTTCTAGATATGCGCTCCAAAAAATCTTAGACGTTGATAAAATTTTCAGCCACCACTTTTCTTTCCGTTAAATTTTCAACAATTTCTCTTTTAAAATATGTAGGTACCTACACAAACACATTTTTTTTAATACTACGACGGTGACAAACAAGTTTACGGCCCGCCTGATGGTAAGCGGTCACCGTAGCCTATGGACGCCTGCAACACCAGGTGTTGCAGGCGTCCATAGGCTACGGTGTTACATGCGCGTTGCCGACCCTTTAAAAAAAAGGAGGATTCGCTGTGTTGACAGCTAAACGGGCCCAGGGCTTTGCTTCGTGGGTCCTCAGCTGTCAACACAGCGAATCCTCTTGGAGCTCTGGCGACCTTACTCACCCACAGAAACACAATACTATAAGTAGGGTCTAGTGTTATTTAACTGCGGTTGTCTGTAAGGTGGAGGTACTTCCCCAGATGGGCTCTGCTCCAGATTTGAGCGAGACGACGTTCGTTGTGCTGTGCCCTACCACACTAAACGATACGTGTTTTTTTTTTATTATACTACGATGGTGACAAACAAGCACACGGCCCGCCCGATGGCAAGCGGCCACCGTAGCCTATGGACGCCTGCAACTCCAGGGGAGTTACACGCGCGTTGTCGACCCTTTAAAAAAGGAGGATTCGCTGTGTTGAGCTCTGGCAACCTTAGTATGCATCCGCTGTGCCCATACATCTCTTAAATTTTATTATTAATCGTTTTAGAATCGCGTTTAAGTAACACTACTATTAATTAAGCGAACGTTCCGACCGTCCGTGCGTGCTGCTGGTATCGCGGCGGTGAAATCGTCTGACCCGGACGGTGATTCTGGTTCTGTCGGCTCAGCGTGGGAGTCGTTTGATGGTGGTGGCACCTCCGATTCGATCACGCGCGGGAACCGCGTCGTCGGGCTCGGCCAACGATGCCGATGAGGCTGCGGCGTTTGAGACGCGCTACATTGGCGGCGCGGCCGGCGGTGGGTTGCGCCCTGCTCAGCCCCGGAGACTTCTGACGGCCCGGGATCCGCTTTCATCCTTTCCCCCTCTTCTTCTCCTCCTCCCAATTTTTAATCTAAAGGGAATGGCATCGTAGCCCAGTCAAAATTGCTGTCCTCCGTGTTGTCCTTCAAGCCATCATCTCGATTTGTAGTGCCGCCTTTGTATTTATAAATTTGATTGTTCTACGTTGGTCTATTTCTAGTACATATATTTCGTATAAACATTGACCTAACTTTTTTCTTACAATACCTTTTATCCACTTATAATTAATTTTATGAATACATGTTCATTCATGTTAAAATCTACATTTCGTTTCCCTTTAAAATATTTAGCCTGCAAACACTGCTTAGATTTGACATTATTTAATGCAAGTCGATTGAGAGTGAGGATTGACGCATTATTGTTTACTAGCAGTAAATCGAAGCGGTTGCGTAACGGGCGGCCGAGCATGAGCTCGGCAGGTGACTTGTCCGTGGTTGCATGTTTGGTATTTCGGTACCTGAACAAAAATTATTGTAATCGCTCGTTAATGATTTCCCTTCTCATTGGTTTCCCTTCCATGAGTAACCCTTTAATGTGTTTTTTTAACAGTTTTACATATATTTCCACTTGCCCGTTACTTGAAGGCGAATAAGTTGTAGAAGTTATGTGCGTTATGCCGTTTAATTTGCAAAAATTATCGAACACTTTTAATGTAAAAGATGTACCGTTATCTGTCACTAGCGTGTGCGTGTGCATTATACCAAAACGAAACATAACCTCTTCAAGCTTTGCAATTACCGTGGCACTGGAATAGTTGCTAGTTAAAGGGAAACATTTGACCCATTTCCAATGTGCGTCCACTAATATCAAAAACATTGTGTTTTGGTTCGCTCCAAAAAAATTATAATGAACTCTGTACCATGCCACGGCCGGGTATTTCCATTCTGTTAAAGGAGCTCACGGCAGAGTCGGTTTACTTTGAATACAAACCGCACAACTACCTATTCTTAACTCAATGTTGCGATCTATATTCGGCCACCAGAATCTGGAACGAGCCTCAGATTTTGTTTTGTTTATACCTAAATGACTTCTATGCAACTCATCCAGTACTTTCGATTGCAACGATTTAGGTATAATTATTTTATGGCCTCCCATTAACACGTCTTGTTCCAGAGACAGATCGAATCTGCAATAAAAATAATGTTTCGTTTCCGGACATACCATTTTTCTAGGCCAGCCGGATCATAAATATTTTACCCTTCCTAAACATTTGTCGGCGTTTGTTGCGTTTACTAAATCATCCCTAGACATATTTCATTTTTTTTTATTTATTCAGCAAACAATATACATTGTGTTGGAATATCTAAATTAACCTGCAATTCAAACATACAAACATACAATAGTACAATGCAATTCCTCTACTTAATTAAACATAATAAGATTAAAACAATGTCATCAAGATATTAAATTTCTACACAAGCTAGTAATAAGCCAGTAATAAGTTATATACGGATTAAATCTGCATAATTATTTAAATAACGTCAGTTGTAAGTATTATAATAAGCTAACAATAATTTCGTATCAACTGCATTTCCTACACGAGAAAAAAAAATCATTAATAGCAAAGAGGAATCAAATTAAAGCATTATTCGGGAAATGTCGAAGATAAAATAAATATCTTTATCATCTATGAATTCATTCACCGAGTAGTAAGCTTTTTTTAGTAGAAACTGTTTCAGTCTAGTCTTGAAGATATAACTGTTAAATATCTCCTTAAATTCGGTCGGCAGCTTGTTAAAGAGATATATAGATTGGTAGCACGCAGCGTGTTTAACGATATTTAGCCTTGAAACTATCTTATTTGGTAGATTTTTCTTTCGTAGGTAGATCACCGTCCGTTACAAAACTAACGTAAGTCGCTTGATCTAGCAAAGGAGGTTCGCGCGCTCCCTGCACCTGCGACTGTGGAATGCCGGATGACCGTCTTATCAGTGGTCGGCTCAGCTGATGCGCGGCTTAAAAATCTGCACAGTTGTTTGCGCTTGCTACGAATGTACGTATTCTATTTCATAATTATAACTATTTAAGAATAATGCGTAACGCTGAAGTCGATTTGCTGAGACTTCCGGCACGCCTTTGTGTGGGTGAAAAATGTACATTAAGGGTTTATGAATGAATGAATGAAAAATTTATTTCAGGCAAAGCCCATAAAATTATTAGTACTCCTTAACTTTAAACAAATATTATAACTTACAAAACTATTGTTATTAACTTACACAGGTACGTACATGACAAACAGCTATTTATTAACAAGCACCCCAGATAGACCTTACCGGATGAGAACATTAAACACCTAAACATTAAATTTATATAATACGAGTAGGTACAATGTCAATGTAAATATTAAAATGATTAATTTGCTAAGATATAAAATTATGTAAAATTTGATTAAAATTGAAAATAACAAACATTGTGAAGATAAATAATATAAATTAATTAGGGTATATAAAAAAATAATAATCATAAAAATTAAACAGTCAAAGGTCATAATTTACAAACGTAGAGTGAAGGGCTATCCATCTCTTCAACATGGGCGAATCCCACCTGCCGGCAAACACCCTTAGTAGACTGCTAGGGCTCCCTCGCATCCTCTCCATCAATGAGGCGCAGCGTTTTCTGATAATCGCATGAAAACTGTCGACTGCCGCCTCTGTAAACATGCCAGAAGCGCTGCTTCTCCGAGGAAGCCTCATCAATGCCCTAAAAGCATTATTATGATCGGTACGAAGGATAAAAGGCACTTCCAAGCCATACCAATATTGGTGGAAGCGTCTAATAGCAAAAATAATAGCTGTAGCCTCCTTTTCGATTTGGCTATAATTGCGTTCAGCACTATTTAAGGATCTCGAAGCATAAGCAATTGGGCGTTCGACTCCCCCCTCTAATTGACCAAGGACAGCACCAAGCCCCCATGGGGATGCGTCAATACCATGTCAAAACTCAGAACTAATTTTAAATTAGGGTTAAAATGTGCTAACACCTTCTCTGACAGTTCTTGTTTTATTTTCGTGAACACGTTATCATGTTCATTGGTCCAATCCCACTTCACCTATTTTTGCAATAACCGGTTTAGCGGACCGAAAATCGATGCGGCATTAGGTACCTACAAATACTCGGTAGTAATTCACTAACGCTAAAATGACTTAAGTTTGTGAACGTTTGTCGGAGCCTTTGTAGATATCATTGCTATATAATTTGCGATTGCGAATATGTTTAAATGTGACAGTCTCAATAATTGATTCACTTTAAAGTCTGTTTATGTTTTTTTCTACACTATTAAACATTTGTAATACATTATCAGACATGGCGTGATCTAAAAAAAACTGCTCGAGATGAGGCGTCGGGCGTCAAGGTAGCTCGAAAAAATACGGGGAACGTGGCAGTGGTCCCTGCACCTTCAGAGCTCTCCTTAAAAATACTAGACGTCATTGGCCGGGAGTGTGCTGTGGGGCTCACGGTAGAGGGGGAAACCGGCGTGGGGAGTTTGAGGTAAGCACATTTTATAATGTTTAGTTAACTTTCAGACTGTATATTTCAGTTAGTATGTATTTTTTCATTTCTCTTGCTCGAAAAGTTCGCCTTTAAGTCGTGGCTAGGCGACATAAAATCGCTTTTATGCCACACCTGGCCATAAAGTGCCTTTTTCTGTCCAAGTGTAGGCATAAAATGATGTACCTATCACGTGAGGTAATAAAGCCCTTGATCGCATATTTACGTCCCTCGCTTGCTCGGGTTGCAAATATCTGCGATCTCGGCCTTTCTTTTTTTACCGCACTAGTTAGGTAATGTACCTACTATTACAGTACACTTTACCGCCGCTACTTTACCACCCTAGGGCAATAATGAGCACTGTACATGGCTGCGTCGAATATTCAAAGGGCCATATGTACTGTTATCACTTTTCATGCTCTAGGGCATAAAGTAACATAGCAGGTGGCGCGTTACAATAAATAGCCTCGTCTAAAATGGGTTACTTTATGCCCTTCATACACAATCTGCTATTTTTATCTAATGGAGTTATTTAAATGGATTCTTAATACGTTTGATCGAAACTCGATTAAGCTTACCTATGTTAAATTGACATTTGCAACCTGTGACCCTCAGCTCCAGTACGCTGAGTGCTTACCAGGCCCTAGTGGTAGTAGTGGCACGGTGCCTACGCCGCTGGCGCCGCCAGCCGGTTCTGGCTCCGCGCAGCTCACAGCCCCTCGGCCGCGCGCGCGGGCCCTTGACCAAATAACCGAATTTATAAATTGACAGAAGCAGCAGACGCTGCAACTGAAGGTATGCCGTGTGGGCCATGTATACTTTTATTGTTAGTTTGTGAAAGTTACCGATTAGTTAAAAATTGTGTCAAAACCTGACTATACTAAGTATTTTTTATGGGTATGGGAAAAATTATATAATTCAGTACTTATTGTACACTTTTTCCCATAAGTACCCATAAAAAATAGTTCAGATATTTTTTTATTAAAGTGATATTAGTTACTAAGGAAGGTGCAATTACCTATTTGTGGAGTTTTCATGATAAAGGTAACTTATTGTCGGTATTGAGTTATTGGTAACTATACGAAAACAATTTGATTAATTATATGAAATTTGTTATAGGAGCTGGTTGCAGAATGCAGTACCAATAATATGCTTATTAAAAGAAAGCTTAAAAACAGTCACCTGTCACCTTTGGCAAATTTACGCTTTTAAAATAATATCACTAGTAATAAATGCAAATTTTATTGTAATGTCTGATTTTTATTCATTCAAGTCCTTAGTGCTTGCGGCCTTGGTGGCTTAGCGTGGTATTCGTGACCTAACAGCAGAACGTGCCACTTTAAATTTGAAGATTGCGGGTTTAACCCCCGGCTTGTACCAATGAGTACAAGCCAATCGAGTACCTCGATACTCGTGGCTTATATATTGACACACTTTTCACACTACTCTTAAATGTACTATTAGGTACCTAACCAGTATGTAATAGGGTATTTACGAATTGACGGATGGTTCGTACAATTTGGATTCGGTTGGAAAATGTATACTTAGGGCTTAGAGGCTTGTGAAATTATAGATTTCCTTTATAGGGTATTTGGTAAAGTGGCTAAAATAAAAGATTTTTTTAAGGCAAAGCGTTCTATTAAACGTTCTCGACGTGCAATACCCAAACGTAGAAGAGCCGCCGGTTCGTCAATATTTTGATGTCTCTTTGTAAGATATCTTGTGGCTCCACTGCGTCTTGCCTCAACTCCACCCTGCAAGCAATCGTATTATAAAATAAAATAAGACTTTCAACAAGAAACAATAATATAAATAAATATTTGAGGACAATCGAATTTATTCAAAAGTATTATATTTGAATACGAAGTAGAATGTCAAATGTCAGTTTAGCACGTTCGAATAGGCCTCCAGGATTCGAACCTGTGACATCCATCGTATCGTAGGCAGAGTCACTACTAACTTGGCTGGGGAGGCCATAAATAACACAAGCAACTATAGGTAAGTACCTAAACTAAGTATTTACCCATAGTATTTCATGATATTATATATAGTGCAGCAAGCATACACGAGGCTGCACGCGTTTTCCGGAGCGTAGTGGAGGCACCGGTCTATCCCCAAGCACCTCAAGGAGCCCTGGAGGTAGCCTTTGGTGCGCTCTACCACGTTCCGGGCCTGGCAGTGCCAGCGCGTGTAGCGTTCCTGCGGCGAGTCCGGCTCGGCGTGCCCCAAGTAGCAAACAAGAATAGTGATTAAATCTTACATATCTTAACTTTATCTTAAATAATAATTAGCTAAATTTAAAACGACTCAGTTTAGTCATTTTAATCTTAAAAACTAAATAGTTTTAAGCTACTGCTACTTTAGCAAGTTAAGAATACCTTAAACCTAGTTAAGTATGCTAAAAACTATTCAGTATTAAGTATGTCTACAGTTAAGTCTAAAAATGCGTATTTTACTCAACTCAGATTATTTGGAAGCTCACTTAAGACTCAATGATATAATTCAAGAATTAGTTTAGAATTGCAAAGTAAAAACTGATTTTGGTAGATGAACTTAAGATGATTGTAATACTAAGCTCTATTAATTGGGTTAATGAAGACTATTGTATTCAATTTTTGCTAAATTTTATAAAGTTTAAGTGAAAATAGGTTTAACGGGACGTTTTTAACCGAACTAGAACCATTCAAAGATAGACGAAATAAAAAAATATATTAAAGAAAATCGTCAAATTGTGTGCGACCAAGTGCTTCAAACGTTACCATTGCGATGCGTGAGACTTCGTTAGTAGTACCAAGTACATCTTCGAGTGATACTTCGGTATCACTATTCGGTATTCGGGTTGCCAATTTAGATATGTTAGAGTCGTCGGGAGCATTCACATTTATTAGCGAGGCGCATGGATCCCGCCGTTTTCTCGACCACTGTATAGTAACTAAGGCCGCATTACGGCATTACCGAGTGTTATTGATGTTCATGTTACATACTCGTACTATGTATGTTGGTCTGATAATTTTCCACTCATAGTAAAATGCAAATTGAACGTAGCGAGGAAAAACACTAATGTCAGCTTGGTTAATAAATAATACAAATAAAGTGAAGTGGGGACAAAGAAATGTCCACCAAATAACGGAATATTTGAAAATTTGTAATTTAAAGTTAAAGAATATTGATTTTCCTACTGAGTTTCAAGATTGTTGCGGTAGGTATTGCGACAGTGTATGTCATAGGAGCCTTGTTGACCAACTGTGTACTGTAATTGGGGTTCTATATGTCATGCGGCTACTCTAACACATTTAAGTAATAAGTATTAGTGGACGTAAAAATACTTTAGCCGGATGGAACAAGCATGTGAAGGAGGCCCACAGTCACGCCAAAAGAGCGTTCAGAATTTGGGAATGGTATGGGAAACCGGGCTCAGGGACGGTGTAATGACATGTTGGAGGCGCGTAAAGTCTTTAAAGGAAGGTTGAGGTGGTGTCAGAACCATCAGGACCAAATTAAAATGGACCTGCTGGCATCACATCACTCTAGTGGAGATTTCGGGGCCTTCTGGAAGGCCACAAATAAACTTAATCCTAAGAACGGCGTGCCTGTGAGTGTTAATGGAGTTTAAAATCCTAAAGAAATAGCTAACTTTTTCAGAGACCGGTTTAAAATTAGTTCGCCCTTAGGTCCTGCATGTCGGAATATCGAATCTGGAACTTTAACCATACAAGATGGAGTGCGGGGTACGCCAGCGAGGGTTTGAGCTCACCCTTGATGTCTATACGTACGTAGACCCACTTATTGAGCAACTGAGCGGTACACATGTCGGATGCCATGTTGATGGCGTATGCCTAAACAACATTACGCGGACGATATGTTGCTCCTGGCTCCCTCCATTAGTGCGCTTCGGAAACTTTTTGCCATATGTGAATCCTACGCCTCCTCACACGATTTGCTTTATAACGGGAAGAAGAGTGAATTTATGGTTTTTAAGGCTGGTAACAAGTCCCCGACGAGAGTCACTCGCTTCAAGTATCTCGGGCATATTGTTACTGACGATCTGAAGGACGATGCCGACATAGTAAGGGAACGGAGAGCATTATATTATTATAACTACTTTGAGCTAATATTGAAAAACCCTTATTTTTTTTATAATTTCACCATAATTTTCTTACCGTATAGATAAAAATTGAATGATTAGCTTAATGTTACTGTAACTACTTAAATAACATCAAGAATAATATTGGCCGCCCAGATCAGTAAAATACCACACTGCAACATTCAAAAGTTCAAAAATAGAATTTTGGTCAATCCTATGTTAAAAATCTGGGAGTACACCGGGAATGCACAGCACTGCGCCGGGCGAGGCTATTATATGAAGTTATGATTCAGATTCAGAATTCAGATTCATTTATTTCTACAGTGTATTACATGATTTTGCATTACAAATTAAAAATTCGTAATTGAAATATGAATACAAGTTGAGTTAGCCAAAATGTGTTTTCATCACAGGACATACAGAATGAATATTATATACCTATTATAAATTTAATGGCTCTTCTTGCATAAAACTTACCGTAAGTTGGACGACAACTTGCATTCACTAAGTCAAAACTAAGGATTCAATTGAGTCCCTTTAAGTATTAAGTAGAACGGTTTTTAGTATAAGTTAAGTATAATATATCTAAATCGGTACTTCTCCAAATCCAACGTGTCTATACTTTATCTAAAGTAACCTTACAAAATCAGTATCGTTTAAAGTCATAATTCGCTAAGAGTAATAAGACTTAACGCCATTTTACACTTGTAATAAATAAAACAAATTTAAAATTTCGATGCTGATTCTTAAAAAATAAAGTTCATTGAAGTTAGATTTTTGTTATATCAATAATAATTGCATTTATATCTCAAATACATTTACAGAAAAGTAGTATTCTGCGCTGTATATAAGAAAATTTTCATTTTGCAACATAATATTCCAAATTTTAACTGTTTTTTTCTAGTATTTTGTAAGCCCGTCTTTTTTATAGCACCTTCGATCAATTCTACACGACAAACAATCGTGCGTTGTAGTTTTTAAATACCTACAAGGTAATAAAACGGTATTTTCTAAAAATAAAAAATAGTAACATAATCGCCATTTTGATAACCTTCAATGAATTCTCTTTTTAGTAAAAGAGTTAGCCATGTTTTCTAAAATACATCTAAAATACAATCCATGAGTAAAAAATGGTTTAAAATTTTCTTTATTAAGAGAAGGTCGAATTTGTGCAACTCAGTGTTAATAGTTTTAAGTCAGTATTGTAGATATCTTTAAGTATATTTCTTGGTCTTAAATCAACCTTCAAGATATCTTGAAATCCAAGTTTAGAGATCTGTAAACCCTCATTCTTAAGTAGGGTTTAAGTTTGTCTAAACAGAAGTATTAACTCTTTCTTGAAATTTTCTTAAATACTGTGCCCACTTTGTCTTAACTGAGTCTTGGGGGATATCTTCAAGATATCTTCAGGGACATAATGGTTTTAGCCAAGACAACAGCAAGAATTTGTCTAATTGTCTTCAAGATATCTTCAATACCTTTTTAAGACATTTGATTGCTACTTGGGGCAGAACCGGCGTCATGAGCCAGGGTTCCAGAGGATAGCCGGAATCTCCTGTAACACATGTGACATACATGTATACACATAAATGAACATTATAATGAAACTCATTTACAGTAACAAGTAAATATTTACATTTGTAACGTAGACTTAAATCATACCCAAAAGTAATACTGTCCGATACGCTGCTCATGAAGCCGCCGCATTTCCGCCCTTACGAGCGACTGCCGGAAGATGTATTGTACGCATCGTGCATTCTCCCGGGGAATTGATATAAGAATGCGACAATCCGCGTCTACCACCTGGTAGATTTTAAAGTTGGATTAAGGGGGGGGGGGGGGGTTAGTGATTTCCACAACATCCAGCGGACTCCTGCGACCTTCACCAGGTCATCAGTCCACCTTGCGGGGGGCCTACCCACGCTGCGCCTTCCAGTACGCGGTCGCCACTCGAGAACCTTTCCGCCCCAACGGCCATCGGTTCTACGTGCAATGTGCCCCGCCCACTGCCACTGCACTGCCATTGCAGTTAACTTCAAACATATCAATCACCATACCTATGTGTACCGTTGAAAGTTAAGGAGCTCTATAATGCATCAGGGATTGCATCATAACTTAGGTCACATTGTGACAGAGTCAAGTGAAAATAACTTTATTCCGAGCCTACTGTCAGTATTTGTAGGTACACGAGCGGCCTGAGGGCTAACTTTAAACTTTAAACGTTTTCAGGGCCCTGTTGCGGCTCCCGCGATATTGTAGCGCCTCTGGCATGTTTGCGGACGCGCATGTAGATGACTTTTATGCCATACTACGCAAGAACACCGCGTCAGTAGTGCGACGTATGCGTGGGAGCTCCAACGGTATCCTGAAGATGATAGCCGAAAGGCTAGACTCGGCTATTTTGGGTCACGCCATATTCTCAAAATTTATAGAGGCACCTCTAATACATGGTAATTAGCCTTAATTATAATATCAGTCCATACAATGAATGTGAACACTGGACATATGCTTTATGTAGAGGGGAACGCCTGTCAGACGTCAGTCCAGTTGCTGTTAAATGATATAAGATATGAGGGGTTTAATTGTTTTACCGTACCGTAGTACTATCGGCCCAATTAAATCCTGACCCACCATGGAACTGTGGCATATTGACATCTAAAGTCAAATGCTAAGTAAAATCATACATGACGTTACTGTGATACAGTTCTATGGTGGGTGAGGATTCAATTGGCCGATAGCACATCTGTATGTGAGTATGTACTGTGAAGTTACCATAAATAATATGATAGGTAGGTACCAAGATATCCTGATAGGTATCTGCATTGTAAATTTGCTTACTATCTCACTTTTTTACAAAACTATACAAGAATTTAGCTAATTTAATTGTGTTTCCCTGAATTACAGTTATGGTGTTCGATTGCTTGTGAATCGATTGTTATTTTTTCCTTCTAACCTTTATAGGTAGGCATACGTTTTATTCATAGGTACAGAGGCGGTGGTTGGTAAAAAAATATTTTATAAGTTAAGGAAACTCGTTGTAGGATAAGACACTAATAAAAGGTGAGCACAAAGAGTATAATAATATATATATGAGAGGTGAGCAACTAAGTATGATATCGACTTCACACACAAAATAGGTGGCAAACATTGAATGGCGTAGAGGAGGTTTTTTGTCTATGATTTTGTCAAGCTGAAGTTGGCAACCTTGAGTACACAGTACACACACGTAGAAAGAAATGATCATCGATTCTCGATCCATACTTGACCACGAAAATTGATTAATCGAAAATGGATCTAGGCTTTAATGTGGTTTTTGTGAACAAGGCAGTTAACCGGCTACACACATCCGAAATCAAATCAATCTGAGTAATTCGTAACGTGAATAAATCGGAAAGTGTGTGATCATTAGCTAAATTGCCTATTTGCCTAATATTAGTAATACTAATACTATTTTATGAATATAAAATAAATAAAATAGCCTTTAATTTCGGTGTAGCTCCCTGATTTACACTTAACAATATACAAGAAGAACATAATAAGGATAATAAGTTCCTTAAAACTAGTTATAGATATCTATTTTAACATGCTTTGGCATTTAATACTTATATTACTATTATTGCTAAATGTGGTGATTCTTAGATACTAGCTACACCAGAACCCCCTTTCGAGGTAAAGGCCTCATCCAGAGATTTCCATTCATCCCGGTTTTGGAAGAAATATATGTATAATAAAAATTATTTATTGCCCAAGGCGTATTTTATTTTCATCTTATTAAGATTGTGATGCATAACAGTGACATTGACATTAAGATAACATTTATAATGGCCAGTGCATTTCCTTTTTGCACAGTAGTAATCATTCCTACGAGAAACAGAATTAAAACACACTTGTACAATGAAATTTTAAATGTAAGCTTGTAGACTTGTGAGCTTGTAACATTCGAGAAATAGACCACTGGTAGAAATTGCGCTAACCTAGAATCAGTCTTCCAGAAGGGGACAAAAACGGGCGTCGCCTTCATTGACCTCATCGCCGCCTACGATACAGTCTGGCGAGAAGGGTTACTGTTTAAACTCCTCTCCGTAGTTCCTAACATGAAGATTTACCTCATCTCGGACTGACAGACTCTTCACGGCCTCCCCCAGCGTTCGGTTTTAGCTCCTGCGCTCTTCAATTTATACATTCATTTTAAACTATTCTTTCCTTATTAATTATTTACCTAGTAATTATTTGAATTTTTATATTTCCTCACAATGTTTGAGAAAAGCACTTTACAAGCCTCGGCCGGAAGAGAGATTGCAGGACTTGTTTTATCCGGCCTCGTTTTTACTTTAAACTTTCGTTTTAACTTGTTCTGCAATCCCTTACTTCACGGCCTCTGCAGTAATGTGCTATTATAATACATGTTACGAGTACAGCATGTTTTGATTAAATACGCTTATGCATGTAATTTCATAATTTTGTAGGTAATTACATTTTTTAATCATAAATTAAATTTAATACAAATTAAATGTAGAGTTTTATTGTGTTAGTGTTAACATACTTTAACCGGGTACGGTCATGGAATTTAATTTGCAACCCATTTCGCAAAATTTTCCTTTGTACTTATTTCACAGCACTGTCAACCTTAAGTGGGTTATAGAAATTAAATACTTTAGAACGGATTAATCGCGTTTATTAACACCATCCTACGTTTCTAGACTTTTAAAGCACTCGTTTCACAGGGTTAAGATGATGACTGAGAGAATGTAAATTCTCCCCGCCAATCAAAAAAGTTACGTGTGCAAACCTACCCACATAAAAAAATATAAAAACAAATAAAAATAAAAACAAGGGTCTACAGTAGCGGCCCATATACGTTCGGGCACATCCGCCAGATCTGCGAATAAATGTATGGGAAATTTGGGAGACCGGCCCCTTGCCCCCTATGAAAATTGACGGATTGCCCGAGGGTATATGGCCGGCAAATGCCCAGAGGGGCTTATAAAGTTAGTAATACTTAGTACCTAATACTTAAGTGGGTCACAAATTAAAAGCCTTCACTAGGCTACTACGCAAATTAAAACCTACCTAATCTAATAATGGTGTATTATTTATTTTTAGTTTTAATTAAGAGGCCGGTATATAAATTCGGTCGATTTAGCTCAACTTTTTGCCATAAGTTGTTATGATAACATCAACATTGTCACATATTTAAATTACTTATTTAAACTGTCACGATTGTCACAATTGTTTAATTTACCCCAAAAAAAAAATGGTATACATATTCCATTCTCATCTGAAAACTTATATTCTCACTATATACTTATAGGTAGTTTCACGGGAGTTGAGGTAAAAAAGTGAATAAATGAAATTAAAATGAATCAGTCAATTTTAATGTCAATGAAATCACTTTAAGATGTTTTTAATAGATATAAAAACTTTTTGGTCTATTTACAATTCACTTTTGAACTCAATGAATCAATACGAAAAAATAACAGTACTTACCTAATTTCAGAATCCCGATGTCATTTATTTATATACTAATGTTGTTGTGTTCGTGACCTCAACTCAACATTTTCTTAACTTCTTTTCTCTTTCATCTTTCAAATTTAGCAGTCAATGACTTATAGTTGCCGATTTCTAAGTCTGAACTTTTGACACTTGAGTATTGACGTACTTAGTGATGAGGCTAAGACAAATCGTTTGTCAAATTCAGCGATTATTGATTTTAGCGATGAATTGTTTGATTCGAATCTACTACTACGGATTTGTATTTGATAAGACCGAGAAACTTTCGACAAACTGCGCATTTGTCATACGATTTTTTCCAAAGTCATCTTAGTTTCGTTCAGAAATCAATACTGTTGAATTCTTAAAATGTAAGATAAAAACCTTCATAGTTAATTTGTCTTATTTTAAATAACATTTTTTTCCACATCGTACTTAGTTTTATTTTCGTTTTAATCGTTTTGTTTTGATTTTTTACTGTATTGCCTATTGATAACATGATCGATTTTTATCGATTAACAGACAGTTGTATGAATCGGAACAGCAGACATGGTCACAACACTAAATTTAAAAGAAAAACGACGTAGACCGTAACTGTAGGCGTGCTAAATTGTTATCGTAAAATATTCAATAACGAATGTATGAAAAAATGTAACATTCATCACATTATGTTTATGAAAAGTGAAATATTGTGTTTATGTACATGACTAGCTATAATATCTTTATGGGATTTTGTTTATAATTCCAAAGTGTCTTGCGCGTTTACGTTCTACGGGTATTTCGATGTGTCAAAAGTTCAGACTTAGAAATCGGCAACTATAAATGTGTTGCATTCTAAACATTATATATCGACTGCATCATAGTGCATACTAAGCAAAAAATTTATTCGTGATAAAGGTAAATAATACAAAATAAATGTAAAACTCAAATTAACAAATCAAAAACAAAATAATAATCGGTGAATAATCATTACCATCATGAGCAACTCAAAGTAGGCCCGAGAACTACGTGCACCATGAATGCTTCATATGATGATCAGTCACTTATTAGTTAAATATGCCTCCTGCGGGGCCGTCGGGTGCCATGGCCACTTGCCCTGCCCACAGCCCCCGAGCCCAAGCACGGCCCCCGGCGCCCCCCGATATACCCGATCGCGGCGCTGCCACTGTATCCCTGCATCTAGACAACATAAAGAGTAATTCAAACATTGGTTATCCTTCAAATTATTAACTCTTAAAAATCTAAATTATAAACAGCTTAGATGACGTTTAGTTTGAAACGAATTATCAGTTGCATACAATAAATATCGAACGATGGGAAAATTGGGGCCAACTAGTTTGTCTCTGAATTTAAAAAATATAAATGTCAAACTAGAATGTCAAAAAAGTTTTTATTCCCGAAAGTCGCAATGGCGGTCAATATATATGCGCTTTGAACGCATCATGGAGAATCATAATTGTGTGTATATAAAGCAGTGTATGTAATTGTAAATAATTAGGCATTAAAACTCGAGTGTGGGAATAACATCGCACGAGTGATTATATACAATCATATAATCTACTATTAGGTAGTTTATGTGATTGTATATAATCACTCGTTTATAAAACATGGTAATTAAATTAAGCACTGTATCGCTTATTATGAAAAGGGATAAAAGTTTGTGTAACTGTTTACATATGTATTACTTTGTATATATAGGGTATGATCTGACGATTATTCCAAATTGTATCAGTTTAACTTTCTGCTTTCGACTATTCCATCTATAATCATCCGTTGACCAGCTTTTAAGCCGTCAGATCCACAAGATCAGAGTTTATAAAACTTACTTACATAACTTACTGCTCCTGTTCTTCATGCCAATAACTGTATAGCACTATAATAAAGTAGACATCGATTGCTGAAAAGAAAACCTGCGTTTACTTAGTTTAATGAAGCGAATAAGTAATAAATTAATAAATAATTAAATTATCCGCCGGCTTTGCCGGCCGAGTTAAGTATTTATCTCAGCCTTAGTCTTATTTATTTAAATTTTGTCAATTCCTATTACTTTCTGTTTGCGCTACCTTGTCGTTATTGTTCCCTTTTGTTTATAAATTGTGTATTTACCTATAAATTATGTATATGTGTATTTTATGTAATAGTATATAGTTTGCTATTATAGATAGTATGTAGTATATGTAGTTTATATTAGTATTTATTTATTTCACTGTATGTAACGTTAGCTAATATGCATTACCCAATAATTGTATCTCTATTAGCCGTGTCACTGTATAAAGGTTGTCTGGAAGAGATCGCTTTTTAGCGATAAGTCCGCCTGTTGTTACCTACTAATTTAAGTCATGTTTATAGTTTATTGTAAACTTTATCCTTGTGGTGCACAATAAAGCATAATTATTATTATTTGTTTCTCCTTTGCGGATCACGGGCCTGTACATCCCGGTCTTTTGGTAGGCTTGCGTGGGGATACAGATCCAACACGTAGAGGCCTTTTGGAGAATTTTGCTGTGTAGTGCACCTGCTAGAACCCATTCACGGGTGCATCAATAGATACCCGTGAACCGGTCCCAGCAGGCGTTGGAGCTATTGTAAAGAAAGTGGAAAGAATACCAGGCTATCGCGTTGAGGTTTGGGTGGATCAGAAATGGACTATTGCAAAGAGTTCCGGACACCTGCCATAACAATGTTTAAAACAAGTTATCGAGGCAGGCGGTGACTTGCCGCCGACTAGATGGGCCCCTGAAACTGCCGTCGCAAGGACGGCCAGGAGCAACATCGGTGTGAACGGCTCAGGGGTGTTGAGAGGTGTGCGCCGCTTTCTACCCAGTGGCTGTTGCCAGCCACTGTGCCCACTTGCGTCTTATGCATATTTCACTTCCACCCCTGGAGCATATTGCTCTAACGACTCCTCTCTGGCCGGCCAATGAAGGCAAGCCAGAGCTGAGAGTCCTACGGGTCCCCTTGGGGTCCACTCCGACCGACGAAGACACGCCGGAGACGGAGACCCTGACCGACTCTCTGGAGCACTCGGGTCCGTGGGGTCGTTACTCCCCAACAGCTCGCCACAAGCTGCCCTGCGGGCTAATTATTATTATTATTATCAATAATAATTATTTAGCAATGAAAAACCAACTTATCATCTGAGTGAGGTCGCATACATTGGAGAATATTTTAGTAAATCATGTTTTTTCAATACAATTATTAAATAAAAAAACTTGATAACAAAAAAGTTTTCATTAAATATCAGGTACACTGCTAAGCTCTCTTTTTAATTGATTAATTTCGTATATTAGTCGTAGGGCTCTGTATATTGAACGCTTCAATTTAATAAGCGGCATATTTATACATTAGTCCAAAATGTCCCAAGGATAAATATATCCCATTAATTATAGCTTAAAGTGTTTTTTTTAATCATCCATATTTTTATACATATTAACCCATAGCGAAGCCTGTACGGCTTCGCTTAGTTTGGATCTATCTATTATATAATTATATTATCGTCGTCTAGTACCCACACCACAATTGAGCTTACTGTGGGACTAGGTCGATTTGTGTAGGATTGTGATAGATAATATTTATTTTATTATTTATTTACTTAATTTTATAACATTGGTCCATTCCTTTTAAATTATTTCGCCACACCTGTATATTGTTATGTTTTTGCCGCATGTTTAATGTTGATTATTTCTAATATTTTATCAATCCTATATGTTACTTCCCTATATTTATAGTTTATCTATCTATTTATCTGTACTTCGATATTAAGCCGGCAAACGTGGAATAAATTTCGCCTTATGCACAGAACTAATATGTCAAAAATACTTGTCAAATATTGAAAATCTGACCAAAAACGCAAAGATGTCAACGTCATTGTTAAAATCCGAAATTAATATGATTACGCGAATTATTTTCTTTGTAACATTATAAATTATAATCCAAGACGCACCCACACACCACATACTCTTAAACATAACTTTCATATTTTCAAGACCGATATCCTTATTATTCTCGTAGAGCGGGGTTGATACGTTGATGCGAAAAAATTTACACGTTTTTCAATTGTAGTGTATCTCTTTTGCACTCGTAAAGTCTTAATATAAAGATGGATTCTCTTTTGCTCACTTTGTTTCTCTGTAAGCTTTAGCGCGAAATCATATCTCTATGGATTTAAGTAAAAATGGCTGTTTAAAATATTACTAAATTATTTTATAATGTGTTTAATAAAGATTTTAACCATAATTATGATTATTTTAGTCTTCTTTCAAGTAAATAAAACAACACATTAAAACGAAAATTATCCTAAGCGATATCTTGCATGTACGTTCTCTGACAGAATTTAAGGAAGTGTTTGCAATGATATGAACTTATGATAATAAAAAACATTGTTACTCTTATATTTGTAAGTGAGGCAAGACTAACACTTTGATCATTCTTTAGTTTTCCGTAAGTATATAATTTTTGTACACAGGTCGTGCAATAGAACCTCGACTATTATTCTTACCCCACCTTACCTTATAATTATCTAACGAAAAAGTTCAAAAAATCCTTACGTCGAAAAATAAGTAGATATAGGATACAGCTTAGAAGGTCGTTGACGACTAATATGTAAAAAGCATATAGTGTATCTATTATTGCATAAAGTATATACATTTCAAGAAATTCTTTTCTCGCGTTTGGCCGCCTCTGGAAAAAAAGTAATAATAATTATCGAGAAGAATAATTAATTAAAACGATTCGATGAAACTCAGTTAATATTTAAAACAAAATATATATCTAAATGCGCAGTATACACACTAGTTGATAAATTTATCATTGAAAATTCAACGATTTTGTGAATTATAGCAACATAGACTGTAAAGTTTACGGAACGTGTTAAGGGTCTCCACGCGGAAATCGACGTTTTTTTACGAGTTTTGACTCGATATATCGCCACGAATAGTATTAGTACAATTACTAAACAATTAGTCATAAATTTTATTAGTCATCGATTTATCAATTATTTTTCTTGACTTTCAAGAGCCATATTTCGAAAAAACTTATAGTTATTTTTTTATGTTTTTTTTTTCAAACATGGTCTGAAAAAGCTAGCTTTTCGATATTCTAAAGAAGTGAATGTTGTTATAAATGTGCAATCTACATATAACTGTTCCTATTTAAAGTCTCTAATAACCTAAGAGAGATTTTAAATGTAAAAATATTGGTACAAAGTTAGTGGACTAAAATTGCCAAAGTTTGGTGACGATATCTCGAAGACAGTAAATATTTAAGTAAATATGATAGTATAAAACGACCTTCAGCGAGATGCTTATTTGATAATACATATTTATTTTATTTTTTATACTATGACGGTGACAAACAAGCATACAGCCCGCCTGATGGTAAGCAGTCACCGTAGCCTATGGACGCCTGCAACACCAGGGGTGTTACATGCGCGTTGCCGACCCTTTAAAAAAAAGGAGGATTCGCTGTGTTGACAGCTAAACGGGCCAAGGGCTTTGCTTCGTGGGTCCTCAGCTGTCAACACAGCGAATCCTCTTGGAGCTCTGGCGACCTCCTATATACCTACCTATTTTATATTCAATTTAATATGTCAATAATTATATTGCATATGGGTTGCCTAACAAATTTCAGTCCAGGATATGATTAATTAATAATTAAAAAAATTTTTTTTTTTTATATTTCACCTGTTTGACTATTGAACAAATTCCATTCCAATCGAAAGTATGAAGCCCATAGAATATGCAAACGTTAGGTTGCCTATTCTTTTCCAGTCATAACTCTTGGGTTGCCAAGTATAAATAGGTAAATTGATTGTAGCATTTTGCACCTATCTGATAATTGAATCAAATTTAAATGAAAATTAAGATTATTTTATTGTGAACACGGTAGTATAGGGTTGCCTGCGAAAAATCAGTCCTGAATTCCGGTTGTCCAGTTTTGAAATGCGAAATATTGCCGCGAGTGAATGTGCGTCTGAGAGGTCCCAACCAACCGTCCCATGCGATAGAAGAGGAGAGAGCATAGCAACTGCTTAAAGTCCGCTCATTTAAAGAAAGAGAGTGCGCATGCTATTTGTTAGTGAAAATTAGATTTCATACATAAAAAACTGTCCAAGAGCGTGTCGGGTCACGCTCAGTGTAGGGTTCCGTAGTTTACCTTCCGTCCTTCCGTCACGATACGCGAACTTAAAAAGGGTTTCAATAGATACCATGCTCACAGCATGCATAGTAAACAAGCAATCTTCGCAGTTCTTACGACTTAATTGAATTGTGGAAGTATATTTTTCCTGCATTTTAACCGTGCATAATTTGTAAAAAAATTCTATAACGCGGTTTCTAAGTTTTTGTAGAGATTTGCATAAATTAAATACTAATATTGCTGCTATTAGTGGAGAGTGGAATAGTGGAATTTTGTTTATTTAATTAACCACTACATGTTATTCGAATGTATTAGTCATATATAGTCGCTGATTAGTTCTCATTGTTTCCGCTACCCAAAAGTTGTCTAGAAGAGATCGCTTTTTAGCGATAAGACCGCCTATTGTTTGGCCTCAATCTTAAATCGACTGGTTGTATTTTCTTTTTCTTTTTTTGTTAGTTAAGCTTTTCTTGTATTTAACTATCTTTTCTTGTATCTAACTTAAACTTGAGGTGTGCAATAAAGAGTATTCTATCTATCTATCTATCTATCTATATATTGCAAGTGTTGTATTAGGCTGCTTAAACGCGCCGCAGTAGGCTCCTAAAACGTATGCGCGCCCACTGAGCGATGACAGAGCCAGAGCGTAATGGCCGTAATGGCGGTAGGCTGAGTCTGTGTGTGTGATGGAATGTTGGTAATTTGGAATAGTTTGATATGGCCAATATTTCCATTGTGTAAGAAATGATAATCAGTGAAGCTATTGATAAAAATACCTTGATTATTGCAGGCACTTCGTACAAGATGCTTAAAATTAATAAAAGCACACCCAAAATCATACAAATGACGAACATCGTAATCTCTGAAATGAATTTAACACGGTTAATTTTTTTAAAATATATAAACGACTGTGAAAACTCTCGTATTTTATCACAATGGCGTGACATGTTTCGACGGCATTCGGCCGTCATCATCGGATATTAGTGTTTGCTACTCTCATGTCGCGGTAAAACAAGAAATGGTTTTTTTTGTAAAGAGTGATTTGATTATCCTCTTAGGAAAAGTAACATAATGAAGACTTATTATCCTTTCCATATTACCAATTAAATTTCCTTATTAAAACTAAAAGAATCTTTTCAAATTCTAAATTCAGGAGTCTAGCAGCGGGCACGGGAAGTCAAAAAAGGTATAAGCCCCGAGAAGCTTCAAAAGGATGAAAGTTCGAATTATGCGTTTGGTGAACTAAATCTATAAAATTTCATTGGACATATAATGTTACAAGGTCTTTCTGTTGTGGGACGACTAGTGCCAGATGATCTCCAAAGTCGACGTCGACTAGGATTATTATTTCCGCAAAAATAAGTAGGTAATGTTATACCAATCAATAATAAACTGTAAAAAGTCGGGTATATTTTGAAAGTGAAAATTGTTGATAATGTAGTAACGCATATATAAATTGACCCTGCCTGCTAAGCCGATGGTTCTGGGTTCGAATCCCTGTAAGGGCATTTATTTGTGTGATGAACACAGATGTTTGTTCCTGAGTCATGGATGTTTTCTATGTATTTATGTGTTTGTATATTATATATATATATATATATATATATATATATATGTATATATATATCGTTGTCTGAGTACCCGTAACACAAGCCTTATTGAGCTTACTACGGGACTTAGTCAATTTGTGTAAGTATGTCCTGTAATATTTATTTATTTATTTATTCCTTAGACGACTTATTTCTCAACATACACACGTATTACTTACATACCGCTGTGATATGATATCATTTTGACTATCGGAAAGCCTTAGTACCTATTTACCTTTTCGAGCAAAAATCGCAAAACAGTCCTCTGATTTAGTACATTATTAAAAATCAAAAAACAATAACAACAGTAGTTCATACATTCCATTATAATTGAAATGCTTACCTTTCTTCTCCATAAATAAAGAATAGTTTAAGGCAGGACGTACAATCCAAACACCCGCCCAAGTGATTATATAACCGCTACCCGTTTCCAAAGACATACAATAACAGAATTTTTCCACTGTAGGGAACTTCATTATCAGATTTCAATGTAAGTACAATAGTAAATAATAAATAAGTAAACATAAATTCAACGTTTTTCTGTGATTACCGAAAAATGTCAAATCATTGTTTATCAAAAAGTTTTGATTTACTGAGTTTCCATAAACTGTATTGACGTAAGTATTACGGAAGAAATATCAATGTTCAAAAGAGATCGCCTTCGCCGAAAAAAATATCACTGGGCTCTATCTGGGAAATCAGAGGGGCGTGGAGGAAGATCTGCAAGGCCCTATGTACCCCCCCGGGTACCCTAGGACCTAAGCAAGCAAGATATCTGGGAAATCTGCCGATGACCAAACGCAATTTTTTTTTAAGTTACTACTTGAGTGTTTGTTGAGTCTTGTGCCTTTCAGTTATAGAAAGACGAGACGTTGGAAAACACAAGGTAGTCTTAGCTATATAAGGCTATACAAACACACAAATTGAAGTAAGAAAGAAGGAATCCTTTGAGTTTTAACACACTTAACAACGTATCTAAGTGCGTCTTTGGGGCTCCCCAGGTAACTTTTTTAGGCTACCCATACGTGACTTCCCACCACCCAAGAATGTTAGGCAGCTCAGGAGATTTTTAGGTATAGCCAACTTTTACATGCGATTCCTGGCTCAAGCCGCTCAAATCCAAGCACCCCTGAACGCACTCCTGGGTGAAGCAGTTAAAGGTTCCACGCCCATCAACCTAACTGGCGATGCTCTGAGGGCTTTCGACGAGACCAAAGAAAGCCTACCCAACGCAGCTTTATCTGCTCACCCCGATTGTCGGGCTAAACTGCTAAACTACGGCTAAACACTAGGAGCAGTCTTGCAGCAACAACTACAGGACCAGGTAACCCTTAGCCTTCTTTTCCCGGAAGCTTAGTCCGTCCCAGACTAAGTACTCGCCATATGATCGCGAGTTGTTGGCGATCTATGAAGGAATCAAATATTTCCGGCATATGCTGTGATATGAACTAACCTTCTTCTAAGTTCCTGCTTTTAGAAAACATTTTGATACACGTCAATGTCAATATTTTTATTATTGTCAACTAAACTACAATATATAATTTCCAATGTTTATAAGTTGAGATTATTTCATTGGCGACGAGATGGACGCCGAACAATTTGCGCAGTTTTTGAGCGCTCAACAAGCGCAACAAGAACAAATATTACAAATTTTAAGCATGGCACTTGCGAACACCGCAACACGTACGGAAGCAAGTCCATCGCAGTCAAACGCCAGCGTGACGAGCGCTAGCACCACGACACAGGATCCCACCAGGATCGCTACATTAAAAGCATTCAATTTGGATAAGTACAATCCTGACATTTACAAAATTAACGACTACGTAGATTTTTTTGAAGCCAAGTGCTCGATACACGGAGTAGGATCTAATGATAGTCTAAAGAAAGACCTTCTTTTAAATTGCATGACACCCGACATATTCAGAGAACTTAAGACGGCACTTATGCCTAATTTCGAAACTAGCACGTACACCGATATTCGATCTAAACTCCTGGACTTATATCGCGTCAAGAGAACACGCTACCGTGCACTTACAGAATTCTGGAACTGTATAAGACAAAGTGACGAAACAATGGAGCACTACACAAATCGGCTTAAGGCGTTAAGCGTAGACTGCGGATACGATAACACACTGCTAGAACGTCAACTCCGTGACCGTTTTGCAACAGGCTTAAACCACACTGAGCTAGAGACGGATCTTAAACAAAAATGGCCTAATTTAACAGAAGTGATCGATGGAAATACAAGCGAAGTATCATTTGCTACACTATTCGCAATTGCCACGCGAACAAGCTGAACGCGACACATCATCAGCTAGTATAAAGAGAATACGGAATAAAGACAACCTCAAACATGACAAGCCACGATCCGTAAGCTATAGAAGCCCTCGAAAAATACGTTCAACCCAATGTATACGTTGTGGCAAACACGATAAACATGACCTTGCAAAATGTCCAGCGAAGAAACATACCTGTGAAGAATGCAATGCAGACGGTCACTACGAAAGCTGTTGTATCAAGAGCGGGCGAGCATACCTTGTCAAAGGTAGACCTCAGAACGAACACAGACAGACACAGAGATACAAACTACAACGCGTAACGAACAGTTCAACTGGATCCTCTTCTTCTACCAACAACTCTTCTGAAGGTAGCGATACTGATGATGAATTGGTTTGCAACGTCACACGTTCACGAAGCCGAGACTGCAAGAAAATTGATGTCATTATTAACGGAAATAAATGTACCATGGACTGGGACCCAGGATCAGCATTTTCTATTATCAATACATCTTTTTGGCGACAGATAGGAGCTCCGACGTTAACAAAAGCACCTAAATTAAAAGCATACGGTGACTACAAGCTAAAATCAAAAGGACTAGCAGACGTGACGGTCGAAACCCAAGGTATACAGAAAACCCTCACCGTTGTCGTCATGGAACACGCTGACCCAATGCTTTTCGGATTACGATGGAGTGAAGCTTTTGACATGGAGTTTCCAAAACCTGTATACTCGATTAAAAATAGAACACCTGCAACGCTGGAACAAATTATAAATACTCATAAAACACTTTTTGACAGAAAACTTGGGAAAGTCAAAAACTACGTGGTAAACATTCACATAAAACCAGGAGCAGAGCCTGTACACCTACCAGCACGACCAATCAAGTTTGGCATAAAAAAGAACATTGAAAAAGAAATAGCACGCCTAGTTGCCGAGGACATCATCTATCAAGTTGACCCTAACATCACACCAGTCGAGTGGGCGACACCCACCGTGAACGTGGTTAAGCCAAACGGTGATATAAGGATTTGTGGAGACTACAGAAGCACCGTCAACCCCGTCCTGATTAAACATCTACATCCAGTTCCCCTGTTCGATCAGCTGCGACAGAAACTAGCACAAGGGCAAGTATTTTCTAAAATCGACCTTAAAGATGCATACCTCCAATTTGAAATCGCCCCGGAATCAAAGAAATATTTGACACTTTCAACACACCTTGGCTACTTTAGGTATAACAGAATGCCATTCGGGATTTCGACAGCGCCCTCTATATTCCAACACTACTTAGACAACTTACTAAAAGACATCCCAAATACAGCTGTATATTTTGATGACATTGCAATAGCCGGAGCGAATACGAAAGAGCATTTACACACACTTAATATAATTTTCGAACGTTTACAGAAAGCTGGACTAAAAGTAAATCTAAAGAAATGTTCATTCCTGAAAGAAGAAATAGAATACCTTGGACATACAATCGACAAAAATGGTATACGCCCTACAAAAAAAAAGTTGGAAGCAATCTTAAAAGCCATCACACCTACTAACGCAAAAGAATTAAGGTCATTTCTTGGACTTGTAAATTTTTACGAACGATTTATCCCACACTTACATGGGATTTGCGCCGATCTTCACGAATTAACAAGCGGAAGACAGCCGTGGCGCTGGACGGATCATGAAGAACAGATATTCGAAGCGACCAAGAAATGAATATGTTTGTATTTGTTTCGTCACTTTGTCTTATACAGTTCCAGAATTCTGTAAGTGCACGGTAGCGTGTTCTCTTGACGCGATATAAGTCCAGGAGTTTAGATCGAATATCGGTGTACGTGCTAGTTTCGAAATTAGGCATAAGTGCCGTCTTAAGTTCTCTGAATATGTCGGGTGTCATGCAATTTAAAAGAAGGTCTTTCTTTAGACTATCATTAGATCCTACTCCGTGTATCGAGCACTTGGCTTCAAAAAAATCTACGTAGTCGTTAATTTTGTAAATGTCAGGATTGTACTTATCCAAATTGAATGCTCTTAATGTAGCGATCCTGGTGGGATCCTGTGTCGTGGTGCTAGCGCTCGTCACGCTGGCGTTTGACTGCGATGGACTTGCTTCCGTACGTGTTGCGGTGTTCGCAAGTGCCATGCTTAAAATTTGTAATATTTGTTCTTGTTGCGCTTGTTGAGCGCTCAAAAACTGCGCAAATTGTTCGGCGTCCATCTCGTCGCCAATGAAATAATCTCAACTTATAAACATTGGAAATTATATATTGTAGTTTAGTTGACAATAATAAAAATATTGACATTGACGTGTCACGTGAACCAGGATTTAACACTATCGGAAGTCTTGAAATGCATTAAAACAGGCTGGAGGGAAATACAATACCCTAACGAAATAAAACATTTTTTCAAAAAGCGTAGTGAGCTTTCTATAGAAAATCAAATTATAATGTGGCAAGGCAGAATAATAATCCCCGGAAGTCTTCAGCGCAAAATACTTACCTATCTGCATAGAGGACACCCAGGCATTTCTGCAATGAAGGCCCTAGCACGCTTCTATGTCTGGTGGCCTTCAATTGACGAAGATATTGATGAATTTGTAAAAAAATGTTGTAGATGCCAACAGAATAGACCTCACAATCCTGAGCTTCCAGTCTACTCTTGGTCCATCCCAGAGAGAGTATGGCAAAGAGTGCACATTGATTTTGCTGGCCCATTTGAAGGCTCTTATTGGTTAGTTTTAAGCGACGCCTTATCAAAATGGATTGAGATAAAACCCATGAAAAATATTACCACCTCTAAATTATGCACTGAATTAGATGACATATTTTGCACATTTGGAATTCCAGAAATAATTGTATCAGACAACGGCCCTCAGTTCACATCCTCAGAATTCAAGCACTATTGTCAAAACCAAGGTATTTTACACATCAGATCATCACCATACCATCCTAGAACCAACGGTTTAGCAGAGCGCCTTGTAAGAACCTTCAAATCAAGATTCTTATCAGCTGCAGAACCTCAACAACAGCGTTTAAGAGAATTTTTATTCACATACAGAATCACTCCACACACCACCACAGGGAAGTCACCAGCTGAAGTTATGTTTGGTCGACAAATAAACACCTTGTTATCAAATATTCGGCCAAACAAAAGAAGAGAATTACAATATAAGCAAGTACAAGCGAACATTGAAAGCTCAGCTAAGATTCCAAATTATAAACCTGGCAACCCTGTTTACCATCGTACGCAACTCGAGAAATCCTGGCAGCCTGGAGTAATAGCAGAACGGAAACATCGCTACTCCTACACCATCTCAACACCAACCGGAAATACTATCAGGCGACATGCGGACCACATCCGACCTCGATTGTCTTCTCCAAATCGTTCTCTAGAGTTATCTAGCAATCAAGGGGAGCCAGATTCCAAGAATGCATCTTCAGATGGCACCTCACTTGGCACAGATATGTTTCGCACACCCAATGCTACCTCAAGCCCGGGACCGTCACAAGCGTCTCCTACCGCTCTCGACGTTACTCTAATGCCCATTTCTGATTCAACTCTTCCAGAAGCTTCACGACAGGTAGACGACATTGTGAGATCACACATAGATGTCGCACACTCGTCACCATTACCGCGCCGGAGCCAGCGGGAGACTAAACAGCCTCGCAGGCTCATTGAGGAGATGTGACCAGGGATGGAGAGGGACGAATGATATGAACTAACCTTCTTCTAAGTTCCTGCTTTTAGAAAACATTTTGATACACGTCAATGTCAATATTTTTATTATTGTCAACTAAACTACAATATATAATTTCCAATGTTTATAAGTTGAGATTATTTCATGCTGGAGGCGAGACACTTTACTGTCTATACTGACCATAAGCCGATCAGTTCTGCTTTTCACGAGCAGAAACATAACAGGTCGCCTAGGCAGAATAGGCCCTTTGACTATGTATCCCAGTTCATGACCGACATAAGGCATATATCCGGCAAAGACAATGTCATAGCCCTGTGGCTATGCCATTATTGCCAGTTCCTCGACCTGAGATAAGGACTGTTCCTTATCTCAGGTCGAGGAACTGGCCAGATCTCAAGTGTCCGATCCCAAACTCGCCAAGTAATTGTCTTCCTCCACCCTGCGTTTGGTAAGAATACCTTATCTAGGTAGTAGCGAGCCCTGTACTGCGCCGTCAGTACACTGACTCCCCGACCATTCGTTACCAAGCAGTACCGGAAAGCCGTCTTCGACAGTCTCCACTCCTTAAATTATCCTGAAGCCAATGCAACAGCTAAGATAGCCCACCGTTTTGTGTGGCCCAGCGTCTCAACTGCAGAGACTAGGCACGTACTTGCGTGCCATGTTCACGGTCGAAGGTGAGCCGCCATTGTGTCCGCACCTCTAGGCACATACGAACTCCCACGTGCTCGCTTTCAGCAGGTACACATTGACCTAATCGGTGCCCTCCCTGTTTCACAAGGTTTCCGTTCCGCTATTACTTAACGGCAATTGATCGCTTTACGCGATGGCCAAAGGTCATACCAATCTTTTATCTTGACTTTCAACAGCCGGATTTCGAAAAAAACTTATAGTTATTTTTTTAATGATTTTTTCAAACATGGTCTGAATGGTTTGAAACATGGTCTCATGGTCTACTATTTGCGAGTTCCTGTAATTGGCTCTTTATATCTATTTAAGATTCCATTGTCATTTAGTTAGCTGTTGGATCTCCTTATGTAAAAAATAAAAATAAAATAAATAAATAAATAAAAGCTAGCTGTACGATATTTTAAAGCTGCTGTTATAATTGTGCAATCTACATATAACTGTTCGTATTTAAAGTCTCTAATAACCTAAGATATATTTTAAATGTAAAAATATTGGTACGAAAGTTATGTACAAAAAACTGTTATTTTGGACTAAAATTGCCAAAGTTTGATAACGAATATCTCGAAGAGAGTAACCGCCTTATTCATAAAAAAGTTAACAGAAACTTTAGTTAAATTATGTTTTCTCCCATTCTGACAAACGGGATTGTCAAAGTGACAGATAAGGACAAACAATCATTTAGCTAAACTGTTGTTGAAGTGCGTTTATGAATAACGCCATAAATATTTAAGTAAATATTATAAGCTAATTTTCATAAGGCCGTTGGGGTTAATGTAGTAAGCCATAAAAAATACTCGAAATATATATTATAATATTTATAATTCACTCAGAACTCCGTCATTACTGAACTGATTTGATTTCTTTTTTGTTTTCTGAAAGTAGGTACTTCCAGGTTAGACCCGTTTTTTTCAAAATCCATTTCTGGTGATGGGATCCATGAGGAACTGAGGGAACTTCTCAAATTTGAAAGGCACATGCATAGTATGGGTATTTTCTTGTGAAACTCAAGTATTTATTTACAAAACCCACCAGTTTGATGGAGCAGACCTGATGATGACGACCAGGGATGTCAAAGAGTAACTGCTCTATAATTCGCGGGCCCCAGCTGTAGCTTCTGATTTGAGACATTCATCTTTTGTTTGTAATGAAATGCCTTCGAGGTAGTCCTATTTGATTTAAATTACCTCATGGAACTCAGGTTTGGTAAAACTTACGAGAGTTCTGTTTTCGTCATTCAACTCGTGTTAACGAGCAATTAGGGGAACAGTTCTCAAGATGGAGCTGATGCTGAACCCTGGCAGTAACTAGTGGATTTAAGTTTGGTCCAACATACGTGACTTCTGTTTACGTCGTTCGACTCGTGTCAACGAGCAATTAGGAGAGAAATTCACAAGATCGAGCAGGTGCTGAACCCTGGCAGTACCTAATGAAACTCAGGTTTGGTGCAACATAGGCGAGTGCTGGTTTCATAATTCGATTCATATTAACGAGCAATTAAGAGAGCAGTTCACAAGATGGAGCTGATGCTGAACTCTGGTAGTAATATGTATGTAAGTTTTATATAGGATGTAAGGAAAATTAACAAAATAAAAACATAAATTGGCAATAATTCGCTTACTTTAACTTATACCGGGAAGTACAATTGAAGTCGGTTTTATTTTCTTTAAAATTATGTATTTCATGGTTGCAGTGCTATGGTTTTTACTGTTGTGCTGTAAACTATTTTTGACATAAATAAATTAAAAAGTAAGCGTGTGTGTGTACTTCAAATGATGAGCCCAGTAATTATAACTATTGCGTTTTACTACACGGTTTAGATGTTGAACATACACAAACGAACCGAGCGCTCGAAGTATATTTTCTCAATTACTACGTCAGCCTAAGGTTTGTTTCTAAAATGATGCTTGTTTATGGAAGTACACAGGATGTACTAAATTATTATATACAAATCATGAAATATAAAACGCAGGCTTTGAACGTTTTCCAATGGTCCACCCGCCATCCTGATGTCAGGTTAGTTAGGTGGTGGACCTAAATTTTAAGATATCTTGTTTCCAGGAGAGGTACACGAAAATGTATTAGAGGTACTAAATAGTACGTAAAAGGTACTAAATATCAGGCTAGCATTCATTCGAATCCCCCAGGTCCACTCGCCATTCTAACGCTCACTAAGAACTTCGTACAATTCTGGAAATGCGTTAATAAAATAAACCCTCGGGTGAGCCCTCCGGGGAATGTAGAGGGTATTAGTGAGCCTAGTGATGTTGCCAGCCTGTTTATGAATCATTTCAAAGTGGCACCGTTGCCAGATAATGTCCAATGTGAGCAGCTGCTCGATGCTGAGAACCGCGCGTATGGTGATAGCCGAATCAGAGTATTACCTGCAGAAGTGTCTAAGGTGATGAACTGATGAAGTCACCCGGGCATGACGGCCTTAGTATCGAGCACCTGCATGTCATGCAGGTGTATATCTCCCGAGAGTACTTGCCATGTTTTATACTCTCTGCATACGCCACGACTACTTACCAGATGCCCTTGTGAAGACCATTGTGGTACCTATCATAAAGAACAAGACAGCTGCCTCCAAGAAGTCAAATTTTTGGCCAATCTCTATAGCTACTATATTGGCGAAGGTACTGGACAGTGTGCTTAACACGCATTTGACCAAACACGTGAGCTGCATGACGCCCAGTTTGGTTTTCGGCCGGGATTATCCACTGCGTCAGCGGTTTCATGTCTTAACCCTTAATTTGGTAATGTATGACAGGTCATACAAACTCTTTAACCCTCTTTTTGTTTTTTTTTTTACGAGCCAGAATCGTTAGGACTATTGATCGCCGAGGAGGCTTGAACTCACGACCATCCCTTTTTTTTCGCTTAATTAAGGGTTAAAGCACACTGTCCGGTATTATACAGAGAAGTTTTACGGCATGCGTATACCGTAGTATACACATGTTTTTTGGACTTGTCGAAGGCATTCGACCTGATGTCGTACCCAATGTTATGGCATAAGTAAGTTAAGTCGAGTTTACCAGCTGAAGTCATAAAAACATTTAAATACTGGTATGACAACGAATCAAACGTAGTTTGTTGGGCAGGGAGTGCGGAGTTAGATAGGGGGGGACTTCTCCCACTTTGTTCAATTTATATATTGACGGCCTGATTGATTGCGGAGCTCAGTAGCGCAGGTGTCGGATGTTCTGTGGATAGCTGTTTTATTTACAACATAAGCTACGCAAATGACATGATGCTGCTAAGCCCCTCAATCAATGGCCTGAGGATGGCCTGATGGATGAATGGTTTTGCTGGACATTTGTGAAAGATGTGCTGTAGCCCACGGACTAAAGTATAATAATGTAACAAAGAGTAAGGTTTCACTGTTCTCTGGCGCTCTCTCGCAGGTTTGAGCGTTGCTCTAGAGAAGTAAATATAACCCTATTTAAGACGTATTGCCAAACTCTTTACACGTGCAACCTGTCGAGTGATTGCCCCAAAAAAACACACAGTGCTCTGCGCGTACAATACAATAAATAACGCCTTCAGGGGTTTTTTGGGGCTGCTTCCGCACGGACGGTTTCCAAGCCGTGCTGCGCAAGCGGGTAGCGTTCCTGGCCGAGCGCATGCGGGGCAGTTCCAACACTCTCCTGAAGGTCATTGACGTCATTGTTGATAGGATTGACAGCCCTATCCTCATTCACTGGATGTCGTTGCATGTGCACCCTAATTATAATTATAGTTTTGTTCAAGTTCAGCACAAGTTTAGGAAGTTAAAGCTTAACTATCATAATATGGATGTAAATGAAATCATGCTCCTCCGCAGCACCACCTTCGCTAAGGTGAATAAAAATATATGGGAAAATATCTATACAATATCTATAAAATTCTAGGATAGTTAAAAAAAATCTATATCGCTAGTTTTGTTGTAAAGTTGATTGCTTTGTGGCGCTGCTGCAGAGCATACTTTACAGCAGCACCACCATTAAATTTCTATTACTACTTATGGTAGGAGCACATTTAATACATAAAATAATTCTATAACAATTCTATGCTGCTCTAGCTTACGAAATTGCTCATTTTATTTTCAATATACGGACTTACATGCCACATTTTTTTTGTAATAAATAATTATCGCAACGCCTGAATAAATCGCCTTGTGGGTGGCGAAGATGTTTTATTCAGGCGTTTCGATAATTATTTATTACAAAAAAATCGTGGCGTGTAAGTCCTTATATTAAAAATAAAATAAGCAATTTCGTAAGCTAGAGCAGCATAGAATTGTTATAGAATTATTTGAATATATTTGAGATTATATCTCGTTTTATTTTGAATACATGTAGTTACGACACCATACCCTTTTATTAGGAAATATTCACTAAGCGCCTGCATAAAATATGTCAGCAAATAATGCTTACGGGTAGTACCTGCATTAAAAACGAGGCGTTGCTAAGTCCACTAAGATTATTGTATGGACATTATGATTCATACTTGTTAAGTATCAATTTTAAATTTTATTTTCCTGTAATGTCTATTCTACAATTATATGTATTATTTCAATCATTTTTGGTATATATTCGTAAATGTTTATTTACGTTTAAAAAATTACATTCTAGAGAGTAGTCACACAGTCGACAGTGGCCGCTTTTAGTAGTTAGGCACGTGTTAAGTGAAGGTCAGCATTTTGAGGCAAATTCGTCTATTTTAAATCTTACGTCGTAATATTTATACGGTACTTAAGTAGAAAATATTTTAGACACTATTCCAATGCAGTCATCGTTGGATTGACATAGTTGTATTGCACCTTCGCGGCTCGGCCATCACCTGGACGGGTTCTTACCGTTAAAATGTTATTTCAGTATGACTCACGAAAGTTTAAATTATATAATTGATGAACTTCTTTGTTCTATATCGATATATAGCCAAAAATCTATATTTGTTTATTTTATCTTGACACTAGGCAATGCCTGTCCCGTGGAGGAAAATCATCCTAATAACCATCTTAATAGATGACTTGGTGGATAATAATATATGCTTAATAGCATATATTATTATTTTCCCAACATTTTATACTAGAAACCAAAATCTAAAATCATAAAATTAAAAACAAAGGATAGAAACGTACTATTTTACTGTACATAGCCTACTATTTTGTTTAATATTTGCAATAATATGTTTTACATGACAAGTATCAGCCATGATTTTTGTATAAATAAAAAATATACAAATGGATTGGGTCCACTTATATCCCATATTACAATAATAAAAATATATTTAATAAAATATACATCTAAATGCCTGAATTTCAATCGATTACGAGAAACGTGGTAATTGGGCAATATAAATTACCAAATTTGTAATTAAACTCAACTTTGATTGTCATATAAATGTTTACTCTTTTGTACCTTTTAAACAAAATTTAATTACAAAAATTTAATTATAACAAAAACAATTATTAAGAAGCAAAGCAAATTATTAAATTATAAATAAAATTAAATTGAATTATAAATTGAAACAGATGTCATATACTAAAGAAAAAGTGACCAAGGTCCCCGGTGAGCAGGGATGGGATCGAACCAGCGACCTCCTGCTTGTGCGGCAAACGCCCTAACCACTGGGCTACCCGATCACGGGTGCTTTAAAATTGGGCAAATTAATAAACCAAAACCTAAGGCAGATACATATTCCTGCTTACATAATAACTTAAATACTGGAAAAATAACATTAATAGGAGAAAAAGTATACAAGAAAGTAAAAAATAGTTATAAAACGGAACACACCATGTCGAAATGGATTCAATAAATGAAAATAAAGTTTACGAAACCCTATAGAGTTCTGATTCAAAAGTTATTAAAAAAAAACCACAAAGCTTTTCATAAAAAACAGCAAATAAAATAAACTAAAACCTACAAAAAGTAATTGAGCCTACTATTTTCTTTAATATTGGTAAACATGTTACAGCGTGCATATTATGACTAAGGCTTAAGTTTTATCAAAACTCGAATTAGATTCTACAATAACAAGAAGAAGAAAGAAAATTTAATAGACGATGAACGAATATTTATAAAACTCAGTCTAATATTTTGCGATTTCAAATTGCTGAAATAATCAGATTGCTCAAAGTCGTGCTGTCAATGTTATGAGTACTTGATCGAGCTTTAAATTGAGTTGAGTTTATAGATGTACTTAAGTTAAAGGATTTACTTGAAACTTCAAGGCCAAACTTGAAGCTTAAATGATTGGCTTGCGGCTTTAAGGTTTAACTTGAGACCTGGCTCGCGACGACGTTCTCACTTGGAGTGCACGAGGTTGAGGAACTCCTCTTTCGTCTTGGGGTCGTCGCGGAAGACCCCCAGCATGGTGGACGTGACGGTCTTGCTATTGATCTTCTGGACTTCACGCATCACCTTACACATGTATCTGTAGAAGAAAATTGGCTATTAACATGATGTTTGACATGATTCAACGTCTACCTTTGACCATCGACAGGGCGCTCATATTTATTTTATATTGATGAACAACATTATAGTGATAACTTGATAAGTAGGTAGGTAGGTAGGAAAGGTTTTAGATAAACAAACGTAAAGAAGCTAATCACGATAACGTTGTGTTGTTCTACCAAAGATATAAGAAATCACTCATAAGAAAACTGGGTTAACTTTATCTGTGTGCTTTACGATATGCTAGTGCTAGGTTACACACATGACAAAGACGACGATACAGGATCGACTTTATCGTCATCCAGATCGACAGTTTAATGTGTGCCTTTGCATGCCCGTGTAATGTACTATGAAGATTACCGACCATGTTAATATCCTCCTTCTTTTGATAGTTTGATGTATGTTGAAAAGAGCAGCCTGAAGTAATTTACATTTGAGCGTCTTTGTAGTAACTATACAGTACTATAATACCGTAAAAGCCGATTACTGAAAGGAAAACTTAGATTTAGTTTAATTTAATAAATTATTTTGCAAAGAAAAATAAATTATCATCTTAAAAAAATCTCGTACATAAGAGAACATTTAAATTAGGGTAAGGAGCGCGAGCGTTGGTCGCCTAGCGGTAAGAGCCTGCGATTTTCAATCCGAAGGGCGCGGGTTCGAACCCCAGCTCGTTCGTACCAATGAGTTTTTCGGAACTTGTGTACGAAATATCATGTGATATTTACCAATCGCTTTTCGGTGAAGGAAAAGGCTTTTCGTGAGTAAACGGACCAATTCCATTAAGGCCATATTTACCCTCTCTTTTTCTTTAGTATATGACATCTCTTTCAATTTATAATTTATATATAGTAGTGTGACTACTTAAAAAAACACAAAAACATAAATTTGATTTGATTTGATTCGTGCTTTAAAATTGTATAACAAGACACTTAAAACTAATACACAATTGAAAGTTAAGTTAACATCATTTTTCTACTCCAGCACTTCTATCTGTCAATTAGATGACTGACAGCGATATTTAAAAAGTATACATTATAACGTTGTCTGTGGTATTCCATAAGAACACTGCTCCTATGGATTTTCATACATTTATATTAGCACTGTTGTTGTTTTTTTTAATTTCAATAGTGGGCACAACATCTTCCCTATTCTGCCACGTTTCTAGATTTTGCTGTTTACGCTATTTTAGCTGTCGTAGAAAAACTAGGGTATGCAACAGCTCATAATTGGTTCTTAAACTCTCGGGTAACTGTAACGGCGACCCTCAAGTTTTAGAACCCTTATTATATCACTGTTGCATAAACTACTATTAGTTATTACACACAGTTTCCTCACTGGACGCTGTACAGTTCCTGATTTACCTTGTACAGTAACAACTCTTGTTATATGGTCTGGTCCAGTGTGTTTTTGCACAATCTTGCCTAAAATCCATTTTCATCATCATTTCAGCCGAATGACGTCCACTGCTGGACATAGGCCTCCCCCAAAGATTTCCACAATGACCGGTCCTGCGCCATTCAAATCCATTTTGCAGGAGGAATATTGTCTTCTTTTAATATAAACTATTATTTATCCCAGGTTCAATAGAACAATTAGAACTCCATTTATATCTCTGGTTAAGGTTAACTAAATATTTTTTATACCATCGTTTCCAAAAATCAGATAAAATCTTCTGCGTTAAGCACCATCTTCTATCTAAATTACTCGCACTACAATCAGGGTTATACACATCAGGTATATTTATTAAGGCTTCACCTACCAAAAAATGACCTGGTCTCCAGGGTAGAGGTTCACTGGGATCGTCGCTTAATACTGATAAAGGAAGCGAATTTAAACACGATTCAACCTGAGCCAGGACCGTTGATATCTCCTCATAGGTAATTGTGCTACTCCCTTTTACTCTTTTTAGATATCCCTTAGTGCTTCGAATTCGTTGTATGTGTTCCAAATGACCTCGAAACGAAATTCGAATACCTACTGAATTTATTTATAAAGATTACGACAAAAGTCAAATAACAATTCAATGAGGATACCTACCGTATTTTTGCTCACCAAGCGGCGCCACTCATGCGTGGGTCCTTGTCAAGCATTTCGTTTGCGCAAGCCTGTCAATGTATTCTGTAAGAATCTATTTTTAATAAAATATTTTTGTTTTTTGTTTTTTTATTAGTCGCCAAAGCAGACCCTAGGCTCCGTGAGCCATGGCACAAACCGGGAAAACGCTAGAAAGAAAAAGAAGAATTTTATTGGCTTCCTAGTATCTACCAAAAAAAAAAGAAAAAACTTACTTAAACCTATAAGCAAGGAGGAGAGATCAACTATCACATCAGTTTCTTCTACACTATGCCAAATACAGACTAGTGCTTGCACAACCACTTTAACTATATAAAAATACAAGTATCTTTTCTTCCACTGCGTCTGGTCCTGTAATAAAACGCGATCATGAAATACAGGTAAAGGAAAAAAAGGAACCCTTATAATTATGATCACTTTGTTGTCTGTCCGTTCGTCCGTCGGTCTGGGGGTCTTGACCCTTTATCTCGGGAACGCGTAAAGGTAGCAAGTTAAAATTAATACCACATACACAAGTCCGCGGTTACTTAAAAGCTATGAAAAAACCGAACCACTAAAAGATACGGCCGTTTATATCGCATACCCCACACATTTGCAATGGGAATCAAAATGTATAGTGTACTTCCAGTTGATCTAGAATCACGAAATTTGTCAAAATGCAAAAGCTTGTGGCGCAAGTATAGGAGAAAATCCGAAAACCGTATAATTGCCGTACACTGAGAGTTACGTGCCACCATATTTTGAAGTAAGTAACTAAGGTAAGGTGCTACGAAATAAAATCAATACACTGTTCCGACCAAGTCAAAATAACCCTGTTCGGTGCATATTGTCAGGCGTTCTACACCAGCCAGCTGTGGTACTATTATACGAAACGATCATTCAATAGACTCCGCGTGCAGTACAATAATGCGTTTCGTATAATGTTACGGCTACCATGGCGGTGTAGCGCGTCGGGCATGTTTGCCGCGAGCCGGGTGGATGGCTTCTACGCTATAATGCGTAAGAGGTACTGGTCTTTCGTCGGAAGAGTGAGTGAATCGGCAAATAGCATTGTTAAGGCGGTGTGCGCAGCATGCTACTTCTCAAGCAATGTCTCTTCGATAGCATATTAATTAATTATAAGTTAGAATATTTAAATTAGTTGTATATTAGTTGTAACATAATTTGAGGGGTTTATACCTAAATAAAGAAACATTTCATAGAACACAACGCCCTCAACAACATCATTGTTCCTCCGAACAAGTCACGCCGGCGCCCGTACCTACAACTGTCGGATGGATCCGGGCCTCGCGCGACCTCTGCTCGCTGCCACTCTCCACTATGTGATATGCTCAACTTGATGAATGGGCTTCTACGTAATGACATAGATGTGGACATATTCACAGACTGTTGGTCCAAACTTACATCCAGGTGCCTTGCTTGTGTACTTGATTACAATGTGTACTTAATTACAATAATTACTCATCTTATGTACCTAATAGACTGTAACAATAACTAGTGTTGTAGAATAACAAGTGTAATTGGTGTAAAACCGTTCTTGCTAATAAATAAATAAATAAACGCATCCTTTGTGCGGATCCCTCGGTGGGCGAGTCCAACTAACAATTTACTTAAAACGATCACAATAGAAAATGCTACAAGTATTAAATGTAGGTACATTGAATTCCAAATGAAGAGATGGATTCTAAACTAGAATCCTGAGCGTAATGAGGCATTCAAGCGTTAACGCCCAAGAGAAAAATAATTGTGATACCGGATGAGACATACTGCTTTTCACACCAACTAAGAGGAAATAATTCAGGTTCCGGGGTTTTCGTAAGCAGTCGCTGTACAAATAGCTCCCGTGGTTTCATTATAATATCAAAATCCAACATCAACTGTGAAGTTCCACATAGTGGCCACGTGAAAGTGCAACGAAAAACTATTAAAAACTATCCGAAAACAGACTAACTAGTGATTAGTTGTGCTAAAACGAAATAAAAATTATTTTGAGGTTATCTCAAGCCAATAGACAACAGAGCGCTAGTTGACAGTTACGTTCCAATCCCAAAACTCCAATCACTGCGTTTCGATACTGCAAAATGGGCGAGCTTTCCGCAGAAATGGCACTTCTTCTAGAAAAAAAAGGCAGAAAAAATTACAGAAAAATTGGACAACCAAACGCAAACAATCACGGAAAATATCACTGTAAAAATATTGCAACAGGTAGACGACAGGATTAAACCAATTTTAGAGGAAAACCAAAGTCTGCGAAAAGAAGTGACCGATTTGAATAGGAAATTAGAAAACATCGTGTTTAACACAAGGCGAAACAATATAGTTATTCATGGAATCTCCGAGTCGCAAGACGAGAACGTCTCCCCATCCTTCTTTCAACAACAACGCTTGGGAAAAAGTGGAAGTACTTAAAAACAACAAAAAGAAAATGAAACCAAATACCCCGTCGTGTGTTAAGTAGGTACTTAACACACGACATCCCGAAAAAGTCACTTCAAGATCGTAAAGAAAGAACAAAAGAAAAACCAAGTGAGACAAGTGAGACAAATAAGAGGATGAGACCCGACTTAGAGTTGCCAAGTCCAAACAAAAAACCAAATACGCCAAAGGATGACAAGAGCCCTCTCGTTATACGAAAAAACCAAAGGCAAGATTAAAAAACTCATAACGGATTGTCAACTAAACTAATGCAACGTGCGTGGGTAGTACCCTAGCACCATCGCATTCGTCTCCACCACCAATTCGTCCAGGGGGAGAAGGAAGGGTGAATTTGTCTCCGGAGTCCTTAAAACGACTAAAAATAGGCTGGCCTTTCCAACATTCACGACTTTACGGCTTTCTCGGTGGAGACCCTGGAGACTGTGGGGTCTTGACGGTCTCAAGCTCTTTAGAGAACTGAAACTCTATGAAAGATTATTTGACCCTGGAGACTGTGGGGTCTTGACGGTCTCAAGCTCTTTAGAGAACTGAAACTCTATGAAAGATTCTTTGAAACCACGGGTTACCGTAGGGCTGGTTCATTTCTCTGCCAAAGGTAAGGCTTTGCCATCTAGCTGGAAAATGTAGAGTAAATATTATGAGCGGGTGCCCAATTTGTCCAGTGGATAATACAGCAGGAAACGACTTGGGCGATCTTTTTTATAATCTGTTATTTGAAGAGTCAACGATTTCAAATATTGATTGATATTTTTATAATCTGTTTTACATAACAATTTGTATGTTACCTGAGGAAAAATTGTACTGGTTAATGAATCACAAAGCATTTGCATTCGTTTCACTTTCACCTCATAACTAGGTAAATGTACGTTAACTTAACAGAAATATCTAATTTTGGTGTTTATATGCAATTTTGGTAGCCAGTAAATCTAATTTTGGTGCGTCGAAGCAATTTTGGTGGGAACCAAATGACAAAAATCATAATATCTCTAAAACTACTATATATAATGAAAGGCCATTGTTACACATTACGTATTATCGACACATAATTTAGACATAAACAACAAAAATAAAAAATCCCACCAAAATTAGGTAAATATAGGAGATTAAATAGATATTTTGCCGGAAAAAGAAAGATCAAATGCGTTTAAAGTAAATTCAATAAACAAAGCGATTAGTTTCACGTGTGGAAAGCCTGGACATGTGCGGAGAGATTGTTGGTACGGCAACCGTGGTCGTGGACGCGAACATGCGGTACATGGTCGTGGTCGTGGACATTATAATATGAAACAGCACAGAGGCAGAGAAACTTATTATCAGAGCAGTACTTACAGCAGAAATAGCTTTCACACATCGATAGTAAACTCGACAATGAAAAGTGAAGATAATTTGGTAAAGGCGGGCCAGATAAATTGGCCTTTAGACGGTGGCTCTACTGATCACATCATAAATACGGATGAATATTTTGATAATTACATTACTTTGAAGATGCTAGTAAGAGCAAAAGTCGGAGATGGAAGACTATTAAATGTGACAAATGTTGGTACAATTACGACGTTCTTCCCAGTAAACGAAAATAAGAATAAAGTGGAAATAACAAATGTATTCTTTATAAAGAAAATGACAGCAAATTTATTAAGTTATGCAAAAATAACAGATAATGATAAAATTGTTTCGGAGGGAAATTTGTCAAAAATATATAACAATAGTAGAGAATTAATAGCAAGTGCGAAGAAAGAAGAAAGATTGTATAAAATGACGAGCTCCGTTTCAAAGATTATTGGTGTAAATGTGGCGAGATGAAATATGACTTTAAAAGAAAAGCTTCACAGGACATTCGGACATGTAAACTTCAACTACACGACGATCTTGACGTTATGTGCAAAAAACAATAATTAAAAGGAATGCCTGAGGAATTGGAGACAGACTATATGAAGTGCGTTGTGCGAATCTGCGTTGAAAACAAAATGCATAATTTACCATTTAATAATAGTCTGACTAAGGCAGAAGATATATGATGTCAATGGACCGCACAGAACGACAGGACACCAAGGAGATAAATACTTCTTGACATTTATTGATGATTTTAGCAAGTTAAAAGTTAAAAATTTATGAATGTTTTGTAGAGTATGGTAATGAGATGCAAAACCTGACAGGAAAAGTGATAAAGGAGTTAAGATGCCATAATGTAAAAGAATATAAAAATAATGTAAAAGAATATATAAATAATATAATTTTTAATTTTGCAAAAGAAAAGGGAATAATGATTTAGCCCTGTGCAGCATATGTTCATGAGTTAAATAGTTTAATTACTCACACCTTGAGATATTACTACGGTTCTATTGTTTTTTTCTTTAGTATTATACATTCAGTTTATTAGTGTAAAATTACGGGTTTACAATCAGCGGTGGTTTTGGAAATAGACCGGATCGTGCATGCCCAGATTTTATCGTGTATAGTCTTTAGCTCTGGTAACCGACTAGATATTGCGTATTGTGTTAATTACTTAAGTAGGTTTCACAACTGTTATAAGACTCATTTTAGGTGCTTTAGTAATACTTAAAAATGAATACACGACGAAAAGTCTCAAGCTCACATATTGTCAAAACGTGAAGGCTAATATTATGGACTGTTACGTAGATGCAGATTGGGCCGAAGATGCTGTTGATAGAAAATCTACCACTGGTTTTGTAATAAGGCTATTCGGGAATGCTATTATATATGCTAAACACAGTTCTAAGTTCAACCTGACCGGATTTTGTAAACATCGATAGTGCGGGTGAGCTGACCGGCTGTTAGCGAATCAGCTGTTAGCAACTGTGCGCACGCTCGAACAGTGTACCTGCCTATAGTCATTGAAAATTTGACCTTATTACCAGTGCATATAGAACACTTTACAATGGCGACTTGTGCTGGATGTTTCATTGCAGTAGCCGTTGGGAAATTTTTAAATTGTTGTAATTGCCACAAATCTTTTTGTATACTTTGCGCCAATGTCTCCTTAGACGATATACGAATGATTACTGAACCAAAAGTATCAGTGGAAATATGTAGAATGTAAAAGTGCCGAAAGTAAGATGGGCAATACAAACACACCGGTGCGTGGCGCTAACGACAATGTAACTATGCATAGGGGGGCCCACCCCCGGGCCCCAGTGGCCCCTGAGCCCAGCAACTACGCAATGGATATGTCATACACGGACAGTCATCTCCTGAATGATACCACCATGCTAGATGTGTCTATAGACCCGACGTGTATTACCGATGTCCAGCAGTTAGTGGCGGAAATTCGTTTGTTTCGCGAAGAAATGAGGACAATGAACTACAATATTCAGGCTCTCAGTGCGTCAATGTCTAGCATAACTTCAAGGATCGACAGCTGTGATGGACGCATTGTTGATTTGTGTACCCGTGTGGAAGCTCTGGAAGGCAAGGTCATTCATGCGAATGAACCCAGTAGTGCTGAGACTTCATTATTGGAAACAATTGCTCAGTTGAAAATGGAGTTAAATGACCGAGACCAGGAATTACTGCATAATGACATAGAAATATCTAATGTATCTGAACAGCGGGGAGAAAATGCTATGCATATAGTTGTTACCTTGGGGCAAAAGCTCGGTGTCACACTGTCAGAACACGATATCGTTGATGCTACTCGTGTGGGTTCTGTGTCGCAGCTGGACGAGGGCGCCCAAGGTCCTGCACCCCGCCCGCGGCCGCTGGTGGTGCGCGAGCAGCTGCTGCAGGCAGCGAGGGTACGACGCGGAGCGACCACAGAGGGCACCGGCCTGCCGGGCCCATCTTGTCGTTTTTATGTTAACGAGCGGTTAACCTCTTACAATCGACGGCTGTTTCAGCAAGCAAGGCAACTCAGGGAGCAACATGGCTGGCGTTATGCATGGACGCGTGATGGCAGGATCTTTGTGCGCCAACGCACTGGTTCCGAAGCTCCTAAATATCGTATACGCACGGAACTAGATTTATCTCGTGTTTTTGGTACTCAAAAAGTTTGATCTTTTGTTTAACTATCACTCAGTTTATGTTTTGTTAACAAAAGAATATGTGTATTGCCATATTCAGCCACTTAGAATTAATTGTATACAATTTAAACTCGACACTTGCACAGTTTTTACGAAATTAATTCACCTATTTGTTTTGTACATGTTTGTTATATCCCGCCAGCGAATTTATTACGACCTGCTTTTAATTGTTGTGTGCGTTGCAACAATAACAAATGTCACAGACACTCGAACACAATTTCGCGTGTTTTACTTATATCTGCGATACTGTTTGTACATTTTATATATTATATTCATATTTCTGACACTTAACTCGACTCACACAACTAAATACACTACCTCACAAGAAAACAATTTAACCAAATTAGTCTCGTTTCAATATAAAACTGAATGGGTTTTTGACGCCACACACTTATTTTACGATTCGCTCTGCATATTTAGTGTCATCTGTCGTTTTTTTTTTTTTTTTTATGCTATAGGGGGCAAACGAGCAAACGAATCACCTGATGGTAAGCGATTAACGTCGTCCATGGACACCCGCAACACCAGAGGTGTCGCAAGTGCGTTGCCGGCCTTTAAGGTGGGAGTACGCTCTTTTCTTGAAGGTTTGAAGGTCGTATCGGTCCGGAAACACCGCTGGCGACAGTTCGTTCCACAGTTTAGCTGTGCGAGGCAGGAAGTTTCGGGAAAAGCGCACAGTTGAGGACTGCCAACCATCTAAATGGTGAGAGTGGAAATATTGTCGCGTAGGGCGATGGCGGAAAGAAGCGGCAGGGATTAATCCGAACAATTCCTCGGAACACTCCCCATAATACATGCGATAGAAAATACAGAGTGAGGCCATATCTCTACGCAGCGCCAAGGGATCAAGCCGATCAGAAATACGTTGGCAGTTGACAATTCGAGCTGCTCTCCGTTGGATGCGGTCTAGAGGAAGAAGCTGGTACTTAGGTGCCCCTGCCCAAAGATGAGAGCAGTATTAACCAAGTTACTTAAGTTAGCACTTTACAACCCGGGATCGTTGGGAACAGGGCATGACGATTTTTTGGTTGCGATAAATAAGTTTGATGCCGATATAGTCGCAATTAACGAGACCTGGATTAGGCAGGGCCAGGAGCAACGTGCACCAGCTGTCCCCGGATATAGATTTATTAACGCTCCGCGACCTACTACCATGCGAGGTGGCCGCGGCGGCGGAGTTGCGTTCTACCTTAAAACTAGTGTGCGCGCGCGCCGGTCTACCCACCCTGTTGCAAATGTAGAATAACTGTGGTTATCTGTGTCACTGAACCACCGTAGTTACATAATAGGGACTGCGTACCGTCCTAATTGGATTAATGTTGACACATTTTTAGACTCGCTCACAGAATCTGTCACATACTTCTCCAAACACGATTATGTTGTTTTGATTGGGGATTTTAATATTAACATGCTGGATACCAAACATATTAATACAATAAAATTAAACAGTTTTCTTGGCTACTTGGGTTTAGAGCAAATGGTAACGGTACCCACTCACTTTTCTGTGGACAATGAGACGCTTCTCGATATAGTTTGTACCAACGCACCTGTGACGAATGTATGTGTGTCTAACATAACTGGCTCGCTTGGTCATGCCATGGTAACAATCACATTGCCAATAAAACGCCCCAAGCCAGTTTCTAAAACGTTTGCGTACAGGCCAATTAAGGATATTGACCTTTTAACGTTTGATAGGGATTTACAGGCTATTGATTGGGAGTCCGTTTTAAAAATGAATTCGGTTGAACTCATGGTTGAGAACTTTAATTCTTTATTGTTGAATTTATTTAACACGCATGCACCAATAAGCAAGTCACAGTTAGATCGAATCACTCATTGCCTTGGATCTCTGACACTATTAAGGTAATGATTGAAAAGCGTAATGAGGCTCACTCAGTATACCGACAGTCTAAAACGGAAAGTCACAGGCGTTATTATAATGACTTAAAGAAGCTCGTAGTACAGAGTATATTTCGTGAAAAACAAGCTTTTTACAATCAAAATATAAACTCTAATTTTAGAGACTCCAAGTCATTGTGGAAAAACTTAAAAAAAACTATTTTACCAGACTCCAAAAAATGTGCAAACCTTCCTGATCACCTCAATAATCCAAATTTAATTAATGATAGTTTTTTAAATGTGCCGGGTAATGATAAGGTTTTATTATCAACCATGTTGGAATTTGAAAATAATCGCTATAGTCAGTCTGTGTTCAGTTTGAAGCCAGTTGACGAAGCTCAAGTAGGCAAGTATATAATGGCAATCACCACCAATGCAGTTGGCGTAGATGCAATCAGTAGAGATATGGTGCTTTTGACTCTTCCGCGCACCCTGACAGTGATAACTGCTATTGTTAATCGCTCTATCTTAACTTGTGAGGTGCCATCTCAGTGGAAGTCTGCCATTGTTACACCACTGCCTAAGGTTGATAGCCCACAAGACATGAAGGACCTCAGACCTATTAGTATTTTGCCTTTTTTGACAAAAATTTTGGAAAAAGCTGTTTGCGACCAATTATACAAGTTTGTGGAAAATAATAATATCCTTCCTGAATTACAGTCTGGCTTTCGTAAGGGTATGGGGACAGTAACTGCCTTGGTCGATGTTGTCGACAATATTATATCCGGACAAGACTCTGGCAAGGGCACATGCTTGGTACTGCTAGATTTTTCCCGCGCGTTTGACTGCATTAATGTAAATCTACTTCTCTCGAAATTAACTTATTATGGCATGGATGCAAGGTCACTTTCCTGGTTTAGGAGTTACCTCGACGGACGCACGCAGTCGGTTAAAATCTCTAAAGACGATGGTAATACATTGATATCTGCCCCTAGACCATTAACTCGGGGAGTCCCCCAGGGATCCATTCTAGGTCCTTTGCTATTTATTGTATATAGTGCAGACATAACCAAGGTCATTAAGCATTGCCAATATCATCTTTATGCAGACGATGTTCAATTGTACTATTCGGCCCGTCCATGTGACTTTAAGGACTCAATGCAGAAGATTAATGAAGATCTCGAAAGCATCTCTGCTTGGGCAGAAAGGAACTGTCTCTTGTTGAATCCTTCAAAATCAAAATTTATGATAATGGGTAGTAGAATACAAATATCTCGCATATTGATTGGCTGCCCCCAACTCACGGTCAAAGGGTCCTCAATAGAGCGGGTCGGAGAGGCTAGAAACCTGGGGCTAGTAATGGATAGTCAGTTGAGGTTTGAAAAACACGTAGGTGACATGGTTAAGTCATGTTTTTTCCGCTTGAAGGTTTTGTATCAGATTCGTAATCTTCTGAGCGAAAATGTTCGGTTAACGTTATGTGAATCGCTTATTTTGTCAAAATTGAACTATGGCGATATAGTGCATGGACCACGTCTGCAACAAAAGACTCGTAGATTGATCCAGCGAGTTCAAAACGCGTGTTATCGATTTTGTTACACGATTCCTCCAAGGAGCCACATCACGCCATACTTGAACGAATCATCCATATTAAATATGTCATCTCGCAGACATTTGCACCTGGCTACTCTTCTTTTTGGCGTAATAAACTGTAAATATCCGAAATACCTTTACTCAAAGATAAGCACTTCTTCTTTTCACACAGGTTACGGTACAAGGCCTTCTCGGCGTTGTATTCTGGAGGTGCACCCTCATAGAACGGTTGCTTTTACTGGCTGTTTCCGATATCTCGCAACCAAATGCTGGAATGACATTCCTCCGCCGGTAAGACTGCTCAAATCCAAAAAATCTTTTAAGGAGCATTACAAGAATATTCTTTTGAGTAAACAAAAAATAGGTATACCACACGGCTATTTGGTTTCGGATTTCAGAATTTAAACAGCAACACTTGTGTGTATATGTAGATATGTATTTGTGTATTATTTACCTTTATCTTTATTTGAAAAATCTTTCACGGTACGACGCTGACAAACACTTTTTTTTTTTACTTGTTATATGTATTTATAATTTCAATTTTATACTAGGGTCATATGTATACATATAGGTATATTTTAATTCGCATCGCATCTGATTCTGATGTAACTTGGGTTCCGGCAGAATATCAGTGCTTTTCTCGAAAGAGGGAAGCGTATTACTGAGCTGTGAACCCTTTTGTCTTGCTGCAACGCACACAGCAACTACTTGTCACTACCTTTTTTTTAAATGTTTTTTAATGTTTTTTTTTTTTACTGTTTACTTGTTTAAATTTTTTTTATATTCTTGCTTGTGTTCATTTTATTGATTTTGTTATAGCTATTGTGTGTTTTTACTGTGTATTTGTACTATTGTGTGTTTTTGCAGCATACAAATAAACATTTTATCTATCTATCTATTTATTGGAAGTCAAAGAAACAGAGCACTGTAACTAAATGTTCTGAGTTTTTCGTAAAATTACCGTACTTGGCAATAGCCACAGCACCTGAGTTGTCTTTCTATATGTTAACGCAGTCATTAAAGGCTATAATATAAACACATCTTTAAATATACTTCGTAAAAGGATTATCTCAGTTACAGCATCGGACAACGCTATATATTCGGCAAATGTTTGCATATCACTATGTACACGAAAATGTTAGGAATGGAAATTATTGATATAGTTAAAGTTAACTCTAAAGATAATATATAGCTGATATATTGACCAAGTCCCTAGGACAAGTGAAATTTCTTAAATTTAGGCAAATTCAAATTTAAACACCAGCTTTGCCCCCTCGTATAATAAATATATATTATTTGGTTGCATTCATTATTTAATCCGCTAGGTGGCGTTGCATCGTGTACTCGGTCAATATTTTGATAATTAGTGAACCTATTGATAAAAATACCTTGTGAACTCCAAAATACAGGAACAGAACGGAAGGAATGATGTATACTAAAATACATATGAAGGCCACGACACCCGTTGCCACATCTGCAACGAATTTCATAGTTATGGGTAAATAAGTTCTTATCAAAACAAGCTTTTGTTACGGGCTTATTTACAACGGTACTCATCAAGGCGGTTCTGTAAACCCAAACACTACGAGGTTGCCTTGTTTTATCAGAGTTCTTACCAGAGTACCTGGCTCCGTTATCAAATCAAATCCAAAAACGATGTATTGAGCGGAGCAGTAAAGACTTAACTGGACAGGATACGTTGCCATTTCCCGGAACTACTTAGTAACAATTTAAATACGTACCTGCCTTTCCAACGAATGCAGCAATCAAATAGAAGAGAGCATAAGCCGCATCTATGAGCACTAAACATGCGAATATAACGCTACCCCATTCCACAGAAATGGTAAAACAGCATGTTTTCACTGTGGGAAACGCCATGATCAAAATTGTATGTGAGTAGTAAATAATTAAAAATACTGATTATAGTGATTATATCAAACATTCATTTTTAACCAGCAGAAAAAAATCAAATTCAGTTTTGAATTGACATTTCTGTTTCTGAGGTTTTATAAAGCACCTACAGACATTACACCTATAGACCAGCTAGTCTATGATGGTTGGGTTTTTATCGTTTACCGACGTTGCTGTCACTTTCTAACAAGTATGTGCGAAAGTGACGGATAGCGTGATAAGCGATAAAATGGCAACCATACTAACCCTGCAGAAGGAATAACCGATGTAGAAAACAGTTTGTGTTTGTCTACGCCAAAGAAAAAAAACTCATCAGGTTATTATCTGTGTTAAGTATAGGTGGAAAACTCATGGAGGTACCATAATACCAGGAGCGCTTACTTTATTTACTTTAAAAAAAGTTGAGGGGTGGCCACTGTCCCTTTCTCTATTAGGGTGTCCACTTCGTTACAAAACTAAGGATAGTTCATGTGGTCTACTTTCAAATATGTGGTTATACCACGAACCTATATCTTATCCGGATTGAGCAATGCAACTACAAAAGTGTGTCCACATGAAATCAAACCTACTACTACTTGACCGTTGCATCTCTTTCTAATTAGAGTGGCCATAGGTCATAACATAAGTATGAGGAATATTACCTTGGGAGCCTGCGGTTATACAAATGATCTGGAGCGCCGATATATGACGACAAAATATGATTTTTGACGTAATTGGCGTATCCGTTATCATTTCTATCCAGTGTCGTTGTCTTTATCGTCTCGAGATCGTCATAGAGAATCATATTGGGAGTTGTAAGACGGACAATGGTGGGTCTAAGACGATGATTGGCCAATTTCCTTCGTACTCTATAGATCCATCTAGACCAACCGTCTAACCTGGAGGACTACCATAAATAAATAAATAAATATTATGGGACAATCTTACACAAATCGATCTAGTCCCACAGTAAGCTCAATAAGGCTTGTGTTGTGGGTACTAGGCGACGATATATATAATAGATAGATACATATAAATACTTAAATACATTGGAAACATCCATAACTCAGGAACAGATATTCGTGATAAACACACAAATAAATGCCCTGACCAGGATTTGAACCCGGGACCTCCTGCTTCGTAGGCAGGGTCACAACCAACTAGACTAGGAGACCATGGACCACTTCTTTCTTCATTTGTCTGTTAGCCTCTCTATCGCTTTTGAATATTCGAGTGATAGAAACGCGGGAAGATGAGCGGGCGAGGAAGGTGGATTGCAGTAGGCCTCCTGGACCACTGTCTATGCACACAACATCTCACCACAGCTTCTGTTGCTGCATGTTGTGCCAATGGCCTCTTTGAGGGGTTCCCTTTGTGGCGGCGTGCGGTGAAATATATGTTAAGGCAGATATCAACAGGACATTTTTACCACAAATTTAAACCGAAGCACATGTTACATTAATACTAAGGTATTAATCTCATTGAGCAAGATATTAAGTGCAAGAAGAGTTTCATCTCACCATGAATTTCTAGCGTGCCAGGGTGTTGTCCAGGTAGTATTGTATGACATCAGAGTATCCGTTTCGCATCAACTCACCGCCTGCCAAAACCTGTTGATTTATAAATACTTATTGATTCACCTGCATTGAATCAACTAAGTGCCGAAGTCTAGTCTTATGTTTTTTTATCTACATTCATTACTATTTACTATAACCAGTCATTTACTGTCACAAGTGATGTGACGGGCATCATTTTGGTACCTTTGTCCTAGAACCCCTGCCTAGGACCAATTTCACACATGCTCGTATCCACTGATAACAAGCCATTTACTGCCCCTGAGACCTGGCGTATGCACTACGGTGCAACAGCTATGAAACCCCTGTTCATAGCTGCACTCGTCTAAACTAGACCTGAGTTAGCCGCTACCTCCGGAGGATTTGTACTGTCCAAGCGAGGACACTTTTTGTTATATGTCTCTACTGGTTAATTTGTTGGTTACGATCACGAACCATCATCACATTGATCCGACAAAGGATCCAAGCACAAACACATTTGATATCAGAATATATAAAAACCAAACTTCAACACTTAGCTTTGAATCCAGACATGAGCCGCGACCTCCAGTAGATGTATGATATCTCTCACTGACTCTAATACTTTCTCTAACTTAAAGAATGAATAAAAGTAAACCTCACAGCAGAAAGTTCACTTGTTTTATAAGAGTCACATTTACGGAAGTCGCGCTATTGTACAAGCATAGACAATTATAAAGAATAGACTAGAAAATATTCTAACCATAAAGTTTCAGTGTTGCTATGTACAATATATACATATCGCGAGACGTCGCGACACCCTTAATTCCCTATTGATCCCAACATCTAGAGATGTGCCCGCTCGGTCTTTGAAGTGAGGACTAGGGAGATAGGACCAATATAGTAGTCGAGGCTAAAATGGGTAGGTACCCATTTATGCCCGAGATATTATTATAGATTCCGCTTTACACTTTACGCTTTGCACTTAGATTACGCGCCTCAGCGAGCGGCGGCTGCCTCCAATTTTAATAATATTACTTTGATATGTATGAAACTCGCTTAAAATATTAACCTTTAACTGTTTAGATTTTTTCATTGAGCGTGCTTGAATCACCGCGTCACCCGAAGATACACGAAGATTTGTCTTATTTATCAGACTTCGCCAAAAGGAGCTGGAAAACGGTTGTCTTATTTATCGGACTATGGCGGTTAAAAGGTTAAGTGTAATTAATACGCGTAAGCAATTAACATAATATAAAAATAAATTACATGGTAAAAATATTTATTGATTTCTGACAATAAAAATAAAATCCTAAACTACCAAATAAGTACTTTTTTTAAATGGCAACTTTTAGAAAAGGGATGGGTGCCTACGTATTCTTGTCTCTTTCGGCTCGTTCCCCTCCACCAATCCTGTAGAATGAAAGTGAACGTTAGTTTATTATAAATAGAGTACATTTCACTTATTAACATTTTTATCTGTTACTTCTCTTTGTATAAAAACCTCTTAGGAAAAACAATGCTGTTGACAACTTGACACTGACAGGAGACTAATCAATCAATCTTTGTTTTATGGCTCCATCAAGGCCTTGATGATTCTGCCAATGTCAAGGTTGGATAAGACACGGCAAGTGAATTATTTCGTAGTACGGTGATAGACGGAATAATTCACTTGCCGTGTTCATAGGAGACTAGCTAAGCGCCTAGAACCCATCAAGAACCTAGATTATCACCACCTAGCTAGACTCAAAACCATAATAATAATAATATCCATCCGATAATTCTCAAATTCAAACAACTAATCAATCTCGTGACATTTGTAAAAAAATCTTCACCAACGAACTATCTATTTAGTGACGATACTTTACGGTTTGATAAGAATAATCGATGTGGTGGCAAAGAAGCACACAGCCCGCGCGATGGACGCCTATAACGCCAGTAATTCAAACATTTTAGGAATTGTCAGCGTGGTGAAAGTGGGACCAGACAGCATCAATCCGACCGCGATCGGGCCTAGCGGAGTTTCGTGCTGGAATCCTTTGGCTAGCTTAGGGGCAGCGAACCAGCATTAAAACTTACCAGTAGCTCGATATTTTTAACACACGCAGATTTGATTCGACTTGGTCCAACCGATCTGTCTGGAGCGAGCGCAAACTCAGTAGGAGTATTTTAGAGTAGTAAATATCGTGCGATGTTACGGAAGGGTCCTGGATTGGCCCCAGACTACCATCCCTCTTTAAAGTCCGTACCCTCCAAAGCGCAGTACATGGAGCCCCTGTCAGGTAATAAAAAAGTGCTCAATACTCTCCAGCCGCCGATGGGCATTTTCAGAAAAAAGTGCACCCTTTTAATGAAAATGGGTCCTCAATTTTCCATACAATTTTTTTTGGTCAGGTTTGTAACGGCCCATACGAAATGTATGAAAAAATGCGTTACAAAGCTGGTCAAAAAAAAACGGGACACTATTTTTCTTTTTTAAAATCAATAGTACTCGTGATTCTGGTTATAAAAAAACACAAAACTTCCCATATAAAAAAAAAATGAAAATATTTGAAAATGCCCCGATGCGAACGCATGTTCTATAAGCCTTTATCATGTTTGCATTTCCCGTATAAAGTTTGACCATTATTAATTCGACCCATTAACAACGGAGAGTTGATATTTTTTTAACCTAAGTATAACTTGACAGGAGATCCCCGTAACGTGCCAGTAAAGGTTGCAATTGGATCCATTCAGCCGTTTCCACGTGAGCTGAACAAATAAACAGGCATACAGACAAACATTCAAAAGTCATTGAAATGTGTTCTAAGAGCTCCTAACTTATTTTACAAATATCTTTAATGTGCAGAGTTTTGACCCTACTCTGCTTTATTATATGTACAGTCGAGTGTAAAAATATGGTGGGGCACATCTTACTCAAAAATATGTCCCATAGCACCTTATGGCCGGTGTAATAAGAGCGTAGTACCATATTTATCAATTATGTCGAACCATATTTTTGCACTTGACTGTACCTATACATAGATATAGAATAGACATGTGTAGATAGATTGCATATACTTTACTGTTGCATTTGTAAGAAGATATATTTTATGTAAACCTTTAACAGCAGAATAGAGAGAACCAATAACTGCCCCACGGACCTGCCTTAGCGGTGTAAGTATACCAGCACGCGTACCACGAACATCGAAAATTGGCTTTGACGGAAAAACCTCTTTCTCACTCTAATATGCAAGTGTGATGGAGATGGCTATACAAATCGGCAATCTTTCGATTTTCATGGTACTAGCCCAGACTTACCCATCACATTGACGTTACAAGGAAGGAGGAAAGGAAGCAGCTTGATCTGCCCTTTTAGATCTTTTGATTCCAACTGAGCCTTAAAAGTCATTTTAGTATACAGGGTGGAAAGACACGACGATCCTTCTCGCAAAGGGGGGTTAGTTTAAGTGAAGGAGAATCGATTAGTAATGTTTATATTTTTGTTACGAACAATCAGTAAAAATATTAAAATTAATTAATGTTCTTCTTAGTGACAACCCTGCTATTACTATGTACTATACCTACATGTAACTGTAATGTGACACTTTATGTTTACAAAAATTTGCTCGACATACCGCAGCACTCGCTCTTCAAACCTTGGTGCAATGTGAACTACACCTCCTCCCCGTTGGTCGTTTTGGCCCGTTTGTGGTACTATGGGCTGATTATTTGCCACGCGATCAAAGGCCCGTAAAATTGACATACGGCTAGTTGGGTGTGGTGGAGGATATCTTTGTCGATAGCGTCGTAACGTCTCGGCGGCATTATAATTACACTCCCCGTATAACATAAGCAAATTTAGGTAATCGCGGGCTCCCAAGGGCATTTTGAAAATAGGTTTTATCACGTAATTTGCAATTTATTTGCGTCACTGTTTTATCACGGGTAAGACTGAGTAAAAATTAATATTTTTCCCAAACAAAATAATACAATTGTGCAAACTACCCACTTACAAAAATCTAACTTAACCATAGAGAAATTGAGACTAAGGGCAGTTACAATAAATAGGTTCATAAAGCCCATAATACACCGCCAGAAGAGCATACTAGGCGGGGTGCGTGGAAGCTAGAAAATGCTGTTGGTTAACCGATTTGTATGGAAATAAATGCAAAAGTAACATGTTTATTTGAATTATAAAAATAAAGGCTTCAGAAGATATTATTTTCAATTCTACGATTCTGCATGTATAAGTGCCCTTAGTCTTAATTTATCTATGGTTAGTTAGATTATTGTAAGTGGGTAGTTCACACAATTGTAATATTGACTGGGAAATATTATGGGGTAGAAATGTTGTTTTGGTAAATGTCACTGACCTTTGTGTTATTGTTAAATGTTATTGAACCTAATGAGGGTTGTCACTTGCAGTATTTTGCATCAAAAGTTAACTCCCTATAACTTAAAAACGCTTACGAATATGAGCCTAGTTTCTTTAGAGGAAATACAGTACTAAATCTAAACAATCCCCCTTTTGCGGAAAGGATCGTCGAGCCGTTCCACCCGGTATAAAGAGCAGGCTGCATTAATGTGTCTCGAACTCTGGACTGGCCTTGTAATAACTATACAGTATTATAATACCGTAGATGTTGACAACTGAAAAGAAAACGTTGATTTAGTTTAATCTAATAATTTAGCAACGAAAAATAGATTAAGTATCATCTTAAAGAGATCTCGTACTTTGTTCTTTTTTAGGGTTCCGTAGCCAAAATGGCAAAAACGGAACCCTTATAGTTTCGTCATGTCCGTCTGTCCGTCTGTCCGTCTGTCCGTCTGTCCGTCTGTCACAGCCGATTTACTCGGAAACTATAAGTACTACAGTGATGAAATTTGATGGGAATATGTGTTGTATGAACCGCTACAAAATTATGACACTAAATAGTAAAAAAAAGAATTGGGGGTGGGGCCCCCCATACATGTAACTGAGGGATGAAAATTTTTTTTTCGATGTACATACCCGTGTGGGGTATCAATGGAAAGGTCTTTTAAAATGATATAAAGTTTTCTAAAAAACATTTTTCTTAAAGTGAACGGTTTTTGAGATATCAGCTCTCAAAGTCGTAAAAAGTATGTCCCCCCCCCTCTATTTTTATAACTACGGGGTATAAAATTCTAAAAAAAATAGAGGTGATGCATGCTAATTAACTCTTTCAACGATTTTTGGTTTGATCAAAGTATCTCTTATAGTTTTTGAGATAGGTTGATTTAACTGTAATTTTGGTTAAGTTATTGTGCTTACACTGAAAACGATGGCTGAACCTTATAAGTTTAGGCTCCATTCACCAGGTGTATAAATTGACATAATAAGTTTATTATATTTGCTGCTACGGAACCCTTTGTGCGCGAGCCCGACTCGCACTTGTTTAATTAAGTATTTAAGATGGATGTTCAATGGTCATTTTTCATACAAAGGCTCCCTGAGCCGCGGAATTAGCCGGAAAAACACTAGGAAGAACAAGAAGAATTTTATTGCCCTCCAAGTATCTACCAAAAAATAAGAAAAAACTTACTTAGGTTTAAAACCAACATGATGACACCTTCTATAATATGTTTTGATCCAACTTGCCAACCACAACCGAATAGTTGAAAAAATAATTTAATAATATATAAAATGAAGTACATGCGCTTTGCATCCGTCATATTCTGTAATAAGACGCGATAATTAAATGAAGTTATTCTATGAAACACAGATAATAGTACATTACGATACAGTAAGTAACCCGGCGGCACTAACCTAATAAATAGTTTATGTGAATGTATATAATGAATTATTTACAATTACATACACACATAGCATGAAGCTCTCCATGATGCGTTCAAAGCGCATAATGTATCGACCGCCATTGCGACTTTCAGGAATAAAAACTTTTTTGACATTCAAGTTCAAAAGTGCACAGTGAACTATTTAAACGTATCAGCATCAGCTGCCTGTCTAATATAAAATAAAAATAAAAGTTTCATATTTATATTTTTAAATTCAGAGACAAACTAGAGTTGGGCCCAATTTTCATATTGTTCGATATCAAAATAACGTGCGACTTGCGTGCGTCATTGTATGCAATTGACAATTCGTTTCAAACTATACGTCCGTCATCTCGACTGATATAAGAATAGAGGTCTTGTGTCAGATGTGTTCGAAATTTTAACAAAAACAATATTATCGAAACGATAATATTATTTAGCTATCATAACATTACCACAGCTAAGATTTTTTTTTAACAAAAAAGTTTATTATTATTGGGGCCTTTATATGCGATTTTTGAACGCATTATTGCGAGCTAATGATATGTGGGTATATAAAAATGATTAAAGTCACTTTTCGTTTTCGTTTTGTGTCATATTCATCTGTATTAGTAACTTCATAATTTGTGGTTAAAAATTTTACTTTTAAATAAGTAACTGGGATGCATTTAGAACGGCTTATTTAGTTTGAAAACACAATTTGTGTCATTTACGTCCACTGGTATTGAATATAATCTTATTGTTGTATAAAGACCAAAACAACATTTTGAGAAAAAATTATAGGGTCACCCCAATGAGTAAGGAAATATATGGAGGAGCCCTATTCGACTATACAAACTTCAGGCTATACAAATATATATGAAATCGACATAAAAGTCCAAAACGATTATCTGTGTCTTTCTTTTTCAAAGCCGATAGTGTAAGGTGAAAGAGATGATTTAACATTTCACTGTTCTCAATCCTGATCCAGTTTAACATTTATACCAGCTTCCGGCTGCCAGTTGCCATTTTATTAGCCATGTTGTTTACAAACTATCAACTGTCAAGTGGTGATCATCGTTTTGATTTTTCAGTGATTTTCTATAATAAAAGGGTTTTTAGCATTTGATTCATAGAGTAAACATCAAGTATAAGACATAAGAAATGTAATTAGGTAACTTTTAAATGGAATTGCAATTAAAATTTTATCCATAGAAAATAATTCGGCCCGCAATGTAATGCAAACACACTCGCGTTAAACATTCGTTGACAACTGTCAGCGTCCAAAAAAATATAGTACATTGCTGCTGAAAGTTTTATTAAAAATTTTATTATGGGGTCATTATTAAGTGTAACTTAAAAATATGTTTTAATTATTGATAACACTAATGAATTCTATGTTTGGCTAAATTTATCGCCCGTATTAGACTTATGCATTGTAAAAGCCCTCGAAGCATATTTTTATCTTAACAACAAAAAGGTTTACAACAACTGGAAATCAGGTGACGATGGCGGTGACCGATGAAGGATGCCTCGTTTTGATGTTATTCCTTAGAATAGTGTATCGAAAATGCATTTCAAGAAATGTTCAACATTCAAAATCACACCAATAATTTACAAGCCCTACTGGGCCAACAGCGTTTGAATTTCCATATATTTTTTAAACCTATATGTACCTATCGTTTTATTGTAGAGTACCGAAAAAGGTACTTTGCGAATAACATGGATAATAAAGTGTTGTAGAGAGAAAGAATATTTCTAAATATTGGTTACATTTTTCATAAATTGAAGTTTAGGGACACTTCTAAAATATCCAAAAACCAGTGACGCTTTTATCCCGGTTGACCTTAATTTGATTGTCATCAAGTCGGAATTTACGGAAGTATATACTATACTGATATTGGTAGGACTGGTTCTGGGCCTATGTGCTCCATCGCCGCTCCTTCCTTTGCCAGCTCATCTGCCTTTTCGTTCCCAGTGACTCCTTGATGACCCGGTACCCAGGCCACTGTTACTTTCCTATCTGTTGCTATCCTGTTATTCCTTAGAATAGTGTATCGAAAATGCATTTCAGGAAATGTTCAACATTCAACATCACACCAATACTTTACAAGCCCTACTGGGCCAACAGCGTTTGAATTTCCATATATTTTTTAAACCTATATGTACCTATCGTTTTATTGTAGAGTACCGAAAAAGGTACTTTGCGAATAACATGGATAATAAAGTGTTGTAGAGAGAAAGAATATTTCTAAATATTGGTTACATTTTTCATAAATTGAAGTTTAGGGACACTTCTAAAATATCCAAAAACCAGTGACGCTTTTATCCCGGTTGACCTTAATTTGATTGTCATCAAGTCGGAATTTACGGAAGTATATACTATACTGATATTGGTAGGACTGGTTCTGGGCCTATGTGCTCCATCGCCGCTCCTTCCTTTGCCAGCTCATCTGCCTTTTCGTTCCCAGTGACTCCTTGATGACCCGGTACCCAGGCCACTGTTACTTTCCTATCTGCTGCTATCCTGTTATTCCTTAGAATAGTGTATCGAAAATGCATTTCAGGAAATGTTCAACATTCAACATCACACCAATAATTTACAAGCCCTACTGGGCCAAAAGCGTTTGATTTTCCATATATTTTTTTAACCAATATGTACCTATCGTTTTATTGTAGAGTAGCGAAAAAGGTACTTTGCGAATAACATGGATAATAAAGTGTTGTAGAGAGAAAGAATATTTCTAAATATTGGTTACATTTTTCATAAATTGAAGTTTAGGGACACTTCTAAAATATCCAAAAACCAGAAACGTTTTTATCCCGGTTGACCTTAATTTGATTGTCATCAAGTCGTAAGAAAATGTATACTTAATGAATTTGTGTCATACTAGTGCATAGCTTCCTAAATTTCTTGATAAGTTTGTCCTAACAAGCCATCATTTTTAAATAAACTTAATTTATATTAATTTTTGATGAGATACTATTAAAACCCGATCACAATAAGGTTGCGTGTTATTAACGACTTATAACCTTATCAATCATAAGTATCAATTGATTTTACAGAATAGGTAAATATGGGCTGCCGTTGCTTAAAATAGTGTACTTATGATACTAGATATTATAATAAAACGAATGGCGGTTGCAGCAAGACTAATTTATTTTTCTTCTAACGATATACCAAAGACAATGATATACAGTTTACACATAGTTTACAGAGATGGCGCTAGTAGTATCTAAACAGTTAAAACTCAGATTATTTGGATATATTTTAACAGATATAACATCATATAACCTAGTGGTTCGGTACTCTATGTAGTACTTCACAATAAGAACTAAAATAATTTCTGAAAATTGCATTTGGTGCGAATAGAAAAATTTACGTCGTTTTGATGTCGGTCATTGTATTTTGTGTGCGTACGAGTTTCAATTTACGGAAGTATATACTATACTCGCTAGCGTCTGCTTCAACGTAATGTCAGTGCATATTGATCGAACTTATTCGCTGGTTAAAGCGAGATACAACGGTAGTTGCGGTAGTAAACTTAAAATAGTTTGTTTCAGCAACTCGTGGTACCTGGCAGTACTGTGCGGCATGAGTTGTACCACTTGTACCTAGCTGTACTCGATAGCGACAGCGCGATTCGAAAAAAATGTCCGTCGAAATATCGTCCGTCGTGATATTTGAAAGTATGAGATAATTTCGAATCGCACAGTCGCTGACAATCGTCCTATGACCGGAGCGGAAACCGGATTGGAATGGGTTCATGAGACTATTAGTATTCACAAAGAAAGTCAGCTGTTGATGGACTAGACGTTCAAGAACTTTAGATAAGAAGGGAAGTATGGAAATGGGACGATAGTCAGAAAAAGAAGAAGGTTTGGACTTTTTGGGTAAAGGGAATTATATTAGTTTCCTTGCATAAATTAAGAAACGTACTAGAAGAGATCGAGCTATTTAGAATATGGGCAATGGTGGGAACAAGGAGATCAAGGAGAGGAAGTGTCATATTACAGCTGACGTTATCAACGCCAACAGCATTAGAAGATAGAGATACTGTGTTCTTCCTAACATCACTTTCGGAAAATAGAACAAAAGAAAATTGAGAAGAGACAGAAGTTGAGATGCGAGAGATCCTTGACAGTCTGATCCTTAACCGGCCCACTGAAAGTGGCGGAAGAAGAAAAATGCTGGTATAGAAGCTCAAGATATACGTCGTTAGCAACCGGAGATTAAATACTTAGATAATACCTACTAGCTTACATTTTTCCGTAAAGTTACCAAATGTGTTTAATATTAAAAGAAAGAAATGTAAAACATATCTAATCTTTATTTGGTTGCGGTGATTATTTAATCCGCATAAAAAAAATCACTAGGTGGCGTTGCATCTTCTTTTCTGTCAATATGTTTATGAAGAGAGAAGTGAACCTATAGATAAATACCTTGTAAATTCCAAAATACAGGAAAGCACCGGTAGGAACCATGAAAATTAACAAAAACATGAACGTCGTGACACGTTGTGATGTATCATCTGAAACGAATTTCAAAGTTATGGTTGAATAAGTTCTATAATATGTAAGAAAATGAAAAAATAAAAATATTTTCGATTTTAACAAAAAGCGAATAAACAGGTAGCTTCTATTAATGTACCTACCCAGCAACGTGTCGAATTAAACGGAAATCAATAAAAACACTGTATATATATATATACAACGTGTTTTTGAGCAATTGCTTGAAATTCAAGGGTGCATTCTTTAGCTTAAATTAAGTTAGTTTCTCAAAGACACTGGTATTCTAAGTAGCTCCATTTAGAAAATAACTACTAATCTCGTATGGTGTTTGCAAGTGTGTAAACGGAGTGTGAGTATTCGACATGACATTGATATGTCATGGTTGTCACTTACTTGGTAAAGTTAATTCTAATGCCTGATTTGCATTAGCGGTTGATTACTTTGTATGAGAAAGTAAAAAAATAAGAAATAACGAATTTAATAAAACTAATGCCATTATGTTTCATTAATTATACAAAGTCACATGACGAAGTTAAAGCAAATGCTCAAAAACATCCTGTATATATTATCATTTTTTGGAAATTTTACATTTAAATGTTCGACGGTTCATTTGCCTGGAAGAGATAACGTGGTTTGACTCAATCACTGTCTTATTGTCAACGGTAGGTACTCATCAAGGCGGTTCTAGAAACCCATAGACTGAGGTTGCGTTCTTTTATCTCAAAGTTATCATAACGCTACCTGTCCCCATTATCAAATCAGCTCGATGGTAGCATAACATTGTGTTGTCAAACAATTTACTTAAGGTCAATTGGGCTAATAAGCACTTTATGTGCCTTTATGTGAAAGTATTATCTCAATACAGTTGCTCAAAAAAAGCTCTGTTTTTGGCTGTTTTGCGTGCGCAAAGTTAGTTTTTGCGAACTAGTATTTTTTCCTTTCCAATTTTTTTCAAATTTAGTTTTATTCCAATTCATGACTGCTTACCGAAGAGTATTATTGTTAGTTAACTTTTCCGGGACGTAATACAACTAAATAGAAGCGGTCAGAACCAAAATCCATCAACTAGTATCTTAACTATAATAGTTCTAGAAATATTCAATAAATCAAATGTAGTAGCTTAGCCAGTGTAATAGGTTAACCCCTCGCATGCTTAGACACGTATCCGTGCGCAGGAATTTGATTTCATTGATTTAAGTGTCAAGGTCACTTTTCCAATGATCTAATTTGACAGGACGCATACGAGGGTTACAGCTATCTACTAGAGGCAAACCACGTTATCTCTTCCGAGCAAATTAACTGTCAAACTTCATGTCTTATAAAGGACCTTTTAACTGGTGACCAAAGAGCTGGTGGCTTCGTCGCACAACGTATCAGCATTGCGATACAACGAGGAAATGCCGCCAGCATCCTAGGTACAATGCCTCAAGGATCTATTTTATATTTTAGGTAGGTGGAGGTACAATTTTTGTTTACCGCGGGGTGTCGCGAGGACATATGAATTTTGTATGGGAGAAAAAAACAATATTTAAGTTTTTATTTTTTCTAACATACTTTTACTGATTATATTCTTTAACGGTATAAAAATCCTATTAGAATATAAGGTGTGCTATATTATGAATTACTTGGAATGCGTGTGACTGCAATATTTATTTTTATACAGATTTTTTAAAGATGAGGACATTTTTCTTTTTGAAATGTACACTTTTTTTGAAATCCACCCAGGTAGCTAGTTAAGTATATTATTTTGAAAGTAAATGTTTTTTTTATGTAAGTAATATTCATTTATTCTGTATGAAAACCGAAAACATTATTTTTGTTTCGAATTCGACAAGAAGATACAGTCAGCCACACAGCTAACAATACACCCAAAGTGCCAAAAATATGTATATAGGACTTTATTGTCTGAGCATTAAGGTCGTGTATACATATTATTGGCACTTTGGGTGTATTGTTAGCTGTGTGGCTGACTGTACGATAATAATATACCATTTGTGTTAAATTAATTATTTTTAAAGTGAATACTTATATAACTAAATATTCTATAAATATTTTAAGCATCTACTCGTACATGTTGCCATTATTGACATCGATCAAAAACTAAAAAAAATACGTTTGTTGTATAGGACCCCCTTAAATATTAATTTTATTCTGTTTTTTGTTGTTATAGCGGTAGCAGAAATAGATACATCATCTGTGAAAATTTCAGTTGTCTCTCACGATTCATGAGATACAGCCTAGTAATAGATGGACAGACAGACAGACCGCGGACAGCAGAGTCTAAGTAATAGGGCCTTTGAGTATGGGACTGATCGCGTAAGTCCTCCGAAAACAATGTTTTCATCAGAGCACTAAAAACTAAAAACTAACGGGATAGGATACGTGGCCATTTTTTGGAATCTTTTAGTAACAATTGAAATACGGGATAGAATAGAGTACGTACCCGATTGCTCAGTCCTATTTATTAATGTAATGATTAAATTGGTGAAAGCAATAATCGTTTCTGCGATCGCTATAGAAGCGAACATACTGGCACCCGTTTCCAAAGAAAAGCCGCAACAGAACGTTTTCACTGTAGGACACCCCATAATCAGATTTATATGTATGCACAACAGTAAATAATTACATAATATACTAATTTTATCAAACATTCATTTTTAACAATTATAACTAGCAGAAAAAAGTCATATTCAATTTGGAATTGACGTTTCCGATTTTTGACTTTTCATAAAGTAAAGAACCTAGAGCGGGAGGAATAACCGATGTATAAAACTGTTTGTATTCGCCAAAGAATAGAATTTAAACTAAGTTATATTATATATTGTATTATATACTAGACGAAAACCTGGCTTCGCTCGGGTAAAATAGCAAGTGGGAAGCGGTGCCTTGCTTAGCGCAAACCAGCGCACGACGGGGGAGAGACAGCATTGAGCACCGTTTTGAGCCGCATCGCTAGCAAACCCAGATCCCGGAACTAACTTGCTTGGATTTCTTTCTGTGAAGCTTTAACAAAGATATACACAATTTACTACAGTGAACGCGACGCTGCAAAAGAAATGAAAGTAAAATTGGTTGCTGCCTCTCTGCGCACTGCATTGCTGATGCTCTGCATCGGAAAAATTATGAAGCACTACTGCATACGAGTATTCACCGCAATACTCGGGCACAAACTGCAGCGATACAAGACACGGTGGAACATCTAAATAAATAAATATATAGTGGGACAACAAATCAACCTAGTCCCACGGTAAGCTCAAGGCCTGTGTTATGGGTACTAGACGACGATATATATAATAGTTAGATAAATATAAATACTAGAAGACATCCATAACTCAGGAACAAATATTTATGATAAACACACAAATAAATGCTGCGACCAGTATTCGAACCCGGGACCTCCTGCTTGGTAAACACCGTAAAGATAGCGGCTAATAGGGTCCATCATCGCTAAGTTTCCTAGATTTAGATAGCATAATCTGTGAAAATATTTAAATAAACGTCTTAATTTCACAGAAGTTTGACGTTTAAAATTACACTAAAGTTTCACAGTTAATTTGCTCGGAAGAGATAACGTGGTTTAACTCTATTATCAACAGGTAATAAAGTAATTGATAATAGCAAACTACAAGGGCAAATAAGAGGACTTTGCAACGAGTGGCGATAAATTAAAACACGACCGTAGGGAGAGTTTTAAATCGACACGAGTTGCGAATTACCTCTTGGCATGTGTATCGTACCACGTTTTATAGTACAATGGCCCTTTGAATATTCGCCACAGGTACGTAAAGTGCTCATTATCGCCCTAGGGCGGGCCCTAGGGCCATGTGTACTGTAATGGCCATGTGTAATGCGTGTAATTACGTCATCGCTGGGAAACGTAAGAGCTCCGAGTTTTCCCGATGACGATTCTTTGATCAACCCGTGAAGTATACGAGACTGTAGATGCAATAGGGTTGTCGCCAGTGATGGGCAAAATTTATTCGAATGACGGATGACGGATGACGAATAACCAAATCATTCGCGGATGACGGATGAATTTTCGGATGATTATTCGTATTCGAATAAATTATTCGTCGAATAATTTATCCGCGAATAATTCATTCGCCGGATGAATTGCCACGAATAATTTTTTAAATACCTTATCAACTTCTGTTTAAAATAGCTATCTAATTATGAATTCATAACTCAAGTTTCATTTCAACCGCCTAGTTTCATTGACACAATTTCTTTTAAACATTATGGCCTTACTAGTTTATATGGAATTAATTTTATATTCGGTTATTTGAATGAGAACTACGAGGCCCTTTTTAGACCGAGATAGTATATGTCATTGAAATGTACAGAAACTTGACAAAATCTATGCCATAGAAATTAGGCGGTTTCTTTGCTCAGATTTTCTTCCAACCCGCATAGGGATTATAAAAGGACTGTAAATAAAAGTGCACTTTAGAAATCAACATGGACTTATTAATAATTCGTAATAAAAATCATACGTCATGATATTCTTTGTTTGAAAACCAGAGTAATAGTACATTACATACCAAGGCCGTTTTAAGTGGGAAATGCCTCGGATTGCATGTAATTGTCGGCCGAGGCGAAGCCGAGGTCGACTAACATGTGATCCGAGGCTTTCCCATTTACCGGCCGAGGTTTGTATACTATTTTTCAGCCCGACGGAGCCGGCAGGCGGCAATTTAGTTTTGCGTAAAGTGGCGCTTACCGGCCGGAGGACTGAAAATAACATTAACTACATATAGATCATATCGAATAGATCACTAAAGTCTTAGACGATCGTGAACTTTAGTAAAAATTTGTCATTTTTAATATATGTTTCTTTTTTTAAATTTAATAAAATAGCCAAAAAACCTTTAATATTGTTAGTAAATTTATAGGAGTAATATAATAAGTAAATCATTCGTCAAGTTAAAAACCGGTCGAAATATTTATTCGCCGATAAGTTACTCGCGAATAAATCATCCGCGCACAAATCATCCGCGAATAAATCATCCGCGAATAAATCATTCGCGAATAAAAAATTGGTGGATTATTCGTCATTCGAATGATCATTTAGATAATTTTTTATTCGAATAATGCCCATCTCTGGTTGTCGCCACAGTAAAAAAATAGGTAATTATAATTCTTTACTTAATTAATGTTTCTAACTATTACAAATCCACTCGCTATCACTAAAACGATGCAACACTTCCAGAAGGTAGTTAATTTTCTTCCTCCCTGAATAACCGCCTCCGTTGAATTCTCGAAGTCAGATAAAAATGTAGCATGCTTTCATAACTTACACTAACCCTCTTTGTAATAACTGTTAAGCACTACAATAAAGTAGATCCCGAAAACTGAAAAGAAAGTAAATGGTTTAGCAATGAAAACACAAATAATCGGATATTTTTTTATTTAAAGTTTTTTTTTTTTTTTTTCGGAAAAAGGACCATGTGCAAATTATCCCCACACCCAAAAGAGAGAGTTATCTCATTTGATAGGTATTTTTATTTACTTATTTTCTTTATATGGACACCAAGTTGAATTCCATTGCAGAACTGAGATATTTAGACTTTTGTCAGGCAATAATTGGTACATAAATGCACCCGAGTAGTATGCGTAACGCATTCGCCCCTAACAAAACAAAAGGCTGCGTGAACCCGCCATCAGCGCCGAGCGGTTTTGTATATTTTTACTTTCATACATAATACTCGAGTTTTAATACGAATATCTCAGATCTGCAATAGAATTCAACTTGTTGCTCATATGGGCAACAAGTTGAACAAAATGAAGCAGACAATAAGATCTGTTTATAGACATAAGTCTCATCTCTGTTGGTTTTGGCTGACCGCTAAAGCGCCAAACTGACATAATTAAAATTGACTTTTATGGACATTAATTATTATAAAAGTAATTAATATATTATGTATAAAAACAAACAGCGCCCTATAAATTCCAGACATGTCAGCTTTGTAACGGTCCCACTTTCTTATTATACCTAAATTCGAGCACTGTCTATTTTTTTTCGAACGTATGTAATATAACTTCTTTATTCATTCTCTTTCTTATGTTAGTTTTATAATCTATATATACTCGTATATATAAAAGAAGAAACTGACTGACTGACTGACTTATCAACGCACAGCCCAAATTTGACACGTCGTAGGTTCCTTATGAAGTCTAGAGGTGCACTAAGAAGGATTTCTCAAAATTCAACCCCAAAGGGTGTGATTTGGGGGTCCAAAGTTTGTATGGGGAAACTTTACAGGAATATTTATAAAGATAAATAAGTTAGCATGTGTTTCAGGATTTTTGAGAATTCAACCCCTTAAGAAGAGGGGAAAATGGATGAAAAAGTAAAAAAAACAACAACATGGGTATCGTTTTTGCCGTTTATCGGGTCGCTGATTACGAAAACAACATGATGGTAAAATGAAACGTGGCGAAAGTGAAATACCATCTCCCCTGTTGGGGTGCGAGTGGATCGAAACCTAAAAATATCTCAATGGGTGTCGTTGTATGTTTATTTCTGTTTCTATAAATTCCAAATTTAGCACTTAGGTTCCTTATAAGGCATAGGGGTGCACAAAGAAAGGAGCTTTCAAAATTTAGCTCCTAAGGGGGTGAAATGGGGGTACAAAGTTTCTATGGAAAAAACATGATTAGTTAAACTATTTTATTAAAAACTACACAAGAGTATTCCTAAAGATAAATGAGTAAAGACGTGTGTTAATTTTTTCGAGAATTCAACCCCTAAGAGGGGAAAGAGAGGTGACAAATTCAAAAAACAACATGGTTATCATTTTTATGGTTTATAGTACTTAATACTGCAGAGTTTTTTCTGCAGTATTGGTATTATATTTTTTTTAATATTGAGAACATCCATTATCGGCGTTCGCTAAAATGAAACACTTTTAAACTATTAATAACAAAATTCGGATTGACTTATAAAACTTACTTATAAAAAAAGCGAGATTGCCAACACCGTCCGTCATCATAGATAAAAATACAATCACAAAAACATTTTTTATTGCTTCTACAATTGTTTGAAATATATAAAATAATACATATCTTTTCTTCCAGTCCGACTTATTCTGTAAAAATATAGTCATAATTTAATACAATAATTCCGTAAAACTTAAATTAGTTAAAGAAAACATCGTGAAACTAGGCCTATTGGGACTAGACTATTGGGATTAGTCACCGAAAAGCCATAAATATGATTACGTTTCAGGGGTGGGTACTTCATAAAAATGCACTAATAGTCCACTGAAGTAACAATATTAAAGACATTTCGTACAGGTAGAAAGAGGTAGGTAGCTAGGTAAGTTACACTTAAATTACTGTGAAGTTATATATTTTGTAAATAAATATTTTACCTTTCGTACATAAGATTCGAAAAACTTATTGGTACGCGCCGGCAGGATTTGAACCTGCGACCTTCGTATTGAAAGTTGCAACCTCTTACAGCTGGGCAACGCTTCAAAAACTCAGACAATATTCCATTTTTATTGCGTACTATAGATTATTTATTTATTTAATCTTTATTGTACAAAATGAAAATTACAAGTGTACTTAAGGTGTCCACCTTATGATATGAAGCATTCTCTACTAACCTTCAGGAAAAACAGAGAATATGACTTTATATTATAGGCGGTGCAGTAGGTAGCATGTTTTAATTACAAAATATAGTTGGTCCTATTATTACACAACTGATAATCTATATATTATTGAATAAAAATAATAATAAATAATACATACACATAGGAATATAATATTTAGATAAAAAATACATATACATACATAAGATATGTGATAAAACTTGCAATTAAGAACATTAAGAACTTGCCATTTTTCTAGCAAAGTACTCACTTGAGTAATGTAACTATCGATAATTACAGGTTAGTTATGTCGTCAGTCCAAATAACTACATAAATTAAATTAAAGTTTGTGACAAATTGTATGCATTAAATATTGATGGTATTCATCAAGATAAGTCTTTGAAGATTTCCTGTAGATGTAGAAGTAAATGAATTGTTTGCCATCAACACTTTAATAATTATTACCTATATTACTATACAATTTAAACTTTTGTGAGTCATACTGATATTAAATTGCAACGGTTAACACTCACATATTTTTATCAAAATAGGCGTAGGGAACGGGTCGCGCGCGATGAAGCAGGCTGATACGAGCAATCCGGCGCCGTCGTTGCGGGAGTCTGAATTGTCGGATCGTCTGACGGGATCAACGACAAGCACACCGAACTAACCGTGTCCATTAAATCGTCACCACACAAATTCACGTTCCCTCTAGGAAACACTGGTTTCCAACCGGTGGCAGAGTCCAATCTCCGTCGCGGTTGAAGTTAGGGCGACGTCCGATTTCAATGGCCTCGCGGATCTTGCGTGGCACGTAACATTTTTCCCGTGCCAACAACTTCACCTTATCGAACCGAATGAAATGCGTCGCGTCCGTACCGTAAGTATGTTCCGCCACCGCTGAATTTCTTACGTCCTGATTTTTCACGCTACGAATATAGACACGTTCCGCCACGTTTCCCCCACATACGACCTACCGCAGTCCCAAGGTATTTCATACACCCCCGGGTTGCCTAGAGGGTCCTGGCCCTTAGGAGAACGCAGCAGCTGCCTCACCTTGGTATGTGGACGAAAAATAGACCTAATGCTGTACCTACGGCGTAATAGGCGACCAATTTTGTCCATCACTCCCTTGTTGAAAGACAGGTATGCAGGAGCTCTCTCTACAGAATGCGAACGCCGTATACTGTTGGTTAAGGGTACCGCGCTGCACTAAGACATCTAGGAAGCTCCAGTAAACTCTTTCTCAATGGTGAACTGTATTTTGGCGTGCACCCCGTTGAGATAATTAAGAAGTGGTTCCACGTCTTTTTCTGACGCCACAGCAAACACATCATCCAGTTACCACCACCAGCGTTTCGGTTTGTAAGGAAAAGACTCCAGTGCTTTTTGTTCAAAATCCTCCATGAAAATATTGGTCACCACCAATGCTATAGGAGAACCCATTGCCCAACCCTCTATCTGAAGATAGGATAGTAATCTCCACGCCACACGAAATAGCCACTGGTCAAGCAGAACTCGATTAGGCCCATGTACTACTGATCAGCTAAGTCGCTATTAATCACGATCCGTCTGATTATTTCAATGGTTTCACCTACGGGTACATTAGTAAAAAGTGAGGCCACATCAAAACTCACCATTAATTCATTGTCGCGCAAAACTACATCTTCTAGCAGCTAGACAAAGTATGTAGAGCCCCTTACGTAACTAGACGTATTGCTGGTAAAAAACTGCAAGGAATCCGCCATCAGACGAGAAGCCTTATACGTTGGTAAATCTATTTGACTCACAATGGGTCGCAGGGGCCAGTCCTTGTGGATTTTAGGCAACCCGCAGATCTTTGGCGTAGTGGAATTTAACTGACGCAGCTTGTTAGTCTGGCTTACGACTGGTAGCTCACCGACAACTTTATTAAGCCTAGTGGTCACACGAGCTGGAGGATTGTACGGTACCTTCCTATACATCCCGCGATCACTAACCAGCTGTGTAACCTTGTCTTCGTAGCTCGTAGGCATCCCTGTCCACTAATACCGTCGCATTACCCTTATCCGCTGGTAGCACTAGAATGTCAGGGTTTCTGCGTAGTGTAGAGAACGCCAATCTTTCATGCTTACTAATATTGGGCTTAGGAAGTTTGCTTTTCCGTAACAACGACGAGACGTCCTGCCTAAGCCATTCAGTTTCTGTTTGTGGCAGGCAGCCTATTGCGCACAATCGCATTCTCTACACCAGTGACAATCGATTCAACAGGGAGAGAAGACGGGGTCACAGCATAATTATTCAAACCTTTCGCTAATGCGCTGTACATATCCTCCGACAACACAATGACACCACTTCCCGTTGACGCATTGCAATCACCCCCACCTTGCCTTTTGCTCTGTAAATTCATCAGGCGCTCAAATTTGTTAACATGCGTCTTGGTGGTATTCAATTTCATATTCTCAGCCCTGCTGAATGTCATTGCGTCAACCTTATCCCACAAATCACCCCGTAAACAACGAGACAGTTCAAGGTGAACTCCGACGAGCTCATTGTTTATCAACGCGATATTCCGGCGCTGTTCTCGGATTAGGTACCATCACTAGGAATTTATCGTTCGCTACTTTAAAGTTCGTAACCCCGAATATACTTACGTAACATGTTTAGTACGCGCGAATTTGAAACATGTCACGCCTATTGTGATAAAAATACGTAAGTAAGTGTTAACCGTTGCAATATAGTATTAAAATACTATTATAATAATAACTACGTATTGTTACATATCTATATCAATACATATACCTTTAATATAAAGTTTAAAAACGAATTGGCTTTGTTTGAGTTACTTATTAACGTACACTTGGTTGTATTTTAGTTAGTAAAATCCTAACGCACCCAGCCAAAATGTTGTTTTCTATAACATTTAAACTTCGTTTATCAGTAAATCTTTTGATAAAAAATACCTTGTGAACTCCAAAAAACAGGAACAGACCGGTAGCAAGCAGCATAATCACTCCATCAGCCATAAAAATGGCTTTCCATAAGATAACTGAAAAAAAAGGAAAATTTAATAACTTTTATGTACAAAAACAGACTGTAGGTATGTATGTTATTGTGGGTTACATTTTATTAGATTTATTTGTGTTTGTTTTTTTGTAAAAGGTACCACTTTGTGGATAAAACTCATTTCTAAGTAAATATTTAAGGCATTAGCGCCTTCTTATTAAGTATTATTATTTTTCTGAAATAATGGTGGGGTGTATGGTCTATTTGATTTGGCTCCAACTTCAAACGTATCAGTTGGTAGCGTAAATAAAAATTAATAAATTACATATACAGGGTGGAAAGACACGACGATCCTTCTCGCAAAGGGGGGTTACTTTAAGTGATGGAGAATCGATTAGTAATGTTTATATTTTTGTTACGAACAATCAGTAAAAATATTAAAATTAATTAATGTTCTTCCTAGTGACAACCCTGCTATTACTATGTACTATACCTACATGTAACTGTAATGTGACACTTTACAAAAATTACTTCGATTTTGCTCGACATACCGCAGCACTCGCTCTTCAAACCTTGGTGCAATGTTGGTCGTTTTGGCCTGTTCGTGGTACTATGGGCTGATTATTTGCCACGCGATCAAAGGCCCGTAAAATTGACATACGAGTACGGCTAGTTGGGTGTGGTGGAGAATATCTTTGTCAATAGCGTCGTAACGTCTCGGCGGCATTATAATTACACTCCCCGTATAACATAAGCAAATTTAGGTAATCGCGGGCTCCCAAGGGCATTTTGAAAATAGGTTTTATCACGTAATTTGCAATTTATTTACGTCACTGTTTTATCACGGGTAAGACTGAGTAGAAATTAATATTTTTCCCAAACAAAATAATACAATTGTGCAAACTACCCACTTACAAGAATCAAACTTAACCATAGAGAAATTGAGACTAAGGGCAGTTACAATAAATAGATTCATAAAGCCCATAATACACCGCCAGAAGAGCATACTAGGCGGGGTGGAGGTGCGTGGAAGCTAGAAAATGCAGTTGGTTAACCGATTTGTATGGAAATACCTAAGAAATAAACCGATTGCATACCCTATCTGTAAAGCGGACCGGGAGGCAACCGCCATATTGTAGCGGGTGGGTAGTTAGTATGCATGTAGTGTATGTACAAACATGTTGTTATTCTTGATAGAAGTATGCTATTAAGGCAGTAGGTATAGGATGGGCTTTATGAACCTAATGTCTTGTTAACTATTCTACGATTCTGCATGTATAACTGCCCTTAGTCTTAATTTATCTATGGTTAGTTAGATTATTGTAAGTGGGTAGTTCACACAGTTGTAATATTGACTGGGAAATATTATGGGGTAGAAATGTTGTTTTGGTAAATGTCACTGACCTTTGTGTTATTGTTAAATGTTATTGAACCTAATGAGGGTTGTCACTTGCAGTATTTTGCATCAAAAGTTAACTGCCTATAACTTAAAAACGCTTACGAATATGAGCCTAGTTTCTTTAGAGGAAATACAGTACTAAATCTAAACAATCCCCCTTTTGAGGAAAGGATCGTCGTGCCGTTCCACCCTGTATAATCACAGCAGTCGGGTACACGTGCCGTACTCAGCTGTTAAGAAAAAATGTTTATACAATTCTAGATTGTAAGTAGGTACCTACTAATACACGTTTTTTAGAATAAAGCTTTATATTTAATCAAGATATGAGTGTAACTTACTAGAAATAAATGATTTATTATTATTATTACAATTAGAGTTCCGTACCCCAAAAGGGAAAAGAGAACCCTTAGGAATAGGATCACTTTGTTGTCCGTCCATTGGTCCGTCCGTCTGTCTGCCTGTCAAGACTATTTATCTCGGGAACACGTAAAAGTAGCAAGTAAATATTAATACCACATATTATGTGCACATACACAAGTCTGCTGTCCCTTGAAGCTGTGATAAAACAATCGGTTACCCAGGAAAATTAACTTTAGATTCGTAGCTCACTAAATCGTTCACCATTATCCGGAACTAACACTGAAAAAACTTATTTTAAAAGGTACTTACACATGTTCGATCCTCGGTATATAGAATAGAGACCCAATAAGATCGTTATGATTGCTATTACAATAGATCCCTGACGCAATGGAAGGGAAAAACAGCATTTTTGCACTGTAGGTAACTTATCCATGATTAGATTTATATGTAGGTAAACACGATAGTAACAAATAAAATATTGAATAGGTACAAATAACACGTTCTGAATAAAAGTTCTAGGAGAAAAAATGCTTTTTACATGCTCAGTGAGAAAAAAGCCGAATTTAGTTTTGACGTGACATTTCTTCATTTTCATAAAGTAGGAGTCTATCACTGAGCATATAATACAAGAGACGGAACTTTATAGTAATCTTTGAATAGACATTTGACATGTCATTTGAGTTTGACAACTCCAATAATCATGATTTTTTATGCATAGCCGACGGATATCCGTCAAACATATGTTTGAGAAATGATAAGGCCAAGCATGCAATTACATTTTTTTGTCGTAGTACTAGCTTGGCCTTAAATAGTATGAATGCCTGTGAGCCCAGTAATACCAACATTTTAATGCCATTGTTTTGGTATGTTGGTTAACATATTTTGTTCAGTTTTGACAGAATTTAGTTGTCCTATGTCCATTAATAATAATGTAATTATGTATCAATTTTTTCGCGAGGTTGCTAATAATCTGCTTTCGGGGTTTGAGACTCTCGCTAAGCCGAAGATTCAACTTAGTTCTTTAAGTTTGAATGCCTTTGCTTTCTCAAGTCTTAATATACCTAAGCATGAGAGGCAAACAGAGTAACTTTCCTGGATGAAAGAAGTAGTAAGAAACATGATGTGCATTTAGCAACAAAATTTGTCCCCGTTTCGTGACTCGACACGCTCTCTACGCTGAAAATTCCACTTGGGAATTTAAGTTTGCTTTCTGTTACGTCTCATCGTCTCAACACTCAATATCAATAAAATATTATAAGTAAATAAATATTGTGGGGCAATATTCATTTTTTTCATTTTATTTTATATAATCAACAGACAAAAAAACTTCCCTTGTACCTATATTAGGCAATCAATTATATAAGTAGTAGGTAGTTTGAGTTACAAAGGAGCAAAACGATATATATGTAGGTACAGCGAGAGCATTACGCTCTTTTACACAGTGTCGCAGATGTCCACACCACGACACGATTGTGTACCTACTGTGGAGGAACTAAATTAAATTAATTAATCATTTATTTCCGAGAGCTTCCATGTCATGTTTGTTGTACAATTATTATTAAGTATCTTATCCTATGTTAGTCATCATCATAAATAAGAGTTAAACTCTTGTCGGTGGAGCAATTTCCATGTATCTCTTTCTTGAGCCTTTCGTTTGACCGCCTGATACGACACGACGTTTATCTTTTCCTTAAGCTGATCCATGTATGTTCTTCTTGGCCTCCCTCTCTTCCGCCTTCCTTCTACTTTCCCTTCCACAATATTCTTTATGAATTCGTCGTGTCGTAATAGGTGCCCAAACATCTTCCCTCTTCTATTCTCAATGATTTGCAATAGTTATGTTAGTAACAATTAATAATGTAATCAATAAAGGCGTAGGGATGTGACGACCCCATCGCCCACTGGTTTCAACCGGTGCAATCAGTCAACGCAGGGCAGCTCGTGGCGAGTTGTTGGGGAGTAGCGACCCCACGTACCTGAGCGCTCCTGGGGGACTCCGTCGTCCGACCAAGTCTTCCGCCTCTGGCTTGCCTTAACTGGCCAAAGTGGGGTCGCGAGAGCTCTGTTCTCGAGATGTGGAAACCTAAGGCGAGTTGGCTATATGTATAAAGTCCTGTGACCCCTTTCTACCCCCAGCCCAAGGGCAACACCAGTATGAACTGGTGTTGCCCTTGAGCCATCTGCCGGAAATAAAATTGCTTACCATTTTGTTAGGCAGACGTCAGATTTTACTCTCGATAACCCCGTATTTAGTCCACCACTTTCACCAAATAGTCCAGTATATTTTTGATTCCATTAAATTTCATATACCCCGGCGGGTGCTGCCTCTGCGTGCGAACCATGACTCGGGCAGGTGCAAATCCCGCTCGGTGTACCCCTTTAAATTTCATTAAATTGTCGAAAGGACTCTGCGTGTTGACTTCGGCTACGCGTACGCCTCCCAAATGTCCGGAATACCATTGTTCCGTGATGGGAAAGACATAATCAATATTAATTATACAGCTAAGAGTGAAGTAGCGCGTCAGCGAACATAAGTACCTACCCAATATTAAGCTTATCCGGGAGTACTGGTTATCTAATTTGACCCCTAGCGCCTTTAAAACCAGTACCTAACGATTAGAGGCACTATACTTCAGGCCGTGAGCCTCCGTATATGGCTCGAACACACTCAGTAGCGTCCTGAAAGCACTGATCGACGGCCTCAGCAACATCAGTACCTATAAAATTACCTTCATTTTATTGGTACAAGAAGGCCTACCACGAACCACGAACGAAGTTTCACCTCTCTGTCGCACTTGAGTGAGTAATCACAAGTGCGAAAGGGAGGTATACTTTCGTTCGCGGTTCGTGGTAGGCGCTAAGATCAATTCACGAAAGCTGGCGCGAAATGTCTATGAAATTAATGACAGTTTCATACATTACATATAAGTATCTACCTATGTTGTCACATACTGTTCTTCACGTCAGCTGTAAGGAAAATAAATAAAAACGTCATCACATCATACCAACTCTACAATGCCACCCAAATCGTGTAACTATGTTGTCCTAACCCAAGTACCACTTAGCGATCGCCCTTGTTTTTCATCTTGCCCGCAAATCGCTAGTGTGATAAGACTCTAATTGTCACTAGCAGGAAAGGAAAGGCTCTTTTTCGAACAAATGGTGTGAAAAACCTTTTTTTATTCAAATCTACATGCCTACCTATTATAAGCCTAAAGGTATACCCATGTTTCAGGTAAAGAAAAAACAAACATCATTCATAGCAATATATTTCTGATTAATCAATGCATATTTACATTTCAAGTTAATGATTGTAAAACATAGTCATGATCATAACTAATATGCAGTCATATCACAGTAATTTATTTTCACTTCTCCTATCGTAAAACAAGTGTTTTGTAGCCCGTTTATAGGTATCAAAACTGCATTTAATTCCCTTTCAAGAAGTTTTGTTTAATCTTTCATTTCTGCCCTACTTACAGGGAACAAAATTGAATTTTGCTCCCTGTTATCAATTTTGTAAGTTGGTAGCAATGCACGGTATAAACATTACCGATGACCGAAAATAAAATAGTACATTACCTAACTAGTGCGGTAAAACAAAGAAAGGCCGAGATCGCAGATGTTAGCGACCCGAGCTGCAAGCGAGGGACGTAAATAAATATGCGATCAAGGGCTTTATTTATTACCTCACGTGTTAGGCTCATCATTTTATGCATACACTTGGGCAGAAATCGGCTTTTTCCGTACGCACTAAAGGCACTTTATGGCCAGGTGTGGCATAAACAATGTTTTTGGAGCGCGTTAAAGCGGTTATTAGACGGCGCGAATTAGTCGGGTCCGATCTGTCGTGTACCTTGTCCCTACGAAACTTCTTACGGTTCCCAAAATTCCCTTACTGTACTACTAGTATCCAGCCCAGATATATGATCGAGCCCGATGAAGCGCACCATCTAATACCGGGTTCAAGAATAATAAATGTAGATATCATATACAAAGTGAAAACGGCGGGAAAAATGCGTTTTTTTTAATAAAAAAAATATTATTCCACTGAAACGTACAAGACGAAGTACAAACAACTTTGATCTTTTTTAATCTATTCGGTCTTAATTTCACGAATAAGGTTAACAGAAAATTAATTCGTCCATTAGCAGTGATGAAATATTAGCTCCAGTGTTACAGCAACAAGTCATCCAGTAACCTGCTCCCGGCAAAAATAAGGATTAAAATAAATAAAAGCCTATGAAAACTTTTGTACATGAAAAACAGCTAAATGAGTGAAATCGTTTATTTCATATATTAGCATATTTCTCGCCATAAAAGTAAGTACATACCTACTTAGTACTTAAACTCCAATTTAAATCAATGTTTTTCTTTCTGCTTTTCTATGTGTAGGTACAGTGTGCTTACCATGTGCTGTAAGTAGTCGGAGGCGTTAAGAGACTGAGCGTTTCTAAAGTATGTCCGTCTCGCTCCTGCCAGAGTAGTGGGAGGAGCAAGCCGGACATACTTTAGAAACGCTCAGTCTCTAACGCTTCCGCTTACTTACTACTCATGGTAAGCACACAGGTATCGGCACAGGCCTTTAATAAGAAACGTCTTTTGCAGTAAGTGATAATTTTCGGAGTCACTGCATGGTGCATATCGAGGATTGAAATTATTAAATACTATCGTAGACTTGGAACATCAAACACCAGACCGAAGAAGATACTAGAATAGAAAATCAAGACTAATTTCACCGCCCATAAAAAAAACTAAGCAAAAATGCACAACTTTCATAGTAAACTTTTAGCACCTATTTTATTTTGATTTGTTTTTTACTTATCTAATAAAAATTAAATGTTAACATGCGCATGTTAACATTTAATTGCCTATCTCGTTTTAATTTATGTTGATTCAATAGGAGAAGTGAAAATTAGAGTGTAGGATCCAGGAGAGGACTATACTAGGAGTCTCTCTGCGAGACCGTATCAGAACTGAGGCCATCCGCAGCAGAACCTAAGTAACCATTATAGCTATCCGAATCGCTAAACTTAAGTGGCAGTGAGCGAGGCATATTGCATGTAGAACCGATGGCGGAAAGGTTCTCGATTGGCGACCGCGTACTGGAAGGCGCAGCATGGGTAGGCCCCCCATAAGGTGGACTGATGACCTGGTGAAGGTAGCAGGAGTCCACTGGATGCGAGTGGCACAGGAACGGTCATTGTGGATATCTTTGGAGGAGGCCTAAGTCCGGCAGTGGACGTCTTTCGGCTGAAATGATAATGATTACATACATTATAATAAGTTCTAATTTATGTTTATATTTGTTTCTGCATATTGTAATTCACGAACTTATATATTACCCATAAGAAAGTAAGGGCAACGTGGAAGCAGGATGTTTGGGACCTCGTTTGCCAAAAATGTCGGATTGATAAGATTGTTGACTACCTTCTCTGTCGTCCAATGTGAAAATGATCGAGTAAACTATTACAAGACCTATCAATTTATATGAAAAACTAGGTAGCGGCACACAAATTCGGTTGTAATATCATTACCTACCATATGTTTTTAAGTTATTTATTGAGTAAAACCGCTGTAATATATGGATGGACGGAAATATTATTGTTTATTTGTCGTCACATCTTCGTCGTCGGCAATGTGACGTCGTCGTCGTCACATTGCCACAAAACATGTACTAAAAATAAAAATATTGATTTGTACCTATATTATATGTTTTAATTTCTATCTTTCCGAATGTACCTACAACCTACCATAGTAAATGTATGAAAACAGTTTTCTTTAATTTCTGGGTTTTTTGTACATTACCGAAGGTTGTCCCCAAGTAACTTGTTGGCTTATAAGTAGCAATACTATTAATAATAATAAAAATTAGCTAAAGACGCGTGTAATATATATATGTGTACATGTGTACCATTTTTTTGTGTAAAGCGCCTGCATGTTTTGTGGCTGCCTGCAATAAAGATGTGATGTTGCCATTTCAAATAAGCAGGCGTTTATTTTATTTTTTTCAATTTCATATTACTCTTTAACGACTGTCTGAATTAATTTGTACTTCATACATGTGGAAGCACAACTAACCTTAGGCAGTACACTAACTCCTGACGTATACCCAGCTCTAATTCTTGATGTACACCCGCCATCCTGACGATCACGAATATTTGATCGGGTTGCGTGGAGATATAAATCGAACACGCAAAATACCTTAGGAGAATTATTTTTTTATTACACCTGCTAGAACCTATTTACGTATACATATATATATATATATGTATATGTAGGGCTATTGCCAACAAAATGTACACAAACTGATTATTATTATGTATCTCCGTTTAAAAATATCGGGTCTTTCGAGCCCTCATTTATAGGGCGTACCTACCTATGTAAAGGCTACAAATCCAAGAATTACTGACCGTTTCGGGGAACTTTACTATAATACGGAAAAAGAAGTATAGGTAGGTATTGAAAGCTTTCAAAGTAACCTCTATGTTTTCAAGTAAGATTTACCTATACTTACCTATACATGCCTCTGTGATGTTGATGATTCAGTACCTTTTTTTGCATAATATTATGTTCTATTCCTCCAAAAGGTTTATAAAGCACAGTAGAATTCTTCTGGTCTGTGTTGATAAGTATTGGCGACATTTATGCTTCTTCTCTTACACATATTCAAGGGCTCCGTAAAGAGTCAATCTAAACAAATAAAACAATGTTGTAATACAACTACGGAGAACACTTACATATTTTAGTCACTCCGCGCGACAGAGGAATGTCGTTTTGTCCTACTGCTGAGTCCTACTACGCTGTCAACGTTATCGATAGGACTAAACGGAATAGTTAGTAGGACTAACCGGAATTAAAATTAATGTTTATGATTATACATGAAAATTGTTAACAAGTTTAGGACGAATGTTTCCACGATTAAATGGCAAGGAGTAGAATAAAAATGTTTTTTGACTTCGATTAGGTTTTGCTTCGTTTAAGGAAAGAGCGGTTTACACATTTATATAAAGCAATAAACTCGTCTTGGAAGCGCATGTAGCCGTGTATATGCGCGCCTATTGTCAAACACGCACTAGTTTATATCAAGTATATTAGGTATGCATGTGTTAGTTTTAGTTAGTTAGTTTAGTCCTATTAGTAGAACTCAGCAGTAGGACAAAACGGCATTCCTCGCGCGACAGCTACTTATCCAGTCCAGACTATAATAATCGTTGGGCTGCCAATTCAGCAGTAGATTAAAAATACCTATATCCATTATTTATATTTTTTGGGCGGTAATACTATTTTTCGCAAGAAAAACAGGATGATTATTTATGATTATGTACAAACGAGAACAGATCCTGGCCAAACTATAACTGGATATATGTACGAGATTGCAAAAATATCATACACATAACTAGCATGCTTGTTGTATCGTAGGCCAAATGCGGCATGATCTTTTTGGATGCTTCATAACACTTACAAATTTTACAAATAGGTACACAATTACTACCTATAGTTAGTCACTTGTTAGCCTTCCCATATTATTTTTGGACAAAATTATATTCGAAATGTTGTGAATTAGGCCAAATTATATATCTTCTACATAAAATTACTTATAGGTAGGTACTTACTTATTTGGCTCTGTGATCAAAAATTAATCTTGGCCTCCGAAATGAGAGCACGCCATCTGTCCCGATTGAGCGCAGTTTCCAGCCACGAATCGTCATGAATTCAACGCAACTCCGTCCTCTCGACATCGCACGAGCGGTACGTGATACGCCCAATAGGTCGACGGAGAAAAGTCGGCGAAAATAGATGTTACCAAAATCTGTTATGACATAAGCGTTCCGGAAATCAAAGCCAAATAGAAGGAACCCGGAAAGTTATATGAGACATACTATTCCTTGTGACCCTATTTAGTTTAGAGTAACTGTAAGTACAATTAGTATAAGTCTAAGCAGGTTTTTCCTTGGCCGATACTGGTAAATATCAAATGATATTTCCTACATAGGTAAGTTCCGATAAAATCATTGGTACGAGCCGGTGGGATTTGAACCCGAGAGCTCGGACGCTTTACCGCTTGGCCACCAGTACTTTAGGTAGGTAGAACAAAAAATAAAAATGTAGCTCCCTGGGAGGCTAGGGGTGTGGTCGCCGGTGACAGACGGTTATCAAAACTTCATTTTGCTGATGACATCGTTTTCTTTGCCTCTTCCACCGCAGAACTACAGCCAATACTCCCAAGACCTGCGCAACGCAAGCCTTCAAGGTGGACTTCAGATATATCCTAATAAAACTAAGGTGGTAACCAACAGTACAAAACGTACCTAGGGTGGAGGTAGACGGGCAGATTATACACTATTGACGCATATACGCATACGCACTATATACGCATTTTGCAGTTAAAAACCCGCAATGTCGTTGGCGAAAAAGCTGTTAGGCTCAAATGGGACTGGGCAGGCTGCGTCTACCGCATGAATCCGGACAGGTGGGCAAGTAGTGCCACCAAGTGGATCCCGCAAAATAATATTTTTTTTTTTTCAATTTTAGCTCATAGTCTACAGAGGGTTGTCCGCTAGTTAAAAAAGTATCCAACTTACAGCTTTTTGACGCAGGAGATTGGCTTTTAGCATGGGCGAGTTCTAAAACATGAAAAATTATAGCATTAATAACTAAAAAGACATGTAATAAGAAGACTGAACCGATTACAATTATTATCAATCCCAGTTAACGAAACATAAACATACATTAGTGCATTCATAGTATCAATTTCAAATTGTTACCTCTACGCGTTAGGTCGCGTCAGGCGGACAAGCGGACAGACGGACTGACGGACAGGCGGACGGGCACTAAAGTGATCTTACAAGGGTTCTGTTTTTTTTCTTTGAGGTACTCTAAATATAGGCATCAAATCTAATCATATAATGTCACGCCTATTGTGATAAAAATACGTGAGTGTTAACCGTTGCAATTTAATATCAAATCTAATGTAAATGTCGCGCTTCATATATTTATCCATCATTAAGAAAGAAGCGTTTAAGCCCCGGGTACACATTTCAGAGGCGAATAATACGATTATTGGGATTATATTAAACAAAAAAAGACACACTGCAGAAACGAGATCGTTTTTTAGGCTTCCGTAGCCACTAGCCAGAATGGCGAAAACGGAAGCCTTATAGTTTTTTCACAATCATTTGCATGATAGTCACCATATTTGTGTTTTCTTTCACAAAATCATGTATTTTACTAGTCATATTCGACTAAGTTTTTTACGAGTCATCAAAATTACTTGTCCTCTAAGTAGATTGCAAAAAAGGAACATAGTAAGTTTCTATCTATTGGTAATTCGTAATTATGTATGCAACAACGCATACGAATATTTATTCCATATTCATGCAAGCTTTTATTGCCGACTGTACTTTTCTTTACACGTACCTACAACTTATGGTTATCAAGACAGATCTAAGAAATCCTTTCATTAAAAAGTTCCTACGGCCATCTTCTGTACCTATCCATCATCTGACCAGCTCGATGGTGCCATTGTGTTACCCAACATAAGCGGATTCTTCTGTCGGTATTACGAAAAACCCCGTCGACAATAGTGGGATAGAAAATGCTACTAAATGTGCAACAAAAAATGGAGATTTAGCGCTCTAATCGATTCTTTCAGTGGTTTCCACGGACGTTACAGCACCCTTCTTTTTGGGAGCTAATTGGAGCTAAAACAATTCTACACTCACCATGTTTTGGTAGAATTTGTTTAGTAGATTCCTGGGCAGGCTATTAACTGCTGCAGCATCACTACCTGGGGTTTGGTCTGAACATTTATTATTATTTATTTATTTATTATTTATTTATTTATGCACAGGCAGCTTATAACTGATGCGTGCACAATCAATAAAGTCTTGTGTTTTCATCTTTGTTTTTCATTGTTTTCATCTTTGTTTTTCATATACATTAATCATTCATATAAATTTTTTTCATATAAATTTCATATAAATCATAATAAACATTAATCAATAACAAACGGGAAAACAATTCACCCAATGCCTTACAATCACTATCAATCCCAGTCAACGAAACAAGCATACATCAAGCATTAGTACATGGTATCAATTTCAAATTGTTACCTCTACGCGTTCCTTAGATAAAGGAGGTTTGACAGACAGACGGACAGGCGGACAGACGGACTGAAGGACAGGCGGACAGATGGACAGGCGGACGGACAACAAAGTGATCCTACAAGGGTTCCGTTTTTCCACTAGCCAGAATGGCAGCCTTGTAGTTTTTTCACAATCATTTGCATGATAGTCGCTCTATTTGAGTTTTCTTTCTCAATATACATGATATTCGTACGTATCTGGCATGTATTTTACTAGTCACATTCGATTAAGTAATTTATGAGTCATCACTCTGAAAATATTCGATTGATCACATTTTTGTTCAAAAAGTCTTCACTTTATTTTTAAAGACCTATCTGATGATGTGCCCCGAGTACATAATTGCCAATTTTTTTTTGTAATATTTAGTTACATGTATGGAGTCTCCTTAAAAATATTTTTTTTCGCTATTAATATGCAAAACTAAGTAGCTAAAATAAACTTCTGGTTGTAATATCATTAAGTACATTAATTACCATATGCTTCATGCTTCTCTGTTACTGAGTTAAACCGCTGTGACATACGGACGGACGGACAGGCAGACAGAGAGACAGACAACTGACGCTTCATACTAAAAATCTCGAAAGTAAAAATAACGAAAATGCCATAGAAAACCAGTCCCGGGAGCAAACCCTAACCCTACATAATTCATACGCAAATTAATAAAAGAAATATAATAATTAAAAACCCAACTGCGGAATGGATACCCCGGACAGCGTGTCACGTGTGTGAGCATGGCCGAACTGCCGTGACTGTAAGGCTTAAGATCGAAAAGAGCTAGATGCTGATATTACCTTTTCTGTAATAGCTTGCTACATGTAAAGGAAATTCTTCAAGCTGTTGGTCGCTTAGGGGGTTTTTAATGGTACTTATCGCATTTTTATGCAGTCTGTTTCTTTTTTATTGATTTATTGAACATTATGAACCCATTTTGTTATGCTTCTCAATTGGTAAATGGACCTATTCAGGATCGCCAACCATTCAAATCCACTTTCGGCATCTGAAAAATATAAAAAAAACCGGTTACGAGCGAGTCGGACAAACAGTGCGCGGCAATTTTACGGCTTTCGGATTTTTTCCTGTACTTGTGCTACAAGATTTTGCTTATTACTTTTCGTGAATCTAGCTTAACCTGTGGGAAATGCGACATAAACAGTCGTATCTCTTGAACGCCTTAAAGTCGAATTTTTTTTTCAGCTTCAAGGGACCATTGGCCTCAGTACACGGTATACATTTCAACTTGTTACCCCTTTGGCTTCTCAACTGGGATAAAAGATCTTGACAGACAGACAGACAGACAGACAGGCAGACAGACGGACATACGGAAGGACGAACGGACGGACGAACAGGCGGGCGGACAACAAAGTGACATTAGAAGGGTTCCGTTTTGTTTCCTTTTAGACGATACCCTAAAAATAGAAACAAAATTTAAACATAAGTTCTAATTTATTGGTTCGGCATGGCTTGTACTTTAAGCCAGCAGAATTCAGCGGCAACATAAAATAAAAACACTTATGATGTTCTCCGTCTATGCACAAATCAGAACCAGGATCAACCGATAACCAAACTAACTTATACATTTAGCTCCTTCAATATAAAGATGTTCATATTATTTGAATGATTAAAATCTTTATTTCAATATGGATTTACTCAAGTTAGAAGTTAAGTGGACACATAATAATGTAATATTTATCAACCGTAAAAAGCATGGTCTCGGGTCGTACTGATGACTTTTTCGGAACTTATGTACTAAATCATTCATTATCATTCATTTCTGTCATTTGATATTAACCAGTTGATATTCGGTGAACGAAAACATCGTGAGGAAACCTGCACACATTCGCAAAGAAATTATTCAAACTTAATGTGAAGTCTCCAACCCGCTTTGGGCCAACGTGGGGACTATTAAATAAACCAATTCCTCTTGCACTTGAGGTTCTCACAAATCTCGAACTAAGAAAAGCTTGTACTATGGGTACTAGGCGACGATATACATACTTAGATAGATACATCATCATCATCATCATTTCAGCCGAAAGACGTCCACTGCTGGACATAGGCCTCCCCCAAAGATATCTAATAAGATAGATACATATATTATGTTTATACTTGTGTTGAACAAATATATCATTTTAAATTTTGAAATACATATATAATAAAATAACATAGAAAAACGTCCATAGCTTAAGAACAAATATTCGTGATAAACAAACAAGTAAATGCCCTTACCAGGATTCGAACCCGGAACCTCTGAGGCCGTAGGGTAGGGAGGGAAATGTACACACGCGTTCAGAAGTGCAAGCGCAATTTATGAATTAATTCATTAAAAAAAGGGTGACACCCCTGGAGTTGCAGGCGTTCATAGGCTACGGTGACCGCTTACCATCAGGCGGGCCGTATGCTTGTTTGTCACCGTCTCAAAAAAACTGGCCATGGCACCTATGTTAACCGGCCTAATCGTGAATTCCGCTTAGTAATTTGATTTAATATGATACTTATTATCAAGCTCATATGCCATTTTTTAGAGGGTGCAGATAAAATATTTTATTTAAGTGCAAAGAAGAAAAATCATCAAATTATATTACTTACCTAAATAAAATACAAATGTTGTAAGTAACCTTTAAAAAGCACTATAAAAATATTCACTCATAACTGGTATAAACAAAATAAATGTTTAAAAAATCATTACTGCTGCATCACTTTAGTATATGTGTCCCGAGTTAGCACCAGAGATGTTAACTATTTGAAATAAAAGTATTTAAAATGCAAATACAAAATACAAAATACCTATTTTGTATTTTGTATTTTAAATACTTTTATCGTAAACCATTTTGTATTTTATTTCAAATACTAAAAAGTTCACGTATTTTGTATTTTTTACACCTTTAAAATACAAAATGCATTTTGCCATTTTTTAACGTAACACGAATTTCTAGCAGATGTACATAGGGTGAAACGAAATTAATTAATCGATCGATTAAATGCGCTAGGATTCGCATTAGTGGTACTGAACACGACAATGACGTCTAACTTCCACGAATTATTGAAACAGCGGCATTAAAGTTAACAAAAAGTTCCACTTTTGACCTCTCAAAAGTTGCCAAATTAAGTACCCAGTTACGTATTTTGTATGAACTTGGATTTTTTTACCTCGTTTGAGCGAGCTGAAAGCTAAAGGAAAGCTATTCTTTTTCAACATATTACTTTATTTTATACCTAAACATAACTTTTAGTAATTATTATACAATTTTTTTTCTTTATACAAAACACAGTGACACATCCTTCTGCCTGTGTCGCAGTAAACAAGATCACACTATGGCGGGCCGGCCAGGTTTTAGAAAAATAAAAACAACCCGAAAACTATTAAAATAAAAAAACGGTGGACTATTTGTGAAATGTGACACGTTGGCGTTTACATCACCAAATATAATGAAACTATATATATTTTTAGCAGTATTCAAATAAATAGTTTTTCATAAAAACTTCTTAAAGAACATGACTTAAGTGTTGTGAATGGCGAAAAAGTATTTTATTTGAATAAAAGTATTTTCAAAATACCTATTTTGTATTTTGTATTTCAAATACCTTTTTCTGAAACTATTTTGTATTTTTATTTGAAATAGGTAGAATATCAAAGTATTTGCATTTTGTATTTAAATACATTTCACTACCTATTTTTAACATCTCTGGTTAGCACAGGTCTTACGGTACTCTCAAATCCCTTCACCTCTCATTGCAGTTTGATAATACCATTAGCACAACTGTACTTATAAATTAATAAATATAATCATAAGGCAATCTTTGATATGTGCAGTCACTAATAGATAATAGATTTACAAAGTATGCTATATCATAAGACCTGTGCTAACGCGGGACACCTATACTAAAGTGATGTAGCAAAAATGATTTATGCATTTATTTAGTTTATTAGGTCATACAGACAGCTAGCACTGATGTTGATAGTGTTGTCAGTAAATATTTTTGCTTTAAATAGTACATTCGCTAGGGATGGCAAGTAAGGCTTTTACTGACGAGGTGGTTGCAAAGTTTGTCCAAGTTTATCGGACAAGCAAGGTCTGGGTTTCCGGCCGCTTGAGCCAATCCTGAAAGATGCATCAGCTGGTTGAAGAACTCCATTGTCTCCTCCTCAGTGATACCAAAAAGTATGTTCTCATCAATCAATCTTCGCGCTTGTCGAGTGATGGTAGAGTCGACAACAGGGACGGTCACTTGAAGCATGTACAATATGCTGCCTCTAAATGTTGGAACGATTTGCCTCCACCGGTAGTTAATTGTACGTCCCTGGCGGTTTTCAAAAAACAGTGTAAGGCTTATTTACTGGACAGCCAAAAGGAAGTAACTTTCACGTTTTGTTGACAGAGGTAAATATTGTATAAGCTACCCATCACAATTATTCTTTTTCTTTTTTGGTTTGCAATTTTGTTTCTAGGTTAATGAGAATGTAACCCTGTTGTATATTATTTTAAGTGCGCCAATGTAAATTCTGCTACTGCATGTAGTTAGATTAAGTTAAGGGGGTGGCAGAATAACAGCGTCTGTGGCCTGAATCTATAAGGCCCTAAGTGTCTGAAGGGCTTACGGCACAGACACAAGCTGAGCCATCTCCTTTTTTCGGTTAGTTTGTGTTGTATATGTCAAGTGTATCTTTTTACCATGTAATGCAAACTTCTTGAATAAACGTCTTATTATTACTATTATGTCTGGTACTATATTCGCCGGTATCTGTCTTGCTGCCTGTATAGCCTTGTATTGCAAAAGAGTGATGTGTTCGAAGCCCCGATGGCAGCACATCCCAGTACAGCAAAGGCTTGCGGTTGCAGAACTTCATTGCACTTAACCAACAAATTATTTCACTGCACACTTACCACTGACAATGTAATTTCATGAAAAAATGGCATATGAACTCAATCCCTTTCCCGTTGCGGTTTGACAATACCTATCTAATGTTTATTTTATTACCTACGAATTGGAACTAACCTTCGCTTGGATTCCGAGATATAACTGTGATAATCTAATACTAACAGTGTATTTTAAGCTTTTTTCTGCTCCCGTAACATGTATGACTTTGCCGCGACCACCCTGGGTATGAAAGAAACATTGCACGGCCCCCTACCCGCCGCTAATTGTAACCCGAGTGGGTTTTTAGTGTTTTTTGCGAGTGATCTAATATAATATAATGCGAACGCATTCAGGGATTTCAACTTACCTATTTTCATCCGACGAGATAGTAGTATAAAATATGTCTCTGCCAACATTTTCTTTTTTCTTGCATGTAGAGCATTTTCTAAAGTTTCTGCTACTCCCAAATTTATTTTGAATATCTCACTGCTAATCTGCTATTGATAATATGAATATATTTTAAGTAGCGCTCCGCTCCGACAACGAATTCAACGATGTCAAATACTAAACAAAACATGGCGATGACATTTTAAAAGTTTAGTTTATCTCTCTCTCTCGTGAGTCTATTAAACTTCAACGCTAATTAGAAGCCTATAATTATATTTGAGAGTGGCAACTCTGATTGCAGATGACGTAGCGGTTCATAATTGGTTGACACCCAACAACAAATCCCCTCCTCCACTTTTCGTTTCCAGTTTTATCCCCACCAGGTCGTAGCCGTGGCGATGGCGCGGCTGGTACCTCATTGGCGTTCTGTTTGTCGGAACGTAAGGTTCAGTACGAAAAGTTCTAGCCTAGTCTAGGATTTTTCGTAAGTTTTAATTAACGGTTTTACCGTTCGATTGCTATTATAATTTTAATTTACAGAAAGGTTGACACCCGATCGATTCACGCAGCGCAGCAACCGTAAGTAAAAATGTTGTAATGTGTTTAAAATTGCTTTCAGTGAATCGGTTCGTCCTAAGACGGAACCAGGCCAGTAAAAAAGGTGATATCAAACTTTTACGTTCCTCCAAACAAGGAGGTATAAAGAATACGTCCAATAATTATAAAATTTCCGAAAATAGTACATTAGAACTGCCGGAATACGCAGATCTTTATAAAGGCGCTCACAGTACGACGCCGCTGCTACCTAGCAAAATAATTTGTTATAGGTACTATAATCGGACGTTACATATAGTGGGTTTAAATTACCTGGCCTGGTAATTTTCCGTATATTTTTGTACAAATAACTGTAAACAAGTGATTATTTTATTTGTACCTAGTGCATACCTACCCTCAACATTTTCATTTCTACGTTGAGATCAAATGTAACGTAAAATTGGTTACAGAATGGGCAAGTGCCCACCTTAGAGATCAAGGCTTGCTATTTTCCCTTCGCTGCATTCCTATCTGTAATTTAGCAAAAAGATTGTAAGAAATTAGCATTTTATGCGTAATATATCGTATTGTTCTTATGTTACGATTTATTTGAAATCGTAGTTGTTTTTAAACCTAACCTTGTACAGGCAAAGCCTCCTTGGTCTGGTTGCTTACAGCAGCATCTCTTGTCTTCTGGTTTTTAAGGACCTAATATGATAATATGATAAAAAATATTTTGGGAGTCCTAGCCTATAAGCTGCTGCGCAAGCTCAGCCACATCAGCAAGCTCAGGCCATGCCTAGTTATGCTAATATATACGTAATGAAACCGCTTGTATCTGATTAAATATGATGGCACTAGCATTACTAGCAAGCGCCAAACAAAAAAAAAATTAACCCACTTCATATGCCAAAATTATCCTTACCTCCACCTGCGCAAGGTGTATGAGATGAATTATTCTCTGCTGCGCAAGCAGTCAAAGAGTTACTTACCTACATTAAGGTAAAATTATTGCTATCAGGCAAGCATGTAGGTATATATATATTTTTTGTGCATAATATCTAACATAGTTTAAAATTTATTTATTTATTTATTATTATTAAATATATCTCCTGCCTGCGCAAGGCATACGAGATAAAATGTTGTTCGTGTGTAAAATACAACTCAGAGATCGGAAACGGTATATAAGTAACTACAACTATGATTATTGTTTCTATGTCTACATATTTCGATTCGAACTTAATTGTATGCTGAAATACCAGTATCCGACCTCTGTGTGTGTAGGTACTACACAAATAACATTTCAATCTACATTTGGTGCATGAAAGCACTCAGTTTCGAAAAGCGGCTGATGTCAACACTTGTAGTTCGAGTGACAAATTATTGTATAATATACTCGAAATAAAAACAGTATTCACTGCTGCGCAAGCAGATTTTAGTTGAACGAATGTTTTTATATAAGTTGTATAACTTAAACTATGCTGCAATTACTAAGCCTATATTTCTTATCGTCTGCGCAAGACGGGTAGCTCTATCCAGAAATATGTTATGCACAGCTTGCAGTTGTTACAAGGATTCCTATTCTTTTTGACGCTGTTAGTGTTAGTTTTCTGGATTTTTGTCTTGCGAACACACCCTTTATCCTGTTACACAACTAGGGTTTGCAATTCGAATATTTGAATTATTCGCCATAAATATTATTCGAATTCGACCACACTCATTATTCAAATAAAACGAATATTTCGAATAGTGCAGATTCTATTCAGAAATTATTATTTTTTACGAATATTTAAGAATTAAGCTACTTGAAATCATTATTTTGAGTTATTTTTCCAAATTATTCGTTTTATTCGAAAAATTCGAATATTGCAAATCGAAGTATTCGTATTATTCAAATACTAAAATTGGACGAATAATGCAAACCCTTATACACAACTGGATTAATTTGGTTCTAAAATGCCAAAAATTACGGGATTCTAAATTCTAATAGTAAAGATTGGCAGACCCGTTATATATCTAGAAATAATGTTTCGGTACAAATACCTCTAACTATACTAAGGCCCTTAGCCAAAGCGTAAAAATGTAAAATCCTGCTAGCAAGTAGATTAAGGTCACACTAAGTTTTGCTGGTGATGCCTACGCAAGGCATATACGCTATTTAAGTGTTTATAGCTACGGTTATGCTGCAAATGGTATTTCCTGGAAAATGGGAAGTATCAGTGCATTGTTTTGACCAAATTATTACTACTTTTTTCGTTTTAATGGAAAAGTGTTATTTAATATATAAAAGAATTAAATTAAATGTAATTAAAAAATATTACAAATTACCTACCAATTTCGGCCCCTACAGAACCATCTCCAAGGATGGGTATATCTATACGAGGCACGGGGAACTCCATATTGAGCCATATAGGTACACAATATACAACACTTTGATAACTCATCAGAATTCTTTATAATACCCTCAGGGGTGGATTTTAAAAAGGTGATCTTTTATACGCCTACTATTCTTTTCACCAATTCCTCGTAGGAGGGCCTATTCTCATGAGCTTGGACTCGTAACGTGCAGCTCCGAAACTATATATCATTGTGACTCAGCTTGAAGCTACCACTAAGGAAAGCCAGTCTAGGTCTACGTAGTTATAAATAAAATACTTAAGCATTGATTGGATTCCTCACTCTAATCCAAAAAGACTGTCCAGGAATGGCGTTAGATGCCCTTACTATTACCTTGGACTGGGTAATAGATGATTGCCTTAATTAATAGCTAAGCTCTGGCGATAGTAACCGAGAATTTCATATATGTAGTTATAATATATCTAACCTATTAACAATCTCGCCCAGCGAAGTCTTACATAAATCAACACAATAAAAATCGTGTCCAAGCAGTAGGACAATTTAGAGGTAAATTTGTGCTTGAAATGAGGCCTGAAATGTAATGCAATGCGCTTACATAATTTAATGGAAAAAGTCTGCGTTAGCGCATTATAACATTGATATATAATATGAGCTCAAAGTGATCAGAGGTACACGTTGGTGTACAGAAAGGAGGGAGACTAAGCGCTTTGCCGGTCGCTGGCGCGGTTCAACTGTTGTTAGGTCGCAGTTCAACCTAACACTCCTCCTCGCTTCGCTCGTCGTCGTACCTAACGGTGGCTCTGGTAACATGGTTTAAATTATTCGAATATTTAATTTAATAGTTGTCATTTTGATACATAACCCATTGAAATTTTTCCTGGTCCTGCTCTGGAATTTCCCCTACTCTTGGGGTCAAATATCTCGACCATATTTTATTTAAGAGAAAAGCTTTTCCTACAAAACAAATGACACATTACATTCTCGTGTTGAATGATAAACGACGGAGAACTAATGCCCAGGTTATGAACCTGGGCATTAGTTCTCCGTTGTGGGTTATAAATTGTATCCAAGATATTTAGAACCCCTTTTAACTTACCCAAACTACATGAAAAAGGCGTTAAGCCTTTTACCTTTTAGCTCGCCCAAGGCTCTTGAATGAAACTGAAAAAGGTTGCACGAACCCAAGATGCACCTACGTACCAAGAGGATCCTCTATTATAATTACTATTAAAAACTAGATATTTACCATGTATATATGTTGTTGTGAGCTCGATATTTTGGCACTCTCCCGAATTTGGCTACAAGCGCCATGTTCACAGTGTAACTGATTTACTTGAGGATCGTATATCGCTCAAGCTTTTTAGTCCCAGTAATCCAAGTAAAGTGGGATACGATATCCTTGTAAAAGAGCCTACAACTCACAAGTAACCTGGCTCCATACTAATTTCTTTACGAATCCTAGTTTATGTGAATATCTTGGTGACTAGCCAGAATGACTTTATATATAGGTACATAAGCCTTAAGAGCAGCGTTCCTGCAACGTAGGAGGCTGTCATTCACAGCGTTGTTTACATGAGAAAATCTAAAATTTTCAAAAACTATGTTGACCATGTTAAACGCGATATAGACTTGATACAAGTAAAATAAAATAAGTGTGTAAGAGTGCTACAAAGAATTCCATAACACTGTCATGGCTGCATCCCTAAAAAAAAAAAAAAAAAAAAAAAAAAAAAAAAAGGGTTTTTGAGTTACTTACCAAATTTGATATTGGTAAATGATGTCATTAAAACATCTCGTGTAAGGCTTATGCACATTAATTAGCAATGTCTTATTTTATGTCATACATAGATTTTACGGAGTACAGAGCTTATCTGTATCGTGACTAATAAAGAATTTGTACTTGTTTTCCATATTTTACTAACATACGGGTATGAGGTAATTAATCTCAAGTCAAGCATCGTTAATATGATATCATAAATAGCTGCGCATTTTTGTACATAATATTATTATTTTATTATTTTACTTGTATTATTGTCTCGTTATATTCTAACGACTTTATTTTTTTCCAAAGACTGAGGCAGTAGAAACAGGTTGGTGACAACCCTATCATGGTTAATTGATAACTGTGTTTGTTTTATGAATACTTTACTTGCGTACTATATGTAGGTATTATGTATTTACTCGTATATAATGTTGTGCACATTACTAGCAATTATAGGAAAAATATTTTGCTAAAGTGTACCTACCTAAAGTGAGAAGAATTTGAGAAAATCTTATGTTTGAAAACGTTGATTACCTACTGATGGGTAATAAAATATTCTTATCTTAAATATTTTTAACTTGTTTTATCATCTCTAAGTTCAAAGCAGCAATGAAAATTGATCTTCAATGATTGTGTATGGTTTTGAATTGCCTGACTATTTCAATCCATGGATTGGCGGAATCACTTATGTTTTGGGCTTATCTAAATAAATAAAACATAATTGTTATTAAAAATATTTTAATAAACACCTTGTATTCATGAAGACATTGTGTTATATTTAACAATCAGCCTTCCTCTCCTTATCAATATTGATAGAAAAATAACTTTGTCACTGCACGGAAAAGGTCAATGGTCACATCCATCCACTATGTTCCACATTCATCCATGTATGGACATTGGTTTGTTGCACTTGTTCGCGAATTGTTCACACCAATTTCACTTAACACTCAATGAGCACTGAACAACTTTATCACATTGGCGTTTCTACCCACCAGGTGGACACAGACACGTCTCAAATATAATTATAGGCTTCTAATTAGCGTTGAAGTTTAATAGCAGCGTTTTACCTTACAATAAAACGCATATTAAACGTAATACCTAATTAGAAGCCTATAGTTTTTAAACCCACCTGTGGTTTACTCAGTTGCAATATGACCTACATACTTTTTCTGAGGGTATTTTTGACTTACTATTTTTGTTCGCCACCTTGTGAACGATGATAAAGAACTTACACATACTGTTGGTTTCTAATTTATTTTGCTTTGTCAAAATTTCTGTTTGGTAAGTGGTATATTGCAACTTCGTATTAATAAATTAATAATTTGAGATCCAATGAGGTACCAGCCGCGCCATCGCCACGGCTACGACCTGGTGGGGATAAAACTGGAAACGAAAAGTGGAGGAGGGGATTTGTTGTTGGGTGTCAACCAATTATGAACCGCTACGTCATCTGCAATCAGAGTTGCCACTCTCAAATATAATTATAGGCTTCTAATTAGGTATTACGTTTAATATGCGTTTTATTGTAAGGTAAAACGCTGCTATTATGTTGCCTACACTGAAGATGATTCACCCATACAAATATTCCTATAAAGAGAGTTTCCAGAGACTGGAGTCTATAAGGGATTTGTTTTTAAATAGAATGGCTCTTCCCAGTGCGAGGATTTCGCCAATGTCAAGGTACCTATATTACCAAATGGGCTACAATGTACGGTAAGTTCAAAAATTTGCTCTTAGAGTGACGTTGTACGGTGAGGGATTTGGTAAGGAGGTAGCGTCTTTACAAAGGCACGAATGAGGCCGCTTGGATCTACCGGGTAATGACAAAACGATGATAAGACGCTTCTCATTAGTCCTTGGTTCCTTGGAGTTTGGGACGGATGCTAGTGTGGGATGCTACCTGCGTAGACACGCTGGCACCGTCCCATCTCCAACGAACTAATGTAAAAGCGGGCGGAGCGGCTGAATGAGACATCTGGTTGATGTTACTGGTGACTGAACTGGTGGCTTCCTCGCACAACGTATCAGTATTGCGATACAACGAGGAAATGCCGCCAGCAACCTAGGACAATGCCTCAAGGACCTATTTTAGATTTAAGGTAGGTAGAGGTAGGTAGTTAGGTAAGTTACATACTATTTATATTTCGAAAATAAATGTATTCTTCATTAGCTGCACCCTTTTTCGTTAGTTCACTGCACATTACGCTACCAATATTATACTTACATTAAACAATTAAACGACCAAAAAACAACCAAAACTATTCTGGAGATATCTTCGCCATCTTGAGTATCAACCATAAGAGAAAACATTCAAACGTGAAATGAAAGACAATAATCGTCATTTTCACAACATTTCGTTTCGCGTAAATAATTTAGTGATATCATTCATTGGTGGTAAATAAAGTCAGACGACATTATCTGTTCCAAGCAAAGTTACTGTCAAACTTTAAAGTGTCATTTTAAACGTCAAACTTCTAAGTAATTATGACGTTTACTGAACACTGTGCTATCAAAATCGAAGAAACTTAGCATAGTCCGCAATAAATGATTCTAATTTTAATTCTTTATTTCATTAAATCTGAACTTGATCTGAACCTAAAAAAGCCGGCCAAGTGCGTTTCGGACCACGCATAATTGAGGGTTTCTTAGCGTCACACGATGGCAAGCAAAAAGGTGTAAGTGCCTTTAAAATATCAAGGCACTTACGTCTTATTGTATAAGGTAAATAGTTTTTTGGCAAAAACTCAAAAACGGCTGGACCGTTCTAAATAATTTTCATGATAATTTCGTCTTAAATCCTATCTTTCTGATTATTTTCAAAATTTTTGGACCTCCCGTTCAAAAGATAGAGGGGAGGGTCATACTTTTTAATACTTTTACGGCGATTATTTTGTCATCGTCGACGATGATTGGCCAATTTCCTCCGTACCTACTCTAGGAACCACAGAAAATGCAACACTGTATGCTAATGAACTATAATAAGCTACTACGGTATACTTGGTCATCCGAATAAGTGTTCTATTCTGAGTAGGAAATAACGTTTGACGTTTGTTATCAAGCTAGCGTGCGGTTAACTTTCCACTGCATTGGTACATTTGGCATGTGAAAATACCATACTTCACGTAACTTGGCAGGAAGACTTAGCTTGTTCCAACTATATTTATTATTTAAAATCAACTATACTTACAAGCTTCTTTGAATCAACTTTTTTCTAATCCAATGCGCAACTACCCTCAACCCCTAATATAACGCTCCCGTTACCCATAACGCAAAATTTTGTTATATACCTTATGTACAGTCAAACAATTGCTAGTCCTAAAGAGTAGCTGATTTCACTCCGAATGACCTCAGTGCAGTCGCCATCAGAATATTATGACCGGCCACGATGGTCAAAAACATCTGCACAAACAGTCTAACGCCTTCAGAATAGAGGCGTGTTCAGATAGTTGTGAGTACCTTGGCTGCTCTGATATATCTGATGGCGAGGGTATGACGAATTCATCCGTTAGCCACGATTTGGCAACTTCCGTAATTCTAGCCCTCACGTCTCTAGCTCGTAAACCTGGTTCTAGATATTTTATATTAGGAGTTAGTGTCCATAAAATATGTAGTTGTGTGTAAGCACTACGACTGTTAAGTAGGTCTTTTAATTGTTTTGTAGGTAACTTCCTTTGAGAGGTATTTCAGGAATGGGTACAATTTCTGGGAAGTATACAGTACCACAGCGTAGCGATGTATTCCATACAGTGAGGTAACTTCATACACGGCCAGCGGCTCGGCTCGGTGATCGTGCTGAGGCTCAGGGTTGTCAAAAACTATGCGAGAGATATTACAGTCTGATTGGCAAACTAATTTCCATTTTACACCCCTTAAAATAGACCGCCAAATTTATATGAAAATTCGGCGGCATTTCCTCCCCGCCTCCTTCCCCGCGCGCCCCCCATCGATGACCCAGAAATCGGCAGAGTTAACCCACTGTATAGAATACATCCTTACGCTGCGACAGTACCTAGTGGATGGCTAGAGTTTGCTTACTTAAGGCAGGTAAGGTATATGGAACCCTTCGCGCGAACTCGAATCGATAGTCTATTATCTTGTGTCGGTACCGACACCGACACGCGGACTGCCCAAACATCGCGCCTGACGGTGCACGCCGCCACCAGTATTATACTAGTAGTTTATGCAACAATGATATTATAAGGACTTATAAGAACCAATTATGAGCTGTTGCACACACTAGTTTTTCTACGACAGCTAAAATAGCGTATAAAGCAAAATCTAGAAAGGTGGCAGAATAGGAAAGATGTTGTACCAACTAAAGAAATTAAAAAAAACAACAACAGTGCTCATATATTGTATGAAAATCCATAGGAGCAGTGTTCTTATGGAATACCATAGACAACGTTATAATGTATACTTTTTAAATATCGCTGTCAGTGCAGAATTGACAGATAGAAGTGCTGGAGTAGAAACAATATTTTTAATCGTAGGCAACCCTGGCATTGTGCGGGCGTCAATAGTTTTTTGCGTAGTTCAAAACGGTTTATATTCGGTTTTTCTAAGAGAGATGAATATCTATAAGAACTAGAGTCAAACCACGTTCTATGAAATTATGACGTTTACTAAACACTTTCACAGTCTATGCTATCGAAATCTCGGAAACTTAGCATAGAAGGACTGTCTTGGTTAAAGAAAGAATTTAGTTTTGGTTACAGCATGTTTATTTAGTTACTTAATTACCTGCCAGATGTCGCTGTATTGCATGTCAAATATTCTACCTCGCGGTGTTAATATACATATAGTATAATAGTTATCCTAAAATCATGACCTCTGGCCGGTATTATCCACTCTTTAAGCTTTTTATAACGTATGTACACACGCGTTCAGAATTTCATGCGCAATTTATGAATTCATTCATAAATTGCGCGTGCAATTCACTCATGTCAATTCAGTCACTTTTTTCACACAATACGTACGAAAATCTATCTATGTGTAATGACGACTAACACATAGAAAATGGTACAATCACACTAACAAATAACCAAAAAAAGATGGTTTACAAAAATAAAAAAAATATTGATTCTATTCGTGACATTTCAACCGACAGGAAGTAGTTAAATTCGGCAAACGCTTAACATATTACATTCTAATTATAATATTTATCACGTATTATCGTACGGGACAAACAACGTATTCGAACCTGACTCATTTGACTATGGTGACGCATTTAGGAAGACTCACGCTAGCCCGATCTCTCAATTTCTATACAGGGTGTCCCATAAATGACACGTCACAGTGACACTGGAGGTAGACCAGGTCAAGAGGTACCAATTGTACCAAACCAACTTAACATGACCCCAGTAAAAGTGGCATGGTTTTTGAGTTATTGTCGAATTACAGTTTTTCAGAAATTTTGACCGTTTTTAACATTATTAGCAAGGAGCGGAATTCTTCATAGCAAAAATCAATCTGTCAGAGGGATTGACCTAACTGTTTTATCGACTTATCGATGTTACGGAATAATATCGCATTACATATGATGTTGGAACATATAAACCAAACAGGTTTTAATCTGTACTGAACACTTACTGGCCACAATGTTTCTATAGTTTATTCTTGATTGTCTGTGGTTTTGTATTTTTGTCTTTCTACCAAACAAGTGAATACATGTGTGCTTTTATCGTCTGAGACAAATATTGTGTTTTACTATATTTAATCCAAATCGAATCCACTTAAAACCCATCAGGTTATGGGCCCAGGATACGAAAATAATAAGTACGTAAAATTTTTTCGGCAAAAGTGTAAAAACAAATTCGAAATGTCGAATGATGATTTGCTGGCAGTGAAGTCTTCGGCGACTAGTTCCGGGATCGCAATGAATTTTGAGAAACTCATTGGAATATCAAATTACGGAAACTGGAAGTTTTTGATGAGTATGTACTTGATACACGAAGATTTATGGGATTGCATAGAAGAAACGTCAACTGGCGTTCCCAAGGTCAGTGACGATCGTAAACAACAGAAAACACTTGCAAAAATATGCCTTATGGTGCTCCCATCATCTTTTTCGCATGTACGTAACGCAAAGACTGGTTACGAAGCTTGGAACAACCTCAAAAAGGCCTATGAGGATAGAGGTTTATGCAGAAGACTAGGACTGCTACGTATGTTATTTGGATTAAAACTAGAGCAATTTAAAGATATGGAGGCGTATCTCTTGAAGATCACCGATGTAGATCAACAACTACGAGACATAAACTCTCCATTAGATGATGATTTCCTGTCAGTTATTATGTTAAGTGGTCTATCACCAGACTATGATCCACTTATTATGGCATTGGAAAACTCAAACATTAAATTGTCTAGTGAAATAGTAAAAAGTAAATTACTTCAAGAAAATTTACGAAGAGACGATAAAAATGAAGAAAGTTCTATGTTTACAAACCGGGGTTCAAGTTCGAAAGGTGTCAATAAGAATTCTACAAAGGTTAAATGTTTCATTTGCAAGAAACCAAATCATTATGCAAAGAATTGTCCAAATAAAGCTAATAAGAGTGAAAAACGAAGCGAGAAGACTGAAAAGGCGTGGAATGGAGCTTTGATAACCGCTTTGGCTGTTGACATTAAGTCAGACTCTTTTTATATTGACAGTGGGTCAACGTCACATATGTCAAACAGAAAAACATTAATTAAAGATTATGTTGAAGACTCGCCGCGTTCAGTTACCGTTGCTAATAAAGAAAAATTGCATAGTGAAGGACATGGAACAGTGGAATTATTGTTAAAAGGGCACAATGAAACTACGAAATTGACTGACGTTATATACGTGCCCGGATTGTCAACCAATCTTATTTCCGTTGGCAAGATGGTAGATAAAGGACTTGAAGTGCTTTTTAAGAAGCAAAAGTGTGAAATTTACTGTGGCAAAGTAGTAATTGCCACTGCTACAAAGGTGAACGGCGTCTATGAGCTGGATATGGAACGTCAACCGTCAACAGTGTCACTTGGAAGCGAGCAAGCTGCGACCTGTCATTCCGAGGATTTGGGTGAGCCCGTGCCTCAGATCTTGTCAAGTGGTGAAGATGCTGCTGCCAACCTGTGTGGAACAAAGCCAACCCAGGACTTGTGGCATCGGAGACTGGCGCACCTGAATAGACGGAGTATGGATTTGCTAAAGCGAGGTATGGCTAGTGGAATAGATTACACTGATGATAAGCATACTCCCTGTGTAGCATGTCTTGAAGGGAAACAAAGTAGACTACCTTTCCCAAAAAGATCTTATACAAGAGCTACTGAGAAACTAGGTCTAATCCATAGTGATTTAATGGGACCGATGCCAGTTTCCTCATTCAGTGGTTGTAGATATCTCTTGACATTTATTGATGATTATTCTAGGATGACTTTTGGCTATTTCATTAAAAGCAAAGATGAAGTATTGTCTGTATTTAAAACTTTTAAAAGCTTTGTAGAAAATCAAACTGATTTAAAGATAAAAGCCATACGTTCTGATAACGGTCTTGAATATGTAAACAAACAGTTCCAGATGTTTCTGAAAGAGCACGGCATCCAGCACCAGACAACGGTGCCTTATTCGCAAGCTCAGAACGGCGTTGCAGAGAGATGCAATCGCACGACGATGCAGGCAGCACGGTGCATGCTGCAGGATGCTGGGATGGACAAAAGATTTTGGGCCGAGGCGTTGAATACAGCAATACATATCAAGAATAAGTCACCAAGTAAGGCGGTAAGAGGCACCACACCTGAAGAATTATGGTCAGGTAATAAAGTTAACCTATCTAATTTGAAAGTGTTTGGCTGTGTTGCCTATGCAATGATTCCCAAAGAAAAACGTAAGAAATTAGATGCGAAGAGCAAAATGTATGTATTTGTGGGATATTGCGATGCATCAAAAGGTTATAGACTGATTGATCCTGAAAACCCGTCTAAATGTATTAAGTCTCGAGATGTACACTTTTTAGAAAATAAAATGTATAAAGATATAAAACTGAGTCAGCAAAACCTCATTACTGATTGTCAGTTACACTTAACTAGCGATGGCATGGATGAAACTCCTTTAAATTCTGATCCTTTGCCAGCTGATCCTGTTATGGAGTTGCTTGAAGTACCCAAAGTATCTGATGTACCCAAAGTACCTGATGTACCCAAAGTACCTGAAGTACCTTATGTGTCCGAAGTACTTGAAGAATCCGAAAATGAGCTGAGCTCATCTGGTATTAGTTATCAAGATGATCCAAATGATGTCACATGGAATCCTAATATGACTACGGATCGAGGCTCGAGTGAATATGACTCCGCTTATAGTGTGATCGCTATGACAGCTGCAAGTCAAGGTGCTGAACCAAAGACAATTCGTGAAGCGCTGTCAGATCCAGAAAAAGAACACTGGTGGGAAGCTATAGTAGACGAGTATAAGTCATTTGAAAAGAATAGAGCCTGGACATTGACACCATTACCTGCTGGAAAGAAAGCTGTAAAATGTAAGTGGATTTTCAAGAAGAAACTTGGATTAGAAGGTCAGTTACTTCGTTATAAAGCTAGACTCGTAGCTAAGGGTTTTACCCAGGAATATGGCATAGACTACAATGAGACCTACTCGCCTGTGGTAAGATACTCAACAATACGTACTTTACTCGCCCTGGCAGTCAACTTAGACATGAATGTTGATCACATGGATGTGAAGACAGCTTTTCTCAATGGTGACTTAAAGGAGACAGTCTATATGGAACAGCCGGATGGGTATAAAGTAAAAGGTAAAGAAAACTACGTGTTTAGACTTAACAAAGCAGTCTATGGACTGAAACAGGCATCGAAGGCCTGGTATGACAAAATCGATAATGCCCTGAAGGTTCTCAAGTTCAGAAAATCTCTCAGCGAACCTTGTGTTTACATAAAATCAGACTCTACTGGTAATCTCATTATACTAGCGTTATATGTCGATGACATTCTGATTTTTAGTAAAGATACATTAGAAAAGAAAAAGCTGAAGGCAGAACTGATGAGAATATTTGAGATGAAGGATCTTGGTCGTGCTACGCATATATTGGGGATGAGATTAACTCAAGATAAAAACAAAATTACTCTTGATCAGAAAAATTATATACAAAAGGTATTGGAACAATTCAATATGACAGACTGCAAGCCTGTGAGTACACCTTTGGAGACTGGTTTGAAATTTGAAAAAGGAAAAAATTGTGATCCAGAGTCCAAGTACAGAAGTATGATTGGATGTATCATGTATTTAGCGGTGTGCACAAGACCCGACATTGCACATGCAGCAAGTCTGTTAAGCCAGTTCAATAATTGCTATTCAGAGATGCACTGGAGAGCAGCAAAGCGTGTTCTTCGATATTTGAAAGGAACTATAGATTATTCCTTGCAATATGAGAAATCAACATTATCTGTTACAGGATATGTAGATGCAGATTGGGCGTCTAACCCGATAGACCGACGTTCGTATACAGGTTACGTGTTCAAGATAAGTAACTCGGCTGTGTCATGGGAGAGTCGTAAGCAAAGAACCATAGCTTTATCTTCGACAGAATCGGAGTACATGGGACTATGCGAGGGAGCGAAAGAAGCTGCATTCATCAGGACTTTCTTACATGAATGCCTAGGTAAATACTTACCCATTACTTTGTATAACGATAGTCAGTCGGCGCAGAAGATTTGCAATAGTCAAATCAACCATAGCAGAAGCAAACATATAGACATTCGACATCATTATGTGCGGCAAGTTGTGAGTGATAAAATTATTAACTTAGAATACTTGTCTACGGATCAAATGCCTGCGGATGTTTTAACTAAGCCTTTGTGTAAAGATAAACATTTAAATTGTGTTATTAATCTTGGTTTAAAAAACTGTTTAGTTCAAGGGCAGGTGTTGGAACATATAAACCAAACAGGTTTTAATCTGTACTGAACACTTACTGGCCACAATGTTTCTATAGTTTATTCTTGATTGTCTGTGGTTTTGTATTTTTGTCTTTCTACCAAACAAGTGAATACATGTGTGCTTTTATCGTCTGAGACAAATATTGTGTTTTACTATATTTAATCCAAATCGAATCCACTTAAAACCCATCAGTATCCATAATCAACTTAAAGATTATTCTGTAACATTTGACCTCATTGATGAGCAACTTGCATCTCCATATTAAAGTAAATCATGTCAGCGTCACATATGTCATTTATGCCACTTGAGTTTTCATGAATTTCTGTGCCGTGTTACGAAAATGGGTAATCCTTTAGGAAAAACAATAAAAAAATGGATACAGAAAGATTCTTCTCTTAGTTTCAAAGAAGATTCTTCCACAATTATATTGCTCTAAATGTGACGTTCATTTACATCAGTTAAAGAAACATTGTGTTGGAATGGAAGTCACTTAGTGAGTAAAACTCATTCGTCACAATGCTCAAAAAGTACGAGTTCAGACACATTCTATATAGATTTAATCATATTTTTAGTTTCGTGCAATATTCAATGGAAAAAAATAAACAATTATTAGACTTCGACCCTGTTATTTTGAATGAAGATTAGTTACCTACTCTTAGCAATATTCGTTTTTAATTTTTCATGATAAGTTTCCTATAGAAAATTTAAAATAGAAGTATTTTCTGTTTTATTCTTTACTATTATACTAAAATACAGTGGCGGTCAGCTAATTAGGGACAGCGTTAATTTGTTTGTATGTATATCCAAAAGCCTGATTTCATTACTTTAAATTTGTTTCGTTAAGTGACAAATATTTATCGATAAGTCGATAAACCAGTTAGGTCAATCCCTCTGACAGTTTGATTTTTGCTATGAAGAATTCCGCTCATTGATTATTAGTGACAGTGTGCACTCGGAAAGGTGTCAAGGTTAGTTTTTTTTTATACGGTTTTGTGTACGGTACCATGAATTGTTAATTAAGGTTACAGAAATGGTATTTTATCCAAACCCTAAGAAAAATTAAAAAAATACGAGTTTGATCTTGAATTAAATCACAGCGAAACATTAATTTTGACTTTAATGTCGTGAAAAAAAATACTTGATAACTAATGAGAAAATATCGTGAACCTATTGAGCATTTTATGCAGATTTCAAAATTGTATGATACATGTACGTTCCTGCAATAAAATTAGGAATAATTCGCATCTTTCGAATGCCCCATAAAAATAAGTTAAAACTAGAATCGGCAATCAGTCACATATCTCAGACTGGATAAGCCTGGATAGAGAAAAACGCCCATTCACTGTTTGCGGAATATCTAAAGAAAGAGATGGAGAAAAATGTTAAAAACTATATGGATATACTTTCTTAAAATGATATGGAAATCAATTTAAAAGTATTAAACACCCGACTGACGTCTTTAAAACATTACAGTAAAGGGTTAGCATGGTTGCCATTTTATCGCTTATCACGCTATGCGTCACTTTCGCACATACATACTTGTTAGAACGTGACAGCAACGTCGGTAAACGATAAAAACCCGACCATCATAGACTAGCAGTTTTTAATAGTCCTTTTAAAACAAAAATTAAAAATATACCTAAGTATTGATGATTTTTTCTGTTTTTCATTTTTTGTTTTCAATCGAGTGAGCGGCTAATTTAGTTTTAATTTAAGTTAATACTGAATCAAGATTCTTCTCACAATATAATAATTTCAATTCTGCGGGAGCTTGTGCATACTATAGAGATCCCCTGATCACGTCCCATTGACAGTTACGTAAACTTGTTTTTTCGTTAAATCCTAATGGTTAGGATTTTAGTCTAGCTAACTAGCTAGGCTTATCTGTAAGAGCGTTGGTAGCCCAACGGGTAGTGCGAGCGACATTCAATCAGAAAGACGCCGGTTCAACCTCGGCCGGCCTGCTCTTACCAAAGAGTGTTTTATTTTATATGGACCAATTGTTTTTCGGTGAAGTACTACATCGTGGCTATCGCATGGAAACCGGATTACCCTCTAGAGTCTGTCAAGCGAGTCGTGTCCATGACCATTTTGCTGATTTCTTACAATGGCTGATTTCTTTACATAATACTAAAGTTTTTTTTCCTCTTGTTTCATAATAACTTCCCGCACCTATAAATTTTGATCTCTGTTTGGCCCAAAGGTTAACTGGTAGAGAATGCCTTCTGGCATTAAGTTCGCCTTTTGTACATTATTTACTGTGCAATAAAGTTTTAAATAAATAAATAAATAAATAAATAATAATGGCAACATTATTATCTGTCTAACGAATTGTCACAAATATCTGTTCTAACCTCGTAGCATCACGGTACTTGTTGGATTATTTGATTTTATAATGGCGAAACCAATAAAAAGTAGTGTCAGGAGCATGTTGTTTATTATGATTAATAATTTGGCTAAAAGAAAAATTGCGAGCAAAAACTTAGGAATCCCAGGTGAAGAAATGGAGAACCTTATCAAACAATGTTTTAATAGTGTCACAGCTGATGATTGCAAAAAATGCACAGATCACATGTAGAAAACAAATATAAAATTAGAGATAGAATAACGGAAACGGAATTTGAACCCTTTATCAGTTCTCTACGTAATGATGATACTGACAGTGATTTCTCGTATGAAGGCATTGAATTTCTAGATTCTGATTTTGGTTCTGATTCTGACTAATAAAGGTCTAAATTTAAATGTACTTTTTTAATATATCCCCTATGATTATTTTTTTATTTTTAGGGGTAGTACCGCAATTTTTATTTTATAAATATCGATACAACGAACAATTCTAAAGGAAATTGTCACGGGATAAAAGCAAGTCTTGCAGTATGTATATCGCTATTTTGAATACAATTCAAGCTACTCAGCTAGCATCATAAACCACACAACAAAAATTACAAATTATGTTTTTTATGTAATAAAATTCAAGTATCAAACACATGTAATCGGCGTACTATCAGTGTTAACATCTATAAGATTTTTGAATTTGCCGCCTTTTTGAAAGGACACGACTCGCTTGACAGACTCTAGTTTAACCTGATAGGTCAAAATATACCAGTCGCTTTCGTAAAACTAGCGCCTATGCCAATTCGTTGGATTATTTCCCTCTGTCCGGCTCTCTAAGCCGTGGAATAGGACGAGAAAATGCTAGAAAGAAGACAAAGAAACAGTATTTGCGGTATAAAACACATTTGAATGGAGGACCATTCGATTTTTAAGTCGGTTAAAAACTAAACCATGAAACCTATTCTTGCTAATTGTGGCAATGTTATCTCCTGACCTTATGTAATTAACGTTTATTTACATTGATACGATATGGATGCGTTACATAAGCTTCAATTATATCATGTTGTAATTTAGATTGATAAACAAGTCTAGGGTGTATCGGGTTAATTTCGAAAAATCATAGGAAAATCAGCCATATTTGGGCGGATTTTTATTATTTTGTTGTCGTTTGTTTTTTCGTGTCAGATTTGAATGAAATTTGGTGGGTAGGTACCCCAATGTGCGACCAAAATGTTGTACTAAATTTCCCACTGAGTTACGAAAATCTCATACGATTTTGTAACCCAGAGGACAAAAATGTGGGACATACTGGGACATTGGATCTTCCTTGAAGAGAATAAGGATTTCTTCGGACCTGCCAAATTTCATTCAAATATGACGCGAAAAAACCGACAAAATAAAAATCCGCCCAACTATGGAATTATGACAGATTTTCCTGAAATGAGACCCAACGACCTTTGGTCTGAACCCTTTGGTTCTTTATGATGGTTTTTGAAGTTCATCATATTCACAGAAACACTTTTAAGCAAAATATAGTATCCAATAATCGCTGAGATATTTAGCATCAAAGTTAAACAATTTTAGGTAAAAAAATCTGGTTTTATGGTCATAACTTATGTCTTAACTAGTTTAATATCAAAATCACTGATATTCTAAAACGTCACAGGCTAACGAACCCAATCATATTAATTTCATAGAGGTATGGTATTAAGACCCTTTACATACTCGTAATAAAAAAGTATTTTTTAGACAATTCTTAAAAGAACCAAAAATAAAAGTATTCATTTCTTTCCAACTTTGGCTCCCACGAATGGGGATAGAAGATCGGAAAACCCATGGCCGTTTGTGTATAACTATCTGTAGTGTAAGTATATTTAGTTTCGAAAAATATGATGACAACTTAAAAGTCTAATTTCGAAATTTCCCTGCCGGTTTTGACATTCGAAATTACCCCAATACGATATTATACAATATACAATTAACAATATCACAATCATTAGAAACTCAAGCGAGACTCGAACTCAGGGATACACGCCCGTCGCTTTACCACAAATTATACCGGGTGTTTTCTGAAAAAGAAGTAATAAATTTAATCGCAGGTAGTCCTCCTCAAATCTAACAACTTTTGTTCAAAGACTTTTAAAAATGAAGTGTTCTGTAGGTTATCTTTTTCATACAAACTAAATAATATTTTCAATGTACGTGAACATCGGCCTTATTGACGTCTTTTGACGAAAACACACGCTATTTTTAAGACTGAACTAACGTTGTTCAGTTTGGAGAGTACTTCCTACGACGGTTAAATTTATTGCTCATATTACAGGAAACACATATTTATCACTCATACAAAAAACCGAATACAAACCGTTTTCAATACTACGCAAAAAACAATTGACGCTTGCTTGCTGACCGCATTTAGAGACTATAATATCATATGATATCATATCATCCCTAACGAGGATTCGAATTCGAGATAATTACATCTTTCTCTAAAACAGTTTTTCATTGTTTATCGGCGTTTTTGACGACTTGCAAGTATTCGTGTCAGTTGTGGTAAACCTAAAAACCTATAATTGCATTATTTAAAATCAATATGCTGAATTTGCTAAAACACCGCGATCGAGTTTTCTTTAACGATTTGTACTACCGGCGACAATGAAAATGATAATTACTAATCTTCACACATTCTTTTACGAGCGTAGCTTTAAATTAGTTCGGTTTATTCAAAATGCACTTTATTGATTGCGCTTTAGATTGCTTTTTCCTTTCTGTTAGCAGTTTGTGCTGTATCCCGGGATTAGGTACTGCAGTTTAATGCAATATGCATGCGATTTAGAGCCTTACCGAATTAGGATAAGGTTAATTTTCGAGGGAAAGCTTTCAGAAGCTCGAAAAGCTTGACTTTCACGTGTGTGCGGCATCGTGTTGTGTTAACATCGAATCGTGATGTTCAACGTAGCGTTGTGCATATGTTTTATCGACATGGTTAATACGACATTACGTATAACCATGGGTTAGTTTTACGATAAATTTTACAATTGTTTTTATTAAAATTGTATTCCGATTTGGCTGACGAGGGTATATTTCTGGCTTAAGCTTTATATTATTGGTAAATCTTGCGATAACTCATTTTTTAACTTTGTTCGATGCAGTTATCTGTTTGGTTCAAACAACATTTAGAATTGGATTTATTATTTACGTAGTTTTAGAATACTTAGAGGAATAGACATCGTTAAAAGAGTATAGAAATGAAGGAAAGTAATTATTTCGGTAGGATAAAGTTCTGAACCTTGGAAAAGAATTGAAATATCACATTTTGATAATTCTTTTTTTTCCATACTTATATTATAAATGAGAAAATAACTCTGTCTGTTATATCTTCATGCTAAAATCGTAAACCGCAGAACGAAACAAGATCAAAATTTGGTATGGGTATAGTTTGTTTCCTGGGAATAGACAGGATAGTTTTTGTTCTTATTCTACGCCAACAAAGTCGCGGGCAAAAGCTAGTATGATACAATTTTGTTTTATAAATAAAACAATTAACACATTTACTAGGATTTTCTAAAATGTAGTTGTAATAAATAGGTAGATTATCTACTTACCTACTTTTTATGGTAAATTATATTTTGTAAATCAATTAAGGTAAAATTCTGACTCAATATTTAGTCACCGAATGGTCAGTGTTTATAATAAATGATAATTAATTAATATATTGTAAAATTTGTAACCTTTTTAGGCTGGATTTGACCAAACTTTTTAACCAAGAGTAACGCTTACTCTTGGATACTATCTGAGAGTAAGCTTTATTCTCGGAATAAAAATTTGGTAAAACGCAGCCTTAATACTTTTTGTGAAATATTTCAATGCAAGAAAAAAATGTGATCATCACATTGCAGCATTGAATACTCAATGTGAAATAGAACGATTGAAATAGACATACACTTTCATATTACGTACGTGCAGAATATTTGTAGATTTGTACTGCAACTATAAACTTTGTTAAAACAAAAAAAAACAAAATAACGAGTGCTGTAAAAAACTCTATACGTAGGATCATTGTGTTAATAAACGCGATTATTCCGTTCTAAAGTGTTTAATTTCAACGAATAACAATCGCGGAAACAGAAGACAATATTAAAATAAAATAAATAGAAACCGCGGTAAGAACCCGTGTCGTTCACTTATTAAACTCAGAACGATTATCGATATAATCGTATCACTCCCAACACTACACACTCACAAACGCGCGCCGCCAGCTAGAGATGTGATAGCAAATAGAAACTCAGTTGAGTTAGCGTCCCACAGCGGCCGGTCGCGTCTCGGTACGTCCCTAACGGATTCAAATTCGGAAAAAGAATGCGTTCCGTTCCATTTCTAAATTAAAAAGTTGTGTCATACGAAAATTGAATAGTGTTCGAAAGTGTATATTTATTAGTGATTTTAAATGTGCATTTTGTGTTGAGTTATTTATATTTTATGTAAAGTTGGGTTCAGTTTGTCTACTTTTATAGCGAATACTAAAATATCTGAGGAGTGGTAAGGGCTTAGTTATTTTAGGGCGAAGCGGAGACCTAATTTTTATTTATTTTTAAGTCTGTTCCTGCATTTGAAAACTGAATTTTGTTTGGCTAAATTATTAGCGGGAACAAAAGCGTATAAAAGTTTCATAACATTTTATATAGAGAATTATCTCAATATAATGTATATTAATACATTTAGTTACAGAAAACGCTGGGCATGCTTTTCATAAATAAAATAAAAAACCAAAGTAAAATTATAAGCTTATTTTTCCCGCGTCTTTTATTTAGTGAAAATAATGAAATGAGAAAATAGTTACTATCAGAACGTTAGTGGTCTAGAAAATAATTATATAAGTAAGGCATAGTCCGTCTATGCTAAGTTTCTTAAATTTTGACCAGACAGAATGTAAGTAAACGTCATAATTTCATAAAAGTTTGACGTTTAAAATAACACTTTAAAATTTGACAGGTCATTTGCTCGGAAGAGATAACGTGGTTTGACTCCATGTCTTGAACCCCAAATTCATATTTTCTCACTTGGAAGGTTTCTAAATTACATACTTACATATATTTTTATTTTTACAAACCTAGTGATACTATACTTTGGATGGCAACTTTATTTTATTTTATTATAGTTCAATTTGTTAGAATGATGAGAAATAGACCCTGCGACCAGAAACATAAAAAATTGACATTGATAGTATTGACAGATAGAGAGATATTATACAGGATAAAATAAAAAGGGCCGTTAAAACTCTATAGTCAATGTACAAGTCATACTGGCCAAGTTTTACAATGCGAACAAATCCGAAATCGCAAAAAAAATTTGGCTGTTTCATACCTGGGGTCCTTGGTGAATCAACTATTTCTTGTTGTTATTCTGTTCCGTCAGTCAGAGGACAAATGCAGCACAAGAAACGTTGTAGTATCTACTGACATGCTTGGTAGATAGCCCATCATGGAAAGCGAATATAACTACCAAAAAAACACATGTTGTGTGATACATACATTGACAAAACACCGTGCCATAAAACCGTGATTTTAAAAGTATTCCAGGAGACCGTAACCATGGCTAGTGACAAGAAATAGTTGATCAAGCCACCTATATTCCGCTGATTTGCCAAAGACAATTTTTTTCGCGCCTTCGGCATTGACCCCGTCCCATAGTAAAAGTTGATCGCTATGACTTATGCATTCTCTAAGTAAAAATTGAACGGTGCCTTTTTTTTCATCCTGTATATTTATCTGCGTATGTGAGTCCGTTAAAGTACATTAACAATATCGAACATGATCAATCGATCGCCTTTGGTTTTCCCACAACGTCATCATACTTTGTCAATATGACCCATTTCTCTGAAATAGAAAAACAGACAATGTTGCCAACTGAACACACATTAGTGCGACCTTGCCTCGACATTCGCGATAATTACGAGTATGCAAATGTATTCATTCATTACGTTTCATAACGCCAGCACTCATTAATATTCTCTTGTTTTTATTACTAGTTTTCGAGCGTACAAAATGGCGTTTACGGGAAGTATAAAACGTTGTTAAAACGAAAACTGTGATCATAGGGAACAGCTACATGCTCGATCTGTGTACTTAACATGAGTTTTACGTAAGCGTAATCGACAGTGACCGCACGATTCGATAGTGTTTGCATCTCGCTCTCAAGACGAGTGTGGTTACCATGAGTTGTATTCGAAATATTCTAATGCCACAGTCGCAATCAAATACAACTCACGGTAAGCACACTGACGAATGTTTCTATCGTCGACCGTGAAGGAGCACGTGTATCCTCGTTCCAGATATTTATTTAATATTATAATGTATAAAAGAGCCTAAAATATCCCACTGCCGGGCAAAGGTCTCCTTTCTTCCACGCATCCCGGTATTGAGCAATATTCAGCGAGAAAGACATCAAGTTCGTTTCTCCAGCCTTTGCGTGATCTGCCTTGATGCTGGACTCAGTTTTGTAGGTCCCACAAAACTGAGTCTTTTTGTTTTTTATGCCATCAGTGACCTATTTGTAGGAAACTAGCAACCAAAAAACTATAGCAGTCAAGTCGCACGTTGACGCACCATTGTATAACAACAGAATACCGTGCCATCTTTTTACCAGCGAAAATGCATTTTCCTAGTATAACTAAGTTAACCAATTTAATGTTTGTACAATCAGTTGAAAAAAATGTTTTGAACGTATAAAAATGTAACTGCGTGTTTACACCTTATGGTAAATTTAATTTCAACTAGGAAGCACGTCACAAAAAACGGGTTTCTTCCTAAAGGATTGCGGCACCAGGAATGGACAGGGGCCCAGTTATGAACATTCACCCTTATTATTAATGTAGTAAGGTTCATACATTTAGTTTAACGAAGTCTCCATCACTAGCGTCTGTCAATGTAAAGCGTTTATCATTGGTATAGGTATACTTCTAATGCTGCAATATTAGACTACAATAGTCTAATATTGCAGCCTAAATAATTGGTATTAAATATACAAAAATGTTTTATTGGCTTTGGCACAAAGTTATTGAAGTCCTGACTTCTAAATAAAGTTATCTTATCTTATCTTAAGCTACATAAAACCTGTGTTTAAGAAATCACAGTTTAGGTACATAATATAAGTAAACTTTAACTATAAAAATGTCGTGAGACTCGAAAATATTAAATAGTATTATGACGGGTCACTCACGTAATTTAGTCGATTTTCGCTCGACATGTTTCAGTCTTCCTGATGACGATCGATCTTCGTAAAGATCGAAACATGTCGAGCAAAGATCGACTAAATTACATGAGTGACCCGTTTTAAATATTATTTAATATGATTAACTTTTATAATTTGTAAAACCACGTGCCAGTGAACCACGAGGTCACCCTGGAAACGCATAAATCGCATATGTAGTAAATAATATAACATTTAATATACTTCGAGTATTTAGATATATAAGCTCAACAGTCAACTAGATATTTCATATTTATTTCCATTTGTCTACTACATCCGTTTAATAAATCCTAGAGCGCGCATCGATATGCTATCGCTATATGCTGATAAGTTACGCAATGATAATGATAACATAAATCTGTCGGATAAGTTTATCTGTAGGTTAGTAAAACTGGGTAAGCAAAGCTAATGTAAAATTGTGGAACAAGTGACTTGTAAGCCTACTTTATCGATATCGGTAAAACTTGAAGTCCAGTGGAGAATTATTAAGAGTCCTATAACAAAATCCGCTCGCTCGCATTTCAATATTATTACCGCCAGTTGCGCGCCGGCCGACACGCATCTGTGTGCGGACACACACTACAATCAGGAATACAAATTTATTATCGCCATCCTATTCGAACAGCATAGCAGGTGCGGTTAGTGCGAACGGGAGCGAGCATTCATTCATAGATTTCATAGTATGTAGCACCGTCGCAACTCGCAAGGCCTTTAGCTTGACGCGCGGACCAAACATTATTGATACTTGCGTCCGAACATCAACTATTACTTCGCGTACGTGGTGTAGTGTTAAAAAATTTAATTTGTATCATCATAACTTCATAAGATTAAAAATATTTTTATTCGAACGTCAAATGTCTCTAAATAGTATCCGATGTTATTTTGGAATAGGAATTTGTTAGTGGTACATTTCTAAGCATACCTATTTACTAATAGGTATTGGTGATTGATTTTGGTGGGTGATGGTGATTTGGATATATTTTAGACAGGGATGTTACGGATACTGGATTTGTGACATCCGCGGATGCGGATATCAAAAGGCACACATTCACGGATAGGGATGCGGATGTTAGAGTAAGTACATAAAAAAACCCGAAATATACAAATATTGTAATGTTTATTCGAATAAAAGGAAACAAACTTGGCATTGCTTGTTGCAATCTGTCAAGGGCGTAAGAACTCGATCGACGAATCTTGAAAACTAACCCAGGAAAGATACGGTTTTCACAGACATTAAATTATAATAGCCTAATATTTTCAAATTACGTTCGAATGGGATATTTATAGATAATATATGCAAAAGTCCTAAAAACTTTTCTTCCGGAAGTAGGTAGAAAGTAAAAAATAAAACTTAACTAAGTCGATTTTTGAAATTTACGGTAGTAAATACTTTTCTTGTTTGTGAACATGACGACATATTTGTCTTCTATGTGTTAAAAGCAAAACCGAAGAAAACTTATAGACGTAAAACGGTAATACTTACAAAATGTACGGCGTGGGTGATAGATGTGTTATTTCGCTAGAAACAAATGGTAATAAGTAAAAAATGCTTCTGACTCACTTTAATCAACTTTATTTTTAAAAGCACTATATTTTTTTGAGTTCCAGTTTTTTTTGTCAAATATCTACTTGTGGCACATCATCTGATAGGTCCTTAGAAATAACTTAAAGGCTTCTTGAACAAAAATTTGGTTAATCGAGTATCGGGAGGTCTAAAAAACCGGCCAAGTGCGAGTCGGACTTGCCCGCCGAGGGCTCCGCACAAAAGTGGCATGGAACTCTCAGTGTGCGGCAGTTATACGGTTTTCGGATTTTTTCCTGTATTTTTGCTAGAAGTTCTTGCTTGTTGTCAAATTTCGTGATTCTATGTTAACGGGAAGTACCCTATACATTTTGATTCCCACTGCAAATGTATGGGAATGACCGTATCTTTTGATTGCGTTGATGTAAAGGTTTAGTTTTTTTGCAGCTTCAAGAGACTGCAGACCTGTGTATGTGGTATTAATTTTAACTTGCAACCTTTACTCGTTCCCGAGATAAACGGTCTGGACTGGACAGACAGACGGGCGGACGGACAACAATGTAATCCTATAAGGGTTCCGTTTTTTCTCTTTGATGTACCGAACCCTAAAAATGTGAAAACTTCAGGAAGTTAGGAAAATTATTTTATTTTGAACAAACTTGGTTAAGCCTTTTTTGCCAAAAACTATAATTACAAAAATACAGTTAAGTGCCTTGATATGTGAAGGCACTTATGCCTTTATTTTTGCACAATATTTTCATCGTATAACGGTACACAACCTTCAATTATGCGTGGTCCGACACGCACTTAGCGGGTTTATTTCCGGATTTTGCTCATATAGCAATATGGTTATCCCTGACTAGGGTGGTGGCACCAGTAATGGTCAAGAAACCAGTAACGAACAATCACTTTTATTATGAGGAAATAAGGTTCATACATTTATTTTGTGTCAACCAATTGACAAGCATATGATGATATTAATAATAAATTAAGAATGAAGTGTCCATAACTCGTGTCTGTCAGCTTAAAGTGTTCATAATGGGTACCGTCACCCTAATAACATTTCTCCATACTGTCCCTCTTAACTCTTGCTACTCACTCGTCAGTTGAAAAATTGAAAAACTTTGTTCCCACGCCCCATAATTCGCGGGCTCTAATGTAGGAAGGGCTGGAAGGAGGTACTTATTGGGGATCAAAGATCATCAAAGTATACGACAGCCCAGGGCGTGGGTTACGAAGGATGGTTAAAGTATCAAGAAGGGTTGGTTGCGGTACAATGACATTCGATAAAATTATTAGATTTTTTTATTTCATACAGGTCTATAATATAATCAAAACTGTAAAATACTTTCGTCAGTGGTTGGTCGCGGTCTATTTACTTTCCCAAACGCTTCCAGCACTTCCTAGCGCAACAAAACAAACATATTGTACAGTCCACAGAGAACAGCACAGGTCCTACCTCTACGAGCGCACGCGCGGTACTGAGGACTCAGCCCGCGCGCATCGGAATTTATACACCATTTGAATATTTAAAAAAATAATACGGAAATTCAAAAAAATATGTATTTTTCGACTTCAACATGAGCTTAAAAGAATAAACTTTAATGTTGTATACAAATCATCCCAATATTTTGTCAAAATTACTGCGAGAATCCCTGTGTTTGCAGTGTATTTTTATCGAAAAATGTGCATATTCAAAATCGAAGTAGTTGGGTATCTGTGTAAATAATTGGAATATGGGACCGAAAGTTTAAATAAAACCATGTTACAATATTATATCAACCCGAAAAAACATGTGTTTTCATGTATCGTGTTAAAAGAGATTGAAGTCAAACTTTTGTCTCCGCGCGCTTTTCTGAAAACAACTGCCAGTAATTGTATAGTAAAAGTTAAAACACTGAGTTTTACTTACATTAGAAGCTGAAATTTTTAATACTAGGAAATGAGCTATCAAACATAGTTAGCAACTTTCACATACAGTTGACCGTTTCTTCGTAGTACAACGTCAAAAATCAGCTTTTGTTGCTTTTCCGTACAAATCGTATTGATGGCCTCTTAAAACAACAATGATGATATCATAGGTTTTTTTTAATTTTTAGGGACTTTCTCACACAGATCGACCTGATCCCAAACTAAGCAAAGCTTGTACTATGGGTACTAGGCGACGATATACATACTTATATAGATAAATACATACATACCTATATATACATAGAAAACGTCCATAACACAGAAACAAATATTGGTGATAAACAGACAAATAAATGCCCTTACCAGGATTCGGACCCGGGACCTCCAGCTTCGTAGGCAGGGTCACTATCAACTAGGGAGGCGGTTAAAATGAAAAGGTTCAGTCCACAGTCCTCCAATGAGGGCGCGACTCTCTCAGCCCTCTTAAGGGAAACAAATATACTTTTCAAGCTTTATCGATATCGGTAAAATTACGTTACACGTCACTTCGTCTAAATTAAATACAACTGAGTTAGAATTAAATTGCTCACGTATCTTTCCATTTAAATTAAAATAGATCCCACTCCCTTACTTATTAGCAAAAATGAATAAACCCATTCATTGGCTTCCTAATCCTATCAACAGATGTCATTAGCGAATGATTTAGCGATTCCATTCACCCATTCACTCATTATCTCAGGGCCCTTTATTCATGGTCCCTTCACACCTTGATTTAAGTTTTTTCTGCGGTGTCATATTTCAATATCTATCCCCTAATGTTTGCTAAATAGCAATATTGTATTGAGTTTCAAGGTTGCCTACCCCTGAATTCTCACGAACGTCAGCTGGCAAAGACAAAATTAAAACGTTATTTTTTATTAATAAAGATAGCAGGGATCGAAATAATTTATCTAGAATTCTTGTTTAAACCGACGTTTGATATTAAAATCATAAAAGTATTGAGTAATAATAATAAATATTGTTTATGGCTATACGTACGTAGCTACCACCCACGTTGACAAACCGAAAAATGCACGTTTATAGTAAGGAAACCATCATGATGAAAACATGGATTTCAAATATTCATAAATATAAAATTATTATGAAAATGTTAAATTTGGTTATTTTTAACCATGATTAACCTGAGTGTTTTTACCAGTTCTGTAAATTTTTAACTCAAATTAAAATAAGATTGAAAGAATAAACGAATTGACACAACTTAAAGGACCTTTAGAAGTAGCAAGTATATGCATTTTTTGGCAAAAATTCCCGCGATGTTTTTCGCCAAAAAACAAGCATGTAATATACATTAAAGAGTTATACGACGAACTTTCACGTATACTAAGACCAATATTTACAAACCATAGAATAAATAAACATTAATCGCTACAGAGCAGGCACCATTAAGTACTTTTTCAAGCCGCGATACATAAATTATGCGTGGTCCAACTTGAAATATTGTCGAGTTAAGTTAAGAGGTGTGAGAACCAAACTCAACATTTACTTCTTAATGGTTACTTTTTATTCAAAATACATTCATGTACACACGCGTTCAAAAATTCATGGGCAATAAATGAATTAATTAATTCGTAAACTACCCATGCAATTTTGTACGCGATAGTACATTTTGGGCCTAGATTTTTGTTGAAAACTTACAAACATTTTTTTTATATTTCAGCATTATCTATAAGTACAGTAGAATTCGATTAGTTAGTACTATATGCGGAGTATGCGGAGTAGGCTCCGCATAAAACAACCAACCGTTTTTAACGACGTAAATATAACGAGATCGATCAGTCTCGTACTATTCCGATGTACTTTTATAGTGGCTTGTATGAAAACCAACTATTTATCCAAACAATACATATTACTATAGATTCCGGAATCCCAGAATTGGCTATACGAAACAATTCCGGAATGGCAAGTCATAATCTATAGGTAAGGTTTAAGAATAGGTACATCATATTGGTAAAAGACAGTAAGATATTTCCTTTTTTTATACGCAGCATATCTTCTAAATTATGATTTTACAAAATAAGATTAAACTTCAGCGTCTGATTACGGGTTTTTTAATTAAGTATTATATTTAATTGCCAACCAATTGATCTGCGTAACATCAAGATTCATATTAATAAAAATAAAAAAAGTATTTTATTTCGAGTCCTTTTCATCGGGTGAAGGCAGTATTATATTTAATTGGCAACCAATTGATCTGGGTAACACCAAGATTCATATTAACCCATCTTTTTATTCTGAAAATATTCTCTAAGTCAACAGCGCGATAAAAATCTACATAATAATAAAATAGATTAGCTAATAGAAAACGTATATAAAATTGGCGTCCAGCCAAACCCTTTGATAGGCGATATACATTATACCGCCGAGAGATATAAATCGGATTTATTTTCGGACAGATATTTTTAATATACTTTTATATAAAATTATAATAACATAATTATCTATTAATAAAATATTTCTGTAAGAAATTCTGTTAATGTAGCTCGTAGAGTTTCACTGAGCCCACTAAACTAAAAGTAATTAACCTATAAGTTTTCTAGATACTTTAAATAAGTTTGTGATAGTACCCTCTATGTATGACAAACAACTTATTTAAGTAGAAAAAAAAATCTAAAATCTGTTTTTGCCAAAAAAACATTCTTTACTATAAATAGTAATTGATCAAGGTATTGTTTTTAAGCAAAGCATATAAACCAGACTATCTCTATAGACCTTGGTATATAATATCTGTTTACGTTGCCAGATATTGTGTTAGGTAATTTGATATAACTATGTAAATATAATAAAAATGCTATCAATGTCTGTACATAATCTGACGGAAAACAGATGTTACGAGTATCACAGGCGAGATGCGTGTATCAATTCATAATAATATTATATTTTTATCGAGACTTAATAAATTCCTAGCCTCATTCATCACCGTAGAAGTCATTAAAACTTTCAACAGTCTTTTCATCCCCTTAGAGGTTGAATTTCTAAAAATCATTTCTTGTTGGAGCTTCACCACATTTTAAAATAAATGTACTAAGTCAGTCTCCGGTGTCAGTCTTTTATATAACACCGAGACTTAAGTCAAAGTCACACGCCAAAATTTAGATTTCGAGAAAAATCGTTGCAAAAATAGTAAATAATATAATAATACCTCAATGCATTTTGAAGTTATTGCTACGAAGAAGGAATAACAAAAATAATAGCGTATTTTTATCGTTGAACACTGATAAGAAACCCACTACGCTGTAGAATGTTTACGATAACTTCCATTGCAAATAAATTACATTCATTCTTTCATTCACTAATTTGCCATTCAATAAAAACTTTGAAACGAAAACCTAACGCTCAATGGACGCTTACAAAATGTTTCGTCAATTAGCCATGCCTAAGAACAATGCAAACGAATCCTCATTTTAATAAAACACCGCCGTGAAAAATGTCCTCAATGTTGCCATCAAAAAGCAATCGGGGAGGCATCTTAAACCGTACGATTCCTACTGCTTCTCAAGTTGAGAAAGCCGTAAGTGATTGTAAAACTTATATTATGATATTACTTTTTATTTATTTTGCTTCGGTGTCTCTTGAGTGGAGTTCTTTAATGACAGCAATTTCACAATGGCCGCTGCACTTTTAAAATGGCGACGACAACGGGATGAATCATTGCTTGTGTACGGAATACACGGTTAAGAAAAAAATAAGGGAATTCTATTGGACAATGTCAAGGATTACTATGAAAACAAATGTTTCATTTAAACTATATATTCTTATTGAGAATTGTTATTTTTAAGCAGAGAAGTCTGCGAACGATACGATAGAAAGAAAGGCAAAGTGAAAAAAATAATGACCTCGGGCGGGTTAATATTGTCTTTTGTTTCCGCAATTGTTGTTCGTTTATATTAAACAATTTAGAACGTATTAATCGCGTTTATTAACACGATGACCCTACGTTTAGAGCCATTTACAGCACTCATTTTCACAGGGTTAAGATGATGTCTGAGAGAATGCGAATTCTCCCCGTCAATCAATAAAGATTCTGCAAGTAACACATTGCCTGAAAGGCATTCTACAAATCAAGTCAAAAATTATTAATTATAAAAACCCTGTGAGGATTAACTTAGATACAACTTACGAAAGAAGCGACAAGAAACCTACAACATTTTGCCTATTTGTACGATTTCAATCTTTTAAAACAAAGTCCACACTAAGGTCTTCCAGTCCTGTGTCGTGCTTGATCCTTGGTGAGATATTATATTATACAGGATCCCAAGCTGATGGTACCGAAAATCCATTCTCTCTATTGAAATTATGAACGTTTTTTAAAAGGTCTTCTTCTGTAAGGGGTCGAAACGTAGGGTCATGGTGTTAATAAACGCGATTAATCCGTTCTAAACTGTTTAATTTATTACCTAATAGTTACAAATTAGTACAAGTACAACCTGTCTCGAAAGTGCATTGATCTCATGTAACTGGTTGGCACATTTTCACATCAAACCATTCATTCGGGGAAGCGATTAAATCCCGACGGAATGAAGCCGGTTTCCACTCACTCAGTATTCATTCGGTCGGTCAGTGAATCGCATTATTGGTGTTCGATATTTTTTACCGAAATACCGCTATTTTGATGTGATGTAACCCATCAATGAATTTTGCTTTTTCAAATATTTTTCGTAGATTCCAACTTTATACATAAAATAAGATGCTTACTACTACTTAATATTTTTTAATTTGCTCATTATGGCATTTGGTATTCTATTCGATCGGTACAAATAGAGTCAAACTACGTTATCTCTTCCAAGCCAATTAATTGTCAATCATTTAAAGTGTTATTTTATACATCAAACTACTACGAAATTATGGCGATTATTGAACACTGTCACTGTCTGTGCTATCAAAATCTACGCAAATGTAGCTTAGTCGGACTCTAAGACGAATATCCAATTATGCATTTATAATAGGGACATACAGCTATTAGTACGTAACGTACAAATAGCTATGTCAGATGAAAGTCAGTCCATACAACGAGTATGATGCTATGTCATACCCATTCAGCAGAGGGGGTAGGTCTGTCACTTGCTACTTCGTCTATTTAAAACTCGAAGACATAAATTTATATTAGCAAAAGGGAGGGACCAAACACCGAACCAACCAATATAGCCGCAAAGCCGGTCACCGATCGACAGGGGAAATTACAAATGTCGTAAGGAACATTTCAAATGAACATCGTGTCGTAAAGGACAATTTCTACTGTCGCTTGTAGAAGTAGAACGAAAGCGAACGTGTGTACATTGCTATGTTTGTCTCCCTTATTAATTAAGTCAAGTGCCCTATTTCTTCTACACAGTTCACAGTACAATCGTCTACAATACTTAACGTAAAGGACTACTCGTACCGTACCTAATGCCTAGTTAACGTTGGTACCTACTTACGTTTTAAATATTGTTAAATATACTAAAGAAGATGTAACTTACCTAGCTACATACCCCTACCTACCTTATTATTAATTTTTCAAACACTTTAGAATAAATGGTTAAAATAAAATAACCAGAAAATATGTTACATCACCTTTCGTTGCGAAAAAAACAACAAGTGTCAAGGAACATTCATAGCTCGTTTCATCACGTTTTCTACAAAACTGAAACTGAAAACAAGTGAAATAGGAAAATATACCATAGTAGCACAATATAGGGAAGAAATCTCATTTTACACTACCTATTCATACAAGGGTTTTTTTCTGTTCATCAAAGGGATCGAATTGGCACTTTTCTTCCCTGCTGGGAGGGATCAGTGGCACTTTTCTGGTGAGGACTAAACATTTTTACGTTTTCGGGCATTAACTAGTGGCATCGTGGTGTTGATATGATACCGTGTGACACACACTGCTTTTTACACCAACTAAGAGGAAATAAACAAAGCCGAAAAACCTAAGACAATCTACCGCGAAACAAGAACGTATTGTCTCTATCACACTTGTAATTTAGTACTAAATGTGAGAGAGGAAAACTCTCAAGTTCTTATTTTCCTTGAAACAAATTTGAACTTACGACTTTTTATTCCGTAACTGTTTAATCTCACCTTCGAGTGGTACGTTGATGTTGCTGATAAGCAGCTGTATTCATACGACTTGCAACTGTATAGACCGGCTCACCAGATTGTTAGAAGCCGTGAAAAACTAAACTATAGTCCGTCCCTCTTTTGGGGGTGGTAGTAGGTGTGAAAGAAAAAGACAGAATAATTCTCTATGATTATGCATGAATAAGAAAAGATCCTAGCAAAACTGTATAGCTAGTGTGTTAAATGCTGACTAGTTTCATTCAAACTATACGCAGACCAACTTATACTGGTCCTTTAGTATTGTGGTAGATCGTTTCGAGACTATTCAAGGTTATCTACATTATTTTGTTTAGTTTCCAAAGGTTATATAACATACAGTTTTAACGTACAATATGCTGTTTTATTAATAGCAGTTAGTGTTTGAGTAAAAATCAATAATTTGCATGACAATACTGATAAGTTAGTATGTGTGAAATTTTAGCAGTAAAGATACTCGTAGGTGGTAATTGGGATGGAAAGGTGTAAAATTTTTGTGACTGAACACATAAACACTTAAACGAATAAAGAATTCATTCATTCGAATAAAGAAATCATTCAAACGTTTAGGTCAAACAGAAAACGATGATCGGAATCTTTCGGGTGGGCTATTAAAAAGTTAAGGACTATAAAGCTTGATTTTCTTATTTAAACCCTATCTACATTAAGGGGTATTCCCTTTCTATTGCATTGTATGATACAAATCATTACATATCCACAAGCTGTTAACTATTGACCACAGGAAAGAAGTGCGTGTTCAGCTGAAACGTAGAGCCAATCTTTCCTGTGGTAATAGTTAAGACCTTGTGTACATGTATTCATGATTATAATTATACAATTAAATAGAAAAGGAGTACTTTTTAATGCGGATAAGGGTTCAATAAGAAAATTAGCTTTCATACCCGGTTACTTTTATTTTCGGCTGGAGTTTTTCCTTGCGATCATGAGAGACGAACAGTCAGCCACACAGCTATCAATACAGCCAAGGTGCCAAAAATATGTATATAGGACTCTATTGCCTGAGCATTAAGATCGTGTACACGTATTTTTGGCACTTTGGCTGTATTGATAGCTGTGTGGCTGTCTGTACGTGCCCCGCAGTTGAACGTAAGGTAGCAGAACCAAATAAGGCCTGTTATTAAGCACAATTACTTTCGAAATTTCATATTTTTATGAGTGTAAATGGGTTAAAAGTTTGCATCCATGTCCGCTTGTACTAATAAAGAAGTGATATTATGCAATAAGTATTCTGTTTTTCAATTTAAATTAAACTTTATTGTCAAATATATCTAACAAAATATACAGTAAGTAACAGCCTTAAATCTAAATAACGCCCTTGAGGCATTGTACCTAGAATGCTGGCGGCATAAAGGATGACTCACACTATGACGGGACGGGACGGGGCGGGACGGAACGATCTGTCAGTTTCTATAGAAAACGTCACGTAAAAAAAGCTTTCTATAGAAATTGACATATCGTCCCGTCCCGTCCTAGTGTGAGTTATCCTTAAGTCATATGAAATATTAAAAAAAACAATGGGCCTTATTTTGTACAAGTACCTTACCTTACATAAGCTGAAGCAAGAAAATCTTAGAGCAAATAGAGCAGGAGACGCCTTTCAAATATACACATTAATTTAACGGTCGCAAAAAAAAAACTTTTTTGATAAAAATTAGATGAATGCTCTAAGAAAGTTACATTACGTAAGATCATTATCATAATCAAACTAAGCAAATTACCTATCGAAACTAAATACAACAAATCATTGTAACCGCAATTGCATCACATACGTACAAATATTCCTATATAATGGCTCACTATAAATCAAGCCACACTTATCTTATCAGTGAGTGTGCTCCAGTGAACTTTAGGGACCTTATATTTCACAATGTGGACAGAAATGTACTTTGCGTCTTGTAATTGAAAGTGAATGCATTTCTTATGTGACGTATGTCATAATTGTCATAGTGTCATTTTTGTGCGATTGATGTCATGAATATGAATACATTATGACAATTACGAATTGATAAGATTTAATTGATAATATATTTATTGTACGTAAATAATATACAATTTACGATTTCCAACGAGAGTATTAATCGACACGCGTACGTAAATATTATGTATTATTATTTATTATTAATTGTGGCAGTAAATAAAACATTGAAAGGTTCAATTTAAGTTTTTATAACTCTCAAAAGTAAAAAGCACTAATGTGGAATCGTACCATTTTCCGCGCGATTTGAGTCCGTAGAAAACGCAGTTCTCGAGCACATGAATTGTAAAATAATTAACTACTTCATTCCGATAAAACTTATTCGTAAATGTGTTTTTTAACAGATTGAAATCATATTGATCTAAAGTGTGAATAGGTAGGTAAGGTACCATAGATATGTATTGGATACAAAGTTTCCAATTATTTCTACCCCTCTTCTCAAACATTAAGATTTACAACCAGAAATGTCATAAATAATTATTACCGACCCTTCTGTCGTAAAATTTGAAAAGAACCGCCATCGTCAGCTTAGTATTGTGGATAGAATGGTTTTATTGATACATTGTTGCTTATCTGAATTTGGTAGATTTGAATTGAACTGTTGAAGATTTTTTTTGTAATATACAGATATAAACTCACGCCTGTGTTTCCAAAACGGATAAATAAAACATGCAACTCCTGATTTTCAGTGCTAAATGTAGCAATTGAGGTTTAAATAAGGTTTAAATATAACGAAATTGGGACATTATATTGATAGGTCGCTAGCCCAGTCAAATTGTTATCATTCAGACGTCTTGATCTCAATATTGATAACAACTAGGTACCTGATATTCATATACAAACTGGTAAACGTGAAATTATGATTTTTAACAAAAACCTCGATAATGTTATTTATCAAACATAGGTCTATTTTTACATGTTTTGGTCAGAAAGTCGTAAATCTTGAATTTATAAAAATGATTCTTAGTTAAATGGTTGAGTTATAACTAGTTTTTAAATCTGGTAAAAGCTTTTGTCTACAAAATTGTAATTAAGTTGTAAACAGCAATTATCTGATTACGCGGTTTTTTTTTTCATGAATTAAATATATTTAATAGAAATATAACTTTAAAAAAACAATACACGTAATTTAAAAATAACCAGAATAAAAAATCTACGACTATACACTTACGCTAGGGTTTAAGCTAGGGCCGACAGGTACCCGGCGTAAATGTGCCAAAAATGCTACTGGTTATTAATGTTATTAATTAATGTTACGCGGTTTATTTTGACGCACCCGCATTCTATCGCCTTTTCATTTTTCGCATGCTAATTATATCTATCCCGCTCTCTTTTCGTCGAGCCTGTGGACTTATAAGTTTGAACTCATATCCCATAGTCGATTTTTATGGCACCCACGGGAGAAAAGGAGTGATGAAATTCTTAATCCGTCACTTCACGGGGAAAGATGATTTTTTTTTAAAGATGCTTGATTTTAATACGTTTTTGGAGTCAATAAAATTAGAAAAATTTCAAATGGAAAAAATGATAGCTCCTTTATACTGTTTTACGCAACATAGGTAGGTACAGTAGGTACATTATCTACTTTTATCTCGCCCTTGGGTTTGTCGTCCTAACAAATAACAGGAGACCGTGACATCATCGTATATACATACGCTTCGTTTGTGTACTTAACTACGAGTTATGTTTATGTATTACATACTAGATGCCTAAACACGTGTAAATTATTAGGCTTAATTTGACATTTATAAAACGAAAACAATTGTTTCGTCTTAAGGATGACTCAGACTAGAACGGGACGGGACGGGGTGGGATGGGACGATCTGTCAGTTTCTATAGAAAACGTCACGTGACATCCGAGGGCTCCGAGCTATCACGTGATTCTTTCTATAGAAATACAATAAATAATAATAAATAATACATTAAGTATAGCAACAAAATATCTACTATTATTTATATTACACACAACAAAAATTAAATTTAAACATACCTTGATACTAATTTACGTTCTAGTCAAATTACCCGCCTCGTGTCATTCCCGGCGCAAAGGTACCCATCACGCTTGCGGCATTACCGCGTTGTATCGCGATAACCTTTGAACCAGAAATGACCCGGAGCGAGGGTCAATACGTCTCTCTCTTAACCTATAGTAATTGACAGATCGTCCCGTCCCGTCCTATTGTGAGTCATCCTGTAAAATACGACACCGGCCGTTCACGACCTTGTCCGACCAGTGGTAGCAGTGACCATAGGTTAGAATTTTTTTTTACCGAAACCGGTTTCGATTCTCTATTTCGGCTGAAACCGAAAATTCGATAAAGTGATTAAAACACTGATTAGTTAATCAGTGTTTTAATCACTTTTTTATGTTAACATAAAATTTTAGCATACAGTCAGATTGAGTCTAAATAAAAAATCTAGGTACCCAAAACCCTCGCACGACCCGATAGTACGATATTTATAAGCGCTAGATTTACCAAAGCGTCTGCCATCTGACCTATCAACCCAGGGGGTAAACTAGGCCTTAAGGATGACTCACACTAGCACGGGACGGGACGGGGCGAGACGGGAAAATCTCTCAATTTCTATAGAAAGAATCACGTGATAGCTCGGAGCCCTCGGATGTCACGTGACGCTCTCTATGGAAATTGACAGATTTTCCCGTCCCACCCCGTCCGGTCCCGGTTTAGTGTGAGTCATCCTTTATTGGGATAAGTTCGGTTTCCTCACGATGTTTTCCTTCACCGCAAAGCGATTGGTTACTATCAAATAATATTACGTACTACATTAGTTCAGAAAAATGTATTGGTACGAGTTGGGGTTCGAACCCGTGACCTTCGGATACCTGTCATTCGGCGAATTAATCGTCGAATGATAGGTATCCGAAAGTCAAGGTCAAGGTCAAACGGTGTACAAGATTGTCACAGAGAAGAGTGGCATACTAAAAAAGCCTATGCTGAGAGCAGGGGGTTATGCGGGCTAAGTATATATAAATTGTGATTATTGTGGTCAAAAAGATGACCCTTAAGACCTTTGACAAGATGATCAGATATCTGTCGGAACAAAACAGTGTATGCGATGGACAGAAGGTCGAGAAAAGCAGTCAAATAAATAATACTTCTATACTCAGAAATCAGAAATATATATAGGTACATGTATATATATATATATGTATATTTATATAGATTGTTCATAACGTTCAAATGTTGACACACCTTATACGGTGATTACAAATACATCAAGGCCTAGCCAATGAATCGTATAATCCGCCATTGTGAAATAAGGTCGAAGAATCAATTGTTTATTATGCAACCATTTGTTTTTTTATATTTCGTTTTATGAACGTAAAAAGCAATGGCTTCAATTATCAGCCAGTTATCTGTCTTCTAAAAAGTTAGAAACAAAACAAATGAAAACATTTCAAATTCTAGGTATTCTTTTATTATGCTACAAGGAGTCCTACAATACAAAGGCGACCTTACGGTCGCCATGGCAACGGAGAACAAACAAATCTGTATTTCAAAATCTTGCAACACTTTTTCCCTTTGAGGGCGGACCTCTACTTCTATCTTGGTGCAGGTAACTAAAAGAATGAGTTACATTAAATAAAAGTAGTAATGTAAGACCTCTACAAAATATTAATCTCACCACCGTTTCAATATCAATAAGATTAATGAATGCATGATCACTTTGAAATGTATGACGAAATGGGCGGTCCAATCAATACCGGCCACTTAAATCGTCTTTTAATAGAAGCCAGGAAACGCGTACTTATCTACGTTATAAATAGCATAGATTTATTGGTACTACTTCCTTCCGAGAGCTTTGAAGTTGATACATTCTTGTAAAAGGAGTGTTTATACTTTGAAAGACCTTTCAAGAAGTCAAGAATTTCGTTTTTTAGAACGGATTTGGAGTAAAATTGTGAGTAGGTAGGTTTTATACAGAATTTTATTTTGTGTTCTAAAATTATCTTTTTGAAAACGTTGTAATCTGCATAAGATACGTAGTAGCACCTAGGGTAACAATGTACCAGAAAGAGAATTAAATGAATTGCAAAGTAGCGTGAAGTTTTCTCGGTATTTTTTGCACGTTTATTTAGTTCTTCGATTAATTTATTTTTTTATGACACTTGAAACACACGCTTATTAGTGACGTATTGCTAGATAAAGCCAAGTTAGATCGTATTGTCATTGAAATCATTAGAGCCGTATTAGAGAGCGCCGAAATATGTATATATATTTATATAGATATTCATACACAAAAAATGCTCATTGAAAGGTACAGGATACAGCTGAATAATATTTTTTTATCTAAATGCAAATTTGAGTGAGTATTTTCGCATATAAGTTTGTTATCTAACTTTTTATTCTGGTCATAATCTTTTAACTGAAACAAAATATGTTATGGATCTATTCAGAATGCAAGCCAACTTTTACTAAGAGACGCCAATTTTTTTGCCGAATACTTGCCGTTATAGGTATGATTTTATCTTAGAGAAAACATATACTTATGTATATCAGTAACCTATTTGGAGTAAGAGTAACCAGTCCTGCAGTTCATAAACTAGATAAAACATAACATCACAATACATACCAACCCGGTTGTTAAGTGACCTAATACACAACTTTAGTGCCAAGACTTAGTTCCTAAGTGATAGTCTTATAGGTCAACCCACGTCTAGATGATAAGGCACGTCAGTACGTAAGTCTAAATATATTTCCTGAACGTGAAACATCAAAGAAAATCCTTCAGACGCTACTTTGTACGTAATTTTCAATCCTTTGCCATATTGTGAGAGGTGATTTAGTCATTTCAAAATGGTGACTGAATCCTTGATTTCCAATTTTTAGCCCCCTTACCATGATGTCTTAATGCGATTTAGTTTAGGACCTAAACTGTGCTCAGTTGTATGGCAGCGTCTCAGTTTAGGACCAAAACAGTGCTCAGTTGTATGGAAGCGACTCAGGTCCTAAACTAAATCGCGTTAAGACGTCATGGTAAGGCCCAAGGTGTCGATGTTCGAATGAAAATGCGTTTAATTTGAAAGCACGTTTCAAAATGACTGACAATGACAGCATACCATAAACATTCTACGTAATTCAGTCGGGTTATCGTTTGTTTCCCTCAGCTATGGTGAGAAGCAAAAAACCTAATTGAGTAGTAGGCCATTAAAAGTAGACCACAAGGCCAATAACAACGCTCTCTGTCGCACTTATTGAAAATTATATAAGACTATCCCTAATAGTCTTGGTAATATTAAAACCTTGTCATGTCTATGCTCTATGTTTAGTCTAAGGTGTAAACCTGAATAGAGCCCGACTACGCTAACTTTGTGATTGATTTTGATAGCACAGACTGTGAAAGTGTTGAGTAAGTCACAATATACTGGAAGAGATCCCTCATAGGGATAAGTTCGCCTTTGTTGTATCAAATTGTCTATGTTACTGTGTTTCTTGTATTTCTTGTGTTATTGTACAATAAAGCTTATACATACATACATAATATCGTAGAAGAAGAAATTTGACGTTTAAAATAAAAAATAACACTTGCGCAGCGTTCAGTTTTATTTTAGGTAACACTTTCGCAGTCTCTGGTATCCAAATAATTGCAACATCGGAGTCGGAGTCCAGTCTGAGGTTAGTTACAATTTTAGTATTAGTGGTTTGGCTACGGAGTGCGGAGAAATTTTCTTTAGGTATATTCTAAATACATAAAGTAATAATTCCGATTCCGTTTTATGTACTTTTTATAGTCCAGTTTAGCTGTAAAAAGCACTTCCAAGTGACCGAGCAAGATTGCGAAATGGCCTGTTTTATAGCCTTTATTTTACTTTGTGAGAGGGGTGCCTTAAGAACTTAAAGGTATAGATGTATAACAAAAGGACTAGCGTGTCTATACAAAAATTTCTTAACGTAAATGTAACGTAACGTAAACGTAAAAGATGTATTTGACATGGTGTCGAAAATATAAAATGTATAAGTAGCTACTTTTGTATTATAATCAGACAAACTATACCCTGGTGTATGTATTTTATTCTTACCGATGATATCAACACAAAATGCACAGTTCAGGTAATATGAGAATCAAGCAAATGGAACAGAACGCATATTAATAATCTAATTACAATAATTGTAAAGCAATGAATTAAATCATTTATTATTTATAATAAATGTTTTCATTCATGTTTTTTTTAAGTAGCCACACTATATAAATTATAAATTGAAAAAGATGACATATACTACAGAAGAAATGACCAAGGCCCCCAGTACCCAGAGCTGGAATCGAACCAGCGACCTCCTGCTTTCATAATCTCTTTCAATTTATAATCTTATTACATTTTGTTATTAAAACAGTCAGTATCTAAGTATCTTCCGACATGAAGATCTTGAAATGCCATTATTAAGCGACGTGTACCGCGCGTGCGCGACGACGCGGGCAAGCGTACTGCGTTTCGCCTCGCCGCGTGCAGCGCTCTTGATGACAATGCCATGATTTATTTTAATATTAATATGTGTCGGGAGAGTTTAAATTTAACTAAGATTTTTTTTCAGAATCGATCATAGTGACAACAACGAAGAAAGTGCCTTAAGTGAAGTGTCAAAGTGTAGTTTTGGAAGTTTTAGCCAACAAGTGCCTAGTAGTGTGTATATTTTTAAGTGTTGACTGAAAATATATCGTTTCACTATGGAAATAAGAAGATTATCGTTGTGTCTGGCGTTCCTGCTGGTCGCTGTACTCTCACATTGTTCAGGTATGTTATAATATTAATAAATTCCGAATATTAAGTATATTTATAACAAAATCTTAACAATACAAAATTGAGTCACAAACAGTGCCAAACACATAGCACTAGTCAAATAACCCGCCCCGTGTCATCCCTAGTGCAAACGTGCCCATTACGCTTGCGGCATTGCCACGCTGAATCGCGACGCGATATTAATTATAAATACATACTTTATTCAGCATTTAAATAAAAACCTTATCATAATTATATATGAAACTAAATTCAAATAAATATAAAAAGAAAACAAATAAACTTAATATATATTCAAATAAATTGAAGACCCACTGCACGCCCTTAATACACAGTGTATTATTCCCTGCTAAATTAAAGCGAACTATAATGAAGAAGAAATCTCCTAAAGTCAGTATTACTTTTCAGAAGGATTTCGATTCGTTTTACTCCACCCAAACCTATCCACTCTCTCACCGAGGGCCTTGGTCTCTTTTTCTGTGGTATATGACATCTCTTTGAATTTATAACCTACTAGCTTTTGCCCGTGGCTTCTCTCGCGTTATTAAGAAACAAAAAGTAGCCAATGTCACTTTCCATTCCTTCAACTATCTTCACTTAAAAAATCACGTCAATTCGTCGCTCCGTTGCCGTGAAAGAAGGACAAACAGACAGACACACACACTTTCCCATTTATAATATTAGTATGGATATGGATATCGACTGTTATATAATAATGTGTTATAAGTAATGACATAATGTAGGTAGGTATTATAATTTTAGGGTCAATAACACAAACTATAAATATCTTTAAGAACATACCTACATTGATCGATGGACACGCCAAAGTAAAAAACTGATATTGTATATACTAAGGTCTCATTATAAACTACCATATTTAGATATTGAGGCTATGATATAGAATAACTTTAAACTCTTAATGAAAAAGTATTATATACCTACCCAAGTATGACTTAGATAATGATGTCCTTTTCTAACTTAGCAAATGCGCCATATGTCTTTGTCTCTGACACTTAAGTCCGTAAAAGGCAACTGGTTCGTGCGCTTGAAGCACAACTTATGCAGCTATGACCTAAATTAGGGTATATAGTTCAACATCCACAGACTATATAGGCTGGACTTTTATTTTATTTCAAAATAATGGTAACTGTACCTGTACCTACTTGAAAATTGGAGCAAAAAGATAAGCAAATAAAATATTATTTTATATTTTGAAGCCAGTTTAAAGTTCGTTATGGTCTGACAATCCAAGGCTGACAGTAGTTATTTTATTAAACCTATACATAGGTATTATAAATACCTTCCTTTTTAGGGTTTCGTACTCAACTAGGAACCCTTATAGTTTCGCCATGTCTGTTCGTCCGTCCGTGCGTCCGTCTGCGGCTTAGCTCTATGACCGTAAGTACTAGAAAGCTGTATTTTTGTATGAATATACATATCAATTATACTCACAAAGTGGTACAAAAAAAAAGTAAATAAAGCTTTAATTATTAGGGTACTTCCCACACACGTAAAGTGGCCTAGATTTTTGTTGATTTGCAAAAAAGCGTATCATCTCGGTTAAAAAGGCGTATAGGTCGTAAGATTTGCGAATGTACTTTTTTTATTGTTATGAGCATGGTATCTATTAAAACCGTTTGAAGTTCGCCTATTGTGACGGACGGTAAACTACGGAACCCTACACTGAGTATGGCCCGACATGCTCTTGGCCGGTTTTTTCGGCAATACAAGCGTTAACAAAAGACAGTATAATATGACTATCTCTGGCTATGTACAAATGAAAACAGAATAGATCGTTGTCAGAGTATACCGCCTATATGCCAATGTAGGTATATTCATCAATATTAGACTAAAATGACATTTAGATCCCTCATCCTATAATGTACGGATGCTAAATTAAATATAAATTCATAATTTCCAGCTCAGTAACCAAGCTTCCTCAGAAATAGCCGTAATAAAAACGGCCGAGGTCACCCGCCGCCGGTAGACAAAAACTAGCTCGGCTCTAATTCTGTTTATATGCCATTATTATACTGGCAAAAAACTAGAATACTTTGCTAACTCTTTAAAAAAATTGCAAGCGCTTAAGGGCTTTCTACACCATCGGCGACAAAGTTGCACGCGTGCCTAACGTGTTAGGGGGTGGATAGACGACAAATTATATGGACCATCGATCGACTAAGGTCAAGGTAGCCTTGGTCATTCAGGAGCTATTAATGTTGGCGTCCATATAGAACGTACTTTTACCTCTAAGTAGTTTTTTTTTGTAACAGCAATGGTTGAGATGACTTTTCCTTGGCTGGCTTGGCTTGGCTGGCTTGGCATTAGCCTTCAAAGTTTAAGAGCCATAAATTAAACGATAACGTATCGACTCTCCGAAAACAAGCTACTGTTTAGTTATTTTATATTCTGGCCAGCCAGCTGACAGTAGAAATCGCGAAAGATCTGTCAAACTTTAAAGTATTATTTTTAAACGTCAAACTTCCATGAAATTATTACGTTTACTTAACACTTTAACAGTCTGTGCTATCAAAATCTCTGAAACTTCGCATGGCTGACCAGCCTTTAAATTTCGCGCGGTTTTCTACTGACAGAGCTGGCTGGCGAGAGTAGAAATAAGTGTCGCGGATACCCGCGAGTTTCAATATATATATATATAGGTAAGTCACACAATTACTCAGTTGTAAAACTTGAACTTACGTTTAATTTACTGGCAACACTAACCTCTCTATGATTGTCGATAGATTTTTAAGAAAAAGAAAGAGATGCGGTTGGCGGGTTTTAACTAACAATAAAAGGACGAGAAAAGAAGTTTCAAGTGGGATATTGGAGAATACCAGTATCTTCGGTGTGGTGAGTTTTTAATGCATGTTATATTCAACTATATAACAAAGTCAATAAGTCCATGACGGACGGTTGTGGGACGCGACAATGAGGTTAAGCAATACAAGTTGGAGTCGTAGACTCAAGTACAAATTCAAGTGAGGCAATTCAGGGTAAGGCTAGAAGGGGAGGTTGGAGGCCTTATGGGCCACAAGGCCCGAAACAACCTGTCTCGAGTAGGGGTGTCTATACAAGCGATCACAATGTGATTGCATTCTTTGTCACGACCGTGTTGTGAAACAATAGTAGCCCCCGTGATGTCATTAGCTCGTTCACACGAGGCTAGACCGTAGCCGTGCAGTAGCCGCGGGTCGCTCGAGTCAGACCATACTGTTAAAGTCATTAGTACAAATTGTCGAGTCCCAAAACCAAAATAAAGGTACTTCAATGATTATACTATTTTTTGTCGTCAATTAAATCATCAATCAAAAACGCGGCGACAAAAAATAATTGGTGGAGGAATGCGGGAATAATTTTTACGTCTACTTTGTGGAAATGTTAAGCTAGGGGCTAAAAATTTTTTTTTAGTTACCTTACCAATCAATAGTGAAACTCAAGGGCAAATGTTGTTATTGCCACCACTTACAAAGGGAGGTCCGCAGTGGCTCCAAGATCAAAAGTACGATGTCATGTTGGTCTAATAAAGACCGTAAAACAACGTGACTCCGAAGTCAATAAACAAAGGGAGGTCAGCAATGGCTCCAAGATCAAAAGTACGATGTCATGTTGGTCTAATAAAGACCGTAAAACAACGTGACTCCGAAGTCAATGAACAAAGGGAGGTCCGCAATGGCTCCATGATCAAAAGTACGATGTCATGTTGGTCTAATAAAGACCGTAAAACAACGTGGCTCCGAAGACAATAACCAAAGGGAAGTTCGTATTAGCTCCAAGGTTAAAATTTAGAAGGAACTGACGTTGGTCCAATTAGGACCATAAAACAACGTAAGTTCATAGCAAGAGGGTCCGTAATACCCTTGGTGAAAGAAGGAATGCTTTTCATAATCAAATTTCCACAATGTGGCGTGAAAGTACCCAGCTTTGTGTTTTGATTAATTATTTATAGAGGTGCCATGACAGATTTTCTTGCCAAGGCATTTTGTAATATGTTTGACAGAAATTAAAAATAAAAACGATAAAGATTACGCAACTTGTTTGCTAATGGTTTTTTTTATTTTTTACCCATTTGACTGATCATTATTTTTACCCTGTTTTACCCTGACTGGCGTTTAGAATTAAGGTTTTAATTAAAGTCGCGTTCGAGGTTTCGATTGAGTAACGTAGACTACCCTTAATTATAATTATGAACGCATCCATCGTCCATCGACTAAGGATGGGTTAAAAGTGAAATTTCGATTCAGATATATTTTATTCGATAATTTAAAAATAAATGCTTTATACTCGATTTGGAGTTATCAAGTTATATGTATTAAACAATAATTTCAAAATTAAAGGTGTATTACGTGATCTGGACATATGCGTATTCAATCTTAGCGGTGAAATTTTAATACAGCGTAACGATTTACGATTACCAGTGCACTTTCGCACATCACTACTGCCGCGCTCTTGATTGTCAAAATGAAAATTTTCACTTTGACATCTATAAACGGTTGAACTGTGAAAAGTGCTTCGAAAAGTGTTACACAGTGAAATTTGTTAAGAATAACAGAATAACAGGACTATCGTAAGTATAGTGACAAAGTGGAATCTCGTGTATTACTTATTAAATCATCATTAGCGCTAAAGTACGGTTTCCTTGTGGAAAGTTGATAATCTTCTGATCTAACGTTGTACTGTTTGTAAGTTCTTATTAGTAAAGTAATTCTAGTAAGAACGAATTCATATGTACATTAAACCTTGAATATTCTGCTGCAGGTTACATTGAGTTAATATCTGAGTAGGTAGTATTTTCATGGTATTCAAATATGAATCACATCAGAGATGAGACGCTGATAAGTTTAATTATCTTTACACATAACAATTAGTATTATCCAGAAACAAAAACAGATTCTTACTGTTATTTCCAGGCAATTTCATCAGCAATTTCAGCTGTAAGTCAAGATCCACATTTGGCTAAGAGTTGAACATTAAATATCAGTTCAAAATGGAGGAAGCCTTACAAATAAGAGTAAAAATGAGACGCCAACAATTATTAGAGATTACTACAAATGCTGCAGCCAAATTGGAAGAATCTGAAATACACATAGCAGACCTTTCTTACCTTCAGATTAAGTTGAAACATGCTATTGAAGCATATGAAAAGGAGACATATAAATACATAGAATGCTCTAGAAGTGTTGGTCCCTTACCACCAGAGGGCATGGAAGAACAAATCAAAGCAGAGGATGTCTTGTCACGCATTGCCTGTTGCATGGAAATGAATAAACAAACAACCAAGGCCATGCAAGTGGCAAGGTTACCTAAATTAGATTTGCAAAAATATAATGGCGACGCCCTGAAGTACCCGGAATTCCGAGACAATTTCAATGCGAATGTAGATTCTAGGGAGCTACAGGATGTTGACAAACTTTCTTATTTACTGAACACCCTTCAAGGTGCCGCCTTAGAGACAATACAAGGGCTCCCCGTTACCAATGAAAATTATAAAGTGGCAAGAAACTTACTTGAAGAGCGGTTTGGGGCAAAGGAAAAGATTGTTGATGCTCATTACAAGGCCTTAATGGACATTAAGAAAAGTAATCCGGATGCGGCAAGTTGCAGAAATACCATAAATGCCATTGAGAGACACTTGCGTGTTCTGCAAAATTTGGGAGAAAACACTAATAGTAACCATCTGCGTGTTATACTCAAGGAGAAATTTCCAGAAAACATCATGTACCAAGTCCACCTGCTTTCTCCCACAGATCAAGGAATCGACCAGCTCAGGAAGGGCCTAGAACAGGTGATCATAGCTATGGAGAGATCAGGGCAACAAAGCCAGACATGCACACAACAGAACCCAATTCCATCAAGCTCAACAGCTTCTCTGGTGGGAGTAGCTAAGCTAGGAGTGAAAAGAAAGCCTAAATTTAAGAAGGATAGTCATCAGCCATTCAAAAAGGTCAGAAAAAATTGTATATTTTGTGAACAACCTCATTTTAGTAATGAATGCCAAACCGTGACAAATCTAGATGACAGGAAGAAAAGGCTGCGTGGTAAATGCTTCCTTTGCTTTTCCCGAGGACACAATGCCTCAAGATGCAAAGTGAATAAGAAGTGTTTCTTTTGCAAAGGTGCTCATAACAGTGCGTTATGTCCTAACAAAAACAAGAAGAAGCATAAACCAGAGTCCAAAGATGTAGAGACGGGTAAGCCAATACATTCTAATAGCTCTAAAGTTTCCAACGATTCAGAAGTCACGGCTTTAAGCAATAACTTTCAGGCTATGTCATTTTTACAGACGGCAGTGGCGACTCTTCAAAACAACAATAGAGAAGTACCATGTAGGCTGATCATGGACTGTGGATCACAACGCAGTTATCTCACCACTTCAGTTGCCAACCAATTAGGTATTACTCCAGATAGAGATGATTTTTTAACAATGTATACCTTTGCATCAACTACTCCAAAAACAATCTACAGTCCATCAGCCGAAATAAATATTAAAACTAAGAGAGATGTTCTTAAAGATTTGAGAGTCAACTTAGTGCCTCACATAGCAAATAAAATTCCAATTGTAGATACTAATGCCGCAATAAATATAGATTTTCTAGCCGATGATCACTCCAAAGGCGACAATGTTGATTTGTTAATAGGAAATGATTACTATTTTTCGTTCATACGAAATGAACGTATTGAAACTGATGATAAAATCTTCATAAACACTGACTTTGGCTGGATAATGTCGGGTAAAGGCAAGGATACAGAAGAAAACATCTTATCTGTTGTAACATATTACTGTCAATGTCATGATACCGACTATACCTATTTCAATGAACCTGACTTACCACTGAGAAGTATTGATATGAAGTTCCTCTGGAGCTTGGAAAGTATTGGCATTACTGATTCTCCCAAAACAAGTAGAGAAGAAGAAGCTGTTAAATTTTTCAATGAAACTGTGACTTATAATAATGGCAGATATGAGGTGAAATGGCCATGGATTCAATACCCACCAGAGCTACCAACAAATTACGGGTTAGCATATGGAAGATTAAAAGGCTTACTACGAAGATCAGATGAGGATACCCTCAATGAATATCAGCGAATCCTGAAAGAGCAGTTGGATGCTAAAATCATAGAAGAAATAGAGCCACAAACAATACCTATCTATCAAGCAAACCCTCCGGTTCATTACCTGCCACATCATATGGTTAAACAGGTTGGCAAGAGTGGTCGTATCGTATATGATGGATCTGCACGAGTCAAGGACAGCAACAGTTTAAATGAATGTATGTATAGAGGTCCATCATTATTAGAAGATTTAACCGCACTTTTGCTCAAATTTCGAACAGGAAAAATAGGTATCACCGCTGACGTAGAAAAGGCTTTTCTGCAAATAGGCATCCAACAAGTAGATAGAGATGTAACCAGATTTTTATGGGTGAAGGACCCTACAGAAGACCTAACAGAGGATAACTTACGTCATTTTCGATTTTGTAGAATTCCGTTTGGGATCATTTCTTCACCATTTCTCTTGACAGCAACAATTCGTTACCACATCTCCAAGACAAATGAAACACTTCTGTCAAAAATTGCAGACAAATGTTATGTGGATAATCTGGTTACCTCTGTGGACTCCCTAGAAGAAGCGTCACGTTTATATGCCGAAACTAGAACAGTTTTCAATGAGCTAGCTATGAATATTAGAGACTGGCTTTCTAATGATAGTCAATTCATGAAAAATATCCCTAAAGACCTGTCAGCAAAGGACATAGACAAAATAAAAATTTTGGGGCTCTATTGGAATTTAGCAGATGACACTCTTCAACTCAAAGTAGAAGAGAATGCATTGGAAACCCAAAATAAACATGGACTGACCAAAAAAGATGTACTAAGAGCGTTAGCACGCGTCTACGATCCATGTGGTTTCGTGTCGCCTCTTGTGTTACCAGCAAAATTAATGTTTCAAGACTTGTGTGTTAAAAAATTTAAGTGGGATACACCTTTGCCTGAAGAAATAGTACATAAATGGAGATTAATAGTAAAAAAATTAAAAGTAACAAAACACATTAAAATTCCCAGACATGTGGCAACAGATATGCCAGATGATGCAAAACAATATGAACTCCATGTTTTCACTGATGCCTCTAAGTTCGCCTATTCAGCAGTAGCGTATCTACGCATTATTTGTGGCGAAAAAATTAAAACTGCATTCCTTATGTCTAAATCCCGTGTAACACCTATAGAAGATAAAGACAATCTCAAAATACCACGCTTGGAATTATTAGGTTATTTAATCGACAGCAGATTGCTTAAGTACTTAAAAAGCAACCTGGATTTAACTATTCACAAACAGTACTTATGGACAGATAGCCAGGTCGTGCTGTACTGGCTCAAAAGTAACAACTTGTTGCCACCCTTCGTCAAAAGACGTGTTGATGAAATAAATAAACTTCAAGATGTAGAGTTTTGTTACATAAATACAAATGAAAATCCAGCTGATTTAGGTACACGTCCGGAATTGTGGGAAGAAAAGAAAAACCTTTGGTTTACAGGCCCTCCTTTCCTCTTAAAGGAGTCTCAATTTTGGCCACGGAGTAGATACCTGGACGAAACCACCCTTTTTTCAGTTGGGGAGGTCCTGGACATCATTGATGGTCCAGAAATGGTAATGAAAGGGTATGAGATAGATCCGCCTGATTATCTCACAGGAGAAGCCGAAGAGCTGGATACTGAACAAGAAAGCATCAATAATATACAGACAGACTTAAGCACCACGGAAATAGTGAAAAAAATTCAGAAGGAACATTTCCCTAGTGAGACAAGTGGGAAAAAGACGGCGTTGACGAGAAGCCTGGACCTTTTCCAAGATGTGGATGGAATTCTGCGATGTGGTGGCCGCATGAAAAATGCTAACTGGTCTTATGACAAGAAGCATCCAATTCTTTTACCAAAAAGTTCCCAGTTTACCGATAAAGTCATAATGGAAACGCACGAAACGAATTATCATGTGGGCGCACCACACACCCTAAATCTGATACGGGAGCAATACTGGATTCCACAGGGTAGAGCTCAAGTCACAAAGATTATTAAAAAGTGTGATAAGTGTTTAAAACAAGGAGGAGGACCATACAAATTGCCTCAGACTCCAGCTTTACCTCCTGAGCGAGTAAACTATAGTTCTCCCTTCACATATACTGGAGTCGATTACTTTGGCCCGATGTATGTAAATACTATAAATGGAAATAGGGAAAAAAGATGGGTTTGCCTATTTACTTGTTTAGCAGTTCGGGCCATACATTTAGAACTCGTAAAAGATTTAACAGCAGAGGAGTGCCTACTCGCAATCAGACGATTGGTAGCAACTAGAGGTACACCAGTCTCCATCATATCAGACAACGCCTTGCAGTTTAAATTAACCTCGGAGGTACTAATTAACTCATACTGTGCGGAAAATAAGATAAAATGGAAATTCATTCCACAATTAGCTCCATGGCACGGCGGGTTTTATGAGCGACTAGTAGGTATTGTGAAGCACTGCCTTAAGAGAACGCTGGATAAGCATCTATTGAACGATAGTCAATTAGCTACTGTTATTAAGGAAGTTCAAACGGTGGTAAATACAAGACCTTTGACCAACGTTGGCGCTGACTTGGATTATGTCTTAAGACCAGCAGATTTCCTGACGCTGGGAAAATGCTTGGAAATTACTCCAACAGAAGATGTAACCGACATCAACGGTACGGCTACTAAAGTAGATCTTATTCAAGGATGGAAACGAGGCCAGACAGTGTTGGCAGAATTCAAGAACATGTTTCAACAACAATATCTGCCTAGTCTGCGTGAGAAACATAGAGGATTCGTAAAACAACCTCGAGTGACGTCCGACAGGATACCTCAACTTGGAGATATTGTTCAGATAAAAGAGGAATCTAAAAACCGAAATAATTGGAAGGTTGGGAAAATTACTTCACTGGTAAAGGGACAGGATGGAAACTACCGGATAGCAAAAGTAAAGGTAGGCAACACAGAATTTACAAGGTCGATTGGCCATCTTTACCCTTTGGAAGTTGAAGACTGCAATGAAGATAGACAAGACTCTGAAACCCTGAACCCGGATATTCCAATTCCACTGCATCAAATGGACACATACCAAGATAAGAGTGCTTTAATACAAACACCTACATCAAAGAATGCCGAAATACAAGGCTCCGAAGTTTTAGAACAGCAGCATGACTGTGCAACTGATCCAGCCCTAAAACCTTATAGTCTCATCGAGGAAGGTGTGGCTGAACCTGACAATGAAGCTATGGCTGATTCGGTTGTTGAAGGTGTGACTGACCTGGCCGATGAACACGAAGTAGACTCAGCTGGAAAAGATGCGGGTAAACTGGTCGCTGAAAGTGTGACAGATCCAAATGTTGAGGGGGCTTCTAGCAAGGGACGCGAAGTTTCCTCTATTGGAAGGCCAGAGAGACAAGCGGCCATTCGAGCGAAAGAAAAGATCGCCGAGTGGACGCGCAACTTAGTAATCCTGTTACAATAGACTCTCTGCTGGCGGGAGTGTCGCGGATACCCGCGAGTTTCAATATATATATATATAGGTAAGTCACACAATTACTCAGTTGTAAAACTTGAACTTACGTTTAATTTACTGGCAACACTAACCTCTCTATGATTGTCGATAGATTTTTAAGAAAAAGAAAGAGATGCGGTTGGCGGGTTTTAACTAACAATAAAAGGACGAGAAAAGAAGTTTCAAGTGGGATATTGGAGAATACCAGTATCTTCGGTGTGGTGAGTTTTTAATGCATGTTATATTCAACTATATAACAAAGTCAATAAGTCCATGACGGACGGTTGTGGGACGCGACAATGAGGTTAAGCAATACAAGTTGGAGTCGTAGACTCAAGTACAAATTCAAGTGAGGCAATTCAGGGTAAGGCTAGAAGGGGAGGTTGGAGGCCTTATGGGCCACAAGGCCCGAAACAACCTGTCTCGAGTAGGGGTGTCTATACAAGCGATCACAATGTGATTGCATTCTTTGTCACGACCGTGTTGTGAAACAATAGTAGCCCCCGTGATGTCATTAGCTCGTTCACACGAGGCTAGACCGTAGCCGTGCAGTAGCCGCGGGTCGCTCGAGTCAGACCATACTGTTAAAGTCATTAGTACAAATTGTCGAGTCCCAAAACCAAAATAAAGGTACTTCAATGATTATACTATTTTTTGTCGTCAATTAAATCATCAATCAAAAACGCGGCGACAATAAGTTTGGCTTATTTACTTTTTTATACGTCTGTAACATTTCAAGAACCAATGCTATCTAAAGCTGAACTTAGAGCGTCCATCAACGAAAAAACAAACTAAAAATCAAATCGAATCCAAGCCTACGTTCGACCATTAAGTACAGTTATAAGATGAAGGCACTTTTTACACCCTTTTTTATCTACAACTCAACACGTAATTGCCAGTGTCAATGACAATAGCTGTCAAAACGCGCGCTAAACTAAATCCGGCTGTCAACATGACAGCTGTCAGTTGTTTTTTTAATGTTTATGCTCCGAACGCACGGGCTAGAGGCGTTATTTGGTGCACTCAAATGATTATTGGACCGTTACCTACTTGTTTTCTTTTTTTTTCCTTTTGACGTGACAACGTCTTAAATTAGGTTGCGGCTGGGAGTCACTTATGAAAAAGTGTAACGCTCGGTAACGTTACGATGAGTCACCGAACGAGAGAGAGGCCCGCCGAATGCCTTGCGTCTCTCTCCCACTCAACTATGATCGGTCTGCCGCGCGCGCAGCACTAGAGAATTAGGCGCATTGAATCGGCGCATGCTTGTGTCTCTGTCTTTGTCTTTCTCGAACGTTGATAGTGTTAAGTAAGTTCCTATTGTGCAATTTAATTATATTCATATCAATAAATATTCTACCGAGAAAAAGACGTTGTCACGTAAAATCTTCGCCCGTAAAACCGACTTTACAGGCAACCATTTTTTAATTGGTGGCTTTGGTGCCGTTAGTGATTGATTAATTTAAATAATTTATGCATTCTATTGGGTTTTGAAAGAAGCATGGGTTACAATTTTGTGACATTTACATTTATTGGTGTTCTAATGTGTATTTGACAAGTTTTTAAATTTAATAATGTAAATCTTTGATTAATTAAATGTGAATTTTTAGCCATTTGTACCTTTTTTCTGCTTCGCATAGTTATATATTCTGATGATATAATTATCAGTGCCCAATTTTTTTCACAGACGCTTACAGATTTTCAAATTGTTTTTTAAAATAAAAAGCAGAAATCAACTGTGTTTGTCTTACGGTAATATTATCCTCTTCAAAATAGGGGAACAATTAGGATATTTTGTAGGGTTCCGTAGCCGACATTTCCATCTAATTGTCTGCCCGCGGATAAATGCAGTAACCGTTAGTACTAAAAAGCTGTAATTTGGTAAGCTTAGTAAAATCAGGTAGGTATATTCGTGTGAATGAAAAATATATCATTATCATAATTATTCAGACTTGATACTGCAATAATTCTCCTAGCCCACATTTACCATGATTGCGTTACAAATCTTTCTTGGAACGTTATCAGATTATCTATAAATCACAGGTCACACCTTCAACCCCTCTTATAAAACGACATTTTTCAGTACAAGTATCATGACACTTACGCTCTTCTATAAGTATGCTATACTTTGCAGTATTGCTTTTCAAAAACGACAGAGTTTTGCCAATATCGTACGGCAGTTACTACGTTAAGCTATTTGAAGGAATTGTTTAAGAACATTTTATAATAAATTAGCAGCATTTTCACGAGGCATTTTGTGTAGTTTATGGATATGGTATTGCTTGCTCTGCAGTAGATTTTTTGAATACCACAAGCATACCCGGCCCGCCTGATGAAAAGCGGTGACTGTAGACTATGGACGTTTGCAACTCTAGAGGTGTCACATGCGCGTTGTTTATCCATTAATTAGGAAGGGCTCGACAAGGGGTCCTCCTATCGTCAACACGCCGCACCTTAGATTGTTAAATAAATCCTATTAAAAGAACTTGTATATGCAATCTTGTGAATTCTTAAGGAACGTTTTTGTGAACCAACATCAACGTATAAATTCGTGTGATTGCAATGTATTCAGTATTTTTAGCGAGAGAGATGGCACTGGTGGTGCCAATACCTACAACTGTCTGTTCCATTCCTGCCCTGGGTAGTGAAATTTTTGATCACTCTTTCTTTCACTAAGCCGTTGATCTTAAATCATTATCGAGTATAGAGCCATTTCGAGAATTCTTAACAATCATGAAATCCTCTTACGCCACGTGGTCCGATCGGCCACTATTTTATTATTTCCGATTCATCGGACAATAAGGGCTTTTCAAAGTCTTGTAGTCCTACTTTCGGAATAACGGGGTTTTAAAAGTTCACCTAGTCCAATCGATCGAACCACAAGACCTAGAAAAATCCTCTTGATCCGATCACACAAATTTAATTTTTCCTGATGGTTCGACCGATAGCTACATAACTTTTCGTCTACAATGGCGAACGGTTTACAACAGAAAACGACTACTTTTTTATATTACTAAGGCTGCTTTTTACCAAATTTTTATTTCGAGAATAACGCTTACTCTCAGATAGTAACGTCAAATTACTATAGGATTCAAGAGTAAGCGTTACTCTTAAAAAGTTTGGTCAAATCCAGCCTAAATAGGTTAGGTTCGTTGGTTAAAACAGTAGGCAGTAGGCAGTACGGCAGTAGGTCAAACAGCAGAGAATTGACAACGCTAACGTAATTTTTTAAAAATAAAATGTAGGCATTCTGTGTTCTATACTGTTCACGATGTAAACTAATATTAATGTGGTCATTTTATGAACCTAGTGATTGTGAGAGTAGCCTATCTATCAAATGCGCAAATAGATATACGTTTTCCATTGACCTAGTGCATCTAGCCAACTTTTGCTTTACTATTCCATATTGTTCCACATTTTAATACATCGATGAGTAATCTGGCAATGTTCCCATATTTTCACAAAGCGAAACCCGTTTAGATATTTTATGATAACATGTAGCTATTCAAAGAAACATACATTATATTTGTTATGCAATCGAATTAAGATTTCCGGAGTTTTTACTAGAATTGGTTCATGATATATAAAAAGAATATGTACGAGCTTTATGGAGTTTATTGATGGGTTGAAATTTAGAAGTGTTTAATGGATGTGTGCCAAAAAAAGAACCATGAAAAACATGTTATAGGTTTTAAGATTCTTGTATATAATTTGTTAACATCCAACAACGATGGATTACGGTAATCCCGAAGAATTCATTTAATTTTTAGCTGTTTGAATCGCGTGTGCAAACTGTAGCTTCCAAAAATTTTACTACAATCTAGAACAAAAATGTATTGAAATCTACTAATAGCCTTTAAATCAAGATTGCAAGGAGTTGTAAAATTACGGTCAGATATGTGGTACTTACTTTAAATGTGATACATTTAGTAGTACTGTCCTCATTGGAATTCCCATGACAATATGGTGACACTAATTGAAATAAACAATAGATCATTACTTTAAACTCGCGTGTTATTCCTACATAAGCGAATACTATACTAAATACGACTGATTCATAAATTGATGACCTAAGAAACCGCAGGGGATAAGGGTAGAGCGACGACCTGTGGCGTTTCCGTGACCCCAGAGTATAACGCCATAGCGTGTTTCTCCTTGAACATAAGCATGATAACATACGACTTTATATGAGAGGACTACATTTTTGTGAGCCAGGTATTTTTTGTACAACTAATGTCTGCATTTATTAGAATAATATTAATTTAAAAAATACATCGTATCATCGCCAACACTTTTAATTTGTACTTTTAATAAACCCTATCGATGTAAAGTCTACTGCTGGTTACTTTAAACTTTCACGTTTTGTCCACATTATGTATTATAAAAATACAACGGGTCTGCCGCGAATTTTGTTTATTTAACTTAATATACTGATGTTTCGACAGCGACACAGTTTCATTTATCATGGTCTCGGCTTGACTGATAAACCAACGGAGTGTCAACGGCGATATTGCTAGAAATGTTCATGTACCCGGGTAATAAGCGGAAAGTCACTTTAAAAGTATGGGTAGGCGGAAAAGTTAGGTCTACCCTTTTACTATTTAAATGTTAGCATCATCAGATTGTACCAGTTGTTAAAAAAATAAATCATTTTGTTTGATTTGATTTGTGGTATGTTTATAATAATGCCGACGGTCAGTTAAAGGCATTGCTGTATGTACTATCGCGTTCAGAGTTGCATGGGCAATTTATGAATGAATTCATTCATAAACTGCCCATGCACGAATGAACGCGTGTGTACATAGGTGGACTTAATGCCATAAAATATTATTTACCAATCAGCTTTCGGGCTAAACAAGCATTTCATAATAATCTTTTTTATGCAGCTTATTAGCCCTATTCCAAAGACTGAATATAATTTCATTGGTACATTTTTCTATTACATGAGGAATGATCTATCCACTTAATGAAAAAAAAGGAAACTGTTACTAAGGAATATTTCCGGTAAAACTGCCATATCCATTTCACCTCATCAAGGTGGTGGGACTGAATTGATACTAAACACGCGATCTCCTGGTAATAACTCGATTTGATTAATATTTCCCATTTAATTTGAATATTATTCAGCTTGTTGTTAATTATGTTATTAAACACGATAGCTTGTTCGTTTGTTATTGGAGAATTGAAGATGTGTTAAAGATAAAACGAAAATAAGTTAAAATACAATTTACACAAATCGGTTTTCTGCAGTAAAATGCAGGTATACCATGGTACTTACCATGAGTTGCACGCAACTGTATTCTATAGCGACTGCGGCGCTCGAAAGTATGTCCGTCTCGATCCTACCATTACTCAGGCGCAATCGGTATTTATACACTAGATTCAGACTCATCTCAAGATTCAGCGACCAGTCAACCAATCGGTCACTTTTCTCATCATTTGGATCGAATCCAAAACTATTAACTTCGTAGGACCACTTCAAAACCAAATCTAAAAATAATATAAAGATTCTTGACCTTTACTGAACTAAATATAAAACGTAAAGAAACGTAAGTAACTGCATTATATCGTAATCAATACATTTGAAAACAATGCATCATTTCAATTGATTACAACCATCAATCATTCGTTCAATCCATTCACTCAATGGCCACAAGTTTATCAATGCAGTTGACAACGGCAAGATATGTCGCTGTCAACATTAAATTTATATGAAGCCTTGTTAGTTCCATTAGTTTATCGGAGACAAATATAAATTTGTTTATTTAAATATTCTGATCCGTGAATCGAATTCCGTTACCATAATTCGGACTGGTTGAAAAATGTTGCTTGGCGAGAAATTGTTTGTTTGTTTGTTTGTAAGCACTTTATTGTACACAAATATAGTAAAAATAAACATTTTGATAAGAACAAAGGTACAAAGGCGAGCTTATCCCTATAAGGGATCTCTTCCAGCTAACCTTGTTGTTGTTGTTGTTGTTGTAACCATTGTTTATTAGTTTTATAAATATCATAAAAGAATTGTGGGAGGCTTGTTTGTTTAGCTTAACACCATTTAACAAGGAGATTTTTTTACTATTGTTTATATTCAACAGTAAAAATGTTCTTTAACTGAAAAAGTATAATTTTATTCTTTTTATTGCACCAGTCTCTGTTCTCGTTAGTGAACTTTTTAATTACAAATGAAAACTTCTAAGTAGATTTTGTAACTTTTGATCATATTCTACAAATATGACAACTATAATATTCACTAATGACAATCCTTAGTTTGTGTAAAAATAATATACATAAATACTTACATATAAATATATACAAGTATTTACACATAATCTCTACAATGGCATTGGTCCAAAACAAACATATACGAGTAAAACTCATAAACATAAATAATCAAGAATTCGCGGGAATTAAAAATAAACGAATTACATAATCGACCTTGATCACCATACCTAGACCGTGAACAATATGTCTCGTTCAATGAACGAATGAATGAATGATTCTATCCATTGTTTTAGTATAAGGGGCACAGTTGGCTTATAAGATATTCAGTTTGAGATCATTTTATTCTTAATGAATACAGTTTCGACGTGTTGTATGTAGGTCATACTTATATAATCCATACTAATAGTAGGTATACACAGGAAAGTGTGAGTGTCTGTTTGTTTGTCCGTCTTTCACAACAAAACGGAGCGACGAATTAACGTGATTTTTTAAGTGGAGATTGTTGATGGGATGCAGAGTGACATAGGCTACTTTTTGTCGGTTTCTAATGCGAGCGAAGCCGCGGGCAAAAGCTAGTTAATCATAGATTGGTCTTGTCAATAACATAGGTGAAAATAGTTAGGGTTTATACCTATCATATTGAACTATTAAATTGTATGATCCCTGAAAGCAAACACGTAACTAGTAACCCACAGTACACGTATAGTGGGTTACTACGACTCATTTGTATTACATAGGTAAGATAGATAAGATACAGTAAGCTAAATCGTCGCGCCTTACATTTGGTACTATTCAAAAACTCTAAGATTTTTTTGTAATCCTACTTCTGAGGGGTTGAAAGCTCTTCCCCTAAAATAAACAAATTTTTACAGGGAAGAAATCACGTGTGAAGGCTAGTATTTACGGCTATTATTAACTCCGCTTCTCAATTTTATCATTGTCATTTTTGAATTCGGTTCTTCAAGAAATTCGATTCCTCAATCGAACTGTACTAAGTCCAGCCATCCAATCCTCAACGCCAAGTACAACTATGTACAAGATTCGTTTATCTCGAGTGCTGTAAGGCACTCGTAAGGTAGATAACAGTTGACTGATAACAAGACAGATTGAGTCAGATTTTATTTCTTCAATTACATTCCACGATAAGCTGGAGAATGATTTTAGAATCTCACTGGTATACTTTTTACTTCATCAATGACAAAAATATCATCCGTAATTAAAAACATTTTTGAAAGTCGTACCTTCTTTGTTTTTTGTAGGTTTCTGTACCTCAAAAAGAAAAGAAAACGGAACCCTTATAGAATAACTTTGTTGTCCATCCGTCCGTCTGTCAGTACGTGAAGAACCTATATCTCGGGAACACGTAAAGGTAGCAAGTTGGAATTAATACCACATACACAAGTCTGCGGTCCTTTTAATTTGTGAAAAAACCAAACCTCTATGGTCAACGCAATCAAAAGATACGGCTGTTAATGTCGCATAGAATGGGAATCAAAATGTATAGGGTACTTTCCTTTGACCTAGCCTAACTTAACCACGACATTTGGGTACGTTTATATCTTGAAGATTGAATGTCCTACCGGTCCCCAAATGACGATGCCGACACCGACAGTTCATGTCAGTGACAAGGTTTAAATTCGAATATCGAAAAATCTTCGTTGTTAACATTTACTATATAACTTTGACATAAGGTGCCCATGTCGAATAGGTACTGGTGCAGCGTCGAGCACTGGTAATTTTACCTTCTTACAATTTTATTTTTATTTTATTTATTTAAGAAGTTGAACAGCGTGTACAGTAAAAGAAATACAACAAATATAATTATATACTTATAAGCACAGCCAATAACAGAACTCCCTAGAGTTTAAACAAAAATACCATCTGGGGATAGACCTGTGGCTTGAGCTGTGCAAGATATTAAAATTTGATGTATAACGTCACTATGACATAGTCCTACAGTGGCCTTGGGTTCCAATTGGTTGACTTTACTATCTTTTTGCGATCTTCATAGCAGAAGGTATCAAGGTACTAATGTAGGTGACTTTACCTACCTACCATAGAGTTTATGTATACTAACTACTAGGTACTACAGCGCTTTTACCGCGCTAACGTAATCGCCGAAATCTGTTATCTTTTATCACTTTCCACACACAGTTACGTAACACTGGGCTTAGATGCGGAAGAATTAAACCCTTTATCAGTTCACTGATAAGGTGAGGCCCCATTCAACTTACTTTTTTAAATATTATGTTGTGACGACTCGACTGTCAAATTTAATGCCTAATAAACGGATACCGAATAATAATATTTATTAAAATTAAAACAGAAAAACTCGTTAGACGAGATTGCACCGTAATTAAGAAGATACTATGATAATACTAACGTCCAAATTATAAAGTAAGAATTGTTATCTAAATGCGTATCAATGTTTCCTACTAATCTATTTATTTCCATTACAGGTAATATCCAAAACGATAGCTCAGCATTTAAAAACATTTGTAAGTTGACTTATAAATAAAGGTAAGTACCTACCTCTATCTACCTAATACGTATTTTTTCTTTTGTTCGTCAAATGAAAAACGGAAATACAGCGCTTTAAAGTTTCGTGTGACTTCACAAAATTGAGTACGATTCTTACTCACAAGTGACGTCATCAGCCCCCACCACGGAACTTTGACGCTCTTCATATTCGTCAATTTTAGTTATCTTGAAAAAGGAAAAAATACATGTCTAATAATTTTGGATAATCTTTCTGACGGACTAATTAGATTAATGATTTTTCAACCTAGTCATCATCCCTATTGTTTTTACCCGAACACCCCTCATTTTTTTGTTCGAAATCGCACGCTGCGATTAATCGATGTACAGTGTACAGTCAACCAATGAAGATCACCGCGAGTCGATTTTCCGCTAGGGGCGCTAGTGGAACGTGGGTCCTGCGGGAACATTTCAAACGTTCAAACTTTGACAGTTCTCTCATATTGACACAGGATCCACACATGAGTGGCGCCGCCTGATGAGCGACAGTAGATACGGTAGCTCCCATTGGAACCCTAGGCTACTCTAGAACCATATCAAAATGATAAGCAGTAAGCGATTTCTTACAGTCTTATTTATATTAAATTGGAACGATTAAAACGCACGTATTTTTATCACAATAGGCGTGACGACGTGTTTCGATTACATCGGGCAGTCATCATCGGACACACATTGGTGTTGTTACCTTCGCGGCTTGCCCAAGACGGCGGATTCGGGCAATCCGTTTCCGTCGTTGTTATTTAATGTCAGTATGACTCACGATTAGTTTAAATCTTATTTATAGTATCACTATGACATAGTCCCACAGTGGCCAAGGGCTCCAACCGTTCCAATTGGTTGACTGTATACTGCCTTTAGTTCAGTTGACGAGATTACGTCACCGGCATGAGGAAAACTCAAACATTGCTACATTTGCTGCACACAAGAGCATGAGAAAGCTGATAACATTCCTCTTACCGCTACTGTCAATATTTAGCGGATATAATGATAAGGATTGAATAGTAAAAAGTCCTTTAAATTTTACTTGTAAACCGGTAAATGCCTTTTATACTTATAATGAATAAATCGTATAGGTACTGATGTATCACCTAAAAACTGACCAGGAGCCTTATTACCATGACGTCTTAACGCGATTCAGTTTAGGTTCAGTTTAGGGCTTAGCCTTTGTTGTAGGGAAGCGACTCAGTTTAGGTTTAGTTGTATCGAGGTTTTTCCGTAAATGCCAATTTTCGATGTTAGTGGTGGCCCTGCAGCAAGGCAAACGATAACTGTGTATATTTCTAAGCCAAAGTAAGGGCAAATGTTAAACATGAGAAGTTAAACACTGAAAAAGCTCCATTGCCCTACAGACCGTCTGCGCGTTCGTTTATTTTTAGAACGCGAGGGGGCGTGAGTTATGCATTGTTATTTGGTGCTTTAAAATTAGGGTTCGATAAAAGGAGTGGTATTACACTCGACAAGATATGTTTACGCTTTTACATTTTATTACAAGAACAAACTTTAATATTTTTTACTTTTCGAGCAGCACAGGCTTCCAACGCATTGGAAGGGAGAGCAAAGCGACATCTTACTGTACAAATTATTCTGTCACCTTTTGCGGAGGGGGGGGGGGGGACATGCACACAGACGCACTTCTCACACACTACATACAAAAAACAATCTCTAATGATGACACTAACACATAGAAAATGATACAACTACACTAACAAATGTAGCACACTTCGATATATTTTAGTGTGCGGACTAGTGACAACACAGAGCTGCGTATGCGCATTTGGGCTTGTAGTTCGGCAGAGGCGAAAAGGTACATAATATGTAATATTATGCCGACTCCCTCACTCTGTAACGCAAGCGTAAATATCATTTTCTTCCCCAATCGCTTCATATCAATAAGCTATTTCCCTTAAAATTGGCGGTAAACCTAAAAAGCATTTCATTTAAAGACCCTAAGGAATACCTACATAATTCCACACAGTTTCCCAGTCATGTTACGTTCATAAAAAATGTCCCCACAGCGCTTAGTCATTAATAACCGAGCCACCCCATTAACTACGTAGTTAGCTTAAAACAACACGCCCTGCCCCGATCGTGCGATAACGAAATGAGATTGCAATTGAAATTATGTGACATTGCTTTTTAAATAAAAAAAATAAAAATCATTTATTTCGGACTATATCAATAGCGTTTTAGTACAAAACTTATTATCTATCTTAATGTTTAATAAACTACAAACTAACTATAACCTACTTCTCATATCTAAGGGTACATATATAAATCAGTGAGAGACTATTTGTCCCTCCCAATCATCACATCGACCCAGTATTTAGTGGGCAGTCGAGTCGCTCTGCCAACGTCCTCAGCATGCCGTTGCTGCTACCGCGCACACGTTTTAGCAGAGAGGCAATTCTTTTGCGCCTAATTGCAAAAAAAATCGTCTACTCTTGCCTCTGCGAACATGCCAGAGGCACTGCAGTGCTTTGGTCGCTTCAACAGATATGCAGCTAAACTGTGGAACGAACTGTCGCCAGCGGTGTTTCCGGACCGATACGACCTTCAAACCTTCAAGAAAAGAGCGTACTCCCACCTTAAAGGCCGGCAACGCACTTGCGACACCTCTGGTGTTGCGGGTGTCCATGGACGACGTTAATCGCTTACCATCAGGTGATTCGTTTGCTCGTTTGCCCCCTATAGCATAAAAAAAAAAAAAATATATAGTTTTGCGAAAAAAAACTGCGATCAGGCTATCAGGGTTCCATATTATCAAACATGTTCCTAGCGTTTTTCCGGCTTATGCCATGGCTCTGGGACCCTGGTGTCCTCTTTGGCAAATAATCCCAAGATTTGCCATATGCGCTGGTTTTACGAAAGCGACTGCCATCTGACCGTCCAACCCAGAGGTAAACTAGGCCTTATTGGGATTAGTCCGGTTTCCTCACGATGTTTTCCTTCACCGAAAAGCGATTGGTAAATATCAAATGATATTTCGTACGTAAGTTCCGAAAAACTGTACACTTCGGAACTTATTACACGGGAAGAAGGTTCAACATTGATTCTTCTTCTACGTCGCAACCTCATACTGAGGATCGTGACTACCATAAGTCGCTTTCCGTTGAAGTGCACTCCAGGCTGGTCGGTCTTCTGCTTTCCTTAGGGATAGGGATTGATTACAGTTGCATATATATATATATATGAAGCCAACCGTATGATCCGCCAGGATCCGCGACCTTCGGATTAAAAGTCGCACGCTCTTACCGCTGGACCAAAGATGCTCTCTTCTACATAGAACCTACATTACACATACAAAGAACCTACATAACTACCATACTCGTAAGTATCGGTACCATGAGTAGTATGTAACCGCAATCGCTATCAAACTGTTACGGACAAAGCACATTTTTCTACGTAGCCGTACTCTATAGTGACTGCGCGATTCGATAGTGTTTATTACATCTTGCTCGTTCTTACCTGGTGGGAGCGAGATTTTAATGCTTAGTTTGGAGCTAGACCACGTTTGAAGGTACTTATGGATAATAAACTAAGCTACTGTAGAAAACATATCGTGGAAAAAAATTGTCAGGCATTAATTTTTTGAATATGATTGTCCATGTGAACCAAGTCTATACCAACCAATGACTATACAAAGTAAACACGGAAATAAATAAGCCAAAGGTTAAATCAAATATTTAACTTCCTAATTGCGTATTTATTGACATTTTTATGTGTGTTACATACTAATTAGCATTGTTTGATTGCAAACCAGTTCTATGAATTTTAATGTCGACATTCTTACTGCGTGTTTGGAATTATGGAAAATATAAAAGCAAACATAATATATTTTAAAAATACCTAATTGGGAATATTAAAGATGTGCTAACAACGAGTGTGAAATTGACTGTAGAATACTATTCTCGCTAGCGTCTACGTCTTCATCAGTGCATCTTGCTCACATTTGCTGGTGAGAACGAGATGCAACTGAAGGCTTATTATACATTATTACCTACATAACGACATTTTTACATAATGATATTTGACATTTAATTGTCGACCGCGTTAGCGTATCGAGAGGTCAAAATATTAATGTAGCCGGATGATTTAAGTATATAGAAGGCAAACATAATTTCAACTCTCGATACGCTAACGCGATCGAGAAGTAAATTTCAAATACATCAAGTAAAAATGTATACTAGGCCTTTGTGCTTACCATGAGTTGTATGTGGCGGTATTCGATAGCGACTACAGGATTCGGGGAATTGTCCGTCTCGCTCCTGCCAGAGTGCCCAGAGTAATGATAGGAGCGAGACGAACATAGTTTCGAGCGCTATCGAATACAGTTGCGTGCATTCATGGTAAACATACTTGTGTAGATAAGGACTCACACTGACCATAAATCGCCGTCAATCGAACATGCTAACAATATAAACAAACCGCCATATTGTCGTAACAACCTAACTTTTATCCCATTTCGATCCTAATGTGAACATTCAAGGAGAAATAGTGACAACAATGTGATGTCTTTTGTGTACATCTTTGGCAAGTTCAATTGACGGCGATTTTAGAATCAATTTCTATAGAGCGTCACGTGATAGCTCGGAAAACAATTTAAATGTTGTGAGCCATAACAAAAAAATTACAGGGAGACATCTTTATGTAATCGGACCGAAGGTAAAACCAATTGTGTACGTCAATCACTTAAAATCAACTGTAAACCAAGGTCACCAGTAATTGATACAAGTCACTAGATATCTGTGTCGCATACACTAGATTCAGGACATACTTATACCTCGACCATCTCTTTCTCGATGTGGGAATGTTGTTACGCGTCGTCCTTCCAGGCCTGACGTGGCCCCATGATGGGGGGTATGTGGGACCCATACCTCCCGGCTATAATCATTGACAAAGAGAGGAAGAACCTAGACACTTAACTCGCACCAGCCTTCCCGCATTTTAATTTCCCGCTTTTAAGAGAGGCGTCATGGGATCGTGAACATTTTACTACGACCCCCCGGCAGCCTTAGCAGGTTTTCTCCAAAGCACGCCAAAGGGGAGGAGTCTCAGAAATACTGCTTCCCTCCCCTTAGCCGTGTAAGGCTATGCAACGTCCATCCTCTAACTCTAGTGCTTCTAGGAGTGCTGCTGCTGCAAAATGCGGTCCTCGTCTGCCCTGCTGTAAGTGAATGCTCGTCAGGATTCGCTCACGCAAACGTTCTGCTTCCTCGTTCTGCGCCATAACTGTTTCACAGAGGGTAGTGACCGCTTCCCAGGACATATAGCCCCATCCTATAGCTTTGACGTCGATTTTGAAATAAATAAAAGAAACAGGATTTTCAATATCTAAAACTATTTTCATTCGCCCCGAACGTGACACCCTGAGTTTTGTTCATATGAAAAAAAAACTCTTTTTTAGTCTACCCGTGAAATTAGTCCAAAGTGGGATAGATATAATGTACCTTTGATTTTTCATGAATGAATGGAAGTTTCCTGGCGGTGTTTTCTTCAGCAAAAAGCAATTTAGTTCATATAAATTTACACATTTACAGGTTCCAATGTGGTTCGGAGCCAGTGGGCCTCTTTTTCTGTTTTCCTCTTTATCACTCGAATATGCAAGAGCGATAGATAGACAAATTAACGAAGAAACGAAATAAAATAAGTGGATAAGTAAGCCTACTGGATCTACAACCAAAAATTGCCTGGTCTATTTTACCGTTAAGTCTTTGTGTGACCTTATATTTTCATAAATATATATTTATGTATAGTAAACACGCTAGGATGCGAGAATGCGACAGTTAATTGCTGACATTGGCCTTGTCGTGACAATGACAACCGCACGCCAGGGTTGGCATAAGGGCATATTTTTATTTTGGTGTCGTTTTATTTTTCTCGTCAGATTTGAATGAAATTTGGTGGGTAGGTAGAGTTCCTTATTCTACGCTAGATAGATACAAAATCTCAATGTGCGACAAAAAAATTGTATGAGATTTTCCAATGAGTTACTAAAATTCCATACGATTTCGTAACTCAGTGGAAAAAAAATGTGGGACATACTTTGAAATTGGGTCTATCTTGAAGAGAATAAGAAACTCTACCTACCCACCAAATTTCATTCAAAAAAAAAACGACAACAAAATAAAAATATGCCCATAATGTGGAATACGTTTTTGTAATAGCCAATACTTATAGTTCCGTTTTGTCCCGCAGTTCTTTTACACTAATTAGAATTTGCTTTCAAAATAACGTAACTGCTTGCGAGATAAATGCCTGAAAAAAATGTTTGATCATGATCTTCTGAATCAACTAGAGTCCGACTATGCTAAGTTTCCTAGATTATGATAGCAAGTTTGACGTTTAAAATAAAACTTTTAAGTTTGACGGTTCATTTGTTTGGAAGAGTGGTTTGATAATGTGGTTTGACTGCCAAAAATGTAGCTACATTTTTGGCACCAATTTGATCAGGTCAATCAGGTGTTACTGGGGTTAACCGTTGGTTCGAGACGATTTTAACCATATCGTGACAGTCGGGACCATCTTCGTGGCAAATTTTGCTTATAATATTGTTTTGGTACCTCAGCGTCAATTTCATTGTATCTACTTCGAATAAATATTTTTATTTCTGTCTCTATGTCCAAACATTGGAGGCGTTCCCAATTCCCATGCTTCGATGAGAGTATACTGTTATCTTTTCTTCCTAGCGTCTTCCGAGCTTATGCAACGGCTCTGGGCCCGCCACGAACCTGGGGCCCGCTCTGCACGCCTACCACTACCACGAACATCGAAAATTAGCATTGACGGGAAAACCTCTTTGTCACTCCAATATGCAAGTGTGACAGAGATGGATATATTAATCCGCAATCGTTCGATTTTCGTGGTATAGGCCCTGGCGTAGACGCTAGTTTTATGAAAGCTACATCCACCTGACCTTCCAACTACTACTACTAGGCCTTATTGGGGTTAGTCTGGTTTCCTCACAATGTTTTCCTTCGCCGAGAAACGATTGGTTAATATCAAATGATATTTCGTACATAAGTTCCTAAAAACTCATTAGTACGAGCCTCGAGCCGGCAGAATTTGAATCTGCGACCTTCGGATTGAAAAAGTTTTATCGCTAGACCACTTTTATCTGTCAGTCTTAAATATGTTGACAACCCTATTTACAACGCCGCACCTTCATCCATCCTAATTGAAACCAATCTGGACGTCAATTGGCGTCTCATCAATTCGCGAATTCGGGTCAACCTTGAAGCGACTAGTAATCGCTAATTTATTACCGTAATCATCGCAATCGCAATTTCCTACAATGTTAAATGCTAAATATGAATGAAACAACTAGCGTCGTGTTTTTGTTGGTCGATGTATTAAAAACAGAAACACTGAGGGTCGTTTACACATTCGCTCATTTTTTTGACACAGTTTTAGTTGTATATAATAGTAATCTGTGGGGTTAGGGTTGTCTGTGGGGTTAGGGATGTCCGAATATGCTAAGTTTCTGAATTTTTGATAGCACTGACTGTAAAAATATTGAGTAAACGTTATAATAATATGAAAGTTTGACGTTTAAAATAACACTTTAAAGTTTGACGGTTTATTTTCTCGGAAGAGATAACGTGGTTTAACTCTATCAATACTTTTTGAATATATTTCGGTCAAGGTCTTATATTACGATGACATACTCATTGGCCAATCTGAGTATGGAGACTTTGGATGTTGGGTGATTTCCATGTCCATCTATGTATGATGATAAAAAAGTTATCTCTTTTGCTTGGGCTTTGGTTTCATACTTTAGACTCAACCCATTAAAAAAAGAGTCCTATAATTTTTTTCGTTTTTTTAAACAACACATTCATTCCACTTTACTTGTTTTCACAACATGTAAAATACTTATACTTGATTATTAATGTAAGGTTATTTAAGTTGCCAGTGGGCGGTTGAGTACTTAACGTGACTAAACTGTGATGTGTATTGACACTTAGCAGTTACTGACATATTAATCATATAACTACCTATACTATAATTACTATTTAAAACGAGATATTTACCATGTACATTTGTTTTAATGAGCTCCCGATATTTAAATATCTCGTTTTAAATAGTAATTATAGTGTAAATGACCATGTTAGCTTAAAATCTTATATTAACTACCTATAATTGACAAACAATGTTACTGGTTGGTTATCATAATAAATAAAAAATATTATGGGACTTCAATTCAAACACCATCGTTTTTAATCAATCGTCTAAAATAAAACTCTATAAGTATGGTGCCAAAATGGCTGCCACTCAGCGTGATTCCATTTAGTTTGAGTAAATAATCAATCGACTAATCAATCAACTAGGCGATCGATCAATCGCTTAACCGTAGACATTGAATCAATTGTTCATGGGTGCAGCGTGAAATTACCCCGGGCGTTAGGAATACTCACAAAAACTAAACAACGAGCTTGTTTTGTAGTGAAAGATTTCATATTGGTTTCGATGTAAACAGTTAAGTGTTACGTGCTGTTTTAGTGTAATTTTCACGTTTTGTCCACAATGTTATTTAACAAAGCTGTGATAAATTCAAACACTTTATTTTCTTGTTTTAGGCTCTGCGTTTGTTAATTTTTCATATGCAAGTATCTACCTATGTACGAAATTAATACACGTAAAGCTTAAAAATAAGTAAGTACGTACATAGTTTAAAACTAGTGAACGGAAAAAAGTGATATTTTCTGTTTTTTTCTAATAAAAACTTCGTAGGCTATTTAATAATTGCATGTTTTAAGTTTAACCATGTTTATCGTCTAAACTTTACAAACCATGAAACCACTTTTACAATGTCCTATAAATTATTATGTGCGTGACTTTCCGTTCGGTGTAGATATTAAGCAACCCCTGTTATCATATTACCCACGGGTGAATAATACGACTAATAACATTAATAACTTGTCAAAATATCACTGGGTTATTTTCTAAATCTCCTATGTCATATTTAATCATAGTTTAATATAACTTAGCGTTTTTACATAAAAAGCAAATAAGAATTAAAAAAAACTGATCTAAGTAACCAACGCATGCCTTTCTTTACCTTTACATTGAATCTATAGAAAAGCGACCTTAATACATACATAATAAAGTTTATTTTCTACAGATTCAGTATCAATAAATCGATTTCGCCTGCAATGTTTATGCAACGCGCTCCAGTCATTTTTCAGTTTGACGTATTTTTGTTTTGACTGCGACGCAGCTGCCATTTGGTATTTTTAAATGGATTGGACTTACATGTGTTGTTTTATGGCATTTCCATATTTTTAACTTATATTAGCTTCATTGTAACGAACCAAGTAAATAATAACTACGTAAGCGTAACTGCGTAACTAAAGCACATGCATTTAGTTATTATTGTAATCTAAATCGGAGGTATCTGACGGGATTATTCTGTAGCGGGAACAGGTTGTAGGTTTTTTGCAGGGTTTAGTTTTTAATATAGGATACACACGCGTTCAAATGTCCATGGGAAATTTATGAATGAATTCATTCATAAACTGCCCATGCAATCGTGAACGCGATAGTACATTTAGTTTTGTAGTTTATGTTTATTACATTACACAATATATAGTTACTACCTCTTAAAACCGTATCAATAATATTGATACGGTGCAGGAATCTAAAGCAGATGACAATACTATATTTTGGTACTGATAACTGATTCTACGCTTCGTTACCTAAATAAGTGTATGCTAGTGATATTTCTCTTTATAAAAACTGCATTTGACACGACTAATATGTATACATTATGGACCCGTCAAATACAAATTAAAAGACATAATTTACTTACTCACAAATGACAATATAAGGGTACAAGTTATCGTACAAATTAATGAGTTGAAAGCATTGTCTTAACTGCAATCCATAAACGACAATATCACTTTTAAAACAGCGTAACAATGAAAGCTTTCGTTTTTGTTAGTGCACTTTTCTTTTGATTAGTGAAGTTATTACGTTCAACAAACCCACATCTTTCACACTTTGTTAGTTCGGGAATGTATGGGGTTGAACACATTGGATAAGGGATAGGAGTTAGCGGGAACGGATAGCGGGTTGGAATTAAATAGTGTATTTAAACATAGATCAAAATCGTGGCTATAAGTTTGGCTTATTCAAGAAATGTTGGATATAATAATAAAAGGAGAATTATTAAAATAACTTATTTAACAACACAGTGCACGCGTGGCCATAGTTTTTATTTTTATTTTCTAAAGTGTACACAACACTACAAAACATTTTGGTTCAAAAGAAAATCAAACTAGCAACTAGGTAGTTTGATTTTCTTTTGACCAAAATATTTTAACTCCTAAGTATGAAATCGTATAAAAAACTTTAGACTTGATATATTTGAGGACTAGGTCGATTTGTGTAAGATTGTCACATAATATTTTTAGTTACACTTAATTATGACCCCATTATTACTTATTGAAAACATTTTGATTGCAATTAAAATTTAAATTCTAAGTAAAAGTTATCTAATTACATTTCTTATGTCCTACCGTATTATATTTACACACTGTGTACCTCAGTAAGAGCATAAATAGAATTACATAGCGTGTAATTCTATTTCAATACGCTACCGCTTAAGAAAACTACCACAGCCAAACTTATATTTTTTACAGCATATTTTAACACACCTCTATGACATCTATGGCACTATATTTACGGACTGATTTAGATTTTGACAGTCAAATTAAGTTTTTTTAACGGGTAATCTGTCATCGCTGTCAAATCGTTTACGGTCAATGAGTCTTGTTAAAACGAAGGGTAAAAATAAGGGCGGCTGAGCGGAAATAATTTACTATTTTGGGTGGAAATATTGTGGTTTTAAGGTAATTTATTACAAATGGGTATTAAAAAGCTTTTATTTGGTGTTATATGACAATTAATTCGTCACATTCATTTTAATGTTACTATACCTATTATGGGGAGTTGGGGAGGGCTTGTTCCTTTTAGCCGACATTAAAAAAAGAACTTGTCCAGCATGTGTATCAAAGATGCCAATGGCTCACGCTCAAAAGCGAATCGTAGTTATCTCTCTCTATCACTCTACCTTATTAGTGTGACAATGACAGTTGCGTTTCGTTCGCACATCAGCGTTAGCAATAGCAATTGGCATCTTGGATACGCACACAGATCGGATTGACTTTTATCCATTACTCTTATATATAATTGTTTAGTAATATTGTACCTTTTACCGTGCATTTTCAGAAATTATATTTAACTATCCCTTTTAATTTAAGTGAGCACTCACAAAATTACGAAAGTCTTTTTTTAAATAATGCCTAATCACGATAAGGGGTAGACAATTTACGACCACAAAAAAAAAATAGAATAGAAGACCCTATCGACAATTTCTCCACGTCATCTTTACTTACAAATGCTAATAAGTCTACATAATATATCATCTAGTGTTGATATTAATACAAAAACCCAAAATGTTAAAAACCTATTTTGGGCTTTACTTACATAACAATAAAGTACAATTTCCTTTGCACAAGAGACTTACACTACACGCTTAATAACGTGTCATTCTTAGCAAAAAGGTTTGCCGATTCTCAATAAGGGTGTCCTCGTATCGCCATCCTTGTTTACGGACCTTTTTCTTAAGGACGTGACATTTTGCTGGATCCCCTATTCTGAGGGTGACTTTATGCATTTTTAGGAAATGCAACCCCATAGAGGGTGAGAAGTGCATTTTGTGGTGAATGCTGATTCACGTTGCAGGAATGCATTGCGTGAGTGTCATGCCATATGAACACACGGGGTGGTAGGTAGGTACTTAAATCCATCATTGTTACTTGTTATTCCAATTATTCCTTTTTATTTAGGTTAAACTTTTAGGTTATAATTACTATTTAAAACGAGATATTTACCATGTATATTTGTTTTTCTGAGCTCCCGATATTTCGGCACTGTTACAAGTACCATGTTTACGGTGTAACTGATACGAACCCTGATAAACGAATCCGTAAGCGGGTAGATCGCTACGGGGTGTGGGTAAACCACAAATAAAATAAAAACTCGCAGCAAATCAGTTACACCGTGAACATGCACTTGTAACAGTGCCGAAATATCGGGAGCTCATAAAAACAAATATACATGGTAAATATCTCGTTTTAAATAGTAATTATAGTGTAAATGACCATGTTAGCTTAAAATCGTAAACTTTTAGGTTATTCTTACAAAATTACTTCTTAAACATGCAAAAGCGATCGAAGATACAAAAATAGGTATCGGCAGCATATCCGCGCTTAATATTTTCGGAATAGATACTAAAGTAAAGTTTTAAACTCTGCTAAGATTTCTAGATTTTGATAGCACAGACTGCTAAAGTGTTAAGTAAACTTAATAATTTCATAGTATGACGTTTTAGTTGAGATAAAAACTTACATTTTAAGCAGATTTGGTTCCTTAAAGATGTGTTATTTAGACAAACTAAGGTAAATGAAGACGTAACTTTGGATTTTTGATCTATCGAGAAAATTTTACGTATTCATGTGTCGGCTTGTGTCAACAGTCAGATTATATAGCCAAGAAATACATATCTGAAAATTATAGGTATTTGTTACCTAGGCTACCGAAGATAACGTTTGAAAGAACACGTTCTTTTCCAATTCACCCCCATAACACTAAAAGTAGTCAGTGTAATTGCTTGGAAGAGCCAACGTGGTTTGCCTCTACTTTTAATAGATCTGGTTCTTGTCTACGCAATTCTTGCTTTCATTCACATAAGTATATGTTATCACTGTAATGCTGGAAAAGACTTGATACGTCGGGATATAGTTAATATAGTTTAGCGATATATTTCCAGTTAAAATAGTAAATCGCAGTAAACGAAAAACACCTTATAAATCACGAATTCAAAATAAATAATTTTATTGTAAACCACAAGACAAGTATCATAATACTCTTTATTGCGGTTTACCAACGCGAAAATTATTTGTTAAATACTAGTGGCACTGTTAGCAGTAAACTTCGCGAGATAATACTGGTATTGGCACAAAGGTCGTAAGCGCCTATGGCTCTTATGACCTTTGTACCATTACCTACCAAATAAAAAAATAGGTATCAAAAACTAAAACGATAAACTAAGACTAAATGCTATTATGACGTGAATGAATATTTAAATGACAGGAAACTTTTTTTAACGCATGCAACTAGTTTTTTTCAATAATTTAGTTTTAGGTAGGTATTAATTTGACAATATATGAACGATTTTCTTGACCAATCTTAGTTTATGCATGTAATTTAGGTATACATATGTAATAAGCTGACATTTGATTTGTAATAATATTATTATTCTAGAAATGATGAAGTGACATATTATGTAACAAGAACTATTTTGTAATTAAATAAGGTCAATCACACCCGCTCACTGCATATATTTGTATGCCTCATACGGCAAAAAGTGGAGCACTATATTATCTCACCTAACGAACACCTGTCTGTATCATTACCTGCTTTTACACAAATAAATATCTTGAGTTTGAGTTTATGTTTGAGTTTGAAAAAATATTGTTATGTAATCAACAAACTTGTTTAGAAAAGTTCACAATAATTGGTTGATAAATGCGACTTGTAGAGGAAAACAAATGAACAGACACACGAAAGCATTTCTGGCTTCTGCACAAGCTTAAACACTCTCTCGGTCAATAAAAACGCAAAATATTGGTTTTAAGGAAAATTCCCAAGTTTGTATAATAGTCTAATTAAGCCAAGGCCTTGGGTAAATTATGGTATATTAATTAGAATTATTGGAGTAGTTGAAGCACAATTGTATAGAGGTAAAAATAGGGAAGAATTCAGGCAAGTTTCGTATACAGGGAAAGTTTTTGACGGTACTTTTCGCTTCTTTAAGTGTTTTCTCTAAGAAGGAGGCTAGAACTTTTTGATGTGAAAAGAATTTAATGAGCTTTAATGTTGCCCTACATCGCATTTTCATAACATAGGTACGTAAATTTGGAGTAAAACGAGAAATTCTACAAAATGATACACATTTTCCAAGATGGCGGCGGTTCCTCGAGGTCCCCCAACGTCAAATGGTATGGTCATGAAAACAGAACCTCTAATTGCCATAAATACCAAATTTGAGGACTGTTGGAGAGATATCCGTATACGTCCGATATCCGTGGCTTAATTAGACTGTATTAGCAAGCTAACATGGTCATTTGCATTATACTTACAATTTAAAACATACACAATCCCGTTGTAAATAGTAATAATAATTCCTAAGTTTTACCTCAAGGTAAATTTCCGGGTTTTTTTCATGATTAGGTTTAAAAACTGTTTACAAATTGGATTAAATTTCCTCGTGATTAAAATAATCTAACGAGTGAGCGAGGCGAGTAAATTCACCCAATCTACTTTGGACAAACCGTCATTTGTTGTTCGGCGATAACTTGAGTATCGTAGGTTTATTTATTTTTAATTTGACGTTCAAAAGTGCACTGTAACATGCCTTCTTGAAACATATTTTTATTTTATTTTTATCGTTGTGTTTGACAAGTGAGATGAGATATACATGGTGCCATTAATGTCGTGAACTGTAATACATATTTTTAACTCCATAAAACAACTGGCATTTGAATACCCCTAAAAGACAGGCAAGATTTTTTCTGTTTTTAAATTTACTTATCCCAATATTTTAACAAACCTTTTTAATATGCTAAAACCACAATTAAAAAAAATTAATGAGAATAAAAAAGGGTTAAAAGCGGAAAAAATCTTTCCTGTTTTTATTGCGACCTGACCTGAGGCACTCAATTTGCTAGTTGTTTATGGAGGCTAAAAAATGTATTACGTTTCCCGTATATATTTTTAAAAGTTCGAATATGAGACAAATCGGTCAAAGGGTTGCCGAGATACAGGTAAATTCACGTTATGGGCAAAACACTAGTTTTATTGAGAACTAGCTTTTGCCCGCGGCTTCGCTCTCGTTAGAAAGAGACAAAAAGAAGCCTATGTCACACTCCATCCCTTCAATTATTGCCACTTTAAAAATCACGTCAATTCGTCGCTCCGTTTTGCCGTGAAAGACGGACAAACAAACAGACGCACACTTTCCCATTTATAATATTATTATAGTACGGATTTAAAACCCCCCTTTAAAACCATATCGCTTAATATTATGCACGTGCAATATTTATCTAACACTGGGTAATGTTTGGTTTGTGTCAATTGCGCAACGTTGCCCATTTAGGACAACGTTTGGCTTAACATATGTCGCTTTATAGCCATATGTGGTGGCCAATTAAATTGGCAATCGCCATTGAATTGAAACACTTTCAACTGATTGATTAGTGTATATTAACTATTATCCATTGACATAGATTGATAAATATATTAAGAACGCCAAACAACCGTCGTTTAAAGATGTTTTCCACTTTTTATGCCCTTAACGATTATTTCTTCTAGTTAAGGATATAGTTAAGGATGACTCACACTAGGATGGGACGGGACGGGACGGGATGGCGCGGGGCGGGACGGGACGTTGTCAATTTCTATAGAACGAATCACGTGATAGCTCGGAACCCTCGGATGTCACGTGACATTTTCTATAGAAACTGACAGACCGTCCCGTTCTAGTGTAAGTCATCCTTAAACCACACTTCACTTATTTAGACCGTAGATACTAAAGTGTCCATATCTAACCTAACCTAACCTAAGACCGTAGTAATATTTTAAGTTTACTTGTTTTGAATGGGAAAAAGTTTGGCATCGCAAGCCGGCACCAATTTTTTGGTCACACGTTTTGAGCGGATACTCTATGGTTCGAAGACTGTATCTCCACGTTTTCTTCTAGGTTCATCAAATTTCTATAAAATTTGGGCCAATCCACGGCAAGAGTAACGTGACACACCATTTTGTTGCACGCTCCCTTTATTTACGATGCAAATTCAAGTGATAATTTATCTCTAAATAAGTGTTACTTTCCCTAGATATATATTGAATCATACAATTGCATCTGACATGACTTCGTGAGTCACGTTACAAAAGTAAAAACATGGATTGACCCTAGGTGTTTTGACGTTTGTCCATTCTATTTCAAAACATATGATGTTACGGGAGTTTTACCACGATCGCCTACAGCGATTCAGTTTAGGTCCTAAAATGTGCTTTGGGGGCCTTACCATGACGTCTTAACGCAATTCAGCTTAGGTTCTAAACTGTGCTCAGTTGCATAGCAGCGACTCAGGTTAGGTCGTCAACTGAATTGAGATGGGTTGAGTGAGACCTTCGCAAAGCTTAAGGTTCCTATTAAAGTAGTGTTTTTTTTTGTCATACCTTGTATTGTAAAAAGAGTAGGCATTTTTTTTATTTGGGCTATAGGTACATGTAAAACCCTTTCGGTAGGTGTTTAAAGAAGTATTCGAAAATACGGTTTTGTTTGATAGTTTATACAAACAATTTAAATGTAAATTAACCTTCATTGCCACATCCAAATAAATCGATTGAAATAAATGTCACATTCATCCACTCCACCCTTGTGACAACATCCCCTAGCATCCCCTAGGACTAATTGCAGGGGTAGCTATCTTTATTTTTATTGCTATCGATTGACAACTATATTGATTAGGTATGGGTTGCCAACCCCTGGATAGTCGCATTGATGGCTGTGAGAATGATGTGCATACAATGTATACACCGTGGGGCCATAGTAACCTGACAAAATTTATATGTGGCTTTTTGATAGGTTCATGTCATTTTTAATCGAATTTCGTAGGTAATAATAAATAAATTATAATAATAAATAAATAAATATTTGGTAATAGTTTTAGGTACCTAATTGTTATCAATATTGAGATCTGAATGATAACAAATTGACCACTGTTAAATTCCTGGCCACTCTTAAAAACATGAGATAAAACATTTATTTTAATTAATAAATGATTTAATACACGCTTTACAATTGAGTTTGACAAAGTTATCATATTTGTGGTTATCTCGCCGAGAGGTTTGTTTTGAAGAGCGATTTTGAAATAGTACCATAACTTAGGCTATCCGCCATCAGTCCGTACATTAAATAAATAAATTTCCTAGAAACTTCAGCCATTAAAAAATACCAAAATAAATAAAATAAGTAAGACATGATTTGACGTAGCCAAGCATATTTCACTTTTTACAACGATGCGTTAAGCGTTAACCTAAGAATGGCTTAACCATATTTTTTTATTCACTTGTATCGATCACTACGCTTACTTCATAAAACATACGAGTAACATAACCACAAAAAAAAAACATTTAACACCCTGGAAACAAAAAAGCATCGCCTTAGCATAAACACAGTCATAAATATGTAATTCTTTCCCACGCATGTTTACCCCATCCCTCTCTGACTTAGAAACGGTATGCTAAGTTAGAGAGAGATATTAATAAATACAGTAGCATGTTGTAAGTCATTCATACTAATTTAGGATGTTTAACTCGTTTTTATAATTTAAGCATCATGCGGGTGTTTTTGGTTGGTTTGATAATTCTTGACCACTTAACGTATGGGGGACGGCGACGTTGTGATCATACAAATTTTTGGTGAGAAAATTATCATTTTAAATATTCAGTTGAATGATTTGGTTTTATGAGCGTTTGTGCGCACGGCGTATTTATAATTTTAAGGAAAATATACACAGTGTATCATAGAACTAAATATAAAATGTAAGTATTTATTACATTTTTAGGGACAAAATTTATCTATGCGACTGAATTTCTAATAAGCACATATTTTTGTCTGAATATTCGCATTGATATAGTAATAATGAATTTACAAAATAATTAGAACTCAACAGTAAAATATTGAACGTTTCAGTCTTTGCAAAGATTACGGAATATACATACCTATATTTAATTGCGTATAAAATATCTACTTAAATTACCTACCTATTTTTTTTATCTGTTATTGTGTCCGACACATTCAGTCGTTACGAATCGAATAAAACGTACCTGTAATAATAAAACTTATCTGGACCCAGCATCCGCTGTATTCGAGATAAATCTGTTTATTTCGCATTACTACGAAACCAACTAAAGGTCGCAAAACATCTTACACACAACAATATTTCTTTCAAACTTAGATCTTAAACTCTCAGTTTCAAAGTTCATTTTCAAATGATAGGTACAAGCCTTTAGGTTACCTTCAAATGATGCAAGATGCATATATTTTTCTCTTTAATTTAGTTCTTAATCGTAAGGAAGTAGGGTTTATTTTTAAATGCGTGATTTGGGAACTTAAGCATATAGGGATTGGAAGATATTTTATCGCACAGTAAATAAGAGTAGTATTGTATAAGATAGTATTTCATTGAACGGATGTAGGTAATGTTCTGCTGAGATTTGCGCCATGTTTTAAGTCACAACATAAAGGATTAAGATTTCTACCGGAAGAGAAGTTGTGGAATGCGTTACTTCCCAATACCATTATCATCATCATTATCCGCCAAAAGATGTCCACTGCTCGACATTGTATTGGATAAGGGCTTTAGATTAATTATAACACACATGGCGATTTCTATGAGTAAGAATATACCTATTATCGCAAGGTATGTAAGGTGTGTTCCTCTACATAAAGCTATTAATATACCAACTTACAAAGATTTTTATATTTTGAAATACAAAAAACTGTTGGATTCAGTAAAGAGCAAAAGAGAAAGTAAATCACAATGCTAGTTTAAGTGAGATAGATTTAGTTTTGTAAGCTCCCACACATGGGCCTCTCCCATAGAATTGCCGGCAACGTTCGGGCAATCCGTCGGATTTCTATATTGGATATTATGGCCGGCAAATACCGTGTACCTACGATCTTTACCAGATAGAGAGAGATAGAGAGTTTAGATCTTTATGCAGACCACCTTCTGGGGATCGTCCCACCCTTCGTCGACCGATGCGTCGTCGCTAAACAAGTGCGCATCCCATGAGTGGTACGTAACTTTACTCGATAGCGACTGTGGCATCCGAAAGTAAGTCCGTCTCGCTCCTATTTACCACTACTGTAGCAAGAGCGAGACGGATATTCTAGACGCCAATACTCTAATTTGCCGGCGTTTTCGTGGCGGTTAGTGTGCACACGCCCTTAACCACACACACTTTATAATTATATGTGTTATCGCATTGTACTTGAATGTGTCATTTTCGTTGTTTATTCAATAAACCATGTTTAAATTTACTAGTATTCGTAAAAACCAAATATTGCGTAAACCACAAATGCCTGCCATATGTAATTTTCTATTTATGTCAATGACTGCTTGGATCGTAATATCTGAAAGTTCTACCTTATCGTATTATCTTTTAGGTTCAAAGTTGTATATATATCAATGACTTTATGACTTACTAGTAGGTATCGTTGTCATATTGTAAATTACACTTTATCTGTACGTCTTTTAGGTTTAAATTTGTGTATATTAAGTAAGAATCGGCAACTTATTTGAGTGCTTGCTGACACAGAGGTTAAGGACATGGCGCAACTAATAACAAAATACAAATCATAATAAAACGATTTATGCATGTCAAAAATATCTAATATAATATTACAAATAATAGCGTGACTTTATGCAAGATAAGGGAATGTGCCTAATATAGAAACAAAATAACTGAAATATATCTGTAAAGATAATTAATTATTACCCTTGTTTAAAAAAAATCTTAACTTAATTTACATTTAACCGCTTAAGATTGTTTTTTAGGGTTCCGTACCTCAAACGGAAAAAACGGAATCCTTACAAGATCACTTTGATGTCCGTCCGTCTGTCCGTCTGTCTGGCAAGACCTTTTATCTCAGGAACGCGTAAATGTAGCAATTTCAAATTAATACCACATACACAAGCCTGCGGTCCCTTGAAGCTGTACAAGAACCAAACCTGTACGTCAACGCAATAAAAAGATACGGCCGTTTATGTCGCATTTCCCATACATTCGCAATGGGAATCAAAATGTATAGGGTACTTCCCGTTAACCTAGAATCACGAAATTTGGCAAAAGCAAGAGCTTGTAGCGTAAGTACAGGAGAAAATCCAAAAACCGTATAAGTGCCAAACGCTGAGAGTTCAGTGCCACCAGTATTTTTAGTGCTTAAGGTCAAAAAGGGATGGGGGGGGAGCGGGAGGGAGCTACAAAGATATGAATACAGCCAAAGTGCCCAAAATATGTATACACGACTTTGATGGTCAGGAAATAAAGTCCTGTACTTATAGATATTTTAGGTACTTTCATATCTTTGGAGCAGAATGTAAGTACCTACTTCCATTTGTTAGCGACCCCAAGGAAAGAGTATACTTACATGTGCTTTTTTACGATTACGAATCGTATCGGAACGTTAAAAATATACCAGCAATTAAAAGAAGTGACCAGCTTCACCATTGTACTTTACTTTGACCAAAAAGTTGTAAAGGGCCAAGCGTTTGACCTCCACTTTCGTGTGTCTAACGGTGCTTTCCTTTTACTTATTTCCACTTACTTTAGCTTAAGTAGTTTAGTTAATAGTTGAAGACGGAGTACCGTTGACACAAAAAAGTACTCTTGTTGCTTTGTAACTTTGGCATAATGTCTTCTTAGGGATACTTGAAAATGTCATAGTCATGCCTGTTCACTAAAGAAGCTATGTATCAAAATATGTTTTCAATATTGGTGCATTCCACAAGAATGTCCCTTACAAATTACTTAATTAAATTAATTAAAAAAATTATTATTAATTAAATTAATTTCATAATTTAAAAGGGGTTGCATCCCCGCCCTATATACCTACTCTCTTAGAGCCACAATCTTGAAAATAAAAGATTATTTCTAGTGTGTGTATCATAGTATGTGATAATAAACAGTTTAAATTTTAAAAATATTTTTTTTAAATCTTGTATGTTAGCTACGTACCTACCTACTTCTCAATGAAATCCAACAGCTCAAGAAAATACTATCAATTTTTGTTGACAGAAAATCGCATTTCGTAACAGACATTTTCGTCGATAGTGGTACCTATAATTAATATTGAGCTATTTATAGGAAAGTGTGTCTATAAATAAGTGAATGATTTCCATATACTCAATGTTGATTTTATTTATTTGTTACAGGTAAATACCTTTCAGAGGCACCCATCAAAAATGCTTCGGCGTACAGAGTTTCTGCGAAGTATGTATTACATCGTATTTCTCTTAATATACCGTATTTAGTTTTCACCATACTTATATTTACGCTACGTAAGGTTTATAAAACCGGCGATATACTTATACCTACTGTTAGTCTATACTGACAGACAATTCACTATGCGATTGTTGTTAGTAAAAAGCCGGCCAAATATGTTCGGGCATATCCGCCGGATCTACAGATCTTTGTATGGATAATTGGCCGGCGGATGTCCGGCTATGCAGTTCCAAAGGATGCCCGAACGCGTATGGCCGGCTAAAGGTATTACTTTCGGTTGCCGATAACGCGCTAATACAATATAGGTAGATAAGTGACAGAGTGGTAACTTACGGTGGTGACTTACCTTACCAGTATGACTTACCTATAATAATATATTTTTACTTATTAATATAGCCCAGTGTATTTTAAATCCCAGTAACTCTCAATAGTCCTTACACCCTGGCGGTCGCTGCTTCTACTCTACGTGCCTCCCATGACTCGGGCAGGTGCAACATCCGCTCGGTGTACCCCTTACATTTCATGAAAGTGTGGCGGCAGTGTGTAGTGAATGTCTGAGATTCTGTGAGGCGATGGATGTAAGGTGCTCTACTGTTCCTATATAATTTGTTTGTTTGTTATTGAGTTACTTAATGTACATAATTATATTTATATTTTGTTAGTCTAAACTTCGTGACGCATTGGTATTGTTACTGTTATGTCATGTAAACATTTCTACAATAAAAATAAATAAATAAAATAAATGCAATTGTGCGTGTTGGCTTCGGCTCCGCGTACGCCTCAAAGGTTTGGAACACAATTGTTCCGTGATGGGAAAGTTATTTTACTTAAAACAAGCACAAATAAGAAATTGGGATATACTCCAATTCGTCAAAAGCTATGGAGTTTCGCTAAGCAACATTTTTTCTATCTAGCCCCTAAGGGAATGAAGGGGGTTGAATATTTTGACGACACAGACAAAGTTGTAAATATAACCATTATATTGATGTAACTGGTGACCGAAGAGCTGGTGGCTTCCTCGCACAGCGTATCAGCATTGCGATACAACGAGGAAATGCCGCCGGCAGCTTGGTAGTTGGTACAATGCCTCAAGGACCTATTTTTGAATTAAGGTAGGTATAGGTAGATAGGTAGGTAAGTTACACTTACTGTATATATTTTGAAAATAAATGTTTTTCCAGCATAGGTAATAAGTCTAAATAAGTAAATACACTGAACCCTTATGAAAACTGTAGTAATAATAATAAGTAATCAATCTATCTTGATGAGTACCTATTGTCACCAAATTGCAAACAATTAAGAACCCAATACAAATACAAATAATACTCAAATCAGAGCGTGTCACTGATCACTATATTATTATCCAACCTTTATTTGGTTTTGCCGCTGAATAAATAAATAGTGAACCTTAAAAACTTGTTATTACAGACGACTTTTCTTTGCGTTTTGGTTGACTAACGGTAAAATAGCATCGACATTTGTAAACTCTTGCCACGCGTCGATTGCCAATTAAAAACAAAAGATGTACAGGGATGGGAATCATAGATTTTATTTAAAACTTTATAGTCAAGAAATTAAGGTTTAGTTTACACTGGCATTGACGATGGTTTTAGTGCGTTATGATTTTAAAGTTTTTATATGTGGGTGCAGTTTAGTTTTTGCTATATTTCATAGGTATACTTTGGTAAGCTTTTGGTGATAAATTAATGCGGGTTCTTATTTAGATAATATTGACGCTTTTGCACTCCAAAATCGAAAGGCTTCAATAAACCTACATAACGGATTACTCACGCCAATAAAGTCGAAAATAGCTCGGAACAATCCGTGTCTCTTAAACATAAGCTGGGCACGCGACTGTCGCAGTATTTTAATATGGTTTTACTTTTTTTAACGGAACAACATAATTAAATTAGTCAAATTAAAAATGGACCAACTAGCGATTTTGTCAAAGCGAGTATCTCAAGGTTACCGGAACAACCTATAAAAAAAATTACCTAGCAGACGTTGATAATAAAATCGATAAACATATTACTTGTTTAAAACATAGATATATAGTTGAATAGAAACTACAATTGTGTTGTTCCATGAGGAATTTTAACAAGTTGATCAATAACAATAGTTTTTTTATCGCAGTAGAGATAATATGTGTCAGTATCTTGACTGCTACTACTTGGTACACTCGCGTTCATAAGTGCATGGGCAATTTATGAATGAATTCATTCATGAACTGCCCATGCAATTTTGAACGCCATAGTACAAAGATAAGTGTGTGCTTTAAGTTATTGTTACGCTTAGAAATAGTAAGTACCTAATGAAAATGTTTGTATCTACGCTAAGCATAGTGTATACAATTGTTGGTGAACCAATAAAGAGAAAAATAAAAAATAAAAAAAATAAGCGGTATTCTTTGCCGATAAATAGTTAAATATCTGTCTACACCGTAGTTTTATTTAATGAATGACTCAAAAATTATTAAATTTAAGACTTAGAATTATAATTAACTCGAGTTAGCCTGAAGAATCTCTCCTTAAGTTAAAGGAATTTAAAAAACAGGTTGTATAATAACCTAGGAGAAAAAAAGTTGCTGATAGAGTCAAACCACGTTATCTCTTCCAAGAAAATGAGCCATCAAACCTTAAAATGTCATTTTAAACATCAAATTTCTAAGAAGTTATGACGTTTACTTAAGACCGTAAAAGTCTGTGCTATCAAAATCTAGAAAACTTAGCTTAGACGGACTCTAGTTCCCAATTACTAAAGAGCTATTAAAACGGGTCACTTTGTATGGGAATTTAAAATCTAGCATTATCTCGCAAACCTCGAGATAATGCTAGATTTAAACTTAAACTCGAAAGATAACGAAGATGGCATCATATCTAATATTTTTAAAGAGTAAATACTTAGTTTAATTTCATTTATTTATTTCATTTATTTATTCCTTAGTTAAACATTAACAGTCCAGCTATACATGTTAACCATATAGGAGACAAAAAATACAAAATATACAATAGAAAAAATATACAATAGAAAATAGAAAAAACAGGTAAGACATAAATACAAATACAAGTAATTTCGATATTATTACACATTAGACATTACATATGGATGGAGCTTGATGTAGTAATAGACTCTATATACTGGCTGCTGGATTTCATGAATCTAGTTTCTGAGCTATAAAATATATCTAGTTGGCTGTCACTGTCCAGTATATCATTTAAGAGACACAGTGCACGGTGTAGTGGGGATTGGGACAATGCACGGGTTCGTGTTGCTGGAATTGTAAACAACCCGCGGTGACGGGGACGCAGTTGAATGCTAGTGACAGGAGGTATTCGAAACAGAATCAGCGATAGTAATTGGGGGTTGTTTATTTGGCCGCGTACTAGAAGAAAGAAATACTTTATTAGTGCCACGTTCCTTCGCGCCTCGAGACTCGTGTAGTTTACCATTCCCAATATGTACAAACTTGGATAGAGGAGAGGGTAGTAACCATAGAGTTTTTGGTATAGGAAGCGGGTGAAGGATTTCTGTATTTTTTCCAACATTAGAGTGTACAGTTTTTCATGGGGGCTCCAGACGATCGCATTCGTCTCTAATCGGCTTCGAACGTACGCGTTATAAAGTAATTTAATAGCGTGGTGTGAATTAAATGACCTTGATTGTCGGATTACGAAGCCTAGACACTTTCTTGCAGCTTTACAAGTACTCATAATGTGATCATTGAATGTCAGAGATTGGTCAAAGATTGTGCCGAGGTCTCGAGCAGTGGACACATTTTGAAGAAGGTTGTTTTCGAGCATATAACTGAATTTTAATGGAACGCGTGCACGGGTATATGACATGACCGAGCATTTTTCCCCGTTTAGCGACAACTGATTCTGGGCACTCCAGTCACTCACACTATCAATGTCCTCTTGTAACCTTGCACAATCATCATAAACGCTGATTGGTTTAACTAATTTTAAGTCGTCAGCGTACATCAAGCACGTACAGTGCTTAATACTCGCTGGCAGGTCATTGACTAGTATCAAAAAGAGGAGTGGGCCCAGGTTACTACCCTGTCCAACTCCCGATAATGTAGTTAATGTAGGTAGCTACTATATAATTTGTCAACGTTTATTAATTATTTGTTATTTATTATTTTCCGGTGACTTAAATTCTGAAGGCTGCGTGTACCTATAATTATTTAACGGAACTGCTTAATACATTTACGGGCAAGCGGCGGCCATACAAAAAACAAAAAAATTTGTCGTGGTTGAGCCTTTAGATTTAGGCAGGTTACGTTGGTCGTTATACATTTTTAAAAACTAATTAATGAAATTTATGATAAGTATTGATAACGTTCCGAATATTTACAAAATATAATAACTAAAACGGTATTTGCCCACATTACGCTGATATTCCTAATTAGACGATAAAAAAAAACTTTATTATTTTTTGTACATTATTATCTTATATTTCCGGCATAGGCATGGCCAAATTTAAACCAGGAAAACCCAAGTTTGTACTATAGATTTGAAATCAAACATTATTAAGGTACACATTATAGTAATACGCATTTTACAACAATTGATTTCCAAGTGTTTAAACTAGGTGCCCGTTTACAATTGCGTGGTAGCCTTTATCACACAGCTTCAAGGGACCGTTGATTTGTGTATGTGGTATTAATGTCAATTTACTACCTCTACGCGTTCCCGAGATAAAGGGTCTTGACAGACAGAGATGGGCGGACGGACGGAAAACAAAGTGATGTTAGAAGGGTTGAACTCTAAAAGATAAAACTGCATTGAGTCAACGTACTGTCAGTATCTTATTTACAATAATGGGTCAATGATGTTTTCCGCGAAGAAAACTTAATTTCCCACTAGTTACTAGGGCTTGTGATATACGTGTTACACGCGGAACCGTAGCTACGTAGCCTTAGCACCGGCGGTGCTAAGATCCCGTACTACACGGTCACGTCAAAGATACGTATCCGTTTCTGGATTCGGCTACGTTCCCGCGAATCTCGGCTTCGGCTCCGCTCGGCTTCTTTTAATACACATCTTTTACAATTTGTACTGGTCTATTATTTTTGCCTCCAACATAATATTTGCATCTAATTATTTTTGATCTCTTAAATTTTTATTTAAAATGCAAAAGTATGGAAACTGAAATTAAAAACTGGCCCCTTGCATTACATTCGGGGGGCAAAAAATCTACACTTAACGTCACGGTCACGACTGGATCCGATCTACGTATAAATAAGATACGTATCTCCGTGTACACGTAGCTACGTATCTTAATTACACGTAGCCGAATAACACGGAGCAAACGGAGCGGATCTCCGTTGCCGAGTAACACAGCAACGGAGATTCGGCTACGGGTTCACGAAACACGGTCACGACCAGGAGCTCTACTAGTTACCTAGTGGCCTTGTGGTTGCAAACCACGAGAAATGACATCATGTGCATGGGATGAGTTGATGACTGATATTTTCTTCTCGTTTCACGCCACAGAGATGCGCATACTACGGTGGTCAGCTGTGTGCTTATCATGAGTTGTATTCGATTGCGAATGCAGCTTTCGAAAGTATGTCCGTCTCGCTCCTACTGCCACCACTTCGCTGGCAGGAGTGAAACGGACATACTTTTGCATGCCGCAGTGCTGGAGTCACTCCTATAGATAATATTGGAAATGCTTATGGCAAACGCATGCCTATAGAGTTTTCCGTGCGAACTCCGATCGATCGGCTTTTGTTTTGTGCCGCTGCCAAATTTTATATAAATATCTAATCGTTGGCAACCCTAGCGTTTGTGCGGGCGAGAGGGGGTCCGCGTCAATTGTTTTTTGCGTAGTGTTCAAAGCGATTTGTATTTGCTTTTTCTGTTAGCTAGATATCTGTTCTTAAGATATTTTAGCTGATATATTTAGCTGTCGTAAAAACTAGTGCTTTAGCTAAATTAGTTTGAAAAACAGACCCCAAGCTCGCTGATCGTGGCAAAAAACCGATTAAATGCTAGGAAAATACTGATATGCGGCAGTGACAATTGACAATTAATATGACATTTTGCACGAGTTAAGCAATGCGAGTCATGTCGCAATTGTTGTTAATTCTACCCATCTAGTTACTACGGAAATGCGTGGACGTGGCTTACATAAGCAATTAAATATTGGATAACTACCTTTACTAGTCATAGACTAGAACTGTTAAGTCATAATTAGAACGAGTGGGTCAAAACAGCTCTTCTTCTTACCATTTTTCCGGCATATGTCACGTGCCAGGGAGCCTAGGTCCGTTTTATCAACTGATCTTAAGAGGCTGACAACAGCTAAATCATCGCGCACTGTCTATTTGTATCGGAGTAAACGAGATCGCACTATCACTGGCCAGCCTGGTTTTAGAAGGAAAAAACACAAAAACTATTAAAATTTATAAAACCGTAGACTTGTGAAATGTGACTCGTCTAAGTTTTAGACATGAGTAAAATTGTATTTGTGATTTTAATTGCAAACACCTAAGTCAAAATAATGAAAACATAGAACCGTTTAATGATGAATTTAAGACCAATTTTCGCAGTTATTTCTATCAAACCGATTTCGTTAAATTAAAAATCGACTCAGTCTAGAATCTTCAAAATATGATGAATTTGAACATTTTTTTTGCAGAATTAATATACTTACTTTTTCTTAAAACACTGCTTAAAAACATGATCAGGTGTTGTGAGCCCCTTAAGGCATAGCTCCAAGAAAGCGCAAGGGGTGGCGTAAGCGTTAGGTTTACAAAATACAAATACAAAATTATTTATTTGTCCAACATAGGTATACATAGGTTGTTACATGTCAATCAGTTTCACTATGTGGCGCCTTACGGCATACAAATTTTGAGAGCATGCATGTCAAAATATAAATTAAGTAACTACATATATTCTATATATTTACAAATCCTTGTCATTTAAAAATTCTTTTATAGAGTAGTAAGTTTTTTGAGCTAACAATAATTTTAAGGCATTTTTAAACTTAGTAAGATGTAACTAGTGAATATTTTGTTGAAAATTCTTGGGGCCATTCGAAAGCCACTGCCGTCTGACCTTCCAACCCAGAGGGTAAACAAGGCCTAATCGGGATCAGCCCGGTTTCCTCGTGTTTTTATTTTGTTAAATTCTACATGTACCTTAATAGAAGTTTTTTTTTTTTCATACAACACAAATGAAAGTTACATTGTAAAAGGTACTTTAGAGTTACACGAAAGTAAGTAGCAAGTATGATAAAGCTGAAACCTTAGACATTATAGCACATGCCAAAACATAGTTTAGTGGTGGATAGTTTAGGAACCATTGACACTAACTAGTTCAGCTAATACATTTATTTCTTGAATATCTCAAAAACTGTAATAGTTAAGAAGACACTAGTTTCTTAGAGAAATTAACTCGATTTAACCTGAAGAATCTCCCCTTAAAGTTAACGGAAATCAATAAAATTAGTGTGTACCTATATCAAATGATTTTTCCTAAATAAATTCCGAAAAACTCGATTGGAAGTCGCACGATCTTACCGCTGGTCCACCAACACTCCTGGCAGTTCAATACTTAAATGACCTATTTGTGAAAAAGTGACATTATTGACAGATAATGTATTTAACTGACAAATGACATACGAACATCATCAAACAGCATATCCAGCTTGTTTGGATCAGCAAGAAGTAAAAACAAAAAATATATTTTGCTAACTGTCAAAGATGGCACTAGAAATATTGCAATAAAAACTAACAAGTAGCACTAATGTCATCCAATTTTAATATGCCAGTTTCACTACTACTTATATCAACACTTAAGTCCTTTTGTATTTAGTCAACCAATTACTATAGAACGCGGAACCAAACAGACATTTATAATCATTGAAGTTGATTGTAGTTATAACATAGTTATATCTATATGCATATATGTATGACTCATTAATCGATGACTGTTTGTATGTTTATTATAATTAATACAATTTATTCTTAAGAAGAATATGGTTAAGTATGTTGTGGTCATGACATAACGCATTACTTAAAGGTTAGTCAATATTTTTCTAGTCTTAAGTACTTGGTTACTCATAAAAATGATCTAAGTCTAGAAGTATTAAAGTTGCGCAGTTTTATTTTAATTGCACGAGTACCTAAGGTGGCAAATAATTCGAATTATATTTCCAACATAACATAATATACTCGATTTCCGTAACCCATTAAATAAATAAATAAATAAATATTATAGGACATTCTTACACAATAGTAGTTTTTCTACTCCAGCACTTCTATCTGTCAATTAGATGACTGACAGCGATATTTAAAAAGTATACATTATAACGTTGTCTGTGGTATTCCATAAGAACACTGCTCCTATGGATTTTCATACAATATATTAGCACTGTTGTTGTTTTTTTTTAATTTTTATAGTGGGCACAACATCTTCCCTATTCTGCCACGTTTCTAGATTTTGCTTTTTACGCTATTTTAGCTGTCGTAGAAAAACTAGGGTATGCAACAGCTCATAATTGGTTCTTAAACTCTCGGGTCTATAATTACAAAACTCGGCTTCGCCTCGTTTTGTAACGGCGACCCTCAAGTTTTAAGAACCCTTATTATATCACTGTTGCATAAACTACTATTATGCAACAGTGATATAATAAGGGTTCTTAAAACTTGAGGGTCACCGTTACAAAACGAGGCGAAGCCGAGTTTTGTAATAATAGACCCGAGTGTTTTAAGAACCAATTATGAGCTGTTGCATACCCTAGTTTTTATACGACAGCTAAAATAGCGTAAAAACCAAAATATAGAATCGTGGCAGAACAGGGAATATGTTGTGCCCACTATAGAAATTAAAAAAAAACAACAACAGTGCTAATATATTGTATGAAAATCCATAGGAGCAGTGTTCTTATGGAATACCATAGACAACGTTATAATGAATACTTTTTAAATATCGCTGTCAGTCATCTAATTGACAGATAGAAGTGCTGGAGTAGAAAAATGGACTAAGTCCCACAGTAAGCTCAAGAAGGCTTGTGTTACGGGTACTTAGACAACGATATATTATATAATATAAAATACATAAATTCATAGAAAACATCCATGACTCCGGAACAAATATCTGTGTTCATCACACAAATAAATGCCCTTACCGGGATTTGAACCCAGACCCATCGGCTTAGCAGGCAGGTTCACTACCAACTACGCCAACCGGTCGTCAAAAGACCGTATATACCTATATAGAGATAGTATAATTATATTTAATATACATAACACAGGCTTTATTCAGCTTACTGTGGAACTAGGTCGATTTGTGTAAAATGTAGGTTATTTCTTAGCAAATTGTAGGTTTTTGGGCAGTTTTACGTCAACTAAACTGCTGGGTAATCTTTGTAAGTACGCATGACGGTAGGTAGTAACTCCGGGTAACCTAAGTCTGGTCTCCACTTTAAAATACCTACCTATAAAGCCCATGCTTTACTCGGATCACAGCACTTCCGCAATTCACTTCAGGTCATACAATTTCAGACTTACGATCCTTGAAAATACGGTTGTTTTTCAGCCACCCCCATTCTGTATTTATAACCTTTTTGGTGTAGGGCGTCTTGAAGCGGTGACAAATATAGTAGAACACAAACATTGGGTCGGACGGCACCCTACTGCAGCGAAAGACATTTATAATAATCATGACATTAAATTTAGACGGGGGTTTAGGGGTGTCACTATTTTCATTTTATGATAGACAATTTTTACCTATAATTCTAGCTGTGACATTACGAATAATGTTAATCCTAACTCATAAATTTAAAAAGATGGCATAAACTACAGAAAAAGTGACGAAGACACCCAGTGCCCAGGGCTGGGATCGAACCAGCGATCTCCTGCTTTCGCGGCAGACGCCCTAGTGCCCTACCCACCGTCCGAGTCCGAAATTTCCTAAGTATATGCAATCTTTTCTTATTTTTGAAACGCTTAAGGTGAGTTCCGCCAATCCTACAGCTCAGAATTACTTCTAGTGCTGTCCTTATCTATAATTTTTACAGATTATTTACAACTAGAAGCGAGAGATGGCGCCACCATACTACACAATTGTAAAGCATGAATTAACTATTTTATAAATATAGAAAACCACAGTCTGACAGTAGATTTCTTTCAAAGAGAGAAAGAAAACTGCTATCGGACTGTAAATTATTTTTTTCAGAAGAATTGTCACGTAGAACTTTTTGACAACCCTAAGCATTAAGCCGGCTAAAACAAAACAATCAGTGTATTAGAATATCACTTCCTTTTCTCAGCGTCTTGTTTCTTTTCCGTAAGGATGCTACTACTGCTATTTCCATACATGCCAGTGTCAAGTATGGCAGGTCCAATTTAATTTGTATGTCAAGGAGATTATGCTTGACCACTTTTACGAGTGCATTAGGACTGGTTTTTTTTTTCTATCTTTGCGCTGACTTTGGCATAGGTAAAGACTCAGTTTTTTTTATCTATAGGTAGTATCTATTAAATTTGAAAATCTTTAACGTACAGTAGTAGGGAGTTTTAAGATTAATGAGTCCACAAGGCCGCAAAATTGCCCCAGAAATATGTGCGACTTTTTATGGTTCTAAAATAGTGTCAGATAATTTTGAACCCAACGTTCTGCAAAAAAATGCAGCTGCAGTAAAAAAAAATCATAGTGCACTGAGGTATCGTTATTGATTCAAATAAGAAAACAAACTTACTTCATCAAATAAAACAAATCCGTTGAATAATTTTTAACCAAACATAAGAGCAATAACTCGTAACAATACATTTTTATTAGTCTTCCACATACCAACAAACAAAGTGTTTTTAAAACATGTACGAAAATATCTAGAAGACTGACAATACATATACGAAGTTACATTCCTCCGAAATGTTTTCGCATTTTTTCCTGTACACATGTACAGACAAGCTCTTGCTTTTTGCAAAATTAGGCACGTGATTCTATGTCAACGGGAAGTACCCTATACACTTTGATTTCCATTGCAAATATATGGGAAATGCGATATAAACGGCCGTATCTTTTGATTGCGTTAACGATGAGGTTTGATTTTTTCACAACTTTAGGGAAATTTCAAGTTGCTACCTGTACGCGTTCCCGAGATAAATGGTCTTGACAGACAGATCGTTTTTTCCTTTTGAGGTAGGGAACCCTAAAAATAACCATAACCTAACTGAAATAATGACTTGCACAGAAAAAAAAATACACATCAAAACCATCTAAAATATCAGCAAAAATATCTAAATAGGTACGCATCAGAGCAAGATGCGTACCTATTTAGATATTTTTGCCGTGCTATTTTGCCAGGCGATTATGTAAAATGTCCCTAAAATAACTTAAACTACTACTAACTATAACTAACTCTCGATATATCTGAAATCCTTTAGAAGGCATATCCTCACCTGAGCAATTTGTGTCGGAGAAGGATTGCGACTTTGTATCAGAATTGTGACTCCTCTAGTTATCATGTTCATGCTTGAATATAATTATGTTTTTAGAATTACTCATCAGTTACACCCTTTAGAAAGTTTATTTTAACTTGTATAGAGGTGTAAATGCCTAATATATCTCAGCTGTCGATAGGTTGTTAGTCATCGCCTTAGGCTCGCAGTTAACTACAAGATTATTAGGTTGGTCGTGAATAGTGTCCGACTAAAACATGTTTTTTTACCGAAACCGAACTTTTGATAAATGTGATTAAAACGCTGAAAAAAATGTCAGTGAGGCGTTTTTTTAAATACCTATATGAATAACGAAACATCCCCATGGTCCGATTTCGCTTTTCTCGAATTGAAATTTTGGCATTATCATATGATGTGATGTGCCGATCTCACCTGACGTCAGTCGATCGCGAGTCGCGACCCGAAAGTACGATATTGTAAGTTTCGGCGCGGCCGAAAAGTTCGGCTGGTTTTAGGCCGAAACCGGTCGAAACCGAAACCGAAACTTCGGTCGGACACTATTTGTACAGTATTTATACAGGGTGTAACACCATCCACTGAAAACTTCAGACACCCTATATATATATATAAGTCATACTGCGCAACTGTTAATAAAAACCCCCTAAAATCGCATTACTGTTTGATACATTTCGGTTGTGTAATCTTGACATTTTGTATAGGAGAGTTTTTTTCGCTATTTCGGGTTTGCTGCCATAGGATGTCTGAGATTTTCAGTGGCTGATGTTACAGCCTGTAGGTATTTATGTAGTAATAATGTTTTCCCGTCGTGTTGTGTCGGAACTCATTATTATAAACTTACAACGGCTCTACCGCGCATTTAGTTGATTTACCGTAATACACATTAATTTACCTTTAATTTGCCTTAATTACTTTTCAACACAGTTTCATGTGTAATGGTCGCGGCTTAACTATATATGACCTCATTTATAACCGACTTCAAAACTACTTAAAATAGTTAAAAAACTCGTCGTAGTTTGAGGTTCAAATTGAAACCTACCTTAGTTATTTGGCTCAGTGATACAAAAAGTGATCTTTTAACTATTTGAACATTTATACATGTTTTGAAGTCTAAAATTAAGGTCATGAGAAACCTCTTGGTTACAAAGTCGGACACCTGTTACTAGCCTACAATACATTAAAAAAAGAATTTCCATCAACGATGATAGAGAGGCGTGTCCACATAAAGATTGATGACCATAACAGTGATTAGCTTCCACCGAAATTAATTTAAATATGGCTGATAAATTCGTCAGACGTCTATTTCAAATGAAATTACCATATGTGACCGTTTTTTTGTAACATGTACGATTTTGTCGTTAGTTGATAAGGTTCATTTCTAAATTAATATTTATGGCATTATCGCTTTATCGGCCAGCGACCAAGTAGTACCTTTTATAAATTGAAAGACATGTCATGTACTACAGAAAAAGTGACCAAGGCCCTCGGTGAGCAGGGCTGGGATCGAACCAGCGACCATTAGCGTTCGCGGCAGACGCCGTTGCGTTAAAGGCCTTGGTCACTTTTTTATAGTGACATGTCTTTTAATTTATAATTTGTGTATATTAGTGTGACTACTATAAAAAAACATGAATCAAAACATTTATTACATTTAATAAATGATTTGATTCGAGCTTTACAATTGTATAGTACCTTTTACTTTAAACAATCACATATAGCGGTCGGCGCGTACGTCTGAAATATTTTAAAGCTTAGTTTACACTGGCGTATTTATTATTTATTTATTTATTTAACCTTTATTGCACAAAAGAAAACCTTAACGTACAAAAGGCGGACTTAATGCCAGAAGGCATTCTCTACCAGTCAACCTTAAGGCAAAACAGAAAATTTGTGGGCGGTGCTACTAATAGTCAAAACCGAAATTAGTAAGAACAAGTCAATCTATAAATTTTAATTACATAAACAGTAAATACATTATATAAACAACGTATAACTTTCAGAAGAAGTGAACCATTTATGTTTTTTACAAAAAAATTCAGTTTTCGGTTTTTCCTCCACGCAAAAACGCTTCCATACCATCTATTAAAATGGCAAACAAATCATAGCTGTTTATCAATTTTGAACCTAAACTCGCGCAGATAATACGAGTATAAACCATAACAAAACTAATACACCAATTTTGTATAAGTACCTAAAAAAATACTGACTTTTTTTTCTGTTTTTCAGTCAATAGCATTCGTAATCGACATAATCGTTAATATTTTTTTTAATAAAATGCTATAGTTACTTATATCTGAAAATATCTATAAGCTCTCCAATAATTAAATATCGTTTCTTCGAAAACCGGGCAAGATGCAAATATTAATTAATTTTCTCGAAGTGGTGTATGTGAGTATGGATTCTTGTTACTTACTCCCAAATTTGTGTGGAATGTTGCATGTCTTCCAACCAGTTTAAACCGATGTTTTTAATTACAACCGAATCGATTGGGTACCGTTAATAAAATTGAAGTTATGCGAAGTTCTGATGGAATTCATATTTATTAACTACGTTTCTTAATAAGACCCTCCTAAATTTGATTGGGCATACCGACATATGTACTATTAATCATAATAGCATTACAATATGTCTATATATTTATTTAGGTTATATTCCACAACAAAAAAAATCGGCAATGAACAATAATTTAAACTATCTTGAGACATATTAATATTATTACAGAAATTACGGATAACACTGACGTATTTTTAGTCACTATGCGCGACTATGTTTTTTTATACCACGTCAGTGGCAAACAAGGATTCGGCCAACCTGATGAAAAGCGGTCACCGTAGCCTATGGATGCCTGCAACTCCAGGGAGTCACATGCGCGTTCTTGTACACTCCTTTTTTGAAGAGCCCCATACATACATAGTAATCCTTCGGGAAAACCTAGGCAGGCCCATCCCACAGCAGCCGGAGCGTCCGCGGTAGGAGAATCCTCTGAAACCGCACGGTGCGCGACCATTTTGGTTGCAAGGTGTGTGGATGAGCGCCCTGTCGATGGCGAACGGTGAATGTCTGAAACATCTCGCGCATACTGACTAAAAATACGTGAATGTTTTCCGCATTTTTATTGTAATGGGAATGAAGACAAACGATAATGTAGCTAAACTGTGGTTGATGTGCGTTTATGAATGAAATATAGTTGGTAGTGACCCTGCCTATGAAGCCGGAGGTCCCGGGTTCGATTCCTGGTCAGGGCATTTATTTGTGTGTTTATCACGAATATTTGTTCCTGAGCTATGGATGTTTTCTATGTAAGTATTTATGTATATCTATCTATCCCAAATACAAGCCTTATGGAGCTTACCGTGGAACTAGGTCGATTTGTGTAAGATTGTCCCACAACATTTATTGATTTACTTATTTATTTATGAATAACTTATGTTGTATATTATGGGTACTCGATATTTGTCGATATGGTGTTACACTTCCCATAGCCTTGTAAATAATTTGCCAGCGTACTTTTCAAATATGCGTTAATTACAAAACCACGATATTCCATTTCATACTAACCGGATTTTGTAACAATTATTTTTGTACGTATTTTGAGCTTTAATGTAACAGGTTAAGGCCTAGTTTACTTTGATACGTATTTTGTTTTCTGTTTGCCAATATGATTATTGTGGTCATGCAAAATATTGAAGAAATATGGGCAGTTTTTTTATACGTTCACATGTTCATACCTTTATACCTACAACGAGAATATATGAATAAATGGAATTACTTACATTAATTTCATGAATGTGTACTCGTAAAAGCATTGAGTTATGCCTTGGTTTTCCTAAATGAATATTTGAATCTACCTACACACGCGTTCAAAAGTGCATGGTCAGTTTATGGATGAATTAATTCATAAATTGCATGCAATTTTGAACGGGACAGTACCTACCTCTAGAAAACGAACATAGTCGGAGTCTATGGGTCGTACAGTCGCCATCAGATATATAGGAGCGTTCGAAGCGTTCAAAATATCTGAACAAGCACTCTAACGTCTTGACAATAGAGGCGTATTCAGATATTTTTGACGACCTCGGACGCTCCGATATATCTAATGGCGACTGTACGCCTCCACACATGTCCATCGTATCAATGCTGGCAATTTATTTAAAAAAGTTATGACTTGTCGTATAAAACAGAGCCATGGGGGCTTCAATCGTTTAAAAAACAATATCAATTAAAAGTTCAACGACCGCACGTGTTACATACAATATGTTTAACCGAATTAGGTAATGTAATTCCGAAAGCGTTTGAAGCGTATCGAAATGTAGGAAGTCGGTCATAATTCTTGCGGACTAGCATGCCCGTTGGCGTATGTTAAGCGTATTTTAACATGCTTGGGGTTATTTGGACACTTAGCCTACGGGATATAATATATAAATACAATGATTTTTTTGAATTTTGGTACTAAATCTTATTTGATATTTGCTATTTTCAAGTGGTAAGAGGAGATTTTCAATAGAGCTTCAGCTTACGTCCGCAAAATAATAATATATAAAATATGATATAAATTTTAATCTTTTTACGTGCATTGGGAGATTGTCCAACAGTTGGATGTAAATAAACTAATGTATAACAAGCAGTACAAAAAGACTTACGTGAAGATTTTGTGCTTCGCAAATTCTATATTTTTGTGTATAAAGTTTAATTAAAGATAACTGAACATTTAACCATGTACAAACTACATACTCGTAGGTGTGTTAATAAAGGTTCTTCGGATCGTAATGTAGACATACTTGAAGTGGCATTTGATTAGTGGTAGCTATATTTCGGTAGAGATGATGATAATGAAAATATTTTATATGTACTTATATGATAATACTTCAATTATGAGTTGCCCAAAATCTTACTTTACTATGTTATTTTCAGGCCCTAGGTGAACTTCTAATACTTATTTATATCTCCAAAGACGAACACATTCTATAGAAGCAAACAGGTTTTCACAGTTCACAAAACTCATCATGCTAACCCGACATTGAATCTCTAACCATGATGGCCGTTTATATTCCAAATTTGAATAGTTTAAAAATAAAGCGGGCCCGTTTCGAACTTTCGACCATAGAGTATTGTTTGTTATTTTATTACTTTTTTCCTGCGTTTTGTGAAAATTGAAAACGGAATGTTAGATTTTAGATTACTTTGATTTATTTTTATTTGAAAAGCGTTTTTACGAAAATAAAAGCTATTGAGTACACTTGAATTGTTAATTGTGGGTGTATCTTGATGATTATCAGTATTTATCAGAAAGTTGTGATATCCATGGAATGAATGTAGTTAATTTCGAAGACGATACATATCAAATGTATTATATTGAGTTACTTTTATTTTTTCAGGTACTAAACATCACCATTTAACCTATGCAACATACGACATACTCAAAGGTAACACAGATCATTTTGTAAATAAATAAATTTTTCACGTTACTGCTCGAAAATGTGGCAATACATGGTCTGAATCAAAACTGAAAAGTAGGCTTTAGTTGAACACCTGAACCAACTCTCCAACGAGAGTGTAAAATGGTTGTTCAAATGGGCATACGTGGGTCTGTATTGTGATTTGTCCGTACAAAAAATATAATTCTGCAAAATTTGTTGATGTAGTAGTATAATTTTCTATGTGGGAGTGTCATTAATACAGATTTTTGTATGTGATATGTGAGAATTTTGTTTCCCCCGATAAAACTAACAGAATCATTTGTGCGGTAAAATGTCGCTTTGACGGTCGCCCTTCCAATGTGCTGGAAGACTGTGTTGCTCGAAGGTTCATGTGGACACAATACCCACGACTGGTGATTGGTGAACGAAAATACGATAGCCACCCATCCCTAAAAGTCTGTCCGTCAACTGAAAAAATAAGTTACCATAATTCTATTCTAAAATCGATGAATACAGATGAGTCGATACATTTCAACAATCGAGTCGCGCTCAGTTGAACCGATTCATATGTAGACTGTTCGATTTACATAACTATGGGATTTTCTATCGGTTAGAATGGCGATAATAGTATTAAAATATATTAGAGTACAATAGCACCAATATTCGGCGTGAGGCCATTGTATCTATCTATGTTGAGTTCTAATAGAAAAACATTAACACTTGGTTTTGTCTAATAAAAAAAAAACACAAGCTTATTTGACGTCCGGTTGGCGTAGTTGGTAGTGACCCTGCCTCCTGAGCCGATGGTCCTGGGTTCGAATCCCGGTATGGGCATTTATTTGTGTGATGAACACAGATATTTGTTCCTGAGTCATGGATGTTTTCTATGTATTTATGTATTTGTATATTATATATATCGTTGTCTGAGTACCCGTAACACAAGCCTTCTTGAGCTTACTGCGGGACTTAGTCAATTTGTGTAAGAATGTCCTGTAATATTTATTTATATTTATTTATTTGGAGAGTTCTCCTTTTTCCACAACAATAAAACGTAATATTCTCGATTTTTCGGAGTTTTGATCATGTGTAAAATGATAACGGTATAAATTATTTAAATAAATAAATATTTGTGTTTTAAATAGACTATTTGATAGTTATTTTCGTGTTGGTTAGGTATTTTTCTTTTCAGTGGTTTTCTAGAAAATACTGTGACAGAGTGGCCCTTTTCAGCGAAGACAGCCTTCAGATTGACCACTCTGTCACAGTATTTTGAGTAAAAAAATATTGTTTGTAAGTTTACAGTCATGAATCAGGATTTTTCGGATATTTACTTACCTTCCACAAAAAAAAAACTTATTCAGACAACGCGGAGACAGCTCATTGTCGCTAAAAAAGGAGAACAGCCCATTTATAGCTTAGTTGTCGCCATTTTAGCAGACGAATTGGACAGATTAAAATCATTTTGTTTTTTTAATGTCATTCGTCTTAAAAAAAACAATAATTTGTTAAAATAAGATGGTGCTGAAATACCTAAATTTAACGTTTTCGATGCTTATCATACAGACAAGTTGTTGTAAAATAAAAAAGTAGGGGGATAATCCGGCTGAATATGGTGGTACGCGGAACTGCGGGCCTAAATTGGTTATCCACGAATGTCATAAGATAATGCTATAAGTTGATAAACTGACAAGTTGCAAGGATAGCGCGACGGTAACAGGCAGTAACAGCTGCCAAATGCAAAGACATTTGACAGAACTGTTTAAAATTATCAGAAATTATCGGCTACAAACTATCGTCTTATCCAGCAATTATCAGGATATCAGCTTGGCATCTTAGCCCCGCTGGTCTAGTCGTGCGGATATATCCGTCTTTGGCGTCAAATGTTAAGCGTATAGGGGCGTTTCGGCAAGTATACAAATTCTGAAAAATACAAGTGGAATTATTATCAGTTACCCCACACCTTCACAAGAGTTTAATACTCGACAAAGCTCAAGTGTTTCACAAAAAAACACAAAAGTCCCTTATAACTAAAACGTGTTCCAATGAAGTCATCAGTCAAAAAGTAGTACGCTTCTCTCCTCTTTACTCCTTCACGTTCGTATCCTGCATCTCTCTCCCTCGTCCCGAATACCGACACGTAGAGGAAACATTGTTTAAAAAGTACAAGCGAACTCTTGAGTGACCTTCGATGTACCTTAAGCCGTTGGGATACGGACTAAAAGTGGTTAGTTAACAATGTTGCCGATGGTACAAGAAGGTTATTGATTGGGTTCCGTAGTTTCCGTTTGAAGTTTTTTTATTGGATTATGTTTGGAATATTGTTGGGAAACTTCCTGAGATTTCTTGTTTATAAGTAGTGGTTAAAATTAAATGAAATTATCTTTACTGCGTATCACATTACATAAGTTAATTAAGTTGGTATATTATATAGGATTTACATGTGACGCCCTGCAAATGTATGTATAAATGTATTCTAAGCTGTGACTATTTAATCAAATGGACTGGCATTGTTTGTCGTTTTCTATATATATAAAAAGTCTGTTGATTTTTATATAGTTAAGATTATATGAGATTTATAATTAAAAATGAAGATATATGAGAAGATAAGTGTCTTTTCCAAAGGGCTTGTTTTTGCATGGTCTGGAGAATCAAACTTGAATTGAATAGAATAGAATATGAGCAGTGCTTTTTGAAAAAACACTGCTTATATTGCCTACGGAATCCCAAAATATTATTCACAACTTAACATTCTTCATAGCGCCTGTTTGTCTAAAGTTTGCGTATTTTTTAACGTTTCCGATTATCGACTTCGATAGCTTAAATCGTACGAGAACTGAATATTTACAGGCGTTTTATAACAAGTGGCTTTATAGCAGTCGTAAAAATAGGCAATAAAAAAGACAATACGCTATAGTAGGTTACAATTTGTATAATTGTATACTTGTATAAGTTGCTGTAGTTCTAGAAATGTCGAAGAGTTTTTTTAGTTTACATTAAGAGAGCACCCACCGTTCATCGGTACCCTTAAATATAAGGAGGATTATGATTTCTAATAAACCAATCCATTTATGTATACTCCATCATACATTAGTTGTAGTACTTGTAGTCCTCAACTTCTGATTTTGTCGCTTAATTAATTTTGCTTTGTCATCTAAACGGAAAATGGTAGCAATTTTTAGGGTTCCGTACCTCAAAAGGAAAAATCGGAACCCTTATAGGATCACTTTCTTGTCCGTCCGTCTGTCTGCCAAGATCCTTTATCTTGAGAACGCGTAAAGCAAGTTGAAATTCATACCAGATACTCAAGTCTGCGGTCCCTTGAAGCTGTAAAAAAACCAAAGCTCTACGTAAAGGCAATCAAAAAATGCTGCCGTTAATGTTGCATTTCCCATATTACAATTGCAATGGATTCAACATCTATAGGGTACTTCCCGTTGACCTAGAAATTTGGCAAAAAGCAAGAGCTTGTAGCACAAAAACAGGAAAAATCTGAAAACTGTATAATTGCCGCACACTAAGAGTTCCGTGCCATCAGTATTTTTAAGAAGGTACCAAATGGGAGGGAGCATCCTTTTGTGCGGAACTTCCGTGGGCGATTCCGACTCGCAATTGGCCGGTTTTTTTTTTCTTTTTTTGCATAGCCGATTTATTAATCTGATATATTTACCACGTGGTCGGTTTTTTACAAAGGGTCCTAATTTGTAACCCCATGTTTTTATTCGGTTAAGACAACATCAAGTGAATAAACATCTTAAACATTGTACGTTACTTCCTTAGGGGCTTAACCAAACTTGAGCTAAATCATCCCCAGTCTCCCCTAGGTTAGTGCGTAACCAAACATATTCGGCCTAGTTTCAGCGTCCCCTCCCTTTGATGTAGGGTGACAGTATATTATGAAGTTTGATCGTTCGATTCCCTTAAAATCTTTTTTTTTTTGAGAATCAGTTACAGCTTACCCTTACATGTCGGGGACTTATAGTAATGATCATAGATTAAAAACAGCTCATGTTAACCTCTCGACTGTCTTCACATTCAAGGTTTAAATTTAAGAGCCTACAGCAAACGAAGGGAGCTACTGCGAATGATTTTTTGTTTTGCTCTCGCTCTTATAGACAAAAGTAAAACTTTTTGACTAGAAATTTTGTTACGCAATGTTAATTGAAAATTTGGATTTGGTTTAAATATTCACTCATTATGGCTAGCACCTATCACCTGTCACTATATAACTCGATAACGACAGCGCGAAATGACTAATTATAAACAATTTAAGTGTTTCCCATAAACAAAAAAAGTCTTCATGTATACACTGACTCATACCATACACACCACACATTAAGAACAATATCGAAAAACAATTAATTACCACACAATCTCACGCCACGCTTAACGACATACATATAACTCAATTAATCATGACTCATACAATTCCCATAAAAGTCATACAAATTCCAAACGTCGTATGTTTCACTAGTGACAGCTATTATAGGCTGTTTTGAGGACTGTCCCGCGTAGGTGAAAAAACGTGGTGATCCCAGCTGGGTTGCCATGGTAACGTGACGCGGCGGCATGGCGCCTGTTTGACAGTTATTGTACTCTTTACCTTTGCAAATCTGGTGGACATTTGGTTTTTCTAAACGATATTAAAAGTAGAGTTTCATTACACCGGGTGTTTTCTGTAATAGGAGCAATACATAAAATCATAGGTACTTAATTAGGTAGTGCTCCACAAACCTATAAACAACTTTTAAAAATTAAGTAGGTGTTCACTTTTTCATACAACTTTGACATGGTGCCTCCGTCTCGTTTTTACCATCGCACCTCCCGCCAAAGGAATAAGGTTCACCCACATTTCCTAGATACATGGCACACCAAGAATAAACGGGCTTCTCGCTCGTTTTTACCCAGAACATGTAAAATGTGGAACGACCTACCTCCTGAGGTGTTCCCTTTGCGATATGATATGGGGTTCTTCAAGAAACGAGTGTTCAGGGCTTTAAAAGGCTCAAAGGTCAACAACGCATGAGTGGCTCTTCCGATGTTGCTTATGTCCATGGGCGGCGATGACCGTTTCCCATCAGGCGGCTCGTCTGCTCGTTTGTTACCTTTCCCATAATAAAAAAAAAAAAATACAAACTAAATGATAATTATTTTCAATGTACATTAACATCAGTTTAACTGACGTCTCTTGTCATAGTTAAGAAACTGAAATGTTAACTAAGGAAAAATACCAATATACCGGCCCTTTTTATATATCTCACCCTAAAAACTTTGAAATGTCAAAGTTAACATTAAAACTATAAACACTATGTCAAATCAGACACAGGGGACAGGGGTCGCATAAAAACATTACATCGCTGGAGGAAACAAAAGAATACCGATATTTGATATGGAAAAGGTAATTTTACGGTTTACATTGCACAGAGTAGATGTAAGTACTGGCAGAGGGAATGACCAAGACGAATCTGTGATTTCATCGGTCTTTTTCTCATTATTTATTAAACGTTCAACTCGAGACCTGTGAATTGATAAAGAATAAATTGGTAAAATAAATATTACCACGTGAGTGCTTGTGGCCTCTCTTTATGCAGATAAAGAAAAAAGTTGGTGCAGGATACCTGAAACTAAAGGAAGTCAGAATATCATCTTGGAACTCCATCATCCATCACTTGGTTGAACAAGTTTTTGAGTAGAGCCATAAGGGGCCTTAACACAAAATGGAGATGGTTGAACAAACTCTTGTATAGGACGATAAGGGACCTTTACACAAAAGATCCCCATGGGATTATCCAGTGGGGCTTAACTCTAGAAGATAAAAACAGTATGAGTACTTGTACGTCTCTCTCCCAGCAGATAATGAAAAATGTTGGTGCAGGATGCCTGGCCCAAAAAGGTAGTCAGGATATTGTCTTGGAGCTCTATCATTCACCATATTATGGAGATAATAAATAAAATAAAATAAAAATAAAATAAAAATTGTTTATTTCGGACCATATGTATCCATATCTTTGTTAGTAACTTATCCTAAATTATGCTAAAAAGTTAGTGCTACATATGAAAGAGTAAAGTATGAAAAGAGAAGGAAAAAAAAAAAGAAAAACAAGCAGACTTATAACTAAATACTGATTTTGGGGCTACTTGGCCCTGCCTATAACGACATTCACAAAATATTGTATAAACGGGCCGTCCAACCGTTCTGCACAACACCTTAGCATGCTGTTGCTGCTGCCCCGCACTCGTTTTAGCAGTGAACCTATCCTCTTACGCCTAATGGCAAAAAAGTCATCAGTTCTTGCTTCGGCGAACATACCAGAGGCACTACAGTGCTTCGGCAGCCTCAGCAGCATCCTAAAGATGTTGTTATACTGCACCCGTATTGTGTTATAGGCCCTCTGCGTGAATGTCACCCACAGGCTGCACGTATAAAATGTTTGACAATAGGCTTTGAAAAGCGTCAGTTTCACCTGTTCGTTACAACGTGCAAACCTGCGGGCGAGCATATTGCCTCTTACAGCCATTACTCTCCTTTCTCGTTCGACATCTAAGTCGTCATTTAAATCATTATTTAGCATATGACCTAAGTATTTGAACCTGTCAACAATTTTAAGGGGCATACCCCCCAGCTCGATCTTGGGCAAAGTAGATGCATTATATTTGCGTGCCTTAAAAATGAGCAACTCACTTTTAGTGGCATTATATTTAAGACCGTGCCGTTGAGCATATCCCTCCCCCATCCTAATAAGATGCTTCAACGAGTCGACCGACGGTGCCAGCAGGACCATGTCATCCGCGTAACTTATGTTATTATAACAAGTGTTTCCTACATGACAACCGACATGCTCTCTGCTGAGACCCTCAATCAACTCGTTAACATACAAGTTAAACAGGATCGGTGATGACAACCCGCCCTGCCTAACCCCACACTCTAGTTTATACTCTTCAGAGTCCACTCCTGCCCATCTTACCCTATTGACCTGGTTGTTATACCAGTATTTAAGCAGCGACACACATTCTCTCGGCAAACTAGTCCTCTCGAGCTTTTCCCACAGTATATCGTATACAACCAGGTCGAAAGCTTTGGACAAGTCCAGAAAGCACGCATATACAGGCGTGTTTCTGTCCTTGTAGTACCTAACAGCTTGCTTAAGGCACAAAATCGCGCTTTCCGTTGACAGTCCTGGCCTAAAACCGAATTGTGCGTCCTGTAGTTTAATATGTTTGCATAGTTGTGCATTAAGCAAGCTGTCGAGCACTTTCGCTAACACCGTCGCGAGTGAGATTGGCCTATAATTTCCTAAATCCGATAAGTCTCCAGTTTTGTTTTTCACTAATGGGATCACCACTGTCTGTGTAAGCTGTTGAGGCAGATACGCATGACTGAGACAGAGCGTGTAAAACATAGCTAAAGCACGCGGCAGATGATATCCCGCATATTTAAGATGCTCAATGCTGAGACCATCATGACCCGGCGATTTTCCCCTCTTCATGTCTTGTAATGTATCGTTAACATCCTTAGCTGTAAATCTCAGGGAAATACCGTCCATGCTAGCCTCAGCATTGCTCACCTCGTCAGGTGACCGCTTCAGTAGCGGACTCACCGCAAACACCTCCCTAAAATTATTAGCTATTGATTGCCTGTCACACTCCCCTCCCACGCTCACAGGGACACCCGGTCTACTGTTCATTCTGTTCGTGTTTTTCCAGAAAGCTTTGAAGTCCTTCGCTGCCCTGCTGGTGGCAAGAATATCACTTTTTATTTGTTCTTGCCTATCCTGGCACCATTTCAGCTTGGACTTAAAGAGCTTTCTGGTTTCACACATTTCCTGAAAAACGGGACCATGATGAGGCTTATTCGCAGCTATCCAAATTAAAAATTTTTCTCTAGCATCCCTGTGCACGTTAGCTACATATTTATTCCAGATATTTATACAGATAAATGAGCAGGTTCTTGAGTAGGACGATACAAAAAAGATCCTCATGAGGGTATTCCGTGGACCCTCACTCTAGAGTATAAAAACAATATAAATACGTGTGCGACTCTCTCGAAGCAGATAATGAAACATTTTGCAGCACGATACCTGGAACGGAACCAATGGAAATCAGAATACCGTCTTGGAGCTCCATCATCCAACACATGGAGATGAATGAAGAGGTTCTTGAGTAGGGCAATAGCGGGCATTTACCCAAAAGATCTCCATGGATCCATGGATCCTCCCCGTTCTTAGATCCATATCCAGTAAAGCCCAACTCTAGAACATAAAAACTATATAAGTGAATAGTGTGGGAAGCCCAGCGTGTCTCGGTATTTTGTCTCAGCCACCGTCCCTCTCCCGATATCAACTCGTCGGCGCTTCGGCTAAAATGACGCAGCGGGTGGCATCCAACCGTCGATTGTAAAACAATGATTATAATATTATCCCTTGATGTTGCATTATTGTCTTGTCATCCCAAAATGTATCCTATCCCTTTGTAATACAGTCGCTGTCATTTTGAATAGTTTTAGGAACGAATTATGGTTTTATTGGAAACAAATTGGTGGGCTTGTTTTTATCTTTATATTGCATGGTTTATGGATAGTTGAGGTCTGAATGAATTTATGACGTTATATTATTTTATAAATAGGTAAGGTTTTTCATGCTCCGACGAATGACATATATACCTGGGATAATCAGTTACTAAAAAAAGTAATAGTATAAAGCCGCGTACGGACGCATTTTTGCCAAACCTGGGCCTGTACTACGAAAATCCAACGATTGCGAATTTGTATCTCCATCTCTATCACACTTGCATATTAAAGTGACAAAGAGGTTTTCCCGTCAATGCCGATTTTCGATGTTTGTAGTAGGCAGGCTGATACGGAGACTTTCTAGCTTCTCTTACGCTCGGTAAACTAATTACTTAAAATCGCCGTCAACAGAACTTACAAACGATGTAAACAAAGGTATCAAATGTTCTGTCACTCTTCTGTTTTTTCGGCACCCTTGTGGCTGACCGTATTGAATACACGCATAAGATTCTGCAAACCCCCATCCATACTAATATTATAAATGGGAAAGTGTGTGTGTCTGTTTGTTTCTCCGTCTTTTACGACAAAACGGAGCGACGGATTGACGTGATTTTTTAAGTGGAGATAGTTGATGACAGAGTGACATATACTACTTTTTGTCTCGAACGCGAGCGAAGTCTCTGGCAAAAGCTAGTATGGAATACAGTTTAATTTTGTTAAACGCCTTACAAAGATCTTATTATTAGTGTTACGCGATTGAGTATAATGTGGCATTATATCAGAATCCGGGTTTAATCTACTGTACAATGAAACTATAAATCGTGTGAATGGCGATTGCATGCCATTGTGGATTTTGATTTGATTATAGCCGTTTGCGGTTGAGCCTCAGTATAGACGATGCCGTTTTCATTGACCACATTATAGGTTCGATCAGTCATTACTGTTAATTAATATTTTTGTGCAATATTTATTCTGTGGAATAAGGGTCCTTAAAAATTTCGTATCTGTTATCTATTTAAAAATAGGTCTAATTGACAGAATACAGAGCTGAGCTCAAAATAATTTTGAGGCCTATTGGATGTATATACATCGTGTTTTTTTATTTCTGTTAAATTCGACATATTGCTTTGTATGTTAATAGGAGCTACGTGGTATATAGCTTCTGACGAATTCGTAAACATAATATTTACATTATAAAAGGTCCTTTAGAGACGAAGTAAATGTGAAGTATGACAAAGCTTAACTTTAGAAGCACATGCCAAAAGACAGCTTAGTAGATAGTTGAGTAACCCTTTAAACTGCAGCTCATACATTGATTTATTGAATATCTTATAAACTATTATAGTTTCTCAAAGAAACTCTGAAGAATCACCCCTTAAAGTTAAAGGAAATAAAAAACAGGATGTTTTGGAGATAAAATAATAGTTTCGTGTGTATATCGTGAAAAGTAAATATAAATAATCTAGTGCGACATATTTTAAAACAAGCGTATTGTTACTAAATGCAACGTATTACAACATACATAATTGAAAGGTTACACACCGGGTAAACGGCCTAATATGTACAACCACGTGCTACCAACCTACAAAAAACTCAATGACAAATCGTGACGTCACAATCGCAATATGGCTGGCAGCTGCCATACACAAAAAACAATCCAAAATCGACTTAAACGTCACCGCTTACAACACATACAAAAATTATATCTTTTGTTTGTTGTTGTTCAATGTGGATAAGGTTCAATTTAGCTTGTATGGCGATATTAGTTGGATGTGCCGAAAAATGTAGATGTGTACGGTTAAAGGGCTCTTTTTGGCGTCAGCGGGATTTTGGACTGACCCACGTTTTTGAAGCGGAACTTTATAGCATCTGATGGCCGTTTTGGGGATTTAATAAGCTTGGACGTTCGTTTTATGGTGTAATCTTTTGATCGATATGTGTATGCTAAGGTTTTATTTTTATTTTAGTGTTATAATCTTGTATGCTAACTTGCTAAGTAAAGTTTTATTTTTATTAAGAAAGATATATATGCGGACCTTGAAAAACACGTTGCCTACTTATGTTTTAGATACTTCGTTCTGACAAGCGTAGGAATGTATATATGTATATTGTATTATTCTCATACTCATACACAATTTATGTATTTATGACAAAAAAAATAACAAATAAAAAACAGATAAAACAAACAGCACATTTGTCGCGAAATTGTATTGTGTATTTATAAAAAAGATTTTAACTTGATTTATTAAGATGATGATTTTAATTTTGAAAGCTTTGTAACGCCTGGCTCCTCGTCCACAACAGTCGAATATTTGATGCTTGTGGACGCTCCTTCATTTCAATTACTTTTGAGATTAATATTTTCTACGTACCACAATATTTTCAATAAGGTACAAAAGCTATAAATAATCTTTTGGAAAATAACCTTATCAACACAACAACCGAAAAGGGGTAAGTACATTTACTTTACTTTACTCAAGCAAAAATTCATTCAGCAATACATATTACCGTTGCAATAAACAGCTGCCAACAAAATGATCGGAGATCATCTCAACGATCCATATCAGATTACAGAGATCCAACAATACGCTACCGCTCTTTAATATAAATTATACTATCTATGACTTCCATTGTAATGCGAAATTATGAAGGCCAAAGTGAGAGAATCAATTTTTGACTCTCTATTAAAGAGGTGGTTTTTTATTTGAATTGTAGACTGCTCTGCAGGCATATCACTAGCTTTATAAGCCTCTATGGGCATTGTAGACAAACTTTGTTTTAATCTATTTTTTTTTTGTACACAAGTACCTAACTTTTTTATTGACAGGGACATTGAGAATGAGATTGGCAGTGAATTGTCATCATTTAACCCTATGAAAACGAGTGTTGTAAAGAGCTCGAAACGTAGTCATGGTGTGATACGCGGGAAATCCGTTTTTAAGTATTTCATTTCAATGAATTATTACCCTTGAATTATAGCCTTTAATTAGCCTTATTGAACTTACCGTGGGACTAGGTCGATTTGTGTAAGATTGTCCCGCAATATTTAGTTATTTATTTTATTTATTTATTTATTTTATTTATTTATTTTAATGAATTATTATCGCGGTAATTGAATGCAATAATAAGAAAGGTATGAATTTTTAGGTTTACGGATTATTCTACAATCTAGATATTTTCTTGATAGTATTCACAGGCTATGGACTTGTTTACGTGTCAAGCAGATAATTCTCTACGACATTGTTCCGGATTTTTTTAAAATAAAAAAGTCATTAAAATAGTTGAGATTGGGTCCTGCTCACGTTAAATTGCGACTACTGCTGTGGTCCATGCTCCCGGTATTTATCTACTCCTTTAAGTTTCCTTATCCGAAAGGACAACTCTATTGTTTTTTTTTTCACCGGGCGGTCATTTTAAAATCGTAAACGGCGCTTGAATTTTTATTGACTGACGAAAAACATAAAAATGCCATCAGTTTTACTGACATTTTGGCGATACGGAATCATGGGTCATTTAAAGAGATAAAACAAAACATTCTCAATTTAATTCTACGTCCAAAAAGACTGAAAATTCAAGCTTGTTGATAATAAGGATAAAGGCGAAAATTTTATGTTTCTGCTTTGTTGGTATGTCGCATAAGAGTTGTTGAAAATGTAAAACCAAATATTTTTGCCGTCGAGCAAACTACTGCTATTCTTTATTTAAATGTGAAAAAGGGTGATAATCATACGTTTTTCTCTTACTTAAGTGACAGTTTAAAAGTTGTTGACAACGTATTGTTTCGTAAAGCGCCGATATAATCGGTAAACACTAAAGTCCGACCGTTTCTTGTTCTGTTCGAAATTCAAAAGAAACCGCTGTTTTTGTAATTCGCTTTTTTGTTTGAATTCCTTGGGCGATACCTGGCCGAAATGAAACAATGTTTTTTTTCTTATGAGTCTAATGCAGAGGTATAAAAGGAAATGACAGACGTTAAGGAGGTAGCACACTACCTTCGCGATGGTTCGCAAATTGTCCAATCATTATTTCCATGGGTATACTTTTGTAGTTATGGTATTAATAGATGTTTCCAATTATGCATCATCTTGATTCGACCGTGTCTCGAAAAAGATCTTAGCCTTTCATTTTATCAAGACTTTATTCATTAAATCTGTTCCCAAATTTCTACTCTGGCATAAACTTTATTAGTTTTACCTCAGCACACGTACAGAGGCGTGATGCTTACTACCCGTTTATTAGAAGAAACCGCGCTGACATACATAAAAGTAGCCACCAGTCCATTCTTATAGTAAGCGGGATATACGATAGTGTACACCCGCCTTTAGTTCGACCGTTGCATTTCACCAGGCGCCATTTTGGGTTTGCATTTGAATTTCGAAAAGGGTTTTTTATGGCATTTTTTTATATAAAGTAGCAGAGAGGCATACCATAGATTAGATTAAGGATTTATGATCTGAGAGGTCGTCTCATGCTAGAGAATTTTAAATATTTCTCCGCTAAGATAAATTGAGTGCTGGTGGCCTAGTGGTATGGAGTGTGACCTCCAAAGGAAGCCGTGGTCCCATTAAGGCCTAGTTTCTCCTTCGGGTTAAAGGTTAGATGGCTTACGCAAAATTTTGGGATTATGTTACGTGATCGGCACGTCCACCAAGCTGGACTTGGGCGCCTTCAAGCTCCCCGAGCACCTGGACGACACGTACTTCAAGAAAAACAAGAAGTCCGCCAAGCGCAGCGTCAAGCGCAAGCAGGGAGAGGACATCTTCGCCACCAAGAAAGAGAAATACGTTCCATCAGAGCAGCGCAAGAAGGACCAGAAGCTGGTGGACGACGCCGTGGTGAAGGCCATCAGCGCGCGCGCAGACCGCAAGGCGCTGCGCGGGTACCTCAAGTCCGCCTTCGGGCTGCGCTCCTCGCAGTTCCCGCACAGGATGAACTTCTAGGCTAACTTCAATGTTGCTATAAGCAAAACCAGGGTATTCTTTGGGATACAACTGGGAATTAGTATTTATGCTTTGGTAGCATTGGTAGCTTAGCGGTAAGAGCATGCGACTTTCAATTCGAAGGTTACGAGTTCAAACCCTTCGCTCTTACGAATAAGTTTTTCATAACTTATGTACGAAACATCATTTGTTATTTAGCAATCGCTTTTCGGTAAAGGAAAATATCGTGAGGAACCCGGACTAATCTTAATAAGGCCTAGTTTACTCTCCGGGCAGATGGTAGTCACTTTCGTAGACTAATCTACGCCAAATCTTGGGATTAGTTGCCAAAGTAGTCCCCTGGCTACCTTAACCGGGGCATAAGCCGAGAAAACAGTAGAAAGAAAAAGGAGTTTGCTATGGTATTAATATACCCGTATACCTATGTATATTAATACAGTAGCTGGCTGATAGAAGTAACACAAGAAAGCTTAGGAAGACTTGTTTTTACTTAACTTAAAACCAAGCTATAAAAAAAAAACAATTGTTTGCCTTCGCCAACATACGTTTGGGAAATCTATCGGATCTCCATTGATTGGAAAATTAGGCGGATATGCCCGAACGTATATGACCAGCAATTAGCGTCTTATCGAAGATCGACAGTGGCACCTTTTACTAAAATCAAGTACATTTATTGAATAAACACAGTCAAGTCGTGTTTATTCCTTTTTCACCTCACACAAACAATATTCTTAAAACAGACAAAGAACATTCATGAATAAACTTATTGTTCCAAACGTTAGAAAGCTTTTAAAGCGTACCACGAATACCCCATGATACAATGAACGTACAAAGTAAACTTTTCATATTGTTGCATTGACGAACGGAAAGGTGACCATGATCTACGTTTTTGTAGGATATTGTACTTTATTAAAAAAGTAACTTCGTTCGTTGTGTATTGTTACATAATTGTAACAAACTTAGCATGTTTTTAATGATCAAGTGATGCAGATCCTTTCTATTGGTGAAAATGATTTAAACATAAACATACTTACAAGTTTTACATGCTTTGTAATCTATATTTATTAAATGTTGCATGTGTCCTTTTGAAACAGTAATGTATGTTTATGGACTCTTAAACTTTTTTTACCAACAAGAAGTCCCAATTATTATTATTATTATTTTTGTATGTCTTTCCCTTCACGGAGCAATGGTGTTCCGGACCTTTGGGAGGCGTACGCGGAGCCGAAGCCAACACGCAGAGGCCCTTTCGACAATTTAATGAAATGTAAGGGGTACACCGAGCGGATGTTGCACCTGCCCGAGTCATGGGACGCACGCAGATGCAGCACCCGCCAGGGTGTATAGACTATTGAGATTTAATGGAATCTAAAATATACTGGACTATTAGGTGAAAGTGGTGGACTAAATACTGGGTTATGGAGAGAAGAAAAAAAATCGGACGTCTGCCTAACAAAATGGTAATCAATTTTATTTCCGGCAGACGGTGACTCGCCCACATAAGATGGGCCCCCACAAAAAGCGACATCTAGGATGGCTCGAGGGCAACACCGGTATGAGGGCTGGGGGTAGAGAGGTGTCACTGGACTTTAAACATATAGCCAACTCGCCACTTAGGTTTCCACATCTACCCTCGAGAACACAGCTCTCGCGACCCCACTCTGGACGGCCGGTTAAGGCAAGCCAGAGGCGGAGGACTTGGTCGGACGACGGAGTCCCCCAGGAGCGCTCAGGTACGTGGGGTCGCTACTCCCCAACAGCTCGCCACAAGCTGCCCTGCGTTGACTGATTGCACCGGTCGAAACCAGTGGGCGATGGGGTCGTCACATCCCTACGCCAATTTATTATTATTAGTATTACAATTATTATTACTACATTAATGGCGTGGAAGCGTTAGTGGACCAGCGTTAGGAGTGTGCGACTGTCAATCCGAAGGATTTAAATCCTGTCGGGTCGTACCAATGAGTTTTTTAAAATTTATCGCTTTTTGGTGAAGGAAAACATAATGATGAAACCGAACTAATACCGATAAGGCCTAGTTCAGATGGCTATCGCTTTTGTAAAACAAACGCTTACGCCTAATCTTGGATTTAGTTGCCAAAGCAAACCCAAGGCTCCTTGCGCCGTGGCATCATGGTCACGAAGTTACTAATTATTCTTAAAGGTGTCCTATAATTTGCTACATTTACTATCAGTATCTATTTTAAAATTAAGCTGACAGAGTTCATTTTTAAAAGTAGTTCAGATTACAGATAGTAAAATGTCCTTACCTTTCCGAAATAATGGTCACCCTGGTTACTAATTCAAGCTGTACTATGGTTAGGTACATTGAGCATTACTCTCTTTATTTCGTTGTTGGGTACGCTTAGCTTTATTTATGTCTTTTCGGGTCTGCACCGACCGCACTGCACCAAAACAACAGCCTAACCAATAACTTTAGCATGGGCGCTATAAAAAAAGCACATTACAGAAGGTATCACGAGATCTAATGAGTTTTTCTTTCACATATATGACACTACAAGTGTATACTTGTAGGATAAGTAAACACCTAAAAAAAGCTAGAAACGATTGTCATTTTTGCTAAGTCGTTTGACTGCGTGCGTAGCCAAGATGCCAATCGCTACGTACCGTATCGTAATATTCATAATAGTTATCTCTCTCTATCACTCTTCCTTCATTAGTGCGACAATGACAGTTGCGATTCGTTCGCTACTGAGCGTTAGCGATTGGCATCTTGGCTACGTAGTTACGCACCCTATAATGAATCTTTTCGTTTGCGTTCACTCACGTTACCAGTATCTGCTTGTTTAAATAACTTCACAGAGTAGCTAACGTACGAGTAGTAATTGGACGTAATTTACCGAAAAGGATCTTCCCTAAAAACAATAAATGTCATTGAATTGTCACTTTTGTTTGAGGCAAAAAGTCTACTTTTTACTAGCAGATTTTTGTGTATGGTTTTTTTTTTTCAAAATGATGTCATTTTATAGCCACTTTATTGTATAAAATTATTATTTAAACGTCGAATTTCTATGAAATTATGACGTTTACTTAACACTTTTACAGTCTGTGCTATCAAAATCTATTTAAACTTAGTCGTATTCTAGCGGTGTGGTCGGTGTGTACCCCCACCAAGGTGCGTAGGAGGCAGGTGACGGACGGACACGCGCCCCTATTGTTGCTAGACCATATGCCCATGAATTTATATTTAAATTCGCCATTTAGGGGCTTTCCGAGGTACTTTTAGGTGAGTAGGTTAAATGGTGTTTGCGCAAGAGCAGAATTATGAGTGAGTTTAGTGAAAAATAGTGTTTGTTTTAGTGAAACAAAAGAACTGGTTTTAAGTGGATTTAACATCTAAGCTGTAGTACGAGTATGTGTGATTTCGTTGATGAGCACAAGATAAATATTTTACTTATTACACATTTATTGAGTACAGTCAGCGTAGACAATATTTATACAATTAATTTGACGCTGATTATACTTAGGTACCTCTATGTAAATTGGGAACCGAAAACATAGACACCTTGAAAGTTTACTGAAATGTAATAACAAAACCTGATAGACACCTTGAAAGTTTACTGAATAATAACAAAACCTGCGTTGTGATTTTTTTCATCTAGGTAAGTTAGTTTTTTAATTGGATAAAGGCAAACATTTTACTTATATACATTAAATGATAGGTAAACAGGTACGTAAAAATGACAAAACATTTAGAATTGAAAGAAAACTGTTTTCATAATTGGGATGGATCTTTTTTCAGTTTGAAGTTCAATGGACTACCATATGTAAATATATTCATTGCCTAACCTGGTTGATCCGCCCGCGTCATTAACATGTATACGATCACAAATCGATACCGTTTTGCGTGCGTCGGAGCGTACCGTAATGACAACAAATTGGACGCCACAAAGGCAAGGGTGGACCACCGACGTGTGTACACTCAACCTCAACTAATATGGGATGGATTTAATGGGACGATTATCAAATCTTTGAACGAGTCAAAAATCATGTACCTAATCATATTTGGCCGCTGTTTGACCATCTTCATGATCATCTTTTTGGCCTAATTTTGATCGTTTGCGATGTTTCGCATAATGTTTTTGAAGGAGCCTAATGCCCGCCGTCCTATTTTTAGGACAACACAATTTAGGTATAAAGTAAAGACCCACCAGGTGGTGCTTTTTCGATTAAAATTAAACCGTAATTTTGAAAATCTTGAGTTTCAAAACATGGTATCCTCTTTTTAGGACATTGGGTCAATATTGCACTTGTTAGTCCTACAGTAAAAATAATTAATCTATAAATGTTCAGGCGTTCATAGGCCGCTACAGTGATCGATGTCCATCAGGCGGACCGTTTGCTTGTTAGCCACCGAGGACTACAACGAACATATGGTGGTGTATGAAGAAATAGAAAGGTTTATTAGAAAACCGAATTCCCCAATGATGGCGCCACTGGACACTCTGCGCCCTCGCAAATTAAATAAGCGAACGAAACGGCCTGTAGAATCAAACCACGTTCTCTTCCAAGCTAATGAATCGCCAAAGTTTAAAGCGTTATTTTAAACTTCAAAGTCCATCAAAATCTATCAAACTTAGCATCATCATCAATGGCCACTGCATCCCTCACGGATGACTGTTGCAACGTTGTGTTGCGTCAGGTGTTAAAGCGGTTGATGCAGATGCGCTTATGACTGTATAAGCCTACCGCTGCACGACACTTCTTGCACCATAAAGGATGACTGACACTAGCACGGGACGGGACGGGACGGGACGGGCGGGACGGAAAATCTGTCAATTTCTATAGAAAGAATCACGTGATAGCTCGGAGCCCTCGGATGTCACGTGACGCTTTCTATGGAAATTGACAGATTTTCCCGTCCCGCCCCGTCCCATCCCGTCCCGTCCCGTTCTAGTGTGAGTCATCCTTAAATCGCATATAAGTCGCTGTGAAACTTAGCATAGACGGACTCTAACAACTAAAAGTTGATAAGATAAAACAAAAGGTGAAAATGAAACGACTTGACATTTGTATTTATTAATAAAGTGTAAACTGAAAGCAAATGCGTCATTTACATTAAATATTAAGTTAAACTTGGAATTTTTATCATTAATTTAACCCACTTTACAACCGGTAGGTGGTGTACTCGTATGATAAACTTAATAACATAATAAAAAAAAAACATTTCCCTTTTACTGTAATGTTCTTTGGAAAGATAACTAAGAAAATTTTAATTATGCTCAATTTAAAGGAGAACTAAGTTTTTTAAGTGCGTATAGCTTTATTACCTTTTTTTAACATATTATATACATTAGAGTCAATTACAAATTATTATTTATTGATATTTATTATATTTTCTTTGTCACAAAAACTCGTCAGGCCCATAAACGTAATTTTAGACTATATATTTAAAAACTAAAACTGGGTCGGACTCACATACCATTCACATACCAAAAACACTTTACTCTACCATTTATTAATCCAAGTTTTTTTAAGCCGACTGTACTCTGTGGTCGAGATAATCCATATGGGTTGAACCAAAATGGATCCTTTTGTTTTTGTGCCACGCTTTAATGATGACGCGTCAGTAGAGGGTTCTAAGTCAATTTATTTTTTATATTTAATTGACGGTACAGTCAGCGTTATAATCTGATGGTGATTTTATTTTCGTGTTGTTAGAAAGTTTACTTGGAACACTGGAGTTGGAAACCTGGAGTTAAGCGTTTTGTTCATATGGGATTTAACAGGTAACGCCGGGTTAGCTGCTGAGCCTGGTTGGTACATATGGCGCAAAATACTAGTTTAGAATGAAGATATCATTTACCTACAATACCTAAATATTGTTTAGATTGAACACAAAATAATCGAATTATGAATAGCTTATCTTTAGAGTAGCTTCACTACTTAGAATAAAAATATTCTTGACGAAATAATTGTGTTTTATTTAAGTATATTAACACATGAATCTTGTGTCGTTTTAAGGGTTCCGTACCTGAAAAGGAAAAAAGGAACCCTTATGGATCACTTTGTCTAAACGAAAGTTATGCTGACAAATTCCATACAAAAAATTTATTAACTCCGGGTTATATGGCTAACCCCGGGTCGCGAAAGTAGGCCATAATGTAATGACTTAGTATAAATCAAAATCCGACTGAAAACAAATATCTCCATTTGAAGCGGTCTGTACTTAAAACAATGGGCGGATTGTAAACGAATGCTAATTAAAATAAGTACAAAGCAACAAAGAAAAGTTAATTGGTTAATCGTAATTACTGCAATATTAACATAATGAAATAAATAATTATCATATCACATGTTGAACAAACAAAGTGAGGGGCCTTATAGGGCTTATCGTTACGGAGAAATGGGGCCCTGGCATTTCTTAGATAAATTGTTTATTTTTATTGTAATATGGCAAACAGCGATTATTTGCATAGGCCACTTTTCTTATAACACCACCTACATTCGCTACCCAAGTATCCAACCTATCTTAAGGGTGGGCTTACACTGTAACTGAGTAACTGAGTTACACATAGTTAATTCAAAACGCCTCGTTCCAGTAAATCAAGATAGGTGTGTTCTACTCCTAAAATTTTCGCTGAAATCGTCAGATTTTTGACATGGCCACTTTTATAATCTACTATTGCTTAATCTGACGCGCACGAGTATTTTTACTGTACCTACTTTTATTTTTGACAGGATTTAAACTATATGAATGACTTATATTCGGTGGAGGCACTTAAAAGGGGACCAGGTATCCCCCATATGTTAGTTAGTTATTACAGAAATCCCGTTTTGACCTCCCCTACTATCAGCTAGGTCCGATTGTGGTCGGTCTGGTGTGTGGTCAATAGCTAAATTGTATAAAATACTTAAGATTATGAAAATAATTCATAATCTATTATTCAATAGGTAGGTAGTAGTGAGATAGTTGATAAGGCTCATTTCTAAATTAATCTTTATGACATTAGCGCCTTGTGGGCAACCGACAGAGTGATACCTTTTGCTAAGAACAGTCACAAATGGTCAACAGAGCTGGCGATGGTACTCAATCATTCTTAACCTTACAGTAGTTCCACGAATCTCAGGTAGAGGTCTAAACAACTCGCAGTTTTTTTTTGTTCGAGTGTTTGTGGTTTCTAAACAGGAACAAAGACACGTACATCCTTTAGGTTACAAGCGATCATCCTCTTAATTGCAAAGGGCTTACGTCATAAAATAGCGTTAATATTTATGTGGATTTAAGTCGTAATAGCTTTTAGAATGGGTTTCAAAAATTGCATTGTCTGTATTGTCTTTGGTTCGGAAGGTAAGTTTATAAGATTTTGACTTAAATAAAGAGAAATAGACAATAGGTGAGTGCTTGTATTGCACTGATATTGAGAGCAACTTCCTGTTTTTAGTTCTATAAAAGTCAAATCAAAACAATGTTTTTTTCTTTACTGTCTCTATAATATATGAAATGTAGGACTTAAACTTGCCATAGATTCTACCTATTTTTTAGTTTGCAAACATTTTTTTAATACAAGTTTGCAAACCTTTTTTTAATATACAAACAATAAACGTTCCTAAAAGTATCTACTTTAATCATTAAATTATATTAGGTTGTTGTAATTTCATAGAACGATAAAAATCCATTCGATCAAATTATTTATTCTTGTTGAGAAACGTATTAATTTAAGGTAGATAAAAAACGACAACTAACATCACTCTAATAAGGATTAAGGATCAATAATACGATAAAAATGCTAAAACACATCAATATCAAAATTAAATATCTCATTACAACACCTTTGCTTTCCAGCAATTAAAAAAAAAAAGAATTAAAAAATACACCGACAAAAAAGGCCGTATCTAATTTATCTGTGTATAATGGCCGCTTCACACGTTATAAAGCATCCTTATCGGGTTAATAACGTCGTTTATAACGTGTAGCGCCTTTGTTTTGCTTTTCATATTAATTCCACAAAGTAATAAGTAAATAGACGTTTTCTATTAAGGATGTAAGGAATTAAGTTATTGAAAGGCTAAACGAGCTATTTTTATTTCATTAACATGACGGTAACAAAGGGTATAGGTTCGTCTTAAAAACTCTACATAATATGATCGTATCATACAGTAAAATGTTATGGATGTTATGACAGCGGAATTTTGAAATTATGTTGTGTTCTTATTTGTACAGGTTGCAAGGCCAAAAAAAGATTCACTAAGTTTTTCCATGGGGTCCCAGCGCACGCAAATTTTTCGTAGAAATCGCGAAACGTCTGGTTGATGTTACTGGTGACCGAAGAGCTGGTGGCTTCCTCGCACAACGTATCAGCATTGCGATACAACGAGGAAAGGCCGCCAGCATCCTAGGTACAATGCCTCAAGGACCTACTTTAGATTTAAGGTAGGTAGAGGTAGGTAGTTAGGTAATTTACACTTACTGTATATATTTCGAGAATAAATGATTTTTTACTAAGTTTTTAGCTGGAATTTTGAATTCAAAATGTCCTTTCCCTCATTCATTAATTCACTACCTGTTTTGTAATTAGTAGTCTAAAAAATCTACCTCTAGTCTTCAGCCAATACCTAGCCTATTAATATAAAGGTACTGATTGTTGTCAAAACTCATCCGTCATTTTGCTTCTAAGACAATACATGTTGTCTTCTTTTTAGTTTCAAAGACAGTATTCCTTACATAACAGCTTATTTATTAAAATGCCGTAAGTGAACTTACTTTTCAAACAACTTTATACCTTATTTTAAAAGATAACGTGTTTTCTTATTTTATCAAAAGACCTCTAGGCCTCTGATGCGTATGCATGCAAGGATGTCCTTAGATGACCTCAGATAATCTCGTATGTTATAACATAACACGTATGTCTGTACGCGTGATATTAGTTTTTAGGGTTCCGTACCAAAATGGTAAAAATGGTGCGACTCAGTCTGTCTGTCTGTCTGTCACTTCGTTAAATATCTCGAAACCTACTTCGGGTAGCGATTTGAAATTTGAATTAGTTATATAAATAAGGTTAACGCAGATATATTGAGAGAGGATTTATTATTTTTTTAATTTATTTTTAAGTAATGAAAAATTACCGATAAAATAAAATAAATATCATTTGGTCAAAAGGTATCATTTAAAAGGTCTGGGTCTGCACATTAAAAAAATTATAAGTATGTAATTTAAAAAAAAACTTTCTGTCCTATAGATAACATTTTACCGCCTTAGATTATTTGATACATGGGACTGACGATAAAGTAAATATTATAAATAAATATAATATTATTATTATTTATATTATTTATAATATTTATAAATATTCTACTTCTAGGTGCAATAGGGAATATTCACAATTTTTTTAAATACTGTTGGATGATAGCTTTTATCATAAAAATACTGCAAAATAATTTTCAGCGCATAATAACTAAAATTTAGTAGATAAATCTTCTTTCAAAAACTCCAAATAAAAACGGGCGTTTGAAACGCCCGCCATTCCGGCGAGCTGAGCCGTGACGTCATTTCTCATCTAAGGCCGGCACACAGTCTCAATCAGATTACGATTCATAATTGTAATTCATATTATGAATTAATAAATGCATAAAATTACGAACAATTTAGATATTAAAATTCTCATAGCGGGTTACTCACGTCAATAAAGTCGAAAATAGCTCGACATGTTTCGGAACAGAACACATGACTCATGAATAAGGGACACGGACTGTTCCGAAACATGTCGAGCTATTTTCGACTTTATTGACGTGAGTAACCCGCTATGAGAATTTTAATATGTCTGATACTCACGGGAGTTTTCTAATTAAAATTTAGATATTGCTCACACGTATCCTGATTTTTTCAGATATAATAAATTTCTCAGATCAATTGATGTGAATTAAGATTATGATTTATGAACGTGTTTGACCGGCCCAACATAACCTAAAAATTGTTTATTATTTAATTAGTCTTGTATTCTTCAGCATAATGTCGCGTGTTAAATTTATGTCTTGTTAGAAAATCTATTCGTGTTATTTACATTCCGATTAGAAATATTATTATAAATGTTTCCAATAAGTTAATAATCCTTTTTTTTTTTGTTCACAGGTAACCTTTCTGACAAGAATGTTTTAAAGCTGGAATAAACACCGATAACATTAATAATGGTAAGAATTATAAATAAGATGAAGTATCAGTAAGCATCAGATTATTTTACAATACTGCTTTTATGCAATAGTCAGATTAGACTATTGCATAAAAGCAGACTTTAAAAAAAAAATATTCGAAAAGGATTGGTCACAGGTCGATTGGTGCAGATTTCAAAAATTAAGTTGAAAAAGTTATTAAAGGTGTTTATTGTTTTACTAAGGAACAAAAAATACTCTTTAAGTATATCAGAACAGCGAATATCATGCGGCAAAAAATATGAACAGTTTAAAAAAAAACTGAAGGATCAGGATTTCGTGATTTGAGAATCGTTCATACTTCATAGGCAGTTTTTATTCCTACTGACAGAACTGTAACTTACGACCGACGGGTTACTTGCGACCTGTATGACTTGACCTGTATGTCGTGACCTAGCTGTGCCTTATCTTAACTGACCATAGACAAAAATCGAAAGTGTGAGCTTTAATTGTTTACCAGTCACTTTCCGCCACAGATTAAACAGAATTTATCGCTTTATCTACGAAATCACTTTCTTGTGTAAACGCCTTTAAACTGGTTTCGGAACTTCGGTGTACTTTTAAAAAATATATCTCTTTTAAGATACATTGGAAAAACGACTTATGTTATTGATAATACAGCACAAATTCGATTGAAAAATTACGGGAAATTTGATGTACTGTAAATTGTCGGTAAATATACATTTAGAACTTAAAAGGGTTATGTTTGAAAAATTCGTCATTCAAATTTCAGCCTTATTTCAAGTTATCAGAGTCCAATTAGATTTTTTTATATTTCATTTGTTCTCTATTGTAAAGTTGTCGTATGTAAGGTGTTTTCTAAAAATCTGCATAGCGTGGGAGTTATAGTACGAGAGTAGAGACGAGTAGAGTACGAGCCCGAGAGTCTCGGGTTTTGAAATTAAGGTTATTGACCTGTTGTTATGTATGAGTATGACAATAGCAGTATGCAGATTTATACAGGTTGTAAAAAAATGTGGTGATCCGCTTAAGGGTATAATTAGTATCGTATTCTGATCAGAAAAAAAATTTTTTTTCGGTGACAAATAATATTTTTTTGTCTATTAGATGACTGACAGGTATTCCGTAAGACCACCGTAAAGCGATGCTCTAATGGATTTTCATGAAGTAGCAAAACATTATGTTCTACATCTGTACAATTTAAAATAATCAAAAAGCGACGCAAACATCAAATTTTGAAATTTTATTATCTGTTTCAATCGCTCTCGCGTATTCAAGCAATGATAGAGTCACCGATATATCGCTTTTCGTTGTTTGAGGCATGCCAGATATGTATGAGTAGCGATATTATAACCTAAAATTATATCTGCCTAAAAGAAACCGCACCTAAAATCTATCAGCAATAAATATATTATATGAAACTCGTGACTAGAACCTATTCATATTATACGTAACGACTAAATCACGATTAATGGTCGCCCTTACAAGTAATTGATTTGACCTTTTTTTACTTTACCACGAAGGCTTGTGCGGTTAGTTTATGCCAGAGATTATTTAAAGAACGTGGCTATACTTCGTTTTTTAAATATTAGAAATTCGTGCACTACATCAGCTTGCGAATAGATTTTTTTCTGTACACGTCAAGTCGAGGTAGGTGTATGAATAAAAGGTTAATATCGTTATTCATAAACGCTCATCAAACCTCCATTAACTCATTTGTCGTTTGTCTTTATCTGTCAATTTGACATTTGCGTTTCTTAAAATGAGACAAAACATATTTTAACGAATATATAGGTCTGTTAAGTTTTTATGAATAAGGCGGTAAGTATGTAACTTTTTTGTTAAAAATATAAATAAGTGAATCAACTATTTCTTGTTGTTATTTTATCAGAACAGCCAGGGGACTAATGCAGCACATTTTGTTAGAAGAAACGTTGTAGTATGTTCTACTGCCATACCTACTGCAACGTTTGGAGAGGGCCCATCATGGAAAGGGAATATAACTAGGTACAAAAAGAAACATGTTTAGTGACCCAAATATTTAAAAATATATATCCTTAGGACCGCTTGCTCCAATCAGTGTTAGTCAACTGACAGCTATCTCCGAGTTAGTTGATCAACACAAGTCTGTGTATTAGTTTATCAATAGATATTTAGCCTCTTTCTAATGTTTTCTCTTTTTAATGGAACTTTGATGCTCTGTATGTGGAATGGAATGGAAAAATACGTGTCTAATAATTTTGGACAATCTAACTGACGGACTAAATACAGTGATAATTTTTCAACCTAGTCGTCATCCGTATTTGAACCCTGGGTCACTCTAAAACCATGTCAATAGCGTCACTATGACATACTCCTACAGTGGCCTCCAATTACTTGACTGTACACTGTTGTTATAAAACTGTTATATAGCCAGCAGAGAGACCTTCAGATCACAGTTATTATTTATTTCCAAATAGCTACCAATGACTCCAATCAGAATGACTTCATCCGACCTCTTTAAATTACATCACGACTTCATGATTGGTTAAAAAAAAGTTAATGAAAAGAAAGGTGAAAGCCGCACCGTTAACCGTGAACTCTAAAATAACCCTAAAAGCCTTCGCTTAAAACAGCTTAACAGTATAGGAAAGTGAAGACGCTTATGACATTTTTCAGATAAGAAGTACAAAGAAAGAATAACGACGCTAGTATTTGAAAATCTTTGTCAAAATGGCTTATTTGTGTATAGAATGTATGGCAGTTAAGCCCTTTAAGGCCAATAGTACAAAGGAGTGCGCACAATGCGTTTTGATGCACTAAGCTATGATTTAGGGTTGTCAACTCACACATTGGTTTTTATTTTTTAATTTTAATTCAGTTTATACATGTTTTGTGCTTCCGCTTTTGCTACAGACTGTCGGGTTAACTGACTATAACTACTTATTAATAGTAATGGCCGACATTAAATTAAATATCTTACAAGTTAGTATAATCATATCTGACTACATACGACGGCATAACAAACAGACGGTTTTAATGTATGATCCGTTAATAATCCTTAACCAAAGAAAACAAAATTTGGTAGTATTGCTCTTTTCAAAAGTGCTTAGGCAGTGTATTACGTGGGCGGATAAACACGATGGTGATACGACGCGGTGCGCCGTAGCGTAGACAAAGCAAATCGTTGATACCTATGGAAGTGCCCTACATGGACGATTCTAACGCGATCGCGAAGCGGTGCGGCGCGGCCTGCCGCTCACTTAGGACACTCTGATGGATGTCAACGGTTTGTTTCTTGACATTTATACGTATACCATTTGCAGTACACATACACAGTACGCAGGCACGTAAAGTGCTCATTACGCCCTCGTCATTGACTTATTAACAAAAATAGACACAGAAAGCAGAACAAAAACGTCAAAAAATGTGGCTCAGAATTACATTAGCGAACAATTTCGCATTGATGATGATACAAACGATAAATGTTTCGTAAGAAAAAGCCAGCATTAAGTTAGTGTCAAACTCATACACAGAACTACCAGCCTGTTAAAATTTTATAGGCTGTTGGCTCTTAACGGAACGTCACGTTCCAAACAAGACTATGAAAACGTGCTGCAACTGCTGAATTTTCATGGCATCATTTTTTTCGGCTGATTGGGTATCAGTTCTTTTATTCTATACCTATGAGGTACGTACATATTTTTTAGTTGGAAACGTACTGGATTCATTCATTCATTTATTTATTGATAAAATAATACAAGATTTTACAAATCATAAAAAAATAGATTAAATATATTATGTAAATTTTTGATTTTAGGTATTATGTATATATTTTGAGCTTAGTATTATACTATTCGGTCAGCTACATTGTCGGTTAGCAGCCGACTGTACATTAGACGTGATGTCCTGCCGACACTTTCACAGGATTGCGTAAAGTTGCAATAATTATATCATAAATATAATATAACCCACGAAGTCTTAATAAGTCAAGTAAAATCATTCAAATTCACGATTCTGGAATACATAATAATATATGTGAACGATTTAAGTACAAAAAAATATTTATTAAAATATTTTCACACCACCTATTCATAAAAGGGTTTTTCTGTTCAAGCTAGGAGGGATTAAAGTGTACTTTTCTGTTCAAGGACTATCCTACTGTTACTGCGCTCGCTGGCTTGTGAAGTTGTGAGACTAAACTTAACTACTCGAAATCTTCACGGATGATGTTTAATTAAAAATAACATGTATGGCGTGGCGTAGGTGCATTTTTATATTTAAGTCCTTTCCATTTTATATGTGTCCATTTTTTTATAGAGCCAGCAACCCTAGCATGGAGATAAGCCAAGTTTAAGCGTGGGCCAACCGGTTCGTTTTATCCTTAAGCTGTATACACACGACGGGATATAACTCCTAGGCCGTAAATTGCGCCTAGACGGCTAAGTGATGGGCCTTTAAATTTAATGGGCAGAGATAGATTGTATAGGCAAATATATTTGCCTTTTTAGGTTCAGATGAAAGGTATATTTTAAATTAACTGCATTTGGTTATCTTCCATTTAAATAATACATACTTCGAGGATAGTTGAAGATTGAACCCAGTTTTTCTCCTTCTTAAAAGTTGATTTTGTATAAATCCGTTTTCGGTAGAGCGCTATATGTGTTTTCTCAATTTGATAGGAAGGATAAATCTTACAAATTTTAAGTTTATAGACAAATGCGGCTGTTTTATATAAACGAATTATCATCATCATAAATTTAAGAGTCAAGCTCTTGTCGGTGGAGCAATTTCCATGTATCTCTTTCTTGAGCCTTTCGTTTGACCGCCTGATACGACACGACGTTTATCTTTTCCTTAAGCTGATCCATGTATATTCTTCTTGGCGAATTATAAACAAACGAAATTACTTTGTACTTGTACGTGAATTAATGAATTTGCTCTAATAATAAAGTAAGGGGTAAAAACAGTGGACACCGAACAAAGCCCAGGCTTAGTTTAATACATGTAGAAGACGTTTGAACGGGACGGGACGATCAGTCAGTTTCTACCAAAAACGTCACGTGACATCCGTGGGCTCCGAGCTATCACATGATTCTTTCTATAGAAAGACAGATCGTCCCGTCCCGCCCTGTCCCGTCCTGTCCTAGTGTGAGTCATCCTTTACCCTTGTGAATAAGAATGTCTACGACAAATCATGGGCGTAGGGTGCCAAGAGGACCCGAGGCTTTCAACGCTGTGGCTAAAATATGGGGAAAAAGATACATCTAATGGTCACGGTGGCGATTATCGTCGGACCAATGACATAGACAATAAGGGCTACTATTTAGCGCTAACATAATTATAAGTAAATAGCAAGGTTAGCGAACTAACCTGATGTAAGCTGTCATATTCCATATTTAAAAACGGCAAACTCCGAGTTATTTAACCCGGGGTGGTGCAAGTAGCCCCAAGGCACTGACAAATGTCTATGTAGGTTACTTTGTTAGTTATGGGCATAGCTTAGCTGTATTTACATCCTTTAAATATTCATACGGTACACACTGTAGGATTATATCTAATCCGTCAACAGTATGTATCCAGCTTTATGGCAAGATCAGTCCTGATTCCATTCTAGCGATAACATTTCGTTTTATTATCAACGGCCATTGACAAGTTTTATCGTTTTATTCGAGCTGCGAGCGCATTGTGTAGACTGACGGACATACATTCATATAGTATTAAAGGTATGCCACCCAGGCATTCAGTGACGTGATTGACTTAGTTAGTTTGCCGTGATCGGCTGGCCCAGTGGTTGAGGCGTCTGCCGCGAAAGCAGGAGGTCGCTGGTTCGATCCCAGCCCTGCTCACCGGGGACCTTGGTCACTTTTTCTGTAGTATATGACATCTCTTTCAATTTATTAGTTAATACATTTTATGTCAATTCAATTTTTGATACAAACTACTTTGTACTTACTTTCCTTTCCACAATCAATCTGTACTCATCGAGGCAATCGAGGAAAATGACTGAAAATGTAAAATGCAGTTACATAACAAACAATGAAATTGAGAACATTCTCCTTTTAGGGTTCCGTACTGAAAGGGTAAGATGGGATCCTATTACTAAGACTCCGCTGTCCGTCCGTCGGTCTGTCCGTCTGTCACCAGGCTGTATCTCATGAACTGTTATAGTAAGACAGTTGAAATTTTTCACAGATGATGTATTTCTGTTGCCGCTATAATAAACAATAAACAACATTGCGATACAACGAGGATATGCCGCCAGCATCTTAGGTACAATGCCTCAAGGACCTATTTTAGATTTAAGATAGATAGAGGTAGTAATAAAATAATTATTGAAGGGTGCTCCCATACAGTACACGTGTTTTTTTTTTGCCGTTTTTATATACAGTGTTCGGAACCCTTCAGGCGCGAGTCCCGACTCGCACTTGGCCGGTTTTTTTTTATTCGCTTGAAAATACTGACACACTTATCTTTCTAATTTAAAAGCCACATAGTTTAAGTACTTACTTATACTTCAAAGCAAGCTCTAAACGATCACGCGTGTACTATCAAATATCTAAGTGCCCAATTGAATAGTAATAGCTTAATAAAACCAAACTAAATATTTGCCGGCGCACCGCCAAAGAACATGATTAGGCACTAAGACTATAACAATATTCAAATTATACCTCAACCGGGACCGAACCCATTACAGGTGCGAACACGTAGTAATGTAAAGATGATGACTATGATGCCAACGCCTTTCTCGTGAGGAATTAATTTAAAAATAAAAGCAATCATGGTATAGTTGTAGTCCAGTGGTTGAGGTGTGCCGAGTTGTCAGTTATTCTCCCTGAAATTAACGTAATGGTCACATCACAGTAAGTGAGTACAGTAAGAAAAGTGCGACGTGCATACAAGTTCAAATTAAGGCACTGCTTTAATGCTGCCCTTCGAATGCCTTGTCCCGTATCCATCACAAGCCGTTTGGACTTTAAATGTAAAGTTCAATGTTATGTTCAGTTGTGGTCATTGTTTCAACAGCAAAAATTTGACAGTGGCGTTCCAGGGGTTAAGGGTGACTGACGCTAGACGATAGCTCAGATGACGTGACGCTTTCTTTATGGACTGAGAGCTGGCTACGGAAATAGGTTTGCAATGAGAAGAGCGACGACATCCCTCTAGTTAGTATGCTATACTATCATTATTAATTTATTCAGGCGCCTGGCAGCTGCTAAGCTGTGGGCGTGACAGCGATTGGGCAACAAAGTGGTTGTAAAATCAATTTAAGGAGTGCAAATTTTAGAGTGATAAGTTTGGTGTGATATAGCTAATTATGTATTTAACTCGAATATAACTTCCAGGCGTTGTCTATTATAAATTGAGAAATCGTCCCAACCCCGTCTAGCCCGGCCCCCTTCGGTCTAGCGTCAGTCGTCCTTTATGTGGATTAAATAAAGAAATTAATTTTATGCAGCTCAAAAAACCGCATAATTCCCTGATAACAGTCAGGTAGAAAACGGTGCTTGAAACCGGTTAACTCGTCTGGGAAATTAAAAGCCAGAATCAGGCACACTGATAACGTTAAATTTACTCGTAGTATATATCATCGTCTCTTTCGTCGAAAGATTTAAAATAATATTTTGTATCATGCGATTTAAAATTTACCATTTTCCAACCGAAGTAGGTTATCTTGTATATTAATTATATTACTAAATATCCCTCGTTGATTAGGGTAACCAGTCATGAACTACATACCGGTTTTGAGATCGTAATCGATTTTTAGATGCAGGGACCTGTACTTTGTGGTATAAAATATGACTCTTATATTTTGAGGCAGAAAAAAACAGAAATGCCTGATGCAGTATTTCAGTGACAGCGTCAGCACGCCTACCAAGAACATCGAAAAATGGCATTGACGGGAAAACCTCTTTGTCACTCCAATATGCAAGTGTGACAAAGATGGAGATACAAATCCGCAAACGTTCGATTTTCGTGGTTTAGACCCTGGTAGGTACATATATCACAAATCAAGTTCAAACGCCTACTCCTATAGTCATTTAAGTACTATCAAAGGGAGGTTATTTTAATATATATTTATTAAACACCTTTCTAATGCATCGTATGTGGACATTTAAATTATCTCAAAACAAGTCGAATCAAAAAAAGGGGGATCGGCCCCCTTTCTTTACTTGCTTTATTCGCAATTCGCAAGCAATTTTAACATAATAATATCACACCGACTACTAAGAAGCACAGAATGTCACTAATCAGCTAACTTAGCTAGTATACAAATTGTGTAAACTAACAGTACTTACTCACAATTCTACGGTGACATATACACGCTATACGAGAAAACAATTTCGTCTTAAAACTTTATCATTTCATTAATGCCGAACCCTAATGTTCACAACAAAACCAGACTTCCTCCGAACACGATATCATCTTGTCGGCTCACTTTGAAGCTCTCGCACGGCAACCCTCTCTGTCTTCCCTTTATTCCCGTCACTTAAGTAAGGACAAACCAGTGTATCTGTGACTTTGGTATCCTTTAAAAAAACATTGTTTTTTGTTCTTAGTCAGTGCGAGGTGATGATGGACATACTGCGCATTTTTTCCTTTGGGACCAGCCACGAAATCGCGAAAAAATAATAGGTTCACAAAACATCGGCATCTGAGTTGCCGAATTTTATTTAGCTAAAAATCTAAATTGGTAGAGCAATGGGTATCATTTGGCAACCCTAATAAAAAAGTAATATTTCAATTAGGTGCTTATACCTACTAAAGAAATAAACATAAACATCGATATACATTTTACCAGTACATACATAATGATTCTTTAAGTTGGTACTTTAAAGGAAACTTTACAGTCCAGGTTGGGCATTTTGACGACAAGAGATCCTAAACATTTTTTAAGGTAGGTAAATTTACTATTTTTCCTACTCAGAAAACGAGCTCTTTCAATCTTGGAGAAAAAAGGTCTCAAAATGTTCACACGTTTTACGGTTTATACTTTTTTTTTATTTTTACTAAAGAATATATATACTAATAAATACCTGCTAATCAATTATAGAGTCCGTCTGTGCAAGGTTTTATAGATTTTTATACTGTGAAAGTTTTAAGCAAACGCCATAATTTCATAAAAATTCGACGTTTAAAATAACATTTTAAACTTTGACAGTTAATTTGCTTAGAAGAGATAACATGGGTTGATTTTACCTACTTATTGGGTTCTGTAACACAGGAAACCTTAGTGTACTTTGTATGTATGTACTTATATATTATAAGTAGGTACTTAATAATAAAATAATACTCACCACTTGTTCTTCTATTATTTATTTATTATTAAACAAATCGTATCACCGACAATATCACCAATTTACATGTACCAATTATGAGATCCTTCTTGTCAACAAAACATCCAGTCCGCCATCTTGACTCTCCAATCTTTTTTTTTTTTAATCTTAATCGAGGCACCGGAAGAAAGTACGACGCCGGTGTTTTTACATGTAAATCTATTTTCTTCTTTTATTTTAAGTATTATTTTTTAAAAAATCATGACACTATTTTTCTATACAAAAAATCCTTGTTCAAATTATACTGGACGTTGAAACGTACACTCTACAATAACACTCAAAGACTGTTATCATTTATCTCACTCGCACTTCCAAGATGTTATATCCCCTTTCCTCTCAGGATGTAAAGTCAATTTGATATGATGGTAGATAAAAACGTGCCGATATGTTAGTTCTGGACGAGACAGGAATTTAGTTGGTTTTCGACACGCCCTACGGTTTACTAATGATGTTTGTCTAATATACAATTTATATGTATGAGGCAGGAATATAACATGACGTTGTCATTATGTCGTGTCATAAGCGGGCTTGTGGGAGTGGAAAAACTCTTAGAATGTACAAATCGAAAACAAAAACAGGATTTTTTGATTGCCTAAAATACGAATAGATTTTGATACAAATGTAAGCGAAGAAATGGGTATTTTTATTGTCAAATTTTAGTTTATAACAGCTAAGTTTGGGGGTTATAGTCTGACAACCCAAGTCTGACAGTAGTTTTTTTTAATCTATACGCATCCCTTTTTTTCACTCCGAAAAAAAGGGAAACGCACAGATAAATATTAACATAAGGAATTATATTAACTAACATGATGGAGCTAGTTTAAAAAAGAGCCAAAGGCATGTTTTGGTCGTTTTTTTCATTTTTTTATATATTTTTTCATTTCGTTAATTAGTTATATAAGGTGGATTTTTAAAAATTGCGATGTCACAATCAAATAACTTGTGGGTTATCCGTTTCAGAAACTTTGGGAAACAAACATTTATTTTATTTTATTTTATTTATTTAGAACATCAACAGCAATACAATAAAAATGGATAATTTAATAACATGCTAAACAACAAGCCAATAAAAGATGTCCACAAGAATACAAAGAATACCTATAATACAAACACACATACACATACCTATAATACATGTTCACAATTTCAGTATATCTTGTACGGAAAGAACCTTAATTCCGGTATGGGCCATACAATAATACCGGTATCGATACCCCTATCGTCTCACAACCAATTATGTTTGTTTAACTTTCCGGGTCAAACTTACTTCCGTAGATAAGCGTAAGTAAAACCCGATTGCCAAATACCTCTTATCAAGAAGTTTGTACGATAATGAACGACAATAAAGAACTTACTTAATGATATTATCAAGCAGTTACATGGATTACCTACCACTAGATAGATTATCCTTAACGTGTGTACGATCACATCCGTAGGTCACGCTGTGTTGCAGAAAAACGCATTTGGCGGACAGATTGCGTTGAGCCCCGGCTACCTTCCAGTTTATGCAAAAATTGGCTGTATGGCATCCATACTCGTACGCTAGCGTCCTGCTGGCCCCAAATGGCCATTGAGCGTTTTGGATAAGCCATTTGCACGTTTTACAGTTTTAACGCACATGCTTATTTGTGCAAATCTAGTTAATGCCAATTAGCGTTTTGAGCATATCATTATGCAGTATATTGTTTTGCCGTCTCAACGCACATGCTTGCTTGTAAAAATTGAAATTTGCACAAGTGTGATTGGTCATATAGTCGGACCCTTACCGCTTGCTATAGGACCTTTGTGGTTACAACAAGTTTAACTTTCCTTTGGTGTGCTATCCTCGCACCTCGCTAGAATCTGCGTCAATTCACTGTCAGTGCAACTTGCTCGTAATTACTGGGATCTATGAAGGAGACTGCTCTCGGTGACGTGTCACAAGTATATCTATCTTTCCATTATTAGATTAATCGAATGAATAAGCTGCTGCAGTGTGTGTGACAATGTGTTATAGAATTGTTTCATTGCAATTGTTCTTGTCCTTATCTAAGATATACAATAGTTAATGTAGGTACCTATACAAATAGAGAGGGAGATTTTGAGATCGACTTTATCATCCTCGTCTGTTATCGATTGAATATAATATGCTTAAAGTCGTCATATGATCTATCTGGTGTTTGTGATCCGTGAGTGGTACTTAAAGACGTAATGTATACGTTTACTGATAAATTTGGAGATATGGGTTACGTGTGTGGTCTAAGTTATAACTACATGACAATTAAACTTTATTAATATGACACAATCTTAAAAATATTATTTTGGACATTAATGCCCATTTGAATAATGAATACTAATTAGTCTTTTCATTCTGTATATGGCATTAATATACCAAATTAAAATTAAGACTCGGGTGGGCCAAAATGTGTTTACAAACCTATTTCTTTCGCATATTTTTATTTAAAATAAATTTCGAGGGTGATATTGCCATTCTCTCGAAGAAAGAGTGGCTAAAATAAATCGAAAAAGATTAAATCAGAATTTCGTAATTTAATTACTCTCATAATTAAAGTTGTAGCCTAAACACCCTGTATTGAAAAAAAAAACTGTTTTCTAGGGCGGACGAGTAGTAAATCATATTATTATTAGGTATTTTTTTTTTAAATTTAAAACTCTTTTTCATGTTTTTTTACTTATTTAAGTGGGTGACTGAGCTTATTTTACACACATATTGTTATTATTGCCATCGCTATTAACGCGTGTCATAGTAAAATCGGCTTCTGAACCTATTTTAGGGAACTAATAATAAGTGTGTAGATATAGTAGTATGCTACGTATGTAGTGTAACTGTACGCAACTAATAGCACTATAGCACTATAGCATAATAACTGTACTTATTATGAAGCAGTAGTAATTACTATAGTAATCAGGGATGCCTCACACAAGAGCGGGACGGGACGATCTGTCAATTTCTATAGAAGGAATCACGTGATAGCTCGAAGCCCTAGGATGTCACGTGACGTTTTCTATAGAAACTCATAGATCGTCCCGTCCCGTCCCGTCATGGTGTGAGTCATCCTTTAAGCTGCCAAGTACTACATACTATGTAGCTATATTTTCTTACCATATTCGCATAGCCAATACGACACCACTATGATTTCTACGAACGAACACCAACCGTTTTCCTTCCGCGAACCTCAACTTATTATTCAAAACACAAACCACAAAATGTCACAACTTCCTTTAAATTTAGTGTCGCTTACGACGTTTTACATACAAGCCAACAGCGGAAGCTATGACCGGTGACCTGGCCTACTACCGTTCGATCGAAAATTTGTAACTCTCTCTATCGCAATGGCTGCGAGGGAAAGAGATGCAGATACATGCATATTCGAATTAACTGTACTAATTGCATGAATGATAGCGGTGTGTGCACTTTCTAGTTCACACCTCTTTAATTCATTAACGTAGGTAAGTAGGTACTTATGTGTAATTTGGTTGAAATGGCGATTTCTAGCTAAATCCATGCAACTGTCAAAGAATACTGCAGAAATTTGTATGCAAGGGGGGGGGGGTCACTTAACTCTGCACCTGACCGTAGGTACCCCTATTTAGGCTGCAGTAGTAGGTTATCTTTGATACGCTGGACGAGGATTTTGCCCAGCCATGGTGCTGTTATAATATAAATACATATTCGGGGACAATCTCACACAGATCGAACTAGTCCCAAACTAAGCAAAGCTTTTATGATATTTAATTGCAACGGTTAACACTCAACACTCTGCGTCGGGCAGACGAAAAATGTCACGCCTATTGTGATAAAAATACGTGAGTGTTAACCGTTGCAATTTAATATCAGTATGTCTCACGAAAGTTTAAATTATACTTTTATGTACTATGGGTTAGTACCCAATAGTACATAAAAGCTTTGCTTAGTTTCACGACGAGAAACATACCTATATAGATAAATACATACATGTATGCATAGATAACGTCCATGTCTCAGGAACAAATATTCGTGATAAACACACAAATAAATGCCCTTACCAGGATTTGAACCCGGGACTTCCAGCTTAGGCAGGGTCACTACCAAGTAGGCTAGAGAGGCCGAAAAAGCTGTGGTAGGTTATCCGTAACAATCTGGTCATGTCGGTAGCTTCTGTCAGTGTCTTCCGCTGTAATTTTGTGGTGGCTTTCTTGTTTGATGCCAAATTTAGCATTAACTGCCACGTCATGTGTGGCTGAGATATATCGTTCTACAATGACGTTTAAAAAACCTTTGAAACAAAACCTACCCACCCAAAAGTAAATTATCATGCCGAACTGCCCGGGTGAAGAATGCCTAAACAACACATCAAATCAATCATCATTATAACAGATATCAGAGTACTCTAATGCCTTATAGAAGGCCAGGCCCAGACCCAGGTGGTTTAGGAATCGAACAGGACACAAAAACTTTAGGGGTGAAAAGTAGGAGAACAAAAGCCAAAACTAGATCGGACTGAAGAGATTTGCTTGAAGACCAGGCTCAGGTCAACCCACTGCTGTAACGCTTCAAATTATGATGAGAACTAAGTTCTACGTTCAGGCGGCTAGTGTAACACAATATAAATTAAAGTGTGTCAAACCAAAACAAGGTGGATTTGGAGGTTCACTAAACTCGATTTTGCTGAAATATGACGTCACTACTGTCCGTGCCAAGCCATTTGGCAACAAACGCGTGTTCCATCAAATTGTTCAAATGAATATCTGTATTGCAGTAAACCGAAAAGTCGTATCTACATTTGAATTCAATAGTTACTATTACATTTTGACTTCAGACGTATCAGTTGCAGTACAATTTGCGAGCTTCTAACTAATTCAATAAATCACCGTGCAGTGAACAGATTCTTTTTTATAATTCCTTAACTTCCAAATCTAGTCGTATCAAATGATGTCGAAAATAACCCTAAGAATTCCGACCTATAAAATATAGAACATCCATAAAAAATAAAGATTAATACGTGCATTGGTGTTCTAGAAACGCTTCCGTGTTTAAAAGGCTATTAATTTGGTTGGTAACACGGACTATGAATAACTTTGCTTATTTGCCGACTAAGAATAGGTTGTAAAATTGTGAAAAGGACTTAGTTGGAACAGGCAAAGTACACTTTGATGCAAGTGAGGAAAGAATGTCATTCCCGTTCGAGTCCTGAGACATCTTGCCATTAGCCGCATTACGATTCCAGTTGTCGATCGGTTCAATCGGTTGTCATCGCTGTTGTTACTACGAGTTTGAAATTTACTATAGACTATACTCGCTAAAGTATATGCATCAACTCACTGTCTTGCATCTTGCTCGCACTTGCAGCTTGCGGCGAAATACGACTGTAGATAACGAGACGTAAGCGAGACATCGTTTACTCAACTTGTGGCAAACACACTTGACAACGTCCCGCGAGCACATCTCACAATTTTTCGACCAAAATCAGCAACTTATTTGATATAAATATGACATATTTATTTCATCTGTGATACCAGGAACCTCGATAAAAACCAGTCGGCCAACAAAGCTGGCCGTTACGAAACAGGCCGGGAATGTGTCCGAAATAAACATGCATTTCGTGCGTTTGCAAGCCGAAAATATATACAAACAGAATAGTTTTATGTCAACGTTTCTACATTTTCTATCATGACTAAAGTCTGACTACTCTAATAGATTTTGATAACACACTGTGAAAGTTTTAAGTATAACGTCATAATTTCATAGAAGTTTGACGTTTAAAATAACACTTTATTTTAATTTTGATTTAAGTTTGACAGATCATTTGTTTGGAAGATATAACGTGGGTTGACGCTATACGTTAGTTTGTTAATTTAAAAGTTAAAGAAGAGTACCGCTATAAGGAAGTCCACAAGATACTGGGTGTAACGAAGATATCGTAATCTGGGGCCTTACCATGACGTCGTAACTAACGCGATTCAGTTTAGGTGCAGTTTAGGGTCTGCACCGCGAAGCGACCTCCTGCTTTGCAGACGCCCTTCCTTACCTCTCGCCTACCCGATCACGACACACAGCCAGAGTCCGAAATTTCCTGAGTATATGCATTATTTTCTTATTTTAAACGTTTAAGTTGCGTTCCGCCAATCCTACCTCATACTTAGGTCCTGTGCTGCCTCCTAGATATCTTTACAGATTATTTCCAACTAGAAGCTAGGGTGGCGCCACCATACGTATACTATATAATTGTACACCACGAATCAAATCATTTATTATTTGTCATAGTTACTACATATAAATTATAAATTGAAAGAGATTTTCATTCTACAGAAAAAGTTCCCCGATGAGCAGGGCTAGAACTCCTGCTTTCGCGGCAGACGCCTTAACCACTGGGCATTTATTACAAATAATAATGATTTGATTCATGCTTTACAATTGTTAAAATATATAAAAAGGTCTTTATTGTATAATTTCTAGTTTTAACTATTACAAATAGGTAATTGTTACCCTTTCTAACCTTCCTGCCGGATGCGCAGGCGACGAATCCACGGAACATTAACCACGAGGGGACTCGTTAAGTGTGGACAGTGTATAGTTAAATAGGGTAACTATGATGTTAGAAAACAGTGGATCCAGGTTTTGGTTTGAGAATGGCCACCCAATGAGTTTCAAGGTAAGTTTTTTTCTAAGGTCTGTCTTAGTACTTCATACTTTTCGAAAATGAAACACTCAACGTCCTCAGCTTTTGTAAAAACTATTGGGTGAGGTGAGACATAGTTAGTGCTACTTAACTTTACCTACTTTACCTAACTACTCGAGCAGTGCAAGCGGCCCTTAGTAAACTATGTCGTTATAAAACTATAATTCCTCTTCTTCATAGCGTTTTTTCTTATAATTTTAAAGGTTCTAGATAATGCCTTATGCGCTTTTTTAAAATTTAGTAAATAATCAAAACCTGAATTCCTGGTAACTAGGTCAATATTTCTCACTTTTAATCACTATTTGTTCGCTCAGAAAAGGTTGTAACATCCATTAAGTTCTAAATCTCCTGGTCACCCTTTAATGCACTGAGACTAATGTGTCCACGTTTAATGGATTATTAACTCCGGACAACAGCAGAACCGGAGCGCACACTATTTGTTTATGGTCATCCTTATTTGAAAATAATAGAGCAATTATTTTTCTGGTGTTATTTTGCCGGTGAAATCAATTACGCGTTAACTGGGATTTTTCGATTTTTGTAGTAACATTGTTCATCGATTTTTATTATGTAAGCATTTATTTTGAAACATGTTTATCATATATTTTTTTCTACTCCAGCACTTCTATCTGTCAATTAGATGACTGACAGCCATATTTAAAAAGTATTCATTATAACGTTGTCTATGGTATTCCATAAGAACACTGCTCCTATGGATTTTCATACAATATATTAGCACTGTTGTTGTTTTTTTTTAATTTCTATAGTGGGCACAACATGTTCCCTATTCTGCCACGTTTCTATATTTTGGTTTTTACGCTATTTTAGCTGTCGTAGAAAAACTAGGGTATGCAACAGCTCATAATTGGTTCTTAAAACTCTCGGGTCTATTATTACGACGACCCTCAAGTTATAAGAACCCTTTTTATATCACTGTTGCATAAACTACTATTGTTAAGATTGCCAAGAATATCATAAAATTCAAAATCGAAGTTTTTGTAACTATCGTTGATCAATTTTACCACAAGAATCATAGTACCCCAAGTTTACGGTATCTGTATCCTATTATTGTGAAATAATGATTGTAGCCAGTCTTTCTCACGCCTATGGTATCTTGATGGTAGATCAATCGCAACGCCGCGCCGGGCCATACTCGTCGACATCATTTATTCACCATCCCTTGTAACAAGAACCTAGTGAAAGCCGAGAAGGTAATCGTCATCTGGGAAGTTGACTTGACGTTGATAATGCAAACCGGTTAAAAAATGTATACAAATTACCTGTTAACCGATAAATTACCGGTAACTTTCATGCACAATATTCACCGGTTGCATTCTCTACTGGACGATCACTGTCCCGGTAGTCGATTAGCGATCGGTGCTATAGTGAAGAGTCTCCACCAACACCTTGGGAGACTCTCGCTACATGGCTGGATCATGGGTCAGATGTAGAAGGCAATATCTGAACAAACACATAGAGATTTGTTCACCAGATCTGTCCACCATGTATGGTAAGAATTTTATCTGACAGATTTATCCGTTGGATTTCTGCCATGCAATGGCAGATTTCAACGTGAGGCCGGCTAGTGGTAAGGAATATGGTGTGGATAATGAGACCTCAGTATCTTTTCCATTAGATTCAAAATTCACACTGTGTAAAATGTAAATCCTATTACTTAACACGTGATCGAATTAATTCCATCACCATTAGTAACCTAGGTAGTCCAGATAATGTGCCGATTTATAGTCACAGGTTAATGCTTTGAGTACGGCCCACTTACTGGAATTAGGTCTCAGCTCGCAAATGAAGCCAAGTTTATTCACGACCTGGATTCCTAGAAAAATGGCTACTGATTTATTGTGCGTAATTTGTTTCGCCTAAATGCGATTTAATTACGTAGCTGTTTTATTGTTGCCTACTGGGTTGGAATGGATTACTTACTAAATTCAAGAGTAGTATAATGGTTATTGCCTGGTTTACATTGTTTTCTAGTTACTTGTCTTTTTTGGCACGCCCACAGTTTGGCAGAAAAAACACCTTTACTTGGACAGCCCCTAATGGCTTCTATGTTTTTGTACTTTGACGGCCTCTCCTGAAAAGTATTAGTTTGGTAGATCTACCCGGCTCACCTCCTAGGGACTGCTACGGAAATATTGTGTAAAAGCGTCTAAGTTAAGGTTTATGTGTCAAAAAAGTTACAATTAGCAAGCCTACAATGATAATGATAATCGACACTTGAAAGTTTGTTATCTGCCTCTATCGCTTTTATATATTTCTATAAGGGTTGACTCACACCAGAACGGGACGGGATGGGAAAGGCGGGACGGAACGATCTATCAGTTTCTCACATCACATGACATCCGAGGGCTCCGAACTATCACGTGATTCTATAGAACTTGACAGATCGTCCCGTGCTGGTGTGAGTCATGCTTAAAGCGGCAAAAAGACCTACGAAATGTGGTTTGCGGCTATAGGTCAGGTCTTCTATTCTCGCATGTATTGCTATTATAACTCCGTGAAGCGGTTCGTGTTCTTGGCAATGAGTAAACGCACGAGTGTCATATGCAAATATTAGTTTGGCACCAGCAGGCATTTCTGTGCCAATTTTCCCGGGGTGAATCTAAATTTTTACTTCGTCTGAGTCACTTTCTCTTGAAACAATTACATTACTTACGCATTAAATTAGATTGGATTTTTATGTATTGCAGGAAAAAATCGCGAGAGTAAAAACGTAATCTAGGTTATGTAATTTTGAAAGAAACGCCTTTGGCAACATGCTTACAGATCATATGTAATCGTTTTTAGTAAATGGTACCACTTTATCGTTAGCCGATAAGGTTCTAAGTTCGTAATAAATCATTTATAAATGACACGTATCAACCATTGACAATGTAGTACCTTTTACTAAAAACAAACGAACACAGATAGAGCAATGTAGCAGTTAGACACTTGCATATCCAGGGAGACATATACAGTGTGTAAATCTAATACGGGCGAACCTCTTAACGGTGGTTAGTATAGGACATAAGAAATGTAATTAGGTAACTTTTAAATGGAATTGCAATTAAAATTTTATCCATAGAAAATAATTCGGCCCGCAATGTAATGCAAACACACTCGCGTTAAACATTCGTTGACAACTGTCAGCGTCAAATATTTTACAGCAGGTACATTGCTGCTGAAAATATTATAAAAAAATTAATTATGGGGTCATAATTAATTGTAACTTAAAAACATGTTTTAATTATTGATAACACTAATGAATTCTATGTTTGGTTAAATTTATCGCCCGTATGAGACTTACACACTGTATATGTCATACGTGACAACCTTACCGCGTCCGCTCCTTACGAGCGTCAAGTTATATAGGTAATATCACGTTCAAAGTTGCATGGCAGTTTATGAACGAATATACGACATAATTTGGCCATGCACTTTTTAACGCGTGTGTACCTAGTTAGTTACAGAAATGAAACAATTTAAAATGAATCCAATCGCGTTTGTTCACCACATGGGGATGTATCCTTCGCTACATTGATTTTGGATCCATTAATATTATCTTTTGGGATGTTCGTTGACTTCTTATTGCATTTCACGGCAACTGTATAGCTCAGTATCGTGGACTGATTACGATAAAAAAATTAATGAGGAACAGAAATTGCTGGGTAAAAATTTACATATTTTTTTAAATTCAGCTGCTTATGCCTTTAAACGGATCATCATAGCTGTAACAGAAATCTGTTACAGTTTGTAATAAGCACTTCTCACACAAACAGTAGGCGACAAAAAATATTTGAACATGCTTTAATATCTGAAGCACTACTTAAACATGCTTGAAGCTAACCGTCCATACTGTCAATAAAAGAAAAAGAACATTAGCACTCTATTATCATAATATTTACATTAATGCAAGTTTGTTTATATTGATCTTTTCCCATACTAGCTAGGGCATTGACTTTGTCTAGATTCTGGAGTAGTTTTGTATATGTTATACTGGTTTTAGATATTTAAGTACCTATCTAGACTATTTGTTTATTGATTCAAAGTTTGAGCTCGATTTCACAAGGATGTCAATAACATTTCTGAATTCATTTGATAGGTACCCAAAATGAATCGTTCCTGTATTACATGTAAAACCAATGATTCAAAAAAATTTAAGTTTTTTTGCAGAGTAAATTTTGTTACAAAAGCGTTCGTACCTAAATAATATACAGGTTGGAACAAAAATGCTGGTGATCCGTTAATGGGCGTTATCAGTATCGTAGTCTGAGTCGGAAAAAAATACATGAAACATAACACAAGAAAATAGCGTATTTTTTTATACTCCGGCCACGATACTGATACATACATTCTTTAACGGATCACCAGAACTCACTTTGTCTTATTGCTAAATAGTGGGAAATTAATCAATTTTAGTAACAAGCTGTTATACCAGGATTGTCAATTAATACAAGATTAATACAACTTTCAATTGCTAAACTATACCCTAAATCGTCCAATAATCGTCTAATAAACGTGTAATTGACGTAAAAGCCATAATTTTGTACCAATTTGTAAACTTGACCCCATAAAAAGGTTACACCCAGTGGGCCGTGACGCCATGTGTAGTCAAAAACGGTAACCATGGATGAGACGTTAAAAATTATTAGTATTATACACATGTGCGCAATTTGTTTTAAGTATATTGCTATGTCGGATTTTAAATAAATTATAAAGTTTTATATCGAATAAATGTGTTTAAGTCCGGATACAGATACAGACTCTTAGCAGGCCTATGGCGCGAGTTCGGATCAATCGTCTTTAGTCTTGTGTCGGTATCGACTCACGGGCTGTCCACATACACTGCGCCTGCCGGTGTACGCCGCCGCCAGTATTATATGATATTTCCAATCGTAGGCAACCCTAGCGTTGTGTGGGGGTGAGGGGGCCGAGTGTCATTTTTTTTGCGTGGTGTTCTATACAGTTTCTATTTTTTTTATTTTATATAATCTGTTCTATTTGTAGTTTATTTGTTGGTAATATTTTTTCCTGTTTTATTTGGTAGTATAACACAATAAAATATTTTATTGCCAAGGATAAAATGAAACATATAATGAATTAGCTAATTTATAGTTATGATAAGACGATTTACGGTGCCCTAAGTAATTAAATCATGGTAATTAAAAATTGGTTACTCCTCATATGATTTTATCATGGTATTTTATTACATTTATCTTTATTGTAACAGGAAGCACCTGCTGTTTTAGAAAAGAGTCAAATGATTTCCGCAAAATAGTGAAGTACAAAATAGTGTATAGGTACTTCATGTGTTTTCCATAGGTATTAAAAAACGTTACGTAATTATACTCGTAATGTTTCCTGTAAAAGTAGCAATAAATTTAATCGAAGCAGTACTCCCCAAACTGAACAACTTTTGTTCGGCGACTTTTAAAAATAACGTGTGTTTTGATTTTTATTATTACACTTTAAAATTTGTTAGAAGACGCCATGTATTTCGCATTTTATCATTTTTTTAATTGACAAGAGACGTCAGTTAGGCACATTAGCCTTACGGACATTGAAAATACTATTTAGTTTGTATGAGAAAGTGAAAACCTACAGAATACATAATTTTTAAAAGTCGTTAAACAAAAGTTGTTAGGTTAGAGGAGCACAACCTACTATTAAATTCATTGCTCCTTTTACAGGAAACACCCGGTATAACATATTTATAACAATTACCTATATGAAACACGAATCACGATCTAATTATTTGTTGTGCAAAAGAACAGCTACCATGTTGAATTTTTTTCAACTGCTATGGTTAATGGGTAGTGAATGCGGTATAACATTGAATCCAATCCTGATAACCTCATTTTTAGTGCAATAAATATTAAATAATTTTATTCAATTTTACAATCATAGTCACCAAAACATATAACCCAAAACATTAAAAAAATGTTTAATAAATTATTTTATTTGTTCCAGGTACTGTCCCAGTAAATACTGAAAACACGGTTACCCGAATCTTATTTAACACCATTCGTCACGCACGACGCATCAAGGTGTGGTCACCGAAAATGTATGGCCTAGTCTCCGAAACGAAATGCAAGTTAAATCAAATGCATCTTATAATTAACCTTAATGCAATGACACAGAATTTCAATTAGGAAGTTTTTTTTATGTAACGGATTCGAATTCGATTTTGGTAATTTCGTCAGTAGTCGAATAAGAAAAAATAATACTCTCATCTCTTTTTGGTGGTTAATACGTGTAGGTAGCGTAGAAATAAGATATTTGAAATTATTATTTTTATCTACCATTAATAAAACTTAGTAAAAAGAAGAATAATAGCACATACACAGATATATGGATGCCGCTATCAATAAATTACGAAACATGGAACAGACACCTTGCAACATTGCACTTAATAGCCTGATAACAGTCAACTATGAACTGCATGAGACAGTAAATATAGATGTAATCAGTATGATGTCAGAACTTGGACCACTTCCGACCTCATTAACTGGGCTATATATAAGTTGACTGTGAAGGCGACGCATTCATTGAAAAGGGTTAAAACTTTTACCGGTTTTCATTCGCTACTCTAGTATAGCAAAGAATGCAAAAGTTGTGCATGTATTACCGGTTAACCGGTACGATAATTTTAATACAAAATATTTACTTACCAGTTGCATTCCCTATACCAGAGCTAATAGGGTATGACAAAGAAAGCCATCTTAAGGATGACTTACACTAAGACGGGACAGGACGGGAGGAGACGGGACGAGACGGCACGGGGCGGGACGGGACGATCTGTCAATTTCTATAGAAAGAACCACGTGATAGCTCGGAGCCCTCAGATGTCACGTGACGTTTTCTATGGAAACTGACACATAGTCCTCTCGTCCCGCGGCAGTCTTCATTCATAAATTACCCATGCACTTTTGAATGCATGTGTACATCGGTTTGTTTACATATTTTCCCATTTGAATTGGAAATATAGGTACTTGGTGCTCTTTCCGTCATGTTTTTAACCCTTCGCATCACATTACTTACCTGTCCTCATTACGCATATAAAATTAAACCCCTTTTAGACAGCCTAGTAAAGCGTAAGCCAAAAAATATTACAACTATACCACTTATTATTTATCTTTGTGAAACTCTTCTTCCTAGCGTTTTCCGGCATATGCCACTGCTCGGGAGCCTGAGGTCCGCTTTGGCAACTAATCCCAAGAAATTGGCGTAGACGCTAGTTTTACAAAAGCAACTGCCGTCTGATCTACCAAGTCTTCCAACCCAGAGGGCAAACTAGACCTTATTAGGTTAGGATTAGTCCTTTTCCTTACGATGCTTTCCTTCACCAAAAAGCAACTGGTAAACATAACATGATATTTTGTAGGTAAACTCCGAAAAAATCATTGGTACCTACAAGCCGACGGGATTTGAACCCAAGACCTTTGGATTGAAAGGCGCCTTACCACTCGGCCACCAATGCTTCGATTTATGGCTAAGAAACAATAAAAAATATCTACAGGAAACTAGGGTATTGAAAGCTTGTTTTACCATTCGTCCCAAAGCCACAAACTATTAAGGCCACGCATTAAATCCAGAACAAGGGATACGGGTTCGAATCCGGACATGTGGCGCGGTAATACTACACGGGTTGCGTAAACGCAGTTTTTATGTGCGTTCCCATTATACCACGATACGTCAGTTACGTTTGCAGGAACAAATAGCACGGCAAATACCTTGACTACCTTTATGGAGTTAGTCCCAGAGTAAAAGCTGTAGTACGAGTCGCATTCGATAAACTAACATGACGTTTGCGTTAAGTAGGTAAGTCTTCATTTGTATGGGATTCAGAAGTTTCCAATACGTCCCGCTTGGTGCGCTGTTCTAAATTCCAGTTAAGTTAAGACTAAACGCAAATGCGATCACGTAAATTTTTCGAATGCGAAACATACTGTTCAAAATATAACCTACATGGGCATGGGCACCTCTGCTCCGCATAACCAGCTTTATACGGAGCACGATTGTCCCTGGCTAGTTTTGATACCCACTACATTTTATACGTACATCTTAATACCGAAGCAAGCATTAGCATTCCACCTACGTCACCCAAGTCGAATGACGTCCGACAGTGCACACATGCCTCTGTATATGGGTCAGACACTTTCTGTGTTCATTTACATCGGTTTATGGGGCCGGTCGCGTGCTTACAGCTTTCATAACTAAACATATAGCTGATTTCAGCACGTATTGAGTTGAGGATTATGTGATGAATGTTATAATAAGTCCTAAAATTGTTAAAGAGTAGAAATAAGTATCCAAAAGTTTTGGTTCCATAAGCTATCATTTTGATGTAGGACTTGGCAAAGAATTACACATACGCTCAAAATGTTAACCCTCGTTTGTCAGTTGAGTAAAGTTCAGAAAGTCGCAAGGTGCGTACATTTGGGTCGTAAAATATTTATATTTTACTGAACTTGTCTCTGTTAACTATGTGGCTAGAGTGCAGTCATTCCAGTAAGAGAATTTGTATGTAAAATTTCTCCGAAACCCAGTAACAAAAGAAGAGAAACCCTACAATTTTGATAAGAGCTTATGTGGTTAAGCCTATACAATCCACATTAGTTAGGCCTCAACATACCCCTCAAAATTGTCTTCTAGGATAACCATAAGTCTTCTGGTTATATTAATCCTCTGTTACTTGGGCTCAACCCTTCAAATATTTATACCACATTGATCGGCTTTCAAATATTACCCTGATCTGGAAGATGCCTGGCAAACAGAAACTGGGCCGCCCCAAACCTACCTGGCGCCGTTCTGTGGAGCAAGAGATGTGTGTATTAGAGATGGAATGGGAGAAAGCGATCGGTAGAATATTTTTGTATAGGAAATATCAGAGGTGAGAGAGAGGAGACTCCTGTTATGACAGCTCTATAAATATCTCTGGTGCTACATCTCTTTAGGATTCCGATTCCATGGTCCGTGTCCAGTGGCCCGTTTCTCGAACTTAACGTAACTTGTAGACAGAGACTTCCGCTTGTATTATAAGTTACAACCTTTTGAGAAACGGACCCCAGGTTGCTGGTTTTCGCCCAAGGCCTCATATACCATCTTTTATTTGTACCCTTTCAGGAACCGACTTTTTTAAAGGAAAATCGCTAGACTACAAAAACTTACATATGGGGAACAACGAACAGATAAGAATAATTTAAACATGGGAAATACCTAAACGCCTCTCACGTAAGCGAATCATTTCTCCGAACCATGTGTCACCTCTAACATCTTTTTGGTTACGGAGAACTGTCAACATGAGGCCAAAATAATTATCAGGCAATAAAGATAATGTGACGCATGATAATTAGGTTCTAGCATGAATTGACTAACAATTTGTGAACCCTATCGTAACGGTATAAGGTCTACCCATGGTGAATAAAAGGTATTGCTGTTTAGAGGAAGTTTGTCACTAAACAATTGAAGAGAGTAAATGTTGTAAATCTCTGGGATTTTGGACAGTTAGCTAGAAACAAGTTACTCATTATGTAAATAGCACCATTGAAGCATTAGTAAGAGACAAGAGTGTTTATTACACTAAGATCTTTTCATCGTTCTCTTGCTAAAAATGATGGCTTGAAAAATGTGGTTTTCGGCTGGAAATATAATAAGTTAATTTTTTTGCATGGGCCCTATCTATAATTATAATTAGCACAACTAGCAAATTTCTTCTGCAATTTGGTTACACTTTTTAAAAACGAATTTGGAAGTCTTAATAAAAACAAAGGCTTGGATGTCGTAATCATTGACTTATGGCAGAAAGCATAGCATGGCGCCTGATATGAGCCGCCTGTCCAGTCCTTTCATTCCTAATAAAACTCCAAAATAGTTCCAGTTTTAGAAATGCGCAAAGCATAGACAGCTGGCAGCCGGCCAGAGACAAAATAGAAGTTACATCACCGCTAATGTTTATGGTTAAGCATGAGCGCTTGTCTGTCCGTCGGTTTTAATGACCTTGCTTTATTGGGCTTATTTGATGGAACATGTGCTAATCGCAGCAGTGGGACGTGTAATGTTTAATAGCTGAATATCACTATACAATAGGTAAATTTCTCGAAAATGGACGTATGTGCTTTGATGAAAATTACTACCTATATGTGTGTTGACAATCAATAAAAGCCAACAACAACAAGAGTGTCGTGAATATCGTGAGATTCGTGAGTATCTCACTCACGTCTCGTCATTGTGTTATCCAAACTGTACTGTTGCATCACTCTTGTACTAGGACTATAGCTAAAATTAAATTAATTGAACTATGTAAAACATTTTCAATCCTGAAATTTGAATGTTTAGTCTGCTATGAATCGGGTTTTATTTCTTAAAACTTTATCATTTAGATGTCACTGCTTTAAAGTTGTTTAGAGAGATTTCACAGATTAGAACGTGACGGGGCGGGAAGGAACGATCTGTCAGTGTCTTTAGAAAAGTCAAGTGACATTCGAGGGCTCCGAGCTATCCTGTCCCGCCCCGTCCCGTCCTAGTGTGTGTCATCCTCAGTTGTAAATTCTGGTAGATGTCAAATTTGGCTCACTAGATCGCCCGTTTATGCCATTCGGATACTCCAAGGGTAGAAAAATCTGTTTTTACGATATCACAAAAACAAAGATACCTTACGAAACAAGATATATAAAATAAAAATGTTTTAAATCACATGATTTATACGCCCGCAACATTCAAACTCTCTGCTACTCTATTAATAATAGCTTAATTACTGTAAATAATAATTATCCTATTAATAGTAGGTAACGTATTTGTTTTCAAGAGCGTTGCTCTAACCAATAACAGGCAAATCGAACTGTTTAGAGTTTCCAGCGAATGTTGCCTGTTGTTGGCATTGGTAACTGGTTAACGTCATAGGAAGTAGAAAATTAACCTAACAACTGTAAGCAAAAACATCTAATTTTGTAAGTCATTACAAATTAAGTTCTAAAAATAACTTGACTTTGACATGAAATAGCTACTTATGTCTTAATATAATGTTCGAATTGGATACGCCTGCTGGATTAGACCAGGATGGTGTTAAAATGAGAAATATGTAGGTATCTAAAAGAAAGCATGGATTCTTTTAATCAAGTGCTTTTTAAATGGAGTGTCTTTTGAAGAATTGTGTAGTTTCGACATGAATCCCGTCATCATGGTTCTACTAGCTGCTAGATTTGTAGTTGTACTAGCTTATAGTATGTTTGTTACTCTTTGTAAAAAACATTTATTTCATAAGGGCGACAAACAGAAATATTGTATCTTGAAGCTTTACAAAACATGACCCAGATTTACCTATTCTTTGATGATATCAAACAAAGAGATCACACTTTTGTTGGTAAATGACACATTCCCAGGGGTATAGTATATAAAACTAGCAATATATTTGATCTGACTACCTCCATTTTTATTTAGAAGTCGATCGAATACTATATTTATAATTGCGTCAGAAAAGTAAATAAAAAGCCTTGACACTGACTGAGAGACGAGTGTTCTGTTAAAGTACCTATCCATATGGTGAGCTTTCACTGCCAATAAATAAACAGGCATACCTTCACGTTTCCATATATGAAGAAAAGCAATCGTGTAATTGAATTCCACTACCTACATAGTGTTGTGCTTTTCTATCGATATAGCTGAAAATTAAAAATTAAATGACTCTAAAATTTTCCCTTTTGGTGAATAAGAAAGTGGAAGAAAGCTTTCAGGTGTCAAAAGATGCAATAAAAGAAGAGTAAAGTAAGAGTAAATTAATCAAGTAAAAGTAATTGTGGGAAACAGTATGTTGAAAAAGCGATAGGAAAATTACACATTTGACTAAGACGAATTTAAAAAAAATATTGAAACAGAGTAGATACATTAAGGGAATGAAAATCGGCAAGGCAATAACACTTACCAGGAAATATATGATTGTTTTAACTTAGAACACAACAAACAAACAATTAAAGTATACTCACTTGCCCATTACTTTACCTTTACTTGGTTTTGCTCTTGTGCTTTTGTACGCCCGCTTGCACCGTCGTGCACGGTACTCGGTGCTTGATAATGGCATCATAGGATGTCCGAAACGTGTCGCGCAAAATGACTAAAAATACGTGAGTGTTATCCGTAATTTTACTTTGAGAAATAGTGTATTCATAAACTATCGATACAACCGCACATCTAAAGAGGTGTGATAGTAATCATAGATAGTTTATCAAATATGGCGCGACCTAGTTATCTAGAATCACCTTAACTATCACTCAGGATTGTCAACTACGTTGCTGAGAAAGAAAATACAAATGATATCCTGGACAATCTAGTTGTACAACTGTATGAAAAAAGTGAATTAAAAAGCTAGAAGCTCCTTGATTTCGTGACTTTCTTTGGCGTCCGTTTTAGGATGGGTAAAACTGAAATTGGACGCATAAGCGTATAATTATAAGATTTACCGCTTTTTTAACAGTTTAAAGATTCGCAGACCTCTGATTCTTGCCTTTGAAAAGCTAGTAAAAACGGCATGAAAGTCTACATTATTTATACCCTTCCGGACATAGACTGCATAGAATGTTGGAGCGGGGCCAACGCGGACATCGCGGTGCAGAAATAGACACGATTCTGTAATTGTCTTTGATTAATTAAAAAAGGTTTCGGTTTTGTAAAGAGGAACCCCTCTGACTTATTTATATCGCGAGACTTTAGTTTGGATATTTTTCGTTGAACTATATTTGCAAACGGTAAATCATTTGGATCACGACTCTTATTAGCAGGTTTCCTATCGATCGATAAGATTGTCGCATGATATAAGTCGACACACTGTCGAGGACTAGTTTGCCAGGTACTGAAAAGAGAAGAGACTCTTTCGAGTCTTTCGTTCTGTTGTCTATTTGCCTCTTTATTATTTAAATATGCAAGAGTGATGTAGAGGCAAATAGAGGAACGAACGAAAGAAGTAGTTCATGGTAGACGTAAGACAGGTGCTTTAAAGGTTGCTATAGATAGAATAGTTTGGCTTTGTATACTTTGAAGAATGTATGCAACTTTTTTTGTCTATTACCATTCTGGAATTACTAAGACACTGGGGTGTTAGCAACGTCGTATTTTGTAAATATGATCCGCCTCCTACATTTTTCATTCGGAATTTCCCTGTTCTATAAAACAGCGTTTATGATTACCATGAAAACTGTTTACACAAACACAAGGATGGACGCCATTCGGGAAATACGTTACATACGTATCAATGACGGACTACAAATCAATACGTAACCTGTTTTGTAGTCGGGTTCCCCCCTGCCCTTAACCCACGTTATGTGGGATCGTCAGTCCCTCTTAATTTTCCTCTATCTTTCGTCATCTCGCACTCGCTTTATGATATCTTCACACAATCTTGTAGGTTTCGTAGTCGACACGATAATTTTCTGGGTTCGAAAAAAAATTGCTGACTTGAAAATTTTTCGAATTATTTTTCCGGAATGTCCCAATTCGTTAATATAATAACATAACAAGCATATATTAATTAAGAATACCGACAAAAGTCGAATAGAAAACGCTACTATGACTAGCTCTAGTTTGATTTTATTATCATAGAGTAGACAACAACTCCTATCCGGTTTCGTATTTGGGCGTTTTTATTTTTCGTTGTAAAAAACCTTTTTTACGAAATAGGATTTTTTAATATTGATACTTAGGATTGCGTGCTCTTTCAATCGTACGAGTAGTAGGAAAAAAAAGTGTCCCTAGATTTTTTTTCGTTTCGCCACCGTTTTCTAATACCTACATTTAGTATGGCGGTAGCGGACTAAGCGGACATAACTGAACACTAATTTGAAAAATGTATGGAAATTTTAGGGCACTTTTTTCTCCTCATCATCATCATATCAGCTATAAGACGTCCACTGCTGAACATAGGCCTCCCCTTTGGACCTCCATTGTACCGGTTGGAAGCGACCTGCATCCGTCTTACGACGCGACCTAATGAAGGTCGCCGGGACATTCATAAGGTTTTCTCTCCCACTAGGATTGAAAGAGCTCGCAATCCTGAGAAGAAAACATACAAATTTAAACAAAAAAACGCCCATTTAATATGGTAAGTAGGTACTTATGAATATTGCAGTGGTGTTACTGTCTTCACACATTGGACGCTCATCCAAGGCTATAGCAATTAATCTTGAGCAATACAAACTTGACATAAAAGTGATGAAACACCAGAAAACCTTAAACAACAGTGACATCACTGTTTGTCATCACGTGAAATCATGATGTGCGAAATGTGTAGGTTTGTTTGTATACGCAGCTACCGACTAAACGGGAGTTGCACAATGTTTGACATTTGTCGACAGTACTGCTAATTAAAGGTTTTCTTGTCGAGTTTTGTGTTCATTAAGTTTCTTTATAGCGTTGGTGTTATTCTAAATCTTGGGCCCGACGTAGAGTCAAACCACGTTATCTCCTCCAAGCAAATGAGCTGTCATACTTTAAATTGTTATTTTAAACGTCATACTTCTATGAAATTATGACGTTAAATTAACACTTTCACAGTCTTTACTATCAAAAACTAGGACACTTGGCATTGTCGGACTCTACCAATTACCAATACCACCAACCCACCACCAACTAATCAACCAAGTTTACCAAGTCATTCATAAGTTATCTAGGAAATATCATTTGATATATTTACCAGTTGCTTTTTGGCGAAAATAAATATAGTTTTGTTATACTACTTGTACTTTGATATACCTCTTGACCGTTCAGCTCGATGGTTCGACCAAGAATGCCCCACGACACCCAAATTTCTACTAGCCGCCATATCTAAAATGGCGGGCAAATAACCATTGCTGATTGGTTGATGATAACTGTCAAACCTGACCAATCAGACTTTAGCATCATTCCCATTGGTGAGTTTCACCCAATCAATTTTAAGAGAAGTTCAGTGTTGCCAGTATGATGTCATTTGTGGATGCGTTCAAAAACGTATGATTATTATTTTTATGGATGTTGCCATTTTAATTGTGTTTATAATAACAGTTTTGCACTGCGTTCCCAATAAATTCATAACTCGCAAGCTTAAACTCAATACAAACATAAAAATCATGACAGTTTCTAGATCGACTAGATGGAAATTGGTCCGGATGGATTAATCCCACATAACACACAATAAAACACATTTTCTTCAGGGTCTATAAAGGTCAGATAATTGAAAAACTCTTATTTCTCATTGTAAATATTACATTGATACTTTCACACGTAAAAAGTATTTTTAACTCCCAGTTTCAAGAACACCATTTCATACGAGTAGAAATGCGTGTATTGATAATTTTGAATCCCTGGATCGCTTAGTTGGTTCTATCGCCAAAACTAGCAGCTGACGTTTAGTCTTAAATCTTATTCTCACGAAAATGTACCCTATTTCCATTCAATCGCTGTAACAACCGACATAAAACATGAAAAACAAACAAATCTGCGGTAAAACATTATCGGAAAACAGACGCGTCTCAAATTACATTCGGCCATTTTGAGCAAACCCCGATAACAAACGTCACTCCTAACTTTAGCGGCCATTTTAAATTGGTCGGTTGCGTGTTCTATTTTCAAATTGTAACCGTTACATTTTCGCGCGGAAATTGGGTTTTTAGGCTGAAATATACGTCCGATATGGGGCCATGAAACTAGCGTGGGTTTAGATTTAACTCAGATGTTGTTTACTGTCTATTGGTGGTTTTAAAACTAGGTTTCCTGTTTTCGATCTATTTTTCAGAAAGCGTTCAATTACCTGTTTATAGATAGTGTATTTAGATTAAATTAACCTATATGAGAAACTGTAATGTAATTGTAATATATGAATTAGTTGGGTGTGTTTATCTTGAGTTTATTTATCATAATGGAGCGCCATCATAGAAATGTAATTAAATTATTGTCATAACCACTTCAGTGAAGTCTAAATCCTAATAGATAAGAATATTCTGATCGTACCGGCCAAGGTGGTTGAAAACTTTAACATCTCACTTAATAGTATCCTGTCCAGATATTTCTGAGTACCTTGACCTTTCCAATACAGTACAACCTCAATTATCCAAACTCTGTATTAGTTTATCGGAACAGTCAATTACTTAACCGAAAATTTGTCGCTTTCCGCTTCTAAGTTTCGAGAACATTAAAAACTAAATTTTGACCTATGTTATTGTGGTTTCTGTGATAAAGGACAAAATACAATACAATACAATACAATAACTTTTTATTGCACCTCAAAACAACAAAAATAACACAAACTGGTATAGATTACACATGAAAAAGAGGCAAACAACAGGTGGTCTTATCGCTAAAGAGCGATCTCTTCCAGACAAAATACGTTGGTTTTTTTAGTTAAAATGTGTTGTTTTCGTTTGATTTCCTCCCAAAAAACTCGCATTTCGATCAACCGAACTATTTTGGATGATCGAGGTTATATTGTTTACCTACCTATCCTTACAGTTGACATTTGGAAACATTGTATAAAATTATTTATTTCCACGATTTAGACAAAATACTTGGTATAGGTACTACACATTCGTTATTTACAATTGCTAATTACTCTATTTCGTGGCCCAACACACATGTTTAGTCGTACGTTTTATGAATGAGTCTAAAATGTTTTATTACGACATTCGCGTGGAATTCGGGACGTACTGGTTATGTAACTTTTTGTGAACCAAGCTTAAAAGTTACCTAATTACATTTCTTATATCCTATACTAACCACCGTTAAAAGGTTCGCCCGTATTTGATTTACACACTGTATATTATATTCCGTACATAAGTTCCGAAAAACTGATTTATACGAGCCGGCAGGATTTGAACTGTGACCTTCGGATTAAAAGTATGGGCTCTTAACTATTGCTTGTAATATTCTACGGGGGAACTCGGATTGCCCAGAACTGGTTACACAGCTCGTACGCCTGTTCGTTCCATCTATAGCTAAGGCCCAATTTAATTTTCGACCACGAAGTCGTCACCTATTAGATGTGCCTAAAACACGCACTGTGTCCCATGGCAAATCACCACTTGTCCGCGCTCTACGATATAGGTACTAATGCGCTCCTCGCATCAGCACCGGAATGTGATGTATTTGCAAGTAGTTGGATGGATCTGTGTAAAGAATGTATGAAGTTCTGTGAGGCGATGGATAAGCGTGAATCTACTGTCTTGTATTAGTTTTGTTCTCACATTTGTTCTGTTTTGTGTTTTCTTGACTGTATTATGTACCTAGTTGTATAAATAATGCATGTACATCATAAATTTCGCAGTGTATTAGTTCGCTGTAATGCTGTGTAAATTTTTTGAAACAATAAAATAAAAATAAAAATAAAATAAAAAGTCGCACCAACTGGGCCACCAACGCTTCCAGATCCTCATATCATTCATTCATATCATTTATTTCATTGTAAAGTCCTTGTAAAATCCTTCTTAGCGCATACAAATATTCCGAATTATTGTTTATCTGAATGATCAATTTAATTCGAATAACGCCCATTTCTGGTTATACCAAATAGGGCATCACATTATAACCGACTTCAAAAAGAAACACAATTTCATTGTCTTTAAAGTCCCTTCAAAGTTGCTAAATGTGAATGTCATGTCATGTGGCACTGAAACTGATCAGTTCCATGGTCTGCCTACCCTGTTTGGGAACACAAGCGTGAGTTTATGTATGTAGGTATGTTCAAAAAGAATCGATTCGACTCCTGAGTTCGTTAACACAACTCCAAGGCGTTTTTAATGTCAAATAAATTGCAGTTCCACATATTTTCACGGTCGCAATTTATAGAGCGGCGCGTTCCGGCCGTCGCGTTATCGATTTATGAGTCTGCCCTTGAGCTCATCTACTTAGTATCTAAGTATAAACATAGTATACTGCATAGTAATCGATCTTTAAGCATTTAGGAATTCATGTTTTTAAGCTAGATGAAGTTAGATAGACCACGTGAAGAAAAAAGTAAACGCGATGTCGTAAAAAGTCAAAGCTCCTACTTTAAGAGTCAGAATCTTATCAGTTGACACTCGTGGATACCCATCTTAGGCCCGCATGCTACTGCTGTCTTCTTCTTTACGTTTCTGGGAAGATGTTTTATTGATGTATCTTTTATAAATATTTTGAATGCTACTGCTGTCTTCTTCTTTACGTTTCTGGGAAGATGTTTTATTGATGTATCTTTTATAAATATTTTGAACGATACCGACCCACGCGTTGTAAATATCTGATTAATGTGATTAAATGTAGATATTACGGCACTCCCACAGCCAATTGTAAAGGGCGTGTTAGATGAACATGATGAATCTCCACACTTAGTATTTATTACTACGTGCTTCACAATAACTGGTATATTTTGGCAATAGGGAGTGTGGGAACTGTAAACAATGGTCGTAGGTGTTAGCACTTTGCCAAATGGTGCTCGTTGGGGGACTTTAACTATCGTGTTACTTAGCTTTATGTTTGCCTTGTTGAAAGTTATGTGAAAATAACGAGCATATTCGTACTTAAACAAGAAGTGGCTCACTGTTTTTTTTAAATGTATATTACTAGGTTTTTGGAAGCGAGTATAAAAAACTCAGAATAAACTAAAGTAACCTTATGTTTTTGGTAATTTGCAATCATTTTATATATAACACATTATTTTTGTTTTTTTGCAGGTAAATATCTTCATGAGATAACTGCACCGTCATTAAATATCCCGAACGTAAGTTTAATTTATCATCATCATCATCAACAACAACAACCTAAGGTAGGCCACTGCTGGACGTAGGTCTCTCCTCTAAGAAGCCTCTGAACTCGATCTTGGTCCTCACGCATCCAGCCGCGACCTTAGAAAGATCGTCAACTTCACATTGTCACAGGGCGTCCTACACTGCATCTGCCGAGCCGCGGTCTCCGCTAGGTTTAATTTATAAATCACTTAATAAAGGATGACTCACACTAGAACGGGCCGGGACATGACCGCGCCGGGCCGATCTGTCAGTTTCTATAGAAAACGTCACGTGACCTCCGAGGGCTCCGAGCTATCACGTGATTGTATACGCTATCGACTCGTGGCTAAGTAAAGTCATGGTAAGCAGACTGTAATACTTTGCAAGGGACCATTCATAGGGCTTCTGATCGCACGGACTGGAGAAAAATGGTCGATGGAATCGCACACAATGGTCACATCTGATTCATGAGGTTACGACTCAGGGGAAGGGTAAATTCAACACGGATGGGATGATCGTATTTTATCGTTTACCGTGACAGTCTCCCACGGATATACGTGCTAAAACGCAATAGCGGTGACAACGAACGGCATTCTTAAACTGTTTGATGATTTTACAATTTTCTATCCCGAAGAGTATTGTCTAAGGAGATATTTATTTACCAATCGCTTTTCGGTGAAAGGAAAAATCGCGAGGAACCGGACTAATCCAAATAAGGCCTGGTTTACCCTCTAGGTTGGAAGGTCAGATGTCTTTCGTAAAGCTAGCGTTCACGCCGAATCTTAAAGCTGACTCCAGGTTTCTTGAGACGTGGCATAAGCCGGGAAAACACTGGAAATAAGAAAAATAATGCCATTTTCTTTTCTGTAAAATTTTAGTTTGATTGCACGATAAATTAACTTAAATTAGAGCGATATATTTCAATACATTCCACTAAGACAGAATGTTGTTGCCAGAGTTTCTGGTGAATTGTTGAGGCCAAACGGAATGCGGTCGTACTCGAAATGTGCACGTACTTGTTAAGTCTATGAAATTAAATTGCTAGAGTTGGCTAAGTCATCATCATCATTTCAGTCGAAAGACGTCCACTGCTGGACATAGGCCTCCCCCAAAGATTTCCACAATGACCGGTCCTGCGCCACCCGCATCCAGCGGACTCCTGCGACCTTCACCAGGTCATCAGTCCACCTTGCGGGGGGCCTACCCACGCTGCGCCTTCCGGTACGCGGTCGCCACTCGAGAACCTTTCCGCCCCAACGGCCATCGGTTCTACGTGCAATGTGCCCCGCCCACTGCCACTTAAGTTTAGCGATTCGGAGAGCTTTGGTTCTGCTGCGGATGGTCTCATTTCTGATACGATCTCGCAGAGAGACTCCTAGCATAGCTCTCTCCATCGCCCTTTGGGTGACTTTGAGCCTTCTTATGAGGCCCATTGTAAGCGACCACGTTTCAGTACCGTATGTCATCACTGGCAACACACACTGATCGAAGACTTTCGTCTTCAGGCACTGCGGAATATTGGACGAAAAGATGGGTCGCAGCTTCCCGAACGCTGCCCAACCTGACCTGCCTGACCCGCTGGCTAAGTAGCGAGGCAAATTGCATTGTATGTACCGCTAGAATTGGTATAGTGTCAATAGTGCCAATTTATCCACCTTCAAACCTAACTTAAATCAAAAATAACTATAAAACTAACAAACTAACAGCCCCGGCCCCTGGGGTATGGTCCCAAAAATGCTGGCAGCATTTTCTCGCTGAATTGCAATACGTTGAGCGAGGTAGCTGCCAGCTTTTTTATTCCCGGTGACGTCGACCAGTCGTTTGGTCAGGTCTCGGTACAAACCTTGGGCCGCTGGACCCCACGAGGGTCTCAACAACAAACAATATGTCATATCAATACGTCCGTTTGAAAAACATCGTTGCGTGATGTACATAAATATGTTTTAAAACTATGGTTTACTTTGAGTCGTCACATTTATTTGTAAGTCGGCACGGCACCTTTCTAAAGTCAATGTGGCTAATGGGAGCTACCGTATTGTCGCTCACCAGGCGGCGCCCCTGATGCGTGGGTCCTGTGTCAATGTGGTAGAATTGTCAAAGTGACGTTTGAAATGTTCCCGCAGGACCCACGTTCCACTAGCGCCCCTAGCGGCGAATGCATTCGCAGTAATCCTCAAACCGTCATAGAAACTATTACGTCTAATGCTCGCCTTTGTTGAATATAAGCACAGTATGCAACGCTGCCGACTCAGCCGATAAGAAGCAGGCTATACTGAGTTCATCGACTGAGTCGAAAGCTGCGTACTGTGCATTCAACGCAGGCGAAGCACCCAGGGCTATGATGCTCTATCAAATGTAACTATGGTAATCTGATAATGCTATACTGATAAACTGACAGATTGCGTATGTGTTACACGAATAGCGCTGCGGTTATTCTGATAAAAATGACAAGTTTACCATTTTACCGGTGAAACTGTCACCTTACCAGCAAACGACACATCAAACATTTATAGGCCTGCAGGTTATTTTAGGCGGCAATTTGACTATTACACAAATTAAAATATACATGTGACTCTAATCTCTAAAATCTAATTATTCCAGACACCTCTACCGCTACCCTCACTATTCGTACAGCATTGCTAAACGTACGAAGCAACATTGCCCAACCGACGCCCACGGCTCGCATATTAATCGATAAAGCTTCTCCTCAATGAATTGCTTATTAATATTCTAAGCAAACCACTCGTTTGCATGGCAGCGCCATTGTAAGATGACCCTTTGAATATTGTAGCATGGATAGTTCCTAATGTGATTGAACGATTCATTGACTTAGGGCTGCTTGCGCCGTGCAGGGTAAGTCAGGTAACCCAGAGTTAAACGTTTATAAAGTATGTCATTTACCGGTTAACTCCGGGTTAGTTGGGTAAGCCTGGATAGTGCAAATGATTTAGGGCATATCGCGTAAGTCGAAAATGTTTGTTTGATCATCATTTTTTTTTCAATTTATGTATTTTGCAATACATTCGGGTGTAAACACGCGTTCAAAGGTGCATAGGCAATTTATGAATTAATTAATTCATATTTTGCTAAATTGCTAAATGCCCATGCAATTTTAATAAATGGTTTTGTTAGTAAAAAAAATGTTATTTACTTTTTAAATTGTCATCAAATTTGTAAAGTTTGTCCTATTTGCTGGTAGTTGTACGTATGGGCAAAAAAAATGTCCCTAATTAGGTATCTGGCTTCGACTGTATACTGTACTTAGTAAAGCCAGGTTCTCTTTCTAATTTATGCATAGTCAAAGAGAATCATACTGTCTTATTTTTCGCTACCAACAAAAGAGAGATTGGATATAGATTATATTTTCTACTGTTACTAATCTGGGTGGCCAGACTATGCCTAATAGATTCTTCATCTTGTGATAAATGATGACACATTTCGCTGTTATTTTTTACAAATATAGTGCAGTGACACAACAAAAAAAGTTCCCAGAATCGAATGCATCTGTGGCGTCAATTATTTTAATTGATTCAACAAAAACGGCTTCCTAGCGATTGACAGTAGTTTCCCGCCTTTATTTTAGAATACAAACAGATTCTACAATTGCCAAGCATTTTTTTATTCGAATTTGACCTTTATCACTTTCGATTTAAGGGAACAGTAGCGTTTTGGTTGAAGCAAAGCTGTTTGACGTCACAAATTTGTGATTACTTTTGTTTTTTTGATTGCTACTCGAATTCGGATCTTATGTCTTATGCTTTAAGAAAGTATTTTTTTAGAATAATTGGGTGATGCGCGCGCGCGACGCCCTTTCTTTTGTTAGTGTTGTGGCTAAAAATAACTTCATGAACTTTTAATGGATCGATGGTTTAAGCAGGTATTTTTTTTAGATTTCGGGAAATCCATCGTTTTTTGGGATGTTCAAAAGTGGTGCACACGTAGCTAGTTAGGGCCACTTGCACCAAACGGGGTTAGCCACATAACCCGGAGTTACTCGTTTTTTTGTATGGGATTTGACAGCTTAACCCCGGATTTTCGTCTAGCCCTGGGTGGTGCAAGTGGGCCATAGTTAGCTTAGCTCTTGTTAAAGAAAGTTCTTTGGTACCCATTCAAAATTGCTAGTAGGTATACAGGTAGGTTGGTAGGTAGGTAGGTAATATATGTCAATAGTTTTTTTCTGTCATTATTACTTACTTTGAACTTCTCGTTTAGAAGTCCATAAAAATATTAAAAAAGAAATTCAGAAATCGAAGAGAATTATGACCTTACAAACGTACATTCACAATAATTTTGGGTTTCAAAGTTACTTACTGATGTCGCTGCTTTTACATTCAAGTACTTTTATGTTCAGTTTATTTTGATATCATTATGCCTTTTATTCACAAAAGAAACGAGGTTTCTATAAGTCCTCATTTAGTTAACGCTACGTGCCGTAAATAAGTCACTGTAATGGCGTAAGTTAGTCGAATCGAATGTCGATTGTAACCGAACGCAGCGCAGCCCTACGGGTGAACAACCGGCTAACAAAAACAATACGGCAGGGAATTCGGTAAATTGTTGCCAACGCCGCTCGAGGGCTGGGGCTACACAGGGCACTGGGTGCATTTAATTACGTTTTGCTATGTAAATAAAGTTCCAGTGACTCACTATAGGCATAAGGTTACAATTACGTGCTAAAGCTCTAAGAGCGAAAAAGCCTTACGAAAATTTCACTAGTGCGAAAGAGCCATATAAGAAACCAAAAAGCGTGACCACTTTTGAGCATTACCACATCAACGACACCATTGCGGTCTTAATCACGTTTTTAATATTTGATAGACTTTCAATGGCAAGTCAAACCAAGATCTTTGACAAGTGACTTCACTAAGTGTGTTCCCAGAACAGTTCTTATTATGGGTCATTCATATCTGAGACTAGTATGTAAACAAAATGGACTCTATTCACCTTGATAGTGACCTACCCCAGGTGTCCTTTTAAATTAAGTATTAGTAATCAGAATTAGTACGGCACTGTTCTAAGATTTTTTGAGCTATTTCCTAAATAACCTTTACAAAATAACCTTTTATCAGATGGCCAGTTTGGGTTTAGACGGAGGAGGTCCACTGAGAATGCTGTTGTACTATTATCGGACCTAATCGCAAAACAGCTGGATCAGGGAAGACACTGTATTGGTGTGTTCCTTGATCTAGCTAAAGCGTTTGATACCGTGTCGGCGCCGATTCTTTTAAAATAACTTGAAAACATTGGTATACGAGGTGTGGCGCTGGGATGGTTCAATAGTTACCTGACAAACCGTAAACAGTACGTCAAAGTCGGCGATATTAAAAGTAGCGAGTTGTCCGTTAATTTCGGTGTCCCACAAGGAAGTATCCTTGGACCTACACTATTTCTCATTTACATAAATGACATTCTCTCGCTTCAGTTAAAAAACTCAGAGCTAATTTGTTACGCGGATGACACTGTAGCCCTCTTCAGTGGTCGTTCGTGGGAAGAAGCTTATTCCATGGCAAAAGCCGGTATGTTACGTCTAGCGGATTGGTTGGATATGAATTTACTAACCTTGAATACAAAAAAAACTAAATTTTTAACCTTTCATAAAACAATTTCCTCGGCACCTCTTTCCTGTAACTCGCTCAAGTTGTCTTCTAGTTACGGTTTATGCGACTCCATCGAACGTTCTGAGACAGTGAGGTACCTCGGAGTGATCATTGATCAGAAGCTTTCCTTCAAACAACATATTAAAATATTATCTGGCAGGGTTAGAAAACTTATATATGTAATGAAGCTTCTGAGAGGTGGCGCTTCAAGAGAAATATTAAAGCTTGTGTACTTCTCTCTGTGTCAGTCAATAATTCAGTACTGTATTGCGGCGTGGGGGGGCGCAGCCAAGACCTCAATGATCGAGCTAGAGCGGGCGCAGCGTGCTGTGCTAAAGGTCATGCTGAGGAAACCTTTTCGTTACCCCACTGATGATCTTTACATGGAAGCTTCAGTCCTCAGAGTTCGACAACTTTTTATAGTTAAAGCTGTTACTGAATCTCATCGAGTTGGTGTAGCTTCCGTAAACCACATCACACGTCGTCTAAAACGTCTCAACCACATGACCATACCTTGTCCTCGAGTTAAAACTGCTTTTGCTCAGCGATTTCCTTTCTACCTTCATCCTACTGTCTACAATAAGGTTTCCAGATTACTCAACTTTGATGACGACTCTTGTTCTTTTTTTAAATCGAAAGTAAAAAAATGGCTTCTTACTCAGTCGTACGACAAGACAGAGGATATAATAATTCACACTTGAGTAGCGTATACACACACACACACACACATTAACACACACACACACATACTCACAGTATTCACACACATTATTATTACTGTAATTAATTAATTTAGTGTTATATTGCATGCATTTATTTCACTTTATTTAATTTTTATTTTGTTGTTATTTTTCTTTCAACTTGAACTACTTTTGTTAAAAACGGCCTTCATACATCAGTATGTCAAACTCTCTCGGTAAATCATGTTTTTTCGGTTTCCAAGATACAGGCTGTGCCTAGTTTGGGGGCGAAGGATATTTTTGATATTGTGATTCCTAATTCTTGCTACTGTTTGTTAATTTTGTATGTTTTATTAATCTTTGTATGCTTTCATTTCATTAAACTATATAGTTTAACAAACCAAATTGTGCGAGTGACAATAAAACCATAAGAAAAAATATAGTAAAAAAAAAAATACTCAAAGTAATTGGATCCGATTTGCAAAACTGTAGAAGCTAAGAAAGCTCTCATCATGGTAATACAGAACTATATTGGTTTTGCACGCAAACTTTCATTTAGCGACAATAGTCTGGGAAAGTTCATACTGAGTACACTCGCAATAAACAAATAACGACCCTTTTACTGCCCGCACCCGGTGCACCACCGCCATTCCTAATTCAAAATAGGCGGCAACGTTCCATTAATGAACCCTTTTTTTTCTAATCACGCAGCGTAGAAAGATTTTTTTTCTAAATTAAATTCTGGGCAATTAGCCTAATTGATTAGATTTATTTTACAGCCTGACTGGTTAAAAAAATAAATAGGTCTTTGTAACACGACGCTTCTGGGCTTATCGAATAGATTACATCTGTGTGTGGGTGCTCAATGTTACTCCTTTTGGAGCAGGTTTTCTTACAGTTGAGTAATTCTTTCCAAGTTTATGGATTTACTTAGATGCGTTGTTTTTTAAACTAGTGGTGGTTTATAAAGATTTGGTTACCAATGATATCAGGTTATATTATGGGAAATACAGGTACGTTTCATTAGGCAGTAAACTATTTATGTTACTGTTAATTGTTTTTTTAGTCCCACTTAGCAATACACCAACGAGAAGTTTCCAAAGTTGCGAAATATTCCATATGAGAATTTTCGGGTAACTGTGCTTGAGAATGAGAATTGATCGGAATACTTTGTATAAGTAAAAAAGTTCATGTTTAAGGATTTAAATTTTGAAATTGAGAGATTTTCCCGTCCCGCTCCGTCCCGCCCCGTCCCGCCCCGTCCCGTTCCGTTCTAGTTCTTGTGAGTCATCCTTTTATCGCTCCCTGGTACAAACAAATGTAAATATAATATAACAAATTAAAAAAAAATGTAAAATAGTAAAAAAAAAAATACAGTTACCTTCCGGGATCGATCTCGTGACCTCCTGCTTTGCGGCATCATAAACAGTCGGTATCGCTGAGCCAAACATTCGTTAGCAAACCTGACCAAATTAGCACTCGCATCGCGCAGTTGACGGCAACAATTTCGTCGCAACTTTCTTTGAAATGTTCTCTTAAATATAACGGGAAGTTAAGCAACTTATTAGTAACTTATCACTCATCAACAAAATAACTAATTGTGAAAGACAAAAACGTATGTAAACTATCATGTATTTTTAAATTATGCTTTACTTGAACTTGATATGATGACACGAACGATAAATATTTCGTACTTACGAAAAAGACGTTATAAACATAAGCATTAACTGTCAAATTCATTCACAGAACTAGCAATACTGTTAAAAGTTTAAAGGCTGTTGGCACTTAACGAAACGTCACTTTCCAAACATGACTACCTATATAAAAATGTATCGCAACTGCAGAACTTTTATGGCGTAATGTTTTTGGGCTGATTGGGTATCGAGTTCTTTCATCCTATAACTATGACTGTTATATGTATAATCTGGTTCAACTCCTTGCATATCTTAAACTTTATGGAAACCTTCTCAGTTTCAGAAAATTGTTTAATTTTTGAAAAAGCCACATGAACCTGTTTACGTCCTCTGTTTTCCCCCAGGGATATCGCATCAGGAGTTCATTAAGTACAAATTTATCTCACTTCGTCACTTCTCCTTCAAAATAAAATGCTACAACTGAATCCTTTTACATATAACTTAAGACGTTTTGGTTTAAAGGGTAAAGTGACGTTTGGTATGCGTACGCGGCTGTCAGCTATTTCTTAGTATTTGGTAGCACTTGGTATATTTAAAAGTGTCACATATATCACTTTTCAACATGTTGGGTCTAGATGGGTAGAATTCTTTGGTGTTGAGATACGTGTCCAAGGCAGGATATCGTAAATAAAATACGTAAGCGTAATTGTTGTCAAAAAAACTTATTACTTCCTCTTCGCTAAATGACTCACTCCTTATGCTATGACTATTCTGAATGGTAATATGATGATGATGTAATGTCCCTCATGGGGTTTTCTTTTTTTTGTTTAATAAACGCAGAATCTTTGTTAGTTTCGCCATTATATTATTCCATAAGTTGGTGAAATAAAAGCTTTTTATTTCTGTATCTCTGCAAATATTACCAAAAATACAAGAAACTGGGAAAAATCATTTATTTTCAAAATATATACAGTAAGTGTAACTTACCTACCTCTACCTACCATAAATCTAAAATAGATTCTTGAGGCATTGTACCTACCAGGGATGCTGGCGGCATTTCCTCGTTTTATCGCAATGCTGCTGCAACTTAGCAGCTTGCTTTTTGAGGTAAGGTTCGACTTAAAACATGAATATTCTTCAAGTGTTATAAGACCTTAACTATAGTTTATTAACTTCAGCCAGAAGAGACAGCTTCTACTGCTTTTACTCGTACTATCGCGTTCAAAATTAGTCAATCAATTGTTCAATCAAATAAGGAACTTTTCTATGCTACAATATTCAAAGCTGCTACGAGCTGCTAACGAAATGTTGCCGATTTCTCTCTTGTATACCTACGAAATCTCTGGTATCCAATAAAGGCAAAGCTACATTCGGGTTTCACAATAGACCGTGTGACTATAGTCTACTCTATCTCTTCAGTAATGTAAAGTAAAGCTGAAGAAGAAAAAATATAACAAACGAACGAAGTACCGTAAACCTCCCCAAATATAGTTCAGTACTACAACTATAGTCTACACTTCAATACGTAAAGGATGACTTACACTAGAACGGAGCGGGACGAGGCGGGACGGGAAAATCTGCCAATTTCTATAGAAAGCGTCACGTGACATCCGAGGGCTCCGAGCTATCACGTGACTCTTTCTCCTTCTTCCAGTCATCCTTAATTATGCATCAAAGCAATGATTTTTTTGAGTTTTTATCATTTGTGATGGAATATGCAACGCAAACATATCCCTCTCTTTTAGAAATACTTACTCTGTGACATTTTGTAAAGTCTATAATAATACTTAATCTGTGGTCCCTTCCGCCATAACCTCTGAAGTGTGTAAATGTAGCTCCGTAATATTATTAACGTTTTATAATAAAATGAAGTATTGTGGCCAATGTGAGTGTTTAATTATGAAGATAAGCCCGCGCCCCATCATAATAACTCATTAGTTATGGGCCCAGGGTATGCGAAACTGCGAAAATAAAAAAAAAGCGTCGGTACGGCAAAGTGAAAAGCAACAAGAAGAAAGGAAAGCAAAATGGCGTACAAAGAAACTTTTAACAAATACAATATTGTACAGTTTGATGGCGAAAGTTTTAACAATTGGTCGTTCAGAATTAAAAGTGTACTGAAAGAAAATCTGTGTTTAGAAGCTATAGTAAATGAAAACTATTCTCAAAGTGAAAATAAAGATGCATCAAAGATGGAGGCGCGGGCGCAAGCCATCTTGATTGCGGCCGTGGCCGACAGCCACTTGGAATATGTAAGAAAAGACACGGCATATCTAATGTTTAAAAACTTAGAAGACTGTTTCAAAGAAAAAGGTGTAAGAAGCAAATTATTTTTGAGGAGACAATTGAGCCAATTGAAATACAATGAAACCACATGTTTGAAAGATCATTTGACAAAAATTCAAGAAATTTGTACCCAATTAAAAGAGGCCGGATCAGAATTAAGTGAAGAAGAAGAAATAAACTATATTTTACTATCCATGCCGAAGTCATATGAACCTGTAGTGACAGCTTTAGAGACCATAGGTAACCTAAAATTAAATACATTAAAAGACAGACTATTAGCTGAAGAAGAGAAGAAGAAGAAGTTTGGAGAATTTAACATAAACCCAATTAATTCGAATGCATTCAATTGTTACTCCTGCGGGAAGCCGGGACATAAAAAATTTCAATGTAGACAAGGAACGTGGAACCAAGGACGAGGACAAGAAACGTGGAACCAAGGACGAGGACAAGGAACGTGGAACCCAGGACGAGGGCAAGGAACATGGAATCAAGGACGAGGACATACAGGATGGAGTCGTGGACCTGGATTTGGACAAGGACGTGGACGAGGAGGATTTAACAGAGGAAGAGGATGGAGCCAAGGTAGAGGACAACCCAATACGAACTATGCAGAGGAAGATGGAACGGCTTTCTTTTGTGGAAATATTTAAGAAAAAATTTATTGTCTGTATCTAAGATGGAGAAGGTTGGATTGAGAGTTGAATTTTTCAGAGGAAAGGTACGTGTATATAAACATAATTACATGATAATGATTGGAAATAAATCAGGCACAATTTACACAGTCATATGTCAAAATAATATCAGCTCTTGTCAGTTAGTGAATAAAATAGACACAGAATTGTTACACAAACGATTTGCTCATTTGGGTTCACAAAATTTAAATTTACTAGTGCGTAAAAACATGGTAGACGGGTTAGATAATTGGAAAAACAAGATTGTTAATGACAGTTTGTGTGAACCATGTGTGTTAGGTAAGAGTCGTAGACAACCATTTAATAAAGTAGGTACTAGAGCTACAAAACCTCTAGAATTAGTGCATTCTGATGTCTGTGGACCAATTTCACCTGTCACTTGGGATGGCAACCGATATTTTGTAACATTCATCGATGATTACACTCATTTTACAATGGTGTACCTAATTAAAAATAAATCAGATGTTTTCAGAAAGTTTCAGACTTACTATAATATAGCGACAAAACATTTTAATTTGAATTTGTTAAAACTGAGGATTGATAATGGGAGGGAATATATGTCAGATGAGTTTAGGGAATTTTGTAACCAGAATGGAATCATTATGCAGCACACAGTACCGTACAATCCAGAAATGAACGGATTGGCTGAGAAAATGAATCATGTACTTATGGACAAAGCAAGAACAATATTAATAGACTCTGGTATGAACAAGGAATTTTGGGGAGAAGCCGTTTTATTCTCAACATATGTAACAAATAGAAGTCCAGTTACAGGAAGAGAGAAAACCCCTAGTGAGCTATGGGAAGGACGGAAGCCTGATGTGTCAAATTTAAGAGTATTTGGATGTACTGCTTATAATCATATACCAAAAGAACTGAGAAAGAAACTTGATGACAAAGGTAAGAAGATGCGTATGATCGGGTACAACATAGGAGGATATAAGCTATTTGATGAAGAAAAACGCATAGCAGTGACCGCAAGAAATGTAGTTTTTAATGAAAATTCAGTAAAATCGGACCAGACAGTAAATATACCGTACTATGACACTTTGGAAGAGACAGAAGACAAACCTGGACCTGAAAATGATAATCAAGAAAAGATAATGACACAAAATAAGACAGAAGAAATTAAAGAAAAAGAAATAGTAGATGACATGCAAGAAAAAGAATTAGAGAAGGAAGAAAAGAGCTGTGAAAGAGGAAGAGAAAAAAGGAAAAGTGAAAAACCAAAATGGCAAGATGATTATGTACTTGATTTTGATGAAAAGGATGAGGAAGCATTATTTGCTCTACTTAGCACTTACCATGAAGATGTACCAGTGACATATAGTGATATTCAAGAAAGAGAAGATAAAAGCGATTGGGAAACTGCGGTAACTGAAGAATTAAAGGTATTGGAAGAGAGTGAGACTTTTGAAATAGTACCAAGACCAGAAGCAAAACTGTTAGATGCAAAATGGGTGTTCACAAGGAAAGATACAGGGAGCAATACTATTTGTAAGGCTAGACTAGTAGTACGAGGTTTCCAACAACAAGAAAAGTTTGAAGATGTATACTCACCAGTTTTAAGACTACAGACACTAAGGACGTTATTATCGGTAGCAGCGAGGAAAGATTATCACATTCACCAGATGGATGTCAAAGGAGCATTTTTATATGGCAGGATAGATGAAGATGTATATCTCAAACCACCAGAAGGTATGAACATACAAGATGGATATGTACTAAAGCTTAAAAAATCATTATACGGCCTGAAGAAATCGCCGAAATACTGGTATGAAAAATTTAATGAGACAATTTGTTCATATGGTTTTAAAAGATCAGATAATGATTACTGTTTATTTACCAAGGGGAATTTATACTTACTTTTATATGTCGATGATTTATTGATCCTCAGCGATAACCTAAATGATGTAGAGTTAGTAAAGAATTTTTTGTATGAAAGACATGGGAAGCGATAATTTAATGTACTTAGGTATATCAATTAAAAAACATTCTGAAGGCATCTCAATAGACCAGACTAAATACTTGAAAAATGTTCTTAGGAAATTTAATATGGAAAATTGTAAAGGGTGTGATACACCGATGGATGCTAACTTTAAATTTGATGAAAATGAACCTGTTGACATGTCATATGAACATAAATGTAGATCATTAATAGGGTCACTTATGTATGCAACTGTAGGGTCTAGACCGGATTTAGCAGCGTCAGTGTATTATCTAAATAGATTTCAATCTAAGCCTAATGCAGGGCTTTGGCGTGCTTTGAAACGTTTATTGAGATATGTTCATAAAACAGTAAGTTTTTCGTTAATGTATAAAAAGGATGAATCCAGCAAAGCACTGGTTGGATATGCAGATGCTGATTTTGCCAGAACTGACGATAGGAAATCAACATCTGGATATTTGTTTAAAGTATTTAATAATAGTGTAGTGTGGAGGTCTAAAAAACAAAGCACTGTCACATTAAGTACCACAGAAGCTGAATTTGTAGCCTTGTGTGAAGCTATCATGGAGGCTTCTTTTATGTTAAAATTGCTAGAAGATTTAAATGTTAAAGTTTGTAATGTAACAATTTATGAAGACAATCAGAGTACTATTAAGGCAATAAAAAATACAGATCAGAAGAGACTAAAGCATGTAGATGTAAAGTATAACTATATTAAACAGAAAGTAGAACAGAATATTGTCAAAGTAGAATATATTAATACTAAAGAACAGTTAGCCGATATTTTTACCAAGCCTTTAGGCAAGAATGTTTTTGTAAATCTTTTGGAACAACTCGGTCTCGTATCGGGAAATGATTGCGTTGAGGAAGAGTGATGGAATATGCAACGCAAACATATCCCTCTCTTTTAGAAATACTTACTCTGTGACATTTTGTAAAGTCTATAATAATACTTAATCTGTGGTCCCTTCCGCCATAACCTCTGAAGTGTGTAAATGTAGCTCCGTAATATTATTAACGTTTTATAATAAAATAAAGTATTGTGGCCAATGTGAGTGTTTAATTATGAAGATAAGCCCGCGCCCCATCATAATAACTCATTAATTTGTTTTTATATATTTGTTTATATTACTAAATTGCCCGTGAAATGCACAATTCAATTAATAAACCCATATTTGTATATTCGATCATGTTATTGGCCTATAACATATAATTGGGTGCTTTTGGACTATAGTTGAGGGTTAACGGTAGCTCTCTCGTTCCCTAGTTTTTTTTTTATACTACGACGGTGACAAACAAGCATACGGCCCGCCTGATGGTAAGCGGTCACCGTAGCCTATGAACGCCTGCAATTCCAGGGGTGTTACATGCGCGTTGCCGACCCTTTAAAACTTTAACATTACATTAGTTGAATGCTTCAACCTCTTCACCGAAAACTTTTGTATATTTGGTTGCTTGAATGATTTATCATTCAACCTAACAATTTTAACCGTCATTATTCTTGGAAATTAAACTCAATGAGCACCCGCATTTCTCAATTGAGGGGTTTCTGACCGTGGTCGTGCTTAACTGGTGTCAATCGAAGAAGACGATTTGATATCGATTGGGACGTCAGTTCATGAGAACTGCATATGTTTGTACATATATTAGTACTAATTTCTATTGTTACTTGTGTTGTGTGAGCCGGGACTAAGGAATGCAATCGGTATTTTTTTCTAATAACTCAGTTTTTAGTTGAAAACGCTGATGCATAGGAAAGCATAGGTTTATAATACATTAAATTAAACCACGAACATCGAAAATTGGCATAGACGGGACGGGAAAACCTCTGTGACAGAGATGGAGATCCGCAATCGTTCGATTTTCGTGGTATAGGCCTTTAGATCAAGGCACCTTCTGCGTTGTCTACAAACAACATGAAACACTATGGTTCGTATGGCAAATAGCTAAATAGTGCAGTACAATAATCACAATCACACTAACTGTTTTCGCCAGGATGTGATTAACTAAACACAAACAAGTGGATCCAAGCTAAAAACTCCTATTCTAAATACGCCGTGTAAACGGTTCATTATTTATTTTCCCTCTTTCTATCGCCCGCGCCCGCTACGTCGGCGTCTGCGACCTGTCTAGGTAGTTTTTATTGTAATTTGTCTGTGTCTGGACTTATTTAGTGATTGAAACAGTTTCTTAAATAGAAACCTACTTGCTCTCTGTTTGTTTGCGCCTTTACTATTTAACCAGAGTATTCAACATGCAGATATGTTTGTTTCTTAATTCTGGTACCTACCCGATCATTATCCTCGTTCATAATGGTTAAGGGTAAGTACATCCCGTTGCCCTAGAATCACGAAATTTGACTAAAAGTCAGAGCTTGTACCATGAGTACAGGAGAAAATCCAAAAACCGTATACTTGCCGCACACTGAGAGTTCCGGGCCACCTTTGTGCAGAACCCTCGATGGGCAAGTTCGACTCGCACTTGGCCGGTTTTTTTTTTGGGTATTGAGCAGTAATTACGCAGTAATTATTTCAAGATAAAATCACCATTTTTCCGCATAGCAATGTTTACTTTCATTACATATACCAAACATACTTACTTACGCTTTATTAGTACTTAGGTACTTACCTAATTAATATTCATAAGAAAAACAAATAGGTAGATGTATATTCTTCAAAATTACATACCTACATATTACGTACTTACATTCAGTTAGCGAAATTACTTAGAAAGAAAGCACAACATATATACAAGAAGTTATCCAAAAACCATACGTTTAAAAAGTAGTTCAAAATCACAGTAGCTTGCTAAAACAAATGCCAACGAATTTATCACCTCAGTTGTTCGCACATGAAGTGTGAATAATTATCAAAGTTACAAATTCGAGGTTAGAATGAAATGGCGGCGGTTCTATTTTGGCGCCATCTTGGGTTCATTGACCCGGCGCGCGCGCCGATACGCGAACTAGCTCGGTCTGTATGGTTATTTTATGGTATCAAGCTTGGCTGCGTGCGGAGATATTTTTGACTTGGATATGGAATTGGAAATGAAAAAGTAGGTTAGTAGATGTTGTGTTGTACACTTAGTCATTGAAAATTTTGAGGATTTTAAAGTTTTTTTTTTGTGCTAAACCATAAGTTTCATAAATGCTTACCATGTTTGTGTGCAAAGTGCTCTAACTTATTATGATGAACAAAAAAAAATGTCGGCATGTATCTCCGTATGGGCAATCCTTCAGATCTCCAAAGTGAGTAATCTCCACCGGGCATCCGCCAGACAGTAATGTCCGAACATATATAGCCAGCTAATACCTACATAATTACTTTCAATTTATCATCTCACGTTTCTTTTGTTTTCGTAACTTAACATTGACTATATTAAAGGTCACTAGCTATTAAGCTTCGACATCCCAAAAACTATCCCACACTGCACACGGGGCAAGCACATAAATCGCATTCAAACTCACACGAATGAGTTAAAGCATGTTTAAATGGATATTAATATACATGAGCAAACCAGTTGAAATAATTATAGTCCTTTCCTTTGCATGTATTTTACTTCTGTATCACTTAACAATGTTTTGTAATAAATAATAACTCTATAAGTAGCAGCATGTAACAGGCAGACTGGTAGACGGCAAGGAATTCATTCCAAGAATCGAGAGAAGTGATGTCAGCAGTCAGCACACAACATACGATGCAGACAGAAAGTTTGTTTATTGTTTAAAAGCTACTTAAAATAGCCGATGCTTATTAAGGTTAAAGATTATTTTTAAACGTTAGGGATGACTTCTATGTGTATGGACTTTCGCAAGAAGGTAATGAAGGAAGTTTGTTAGCACAAGTAACTTTTTTGATTTACAGGGAAAATGGTCATTCTCTCAGTCATCATCTTATCCCTGTGAAAACGAGTGCTTTAAAGGGCTCGGTGTTAATAAACGCGATTAATCCATTATAAAGTGTTTAATTTCAATGAATAACAATCGAGGAAACAGAAGACAATATTAAGAAAATAATTTTATTTTATTTGAAAACAATAATGTTTTTATTCACTTTGTTAAAATATGCAGAAGGACCTATTTGTTTTGGAACCAAAAGAGCATAAAGCATCGATTTAAGCATCGATAGCATTAAGTATTAAATTGAATTAAGACTGTGTTCTTATTCATAGCGTTTTCCCGGCTTATACCAAGGCTAGGCATGCATGGAGTCTAGGCTCTGCTTTGGCAACCAATCCATTTCATACATAGTAACTACTGCGTACTAGTAGGATAATGCGAAATTTGTATCATTAGATATTTACTTGGACAGTAGATATGAGTGAACGAATCTGAATGAAAATGAGACACTTTACTCAAAATATAAATTCATACACTAAGGTTATGAAATGAGGGTTCAAACCACAGAAGTACTAAACGAAAAAGCGGATCTACATTCTAGAGTCAAACCACGTAATCTCTTCCAAGCATATTACTGTCAAATAGGTACTTCAAGTCATAAATTATGACGTTTACTTTCAGTCTGTGCCATCAAAATCTAGGCAAACCTAGCTTATTTGGAATCTACGCAAATTCTAACTTTATTAAATCGTCATAACGTTTCCTGCCCTGAGGATACGAGTATATTTATTTTCCAATCACAGGGTCAATTTTCTTAGAACTAATTACACTAACTTACTTACACAGTTAATCATAAATCTCAGGGCACGACTCCCAAACATCGAACTCAAACAAACGGAACAACTATATCCCGAAAACTTTTACAGCTTTATAATCCTTTCGTCTCCCTTCCCTTTCTATCGTAGAGGAAATAATTCAGGTTAGAATGAGAGAGGTTAGTGCGGTAGCCGACTGCAGTGTTCATTCACGTAGTCACTGCGCTGCATTCTGCAGTAGTGATGTAACATGGCACCGCGGTAAACAGTCGTCGATAAACTCAATGTACCCCTATAAATATCGATAAACTTTAAGCTGTAGTTTAATACTTTTTTATGAACAAAATTTTAATTTTATCTAAGTTTAACAAAATATAATATATGTTAATTCATAACTGCTGTTTTATGACGTCATTAATTTCACTTCACACAAAAAAATAATAGTAACATAACTAAGATAAATGCATGTAAATATGTTTACTTAGATTACATCGGACAAATCCAGATCAGAATAGATTTTTCATTACAATTATCACCACGTGTAACATGTACGATTTTAAGCTAACATGCTAGCTTAGATTATAACTACAACGTACGTTAGTGGTGCCAGTGATAACGCGCTAAATAAGTGAACCTGTAAAAGCGCAGATTGGGTGTGTGGGTAGACCACAACTAAAAACTCGTAGCATGTCAGTAACTCCATGAACATGATGCTTGCAACATTGCCAAAATATTGGGTGCTCATTAAAACAAACATATATAGTAAATATCCCGTCTTAGATTGTTGTTCATGTGTAAAATTATTCACTCAAAACACTAGCATACTTACCTATTTCATATATTGCTATGCAGAATCCAGGTAGGTGGTGTATAACTATATTTTATACATATTATATTTTATTTATTAAAATATTAGTCAACACACACTTTTACTATTACGATAAATAAACCAAAATGCTTAAATAATATAACATTGCTACTAAACATATTGACAACAAAAGTCATAGGTATATTTAGTTACGCACGCGTTTGAAAGAAAACACAATGCAAAACTTAAATCATGTATGAAAATGATTACGTGAAAAATTTGACAAATATGAGCAATTCAGATTGGTACAATTTTTAAACGTATCGATACAAAAATGTCCTATCACTATGTCCTCCGGCCAGCCAACCGGTTCTCCGGGGAATTGGCACAGGATCGTTTTTGTTCCACACACCATATGTATCATCTTATAAGGCCAGCTCATTCAATGATAGATCAATGGTGGCCCAGGGGTTTCCCTGAACAAGTAATCACTTCATCGTAGTAAAGTTCGACTACTTTGCCAGTGTGTCTGACTAGACCTTGAGGGCTCGTTCCTTGACGTTTCATATTATAAATTATCTTTTTAGGCCAGCATATTCAACGTTAATTCAATAGTTACTCAGGGGTTTCCCTGATCATGTAATCACTTCATCGTACTAAATTTTACCACTTTGCCTGGGTATCTGACTGTCGTGTGCGTAGTGTGTGAATGTCACGCTCTCGCCAGACAAATAATGAAGGACTTTAGTGCAGGATACCTACAGCCAAAGGAACTCTGAGCACTACCCATGAGCTCCATCATCCACATGGAGCGCCATATGTAGATAATCGAGCAAGATCTTGAGTAGTGCAGTAGGAGGTACACATTACAAAAAATGCCCATGGGTTAAAGTGTATCCGCTAGGTCCCTTGATAATAAATAAATAAATATTACAGGATATTTATTCTTAAACAAGTCAAACAGTAAGCTCAAGAAGGCTTGTATTACGGGAACTCAGACAACGGTATAGGTATATAATATACAAATGCATAGAAGACATCCATGACTCAGGAACAGATAGCTGTGTTCATCACACAAATAAATGCCCTTACTGGAATTCGAACCCAGGACCATCGGCATAGCAGGCAGGGTCACTACCCACTACGCCAACCGGTCGTCGAACCATTGATAATATAAGATATCACCCTGTGGGGTTTGCTCCTCATGCCATATGTTATATATTATGCCAGTCTGTGGCATATGTATTATGCATCATCTTATTAGGCCAATTCATAATGGTTGCTCAAGGGTTTCCCGGGTTATCCCAGAAACCATGCATCGACCGATTTGGCTTATATTCCCATATGATTATATTGTGTTATCTTATTAAACCCTTTACTTAACTACCTGCCAAATTTCACAACGATCCGGGGCCTTACTATGACGTCTGAACGCGATTCAGTTTAGGTTCTATAACTATGCCCAGTTATTGCAGCGACACAGTTAAGGTTGTCAGCTGATTCACGTTAAGACGTCGTGGTAACTCTGAACTGATGACGTCGTATTGATCCAATCTCGCTTCACTTGCTTTTTCGACAAAACTGTCTTCTTGTTATATAAAATCAATTTCGCCCGAGCGTTGGCTGTCTGTCTCTTGTGTGATTGCTTTATGTATTTGGATATTTAAGTAACTATTTTTTTATTCGTAGATACTTCAGTCTTAAGATGTGTTTTACAAGTCCTTGATACGTTAATACAAAAATAAGTAATAATGAGTGCGGTTACAGTAATAAATTTTTTTTACAATTAATTACCCCTCATCATTCTGTGGAATTCCATGGCAAAACCAATCTCTTATTGATTAAAGTAATAACAATCAAAATGATTACCACACCCAGCCTTAAGGCATTTTGCCTTAATCAAACTTATAGGCACCGCCTATTCGCGGTATTCGAGTAATTGTTTTACAATTGGTGATATTTTGAATAATACAGGGTAAAATTAAAAGGACCGTTCAAATTTTACTTAATTAGTGTGTAAGTCAAACTGACCAACTTTTACTAAGGGACCAACGCCGAAGACGCAAAGAAAATTTGTCTATTTCGTACAAATCGACGTCATCTTCATAACGAAGAGTATTAACTATTGGCGTTATTCATAAACGCACTTCTAGTACGGTACGTAAAGGAAATAAAATTTTACAACTCCCAAGAGCGATATTATTTGTCGACGGTTAGAATACTCTTAGAACAAAGCGTAAAAAAAAAAGATAACAGATTTTGATATTGCTTTAGGAATTAAAAAAAAATTCGTTACCAACCTTTTAAATCTAAGGAAAAAATATACAAGAGGAAAATTTTTTCTTCAGATAATCGTATTTAACTATTTGAACGTCGCCTATCATTTAATAACATATTTGACCAGAGCTTATTTCAATATAATATGAAAACTTAAAAAAAAATATTACTCTTCGAAAACATTACGCAAGTGCTTTATGGTAACTGAAATGCATTTAATATTATTAAAGATAACTATTAGAGCCCATTTCTAACACATTCATCAATAGCTTAAATTTATGTAGACACTAGATTTGAAAAAAAATTCTCCTAGCCATAAAATAATTCTCATAATTTTCAAGTCAAGGTCATTAGTTCAAAATCATTTAAATAGTATGTATACGGAAAATCTAAGGATTTCATCGAAAGATTCATCTTTTATTATCTTATCAATTCTAGGCGTAATTCAAATGCTCGAAGCTACGCGCGGGAATTAATATCGCGTGTGTTTCGCGCGGAACGGGGGCGGTTTGACCAATCACATCACAGCCGGCGCGCCAGGCGCCTTTGCCTCTCGGTGAATCGGTACGTACATCGGTAGGTCGTTGTATTTGCACCTTGTCTCACTTGTATGTCAATAACAACAAATAACATAACAATGATGTCGATAATATGACTACAACTGAGTGTTTACGCAAGATAGTTATATCAAAATGTCAATGTCGTGTGATAAAGTCTGGGTCGATGTCAGTGAAAAAGACTTAGATGTTTTTTTGCCGAAAGTGCAAAAAACATGGAGTTGTAAAAGACTTAAAATTTTGTGACGAAAAGTGCGATATTCATACATAGGTAAATTTAACAAAAACTTCGTTTTTTTACCAGAATTAGTGCGCTGGACTTAGTCAAATTTTCGATGGTTGTTGTGCTATGATGACACCTACTTTTTATGTTAGTATCGTATAGAACACGCTAAAATAAGCATGTTTTGTATGGACAGTTTTTTTCTAAAATAAAAAATGGCCGACTTATTTGACCCCAAAGATGAACAATTTTAGATCTTAGTTAAATTTTCGATGGTTGGTGTGCTATGATAACACCTACTTTTTATCTTAGTATCGTGTAGAGCACGCTAAAATAAGCATGTTTTGTATGGACAGTTTTTTTCTAAAATAAAAAATGGCCGACTTATTTGACCCCAAAGATGAACAGTTTTAGATCTTAGTAAAATTTTCGATGGTTGTTGTGCTATGATGACACCTACTTTTTATGTTAGTATCGCGTAGAGCACGCTAAAATAAGCATGTTTTGTATAGACAGTTTTTTTTCTAGAATAAAAAATGGCCGACTTATTTGACCCCAAAGATGAACAATTTTAGATCTTAGTTAAATTTTCGATGGTTGGTTTGCTATGATAACACCTACTTTTTATGTTAGTACCGTGTAGAACACGCTAAAATAAGCATGTTTTGTTTGAAGTTTTTTTTCTAAAATCAAAAATGGCCGATTTAGGGTAGAAAGGGGACAATTGAAACACGTTATAATTGAAACTATTCAAATATTTCGAAAACTATAATATCTACGCGTCTGACGCATCACTCTGAAAACATGGCCAGCAATGTTTGAATCTTGGCCAGTACCACTCGAGCGCCGGTGCGTTACGGGAGTATCCACGAGCCAAAACAGGTTTACGCGGTGTAAAATAAGTATTTGTATTTTCGTATATTTTCTTATAACTTCGTTCACTCTTGTATTTTGACGAATTAAATTATGTAGGTGTTATATTTAAGAATAAACGAATGTTTTTAACAGCCGTTGATCAGCGTTCGAGTCTTTTTATATATAATATTTGACTTTGAACTGAAAAATGTGGTGTGTGGACGACAGAAACAAATTGAAACGTTTCAATCGTCCTCGCGTTTTAATCGTCCCCAAAAGTAACGAACTTCGAAATATAAATAAATAAATAAATAATAAATAAATAAATATTACAGGACATTCTTAAACAAATTGACTAAGTCCCGCAGTAAGCTCAATAAGGCTTGTGTTACGGGTACTCAGACAACGATATATATAATATACAAATACATAGAAAACATCCATGACTCAGGAACAAATATCGAAAAAAATAATAAATAATATAAGAATATAATATAATATAAGATTCTGATGCACAAGTTTGTTCTTTCATTTTTCAAATTCACTTGTACTCGTAACGTAGGATCGTGGTGTTAATAAACGCGATTAATCCGTTCTTCTCTTCTCTTCAGTGTTTAATTTCAATGAATAAAATCGCGGTAAGAGAAGACAATATTATTCACTTGTGTAGTTTTTGACCTAGTTGTTAAATTATAGATATTCGATGTTTTTTACACTGATTTTTTGAAAATATGTGACTTCTTAAAAAGGAGGTTCTCAGTTTGACCCGTATGTTTGTATTTATGTTTGTTTTGTACACGATTATCTCGCGTTCGGCAAAACTGATTTTGATGCGGTGAGCACAACTACTTTGTTTTATGTCACATAAAAAACATAATATGTTATTTTATTTTGGTATATCGCCATATAGCAACACTTGTTACAGAATGTTTTATATGTTGATTTGATATTTTTGACAAATAATAACACATATGTCAAGCATATTAATACATTTTTCATCACACCTGCTCGTAAATGGTGATATTATATGTAAGCATACTTACACTTAAAGAGCTGTATTATTCCCATGGTTTTAAAGGATTCTCATACTACTTTACCGCCCGCCCGGAGCTCGCGGAGGACCTGCCCCCCACGCGCTCGCAGCACGTAGTCACTCCGGAGTACTGTGGACTGTGCAACTACACTACCGCTTATCATTATTGTTTCTTTACCTGTATAGAGTTTATTTTTTTCCTCGCAAATGTGATGAAAAACATTGTGTGTACCACGGGCAGTAAGGGCATTACTAACACATGGCAGACTAACCATGAAGTTTTTGTGCGGACATCTTTCAACTCATAAAAATATGACGGTCACAGACGGTTAAAGGCAAATTGTTTTAATCGTCCCCACTCTACCCTATTTGACTCGAAAGATAGAAGATATTTTACGACAGTCAAATTTTCTAGCTGGCATCCCCGGTATAGTCGTGGCAGAGGCAGACCGAGAAAGAGATGGCGGAACGACTTGGATGCGTTTCAGCGGTATTGGTGGGATCTTGCCCAGCACAGGGAGGATTGGATAAGGAGAGGGGAGGCCTTTGCCCAGCAGTAGGACACAAAAACAGGCTATTAAAAAAAACAACAACGATGGGTATCGTGCTATGATGACACCTACATTTTATGGTAGAATCTTGTAGAACACGCTAAAATAAGCATGTTTTGTAAGGACAGTTTCTTTCTGAAATAAAAAATGACCGACTGATTTGACCCAAAAGATGAGCAATTTTATGTCTTGGTAATATTTTTGATGGTATGATTTTGACAGCGAGCGAGCAAGACCTTCTTGGGCAGAGCTTCGCTCCCGCCTTAGACTTCCAGGTTATTTATTTTTAATAAGGGAAGCGAAGCTCTCGCCTTAGTCTTCTAACCTAACCAAATCCGTGTCGATTCTGCCCCGGAGGATTTGCTCGCTCGCTGTCTAAAGTGACAACCAACAGCCAGCTGTGAAGTTATCTTATTTGGACGGATAAAAAAAACCATCGTAGACTAAGGCGGGAGCTGCTCCTGCCGGGTGCAAGACCTAAACCACCAAACACCATGTGTCCCCCTAATTAAACAATGGCATATTTTGCCATTACCGTGTTTGTACATAAGGGATATATGCATTTTTGTAAACAACCACCAAACTTCATTCAAAACGCGAGGTGCAATTATGAATAACAGACAGACCCGACAAAACATTATGGATTTATTATACAAGCCACGTGCTCATAAAATGATTTATGATAAGAATGCTTTTAATATGTGTATAATTATTTATAATAAATTACCTGTTGACATAAAATTCCTGCAAGGCAATAGATTTAAGAATAAATTGACTTCTTGGCTTTTAGACCATTGCTTCTACAGTGTTAAAGAATATTTAGAATATAGCTGACATATTTATTTTAATTATTATTAATATTGAATTTTTATTGACATTTGCATTCATTACCTACCACAATTGTTTTTTGTTTTTATTTTTGGGTTTTGTTCATAATTTACACATTGTTTCATGCATTTTTATCTATCTTGACATATTTTTTATAATTTTAGATATGATTATTAAGACATAAAAGGTTAATATATTTGTATATAGTACTGTGAATACTGCACGCTATTCGAAATATTTGCACGCCTGCATGCAGGTTGAATGCACTGGACTTAACAATTCTAACTGTAAGACCCACTATACTGTGTTCGATGCAAATAAATACTTTGAATCTTTGAATTAAAATTGTTTATCTTTCAGGTCAAATAAGTCAGCCATTTTTGATTTTAGAAAAAAATGTTCATACAAAACATGCTTATTTTAGCGTGTTCTACACGATACTAACATAAAAAATAGGTGTCATCATAGCACAACAACCATCGCAAAATTTTACTAAGATCTAAAATTGTTCATCTTTGGGGTCAAATAAGTTGGCCATTTTTTATTTTAGAAAAAAACTGTCCATACAAAACATGCTTATTTTAGCGTGTTCTATACGATACTAACATAAAAAGTAGGTGTCATTATAGCACAACAACCATCGAAAATTTTACTAAGATCTAAAATTGTTCATCTTTGGGGTCAAATAAGTCAGCCATTTTTTATTTTAGAAAAAAACTGTCCATACAAAACATGCTTATTTTAGCGTGTTCTATACGATACTAACATAAAAAGTAGGTGTCATCATAGCACAACAACCATCGAAAATTTTACTAAGATCTAAAATTGTTCATCTTTGGGGTCAAATAAGTCGGCCATTTTTTATTTTAGAAAAAAGCTGTTCATACATAACATGCTTATTTTAGCGTGCTCTACACGATTCTAACATAAAAAGTAGGTGTCATCATAGCACAACAACCATCGAAAATTTTAGTAAGATCTAAAATTGTTCATCTTTGGGGTCAAATAAGTCGGCCATTTTTCATTTTAGATAAAAACTGTCCGTACAAAACATGCTTATTTTAGCGTGTTCTACACGATTCCTCCATATAAAGTAAGTGTCATTATAGCACAACAACCATCGAAAATTTGACCAAGTAGTTACTTCTGGTAGAAAAACTAAGTTTTTTAAATTTACTTATGAATATCTCACTTTTTGTCAAAATAAAATCGAAGTCTTTTACGACTCCTATGTTTAAAAAAAATCTAAGTCTTTCACTGCGTACCCTTTGAAAGGGCACATCGTCTGTCTAATATCGGTCTAAATGAGGTTTCTTTAGAAATAGTGATTAAACAGTATTTGAATAAATAATTTTATACTACGCGTGCATTTAATATTTTATTTAAAGAAGAAAACAATTTTGCTTTAGGTACCAATATGGATTACAATTTAAAATTAACAAATTAATATTTACATTACAGATCATAATTTAATACGTAGCACAAACGAAATGTAAGAAACGCGTTGCGTAATCGTGATCTGATTGGTCGCACAGCACGGGCCGTAGCGCGATAGACTATCCCGCTCAAATCTCTTCGAGTTCGAATTATGATGCGAACTGATAAGATCATAATATTTAGAGCTATTGATGTATTTCTTATAATTTCGGTGTATGCATTTCTATAATACTAATGAACAAAATGTACCAACTTGAAAATTTCTAGATTTTTATTGAAGTTAACAGAAGACCTTAAAAGTTGAATTCTTCATATAAATTGAAACTATTGATGAATACGTTAGACATGGAACCTATTCGTTATCTACATAATTTTTTAACACATTTCAGGTACTTGGATGTACTTAAGTATTTTTTTGGAGAAAATATGTAGGTTTTTCTTGCTTCAAGAAAGCTTTCGACAAATTTGTTATAAAATGACAGGTGACATTCAAATAGTTTAATCCAATAATATTAAGATAGAAAATATGACTTGCATAATCTTTCCTTGATTTTACACGCGTCGGTAACAAATACCTATATTTTACCCAAAGCTTTATCTAAAACAGTTAGACAATATTTTTCTCGATTAGTCTAAAGTGTACTCTAATAGGTAATTAAAAAAAAATCGACTTGTGAGTTATGTTGTGTTTAGGGGTCATTATAGTCTTCGCGTATTCGCCTATTCAACAACAGTTTAGTTAAATGATTGTTTGTCCTTATCTGTCACTTTGACAATCGCGTTTGTCAGAATGGGAGAAAACATAATTTAACTAAAGCTTCTGTTAACTTTTTTATGAATAAGGCGGTATGTCTATCTTCACTTTTTATACATTTTTTGCAACGAAGAGTATTAACTATGTCTCTATCTTTACTTTTTTATATATATTTTTTGCACTCCTGTAGGCAGTAACAAAGTCTGTACTTTCGGAAAGATTGATAACATAACCGTTTCTAATTCATATATGTATTCAAATGCGAGTTGTTGGCACGAGTTGGCGTCCGGTCTAAGTTCACCAACTATGCCAAGAGTCAGTGCATAGTTTGCAACACTGCAAGGTTCCCATACAGCATTATCTAAAAGAACACAAGTTTGAGCTCCAAAGGGGCCCCAAATTCATGTGTGCATAGGGGCCCCGGCATGGTTTAACACGGCCTTGTACCGTCAAGGACATCGAACTGATCTGATAATAATGCCAAACGGTGGCTGAAACTCCGAAAGAGTTTAAGTTCGGGGTGTAAAGTACAATTAGCAATAAATAATTCTGCTTTTAAAAAAAAATCGAGGCAGAATTTGTAAAATAATAAGCAATTATGTCACCAGCTATCATAGAAACAAGTCGAACGCAACCCAATAAGTAGGTAACATCGGAATTACAAATTATGGGATACGCGATCCATTATGTATCAGATGCATTCCACATAAAAAACCCGTAAGTAACGAAATGGCAAAAACCGTACAGTACCGGTTTTCAAGCACGTGTGTATCCTTTTATGTACGTGGTAAAAAATAGAAGCTGAGAATGACAATAGACTCAACAGAGCGATGATTTATTTAAGTCATAGTAGTTGTTTTAATGCCTAATTATTTACAATTACATACACTCCTTTATAAGCACACATACGAGTATTATGAGCTCTCGGTGATGCATTCAAACCGCATAATTATATTTCGACCGTCATTACAACTTTTATGAATTTAAACTTTTCCAACATTCAGAGACAAACTAAAGTTGGCCCCAATTTTGATATCATTCGATATAAAATAACGTGCGACTTCCGAACGACATTGTTTGCAATTGACACTTCGTTTCGAAATTAATTTTAACATCATCTCAACTGATACTAGAATAGAGGTCAAATCAAAATTCCTTTTTTGTCAGAGATGTTTGAAGTTTAAAAAATAATATAATCGAAGTTTAAAAAATAACATTTTAACACATAAGAAATTCGTTATAACAAAAATAGCACATTACGATACAGGTGCGAATAGGAGAAAGTTCGCAATTAGTGGCGATAGAATAAATCGACACAAGTTGCGAATTACCTATTCGCACATGTATCTTACGAACGTGTTACAGTACTTATGGCCCTTTAAATTTTTGGCATAGGCACATAAAGTGCTATATTATCGCACTTGTGCGATAATATAGCACTATATCTACCTACTGTAAAAATGTTATGGGGGTCTTTATATGCGGTTTTTTAACGCCTTATAAAGGGCTAATGATATGTGGGTATATAAACCGTATTACATTTGGACTTACAAATGCTACTGTATCATTAAATCGTTATAAAATTACAGTGTAGCTTATTAAATTATCTAACGTGGGTGGTAAGGAACTACTTATATGGAGAGACGGCCTTATATGGATTTACATTCACGAGAAGTACAGATCTTTGATTAATGGTTAGCATAGGCGGGAAAGGTGATTCGGGTGAAAATAAGTTTACTACGTAGATATTGTAGATGTTAAAATTATTTTATCTTGTATGATTTGACTAAGTATATAGACATAAAGATATTTATCAGTAAGTCCAGTCTCGGGTCATTTCATTTTAATATAGATGTTACGAAGACGAAGAGCTATTTGAAATAATAAATACTTATGTTTTTTTTTCTTTTCAGGTACTTAAGGCATCGGATAATCATTATTATTACGAGTATATTGTGAAAACATCACGACCGTAAGTAAGAAAGGATTTAGGTCAACTAGGTATATTTTAAAACAAAATGTGTTACCAACTACATTAAAATTGACGTGAAATAGTAGATTACGTACCGTACCGAGGCCTTTAAAGCAAGAAATGTCTCAGACCCCGTGTAATTGTCGGCCGAAGCGAAGCTGACGTCGACAAACATGTGATCTGAGGCTTTCTTATTTACTGGCCAAGTCAGTACACTATTTTTCTGCTCGACGCAGTCGGCAAGCGGCGGCGGCGGATTTGTTTAGCGTAGCGGCCTGCAAGTGACTACTTGCCGGCCGGAAGGCAGAAAACACTTATTACACTATCACTATTTTCACACATTATAAAATTCCATTTAATTCAGGCTTAATTGCGAAAAACTTTTAAAACTAACCTCCGACGTTTTAAGGGCGACATTGTCGCCGTGGTCCCGGACCTTCAGTCTTTCTGACAGTAAATTTTATAATATTGGCGTGGTTTTAAGACGTGGGGGACATAGAGCTATATGTGTTTTTAACAGACTTTTAAAGAGGATACAGTTTCGCAGTGCCTGTAAACGACAAGAATAGAATAGAATAGAAATAATTTATTCGTGGACACACAAAATATACAGTACAATTACAATTAACAGAAAAATTGCCAAGATTAAAGAAGTGCCACGAAATGGACTCACAATGGACAAGCATGTATGAATACATATATGGATTTAGCGAAGCGAGAAAAGTAAACATGGATCGTTACATTTGGCGTTCGTAGTCTTTGCCTACCCCAATGGGATACAGGCATAGGTATATGTAATGTACGAGTATGTACAGTCAACCTATTGAAAACCACTCTAGAACCATGTTAAAATGACAAGCAGTAAGAGATTTCTTACAATCTGATTTATAGCGTCACTATGACATAGTCCTACAGTGGCTAGGGTTCCATTTGATTGACTGTTGTTATGTTAAGGAGAATTTAGAAGTTTTAAGACAAAAACCATAACCGGTTTTTTTTTTAAAGTATTGTTTCATAAAAACTGAATGTGTCCGGTCCCATGTGGCAGCCGCTCGTGCGCACGCGCACAGTTCATCCTGAATATCTTGATCAATGAAACACGATGCGAGATCAAACGCAGCACGCGCACGTATTATCGAGAACTTTGCCATTACAAATGGCATCTAGTTTCTGTTTATAAGGCTCTTATTTAATTGCATACATACATAATAATTCTAAAGGGCAGCATATGAAACTGCTCTAATTTCAGTGTTATTTTTAGCAGCGTTTTAAACATATCAATAATGCAATTAATATTACAGTGACAGGTTGCTAACCCATTATAATTACTAATTAAAACGAGGTATTTACCATGTATATTTGTTTTTGTGAGCTCCGGATATTGCGCCACCTTCGCGGTGTAAATGATGCGCAAGAGGTGTGATCGCTGCGGCGTGTATATACCACAACTAAAAACTCGCTTTTAACTGTGCCGAAATATCAGGAGCTCTGAAAAACAAATACCTATACATGCATTACAACTAATATTTGAAACGGGATAATTACCATGTATGTTTGTTTTATTGAGCACCAAAACCATGACCATGTTAGCTTACAATCGTATGCCTATACATGGTAAATACCTTCGTTTAAATAGTAATTATAACGTAAATTACAATATGTATTAACTTAGACCATAACACACTTGAACCGTGAACATTTCAGCTTGAAACCACAAGTGTTACTTACAACTTTTGAGTCATGTCATGATAGTTTTCTTTGTGTCCATGTTTACATTGAAAACACGTCTTTTCCACATGTCTGATCCTGCGTTACAAATCCGCGTGGTTACGCCGTGACGCATACCCTGAGTCACGAGATGGAGCTCAATTGAAAAGCTGGACAGGCATGACTTGGCATGTACAATTATGCTGTGTGGTCCAAGCATATGATACAAGAAGAAATTCTTCTGGACTAAACAACTGACAGCATTATATGCAAGTAAAAAGATATGCATGTATCCTACTAATCCAGGTATTTTAATACCATGATGGTAAGCAACCCCACGGCCCATGCGATGTTAAGCGGCTACCACGCCTCCATAGACATCCTTGCGTCCATACGCTTACATGTAATACTTGAGGTACACTTGTTAAAACCACTCAAAGTATTTAACTTTTGTTGACTTGTTATTTACGTCTGTTATTGTTGTTAGCCGCGTACTCCCTAACCTCCTAAACCCCGGCTTGGCTTCCGATGGAATTGTTATTTTTCTTTAGCATATGAGATCGATTTCAATTTATAATTTATAATATAGTGGTGTTACTACTTTAGGTGGTACACTTTTTTTTAATTTTATGCTGTTGTAAAGTGACGCTTACCTTAAGTCACGAGATGCTCAATTTAAAAACTGGACTGGTATGACTTGGCAGTCATGTGTGGTCTAAGTATATCTGCTGGACTAAACAACTGAGGCATCTGATTGGTAGTTTAAGTGGAAGTAATTGGATATCGTCGCCTGTACACTTCATAAGAATTGCTGTTATCACAGGTTGATATACATTTACAGTAAATTCTGACAAGTTAACTTGTACAATTGAACTGCCATGTCTTCTATCTATGGATAATTACAAGGATGTACCAGGGATATTTGCGGATTAGAAAGCAGTCTAAAGTAAATTTGAACCTAAAAACTTTGTTTTACAGCAGGAGTTTATTTATTTAACAGTTTAACACTTTTTTTTGTTCGTTTTTAAGCTCTCTTAACGGCTTTGTCAAAATAATCGTCGGCATACCGACCGTATCAATGTTAGTTTAAGTTTATACTAAGTATTTTTTTCAATAAACCTCGTCTGCTAGTTTGCTTTTCTCAATAGCAAACTTTTTTGACTACAATCTCACCTGACGGCAAATGCTGATATAGTCCAGGAGTAAGCACGCTTACCTAAAAAAATTAAATTCACTAGTGATTAAAAATATGTATGTATGGACATGTGCATACTTCCAGTTCTCATCTACGGTGCACAGACTTGGTCTTTAACGTTATCTCAGAAGTCCAAACTCGGGGTTTGCCAACGAGCTATGGAGCGTAGCATATTGGATGTTAAACCCGACCGAATCCGAAATACAACGCTGCGCTTCAAAACTCAAATTGTAGACGTCACTCGGAAGGCGGCCAAGTTGTAGTGGGACTGGGCTGGTCATGTCTGCCGCATGCCGGATGAGTTGTGGGCCAAGATCGCCACTGAGTGGCAACCTGACAGCTCAAATCGAGGACCCGGCAGACCCCGCCGGCGATGGCGAGACGAGCTGGACTCCTTTTTGCAACAATGGCCAAAGACTGCTCTCGATCGGGAGGAGTGGAGAAGGTGGGGGGAGGCCTTTGCCCAGCAGTGGGACAGTATAGGCTTGCAATGATAAATGAATGATGATGTATGCATAAGCTTTATTGTAATACCTACATTAACACAAGAAATACAAGAAACACAGTAACAGAAACAATTTGATACAACAAACGCGAAAATATATAGGTTAAAGTGGGGTTTTCGTTGTGCAACAGGCAACTTGTAAATGCAACCGCTAAAACTTGTCGCTTAGACCCCAAGAAAGCCAAGTCACGCATAACTATTGAAACTTAACTTGCTTAAACGAAAGACCATTGTTTTGACCTTACTCAAATAGAAATTAAGCTTTATAAACTTTGAAGTTGTTTGTAAAATCCTTTTCAACATTTGACATGGTTACAATCTACAATTACAATCTTAGGAGAACTTACTTTGAACTGTGAAATCGGCGGGTACTTTCTACGTAGTCAAAACAAACCATTTTTAAATAAAAAAAATGTGTTTATTAGACATATTAAAATACTCATATGGGATTACTCATCGGTCCTGCGCAGGACAACCGTCGCGAGCCATGTCATGATTAAGGGACACGGATTGTTCCGAAACTTGACTTTATTGACGTGAGGAACCCGATATAAATATTTCAAAACAACAAAAGTTTGATTTTACTTTTACCCGCAGACCGAAAGACAGTTGTGTTTTTGCGTATGTTTGATTGTTTGTATCTAATTATAAGCCATATTTGTAGCCTAGTCGATAGTCAATCGTTGCAAAGGCATACATTTATTTGTGTGTTAATCAGTTAGTTGTATTTGTCACTAAGTAGGCACTAGAAACATACATATTTTTATGATGTCCGCAAAAGACGCAAGGTCCTATTCTGCTCCTATCACGAGCACGCTTGGTCTTTAGTATATGAAATTTATTTTATAATTTAAATATGCTAACAAGTTAAATAACCCTTAAGGAGATATTATAAAATATCCAATTATCCAAAGGCACGATTTAAAAATAAACCCACTAAAAACACATGGCCGGGACGTTTACAGTCCCTACACAATTAGATTTTATAACGCTTCCTTAGAAGTTTATCTTTTCTTTAACGCGTCCATTTTATATGCCGAATAGATCGTAAATACTTATACAGATTTATTGGTGTCAATAATTGGTATGGTAACTCCTTGTGGTGATGTATGACTGCCTTTTTGGATGAAGGTTACGGTATTTGGAGCGGCGAGATTTTATAGCACTGAGATGCTTATCTTTATCAAAAACAAAAATAATGTATTTTCAAAATATATACAATCAAGTGCAAAAATACGCATCGACATAATTGTCTCATAAATATAGGTACTACGCTCTTATTACAATGGAATAAAATGCTATAGGACATATTTTTGAGTAAGATGTGTCCACCCATAGTTTTACACTTGACTGTACAGTAAGTGTAATTATCTAGCTGCCTACCTTAAATCTAAAATAGGTCCTTGGGGCATTGGCCTACTTCCTTCAAATTAAATGGCCTATGTTATTGTTGCATCAGACTTAATTATTTTAGTTTCCCGGATTTTTTTTCTAATTATGGAAACTGGCGCAAGAGAACTATCAACTCTTAATAGTACTGACCATTGCGATTTCGTTAAGGGAAAGACTCATTTTAATTACGAGGAATGCAGCTAACAGAAGGCCTACCACGAACCACTCCGTTCTATCGTCTATATCCCTCTTTATTGTTCTTACATATTAAAACGATAAAGAGGTAAGTAGACAACCGAAGCTCCGATAAGATAAATATTCAATTGGGAGTTAATTCGGATAGAAAGTACGAGCAAGTACTGTGTTTGGCTTAAAAGTCCCTGAAAATGATTCTTCCCTAATAAACCTACCCGAATTGATGTCATTCGGTCCATGCCGTTCTCAGTCAATGTGTCACTAGCGCCAGTAAATTTATCCAGAGTCAACAATTTGTCTTGACCCCCTGCCCTATATTACTCCGCAAATTTACCAAGGAACCCTTGATTTGTTGGTCCTGGCGTAAGATGTCCCTTTATTGCCTGTTACCGCTATCCGCTATCACGTTGTAACAAGTAGGTATGCGACAGAGTGACGCATTATATATAACGGTGATACGATAAAACGAAGACAATTCCATTCGTGCAATATCTTCAACAAGAAACCTTGATATTAATTTAAACTTTCATGAAAAGCTTTCCCTCGAAACGAGGGAGGTTAGTTTCAGGTTTTAAGCGATTAAGCCCCATTTTAGTAAATTTAAAAAACCTGATAATGATGTGATGATATTGAAATTTCATTAATAACATTTATTTTCTAAATATATGTGTAACTTACCTAACTACCTATTGATATTTAGTAATCGTTTTACGGTGAAGTTAATCCTAATCCCATCGTAAGGAAACCGGACTAATTTTCCTTCAGGGTTGGAAGTTCGCTTTCATAAAACTAGCGAATACGCCAAATCTTGGAGTTACTTGCCAAAGTGAACCTCGGGCACCCAGAGCCCTGACATAATCCGGGAAAACACTAGGAAGAAGAATACTGTTTTCTCTTTACGCGTGACCCATATATTTCCCGTGCAAACCAGCCATAAAGAATGCATATCCCCTTAACAAGCTTCAAATGGCTGATCCGATGACAGAATCAACATCGTTTATTGGAGCCCCGCTGAGTGCTCAGCGAATGACGTCAGGCCTAGACCTATTTAATCCTATTTGCTCTAGTTGGGTCTGGGACAATAGGTGACGCATGGAAGTTTCCTTTAGTTATTTAGGTCGAAAGGTCAGCTATAGTTACCATACAATATATCATGTTAACGTTTTAGGCTGTCTCGATTTCTGGTCGCGCCCGAAACCGTTTTTTTTCTGTCTTTTATTTATTAACGGATATGATTGAATCGTTCCATAATTGGTCTGCGAAAAAAGTGTTTTAGTGACGACCGTTCGAACTTCAAACGAACTTCGTCCTAATTTCTCGAATGCTACATAAATACTAATTTCCTAAAGTACCGCACCCCCGACCTAGTTGGCACGGCCTCCAGAATTATTACTCTCATTAACCCTCGATTCAGTATGGCGGCTGATCACCATAATGGCATACTTATGCGGTTTTTATTCTCTTGCTGTCATGCTGACGTCAGAGTTAGTACTTAGTTTATACAGTCCATGAGATCATGGTTCGGGCAGTATCAAGTTATCATTTCACTGCAGATACAATTAAATTAAATGAAAATTAAATGAAATTATTTATAAGTCTTGAAAGATTACGCTTATAGATACAACAGTGGTCCGCAAACTAAGCCGAGCCTGTATCTTGGGAATGGGAACCATTTGGATGACATTATGTTCTGCAGTCCCACTTCAGTTTAGCAGCTTCCTTACCCAAGTCTTCGACGCCGGATCTAGAGCGCAGTTCAAGTCATACCGTTTAATTTATTGTATTTGTTTCCGCCCTTGCGTTAAAATGTACTATTGATTTATCTACTTAACCCTCTCCTAGTTAAAGCTCTTTATCGCCATAATCGTTGCCTACTTCCACTTGAAGCTTAAAGTGTTAACTCATAAACATTCTCGATTGCTTTAAGTGTCATAGATCGATAAATCTCGTCAACGATGACGGAACTCTGAGTCATTTGTTTGTGAGGATTATGTACTTAGTTTTATTGATCAATTTATGGAGTATGCAGCTCTCTCATATATCTCTATATATGACGTTTCCAGGCAAAAGGTATATGGTCGGTTAGCACAATATTATCATATGTGCGTACAATTACTTCATGGAAGGTGCCACCTATCTGTTTAGACTAAGTAGATTTGCTTAGTACGTGATATCAAATAACTCACATGCATAGATATAGGATTAAAGAACTGGATACTCAATCAGCCGAAAATATTACGCCAGGAAAGTGCTGCAGTAGCGACTATTTTGTGTCTTGTTTGGAAGGTGACGTTTCGTTAAGTGCCAACAGCGTAATAAGCTTTTGTGTTGGTAGGTCTGTGTATGGATTTAACACTTAATGCTTGAGCTTGAGCTCTTTTTCATACGAAACATTTATCGTTTGTATCATCATCAATGCAAGTTCGCTAATGTCATTCTGACCCACATTTTTTGACGTTTTTGTGCTGCTTTGTGTATCTATTTATTTTAGTAAGTAAGTTAATGCTCACACTTATATATTATAAATACCCAAGTATCTTAGTGTACCAGTTTAAGGTTCGTTTTACTCATCATAATTATTTTTCAAATGATTTATGATAATTGCGCCTTATCGATATGGTGCCTTTAGCTTGAGACCGTCACATATTGAGTCACATAGCAGAATATGGAAAAATTGATAGGTTTTATTGTCGGAATAGTAACATCTTATTTATGTGTTTATATTAAAGGTTAGACCACACCGCATGCGTATGCACGTTTGCGTATGCAACGCATGCAAATCCAGACACGTGTATTTGTGCAAGCAGTTTGCATCGGCCTTTAAGGCATGAAATATTATGCAGTAGGTACAATGTACATTATAGGTGCCTATAATATTTTTATGTCATGCAGTGGGTTTTGTTACCTACTTGCCAATATGAAAAAATTCCCATTTGATACGTAAGCTATTTTCTAAATTGCATGCCCTGGTAGGTACAGATAGTAACCGTAGTCGATAGCGAATACCTGATTCGATAGTGTTTGCATCTTGCTCGTTTTTAACTGGTGGGAGCGAGATGCAATACTATCGTATCGCGCAGTCGCTTTCGAGTACTGTTACACTGTTCAGCACACAAGTCATTTGTATTCATTTACAATAAATTGTTCGGTATGATAAAACCAAGAAAAAAATATTTAAAGCTACGTAGCGTAATAAATTAACCCATTCAATCCATACGTGTAGGTATTTAAACTTGAAAATCGTAATGAGAAATTTGAAAATATAGTTTGCGCCAATCCGTTAATGATTTGAACTTCAAGATTGTAACGAGAAACTTTAACCAATTAAATTGTTTAGTGTTCACCAATCCCCTAATGAGCTGTTGACACATGACAGTAGCCGCCAAATAATTAACATTATGAGTTTATTGCGTCGAATTGAAGATAATTAAAGCGACTTGGTGGCGCTATGGGAACGGAAACGGTTTTACGTGCTATAAATATACTGTTTCTAGGAAAACTTGTTTTAATGAACCGCACATAAGTGTGAACAGTACGTCCGCAATATTAAAAAGTTTATTAAATAATCGTTTAGATACAATACTGAAACGACTTGTATATTAGGTATTATTAATAGTTGAAAGTGGCTAAGCACATTGAATAAAGCTTTGGTTAGTATCTAACGTTCAAAAAACTACGTACGTAAATTATACAAGTCTGTTTCTTATTTAACATTAGGTATATTATATTGCGTTATTAAAAGACATCGTACATTTTTCAGTATTTTGAGTGCAATCTTGCGTGAAAAGTATCTGTATCAAATCAAATCAAATAATTCATTCAGTATGTGGGAGTCAGGTTACAATTTTTAGACCAAAGATGATTTTCATTTACTTCCTTAGTTAAGTTTGTGCAATCATTATAAAAATACAGGTTCCAACTCAGCCTTGCCCAGAATTTTATTTACTTAAAAAAAATGTTTTTAGTAATTTCCTGGCAAAGGAAGTGAGTAAGTCAAGCAAATATTTGGCTGCCATATGTGTGGCCGGAATAGTCGCGTAATATATAAATAGCCAGCGGCAGAAGTAAGTAAGCGGGCAAGGTGTTCAAAATTATCTTGGCACGACGTATGGTCCGAGAGTGGGTCATGTTTATCTATACAGCGGTTGGAAAGAGACAAATTTCCACCTGAAATCCACTTTCGGTTTAAAATTAATCTTAAATAATTTTCATAATTTCCTGCCTTACGATTCATTTGACCCCGATTATTAAATTAAAGTTAAAGGCATACTGCAAGTTAACGCATAGGTATTTGAAACGAAAAGTAGAGTGTTTAACTCGTGTGAAAGGCGGCCATTACTAATGAGATATATTGGCGCTCGGATGGAGAACGTCCTTTGATCCCTGGGTAAACATTTAAACAATCTATTAGAAATCTTTCTTGTTATCCTATAAACTTAATTCTAAAAGTTAAACTTAAAATTAAATTAAAACGAAACATAACTCTTTCTTTTTCTGTGGATAAAAATATGCACTAAATAAACGCCTAGCCCTAAGCGGATTTAAACTTGAAGTTTAATCATGAAGGGAGATTGGACAAGCACGGTTAAATTCCCCTTGTAGATATAGTTATGAGTACTGTAACTCGAGTCTGGTAGCCATTCTAATAATAAATCAGTCTTATTTGAGCAGCTGCATGTGATTCATGCTGCAAACAGAAAAATAAATCATTGCGAGGCATATTTTGTGTTTCGTGCACGCCACTGCCAAGTTAGCACTGCGCTTATCCGAAAGACCAAAAACCATGGTTTCAATTCGCCTTTGATGTTGTAACTATGTGCCAAATTGAATAAAAAATTCGCAGTAATTTCCTTGGATATACAGGAGTAATTTTTCATACAAAACTTTTTGCAGTTGTGAAGGTGAATAGTAGTTACGTTTGTGCAGGATTAACAATATTTTATTTATTTTTTATTCAATAAATTTCACAGCATTACAGAAATCCAAGGCACTGTGAAGTCAAGAATACAATGTTGTATATACAAAAATAAAAATTAACAAGGTACTAGCTAAAAACTAACTTGTCACTGAGGAAGGCCGTGCATCCGTCATCTCGCAGAACCTCAGGCATTCATCACATACAATATTTAAACAAGTATATTAAAGCAGTTTCGACGAAAATGTTGCATGCTTTTAAATATATAAGGATCACACTTGAACGGGACAGGACGGGCTGGGACTTGACCGGGCGGCGTCGATATGTCAGGGTGTATAGAAAACGTCACATGACATCAGAGGGCTCCGAGCTATCACGTGATTCTTTCTATAGAAACTGACAGATCGGCGCGGCCTGGTCAAGTCCCAGCCCGTCCTGTCCCGTTCTAGTGTGAGTCATCCTTTATTCGTCAAAACCTATTTTTAGAGTAAAAATATGGGCTCAAGAACCATTGCGAAAATTAAAAAAATACTTCGGCATAGGTACTACTTATTCTGAGACTTGAACATTATTTAAGCTCGTCGTAGCGTAAACGTCGGAGGTACGTTCAATGTGTTACGCGATTAAGCCCCGTTGTAGTAAATTTTATAATTATTTAAGCTTTATATGTTTTCATTAATCATACGTAGTAGAAGTTTTGTATGACCTGTACCTTTACCATTAGTTAGACACGGTTGTATTTGCTAGTGCCCTGGTAAACTCACTGCAAAACTTGCAACAGCATATAAGTGGGTATAAGCAAGATGCAGTTTGCGCAGTCGTTTTATATGCCAGCCATGTTTAACTTGTTAGAGTACTATTAATATTGAATCCATCTAATAATCTTTACCAATTTTATTTTAGTTATTAATTGAAAACACTTCACTTCCAGCACTCGAGTATAACTCAGGACTTAAAAATACATTTCTAAGCTTCTAAGTCACTTGTTGAAAAAGTAACCGTAAAATGATAGGATTCTCGCCTCACTCTCAACCATTTTAAAAGTTCAAAGACTCAACATTTGAGACATTAGTCCTTGTCAGCGTCAAATGAAAGAAACTTAAATAAATCTTAAAAGCTACTAAGAATATGCCCAGAATGACTGACCTATCCCGCGACCGGACGGAGCAACTGAATGCAACATTCACTGAGTTCATTTATAACTGGTTTAAGTATCGAACATGGCCAATGTTTCTTAAGCTGCCTCGTCCCTGTAAACTGTATGGTATGTGGATGTAAGAGGGGCCGATGTAGTCCTGATGGGGGTCAAGTTGTAGTGGGCAGTTGGATGCAATGCCTTGCGGTTCATTTGACATGCTAATATGCAGGGGTCTTTAGGGAGAAAGCAATATTCGTTGAACATTTCTGTGATTTTCTGTAATAATTATGATTTATTTAAAATTAGACAAAGGAAATCGTCTTAAAGACAAAACATGTAAATATAATGTACGTTTAGTCAACCAGTTGGAACCTGCGTGCGTAGCCAAGATGCCAATCGCTCACGCTTAATAACGTATCGTAGCTACCTCTCTCTATCATTCTTCCTTATTAGTGTGACAATGACAGTTGCGTTTCGTTAGCGACTGAGCGTTAGCGATTGGCATCTTGGCTACGCACCCTGCAGGACTATGTTATAGTGACGCTATAAATCAAATTGTAAGAAATCATTCACTGCGTATCATTTTGGCATGGTTCTAGAGTGGCCTATGGTTCCAATGGGTTGACTCTAATTTATGTAAGTAATTTTTTTTAAATTTGATTTGGACGTGTGACACCAGATTCTTTCCAGTCGCGGAATCGGGATAGGATATATTTAAATTCCCAAAATACCGGTGGATCACCAAAATACCGAAGTCAAGCCTTTGAACCATTATCGTACATACTACGTTGGCCAACAGACGCGGTCGAAAAATCAAATCGTTGATACCTATGCTAGTGTTTTACATTTACATGGGCGATCGATAGGTACACGATCGCGAAGCGGCGCGGCGCGGCATGCCGCTCACTTAGGGCATGCCGCCGATTGGTCATCATAATCAATCAACGATTAGTTTCTTGGCCTTAAGGACATTTGATGGCGAAGCAGCATATCGCGCGGCTTCGCGTTGAATTCTCACCGCATCGCACCGCAGCGCACTGCAGCGCACCGCATCGCACCACACCGCACCGCACTGCGTCGCCATAGCGTTCGTTTGCCCAAATAGTACACCGCTTTAGTAATCGAATTGTTATCTCTTATAAATCTAACCTATCCCTCCTCCTACTCCTTTAAGTTATGCTTGGTTGAAAGGGAAGCAACGGACAGGACTCGATGGAGGCAAATCATTCACTCCAAATGCAAGCCATCTAATGATGACCACGATCGTGAGTCATGAGAGAAGGACAAGAGAATGAGATAAGTTTTATAAGCCTCCAAAACACCAATTATTCGCAGAGCTAGTTTATTAATTACCCGCCCCTGACCTAAATTATGTCGCGGGCATCGCGGCTCCGCCCGCCATAAATATGCTATGACGTTTATGGGTGACAGGCACGGGCTTTTATTAATTGGCAATTCTTCGGATTAAAACATAGATATATGATACGCTGACTCCCTAAAGAGTAACAAAGTGAGCAAAAGAGGAGCCATCTTTATATAATATTTCACGAGCAAAAGAGACAAATAACAATTGCAAAACGTAACCATTTTTGAGCTTCCTGGTGCATACCCCCTTGATGACACGAAACGATAAGGGGTCAATTGCATAATAATTTGTAACTTGTAATATAAGCGGAACTCTCTTTCTAATAAGAGGGATTGAAAAGAGACTTCCGCTAATATTACAAGCTACAAGTCATTATGCAATAGGCCTAAGGTTTAAGAATTGTGATGTGTGGCGTATACACACATCTTGGATTATATATAATGTTACAAAAGAAAATAATTCACATAATCGCATATGGATTTTGATTTCAATTTTATTAATGACGGTGTCACCTTTGCGTTTTTTGTCACGTTTTCAATGTTTGACACGTATTTTTTGTGCTTACCATAAGTTGCACGCAACTGTCGATAGCGACTGCAGCGCTCGAAAGTATGTCCGTCCGTGCCTCCCAGAGTAATGGTAGGAGCGAGACAGACATACCCCCGAACGCTGCAATCGCTATCGAATACGGCCACACACAACTCATGGTAAGCACACTTGTCATGTTAGTTCTGTGGATTAAACGTAATTCGGATTGACACTGCGGGACAGTACGTCTATAGGCGTCCACGATGTATGGCCAACGATCATTAGCAGGGCCCGTAATTTTCATGCCCGGTTTCGTCATAATGACGTATAAGCACACAGGATGTTCTATTTAATACGAAATGAGTAAATGACTGATAAAGTCTATCAACGTCCGATTGTCGAACATAATAATTTTGGCACTATTCATTGACAGCATTATTCTAACAAACGTAAAACCTAAAATATGATGTATGAAGCGTCATTTGTCTGTCATCGGCATGAAAATTACGGGCCCTGATCATTAGGTAATTGAAAATAGTGTCCATCAAGTATTCAGGTACCTTTTTGACATGTTTTTATGGCATGGATATTTTTTATGATATTGCTGTGTCTCGGAGGTTTAAAATATTTTTTTTTTCTTCGGCGCTACAACCCTTTGTGGGTCTTGGTTTAAAATAATATTAACTAAAATTATAAATATCGCTTGTATTCAAGTTTACATAACGCGGTTCAGTCTTTTATACAAGCTTTTATTTAAATTGCAATGTTTGTTTTGCAAATGCAAATCTTGCAAGCTGAATTTGACTAACTTCCCGTTATTCGAATAAGCTGAAACTTCACATGTAGGCTGGATGACATTTCTTTTTATTATTGTACCGAAGTACCTACAGTCAGCGATTAAAGGTTGTATCAAAAATATATATTTTTTGCCACGACATCCTTTTGGCATCCTAAGATGTCCGAAACATGTCGCGCGTAGATTTTCATAATACGTTTAGATTTTAACAAATAACGTAACGTCACGTCGTCTAAAAAACTTCCAAAGCATATTTTACAAATATGTATGAGAATAACTTCACGGATTACCATTACAATCGTAGAGACAGACGGACAGACACGCCTGCATCAATATGCCGCAGACGAGACTGCCTGTCTTTCCTTTAAAACAAATTTATTTATACAGCTGGTCAATTCGCTTCAAAATTATATTAACTATTTTTTTTCTTTCTCAAATCCGAGTTTTTACTTTAAGTGCAAAAACAGTTTAAAAAACAAAGTTCTCGGAAATTAAGCACATTATGCACATAGGTACTTACTTATTTGAAATTGAATGTAATTACACCTAAATCTCTGAAGAATTTGAATAAAAAACAAAATTATTAAGAAAAAAAATATAAAAATAATTAGATATAATAAATGTTCCACACTGCTGCACTGTCACAAAATCACTAAAGCTGCGTTTTACCAAAGTTTTATTCCGAGAATGACGCTTCCTCAGATAGTAACGTCAAATTACCATGGGATTTTGACATTAGTTTGGTCAAATCCAGTCTAAGTCGCTATACCAACCAATATATTCTTATTGCATATGTCGTGTTATAAGTGCATTCCTAAGTTTGTATTTAAACCCTTGGAAAATTTTAAACATGCTGCCAGAAAACAGTGTATCTGGAAGTTTTCTACACATTTTCCATACAAACTGCGGGAAGGATGGCTGGTACCAAATGTAAAAGTAAAATTGTACGTTTTGAAGTAAGTAGTTGTCATTCAAAATGCATGCGTTCAAGTCGTGAGTAGTATACATACATACGGTTTTGTACGGCATCAGAAAAAGTTATGGCGCTACATAATTCCACAACTCACTTGAATCTTACCACAAAACCAACGTTATAATAAACTGAAAAAAAATTAAACACTTTAGAATGGATCAATCGCGTAACACCATGACCCTACGTTTCGAGTCCTTTACAACACTCGTTTTCACAGGGTTTTATATATATTTTTTAAATTTTGTAGAATGCCCTTCAGGTAATGCTTTATAAGCCCCTCTGAGCATTGTAGACCAACCTTTGTTAGGTAGTTTGTACTTTTTTAATTGACTTAACTCTGAGAAAACGAGTGCTGAAAAGGGCTCGAAACTTAAGGCCATGGTGTTAATAAACGCGATTTATCTGTTCTAAAGTGTTCAAATCAATAAAAACCAAAAGGTGCCTCTTCAAAAGGGAATCCAACGTTTAACCGATTTTGTATGAAAGAACCGTGATTTCGGTTAAAACCCGCGTTTTTCGCGTACAATAAATAACAGATTGCATTTACTAGTCGTCAAAACACAGCAGTTGGATTTCTATATATTTTTAAATGGACTAATTCCTTCTTTCACATATTTTCTATTTTATCGATTAAATATTTTATTTTAAGCTGAACCAGTTCCCTCCAAATCTCTCGTAATAGTCAATTCCAACCAGATGTCATACAATAATAGTTCGCACCGGACAATTCTGCCCGGTACCATAAGGCCGCATCACACTAAAGGTTCAATTCTATTTCTGACAGCTGACCGTTTTCGTTCTACTGTACTTTAAGCCTAAGCGCGCACGTGTTTTTTTGTCGCACGATAATTTTGTCACAAAAATGCAACGTTTGTTACATAGCTTTACCCCTCCATATGAGATCACTGATCGTTTTTATAAAATGTACCATTTTGTTCATCGTTGATAGCAGGTCAGTCAGAGTAACCGTTGAGTCGTTGACTTAGACTAATGCTCACATAGATGATTGTATCTTAATACTACTTAATGTAAACTAAGAACTTATATATTGGTATCGCACGCAGATACATGTGCAGACCGGCACAGTACTTTTACAAGAAACCGTCACATAATCTCCACTTTTTACAGAAAAAGTGCGAATGATTTATAAGTTGTTCTCTATCTACCTACGTCACTATTGTTTAAAGCGATCACGCGTTGTTCGCATTTCTTACTTAAATGCTTATCGCGTAGAATCCCACTAAGCAGAGTTTGCATATATTGTTATAGCACAGAATGTGAAAATGTTAAGTAAACTATTTAATTTTATAGAAAAAATAATAAGTACTTTAAATGCTTGACAATTCATTTGCTTGGAAGAGATAACGTGGTTTAACTCTAGTCGCGTTGTATTAAGAGTCCACATATGCGAGCAAAAAAGAGCGGGATATACCTAATTGCAAGAGCACGCGAAACATGAAAAGACGATAGTAGGCGGGCGCGTCAAAATACACTGCATAATCAGATAATTGCTGTTTACACGTAAACTACAATTTCTAGAGATAAAAGCTTATACCAGATTTAAAAACTAGTTATTACTTAACTATTTAACTAAAAATCAAGTTTATAAATTCAAGGGCTTCGATGTTCTAACCAAAAACATGTAAAAAAGGACCTATGTTTGAAAAATAAAAGTATCGAGGCTTTTGTTTAAAATCATGATTTCACGTTTACCAGTTTGAAGGAAATATGTTGAAGTTTTATGTGTATGAATATCAGATACCTAGTTGTTATCAATATTGAGATCTAGACGCCTGAATGATAGTAATTTGGCTACTGTGGCCTCTTAAGACGAGCCCTAACGCCAACGGTTTAATTTGAAACGCGACGCAACTCGCGGTCGCTGTCGAGCTGTCTGCTGTCGGGAATGGAAATATACCTTAAAGGTATTTATCGCTTGTTCTGCCAGAGATAATTGTGGCTAATTGATATGGCCTGGTTCTGTGACGAGTGGTTTCCTAGCTGGATTAGGTTGTTAAAAGGAAACGTGAGCTGGCGTTTTGACATTTTTTTGCAGATTAAATGTTCTACGGTATACGCACAGTCATGTTTATAAATATGTACACACTTCGGAAGTTGAAAATAGAATGCGGGTGTGTACATATTTATGAAACTGACCGTACTAAAATCTCTAATACATTAGATAGTAATTTAAATAGCTTTTAAATAATTTATATAGGTTTCTCAATGGCTTAGCAATTTCACCAATAGCAATCGTTACCATAGGGTAGAAATAAGAGAAATAATGTTTACAATGTCTTCTATCTCAAAAGTCACCATATTAGCTAAACATTCCACTATAACACGTGTAACTATCTATTAACAGTACCATTTATAACTACGATAAACACGAAACTATTTGATATTCAGTTACCATAACTTATACATATCAAAATTCCTCCACCCTTAATCTCATTCCCATAGAGTTCACATTCGCATGACGTTTACAATTATGTTAATGCCACCGAGCCGAGTATTATACAAGAATGTTAGCCGCTATCATTTGAATTGGCATTTAGATAGACATTTGAATCACATAGGAACATTGCTGAGCAAATGTTGGCTGGCAGACACATTAGAGAGTGTCTAACGATTCAATTAAGAATTAGACAGACGCACGCGCATGTGAAGATCGGTAGCCATTCGGAGGCAAGAGAACTATTTAACTCCTACTTAGTTGAGGTTAAGAATATAAAAAAAAAACCGGTTATGTGCGAGTCGGACTCGAGAGAGAGGGAAAAAACGAGTAAAAATATCACATTTGTTGTATGGCAGCCCCCTTAAATATTTATTTTATTCTGTTTTAACCGTTAACTGTTGGTGTGCAAACCGATTTTGAAATGTATGTAAAAACCGGTTATTAACCGAGTTTCTTACAAATAAAAACCGGTTTGCACACCCTAGTTATAACCCTAAAGAAGCGCATTGTAGAAACAAATCTTTAAGAAAGCCTACCTTAGTAGTGTTTTTCTTAGTGTCATTAAAAAAACCGAAGTTTAATTGGCTACCTCATCGAAGAATTTTGGTACAGAAAATAGTAAAATCTTTGATTTTACTATTTTAAATAATAAAAATAATAATAATAATAATAAAAATGTCCCAAATTGGCCTTTTTAGATCGTCACACTTTAGAAGGATATCTTTCTTAATTTTGTTTGTATGTGTGTGACTTAATTGAAACTATTTTCGACTCAAAATCTAGGACATTTATATCCTACTCAATGTAGGCAATTAATGTCCTAGAGGCTGGTAATGACTTTGTTTTTTTGATGCTTGTAATTTTGATCTGAGACATAATAACTGGTGAGTCAACATTTTTCATAATTGCCCTCCAAAGCAGAATAAAGGAGGACTCTCACTAGAGCGTCAATGTGTCAATTTATAAAATCACGTGATAGCTCAGTGAACACGTGACGCTTTGTATAGATATTGACACATCACACCGGCCGGCCCGGCCCCGGGCCGGTCTAACGAGTGTCATACTTAATGGAGTTGTTTTTTTACACTTAAGTATAATTTTAAACTCAAAAAATATATGTACCTACCTAGAAAGTTTTTAAAGGTATACCCTCGTTTTGTCGAACAACTTTTTGCCTAATATCAGTTCGCCTAAAAACGTTTAGTATAATCAACGGTTTGTCTAAAGTCATTTTACATAAACTCGTTTCACACAAAAATCATTACATCGAATGTCGTTTTGCCTAATGGTCATTATGTATAATTATTGTTTCGTCAAATATTATTTTGCCTAATTATCGTTTCGTCGATTGCCATTTTGACTAATTATCGATTTGCCGAAAAAAGATATACCAAACATAGGGGAACCAATAACCAATAGATGATACTAATAAAAAAATTAGATACCACCGCTTGAAAAAAAAAAACATTTAAGCAAGATTAGGTTATAAGAAATAAACCTTTTGTTTTACCCGACCCGGTTAGCTCGCGCTCGTTAGTTTTCTAGGCTAGGGCAGAGTAAATAGCGAGATAAAATACTTACTTTTAATTAGTTGTTAGCTTACCATCACCTTCACGAAGTCAGTCAGAGTCAGTTTAGGTACGACGACGAGCGAAGCGAGGAGGAGTGTTAGGTTGAACTGCGACCTCACAGCGCGCGAGCCGAGCGAGCGAAGCGAGCGTGCCGCGGCAACGGCCGGCGAAGTGCCAGAACCGAATCTTTTGCGGCCTCCCTTTGCAACCAGAGTCACCGTTAGGTACGACGACGAGCGAAGCGAGGAGGAGTGTTAGGTTGAACTGCGACCTCACAGCGCGCGAGCCGAGCGAGCGAAGCGAGCGTGCCGCGGCAGCGGCCGATGAAGCGCCAGAACCGAATCTTTCGCGGCCTCCCTTTGCAACCAGAGTCACCGTTAGGTACGACGACGAGCGAAGCGAGGAGGAGTGTTAGGTTGAATTGTGACCAACAATACGCGAGCGAAGCGAGCGTGCCTCCACATCAGAAAGTATGTTCCCAGACACGACCTATTGGGTCGCCAATTATTAGGGGTGGCAGAAAAAAAAATACATTAGACCAAAAAAAAAAAATACCAATTGAATATTAGACAAAACAATATTAGGTAAACTGAAATTAGGTATAATGATAGTTAGACGAAACGGGCGTTCGACATAATGATTTTAGGCAAAATGTAATTCGATGTAATGAAAATTCGACGAAACGAATAAGTATACCAAGTGATATTAGGCAAACTGAAATTAGGCGAACTGAAATTAGGCAAATAGTTCGTCGACAAAACGAAGGTAAACCGTTTTTAAAACTGGTCCAGTAACAAAAAGAAAACGAATAAAGTGAACCGCCATATTGTTTACCCGTGACGTCACTCCTTAACCCCGTGACCCCGTTCGAGCTGCATTCCGTCACGCCCGTAGGGTCAATTTTACCCACAGGGGTTACCTTTTGTATTGAGGATATGGTAAAGCTGTGACGTTTATGTGACTCATTGTACCAATTTTAACCACGCTACTGATCAATGTTTTTTGCAGACCCCTCATCAATACAGGAATAGTAAATTGTTAAGGTGAAAGGCATACACGTATATTGGTATGCTTGGCGTTCTGGCGTTCGAACGAATTCGTGCCTATCACCCAAGTTAAACACTCTACTTTTCATATCGAATACGGGGAAAGAAAATAGTGGTGAATTTATGAAATATATCTAAACAACCTTGTAGTACGTACCAGAGTTACGAAGAAACTTCTTATGTAAATTTAGATTTAATTTCGACACTTTTTTGGGATATAGTGTCATTGCGGGAAACGGAATGGACATTACCAATTATTTAGTTTTTCGTTCATGAGGAAAGGTGTTTAGGGAATTTAAATTGTAGGTGGGATACAAAACAACTAGGTAGGTAGACCTACCTAGCAGCTACCAGGTGCTCTGTGAGTCATCAAATGAGCTAACTTTTGGCCGAAAGACGTCCTGCAGGCCGACTACGAACATCGTAAATTAGCATTGATAGAATAACCTCTTTATTGCTCCAATATGCAAGTGTGACGTGGGACAAAGAGGAAGATACAATTTTTCGATCGTTCGATTTTCGTACTAGGCAGGCGTGTTTCGACGGTTCAGGTGCAACTTGTTGAACCTGACTCAAGAGCAGACGATTCAACAGAACCAGGCCAATCATCGTACATATTTGCCTAAAATAAATAAATACATTTCTCCATTCGCTGTATTTAGGCATCCAAATGTTCCAAATCATTCCCGTTCCAATTCCAACTATTGGGGCCGTGTCAGCAGTCAGCACTCTTGCTTTCAAGGTAAGCAACACATTTACTGCTGCACATAGATGTTTTCAAATATTTACCGACATTATAGTTTTGTGCGGGACAAGGGACGAGAGGGAGCGAGTTAGGAAAGAACAATAAATATATCCTTACCGTGAGTTTTAAGTAATCATACTCTGTAGCACCTGCGTAAATTCACTGTTAATGCAGTTAGTGTGCGCAAGATGCACTGTGAGCTGTGAGTAAATTGACACAGGCGTTACGTATAACTTGGTATAACTAATGGAAAGGGAAACTTTTGTAACTGTACCTATCCTATTCCTATCCTATCCTGATACTATCCTGAGTACTTTCTAGCCAGTCAAAAAAATAGGTGCCTAGGAAAAAGATAAAAATGAATTTTTCACAAGGTATGACTAAAAAAAGCTCACGTAATGCTACCAGCACACGGGCGATTTTTTGACTTATCCCATTGGAGTAACTCGAACGCGGGTTATTGCATGCTCTTACCATCGCTGTATTATATGATTAACCCTTCTAATACCAGCATTTTTAATACTATGAGTATACAATTTTAAAACACTGGTATTATGGGTGCAGTCTAAGTTTAATACTGTTTTTTTAATCGCTATCCCCTGTCTCTCGGCCCACACCAAGCATGCCGGGAGCAGGTGTTTTATTTCCAAATACTTTAGTCCCTGTTTGCCCCGTCCCACTTGCCGCATAGCTTTATCTGTTTGTACTGGCCTTATTGTTCTTGACACGTAACTTGAAAAAATGGAGTGAAAACAACTCGGACAATACTTTCTGGAGCGCGTTCTGAATTTAAATGGTAACACATCGGTGGTCTTCGGGCTGTTTTTTTAAGGTGACTCTAGTTCTAGCCTTTTTGCCTACTTATAGTTTGGCTAGGGCAATGTGTACACCGTTTCATCGCGTAGTCAAACGTTAAACAAAAAATAGTAAGGAATCTCAGGTAAAATCAAGTGACGACGGGATAGATTTAAGCATATCCGCCGACCGTCGCCGGGGAGCAAATTTTGAATTTCGAATGACAATTATGAAGTTGGATATCTCGGACTGCTGCTGCCTGTTGCACCACGCTGGCATTGCAACAATTATCACGTTTCTATGAACTTTAGTTTGCCCCCGAAATATATCGCCGACAATGTCAGCGTATTGAAACAAGCGGCTGGTCTAAGCACACACCTTCCTTATACTGTGGCCAGGGACCATGTCAGTGAAGACTTAACAGAGACAAGCTTAGATCCCGGGCACATCTAGTGTCTTTGAGCGTCGGTGGAAAGAATCACGTGATAGCTCGGAGCCATCCAAGGACTCGTGACGTTTTCTATAGAAACTGACAGATCGTCCCGTCCCGTTCTACTGTGAGTCATCCCTAAATGCTAACTGTTCCGAATGTAAACGGGTAAAACTATATCAATACATAATTACAGACGCCTATCTAGAGTGTAGATTCTACACGCCGGATGGAGGGAGCTTAACATAGACACTTGAGCTTTTAAAATAAACTTTTAAGTTCAATAGCGTTGGAGAGCACGAAATAAATTGTATTCGAATACTATTGAGGTGAGTGATCGGGAACACTGAATAATTATACAAATTATGCAGCTTTTAAGATTGATATTTGACAACAACGCGACGCATACGTAAGAGGGCGCAGACCGTCCAGCGGCGCCCTTATTAGAGGATTCTGTTTTCTTATAAACCTTTCCATTACTCTATACCCCACCATAAGATTGTTGTAGTCCTAGTAGCCCTATTGGAGGGCCGGCCCCCGCTTAGTGAACCCACCTCTGTTCTTTGCTAGGAAAAGAAAAATAAATAAGGATCATATCCCAATACTTTTCTGACTACGCTCTTGTCTAGCAGTGTCTGGGAAGTATAGTGAAGTGATGTGCATACCTAGGTTCCATACAGGAACCCACTGATATGAACCATAATTCATGTCAGCCTTCATGTTATAGTTATTGAATTATATACCCTGCTGTCTTACAATAAGGCACATTATTGAAATCACTTTCACATCCTGTCGACGTCTCCTTAGCGCGATTTCGCAACACGCATTTAAAGCCAAAGGGCGAAACGCAAATTAAGTTGGCCGTCTCCATCACTCTTGTAATCTTGTAAGCAAGTGTGACAGAGAGACAAGACTTCGTTCGCAGTTCGGTTAGCCCACAGGTTTCGTAACAAAATCTTAAATGTAATTCCCTTTGGCTTAGCCAGTAATTAGAGGTAATTACACTAATGTTCTTTAAACTAATGCGGCAATTACACTAATGAAGTTATCAGCAGTTACTTGTACGAGTATGTTGAAGCCATTCATTTCGTTCATTCACAATATGTTCGTTCGACTACAGAATACGACACGTACGATACGGTACTACAGAATAGGTACCCATTTGGCTAGAGCTGGATGGTCAGACGACATTAAGAAAACGGCAGGGCCGACCTAGCACAGAATTGCCGTATCAATATGGAAATCCATGAAAGACGTAAGATGTGGACGTACAAATGTTGAGAGGATGAAGAGGAGGTACCCTTTGGCTGATAAACCATAACAGGAGTAGGCTTGCCTTAATTTTCTATACAAAAAATATTGTGCTGATTTTTGCGGGGGTGTGAATGGTTGTATATATATACGGTTACGTAATAATAGACTTTTAGCATTATTTTGGCAGACGGAAAATAGTAGGATGCCATCTCCTTGTATTAAACTTAAGGCGAAAAGTCTATCAAGCGATATATAAAATACTCATTATTTACAAATATATAAATGTATGTTTGTTTGTTACAGAAGCTCGACACTCGCTGGCACGGCGGTCGGCTGACGACGACGCGCTGTTCTCCGACGACCCGGGCTCCGATACTGAACAGGCCGACGAAGGAGGTAAACATCATGTTATGACCAATAGATCATAGTTGTAAGCCGCTTGATGTTTCGGGTGTGTTCACGACTGGTCATGGTCGCGGCATGGTCATGGTGACCAGTGAAACCTGTGTCGAAACGTCGGTAAATAAGGTAAATCAGTGAATTCGCGTTAGACCCGTTTGATAATTATGTTTAAATATGTGTTCAAATCGCGAAAGTTTTAAATGTTATAGAACTTAACATTTTAGGTATATGTCTGTATAAAGCTTTGAGTTTTAATCCAGACGGAGTAGCAATTGACAGGCCTACCCCTCTGCCGAATGGGTATGACATAGTATCATACTCATTGTATGGACGGACGTTTATCTGACATAGCTATTTATATGCTACGTTACGAATAGCTGTACATACGCTCTTCTCACATTACATACACAAACCATTATCTAATGACACTAACACGTAGAACACAGTCAACTACACTAACAAATCGATTATTATTTCAGATGATGATGACGGTGATGTTCCGAATGCTGCCATCCTCACTAAACCGGAGGTATACAGGGTGCCCCAAGGAGTTGGGGTCCGTTTGGAGTGCCATATCGATATCCCAGGTAAGCTTGTCATTTTTTTTAACACTTAACTTAAAAAGTTGTTTTAGTAACCCATTTATATTAGTTTTATAAGTAACGAGAGACCACATTTCATTCGCGATTCGTCCTCAGGAAATTGGGGCATCTATTTATATTTACTGGACAGTATTAAAATATTGTAATGCAGCCGCGCTGTCTGGCGGCCATGACAGTTATCCGGAAGCGCGTGCGCAGCAGTTTTGGCGCCACCGGACGCCATCTTGCGTCACTTTATTGCCCCTGAATAATTATTGGACATTGTTTTACGACTTTTTAATGCTGATTTTGGATCTACTTCCTCTGTGGTGACACAGACGACAATAACTATCCTATTTGACTAGTTAATAAAAATTCATTGTACAGTCGTCATCAGATATATTTAAGGTTTTTAAGTGTATATTTTTTATTTCCCTGAAAGCGCTGATAGCTCAGCGGTAAAAGCGTGTGACTTTCACTTCGAAGGTCGCAGGTTGAAACCCCGGCTTATACCAATTAGTTTTTCGGAACCTATGTACGAAATATCATTTGATGTTTACCAATCGCTTTTCGGTGAAGGAAAACATCGTGAGGATACCGGACTAATCTCAAAAAGGCCTAGTTTACCCTCTGGGTAGGAAGGTCAGATGGTAGTCGCTTTCGTAAAACTAACGCCAACGTCAAATCTTGGGATTCAATTCTTGGGGTCAAAGCGGATCTCAGGCTCCCTGAGCCATAAGCCGGCAAAGCGAAGACGATTATCTAAATTTCTCTTTTTGGAATTTTCCGACGCATTGTGATATGATTGATATCTGAGATCTCCCGAGTACATATGTTTACATATGTTACACATATTTTTATTATGATTTATACAATCTTGTCGTTGACCGTTTCAGATGCGATTGTGAACTGGCTGAGGGGTGACATCGGCTTAATTGTGCTGGGGAACGTGATGGCGGACACCACCAAGTATAATAAGTAAGTACCATCGCCAACACCATTTATAATAGGTAACTATTCAAAGGCTTAAGGTATATCGATGGCCAGCTAATGACCTGGGACCTTACCATGACGTCTTAAAGCGATTCAGAACTTAGTCGCTGCCATACAACTGAGCATAGCTGAGAACCTAAACTGAATGGCGGTAAGACTTCATGGCAAGGTTTGTACCTACACAAGTTCACAAAAAAAAACCTAATAAGGAAAGATCTTAATTTTTATACTCTGACTTCATAATTCTTATCAAAACTATCGTGGCAGATAACTCTTGGATATTTTTGATATGTATGAGTTTGCATTGTTTTTACTCACAGAGTAATCTGCATGTATTAGTAGACTTTCTGTGAGTTGACCCTGAGCGTATGGCCTGCCTTAAATACAGGTACAGTTGGAAATAGAAAGAAAGAAATAAATAAATAATTTATTTGGTTTAAGAACATTACAAGGTCAAGGATAGACAAGTTACAGCTAAATAAACTGAAAGGGATGCCACTCAGCATTAGCCGTGACAAATATCTAAGTGTACCACGACATTGGTTTTCAGGGCACCCACAAATAGCGTAAAATTGTCATATAGGAAAACGGTAGTAAAGGATTTAAAGGACGTTTTACCTGCAAAAGGAAAATTTACAATGTTTTTTATAGTAGTAATGTAATAATACATACAGGTAAAAAATATTCGTTTACGCAGCATGCAATTTAATAAATCAACAATTTAATTAATAGGCACTACTTAATCAAAACAATTAGAGCATCACAACGTCGGCCATTAACACGCATGCTAAAATAATACTTGCTCAGCACTCATCATTTCATTTGTGACAACAATTAAATAGGTCAAGTTAATTTAAACGTAATAATTAAGTAGACAATATTCACAGTTTCATTAAATTTATACAACAAACTATAAATTTAAATATCTTCGTCATCAAGATATTATAAGTGAATAATTGATTGCGTTACCTACATCCTTTATTTTTTAATTTAATTTTTATTTTGGGATATTTAGACAATTTCGATTCCCTTCGATTTAAAAAGGAAACCTCAATTTTGTCATTTATTCATGTTGACGAAAATACTAAGTACCTATCAAATATTCTCCAACATATAGGTACCTAACTGAATAACTGGGGAGTCTTTTCATCAAACCTCATCAGAAGTAACATCCACAATAATAAAATATTAGGATATCTAGATGTTTCTAGAACGACTCCTAAACCATAGATATATGCCCTAGAAACGTTCCCAATTACATTAGTATTAATCCAAGTTGTCTGTCTTCTTTAGGAGCGGTACCGACCTGATTATCAACAACGTGACGCAAGAGGACGCTGGTTTCTACCAGTGCAAGGTGGAGCAGACGCCGCCCGTTCAAATCGAGCACCAGATCATCGTTATTCAGCTAGCTAAAATTACGGGTAAGTCGCTCTTCTTAGTCGTGCGCTCTTGGCAGAGTGGTCGTGGTCATGTCTAGGTTGGGTCTTTTACCACCGCTTCTCTAGTGATGCTATGTAGCTCTATGTTTGGAGGAGTGAGGAATTCTCGTTTAGAATATTGAGTTCGTTCAGGATCGAAACGTTGGGTTCGGTACGCAATCCATGGGATTCTGAGCATGCGTCTCCAGCACCACATTTCCAGTGCGTCGATTTTGTGACGGTCTCGCATCTTCAGGGTCCACGTCTCAGCTCCGTAGAGAAAGATTGGAAAGACTAGGCACCGCATTAATCGAACCTTTACCTGTATATCTGGTTATTCGGCCGTCTTTTCAATCTTGGTTAACTTTTCCACGATGGATCTGGTTACGGCGCAACGCCTCCGAATCTCATCCTCGCAGCCGTCGGCGTTAGTGATTGTGGAGCCGAGATAAACGTAGCTATTGACTACCTCACACCCCGAATCTTACTCCAATCAACTTAGTCCTTGTAATAGGCGGAACCCTGGGCAGGGGTTCCATGTGATATGCGGATCCCGGGGTAGGGGTTCAAGCACCAAAACACACAGAACAGCGTTACATCTTGTATTTTCCGTACCGTACACTCCACCCCCCACTATTATTATTATATATAACTGTCCTACGTGTCCTAAGAGGCAATCCCTTATCATGTGGAGAGGTGCTTAATCTATACTTAATCTCTACTACATTGTCTACGTGATCAACATGTAGGAATGCAACGTGCTTGCCTATCACATCCTTCAGTAAGCTCAAAAAGGCTTGTGTTGTGAGTCGTATATCGAGAAACACAGGGAGCATACCATGTTAAACGTACTTATAATAGGGGTAATACATTTTCCATCGGGTTAAAGAGAGTTGTTTGGTTATCAAGCTTTTTTTAACTATACCTTAAACTCCCGATAGACTCGCACATGTTTAAAACGGGTTACTCACGTATGTTAAGTCTACTTTCAGTTCAGTTTTGACCAATTTCCGATCCGTCAGCGTCTCATTAATTTGCTTCTTTTTACAGACGTCACAGCGACCGACGAAGGTAAACCATCCCCTGGCTCCGACCTGACCCTCACCTGCACGGCCACCGGATTCCCAACCCCGAAAATTATTTGGACGAAGCTGATCAATGGAACGGTAAGCATAATTTGTAACTGACCGTAATGTCGTAATCATAAATTTATTACGAAAATATTTTTCAATTTAAAATTAATTTCAGTAATGACTTTAAAAAGTAAGTCATGATTTTACATGCTTATTTGTATGCCTCTATTATATAATTGGTGACCTAACCTACATTTGCGACACTAAAATAGTTTAATATTAATATTACAGAACGCGAACGTGGGTCAAGGGTCAACCCACACCATCAAGAACGTGCAAGTGGGAGACTCTGGCAAGTACTTCTGCTATGCGGTCGGTAACAACAGCGGCGACACCAGAGCCATCGATATTTCAGTACAACGTGAGTATCAGTTTTACTTATTGAAGATCTTTTTGAGCATCTACAGTTCTACGAGTACACTGCTGACTGAAACGTTGTTTTTAGGGTTCCGTATCCAAAGGGTAAAACGGGACCCCGTTTACTAAGACTGTGCGTCCGTCCGTCCGCTTATCACCAGGCTGTATCTCATGAACCGTGATAGTTAGACACTTGAAATTTTCATAGATTATGTATTTCTGTTGCCGCTATAACAAAAAAGAATAAAAAACAGTTTTTTTTTATGTGGACTCATATACAACAAACGTGATTTTATTGCTTGTTTTTGCTGGATATTGATAGCGGCAAGAGTTAGACGCTTTAAATAATCACAGAATAATTAGTTACGAGTATATGGCTGACAACTATTTCTTCTTGCTATTCTGTCCCGTCAGCCAGGGGACAAATGCAACACAGTTTGTTAGAAGAAACGTTGTAGTATGTTCCACTGACATGCTTGTTAGATGGCCCATCATGGAAAAGGAATACCTATAACTACAAAAAACACATGCTTTGTGAATGTTAATGGCATAAAACCATTTTCAAAGTGACCCACGAGACCGTAACCATGACAACTACTGTCAAGAAAATAGTTGATCAAGCCATATATTAACTTAAAACAAAAACAAATATTTAAGAGAGGCTTCTATACTACAACGTGATTTTTTGATGTTTTAATAGATAATGATACGGAACCCTTCTTGCGCAAGTCCGACCAGCACTTGGCCGGCTTTTTGTTTATATGGTTAGAACTACGTGTGCGTGTCACCTTCCTTGTCACCTTCAAAATGTTTTAACATTTAGAAACATATGGGTATTTATCCTCATACAGTTCCAGACAGAGATGGCAACCATTTTTACTAAAGTTACTTTGCATTTGACAACAAGTTTAGTGTTATAAAATCAATAACTGAAGCTCTTTTTCCAGGGAAACCTGACATGCACGTCCACCGCACCGTGATCAACTCGGATATCGGAGTGGAGGCTTTTATGCAGTGCACCGTCCACGAGGAGGAACCGTGAGTCAGCCAATATCTTGCTAACCTTTAACCGGTTCTACCTATCTTCTAGCACGGCTCGGCCGCCTTAGTTACTTACTTATGCCTCGAGAAAAAAGTTTGTATTATCTTTGAATTAAATGAAACACCACTCGGAGACACTGCTTTTGAGAAGAAATATATAAAACTGATTTTGTATTAAGCAGAGACGTCTGCGAACGAAATTTGACAATTTTATAATTGAAATAAAAATGGGAAAATTCCCCGCGTCGAGCAGGAACCCACGACCTCTCTGAACACCGGTTAGATCGCTCTACCAATTGAGCTATCGACGCGTGATCGACTTCGGCGAATAATTCCACTATTTATTTAATTTGGTTATACTCAACTGGCAGAGCCATCTGACCGATGTTCAGAGAGGTTGTGGGTTCAAATCCTGCTCAACTCAGGGATTTTTTCCATTTTTCTTTCGATTATAAAATTGAAGAAATATACAATTTTGGTATGTGCGAATGGGCAGGTAGCTGTCAGGGACGTCGTCGTTATTGGGAGATACCACGGGACGGTCTCGCCTTGTTTCTCTCCACTGTGATATTAACAAATTAGTTGCTTTAAATAAGAGCCTAGTGCAAATATAGAAGCAATAGATATCACTAAAATAACGAAACCAATTTTTTTCGAAGGCTACAGAGATGTACTGATGAAAAGTAGTGAGAAGTGAAAAAAGCGACTCAGTTGCTCTGATGTACTGCCAAATGCGAGTCGGACTCGCGCACCGAGAGTTCCATACAAATGGGGTTATGGCATTTTTTTACATTTTCGATTAAAAATAAAAAATAAAATGCCAAAAAATTTAAAAAAAGTTTTAGAATGTGCAAATCACGCCCTTTCAAATGATACCTCACATGACCCAGCACCTAATTTTTTCATTTTTGCCCCCTCTTTTATTTATCCGGTAGTTTTTTTCCTAAAAATAAATCAAAATATATGACAAATCCTCTCTCAATGTCCCAGACCCATTGAGAGAGGATTTGTCAAGTATATAACTATTCCAAATTTCAAATCCATAGCTTTAGTAGTTCTCGAGATGTATAACGATGTGACAGACATACTGAGTCACACCATAAGGATTCCTTTTTATCATTTTGGTACGGAGCCCCAAAAACGACAGCTTTCTATCCTTCCAATACGTGTTGAGCTTTAAAAGTCTACTTAAATCGAGTTCTAATTAAGTAGTCCGGATTTTCACAATGTTTTACTTTACTCTTCAAAAAAATGACAGCCATTCTCAATCATCGACGTTTTGTGCATCTATAAATACAGTTCCTTTTCGTATAACAGGGTCACGATCAGATGGTTCAAGGGTAATCAGGAGATTGACTCAGCACTGTACAGCACACTCGGCACCACGTCCAACCTCACTGTGATCCCGCAGACAGACGCTGATTTCGGCACCTACACTTGCAGGGTAAGTTTTATTATAAGTACTTGCACAGGGTGTTCTTCAGCATTTGCTTTAACTTCGCCATGTGGCTTGGTATAATTAAGGAAACAGAATGGCATAGTTAGTTTTATTAACTTCTTCTTCCTTCTAGACCTATCCCATTTACTCGGGGTCGGCCTTCCTTGTCCGCAATTTCCATTTAGCACGGTTTTGTGCTGCGGCTTTATCTATGCAGGCCTCTTTTAGGTCTTTTTCGACTTCGACTTTTATTAAATTCTTTAATTTTTATTTTCCTAATTCCTCATACAAAATAATTACATGTTGCATCAACCGCTAATGAAAAACGGGTATTAGAATTGACTTTACTAAGTAAGTGACAACTATGACATATCAATGTCATGTCGAATACTCATACTCCGTTTGCACATGCAAATCCTATATGAGATAATTTAAGCTAAAGAATGCACCCTTGAATTTAAAGAAATTGCTCAAAAACACGTTATGACGTTACTTAGTCTACCAATGTTTGCAGGGAGGCGACGTCAAATGCTTATCGTACGTAACGCCACAGAATAAATAATAGTACAATAGTCTGACAAGCAAGCGAGCGCAGTAACAGTAGGATAGAGAGCATCATACTGTCTTTTTCTTACGATAGTATTAGCACCCCGAAAAAAGGGATGGATATAATTTTTTTGTCCTACTGTTACTGCGATCGTTGGCTTGTCAGACTATAGCTATGTCAGATAAACGTCAGTCCATACAATGAGTATGATTGTTTGTCATATGCATTCGGCAGAGGGGTAGGCATGTCAATTTCTACTCCGTCTCGTTTAATACTCAAAATATTTTTTTTAGGCATCATGTGACTTCGGTGAGCATCATCGCTCCATTGAGCTCGTCGAGAGGCCAGTGGTGGAGAGACTAGAGTCCGACGGCCCAAAACTCTCCTGGTCCGTGCACTCGCACCAACCGCTCAAGCATATCGAGATCCAACTCATGGATACTGTGAACGTAAGTGATTATAATATATCTATGTAGTCCTGCTAGAATGGAGGACTCTTGTAACTTTCACGACCAGCGCTCCATCGAACTGAAGAGGCACCTAGTGTAGTGACTAAAGTGTGACGGCTCGAAACTTTCCTGGTCCGTGCACTAGCACCAGCAGCTTAAGCGATATTCAACTCATGGATAATGAGAACGTAAATGACTATAATATATCTATGTAGTCATGCTAGAATGGAGGACTCTTGTGGCATTGGAGCGCTCTCCATCGAACTGAAGAGGCCTCCAGTGGAGAGACTAGAGTCCGACGGCTCGAAACTTTCCCGGTCCGTGCACTAGCACCAGCTGCTCAAGCAAATCGAGATTTAACTCATGGATGCTGAGAACGTAAGTAACTATAAGATATCTATGAAGTCGTGTCAGAATGTAGTGACTCATGCAACTTCAACACAACTGCTCCATCGAGCTGAAGAGGCCTCTAGTGAAAGGACTAGACTCGAAACACACGAGACACCGAGAACGTAAGTGACTATAAAATACCTATGAAGTCGTGTCAGAATGTAGTGACGACTTCGAAACCACCGTTCCATTAAGCTGAAGAGGCCTCTAGTGAAGAGACTTGAGTCCAACAGATTGTAACTCTCTGGATTTGTGCACTCACCCTAAGCGCTCAACTCATGGATTCTGAGAAGGCAAGTAACTATACGATATCCGTGTAGTTACGCTATAATAGAGTGTGACTCGTGTCTCATGTGATATTAACGAGCATCACTCCATCAGCCTGTAGTGGAGACTCTAAGGCCGACGGCTAGAAACTCTCCTGGTCCGTGCAATCGCACCAGCTGATCAAGCACAACGAGTTTCTACTCATGAATACTGAGAGCGTGACTATAAGATATATATAGTCTTGGGAACTATCTCCTATACATATATGATGGATGCGTAAAGTCAAATAAATCGTACCCAAAGTTTTTTAACATGTATAGTTAATTACTGGCAACCCTTCAACAAATGGCCACGTTATACTAAAATGAATTCTGTCTATAAGGTGTATCTTCTGGTATAAGGTGCCCAGTTATCGGAGGGTGGCCCCTAATAGACAATTTACCATACTTCATTACTCATATGTCTTTCTGTAATAAAACACATATCGTAGATTATTTATCGTATCGTAGGTACGGGTTAGCCGATTTAAGTACATAATCTCAGTCAATATTATAAAAAAATAAAGCTATACTTTCTAAATTTTGGTTATCCGTTTAGTTTAAATGGGGTGTTGTTCCATTTATGTAGTAGTAAGTATGTAGTTATTTTAATTCAGCTTGTTGCATATAAGGTGGGAGAAGATTGAATGGTTTATTGATGAGATAGACAGTGTTGTGTTGAAATCCTTGTCAAATAAAAAACTATTTGTTTACTTCCGGTTGTCTAGAAGGCAAGGACTAGATTTTTGTATTCTATCAGTAAAACTCGGCTACGACTATTCTAATGCATACAGATAATAAATTTAAATATATTGTTGTTTAAGAAGTAGGGTTGAGATGGAATGGAATGGTCGAGGGTTAAGATTGAAAGGGTGTCTAAAATCTCATCTACTTACCTTATCAATATTAAGGGATAAGATTTTAAATCGACTAATTTGCCACAAAATGCTGACCTTCACAAAATGGCACAGTATTAATTTAATACTTGTCTACACACTCCAGGCGGTCACTGTCGACTGAGATCATAACAAGATGGCGGCTTCAAGATGATACCAGCACTAAAAAAATTAAACCAAATACGGATTTATATATGAGACTTTTTATCTTTTCCCCCTTTTCATCTACTCCCACTTTATCTTATTTATCTCTACTTTCAGGGCACTGTTAAGCAGATAGAGGTCCCGTTACCAGACTTCAGGACACACGAATACGATTTCTCATACGTCATCAACTCAGACGTGAAGCCTGGGAATTACGAAGTCCTCGTGAAGGTGCTGAACGAGAAGGGCTCCAGCGAGGAAAATAGCGCTCTTGTATTTGAGCAAGGTGATATATTAAAATTAAATGTGTTGCTTGAATAACAACCTAAACAAAGAATTCTTCCTATTATTTTGATTAAGTTGTTAATGCTTAGATTCAAATGAAAATTTAAATGTTTTTACTGCACACACTTATTTATGTTCTTTGTGTTTGTTAATTTTAGTTACCTAACTTTGCGTGTTTTTTTTTTATTTTGTTTTTTTTTTTATTATTTTAGTTGAAGTTGAACAACAGCCAGAACCAGTGAAGACAGCAGGATGTAAGTTTTTTGTTTGTTTTTTTTTCTAAATTACATACTAAACATAATTCTTTTGTAGGCAAGTTCGTTCTTTGCAGTAACATTATAGTAGCTTGGACTATTTGTAAAAAAAACCAGATATGATTAAGGAACAAACTCCAGAAAAAATATAGACGTTTCGATCTATAAAAGTATAGGAAGCTATTCACCGAGTGGGCCCTATAAAAGAAACAAATAATATAATCGTAGGTAGTACTCCCCAAACTGAACAACCTTTATTCAGTGACTTTTTTAACGTGTGTTTTATTTTTATTACACTTCAAAGTTTTTTTAAAGGTGCAATATTTCTACTGCGAACTTTGTCATTTTTGTAATACGACAAGAGACGTTAATTAGGCTGATGTTAATGTACATTGAAAATACTATTTAGTTTGTACTAAAAAAAAACTTGTTAAACTAAAGTTGTTAGGTTTGAGGAGTACAATCTACGATAAAATTTTTTGCTCCTGTTGTGGGACCCACCCAGTATAGTGTGACACACCAAGCCTGACAGTAGATTTTTTAGGATCATTATTGACAAAATAATGCATTTAAGGGTTAAGCTGTTGCTAGATAAATTAGATTTAAAGTAAAATCTCAGAAGTAGATACGGACTAGAGAAATGATAAAATAGGTAACTGAAACATATATATAGAGCAAATGTTTAAAGAAATTTTCCGTAACGCCCTAACGTCATAACCCGTCATGCCGCTAAAAACACTTTCCTTTGACGTGAACGGACGTCTTTGGCGGGCCAAGGCTATAAAACTCTTTCCGATTATTATTATTTGGCTTGGTTTAGTATCCTACTTTTGGGAAAGCCCCTGTTTTTCTCTCAGCCATGTTGTGAAATACCCGTTCCATTCTGCACAGAACGCATCCAGGTCGTCCCGCCATCTCCTTCTTATCTCAGGGGTCCCAATCAGTCACCATTTTGGCCCACTGTCTGGGAGCATGCGGCAGACATGTCCAGTCCCATTAAAACTTTGCTGTCTTGACACCTACATCTACTATTCGAGTTCTTAGTGAAGTTCCGTGTTTCTGAACGGTTTTTAACGACCCCTTTTTTTTCGCAGGGGGACCTTCAGGTTCACCCGGCGCTGCGCACACACACCAACCAACGACGATCCTGCTGTCCACCGTGCTCATGTACCTGCTCGTGCGGATGCTGTAAATAATGTATTTATTAGTGGTTAATAGTATTCGTCGTAGATGGTGAATCCATTGTTGCGTCAAAAAGCTAGGCTAGTTTCCTTAAAGCATAAATAAAGGGGGAGATTCTACCTTCAACCTTTTTCACGCCATTTTATACACTCACGCCGATACCACCAGGCTAGTAAATAGCCGGCTATATACCTTCAGACAATCCGTCAGATCTCCATGAAAGGTATGTAAATTTACCATACATTGATTGACAGTTCCGGCGGATATGCCGGAACGTATATAACGGGCTAATATAGAAAGCATGACGGTCACATTGACAGCTAACGCCAAGACACTTATAATATAAGTTTTCATGGCGCCTACGTGCATGACAAGTGACAACGACTTACGACTACGAACGACTTTGTTCTTGGCGTATAGAGGGTTAAAATTATACTAGAAAATGTTTTTAAAGTTATGATTTTAAGCTAACATGGTCATTTACATTGTAATTACTATTTAAAACGAGATATTTACCATGTATATTTGTTTTGGAGCTCGAAAAAACAAATATACATGGTAAATATCTCGTTTTAAATAGTAATTACAATGTTTCTAAAGTTATTCATAAAGCGTAAAACAAGTTGAGTTAAAGGAAACTAGCTTTTATTGCTTTTAAAAGAATGGTGTCAGTTATAGGATTGTTTACCTTACAGCAACAGTAGCGCTTCTATATCTATTTATATAACTGTTTGAGGATGTACAAAAATATGTTTTGTATATATTTTTGTGCGCGCATTTTTATTATATTTTTTCCTTTTGCAACCGCACTTCTAGTACATGTTTGCATTTTTGTGTTTAATTTTCTGTATTAAGACATTTTGTACAAAAGTGTAGGTTTTTTGGTGTTTGAACTACCTAAGTTAATATTCGTGTATTATTGTAAAAACAACGTTATATCACCATCTGCCTCATCTCTAATTTTTACTCTGGAAACATGTTTATTCTTTTGTTTCCAATATTACACGTTTTAGATCAAGGTAGGTTAAATACCTATAAGTATACTTTTTACCATGGTTAAATTAAGATTAATTCTTTTTTGTAAAAAAATATAGCAGAGATACTTAAAAATTAGCATCTTACATTTAAGTTATAAAAAGAAGCGAGTTTTAAAAATGTAAGTACAATGTCGTACAACCTGTGTAAATATTATTTTTAATATAGTTTCAATAGTAATTTGTATTAGTTTTAATTTTTGACTTCTTATTTACTCTTTGAACTAACTATATTAATACCGGAATCAATAAAAATATAAAGAAGTCGTTCTCACTGTTAATTAAGCTTTTTAGTGTTTTAATGTTAGGTAATTATTACCAAAGTGTAATTAAGAATGACGTTTAGTTTATCGTATAAGTTTATGTGCAGATTGTATGTACTTCAGAAAATATAATCATGCTTTTTGTGAAATTTTTCTATTTATAAAACATAATTTCTTTAAATAGGTAACTAAGCAAGGCTACAGATATATTAATATCTGTAGTAATAAATGATATGCAACTATATAGTACAGTTAATATAACTAACATGACAGATCTGTTGTTAATATAAATGTGTAATAAATAAAAGTCATACTGCCGCTGCCATAATATACAAACGGTAATCGAATAATGTACATTAATTATTAACTAAGACCTATATTACCACTGTAATAGATTATAATCATACAATGTGCCTGTAATTTATACAAATCAGTTCCAGTAAAGGTGCTTGTTAGCTCTTTTTATACAAAATAATCTTCCATTATTAATGATAATAATAGTAAAATATTACCTACTAGTCTTATTATAATATACAACAGTTCTTAATTACTTTGGATAAAATAACTATTATAGTTAATTAACTTAAATTAACGATTATTGGCGTAATATCCAATACAGAAATACAAACATTGTATTTATTAAGAAATTTCCAGTGCTTTTAATTAATTCGGTTAAAATTGCATTTAAAAGCGGAGACAGAACGAGACGATTTAAATAGGTACTGGATTAATTAATTGGTTAAGATTAAGGCAAAAATAGCTTGTTCATTTACTGATGGTAATTGGTAGACAATTAAATATATAAACCAGTTGTGTTGTATAGTAACTCTTAGACAACCATTCAAAGTACAACCTTGAGATTTTGAATTTTTTTTTTCAAATATCGTAAAACTACACTGAAAAAGTTTTTTATAATTCAAAGCCTAACATCGTAGAAGGTTTTACCGACGCGGCTACCAAAGTCACGGTTGAAAGTTAGTTGATTAATAAAATATTCATATTAATTACTTTACATTACCAGAGCTTGGATGCAAATAAAATTAACCCTAAGTTTGGCAGGGTATTAAAAAATCTAATTTAAACGAAATTGGAACAAAATTAAAGTGGAAGTGCCTTATACGGAAAGACTATACAAAACACGGCAAGTTTTTTATAAACAGAATAAGCACTTTATAATTAATAAATTACTTTACAATATGAATAAGGCACAAATTCGATACTAGACGTGCGAAGTAGGGAAAACAACGGCTAATCGTTTCTGTATGTCAAAACCGAGTTTTTCCATACATAAAATTACCAATCGTATTCTCCAGTGCGAAGTTTTCGAACATAGTGTGACGATCAAGTTTTTCAAAGGCGTGCCGTAAGAATCTGTGGCGCGATGTGTATTGTGCCTAATGATTCACATCATGGTTTGTATTTGCTGCGGCACTTTTATTTACGATATTAAAGAAAGGGATGCAGAATAATTAAATGTAATGTAAGCCTTATATGTTCCTTACGGATTAAAATACGTATTAACTTATCTGTACCTACACAAATCGTTGTTTTGGCTAAACTGTTATTTCGTTCAGCTATAGGTGCCTTCTTGTATTAGAAATCGAAAAAGGAGGTGATATTTTTGTCTTATATAAATAAACGGTTAATAAATGTTTGTAAATATTATATATTTTCTTATTTACGCTCCCTATGTTCTACCTCAACTGTTCGGAAAAGCTTTCTTTATCCATTGAAATCAGTGTGCAATGCAGAATTTTAAATACGTAAGTGTCAAGAAATATGGTGATATGTTTGATTTTTCTTCATGTAGCAAGTAGAAAAGATCTAAAAGATCGTTTGAAATGTTTTGTATATTGTAACTTTATTGCACAATTAAAGGAAAGTACCTAGAAGTCCTTAGGCATTCTCTAATCTCTATCAGTGAACCATGTCAAACTGAATTAATAATAATATTATTTAATTAATTAATAATAAAAATACAACATTTACAAATATAAGTATAACAGTATACAAATACATCATCTTTCGCTTGTCCTTGTCCCGATTATTTGAGGTCGGCTCTAGTACACAAATACATACAGGGTGACCTCAGCCATTGTACATTGCCTGAAATCCTAGATAGGGCGACATCTCAGTAATGCTCTATTTTTTTTATTACTTAACTATCAAATAAGTATCAATTACCACATAATTAGGAGAAGATAATTATTTTAATTTAACGTTAATTTCGTTAAGTCTAGTATGAAATAATAGCTTATCATTCACTTAAACCGTAAGGTTAATCCCGCTCACGCCTTATAAATCAGCCTATATATACGAAGCAACATTATGTACCTACTAACCATCCTGTATATACCTAATATAAATGTATCTAGAGAGCAACATCACGCAGACACGAATAATTAATTACGAACATTATTTAGAATATTTGAGTAAGGAAATTTTAAATTTAAATTGATGTTGTCTCAATATTATGCCTTAGCACAATAGGTAAACAACTAAACAGCCACTTTGCTCCTTACATAATTAATTAGTAACAGATTGTATTGCCTGATGACCAGACCCCGTTATCAGTGGTGAAAACTCATTGAAACCAAAGGGTGGTAAAACTACCTATCCTAAAATCGCCTTCAGTACATAACTTCGCCTTAACAAATGTTTTATAATTTTTTAACGTTAAATCGTAAAATTCTAGTAAGGTCATTCAACGCGTACAATTTGAAATGTGTATATACATAATTTTCTTGATCATATTTTATTACAGTAGGCGAAATTGGGAAACAAAGGCGAAATAAGGATATATGACGGTTTTTATTTTTTAAATTAATCTGCTTGCTACATTTAACTAGAAATATAATAATTATTTGTAATGTGTTTTGGATAGATTACAATTTACATATTTTACTAAGGCGAAGTTATGTACAACAGGCGAATTAAGGATTTCAGACTTCATGTAATTTTGGCAACCCTCGTTTCAATAAATTTTCACCACTGATAACGGGGTCTGCTGATGACTTTACCTTAATACTTTGTGGGACAGTACGCCTATAGGCGTTCACGAGGTATGGCTAATTATCATTAATTGAAATTAGTGTCCATCAACGTTAAGTATGTTTTACATTTGCGGTTAACATGACGTTGGTAAAAAACAAATTGAACGAATACCTGATAAGTTTTAAATATATAGATAATTTAATCATCAGCGGGAAATATTCGTAGACACTGATTAATTACAGTTGAATTTAAAGCCGGTTTTTTAGGCGCCAGTTTCCCGCGGATTTCCACTATTAAGAATAATTATTGAAGCGATAAAACTCTCGTGAGACTCGAACATTTTTGATACTATACCTGTGTTTACAAATAAATATATGATTGATTGATTATCTACGTAAAGATGGAAACACTTAATTACGTTAGTGACCCGTTTTAATGTTATTTAGGATTATTTTATTATTATATATGTCGCAGGGAAATGACCAAAACAGAGATTTGAACAAATCTCTAAGGGATATGATCAAATCACGCAGGATGACAAAATGGCGAATCCATTTCATCATTTCTCTAGAAAGTTTCAGTTATATGACCAAATCCCTGACTCTGTCTAGTAAAATCACAAAATCGGCCACTAAACGCGCAACGTTTTGTCATTTTACTAGATTTGTTTAGGAATTTGATAAAATCCCTGAACCACGACAGTAAGTTTACGAAACGAACTTAAAAGTCGATTAGTTTTATCATTTCGCCAAACAAGTTTAGGGATATGATAAAGTCTCAACTGGAATATGGTAGGTACATAATACGGTGATTTGATCAAATCTCTGAACTGGTTTCGTGAAATGACGAAGGCAAGAATCTAATATATCATTTACCTACAGTTAACCGATTTGATCAAATCTCTAAGTAGATTAGTGAACTGGTAAAATATAATTTTTAAGAAAAAAAACCGACTTCATTTGGTTCCCGGTAAAAGTGAAATTTTGAATTTGTTTGAGTTAGCCAGTTTACTTCAAAAATACCAATTCACCGCACGTGTACGTTTGAAAATTGAGGAGCTTTCTTAATGTCTCAGGGCTTCCATAATTACATCTGAAGTAAAATCAAACGGAACTCCCTTGTAGACCTTTAAAACAAACAAAATAACAATGTGTTAAATTGGATGAAAGACTGGAAATTATCGAGCAGTTTCATTATGCCATCCCTGATCATCAACATCAGGTTCACTCCAGCAAAATGATGGCCACAGTAAGAAAATGCCCAAGCTAATTATGAACACACTCTTATCACAATGCACGTGCCGTTCAAATTTAAGGAGTTCTCTGAATTCTTCAAGAACTCCATCATCAGAATAGAAATCAAATAAAAAAGATGAATGTCACAACTAGGATAATAAGTAGAGCTAGGTTTATCGACCAGTTCCACTTTGCCATACCTAGTCTTCATCATCAGGTCCACTTCATCAAAATGTTGGCTCCCCCAAAACAATGTTCAAGTTACTTAAGGAAACTCTCAAATCAGAATGCATGTGCCATAAAAATTTGAAGAGTTCTCTCAATCCCTCATGAATTCCATCATCAGAATAGAACTTTAATCAAATAGGACTACCTTGAAGGTATTTCCTTACAAAGAAAAGATGAATGTCTCAAATCGGATGAAAGAGCTGGGAATTACCAAGCAGTTCCACTTTGCCATCCCTAGTCTTTATCATCAGGTCCACTCCACCAAATTGATGATGTTGTAAAGAAATGCTCGAGTGTCTTAAAAAACTACCCAAATCAGCATGCATGTGCCTTTCAAATTTGAGGAGTTCCCTCAGTTCCTCATGGATCCCATAATCAGTAATGGATTTTGAAAAAAAACGGGACCAACCTGGAACCATCTATTTTCAGAAAACAAAAAAAATTCAAATCGGTTCAGTAATGACGGAGTTCTGAGGTAACATCCATTAAAAAAAATCAGACGAATTGAGAACCTCCTCCTTTAGAAATATTGAAGTCGGTTGCAAATGACAAATAGGTATTAAAGTTCTTTAATAAAACCAGCTGGTTTAAACGAATACAAGATACAAGGTGGTGTAAACTTAAACATACCTAAATGTTTATTATTAAGGCGATTGAACACAACAATTATTTCGTAACAAATAAAAACATATTTTTTTTCTTTGGTTACTGCGATAAGTAGGTAGGTAGTAGGTACCTATTCATTGAAATAAAACACTTTGAAATGGATTACATCGCGGATAATCTGCATTTCCGACGATTCGAATTCTTTACAGCACTAATTTTTCCCGCTATCTGACCCATGACATGATCTATACGCAATTTAATCCGTTTTAAGTTTTTTTTTAAATAAAAAAGAAAATAAGAAAAAAATAGTGAAAAACAAAGCTAGAAATGTTTCATTTTAAATTATTTTCTTATTTGTTAAAACATGTTGTACATTTGTGGCATCTCGAGTTACACATGATGTTACTTTTTTTTCATGCACATCTATTTAGCTAATAGATTTTTCAGTCCTCCGGCCGGTAAGCGCCACTTTACGCAAAACTAAATTGCCGCCTGCCGGCTCCGTCGGGCTGAACATTTCCCACTTAAACGGCCTTGGTATGTAATGTACTATTAGTGTCATATACTGTGGCATTGGATTGAGCAGGTCAGGACTACACTGACATATGTCAAGTAGGCCAGGACCACAAGTGTCTCTTTGTTTTGGTTCCTTTTTAGAATACTAACATTCGTTTTTAAGTGTTTTGTTGTTTTTGTTTTTTGTTTTGGTACGTACTAACAAGATATGGATAATGTGTCTGAAATAAAAGATTTTTATTTTATTTATTTATTATTTGTTTCGGATCGCACGAGCGGATCAGTCTGAACTATGGTTGAGATTTTTGTCTTTTCACTAAATTGGTTTAGCGAAATAATAAAACTAGTCGACTTTATAAGTTCGTTTCGTAAACTTACTGTCGTGGTTCAGGGATTTTATCAAATTCCTAAACAAATCTAGTAAAATGACAAAACGTTGCGCGTTTAGTGGCCGATTTTGTGATTTTACTAGACAGAGTCAGGGATTTGGTCATATAACTGAAACTTTCTAGAGAAATGATGAAATGGATTCGCCATTTTGTCATCCTACGTGATTTGATCATATCCCTTAGAGATTTGTTCAAATCTCTGTTTTGGTCATTTCCCTGCGACATATATACGTCATACATACAACGTGCTCTGGAAAAATTCAAACTGAAACGGAGTTCTTCGCTTACGCTCGGTCGATTATGTCATGCAATTGTCAATTTCAATTCCCTTCATTTTGAAATAGTACTCTTTTTACAAAAATCGTGGGAGCGCTGGTAGCCCAGCGGTAAGACGTGAGACTTTCAATCCGAAAGTCTCGGGTTCAAATCCTGCCGGCTCGTACCAATGTGTTTTTCGGAACATTTGTACGAAACATCATTCACCAATCGCTTTTCGGTGAAGGAAAACATCGTGAGGAAACTGGACCAATCCCAATAAGGCTTGGAAGGTCAGATGGCAGTCCCTTTCGTAAAACTAGTGCCTACGCCAAATCTTGGGATCAAAACCGGGGTATAAGCCGGGAAAACGCTAGGAAGAAGAAGAAGACTCTTTTCATAAAAATGTCACACCGTCGTTATCGATTCGGACAAAGTTTAAAGTGCCAGAATAGAAACACTAAAATTACCATTGCCAAAAAAACACATTTTCCGTTAAAAAAGTAGTGGTTAAAAAAACATTATGCAATAGTGTAGATGCAACATTTCATAAAACTGATTTTTATTACACAACGCATAACAACAGCCTAATTCACATTCACATCATAAATTAAATTTATTTTTATCTAACACTAATGAATCTACCAATAATGTATTTCTGATAGGGACCTCCGCGGACTGTTAAGTAGTAGTGTAATTAAGACATATTTTATTACCTAACAATTAGGTTGTACACAATATTATTTCATATTGCCCAACTCTTTGATGATACTTACTTTCTAATTGTATGTAAATAAAACTTAGTTACTGAGACTAGGTTTTTACACATTATCAGTACCTAACTTTGTTGCTTTTGATGTTGAGACCGTGGGGTCCAGCGGCCCAAGGTCTGTACCGAGACCTGGCCAAACGACTGGTCGACGTCACCGGGGATAAGAAGACTGGCAGCATTCTTGGGACCATGCCCCAGTTTTATAATTATTTTTAGGTCAATTTTAAACTTTCCATATTTTTTTGTTAAAGGCTTCAAGCAACAGGGAGGGGAGTCGACTTATACTGTTTCCCCTCTGACGAAGTACAAGCCTAAATGGGCATACGCGGGTCTGTGTTGTCACTAGTTCGTACATAAAAATAGATCAAAGTGTGCAAGGTGTGTAAGTGTAGTTGTATCATTTTCTGTGTGTTACTGTCGTCATTCCAGATTGTTTTTGTATGTAATGTGTGACAAGTGCATCTGTGTGCACGTTTCCTCCCGCAAAAAGTAACGTACCTACGGTAAAATATAATGTCGCTTTGCCGTTTTTGTGTTGGAAGCCCGTGTTGCTCGAAGGTTAAATGTTGCCAAAAAATATTCCAAAAACCAATCCAATTTGGGGCATAATCGCATTTAAATATCGAATAACCTCTCTCCTGAAACCTCTGACGTTTCGATGGTTGCATTGAGAGAAGCGTCTTTCTCCGAGACAAACGCGATAAAAACCTTTTCTTAATTATAAGTACCCATGTGTGTCAAAATTAAAAATTAATGGATCTGCCAATCAAGGTATCGTAAATTTGTCTGACTTAGGACCCAGTATTTGAAGTTATTATAAAGCGTACCGTGTTATCGTACGTAATGCAAGTTATAACTTTTTTTTCTCAAGCTTTGGCTGTTAATGGACTGTTTTAGTGATGGCTATATTAAACAACAGTTTAATCTGGACTATTACATGTTTTTGTGAAAAAATGCGCATTTTTTCGTATATATTATAAAATCTCGGTCTCGACAAAAAGTAGTCTCGGGCGGACCTTACTATAGGCACACTGATAGTAATTTGGGTAAATACATTGGTTAGAAACTTTGAGGAGCGTTGATGGCCCAGCGGTAGAAGCGTGCGACTTTCAATCCGAAGGTCGCAGGTTCAAATCCTGGCGACACGTGAGTGAGTTTTTCGGAACTTACGTACCAATATCATTTGATTTTTTTTTTTCTTTTCAGTGAAGGAAATCGCAACAACTTTACCCTCTGGGTTGGAAATTCAGATGGCAGTTGCTTTCATAAAAAAACTAGTGCCTACGTCAAATCTTGGGATAACTTGCCAAAGCGGACCCGAGGCTCTCTATATGAGCTATGGCATAAGCCGGGAAATCACTGGGAAGTAAGAAAGACATCGATTAGAAACTTATAACGTACACACAAGAACAAGATATTAGAAATTTAATTAGAAACAATTAGCAGATTAATTATTAATCAATGATTCACAAAACATAATTGGTAATTAATTATATCTATAAATAACCCAAATTATTTTCTTTGACGTCTTCGCCAAACCGTTACCATATTATACATATAATTGTCGATTTTAATTAGTCATTAGGGCCCAATTTCACCACGGCGACAAGTGTGACAATTGTCAGTATCATTATTACTGGTATTACAGCCGTTTATGGGCTACAGGCGCCGCTTACTATTGTGCGGGCTGTATGTTTGTCGCTAACAGTCATTTATAAATAAAAACATCATTATTACCATCAAAAACGAATAGATACTTTTGTGAAGATCTCTTGACATTTGTCACAAGAAACACGACACAGGATTATTATATATTATATAAACTACAGAAGATTATAATTATAAACCCTACTAGATCTCGTGACAATTGTCGTAAAATTATCTTCGCCAAGAAATTATTGACAATACATTACAATTTTATTTAAGTTATCAAAATGGTAGCAAACAAGCACACAGCCCGTGCGATGGTAAGCGTTTTCCATAAACTATGGACGACTGAAACGCTAGTAATTCAGTAATTTTAAAAACTGTCACACGTGGTAAAATTTGGACTTGTTACAATTTTTTTGTTAATGTTTTTATAATATAATATTCGATAGCGAATTAGCGATGACGTCCTAATTACTTAAACCCCAGAAAGAATAAATAAACGTTTAAAAACTTTAACCCACCTTTTTGTCAAATGTGGACAGGCCACACATTTTTGCACCATTTTCCACGCCTAAACTCATATCTGCTTCAGTATTTCACTATACTCGACGTACCGATAACTCCCCGATTATCCACGATTACTGGCAATGATGGCCACTCACGGACGATTATGTAAATGTAAAAACTCGGAAACCACAAATGAAAATGCAGAAATTCTTTATGATTATGAAGGTACCAATTTGGTACAAAATTTTAAACTGATAACATCCACTAAAAACCCATGGGGTCTGACTGTCAGATTGGCGGCTGTAACTGGTTTTCGTAATATTTTTAATTACGCGGAGGTACCTACTAATTATCTTAACAGAGGTACTAAATAGTAGCAATTAGGTACTGTATTTTGGTACATTACTTACTTTTTTTTTACTACAGCACTTCTATCTGTCAATTAGATGACTGACAGCGATATTTAAAAAGTATACATTATAACGTTGTCTGTGGTATTCCATAAGAACACTGCTCCTATGGATTTTCATACAATATATTAGCACTATTGTTGTTTTTTTTTCTATAGTGGGCACAACATTTTCCCTATTCTGCCACGTTTCTAGATTTTGCTTTTACGCTATTTTAGCTGTCGTAGAAAAACTAGGGTATGCAACAGCTCATAATTTGTTCTTAAAACCCTTATTATATCACTGTTGCATAAAATACTACTTTAGATACACCCACCATTCTGACTCTCACAAGTAATGGCGCGTGTCAGTAGTCGCCCATCATCAATGACAGTGACGAGGGGGCTATAAGACATTAATCCGAATTGATTTCATTGTGCGATGATTATATATTTATTTATTTATTTTATTTATTTACTAGCTTTGAGTTTTATATAATGTAGTGTGCTCCACAAGGTTAAATTTTGACAAAAGCGTTAAGTGATTAAATTAACAATAAGTTGGTTAGAGTCAGTCTATGTTAAGTTTCCTAGATTATGATAGCACAGAATGTGAAAGTGTTAAGTAAACGTCATAATTTAAAATAACACTTTCACGTCTGACGGTTAATTTACTGAGGAAAGATAACGTGCTTTGACTCTACAGAGAAGACTTGCAGGACACCATTCGTCGCAACCTCCTCAATATAAACTTTTTGGAGCAAAACTGGTATAAAAAAAAACAAATCCGCTATCGTTTCGAACTTTGAAACTGGTAGACAGAACTTATTAGACAGTTTAGATTTAGAAAATATCGTGACAAGCAAAAATTTATAGAATTGTTATAGATATCCTGACTTAAAATGTTGGTAATGTAAATAGTCTTAAGACAATTTGGTTCCAAAATGTCTCACGGCGGACCACCGTCAGACTCTGGAGTAAGTATTTTTTAAGTTTTAAAACATCTCGGTAGTTATCCAATCAATGTATTCAATAAGCAAGTAGGTCGCTAGCGGGAATTGAATGGTAGGTAGCCCAGTGGTTAGGGCGTCTGCCGCGAAAGCAGGAGGTCGCTGGTTCCTTTCCAGTCCTGCTCACCGGGGGCCTTGGTAACTTTTTCTGTAATATATGACATGCCTTTCAATATATAAGTTAGGTATATTATTGTATTACTGTCTTAAATAATTATCTGTTTGTTATAGCCCACATCATATTCAATTAAAGCGACAGGCGATGCTGCAAAAAGCTATGATTTCGTAGGCGCCCGGGGCCCAATAAAAACAACCAAGTATGTGATAGTATAATATTTTCTTCGCTTACCGTGATCACCGCTATGAATATTTAGGCCATTTGTAATCCCTATTATAATTGACTTTAGGTTTTTATTTAAAAAATCATTATGTATGCAATGTTTACCTCTAGCTAAATGTATTGGCGTCATTATGAGTACGAATTGCTTCCGACATGTTTGCGTTAATGCGGGACTTTTTGGAATCTTACATTTTATAATAAGAAGAAGATATACAATTTATTAAGAACAGAAGCGACTTTAAGATGATACTCGTACTAACAAAACGCGATAAAAAGACGAGCCAAAAGAGTATAAGGCTTGGAATCCAAAAAATGAGTGCGAGTGTCGCTTACGACACCGTGGAATGCTCCTCTACCAATGGCCAGTTAAGAGTGTTGCGGGGTGTACAGTCAACCAATTGGAACCCTAGGCCACTCTAGAACCATGTGAAAATTACAAGCAGTAAGAGTTTTCTTACAATCTGATGTATAGCGTCACTATGACTATGACATTATAACCCAGGAAAGATACGTTTTTGACAGACATTAAATTATAATAGTCTGATTTTCTCAAATTACGTTCAAATGGGATATTTATATATAATTTATGTAAAAATCCTACAAACTTTTCTTCCGGGAGTAGGTAAATACTAAATAGTAAAAAAAAACTTAAATAAGTCGTTTTTAAATTCACGGTAATAAATATATTTATTGTTTGTGAACATGACGACATATCTGTATTCTATCTGTTAAAAGGAAAATGAGGAAATCTTATTCATGTTAAACCGTTTACATCTTATTTCGCTAGAAACAAATGGTAGGTACCTAATAAGTAGGTAGAAACTGGTCCTGGTCCTGGCCCGTTTGAAACGACTATAAAATATTTAAATACATAAAAATGATACAAGAAAAATGTTTGTAACATGTGTGCATATATTTATGACGATTAACATGTAATGATATTTTGTTGGATTTTGTTGCCAACATACTACTAGACTACGATACATCCGTTACGCTAAAACAATCAGCTAATATAATTATTTCCCAAATAATCAAAATTTCCATAGTCCTACAGTGGTCGAGGGTTCTAATTGCTTGACTGTACCTTCTCCTGCTTCTGGAATAAGTTAAATTTAATATGTTTTATTAACGTCCATCCCATTTTCAGTATAGTAGAATCAATTGGACATCTAGTGAAGAGTTGTCTCGGAGGCGGTGTCGTGGGCATCCACGAGGCATACAGGAAATGCGGCCTGATCACAGCTTTAGTCTTAAATATATTTTTGGGCTTATTTGTTGGATATTGCATGCATGTAAGTTAATTATCATCATGAGAAGGGCTAACCTGGTTGCCATTTTATCGACTATCACGCCATGCGTCACTTTCGCACTTACATACTCGTTAGAACGTGACAGCCTCGGTGATAGTCACTATAAACCCGACCATAATAGACTAAGCTCCGCAGCGAACAAATAAACTGATAACGCCGAGCAAAATCGTTTAGAAATGTGATCCGCAGTTAAAACCATATTTTTCACTTCTCTTGCTCGAAAAGTTCGCCTTTAAGTCGTGGTTAGGCGACATAAAATCGCTTTTCATGCTAGAGCATCAGGCTTTAAGTAATACCAGGTTGCGCGCACTCGCCGCGGCCCGCGCCCCGCGCTCCCGGCCGCCTACGAGCGGCGCGCGGCCTTTCTCTGCGGCCCTAACCACCGGCAGCCTGGGCCCTGCCCCGTTGCCGGCGGCACTCTAGGTTAGGTATTTTATAATATGTTTATATGTATTCTGTATTGTTTTTGCATGTGTTTTTGTAATTTACTTTTATAATCATATTATAAAGACCTAACGTAAGAAGTTTATCAAAATGAGATGTTACAAAATATGAATTTTTCATTCAGTTATTCATTTATTCAAATAAAAAAAATATACAAGGGTGGCTGCACTGCATTACTTGTACTAAAATGCCACCAGAAGCGTAACCCTTGTGATAACTTTAATAAGGTACGTGGTAAGGTCAATAACATGTCGAGGAAAATGCCGTCATCACCCTGAGCCTTAGTACTAATGAAGCTTATAGTTTTACTGACGGTGGCCTCTGTTACTGGACGAATTTTGAAACGAACGTCGCTGAACCTGTAGAACTTGTTAATAGTAGTCATAATTTGTATTCTAATTTCTTAACTTCAGATGCTGGTGCATAGCGCACAAATACTGTACGGCAGGCTTCAAGTTCCCGTCATGTCATATCCTGACATGGCTGAGGCCACCCTCGCTACTGGGCCATTTACGAAGTTGAAGAGATTCGCCAGACCTTTTAGGTATACCATCTTTTTCTTTTCTTAGTGTGTGTCTACCTAGTGTGTACTTTGAACGCTAAGGACACTTAGTGTGCTGTCATGGCTATCATACCAAGAACGACTAAAGGTCAGGCGATCGCTGTCAACGTAAGGTTCACAGGTCACATGGTAGCCTGGTCCGAGAAAAATCAACGGTTCCCGCCGCTGCACCTAGTTTTGATTAGGTCGGTGAATTACTCATGGAATGAGTCTTAACAAAATGTTGCTAGGTCATCTCCATTCATCCTTCATCCATTCATTCTTATTGGCAATTACTTATGGTGATTCAAACTTGCTCAAAAGACAAATTAAATAAGTCATAGTTAGCCACGGTTCAGAGAGCTTAGGTAGGACAAGATTGACCACGGTGAAATATCGCTGTATCACACCTATTTTACTCGCTTGATCGCCCACGTAACCGCGTTTGGAAGTGGAAAGCACTAAAACCACCACCATCTCACCACTAGCACTACCACCATCGCTACCAGTACCACCACCAATACCATCACCACCAGTACCATCACCACCATCACCGCCACCATCAATCAATCAAACATTTATTTTATTTCTCCATCATCACCATCACCACCAGTAACACATCCACCGCTACTAATACCACCACTACCACTATCAATACCATCACACTATTTCCTCCAGTCATAAAGTCCTCATACATAGCTTATTACCTATTCCAGGTATGCAGTAGACGTGACGATAGGTATAGACCTGTTTGGATCTTGCTGCGTATACGGCGTTATCATAGCTCGAGGACTCAAAGAACTGCTGGAGAAGTCCGCAACGGTAGAACACATATCCATCCGAGTCTTAGTTGCGTGTCTGCTGATTCCGTGCATACTGATCTGCATGATAACGCATTTGAAGTATCTGGCGCCGTTTTCTATAGTAGCTGATATATTTATTGGTGAGTCGTGTTCTTTAACCTTAGACGAAAGATAAGTTCTAGTAAAAACTGAGCGTTTTCCAAAAAAAAACCCGAATACCCGATTCTTCCAGCGCGATCTAGACTTGCTTGGGCTCAACTCGCCATCTTAAATTTCTTCAGTTATGATCAGATCGTGATGTAAATCAATATCTGAGAATCCGAAAGGTTCTTTCTAATGAATCAGAAGTCAACATTGTGAGAAACGGCCGCCAACTTGAATTTCTAGGGTTTTGATCGTAATATACCTAACTCGGTAGGTATATTTCACAGAGTTCAATAAATCAATAGGTTCTTTATAACGAATCAGAAGCCAAAATTGACACAACCGCCAACTTAAATTTCTAGAGTTGTGATCGTAATACTCGGTAGGTATATATCACAGGGTTCAATAGGTTTTTTATATCGGATTAGAAGTCAAAATTGTGAGAAACAACCGCCAACTTGAATTTCTAAGAGTTTTGATCGTAATAAAACTCGGTTGGCACAAAATGTTCAAGAGGTTCTTTATAACGGATCAAAGCCGCCACCTTGATTTTTAAATTTCGTTACGGTTAAAAATAACTTACTACGCGGGGGAGGGAAGCCGCGAGAAAAAGCTAGTAATAATATAAAAACTGTCCCAAATAATTCCTTTCAATTACGTCACGTTTTTGTATGGGGTCTCCCACAATATTCCTAATATCGGTTGTGCTAAAACCACTTGCTCCAACTGTTTTGTCCTAATGGTCATAATCCTTAAGGATCAATTGTCCTAATGATGATTTGCCATACTTGAAATTTTGCTCAAATCGACTTCACTCATAACCGATACGCTGTTAGAAAAGTCGGTTAGGTTAGAACCGTGACCTCAAAAAGAGTCGCTGCTAGACAAGTAGGTCAAAACGATAGTAAGGAAAACAATAATAATATATGAGTTTAGGACAAATGATCATTATTTCAAACAGTATAAGGGAAAGCAAAATTAGGATATAAAAACTTTAGAGATTCCGAAATAGACCGACCTTACTATGAACGTGACTTAATGAAAACTAAAATTTTATATTGTGTAGATTTTACACTTTTTTATTCCACTATCGTTTATTTCTTTTATGCCCTATTTTTCCAGTAATGGTAGCCGTCGCCACAATAGTCTACGGTCTTCAAGCGGTTACCTTGTCTCCATTGGAGTTCCCGGCGATCAAGTCGTTTGAGGGGTTCCTGGAATATGTGGGGGTGTGTGTGTTCAGCATGGAGGGGGTGGGGGTCTCCATGCCGATTGAGAACCATATGGCTGATCCACATAAGTTCCCGGTGGTGCTGTTTGGAGGTTAGTTTAATACTCGATTAACCCTTGTCGGTCGTATAGTAATCGTTAAAAACTTCGTCTTCGGGTCTTAGGTCCTTTTTTATACGTTGTTGGCGTAAGGCTTGCTTGAAATGGTAAAAAAGTCTTGAGACCCTTTTTGTCTCCTATAAGGATCGAAAGAGCTCGCGATTCTGAGAAATCATATAGGGTAAATCGCCAATAACTGGCCACGTTATACTAAAAATTAACTCTGAATTGGTTTTTTGTATAAGGTGGCCAGTTACTAAAGGGTAGCCGGTTACCCACAATAAGGGTGGCCAGTGACAGACTGAGTCGCACCATAAGGGTTCCGTTTAACAATTTTGGTTTCCGTTTAACAAAATAAACTCATATTAGGTATATTGCCCACTAAATTATTTTTGTTTTGAGCAGAAACGTTTGCGAACGGTACCAAATTTCTTAGTAAGATAGGGAAAGTGGAAAAACTCATACCCTTGCCTAAGCGTCCTATGATGATTTATGGTGAATAAATTCGGGGTATCTCGGTAGCTAAGTTAGTAGAGCGATGGGTACATACCCAGAGTCACGAGTTCAACTCTCGCCCGAGCCCATGAATTTTTCCACTTTTACTTTCTTTCTAATATATTGACCACTGCCTATAATTTCAGGCATGGGCTGCGTCGTTTCTATCGTTATGATCATCGGTTTCTTTGGCTACTGGGGTTTCGGCGAGGCAGCAATAGCCCCCGTCACCAACAATTTCCCTTGGACAACGTGAGTTATACGATGTTACGCAGGACACAAAAATTCTGATGACACATTTAACCTTTGAACCTTTTCGCGTTAAGAAAAAGTAGAAGAAAAAAACGCGGAAGAAAAAGTTACATGGGTCGGAACATTCCAGACAAAACAAATCGCAATTAATTTTTTTTGTTACACTTTATATAGATACCTATCTTAATGCTATCAATATGATTGTAGTATAACTTTTCATGTTCAAAATACATACAGTAAGTGTAACTTACCTACCTACCTACCTACTTTTACCTACCTCAAATCTAAAACGGTTCTTTAAGGCATTGTATTTGGGATGCTGGCGGAATTTCTTCGTTCTATCATCGCAATGCTGATAGGTACGTTGTGCGAGGTAGCCACCAGCTCTTCGGTCACCAGTTACATCAACCAGACATTTCGCGATTTCTACTAAAAGCTTGCGTGCGCTGGGACCCCATGGACCTATAGGTCCATTGTGGTCCCACTTGGGGTTCTCTTGTTAAATGTTGTAGGGGAACCTTACACTTTGTGACTATGCGCTGACACTTGGCACAGTTGATTTATAGGATTTAGACCGGGAGCCATCGAGAGCCAATATAATAAAATAACCTCCGCTTCTGGACAATTGTTAGTGTCAAATGTAATCTTTTGACGTGTAATAAGTAATAATAATATTATAAATAAATGAGTAGGTATGACTATGAGTATGATACATATATCAAAATGGTTTTTATTAAAGATACTATCATGAAAAATAAAAACACATGTCCTTTAAAATGCCTTAAATTTTCTGATTACCCCATAAAATAAAGTTCACAATATGAAATGTTTTTTTAGTCGGCCGTTTGACGAAACACGATGGGAGATATTTTTTTTTTTTCAGATTTCCCATAATCCTAAAAGTTTTCATGTCGCTCATGTTATATGTCACCTTCGCTCTGAACTTCTGGGTACCCTTTGACCTGGTGTGGTACTATCTTAAGAAGAGGCACCCTGTCGAGAAGCTATGGTTTTGGGAGAGGGTTTACAGGGCCGCTATAGTGATAGTCATCATTCTGATCGCCATTGCTTTCCCTGATGTGACTTCTTTCATGGGAGTTGTAAGTATGATTTCACTTTACATGTTTGTAGAGCTTATTATTTTATTCCGGAGACTAAAGTGACGTTTCGTGGGTTCTGTTTTTTACGTGTCGTAAATAGCGATGTACCACAACCGATTCTAACCAAAAAGGTTCGGGGGTACTTTGTGCTTACGGGCATTTTCAAAAATAGGGTACCATTTTCGTTTTTTTTGAAAATATAGGAAGTTTTGGGTTTTTTATAACCAGAATCACGAGTACCTACTATTGATTTAAAAAAAGAAAAAGAGTGTTCCGTTTTTTTTTGTCAGCTTTGTAACGCATTTTTTCATACATTTCGTATGGGCCGTTACAAAACTGACTAAAAATTTTTGTATGGAAAATTGAGGACCCACTTTCATTAAAAGGTTGCACTTTTTTCTGAAAACGCCCTTACATGGCCGTATTCGGTAGCGATTGCGGCGTTCGGGAATATGTCCGTCTCGCTTAAGGAAGCACACTTAAGGTAATGTTTGTAGAATCTGTAACACAATTGACATTTTATTTTTCTAACCCCTTAGGTTTTCGGGTATTCATTCGGGTATTCAATAGTACTAGAAAAGTTAGGAAACGCGTAATTTTCTTTTTATTTATTTTGGAGTAGAACATCCATTTTGGCTATTTAAAAGTGTATCATTCTGAAAGGACTCAAGTACGATATGACGAAATAGCATAGGGTCTCTGTAAACTTATTTATACTTACTGTTAACTTATTTATAAAATGTATACTTCTATGATACTTGACAGACTGGACAGTATTGGAACCACGCATTGATAACTAGCTAGCAGTGGGAACTGCCGTTTGACACTGAATTTCTTACGGTTTTGTTTCAAATTTCTCAAAACGAATTCTTGTTTTTAGTGTATTATGCGAATCGTTTCATAAATAGTGCATAACGTGCATAATAAAAATACGTATGCATAGACAGGACCTATTTATTTCATGTTTCGTGCCAACTTGCAAAAACACATATTGTTGTCTCAGAAATACCAGGGGGGTGTCACTCCGCAGATTAGGTATATTCCGCCAATTTCCTGCCGGGCAGGCACATGCCAGCGGCCCAGCAGGCTGCCGCTCGGCGCGCGCGCCGGTCGGGTCACGTGGCGCACGCTCGCGCGTAAATGAAAATTTTCGATCTTCGATTGTATACGTGTCGAGCACAATGGCTACTAAAACTCGATATAATCCGTGTAAAAGATATTGTTGTGGTTATGGATGCCTGAATAAAATAAATAACAAGGAAGATGAATTGTCATTTTTTCAAATACCGGATGATGTTCAACCTTTACACTTAAACGAGAATCCTGGAAGCCAAATATTTAAATTGCTAAAGGAAATTCCTTTACCTACATTACCATGTTCGTGTTTCCCTGTGGAATATTTATTAAAATTGTTATTGATTGCCCAGAATTGCACTGAAATACAAACCCCGTATCATAGGTGTGTTGTATACCTACTCATCAATCCACGAGAAATTAATATAGGAACTCAGGGTGTCTTTTACTTTGTTTACAGAATCAACGTTTGTAATGTCTACTTACTTATCTTAAAAATAAAAAAATAAATAGGTATAAATAGATACAAATAATTTTCAAGTGACAACCCTACGCGGACGGTCATAAAGTTGCGGCGCGCAAAGAAGATTCACTGTTCGTGCGCGATTATAAGTTTCATTTTAGCTTTCAGATAGCATGGAATTTTTCATGCCTAAAGTTGACTTTTGTTAAGGAGTGAATCTTCTGTACGTTAGTACTATTAGTTATTCTGTGGAAATACTCTATACCAATGGCTTCAGATTTGTCTGAAAATGGGAGTTATACAGCAACGGTTATAAAACCTGAAGATAAAGTTGGCAATGGGAGAAAATTTATACTTTCCTTGATTGAAAATAGTCCGGAATATCACGTAGTCATGGTCATCATTGTCATTGTGTAAGTTTTTTGTAGCGGCTACATAGGCGAAGGGAATATTTGTAATGGGTTGGGTATCATAAAGTTATTTCGAATTTTCTCGAAAAATAGGAAATGAAAAATCCCATTTATTTTTAATATAAAATCAGGAAGTCCGAATCTACAAATAGGCATTCACTTTTAGCCACTACGAAAAAATGAAATGTTGTCAATTGAAGGGATACTATGAGATGCCGAAAATAGGTTAGGGTCGGGTCGGGAACGGTGACTCGGTCGGGGGTACACTGACTCACATCTACATTTTCTACATAGACCAGCAATATCGCGAATGTACAGTCAAGGGCATAAATATCTATACACTTTTTGTCTTTTCAGCCATATGATTCCATATAAAGTAATAAAAAAGTTGTACATATATTTATGCCCTTGACTGTAGTTAATTTACCTTAATATACCGAAGTTTTGACACAGACGAAGTCATGTGTCATGGTCGCGGCTCAGTCGAATCATTGAATCGAGTGGCACAAACCCAAAATACTCTCCACTGAACGTCACTATTATCCCCGGATAGTGAGAGAAGCGGTTGACATCAAAAAACATCCCAAAAGGTTCAATTAAGATGTTTTCAATTTATCACCTACTTGGGGACCAGTGATTCAGAAGTTCAAACCGCGAGATCTATCTTCGGATCGATGCGCGGATGTTGTGAGTGTTGTGTGTCGTGACGATAACATTTAGTAAAAGGATAGACCTAACTTTTTGTTACCCACGCGTTAAAAGTGACTTTCCGCCGGGTACGCGAACATTTCGAGCAAGATCGCCGTTGACACTTCGCTGAGTCATCAGACAAGCCGAGACCATGCGACATGAAACTGTGTCGAAACGTCGGTATATTAAGGTAAATTAACTACATTCGCGATAGACCCGTTCTAAGTTAATAACAATGTATACAAAACGCGAAAGTTTGAAGTTTTATATAAGCATTTATCTTTCATTTCAGCTCGGCAGCTTCTGTTTATCTCTAATGGGTTTCATCTTCCCGGCTTTCATCGAGCTCTGCGTGGTCTGGGAGTCCCCGGGCCTCGGTAAACTAAAGTGGAGACTCGTAAAAGCCGGCGCCATCATGCTCTTTGGCGTTCTCCTTTGCATCCTGGGCACGATCTCGAATGTGAAAAATTTGATCAAAAGCGCAATTTCCGCTGATTCGACGACGGCGGTGGTGGCGGCCAACACGACAAGTCTAATCTAACGGAAAATACGCGTTAAATAAGAAAATTTCCATTTAAGTTTCCTTATTTCTTAAAAACACGCTCATGAACTATGAACAAATGGAATTTTTTTTTTTCTTGATTACAGAAAAGATTTGATTCGGTCCCATCTTTATGTTTTAAAATTTCGTATGACACATCGTTTTCGAGATGTACTTGAAAAGCCAAAAACTGGGACCGTATTTAGACCCCCTTTTTGAGCACTCATTGACCAGACTATACGTCACTATGACAAAACTGGCATGAAACTTACGGGACCTTATTCATATGGGGTTTCTGAAATTTTAGTGGCTGGTGTTACACGTTCTAAATTAATTATTCACGTTTTGAAGTATTTTACCTAAAATTAAGATCGGAATATTATGTATAATTTAATTCACAGTTAGTTTAAGTTACCTACCTATAATTTCCTTATGATTTGAGGTGAAATATTAATAAGGCGGACTTAAATCGATCACGTTTTTGTTTTTGTCTCTATTTGTATTTTATACTAGATCTTGTATTTTTTGTTTGAAAAATTTTGTTTTGATAAAGTGGTTTTGAAATTTGAATCGCTCTTTTACTGCTTCCCGCTCGTGGACCCAGAAGTTTTATTTACTTCTCTGTGGCACTTCAAATTTTTATCGTGAGTGAGACAGAGCAAAGAGATTGAAAGTCGTAGGGCGACGCGCCTATAGAGAGACGGCTTGAGAGCCAAAACTCGTGTGTCGCATATGCGCCCGGCGCATACGTGACAGTCAGTAGCAGTCAGTACCCCTTGGGCCGTCATGGAGTAATAATGAAATGAAAATACTTCAAAAATGCCACATTGCTCAATAATCGGGTGCCGCAACCAAACCAATTTGTAAATAAACAAAATTAAAACGTTTCGTATCACAGGTAGTTAAATAATATGTAATTCATTCAATATAAAATTAGTATGGGCAAGAGAAATAGGGAAGAGACACGACGCTGCATGTGTTATCGATAGTGTAGGTATGTCATATGCCTTACTGAAATAGTAAGATGAATTTTTATTTAAATATTATTGATATACGAAAAAATACACAATACAATATACAGTGTGTATCAGAACAAAGAGCAAACCTTAAAATTGGTTGACGGGAACTCTAATACATTGTAATGACGCCCATTTTACGGGCTTGTGGTATGGTCGGTATGGTCGGCGAGTGCTCGAATGGCAACCACGCACCAGACGATGCAGCGTGGGAAGGCCCCCACAAGATAAACTGACGACTGGCTGGCTGACTGGTAAAGGTTGTGGGTGTCTGTGGCAGTCCCTGGGGAAGGCCTGTGTCCAGTAGTGGACATCGTTCGGCTGATGATGATAATGATGATGATTCATGACGAATATTAATTAGTACATTGTACAGAATGAGCTCTTCGAGCAACAGAGGCTTTCAAAATGTTGGAAGGGAGACGTCACAGCAACATCTTAATACCGTCCAAACTTTTGCGAGGGGAAACGTGCACACAGGCGCACTTCTCACACATTTATACATACATACAAAAAGCAATCAATAATAGTGAAACTGACACATAAACAATGAATACAACTACACTAATAAATCTTGCACACTTCGATCTATTTTTGAATACGGACTAGTCTCTCTAGTAGGACTTCGGAAGAGGTAGAGGTACCTTATGTATGTGGACACCACTTCCTGTGTTGCTTGAATGTTCTACTAACTACCGCTAATAATGATTGTATATTTATCTGCAGTAAGTTTATTTATTTCCTCGCAAATGTGAGGAAAAACATTGTGTGTATAACGAGCCGTACTAGAATTACGACCTCGTCTTCGACTCAACCTGTGACTTAAATTCACATTCGTTCGTAATATTTTGTTTAATGCCCTTAATACACACTGTTCTATACCGTTCGTGTATGTCACATTACTGTAAATAAAAGTCTTGTAAAGAAAGAGAGCGCGTTATGTTTTATCTGAAAGATAGCTGTAACTGGAGATTGTAAAACAGGCCCTTAGTTAAATTATTGTAAATAAAATATGTAGTTTAAATTGCGTCAATTCTTTATTTACTTTTCTTGTGTTAATAATTAAATATCCTCTTCTTATGTTGTACTAAGATAGTACTAGCTAGCATCGCTTCATTATAGAATACTGATATAAGAAACAATTCACTTAAACCATAACGCAGTAATAAAATGAAATAACAATGAAGTCATGTGAGTGTCTGATTTTGAAACAGAGGTTAAAATAAGGTAAGAAATAAAAATATTTGCATAACTTTATTTTATGTAATTTTTAAGTGAAATGTTAATAACTGCTCCTAATCTATCGATACAATATCGACCCATATCACAACCCTATTAATAGCACGTATGGCAGTTTTGACAATAACATGTCAAAATTACCTGACACGGTCGATTTCTACGAGAATCAAAGCCAGAGGCTCCTCTATATGTAAGGTTGTCATACTAAAGAGGTCCGTGCTCTGTGGAGACAGAGTGAAAAAAATTAGTTTTCTATTCGCGGTGGAGCCTCTGTTGACCTACCGATATCGAAAGAGTTAACCTTATAATTTAAACTATCGTGAGTCATACTGACATTAAATTGCAACGGTTCAAACTCACGTATTGTTATCACAATAGTCGTGACATAACTGATATTATGTGAAGGCAAAGATTTATTTATTTCATCTAGATGTGGAAAGTCAAACAAAAAAACGTGCTCCGAACAAAACTATAAAAAACCCTTCTGGTTTAGATGGCAGCACAGGCTTCTAGTCCTTCTCGACGAGATGGCACCACCGTTAAACGTTTTTTTGAACAATATACGTTGTCGCCATCAAGTCCATAATTCTTGTATTCAAACAGTTCATATGACACGCTATTAGTTTTTTTGCTTTGTCAGTAGATGACAGTAATGATAGTTTGTCATATTTTTATTTAAACCGTCGATAGATGGCAATTAAATCAAGTGCCATCATAAGTTCGTTATAATATAATAAAACCTTATTTTACCTAATTATTTTGTTTTTAAACTATATAAACTCGAAAAAGGTTTCTTTTTTTGCAAAAACATCTAGGCAGACTCCAGCGCCACGTATTTACTTTATATTTTTGGTTTATAACCACGCTTGCAGAAAAGAAATCTATAAAGATCAATCAAAAAAAGAATACTTAGTGTGGACAATCACGAAAACTGCCGTTTTCTGAACCGAGTTTACAAAACAAAATGTTTATTGTTAGTAGTAGGCTGTATAGACTCCGTACTGGCCACGGTCGTTGCGCTTAGGTATTACAAATTTCGCTGCGGTTGGGCGGAGTCTCCGGCGTGCGCTTGTGGTGCTGAAGCTCAAACCATTCGGCACATAATTGAAGACTGTCCCATAACGCGCTACGCCGCCGGTCCTCTTGAAGACCTGATCACCCTGAGCGACAAAGCCACTAAGTGGCTGACTGGTCTAAGTGTCGACATTTAATTACTATTAAGCAATATTATACATATTCAGTTTCTGATTCCATTCATGTGCCATACGATTAAATAAATAAAGTAGGCTGTACGTGGTTCAAGAGGTAGCGACTGTTATTTGTTGAAATATAATAGTCTGACAGAAGATTTAAAAAACTCTACATATGCCCCTCTTTTTTCGGAGTGGCAATACAAGCTTTAGAAAGAGACAGTATGACTCTCTCTTTCTATGCACAAATTAGAAAAGCTGGCCTACCACGAACATCTAAAATTGGCATTGACGGGAAACCTCTTTGTCACTCTAATATGCAAGTGTGACAGAGATGGAGATACAAATCCGCAATCGTTCGATTTTCGGGGTATAGGCCCAGAGCGCCTACCACGAACCGCGAACGAAAGTATACCTCCCTTTCGCACTTGTGATTTCTCACTCAAGTGCGACAGAGAGGTGAAACTTCGTTCGTGGTTCGTGGTAGGCCTTCAGATCCGTGTCAGACTATAGCATTAGTTATGATTAGAATGACGCGATAAATATAGGTAGTTTGATCATCATCTCTTCTAATTCATTCATAGTCGGAAAAAATCATAGCGTCATTATCATTTGTTAATATCCCGCATCCTCAAAAGAGGGATACTATATTATGAATAAACCTATATTATTGACAATTTTATATTATAATTTGACAATTGACGAAAAGAGTGCAGACTTGTCATTGCATAGCATATGTCTGTCTCACATTTTCCCATTTGATGTTCTTAGTTTTGACGGGGAGCTTGGTTGGTGGTTGGACACGCACGCCTGGTCTAGTACCAAGAAAGTCGAACAAATAAAAATACGTAGTTATCTCCCTTTCTATCGCAGTTAACTTATACTTATACCTAATCGAACGAAAGAGATGCAAATCGAAAATCTAATTTGCGATGTTTGCGGTAGCCTCTTACTTACATCTCTTAGAGCCACTTTATTATTCTTATAATTCAGCAATTTTAAACGTCGATTTGGTGACAGAATAAAACGTGAGACAGACATATGCAATGACAAGTCTGCACTCTTTTCGTGAATTGTCAAATCACTACAAACAATTTACGGCTTTATGCCAGCCGGATATGGTTTTCTTTTGCAGATTCATAAAATATTTTTAAATATCGTGTCAGATATATAGGCGACCCATCAGTCAGCCGATGTTTTTGCTTTTACAGGGGATAGATACTTCTGCCGATGAGTGATCACATAATTTTGATTTGTATAAGTAATCACATATTTAAAAGCGCCTCGATCCAATATTTTTGCGGATACGGAGTAACGATGTTTTTGCCGGCCACAAAGCATCACATATTTTTTACGAGGTAGTGTCGTCAGATACTTATGCGCGCAATAGAGCGACAGATATTATTGCACGGCTGTTCACCGTCATATATTTATGCTGGTGACTGTACACTGATTCAGGTTGAAGCTAATACTTTTTAGGGAAAAACTTTACAGAACGACCGTGAAAATGAAAATAAAATATGACATATACACTTCTTTAGAACTGTATATAAATAAATCGAATCAATACATTTACAATTTATACAAGTTACAATGACACGCAGAAGTTTCATCATAGATAACCCGTTTTATTGGAAAGACTCTTCCGCTTCTGTCAGTCATTTTAGAATTCCACGTTCGCTTATGATTGCAAAATTCTTTCCACACATCCTTCAATGCGGGATTCTTAGGGAAGCTGTGAACATAAAACAAAACCGGTCAAGTACGAGTTGGACTCCTGGTTCCGCACAAAGGATGCTCCCTAAGTTTTTTCCGAGATAATAGGGTCTAACGGTTGACCAGGGCATCCATTATATTTTTTTTTCTACTCCAGCACTTCTATCTGTCAATTAGATGACTGACAGCGATATTTAAAAAGTATTCATTATAACGTTGTCTATGGTATTCCATAAGAACACTGCTCCTATGGATTTTCATACAATATATTAGCACTGTTGTTGTTTTTTTTTTAATTTCTATAGTGGGCACAACATATTCCCTGTTCTGCCACGATTCTATATTTTGGTTTTTACGCTATTTTAGCTGTCGTACAAAAACTAGGGTATGCAACAGCTCATAATTGGTTCTTAAAACACTCGGGTCTATTATTACAAAACTCGGCTTCGCCTCGTTTTGTAACGGTGACCCTCAAGTTTTAAGAACCCTTACAATCACTACCATGATTTTATCACTGTTGCATAAACTACTATTTCGAACCTTTGACTAAGTGGTGTCGTCAAAATATTATTTTCGCCACATTTAAGGAAAACCGTAGATTTGCGGTATGGGGGGTCGGCAGGCGCTGCAGCAGGGAAATACGTGGGTCTCACAATGTGATCCTATGTGAAGAACGTCGTAGGTTCGGGCAAGGGGTAACCGCGAATCTGATTTCGCGAGCTATATGTACCTGAACTTAATTACAATTCATTAGCAACTAAATTACTTATTTAAGTGTGTACCTGAGATGGCAATCCATAACCTTAGCCAATATTTGCGACTATGAAATTAGTCGCTAACAACATGCTGGATTATATAGTCCCTGAAATCCGAAATATCCATTATTTTATGTAAATTATTACAAATGACGCGTAACGTCTTAGTTACGTACGTCAAATTGGCGAAAAGTTGTCTTAATCTGTGAAATCTGTTAATTATATACATTTAGCGCCATCTAAAATAAACCCTGAACAATAATTGGTTGGGTGAAAAGCTACCGAAACGTAGTAAACTTTTTTGTATTTTAAACATGGCGAACGGGCGTAAGTCCATTTTGACACAAAGTAAAAGGACGTAACTCCATAAAAAAGAACTACTAGGGCCACCTGGAGAACTTAAAACGAACTAAAATTGATGGCTACATAATTGGACTTGACAGTACCGCTCTATTTCTTCATACTTTTTGGTGAAGGTAAGGTAACATCACTATCGGCGACGGGTAAACGGATATTTCGGATGGAGTTTACAAGTAAATAAACGTAGTAATATGTAAAAAAAATACTAAAATGTGGAAAGGTGACACCATCATTTTGTGTAAGGCACTTATCCCACCAGCGGCGATTGGCGATCAGCGAGTAACGATTTTACTTCGCAGGCGAGTGATTCTCTATGAAAAATATTCACCGGCAGTGTGAACAGCCAGCGATTAACTATAAATATACTTATTTATTTTATTTACATGGGAGCAATTATCTTTTGTCCGTTTTTTCGGCAAGAAAGTCTCCGATAGCTCATCGCTTACTCGCGTTTGGTGGGACTAGTGCCTCATTGATGTTCCCGACCTCTTATTGCAGCAAAAAAACAGAGCAATTTGGCATTTTTGCGGAGCTGTGTTCAATAGCGTGACAGCTGAGGACTCGATCTCGCTTAGAATCCGTGACTAGTTTTATTATTTTTATTTTAAGAGAGGTATGGGCACAGCGGATGCATATCGTTTAGTGTGGTAGGGCACAGCACAACGAATGTCGTCTCGCTCAAATCTAGAGCAGAGCCCATCTGGGGAAGTACCTTCACCTTACAGAAAACCGCAGTTTAATAAAACTAGACCCTACTCATAGTGTTGCGTTTCTGTTGGTGAGTAAGGTCGCCAGAGTTCCAAGATGATTCACTGTGTTGACAGCTGGTGTCCCACGGAGCAGTCGTTGGCCCGTTTAGCTGTCAACACAGCGAATCCTCCTTTTTTTAAAGGGTCGGCAACGCGCATGTAACACCCCTGGAGTTTCAGGCGTCCATAGGCTACGGTGACCGCTTACCATCAAGCGGGCCGTATGCTTGTTTGTCACCGTCGTAGTATTTAAAAAAAAGTCTTGTCTGGAGGGCTTTGCATTTTGGCAGAGGGGAAATAGTGCGTATGCCGCCTCCCTTCCTTGCGTTTAAAGTTAACCTTTTCGCCAGCAAATCAAAAAGTAATTAAAACGCAACGAAACGCCCGAACGTGTCATGCTATTTCAGTCAGCGTCAGTACTAAAAGTATAGAGTTCGATTAAAGTAGCATGATAAATACTTATGTACACTACATTTGTACTTGATAATTATGTGCTTGATATGGAGTCGTGGCGTGTGAGGCACGAATTGACACGAAATGTACTGACTTGATATCAAGTCAATGAGCAAACCATCTAGCGTGGTGCGGACATGTGATGCCGAGGGGTGGAAATCATACGACGAGAAATGGTGACCGTCAGGATTATACGACCACGGGCCCAATATTTAGTAGGTACCTTTTTCGTAGTATCAAAAAAATTGTACCGCGCTTAAAATCGATAAATATTGAAAATAAAGCGGTCAGTCATTCTGACAGGTTGATAGCCACCTCCATTTTGCGTGGTTGTAGACGTTGTATTGAATCCATCTTTCGCCAAGATTTAGTACCTTCACAAATGGTTCTTAGTAATTTATTCGGACTTTCCAAAAATGTTGCATTTTGACGACTTGTACCCGTAGCCTATTGGGCGACAGGATCAATTCCAATATTTAGTAGTTTTTGGTAGTATTTGGTACCAGACAAAACAATTAGTAGTAGCTCGCTAAAAACGAGAAATATTGAAAATTCAATGATTGTGGTAGGCGTTCAGTTCCGATGGTTGTTGGCGTTGTATCGAATCCATCTGTTCGCAAATGTTTAGTACCTAGTTATAACTATCCATGATTTTTAGTATTTTATATCGACTTACCAAAAAAAGTTACAGCTAGAATAAGTGGTTTATTTTGATCAAATCATCTATAGGTGATAGTAAATTTATATATATCCAAAAAGGACAGCATCGGAACACATACGTGAATTTATGGACAAAAAGACAGAATTTAAGAATCAAAAGAGCATAATAAGAATTAATTTCGAGTAAACGATTCGCGTGACTTTTGAATTTTGATATCGAGTTAGAAATATGATCGGGAAAAGATTCTTCAAGTATAGGGGATATTTGAAGAATCTTTTCCCGAAGTCCAAGAGGCAAAGAGAGCGTTTGTCTACTAACTTGATAATAGGAGCCAGATCGTCAAATTTGTGTTTTAAATCGGCAAAAATACAAGATTAATTTTGAATGAAGAGTTCGCATTTTGCGAAATTCAATTCTAAACCAATATTTTTGAATCTACTACATCTAGGTAAGTACCAGACATTGAATTTTGATTTCAATTTATGGATGATTGTATTTATAATTATAGCCAAACTAAAAATTGCTGGGCCGAGAGGGTCACCCTGCTGACATCCAACCTCAGCAGATAATTCATTGGACTTGTACATTAATGTAGACGAGACAAATTTGTTTGTGATGTATCTACCCCAGACCAAGAAACAGAGCCCACTGCAATTAGTACTCGTAGAAGCAAAGCTAGTAAACGTCTAAAAAAGGTCTAAGTATGATAGGAAGAATTTTAACTTTAATAAGCACCGAAAACCTTGCACTATATACATATATAAAAAGGGGGACTTAGTGCCGTGGAAACAAGTTCCTACCAGCACGACATCTAGGGTTCGAGGGATAAAGACGGAGGTAGAAATCCGTAATCGTTCGATTTACGAGGTATAGGCCCTGCTTGGTTACCAGTGTGCGTACAGTCGCCATCAGATATATCGGAGCGTCCGAGGTGTTCACAAATATCTGAACACGCCTCTATTGTCAAGACGTCAGAGTGCTTGTTCAGATATTTTGCACGCCTCGGACGCTCCGATATATTTGATGGCGACTGTACCAAGAGTTGTTTTCGATTGCGACTGCGGCATTCGAAAGTATGCCCGTCTCGCTTTTACCACTACTCTACTTCTACTACTGTCGCATGCCGCAGTCTCAATCGAATTCAAGTCATGTTAAGCACACAGCTTGTCGACTGTCGGCACCCCGCTAGCCAGCCAGCCTCCCGACCAGTCGCCAGCCGCGTTATTCTACGGACGTGTCGTGTGTGATGAAGGGGACGGATAGTGAAAAAAAGTGAGGTGGACGATGGTTTTGTAACAAGTTTGAATAAAAAATCTTAATAGAGTTAAAGAGTGAGTTCATTTGCCCATGTACGTAATAATATGTAAATCAAAACACACTTTGGTCAACTTAATGTAATGACATTTTAAGATGCCATCATTTTTCTAATCACCTCTTTGTTGGTCTGTATCTGCTCTATGATTAAGTGCTAATTGTCACATAATAATGACATTGACATTGTTTAACACAATAAAATCTTGAAATACAACATTATAATATTTGTAACCTTTCCTTACACAAAACGTTATCATCATGCAAAATGGGTGTACAGTAACCGAAATATTCTACCCAAACTGAATATATAAGAGTATGTAATAGCATGACACCGTAGTTTTAATCTGTATCGCCATGAATTTCCGATATCTTACTGATAAAGAAGTTTTAAATCTGCTTGTGTTCTGCAGTCACTAAATGTATCAGAATGTCACAGGACCAAATTCTGAAAAAAGCTGATGTACAATTTTTTTAATGAAACATGAGCCCGAAGACATAAGGAAAATACGGCAAGTAATAATTCAAGATGAACCACAAACATGATTAAATGAATTATAAAAGACAATTTAAGAAATAAAATGGAAAGCGTAACTTTAATCCTAATGAATCGTGCCTTTGACGAACCTTTTGTTAAAGGTAAGAAAGATAAAAATAAAATACAAGATACAGGTAATGTTTACAAAATGAGGGTAACCGATGATAAACTAAAGGAAGTAGATAAATACTTAAAGAAATACGCTAGTGATGGCTCTGGCAGCAAAACGAAGAAAGCCAATCGCGAAAATGAGTTTTCAGAATGGACAACAAAACTAATAGAGGAACAACAAGTAAAATGCAAGAAACAGAATTTCTTTTTACTTTCTTTTATGAACTGGTGGGTTTATGTTACTTCTAAATTCCGTAATTCATATTCGAAGCTAGATGAAGATAATATTTCTTTCAATCCTAATCCCTCTCAAGATACTGCGTTAAACCCGAGTTTTCGTCAAAAATATAATGAACAGGAAACCCAAAGTCCAAAACTTAAGGTTCATTATAGCCTTACACGTTTTCAACGTAAAAAAGAAAAACCCGAACTTGCTGTGAAAGGCTCGAAGCAGAAACAAGTAAATGCTAATTTAAGGAGTTTTAAACTATTAGATCCCTCCCAAACAATAGTTGAGATAGAAAAACCTTCACCAACTAGGGAGAAATCATCTAAGACAGCAAAATTTACCAAAAATAAGAACTCAAAACTAAACAACTCTGCAAAACCGGATCTGCACCCATCGAATAAATTTTCTAAGGTTAACCCGTGGAGCGTCCTATAGACACCGTGTGTCCATAACTTTTGTTGGCGGGTAGCGCCCTATAGACACACCGTGACTATAAGAGAAGTGCTGCTATTGGTGGGCTTCTTTGTCAGATTCGGTTATGTTGTCACTCCAAATTGTATTAAAAATTAGTGCGTGACAGTTCTACCAACATAAAAACGTGGATATTCGGCAATTTACTCGAATCCAAGGCACCAAAAAGAATAAATTTCTGAGACGTGTGAAAAAATTTGAACGAGCCGTCATTACACCCCGTTTGCGGAAAGTTGTGTTTCGTTTGTTGTGAGTTTTAAAATGAAAAGTTAAGTGTTACTTATATAAATTATGTATCAAATTACTGGAAATTAGATAAAGATTTTGTTTTATGTATTGGTTTTTGAAAAATCGCAGCATAACTTGATGATAAAAGCCTCCAAAGTTTGACAGTTTTAAAGGCGGCACGGACCCGCGTAGCGCGCGCGTAAACATTGCGTAAATAAATAGTTCTTGTGTAGTGCATAGCGCGTCTTGGTGAAAACCAATGGTATCTATCGACGCGGAATGTTATAACGATCAAAATGATATATATAACAAGTGTGAAATATGTGAACAAGTTGTGTGTAAAAAGGCAAAGTGTTCAAATGAGTGACAAAAACAAATGAAACTCGAAAAGGAATGTTTGTTTTTGGATTGATAATCACAGGTCAGTTACATTTTTCTAATTGTCATGTATAGCATATTTATTCAGCTTTCTAACGATGTCTAACATATGTTATATAATTATAAAACAAAAGCACAATTTCAAATGAAGTATCAAAAGGTAACCTCAAATCTTTCTACTCAAATTCGCCGGGCAGTTGCGGCCATTTTATATTTAAGCGGGAGGTCGCTCCACGGGTTAAAGACAAGATGTCATTTATCACTGAGTTTAAAGAAAGACACGTTAAAATTGCATTCTTTCTAAAAAATCTAGTATCTTGGAACTCACGTGGTTACAAGAGATTGTTATAAATCAGAAACGTATGTAGGTAAATCCATTCGTATGTCCTTTAGTACAACATTTTAGTTATTTTTGTCTAGCCAAAACCTATATTCGAATTTATAGTAAAATGTATATATGTATATTGGCACATCCACGCCGTCCTGATCTACAGTTAAAAAAACTATATATCCCTTCCTTTTTTTAAATGGCAGTACAAGCATTAGAAAAATACAGTATGAGCCTCTCTGCCTATCGAAGCACAATTGTGAATGGGAACAGCTCCTGGCCAAACTATAGGCTAACCAGACAACAGTAAAGATATATTTTATTTTGCCTCCCTTCTTTCCTCTTCTGGGGGTGGTAGTGCTAGTGGAAGAAAAAATGCTATATTATAATATTTATAATGGCTCTCTCTGACTATGCACACACGCGTTCAAAAGTAAATGGGCAATTTATGAATGAATTCATTCATAAACTGCCCATGCAATTTTGAACGCGATGGTATAGTCAACCAATTTGAACACTAGGCGACTTTAGAATCACGTCAAAATGACAAGCACTAAGAGATTTCTTACAATCTGATTTTTATAGCGTTACTATGACATAGTCCTACAGATGCCTGGTTTCAATTGGTTGACTGTAGGAAATAGAGATTCTGGACAAATTCTTAAATTTCTCGTGGAAAAATTGTCACACAAATATATTCACGACTAAGTACAGTCAAGTGCACAAATGTGTATCGACAAAATCATCATCACTACGCTCCTATTACATCGGAATAAGATGCTATGGGACATATTTATGAGTAAGATGTGTACACCCGTATTTTTACAGTTTACTATACTGTACAAGAAGAGCTAAGGGAAAAGCTATGTAATATTATGATACAATTCATTATTAAAGGAACATAAACATAAACCATATAGATTTTTTATTTTTTATCTACAAAACTGGTATAAATTGAAAGTGATGTCATACACTTGAAAAAGTGTCCAAGGCCCCCGGTGAGCAGGGCCGGGATCGAAACAGCGACCTCCTGCTTTCATGGCAGACGCCCTAACCACTGGGCTACTCGAACACCCAGCCCAGCTGGGCTCGATATAGGCCTATAAAGGCCTCCCTCATATTATCCTTTCAACCCCTTAAAGAAGAAATTTCAAATAATCCTTCCTAAGGAGCTAAACGACATTTGTTCAATACAATTTGCTAATTTCAAGGTTCTATCTTCAACAGTTTATTGTGCGCTGTCTGTCAGTCTTTATTTAACGTCCATTATATATTTAGATAAAAAAGATAAATAAACACAACGACTCATTATGCTATTGAACATTTAAACGCATGAATCCATCCATAAAAACGTCCTCAACACCATTTTCGGAAAGTTCAATTATGAGTCATAACGCCTTTTATTGAGGTTGATATTCTTTTTTACTCTCGGTCACACTATAGTCCTTTTTATGGCTAGCCACTGTGACCGAGACCTCGAACATGGTCGAATTCTTGCAATCTCTTTTGTCACGTCAAGGCCAAAAGTTATATAATTATAACATAATACACGAACGAACAGGCAAGTACGGAGGCATTCCCGTTATACAAGCTGGTACATTTTTGGGCTGCCAAATTGAATATTGAGAGGAATCAGTGGTTAATTAAACATTTGAATATTAGTAGTTTATGTGATTGTATATAATGAAAAGCATAAAAACTCGAGGGTGGGTTCATGAAACGAGGCGTCAGCCGAGTTTCATAATAACATCGCACGAGTGTTTTAATGCATAATTATTTACAATTACATACACTGCTTTATATACACACATATCATGAATTCATGAATCTCCATGAATTTTAGTACTATTACTTTTTCTGTGGTAAAGTGGTAAGACAACGGAATATTTGGTCCGGATATTTGGCTCGGTAAGAGCTGAACCGAATCTTTGGCCGAATATTCGTATTCGGAAAAGTCCTTATTCGGCCCATCTCTAATGGCGATAAGTTTTAACCTTAATTTGATTGTGTAAAATGCATTGTTACTATTAAGGGAATACCTAACGCCAATGACCTTTTTGAAGCTTATCATTTTTAGTTTGTGGACAAAGCCCTTAAAATATTTCCTATGAGACCGGCTGTGCTGTGAGTGGATGCTAAAACGGCTGGGGAAGCCACACTGGAAATTTTGCGAATTCCTAAACCCCGAACCAAATAGGGGGGACGCTTGAGACCAGGAAGGCTCATTCAGCTGAATGTTTAGAATCGTCTCTAAACTTGAGGGAACTTTTGACATCTGTCTATTGAAGTTTGTAGAGATCAAGATAAGAACTTCAAGCAACACAGGAAGGGGAGTCGGCATGCTTACCGTTTCCCAAGTACAAGCCCAAATGGACATATGCGGGTCTTAGTTGTGACTAGTCTGTACACAAAAATAGGTCGAAGTGTGCTACATTTGTTAGTGTAGTTGTATCATTTTCTATGTGTTAGTGTCGTCATTCAGATTGTTTCTGTATGTAATATACAGTGTGTAAATCTAATACGGGCGAACCTCTTAACGGTGGTTAGTATAACACATAAGAAATGTAATAAGGTAACTTTTAAACGGAATTGCAATTAAAATGTTATCCATAGAAAATAATTCGGCCCGCAATGTAATGCCGACACACTCTCGCGTTAAACATTCGTTGACAACTATCAGCGTCAAAAAATTTATAGTACATTGCTGCTGAAAATTTTATTAAAGAATTAATTATGGGGTCATTATCAAGTTTAACTTAAAAATATATTTTAATTATTGATAACACTAATGAATTCTATGTTTGGTTAAATTTATCGCCCGTATTAGACTTACGCACTGTATGAGAAGTGCGCTGTATGCACGTTTCCCACGCAAAAAGTGACAGAATACTTTGTATGTCGATTTGATGTCTCCCTTCCAATATGTTGAAAGCCAGTGATACTCGAAGGCTAAGAAGTATCTTTGGTAGAATCGATCAAACAGATATTTTTTGAATGTCCAAGTGTATTAATGGTTTATTGGTTTATATTATTAATTAACCTTTTTTTCACATCGGGTTTCATTTTATTCCATTTGGTTTGCTTCTAAATGTATCTTTTTTTTAATAATCGATTTCAATTAATTAATTTATTTATGAATCGTAACGGCAGACTCGACCACAACACTGCTTTAGAGAAAAAACAAGATATAATAAGTAATTATTTATCTGATGAATTATTATCGTTAAATCCTACTAATATTATAAACGCGAAAGTTTGTAAGTATGGATGTTTATTACTCTTTCGCGTAAAAACTACTGAATGGATTTTAATGAAACTTTACAATAATATATGTACTATATGTATAGCGTTCAGAATTGCATGGGCAATTTATTAATGAATTCATTGATAAATTGCCCATGCAATTCTGAACGCGTGTGTACCTTATACATCAGAATAACACGTAGGCTACAATTTATAAAGATATTGTGTGAAGCAGACGAAGTCGCGGGCACCAGCTAGTATGTAATAACTACGATCAAAAAAATGTAGAGACGGTAAAGTTTGTTTAAAAAAAACGGTTTTGTGTATCATAATAACACATAAAACAGGATTTTATTTATAATGTTCATGTGTCAAAAGGTGGTTCTTAGACCTTACTAAGTATAGATAATTCCAAAAAGGACAGAAATGGCATACGTGATGGGACGGGACGATGCGTAATTTTGTGACAAAAAGACAGAATTTAAGAATCACATGAGGGCGAATTTCGAGTAAACGCGTCGTGTGACTTTTGAATTTAGATATCGGGATAGAAATATACTCGGGAAAAGATTATTTAAATCAATATTTTTGAAACTACTAGTCAGAGAGCACAGTATTCACGTCGCCTCGTAGGGTCCCGTCATCTAGGGGTATTTCTTGATTTCAATGGCTTCCCGTACTTTCCTACTATGGAAACGACGATCCGTTGAAAGGATTTTAGGGTTATGCAATTCAATCCAATGGTTTGGTCCAGAATCTAACAAATGTTCGGCAACCGCAGACTTGTGTACCTGGATCGTCGTTTCCATAGTAGGAAAGTACGGGAAGCCATTGAAATCAAGAAATACCCCAATTTCAATCGGGATGACGGTTTTAGAATCTCGTCTACATGGAATCCAGTCATTGATAAATGTAAGCGTAATCGAATATCACCTGCTCAAAAATCGGACATCGTGAGTGTAGTGTGTCGACAGAGTCACATCCCTAGTGCGCAAAATGTTCAAGTTGATAATCAAGACCAAGTGCGGGTAGTTCGTAAAACCCGCGCAGCTAGAAGATGTTGATGTCAACCTCAGTCAGTCTTTCTCCGGGACCACGGGGGCAATGTCGCCCTTGAAACGTCGGAGGTTTGTTTCCAAAGTTTATACACGATTAAGCCCCGTTTTAGTAAATTTATAGTACATTACCTATACAGGGTTATCACACAATCTAGTGGTGATCACCGGTGATGGTGGATCACTTACTTATTTATCAGAACCGACAGGGTCATAAGATTACATCCCCAAATACAAAAAAATAAACCACCTACCGGTCGGTCCTGTTCACATGAATGTACTTTATGTACTTTACATTTTTTTAGTTACCCGGAGACATGCAGGAGTCTTCTCGGGTCCGGTTCTCACGAAAGGTTAAAGGTTCCCTGGTTCATCCGCATAGGGATCAAACCATGGGTATCAGACTCTGGGTACTCCAACCCTGGGTATTCAAACCCTGGGTATTCAAACCCGCCCTGGTAACAAAAGGCCAGGTTACAATAATTTTGGAAAATTAAATATATATTTAACAAGCACTACACTTTTTAAGGTTAAGGTTGATAATACGTCGGTTGGATGAAAGCTTACCTCACTTACCAATTAAGGGCGAGGAGATAAGGTTAAGCCGGCATGCCACATGGCACTCCGTAGCTTGTGTCACATCCGGTGTACTGAAAAAAAAACACCACAAACGAATGAAAAAGGATAAACACAACAAAGAATCCTATCATCACACCACATAACACACACGCACGCACACACACACACATACGAACACATACACAAGCACCTACACCTACTTAGGTACATATTTCTAAGATATGTTAAATTGTTGTTTTTCTAATTGTTGTTTTATTTTAATATTTTTTATTATTGATTTTGTTTAATTACTCATAGACTTTATGGAAAAGCGGCGTCTTCTGTCACAGCTAATTATAATTTAACATTTGTTAATTTAACCTGATTGTTTAACAAAATATATATTTTTTGGATTTGTTGTACGCCGTCGCCGGATATATTATAACTTTGATACCTTGTGACATAATCCACTAATTAAATATTTGGTCGTACATACAACCTCTTCCGTTTGAAGTCGGTCAAATGACGTCAATGGAAACTGAAGTCTTAATTAAATAATAGCAACTACAAATATTTCTTAGTATAGTGGTGTACATTACTGTCAATTCATTATTCATGTTAAAATCCCCGAGAAAATTATTACTAAGAAATCAGATGACGCAGCGAACCCTTCATAAGCATTTTAGAGTTCTGTTGACAAAATGTCAACCAAAAAATCACTAGAGTTTCAGTTTGTAGAGTATTTCTTTCTTTTTGTAAGTTTTCTGGGAATTGTATGTTATTACTGCTCAGAATCCCGAGCTCATGTTACATCCCAATAGGTGAAAAAACGTGTCCCTATGTTTATTTTTCCTATTGTGTTACCATTTTCCATAGAATTTGTAATAAATGGCCAAAAAAAGAAACCTTCGAAAATACTTAGTAAGGGTCTTAAATACTATGTTCACTCCTCTCGCTCGAACAGTTCGACTTTAAGTCGTGGTTAGGCGACATGAAATCGCTTTTTATGCTCTAGGGAATAAAGTAATACTTGTTTACTACTAAAGTAGCTCACTGCGGCAAGCAGCGCACGGCGGGGAGAACCCAAGCGCGAGAGCATGGATGTTTCATTTTCAAAGATAAGTGAAATAAAACTTAATATTTTCCTTACAATCGACGTGAAAAGCAGAGTGTATGTATACCTCAGGCATAAATAGGTACCCTTTATCCTAGACTACTATGTTGGTCCTCGTTGCACTCGGACCAATAAATAGCCTCATCTAAATTGGGCTACTTTATACCCTTGACCCAATCTAATATTTTTGATAAATATGTTTTATGATGGCTTTGAAAGTACAAAAAAGGGGCGTCGTTGTCAAAAAAAACTATTTTCAACCTGATTGTCTAGTTGGTTTTGAATTTTTACAATAAAGCACAAGTAAAGGATGAAAATATAAGCTAACTTATTTAGTCCATACTAGTCCTACACATCAAAAAAACTTTGTAGGACCAGCGAATATGGCAAAATATCATTCGTAAATGAGTGATAATTTAACAAGTAATTATACATAGTTAGGTTTGAAATTCAAAATTCGTTATGGACACACGTGTGTCCGTAGCGCGCTCCACGGGATACTGGCGTCTAAAAAATATGGATTTAGATCTATTTGACGTATTTGAGACAAATATTAGGCATTAATGAAACTAGTAGCTACATTAATAAACTTGAGTCTGCGGCAATAGTTTGGAATCCCTATGAGAGTAGTTATGCTTTACTCCTGGAGAGAGTACAAAAAGCCTTTTTAAGGTTTTTGTACAAAAAAAGTGCATGGGTACTATCCTTATTTATACCCTACTAGATTCTTGCTTGGGACTCTCGGCTTCAACTCTTTAGAGGTAACTACAAACTTTTGACATATGTATGTAGTATACTGAGGGGAGATATTGAGTGTCCTGACTTGGTATCAAGGCTAGTGAGACTTGCAGTGCCGTTTGTGCCTAAAAACCAACTCAGGCCCCGGTGTACCGATCTCTTGGCTGTTCCCCAGGCGCGTACTGTATCCTACAGGAACTCTCCAACGCTTCGAGCCTTGAGGATGATTAACGAGTTCTTGTCATCAGCACCTGAGTGTGATGTGTTTGCTAGCAGATGGGTAAATGTGTGTCGTAAATGCCTGAGATACTGCGAGATGAACATGTAAAATGTGGAACGACCTACCTCCTGAGGTGTTCCCTTTGCGATATGATATGGGGTTCTTCAAGAAACGAGTGTTCAGGGCTTTAAAAGGCTCTAAGGTCAACAACGCATGAGTGGCTCTTCCGATGTTGCTTATGTCCATGGGCGGCGATGACCGTTTCCCATCAGGCGGCTCGTCTGCTCGTTTGTTACCTTTCCCATAAAAATAAAAAAGATGGCGGATGGATGTTAATGTTATACAATAAATATGTTTGAATTTTTCCAGCGCTTTGGTGCAAACTGTAAAGCTGTGTAAAATGTTTGTATATAATAAATAAATAAATAAATTGACTTTCAAAGACTTTTAAACTTTATTTTTACTTTAGAAATTTGGCAAATTGCAAGAGTTTGTTGCTCCTAAATATATCCGAAAACCGTTTAATTGACGCACACTGAGAGTTCCGTGGCACCAGTATTTGACATGAATGGCCCAGCATCCTTTGTGTGGAACCCTCGGTGGGCGAGTCCGACTCACACTTGGCCAGTTTTTTTATTTTATTTAGTGTATCCCTAATAATGCTTATAAACCCTCTGAATTGTCTAGACTACTTACTACCATATGTCTAACATATGAAAACAAAGAGTTTCTGCGGGAATTAGTTTGACCACTTTGACCTATCGCCTTTTATATTTCATTCAACTTTTATAACTCAAGACATGTAATAAAAAATGCTTATGATGAAATAATTAAAATTGAATTCAAACTAGTCCAGGAATTAAAAAACTATACTAATAAATAAATAATCGCAGACTTAACCTTTTTTAAGGTCTGAAATTAAGCAAAAAATACAATAAGCCATTGTAACTTCGTAAACGACAGACCAAACTCACTAGATATTTCACCTATGTTTCATTATAAATGATACTTACATATCGCTTAAAGTAACATTTTTTAACATGTCTAGTCAGGTGTATCGAAAAACATGTCGAAAAATAAAACAAAATAATAATTTTATATCATCATCCTCATATCAGAAAACTGACTAATGCGTACTTTGTTTGCTACTTTCCGTTTTTGATCCGCACTTTTCCGATCTTGGCCTATACCACGAAAATCGAACGATTGCGGATTTTTACCTCCTCCGTCTCTGTCACACTTGCATATTGGAGTGACAAAGAGGTTTCCCCGTCAGTGCCAATTTTCGACGTTCGTGGTAGGTATACTGTGCACTAAAGCATACGAGTATTAATATACTAAAGTCTCTAATTTTATCAAAATCACATGTGGAATGTTGAACACATTTTTTAAAACAGTTTAGATACCACTTATTTTTCACGAGAATACATAAGCAGAGATTTGGGTTGTTCTACCTGAATTACGAGTACTGTAGATATAAAAATATCTCCCTTTATTTGGGTTGTTCTACCTGAATTACGAGTACTGTAGATATAAAAATATCTCCCTTTATTTGGGTTGTTCTACCTGAATTACGAGTACTGTAGATATAAAAATATCTCCCTTTATTTGGGTTGTTCTACCTGAATTACGAGTACTGTAGATATAAAAATATCTCCCTTTATTTGGGTTGTTCTACCTGAATTACGAGTACTGTAGATATAAAAATATCTCCCTTTATTTGGGTTGTTCTACCTGAATTACGAGTACTGTAGATATAAAAATATCTCCCTTTATTTGGGTTGTTCTACCTGAATTACGAGTACTGTAGATATAAAAATATCTCCCTTTATTTGGGTTGTTCTACCTGAATTACGAGTACTGTAGATATAAAAATATCTCCCTTTATTTGGGTTGTTCTACCTGAATTACGAGTACTGTAGATATAAAAATATCTCCCTTTATTTGGGTTGTTCTACCTGAATTATGAGTACTGTAGATATAAAAATATCTCCCTTTATTTGTCCGATTTATGAGATATTTTTTTAAGAATTGAGAAGCCACCGATTAAGAAGTACTTTCTTATGGTAGATGTTGCTAAGCGCCCCACTAAGGCGCATGCGAGGATTTGGTGGAAAATATCGGGGCCACGGGTGTATTCTGGGTAGCTGAGTTGGTAGAGCGATGGGCGTGTATCCCAGAGTCACAGCTTCAAGTCCCGCCCAAGGTAATTTTTTCTACTTTTCCTTTACCGGTTTGGTGGAATAGCCAAGTAAAATTATTTTCGTTGTTAATATGGAATTCCGCAAAGTAACGCCTGATTATATGAATTGATTTTCATTTCTTTTAAGAAATACTATAAGGATTTTTGCATACATTTTGTATGAACCATTAGATAACTGACACAAATATTTTATGTGAAAACTACACTTAATTTTTTTTTTACTCAATATTAATTTCTCCCTCCATCATATTTTTTTAATTAAACAGTATTTTTTGCCAAATTCATGATTGTAAGTGTTGTATATTCTCGAAAGATAGTAGGAAAAAAAAAACCCGCCAAGTTGTGTGCAGGAAACTTTGATTAATAGATTTCGTGATATGTAGCTGTTATATGGATTTAATTTAATATGTAATCTGTTGCAACTATTACATTGTATTTCATCGTTCACATTCCAACGACTATTAATAACTTGACGATAGAAGCAAAAACTATCGTATTAGTAAACCAAAGCATTTTAAACCGTACGCACAAGCAAACAAGGTTTGTCCTAATGACAAGCCATTTCTCTTGATTTAAGTCATTCAATATGCTGTTAATTAGATGACTTAGCTCTATACGTCAAGACATTTGACCACAATTAACAAGTATTAAGTATAAATATAAGGATTCGAACGAACTCAGAGCATTTGTAAGCTAGCGGCGTCCACCGGCACTCGTTTTAAGGCATAAAAATCTTTTTTTCTTTGCCACCGAGATTGCCTTGGCCGTTAGCGACTGGTTCTATAATCGCATAGCATAATAACATTGTAATTCTTGCTGCCCTGTCAAAGTGACGTTTGAAAGAGCACAAATCGGAGCGTGTTTTTTAAATTTGTAAATCGATTTTTTTTCTGTGAGTGACCATGAAGGAGTTAGCCGTTTCTGTATCCAGCCAGTGCGAGAATGGAGCCAATGGCAGTGTTATCGTCGCCAAAAATGGGAAGAAATCAGAAAACGGTATGTTTATTTTTGTTTCTTTTTTAGCAATTGCTGCATTTATCTGTGTTAATCACCATAGTTTAACAATTAAGCTGTCAATGGGAATCTGTAATTCAATTTAAATTTAATTATTTCCAGATACTAGTATGATTATAGGTTATTATTCGTACCTTCCGTGACATAGCACCATTTTCCCACGAGTATTTTACTTTTAAATGGGTTATATTATCAAAATAAAGTAAGCCTTCAAAATAAATAAATATTTAGAGATGGGTAAACATAAAATCATATATTATTTCAACATTACCAAATTAAATGTAAATAAAATTCGATCGTTCCGGAGAATATAATAATAATAGAATATCGCAAAAAAACGTTTCAATCTCTCCTGTTCGCAAAATGACATTTTTATGAGCAGATAACTGGGTGTAAAATAGCTTTTACAGTACATATGGTGCTACATTATCGCACTATAATGAGCACTTTACGTGCCCATGTCAAACATTCAAAATCTACTGTAATAGTACATACAACACACAAGTGCGAATAGGAGAAAATTCGCAATGAGTGGCGATAGAATAACACACGACCGAAGGGAATGTTTTTAATCGACACGAGTTGCGTATTACATATTTTCACATGTATTGTACGACGTTTTACAGTACATATGGCCCTTTGAATTTTTGACATAGGCACATAAAGTGCTCATTATCGAACTAGAGCGGTAATATAGCACGTTGTACGATACACGTGCGAACAGGTAATTCGCAACTCGTGTCGATTTAAAACACTCCCTTCGGTCGTGTTTCAATTTATCGCCACTCATTGCAAATTTCCTATTTTCGCACTTGTATGGCAATGTAGGTACTATTTCATCACACTTGCTCGTAAATGGTGATATTGTATGCAAGCATTCTTAGACTTAATGAGCTGTATTACGCCCATGTCCGTAATAGAGTTTCATTTATTTTACCACCCGCCCGGAGCTCCCGGAGGACCACGCCTGGCGCGCCCCACGCCGCACGTAGCTTGCCGCAGAGTACTGTGGGCTGTGCTATTGCTCTACCGCTAACAATTGTTGTTTATTTATCTGCTTACTAAGTTTATTTACTTCCTCCCAAATGTGATGAAAAACATTGTATGTATCACGGGCGGTACATCCATTACGAACTCATGTTAATTAAATTACAAACATTACAAATTCTTGTTTACCGCACTTAATACACAATACTTATGTACTATCCCTACCTGTGGAGATGGAGAGTTAAAGTTACGATGAGCAACCGAGAATAGGTTTAAGGTATAGGTAGTTCCATTAGAGTTGAGGTCACGCACACAGCGACATTGTCATGTAATGACATCGAGATTTTGAATTACTGTTCTTTTTTCGTACCAATGACAAGTTCAACAGTGAATGGTAAGACAGACCAAAAATTTTTAGACCTATTAAAAATATATTTTAGTGTTTTCATTGACATTAACGCTCACTCATTAATTTCATTCATTCCCTTTTTTGTAATCAGTACCTTATGTAGCCGCTCGTGAAATCATTTACCTCAACTCTCGTGATCTTTTTTTTTTTAATCTTTAATTTAAAGGAGCCTTTGTCAAAATGACCAAGTCGGCTCCGTTGGGCCTCTGCAATTCATACATAAACGAACTTAAAAGAAAAACGATTAACTATACAACAACCCATACATTATAAGAGTAGAAAAAAAAACTGCTAAATAAACTCTCGTGATCTATATTGTTACACATGCTCATTACTAGCATGATTATTAGTACCTCCATTCATTCATGGAGGTACAGACACCTATTGCGATCTCTTTTTGTCTCTTGAAAAAAGGATAAACAATTGAATGAATCAATGGATGAAACAATCTATGGAAGTAGGTAAATACTGAATTCATTGCACCTACTTTATGGGATTGTATTAAAAATTGTTTGCGATTTGTTGCAAGGTCTATAGAGCCCGTCACCTGAATCTTTTAATTAAAAATATGCAAAAAATGGCGAGTCGCGGGAATAGTTAACAAATATAAGATTGACTTTTTTTGCTGTGGATAAAAATGGCGTTATCAACTGAATTGAGTAAACAGACGTACTCCCGCCTCGATAAAAAACGTGCCATAAATGACAATAGGCATTTTCAAAGGAAGGTTTGGTACGTAGGTATATTTGCTTCGAATTATACTTGTATTGTTTTTTTGGAAGTTTCTTCGCTAATGTACTTTTGTCTTTTGCTTTCCTCATAGTCGAAATCAAAAATTAGAGTGTTTTCTCGGGTGAAAGCACCCATTTAACCTCGAACTTTTGGCGCTCTCACTTCGTTCCAGCACCAAAATATCTCAGAATGGGTCACTTTAACAAACTACTATTTTTATAGGTAGTTATTATTCCTGGTTATTTTAAATGCCGATTTTAATATTGTGTTACCAATTAATATTACATAGTTACTGTTAGTCGAGCGCTACAATTATTAGAATTTCCTATCATTATACGCTCTACGGCTAGCAAGCAAATTAGTGTATGTACTATATAATATTAAAGATAAAGCAACCTAGCCCCTTTATATTTTAAGATTACACGTCATTAAGAAACTACCTACCTAATTCATGGTTTATCATTATATTAAATAACACAAAAAAGCACAAAGTGTATATATATATATATATATCCATAATTAATATAGCATGTTTCCATATCCGCAACCGATCCGACAACCGGAAGTTCGATACTTGACCACGACATGCTCCATTCAATGTCAAGGCATTGTGACAGCCTTCTAAGGTATTTTCAACGTCAAGTTACCATTTAAATAGAAGTGCCTGCAACGGTTAACTATTAACGGTTGATGGCTATATGAGCGACATATTTCAGGACACACAGGATATGGGCTCAAATACATTTCAAAGCTTAGAGTACATTTTTAACCCCATAGTCACTATTTTACTCCATAAAATTGACGCTTGTAACGGTACTGAAATTTGTTACCTTAAGTAATTATCTCCCTTTAGTATGAATTATTATAATTATTTGTTATTTGAATTGTGCATATTTTTATAGGAAATACACATACGTATGCGTTTTTTAATACAATGTAAGGAACTAGCACAATCTACCTATAAATTTACCGTTTATAAAAATATATTTTCCGGAAAAAAATGTATCGCATGCTGGTTCTAAGTAATCTGAATTTAAATAAAATATTATTCGCGTTTGACACGTGACTATTCTCCACGCGCAACGTTACCAAAAGTCAATAACCCTGTAATTGTTAGTTTTATGCTGAGACATTATTTATGCTTTATGTGGTTGTTGCAAAATATTCTTATATGAAGGTCTCCAAATGTTACTAAATGTATAAAAAGTAGGTACTTACAATATTATTACTTTTTTTTACAAAAATGATTGATAAATAGTCCACACTAAGTTGTTAAGATAATTTAAATTAATTAAGTTAATATGTATATCATTATTATTCGATTGTTTGCAAATTGATTAAAAATTCAATAAATCATTAGGTAATTAAATTATACTGGCATACTAAGAACTATTTTTTTTTAATAGATTATAAAAGTATTTATATTAAACCTACATGTAACAATTAGGTAGTAATAATTAGGTTACATTACGCTGGTGTTACCTTGCGCCTTCTGATCCGTGGCAGCCTCCTTGGTCTGCTTCACACAACCAAGGCACAATCAAGGCAGCAAGGCTGGGTTGGTTAAGCATCTGAACATCTATTAAATGTAGAAGATGTAACAAAAACATTAGTGATCTATTAAGAAAAAGGGAAAAAATAGAGGCCAAACATTCAAACATACTGTCTATTTTTTTTGGGTCAGATTTTTTTTTAACCTAAGTTTTCTTAATTAGAATATGATACCAATATTTCCCTTAAAAGGAAGACTAATTTCAATAGATTTTTTTGGTTTTTTTTCTACTTTTTCTATCAGAATGCGATACTGGTAAACGCCCTTAAACGGATCAGTATTTCTATTACACCCTGCAGAATAGCCATCTCTTTCCATTCAACAAAATTTATTGGGTAGAGTTACAAAAACCTTGATTTATTTTATTTTATTATCTTTAGTGGATCAAAATACAGATACATGCCAATAACATATAGATACAAGATTACAAATTGGTACATATAGCCTACACCCTGAAAAAATTCCCACTGGGAGGTCCTGCTAATAATTTTAAGATGGCATTGAGATCGGAACTAATATCTTTGGGTAGTACACAAAAAAAAGGATTTAGTGTTTTAGGATGATGTACCCTTTAGGGACATGAATGGCGTTACCCTGCGGTTTTTGTTCCTTGTTAGCCGCCGTACCTACTCTGGTTCTTACAAGGAAGCCAGCAATACCAGCAATCAATCAAGTAAGGCTTCGCTTAAGGCCCAGTTTCATTGACAGGGCTCGTATGTGGGTACATTTTTATCCCGCCCGGGAGCGTATGCCATTTAAAGCAGGGCATTTAAATTCTGGATATATTTATATATCAGTCGCATTCAATCTTTGAATATAGTTACTATATTTTTGTTCGCTGTATTACACAATGTACCTATTGAATCAGCAAAATCAATGAGAACGTGGTTTCAGTGTCCGGTTTCAGTATGCGACATACGATTCCTCTGGTTGACAAACCGCTAATCAGGTCAAAGACTTGAGGTTTCTGTATGAAACATTGATATAGCCTGCGTCCACAACTTTGTCCGTACCTATACCTTTATTACTCCCTAAGAGGATAAATAAACAAAACTTTTTCATTTAACTACATATGAAGAATATATGTTCCTTTAAATTTATTTATTTATTTAGATATAAAATAAATAGTCATACAAAAGATATTGCTACAATTTATTCCCTTAATCTAGACCTATAGTTTCTATTTCTATTTAAAATATCTTTATATAGAAGCAAGAAAAAATATCCTATCCTGGATTAGCTGATTAAGGATGACTCTACACAGACAGTTTCTATAGAAAACGTAACGTGACCTCCGAGGGCTCCGAGTTATTACGTGATTATTTCTATAGAAATTCACAGATTGTCCCGTCCTGCCCCGTCCCGTCCCGTTCTAGTTACAACACAGTTGAGTTTTACAAAAAACTCAAAAAAAAAAAATGGTTGCCTGTAAAGTCGGTATACGGGCGAAAGTTTTACGTGACAACGACTTTGAGTGCTCTTAGGCGCTCTTAGGCGGGCTAACCATGCCCGAGTGGAAGGGACGCGTGCCTCTCACTCGCTCTCATTGTGAGCGCATAACGTGAGCGGAGCGTAACGCAGTTTTTTGAAGTGTCACCCGGCAAACCAATTTATAAGACGTTGTCACGTCAAAAAGCTAAGGAAATATCTTCAAATATTTAGGTTGTGCATTACATAACGCGCGGGTAACACTAACATAGGAAACTTTAAATTCATTTTCCTTCCTTCCTTGGTTATTCGGGTGTAAGGATACGATAAATTACAATAGCTGCACTAATAGGCTATTCGAGACACAGGCAAAATTGCCCTACTTCCATTTTTACAACCTATCCGTTGTGCGAGGAACGAGCTAGATCTACGGTCCTCGGTAACATCAAAAATTTTTTTCGACAACTAAACTGAAATGAAAATAATTTACTTGAAAGAGATGACACTACGATTTTGCCACTTTTAATTTCTACCCTTTTCTGTCACACTACATTTCATTTCAGTTGACTTGTAGAAAAAAAAAATATGTTACTGGGGACCGTAGAGCTGGCTTGTCCCTCGCACAACGGATAGGTATTGCCATCCAAAGGGGGGACGCAGCCAGCATTATGGGAACCCTTCCGCAAGGGTCGGATCTCGGTGACCTCAAGTAATTATTTAGTGTTTAACATTCTGATACAAATATTATTATTTCTGTGTTTCTGTATTGTGTCGTAATAAATTTGTTCAAAAATGTTTTTTTTTTACGTAATAATCGCATTTGTGGCCAAATTCTAAAATTGATTATTTGACATTCAAGGTCTCGAACTTTCACCAGATATCATGTAACATCAAATAACCATGTAAACGCCATCATAATTTTCCTTCCGTTTAAACTAAACTATTTCCACGAAGATGATTCACCCGAGCAGTCAGATGGAAGTCCCCGATGTGCTTGAGTTGTGTAACTTAAATTAAAAAAATTTATTTGTCCTCAAACTGTTGACTGTGTAACCAAGTGGAAACAACCTAGATTGCCTTGCCGTACCATTTGAAAACCACAAATATTTAAATACATATAATTTCGTATGCTCTTTGCCTTTAACGTCATAGTTCCATACTCTATAGGAGGTGTCCCATTTCATTGGCGTCCTTTGGATATAAATTCCTACCAATCTATAGAACTTTGAATAACAAATTTGAAATACAATAAATATCGTCAGGTACATTATTATTCACCCAAAACCAAATTAATTTACAGTACTTAGACCATATACAACAGGAGTAACCTTGTCGGACATTTAAATAGTATTATGTTGGACAGGACAATAATTATGTCAGTCCATACAATGACGTGATATTTCTGCATATATTATTTTGTCAGAGGGAAATACCACAAAGATGGCTACTTTTGTATTGAACTTGATGGCCGGGATATTACAATGCTTAGGGATGACTCCCACTAGAACGGGACAGGACAATCTGTCAGTTTCTATAGAAAACGACACGTGACGTGACATTCGAGGGCTCCGAGCTATCACGCGATTATTTCTATAGAAATTGACAGATCGTCCCGTCCCGCCCCGTCCCGACCCGGTCCCGTCCCGTCCTAGTGGGAGTCATCCTTAAAACTCAAACATGCGCACAGTTAATCCTTTTCGCGTTAGGGGTTAAAATTACTTCAAATAGAATCAGTCGATTAAAATTTACACAACCTCACTTACGTATGAATCCCTATATTAACAAGCCTAGTTAAAATGGACTTCGTGAACTAATTAATTAACAGTTATATCTCAGAATAGGCACATATTAACTTCATGTTGTGATTGTGTAATTATATAAGTACCAATTACATCTACCTCGCATCGCATCACATATTAACTACAATAACTTTACTCTAATTAGAAATACAATTTTTTCTGCCGTGGAATTTCTTACAAATCGGACTAATCTCAATAAGGCCTAATTTCTTATTTAAACTGTCACTATTTACACACATTATTAATTTACTAAAACGGTGCTTAATCTTGAGCCTTTCTCCGGGACCACAGAGGTAATGTCACCCTTAAAACGTCGGAGGTTAGTTTTCAAAGTTTTACACGATTAAGCCCTAATTTAAAGGCCGATAAGGCTTAATTTCTCCCTTGAGTTAAAAAGTCCCATAGCAGTCGTTTTCGTAAAAAATAATCTATGTCAATGTTTCTAATCTTGCAAACGAATATCCTCCTTCCTATGGATGTTTGTTACTCTTTCACGTAAAATGTACAATTTGAAATGGATTTTAATAAAACTTCACAATATAATAGCTTACCTATACATGTATAAGGATAACACATAGGCTACAATTTATAAACCTATTCCGCAGACGAAATCGTGGGCACCAGTTAGTATAATCGTAAATTCTTTTACTGTTTCTCCCATTCGTAACTTTGACATTTTTATAGGTTAGATGGAGATAAAACAAAGATTTTAAAAGCTTTATAAATAAGCCGGTCTATCAGACCGTATAGTATAATACTATCAGTAGGTACTTAGCTGCATTCGCTTTAACGCCTTTCTAAGGTTTAAGCTTTAAGCTCTAAGCTAGAGCTTTCCTAGAGCTTTTCAGTGTGAAATTACAGACGATGAATTCTTCTTGGCTACTTTGAAACGAAGTTAGTTTAGTGATATTTTATTCATGGTCTCGTGCAAATAAAGTACCTATATGTATGAGTATCTCACAAAGAAAGGAAAAGTGGAAAAACTTATGAACTCGGGTGGGACTCGAACCCGCGACTCTGAGATACCAGCTCTTCGCTCGATCTTCCAACTGAGCTATCGGAAGTAGGTAAATAGTAAAAAAATCAAACTTAACTAAGTATTTTTTTTAATTTGCGTTTTTTTTTATTATCCTTTTACCCTCTTCTGGGGTGTAGGGCTCGAATTAAATTCTTCCACTGGCTACGGTCCTGCGCGAGTTGGGTCGCCTTCTCCCAGTCCAACTCCAATGCACACATCTCTTGCTCAACGGAACGGCGCCAGGTAGATTTGGGGCGTCCCTGTTTCCGTTTGCCAGACATCTTCCACGTCAGGGCAATCTTTGATAGGTGGGTATCAGGTTTCCTGAGGATGTGCCCAATCCAATGCCATTTCCTCATTTGTATCTCCATATGTACGGGTGGTTGTCCGGTGATTCTCCATAGGTGAGTGTTTGTGATCCAGTTAGGCCAAAAGGATCGCAGGACTAAGATAGGACTAGGATAATTTGCGGTACTTAATAGTACATTACATACCAAGGCCGTTTAAGTGGGAAATGCCTCGGATACCATGTAATTGTCGGCCGAGGCGAAGCCGAGGTCGACTAACATGTGATCCGAGGCTTTCCCACTTACCGGCCGAGGTTTGTATACTATTTTACAGCCCGACGGAGCCGGCAGGCGGCAATTTAGTTTTGCGTAAAGTGGCGCTTACCGGCCGGAGGACTGAAATAAATATTATAAATTTACTAAAACGGGGCTTAATCGTGTATACACTTTGAAAACAAACCTCCGACGTTTCAAGGGCGACATTGCCCCCGTGGTCCCGGAGAAAGACTGGCTGAGGTTGACATCAACATCTTCTAGCTGCGCGGGTTTTACGAACTACCCGCAATTGGTCTTGATTATCAACTTGAACATTTTGCGCACTAGGGATGTGACTCTGTCGACACACTACACTCACGATGTCAGCCGCTTGTGGGTGGTACATCGTCTTTCGTGAAGGACTCTCGTCACTTTATAGACATTCTCAAAGGGATAACGCTGGAACCGGATGACATAATGGTGAGTTTCGATGTTGAGTCGCTTTTCACCAATGTTCCCGTTAAGGAGTGTCTTGAAGTTGTCAGGAAAAAGTTGTGCGAGGGTGGTATATCGGAGTCGGTTATGGTCTTGTTAAGGAACTGTTTAGAGGGCAGCTACTTTCTATACGGTGGGAAACATTACCTCCAGATTGATGGGGTTGCCATGGGTAGTCCTGTAGCACCGGTTTTGGCAAATATCTGGATGGAACATATCGAGGCCAGTATGAACCTGCAGTCTTGGGGAGTGAGAGTGTGGAAACGATATGTGGATGATGTTTTCTGTATCATGAAAGGTGGCAAGCAGGAGGTGGAGCAACTCCTCCGGTATATCAATTCGATTCATCCTAAGATACAGTTCACGTATGAATTGGAATCCCAGCGCAGTTTGCCTTTTTTGGACGTAAAAGTGATTGGTCGAATGGACGGAACCCTGACGCATACTGTTTATAGGAAGCCGACGCACACAGACCGATATTTAAACGCTTTGTCTCACCACCATCCCCGCCATCTACAGTCAGTGGTCAGCTCTTTAGTGAATAGAGCACACGCTCTTTGTGACCCTGAATTTTTAAAGAGTGAGATGACACATATTCAGGAGGTACTCAGATGGAATGGGTATAAGGTGAAGAAGTGGCAGTCCAGACGAAAAGCAAGAGAGAAGCGTCCTGATGTTTCGAGACAACCGGCATTTTTGCCTTATGTGAAAGGGGTGACAGACAAGATTGGCACAGTGCTAGCGAAGTACTCCATAAAAACTGTGTTTACCCCTTTATCCAAGATTTCGGGCAATCTAAGATCGCCGAAGGATGGTACCCCGTACCAGTCACCTGGTGTTTATAAGATTGATTGCAGTTGTGGTAGTTCCTACATCGGCCAAACGAAGCGTACCATGGCGGAAAGAGTGAAGGAACATATCGCAGCTGTCAGAAATCGCCAGGTACACAAGTCTGCGGTTGCCGAACATTTGTTAGATTCTGGACCAAACCATTGGATTGAATTGCATAACCCTAAAATCCTTTCAACGGATCGTCGTTTCCATAGTAGGAAAGTACGGGAAGCCATTGAAATCAAGAAATACCCCAATTTCAATCGGGATGACGGTTTTAGAATCTCGTCTACATGGAATCCAGTCATTGATAAATGTAAGCGTAATCGAATATCACCTGCTCAAAAATCGGACATCGTGAGTGTAGTGTGTCGACAGAGTCACATCCCTAGTGCACAAAATGTTCAAGTTGATAATCAAGACCAATTGCGGGTAGTTCGTAAAACCCGCGCAGCTAGAAGATGTTGATGTCAACCTCAGCCAGTCTTTCTCCGGGACCACGGGGGCAATGTCGCCCTTGAAACGTCGGAGGTTTGTTTTCAAAGTTTATACACGATTAAGCCCCGTTTTAGTAAATTTATAATGTGTGAAAATCGTGAAAGTTTAAATAAGTGAAATAAATATTTTTCTTGTTTGTGAACATGACGAAATATTTGTCTTATTTGTAAAAACCGAAACAGAAGACAAATTATACACGTAAAACCATTAAATTTACTAAATGTACGGCACAGGTGATAGATGTGTTATTTCGCTAGAAACAAATGGTAATGGGTAGAAACTGGTCCTGACCCATTTTAAACGGCTAAAAAAGCATATACCTACACAGAAATCTTACAAGAAAAACGTGTGTAACATGTGTGTACAGTCACCAGCATAAATATATGACGGTGAACAGCCGTGCAAAAATATCTGACGCTCTATTGGGCGCATAAGTATCTGACGACACTACCTCGTAAAAAATATGTGATGCTTTGTGGCCGGCAAAAACATCGTTACTACGTATCCGCAAAAATATGTGATTACTTATAAAAATCAAAATTATGTGATCACTCTCATCGGCAGAAATATCTATCCCCTGTAAAAGCAAAAACATCGGCTGACTGATGGGTCGCCAATATATCTGACACGATATTTAAAAATATTTTATGAATCTGCAAAAGAAAACCATATCTGGCTGGCATAAAGCCGTAAATTGTTTGTAGTGATTTGACAATTCACGAAAAGAGTGCAGACTTGTCATTGCATATGTCTATCTCACGTTTTATTCTGTCATCAAATCGACGTTTAAAATTGCTGAAATAATGAAGAATAATGAAGTTGCTCTGAGAGATGTGAGAGCCTACCGCAAACATCGAAAATTAGATTTTCGATCTGCATTTTTTTCACTCGAATAGGTATAAGTATAAGTGCAATAGAAAGGGAGATAACTACATTTTCTCAACCGACTTCAATATTTCTAAAGAAGGAGGTTCTCAATTCGTCTGATTTCTTTGTTTTTTTATGGATGTTCCCTCAGAACTTCGTCATTACTGCACCGATTTGATTATTTTTTTTGGTTTCTTAAAGTAGATGGTTCCAGGTTGGTCCCGTTTTTTTCAAAATCCATTTCTGATAATGGGATCCATGAGGAATTGAGGAAACTCCTCAAATTTGAAAGGCACATGCATGCTGATTTGGGTGATTTCTTAAGAAACTCGAGCATTTCTTTACGAAAATCATCAATTTGGTGGAGTGGATCTGATAATGAAGACCAGGGATGGCAAAGTGGAACTGCTTGGTAATTCCCAGGACTATCATCCGATTTAAAAAAATATTTTTTTGTCTGTAAATAGATGGTTCCAGGTTTGTCCCGTTTTTTTAAAAATCAATTTCTGATGATGGGATCCATGAGGAACTGAGGGAACTCCTCAAATTTGAAAGGCACATGCATGCTGATTTGGGAGATTTCTTAAGAAACTCGAGCATTTCTTTACGACAATCATCAATTTGGTGGAGTGGATCTGATAATGAAGACCAGGGATGTCAAAGTGGAACTGCTTGGTAATTCCCAGCTCTATCATCCGATTTGAGACATTCATCTTTTCTTTGTAAAGAAATACCTTCAAGATAGTCCTATTTGATTATAGTTCTATTTTGATGATGGACTTCATGAGGGATTGAGAGAACTCCTCAAATTTTAACGGCACATGCATTAAATTCTGATTTGAGGGTTTCCTTAAGTAACTAAAACATTGTTTTGGGGGAGCCAACATTTTGATGAAGTGGACCTGATGATGAAGACCAGGGATGGCAAAGTGGAACTCGTCAATAAACCTAGCTCTACTTATTATCCTAGTTGTGACATTCATCTTTTTGATTTGATTAATATTCTGATGATGGAGTTCTAGAAGAATTCAGAGAACTCCTCAAATTTGAACGGCACGTTCATTGTGATTAGAGGGTGTTCATAATTAGCTTAGGCATTTTCTTACTGTGGCCATCATTTTGCTGGAGTGGACCTGATGTTGATAATCAGGGATGGCATAATGAAACTGCTAGATAATTTACAGTCTGTCATCCAATTTAACACATTGTTATTTTGTTTCTTTTAAAGGTCTACAAGGGAGTGCCGTTGATTATACTTCACATGAATTGATGGAAGCCCTGGGACATTAAGAAAGCTCCTCAATTTTCAATCGTACACGTGCGGTGTATTGGATATTTGTGAAGTAAACTGGCTAACTCAAACAAATTCAAAATTTTACTTTTACCGGGAACCAAATGAAGTCGGTTTTTTTTTTCTTAAAAATTATTATTTGTTCGACTTTCTTGGTAGTAGACCAGGCGTGCGTGTCCAACCAAGCTCTCCATCAAAACTAAGAACATCATAGTCATGCACCCTTCTTTCACTTTCTTACTAAATAAAGGAAATGACAAAAAGAGATGTATATATAATGTTTGATATTTTTCCAATTCCGTAGATTGTCAACAATTTTGCTGTTCTCTTTTGATGCAATTCGTCCAAGCAGCCAGACTAAATACATCATAGTAATTTAGTGGTCATGCATTGGCACGATTTTATGTTTTGTGTGGTCGTCCAGTCGATATATCGCCCTGACAATGGCGTTTCATTATAAGTTATTATAATACTTATATTAAATATTATTTACAATCCCTGCTTGATGCTATATTTTTTTGTGAGTTATGCCTGAGTGCGATTTTCTGAAAAGTGACATAATAAATATGATGAATGTTGAATTTTTCCTTTGGAAAAAGGAGGTTGATCACTATTACTTCACTACTCACATCTCATAGGAAAAGTCTTCTGATGCCTGAATTTCAGTTATGTTACTATTTAAAATTGCAAATGAAAAAATGTGAGACAGACATATCCAGTGACAAGCAAATGACAAGTCTGCACTCTTTTCGTGAATTGTCAAATTGCTTCATACAATTTACGGCCTTCTTAATGCCATACAGATATAGTTTGTCCTTGCTGATTGATTTTGCTTTGAATTTAGCTAGAAGCTTTGAATATATTGTTAGATATATATAGGCGATCCATCAGTAATCCGATATTTTTGCTTTTGCAGTGGATAGATATTTCTGCCGATGAGAGTGATCACATAATTTTGATTTTTATAAGTAATCACATGTTTATAAGCGCCTCGATCCGATGTTTATGCGGATACGGAGCAACGATATTTTTGCCGGCCACAAATCATCAAATATTTTTACCGAAGTAGTGTCGTCAGATACTTATGCGCCCAATAGAGCGTCAGATATTTATGCTTGGCTGTTCACCGTCATATATTTATGCTGGTGACTGTACATATTTGTGACGATTAGCATGTACCTACCGATATTCTGTTAGATTTTGTCACCTACATAATACTAGACTCCCGATATATTCGTTACGCTAAAAAAATTGCTATTATTTCCTTAGTAATCAAAATTTCCATACAAGCTGTCAGTTCAATGACTGATTATACCCCTTTGTAAGTGTGGCAATATAGTTGGCCATACGTATCATATCATATGTGTAGGTATGGCTAGGCGCGCTTAGGTCTTTTTTTACGCCATAATGTAGATTAAATACCATCTTTCATACTTTTTAAGATAGAAAAATGTTTTAACATAAGATTTAAAAAAATTACGTCTTTTATACCTACTCTAAGAGTCGGCAGCGCGTTTACGATTGCGTTGAATTTGCAAGCGCCCATTCGTTGCGGATGGGGCTTGCTATTTCTATACTCATTTCAAATGTTTATTAGGTTAATCTATTAGTGATTGTTGGTGGCTCAGCGGTAAAAATGCGCGACTTTATATCCGCAGGCCGCGAGTTCAAACCTCGGCTCGTACCAATGAGTTGTTTGGAACTTATGTACGAAATATCATTTGACATTTACCAATCACTTTTCGGTGAAGGAAAATACAGCGTGGGTATTTGATACGGGCGAATAATTTATACAGCTATAGTACCTGTTCATATGAATCGTATGGGATAATAATTTCGTTAAATTGTGTTATTAATTAGGTGTAATGATTTTTCTAAGGTGCGACAGAGCTGCAATGTATGTCGTCAAAATATTCGCCCGTATCAAATACCCACGCTGTATATCGTGAAGAAACCGGACTAATCCTAGTAAGTCCTAGTTTTCGAGGTTGGGAAGTCAGATGGCAATCATTTTCGTGAAACTTTTCGCTTTGGCAACTAATTGCGGCGAAGAGGCGCTTCACAAATACTCAGTGGCAAGGTTCATGCTCTTTCTTTATAGTGCTAGTCTTAGATTGCAATGTAATAAATAGCAATAATTACTTTAGATAGCATTTGATCCGCTATAATTTCTAGTTGGCAATTTATTTCCAATTTAATAAAACAAATTATCATTGTCACCACTCATCCTTTCATCACGTGAAGAGAACGTCTCCTAATCAAAATACGATAATGAGTAATTCGGCATTACTGATTACCAGTATTTTTCTTACATACCTACGTAAATTAATTTTAATTTTAGTCAATTCTGAGAAATGTTAAGCTTTTGTAATAGGTGGTAAAACAAATTTGATTTATGGATTATTTCTTACTTAGACACAGTGATATTCAATATAGTCTGCGTAAAGTCAGACCAAGCTATGTTTTCATCAATTTTGTCAATTTTGATTAAGAGAAGTGTTATTTTAAACGTCAAACTTCAATACAAAACTTTATAAAACTTTCACAGTATATGCTATGGATATTAACAAATAGATACCTAACTAACGTACAGCCTTAGTTGCTAGGGTAAGGTAAGGTGGGAGAAGACGAAAAAAAGGAAAAGATGAAAAGCTTCATATATAACTCCCTATTTGGGTTATATTAGATTATTTGTTATTTTAATATAGGGGATGTTGTTATTTATATAAAAATATGTTTAGAATATGTCATGTCATCTATTTAAGTTTATGTAATACTACATGTCTATAGATGCACATATCTGGTACTTGAAATAAATCCCGTCACTAGTCAATCGTCCGTGTGTTTCATTAGAGAACAGCGCTTGAACACTGGACTCCTTATGTCGTCTGAAACAGCCACAAGTATTTTGTTGCTGGAACAGTGCAGTCTCCTCCAAAATGGGTAAACACGGGATCTAATTACGGGAAAAAATAAGTACCTATCCCGAGAACTTAGGTTTTATCCCCCTCTTAACAGAGCAAGAAAAACCCTGAGTACCGAGTATTTATACAAAAAAGTAGCTTCACGTAAAAATTACCTTAATTCTCATTTATACGTGTATGAAATACACATGAGCGTGTGACGTCACATGTGTCAACAACCCAGATACATGAGCAATAGAATCCTTGCGTGCTGCGGGCCTGCACCGGCGGTTTTACCTGCCAGGGTTCTCCCTTGACGTCAGTGTAATGAGTCAGTGCAAATCTCAGCAGTGTGTTTAGAGGTTACTTTCTAATTAGCAGCTTTTTGTGCATTTCACGAGGATGCCCTTACAAAGCACTTTTGCCTTATATGCCAGCTTCTTTAACCAAATCCCTAAAAGTCGAGAATATACTACCAATTTTTTAAGCAATTCATAAAATATACAAACAAAGTATTATATTAACGTATTTTTTATTTATTTATTTAATTATCAATCTTAAAACAATATTTCATTACAAGCAGAGAAGCCCTGAGAAACTGTTTAAACAGTTTGACTGTAGGAGGACTTTATAAACTAAATATAGGTACTTGAATTTATAAATACAACAAAATATATATCTATCTATACTATTTTAACTATTCCAGTGAATTCAATAAATATATCTTTTCTTTTATAAATCCGTAAGTCTTGTTCAAGGCGGATGTCCGCAGGTAGACTTTTGAGTACGTATGGCAACCGCTTCATTAAGGTTCTGTCTTCGTTATAGTTTTTGACTCTAGGGACCTCAAATTAACCTGCAGACCCTGTGCTATGGTTATGTGTAGCTCTATCCTGGTCGTGCTCTTGGTTGCCATGCTTCTTCATATCTCGTTAGTCCCTTTTAGCATTTTTTGCTACGCTTATATTAGTATTAAGACATTTGATATTTTGTAAGACACGACATTGAGTCTGATGACACCGTGCTTTTTTGAATTGCTTTAACTTTAGGGCAATATTAATATATTTAACTGATAAATTTTGGTATTGTTATTATATTTTGGTATTTTATATTTGGTATAGTATATCTATTTATTTTGGGAAACTCGGCCACAGTTGTAATGATTTTTGGCGCGAATAATCGTTATAGTTTGATCTAATCTCTGAGAAAACGCGCTTTTTCTAGTTTTATGTATTTTCAGACTTTCAGTCCCCTAGTACTACTCCTTCTATTGTTTCCTAAATTTATATTTCATTTTATTTTGTCGAGTTTATATACCTTTACTTAAATCGTTATAAAATAAAAAGATCCATATATATTTTATAATAATTGGTTACAATAGTAATAATAATAATTATCAAATCCATGAAAAAAGCCTCTAACCACAATTAAGTGACTCCTACTTTTTCAATGAATTTGAAAACCTAAAACCCAGTGTTTAATGATTATGACGTACACACTAACATCAGCTTTAAGTTAAATTCCATAGAATCCCAAATCTAAAGGATATGTCATTAGTAAACGAGCTTGTCACAATCGAATTTGAACTTTATGTCAAAGGATCATAAGTAAATTTTCCAACAGAGACATAAACCTAAAAGGCAACAGTATAGCCAGCAACTGATTCTGATCCGTACGACTTTAGAGATAGGGTTTAATATTGAATGTGACGAATCCGTTACTCCACAGCCGATCGATTTCACACACGCGCAATGAAAACTTGCCATTCATGTACAAAAATCATCTGTTGCATTGCCACAGCTCAGTCAGCCACAAGACGGGATCGCGAACACGCGACCGCCATTTTCTTTTTCAAATTTTAATTTTCGAACGCACCCCTGTAAGTACCCGAACGTGTCCTTTGCGGATTGCTAAAAAAAGTTAAATGTGTACGTAATAAAGTTATGGATCGGGTGTAAGTACTAATTGGCATTTTTCAAGTTGTTTTGAATAAATTGTATCGTGTTTACTATTGATCTCAATACTGAGCTTAGATTCGTAAATTTCTGCTGAAAAATTATATGGTATCAAACGATTGTCGGTGGAGGTTATATTTTTCGCGCGTATCAAAGAGATGAATTGCGCGTTTCCAATTTTACGTGAATCAAAATAAATAGGTATTTACCATTTCGTATATGACATTGTTAAAAATAGATCATTACTATATTAAATATTTCTGCAAATATCTCCCCAAATTGGATTTATTTACAGTTAGGTTAATTAAAAAAATATATATATATAATCAATAATACGAATCAACATTCACTACTCTTAAACGTAATATAAACAACGGATTTAATCGAATGCAATTATTAAACTATATATTTATATAATAAAAATTTAATAAGTTCATGCGTAATAATATAAAGGTAGAGGTAAGTAGCTAGGAAATTTACACTTACTGTATATACATATTTTGAAAATAAATGTTTTAAGTTTCATAACATATTTACTTTGCTGTAAGGCTAAAACAAATAAAATTACTGCATAATGATTACATGCAATAATTATCATGGAGTAATAACAATAATAATGAAACATTAATTTAAGATAATAACTCCATCATAAACCTCATTAATTTACAATTAATAATAACAAACAACTCAACGGTCTAGGATATGGGTCATCTGTCACTTCTGTCATCCTCTATATACGTACTGGGGCCTTAGCATGACGTCTTAACGCGATTGAGTTTAGGTTCGGTTTAGGCTCAGTTGTATGGAAGCGACTCAGACCTCAGTTGAGGTCGGTAACTGAATCGCGTTAAGACGTAATGGTAAGGCCTCTGGTTGTAATGAAAATGCTGGTGATCCGTTCAAAGGCGTTATCGGTATTGTATCCTGGATTAGGAAAATATAGGTAAACAAATTGTTGATGCCAAAAAAAATTATGATTATTGATCCTCTCCATTCAAAAATAATATTACGTGTATTTTATTTATATTCTTCCTAATCATGACCACGATACTTCTCAAATGGATCATCAGCATTTTTATCTTTGTATAAAACGACAAATTTTTATTAGAAGACTGAATTGATATGTGTAACATTTTATAATCATTATGTTGGGTATATGTAGCATTTTGCGATCTAGTATTCTAGTGTTGTATATGCACGTCATAAATATTATAGAAAAAGTATTGACTTCGACCACATCTACAATGTTTGTATTTATTTCTCTTAAACATCCTGTGATCTCAAAAACAGACAAATATAAATAACTACATAATTAATAGAATATAATTTAATTTACCTTTAAACAACATTCGAATTGTGGAAGCATACAGCATTGTAAAGACAAAAAATACAGATTTATAAGTTTCAATCTCTGATAAAATATTTTTAACGATTTTTCTGACACAAACGATGCTAATTTCTCATAACCACAATTAAATTTCATCTCATTATGTAATCGTAAAACGTAATTGTTGAACCTAATTACATTGCTTCGCGTGTCGAGTATCAATTACAACATGATCTTGTATTTACATAGAACAGGCACCTTATGTTGGATCTGACACAGCGCACATATTGAAAGGAACATCCCTTAACCCATTCGGCGCTAGTCACACTTTGTCTTGACAACTCTGCGCGCATTTTCGCTACAAAGCGGGAAACCCTTCTTATCGGCTACGGCGTAGCGGTACAAATAATCCTTAGCGTCAATGTCACAAAGTTTCACTGCGTATTTTACCAATTATCACGAGTTCACGACATATTCAACATAAAGTTTTTTTATCTATTGTTAAACAGAGAAGTAGTAGTTTAAAGTTTTTTAAACATTTTTATGTTGAATATGTCGTGATAATTAGTAAAATAAATGTTTTATCCCATTTTATACAATAAAATATAAACAGACACTAATATTAAATATGAACTCAATTACAAATTAAAACTAACTAAATGAGCCTGGTTGCAAAAAAACAGATAACAGTACAATAAATCCGATACAAAATCATAAAACAACGAAAATTACATGTTTGTATTACTCATAAGATAAATCATATAGTTACCTAAACAGGCACTACAGCTTTTTAATAAATTACAAAAAAGTCACAGAACGAATTCGCTTATTTATATTTTCCTCCAAAATACTCAATCTGTTACTTGTATTAAATGTTTTTTGTATTAACATTATTATTGAATTTGAACTGAAAACTATTTAAAATATAAAAAAAACCCAAAACTTAAAAGTTTACTAAAAACATATATTGTCGCGCAAAACACAGCTCCGATATCCAGATAGTGTTCGCATTCAATAAACAGCGATATTGTACCTAACGAACCTACTAAAAATATGGCGCTTATGATTTTCGTCCAAGCAACTTTAAGGACATGCATTCTCTTTTGAGACAAGGACACCTCGCTCGTTAGAACTTTGGATTTAATTACCTACTCCCTGTGGGATACACTGTGAACTTTAAGATGAAGCAGTTAAAACCATTTTTGAATGTCATGTTTTTCATGACTAGCAGGTTAGATAAGTCTTATGACGCTTAATGCGAAGGTTGGAAAAGTACCTCAACGATACAGTGTCCTTAATATCCAAAGTTGCATTTAGTCTAAACTAAAGTTTCTTTTTTAAATCATAATTATTCTGATTGTTGTCCTTTGAAGTTAACTATTTTCTCATAATAATCAGCTTCGTTATAGAAGGCTATCAATCTCCCTATTAGTTTGACACTTACACAGGTCTAGCTTTGGTTTGTTCATATATTGAACTTAATTTTTCCTTAATTTTTCAACCCGTACATAACCCTGAGGCTTATACACTATGTGCACGCAAAAAACTATACAAAAATAATTTAGCTTTACACAAAAATGGACATGAAATAAAAACTCAATAGGTTTACAGAAAAAAACTACAATAATACGATATACTTTAGCGAACAAAAAGGTCAACACAATGACAATTACATAACCAATAGTTTTTGCTGCCATTATTAAATCATCTTTTTCCATTGAATTCGTCTTTTACCATTCATAATTTTCGTACAAATTTGTAAGTGCAGCTAGTAATCGGGGCCATCCTCGTCTTTCTTGAGTTTTATCCGCACAAATTATACGGGTAAAAACTAGTTCCACAGTCGGCAACTGTATAATTAGTTTGTGTTTAATTCATTGTTGAATTAATAATGGATCTTAGCGTTTTTCTGGGATTGTGCAAGCTCGTAATACACACATCTAGGACCAAATGAAGGTACCTATTAAAATAATTATTAGCTTGCCGGGAATCGGTTCCTGAGAATTATTTAATGTTCTTGGCCTACTATAGTCTGGCCAGGATCAGTTCTAATTCGTATGAACGTCTCTCTCTGCCTATAAAGCCAGAGAGACACTGTGTTCCCTTTTTTTCTTTACAGAGTTTGTTTTTTAATCTACTGCGCGATTAGGTTTATCAAAATATATTTTTTCGAATAAAAGACAATATTTTCTGTAAAAAAACAAACAGCTTTCGTATTTACTATAAACTTATTCAATTGTAAACAATTCAGCCCTGGTCACCGGGGGCCTTGGTCCCTTTTTCTTTAGTATAATATGACATCTCTTTCAATTTATAATTTATATAAACTTATTATTTTTTCTATTTGACAGTTTGCTCTCCATATGTTTTTAAATGGATTAATTAACTCAGAAGTCGCTATTGAAATAAAAAGTAAAAGTCGACCAGTCCACTTTCGATGCTTTCTTTTTAACTCGTCTTGTTAACATAAATAATTTAATAGCCATTCTCAGACATAAACCCTAAATAAAAACATTTCCTTAATTGAGATATCTCTTAAAAACTTATCTTCCTCACTTATTGTTAACTCCTCTGTAAACCCTTCTGTGGCAACATAAACCCCTCTGTGGCAGTTATTTCAAATATAGCTCATAATTTGTAATATTATTTTTTCCGTTTGAAAAGTTTCAAATTTATAATCGACACAGGGTAAAAACTTAGTCATCTAATTTATTATTACAATGTTGCAGTAAAAAAACCCGTTAGGAGCTTAAATAGGGATAACAAAATATCGCAATAATAATAATCCTACTGAGCTTATTTACGGTAAAGTCCATGCAAAAACGAAACAAAATATGGTGCAATTTGTCTGTTTAGACCATACCGGTCCAGTAAGGTCAAAGCAACCTTGTAGGTACGTTGACCTAGATGGGAAAGTGTACGTGCAAGGTCCAGCCACTTCCGTCAAGTTATGCAATTATGTCATTGTAAAATTACGAGTTCGTACGTAATAAGGTCCAGGAAATTCGAAAGAAGTAGCAATTTGTTGGAAAACGATACTAATGCAGTAGTATCGTTTTTAAAAAACAATATAACTAAATAACAATAGCAAATCCTAAATAACTTATAATACACTTAAAATAAACTTACCTTTTCATCGTCGCGTGTAACGGTGCCCTGATGGCTGGTAGCGATGCATTTTCGGATGGCTTATGGTTTAACTTAGCAAAACATTACACAAGACTGTAATTTTATGGTCGTCGTTAGTAGTTTCTATAATATAAATAAAAAAGAATCGCCATTTTCGAGATATTCTCAAACAAAAAACAATACATCTAAAATGATCCCTAAGAATCGCCCGCTCCTACAAAATGTTGCAGTCTGCAAAACGTGCCAACACCAAAAAATTTATAAGAAATTGGAAACTAACAAAATGTTGATTTGTAGATTTGATATATTTTTCAAGATAGATATAGATTTGTTCTTTATTCCTCCTCTGAATAGAGATGTTTATTCACAATATTTCCGTAAACTTGCTTATAAAATAATTATTTTCTTTTCGCTGTACACCGAACTTATGAATTGATTATAAAAATACACGTTTGTTTACAAAACCGTCTAGGTCTAAAGCCGCTCATATGAATCCATTAATTTCTGGCCATATACCTTCGGGCAATCCGTGGGATCTCCATAGTGGGTATTTCCACCGGGTATCTGCCAGACAAATTGCCCATACATTGGTTGCCAGACCGGGCATGTCCGAACGTAGGTACATATATGGGCAGCAAATGTATTGAATTTATGATAGGAATTTGGCACGAATTCATGTTTGTCAGATGTTAAAACATCACAGACTTAGGACGAAACGATACCAACAAACATTTAATTACTAAGGTCATTAGATAGGTAAATATGTACCGCCAAAGCATGTAATTATTAACCATGAACTAGTTAGTAGCAAAGGCGATCGAGATACATATGTTAGAACAAACATGTAGAGGTCGATCTACTTTGTTGTAGTGATTGATTAGAGTCATGACCGGGTAAAAAGTGGGAGGGAGGGGATTTTTGACATTGGAACGCTCGTTATTATCCAAAAAATAAAAGAATCAGGGAAATTTCAAAATGTTGAGTCTTAAGTTGAGCCTTAACTTATTTCCATTGGGTGACGTCGCTGAGTAAAGTAGTCGCTAACAGAAGACGACACTATAATTTATTTGATATCAATCGCTAGTATTTCTAAAAAACCATTTCATCATTTACGATTTTTCCGAAAGAGTTTTAATTGACCCAGTGTTAACACTCGAATAATGAAAATTTCCAACATACCATCTATCAGGTCGATTTAAGAGAACCAACTGACATTTGCACCAAAATGTTCATCACTATCCACAATTGAGACAAACATAGGTATAATATAATAATATGATACTTCACACGTTGAAATTTAAATAGATTGTGACAAAAAACTACACGTACCTATGAGTAGTTTTTCGGGACGACGATGTTGTGTCTACAACCATACTCTCGAACAATATAACCATTCTTCGACACTCGGATATAAACTTTTTTTTTCTTGGCATTAGCCCTAATAGATGTGTCTCTCGTGTAACATAAGAGTAATGTGATGAAAACAGGTTTATCGGACGTTGATACAGACGATAACCCGTAGGTCAGAACTTGACAAATTGGCTTTAAATTGTTGCCAGTGGCTATTTACAGTTTATAGTTAATGCGCGTGTATCATTCAATACGATCATTTAAATAAACCTGTTGTTTTCCAGCTCAGGAAAAATTATGTATAACAGGCTCAGCTATTGAACAAAAACAATAAAAATATAAATGTAACATCATCAAGGCAATCTTATTTTAATTCAGACTCATTATTCACTCGATCTATAACTTAATACAAACACAAATACAAAGTAAGTTGATTTGATACCAAAAAACGAAACAAGATTTTATTAGCAATCCGCAATCCGCGAACTAGTGAATTGTCTTAACAAAACAAAGGAGTAACCAAAATAATTTCTAGGTTAATGCAATAATGTCAAATATAAACGGCAAGGATTCCGAACAGCCTATAGCTGTTCCGCCATCTTCTCTGATCAGACGAGTCTCCTCTCGCTCTATAAGGAACTCCATCTCTGAGGAAAAGGAGAATGGAGAGAACAAAAGTTTTGTGTCTAAATACAAGAAGACTCCAGAAGCACTAAAGAGTTTCCATATGAGTGATGCGGAGAGTGAGCTTGAGGTTCCTGGAACGCCGATGACTCCTAGGACATCCACGACACCTGGTTTGTATTTTTGCTAGACTTTTTTACCGAGAAATAATTTGCATAATAAACAAATGCCATCGACTTAGCGCCAACCGGGATAGCCAGAGGTAGCTCCTTATGAATAGAAGTGAACTGTCAAATTCCATCCTTTATAAACGCTTAACCCCGGGTCAGTTGGCAAAACCCCAGTTGGTGCAAGTGGCTGTAAGGGTCACTAGCACAAACTGGGGTTAAGGGCCGACCCCCAGTGGTGCCTTCATTGGGCCAACTGTATCATATACTATACATTGAAAGAGATGTCATATACTACAGAAAAAGTGACCAAGGCCCCCTGTGAGTAGGGCGGGGACCTTGGTCACTTTTTCTGTAGTATATGACATCTCTTTCAATTTATAATTTATATATAAACATGAATCAAAACATTTATTACATTTAATAAATGTTTTGATTCGTGCTTTACAATTGTGTAATCACATACATCAAAAGTTGGAGATAGAGAAATGGAATGGTTTACCTATTAGAAAACATAATCGGCCCAATGAGGGTGCCCTCTTAAACGTTTAGGTATATAGTATGGAATTTTACAGTTAACTCCTGGTTAGTACAGGGAGTTAACTGTCAAATACCATACTTTGTAACCGATTAACCCCGGGTCAGTTGGCAATCCCCGGTTGGCCCTTAGAGACTTCGTTATTTAATAATCGAATTTAATTGGTATGTAAGGATTTTTTCCATGATTTTATAAATATAATGATAGGCTAAATAATCCGCGTCAGTGCTATAGTCGCTGAATAGAGCAGAGATACTATTAATGTTGAATCTGCAGTAATAAAAAACATTTGCAAAATGCGACTATATTTAACGAGCTGAATATGAAATTTTAACTAAGCGAAGTGTGCATAAATTTTGATATACGAAACCGCGTAAGTGTCGTTTTTAACGTCAAAATTCTATGAAATAATGACATTTACTTACTTAACATTTTCACAGCATGTGATATCAAAAGCAATTCAAATTTAGCTTAGTCGGACTCTTTTATTTTACCTATCTATGCAATAATTATCATCTTTTTATATTAGTTTTAAACAGTTTTACTCTTTAAGGCTGCGTTTTACCAAACTTTTATTCCGAGAATAACGCTTACTCTCAGATAGTAACGTCAAAATCCCATAGTAATTTGACGTTACTATCTGAGAGTAAGCGTTATTCTCGGAATAAAAGTTTGGTAAAACGCAGCCTTAGTAAAGTACTCGAATGCAATGGCGCAAATACATGGCTTGAACTTGTTATCTGAAAATGTAAAAACGGCATTTTAAGCTAATACTTACGTCGACATATACTTTACATTTTCCAACTGACTTAAATGCCTTCTTAAATAAGTTTATCATAAAAAATGACTGCCAACCTTGCTTGACAAGCACATGTAACGCACACTCCTTATTGCATAATACTTCAGGTATTTTGTACCGTTAGTTTCTGCTTATATTTAGGTCACTTTTGTTGTTGTCTTAGTTTATTACGCACTTCTGACGATTTAAGGTACTATGGCAGGTAAAGCGATTGTTTTTTTCGTAATGTGTTAAATAATGATTTTGCATGTGTACCTACGCGATGTTATTTGACATTCTAACTCATGAACACGGTTTCTTAATAATAATTCGGAAATATCGGGAGCTCAATGTATAAATAAAAACCGGGCAAGTGCGTGTCGGCCAACGCATAATGAGGGTTCTGTACCGTCATACTATGTAAAAATTGTTCAAGCAAAAAACCGAAAGTGCCTTCATTATATCGAGGTACTTAGAACCTTTTGTAAAAAATAGTTTTTGAGCAAAAACTAAAAAACGGTTAGACCGTTCAAAATAATTTTTGAGGTAAGTTCGTCTTATATCCTATCATCCTGAATTTTTCCACATTTTTTGGACCTCCCTTCAAAAGTTAGAGAGGGGGGCACATTTTTCCAGTCTTTGAGAGCGATATTTCTGAAAATATTCAATTAATTAAATTTTTGCTCAAGAAACCTTAATGTTATTTCTAGAGACCTATCAGGTGATGTGCCACAAGTAGATATTTAGCAATAAAAATATTTCACATTTAGTTACATTTACAAGTACACATACAGGGCGCCCCCCCTAAACATATTTTTTTTCACAACTTATTTGCAAAACTAAGTAGCGGCACACAAAATACACCGCTGTAATATCATTAGAATATGTCTCATAGGTACTGAGTAAACCCCCTGTGACATACGGACGGACGGACGGACAGACGGACTGGACCAAACTATAAGGGTTCCGTTTTTGCCATTTTGGCTACGGAACCCTAAAAACCGTGGTGACAACCCGTGGTCATCAGTTATGTGTAATTTGAGCTATAAGCTGTAAAATGTAAAATAACAAGGTAAAATAACTGTTCATAAATATATTTTTCCCGATGTTCTTATCGAAACTTTAGACCTTGACTGGTAACTAATTGTATGAACAGTATGTATATCTACATACAGTATACAGTATGTATATCTACATGTATATCTACAGTCAAAAGAATTATGTTGTATAGGTATGAAGTAGGTATGGGCGGATTTTTATTATGCTGCCTTTTTTTGCTTCAGATTTCAATAATATTTGGTAGGTAGCAAGAGTTGCTTATTCTCTTCAACCCAATTTCCCAGTATGTCCGACACAGTTTTTCCACTGAGTTACGAAATCGTATGGGATTTTCGTAACTCAGGTTTGTGTTTAGTACAATTTTTTGTCACACATTGGGATTTTGTATCTATCTAGCGTAGACTAAGGAACCCACCAAATTTCATTTAAATCTGATGCGAAAGAAAAACGTCAGCACAATAAAAATCCGCCCGTATATCCTATTAATGCAAATATAATATACATATTATTATACTTGCAGAAACATTTCATCATACGAAATTGACATTAATAACAATAACAATAATCTGTAATGCAAGAAAACCTCACAACAATGTGGAGAAGGCAATTTCAGTAATGAGATTTGAATAGTGCGGTACGAATAATAGCCTGTTTATATTAGCTAGATGTCCTATTACATAATAAATCTATACTTAGGTATTTATGATAACAAAGTAATTAAATGTTCATATAGGGAATTTGCATGTTTCATTCTTTGAGCAAATTATCGTTGAAAGGCTAACTTGAGCAAATTTTCGTTAAAAGGCATACAATGACAATTTGCGAAAATGCTCAAATGTCGTACGACTATCTGCGGATAAAAAAGCCAATCAATATTAACTATTTTAACATGTCACTGCAAATCAGATGGTAGGTTCTAAACCTCTCACAATTTCTTATTGGGAGGAAGTACATATATCCTCCGTCCAACATAAAAGTTGAAACCCGCCAGAAATTTTCGGGACCGACTTTCGCATACTCGTACTTAACGATGTAGTTAGGTTTTAGTCCCTACTTTCGTTCACCAATATAATTGTTGTCTCATTGTTTCCAGGCCATGAAAACTGCACGTTCCACCATGACCTGGAGCTGGACCACAGGCCACCCACCAGAGAGGCCCTGCTACCCGATATGGCCAGCTCTTACAGACTTCTGCTTACAGGTATATACCTAGAAATAAATAAATATAAATATTTCGCAACAATCTTACACATATAAACCTAGCCCCCGACTAAAAAAGCTTGCACTATGCGACTATTGGTACTGGGCGATGATATTCATACTTAAATATACACACATAGAAAACAACTAGCTTAGGAACTGATGAATTCACAAATGCCCTTACCTACAATAGATTCGGACACGATACTATAAAAAATCTTGAAAATATCGCAAGAACACTGGGCCTAATTTTAAAGACCCAGTATCAACTCCAACCCCTCTTAGCTGAAAGATCAGATATACGACAGCTGTTTTTGGAAAAACGTATGCCGAATCTTGGGGTTAGATTGCCTTCATCATGGAATGCAATAATACAAGAATCACTCATGCATTGAGGGTCAACTCTTTTGTCTTTGCACACATCTTCAGAATGAAATCATTCTTTGGCGCTTTTAAAGAGACTCTTTTCATACATATTAACAGTAAGGAGAGTACCTACTACGTATTTCTCATTAAAAATTCTGGATAGCAACGAGCAACTGATAAGCCAACTCGACTTAATTACGCAATTAAAATTCAAAAAGAAACATTTGCTAGTGTAATCATATGCAAATTAAGGTAAAACATATACCTAATTCCCACTCGCGCTAACCTAGGTTATTCAAGTAAGTCATAAGCTGTCAAATGCCATACTAAAAACGCTTAACTCCGAGTTAGATTGTTAACCGTGTTCGGTGCCAGTGGCGCTATAGTAGGTTGACTTGTCTGAAAATGTTGCTCTCTTAAAGTTGCCACCATTCACTCCGAGCGCTGTCGTAGCTTCTATTTCTCCTACCACAGACTTCACAATCTTTACAATTTTGACTTCTTACACTCTTTCACAATTAAAAAATTTAAGAAGATATCCTGATACAGCCAAAGGACACCTTTCGGCGTTACTTGACAATAATGATGCTCCAGGTTTAGGCGAAGACCCCGACAGGCAGGGACTCCTGAAGACACCCGAGAGAGCTGCCAAAGCTATGCTGTTCTTCACTAAGGGCTACGACCAGAGCCTTGAAGGTACGAGAATTTACATTCATCTGATAATGCCCGACTATAACTAATACGGCAAATTGTACGACCAGTAAAAAAAATTGCTCAGTCACTTTCCAAGGCGCAAAAGCAAACTGGCACAAGTTAGGAGTATGTTAAACGTTTTTGAAAGCCGAAAACAAATGAGATTGAGACTATTTTAGTTGTTTCCTATTTCATATCCTGGCCTTGAGTTTAGGCTACAGATTTTGGTTTTAACCCGGTGGCCAGTAGATCTAATGGTAAGTACTTGTATTTTTACCCAGAAAACATTCCTCATATTAAATTAATATTATTCTTTCTTTACAGAGGTCCTAAACGAAGCTATCTTCGACGAGGACACAGATGAGATGGTGGTGGTAAAAGACATCGAGATGTTCTCCATGTGCGAGCACCATCTGGTGCCGTTCTACGGCAAGGTCTCCATCGGATATCTGCCGCAAGGCAAGATTCTTGGACTCAGCAAGCTGGCCAGGTGAGAATATCTTCTTTAAACTCTTCTGGTCACATCTTTAAGGAGCTTAGGTAGGTACTGCTACAGAAGAACAAACAGGTAGCTGTCCGTTTGATGTACCACGACATGGCATTCGCAATCAAAAATTTAGTTTTTAGTAATTGCTATTTGATAAAGCGACAGCCACTAGTTAGAGTTTTCATCACTGGTCAACTATCCCATATTGGGATTGACAGACAAACTATCCCATTGAGATTGGGATAAGACAAGCTACTATAAAAGAAAAGGTAAAATAGTTAGGATCAGTAAGCATATTCGCAAGTTAAGTCAGTCAATCACTGCACTTCTGCCGAAAACCTTAAAAAGGACAAAAAAACCAGCCACGTGTAAAGCCAAAGATAAATAAAGTTTTACCTTTAAATTATAAATAACACAAGGTGTAACATAAATGCTGGTAATTCGTTGGGTGTAATCCTTATAAATCCTGTGTTCTATTTAAAAAAATATATATGATGCAAGACGTTCCAATAACCCAACCCACCGAGAGAGAAAAAAATCACTTTTTTTCCTGTTCAGACCTCGATACTGACCATACCCTTAAACGGATCACCAACATTTTGTGACAGCCTGTATACATATTGAGTCTTGATTTTGCCAAAAATAAACATCTGTAATCCTATTAATTTTCGAAATTTTACAAAGAAACTTTTACTGTTAAGAACATTATTGAAAATCCGTTGTACTTGTAAAACTGATGGATTGTGTAATGCAATTAGTAGTTAAAATAAGTTTTCCATAATACTCTCCCAGCAGAGGGCTCAATAAGCCCTACTACTACTACTATAATTTCTTTCCAATTTTCAGAATAGTGGAGATCTACTCCCGTCGCCTTCAAGTCCAAGAGAGACTGACCAAACAGATCGCCATCGCCGTCACACAGGCAGTCCGACCGGCGGGCGTCGCTGTCGTCATTGAGGGAGTGTAAGTACCTTCATACACGAACAGTATAGAAAATATAGGACATTTGGCCTGGAAACTGACAAACGAGATCAGGATCAAGCAACATCAGGGAGTCCGATCATGCAGGCATTGCCGGGGTAATTGAGGGAGGTAAAAGCTTCTAGGCCAGACTTCACATGGATATGGATATGAGAGGTGATAGTTTCATGGGTGCCGGCACTGGTAAGTATCGTGTAAAATTAGGTTATGTATAGTGTAAGGATGGTGGGAGAAATATCCCGGGACAAACATCTTTAGAAACCGACGCCATAGTAATTGCCGTCCACCAGGCAATCAGGCAGGAGAGAGTACTATTCTCTTTAACTATAGGTAGGCCTAAAAATTCTCAATAAGAATAAGATACAAAAATATGGTGTTATAAGATCTTTTTTACGACCGTTCCCCTATAAAGGGGGTGTGTGCGTGTAAGGACTCGTATGTAACACGTAGGAGTAGTGTGCAGTGCATGCAGTGTATGTAATAATGATTTACTTACTCGCAGTAGAGAATATCTGCAACTTTTAAGGTTACAAACTTAATGTTAAATTATCATTTGTTTCTTGGTCGTAGTAAAATTCTTTAATAATGAATAGCTAATTTTCTTCTACAGGCACATGTGCATGGTGATGCGTGGAGTCCAGAAGATCAACAGCAAGACCGTCACGTCTACCATGCTGGGGGTTTTCCGCGACGATCCGAAGACGAGGGAGGAATTCCTCAACCTTGTGCACTCCAAGTGAGAACGTCGTCGCGAGCTAGCACTAGGTCGAGCCTTGGAGCCTCAAGTCAAGCCTTTAAATTTCAAGTCGAGCCTTGAAGCCTCAAGACAATAATTTTCGTTTCAAGTAAAGCCTTACATCTCGAAACTCGACGGCTTGAAACTTTAAAGCTCGATCAAGCACTGAACATTGATAGCACGATTTTGAGCAATCTGATTATTCCAGCAATTTGAAATAGCAAAATATTAGGCTTAGTTTTATAAATATCCGTTCTACGTCTATTAAATAAATCTTATTTCTTCTGCTTCTTGTATTTCTTCTTCTTCTTATGGTAGAATCTAATAGTCTAACGGATTTTTATAAAACTTAAGTCTTAATATGCACGATATAACATGCTTGCCAATATTGAAGAAAACAGTAAGCTCAATTATTTTTTGTAGGTTAATGTTTATTTTATTGGCTGCTAATTTATGAAAAAGCTTTGTTGTTTTTTTTAATAAGTTTTGAATAAGGTCTCGATAGGGTTTTATAACGTTTATTTTCTTTTATTGATTCCATTTCAACATTTTTATTTTTTACTTTCTTGTATACTTTCTCTACTATTAATGTAATTTTTCCAGTATTTAAGTTATTATATTATGTAAACCCGGAATTTGTAACTGCCTTAGATTTAGGTTAATAATTTGCGTTGCTTCTTAATAATTGTTTTTGTTATAATTATATTTTTGTAATTAAAATTTGTTTGATAGGTACAAACTTAGTACAAAAGAGCAAACATTTATATGACAATAAAAGTAAGTTTTATGAGAAATGTGGTAATACATATTGCCCAATTACCACGTTTCTCGTAATAAATTGAAATTCAGGCATTTTTACCTAAATTTTATTAAGTAAGTATATTTTTATTATTGTAAAGTGGGAAATAAGTGGACCAATCCATTTGTATTTTTTTTTATTTATACAAAAATCTCAAGCGATTCATGGCTGATACTTGACATTTTTGAAATGTAAACATGATTTCAAAGTTTAATTTATGAAATTTTATATTTGTGCCAATGACGTTGCCTTAAAATGTAATAAAGAATGTAATAATTTTTGATGTTTTAAATTATACAAATGTAATTTAAAAAGTATTCTTTTTTAAACAATAAAGGTTTTATTTTAAGTTAACAACATGTCTTTTATTGAGGCTGCCGTTTCTAACATATAAACTTCTAATCTAATAAATAGGTATATTAAAAATCAACGTAACAATGTTGATTTTTATTTTTAGCAATACATTCTGAATTTGAAAATAAATATTTAATAGCCAGACATTATTTGCCAACACAAACAACAATATCAGTTTAGTTATATGTATACAGGTATGTTTTAAGTTACTTTGGAAGCAATTAATGGGTAAGTCCACTTAAATTATTTTTCAAATGATTTATGTAATTTTATTTTGCAAATGAGTCGGTATCATTTTAAATATTTAAATCAGATCACATGTTTTGGAATGATAAAAAAATATTACGATTTTGCGAATAACATTTTTTATATCTAATTATATATTTAATAACCTGTTTGTATGGTTTTTTTATTTCAGACCAAACGACGGCGTTCTAGTTAGCCTCCCAGGTTTCAAGCCGCGAGAAATGAAAAGCCGATCACACCTATAGCGAATAAGACCTAAAATATGAATAATTAATGAAAATGTATGTAAAGAGTATTATTTCAGGTTTTAAAATGACAGGTATAATTAATGGCTATGTATTTTAACTTTTTTTAGAACTGTTTTAGAAAGTATCTCAGAAACAAAGGAAAAGTGGAAAAAATCAAGACCTCGGGTGGGACTCGATCCGCGACTCTGTGATACCAGCTCATCGCTCTTCCAACTGAGCCACCGAGACCTCACCCGTAGACCCGAATTTCTCCACAACATACGCTTTAGGGGGCGCTTAGCAACATCTGCCTTGAGAAAATATTCCTATCAGTTAGACTGCTACTAGGGATGCGAAAATTCGGGACAAAGTACATATAGTCCGACATCCCAAGTCTGACAGTAGATTTTGTTTTATATGCCCCCCGTTTCTTCGAAGTGAAAAAAGAAACATTAATTAAAACAAGTTATACTACCAGACTGCTTTTAGACTATAAAGTATTACATGTCAAGGTTTTTTTTTAATTCTGGATTTATGCCGTTTTGAGAATAACACGAATTTACTCTTTTAGTTAAGATTTAGATTTTAGATCAGTTTAGAGTTTTTTTTTATTGTAGAGAAAAGTTCTCCAATTGAGCCCTTTTTGTATCTCAGTGCGCTGATGATTTTAAATTATTGATTAAAAAAATTGAATCACTTATTATGAAAAAAAAAAAAATTAGATAAATAGTTAAATAGTTAGTACATTTCTAGATTTTAAGTACCTAATAATACATGTTTCTTTAGAATTAAGCTTAATATTTAATCAAGATATGAGTGTAACTTACTCGAAATAAATGATTTATATATATATATATATATACATATATGGGCGTGAATTTTATTTTAGTTCGCTTTTTTAATGAGTCTGTTCGTTTGGGATTCAAATCCAGCAATCGCAGTCATGTACACACACACAAAGAATAAGCTATTTTTTAAGCCGATATGCTTAGCACAATATCCGTGATCTATTGTATAATGTATACCTATATAAAAACTTTGACTATTTATCAGCTGGACTAGCAATGTCTGTCATTTTGTCAAAGTGCCGATTTTTGCGGGGGAGGCGCACGTCAAATGTTTGACTATTCGTACGTAACGTACAAATAGCTATGTTAGATAAACGTCAGTCCATACAATGAGTATTATTGATTGTCATATGCATTCGGAGGGGTAGGCCTTTCAATTGCTACTCCGTCTAGCTAAATGCTCAAAGCATGCAAAGCTATAGATACCGGGTGGGTCCTATAACACGAGCAAAAACTTTAATCGTAGGCAGTACTCCCCAAACTGAGCAACGTTTGTTCAGGGACTTTTAAAATAACGTATGTTACGATTTTTATTACACTTTAAAGTGAAACTCGAATTAAAGTAAAACGCAATGTACTGCGAATTTTGTCATTTTTGTACTATGACAAGAGAAGTCAATTAGGCTGATGCTAACGTACATTGAAAATACTATTTAGTTTGTACGTACGAAAAAGTAAAAACCTACAGCATACAGAGTTAAGTAAATAATTTTTATAAGTTATTGAACTAAAGTTGTCAGGTTTGAAGAGTACAGTAGTACGTTTGAGAGACCAATGTTTTTTTTTCTGTTGTGGGGCCCACGCGGTATATCTGAAAATTGATTATTTTTGTACAAATAACACATTTTAAAAACTAGTATTTTGAATTTCCTTTATTTACTTTTGCTCTTAGGCAAGGATTTATACAATATAAAAGCAAAATACAAAATACATTTAAACATATCATAAAAAACCTATTTTCTTTTCGGTGGTTAGGGACGCATAAGAAGAGAGTTTAAGTACACAGTGTATATAATATAATGATTTAACACCTCATGATATCTAAATTAAATTAATTGTTTTATATTTGTGACATTTATTGGCTAAATGTACCACTTTTGGTTGTCGTTAAAGGCGTGTCAAATGGCATAAAGCTTAATGTTAAATTTAAATTAAACTATTCTAAAAATCAAGGATATTTATTATTTACTTACTAGTATTTATGTGTAACGGTAATGAGAATCGTTTCTCGGTTGATTCTAAGTGTTAGTAAGTAACTCATTAGCTAAGTACAAAGCAATACTAATGATTCAATATAAAATAATACGAAAAAAAACTTATCAGTACCATTAAGTAATTTTATTTTAGCTAAACCTCGTTATAAAACCAACAGGGCTAAGCCATTTTTTAATCTGACTTAGACGGATACTAACGTTCCTTTAAAAGTGCATATTGAGAGATTAAAAGAGGTCGTTGTGAATTTAAATATTTATATTTTCAACTTGAAAGTCGTTATACTCAAGCGATAAAAGATAAATCTTATTTTGCCCACTGTTTTCTAACAATAAAGAGGGTTTTTACTAGTGAGTGTGGTGAAAATAAAATATTTTGCATTAAGTGCTGCACCTACAACAGCTGAACGACCGAACTCAAGCCGTATTGCAAATTTTTCTAACCTGGACACTACATAAGAAATGATTTTAAAATATTTAGGAATCGGAGAGCTACTAAAACTGACGCTGGAAATAAAAATACGGATATCACTGATAGAATTAACGATAGAGATTACTTACAGAGCAAGAAAAAAGACCACAACGCAAGGAAAGGTAAGTTGCATATAACTTCATGAATTTGCAAAGGACTGTAGTTAGAAATAGAGTAGAAAAGAAGTGTTTTGTGGTCGAGCCGGATAAATCAATGATCGGGTTTAAATTGATTCCTAATGTGCATTTAACGCATATTTAATATTACCTTAAATGTCTTATTGGATGTTAGTTAGTTCGTTAGTATTGCTGGGCTTTTTCCGCAACTCGACGTCCATTATGCCTTTTTGCGTAATAATCTTATCTTATTGCTTTATTTGATGTTATTTCGATCTTCCACATTTCTCAAAAGTTAGTTAGCTACTGTAGTATATACAGCGTGGGTATTTGATATGGGCGAATATTTTAATGACGATTACTATTGGACCTAGGGAACCTATTTACATTCATTTGTTTAGGAAATTAAGAATTGTTTTTCATAAATAAAAATTCAGCACGCAATGTACTCGTACCTATTGCATCCACATAAATTAACGTAGCCTTCTAAACGTCATACGAGTATGATGTCAGAATTATCATGTCAAACAAAGTAGGACGACATACATTGCAGCCCTGTTGCACCTTAGAAAAATCATTACACCTAATTAATAACACAATTTAACGAAATTATTATCCCATACGATTCATATGAACAGGTACTATAGCTGGATTAATTATTCGCCCGTATCAAATACCCACGCTGTATATGTTATGAATTATGATCTTAACTAATTATAACAATCAATTTATTTTCCGTATATTTTTAATCAAAAAATCTACAAGTCTAGGTCGATCAAGTATCTATTGAAAAAAAGTTGAACTAATTTAGAGAAACTTAACACAACACTTCTCATGCTCAAAATATGGTGCTAAAGTAGATTTCGGGGAAACTCGATATTGTGGGCCCTTACCCCATTGAAAAGTAGTTCCGTGTTTTCATATTGAGAGGCCAAGGCTACCTTGGGAACCATTCATCTATTGCCAGAAAAAAGTATGATATATTGAATTCGTGTATAAAAATTGTATTCCCAAATTGTACTTTAACGAAATTGTAGAAATTTGCTGATGACAAGGTCAACAATATTGATTAATAGGCGAATACGCGAAGACTATAATGACCCCTAAACACAACATAACTCACAAGTCGATTTTTTTTAAATTACCTATTAGAGTACACTTTAGACTAATCGAGAAAAATATTGTCTAACTGTTTTAGATAAAGCTTTGGGTAAAATATAGGTATTTGTTACAGACGCGTGTAAAATCAAGGAAAGATTATGCAAGTCATATTTTCTATCTTTATATTATTCGATTAAACTATTTGAATGTCACCTGTCATTTTATAACAAATTTGTCGAAAGCTTTCTTGAAGCAAGAAAAACCTACATATTTTCTCCAAAAAAATACTTAAGTACATCCAAGTACCTGAAATGTGTTAAAAAATTATGTAGATAACGAATAGGTTCCATGTCTAACGTATTCATCAATAGTTTCAATTTATATGAAGAATTCAACTTTTAAGGTCTTCTGTTAACTTCAATAAAAATCTAGAAATTTTCAAGTTGGTACATTTTGTTCATTAGTATTATAGAAATGCATACACCGAAATTATAAGAAATACATCAATAGCTCTAAATTTTATGATCTTATCAGTTCGCATCATAATTCGAACTCGAAGAGATTTGAGCGGGATAGTCTATCGCGCTACGGCCCGTGCTGTGCGACCAATCAGATCACGATTACGCAACGCGTTTCTTACATTTCGTTTGTGCTACGTATTAAATTATGATCTGTAATGTAAATATTAATTTGTTAATTTTAAATTGTAATCCATATTGGTACCTAAAGCAAAATTGTTTTCTTCTTTAAATAAAATATTAAATGCACGCGTAGTATAAAATTATTTATTCAAATACTGTTTAATCACTATTTCTAAAGAAACCTCATTTAGACCGATATTAGACAGACGATGTGCCCTTTCAAAGGGTACGCAGTGAAAGACTTAGATTTTTTTTTAAACATAGGAGTCGTAAAAGACTTCGATTTTATTTTGACAAAAAGTGAGATATTCATAAGTAAATTTAAAAAACTTAGTTTTTCTACCAGAAGTAACTACTTGGTCAAATTTTCGATGGTTGTTGTGCTATAATGACACTTACTTTATATGGAGGAATCGTGTAGAACACGCTAAAATAAGCATGTTTTGTACGGACAGTTTTTATCTAAAATCAAAAATGGCCGACTTATTTGACCCCAAAGATGAACAATTTTAGATCTTACTAAAATTTTCGATGGTTGTTGTGCTATGATGACACCTACTTTTTATGTTAGAATCGTGTAGAGCACGCTAAAATAAGCATGTTTTGTATGGACAGTTCTTTTCTAAAATAAAAAATGGCCGACTTATTTGACCCCAAAGATGAACAATTTTAGATCTTAGTAAAATTTTCGATGGTTGTTGTGCTATAATGACACCTACTTTTTATGTTAGTATCGTATAGAACACGCTAAAATAAGCATGTTTTGTATGGACAGTTTTTTTCTAAAATAAAAAATGGCCAACTTATTTGACCCCAAAGATGAACAATTTTAGATCTTAGTAAAATTTTTCGATGGTTGTTGTGCTATGATGACACCTATTTTTTATGTTAGTATCGTGTAGAACACGCTAAAATAAGCATGTTTTGTATGAACATTTTTTTCTAAAATCAAAAATGGCTGACTTATTTGACCTGAAAGATAAACAATTTTAATTCAAAGATTCAAAGTATTTATTTGCATCGAACACAGTATAGTGGGTCTTACAGTTAGAATTGTTAAGTCCAGTGCATTCAACCTGCATGCAGGCGTGCAAATATTTCGAATAGCGTGCAGTATTTATAGTACTATATACAAATATATTAGTCGCGCGCGGGCAACGGTCGCGATTGGTTGCGCGTGCGTCAATGCCAAATACGAGGCGTCGTGAAAATGTCTAAAATTCTAAAGTGCAATGTGTGCAATATCGTAATTGATGAGCTTTTAGCTTTCATACAAAATAAGCTGTCATTGATCGATGATGACACCTTAATACGTCTATGTGCTAGTGCTTTTTCAAGCGAGGAGATCAAACAATCAAAATGCTTGTTATTCGAGTCTGTTACAACGAATCAGCGAAAAATAAAACGGAAAGACCGTGGAAAGGAAGTACGAGACCTGCAGGACATTGTATCCTTATTTAAATCGGTTGATCCTGAAACAGTGCCAGTGTTTGTAGCACGTAACCTAGAAAAATTGCTGGATCACCTAGATTGTACTAAACTCTTGAAAGATTTGAGTAAACTTCACAGAGATATGGAAATATTGCGTACGACATATGTGACAAATCAACAATTTGAAGAGTTGCGAATCGATGTTCACAATATGAAGTATGCGTCAGTGCCGCAAACACCGTTTAGAAACGTAATTAATGCAAGACGAGGGGCATGGATGCACGACAGTGGCCCCTTCGGACTATCTACATTTGCCCAAGAGTCAATAGAAGATAAGAATAATCATTCTGAGTCGCATATACTGCTAGAATCACCAACAAAATCGACACAAAAGTTATCAAAAGAACCGTTAAAATCGTCAACATTTAAACTACACAATACTTATGACGAACGGCCAGTCGCGGCGCCTGAGGATGGCGTGACGACTCAGTCACTATGTGACTCACAAACGGAATCTCAAGAACATGTCGAAACGCCAGACCAACCCCCGAAAAGTATTGAGGGTAATTCAACCGATAAAATGATGACGGTCTCCACAGCGCTGGCGGCGGCGACGTCTGTGACGTCATCGCGTGCCAGCTGCGAAACGGGTCTAAGTGGCGATAAGCAAGCGGACGGTCAGCTGACTTCTCAGACATCTTGTTCAATAATAATAGCGGAGGGCCACAAAAACAATAACATAATATCCGGCCAACAATCTTTTGCTGATACTTTGAAGAAGGAAGGTGAATGGAAAAAGGTCGAGAAATCAAAACCGAAATCGAATGTACGTTATCGGTTTCTGGGTAAAAAAGGGTGCGCTAGTATTAGTGACGGAATGTTCAGGGCGGCCGAGCCAAAAATACTTATGTTTATTACAAAAGTACACAAGGAAACAACTGAACAAAACATAGAGGACTATATTTATGATAAAATCCAAGAAAGAATAACGTTAGAAAAACTTTCAATCAAAAAAGGAAAAGAATATAACGCTTTTAAATTCTGGGTCTCAAAAAGTAAAACAGACTTGTTTTGTAATGAATCATTGTGGCCGCAAGGTGTCATTTTTCGAAAGTTTGTGCATTTTAAGCATAGGATAACGGAAGGGGCGAGTAAGATAGCCTGTGACGGCGCAACTAATCGAATAAATGAATAATAACGTATATAAATTAGTTTCTTTTAATTGTAAGGGTGTAAAACGGTCGATCGACAGCGTACGGCATTTATGCCAATCTGCGGACATTATTGGACTACAAGAAACGTGGCTGATGCCAGCTGATGTCCCATTTCTCGGCACCATCGATCGCAAGTTCGGGTATATTGGAACGTCAGCGGTTGATGCGGAGGCTGGTATGTTACAAGGCCGCCCATATGGAGGGGTCGCACTACTTTGGAATAAAGCTGTGTTTCAAGATGTGTCTATTGTGCAATGTGGCAATCCGCGAGTGTGTGGTATTAGTGTATCGTTGGGTCAAAGGTCGTTTTTGGTCCTTAATGTTTACATGCCGACGGACAAGCCCGACAATTTGACTGACTTTACGGACTGCCTTGCGCTGGTAAGTGCAATTGTTAATAATAACGTCAATGAATCTGTTTACATACTTGGGGACTACAACGCCAACCCGGGTGAGCGCTTTTATAATGAACTGGTGTGTTTTTGTGCTGAGCAAGAGTGGATTTGTGCGGATGTGGAGGCACTGGGCGCCGGCCCAACGTGTAAGTTCCTGACTGCCGAGTCAGGAACTTACACGTTTATAAGTGAGGCGCATGGGTCGAAAAGTTGGTTAGACCATTGTGTGGCCACAGAATCAGCTGTTCGCTCAATTACTAATATTTATGTAAAATTAGACGTACTGTGGTCTGACCATTTCCCATTGATTATTGAGTGTGACTTTAATTTAATTAAACCTAAAATAGACTGTAATAAAACCCTATTGGTAAATAAAGTCGCATGGGGTGAAAGAAGGCCGGAACAAATAAAACTGTACACAGCTCAATGTAATGACAGATTACGAGAAATACACTTTCCAGAGGCCTTACAAAATTGTTGTGGCCGTAGTTGTAATAATTCTAGTCATCAAATTTTAATTGATAAGTTGTACAAAGATATTGTTACTGCCCTAAGCGATGCTGCAACTATTAGTTACGACGTAAAGTTAACTAGAAAGAGAAAGCCTGTGATAGGCTGGAATAAATATGTTAGCGCGGCTTACGGTGAGGCTAGGTATAGATTTAGTCTGTGGCTGTGGTATGGTGAGCCTAAATCAGGAAATATATACAGCGACATGTTGGAGAGTCGGAAGGTTTTTAAGTCTCGTCTAAAATGGTGTCAGAAGCACGAAGAGCAGATAAAAATGGACTTAATTGCGAGACACCCTTCTAGACGCGATTTTCGTGCCTTCTGGAAATCCACTAATAGACTGAAAGGCAAGCCGGGCCTCCCTGTAACTGTCGACGGGGTGAGCGAGAGTGAGGCTATAGCTGGCGTATTCAAAGAACACTTTGCAGTCAAGTCGCCTTTGGGGCCATCACAAGTGGTTAGTTCGAAGATTGGTGGGCAGGAGACAAGTACTCAGTGTACAGTAAAGGATGTTAAAAAAGCGTTAGGCTCCATTTCAAGAGGAAAGTCTCCCGGTCATGACGGTCTCAGTGTAGAACATCTGCATCATGCCGGTCCACACCTGTGTCGGGTTCTGGCGATGTTTTACTCATTTTGTATGGGGCACACTTATTTGCCTGCGGATATGCTGAAAACAGTGGTAGTCCCAATTATAAAAAAACAAAACCGGTGACGTGAGTGATAAGTGCAACTATAGACCCATCTCGCTCGCCACCATAGTGGCTAAAGTGCTTGACGGTCTGCTCAATTTTCAACTTGACCAATGCCTAAAAATTCATGATAACCAGTTCGGGTTTAGGCCAGGCCTGTCGACCGAAACTGCGATCTTGACATTGAAGCAGACCGTAAAGTACTACACTGACCGACGAACGGCTATTTACGCATGTTTCTTGGACTTATCCAAGGCATTTGACCTGGTGCATTATAACATTCTGTGGCAGAAACTTGACAGCATTAATTTGCCAGCTGATGTTAGTGGCATTTTTAAATTCTGGTACCACCACCAGGTCAATGTCGTCCGGTGGTCAGAATCATATTCTCAGCCTTACGGACTGGACTGCGGTGTACGACAGGGCGGGTTAACCTCACCTAGGTTATTTAACCTATATGTCAACGCACTTATAGAGGAGCTCAGCAGCACTCGTATCGGCTGCCATATCGATGGAGTATGTGTCAATAATTTGAGCTACGCCGACGACATGGTGCTGCTGAGCGCCTCAGCATGTGGTCTAGCGAATCTCATTTCCATTTGTGAGAGGTACGCTTGTAGTCACGGCTTGATATATAATGTGAAGAAAAGTGAGTGCGTCGTCTTTAAGGTTAAAGGTAAAGCTACTCCTATGTTTCCAACGGAGAAACTAAATGGCCATCCGTTGCGCATAGTGGAACAATTTAAATACTTAGGGCACTTAGTAACAGCAGACCTTAAGGACGACGCAGATATTGAACGCGAACGCAGAGCGTTGTCTGTCAGAGCCAACATGGTAGCCCGCAGGTTTACGCATTGTTCTAAAGAAGTGAAGGTCACCCTCTTTAGGGCATACTGTACGACCTTCTACACGAGTAACCTGTGGGCTGATTATACTCAGAAACGGTACAGCGCTCTGCGTGTTCAATATAACAACGCCTTCAGGGTGCTGATGGGGCTGCCTAAATTCTGCAGTGCATCAGGGATGTTTGCAGAGGCGCGGGTAGACTGCTTCTACACCACAATGCGCAAGCGATCTACATCCCTGGTGCGTAGAGTGCGAGCGAGCTCCAACAGCATCCTGAATATGATAGCAAACCGACTGGACTTTCTGTACCTCAATAACTGCTGTATTATTCATGCGCGCAGTAACAAATAATCATGTATATAGCACCTAACTTACTTACTTAGTTATAAGCATTAACACGTAGAATAGGCTAGTATTTAAGATGTATACTAACAAGATGATCCTTTGTTGGTCCGAAATAAAGAAATTAAATTAAATTAAATTAAATTAACCTTTTATGTCTTAATAATTATATCTAAAATTATAAAAAATATGTCAAGATAGATAAAAATGCATGAAACAATGTGTAAATTATGAACAAAACCCAAAAATAAAAACAAAAAACAATTGTGGTAGGTAATGAATGCAAATGTCAATAAAAATTCAATATTAATAATAATTAAAATAAATATGTCAGCTATATTCTAAATATTCTTTAACACTGTAGAAGCAATGGTCTAAAAGCCAAGAAGTCAATTTATTCTTAAATCTATTGCCTTGCAGGAATTTTATGTCAACAGGTAATTTATTATAAATAATCCTCCGGGGCAGAATCGACACGGATTTGGTTAGGTTAGAAGACTAAGGCGAGAGCTTCGCTTCCCTTATTAAAAATAAATAACCTGGAAGTCTAAGGCGGGAGCAAAGCTCTGCCCAAGAAGGTCTTGCTCGCTCGCTGTCAAAATCATACCATCAAAAATATTACCAAGACATAAAATTGCTCATCTTTTGGGTCAAATCAGTCGGTCATTTTTTATTTTAGAAAGAAACTGTCCTTACAAAACATGCTTATTTTAGCGTGTTCTACAAGATTGTACCATAAAATGTAGGTGTCATCATAGCACGATACCCATCGTTGTTGTTTTTTTTAATAGCCTGTTTTTGTGTACTACTGCTGGGCAAAGGCCTCCCCTCTCCTTATCCAATCCTCCCTGTGCTGGGCATGGGCAAGATCCCACCAATACCGCTGAAACGCATCCAAGTTGTTCCGCCATCTCTTTCTCGGTCTGCCTCTGCCACGACTATACCGGGGATGCCAGCTAGAAAATTTGACTGTCGTAAAATATCTTCTATCTTTCGAGTCAAATAGGGTAGAGTGGGGACGATTAAAACAATTTGCCTTTAACCGTCTATGACCGTCATATTTTTATGAGTTGAAAGATGTCCGCACAAAAACTTCATGGTTAGTCTGCCATGTGTTAGTAATGCCCTTACTGCCCGTGGTACACACAATGTTTTTCATCACATTTGCGAGGAAAAAAATAAACTCTATACAGGTAAAGAAACAATAATGATAAGCGGTAGTGTAGTTGCACAGTCCACAGTACTCCGGAGTGACTACGTGCTGAGAGCGCGTGGGGGGCAGGTCTTCCGCGAGCTCCGGGCGGGCGGTAAAGTAGTATGAGAATCCTTTAAAACCATGGGAATAATACAGCTCTTTAAGTGTAAGTATGCTTACATATAATATCACCATTTACGAGCAGGTGTGATGAAAAATGTATTAATATGCTTGACATATGTGTTATTATTTGTCAAAAATATCAAATCAACATATAAAACATTCTGTAACAAGTGTTGCTATATGGCGATATACCAAAATAAAATAACATATTATGTTTTTTATGTGACATAAAACAAAGTAGTTGTGCTCACCGCATCAAAATCAGTTTAGCCGAACGCGAGATAATCGTGTACAAAACAAACATAAATACAAACATACGGGTCAAACTGAGAACCTCCTTTTTAAGAAGTCACATATTTTCAAAAAATCAGTATAAAAAACATCGAATATCTATAATTTAACAACTAGGTCAAAAACTACACAAGTGAATAATATTGTCTTCTCTTACCGCGATTTTATTCATTGAAATTAAACACTGAAGAGAAGAGAAGAACGGATTAATCGCGTTTATTAACACCACGATCCTACGTTACGAGTACAAGTGAATTTGAAAAATGAAAGAACAAACTTGTGCATCAGAATCTTATATTATATTATATTCTTATATTATTTATTATTTTTTTCGATATTTGTTCCTGAGTCATGGATGTTTTCTATGTATTTGTATATTATATATATCGTTGTCTGAGTACCCGTAACACAAGCCTTATTGAGCTTACTGCGGGACTTAGTCAATTTGTTTAAGAATGTCCTGTAATATTTATATATTTATTATTTATTTATTTATTTATATTTCGAAGTTCGTTACTTTTGGGGACGATTAAAACGCGAGGACGATTGAAACGTTTCAATTTGTTTCTGTCGTCCACACACCACATTTTTCAGTTCAAAGTCAAATCTTATATATAAAAAGACTCGAACGCTGATCAACGGCTGTTAAAAACATTCATTTATTCTTAAATATAACACCTACATAATTTAATTCGTCAAAATACAAGAGTGAACGAAGTTATAAGAAAATATACGAAAACACAAATACTTATTTTACACCGCGTAAACCTGTTTTGGCTCGTGGATACTCCCGTAACGCACCGGCGCTCGAGTGGTACTGGCCAAGTATTCAAACATGGCTGGCCATGTTTTCAGAGTGATGCGTCAGACGCGTAGGTATTATAGTTTTCGAAAAATTTGAATAGTTTCAATTATAACGTGTTTCAATTGTCCCCTTTCTACCCTAAATCGGCCATTTTTGATTTTAGAAAAAAAAACTTCAAACAAAACATGCTTATTTTAGCGTGTTCTACACGATACTAACATAAAAAGTAGGTGTTATCATAGCAAACCAACCATCGAAAATTTAACTAAGATCTAAAATTGTTCATCTTTGGGGTCAAATAAGTCGGCCATTTTTTATTTTAGAAAAAAAACTGTCCATACAAAACATGCTTATTTTAGCGTGCTCTACACGATACTAACATAAAAAGTAGGTGTCATCATAGTACAACAACCATCGAAAATTTTACTAAGATCTAAAATTGTTCATCTTTGGGGTCAAATAAGTCGGCCATTTTTTATTTTAGAAAAAAACTGTCCATACCAAACATGCTTATTTTAGCGTGTTCTATACGATACTAACATAAAAAGTAGGTGTCATCATAGCACAACAACCATCGAAAATTTGACGTCCAGCGCACTAATTCTGGTAAAAAAACTAAGTTTTTGTTAAATTTACCTATGTATGAATATCGCACTTTTCGTCACAAAATTTTAAGTCTTTTACAACTCCATGTTTTTTGCACTTTCGGCAAAAAAACATCTAAGTCTTTTTCACTGACATCGACCCAGACTTTATCACACGACATTGACATTTTGATATAACTATCTTGCGTAAACACTCAGTTGTAGTCATATTATCGACATCATTGTTATGTTATTTGTTGTTATTGACAGACAAGTGAGACAAGGTGCAAATACAACGACCTACCGATGTACGTACCGATTCACCGAGAGGCAAAGGCCCCTGGCGCGCCGGCTGTGATGTGATTGGTCAAACCGCCCCCGTTCCGCGCGAAACACACACGATATTAATTCCCGCGCGTAGCTTCGAGCATTTGAATTACGCCTAGAATTGATAAGATAATAAAAGTTGAATCTTTCGATGAAATCCTTAGATTTTTCGCATACATACTATTTAAATGATTTTGAACTAATGACCTTGACTTGAAAATTATGAGATTTATTTTATGGCTAGGGGAATTTTTTTTAAATTCTAGTGTCTACATAAATTTAAGCTATTGATGAATGTGTTAGAAATAGGCTCTAATAGTTATCTTTAATAATATTAAATGCATTTCAGTTACCATAAAGCACTTGCGTAATGTTTTCGAAGAGTAATATTTTTTTTTAAGTTTTCATATTATATTGAAATAAGCTCTGGTCAAATATGTTATTAAATGATAGGCGACGTTCAAATAGTTAAATACGATTATCTGAAGAAAAAATTTTCCTCTTGTATATTTTTTCCTTAGATTTAAAAGGTTGGTAACGAATTTTTTTTTAATTCCTAAAGCAATATCAAAATCTGTTATCTTTTTTTTTTACGCTTTGTTCTAAGAGTATTCTAACCGTCGACAAATAATATCGCTCTTGGGAGTTGTAAAATTTTATTTCCTTTACGTACCGTACTATAATGTATAGATGGTAACGCAATGCTAATATTTATTTACTAAGACAAAACATGCAGCATTACAAAAATAGAATAAAATCAGGTTCAGTTAACAACTGGACTGATAAGATTCAGCGAGACCACTGGTTTTCAGTCCCCAACCCAGAATTTATAGTTAATTCTTAAAACTAAGTCACTACACTAAAGGAGAGAACTAGACTATTTCGCTACCAGGGACGATAAGGTAACGTAAGTTGACCGGCTAACCTAGTTAAACACATTTTAAGAGGCTCTAATTAACTACTATGTAGGCTTCGGTATAAATATCTATCTGATTTTAACAAACAAACATAAATAAAAAACCGGCCAAGAGCATGTCGGGCCATGCTCAGTGTAGGGTTCCGCAGTTTACCGTCCGTCACAATAGGCAACCTTAAAAAAGGGTTTAAAATTTTATAGATACCATGCTTAATATGCTTATAATAACTTAACAATTCGATGATACTTGGAAAAATCTTAACAACGCGAAGTAGACCACAGTGCCATCTCTCGGGCAAATTGGGTTACTAATTTATACAAACTACACGGGTTATGTATGTTGGGTTTTCGGCGGTAACTTTTGATTGCGTAAATCGATTTGAATCATTATTTTCTTATTAGAAGGAAGATACGTACGGGATGATAAATTAAGTACTCAAGATAAAAGAAGTGTTGGCATATACACTTAAATTACAAACTTAATTCAGAAATTATTTTCTACAATTTTTCAAAAACCGTTTAACCAATCAAATTCAAAATATTTTTCCAAGAAAATTCTTATTAAGTTCTACTTTTGTAATTTTTTTATATTTTATTAACTTTTAGTTCAAAAATTAGAGGGGGGGACACATTTTCTAAACTTCTGGAGCGATTATTTCCGAAAATATTAACTTTATCAAAAACTGTTCTTAGTAAACCCTCATTATTTTACAAATACCTATCCAATGATATGCCACACCCTAGGGTTAAAACGAAAAAAAAATCACCCTCCACTTTACGTGTACCTATGGGAGATACTCTAAAAACTAAATTATAACCACTTTTTATTTTACCACTTTGTTGGCGTGACCAATATACATATTCGTACAAAATTACAGCTTTCTAGTACTTACAGTCACTGAGATTATCCGCGGACGGACGGACGGACGGACAGACAGACAAACAGAGCGAAACTATAAGGGTTCCTAGTGACTACGGAACCCTACAAACTAATAGAAAACCACAAAAAAGTAGTAAGCTGACCAATTGACCACTTCGAAGGCTTTATCGTAATTTAGACATAGAAAAACTTTATTTAGCATCACACATGATCTAAAGTAAAAACAATTAAGTATCCTTATAAATGGACAGCATTTACTTATTATCCTAAAGTGATGTTAAAAAGGGCTCGAGTCAGCGTAATGTTTTAGTAAAATACTGCAACGCTGGTTTTCAGTCGACCCCTGTGACAAACATTGTAAATTGTAAATTAGTAAAATAAAGTAGGTGTAGGTAGGTAATACATATGTGTGGTTGTAATTATAATATAATAGGTATCTATATATGATAGTAAATTTATTATGAAGATAGTATGTTTTTGGGAAAATAAATTATATAGGTGCTGCGAGTATGTGCTTAGCTGGATTTTTTTTTTTAGAGATAAGAAGTTATTGCTTTGCCGCCGAGAGGTAACGCAGTTTGGATATGAAGAAGATGTCGCCTTAGACCAGTTGCATGATGCCTTTTGTTGTGACAGAAGCCAACTTTTACACATTTTTTAAAACATGTACAGCGTCTCGGTTTTCTTAATACCGAGGTAGATCGTTCCAGCATTTGGGTGCTGCAAAAGGGAAGCTTCCCTTAATTTCATAAATGCCTTATTTTCATACATGATGACCATACCTGGGATAACTCGGGGCAAGATCTAGGTATTGATATAGATAATAAAGATCTCGATTATAGTTAAATTAATACATATGCTCATTGATCATCACTACATCACTACATAGTATAAAACAAAGTCGCTTTCTCTGTCTTCAAACTACGCAACGGATTTTGATGCGGTTTTTTTTAATAGATAAAGTGATTCAAGAGGAAGGTTTATATGTATAATAATAACCCGTGCAAAGCCGGGGCGGGTCGCTAGTTCTCTATAAATCGTTCTAAGTCATATCTAATATCGGGCCTCTTAAATAATAAAACTATGCGGATGGGATGCGGAAATGACAATTACAATGCTCCAAGGACCTATTTTAGATTTAAGGTAGGTAGAGGTAGGTAGTTAGGTAAGTAACACTTACTGTATATATTTCGAAAATAAATGTTTTTACATTTACTGTCAGTATCATTCGTATCTTAAATACACGTTATAATTTGTTTATTATCCTATAAAAAAATGGGGAGAAAATAAGTAGTATTTATTTATGTCGAATAACATTTAGATGTTGACAATGCCCCGAATTATCCAAGGTATGATGATAATCACTGAGGTACTATGATCAAGAACACTTACAGTAGTTATAATTAAGCCTTTTTCTCCATCACAAGAAAATGTAAGCAATGGCCAAGTATGGACTTTACGAAAAAGTGGTTTACGAAAAGGTTATGTACACTGAAAAGTACAATGGCCGACCTGGAACGCTGTCATCTCGTGATCGTCGAATGTTATAGTTACATAACAATACTAACGGCAATAATAATGTGCTACTAAATTGTAGTACCTATAGTTACCTAGTAAACTCGCAACTGGAGATAAAAAGTTCAAAAGTTACACAAATAGGTAGGTTAGGTGGTCTTTTGGTCGTATACATTTGGTCATTCAATCTCAGTTGGTTGAACGGGTGAGTTTCTTAACATATACATAAATATATTCACAGTACACGTGGTGCTACATTACCGCACTAGTGCGATAATGAGCACTTTATATGCCTGCTTCAAAAATTCAACGAGCCATATGTACTGTAAAACATCGTACGATACATGTGCGAATAGGTAATTCGCAACTCGTGTCGATTTAAAACACTCCCTTCGGTCGTGTTTTATTCTATCGTCACTCATTGCGAATTTTCTCCTATTCGCACTTGTATCGTAATGTACTAATTACTTTATTTGAAATAAATATCACATTATGTTGATTTGAAACCATGAATAAGAATTTAAGAATAGGTACCTACATGCTCAACGATTCACGGTTTTATTTTAACGGTTTTAGGCTATCGGTTGTCGGTTTGTTTTACTCTTAATATATTATACCTAATATGGAAAATAATAGCAATGGTCGAGTTTTTTTAATACCCACACAACGTGTTTTGAAATATTAAATCACTTTTAACTTTTTGACACAGCTTTAATATTAATACATAGTACCTACCCTAGTAAATTTGTATCATTCAAACGACAATACAATATGTTGGTACCATTTTAGCTTATTGCTTATGGATGGACAGGACAAGTGGTTGTTTAGACGAAATCAATGTTTTGGCTCGTAATAATTCTGTAGTCGGTTATAAAACTGGTATGGTTTTAAAAGGAATTACATTATTATTTTGATCACACTTGCATACTTGGACGTATTGAGCTGGTATTATTATGCCTATGGGCTTAATAATTAAACGGCCTCCTAGCCTAGTTGGTAGTGTCCCTGCCTACGAAGCAGGAGGTCCCGGGTTCGAATCCTGGTCAGGGCAATTATTTGTGTGTTTATCACGAATATTTGTTCCTGAGTTATGGATGTTTTCTATGTATTTAAGTATTTATATGTATCTGTCTATTATATATATCGTCGCCTAGTACCCACAACACAAGCCTTATTGAGCTTACCGTGAGACTAGGTCGATTTGTGTAAGATTGTCCCATAATATTTTTTTTTTTTTTTTTTTTATTTATTTATTTAATGGAATTTCGGAGTACTTTACGCTCACCTGGTCCCTGAAGGGTCCCGCGCCCCACGCCGCACGCAGCCGCCGCTCATCCCGGTGTATTGCGGATGTGCTACTACTAATAATTATTGTCTGTAGTAAGTTTGCTTAATTCTATCGCAAATGTGATGAAAAACATTGTAGTATTGTGTCCGCCTGCGGCGTCGGGCTTATAACAGAATCTTGTTTCTAATCCTTTTCTTACCGCCCTTGGTACACAATGTTTTATATTATATACTATTAATGTAGACGTTTGACGTCCACGAACGAAAATTACAATTGGCAGAGCAATCGGGCTAGCGAGAGAGGTCGCAACTTCGAATATTGTATTCGCCAGAACTTGTTAAAATACAATGGGGTGTAGCCCAAAATAGAAGTAATAAACTTAATTATAGGTAGTACTCCTGAAACTGAACTACATTTGTTCAGCGACTTTTAAAACTAACGTGTGTTTTGAATTTTATTGCACTTTAATATTTGTTAGATGACGCAATGTACCTACTGCTAATTTCGTAATTTTTGTACTATGACATGATACTAGACGTCAATTAGGCTGATGTTAACGTACTTTGAAAATGGTACCATTTCGTTTGTATGAAAGTGAAAACACAATAGTTTACTTTTAACGTTTGAGGAGTATAATTACCTACGACTCAATTTATTGTTCCTATGATGGGCCACACTCGGTATTTCGTAGTTACAATTGCACAACAAATGAAATTGCCATATTAAAATTCTCATAGCGGGTTACTCACGTCAATAAAGCATGACGCATGACTCATGAATAAGGGACACGGACTGTTCCGAAACATGTCGAGCTATTTTCGACTTTATTGACGTGAGTAACCCGCTATGAGAATTTTAATATGTCTGATACTCACGGGAGTTTTCTAATTAAAATGAAATTGCCATTGATATTGCAGGCTATAATTTTAAAAGTTAAATTATTCGTCGTTTATTTTACAGTCTACAAAATGAGAATCGTCCCGCTACTTTGTCTTCTGGTTGGGTGCTGCTTCGCCGCCCCCAGCGACTCCAAAACATCGGTGGAGGACACCAGTGTTGTCATCGATAACTTAATCAAAGACGCTAATGTCATCTACACTGCCGAGCATGATATCGTCAAAATATTCGCTCCTATCAGCCAGTTCAACTTTAAACTCAACCCTTGGGCAGACGAATGGACTTTTGACGGCAGCAGCAGCAGTGAAGAAGACCAAACACCACGCAAAATCTTTTTCGTCGAAGCTGACCTCAACAACGGTAAAAAAACAGAACAAGGACTCCATGTTTACTTAAACGGCAAAGTTACTAAACTCCTTGACAACGGGAGAGACGCCGTAGCTAACAACGACAATGTAGTATATTTCGGAGCTAGCGATGGTATTTACAAGTATAATGAAGCTGCTAATACTGCTGAGAAACATGGCACTATCACTGACAACATTATACAACTGGCATTCTATAATGTGACAAATACTATTTACTACGTAACTGCGAACCACGAAGTCTTCCAGCTTAACACTGAAGCTACTTCCAGCAAGAAGGTATCGCAAGTCAAGGACGTGCAAACTTTGGTGTTTGGTTTTGACAGAAAAATGTATTACTACGATTCCCAAAAGAATGTGTATGTATATGATCATGAAAACAACGACGCACCTAAGAAAATCGAAGGTTTGCCGGCTAAGATTGATGAAATTGCGCTATTTTCACCTGTATTAGGTATGGAAAAGGGTGCACTTTTGTTAGTAAATAAAGATGTGTTTTTGGCCAAACCAGATGCTACCGCTTCTCAATCTAAGGCTAGGTTAGAAGGGGCTCTAACTGCTTACGAGCCGAAGCCAACTTATATTCAATTTTACGCTGAAAATAAGAAACTGTATGAATTAAATGTCCTGTCGATTGTGATTAAACTAGGCTTATTTGGCGCTTAATAATATATACTCTGCCTGGCACATATGAAGACAACCAAATTAAACATTTAATATTGTTATTTATTTCAATTACAGTGTCATACTCAATCCCCAACCTATTCGCCACTAATGACTCTATTCGCCAACAAACTGCCCTCAGTTTACTTATAAATTAAGTTTCTTTAGAAATAAATAAAAATGTAATATTAGATTACATACCAAGGCCGTTTAAGTGGGAAATACCTCGGATCACATGTAATTGTCGGCCGAGGCGAAGCCGAGGTCGACTAACATGTGATCCGAGGCCGACTAACATGTGATCCGAGGCTTTCCCATTTACCGGCCGAGGTTTGTATACTTAAATACTATTTTTCTGCCCGACGGAGCCGGCAGGCATAGACATTTAAAGATAAGATAAGATAAAGATAAAAAGAACTTTATTGCATTAACAGCTTAGGTACAATAATTAATTTAGCCGAGGGCTATGCATAGCAGTGAGTGTACAGAAGTTGCAGGGGTCCCCGCACTAGGCAAGGCCTGTATCGCGGGAGACCAGTTTTAACAGTGGTGTCATGCCTTAAACTAAATGTGAACAGAAGAATAGGAAATTTAGGGTTTTAATTTAAACTTAGCAACGCTTATAATAAAACCTATAATAAAACTCTAAAATAATAGATATGTGTATATTGTGTATGCAGTTATCATCAGATTATATAAGTATACAATTACATAACATCAGTAAGGGAATTATAATTATGTGCCTACTTCTGGATTTTTGGTTGATAAATAAATTTGATTAGATAAAAGGTTGAAATGTCAAGGAAATAGTTATATTTTGTGGTCATGATTAAGTTTTTTTTAATGAAGATTCTCCGTAAGATATTAGCTACAAAGTGACAGCTGGAGAGCTCCAGGAAGCTGGACAGCTCTAAAGAATCTAGAAATTTAAAATCTGGTGGGTAAAACTAAACATCTTAGGAAAAACGAAAGCCCTCTACTCTAGACCCTGCCCTAGACTCCGTCGGCTCACCTGGAGAGGATGGAGGAAGATCGTAAGATTAAGCAAGCATACCGCGGTTGCCTTGGAAGTTGACGCGCCGTTGGGCGCCTTAGGTATCGGTGGAGTGACATGGTCGTTGCAAATCTGCGCTAGCTCCAAGTTACCAATTGGCAAGACTTAGCGCAATACCGAGAAAAATACGCACATTCCTGTCGGAGACCAAGACACCTATTCGAACGTGTGTAAGTGACAAAACGAATGTTTGTTCGAACTTGTTTAATTAATACTACCTTATTTTTATACTACGACGGTGACAAACAAGCATACGGCCCGCCTGATGGTAAGCGGTCACCGTAGCCTATGGACGCCTGCAAGGCGTGTTACATGCGCGTTGCCGACCCTTTAAAAAAAGGAGGATTCGCTGTGTTGACAGCTAAAGGGCCAAGCTTTGCTCCATGGGTCCTCAACTGTCAACACATTGAATCCTCTTGGAGCTCTGGCGACCTTACTCACCAACAGAAACACAACACTATGAGTAGGGTCTAGTGTTATTAAACTGCGGGTTTCTGTAAGGTGAAGCCCATCTGGGGAAGTATCCCCAGATGGGCTCTTCTCCATATTTGAGCGAGACGAGATTCGTTGTGCTGTGCCCTACCACACTAAACGATAGGCATCCGCTGTGCCCATACCTCTCTTAAACCTTATTTGATACATCATAAATATCATAAATCAAGATCTGTTATACATTTGAGAGATTTTTTTTTCAAAATCACGCGGCAGTATAGAGCAATCCATCGGTTCTCCATAGTGGATAATAATATGTCCACCGCGCATCCGCCAGACAAAGTTAACAACATTGGCAGATCCAGCCAATATGCCCGAACGTATATGGAGTAAATATACTCATATCAAACTATTTAGCGTTTATTTTGTCTGAGTTCCTTGCGCCGCTATCTTTTCGGGTCAGAGGGGTTAGAGCCGGTGGAAGATTTCCTTTTTCGATATGATAAGTGGTTTGTAATATGCCTAATTAGGAAAATAAATCTCTCTTCAACCAAATAGGGCCTAGTTAAGAGCCCGACGAAACTACCTTTAGGTAATTTTATCCAACTGCTTTCTATACAAATATGTTACCCTAATTTTACTTTTAGGTAGTAAAAGAGTCAAAACTTGAAGTAATTTGATGTAATAATATATCAAATGATTTTTGAATCGAAAATTTCCAATAAGAATTCACTAAAATACATACAAATTGTATGTCATTAACTACAAAAGTCATGTTTAAGATAGTAAAAGGAAGACAATGTTATGATTTACGTTCAATCACACCGAAAGGTAGGTACTAAATTCATGAGCGTTTTTAAACGGATAAGGACTCTTAATTAACAAATACATTGGCTATTGTTTAAAGATTTCCCTTACAGATCTATGTGTTTCCCATGAGTTGTACTTAACCGTAGGCGTTAGCGACTACGCCTTTCTAATTTATGTCCGTCTCGCTCCTGCCAGAGTCGTGGTAGGAGCGAGACGGACATACTTTAGAAACGCGCAGTCGCTAACTCCTACAGTTAAGTACAACTCATGGAAAGCACACCCGTGAGTGTCCTCGCCGATACTGTTAACTAATTAATGATCATTTGTAATCCCTATTGTAACTACGTAGGATTTACGGATAATCAGCTAATAGTGTTGCTGTTGTCATACAAGCTGGTATTTAAGTGACTAATTCTCACCCTTATGGCTTCGCAATACGGCATATAATAAACAAACTCTCTATATTGCGAAAGGCAGATGCTTATCTGACCTTTGCCCTCCGCTACGTTTGGGTCAAGTTGCTTGTATGCAGATGTGACATTAGCTAATCTGTCAGTTAGGTCCTACACCCTAGTTGAGGCAGACGCAACGACTTGGTGAGTTGTTTTTGTATCTATTATCCTACCGTACAGTCACTGGCAATAATATTGTACAAAACGAAACTCGCAAAAATGACACAGTCATAGGACCATGGGTTCAGACGAAAGCTGACGCGGAAAATGTATAAAACTGCCATTAATTTCATAACATTCCACGCCAGTGTTCGTGAATCAATCTGTATTTACGGAGCCAGAGATCATGTCATACATTTTTGCGGCCTTAAGCACAAGTTATTATTGCAGGTGACTACGTAATTGCTGCTTATATACGTTTGAGCATAATCTGCCGGATCTGGCAATGGCGGATGCCCGGCGATTACCCACTATTGAGATCCGATGGATTGCCCAAACGTATATGGCCGGCTAATAGTACAATATACCTTAAAGGATGACTCACACTAGAACGGGACGGAACGGGACGGGGCGGGACGGGAAAATCTGTCAATTTCCATAGAAAGCATCACGTGACATCTGAGGGCTTCGAGCTATCGCGTGATTATTTCTATAGAAATTGACAGATTTTTCTGTCCCGTCCCGTGCTAGTGTGAGTCATCATTAGTCAGGTAATTCCGAAAATACGAAAAAGTTGAATAATTCCGAAATCACACGATAGCTATCCATAATTCAATCATATCAAGAGTCCCTTTTCGGAATTTACCGATGTACAAAATTACCCGAATACTTACACGCGCCATTTGCGCAATTCAGGGTTAACCGCTAACCTGGCGTTAACTATAAATGTTAATTATGAAATAAACGCTTAACTCTGGGTTAGTTAGTTGCCCTTGATTGGTACTAGTGACCCTTTCTGGACTTATTTATTTAGGTCTCTAGGTACTCTGCGAGGTGAATATGTATGTATAAGACACTCTGACGAATATTTATGTATTGTTATAATTATGAGACATATAATAAATGTCCTCCTAGTCAAATTGGTACTGCCCATGTCTACAAAGCAGGATGTCCGAGGTTCCAATCCTGAGATCCCGACAAGCGGATGCTCTTCGCTCAAATTCGCTTCCTCAACAAATTTAATAGCTTATTTAACTATAGCATATTACAAATTTATTTAATACCTAGTTGATTAAGTCAATAATATAAACAAATATATTATTTAATTTAAACTAGTCGCGCGTAGTGACTAAAAATACGTGAGTGTCATGTATTTCTTTTTCAAAACAATAGCCGGTCATATACGTTCAGTCAAATCCGCTGGAATGTATGGTACATACGTAGGGCATATGCGACGGTAAGGTCCGACCGAGACTACTTTTTTTACCTTTAGACCGAGACCGAGATTTTATAATATATACGAAAAAACGTGCATTTTCCACAAAAAGTCAAGATTAAACTGTTGTTTAATATAGTTGTATCACTAAAACGCTATACATTTACTGCCAATGTTTGAGAAAAAAAAGTTAAGTCTTGCATTACGTACGATAACACGGTACACTTTATAATTGCTTAAAATACTGGTCGCAAAAGTGTCAAGACGGAAGGTTCGGCCAATGCCGAGAATCTCGGCGCCAATTGAATTTTGGCCGAGACTGCCGAGACCGAGACCTCGGTCGGACCTTGTCCGGCGGATTGCCCGAAAGTAAATGGCCGGCTATACCCGCTATGGTGATGAATGACGGATTGTCTAAATGTATATGGCCATATACGTTCGTTATTACGGCTATGACTTTTAGAAAAGATAACGACGGTATCGGTAGTGTAGATAATTAACTCAAACAGAAGCAAACCAAAACAAGTAGGTAATAAAGTTTATCTATTATCTGCCTAATGTTTATATATTGATATCTCACTATCACTGTGACGTTTCCTCATTAAATGACCTGTTACGTGAAATTACTTACCTACTCTTGTTTGTTTATTTTACTTTTTATATGTTTCTATGTTTATTTATTTTATATTTTATTTAGTTTGCTACTACCTATAATGGCTGTGCTATTTCCACTTCTCTGTCTATTTTTTGCAACGCCTACAGACTTTTGTTTTTTATTAGTTTCCGCTACCTAAAGGTTGTCTGGAAGAGATCGCTTTTTAGCGATAAGACCGCCTGTTGTTTGCCTCTTCTTTTGTTCGCTGTATTCTCTGTATTTGCTTCATTTGAGGTGTGTAATAAAGAGTATTTGTATTTGTATTTTTCACTATTATTTAACGACCTCTTCAGCCTAATCGGTTAGTGACCCATGCCTACGAAGCTGGAGGTATCGTGTTCGGATCCTGGTGAGGCATTTATTTGTGTGTTTATCACGGATAGGTATTTGTTCCTGAATTGTGGACGTTTCTGTGTATATATTTATGTACATATTTATCTTTATAAGTATGTATATCTACGTCTACCATAGTAAGCTTTGCTTAGTTTGAGACTAGGTCGATCTGTGTGATATTGTACCCAAATATTTATTTATCGTTTTCTATTACCGCGATTGATATGAAACGAATTTCATATTCGCGTATATTGACTAAAATTACCCTACGATTGATTCTTTACAGCTCTCGATATTAAATGGTTGGAGCGACCCTCATCATCGTTCAACCCTATGATAACGAGATACGATTATAATTTATTCTTCACTATTATCTAAGGTTTGCACACGAATACAAGTAGGTAGTCACAGCTTTCTATTTTTTTACACATAATTTGGGTGTCAGTCCCGTCTCCTTTCGCTGGTTTTCGCTGCAGAGAGATAAATATATTATAATGTATGTTTTATCTATTGCGGGCATAACAAAAAATTAAAATAAGATATCCAAATAGTTAAGGAAGACCTTTTACAAAAATAATTATTGTCCGGAGCTTTATTTTTTGAATTTATTAGTCCTTGTAACGGCTACACATCATACACATGTAGGCATGTGTAGCCGTTTTCAAAGTCGATCAAATAATAAGAAACATTATAAGTACTGAATAAATACAAATAATAAAAACTTGTCACTCGCGACTCGAGATTAGGGCTTGCGATTCCGGAATTGCTTTGTTTGGCCATCTATATTGGCGAATCCCGGAACTACCCATAGCTTTTTAAATATTTATCACAACGCAACTTGTATTTGACCCCTTATTTATATTTTCATTTCAGTAACATGAAGCATCTCTCTATCCTGCCGCTGTTTCTATTGGCTGTCACAGTAGCAGCCTCGCCTACTACCACTGGAGAGACAGCTACTACTACAAACTCCACTAGTGAAGACAAGCTAGTAATATCAAGGAACATTTTCCTCGATTCCAACGTCAAATATACTGGCCAACACGACATCGTCAATATTATCGTACCTTTAAACAAAATTAACTTCGAAGATGACGATGAAGAGCGAGAGGATGCAGATATCACTGTTTTCTTTGTAGAAGCCGATGTTAATGACAAGGGCGAAAGGCAAGATCAAGGTTTATATTTTCTTAAGAATGGTAAAGCTACTAAAATACTTGACAATGGAAGAGACGCTACAGCCTTTAATGATGAAAGTAAGAAGGTATATTTTGGTGCATCTGACGGTATTTATATATATAACGATGCAAACGGAAAAACTGATAAATATGGATCGATTAATGATGATATAATCCAAATAGAAGCTGATAATAGAACAGGCGTAATTTACTTTCTGACAAAAAACCATGAAGTATTCTCTGTAGCTGACGAAGGCAAAAAGAAGAATAAACTGAACCTTATAGATGTGAAAGAAATCGCTATAGATTATAAAAGCAACTTATACTATTACGATAATAAGAATGACTTATATCTTTGTAATCTTAACCATGGAAGTATTCAAAAAATTGAAGGTATATCTAGTCATAATAAAATTAAACTTATCAGACCTATGTTTGCTCAGGAAGAAGGAGTGTTTGCTGTTATAGATGATGTACTTTATTTACTAAATGGTGACAGGACAGCAGAAAAAAGTAAAGTTACATTTGAAGTAAAACCAACAGCATATGCACCAGAAGCTACGTTGATACAATATTACGCATTTGACAAGAAAATATACGAATTCAATGTATTTGCAATTATTTCTTCTGAACTGGATGAGTTGAAAGACTTTTTGAGTGACAAGAGAAATGAAATACAAAATATTGCTACGAAATCTAGAAGTACATTTGGATCTTAAAAATATACCTATTTATGTAAATTATGTTTTCTTTTTACTTACTTACCCTTTGACCGCCATAGTCGGCTGTGGCCGTCATCGAAAAGTCTTGCCAATCAAATTGTATAATTAATATAAAAAAAAAATTTTTACTTTTTTCCGGTGTGACCCCTTAGCATGTAAAACGTATCCTCAGCGTGTTTGTGAACCGCTGGGACAGCCCTATGCTAGCCCGGTGGACGTCAATGCACGTCGTTAAAAATAGCATATAAGGAATTTTAATTTTAAACGTGTTATTGTAGTCTCTTTAGCTTAGATTATAAGCACAACTAACAAAGTGTATGGACTATTTGTCTGCAATAAAGTTATAATTGAAAAAAAAAAATAACTTTGTCGCGACCTAGGGGATATGAAAGAAAAAATCACCCTCCTAATGGGAGCTACCGTATTGTCGCTCACCAGGCAGCGCCACTTATGCGTGGGTCCTGTGTCAGTAATGTCAGTATGAGAGAAATGTCAAAGTGACGTTTGAAATGTTCCCACAGGACCCACTTTCCACTAGCGCCCCTAGCGGAAAATCGACTCGCGGTAATCCTCATTGTAACCCGTCTTGGTTTTTACTAAGGCTTTGCAAGCCATCGCGACCCTCAACAGAGGCTTTGCAACCCCCAAAAGGGTCGACCCACACTATGAAAAACACTGAACTATTAAATTAGTTATACTTAGCATACAGGCAACAGCAAAACATATGCGGCGAGCCGTTCACATTCATAATATTTTGCAGACTGTACCTGAATTTAATGACAATGACAGTTTTATTAAGCAATATAAAGTAACCGCCATAGTAACCGTTATAGAATGAATAAGTTAATTTTTTACTATAACGCCGTCTTGTCGTCTATAGCCGACTGAGATGAGTTTAATCTTTTTTTGTCTCTGAATTCTCCCATAATAGTAAATTTCATCGAACTCGTTAAAGTAGGTAGTGTCCCAGATTCACGAAATAGGTATACTATAGGTAAGTATTTTGAACTGCGCGTTACTGTTTTATGAAGGACCAAGGACTATCTAACACTACATTATTTGTTTAGTAATAAATAGACGTTGATAATTTTTGACATGGTTTATTTACTGAAAAATTGTACTATTGCCAATATTTTTTCTGTATGACAACACTGTGAAAAACATTATGTTGAGTGAGCGACTTGCGCCATCGTCAGAGACCGATAAATGATAAAGATTGTTAATTGTATAGTAATGCATAGTGTAGATGACTTCATTGTTCTTTGATCTCGCCTAAATCATATACAAATATATGTAACATGATGCTGACTTTACAATTTAAGCAGAAGTCAAAGCTTTATCTAAAAAAAATCTGGTGAAGGCAACTTTGATTAGCAGTCTTCATCGTTTATAGGTCTCGAATATACATAACAGATTATCATTAGTCTAAAATATTTCGTTACAACGTCACAACTTAAGTAATAGTTACCATATTATTATTAATAAAAATAGATTTTTAGTTTGCACCCAAATCTACATCAACATGTAATCGAAAAACTTCAATATACTACATATTTTTGAACTAGAAAAACATTGTACAAATACGTTTCAAGTATACACTAAAGAGAAAATGCAATTTGGTATCAATTGCTCACACGTACATATAACTAATATAATTTAGATATAAATGCAAAAACCAGAACGACTACTTTAAAACATGAAATAATAGGAATAGGTTAGCACTTATGGATTTACACACATTTCAATTTACACACTTCACACTCCAATAATATATAAGCATCCCAAATACATTTTTTATATCATAATTTATTACGAAAAATGGGGTGACATTCAATGGCAGCATTCTCCTTATAGTTTCCACATATTAATAAGACTTCCATTTAGCCAAATATGTTTTTAATTTAAATCAGTTCGTCCGTCCGTCCGCCGGATCTCAATAGTATGTCCGCCGGGCATCCGCCAGACCAATTTCCCATACAATAATTGGCGGATATGGCAGCGTATATTTAAGTAATGTAATCATCGCCAGAATCTAAACCCCATTTTTGGTACCATTTTTATTTATTTACCTTTATTTAAGTTCCTGCTATGGAAGATTGTAAACTAAATAAAATAAGGTGTACATAATTAATTACATGTACATAATTAAAGGTGTACATAATAAAACTAACTTACATTTAAAAAGTAAAAACAAACAGAACTAAATTACAAACAAGCAAAAACCTACTTCGACCTCTCTTCCTATTATAGGGACATTTAATAGTACAAGCAAGTGTTTAAAATTAGTCTTTAAAATTAAGTCGATAAGATAAAAAATGCAATGACAAAGTAATCCTCTTTATATAATTTTTAAGAAAAAAAAACCGACTTCATTTGGTTCCCGGTAAAAGTGAAATTAAGAATTTGTTTGAGTTAGCCAGTTTACTTCACAAATATCCAATACACCGCACGTGTACGATTGAAAATTGAGGAGCTTTCTTAATGTCCTAGGGCTTCCATCATTACATTTGAAGTATAATCAAACGGAACTCCCTTGTAGACCTTTAAACAAACAAAATAACAATGTGTTAAATTGGATGACAGACTGTAAATTAACGAGCATATTCATTATGCCATCCCTGATTATCAACATCAGGTCCACTCCAGCAAAATGATGGCCACAGTAAGAAAATGCCTAAGCTAATTATGAACACCCTCTAATCACAATTAACCTGCCGTTCAAATTTGAAGAGTTCTCTGAATTCTTCTAGAACTCCATCATCAGAATATAAATCAAATCAAAAAGATGAATGTCACAACTAGGATAATAAGTAGAGCTAGGTTTATTAACCAGTTCCACTTTGCGATCCCTGGTCTTCATCATCAGATCAAGTTCATCAAAATTTTGGCTCCGCAAAAACACTGTTTTAGTTACTTAAGGAAACCCTCAAATCAGAATGCATGTGCCGTTAAAATTTGAGGAGTTCTCTCAATCCCTCATGAAGCCCATTATCAAAATAGAACTATAATCAAATAGGACTATCTTGAAGGTATTTATTTACAAAGAAAAGATGAATGTCTCAAATCGGATGATAGAGCTGGGAATTAACAAGCAGTTCCACTTTGCCATCCCTGGTCTTCATCATCAGGTCCACTCCACCAAATTGATGATGTTCGTAAAGAAATGCTCGAGGGTCTTAAGAAACTACCCAAATCATCATGCATGTGCCTTTCAAATTTGAGGAGTTCCCTCAGTTCCTCATGGATCCCATCATCAGAAATTGATTTTGAAAAAAACGGAACAAATCTGGAACCATCTATTTTCAGAAAAAAAAATATTTTTTAAAATCGGACGATAGTCCTGGGAATTACCAAGCAGTTCCACTTTGACATCCCTGGTCTTCATCATCAGGTCCACTCCACCAAATTGATGATGTTCGTAAAGAAATGCTCGAGTGTCTTAAGAAACTACCCAAATCATCATGCATGTGCCTTTCAAATTTGAGGAGTTCCCTCAGTTCCTCATGGATCCCATCATCAGAAATTGATTTTGAAAAAAACGGGACAATCCTGAAACCATCTATATACAGACAAAAAAATATTTTTTAAAATCGGATCATAGTCCTGAGAATTAAGAAGCAGTTCCACTTTGCCATCCCTGGTCTTCATCATCAGGTCCACTCCATCAAATTGATGATTTTCGTAAAGAAATGCTCGAGTTTCTTAAGAAATCACCCAAATCAGCATGCATGTGCCTTTCAAATTTGAGGAGTTCCCTCAGTTCCTCATGGATCCCATCATCAGAAATGGATTTTGAAAAAAATGGGACCAACCAGGAACCGTCTACTTTTAGAAAACAAAAAAAAAATTCAAATCGGTTCAGTAATGACGGAGTTATGAGTGAACATCCATTAAAAAAAAAAAAAAAATAAAAAAAAAAATTCAGTCGAATTGAGAACCTCCTCCTTTTGAAATATTGAAGTCGGTTGAAAATAAGTTCAACCCTTACTGAGACAAAAGCGATTTAGCGACGTCCAAACCGCAACACCGGTAGACTCTCAGACCTGTCACGAACATCGAAAATAAGTATTGACAGAAAAACCTCTTTGTCACTCCAATAAGCAAGTGTGACAGAGAGGGAGATACAAATTTTCGATTGTTCTATTTTCGTGGTGGCCTTATGTCGTTGCAATAGGGATTACAAATTATCAGTGAACAGTGTGTGCGAAATAACTACAAAAACATGTTCTATTTCAAATTCTGTAATTTCCAAAGGTCGGAATTTACGTTGGCACATTTAAAATTTCATAGGGACTTCTCATATAAAAAGTGCCACCCAAATTCCGTCCTCTCGTCATATTAGAATTTTTAGTCCTAATAAGAGAACAGTAGTTGATGACTTGATTCTAAATAAATTAAAAATAAACAATAGTTTCTGTAAATGCTAAAATTGTTATTATTGTCATGATTTAAGAGACTGTACAGTAAAAATAAAATGGACATTAAAAGTTAAAATAAAGACAAGTTCATTAAAACTAAGATTAAATAGTAAAGACTCCGTGAATGATTTCCTACTAAACCTTTATACAGCTGCAGTGGCGGGGCGTTCATAGAACTCCATTCCTGCCGGCTTCCTTTACGTGAAACAATCCAGCACATTTTCCCTTAAGGACTCACAGAATAAGCAGACCAAACCAGCTACGGTTTGCCCAAAGATCATTTTGACTATGGAATACAAAACCGGTTATAACCGAAAATTTGGTCATTAATCGGTTATTTTCATACAACCAAAACCGGTTTGGCATTCCCTAATTTTGACGCTCCGCCACTGTACAGCTGTCATTATAAATAATAAACCGTTTATATTCTAAGTATTTTACACAATTCGTATAATATAAACAGTTAATCCAATCACAATAGCACATACTCAGTTGCAACATCTTTGGTGCATTTTCAATTTAGACCCCATTTAATTTTATACATTCAGTCACAAAAATTTATCGACCATTTAACTCACAATTTTTTTCTACCGACTTTCTGAACCACTTACAATACAATATTACAATATTTTTTATCCGTACTTTTAAATTTTTCATAGACATCTGATAATAATAAAAAGTCTCCAAGATGCGTGATAAATTATTTATTTAATTATCATGCATCTTGGATACTGCGAATGATGAATGCGCCAAGAAATGTGTTTAGGTTTTGTTTTAGAGATCTATTCTAAACAAATATGATCCAAAAACCGACAAAAAATGAATCCGCAATTTTTTTTAATAAAAAAATCATCACAAGCGTGTTATATTTACTTGGCAAAAGTATAATGTAATATCTAAACACGACATCTCACGATCTATTCTCCGTTTTTTTAATAATAAAATTTTGAAGAAAACGACTAGCTGTGGTCAAAAAATAATTTCATCTCGCACGCAGCAACTTAAATGTAGCAAGCCCTTTAAATTTAATGTTAACCTTATAGTGTTCTAAGTAAATTCCCCGGCAATGCCCATATATCTGTAGTTATATACAAAATCGTATGACTTACATAATTAATTCTATAAGCGGCGTTAGTAAAATAATGAAACTATAGCGTATTCCATATGAGATTGAAAAAAACCACGTGGCTCCGTCTTTAGGTCAATTATGGTATCTATTAATGGTATTAATAGATACAAAATGTTGGGTATCTCATTGGTAAAACCAAGTCAAGTAGAGACCGACAGTTAAGTTTGCCTCGATTTTGATAGCACCTGTGAAAGTCTTAAGTAAACGTCATGATTCCACAGAAGTTTGACGTTTAAATTACACGCGCAGTCTCTAATATCAAAATCGATACAAATTTAGCTTGGTCTTTAGTTTTCTGTATTTACGTTATTTTAACCTTTTGACCGCTACAGTCGGTTATAGCCGTCATCGGAGTCTTGCCAAGGACGCCAATGACGGCTGCAGCCGCCGGCTTCGCCCATGCAATAGCAATTCAATTGTGCTTAAATTATCACGATCGCGTGGCGTCCGGAGCACATGTTCCTTTGCGATGGCGATAGAAACAATGTTGGTTTATTAGATTTTTAAACGTATTTGGAACACATGAGAATCTTATAAAAATACATTTCACGTGAAGAAATGAAATGGGTATAGAATACGCATCCTTTTTTTTTTACAAATATGAACTAGAATTTTCCACGATTATATCCGATGGCACTTCCGAAACCCTTAGATTAGAATTATAAATAAGACGTTAATTTTTAAACAATGCATAATATACTAGTTCTGAAGGTACATAGGATTTATGGTACACATTCGAATTTAATTTTACAAAGTGCTCAATCCTTGAAATATAGTTATACGAGTAATAGTCTTATTTTAAAAGGTTAGTTTTTGTGTATTCCATATAAGTATTTATACAATAAAAACAATACCGCATGACTCAGTCGTTGGGCCAGTGACATAATTATATATGTACAGTCAAACATTTGGAATCCTAGGCCGCTGTTGGACTATGTCATAGTGACGCTTTAAATCAGATTGTAAACAATCTCTTACTGCTTGTCATTTTGACATAGTTCTAGAGTAGAGGGTTCCAATTGGTTGACTTTACATAAAATATGTTGTACCGTATGACCTAATGACCAAGCCACATGATTTTCTTCGTTTAAATTATTTATATCCCCATACGGTATACACTATTTATATTTTTCAGTGAGGGTATGTTTAATTTTGTGTACCTGATATTTTTAGCCATAATATTTATTTTCAACTAATAATAATCATGCATTTACAAGCCAGTTTTTACCTTGGCCATATTTCATTTTAACCAAAAATTTAACTATTTTATATCTATAATATTACAACGGATTTTTGTGTAATCCAGCCAAAATATTTCTAATAAGAATGTTCAACGGACGGACCACTAAAACTACGTATATTATTAACTATATCAAACTTTTAACGTTAGTTTACTTTGGATAAATTTAGGGCGTCAATACGATATAAAGTGGCATTTAAAATGAAACTTCATATATATTTTAATTTTTAACCTTTTGACCGCTACAGTCGGCTGTGGCCGTCATTCGGAGTCTTGCCAAGGACGCCAACGACGGCACAGGACATGGACAGCCGACAGCTTCGCCATTTCAATAGGGACTTAGGCGGGACTCCGTAGAGTTCAATTTCGCTTAATTTATCGCAATGGCCCGGCTTCCGGGGCACGGCATATTCCTTCACCGTCTGGTCAAAAGGTTAATATCAAGCAATATGAGACAAACGAAAAAAAGATTGTACATCACTGAGCCGAAGGCGCGGCAAATAGAAAACGATTAGTTTTTTTTTGCCCTCCAAAATGTGTTTCTTGTTCAGAATGTGGAACTATTTGCACGAATAATATCTATGGAATAAAATAAATCATGAATCACATATCTGTCTCTCTCTATAATTGTATGAAATGCACTTAAGTGTTATATTTTGCCGCTTTACAATTTTATGGCATCGTTGAGTTCTCTCAAAAAGAATGGAGTATAGAAATGTAAAGTTTAAAGTACAATCGTGCACACAGTTTTATACTGTCGCTAGATGACACTTTAAGTTGCCATAATCTGTGGCAACTAAATTGGCAAATATTTTTTGGCCACTATTTTTAACGAAAATGTATGAGGCCTTCACCTCTAAAAAATACATTAGGATTTTGATCCTTGTACCTCGGACTTTGGTATAAGATGTATACATATCGTCAACCGTAGCTTCGATTAGGGTAACGGGCGGCGATTTCCGTGTCCTTTACCCTAATTTTCACCTATGATCGACGGTAATATTAGACGTGACTGCACAGCGCCATCTAGTGACGATGTCAAACTCGAAGCAGGATTATTTCTTAGAATATACGTCTCTATCACTCCATTCTCTTTGTGGTACAATATACAATATGTACAAATTTCGCAATCGTCTCATGGCAATGGTCGCGTTTACAACGAGCTTAGTTAAACGCTAAGATGCGTTATACTATGACTGTCCATTTCAGTGTACAGTCAAGCCCACTGAGATGATATATCAGTTGTTAAACAAATGATTTCACTAAACCCCCCATGTTGACCTTCTGGTTTTTCTGCTGACCGAAATATAATTTTATGGCTGACTTAGTTACTTTCCTCTAGAAATTTCAATCGCTGACGCTGCGATCCTGGTGGTCTAGGTGTTATGGCGTCGATTGGGAATCCTGACGCGGGTTCGAATCCTGCCCTGGTCACTTACTTTTCTAGTCTTGTAATAACAGCATGTAGATACAATGGTTGTATATACCCCGAATGGAGAGGACGCAGGTTCGATTCCTGCCCTAAGCACTGAAGATCTTAATCACTTTTACGTTAGTATATAACATGAATTTCAGACATTTCAGTTTATAATGTATATAATCTAGTATTGTACTAACAACATGTAGATGAGTAACAGGTGTAACGTACGATGCCTTGACAACGCGACAGGCTGTGCTACTTGTGCTAGCCTCGGTCCGCGTTAGCCGCGCACCATGGCATCTGAAAATAAATAGAGTGAAATATTAAGGATTAATGCTAGGTTCAAAAACAAACGCTACTTTTCCGCCTTGGGGCGTTTTACATTCCAAATGCATTAATTTCTTGCTTTAGGTACTTTTGCAATTAAAAAATCGGTTTAAATATTTACTAATACAAGGTTTTCTAAAACACAACTGTTCTTTTTTCCTCGAATTCGATATGAAAAGTAGAGTGTGTAACTCGGATGAAAGCACTAGGTTTCTCAGATTATCGATGCTCTCACTACGTTCGAGCGCCTAAACGCCTCGACTGAAAGGTGCCTTTCCCTTACCCCCGTTTCCCCGTACCCTTGGTTAACAATCAACTATTACATGAACACGTATTTGCAATATTGAATTTTATTGCATTAGGAATGGGACACCATTTACAGTTTATTTTTCTACTACAGCACTCCTGCACAGCACTTCTACATCGCTAAACGATGATTATGGACGTTCATGCAATATTATTAATGATACACCGTTTAATTTTTTAATTTATTATATAGTTGGCATACGTCATCTTCCACATTCTGCCACCATTCGAAATTTCGCTTGTGTCACTATTTTTGCTGTCGTAGAAAAACTAGTGTATACAAGCTCATAATTGGTTTTTAAAGTTCTCGGGTATATTATTACAAACGGGTCTACTATTAGCAACGGCGACCCTTGAATTTTAAGAACCCTTATTATATCACTGTTGCATAAACTACTATTTTGTACTTCAGCGCTGATATCGGTCAATTAGATGACTGACAGCGATATTAAAAAGTATACATAGTAAACTTGTCTGTGGTATTCCATAATTAAAACCTATGTTAAAACTCTCTCGGTAAATCATGTTTTATCGGTTCCCAAGATACAGGTTGTGCCTAGTTTGGGGCCGAAGGATATTCTCGATATTTTAATTTCTACTACTATTTGTTAATATTTGTATGCTAAGCGATGCTCCTATGGATTTTCATACAATATATTAATACTGTTGTTTTTTTTTCTATATTCGGCATACGACATCTTCCACGTTCTGCATAATAGCATTATGCATTATGCAACAGTGTTACAAAACGAGACGAAGTCGTGTTTTGTAATGATAGACCCGAGAGTTTTAAGAACCAATTATGAGCTGTTGCATACGCTAGTTTTTCTACGACAACTAAAATAGAGAAAAAAAGCAAAATTTAGAAAGGTGGCAGAATGTGGAAGATTTCGTATGCCCACTATAGAAATAAAAATAAAAAAACATTGCTCATCTTTTGTATGAAAATCCATAGAAGCAGTGTTTTTATGGAATACCATAGACAACGTTATAATGTGTACTTTTTTAATATCGCTGTCAGTCATCTAATTGACAGATAGAACTGCTGGAGTAGAAAAAAATCTATTTAGTCCGTCTTTTACATTATTAAAAAATATTTTCCACGTAATTTTTTCTTCTGTTCGTCAAATCAAAAGATGACAAAAATACAGTGCGTCCAAGTTTCGCGTAACGTCACTATTAGCTACAATTTTCACCTAGTAGTGACGTCATCAGGAATGGCGAAGTGATAGATTTTAAGTAACTTCAAATTATATCATAAGGTACCTCGATATTGTAATCCTATGGATTTTGTTTTTTTTCTACGCATACGACATCTTTCACATTCTGCATAAACTGGTATAAAAAATTAGTCCTTACGTGCTATTGCGGCGAGTTGGGCGACGACGAGCGCGAGTGCGCGGCCAGCGAGTGCTGCAGCGCCGCCGGCGTCAACCACTCCCTACACAAACAATCAATATAGTACTTTATGTGATTGTATATAATGAAAGGCATTCAAACTAAACCAGCCGAGTTTCATAATAACATCACACGAGTGTTTTAATGCCTAATTATTTACGATTACACTGCTTTATATACACACATATCATGACTCCATGATGCATTCAAAGCGCATATATATCGACCGCCATTGCGACTTTCAGGAATTAAAACTTTTCTGACATTCAAGTTTTGACATTTATATTTTTACAAACTAGAGTTTGCGCCAATTTTCATATCGTTCGATATCCAAATAACGTGCGACTTGCGTGCGTCATTGTATGCAATTGACAATTCGTTTCAAACTAAACGTCATATCGACTGATATTAGAATAGAGGTCAAATCAAATTTTCTTGTGTCAGATGTGTTCGAAATTTGAACCAAAATAATATTATCGAAAACGATAATATTATTTAGCTATTATTACATTTTCACAGATAAGAAATTTGTTGTAACAAAAAAGTTTATTATTATGGGGGCCTTTATATGCGATTTTTGAACGCATTATTGAGGGCTAATGACATGTGGGTATATAAAATATATTATGGGACAATCTTACACAAATCAACCTAGTCCCACCGTAAGCTCATAAGGCTTGTGTTGTGGGTACTAGCTAGACGACGATACATATAACAGATAAATACATATAAATACTTAAATACGTAGAAAACATCCATAACTCAATAACAAATATTCGTGATAAACACACAAATAAATGCCCTGACCAGGATTCGAACCCGGGACCTCCTGCTTCATAGGCAGGGTCACTACCAACTAGGCTAGGAGGCCGTTAAATAATACATACAAATAATAAATAAAAAAATTACAGGACATTCTTACACAAATTGACTAAGTCCCGCAGTAAGCTCAAGAAGGCTTGTGTTACGGGTACTCAGACAACGATATATATAATATCCAAATACATAGAAGACATCCATGACTCAGGAAATATCTGTGTTCATCACACAAATAAATGCCCTTACCGGGATTCGAACCCAGGACCATCGGCATAGCAGGTCACTACCAACTACGCCAACCGGTCGTCAACAAACGGTCGTTAACAATCATGTTACAGACCAGGGATGTTGCGGATATCCGCATCAGCAACCGCGGATCTTTCGAATCATTTTCAAAGTCCGCATGATGTGGAAAAAGTCGGTAGAGGAACGTCTTGAACGATGTGAAAAGTTGGTAACGTTAGTAACTTTTCCAACATTTCATCAATATGCTATAGTTTTATATTAATTACTTTGGCTTTAGTCAAACAAAAATTTGAATTAATTACTTTTGGCTTTATCACCTAAACCGGAAAATAGTCCGAAAAAAATTGTACTGTCTATGACAATAATCTTATTGTCTACTATTAATTCCGGGTAAAACGGGTAAAAATGGGAAAACTGGACTAAATAGTTGTGTTTGTATCCTTGTTTATGTGTGTTGCGTTGTTATTAAATATGAGGTATAGACGACTACAAAAAGATGTACATACTTTTGGACTTTGTTCCAAGGAAAAAAAAGAGTATAGTCAGCGGCAGAATTAAGTTATCACCCCCCACCTATGCAGGGGGGGGGGGTTATTTAACTCTGCAGTTGACCGTACATACTCGTACAAGCGCAAAAGAGAACATACTTAGGCAGACACCGCTGAAGGAAAGGGACACACGAGCTGACATACGCTAGTCGATTCACCCACGCCGGGATCGGTTTGTCGCAAAGCGCCTGAAAACAAACAAGCACATGAAAAAAGAAATCCCAAACTATGCATGTTTTAATTTAACCACTGGCTTAAAACAATCTAAAAGGTACAACTTGAAAGATATGTCATATACTATTGAGAAAGTGACAAAGGCCCTCATTCGAACCAGCAGCAGCAGGGATCGAACCAGCGACCTCCATTCGCGGCAGACGCCCTAACCACTAGGCCACCCGACCTCGGCAGCCAGAGTCCGGATTTCACAAGTATATATGCAATTATTATTAAACGCTTATGTTATTCCACCAATCCTACAGCCCAATTTAAATGTATGTCTAAAATGGCTGCCTTCCAGATATACTTTACAGGTTATTTTCAACTAGAAGCGAGAGATGGCGCCACCATACTGTACAAATCTATATCCGGAATCAAATCATTTATTATTAATAGTATAGTAAATGATCTGATTCCTGGCTAGCCTACTGTTGAAATTTCCATAAAAATCAAATGTTATTTTCATGATTTAATGAAACCTTCGTTATATCCCGAAATATTCGTGTTTTTTAAGAAATAAATAATGTCACTATCACTCACTCTTTTCATCCGTTTCAATTGTTTCTTTCGCAATGTCATCAATGTGGCCCTTTTGTAGGTGTAAATTAGGCCCAATATACATTGCTTAGGAGTAAATCAGTGCGGAAATTATCATTGATTTTTTCCGAAAGAATCCGAAAGGGGGATGGGAGAAAAACGGATTTTTTCCTGACTTTTTCAACGCTACTCCCACCAGGAAGCATTAACGATAATTTCGAAAGTAAACGAAAGTTTCATTAAATCATACCACATATAGCATGTTATGTTCTCGCGCGCGGGTCCATACACCGCGACTTAACGTATGGAGTGACAGGCGAGAGCGTAAGTTGTGCTAATGCTAAGCAAGGTTGAAACTTGTAATATAAGATATGTTATTAAACACAAGACAGCAAAAGTACTTATTTGATATGAACCGGGTTGAGCGCGGTTTTAGATAAAAGTCTCGTCTTAGGCAAGGAGCGTATAATTCATACCAGTGTCGTCTTAATGACGTATATTGCACAGGATGTTTTTAATACGTGAAAATCGAACGTAATAGTTTTTACACTATTCATTGACAACACTATTCATTCATACGTAAAACCTGAAATATTCTGAACGAAGCTTGACGTCATTCTTCTGTAATTGGCATGAAATTTACGCTCCCTGTAGACATGATTTAAAATGTTTTCGAGATGGTAAACACAAGATAGTGTGAAGTACTTATATAGTAAACAAGCAACTTGTAGACAGTATTAAGTAGTCGTATATCGTTAAGTGTGTTGGTAGCCAGCGGTATGACGTGAGACTTTCAATCCGAAGGTCTCGGGTTCAAATCCCGCCGGCTCGTACTAATGAGTTTTTCGGAACTTATGTAGGAAATATCATTTGATATTTACCAATCACTTTTCGGTTAAGGAAAACATCGTGAGGAAGCCGGTTGGGATTACCCAATAAGGCCTAGTTTATCCTCTGGGTTTGATGCCGTCCGGCAGTCGCTTTTGTAAAACTATGATTTGGCGTAGGCGCTAGTTTTACGAAATCATGGCATAAGCCGGGAAATATACGTACCAAACAGAACGCCGATGTGAAATGATTACAATTGTTGTTCATGAGGTGGTACCTGAAAGGAAAATATAGTACATTACATACCAAGGCCGTTTAAGTGGGAAATGCCCCGGATTCCATGTAATTGTCAACATGTGATCCGAGGCTTTCCCATTTACCGGCCGAGGTTTGTATACTATTTTTCAGCCCGACGGAGCCGGCAGGCGGCAATTTAGTTTTGCGTAAAGTGGCGCTTACCGGCCGGAGGACTGAAAAATCATTTGTAATACAGTATACAACAAATACGACCGGTTGGCGAACTTGCTAGTGACCCTGCCTGCTATGCCAATGGTCCTGGGTTCGAATCCCGGTAAGGGCATTTATTTGTGTGATGAACACAGATATTTGTTCCTGAGTCATGGATGTTTTCTATGTATTTATGTATTTGTATATTATATATATCGTTGTCTGAGTACCCGTAACACAAGCCTTCTTGAGCTTACTGCGGGACTTAGTCAATTTGTTTAAAAATGTCCTATAATATTTATTCATTTATTTATTATTTATTTATTTAATTAATAAACTACCAACGTTCACATGCCATATAATTTTCAGAGGGGTTACCGCGAATCATTTATCATTACAATACCATGTAAACCACGCTGGGGTTTACCAAATTTATAAATAAGGACAAAATAAATGCAAGTATTGATCAATATTCTATAGTAATATTGTTTTTAGGGTTCCGTATCGGGACCCTATTAGGTTCCGCCGTCCGTCTGTCCGTCTGTCCGTCTGTCACCATGAGGTATCTCAAGAACCGTGATAGTTATACAGTTGAAATTTTTACAGATTATGTATTTATATTGCCGCTATAACAACAAATACTAAAAAGTAGAATAAAATAAATATTTAATTATCCCATACAATAAACGTGATTTTTTGCCGTTTTTAAAATAATGGTACGGAACCCTTCGTGCGCGAGTCCGACTCGCACTTTGCCGGTTTTTACAAGCTTTTCTTTAACTTGCAACGTCTTGCAAGCTGAATTTGTTTAACGTCCCGGTATTCAAATAAACTTAAACTCCACATGCTTATGAAGGTTGGATGACAATACAATGTTATGGTACCAAAGTACAGTCAACGATAAAAGCTTGTATCAAAAATGAAACACTTTAAAACGGATTAATTGCGTTTATTAATACCATGACCCTACGTTCTGAGCCCTTTACAGCACTCGTTTTTACAGGGTTAAGATGATGACTGAGAGAATGCGACTTCTCCCCGTCAATCCACGACGAATGAATTAATGGACCTTAACCCTAAACCTGGAATTAACCCTAAAAAAACGAGTGCTATAAAGGGTTCGAAACGTAGGGTCATGGTTTAACAAACGCGAATAATCCGTTCTAAAGTGTTAAATTTCAATGAATAAAAATCGCGGTAACAGAAGACAATACTTGTATCAAAATTAAATTGTTGACAAAAATCTTATGAACACACCTGTCACCTCGAAATTGTTTTCCTAGTTCCGCAACAAGCCGTCTGACTTCTTCTTCGCTGAAATTTGTATATCCTATGTGCACACTTTGTCTGGAAAGAAAAAATAAAATCAGGATATACAGTGAACTTGACACCTTGCCTAGTTTTGCATCTATTAAATGATTTTTAGGGAGCAGTGGTACATTTGTTACGAAAATTAATGTCAGTAGTGTAGTATTCAGCTCAAGTCGTATACACTTGGTTAATACAGATCGCTAATTCGCTATATAAATATGTATAATCACAAGATGAATATATGTTTACATATGCATAAAAACACTTTTTTATATATTTTTTTAAAACATAAACTAACATCATAAAAAAACTACTCCTAATTAAAAAAAAACGAAACAACAACCCGGCACAATAGAATAAATCAAGTTATGAAATAAAACAATTACGACATGTCAATTATTTTCAATTGCAATAAAATATTTTTAGAGAAATACGCAATTTGCGCGCTCTGTGTTTTTTTTCCCAGGGGGGTGTCAATCCGCGTTTTACGTTGTATCAAACTCGGCCTATTTATTCTACTCACCGGAACCGGAATTGCTCCCCTAGCTCTCGCTCGTCGCGAGGTGAGATCTCGAACACACCGGTGAAGGCGTACGGGTGCCCACCGTACGCCCACTCCGAGCCGTGAACCTGCACTCCACTGTGGAACACTCCCACCCCAGCTCCGGCTGTGTACCTGTGGGTTAGCGTACAATTCATTATAGGGTTTAATATTTACGAGTATAATACTGGAAACTGAGAAAATGATTTCTGCAGTTTCAAATGGCTTTTTACTAAGAAAGATTGAAAGATTAGGATTTTCTAAAATGCTTAACCTATTTTTTTACAAAGTTTAAACTAGACTTTCACTCATTTTTTTTCTTTATGCAAAATTTTGCAATTTATACCCTTTAGGGGTGATTTTTTTCAAAACCCTGAAAGAGCTTTACTTATATTTTAATAAGGTGTCCATAAGCAAAATTAAAAGTCACACACTGAATTGTTTTTCCACCCCCCCCCCCCCAACCAACTTTTTTTTCAAATTGTACAATGATCAGGAGGATTCCCAAGGTCGAAAACTTGGGTTTTCAAGAACCACTTCATTACATATAACATATAAAAAATTCAGAACTACATTTTTTGATGCAAGGCAATGTACCAATTCCATGTATTACCTATTTATTAAAACCACATCCTAAATACATGTCATTGAACTTGTACTACAGAAATGGAATTCCTTGAAATGTTTATTCCTTGTAAATAAACCCAATAAATCCTACACATTTTCCTTCACGTCGCGCAGGAAAAATGGTAGTTATTTTATGCGGTTTAATTATACTGTACTGTTTATATAATAATAATTTATACAAACAAAACCACGTAACTCAGTAATTTGGCCAATAAGGTAAAACATTTTAGTATCTGTCATCAATTTATCATAATGGAATTATGTTATTGGTCAACAACTGAGTCAAAACGTACAAGGTTACAGACTATTTGTTTGGAATCATCCATTATATACGTTAATAGAATGAAGCATGTCGGCGAACATATATGGGTGAATCAACTTTTAAGTGTTCAACATCAAACGTACAGAGTCCCTGATCGATATTACAAATTTATATAAAGGTAATGAGCTTTATTTGCATTCCATTTTGTTCCCAGTAATATTACCTAACATTTCATCACGAAACATTGAATTGTTTTTTACAATTTACCCGGTTTTTAATGGTTGTCCGAAGGACCAAAAGGTGGTTTTCATAGTAGGTCAAATTGTCCCTTTGCGACGGTGCACCATAAAACTTTGAATCACGAAAAAAAATACTATTGTGGGATTGATATACATACACATAATCATTTTTATGGATAAGTATCATCAATAAAACACCGATTTCTTATATTTTTACTAAACCGTTTATGAATTTCTTGCGTTTTAATTTTGTCCCTTGAAATTATCCGCGTCATGCAGTTCCATCGGACAACCATAAATTTGTTACGGAATCTAAATGTAGTTGGCCCAGTAAGGCACTTGACAACAAGCTTAATTTCCTAGTAATCTGATAGGCCTAGCCGCCATTTGGAATACACGACACTCGCGGCGTCAGTCGGTCGGGTACTATTGGTGAGTGCGGGGTGGCTTTATTGTCTGTCCATCGGACCACCGGCACAAATTCGTAAGTTATTAATATATTTGAATAAATTATGTCGTACTAGATTCTGTTATATGTATATGTTACGGTAAGGATGAAATAAAACACAACAAATCATTAATTTTTGCTGTACGGGTCAAAGTTTAAGAAAAGTCCCTCGGACAACTAGTCACTCGGACAACGGATTTGGTTGTCCTTAGGACATTTTGGTTGTCCGTTAGACAAAAATGATGTGATAAGATGTTTAATAGAGTAAATACATGTGATAAGATGTTAAATAGGGTAAATACCCAGTCTTTGATCTTTCGCTTTGACATAAGGTTAATTTTAAGATATCAACAACAACAATTTTATCTCAATCACGGGGATCTTTACCTTAATTAATAACTTGCTTACACGTATTTCATGAAAATAAAACTGTCTGTATAAAACGATTTAAAAAGATTAATCGCGTTTATTTTTTGTAAATTCATCCCGACGTTTTGAACCCTTAACAGGTTTCGTGAAAAAATATATTTTTAATGTTTTATTTTTAATCTACCCTGGGGATCACGAACGCTGTAAAGGGTTCGAAACGTCGAGATGAATGTACGAAAAATATACGCGATTAATTCGTTTAAATTGTTTTTAGGGTTCCATACCAAAATGGTAAAAAAGGAACCCTTATGGTGTCACTTTGCTCCACCTGTGCTCACCGTAGTGCCGGTCCCAAGCCTGAAAAAAGGCGCAGGGTTCATCGAAGGGCCAACCACCGCTCATGGTAAATGCGTGCCACGACAAAACAGGCAAACTTCACACTGAGCGTGAAAAGTGATCAAACGGTGGCGTGAATACAGATCTGTTAAACATCGGTCAAGTCAGCCCTGAACCCACTTTAACGTATTACGACGTCTAAGAAGATCTCTTACCACCTTCGTTTAGTGAAATCAAGGAAGCCGTTACAGGACTTAAAAATAATAAGGCGCCAGGACTGGATACTATTTCCGCGGAACTCCTAAAAAAAGGTGGCCCATGCTGGAAAAAAGACTGTTCCTAGTATTAAAAATATGGCAGGGAGAAAAGATGGCCCAGGAATAAGATTTGGGCATCATATTGTCTATTTATAAGAAAAAGGGCGATAAAGGTACATGTAGCAACTATAGAGGCATAACCGTACTATCGACTGCATATAAAGTCTTCGCTAAGGTACTGAACAGGCGGCTTAGTGTATACGCTGAGGAAATACTGGGAGACTATCAGTGTGGTTTCAGGCCGAACCGCTCTACAACTGACCATATACATCTGATGAGTCAAATGCTGGAGAGGGCCTACGAATACAATTTAAATCAACACCATATGTTTGTCGACTTGAAGCAGGCTTTCGATAGTGTCAAACGATCTCAAATACTGTATGGCATGTTACTGCTCGGAGTGCCAAGCAAATTGGTAAGACTGGTAAACACTTCTCTAGCCCACTCCAAATCTGTAGTTGCCATTCAAAATAAAGTATCCGAGCCTTTTGAAGTATATTCTGGAATCTGGAGTCAAACAGGAAGATGCACTTTCGTCTATAGTATTCAACTTGGTATTGGAGGCTGCAACTCGCCAACTTGGTATCAACGGCCTGATCGATTATAAAACCACACAAATAGCGGCAAATGCGGATGATATTGTTATCACCAGCAGGTCCAAAACCACAATGATCGATCACGGTGTTGGTCTTGAAGCAGAATCGATTAAGTTTGGTCTGCATGTCAATGCAGACAAAACGAAATACATGTCCTCAACGCGCCAACCGGCCCCATTGCTAAACATTTCTCTCGGAACTAACACCGTTGAGGAAATTGCCAGCTTCAGGTACCTAGGATCCATACTTACCTCCCAAAACAAAACTGAAGAGGAAATAAGGGCTCGCTTAATGGCAGGTAACAAGTGTTTTTACGCATGCCAGAAACTTCTCGGATCTAAGTACTTAAGTCTACGATCAAAAGTCGTCATCTACCTAATTATCATAAGGCCAGTTGTAACATACGCATGCGAAACCTGGGCTACGACGCAGAAAATTGAACAAAAACTAACCGTGTTAGAGAGAAAAGTGCTGAGATAAATCTACGGTACAATTAGAGAAATAGACGGAACATACCGCCTGCGAATGAATCACGAGCCAGATGCGCTAATGCGACAGGAAACCATACAGCGACTGCGTTGGGCGGGCCATTTAGAAATAATGCAAGATTATAGAGCAACTAAGATATTAACTAAATGGAAGCCGCAGCAAAAGAGACCAAAAGGAAAGCCAAGAAAACGGTGGATAGACTGCGTAGAGGAAGACTTACGGAAAATGGGAAAGTACACAAATTGGAGGAAGGAGGCTCCGTCTGTCTGTCTGTCTGTCTGTCACCAAGCTGGCTATCTCAGGAACTGCAAATCTTATATTTTTTATAAAGTTGTTGATTATTAAGAATTGTAATAATATTTCTGTTGTTCGGTGTGCTGAAATATTTAAACTGCTTGCTAATACTTCAATAAATTTGTTTTATTTAGTACCTTCCTTAAGATTGTAGGCTCTAAAATGTCCTTTGGACAACCAGATATGTCCTTGGGACAACTACGTTGTCCCTGAATTGGAAACCACTTATTATTTTTTTTTTCGTTTTAACACCCAGAATAGTTCATATTGTTTTAAAAATACAATAGCACAATACAAAACCAAGTAGCCGGAGGAATTTTGTTACATTACTATTACTATATAGCGTTTTAATCGAAAAGTTCCGATCCTGTGAAGTTACAGTTGTCCTGGGGACATGATAAGGGGAAATATTGTGAAATTCAGGGCGATATTGCCATATTTATAGATAAAACATGAAACTATATTGTTTAATCAATGTAGGTAAAATAACTGTATTCACAATAATTGATGTCTGGTATGTTAAAAAATTAATTTTAAATGGTTGTCCAGGGGACATCAGATTTGGGCTGGTGAACTTTTTTTAGTAAAAATCACTAAATTCGCAATAAAAGTGCTCTGCTCTATACATAATCATAAATTATAGAAAATTATCTTTAAAATATAATAATGAAATATGAAATATAAGAAAAAAAAATATAAGTCCATAATTTCATCATTTGGATATTTAAAAGTTGATTCACCCATATGTTTATATACCACTATTCAACAAACAAACATTAATTTCAACAACTCTCAATCCATGTTACATAAAACTGACAGCCTTACAAATCAAACGTATACACGTATGTTAAAAACAAACGTATCATATTTGCTTATCCTATATAAATCCTTTTTGTCAACTCTTAAAATAATAGTCGTTGGTTCAACACGAGTAACACGACAGTAGATTTAATCAGTTATCTGGCCTGTTACCGCAAAGATAAGGTCTATTGTTATTGCTCAGCTCGCCGCGACAGCTCCACACGACTGGAATACCCAGCATCATACGATTATACCATTTATGCCGCTTTACAGTATTTGCACGTAGATGGATTCAGAGGGCCTAGAGTGTCTAAGGTAAGGTTCCTAGATTTTGACACCACAGACTGAAAGTGTTAAGCAAAAGACGTAATAATTTCGTAGAAATTTGACGATTAAAATAACACTTGAAAGTTTGACAGTTCAAATGCTTAGAAGAGGCGATAGATCGCGAATAACGAAAAATCTAAAATACGTATTCTCTCTATTGCACTCCTGTATTCAGGCGAAAGGGAGAGATACTAAATTTGACATTTCTATATTCGCAGTAGGCCATCAGGAATTGAATAGATGTGGGGATTACACCAGTTGTTCCAGTACATGTCTTACACATGTATTCTATACAGTGGGTTAACTCCGCCGATTTCTGGGTTATCGATGGGGGGCGCGCGGGGAAGGAGGCGGGGAGGAGATGCCGCCGAATTTTCATACAAATTCGGCGGTCTATTTTAAGGGGTGTAAAATGGAAATTAGTTTGCCAATCAGGCTGTAATATCATTCGCATAGTTTTTAACTACCCTGAGCCTCAGCACGAGCACCGAGCCGAGCCGCTGGCCGTGTATGAAGTTACCTCACTGTATGGAATACATACCTACGCTGTGCACATTGAGAACGAGGACGGTCTAGCAGCGCCACGCACAACGGAAACATTTTACACAGTTCGGTTGAACCGCTCTACAGTATTTACTCGTGGATGGGCTTTATAGATGTTGTGCATCGAACACAGTACGGTTACACCACGATAAAGTACAATCAACCAATTGGAACCCTGGGCCACTGTAGGACAAAGTCACAGTGACGCTATAAATCAGACTAAGAAATCTTTTGCTGCTAGTCATTTTGACATGGTTCTAGAGTGGCCTAGGGTTCCAATTGGTTGTCTGGACTAGCTTGTATAACTCTTTGATGGAAGATGTAGTAATAGTTATACGCACATATTAGTCCAGTATATGTCGTGCACATTGAGCACGACGGGACACATCGGACATAATATAGTGCTACAGTATTTGCTATTGGGTACTCTTGATGGGATTTAGCGCATCGAACACAGTACGGTTACACCGCTCTACAACAATACTTGCTTGTGCAAGCCAATTGGTGAGTATAGCTTTATCACTACTTCTAGTGAGTGTAGCTTTATCACTACTTCTAGTGATAAATCTAAGGTCCGACCGAGATCTCGGTCTCGGTCCTTCGACCTTTCGGACCTTTGGACCTTCCATCCTGAGTGACACTTATTGCGATTTTGGTGAGTATTTTAAGCTATTATAGTTTACCGTGTTATCGTACGTAATGCAAATTATAACTCTTTTTCTCAAGCTTTGACTGTAAATGTTGTGTTTTAGTGATAGCTATATTAAACAACAGTTTAATTCTTGACTATTACATGTTTTTTGTGGAAAATGAGCGTTTTTCGTATTTATTATAAAATCTCGGTCTCGGTCGAGACAAAAAACGAAGTCTCGGTCGGACCTTCGATAAAGCTACATATACTCACCAATTGGTACACATTAAGCATGACCAAAACAAGGAACGGTTGAACCGTTCTACAGTGTTTGTTCGTGGATGGAATTGATATATGTAGTGCATCGAACACAGCACGATTATACCATTCTACCATGCTTGTTCACCTTGATGGGAGATGTAGTAAATGCAGTAATAGTTGATACGCACCAGTTGATCCAGTACATGTTGTACACATTAAGCATGATCAAGTGTTTGTTCGTGGATGGAATTGATAGATGTAGTGCATCGAACACAGCACGATTATACCATTCTACCATGCTTGTTCAACACCTTGATGGGAGACGTAGTAAATGCAGTAATAGTTGATACTCACCAATTGGTCCAGTACATATCGTAGACATTGAGCACGACGGCGGACTGGCCGGGCCGCGGCGCCTGCTGGTCGGCGCGCCGAGACAGCAGCGACATGCACGACGGGAACATCGGACACAGTCCGCACAACTGCAACGATATACTTTTGTATAGATGATTGTGTTATATTATTACGTATATACTGTTTAGTGCTATTTCTGCTAGCCATAATAGTCGTCACCTACAGCTTGCCAAAATAGAGTAGAAATTAAAGTGTTTTTTTTTAATACTACGACGCTGACAAACAAGCATACGGCCCGCCTGATGGTAAGCGGTCACCATAGCCCGCCTGCAACACCAGGGGTGTAACATGCGGGTTGCCGACCCTTTAAAAGAAAAGGAGGATTCGCTGCGTTGACAGCTAAACGGGCCAAGGGCTTTGCTCCGTGGGTCCTCAGCTGTCAACACAGCGAATCCTCTTGGAGCTCTGGCGACCTTACCCACCAACAGAAACACAACACAATGAGTATGGTCTAGGGTTCAAATCAATATATGTAAGAAAGCGGGACGACACTACACTGTTCCCACTTTTTAATTTCCACTCTATTTTGCCAAACTGTGAAACCCATGAGATGTGAGACATATGTGTAATTGTGTATCAGAGCACTTCAATATAATTTTTACAGAAAAAAAATATGTAAATAAATTGTGAATGATTTTAGACCTGCGCTTTTCTACGTGTCAAATCATTTTCCCATATAACGATCACCTTTTTGAAGTGTAAAACTCTTAACGTGTAAATAACATAGGACACAACGACAATAGGGACAATCTTACAGTAAGCTATATAAAGCTCGTATTGTGGGTACTACACAGCAACATACATAATAAATACTTCTACACAGTAAAGGAAATACCTTTAAGTCCCTGAGGAACAAATATTATAGATTATCTAGTTTTATTTTCAAAACACTAGCTCATTTATTACCCACGGTAAACTTTTTGCATGGTGTAAAACCTATTGTCTATAATAATCATATAGAAACAAAGAGTTCACTGACCACAACAATGGATCTTTGTAACACCAGCTTAAAGAACCGTCTGTCCGAAATCAGTTCAGCTTAATAGCACTAATAAGGAAGAGCACTTTATTTGGGTCAATCTGTTTAAGTGTTGTTAATGAGAAGCCTTTATTGTTATGCGAACATGGTATAATACAATGTATAAATAAATACGGTGTAGTACAGTCAATGTCAATGATAATCAACATTTAACACTAGTGTGTAGTTTCATCATTGTTTTCAACGTGCGTGGGTGTAAATATGAAACTTTAGTTTTAGGACCAGGAATAGATTGTGTACTTATAAGACTTGTACAGTTTTTTTTTTTATAATTTTGCAATTATCTAGATATTTACCATAACCATTGTAATATGTTGTAGCGTTGTAGGGGACGTCTCAAACAACCTAAAAATCTGCGTTTTAAAGGTTCTGGCTCGCCATAACTTATCACTAAGGACACGATTCATGAAAGTTCAATTATTTCCTGTAAAACCGTTACATTTTTTAAATTATTTGTGGTTCTTCTGTTTCACTATTTTACTTTGTTTAATTTGTTTTATTTGTTTGTTACTAGTTTAATTTGTTTTGAATAAATAAGTCCCGCCGAGTTTCTTGCCGGTAATAATCTTCTCGGGCTGTGCTGGTGGTAAGAACCTGTAGTGGCGTTTTTTGCCTAAATTGAAAAATAAAGATATTTTTATCACTAACTATGCGAAATAATGTCCTACTATAAAGAGATCCGAAACTAGAAGAGACAGATGAATTGGTTCAAAGGACACATAAAGTAGGGTTTTAATGTGTTAAATTTCCATTCATTTGTAAAATTTGTCATTTAATTGGTCTCGAGTTTCTATGATTGTATGTTCTAGTTAGTCTGCACGAGTTGACTGACGCTGGTAGCAGTCAATTAAGATAAAGTTTGACCCTAGGGTCAACTGTGGCCAATTGGTACCGAGTTGTTAAACAGCGTCCAGTTAGGAAAGTGGTAATGCTGATATCTATCTGTAAAGTACCCGGCAAAACGTTCGAGTTGAACTATTGACAAATATAGGCTGACTTGATTGTAAAAAAATATTAAATTATTAAAAGATTATATTGAAACAAACCTTATTTATATTGAAACCATGGAAGCGAGTTGTCCCAAAAGTTGTCGAGTGATCTGAATAAAGGGTCTAGCAAGCTAAGGTAAGAAGATTGGCCCCCGCAAGGGATTTGGTTGTAATTTGAGGTGCAGTAGTGGCAGGTCTTAAGAACACTGTATGCGTAATATCAGCCTTCGATCTTCTTTTGTTTCAGACTTATCCACGAAAATGTCAAAATATCAAGGTAATTTTTAAACTGTTATTGTAGCTAAACCAAACATGCGAGAGCAACCAAATAAATTCAGAATTAAGGAGCATAAAATGGGGTTCATAATGCATATTTTCACAGACATATGATCCTGGAGAGCAATGGAATTGATTGGCGTCAAAAAAACAGTTTGTCAAAAATGAACATTTTCACGCATCCTGTATGTTTTTTCCAAAATCTGTAAATGCTAATCTTCATTAATTTGAAATCGAAGGAAGGTCTCCTAAGACCATTTTCGCCTAGCAACACGGGATCTGGTAGCTACCCTCACTGACCCAAAATCTATTTCCACCCTGTATATTGGCACCGCAGGTTCAACGCCAAAGACCGCTTAATCGCTCACAGACCACGGAGCAACATAGACCTTCAAAAAAATTCATAAAGTTCAACTTCAGTTTTGACACTTCGGTGACGTGGCGTCTGAGGGAATGCGTTTGTATTTAACATGGCGTCGAAAAGGTTAACCTTTAACTACCGACCTATACGTCTCACAGACGTATTCACTTTTATTTTGAACGTAATTTTAAAATCACGCGACTCGCGGTGCTCTCCTTCCCGCTACCTTCCCCATTCCGCGTCTGCCGGGTGGCAGTCGACGCCGCGAGCCCGGCGAGTGCGTACGTGACCAATAGCAGAGCTGTCGCCGTCTGAGAGACGTAAGTACGGTGTTAGTGTATATATTATGCACGTCTGATAATCGTCACCTCAGTGTTATAGTGTACATACTCATAGTGTCCTATTGACGTGACGTCGGTTTCAATGGTTTATTTTTATTATTTCAGAATTAACGAAATTGGCATTAATATCGAACCAGGGGTTCGCATAACTTGTGCCATATGTTCAAGCCGCCTAAAAAGACGTACAAAGTACTCTTGTTGCAAATGCGACATTCCTATGTGCCTTACGTGCTGTTCTCAGATATGCAGTGACTGCAGGTTGGGCCATTAAATGTGTCAAGTTTGACTGTTGTCATTTTTTTTATGTTTTAACTTAGGAGTTGTTTTATGTTTTCAATATGTTAATTAGTTCAAGAAGTAAGAGTTTATTATGTTTCTTTGTTAGCTTTTCCCTTTTTTTTTAGAAATATGGAGACTGATCAATGTGCCTAAAATTTAGTGCTAAGATTTTATGATATTTTTAATAAAGGCTGTGAATTTTTAAAATAAAGCTGGAATTATTTCTTGTTATCCATATTTATTTACCTTAAACATATAATTACGCAATAAGTAAAGTAAAATTAAAGTAGCATGTGAATTATTATATAATAAATGAAGTCAAAAATGTACGTCTCTCAGACACCACATCGGTATAAGTGCTACGTAAAAACCAGGTCGGTAGTTAAAGGTTAATACTAAAGATGATTGATGTTAAAGCGGCTACTAGTAAGTAGGTAGAGGAGGGAGGTATGGGCACAGCGGATGCATATCGTTTAGTGTGGTAGGGCACAGCACAACGAATGTTGTCTCGCTCAAATCTGGAGCAGAGCCCACCTGGGGAAGACCCACCACCTTACAGAAAACCGCAGTTTAATAACACTAGACCCTACTCATAGTGTTGTGTTTCTGTTGGTGAGTCCAAGATGATTCACTGTGTGGACAGCTGGGGACTCTCGGAGCAAAGCCTGCCCCTTTAGCTGTCAAAACAGCGAATCCTCCTTTTTTTAAAGGGTCGGGGCAACGCACGTGTAACACCCCTGGAGTTGCAGTTGTCGATAGGCTACGGGGACCGCTTACCATCAGGCGGGCCGTATGCTTGTTTGTCGTAGTATATAAAAAAGGTACCTACTACCGTATCTGACTTGTTTGTGTTGTGAACTAAACACCATAATTCCATTACGACACGAAGGGTCATTATGTCATTATATACCAATGCCTGCTTATTTACTTAAGTACCGCTTTGTTTGCTATCAAGGAGATAACTTAAAACTTCCGGTTTTAAAGTACATATAGTTCTAACTTTTACATGAACACATTGTACGATCGCGTTCAAAAGTGCATGGCCAATTGCATGCAATTTTGAACCCGTGAGTACGTACAATACATTTGTAATATTTACAGCGCAAGATGTTTTCTAAAACCGTGGTTTGAGGAAATCTTTCAAATAAATACATATAAAAGCGATTAGCTTTAAGTTTTTCAAATGGATATCAATACTTTCAAAAAAAGGTTGTCTGGAAGAAATCGCTTTTTAGCGATAAGACCGCCTGTTGTTTGCCTCTGTGTTAATCAAATGTTTGTACCTTGTAAATGTTTTGTTCTTTCTCATGTACCGAGGTGTGCAATAAAGAGTATTCTATTCTATTCTATTCTACTTTCAGTTTTCGATTGTTTTTTTTATACAGGTAAGAAATACTGAATTAATTAATTAGTAGATTAATTTAGACTAATTTAGACTGCTGAAAGCGCGAAACTTTTCCCAAATGATGAATTCGATTATTTTTGGGTACTTTTATGACGGGATAACACTGTAACAGACCTTCACATTTCTACTAGCAATATTACGTTAGTGACAAAAATAGTACAAACTTTACTACTAACTTTCATAACCCATTGAAATTAAGCACTTTAGTTTGCACAAGTAACTTTTTTGCTTTTGGGCATTGTAGACCCAAAATTAAACACTTTAGAACGGATTAATCGCGTTTATTAACACCATGATCCTACGTTTCGAGCCCTTTACACTTTACAGCACTCGTTTTCACAGGATTAAGATGATGATGATGATACATAACAAACCAAAGTACCGTTAAAAAGTCTACACAAACGCATAACTACAGTACCTACGTTAATCTAAGTTTTGACACCTCTTGCAAATGTGTCTAATTTAATGCCATGCGTGCACGTCTTTTAAAAGTAATTATTTTTGTTAAGGCCTTCAACTGTTCCCTAAATAATTCAAGTTTCTGTAACATTTGACGGTCAATCGATTTTCGGCCTTACAACCCCATTAAGGGGCTGCTTTGATTTGCTTAAGCCACATCCACCTTTAAGACATTCATTTTGCCTCCCGAGCATGAAAGAAAAAGATGCAACACTCATTAGGAGTGAAATTGAACAATTCACGAAAAATATACGAATCTGTAATGGTTGATTAATTTCGCTTAAATTAGTGTTTAGAAAAAATAAAATACCTTTATTTTAACTTGGTTATATCGATTTATATTGTACCAGGAAAATAAGTAAGGTCTCAACTTTAGCTTTATTCCTATCGAGGCAATTTTAAGAAATCGTGTTTCCGCGTTAATCAGTGGACGTATTTTATAGTAAAGATACAAATATTCAAAATCTAGCCCGTTTCGTAAACGATTTGAAAATCTCATTAAAACAACCTTACATTTTCGATGCATCCCCTTAAGTGGTCACAGTACGAAATGTTTAATTCATGTTGTTATTAGTTTCAAGGTAAGTGTGACATTGAAAATTCTCAAGTTAATAAGAAATTGGATCGTGTGTCCTTGATATAAATAAAGCAATTATGGAAGACAAAGACATAATGGTGATAAAAAAAACAAGTCTCGTCATGCTATGAGAAATAGAAAATCGATACTTAGAAATAGAATGGTTTAGTAGAAAATTATATTGGTACAAAGCTTGTTTTTAGTAAAAGATACCTCTTTGTTGTTGATAACTTGATAAGGTCCATATCTAAAATTGAACACATTAGAATAGAGTAATCGCGTTTATTAACACACCACTTTTACTTAAAACGATCACAAACAGTCAGTTCAGTATTAACTGACATGAAATATTTCTATTGCCGTCTCTTTCTAATTACAAATGGATTTGCAAGCGTATATCAAGCTTGACCGGCCGGTTTACGTAGTTGGTAGTGACCCTGCCTGGTAAGCCGATGGCCCTGGGTTCGAATCCCGGTAAGGGCATTTATTTGTGTGATGAACACAGATACTTGTTCCTGAGGCATGGATGTTTTCTATGTATTTGTGTATTTATATATTATATATGTCGTTGTCTGAGTACCCGTAACACAAGCCTTCGTGAGCTTACTGCGCTGCGGGACTTAGTCAATTTGTGTAAAAATGGCCTATAATATTTATTAATTAATATTATTTATATCACAGAATAAGAGAAGTAATAACTCCCGTTTATTTCACCACCCTTTTCCTTCTGATGGGTGTCGTAAATGCCGATTGTGGGGACCTGTCACTGCCATATCACAATTTCTTTACCTTTATATCCCTATTGGTGAAAGTGGTATTGATCCTTGAGCAGTTTCATGTGCTCTGCCTAGCCCTTTTGGAAATACCTAACCTTTACCTACCCCTTTTGGATATACCTAACCCTTACCTACCCCTTTTGGATATACCTAACCCTTACCTACCCCATTTGGAAATACCTAACCCTTACCTACCCCTTTTGGATATACCTAACCCTTACCTACCCCATTTGGAAATACCTACCTCTTACCTACACTTTTTGGATATACCTAACCCTTACCTACCCCTTTTGGATATACCTAACCCTTACCTACTCCTTTTGGATATATCTAGTCCTTACCTACCCCTTTTGGATATACCTAACCCTTACCTACCCCTTTTGGATATACCTAACCCTTACCTACCCCTTTTGGATATACCTAACCCTTACCTACTCCTTTTGGATATATCTAATCCTTACCTACCCCTTTTGGATATACCTAACCCTTACCTACTCCTTTTGGATATATCTAATCCTTACCTACCCCTTTTGGATATACCTAACCCTTACCTACTCCTTTTGGAAATACAGGTGTGAACTATTACTTTTAAGCAGAAACTTCTGCAAACGATACCAAAATTTATTTTCGAGAAATTTGGTATTGGTCTCAGTATGGGGTAGCACATTGTTAGTAGTGAATTCTCAATTCAGACTGTTTTTATTGATTCCTGATAACTTTAAGGGGCGATTCTTCAGGTTAAATCAAGTTAATTTCTCTAAGAAACTAATTTCTTAACTATTACAGTTTTCTGTATTGGACCTATATTTTGAACATCGTTTTTCCTGCATGTTCCCAAATATATTCATATTCATATATTCATCCCCATCTTAAATCAGTTTCAGATAAACATATTAAAGATACCACTAAAACATACCGTTTTAACTTTCTTAGGCGGCACAGTGATGTTAATTTTCTTTTTCATTTTAACCCATTCACTACACACCACACAACGTTCGACACATGTTCACAGCACGGCTGCACTGAGCACACTACATCTCTTCTCATCTCAAACAACCATTGCATGGGAGATCTCTGTCTATTACAGTTTTCATGAGACGTGCATGCAGACTATCTCATATAGATTATGCGTTATGAAGTGTTTAGTCCGTCCGTCTATGCTTAGTTCATAGATTTTGATAGCCCAGACTGAAAGTATTAAGTTAACGTCATAATTTCATAGTTTGACGTTTAAAATAACACTAAAGATTGTCAGTTAATTTGCTTGGAAGAGATACTGTGATTTAACTCTAAGCGGTTTTTTTTTATTGTTTTCAACTGACTTTAAAGCCAGTTTTTTTCAGAAACTATTGAAAAAGTTTTTAGAGTTCCGTACGCAAAGGGTTCAACGGTACCCGGTACTAAGACTCCGCTGTCCCTCTATCTGCGTGTCCGTCCGTCAGACTGTATCTCATGAACCGTGATAGTTAGACATTTGAATTTTTTACAGATGAGGAATTTCTGTTGCCGCTATAACAAAAAAGACTAAAAATATAGAAAAAAAGTAAATATTTAAGAGAGCTCCCATACAACAAACGTGATTTTTTGCCGTTTTATTAGATAATGGTACAGAGCCCTTGGTCAATTATGAATCTATTTTGTTTTTTTTTGTTAGTAAGGAAGGAGATAGCTCATATTTGGTTCTAATTGCTCATATTTGGTGGCACCCCCAACTAATATTATGCTGCGTCTAGAAGGCGATCTGTGGATCAGCCACTGAGCGTAGGAACATTCTGTAAATCATTAAATGTGGAATTTAAATGATTACTGTTCTTATTTACCTAGTATTTGAACTGGCGGTATTGTCGTTCACCAGGCGGCGCCACTCATGCGTAGGTCCTGTGTCAGTATGAGAGAATGGCGTTTGAAATGTTCCCTCAGGACCCACGTTCCACTATCGCCCCTAGTGGAAAATCATAATAATACAGCTCATTAGGCCTAAGTATACTTGAAAATCCATTACGCCAAGTCAAGTATGATGAAAAAGTACCTTGTAACGATATCAAACAAAATCAAACAAGAAAGCAACGACCACTCTTACCTAGTTCTAGTTATCAAACGTTTTTTTAATCCCGAGTAATCTATTAAAGGCGTTTTTATCACTATGTTAATTACTTGTATGCGATGTTTACAGGAGATATAGTGGGATTATTGTGTGTCGCGATAGAAGGCTGTCTAGCAAGGGCAGTATGTAGTGTATGTACAGAAAATATGTAGGTACTGTGGCACATCATCCGATAGGTTTAAAAAAAAAGGTTTCTTGAAAAATAATTTGATTAGTATACATAAAATGTTAAATTCGATCTAAAGTCTGCTCCCCAGAATTTATGGGACGTGCAAAAACAAATACGAACTTAATCACAAAAATTATTTTAATCATATTCCGTAGCTGTTTTTGAGTTTTCGGCGAAAAGCTATTTATAACAAAGGGACGTAAGTGCCCTTAATATTTACAATCGATATTTTATAACGGCAATAAGGAAACATACTCGGATAATGTCAAATTTCTGACGATTTCGGTTATTGAGATAGAGCGCGCTGGCAGACCGACAAAGGTTTAGCAATAAGGTTCTGTTTGTCACCCTTAGGGTACGCAACCCCCTAACTAAACCGGATCAAATTTCGTTATTTTTAAACCCCCTGATTGGTATAAGTGACAGTTAAACTTGAATTTCAAGTGCTCAGTTTTGAAAATACAGACATGAGCTTGAGTGTATCTTCTTCTTAGCGTTCTCCCGGCTCAAGGAACTTGCGGTTCGCTTTGGGCAACTAGTCCCAAGACTTAGCGTAGGCGCTAGTTTTTAATGCGAATGCCATCTAACCTTCCAACCAAGAAAGTAAACTAGGCCTTATTGGGATTCGTCTGGTTTCCTCATGATGTTTTTACTTCACCGAAAAGCGGTTGGTAAATGAGCAACCCGAAAATCTGATTCTTCCATATCTGAACTTGCTTGGGCCCATTCTAATAGGAATCAGCTCGTATCGTATGTGTATGTGGATCAAAATTCAACAAGGTGTGGCTGTCTACAAGGATTATCAAAACAAACATAATTGTATTGATTAAATACAATAAGCTTGATTCAACTGATAGCAGATAAGATGCGAACAACTCGGCAAATAGACTCTCTGAATTATCAGTTGATTAACCTGTTCCACGTATGTGACTATATTGACAATCGTACAAGCACAAGGTCATTTTGTACACACAAGCCACCTTAGTACTTTGGGCACTGGAGAAACTGGTGGGCACTGGGAAGATCCAGGGGAAGAGGCCTCGAGGCCGTAGCACAATGCGCTGGTCCGACCAAATCAGCACTACTCTCGGCTCTAACCTCCACAACGCACTCAATGCAGCTGTGGACCACGGAAGGTGGCGTAACGTTATTCGGAGGAAACTGATCCATGGTGGGTTTCAACACTCAGCAATGAGGAATACGATACACGGAGGAATACGATGCCCCAGCGTGCGGCGGGGTGAGTCAGCGTCTATGTGCTTCGTGTAGCGTATACTCAGAAGGCCTAGTATAAAAGTTGTACGACATTAACTCCTCGACCGCGTTAGGGTATCAAGGGGTCAAAATATGAAAGTTGCCGGATGATTTAAATAAACGGCAAACATAATTTGAACTCCCGATACGCTAACGCGGTCGAGGAGTTAATGTCGTACAATTTTTATACTAGGCCTTCAGGAGTCTAACGCTCACATACACTTACTAGTACAGTCGCCATCAGATATATCGGAGCGTCTGAGGTGTTCAAATATATCTGCGCCTAACGCCTTGACAATAGGGTCGTGTTTAGATATTTGTGAGCGCCTTGGCTGCCCCGATATATGTGATGGCGACTGTATTTAACATGAACGTCGCTGCTCGCCCGGCTCGAGCGGGCCAATAAGGTACACTTAGCCTAAGTTGCCAAAAGAAGCATGTGTTCATACTTCAAGCGGGGCTTGACACATGACGCTAGGTTAGGTAGGTAGGTTGAACTTAGGGCTGCCATCTCGTACATTGTCGAAACCGGACAAAAAAGTTAAAAAAACCCGGACGTTTCATTAAACTCGCGGTCACTAAAGAAAACAACTTTTAATTAAAAAAATATATGCTTTTGCTACGGATTGACCTGAACCCAAAAATGTCAGACAGTTTTAAAAATCCGGGCCGGTCGCTCCCCGGACGGGCTCCAAACTAGGACAAATCCGGGGAATCCCAGACGGATGGCAGCCCTAGTTGAACTAGACGCGATTATTAGGACAACGAAAGTTTACTTAAACTTGCAGCAAACGGCGCGATTCATCGGTCCCAATCTCTCGTGTAAAGTATTAATTTTCTGATAATCATTTGTCGATCCTATCCCTAATACCTAGAATGTCTGTTACACAGATTTGAACCTTACTGCTATAATACGTTTACTTTTTTAAATTGGTAGCTAGAGGCCTTGCAAAAACACAATGGTATTGTTTAACAGAGTAGCGTTTGGACCGAAAAATTCCCTCAGAAAATTGTACTATATCTTGCCCCTCCCTTTTACTCGACTCCCTAAGGATATGAGATATGTGGGACCGTGCCCGTCCAAAAGCGCTGTCTAATTGCGGTTTTAGTTTGTGTCACTATGTTTTATATTGGTTCGAACGCCTGGCAGCTGTCTGTGGATATCAAATTGTGATGCCATTATTTTTCCAGTTTGGTAGAAGAATTAAATTATAGAATACAGGTTATATATTTTATCATTAGAATAAACATTAGGGTGGCTCACAGTTGTATGGAAAAAAATTTTTTTTGGAAAATTGGACGGGGCACCCCCCAGATTTTTTACACTAGCCTAAAGGAATATTTTGGTAAAATTTCAATGTCCTAGTAAACGAAGAAGACGGTGCTCATCAACGGTTTTGACTCCAAGAAATTGAAATTGTTTAACGTTTTAGGAGCTAAGTTTACATTCAAAATAAAAGTCACACTATCATTAAAACATACAAATTAACATTTATTAAGGTCCTTCTGACCATCAAAACAGAAACAAAATAAAAAATTTAACCTTTTAATAAAATATTAATATGAGGCGTCAATCTTTTCAATTTGAAGTAATCTTGCCGTACGCGTAGAAGCAAAGTCGCCAAGGGTGATACTTACCTGTTTTAAGAAGAGATGCATTACCTCGTACCGATCGAGTATTTGATGGCATCGACGTTGCCATCCCCTTCACAATATTTTTCTTCTCTGTATCGGTAACTGTGTCGGAGAAGAGAGCGAGTCCAACCAATTCATCGGACATATACCACAAATGACGTTGCAGTACCTGTTTTGCACACTTAGACACTTTACGGTCCACAGAGCTATACTTTTCCAAATTAAACCACAAGCGAAGGTCTGACTTAGTAGCTTCTGTTGCAAAAGCTGCTTCAGTCCATGCTCTAGTATAAAATAGGGCTCCAAACTTGACAAAACGCTCGAGTTGAGTCAACTCTCGCTTTGTAAGCTTGAATATGTCACTCTGATCGCGAAACAGGTAGATTTTAATCGTTTAAAGCAACTTTGATATCCAGATGATGCATGATGAATAGGCCTCGGTGCTCTCCAATGCATTTTGTTTGTAAGTATTCCAAAAATAAGCATTGTTAACTCAATCAACTCCAAGTAATCATCTCTCATACTCATCTGACTGTTTTTTTCATTGGAATACTGATTTAGCCAATTCAACATCGGTTCCAAAAAATATCCAATGGTGGAATTTGGTGGCAAATATTGAAATTTGTCTCGGTCTATATTGTCCCAGATTTCTTTAAATCTCTTAAATAAAGGGATATATTCCAAACAGTTCATAACTCTTCAACAGTTACCTATACCTGGGACGCATTTCGTATAAATTCTAAAACATTTAGATGGTGCAAGAATCTTTGAAATACTTGTCTGGTAGTTGGAAGTGAAGTTGAATTAATGAAGCAAGGGAATCCAAATTTCTCACTCCTACTAGAAACACAGTATCACTATTTCGGGTTGTTGTCATGACTCAAATAAGCACTTTTGACAGTTTAGTAACAAAAATAAATCTTAATTGTTTATCTAGAAAAAGTATTTATGCAGTTAATAATATTAAATACACGAAAATACTTCTTCAAAACATTTTAAAAGCAAGCATACAACTACGGTTTGCCAAACTCAGTACACTTGCTAATGTCAGTATGAAGAAAAGTTGAGGGTAGGTGAGCACCGGCTTAGACTTAACGTAGGTATTTGAAAATCTCCACAGATTATCTTATTGGGTAATCGAATAAAATTAGGGGGTGCCCTGGTCAAATATTCAAAAAAAAATTATTTGAGCCACCCTAATAAACATTGCTTATTATCGCGGAAACGAAATTCGCAAGCTACGACATTGAATGACGTTTCTAGGTTAGAGGTCACCTGGTACTTGTTTACCCCCAGCAGCAACGCCTTGCATTGCTATATTTGAAATAATACATGAGTATTAGTACCGTATTACACCAGACCCAGAGCTCTGTTGCTTCGACCTGCACCGATAAATAGCTGCCTCATGCCTGGATCAAGTTTTTTTATACTTGATCCAATCGTCTGACAACTGTTCATCGGTGGAGGTGAGATAATGCAGGCAACTGTCTATACCTTGTACTTCTAGGTATTAAAAAAAATGTTCACAAATAAAACCACGTGACTTCGTAATTTGACATTATTCCATATAATGACATTGAGATGACGGATAGGAAATGTTATTACCTCATTGGCCAAATTAAAAAGTCACGTGGTTTTGTTTTTTTATACCTAAAAGTACAAGGTATAGACTATAAAATCGCTGTCAATGGAATTTACTAACAATGTAAACAAACCGCCATATTGATCGTAATAACCTAACTTTTAAGTTTTTAATTAAATCTCCAAGATTAACTTATTTGTCTTATGTTTTGTATGTTACAATAATACGACCGTTTCAGTAGTGAATGGTTTCAGTGGTATTTGATGAGGTAGTGTGAAAATACAAGGAGAAACAGTGACAAGACATGTCGCCCTTTTGTTTACATTGTTAGAAAGTTCCATTGACGGCGATCTTAGTTTCGTTAGTCTTTAAGTTGTTGGGCATTTTCCAGGCCTAGGTGACTTATGATTTCGAATCTCCTGCAATCCTTTTCTAATCTTATCCATCGTTCAGTAAATTTTGTCCGACTTAAGTCAATGCCCTAGTGTATTTTTTCTTTTTTACTGAAGTAATTCTTTGAGTGACAACCAGCCAATCAAAGTAAATTTGAGTTGGCCAATTAAACTATCAATACATTAACATATATATATATACCAACATTAACATTTGTGCAAAACATATCCAAGTGCAACATATACTTACTTAAATATAACTTTAAATCCTTGACATATACATTCTAATATTTACATATAGCCGAAGCTTGTGCTAATATATAACTAGCACTGCATAAAAATACTTTTTTTTTATTGGGTAATAATAGAGCATTTAGTTTGCCTTGTGTAATAATTATAACATAGTACATATTCCGTGCTATATGTACACTATCAAATTTCAAGATTTAAGAAAAAAAAAGGAGAGGGGAGGCCTTTGCCCAGCAGTGGGCCACATTACAGGCTACATAAAAAAAAATGAGTTAATGAAAATAAAAATAAGTGCCAGGCCTACAAGCAAGTCTATCTACGTAATATGGCTAAATTAAAAAATTATGTAGCTCCAATGTCATACTACTAGCAACCTTATTTATATTTTATTTAGATTGAATCTCCTCTGACAGAACTAACTATTGATTTATCCAAAAGTATAATAATTAGAAGTATTATCTTAGAAAACAATATTTTAAGGATTTGATCACAAAACAAAAGTGAAAAATAATAAGAAATTAGTGAAGTAGGGTAAGGTTTTTCTTATAATTTAAGAAATTATGCTTTTGATCAACCTTTTGATTTACATTCAAAGTCTCAAAGTGATGTTAAACGGTTTTACACTCATGATGTTTATGCAACAGGAATAATATGAAAATGTTAGTAAGTGTTGTTCCACATAAAAATATGCTTTAGGGAGAGCTTTGTCAAAAAGCAATGCATTTACAGATCAAAAATCTTTATATTTTCCCATTTAAATAAATAATATTAAATAAATATTTTTTTTTTAGTTTGGATTTAGAGTAAAATGATACTTGTACTTAGAGAATGGCCATGGGCATCTTGCCTGTTACTAAAATTGCATATACTCGATAAATTCGCCAGCATTTGATTAATAACAAATCAAAATATTTCATTGAATAATTTTATTTGTTTCAACAAAAAACTCACTCTAACGTCTTGACGTCAGAGGAGTGTTCAGATATTAGTGAGCACCTTGGCTGCTCCAATGCATCTGATGGCAACTGTACATTTAAGATAAGAATAGCTTTTATTGACCAAAATAATAATTCATTACATATTACATTTTACTTTAATTCACATGGCATTTATATTAATTTTAATATTTTTTTAAATAATTTTAATAAATATAATATAATAACATTCCTTTTTGTGAATTATTTAGTCTGCCTTCTTGGCAGAGGCCTCCAACTGTACATTTAAATCACCCTAATGTTCTATATTACTCAGAACAACACTTGTTTACAAGATGATATCTAATGATACCTGCTAATGTAGTTGACAATGAAGTTGCACAATTTAGTACTTTATCTGCCAATCAACGGTTCTTACTGGCTTGGGCTCCTCAGAGATTGTGGACGATATGATCAGGGGCTCACTGTCCCAGTCCCCCGACCTGTCCGAGCCCCGCTCCGAGCCACGGTTGCTACCGTCTCTCTTCATTGCTATACATACTTCTCAACAGCTATGTCCTACAGGTAGGATTAATGATTAAAAAAAGCTTGTGGGTTTATAATTAAAAATATTGTGGGTATTTATTAAAGTAGTAAGCTTAGTACTAATAAGGAACCTACTTTTATAAGTTTTAAAAATAAACAAAGCATGTAAGTACCTCTGTTTCACTCTTGTAGATCAGAGAAGTTTGCTCCATGGCACTTAAATCGTTAAAAATAATAGAAATATCACAGCCATAACAAACGTAAGGCACTGGCCGAAAAAACAATCAACAGCCTTTTGTAACGGCTAGTGCGTCGTCAAATAAGGCAATGCAGTTTAAAACGCTATTAAATATGAATAGGCGACTCAAGAAAATGATTGTATGCAAATACAGCTCAACCATTACCGAAGATAATGTTACGTCTCATTAACAAAGCACGTGGGGCATATGCGACTTACTCTATGAGTTCTAAAACTAATACGAATCAGAAATATGTTTAATTTTTACTTACAACTCTTGGTTGGCCTCTTTTGTATGCAAGTGTATTCCATAGAATATAGCAGCTCCTTCAAATTTGTAGCTCCATTGTTGAAGCAATAGTAACAATATAGCAAATCACGTTAATTTTAAAAATGCAAATGGAATAATAAAACTAATAAAATACACAAATTTTACTCGTTTTTCAATGTGCCTGCTATTCTGACAAATTTGACCTGCTAGGATTCCACAGATAAATATAAAATGCAGTGACATTTCAAAGTTCACACTTGTACTTTGTTTATCGGTTTTTGATACTTCTGGAACTGCTATTACTGAATATGAAATACTTACAATACTTGGTAAATTTTCTTACTAATGGCAACCCAAATTCCAACGAAAAATTAAAAAATATTTCTACACGTCACCTGGCGAATGTCAAACACATTTACGCGAGGTTTTTCTTATTTTTAATGCAAATTGATTTGTTTTGATACATAACAAAATGGTAAATTGATTTCCCTATATATTTTGCAATTTTTCTGTGATGTTTGAAAGTTTTAGTTCGTGAGGCTTCTGTATAAATGCTGTAAAGTTGTGGTCGTTTTTCCGGCGTATGTTTATAGTTTTTAATTACTTCATATTTCGCTTATTTCAGGTGCTTATAGCAGCTACAGTATGCACAAAATCAGGAAAAGGTAAGGATAATTAATTTTCTAGTTGCTTTGTAGAAAGTGATTAAATTTTACGTGAAACTTATGATGAAATACGTGTTCATGTTTTTAGCCCTGGTGTCACGACAATTCGTCGAAATGACGAAGGCACGGATAGAGGGGCTGCTGGCAGCGTTCCCCAAGCTTATGACTGGAGGTCGCCAACACACTTTTGTAGAAACTGAATCAGTCAGGTAAGTTTCAGATATGGGTGTTTCAAATCTTCATTATAAGTTTTATATTGACACATTTGATTAGATGCCACAAAACCATGTATAAAAAAACATACTTACTGTATTTGATGCCAGAAAACGAATGCCTAATGTGTCAACCTCTGAAGGCCTACTGTGGACCACAAATAGCTGAGTCCTGGTTCAGCTTGCAGCCTTGCTAATGAAATTTTGTGTTTGCATACCAAATCACAAGTGCCACAGGGAGTCAAAACTCTTTTTGCATCTTGTGGTAGGTCCTCTGGTCTAGAGTCTAGAGTCTAGTCTGGTCTGGGGTTTGCTGAGATTCTTATTGGATGTAAAAATTGGGGCATTGCTAGTGTGTATATGAAATTTTGCATTTATATCTACAGTTGCCATAAAATTAATAACCTCATAAAATAAGGCATCAAATGTGTTAGTCTAATAGATTGCTTATTTTCTATCCATTTAATCTTTTGTCATAAAATTCATAATGTCATTATGGCTTGTTTGGGGCTTTCTTTCGGACAGAATTTTTATATATAAGTCTGTTATCCTACATGCAATGTTGGAGAACTTTAGAAATGCAAGTCAATAAAACATAAACATCTTAAACATTTTGCAGGTATGTGTACCAGCCGCTGGATAAGCTGTACATGCTGCTCATCACAACCAAGGCCAGCAACATCCTCGAAGACCTGGAGACCCTCCGCCTCTTCAGCCGTGTGGTAATTCTTAACAATATCTACCTTTTTAAATGACCCCAGCCTAGTTGGTAGTGCCTTGCCTATGAAGCTGCAAGTCCTGGGTTCAAATCCTGGTAAGGGCACTGATTTGTGTGTTTATCACAAATATTTCATCCTGAACTAGGTAGTTTTCTATGTATATATATATGTAAATAAACACCTAGCACTGGTGGAGCATCTAAATTATTGTATTATATGTTGCAGGTACCTGAATACTGCACCCAGTTAACTGAGACCGAGGTTCTGAACCAGGCCTTCAACCTGCTCTTTGCCTTTGACGAGATTGTAGCCCTCGGGTACAGGGAGAGTGTCAACTTAGCACAGGTAAAGTTGCTACATTATCATACTCAAATAGATTTTTGTTCAAGTAACTTATTTTATGAAGATGCAATATGAAAATTTGCAGAATTTAAGTATGTAAACTTCCATTATTTCTTGAGTAAAAATAAAACTAATAAAATACACAAATTTTACTCGTTTTTCAATGTGCCTGCTATTCTGAAAAATTTGACCTGATCAAGTGATCAGTGAGTGGGATCATCAGTGAGTGGAATTGAGTGAACTAACGTGGGTAATTCTGACTAATTACCACCAACTCATTTGGAGGATCAGTAATTTATTTTTGTTGTAACTACTGGTAAATATCCAGACATTCTGAGAACATTGCATTTTTTCAAACTTCGGCAGCATGGAAATGTTATAGTTAAAAAAATAAAGAAAGAAAAGTGAAAAACTAAATGAAATATTGTTTCAGGTTCGATCGTTCGTTGAGATGGACTCTCATGAAGAAAAGATTTACCAGGCCGTCAGACAGGTTAGTATCATTTTCATCACACCTGCTCGTAAGTTTATTTATTTCCTCGCAAATGTGATGAAAAACATTGTGTGTATCACGGGCAGTAGGAGGATTACTAACTCGGGTCATTTAAAGCTCTTCCTCGGCGTCGGGCTTCAATAGACCCTCGTAAGTAATGCCCTTCTTACCGCCCTTGATTATTCTGTTGAGCTATTGAAGTTGCTGGGTGGACCAGTAGTGATCTATTCTGGCAGCCCTTATAAATAATTACTTATTCCCGTTGAGTTCAAAAACTTTTAGATACTTTGGACTGTAATGTTGTGTACCTAGCTCATAGGTTTTGAATTCGTGCCTACCTAGGTGGATACTTCTTTTATGCATTAGTGGTCCGCACCGCAGGAGCAGACGATGTGTATCGCAGTTTCCTCTGCTTCCTTGAAAAATCTGCGTGATGCATCTTATTTCTTACACATTACAATCATATGTTTGTTCAACTTGCAGTGCCCAGTCAGAATTCTGACTACCGCACAGGCTGTGTGTCTCCTGAGCCCTACGAGCTCTTTAGTATTTTTGTTGTTGAACCATTAGAGCTTTCGAGTGTGCGTTTCCTTTGACGGACTTTCACTCTGCGATTGCCCTCATCTTTTCTAGATTTTTTTGCAGAGATTAAAATGCTGAAAAAATTGAAATGCTTTCGCCTTAATATGGTGATTGTATATTTTATCCTGAGGTATTTAAGACTCATTTGGCAAACATCCATGGCATTTTTAAAACTGAGAGATGATTTAGATTTAATGTAGAATCCGCTTATAGTGACATCGATGGGAAATGAGAAATACGTCATACTAACCAGACATCGTACAAAGCATATTAGGAAAATAATCAAATTCATATGTTACGCAATCCATACCTTATTTACTTATTGATTCCCCATAATTTTGTCTGCATATGTCACTGAGAATAAAAAACTTATGGGCGCAACTCATGTCACGTCATTACAACCGAACATAATTGCACAATAATAGGTTGAACAGGTCAATATAAGCGACACTTCAATATAAGCGAAGTCATTATATCCGGTTTAAAAGAGTTTTATATGAAACCCAAACTTCGTACGGTAATCACGTCATACAAAGCGGTTGGTCAATATAAGCGAAGTCACTGTAAACGGAATCTACTGTACACACGCGTTCAAAAGTGCATGGGCAATAGGGGTGACGACTAGGTTGAAATAGTAGATTGTACATCAAGGGCATAAAGTGACCCATTTTAGACGAGGCCATTTATTGGTCCGAGTGTAACGAGGACCAATATAGTAGCCGAGGATAAAATGGGTATTTATGCCCGAGGTATACACTCTGCTTTTCACTTCGATTGTAAGGAAAATATTAGGTTTTATATCACTTTAAATCGTTGAAAATGTATCATCCATACGCGCGAGCGCTTGGGTTCTCCCCGCGGCGCGCCGCCTGCAGGCGGCCGGGCGCGCGGGCGGCGAGGCCGCGGCGAGCGCGCTCCACCTGCGATGTTACTTTATGCTCTAGTGCATGAAAAGCGATTTTGTGTCGCCTAGCCACGACACAAAGGCGAACTTTTCGAGCAAGAGAAGTGAAAAAGTATATATTTAGTCCGTCAGTTAAATTATCCAAATTTATTAGACACGTGTTTTTTCCTGTAAACTAAAATTGACGACGATACAGAGCATCAAATTTCCGCGGTGGGGGGCTAGTGAGGATATTATTGTTATCATTTGTAAATATTTGTTTAGACCCAAGAGAGAGAGGCGGCGAATCGCATGCGCGAGCGAGCGAAGGAGCTGCAGAGAGAGCGGCTGGAAGCCGCCAAGAGGGGCGGAGCCCCGCGCAGCAACATGGCTTTTGGTGAGTGCAGACTGCAGTGCCCCTCGGAGTTACACCACTACATTTTGTAATGTGATAGTGTCAAACGAACTTGCTAACGATATAAACAAAAGGAACCTCATTTTTTTGCCACTGTTTCTCCTTGAATTTATTTATTAATTCCACTTAAACCATACACTTACTGAAACGGCCGTATTATTATAAAATAAATAATTTAATTTTGGAGATTTCATTAAATATTTAAAATGGTTTAAAAGTTAGGTTATTACGGCAATATGGCGGTTTATTTACATATCATGTTGAACCGATTGACGGCGGGTTTAAGTTGTTTTATTTTTGTTTATGGTCTAATGACCTAATTTATCGTCAACTTATCCAAGATAGATTGACATTCAATAACCTTAGGCTTAATCATAGCCTTAAAACTGTTAAAATATTAGTTATATTTATTTGTTCGTTCTCGTGCGGTTTAATTCTCTAGTGTGTAAGTTAAATACTATGTTACTACTTGTGAGTTCCTTTAATTGGCTCTGTGTTTCCATCATCAATGTTTAATTTATGATTACAGCTGTTGGTTCTCCGAATTAAAAAAAAAGTAATCATGAACGAAAACCTAAATGACTGTACTTATGACGAAGCGTTACATTCTTGTCGTATTGAAAGTCGCCTTCCTGCGAAAATTACCGCATATCAAGCTATCCTAAAATCACATACGCAGCGACATCTATTGAGAGCAAATAAAGGTCACAGCACAAGTTACGTAACGAACTTCACTCGCATAAGATTCGACGTGAAGTCAGGTTCGATTCCTATGACGTCAGTACATGGTCGACAGCGTTTTCAGAGTTAAAAAAATACATACAAATTTTTAATTAAAAATACTTAGCCGTTGTACGCGTTTAATACCCGAAATATACAGAAAATTATTATTTATTGTGCCAAATTGGACATAAGTCTAGTAGCCTATTAACCTCCTAATAAAAAAGAATTGGTTTGTTTCCTTGAACAGGCAGCAGTGGTGGTTTCGGCAACCAGTCCATGTCTTCGGCTGCTGGAGTTGAACCCATCGCGGAGAAGATACCCACCACACCCGCTAGAGACACGTATGTATAAGTGGTTCGGCTGGAACGTGAACTCACGAGCCCTATCTCGGCAACCACTTGACGAATTTGGCTCATATTCGAACTTTGAAATTGTATTTATCTCATCTAACTACCTGCCAAATTTCACTACGATTCGATCAACGATAATTGAGTTACCGTCGAATAAACATAAAGTAAAAGTATAGTAAAAGTGAAGTACAAGTAAAATATTCTTTATTGCACCACAGATGAGAAAATACAGAACAAATTTAAACCGAAAACAGCATCATACCTACAACACGATGCCACTAGTTAATGCCCGTAAAAATGTGTAGTCCTTGAACAGAAAAGTGCCACTTTGATCCCTCCAAGCAGGGAAGAAAGGCCACTTTGATCCATCCTAGCTTGAATAGAAAAAATACTTTTTATGAATAGGTGGTGTGAAGAAGTTTTATGTAGCAAGTCAGGACAATCAACCGACCCGAAATAATCCTTTTCAGAAAAACGACATCATACGGTCGGCATCATAAATATATATGCATCTGTATAGTATATAGATATTTATAGACTTCACTGACATGTGTTTTCTACGAGACAATGAATCCACTTTAAAATACTTTACGCGAAGGGTGTAAGACATGAGTCTTAGAATTGTATGTACTAGCCAAGTAGTCAGATGGGAGAGGAATGTCTTGAATCCTTTCTATTCTGTTGATGTGGAGATTGTAACATCGTTTCGAGTTTAGTTTTGGTCGATAGGCGTCAAGTTCCGGTCAGCTGTCATCGTCGAGTTCCGTGACACATCGCGGAAATAATGTGTTTAAATTATCTAATATACATATAATTAGGAATTTATTACCTTACTGTCTATAAATCCCTAATTACCTGAAAATAAAGATTAATTAATTCTTTACAACTTAAACTTTCGTGAGCCATACTCACATACCAGGACATCAGTGATGACCGGGCCGCGGAGGTGATAACCAATTTGTCTGTCGGACGATGACTGCCCGACAGAATCGAAACATGTCACGCCTATTGTGATAAATAAGTAAGTTTATAACTGTTTTAAAGTTTAACACGTTCGACTCTGGCAGCGTTTCACTGAGCCCTTAAGCGATGCCGGGCGAAATTATCGTATTCACGTATTTGTGTCACTGGCGAAGGAGTACGAATAAGATGGTCACAAATACGAGTCAACCGGCATAGTTCATAGGTAAATTAGAAAATGACACAGATTTGTGGCATCGGCACTGTATAAGGGTAAACATTTAATAAATTTCAAAAACTCAGATTTTGTAACCAACGCATAATTCGATTAATAGCTGTGCCACCGGCGCCGAACGTGTTAACATTAATTTGTTTTTTTTTAAATTCCAGCCGTCCAACAAGTCGGTCAGCGATGAAGCTGGGGTCCCGCGGCACGGACGCGGAGTCCTTCGTGTCGAAGCTCCGCAGCGAGGGCGACGCGGCCGCCACGCCCGCGCCCGCGCCCGCAGCGCAGGCCGGGGCCAGGCCCGGGGCCGAGCCGGCGCCCGACCAGAAAGAGTGCGTATTATCACCATTATACATGAAGCTGGGGTCCCGCGGCACGGACGCGGAGTCCTTCGTGTCGAAGCTCCGCAGCGAGGGCGACGCGGCCGCCACGCCCGCGCCCGCGCCCGCAGCGCAGGCCGGGGCCAGGCCCGGGGCCGAGCCGGCGCCCGACCAGAAAGAGTGCGTATTATCACCATTATACATGAAGCTGGGGTCCCGCGGCACGGACGCGGAGTCCTTCGTGTCGAAGCTCCGCAGCGAGGGCGACGCGGCCGCCACGCCCGCGCCCGCGCCCGCAGCGCAGGCCGGGGCCAGGCCCGGGGCCGAGCCGGCGCCCGACCAGAAAGAGTGCGTATTATCACCATTATACATGAAGCTGGGGCCCCGCGGCACGGACGCGGAGTCCTTCGTGTCGAAGCTCCGCAGCGAGGGCGACGCGGCCGCCACGCCCGCGCCCGCGCCCGCAGCGCAGGCCGGGGCCAGGCCCGGGGCCGAGCCGGCGCCCGACCAGAAAGAGTGCGTATTATCACCATTATACATGAAGCTGGGGCCCCGCGGCACGACAGAGTGCGTATTATCTTATCACCATTATACATGATGCTGGGGCCCCGCGGCACGGCAAAGAGTGCGTATTATCTTATCACCATTATACATAGTATGCTGCAGTGCCTGCAGTAGATTCTTTTTATTTATTTTTCAGTCCTCCGGCCGGTAAGCGCCACTTTACGCAAAACTAAATTGCCACCTACCGGCACCGTCGGGCAGAAAAATAGTATACAAACCTCGACCGTTAAATGGGAAAGCCTGGGATCACATGTTAATCGACAATTACATAAAATCCGAGACATCACCCACTTAAACGGCCTTGGTATGTAATCTACTATTTCTACTCCAGCACTTCTATCTGTCAATTAGATGACTGACAGCGATATTAAAAAAAGTATACAGTATAATGTTGTCTATGATATTCCATAAGAACACTGCTCTTATGGATTTTCATACAATATATCGAGGGCTGAGCGGTCAAATCCGATAAGTAAAGCAAACCGATTTTTGAAATTCGAACTATGTGCAATTTACGCAACGTTGTTCTTTCAATGAAAAATTATCTCGACTTATCTGGTTTGACCGCTTACCCCTCGATACATAGTATGCTGCAGTGCCTGCAGTAGATTCTTTTTATTTATTTTTCTACTCCAGCACTTCTATCTGTCAATTAGATTACTGACAGCGATATTAAAAAAAGTATACATTATAACGTTGTCTACGATATTCCATAAGAACACTGCTCCTATGGATTTTCATACAATCGGTCATATTTCATACAATACCTCGGCTTCGCCTCGTTTTGTAACGGTGACCCTTAAGTTTTAAAAACCCTTATTTTTTTTTTTTTTTTATACTACGACGGTGACAAACAAGCATACGGCCCGCCTGATGGTAAGCGGTCACCGTAGCCTATGGACGCCTGCAACTCCAGGGGAGTTACACGCGCGTTGTCGACCCTTTAAAAAAGGAGGATTCGCTGTGTTGACAGCTAAAGGGGCAAGCTTAGCTCCGTGGGTACACCCCACTCCCCAGCTGTCAACACAGTGAATCCTCTTGGAGCTCTGGCAACCTTACTCACCGACAGAAACACAACACTATGAGTACACAACCCTTATTATATCATTGTTGCATAAACTACTATTATATGCCTCCCTATGTTATTTATACCGATTAAAAGACATAATTTACAAAAAACTATTGCAACCTTGACTTGTCAGACTATAATAATTCTTAAGAACATATATTTATTTTTCATAAAAAAAGCGAATACAAACCGTTTCGAACACTACGCATAAAACAATTGACGGTCGGTCGGCGCACAACGCTAGGGTTGCCGACGATTAGAAATATTATATAATACTGGTGGCGGCGTGCACCGGTTGCGGTATATTTGGACAGCCCGTGAGTCGGTAGCGATTCCAATCCAAGAATTCGCACGAACAGTTCCATTCCATAGGCCTGGTATTTTATTTAGTTAACCTTTATTGCACAATACAAGAAAGTTCAAATGGCGAACTTAATGCTTTAAGGCATTCTCAAACAGAGACTTACAAAATTGGTGCGGAAGAGTAAAACAGAGATAAAATGTCACATTCTAAGAATAAAAACCAACTAATTATTAATAAACATACATATACAAATACATATTAACACATACATACATTATTATATTATATACAATGTTGTACCCATGCGTAACTTTTATACAGATTATGAACGTTGCATTAAATTAGAGAGGTGTTTTCGTAACTTCCGTTAAAATTTTCCTGATGATGATCATTCCAAAGACGAATTGCCTGAAGTATTATCATGGTCTAACATATAGTCTGACAAGGATCTAATCTTATTTGTACATACTCCGAAATTCATACTGTCTTTATCTTACGCTAGTGTTGCTACTCCGAAAAAAAAAGGGACATATAGAGGATATACAGTTTTTTTTTAATCCTCAAAATTGAAAAACCTTAGTATAGTAAAGTTTGGAGGAAAGAATTTCAATTTCGTCAAGTGGAACTATCAAAGACTATATAACCAGGGTTACCATCTCGTACATACATGGACGAAACCGTACAAAAAGTTAAAAATCCCGAACGTTTCATTGAAATCCTGTTCTCTCCAGACACTAAAGAAAACCATTAATAATTTAAAAAAAAACTTTTTTTACTAGGGATTAACCTGAACCAGGGATGTCAGTTCTACATATACCGAGGACATTACTGTTTTGTAAAGTCTGTTCTTTTTTTGACAGAAGTTGTTTGTGCTCCACAACTCAAAGTAATGTTTTTTTTTCAGCGTTCACCTGCGATTTGAAGAAAAATTGAACCTCGTGGCGGGACGCGACGGCGATATACAGAGCTTCGAGCTCTCTGGTAAGTTAAACACGACCCTTTTATTAATAAAATAAGAACTTTTTTACGGCAACTCAAGAAAATGTAGGGAAATGTTCTCTAGTGGTTCTAACTAAAATACATATCGACGTGTATGAATATAATCATTTCTAATGTTAACAGTTTGTTTAGTTTAATTGTATTAAAGCATAATAAGGCATTTTTCCCACCGCCGACGATGAGCGATAAACGAGTAGAACGATAAACTAGGAACGAGTGGGCGAGCGGCGAGAAGCGAGTGTTAGCTGCAATAGTTTTGTCGCTCGGCTATAGGCGAGTGTTCGAGTGGGACGGGATATAACTCGCGTCACTCACTCGGGCGGTGCAGGGCAGCCGAACACGCAGACTTGTTCAAACCTGCACGCGAGACACACTGTACGGCTTATAGGCTTGTTGTTTAAACTTTAAACTATGGATGAGCTTGAGTGTGTAAGACAATACAATACAATAACTCTTTATTGCACAACAGAAAAATATACATCATACACACAGTGGTAGAATCATACACAATAGTAGAGGTGAACAACAGGCGGTCTTATCGCTAATAAGCGATCTCTTCCAGACAATCCTGGGTAGCGGAGCAAATGTAACAGAAACAATAGAAAGTGCAAAAACTAACGGAACTAATTCAATAGAAACGAAAGAAAAAATAAACATATTTTTTTGTTTTTTGTCTAATAAACATTGTTTAAGTAGCAGGCAGTTAATGAAGTATTATTACTGAAACGCGTTCAACCATTCTTTTAGTCATCAAGCGGCAGTCCCGGGATCTTGGCCCCCTGAGAAACTATCGGTTACGTCTTATAGCTATAAACTTAACAAATAGCGAGGCCAATCACCGAACAACGTCGCTCAAGTGGCAATATACTATTCTATTTATATAATATACTGATATTTTGATAATACTTGACATTGGCTAAATTGTCCAACTCTCGGATATATGGACAGACGCCATTATTTAAAAGAAGGAGACGTCAGGAGTATTGTCATAACTTTGACTTGATAGCGCTGTGGCGCCAACGCCACTCACGCTACAGGTGCATCCAGGATTATCTAAAGGCCGTGTCACACATTCCGTTAGAGGCCCGTAAATGGTACCGCCGGAAGATCAGCGCTTACTTTCCGGTGAGCATTATGCTGAGGCGACACCATTTTGTGGTAAACTGTCAGTTAGTCCTTTTGTTTTGTATATTTTATATTTGTTTGTTTTTGTATTACTACGAATACATGATTTGTATGTGGGATTACATGCTCTATTGTAGCTTGAAGCGACACAATCTAATAGGAATCGAGTGCAATGAAGGCCCCACCACTGAAATCTTATAAATGGTCTATTTTCTCCAGGTCTACTGACCCTGCGCATCAGCAACGAGCAGTTCGGCCGCATCCACGTACATGTTGACAATAAGGACACCAGACCACTGCAGTTACAGGTATGGTACAAATATGTAACATTCATCTCGGAAACCATAATCGAAGAAATGTCATTCTTGAAGTATACTTTACCCACCCAATTTTAAGCACGAAATTTTAATACATTTACTAGAAACAGCAAAACTTGTTACACGAATGTACATCTTACCATCTTATACAGTGGGTAAATCTAATACGGGCGAACCTCTTAACGGTGGTTAGTATAGGACATAACAAATGTAATTAGGTAACTTTTGAATGGAATTGCAATTAAAATTTTATCCATAGAAAATAATTCGGCCCGCAATGTAATGCAAACACACTCGCGTTCAGCATTCGTTGACAACTCTCAGCGTCAAATATTTTATAGTACATTGCTGCTGAAAATTTTATTAAAAAATTAATTATGGGGTCATTTTTAAGCGTAACAAAAAAATATGTTTTAATTATTAATAACACTAATGAATTCTATGTTTGGTTAAATTTATCGCCCGTATTAGACTTACGCACTGTATAACATCTCAAATGTATTTTGAGTAACCGGCAGACATTTTTTTTTACATACACCACAATTTTTTTTCGGATGAGATCGAACAACAAACAATTTATATCTAATCATATAACTTGTTGAATTTTTTGAAGACTCACCCCAACGTTGACAAGGAGGCCTTCCGTGCCAGCGGCGTCATCGGTCTAAAGCAGGCCCAGAGACCCTTCCCACTCCACTCTGATGTCGGCGTCTTGAAATGGAGACTGGCCACTGCAGATGATAAACTAGCTCCTATTTCAGGTAATACGAGTACATAATAAACCTGGCTAAGGCAATAGAGTTAATAATCTGATGATCGCCCGGTTTGAAGAAACTGCTCATCCCACTTCTGATGTCAGCGTTTTAAATTGGCGACGAGATTCTAAGCTGACTCTTATCTCATGTGTTACATATTTGGTCTACTAGCTATATCAATAGAGTCGATAATAGGCCTAAAACAAACTCGGCGGTCTTTCCCGCCCCACTTTGACGTCGGTGTCTTAAAATGCAGACTAGCAACTGCAGATGACAATCAAGCTCCTATCACAGGTAATACATATTAGACCAGTAGTTACTGGCCATTGTGGCCATAGGGTTGATAATCTAATGATCGTTCGGTTTAAAGAACTTTTAGTTCGGTTTAAAAATGGCGGCGAGCCAGGTATTACATATTCAACCTTGTGTCTATGACAATAGAGTTGATAGTTTAGTGGTCGGTGGAACAGTACAGATGAAGTCTGCGTGCTTGAGTAACTCTACTGCAACGTCATGCTGTAACTATATTTATATAAGGCAATGGACTAATATATACAAATTGTTCTGCAGTCAACTGCTGGCCGTCAGAGGGCGCCAACGGCGGCTGCGACGTCAACATAGAGTATGAGCTGGAGCAGGAACAACTCATCCTGCAAGATGTCAACATCAACATTCCTCTGCCGTACGTAGTGAAAAACAAAATACGACCGACCGCCTTCCTTTTTTGAAAACCACAGCAAAAAATTACTGCCTACAAACTTGCCTATTGAACTTTCCGCGCGAGCTCGAATCGATTGTCTTGTGTCGGCGCCGACTCACCGGCTGTCCACACAAACCGCGCCCGGCCGCACGCCGCCGCCAGTATTATATAATATTTCTAATCGTAGGAATCCTGCTTTTTTTTTAAAAGGTCGGCAACGCGCATGTAACACCCCTGGTGTTGCAGGCGCCCATAGGCTACGGTGACCGCTTACCATCAGGTGGGCCGTATGCTTGTTTGTCACCGTCGTAGTATTAAAAAAGGCTACCCTAGCGTTGTGCGGGGGCTGAGGAGGGCCGAGCGTCAATTTATTTTTAGCGTGGTTTTCAAAACTGTTTGTATGTCACGCTCATAAGAACACTTTTAAAAATAGTGTACCATTTCTTTTTTTTTTATATAGGAAGTTTTGGGTTTCGTATAATCAAAATCACGAGTACTATTGTTAAAAAAAAAGGAGTATCCCTTGGTTTTTGTGCGGTTTCGTAACGCTTTTGTATGGGCCGTTACGAAACTAATTTTTTTTTGTATGGAAAATCGGAGAACCATTTTCTATAAAATGGAGCCCTTTTCCTTTCCTGCGACGTCAAAAATCGGTACTCTAATTAGACGTTTATTCCTTCTTCTACTCCAGCACTTCTATCTGTCAATTAGATGACTGACAGCGATATTTAAAAAGTATACATTATAACGTTGTCTATGGTATTCCATAAGAACACTGCTCCTATGGATTTTCATACAATATATGAGCACTGTTGTTTTTTTTTTCTATATCGCGCAGTATCTTCCCTATTCTGCCACGTTTCTAGATTTTGCTTTTTACGCTATCTTAGCTGTCGTAGAAAAACTAGGGTATGCGACAGCTTATAATTGGTTCTTAAAACTCTCGGGTTTATTATTACAAAACTGGGCTTCGCCTCGTTTTGTAACGGGACCCTCAAGTTTTAAGAGCCCTTATTATATCACTGTTGCATTAACTACTAGTCTGATATAATACTGATTCTGTTAGCAGGTCACTTATGTAATACAAGTGTTTGTTTATGTTCAGAGCTGGCAACAGTTCCGTAGTAGTCCACCAATGGGAGGGGAGCTACGCGCAAAAAGGCCGCAACCTGGTGTGGAACATCCCACTCATCGACAGGCAACACAAGTCCGGCAGCCTCGAGTTCACGTGAGTACAAATAACATTTTGTCACGTCACATCTATAGGCCTTCGAAACGAGAACACAGCGTCTTATGCTGAACAAGCTCCTGCCAGTTATTGGCTTGAAGCTGGTATCTTTATCTATCCACATTTTTAGCACAATAAGTAAAATACTTCGGGTTACTCACGTCAGTAAAGTTGAAAATGGTTCAACATGTTTCGGAACAGTCCGTGTCCCTTAGTCATGCGTCTGGCCGCGGCGGCTGCTCTACGCACGCCGGACGTGACTCATGAATAAGCGACACGGACTGTTCAAAAACGTGTAGAGATATTTTCAACTTTATTGACGTGAGTAACCCGATATAAGTATTTTAACATGTCTGATACGGTGGGTTTCTATTTAAAATATATCACAATAACTTCAGATATTTAGTGTTTCTGGTGTTCCATTCCCAAACAAAGATGTTTCTGATTCTATCAGTTCTATGAGCACGTAGGATACTACGTTCCATAGTCGGTAGTGGCCGTCATCGCGGGAAAGTCTTGCTACGGACTCCAACGACGACTACAGCCAACAGCTTCTCGAATGCTAGTGACTTACGGAGAACAGAGTAAAGTTTAATTTCGCTTAAATAATAGCGATCGCCTGGCGTCCGGGGCAGCGCATATTCCTTCGCCGTCTGGCGTGGCGTTCAGAGGGTTAACGTTGAGTTTGAACTTTGAATAGGTTAGGATGGGCAGTATACACATGTACATGAGTTTGAGGGGAAAGTTGCCCAACAATAGGATTTTCGTGGATAAGAAGCCCTTCCAGGCATTAGCGACACGCCTATTCAATGTCTGCGTATTTACGAAGCTGTCGGGCCCAAATAAATTTTAGTCATAGTCATAGTTTATTGCTTCCACGGTATACATTGGTCTTACATACAATTCAGTAGCACATGGGCCCTGACAGAGCACAGCAATTTATAATCTTAATAACTAGGATGATTTAAGTAAATAATATATCAATTTATCAGTTACATAATTGTGATTCAAATTAACATTCGCATTTTACATTGTGTCTATCTGCCGTCTAGAGTAGCTCAGATTTGGGCGAGAACTTTCTAATAGTTTACAAATTGTACCCAAATATTTATAATTTTTCATTTTCACAGAGTGACCCCAGCGATTCCCAACGATTTCTTCCCTTTAACCGTGTCTTGGAGCTCTAACACCACCCTAGCGCTCCTGACCGCTACCCGCGTGGCCCAGGCCGCTGACGGCTCGCCCGTTGACTACTCGCAGGAGATCAGCTTCCACCCCGACAAGTACGAGATAGTGTAGGCCGTTGTAAGACCTAATGGCATTCGTGCAAACTCGTAATGACCATGAGAAGTCATGCAGTGCTCTTTTGTACGATTATTTTATTTCGATCACATATTATGTTGTACTTTCATGGTTATAATGTGCCTGCCTATGTAAGTCTGTGTTAAGTAGAATCAAGTATTTGTCCTTGTCTATTTACTTGAATTAAGTTAATATTGTTTATTCATTAATTTTATTGCAGTTAACTTAATTTTCTGGAGCAAGGAGATATTGTGAAACCGTAAATCTATATTAATTTAATTAAATAAGTATTATAAAATGTGTAATTTTTACACGCATTTTTATCTAGTATGGGCAATCGATAACTATGTTTACGGCAAACATTTAATGTGTTGGGCGCATTCAAGTGTACAAAAAAGTACCTATAATATCTAAATAAAGCCTCCAAAATCAGAGGATAATTTAAAAAATACAGATATGTAGCATAACGTTAAAAAAAGAACATGTTCCAAAATATATATTATAATACAAACTGTAAAATATTCTGTCAATATCAATAAACAATTAAATTATAGTTGTTTTTAATTTACATCCATTACTTGTGCCCTTCTAATTCCATGCTGAATTAACTCAGCGGGACGTCAGATGTGACAAACATTAATACGAAATACGAAATTGTCTAATTAACAGCGCTACAGCTCACAAAGCCACTAATTGTTAAAATATAGGAAAGGATGTTTAAATAAAACATTTTATGTTATTAGTCACAGTAATTTAATGCACGAGTTTCAATTAATTTCGTGAAGACATTTCAACTACCTACAGCATTGTAACGGACATTTTTATCGGTACCGGTAAACAGAGACTACTTTGAATCCAGAGGTAACATCGTTCATCGCCTTTCAATCTATAATTATTCTTTTCTGAACACGTTTACCATGTATTCGTGTTAAAGTTAATGGCATATAGAATTTAAACTTGTATTTAAAACCTTTAATAACTTATAGCTAAAAATCATTGATCAAAGTCACCCAGGAATCAAACCAGTTACTGTAAGATCTCTATTGGACAATGCTTAGAGCTCGTAACAATACCTGTGTGCCCCGGTAATTGATTACCCTATAATACTCATCCATATCAGCAATATGAGAAAGATGGACGCGTTCCGCTTCAAAACTATGTATATTTTTGTCTAACGCGAAATAGAAATATGTCGAAGAATGAGGAGCAAAAGCAGTAGGTTTTACTTTCAGAGACACATTAATTTTTCTCGCACTACCATTATCATTTAACAGATAGATATCATTATTTACCACAGCAAAAACGCCCATACGTCTATAGTTCGGTTTTACAAGTTGCATTGCGCCTTTAGGTACACCTTCAATTTTCTTAACACCATCTTGGTTAACCACATACAAGTCTTTATTACTATCATAATAATACATATTGTTGTTGAAATCGAAGGCGATTTCCTGAACATCGTTAATGTTAATTTTATTCTTCTTGTTTCCTTCATCGGACACGGAGAACACTTGATGGTCGTTTGTTACGAAATATAAAACGCCATTTTGGTGATTCGCTTCTATTTGGATTATATTATCAGTTAGAGATCCGTACTTCTGTGTAGTATTATTTTTGTACTCAAATACATAGATACCGTCGGTCGCTGCTAAGTAAGCTTTGTTGCCCGTAGCAAAAGCTGTAGCGTCGCGTCCATTGTCTAAGATTTTAGTAACGTCTTGACTCTTGTACAAATATAGACCGTGATATTTTCGTTCACCGTTAACATTATCGGCTTCGACGAAGAATATAGCATCTAGGCCATAGAGCATGTACGTCCAGTAGCTATTATCATATCTGTCCCAGAATGCATCACTGTTAGCAGGTACGACCATGTTAACGATATCATGTTTACTAGAATACTTGACACCGGCTTGATTGAGGATATTTCTGGTGACATAAATTGTGCTTTGTTGGGCCGTGGCCGTGGCTACCAGGAGCAGGGGCAAGAGAAGTAGCTTCATGACGCTGAAAAGGAATAGCAGATTGGTTTACAATTTATTTTACGGACATTGTGTCCATAACTTAATGCTTAAATTGGCCCATGCCGGAACTGGTGGTGTGTGATAAATAACGGCACAATGAAAATATGAACGTGGCTTTCCGTCTAATAGTATTACCGTGACTGAATATCGAGGAACGACGTTACAAAATAGCGCTGGTTATTCCTTCGTTCCTGTAGCTATCGTAGCCACTCGCATCGCAATCACGCGTACCTACTAGTGATACAATGGTCGGCGTTGCTCGGGCGAAGTCGGCCGGCACTGTTCGGTCTCGGTCACCGACGCCGTACTTTTTGCAAGATGCGCGTAAGAGAAAGTGATCGACGTGCTCACTTAAGCACTATGATGCCCGTGACGCAAGTAACGGCCGTCACAAAATCTTTTAGTAACTACAACATCAGTCACGACGATAGAAATGTAACCCTTTTTCCCATCTCTAACCGGAACATGAACCTTTATACGATATTAACAAGGTTATTACGTGGGTCACTAAGAAAGAAATGAAATAATTTTAATAAAGGATACAATTTGTGTATACTTTTTTAAAGATAATTTATTATTTAAACGTGGGTACTTCTCCTTGATTGATGATGAAAAAACTGGCCGCCCTGCGACTTCAGTTACAGAAGAAAACGTACTTAGTTGTAAAAAATATTATAAAGGAAGATCCTAAAGTGACATGTGAAGAAATAGAAGAGGTCCTTAAGATTTAATCGCAACGCATTAACGATATCTTACACAACGGGCTTGGTGTCAGGAAACTATGTTCGCGATTGTTGCCCCACTCACTGACTGAAGAACAGAAACAAGCTAGAGTGAAATGGTGCAAGCAAAGTCATGCTTAACAAATGTAACAGGGGAGAGGGACAGACTATTACTAAAATAAAATAAAAATAGTTTATTTCGGACCATCATAAATCCATAGATTTGTTAGTAAGAAATTGTCGCTGTTAATTAGTACAAAAAGAAAGTACATACAAAGGATATTTAATTGGAGACGAAAGTTGGATTTACCAGTACGATCCACCAACTAAGCGCCAATCGACAATTTGGGTGTTTCCAGACGATGAACCTCCAGCGAAGGTGAAACGGACAAAGCGTGGGGAAAAAATGATGCCTACGATTTCTTCAGAAGACCAAAAAACTGTAAATGCTAATTGGTATACCGAAGTGTGTTTGCCAATTGTATTTAATAATTTGGAACCTGAAACGCCCTAATTCCGATTTGAGGGAGCTATTTTTGCACTATATCAATAAAATGTGTCGCTACACAAAGTCATTCTTATTAAAGATTTTTTGAAGCGTTCAGAGATCGAAGAGTTATGCCATCCTCTATATAAATAGTCCCGATTTTGCTCCGTGTGATTTCTTTCACTTCCCAAAAATCAAACTTGGACTTCGTGACATACAATTGATCAGCCCCAAGGACACTCAGGAATCTCAGAATGCCTACTTGGAGGCCGTAGAAGACCTTCCTAAAGATTACCGGGAATGCTTCAAATCATGGTTTAGGAGGATGAAACAGCGTATAAAAGCTAAGGGAAAGTATTTTGAGAAGATGTAATATTATAAAAAATATTCGAATATCTTTATTAGTTTTGTGTATCTCAAAACTTTCCTAGTAACCTTAAGGTAGGTACCTACTTATTAGGTAAACTCAATAGGTAGTCGGTACGCAAAGCGGTCACCGAAAGGCGAAAACAATAGTGTGACGTGACTTTGTAGGTATGGACAATATTTTAACATTTTGTACATTTAAGCGCCCTTAATAAATTATATTATTTCTTACAATTTTTTTAAAGCACGAATCAAATTAAATGTAATAAATGTTTTGATTCATGTTTTTGTGTTTTTTTAAGTAGTCACACTACTATATATAAATTATAAATTGAAAGAGATGTCATATACTAAAGAAAAAGTGACCAAGGTCCCCGGTGAGCAGGGCTGGGATCGAACCAGCGACCTCCTGCTTTCGCGGCAGACGCCCTAGGCTAAGTTTTATAAAGGATAACTATCCGCCTGTTGCTACCTTTATATAATTTGTAAATTTGTTCTGTTTTTTTGTCTGCTATGTGGTGCAATAAATAATATTTTACTTTACTTTACTATCAACTATCGAGTCTTATATTCAAAATATTTAAATGTGCCAAAATATCCATAAAGCAAACTTTCCAAATAGTTTTTAGATATAATGAGACAGTTTTTACATGTTTTGGCCCTGGAACAGTTCAAGATAAATTGGATAAAGTACTCTGAAATCTAGACCTCGTAGAAGCCTCTGCTCCTATCCTTGTAAAAATGACGACTGCGGAACCCTATATTGAGTCTGGGCCAACATGTCCTTACCCATTTATATATGGGTACATATTTTTTACGCTACTTTATATTTATATTCTCTTTTATTTTTGTTTTGTGCTTTCGTAAAAAAATCAGGGAATTTTTTTAATAAATATAACAAATAAATAAATCAATGAGTAGGTATGTGTATGAATAAGAGTTTAGATTTATGGCCAATGTGGACTCCATAGCTTGCTATTAGTCTTACCATGCGATGAAAACTCCGATGTCGAGTTATAGGTACATACCTAATATAGTCGTACCTTTTTACCTAAGGATGTAATAAAGTTTAGCAAAATGTTCAACCAAATATTTAGACATTAAAAAAGATTGAAAGCTTACCAGGGTGCGCGTCTGTAAGGAACTATAACAACTAACTCATCTCGTTTTGTATTTATACATGTATGTTAGGGATGGTTACTATACCTATTTTTCTCTACACAAAAAACTAGAAACTTCGATTTTTTGGCAACATCTTATTATACTCGCTAGGTCTTTGTGTTAGAGGGCAAAATCGCATAATTTATGATAACGTACCAATCGACCTCAACCACAGACTAGAATATAATAGACTGGAGATCGAGTAGCTCCATTAGTCAACAAAAATATATTTTCCATTATTACTGGAGATCGTGGCTCTTCGGACTTTCGAAGTGCGGGTCCAACAATCTTCTCGGCCTTCTTAAATAACTACTCATAGTTTTTGAGTGATACATACAACCGACGATACCGCAAGAAATAGACATAACGATCTATGCTTCAGTGACAATTATAATGGTCAAACGATTAGCAATCATTCCATATTTCGAATATACAACTACCAACTTCTAGGTACTACTACTTACTCGTACTTAGGTGTACAACTAATCCTAACTACACCTGTTTGCTGTAATAATATGCCATGTGTTTCTAATAGAGATTGACAGTCTTTAATACGTATCGTGTATTTCTCAAATGAAGCGGTTATCAAACGTTATCATGGCTCAGAAAAAAAAACAGTGCTGATCATCATCCGGGATCGTAGTGGTTATTATAGCAACCGTTTATTTCTCAAATGAAGGGGTTATCAAATGTTATCATGGCTCAGGAATAAAAAAAACAGTGGTGGTCATCATCCGAGATCGTAGTGGTTATTATAGAAACCGATATCTAATACCTATCCTTACTGAATTATTTGTATTATAATCAACATTCGCGGAAACTCGAACGATCTCTAAAAGTTTTGCCGAAGCGGCCCCATAGAAACTAAAATAAAACTATAAACGTATCCTGAGCGGTAGGTATTCAAATCCAGATATCTTGATTTATTTTGTATCACACCAGTCACATAAGTCTAACTAGAAGGCTTGCATCTCATTTTATGGACATATTTCTCTAATCCCCTATGACCACCTTTTTCATGGTTACCCGGCTCGCAGGAAAGTACGGTCATCATCCACATTGCACATACAGTTTGCGCGCACAATGTGGATGATGATTGATGACCGTACTTTCCTAATCATTAATCAGGTCTGCCTCGATAATCTATCATACATTCAGAATAGTGGAAGAATAGGTACAAGTAAAAAAATGAGCCCTTTTCTATCTTTAGGTTTTGAGCATAGTTTTCATTTTTGTAGTTTAGGTTTATTTAGTTTAACCCTTAAATGCATGAATTATCATTATCAATATTGATCCTAAAACATCCTAAGTGACACCCAAATTCATTTCAAATTTAGAACTTAGGACAATATGACAAAGTCTACATTCCAAGAGAACTTGATAGTCACTTGTCTCGTTTCTGTGTCATAAATCGATCATCATGCATTTAAGGGTTAATTTATTATCCTGTTATTTAAGTTTTATGTAAAAATAAAGTTCAAATAAAGTTTTTTTAGTAAAAATAAAACCAGAAAATCCCTTATTCAAATACAATTTATTGTTAAAATCATTTACATCCGTATGATGACAACTAATCCCACAGCACTTAAGACTAAAATCGTTTGTACACCAAAACTCAAAGCTTGCGAACATTCACACGTACTCGTACATTCATACATTGTTACTTATTGTAACTAGTCAACTTAATTATACATTGCAAATTTATGAGTAAATAAACCTATGGTCAACTAGTGTGACAAAAAGTTTAGGCGCTATACCGCCATGTCAAATGAATAGTCCGATTACGCCAAGTCTGAGGGCTTACCGCCAAACACGAAGTTTTGCACGTGTCACACTTTCGTACGAAATCCCAAGTGTGACAGAGAGGCAAACGTCTTCTCGGTTTGTGGTAGGCACTCTGCACCGACCCAGTAGTGACAAGTCATACAGTCAGTAGCAGAAGTAGCTAATTTGCCCGCATAGCTGGTGTTCGACCTTATTGTTCTGACAATAAGAGTGTCAAGATCATTTGAACACCCCACCCGCTCACCTACTTTTGCTGCTGACTGCATGAATGAGTACTAGGCTTGCAGACTTAACGTAAACTACTCTAGCAGTCGGTAGTAGAATTTCACTGTTATCATCTTACAAAAATACATAATTCATCCGGCTGCAAGTCACAAGTTAACTTCATTTGATAACATATTTCCTTTGGTTTGCTGGATCAAATAAAATAAAAACATGTATCTATTTTTAAATACAACTCAGAAGTGCTTATTCGACAAGATATAATAGATAAAACTTCCGTATTGCATACGTTTGCCTATAAAAATACCGTGCTGTTTTTAAGAGTGAATTAGTTTTAAGTTTCTATCTAATTATCTGATACTAGTGAAGTTGTGTATTCTACCGAATACAGTACTTTGAAACTATGTAGTAGTAAACACTCCAATTTTGTTTTACCCATACCACCAGGGGTCGCAAACCGGTATCACCTTTTACTATCCGATTTTTAATAACAGTTAATCATCATAAGCTTTTTTCTAGAAATAAAAAAAGTTCAATGTAAGGTACCCGAGACAATATTCTCAAAATCGTAAATACCAACTACTGCAGACATTTCTTTCATTGTACATTACTTGTTAACTCGCTCGCAATATTCCACAACATAATGCTTTTATCATTGTCTTACTATAACAAGGTAAGAAAAATATCAGTAACTGAATGATTTTCATAATCCACCTTTTCTAATTTGCCATAAAAATAAATAGCATACTGCTCACTCTACAAACTTTCAGTGACTTTAAAACCTATTTTTTATGTCATTACATACAACATTTTGTCTTAAGGTGAAAGTGCTAAATGAGACACACTGTATAAAATCGTGCGTAGAGCCGACAGGCACACTGGTGTATAAAAACAGTGAATTATTTGTCGAAGGACTAAATTTCTGCTTTAAGACTAATTAATTCTAAAGTCGATGTGATTTAACATTAAGTGGCTTAGGTCACCTTTTAAAATTTGTTTTAGTCACTATTGAAGTTTTATGAACGTTTATCTATTATAACATTTTTCGAGTAACATATTTCTTTTACCTTAGTGTAATATACAACAAAACGATCCTACTCATTTGCCTTAATTGGTAAATATATTTTAGTACAAAAAGCCTAAGACCCACTTGCAATGACATTCTGAATCAAATGTGGAAATCGTATTAAAAAAAAGATTAAACACCTACAGACAAAATATGTTTCTAAATGCCAGGAACGAGTTGAAAGTCTGCCTGTTATCTATAGATGCATATTACTTTGAGAGTTTAACCTCATTGTTGGGGTCTTAGGTCATAAAATGAAGAGTTTGTACCAAATAAGTGAAGCATGAATCAAGGAGCAGAACGAAGGAGTTGTTGTGAGGTTGCGGTGCGGTGCGTGTGTGGGCGCGGGCGGCGCGCGCGTCACTTCTTGTCGCCGGCCGCGTGGCCCGCCGCGTTGGCTCCGTAGTTCTGGAAAACAGATTTGTGTCAGGACGACAGTTCAATGTCGACATATATATGGAACCCATGTATTAGCAGACGAAATAATGTAATGATGAATTTTTAATTCTTGCTCTGTAATGTTTCATTTGTTCAATAAACTTTTTTCATTTTCAATTTTTTTTTTCATTTTCATTGCCACCTTTTGTCATAATAACTATAGATAACTTACGTACAAATCATTTCATTCATTCATTCATTCACTCACTAAATTTATTTCTTCCAGCTATAGTCTTAACTGGGTCATTTGTAGCTTAACATTTGCTGATGAAGGAAAACATTGTGAGTAAACCTGCATACATTAGCCAATAAAATGTGTGTGTGTGTGTGTGTGTGTGTGTGTGTGTGTATGTGAAAACTGCAACCCGCTTTAGATCAACATAACGACTAGACTATTCGGCTTGTGAATGAAAGATAAAATAAGGCCCATGCCCAGCAATGGGAAATGCGACGAATATATGCTAAATTAGTATTATTCGGGGCTTGAATTGAACCCACTTGTTGATCTTCAGTATTACCCATGTTATAATTCGCTAAAGACGTGTGTACCTGGTAGTATTGCGCCCACTGCGCTTGCTGATCCTGGCCGGCTTGTCCCGCCTGCTGGCCTTGCTGGTACTGCAAACAAAATATCATGTTATTCATTAGAAACAAACTACAATGTTTCTTCTAACAAAATGTGCAGCATTTGTCCCCAAGCTGACGGAACAGAGTAACAACAAGAAATAGTTGATTCACACAAATTACAAAAATCCTTGGAAATAATGTAATATAAAATGCTATTAAAGCGAAATATTCCCCAAATTTAGAGCTTTATATTCAATATTGACTGACATACTATGATTAGTTCTAATTCGCGCCGACAACTGCTTTTATGTCCACCAAACATAGCTGACTGTTATTCCAACAAACAAAACCTTGTCCCCTTCCGGTTCTAAGCTGTCACAGCCAGACGCACAGATACACTTAACTTATACCACAGGTTTATTGAATACCTTCATGGTGTCAAACAAGTATGTGGCTCACCCGAGTTGAAGCGACCAATCAAATGCACCTATGGAACACCTAGAAACTCAACAAATGAAATGTACCTGTGGCCAGCCCTGCTGCTGCTGCCACTGCTGCCACTGGTACCACTGCTGCCACTGCTGCTGCGTGGCCTGCTGGCCCGCGCCCGCTCCCGCTCCCGCTACCGCGCCCGCGCCCGCTGCCGCCTGTCCCTTGTTGCCAGCCGCGCCGGCGCCCGCTCCTTGTTGTTGGTTCCAGTTGTTCCAGTTTTGTTGCCAGTTACCCCATGCGGCTGGATATTAATATTTTATTAGTACAGGCCACCAACCAGATACATACTATAGACGGGGCACGCGTTACACTGCATTAGCAAGAATTTCCATTTGCTTGCCTACATTGAGTTCGAAGAATTTTGTTAAATCTGTTTAAATTAACTATCGATCGGCCATCACCAGTATAGTTCCACATGATCAACACCCCATCATCTCTTCTTCTCTTTATGTGTATCATCAGACTTTGCATACTGCGACCGAGTGCGTGCCCGCTGCCGGCGACACTGGTTTTCTAACAATTTACCCGCAATGCCAACTCCATTTACTCCGTGTTACAGGCAGCTATAATATAGCAGGCATTCAGAATATGATTAAGAGTGGAATGCAAACGATCAGACGTATGGTAGACGTATGGCCTTATAGTACCGGCCCTAGCAGATCTGCAACACCTGCGGGGTTTACAAATGCATTGCCAGCCTTTGAGATGACAATACGTTGCAAGGAAACGCACTGTTGAGGACTGTCAAATATCTAAATGGTGAGGATCCTCTTGATTCTGCTATTTCTATTCACTTCAGTTAACTTATTTCGAATCCACACAACAATATACAGTGAATGAAAACAGATTTTTTTAATAGGAGCCAAACAAGCATAAGTTTAGCCTGATGGTCAATTATCATCGCTCATAGACACCTGCTGGGTTACAAATGCTTTGCCAACCTTTGAAATGAGAGTACTTTCTTGAAGGTTTGAATGTATCTATGAGCTTGCTTTCTTAAGTGTAAGACTGGCTGACGGGTGCTTTCAGAGGAGGATAAGAGTTCTGGAGGATATTCACCTTGGTTCTGCTGGTTCCAATTTCCCCAGTTGCCCCAACCTTGGTTGGGCCACTGGTTCCAGCCCTGTTGCTGACCTTGCTGTCCTTGTTGTCCATCCTAAGCAAATAATTTCATTTAGCTTTGCATGTACAATATTGTCTGTTGACCTAAGTTTTCTTTTTATTAACAAACTCTAGGGCTTAGTATATGGGAATTGTCTTCGACTGTAACCATATTTATTACTACATAAGTAAACTATGAATTAAAAAATAGATATTTTATTTGGGTTCTAATAGTTAGTTTCAAAGTTCCATTGTTTGGCCCAACGTTTCGTTGATTGCTGCAGTAAAGACTTTGGAATGTTCAGTGCATGAACACTTGAAACATTTAAAATCAAATTAACTTAGGTGAATCTTCCTCTTTAAAGATGAAATTTTGGTGTATTAGTGATATTTTCGATAGTTACGTTTGAAATATCATTTGATGTTTTTAGTTGTATTTCGGTACAGGAAAACAATGCGAGGAAATTTGTATATAACAAAGAAATTCAGAGGTGTATGTGAAATCTTCAAAGCTTTTTGGACCAGCAGTGGGGCTACAGCCCCACAGCTCTTACCTACTCGTCTTGTACGGTCATAGCTAGAAATGTCGTGCGGTCGGCTTCATGAATATGTATGCACCTGTGTTCAATTTTGCACCTTATTACCCGGTTATAAGCTTCGAAGTGTATACATGTTTATGGACGTGACTGTACCTACATAGTATACGTTTTTGTCTTAATATAATGTTTAATGTGCGACTACCTACATACTTATGCGTGTTTTAAGCTGTGGCTTTATCAATATGTACCATGATATTGTACTTCTAAGTTATGTAGTAGTTAGTAATTTAAATAAAATTATTTTGATTTGATTTGATTTGACAGCCCAATCTCTCTCGTGTGTGAGAGGAGATATTTGGCAATGTTTACTCAGAGGCACGTACGTTGGTTGTAGTGAAAACCAAACAGAGGGTTTTAAGTAGCTGGTGTAAAGTTAGTGAAAAATACTGCTGAAATACTAGATTAAACACTAAAATCTATTTACTTAGAGCTGCAACTTACTCCTGCAATATTAGTTTCCGCTATAAAGGCGACATAAATATCTGACACTATTTTATTTGTACAGCCATAAGAAAGTGTCACATATTTTTACAGTTTACATAGCGGAACTACTCTCGCTGGTGACTGTATAGTTAATGAATTTATTTCTCTAGCCTCTTCGACTTTTCCTTCCGTCCCGGGAACACGAAACCTTCCAATCTAGTGGGGAAAGTAAAGCTGGAGATATAGTCTGATAACCCAGCGAGCGCAGTAACAGTAGGATAGAGAGCATCATACTGTATTTTTCTTACGCTAGTATTACCATCCTGAAAAGAGGGATGGATATAGTTTTTTTTGTCCTACTGTTACTGCGCTCGCTCGCTTGTCAGACTATAAACGGTCCGTAAAAACCACGGGCCAGGCCGTGCCGCGCCGAGCCACCAAACGCGCCGTCATCATGATGACGCAGCGTGGCCCGCCGTCCGTAAAGAGTGTCGATTTTTGAACTCGCGGGGTATATTACCTTGCCCGGGGGCCCGGATCGCTGCATGGCGCCCTGCGGCGCGTTGTTGCGGGCGCCCGCGTGCCCCCCGCGCCCCCCGCCGCCGCCGCCGCCGCCGCCCCCGCCCCCGCCCCCGCGCTGCCACGACCCCATGCCGCCGCCTGCACAAACATTACAATGTATCCTATAGTCCGACAACCCAGCGAGCGCAGTAACAGTAGGATAGAGAGCATCATACTGTCTTTTTCTTACGCTAGCATTACCACCCTGAAAAAAGGGATGGGTATAGTTATTTGGCCCTACTGTTACTGCGCTCGCTCGCTTGTCAGACTATTTCAACGGCCTCCTAGCCTAGTTGGTAGTGACCCTGCCTACGAAGCAGGGGGTCCCGGGTTCGAATCCTGGTCAGGGCATTTATTTGTGTGTTTATCACGAATATTTGTTCCTGAGTTATGGATGTTTTCTATGTATTTAAGTATTTATATGTATTTGTATATTATATATATCGTCGCCTAGTACCCACAACACAAGCCTTATTGAGCTTACCGTGGGACTAGGTCGATTTGTGTAAGATTGTCCCATAATATTTATTTATTTATTATTTATAGCTGCATTGGTACATCTCCATCCTGGATTATGGTGGAGAAGCTTTTCCAACACAACATTAGTTCAAATTAGACAAATGTAGTTTTAGGAAGCCTATGGAGACCCCACAACGGGTTTTATCGTCAAATTAAGTAAAATGTTGCTGCTAGCCGACATTAGCCTGACTTTTGCCACAAAAATATATCTGGTTATCACAAATATATATCACACAAAATAATATCATGCGTCACTTTTGCATACGTTACATACTTGATAGAGTATACCCTCCATGACCACAACAACGTGACCACTTTAAAGCCAGTTTAACATCAGCCCGTATTATTGGCAACTTTACACAGCACTTCAGTTTTTAAATCCGGTTCTACAACTGTGAAGCTTTCTTAAAGATAAACGTACTAGTAGAGAAAATGTATAATACGGTAATGAATTGCAGACATCCCGCGCCAGCTTTCGTGACTATGATCTGTGCGAATATGCAACTAAATCCGGTTCTAAAACTGTGAATCTAGCTTAAAGATAAAAGTACAAGTGACGCAGTCTTTAGGCGTCACTTAAGAAATCTATTGTTGGATAACCCTCTGTACTCTGTAAACCAGTACATGGAATTGAAATTGTAATTGACTGTTTTATTTTTTGTGATTATTTATTATTAGCTTGACTTCAAATAATGTTTTGTACAATTTTTTATTATTTAATTATGACATCTTGCTTTGTACCTATTTATGTTTTCTGTTCTGTTTGACGATCATGATGAGAATTTGTATACTTTGACATTAACACTAAATTGTATATATAATTTTCTTCGTGAAATAAATGAACTTAAACTAAACTAAAGAAAATGTATAAATATGTCTGTGCGAATACGCAACTAACCTTGTGGCCCCGGCGGCCCCTGCGGCCGCTTGTTGTCCATGGGCCGGCCGCCGCGGTTGTCGGGGCGGCCGCCGAAGCGCTGGTCCTGCCGCGGCCCGCGGTCGCTGCGGCCCGCGCCGGCCGCGTGCGGGCCCGCGCCGCCGGGCCCCCCGCCGCCTCCGCCCCCGCCGCCGCCGCCGCGCCCGCCGCGGAACCCGTCGCGGTCGCGGTTGAATGGCGGGCCGCCGTTGTCGCTGCAGATTAATCAACTAGTCATTAAGTACATCAAACAAACTAGTCTCAACTATTCCAACGTTAAACCTACCTATAACACAGAAATAATAGGTCATCGCGCTTGGTTGAAAGTCATAGAAAGATTTATTATTGTTATTTTTTTTTTTTTTTTTTTTTATTGTTTCAAAAGAAAACTTACGTGGCTAAGTATACATATTCCTTCGCCAAACTGAGGACAGTTTGTTGGCGAATAGTGCGCTCTTAATAAAATAACAATTTTTTTGTTATACCTACTCATACATTGTACAGTATTCTTTATGTTGGTAAGTACTAAATTAAATTAAATTATACACTTACAATGCTCACTTGTAGGTATCCAAACTTGTTGCCAATGCTTAGTTGCTTTCGTGAGATGGAGCTTACATTAACATCTAACCATATGTCGTCATAAATATAAGTAAGTACTATGTATCCAAGATACCATCTAAGAGTAATGTTTTTAATTGTTTTTTAAAAACCTGTTTACTACTGGACTGTTCTATTGTTAGGCTTAGTTTGTTAAAAATCTTAGGTATCAATTCCTATGTAACAAATATAACAATAAATACAGCATAAATGTTATTCACGTACGTGTTGCGTGAACTGCGTGGTAGAAGTTAGAGCACGCATCGATATTAAGTATATGTATGTATATGTGTGTAGTTATGGCTGTATATGTATATTTGGTAATTTAATTGATTGGATTTTTGGTTAAGTATATTAGTTAGGAGTACTAAACATTGTGAATGTAGTGTGGACATGTGCCGCGACTCACCGTCCTCCCCACGGGCGCTCGAAGCGTCCCTGCGGCGGGCCGGGGCGCTCGCGGGGTCCCCCCCAGCGTCCGCCGCCGCCTCCACCGCCGCCGCCGCCGCCGCCGCCCCGCGACTGCCCCCAGCGGCTTCCACCACCGCCGCCCCATCTGTCCTCTGTCCAAACAAACATCACTTTTCATTAAACATTCAAAACATCGAGATGGTACCTACACTGCGCCACCGACATGGAAATCTATCGTCCATAGTCATAAGTAGCGTTGAAAATGCCGGAAAAAATCGGATGTTTTTCCATGATTTAATCAATTTTTCCGTTTTTTACCGAAGTTTTCGGGTTTTTTAAGAAATAAATAATGTCACTATCACTGTCACTCCTTTCATCTGTTTCAATTGTTTCTTCCTCAATGTCATGGTTGTAGGCGTAAATTAGACCCAATATACATTGATTTAGAGTTGAAATATAGAGCGGAAACTTTCATTGATTTTTTCCTAAAGAATCCGAAAAAAACGAGTCGTCTGGGAAAAAATCATTTTCAACGCTAGTCATAAGTTAAGTGCAAGTAGTGATAGTCTAGTGGCCACAGTAAGTTTAGTATGCTCGCCGCCATTTACATTGGATGATCCAAATCTGCACTCGAACGATCCCAGGATTCCGAGACAGGATTATCCTCAACTGGTTTTAACATCGAGGGCGGTCCGCGCGACGAAGCGAAACGCTTTGGCAGTACGCCCGCCTGCGTCATCGCGCATGGTTCTTGACGCAATGGCATTCTAAGATGTCCGAAACATAGACTAAGGATTGCATCAGTCTGAATAATATTGAAATTAGTCCGGACAAGGCCGTTGCAAGCGTCATGTTCACGGAGTAAACTGATAAGCTGCGAGTTTTTAGTTGTGATCTACCCACACGCCATAGCGATCACTCTTACGCCCTCTTAAATATCGGGCGCTCAATAAAACAAACATACATGGTAATTATCCCGTTTTAAAAGTTTATGATAGCACTCACCGCGATCCCGACTGAAGTCCTTCCTGCGGTCGTCTCGCCCGTGCCGGCGGTCGTTAGAGCGCGACCTCTTGTTGGGCGGCGCGTCGCGGTTGGACGAGCGGTCCCTTTTCTCCTTCTCCTTCACAACGCCCGCCGCCTTAGCCTCCTTGTGGAACCCTTCGAGGATCTTCTTGGCTTCCTCCTCGTTCAGCTCCGGGTAGATCACCTCGTCGATCCACGAGCATTTCTCGGGCAGTGTGAAGTTAGCTACAAGAGAGGGGATGTGTTAGTGGTGGTAAGGGCGGTATCGGCGCGTCGGGGGGCGGTATATAGTGTCGGCTGAGAGTTACCTTTCATGTCCATGATGGCTCCGTCAGGGACTTCTTTGCCGTCGGACTGCTCGCGCTTCGCGCTTCGCTCGGCGTACGTGTCGGCGTCCGGTACTACGACGACCGCCACCCGCCGGTATCCGTCGAACTCTCGCAGTTTTCTCCTCTGAGCCGACGGGTATACGTTCGTCTGTTACCGCGATATCGAAACCGCGTACCGTATATAGACGTCCGTAGAAGATGTGGAGGAAAAGATTTCTCATTATAGTATTGGCGCCTCGCTTAGGCAGAATCCACCTAGAACAAGCTCAATAGAGATCCGCTTTGCGTTCAGTTTCGGTTTATGTAAATTCGTTAATACCGCTCCCTACTCACCTCCCTAGAAACATAACCTAGCGATTAAAGGGAGCATACACGGTATAGTCCTTAAAATTAGCTTATATTTAGGACGTACCTTGCTGAGTTAGTAGCCGGCGCTTATGTCAATTCGACCAACCAAGAATAGTTCCTTCTGTATCATTTATTACATATCCGATTTCTTACTTTGTCATACAAATATGGGCGGACGATGTCCTATTCCACTTTGGTCAAATTGGTTCTAAGACACGAAAAGCATAAAAAGATAACCATATATGTAAATATCCTTAGATCTCAATTGTTCTCATTCAGGTTGCTGCCAAAAAAAAGGTAATTTCATATAGAATTAGCGTGTGTTCTCACCTGATCCAGAATGTAATTTCGCCTTCTTCCGTGGGCGAATTCCAACAACTTAAGCACGCATTTAGCGCCCTTGGAGACCATGGCGTCCCAGCGGCCTTCGCAGGTGTCACGGAAGGGTTTGCAGTCCACCTGCACACAATGTTCGTATAGGGACGGTTCGCGGCCGGCGCGGGAGCTTAAACTAGACCTTACAGCTATAGATATAGAGTATAAGTTGCTTTGATACCAGGGACGTCCGTTGAGATGAGTATATCCTCTTGCTCGGCGACCCACTGGTATCAATTATTAATCTTCGTGCGTCGTTCGTCGATATGGCATATGCCTAGTTTCTAAATGTAAACAGGACCTCTAAAGGTCGATTTTTAGTGATATTTTGTTTTAAATGCTGTTCATTTTGCATCCTGTTGAAAATACAGACGGACATTAGTATCAGTTGTGAACAGTTGCACTCGGTATAGTCAAACCTTAGCTGAAAGAAAAATATGATTAGTGCATGTATTGTGTTGGTAAAAATCAAACATAAGTTTTGTCTGGTGTTCAGAGATGATTTGGCCTCAATATGTTTTGGAAACTATATAAAAACGCGTTTGTACTGTTGTGCAACTTGTGGAGTTTATCGTAGGCATGTCAATAAGTGGTTTCGCGTACTCACCAGGCAAGGTAACATCAATATATGTATTTGTTTCCGTTGTTATAAATCTGTATAATCTTGTAGTTAACGACGATATATAGATCACCCACATTATTTTGAGTTCAATTAAATATACTGTTTCTTCTTAATCACTAACGAGTAGTCATAAACTTTCCCAATTTCTTAATATAACTTGTGGTACTTACCTCAGTTGATCACTAGAATAATCTTGCAACATTATACAATACAACTCAACCATTTTGATATTTTGGAGTTTACTTTTTGAGTAAATGAACATGTTAGGTTGGATTTAAGACCTGGAAACCTCCACGATTGGTAAATTTGGTGGATTAATCTTCTATGACGATCTAATTCTTCAAATTCAAATCAATACTAGGGAAACGCAAACTGTATTTCCCAAGAATTGTCCAAGTTTTTGAACATACTTACCTTTTCGAACGTTTTGTAAGACTCAACTCCAATTCGTTGATTTCAAACCTAAATAAATATTAGAGTAGCTTTATGCTGTGCTGTGAATAACAGTGGTAAAGGCTCATTAGAACTTGCCATCCTTTTTGATACCTATTAAGCAATGTAAGCCTTAATTTTATAATACCACCTAACCTAAAACCGTTACTTACTTGATCCGGTTTAATTTATTCGTAACTTACCATTTTCAATCTTAATTAGAAAACTCCCGTGAGTATCAGACATACTCACATTTTTAATCTGTTTCAAATTTCCATCCAGAATATACATTACATCTTCCGCTGTAGATAGACATAAACATTGCTAGTTCTAAGTATAACAAACCAGATAAAAGATAATAACAAATAAAATAAATTACGTCTCCAAACTACGGTACGCAGGTCAGAACTTGCCAGCGAATCCTTCCGTAACAGGGCTCTAAGCTGGCTACCAGGGTCAAACCGAAGAGTACACTGACACCATACTATGAAGCATTTACAAACGAGGTTACCTCACATATGCAGTATTTCACTTGTAATAATCTACGATTCTATCAGTATTAATGCCATTTTATACTATAACATTCCAGATTCACCCTTAAAACACATTAAATGTAAATATTTTTAATTTACACGATTCAGCGTCGTTACAGTAACTTAGATACAAATGATAATCGATCGCGCTGCTATTCCAAATTAGTACGGAACTGCATATTAGTGGTGACCACGAATTGTCTTATATGCTGCGTCTAGTATTCGAGGTGATATGGAGGTTCAGTTTGGAGACGTGTGATCTACGATAAACTGCACGCGTAATCAATTCTAGCATGATTGTCAGTTGAATGGGCAAATCATCTCACCACCGTGTATGGTTCGCGTATGTGTGTGTGTGTGTGTGTGTGTGTGTGTGTGTGTGTGTGCGTGCGTGTGTACCTGCATGCGCTGGAAGAGCGCGGCGGTGGAGAGCAGGTTGTAGCGGCGCGCGGGGTGCGCGGCGACGTGCGCGCGCGCCCAGTGCGTCTTGCCGGCGCCCGGCATGCCCACCAACAAGATCACCTGATATAACGAAGGGTTTTCAGTCGAGTACCGTGTTTACCACTCAGCAAGCTTCGTGGCCTAAACCTAAGTGTCCAATTATATTACGATTGTATACAATACTTTTTCTACGAGTCATCATCATCTATGGAGGAACAATTTCATCATTCAATTTCATTGACTTAACAAAGATGTAACACAAAAAGATGGCGCGGTCGGCGCAGGCGCGGGGCGCGCGCTCGGCAAAGTCCCAGGCGGCATCGCAAATAAATATAGAATTTGTATGAAGTTCTATTATAGTTGCCTACAGCGTATCGAAATGAGATATTATAGTTGAGTTGGACTGTCTAATATCGAAAAGTATGAGCTTATAGTTTTGTCTATGAACTCGTAATTGACAGATTAAAGTCGGCGAGTAGAAAAACGAAATTTACTATTTTATAATTGAAAGAGAAGTGGAAAAATTCTCCGCTCCGAGGTCGTGGGTTCAAATCCCGCTCGACGCGAAGAATTTTTCCATTTTTCTTTCAATTATAAAATAGGGGACGATGTTCTATGGGGTATGGGGTGGGTATGGGGGGTTCGAATCCTGGTCAGGGCATTTATTTGTGTGTTTATCACAAATATTTGTTCCTGTGTTATGGATGTTTTCTATGTATTTAAGTATTTATATGTATCTATTATATATATCGTCGTCTAGTACCCACAACAAGTCTTATTGAGCTTACTGCGGCACTAGGTCGATTTGTGTAAGATTGTCATATTAGTATAATATTTATTTATTTATTATTTATTTATTTATGGGTGTTCCGTGCCGTGTGCTCGATACAAGTTTATTTCCAGACTGAAGGATTGTACAGCTGCGCAACCGCTACAAATTAAATCCACTAATATTCATACATAACATAATCTATGGACAAGACGCTTCCCCAGTTCGGTAAATTTAAAATGATAACAGGGCATTAAATATCTCCTCATCTTGGATGTTACATACAGTACCCTTACGCCAACAGCCTCTGTCTATATGGTGCTGGAATTCAATAGGATGACTTCATACAAGGTAAAACATATCGAATCTCCCGAATGATCTAAGCAACATTGAAGATGTGATAGTATTCCTTTAGGAATTGGGACTCTTGAATAAATCAATTACCCTTGTATATGTATATATAATAATTTTGTTTTTCCTTGCTGATCTAAACAAGGTGGATATGTCAATGTCCTAAAATGTACGACATTGACGCGTGAGAAGAATGTTCGCTATGTAAATTTTTGTTTATATAAATACTATTTCAAACTCACCAGTAATTTTGCAAACACAAAATTAGAACTTTCTAACTTAGTAATGGCCGGACCACACCGTCTGCACTTACAAATACAGACTCAATCTGTCGTGTTGGATATAAATGTAATTTCGCTTGCGACCCCACTCGCTACTGAGCGCGCGGGAGTAAATACGAAATGCCAATCTTCCTGCATAGTTAATCACGTTTCCAATTAGAAACGTAATGATAACAGCTGTGCAGGGTTAACTCTCGCTACCCCCACGTAAGTTGAAAATAGAAACACTTCACTCCCAAGCCCCGTAATTCGCCGGCTCTAATGTAGAGGGGGTTATGGTTATGGGAATGTTGAATAGTACAGTACTGACCTCGCAGTCGGCGCGCTCGGCGGGCCGGCGCGGGCCGGGCAGCAGCCGCGCGTGCGCGACGAGCACGTAGCCGGGCAGCAGGGCCGGCTCGGGCCGTCCGGCTCCTGCTGCACGGTGTACTGCAGGTACATGTCTATAGTACTGACCTCGCAGTCGGCGCGCTCGGCGGGCCGGCGCGGGCCGGGCAGCAGCCGCGCGTGCGCGACGAGCACGTAGCCGGGCAGCAGGGCCGGCTCGGGCCGTCCGGCTCCTGCTGCACGGTGTACTGCAGGTACATGTCTGTAGTACTGACCTCGCAGTCGGCGCGCTCGGCGGGCCGGCGCGGGCCGGGCAGCAGCCGCGCGTGCGCGACGAGCACGTAGCCGGGCAGCAGGGCCGGCTCGGGCCGTCCGGCTCCTGCTGCACGGTGTACTGCAGGTACATGTCTGTAGTACTGACCTCGCAGTCGGCGCGCTCGGCGGGCCGGCGCGGGCCGGGCAGCAGCCGCGCGTGCGCGACGAGCACGTAGCCGGGCAGCAGGGCCGGCTCGGGCCGTCCGGCTCCTGCTGCACGGTGTACTGCAGGTACATGTCTGTAGTACTGACCTCGCAGTCGGCGCGCTCGGCGGGCCGGCGCGGGCCGGGCAGCAGCCGCGCGTGCGCGACGAGCACGTAGCCGGGCAGCAGGGCCGGCTCGGGCCGTCCGGCTCCTGCTGCACGGTGTACTGCAGGTACATGTCTGTAGTACTGACCTCGCAGTCGGCGCGCTCGGCGGGCCGGCGCGGGCCGGGCAGCAGCCGCGCGTGCGCGACGAGCACGTAGCCGGGCAGCAGGGCCGGCTCGGGCCGTCCGGCTCCTGCTGCACGGTGTACTGCAGGTACATGTCTATAGTACTGACCTCGCAGTCGGCGCGCTCGGCGGGCCGGCGCGGGCCGGGCAGCAGCCGCGCGTGCGCGACGAGCACGTAGCCGGGCAGCAGGGCCGGCTCGGGCCGTCCGGCTCCTGCTGCACGGTGTACTGCAGGTACATGTCTACAGTACTGACCTCGCAGTCGGCGCGCTCGGCGGGCCGGCGCGGGCCGGGCAGCAGCCGCGCGTGCGCGACGAGCACGTAGCCGGGCAGCAGGGCCGGCTCGGGCCGTCCGGCTCCTGCTGCACGGTGTACTGCAGGTACATGTCTACAGTACTGACCTCGCAGTCGGCGCGCTCGGCGGGCCGGCGCGGGCCGGGCAGCAGCCGCGCGTGCGCGACGAGCACGTAGCCGGGCAGCAGGGCCGGCTCGGGCCGTCCGGCTCCTGCTGCACGGTGTACTGCAGGTACATGTCTGTAGTACTGACCTCGCAGTCGGCGCGCTCGGCGGGCCGGCGCGGGCCGGACAGCAGCCGCGCGTGCGCGACGAGCACGTAGCCGGGCAGCAGGGCCGGCTCGGGCCGTCCGGCTCCTGCTGCACGGTGTACTGCAGGTACATGTCTACAGTACTGACCTCGCAGTCGGCGCGCTCGGCGGGCCGGCGCGGGCCGGGCAGCAGCCGCGCGTGCGCGACGAGCACGTAGCCGGGCAGCAGGGCCGGCTCGGGCCCGTCCAGCTCCTGCTCCACGGTGTATCTGCAGGGAAATATCAAGGTTAGCTTATAAATAGTTTTTTCTCCAATATGCTCGGAAATGTTCACATTAATGTAGCAAAATTGGTACGAAAAGAACCTCCTTATGTACCGACTCAAATTAAAAAAAATCGAATTCATTATTTTACGGTTTTAGCGGCCAGGAAGTTGTACTAAAATCCATTACTGTATTGTTTTTTACTTTTTAAATAAATATTTGGACTATCAATATTGCAAACAGCCAAATATACTTTAGCCGCGACCAAACGGTCTGCACAGACAAGACAATCTGATTGACATCAAATTATCAATCTGATCATATCGTGCTTAAAAATGCCCCGCCTGGGGCTGGCTTTGTAGTAGTGTAGTAGTTCTAGAGAGAAGGAGATCAAATGCTTGGTTGTCTCGTTCTATCGCGAGTTGCATACGGCTCACTGTGCAAGGTCGTGTAGATACGGCTTAATAAAAATAAAGACATTTCAACTTTTTTTATGAACACAACCGTGCATTAAAAGAAAGTTTAGGCGGGAACCTTATTTTTCCTTTCAAATCTTATGCAAGAATACATTTTATTTCCTTTCATGTTTGGAGAAAAGCACTATATATGCCTCGGACGGAAATAGAATTTCGTGGATTCGTATGTAATTTTTCGCTCCACTATCAGCCCAATACAAAAAGTATTTTCTATGTAAGAAAACTATAAAATAATATAATTATTAATTTTAATAATTAAATTACTGTAATGTAACAATTAAATTGTTGTCATGATATGATTTTTATTTACTCGCACAATGCATAGTAAAACATTGTATGAAACACATGCGTAAAGATGATTTCCTACTCGTGTCGGCTTGACACTCGTCGGAAATCACTGACTTTCTGCACTTGTTGCATAAATAGCTATTAAAAAACTTAGACAGTTACTCATCCCTTTTAATCAATAAAAAGGGTTTTTTTTTTAAATTTTACCATAAATGGCAAGAAACAAACAGTTGAAGAACGCTATCCTTTGGGTTGGCGACCGCGATGGGTTACGCCGGCGTCGCGCCTAGGAACAGCAATCTGCTATTTTTTGTATGGGAAAAACAGCAGTTATTTCATACAAATACGGTTAAGGGTTGCATTCCCTAGCCACACCTATCTGTACATAGACTAACCAATTAAGAATAAAATGAATTAAAACATACCTAGTGACGAATTTGATTCGCTTGTCGAGTGTTAGTCCCTTCAGCACTTGCTCCTCCGTCACCTCAGGGACTGGGCCCTCTGTAAAAAAAGATTGTTACAATATCTTCTCCAAATAATTTACGGAAATTGTATTAACATCATCAAGTACTCCTTCAAGTATTTACTTGACATATTAATAAAACACATTTGAATTACAAGAGGCAAGCATTATGTCAATATACGCAATTAATCCGTTTTAATGTGTTTCATTTCAATTAATACTAATCACGGTAACACAGACAACAGTATGTATCATCTAATAGTTGTTTAATGAGGGTCGCCGTTACAAAACGAGACGAAGAGTGATAAGAACGAATTATTAACTGTTGCATACGCTAGTTTTCTACGCCAGCTAAAATAGCGACAAAAGCAAAATCTCCAAAAGTGGCAGAATGTGGAAGAGGTTGTATGCCAACTATACAGGGTGTAACAAAAATGTAGGTGATCCGTTTAAAGGCGTATATATATACGTGGGTAGTATCCACATAAAATATCAAAAAAAAAATCGCCATAGATAAAAAGTTATTAAGGTTTCTTTTTTTCCTTTAAAACTTACTAATTCACGAAAAGGTTTACGATCTGAGGCAGTCGGCACGCGCACAAAGGCCGGTACGCGCACAAAGGCAGCCGCGCGCTTTCTCAGAACACAACACTACACTACTACAAAGTAAAGCGTCTTTCACATGGGGTTGATTGCTTAAAATTATGAGCTAAATTTTGTTACATTAAGCGATTATTAACAAGTTTTATAGTAAGTGTTAGGGTCAGAGTAGTTCTCAAATACTTTATTCAAACGGAATTTGCGGGTTTTAATTCTTGCACCCATTAATACCTAATACGAAATTTCAAAGAAGTATACATAGTTTATCTTTAACTTTTTTGATGATTACGTGACGAATGTTCCTTAAGTAAATCACCTGAACTCTAAAACAACCATTATTTCTAGTTATTTGCGTCAAAGAAGTCGAAATCGCATTTGTTAGAAAACTAGTGCCTACACTAATTGATGGTGTTAGCTACTTTCTGTCTTTTAAAACTTTCAGTACTGCACTGGTTTTAGTATTGGACTGAAAAACACTTGAAATTTCGTGCTTATTAATAATACTTTTCAACCACCATAAAAGTTAACTCTAAAATGATTTTTAAGGAAATTTGTAATTTCGTTCAATGCTCTGAAATTTGTTTTTTTTATCGCAAAAACAATCCTAAGTAAAGGTTATTTGTTATTTTTTAATTTTATGATGGTCTAGCGTGAACGCAGCTTTACAGAACGCATTTAACCCAGGAAAGATACGATTTTGACAGACATTAAATTATAATAGCCTGATTTTTTCAAATTACGTTAAAATGGGATATTTATATATGATATATGCAAAAATCCTACAAACTTTTCTTCCGGAAGTAGGTAAATAGTAAAAAAAAACTAAACTAAATCGATTTTTTTAACTGAACGATAGCAAACAGTTTTCTTGTATGTCAACATGACGACATATTTGTCTTCTATCTGTTAAAAGAGAAACCGAAGAAAACTTATTCAAGTAAAACCATTAAATCTACAAAATGTACGGCACGGGTGATAGATGTGTTATTTCGCTAGAAACAAATGTTAATAGGGAGAAACTGGTCCTGACCCATTTTAAACGGCTTAAAAAACATATATACATATAAATCTTACAACAAAAATGTTTGTAACATGTGTGTACATATTTGTGACGATTAGCGTGTAACGATATTTTGTTGGATTTTGTTGCCTACTTAATACTAGACTCACGATATATCCGTTACGCTAAAAAAATTACCTATTATTAATTATTTCCCAAACTGTCAAAATTTCCATACAAGCTGTCAGTTCAATGACTGGATTAATTATAATTTATAGTGTTCGTAGAATTCGTAGTATTAGCAACATGCTAAACCAAAAGGTCGTATCTCCATTCGAGATTCAAAATGACATACGCTCTTTTGGATTCTGGCAGCGTTTCTGTCGGCAATTTGCAATGGCAAAGGTTTCAATTCAAATGTTGTTTAGTCGCACAAAAACGTCGGAACTGTTTGCTTGTACAGCTAGTTCTTCTGGTTGCTACTAGTGTAGTGTTTGGTACGTTGTTATGTGTTGTGTTGTGGTACTTGTGGTGAAAATGGAGTTGATAGCGTCTGAATGCGGAGTTCGGCGCTCGCTGGATCGGACGTGGAGGCCCCAGGGCCCTGGGCTTGGCCCCCGCGATCGCTCGACCTGTGCCTCTGGATTTTTATCTCTGGGGTGCGATTAAGGAGCAGATGTTTCGTACACAGTGCAACACAGATGAAGAAATGCGGGCTCATCGCGACATTCGACCTTGTGTCCGCGGTGCGGCGCCTAACTTCAAAGGACGGGACGGTTAACTTCGCTCTTGCGCTGACGTTAGGTACTTAGCAACTCAGGGGTAAGCAACATTTTTTTAAACGACTTAATTATTTCTTTATTTTTTACTTTATGTTTTTTTATGGACTTGAAAATAAAAAAGGAAGTGTTTTTCATAATCACGATTTGATACCGGATATGCCCTTAAACGGATCCCCTACATTTTCGTTACACCCTGTAGAAAAACAGTGTTAATATATTGTATGAAAATCCATAGGAGCATCGCTTTACGATGGTCTTATGGAATACCACAGACAACGTTATAATGTATACTTTTATAATATCGCTCTCAGTCATCTAATTGACAGATCTGTCAAAGAAGGATACCGGATTATTCCTAATAAGATCTAATTTTCCCTCTGGGTTGGAAATTTAGGTTTCAGGTGGAATTAGCTATCATATCAACCATATTGCATAATATTCATAATGACTTGTAGCTTGTTGATATTAGCGGAAGTCTCTTTCAATCCCTCTTATTAGAAAGAGAGTTCCACTAATATTACAAGTTACAAATGATTATGCAATTGAAAATGCTACAGGTGCATTCCATGAGTGTCGCTTACGACAATCTTTCGCCTTGTATGGAAGCTACTTCAATCAAATTTGTAAAGTTAGAGAATACACATACCACCAAATTGTTAGAAAAATCATGAAATTATCATCAGATACAAAATCACTTTCTTAGCGTTTTCAGTCTTAGTGACATTCTCGTACGAATCCCCCTACGGAGTACTTGTTGCTCTTTGATCTCCATTTTACTCTTGCAGATTATCTCTCCTTACCTGGTACTGGTTCCTCCTTAACATCTTCCTTGGGCTCTGCTTCAGCGGATTTCTCTTCCTTGGCAGGCTCAGCAGCAGGTTCAGCTTCGGTCTGCATGGGCTCCGGTTTTACTTCTACACTTTCTTCCGGTTTGTCGCCATTTTCCTTTTAGTATATAAAAAAATAATTAGATCAAATGCTATTAACAACCGAAACCCTAATTATCGGGCATACATAATATACATGTCTTCTGGCAATTTGGTCCATATTTTTACTACTCTGTTGCTGAGAAAATGTCTGCAAAACTAGTTTTTTTTTTCCTTGTACTAATAATGTAATCAAAAAGATTACAGCTTAATACACCACCATACTCTAACATTTATATAATCGTTTAGATGTCAAAATTACGGTTACATGTTTTTTTTTTTCGATTCATGTTTTGGAATTTTATAAAAAGGTGAAACATAGATGTAATATCCATCCGTCTGTCCATTTGTTCTCCTTTACAGGTCGCATGTCGCATTTATCAACCAATTTTTGTGAAATTTTGAAAACAAGTCTGTTTACATACAATTTTTTTATCGATTCAGTTTTTGAAAATTTTCAAAATGGCGGATATTGGTACAAAAGTCCTAAGCGCCTTATACCTCATCCTGTTGTTCGTACCTAATAGCAGCTTCAAGTTGAATCGGGCCATGGTATTCGAAACAAACTTATACGTAAATGGCAAGGGGCCGAGCTGTACAACTCGCAATTTTATTGAACAATAAAACGTACCTTAGGCTCGTCCTGTTTGTTTTCCTCCTTTTCTCCATCCTTTTCACTCTCTTCTGGTTTGTCTTCCTCTCCCTTCTCTTTTCTTTCTTGAGCTTCCTTCTCTTTTCTTTCGCGTTCCTGTCTCTCGCGCTCCTGATAAATGATCACCAATGTTTAGATCTAAAGTTACAGCGCTTAATGCGTAATGCTTAAATAATAACCAAAAACACTATTCGTATTATCTCTAGTTTTAATCGCCACCGGTATTTATAAACCCTATTATAAATTATACTAAGTCACAGTACAAAATAATCAACTAACCTCTCTCCTCAGCCTCTGACGCTCCTCCCGTTCTTTCTTTTCCTTTTCTTTGCGTTCCTTCTCCTTCTTGGCGGCTTCTTCTTTCTGCCGCTGGATCTCTTCCTCGCGAATCCTCTTCTCTTCTAGAACTTGCTCGATTGGTATCTCAAGGCGCTTGCGGACTATCTTAGTCTTTGTCAGCATGTTGTATCTGATGGTAGAAGTAAATTATGTTAAAATTTAAAGTTTTATTTCAACTCATCATCGTCATTTTAAGTGAATAATTTATAGCTAATTTTAACTATATCCCTCTCCATCGCCTGAAACACAGGAATTCCTAGTTCAGGCAATTGTAAATCACCTGGTCTAATTATAATTATTTAGTATTTAAGAGACTACCCTGTACAATGCTTATTTCATTAAAATATTTGATTTGATTTGATTTGAACTTTTCCGCGTTCTATAGACAATACATTAAACCAACTAGTGTCAGTCTAAGCTAAGTTTCCTAGTTTTTGATAGCACAGACTGTGAAAGTGTTAAGTAAACGTCATAATTTCATAGAAGTTTGACGTTTAAAATAACACTTTCAAGTTTGACAGTTCATTTGCTGAGAAAAGATAACGTGAAAAATTAAATTCCTTAATTCCTTATATTATAAAATCTCTGTCTCGGTCTCGGCCGGGAATTCAATTTAGTCTCGGTCTCGGTTTCAAACAAAAAAAAGGAGTCTTGATCGGACTTTACCTACAAATGGTGTTCAATGGTACTCACTGGTCGTGGCCGAAGTTGACCCGGTAGCAGATGTTCTTGGTGAGCACGTGCGGGAACAGCGCGCGGCCATTGAGCGTGGATTTCTCGAACTCATGAGCAGTTCCCAATTCGACGCCGTTCAGCGTGTATGAGATCTTGCATGGGCTGGACTCCAGATCCTGTTCACACAATAAGTATTTCTTAATATTATGGCGAATGGCCGAGATGTTGTATTGTTAAGAAATTGAAGTTTAAAGAACATATTCGATCTACATACTTAGACAATCCGTCGTTTATATGTATGTATGTATGATCGACGATAACTCGAGTATCGTTGATCGGATAGTAGTGAAATTTGACAGGTGACGAATAAATATAATTTTTAAGTTTCAATATGAGCTAAATCAGTTAAGGGGTTGACGAGATGTATGCACTTGTATGATCAAAATAAAATAAAACATTCCAATTCAATATTCGACCGGTTCATATATAAATGAAGTTCACAACATACAACATGTAAATAGCTACTAACACAGCTCTTTTTAGGAAACAAGCCGCGTTCTTAAAACAATTCGATTCTAATCCACCATGCAGACTATCAATAGGCATCCTAAACGGGTACTTGGTTTTTACCGACTCACTTTTTTCCTTAATGTGGTAGAAGGTAATACCAGAAGGCCTACCACGAACCACGAACGAAGTTTCACCTCTCTGTCGCACTTGAGTGAGAAATCACAAGTGCGAAAGGTAGGTATACTTTCGTTCGCGGTTCATGGTAGGCGCTCAGCACTCAGATATCTGAGGGCTCGCAAGTTTGTGAATGAATCTTGTAATTCTGCTTGCGATCCCACACGCCATAGAGCATGCAGGAGTAAATACAGAATAATAATCTACCTGTAACACCTATCATGTTCTAATCAAATAAAACACAAATATTAAAGCTTTGCAGGAGAAATTTTATGGCCGCTGAAATTTCTTCCATTAGTTTACATATTTCAGAAGAATCTGCCGAATACCTATTAAAGAGGCGCCACCGAACGGCCTCATCGGGGTGATTGTGTTTTGTAATAGACCTATCCATTTCTGTAGAAACAACCACTTATTACTTGTAGCTAGGGCTGCCATCCGTCCGAGTTTCCCCGGATTTGTCCTAGTTTGGAGCCCGTCCGGGGAGCGTCCGGCCCGGATTTTTAGAAGTGTCCAGGGTAAACCCGGACATTTTTGGGTTCAGGTCAATCCCTAGCAAAAGCTAAATTAATTAATTAAAAATTGATTTCTTTAGTGTCCGGGGAGAGACCGCGATTTTAATGAAACGTCCGGGTTTTTTTAACTTTTTTGTCCGGTTTCGGCAATGTACGAGATGGCAGCCCTACTTGTAGCAGGCCTATGGAACTCTCGTGTGAACTAGAATCGATTGTGTTTGTCTTGCGTCTGTACTGTAAAGACGCACAACGCGCTGCCCACACAACCCGCGAGCGCACCAGGCCGCGCCAGTATTATATAACATTTCTAATAGTAGGCAATCTTAGTGTTTGTGCGGGGAGGAAAGGGGCCCAGCGTCAATTCCTTATTGCGTAATGTTCAAAACGGTTTGTCAATCGATTTTTCGATTAAATATCTGTTCTTAAGAACTATTATTTAACGTCCTCCTAGGCTAGTTGATAGTGACTAGTGACCCTGCCTACGAAGCAGGAGGTCCCGGGGTCGAATCCTGGTCAGGGCTTTTATTTGTGTGTTTATCACGAATATTTGTTCCTGAGTTATGGATGTTTTCTATGTATTTAAGTATTTATATGTATCTACCTATTATATATATCGTCGCCTAGTACCCATAACACAAGCCTTATTGAGCTTACCGTGGGACTAGGTCGATTTGTGTAAGATTGTCCCATAATATTTATATTTATTACATAATTTGTACTTGCGGACTGCAAGTCCACTACCATTCCCAGACTTAAGTAATCCCTTACTATTATGTAATGAACCTATAATATATCCGAAATATTGTACACTTACCAAATAAACACCAATGACGTCTTTTTCGGAGAACGTCTTGCCGTACTCCTTAAACTCGCCGTTGTTCACAGCCCGGCCGGTGCTCTCAAAGCCAAAGCTTAGCTCACCCTCGCCTGGAATTACAACCAGATTTGTCAAAATACAGAATTCAGGTTGCATAGATATAACTATGCGTAATAAAAAATAGTCCCATATACGATAATGATATAAATAGGTTTGTCAAAATAATGTTTTGTTAGTATTAATTAACCATACATTAAAAATTGTGACCTACAATTTTTAGTTTTACTTTAAGATTTACGAGGGTTATAATTTAAAACACACAATTTATAGTAGATTTATCATTACAAAAATGACGAAAACAGTAAGTAGATAACACTTTGTCTCTTGTTGATAAGGTTCATTTCTAAATGAACGATAAAGTGGTACCTTACACTAAAAACAATGGCCATTTCTCTGAAAAAACAAATAGCTAAAACCTAAACCGTTACACGATAATGTTGCAGGCTAAATGGTGATTGTAACTTATGTACGATAACGTACCAAGATGCAGCGTGGAGTCGTCCGTAGACCATCCAACGCGGAGTCCGTTGGATATCGTCTCTTTCTCCCCCGTTGTCTCCGTTGTGGTCACTGAGTCGCCCACTCGAACCTGCAAATTGACATTCTTTAACCGACTTCATAATTTTAAAAGGAGCAGGTTACAATCAAATTAAAAAATATATTTGTTTATAATCGAATAAATCATTGCACAATATTGATTACTATGATATTGGAGATCCTGACGCTTGCCAATCCAGGCATTTGTGTATTTATGACGAAACCTTGTCTAACTTATGGATGATTTTTAACCTCCTAAGAACCACGGTCCTAGCCCTTGAATCAGCTGGACTGGCAATGTGTGTGTGTAATTTTTTGTACAAAAAGGTCTGTTATTTTGCGGGGGAAGAGCAAGTCAAATGTATATTCGTACGTAACTTACAAATAGCTATGCCAGTCAAACGTCTGTCCATACGATCTGTTCTCGTGAAAATTAGAATTTTTTACAATGATCGTGTTTTGGGGGTGATCCTGGAATATTGTAGTATGAAATGGTGTAGGTTATGCTCATAGAATCGTAGAAATTTACAAGTAAAACTGTACATATGTCTGGTGACCTCGTTCTCTTTGTAAACGCTTGACAAAACGGTGTCTGTGTAGTTTGCGGCCTAGTTACCGACCTCGTAGCAGACTCGTCCGTCGCACACGCCGTGGCTGCCCCGCGCGCCGGCCCACGCGTGGGCGAAGGCGCCCTCGGACAGCGGCACCACCGACACCAAGTCGGGCAGCTCTAGGTACTGGTTGAGGTCACTGTCATCTGTGTACAAATACAACAATACATTTTGTGTTGTTTGGGTTGACATCAACATCTAGCCGCATTGGTTTTACGAACTACCTATCCATTAATGTTTTGATCCACTGATTTACTTATGTGGTACAGATTATTTAGTGCATAATGTTTTACCCTCGTTTTCTCACGGAAACGCCCGACCTAGGCTTGTGTCGGTCAGGAACTAAGAACTAAAAGGAATGAAGTCCCATCACGGACCGAAAGGAACTAGTTCCTCGCCAAAAAGTTCAATCGGTCCTCAGTCTTTAGTTCAGTTCAGTTCAGACGGAGCAAAAACCATTAAAACGTTCAAACGAATCACTAGTTGCGCGCTCTGTATAGACCTAAACCTCGGTACTCATTCCCAGACGTCAAAATTCGCACTGAACTAAACGAACTAAGGATCTAAAAGACCGAACTAGTTCCTTTGACCGATTGAACGAGATGGGAGCGCTCCCTTCAAAGACCGAGCGGGCACAACTCTAGCCCGAACATATCATGCTATTTCAGTCAGTGTCAGTACTAAAAGTACCGAGGTCGATTGAAATAGCATGAAGAATACAAGCATTTCCGAAAAAATACTAGGGCAGAACATTATGCACTACATCTGTATTGGGTTACGATTTTGGAAGGAATTATATATTGAACATAATAGTACATTACATACCAAGGCCGTTTAAGTGGGAAATGCCTCGGATTCCATGTAATTGTCGGCCGAGGCGAAGCCGAGGTCGACTAACATGTGATCCGAGGCTTTCCCATTTACCGGCCGAGGTTTGTATACTATTTTTCAGCCCGACGGAGCCGGGAGGCGGCTATTTAGTTTTGCGTAAAGTGGCGCTTACCGGCCGGAGGACTGAAAAGGTTGTAACGTCACACGAGCGACGTTAACACATACCGGCTATGACCTGACCTGATGACCATCACAAGGTATAGAATATATACTTACACCAAGACAAAGTCAGCTTGTCATCATTGAGATCCGGTTCCACAACTTTAGCCTCACTCGACTCAGACTTCTTCTGGTGGCGAGTTTCCTATAAAACAACAATTAATATTATATACTAACTGCCTTATTCATACAAACTTAACAGACCCATATTAGTTAATAGTACATTACATACCAAGGCCGTTTAAGTGGGAAATGCCTCAGATTCCATGTAATTGTCGGCCGAGGCGAAGCCGAGGTCGACTAACATGTGATCCGAGGCTTTCCCATTTACCGGCCGAGGTTTGTATACTATTTTTCAGCCCGACGGAGCCGGCAGGCGACAATTTAGTTTTGCGTAAAGTGGCGCTTACCGGTCGGAGGACTGAAAAATATGTTTTGTCCCTTTTTAACTTACAGATAAGAACAAACGACCAATTAGTTAACGGAGGTTTGATGAGCGTTTATGAATAACGGCATAAGGATTTCAAAGGCATTCTTTTTAATTAAGTCTTTTATTCATGACCTTAAATAAATGCCGCTTTCTGGAAGGAATCATGATCTCGGGCGGTTCTCGAACCCTCGATTCTGGGATACACGTCCATCTGCTAACTGAGCTACCGAAAACACACCCGTGGCCCTAAATTTTTCAACCTTATCCTTCGTATGCGCTTTACTTAAAGTACTTCTTAATAGGCAAGTGTAGTCGGTTAGAAGGTACATTGAGAATACATTCGTTTAGTATGGCGTACATAGTGCGCTACCCCATACTAAACTATTATTTTTAGGTTTGCGTCTGCAGAAACCACAAATATATTTTGTGCATTTTGATGGCATAAAACTGTGATTTAAAGAGTCACCCAGGACACCCTTTAACCCTGGCAACTAATGACAAGAAATAGTTAATTTTATCGTGTATGCACGACTCAAACATATTTATTTATTTATTTATTATTTATTATATTCAACAATTTTATATATGATCTATCCAACTTGAACTCTGTTGCAATACACATTAGACATAAAATACCTCAACTGGTGGTGTGAGGACCTCATTGGTAACTTCAACGGCCTTGTAGAAGTTGCTCCAGCGAGCCTTCTTCTCTTGCTTGCGTTTCAGACGGTTCAATTTCACTGGGTCCTGTGAAACGAGCGATTATCTACTTTAAACGCTTGAATATTAAGATACATTTTTGTTTATCTCTTAAGTTTCATGGCTAATGTGTGAAATTGTATTACATTGACACAAGTGGTATTATGCTTATTAAGATACTCTTTTAGTTCAGGTGTATTAGGAACATATTACATTAATAAATGCAAGATGCTTTTTTTTTATGTTTATGTAAATCCGAATTCTTGTTTGCTCTGGGATATACACATAAATGTTAACACTTCATTTCACATCTAGGTATAAAGTTATAAATATTAGTGTGCGGTTCTTAATTCTTATAAGAAGTTAATTTTGGACTTTTTTTTAAAGATGACTGTAAGTAAAAGTAACTGTGGCATACAGACAGATAGACATGACGAAGCTATAAGGGTTCAGCTTAGCCATTTTTGCTTGGCAAGCAAAAAAACGACCCAAGTGTAACTTGGATTTGGGCACCTAGGGACACTAAAAACATAAATAGCACTACAAATTGATGAAATACACCACAAACCTTGCTAAGCTCTTCCATGCGCTTGGCATCCTCGTCTGCCTGTTTCTTCTCTCGCTCTAGACGTTCCTTCTCTTTCTGCTGCAGACGCTCATTCAATTGTTCCCATTCTTCTTCTTCCGTGAGCTCGCGTTGTTTCTCTTGCGCCTTCTGAGACAAAAATAATAATTAAATCATTCAATTTAAGACCAAATTATGCGTCAGATGAAAATCAACGTCAAGCATATTATTCTATGATTTGATATTCGATTTGACACCTTTAGGATTTGATATGTGTTGCGTAACTTCAAACTCAAACTGGTTTCTCAGTTTGGCGGGTTATAATACCAATTAATGTAACTATGTACACCTTTTGAACAATAATAAAATAAAATAAAACTACTTTATTACAGAATCGCATAATCTGATAGATAGATTTACCAGAGTGACTCATATTAACCTCCTATTGTAGAGTATGAAATACGTAGTTCCAGATATGTGTACCATGTGCCTCCTAACCTAGTTGGTAGTACCCCTGCCTATGAAGCAGGTCGCGGGTATGAATAATGGTCAGGGCACTCAGGGCATTTATTTGTGTTTTATATTTATTCCTGAGTTATGGATGTATTCTATATATTTAAGTAATTTATATGTATCCATATATTATATGTATCGTGTCGTCTAGTACCCACAACACAAGCCTTGTTTAGCTTACCGTGGGATTAGGATGATTTGTGTAAGATTGTCCCATAGTATTTATTTATTTATGTCAATTTTGAAATAATTTTTTTATCGAATTATCTGCAGTCCCAAGAGAGTTTATTACATACCTCATCAGCTCCACCATCAACCTTCTTTTCATTCTCTTGCTTGTCTCCATCTTCTTCCATTTTTTGCTCAGCCTTTGAATCTGCATCATCGGCAGGCTGCTTCTGATCGATATCTTGTTCCATTGGTTCTAAAAAACAAATGACAATGTTGATGATGATAATATTAATAACTTACTAATCATTATAAAAATCAGAAGCTTTTAACTGTATTACTTCTATGTTTTCTATGGAACCTTTTCTTTTTCTTACCTTCACATTTCACTTCAGGCGTTGGTGACTGGCTCCTAAAAACATAAAATAAATAAATATTTTTTTTAAATAATATTCCTTCAGTCTGAGCTAACTTAGCAACGACATTGGCAGTGACAAAAATTATGAGACACTTCTATAAATAGCTAATCCTTTTTTTATGTTTACATGGGTTCTCATTTTCTAATGTTTAGCAATAGCCCAGTGCCCCAGTCTTTCAGTAAAATTGTTTATTTTTTGCCATGCTCTCAATGATTTGAGCGATACTTACTTCTCATCATCAATGCTGTACATCTCAGAGTCTTGAACTTGGGGCTTCGCCTCTGGCTCGGGCTCGGGCTCTGCCTCTGGCTCAGGTTCAGGCGCAGGCACAGGAACGGGCTGTGGTTCTTCGGGCTCTGGTTGCTCCGGTTCCGGAGTTGATTCACGCTGAGGCTCTGGTGACGCCGCTTTGGGTTCCTCGGAAATTGGTTCTTGAGACTCGACACGAACTACCTGCAGGGAGCACGAAAAGGATAAAGGTATTGGTAAAAACAATGTGAAAGCAAAACTTAAAATTACACTGATAATAAAGCTATTCTTCACTTTAAAAAAAAAAGAAAATAAATAATGTTTTTGTGATGAGCCCATACGTTACAAAATTGTGATGTTTTATGAGTTATAATTATTGGTATGATACTTATATGGCACTTAGTGAGTGTATTCATCGTAATATTATTTAGAAGGTCATAGTAATATATAAACTGGCCGATTTTATCAGTGGTGATTGTTTGATATGTGAATGTTTTCAATTGTTATTTCAGTTTACCAGGAAAACACATTAAAAAGAATATGATAGTAAATAGTAACACATTTTTTATTTCCACAAAATGAGATGAAAAAGTAGCCCAATAATATTGCTTTACTTTGTTTTTAATAGGTTTAGCAACTGGCCAGGTGGCTTTGCTCATTTGCATAACACAACACACACCTCAGACCTCACACTAAAGACACCTCTGCTTAAGACTGTTGAATAGTGTCATTGCCTACCTTAGCTGGGGTAGAAGCCACTCTGGTTGACGAGGACCGTCTCCGAGTTCTTGCAGCAGGGCCAGCACGCCTCGGAGTGGAGGGCTCATCGGCATCCTCAGTTGATGTATCTAGGATTGTTGTTTCGGCAATTGCTGAAATAAATTTATAACTATTAATGATAGAAGTAGAGGAAGGCCCCGACTCACATATTTCAGCCAAATTAAAGAAAAGAGTGGCGATTACTCCACTGACAAGAGTAAAGCTCTTAAATATTGAATGAATGAATGATAAATAAAACTACTTTATGAGCCGACACATGTGTTTTCTAACCAAATTACATAAAAAATATTTGCATTTGTAATCTGTAGAACACATACAAACATGTATGCTAGAAAAGTTTTCTGAATTTGCATTATTATATTCAGTATTTTGAGTGATGTTATATTTTTTAAAATCTCTTAAGTCAGTCATTGTAGAAGCAGTCACTTTCATTTTGGACTTATTTATTAATTACTTATGAGTTTTCACTTTAAAACAAATATTGGACCAGGTATTCACTACAAACTTACTTATTTCCCTTTTATTTACACACTTCATGAAAGATTTATTTTTCATTTTAAACTTAAAATTTGTTAACCATTTAACTCAAAGGCATGGTTCTAATCACATTGATAACAGAAGTCCATTTCATGCTGCTAATCAATTATTATCAAACACACATTGGTGACGATGTCTTATCAAAGTACATAAGTATAAAAATCTGTCTATGTATAGGCTACCAACTGTTAGTGAAATGTAAAATTCGAGGGAAGCATATTTTCAATGCAATTAAGTAAAAAAAATTTAATAGTCCAACATCTTAATATTGAATGTTTGTTCATAAACTGACCATCAGTAGAACTTAAGCCTTTGCAATTATAATAAATGTTTTATTAACAATATTGATGATAATATTAGGTGCCAAACCACCACACCAGTCACAACTTTGGAATGGATTATCCCGGTTATTTAGAAAACCTGCCTGGACACTAACCAAACTGAGGGAAGAATTATTTTATTTATTATTTATTTATTTATGCACAGGCAGCTTATAGCTGATGCGTGCACAAATTGACAATAGTCTTGTGTTTTCATCTTTGTTTTTCATAAATTCATCAAGTCTATTTTTGAAAGAGTTCACAGATGATGCACTTATCACCGACTCAGGCAAACTGTTCCACACTTTTACCACACGGTTAGACAAGAAATGGTGCCTGGGGTTACTAGAACTTGACGAGCGAGCTAATTTCAATGAGTGCCCTCTCAGGTTGCTATTTGTACTCCTGACAAATATGTCCTGTAGCGACGGGACATCGTGACATCGGGATTAGTAGAAAACTACAGCTGAACTATCATGTAATGTAAATAATGTAGAGGTTCATCAAATATAAATCTATAACTATAGGTACTTAGATAGTTTTGAACCTTTACAACATTTATAACATAAATGATAAACTGTAAGAATAACTGATGATTACCAGATCCTATACCGGTTTATTTCGTTGCAAATAAAGTGCCTTGATGAAGTTTCAACGTAAACGTGTCATTTAGTAGTTAGTTACTGTAATACTTAAAGCCGCTTAATTGTTTCAATCGTTACGCTGTGTTATAATGGCTACGTTGGTAAATACGATTGGTAGTTCGGGCCAAATTATAGGTCTGACGTCATTTGTTACAAAACTGCGGATATTCGTTTCGCGTTGAAAATAAACGATATATCTAACACGTGCTGTCACTACTAACTGGAGTACCTATGATATCATTCATGATTTTCATACAGCTCATCGTTTCCTTGATATTTAATATAAGGCATGAGTTCCTGTAAATAAAGTATACTTATTTACCTTTTCCGGTTATGGATTCAAGCGCCTTTCTTAGCCTCTCGACTAAAGCCGGCTTATTGCCTTTGGTATCCAAACCCAAAGCGCCGAGCTCGGATCGTAGATCCACGACCTTCATCTTAGCGGGATCCATTTTTATTGTAAAAACTAACACTTATCACAGTATATTATATTCCCTCTGCTCACAACTCAACAATGAATATACATTCCTTGATCTCGATTACGATTCCGTACAACGAGAAGAAGCGCCAAGCTATCTAAAACCAATATGGCGACAGCAGGAAAAAAAGCAAACGCGCCAAACGCGGGGTCCGCGCAACTTTCGGAAGCGTTCAAAAACTACCAAATATAGTCTGAAAAGTCAAAAATGCGTACCTTTTTTTAAAAATTTATATGGCTTTTTTTAGACTAAAAATAAAGGGACGCATATATTTTTTTATAAATTCGACTGTAGCCTTTCTGACAAGCCAACAATCGTGCGTAACAGTAGGACAAAAAACTATATCCATCCCATTTTTCAGGATGATAATACCATCGTAAGAAAAAGACAATATGATGCTCTCTAACCTTTTTTTTATACTACGACGGTGACAAACAAGCATATATATATATATTTTTTTATTATCTTCAAATGGGGTTACATTCTTAAAACTATACGTCCCACAAAACGGTTTTCACAGTTTGACTGTGGGATAAGATGTCAGACTATAGTTTTTTATACTATAAATATATAGTTAATCCGATAAATTATACATCTACGATTAATATATCCTTAACCATGATTTAAAAAAATGTTTTCAGTAATTAAATTATATAGCAAAGTACAGTCAATAGACAATAATAGTGTGACCATAGACTTGTTGTCAAAACTAGCGCGGAATTTTTGACGGGTTGCTTAGATACAAAAGCATGATTTGATATTTAAATACGCATTTCCTTTATAAATTAATTTTAGGGTCGGTTAATCACCGTGAATCTCAAGCAAATACTCTAAAATGGCCAAGAAAGAAGAACCTAAAAGCAAGTTACACTAGATATGTCACAACGTTACCTTTTAATCGAAAAGTTTGAACACTTGTTAACTTCGAAACTATTATCTTTCAGTTCAAGCTAACAATGACTTGGAGAAGAAAATTATGGAGGAATTCGAAGTATTCGATCATTCAGGGAAGCAAGTGGTTGACGTACGCGAAATAGGCACTATACTTCGATCACTGGGTATGGAACGTTTAATTACTAAGTAGTTTCTATTGTATAACCGCGATCTTACCTTACTAAAGCGTCAATCTGTGTACATTAATTTTTACGCTTAAGCTGAACGAGTTACTGAAGTATACACAATTTTTTATATGAACTTGTTAAGTGGAGTTGATTATATCTAAATTTAACCGTAAAATCGTTTTTAGGTTGTTGCCCAACGGAAGCGGAAGTACAAGAAGTAATTTTGGCAACAGAGAACAAGGAGGCCACCGGAAACGTTCCTCTTATTAACTTCCTTCCGTACATGTGCAAGGTGTTGATGGAGCACAGGTACCTAATGGGGTAAAACCCCCACATATTATACATGTGCGAGTTCTTAAATTCGTAATAAGTCTTATATTTGATTTTCTTACAAGCCACACTGAGCCTAAACTAGTAATCTAGGTTTGGTTGATTGGGACAAGGGATCTTTATTTAGACCTTACCAAAATTTTTTTTTGTAAATCGAGTGTATTCACTTTCAAGATCTATGGTGTCGGGGCCAAATTGTTCGCATCGGTCTGTGTAATCGGAGAAGGGAACCTAGGGAGACGATAGTGTGGTTGGGCCCTCTATTTGTACACCCGATGATCGACCCTGGCTGATAGCCCCGTTGAATATCCACTTAGTGTGGACGTTTACCTCTCAAGGCTCTTAGTTAAACACTGCCGTGCAAAACCTGGATTCGGCTTTAAGCCCACGTACACCACCCAGGGTAAGCCGCTAACCCACTAAGGAGCTGTCAAGATCCATACAAAAAAACGCCTAACACCGGATTGTGTGTCGGACCCCCGGAGGTGCAAGTGGCCCAGGGAAAGGGAGGGTAGGAGATAATCGTCCCCGACGGATCGCCCCAAATTCAAAACCTGCTTAGATTCAAGCACTTCGTCACTAGTTTGTTTCCCGAGATCCGTTCATATTGTTATTCTACTCTACATATTAAGTTTAATATATGGAGCGGCCATAGCTCCCTATTTCCCTCTGCCAAAAGAATATGAACTACTTAACGGATGTTGTAGCTCTATAAATTATAAATCTATTTCCTGGGATAGCTCTCCGTCTATTATCACTAGTATCAGTATACGGATGGATTAATTGTGTAGGTGTCATCAAGCTATAAATAACTTGATGACACCTACACGATTAATCCATAGAGATGCCGAGAGAGACGAATCCCCTCTAAGTAGTTAGTGTGCCATACTATCATTATTAATTAATCCGAGCGCCTGACAGCTGTTTAGCGGTGGGTGAAGACCATATATAAAATCTTGATATCCTTGTTGTAGGTTCTACCCCGCAAGCGCCGAGATGCTACTAGCCGCCTTCCAGTACTTCGACGAGGAAGGACGCGGGTACCTAACCAAGGAGAGGTTCACCAAGCTAATGCTGGAGGAGGGCGAATGTTTCACGCAGGTCCGTTACACTAAAATGAACTTTAAGATGTATTGTAGAAATATTATTTGCCAACCGTACCGTTACTTGATGTTTTGACCATTATTTGTGGCGTTTTCAGGCTAAAGGTACCACATTGTCGGTTGTTAATAAGGTTGATTTCTAAGTGATTATTTATGACAGTAGAGCCTTATCGATAACCGACAATGTGGGACCTTTAGCCTGAAAACGCCACATTTATGCACACATTTTCGTCTGTTCGAATTTTGTGGAACTGTCGCGTTAGTTGAAACATTGTAATACTTCGTTACCACGCCCCGTAATTCGCGGGCTCTAATGTAGGGAGGGTGAGGGAAGGAGGTACTCGTACTTATTAGGGATCAAAGTACATGATAGCCCGCGAATTAACAGGCGTGATGTACGAAGGATAATAGGCCAGGGTCTCGCTTCCGCAGCGCCATCTCTGGTAATAAGGTCAAAAGTGGGCGTAACTGACTCGCATAGATGGCGCTAAATTATAACTCGTGAAAATAAGCATATAGGATAGATATATATATAGATAAGCAGGCAGGCAGTTGTGACAACTGATATTGCCTGTATCCAGTAATCATCGACACAGTTATCATTGTCTAGTTTAATTCATTCAGTATGCTAAAATATGTATTAAATAAGTATGTGATTGTTTTTTGGTAAAAGGTACCTTACAGTCAAGTGCAAAAATACGTATCGACAAAATCGTCTCATAAATATGGTACTACGCTCTTATTACACAGAAATAAGGTGCTATGGGACATATTTTTGAGTAAGATGCGTCCACCCATATTTTTACACTTGACTGTACCACTTTATCGGTTACCGATAACCTTATCAACTATATAGGCTGTAGTAACACTAGCCACTGAAAACCTCAGACACCCCATAGGTATTAAGTCATACGAAGCAACTTTTACTATGGGGCCAAAATCTCACTTTCTCAATTTTTTTTCGCGATTTACGGGTTTATCCCAAAGTAATAGTTGCTTTATGTATGCTCAAGCAGAGACATCTGCGATCGATATTAAATTTCTTAGAAATAAAGGAATAGTGGAAATAATCATGAGCTGGTTTCTCAAGAGTCGTGGGTCCCGCCCGACTTTATGATTTCACTTTTCCTTTCTCTCAGAAATTTGCTCAGTATGGCTTATACTCGTACATATGGAGTGTCCTGAGGTTTTTGCTGGCTGATGTTACACCTTGTATACGCCTCTCTTACAGGAGGAGTTTGAGGAAATGATGCAGATAGCTCTGGACCCTGTCACTGACACTATCACCTACGAATACTACATCAACCAGCTAATGGTAAGGACAATATTGTTATCTATTTTATGTTTTTATTGTTTTATACTTCTAATATGGGTAAAGAGAGAACAATACAACCGGACCAAGCTAAAAGAACCGGCCAAGTGGGAGTCGTACTCGCTCACCGAGAGTTCCACTCGGCTCTCAATGTCCAGCAATTATAAGCTGTTCGAATTTTCTCCTGTACTTGTGCTACAAACTCTTACTTTTTGCCAAATTTCGCGATTCTAGGCCGACAGGAAGTACCCTATACATTTTGATTCCCATTGCAATGTATGGGGAATGCGACATAAACGGCCGTATCTTTAGATTGCGTTGAAGTAGAGGTTTAGTTTTTTAGCAGTTTCAAGGGACCGCAGACTTGTGTATGTGCTAGTAATTTCCACTTGCTACCTCTACGCGTTCCCGAGATAGTCTTTACAGACAGACGGACGGACGGAAAACAAAATAATCTTATAAGGGTTCCCTAACAATACCACATAGCAAGTCCCGCATATAGTTTTGACCATTACCTAACCGGCAATTGTACTGGCATTTGACAGGTCTGCGAAAAGCAAATAACCTATGATCATGTTCATTGTATGACTAACGTTTATCTGACAGCTATTTATACGTTACGTACGAATTATAGTACAGCAGACTTTTTGTATAGAAAATTACAGATAAAGCCAGTCCGGTTTATAGACGTGAAATTTTTCCTGGTATTAGCATTAAAAAAAACGGCGGATTGGCCGACCCAGGAGGAGATGGCGGGATGACTTGGACGCATTTCTAAACAACTGGCCAGAAATTGCCTTGAACCGAGCAGTTTGGAGCTCTAGGGGGAGGCCTTTGCCCAGCAGTGGGACACATTAGAGGCTACATAAAAATAAAAAAAATAGCATGATTGTCCTTACTGTAATTAGCGCCAGTTTGATTGACTTTAGTTTGATGCTCTGACCTAGATCATCAAACATCATCTGCATAATTACTTACGTAATGTAATAGGCAGAAAAGATTGGGTAATTTTAGAAAACGGTCTAGACACTTCTGGGTTCTGGGTGGGTTTTCTGGGTTCTGTCTCAGTGATAACGTCCCATTTAGTTACAACAGATAAGTTCAATAAAGTAAAACAATAATTATAGAAGTTCATCATTTATTTCTAAATCAACTTAGAATACACGATCATACATTAAACATAGTCGAAATAAAAGTATCGCCTACTTTCATGGGCTTAAAACATATTATAGATACCATTATAATTATCTAAAATTAGGGAATCTTAGTCAAAACTTCATTAATATTATTAATTTCTATTTGCTTATTGCAAAATTAAATATTTAAGGTACGTCAACTCCAACCACTTTCTAGGTTAAAGACAAAAGAGGCCATATGTAATGATGAAGTAATGATTTTACAAACGCCGTAATGGAAGTATTTGTAAGTGATTAAAATTCACAAGACAAACTAAAACGCATATTTAACAATCAAATGTTCCAATAGAAATGTCAGACTGCTACAGGGTTTAAAGATCCTATTCAATCTAAAACTACTATAGAGGCAGTCTTAATTCTGCAGACGGCTAGAACGCCTAGTATTAATAGACCTGGGAGTAGCTGGCAGTTTGCCTTTAGCTGGAGTACCCGGAGCTGGCTTCTTAGCCTCATCACTTTTCAACGGAGCGACCTCATCTTCTTCAATGGTAACCACACTATTACCATTTGGTTCGATCACTTGGACATCATCATTTTTCTCTTCACCGTTAGCAGCAGCACCATTTTCTTCAGTGGCATCTTTAACTTGAGTGTCATCAGTTTCATTGCCACCTTCAACTGTTTGTTCAGCGTTTGAGTTATCTTGTTGACTCTCATCATTAGTAAGATCAATGTCTGCAACAGAGTCATCCACATTGGCTTCCTCGTCAGCTTTGCGGATGGATGTGAGTAGATCGTTGATCTGATCGTCGAGCTGTGGCGTTAGGACTTGGTCAATGTCATCTGTTTGGCTGTCGTTCGCACCTGTTGTTTTAGACACGTTGCCAACGATGCTGAGAGTGGCGTTGCCTGGAATTAAACAGGAAGTTGTTTTGAGAGATATAAAAAACATCGCTGAACCTTTTTAACGCGAAGGACGCGGAAGAACGGCGAAGGAATTTGCCGTGCCTAGGACGCCAATTTTTGAAGCGAAATTTTACTTTACGGAGTGCCCTTATACGTCCCTATGGCATTGGCGCAGCTGTCGACTGTATCCGTCTTTCGTGTCCTTAGCAACGTTCGCTATCGATATAATATAGGGATGAAGACTAGGTTGAAAAACTATCATTCTAATTAATCCGTCAGTTAGATTATTTAAAATGATTTTTATGATTAAACACGTATTTATTCCTTTTTCAATTTATAACTAAAATTTACGAAGATAAAGAGCATCAAAGTTCCGGGTTGGGGGCTTGTGACGTCACTACTAAGTAAGAATTGTACCTAATAGTGACGTTACGCGAAATACGCGCGCTGCGCAATTGTCGTGTCGTATAAGAAGCCCTTAGAATTAAAAGAAACCCCTGGACTAGTTTATTTCACCAGTGAATAAAATAAACTGCCGGCGACACTGGTTTTCAAACAATTTACCCGTAATGCTAACTCCATTTACTCCGTACTTTAAAGTATGATATTGCTACATCTTACCCAGTGTAGTCTGGTTGGCCGCCAAGATCTTGTCATAGTTGTCCTTGCTGTCAAACCCGATGAACAGCAGGTTGTAGTTCTTCTTGTGCCTCTTGATGGTCTTCGGTTGGAACTGGTTCAGAAACTCTTGCATGATCTTGCGTTTGGGCATCGAGGGGACGGCGAGTACCTGGTGATAAACGCAATTGTTTTAATTTGTAAACTCCAAAGTCAAACACAAGAGTAGTTCTCATTGTTGTTTTTTATTTTTATTTTATTTACTTATTTTTCTCTTTGAAATCGTTACTTATTGTAAATCGTAAGTGTAAGATGTGTTACAATTGAGATAGGTACCGCCTTATTCATGGAAACTTAACAGACCTGAAGTCGTTAACTTACGCTTTTACCATTTTTAACAAACGCTAAGCTGACACAACAAACAATGAATACGTATAAGTTAACAGAGGTTTGATGAGCGTTTATGAAGAACGGCATTTTTATGTTGCACTGAATTTCGTCTTTGATTAATTAAGAACTGCGGAACGAGGTATCGAGACAAACCGATCTGGTTTAACGGGACTGTCATATAAAATTTTATGTAACTATTATTTATATCAATAAAAAAAAATAAAAAAAAAGTTGCTGTGACACAGATTATATAATAGTTTTTAAGAACATATATTTAATATCTCATAGAAAAAGCGAACCGGCAACGGCGGGCGCGGGATGTATGGGCAGCCTGTGAGTCGGTGCCGACAGAAGATAATAGAGAAAATGGAAAAGATGGTTGTTCTTTTATACAAAATGTAACAAAAATGCAGATGCTCCGTTTAAAGGCGTAATCAGTATGAGGATCTGATTATTTTTAAAGTCATCAATTTGCGTTCACCTCGCACTAAACTAGGCGATACCTTTATGCCGCATTAAAATTACTTAGATACAAAAACAAAATAATCGTATGTTACATGTCCACATTACGAAGATGTGGACATCTTCCGAGTCCTCCGTCTAAGCTACCTCATCATATACATACATTATGATAATTAACATTTATTTTCGAAATATATACAGTAAGTGTAACTTACCTAACTACCTTATATCTAAAGTACGAGTAGGTCCTTGAGGCATTGTACCTAGGATGCTGGCGGCATTTCCTCGTTGTATCGCAATACTGATACGTTGTGCGAGGAAGCATACATACATTTAATTCCCACAACTGAAGATATTCAATACAATACAAATAAAGAATATGAATATTTTAGGAAACAGTCCACGAATCCCGTAGTTACGTGGCACGATTTGTACACTTTAGATTTTTTTTAATGCTATATTTTTACTACTACTATCACCTTTGCCACCCGGGGCGCTACATCTCTAAACTATACGTACCTTGGCAAAATACGGCAGATTGCGAGGCAGCTGAGGATCGTCGTTGCCTTGTTCGTTGACATTTTTCTTACCGTGCAACGCTTGAGCCTTGTTGTTGGCGTTCATGATAATGGCAGCCTTCGTGTTAGCGAACATATGGTCCAGGTCGAAAATCTTTAGGATATTCTGTGGGAAAATATAAATGAAGATCCTAATCAAGTGGAGTCATATGGTGGAGTGACAATCAGAGGGACAGTCACGGTGTAAACTTACGTCTATATTATTATTTTTATAAGCAGGCAGGCAGTTGTAACAGCTGATATTGCCTGTACCTAGTAATCATTGTCTAGTAGAATTAATTATGCTAATCTATTTTTAAATTGATTGAAATTGAGTGGAAACCACGTCTTCTGGGGGTTTGTTTCAAGCCCTCACCACTCGGTTGCTCAAAAAGTGATTGTAGGGGTTACTAAGGGACCTCTGCTTTTCTAGCGTTAAGTGATGACCTGATGACCTCTTAGACGGGTGTTGTTATTGCAACAACATGCCATAGTTCATATATGCTTGAATAAATGACATTTTGCCTACATTTTTTAGAGTACATACATGATTGTTTGAAACAACATTAATATTGATACTCAAAAGTGCGATACTGGTAAATTATCGTAATTCTTGTCCATCCACTCCCATTGATCTTACCTTACTAAAAATTTACCAAAAGAAAAAGTTCTAATGTCTGAATTAATACTTACAGTTTTATGTCTGTTCAATAAAGACGGCAGCCTATGCTGAACAAACAGAGACAGCCACTTGTCATAATTTTCTTCTTTCGTGTAGAGATCAGACGGATCGCCTTTCTCCATTGCTTCTCCATCAGGCTTTACTGTCTCATCAGCTATTTCCGTTTCTTCTGCTATTTCCGTTTCTTCTGCTTTTTCAATTTCTGCTGCCTTTTCAGGGGTTTCAGCAATAGCTGGTGCGGTTTCAGCATTAGCTGCTGTTTCACCAGTAGCTGGTGTCTCTTCAGGTTTTCCAGATTTATTCTCAGCTTTTGAAGCATTAGTAGCTGCCGGCTCTTTCTTGACTTCAGGCAAATTCCCCAAGATTTCATCTTTCTTGATCTTGCTTTCCTCAGTAACCATCTTTTCAAGCTAAAATAATAAAGATGCATGTTAAGATCAATTTCCTTTTACATTCACGTTTTTATAGGCAACTATTGAGTTAGCTTTACCTTTCCCATCATCTCGTCGAATCGGGATAGTAGTAATTTTGACATGTTTTTCTTGAAATACTCTTCTGGGTCACCTGAAAATGTTATACCAATTTTTAATTACTTGCACTATCTTATGTATCGGAAATATAAAGTTTGTAAACTAGTACGTTTATCTGGTGATATTTACGCACTGGTGATATAAATCTTCTTTCAAAAATATAAATATATTAAGTCTGGGTGTCACATTAGGTATCATAATTGATTTATTTAAATACTTACCGTTTGCAAAAACCATAATAATTGAAGATAATAGTACTGAATGATGGTGAAATAATTTCCAATTAAAAAAGATCAGTAATTTCACGTCAGTAGACAAGTCCATTGTTTTAACGCAACATTGAACATGTCTTCGCAGTCTAGTTTTAGATAGACTTGGAAAATTTCCCAAACATTGTCACAACAAAGTGAAACATAGTGAAGACAACTAACAGGTTGGCACTAGGTCCAAACGGGCTTTCAGTATAAGCAGTTAAGCTTTGACTGACAGCCGAGAGTTAGTGTTGAGTATAGACCCACTAAAAGCCATAACATCTGTTGGAAACACAAATGCACGATTTACAGTGAGCGTAACTCGAGTCTGTATGATGCGACGAATAATTAGGAAAATATACTGAGAGTGAAACTTCTAATCTAGTTTAACAGAAGTAAAAATCAATCAAAAGTCGAAAAAACTTTTGAAAGAATAGTGAAACAAAAAATATCGCTACCTTCTTCGAGCAAAGTGATCGCTAGTTCGATCTTTTGCGTGTTCCTCTTCTGCTCTAACTGAGCTCGCTCCACGATTTCCTTGTCGGTATCCAGAGGGAACTTCTGGCGGTACTCCGCCATAATATCTGACGCCTTCTCAACCACTTTCCCGACCATTGCCGAGTGCAAGCGCTCTCTCACGCCCTGCTTCATCACGCGGGTGAGCGGGATAGAGGAAAACAGACCCTTATGTCCAGGTTTGTTTTCATATGTTGCCTTGATCTCTTTAATGATCATACCTAGAGCTAACTCTAAACGCCCGTTCATTTTATTATTCGGTTTCTTATTGGCCGTGAAGATGCGGTTTTCTTTTTTTGGTGGCGAGTTGTTGAATGAGTTATTTTGAACAGGCTTTTTGGGGGATATGTTCTTTCTAGGGGCGAAGCCGGGCTTGTTGGCGCCGCCGGGCCCGAAGGGCCGGTTAGCAGGCCCGTTGGGTCGGGTGACGGGCCCGGTGGGCCGATTGGCGGGCCCAGTGGATCGGTTAACGGGACCGGTGGGCCGGTTGCCGGGCCCGGCAGGCCGGTTCGGCTTAGGGCCTTGGTTTTGCTTCATGTTGGGCCGGGACCGGTTGACCGGGCGGTTACGTTGAATTGGGAAGTTCATAAGCGGTTTAGGTTTGGCAGTGTTCAAAAGAGGCTGCGGCATAAAGCCGGGTCGTTGGAAATCTTGTTGCGCATTGTTTTGGAAAGGTTGGACAAAGGGGTTCGGGCGAGACCTTTTTTGGCCACCCATACTGTTGCCACTGCTAACCCAGTTCGGCTGTGCTTGGCGCTTCAGACCAAAGGCCTGGTTGTTCAGCGGGGAGTCATTGTACAAATGAGAAAAGTTTAAATGCTCAGGCTCATTGAACCGATTGTTATATGATTGAGACGGCTGGTTGTATCTCTGAAAAGTGATATTTTGGTAAGGTTATAAAAAATTGTTTTTAAAAGTACTGCGAATTAAAGGTAAGTTTACCACATAATTGAGACAGCCACTATATGAATGCCCAATTACATGCAAACATTTTTTCAAGGAATGAAAAAATATTGCTCTCACATACGACAGCTAAAAATATCAATTGCTAAAATGCTGTGAAACACAATTTCATTTGTCACAATACAGAAATACAGAAACAATGTGGAAATATTGTATGACAATAACTACAAAATGAAATTATTATCAAGACATCGACCAAATCCTAGTCTTTGTCATGATCACTGGAAATTATATCTAGTAATGAAACTATTCATCACCATTTCCATCTTGTCAATATCTATTTATGGAGCTCAGAATTATTTATGGAAAACGTGCTTTATGCCAAAATAATTTGGCACTTTTTCGGAAAGTCAATCTTTTCTTTTCCAATATGTTATAGACATTGTTGTGATCACAATATCTGAATAAGAACTTGTATCTTCAATACACAAGTATTCAGGTACTGTATGTGCTTCATGATATCATAATTGTAGAATAAAGATTGTTTGTAGTTTTATTTTTGAATAAGAGAAAGTGTGAAGTATGTTGCTCAAGTATACATACCATATTATCAAGATTGGATCCGCCAGGGCGATTGTAAAGCATATTGCTTTGCTGGCGCTGGATCAGCTGCCTCTTGCGCTTAAGCAACTCCAGCTCCAACTCTAAATCCTAGGTAAAAAAATTACATAGAGAATTTTAATCATTTCAGTAATTTTTTGTTCATTCTTTATTTGCAGTAGCTGGTCAGACTATACCAAAGGGGGGCCGATTTTGGGACTTAGTTTTTTTTTTTGAAAAATGCAAAAAACATAGGGGTTACAAAAGACTTAGAATAATTTTCAAGATTTTGATGAAATAACCACTTTTTTCTTCATAAACTTTTCTCTGAAATCAAAAATGGCTGAGTTAGAGGCCTTCAAAGGTTGAAGTTTTTGAAGGGACTTGTAAAATTTTCATCGAGAGTGGTGTCATTATAACAGTATTTTTAAATGATTGTAATGTGTAGATGGCGTCAAAACAAGCATCTTTTATAGGAAAAACTTTTCTCTAAACTTAAAAATGGCCGAGTTAGAGTCCTTCAAAGGTTGATGTTTTAAAATGAGCTGAAATACTATGTACACTACCTTTACTTTTGCAACTATATATTGTATTTTTGTGCAAATTGATAATACCATTTTATTTTATATTTGGGTTTGAATATAATGATTGCATTACTTGTTTTGTATTTTGCATAGAAAGATTCAACAAGTATGTCAGGGTACATCATGAAAACTAACCACAAAATGAATTTGGTGCCTTTACTACCGGGTACCGTGGGTATTTATCGGGTTTCACCGCTTACCCCTCGATATAGTATGGTATAATGTAAAAAATATTTTTCTTTCTTTCTACTCTTAACCAACAAGTGTGTTTAAAGAAATGTAGTTAAAGTGTCATACCATTGATTTTTGTTTCATCTCACACTGATATAAAAACTAGGTTTAGTAGCATTTACTGACCGGTATCCGGTTTGTTCGCGCCGGTACCTGTTCCGGTGCGCGGTGGAAAATCACCATGATTAGCGCTTGGCGGCCATTTAACAAAGAAAATAATAAAAAATCTATTTATCAATCGTTCAGACTGATATATATAACCTAGGTAAAGTTCTCCAATTCTGAAGAAACAAAGCTTAATTGCTAAATGGACTAAAACGTAGCTACGTAGAGAATAACAGTAAATCGATACATACTTGTAAATGATCCGTCATCAACGGGCCGCCTCGCGTTGGCATTGGGTTGTTGTTGCGACGTGTGTTTCCAGAGTAACTCATCTTCAGGACTTAAATTAACTCTTAATCCGCAATATAACTAGGTTTTTACGTTATTTTAATTATAATTTGTTGAAATTAAAATGCGATGCGATTCACCGCACTCACTGCTTGCGTGGGAAAGTGACAAGTCAAAGTGTAAATGTTACCACAGTAAAAAATGCTTGTTCTAAATGATGCTTGCACACAACGTATGTAGCTATACAAAAGGTACGAGCTTCAAAGTACAAGTGTTCCAATATGCATTATTCACATGTGTTTGTAATTGAGAGATATCTAAACGGTACAGGTTAAATACTAGTGAACTCCGAACCCTTCCTATCCTCATTTATCCTTATCCTTGCTGCAGGTAGCCCCAAAAACAGCTTATGAAATAGCTGATGCCTACTTAGCTGAACTAAAGAGATTGGAAGCTGCTGCACCAAAGAAGCGACGCGCGTCAGACCTCCTTCGCGCAACTGGCGCTTAAAATGCTTGGTTATGTTTATTTCCATCCTATTTCTATGTTAGTTTGGCAGTAGATTTTTTTTCTATGTGCCTACTTGTTTTTTTTTACCACAAAAAATAAGGGATGCCCCCTTATAGAAAAAAAATCTACCGCCAGACTTGGTTTGCCAAACTATAATATCATATCTCTTACAAGCAAATGAATTGTGAAACATTGAAAGTGTTATTTTATAGTTTTATAGGTCATAATTAGTTTTATGATGTTCACTTAACACTTTCACGGTCTACCTTACTTTACTTACCTTACACTATCAAAATCTAGGAAACTATACTATGTTCTAGGGAAAATGTAACAATTTATTGCACTATATTTGTTGTGACCGTTTTTAGTAAAAGGTACTGCTAGTTTGTGATCGTTTTTATTGAAAGATACCAACAGGTACTGGTAGGGGCCTTGTCGCTAGCTAATAAGACGCGAAGGGCATAAATATGCAGTTAGAAATGATACTTATGAACAATTGACAAAGTTGTACCTTTTTTCTAAAAACGAGCACATTTTGGTACATGTTATCAAATAAAAAGCGCAACATTATGTTTATTATGATATATTTCCTTTTCAGGTCGAAGAGGAGATTCCCGACACAACAGAAAACCCCAAATAAATCATAAATACTCAACGTAAACAACAATACTCATGGAATAAATTCAGTGTAAACACATTTTTTATTCTTATTATATGGCAAAACATACCCTTTTTTTACTTAACGAATTGTGACTAAAATATAATGATAAATCTTGCAACGCTTTTCTCGAGGAGGTTATAGTATTTTTATGCAACTGTAGATAACGTTGCGAAATGTATCCCACGACATCTATAGCAACTCATGGTAGAGACGATGGGTCAGCGTTAGTTGCATCGAGTTGTTATATACTGCCTGATCTACCAAAAGGAATACAGCCACAACTCCTATTACTCATCATCCGACCCACTGCATTCATCTAAAACTATTCCTCCAGACATCAACGCAAGAATATCTTGATCAGTCATTTCCTCATCATCTTCACCTATGTCTTCATCTACCACCATCATTTGATCATCATCTATTTTTACTTTATCATTCTTGATATCATCTTTCTTATCCACTTTATTAGGGGTAACTTTTTTATTTTCTACTGGAATATCTTTGGGGACAGCTTTGTCAACCGGTTTTTCTTGTTTTTGTTCGGCTTTAGCTATAGCATTTGAATTTGTAGCAGTAGCTGCTTTGGTAGTAGCATTTGATGTATTAGACACAGTTTTAGTAGTACTAGTATTTGATGTTTTAGCAGGAACAGCATCAGTAGTAGCATTCGTTGTCTTGGTAACAGTTTTAGTAGGACTACTATTTATCTTAGCAGGAACAGCATCAGTTGTAGCATTCGTTGTCTTGGTAACAGTTTTAGTAGGATTACTGTTTATCTTAGGAGGAACAGCGTTAGTAGTATTTGATGTCTTAGCCACACTTTCTTTTGTTGTATCAGTTTTCTTTTCAACATTAGTTGTTTTAAGTTCATCGTTTTCTGATACTTTTTTATCAGTATCGGTTGAAGTTTGTTTTGTGTTGGCAATATTGTCAGAGTAGATAGATTTTAAAGAAGGTGGGCTTGAGAAATATTTGTAGCATGGGATTATTGTAACTGTGGCGCTACCTGTAACAAAAATAAACACATTTTAATGGTTTTGCCGAACAGTTCTTTCACACAGAATCTTTATTATGGCTAAGGTCGTGTGTACATATTTGTGGCACTTCGGCTGTATTCATATCTCTGTAGTTGACTGTACAATATTAAAAATTTCTTGGTAAGAAAGGAAAAGTGGAAAAAATCATGAACTCGGGCGGAACTCGAACCCGCGCCTCTGAGATACACGCCCATTGCTCTGTCCACTGACCTCACCTACATCACTGAGACCACACTCGTGACCCCGAATGTGGAGACATGTCCCCATCCATTCATTATTTGGTATCATTCTCAGACATTTCTGCTTAAAAATAATAGGTTAATATTCAAGATCAGATAAAGGATAGATCGCAATAAAACTGTTACAGCCCCATACGGAGTTATCAGAACGTTAGTTCTCTAAGTATATCACCAGCTGCATGTTTTACATCACTATGTATGTATACTATGTATCACGAAATTTACAATATACGATGTGTGTCGTAATGGCATTTGGCTTTAGGTAATGATCTTGTTGACTAAACCTTATCTCGTAGCAAGAAGGTCGATTTTAGAACAATACTTACCACATTTTACCTCTTTATGGACACACAGCCGGTCGAAATCCGATATATGGTCGAAACGCCTCACGAATCTATGTGTTTGAAGACGCAGATTATGCTTGAAGACATGCATCTTATGTCGTAGCAATATGATCGATTTTAGAACAGTACCCACTATACTTAATCTTTTTATTGACGCAGAGCCCTTTAAAATCCGCTATATGGACGAAGCGCGCCGCGAATATATCTCAATTGCTGTCGGCTATTAAGTAAGTGTTGATAAACGCTTCTGATCCTTATAACATTATCAATAAGGTCGATTTGAGAACAGTACTCACCACACTTAACCTCTCTACGGACGCAAAGCCGGTCGAAATCCGCTATATGGTCGAAACGCGCCGCGAATATGTCTCGATCACTATCGGCTATGCGTTTGAAGGCAGAGATCTTGTAAGTTCTGATGAATGCTTGAAGGCAACCTGCTTCGGGTTTCCCGGAGAAATTCAGCTGGGGAATGAGAAATCAGTTGTTTGTTGGATGTAACAAGCTTTCATATAATTAATTCAAGCACAGTTATGTCGTCTACCCATGCAATAAAATTCAGCGAAAGTTTTAGCCCTTCATTCATTATGAGGGGTTCCTAGATAATTATGAGAACAAAATTTAAAATGAAAGTGGAGAGTATAGTGAAGGGTTTCTTATGACGGTTTTGTATCATCGATCTTAAGACAGTCATAGGACACTTATATTTTTAATTATATATCATTTTTGACATTAAAATTGGTAGCAAGAAAATCTAGACTTGGTAATCTACTCTACATTAATCCAGAAATATGCTTTTATATCTTTAGTTTTAATGGAAAATAATGTCTTACCTTAGCATATAGAGGATTGTGTACATTTAGTAATCTCGCTGTAACATTGAGACCCATGGCCTGAAAATAAAACATTTAATAAATGATTTGATTGATTGGCTCATGGCTACGCAATGGTTGCAAAAAAAAGCCAAAAAAGCGTGAGTAGTGGTTAGGTTTACTTTTTGCAATCTAGAATCTAGAATGTATAGTTGGCATTAGTTAGACCCACATGGTTTGTATTGGCCACAGCGTTTTTAGGTGCTGAGAACAGCCAAAGTCAGCGCACACTGTCTATTTGTATCGGAGTAAACGAGATAGCACTATGATCGACCGGCCTTAAGAAGAAAAAAATCACGGTTTGTGAAATGTGACTCGTTGGCGGTTTAGCCAAACAAAAGGCGGTTTTTCAGTACAATGAAATGATACTGTGATTTAAATTGCAGACGCCTAAGTACTGAAAATGATGAATTTAAAACCAATCTGTGCAAAAAAAATCTTACAAGCAGATTTCGTTAAATTAAAATTGGCTCGCTCTTTGAAATATGATGAATATTATTTGGTTTTTAATTTTTGTTTCAATTAAATAGTTTTTCTTCAAAAACATGAATAAGGTATTGTTAGCCCCTTAAGATTTCAGCTGTTTAAGTTTTGTTTGATAAACCTATGGGGACAAATGCAGCACAGTTTGTTAGAAGAAACATTGTAGTATGTTCTACTGACATGCTTGGTAGCTGGCCCATCATGGAAAGGGAATGTAACTACCAAAAAAAACAATGTTTTATGATTTTGAATGCTATAACATCGTGATTTTAAAAGTGACACAGGAGATCGTAGCCATGGCAACTAGTGACAAGAAATAATCTATTAATCTTTTAGATAAAAAATACTTACATTCTCCAATTCTTCCCCTGCTTCGTTCCTGAACTTCTTAGCAACCAACGCCTCGGCCTCAGCCGGTGATTCCGGCAACACTTGTCGCACCTGTAAATTATAACATTGATAACGAAAATACAAATAATACAAATATAAGTAAGGCTGTTTGATTAGTCAATAAGCCCCGCATGAAAAATAAATGTCATTGATATTGGCACCGCAGGTTCAACGCCAATGACCGATATATCGGTCACAGACCACAGAACAAAATAAACCTACACTGGTAAAGCATACAACTTCAGTTTTGACATTTCGATGACGTGGCGTCTGAGTGATAGCATGTGCGTTTGACATGGCGTCGAAAAGGTTAAACAAAAAGTTTTTCGGAACTTATGTACGAAATATCATTTCGTAAAAACTAGCGTGTCAGCCAAATCTTCGGATTTATTGCCAAAGCGGACCCCAGGGTCCCTGCGCCATGGCATAAGCCGGGAAAACGCTAGGACGGAGAAGTTAAATCACAGGCGAACGAGATTTAGAAATAGCCCTATATTTAATTTGTAAAGCTGGGTCGCGATTATGTCACGGGCGCGACATGTTAACCAGCATGAATGAGCATATATTTTGTTCCTGAGTTTTTTTTTCCACAACCACACCACCCTGATGTTTATATTAAAACAAAAGTAACATCTCACGTATTTTTATCACAGTGGCGTGACATGTTTGTGACATTTGGCCATCATCATCTAGTGTTTGCTACTTTGGTGTCGCAGTTACCGTCGTTAATATGTGTGCGGGCGCACATAAGGGTGATTAAATAATCAACTAAGATTTTAACATATTAACCTTTAATAGGTAGGTATTACAAAGTACTTCAATATAATTATGAAATAGGGATCGCGGCCGCGTGTGTTCGGTCCGGCGACCTGAGGCAAATAGAATGAGAGTGGGAGGACGCGCCGGCGGCTGGTGGCGGGGCCCTCACTCCGCGGGTGGTCTGATGACGTAGTATGCTACGGCGCAGACAATATGTATACACTCATCATCACAAAAAGCGCACAACTTCACAAATCAGCGGTGCAATGAATGAAAACTTATGATAAATGACGCTTCTCGAATCAATTCATTATTAACCTTTTCAACGCCATGAACACCTAAGTGCCATGCACTGCCGTGCCTACCACGCCAACGATACCTAAAGGTGTCATGATCATGACGGACCGAGAGATTAGGGTTTATATTCGTGATTCACTAGTCGAGATATTGGTGTGTAGGCCACATTTTAACGCGAGAGGAAAAGCGTTGATAAGGTTAACAATCGCACTATTTAAAAGCGATTAAATAACCTTTTTAAATGATTCCAAATTTACAGACACTAAGAGCGAGCGAAAAACGCCCATTTTATACGTAAGAAAGTAAAGAAGTTACCTTATTCATAATTTGCTTTAACTCCTCCTGCAGTATTCCCGATGTGAGACTATCGAGCTCCTGTTGGTCTTCCTCTTTCGACTCGACAGGTGATTTCGTTTCGACTATGGACAAAATAAAAGTTATTAGTTTAATTCCACATCTAAAGCTGCCCCAGGCTCCCTAGAATCGATGGTGTTTTGTCTTAAGTCGGTTCCGACTCACGGGCTGTCCACACATACCGCGCCCGCCGGGGCACGCCGCCGCAAGTATTATACCGGGTGTCCGGTGATTAACGGACAAGCTTCAAGCACCTTAGGCTGGTCTAGAAAATCGACTAAGGTTTAGTAAGAATCTCCTGGTTTTCGAGATATTGGCACCTATAATTTAAACTTTCGTGAGACATACTGATATTAAATTGCAACGGTTAACACTCACGTATTTTTATCACAATAGGCGTGACATGTTTCGTCTGCGTCGGGCAGACCTCGTCGGACAGACAGAGTGGTGTTATCACCTTCGCGGATGATTGGCTTCAGTGATGTCCCAGCCATAGTTAATATGAATATATTGGCACCTTTCACAATTTCCATCTCCCGTACAACAAACATGATTTTTTGTTTTATGGTACTGACGGTTTTATGGTCCGACTCGCACTTGGCCGGTTTTTTATTTATATTCCCTAACCAATCAAGCATGTCAGTAGAACTAAGGTGCAACGTTTAGTTCTAAAAAAACTGCTAAATTTTTGTGCCCTGGCTGGATACAATAAAAACAAGAAATAGTTTATTCACCTTGTTATAATATAGCACTATCTAGATTTTTATAAGATTCCCTAAATTAATCATTACCTATAATATTAAAAAAAATTAAAAATGTTCAATTTTTCTAATGGTTTATAAAATGAATACTCAACCCAATAAATGACTCCATTCCTCACCTTCAAAAATTACGTAATATTGTGATTTAGGAATTTGATTTGATACATTTTAGTGCTCACATACATATAAAATATACATCTCATGTATCGGGAATCTGATATATTGGGAATTTGTAAAGAAATGGCAACCTGTAGAGATGGGAATCTGTAAAAGAAATCTGTAGAATTGGGAACAATTCCTACATAGCTTCTGTTGTCTGTAGTGGCCGATGACTTAGATTTTTTAATCCAAATTAGAAATATCCTTCAATATTACGCCCTTGATATATGCAGTCGCCATCAGATATATGTGAGCTACATCTACGATTATCCATCTTCCAATTATACAAAGAAATGTCTCACCTTTGGTCTCTTTCTCAGTGACTGTCGTAGCCGGTGTAACTTTCGCAGCTGGAGTTACTTTCGCAGCAGGCGTCACTTTTGCAGCAGGCGTCACTTTCGCAACTGGCGTTACTTCGGGCGCTGGGGTCACTTTAGCAACCGGCGTGACTTTTGTAACGGGCGTGACTTTCGTAGTCGGTGTTACTTTCGGCGGGATCGTAACTTTAGCAGCCGCCACTTCTATCACTGCATCCTCTACCACATTTTCCACAGGTTTGATATTGGTCGTGACAGTTGATGGCGGATTTTGATCTTCAGGTTGAGGTCGCCGCCTTGTTCTAACCCTTTTGGGTTTAGGAGGTCCAGCCATTACTGAAAATATGATTACTTTCAAAATTCTCTCACAATTTTTTTGTTAGGTCCTGCACCAACCAAGGTTGGCCGCTAACCCGGAGTGAAGCTGTCAAATTCTATACAAAAACGCTTATGTGGCTGTCCCCAGGGGCCCTTTGAAAATTTTGTAACAAGAAATAAAACCGACTTCAAAAAGAGCAAATAAAATCGCTTCTAACTTATACCTTTGAAGTCGGTGGCAAGCCGTTATACAATGCAGTATCGTTTGCAAATGCGCCGACTTCAATAGTAGATTACATACCAAGGCCGTTTAAGTGGGAAATGCCTCGGATTCTATGTAATTGTCGGCCGAGGCGAAGCCGAGGTCGACTAACATGTGATCCGAGGCTTTCCCATTTACCGGCCGAGGTTTGTATACAATTTTTCAGCCCGACGGAGCCGGCAGGCGGCAATTTAGTTTTGCGTAAAGTGGCGCTTACCGGCCGGAGGACTGAAAAGTTTATATTTTAAATTGTTTGGTTTTTGAATATTTTCGAATGATAATGCATAAGTTACTTGAGCAAACACCAAAGTCGCGATTCATATGCATTTAAACATTGAGGAGTTCCCTTGATTCCTCATGGATCCCATCATCAGATCAGCATCAAATTTCTACGGGACCAAATTAGAGGTGACTCCGAAAAAGTATTTCCCAAATCGGACGACAAAGCTCGGAATTAGCTTATGTATCTGAAGTTCTCAGGTATTCATCATCAGGTCTACTTCACCAAATTGATGTTTCCGGAATAAAATGCAGTCACTTCAGAAAACACCAAAATAACCATACACGTGCCTAAAAATTAAGGAGTTCTCTTGATTCCTCATAGATCCCATTATCCCATATTAGGATCAAATTCCTATGGGATCAACTTGAAAGTTACTCCTTTCGAACAAAAAACATAAAAAAAAACATTTCAACGAATTGAGAACCTCCGTCTTTTTGGATTTGAAGTCAGTTAAAAATAACAATAAACAAGGATGCAATACACTTATTTAAACTTTCACGATTTTCACACATTATGTATTTACTAAAACGGGGCTAAATAAAAAATAGAAATAATAAGAAATAGCTAGTCTAGAAATAGCAATAGAATGCAAATTACCTTTAGTATCTATGTGTACATTATAAACCGCCGGTTTTTTCTCGATGACCTTTACTGGAACGGGTTTGGATTCTAGAACAAATTAATAGTATATTGTGTATAAGGGCGGTTAACAAGAAATTACGAACGAATGTAAGTTCGTAATACAAGAATTACGCACGAGTTCGTAATTCTTGTACCACCCGTGATTCATACAATGTTTTTTTTCATCACATTTGCGAGGAAATAAATAAACTTTCTAGGAAGATAAAGATATAATAATTATTAGCGGTAGTGTAGTAGCACAGTCCACAGTACTCCGGAGTAAGTGGCGACTACGAGCGGCGCCCCACGCGCTCCGGGAGCTCCGGGCGGGCGGTAAAGTAGTATGAGAATCCTTTAAGACCATGGGATTAATACAGCTCATAAATCTAAGTATGCTTGCATATACACCATTTACGAGCAGGTGTGATGAAAATTAACTTACAGCAGATGACATGTGAGAAAGTGAACTTACGGAAAGCTTTGTGAACTTGTTTTGGAGGTAGCTTTCTTGTTTCATACTCTTCGTGGTAGTATTCCGCCCTTAACTTCTTCGCCGGACTCGGTAGATAATCTGTAATAACAAGTATTCGTCATTTTTGTTTAAACTTTGTTGCACAAAATGGTGTACGAAAAATACTGGGCATCCGTTTGAAAGGCATAATAAGTATCGTGGACAGAGTCGGGGAAAATCCATAAAGAAAAGTTTAAAAAATGTAAAAAATAAACACCTTTCGCATAGACGGCATCTCTCACGAACTTGGCCTTCGAAACCGGTGCGTACGTCCTCCCTGCAACAATATAACTTGTTCGTTAGATATAATTAACAAAACAATCTTAGGCCCTATAGAACCAAACAAGAAATTTGGTTAAAACCACTGGGACTGTAACGGAGGACACAGGATACAGGATACAGGAGGATCCTGACCGGCATTTTTCAAAAACATTATAATTTTAGATCGACAAATCAGTTTTTTTTACGCCAACATTCCCGATTTTTTCAGCGTAGGACTTGGTAAGCCAATTTGGAGGGTTTAGGCAACCTTGTGGCCTAAACAATTTGTAACAAAATTGACACTTCGGGCTTTAAAACCAGGGCTCTATTAAAGCATACATTCACGCAAGCTCTCTATAGTAATCGGGAAGTAACATTTATTTTCTGTTAGTCGAAATAGATGAAAAATACTTTATCCCTCTGCACCATTTACGAAAAGTAAAGAAATACCTAGTACGCGTAGTATTCCAAAATATTCTGATAAATACGGCGCTGTACGGCGTCGATGTTCTATGTGTAGGTGTGATCTGTCGGGGCCGGTTATCGGAGGTACCTTGCCCCTCCCTAGGTTACCTACACATTACGCAGGCCGATGCGACCGATGGGCCCCGACGAATCTCGCCGTTTAATACTAGCATTAACTGGATTAGTTTACAGACAAAACAACTAAAAACTGATGTCCTTATTTCAACAACAGTTCATATTGTATACTCCTTTTCCTCCTTTCTGATGTTACATCACATATCCTTGGTATACTTAACAATTAGCTGAAATGAAAGATTTTCGTCATTCTTATAAAGCTTACCGCACTCCTGAAGGAAGGTATTCTGTACATTTGTTGAGTTTTCTGCCGTGCTTCCTTAATCGGCATTAGTGGGTGTCGTGCTAAAAATAATAAAAACTAAGGTTTTACCTTTGTGTTGGACGTGTTCCACTGTGGTTCGTCTCTAACACTGCCCAGGCGATAGTAACGTGCAAACAATCCACAAGTAACTATAAATGGCGATGCATTCGATGCAGATACAGCTACCAACACCAGACGATTTGTTGACAATCAGCTCCAGTTTTTTTTTATCGATCACGTTTTTTACGAATACTATTGACGTGACGACACAATAATGTTTAACGATAAAGCAGGATTAACCCCCAAATTGTACATTTTCGAATACTTGGCCTGTTGGCCCATGGACAAACGATAACGAATCTAAGTGGAATAGGACCACTTATCCCAATCGAGTAGAAAACCTACAATCTGATAAACAGCCTGACTAAAATAATAACGCGGAGAACTGGAAATTCCGAATCAGAAGTACCTACTTTGGAGTTATAAAATCCTGTATACGAATATGCCGTATAATATGTATCTCGCCAGCAGTTCACTATCGTATGTCTGGAAGTTAAATGTTATATAGCTAACATTTAAAACGAGGATGTTTTTACGTAAACAGTCCAAAAAACAGCATAATAGTCATCACTGGCGTGAATACGACACCAAACTGGATGGAAGCACAATTGAAGGGGGTTTTCTGCTAAAACTGATTGAAGTCAATAAATATGTCGTCATATGTGTGACTGGTCCTCATCAGAAGAAAACCCAATACACGAGCGAAGAAGACTAGAACAAAAATGTCGCCTTGCTGTCTCTACGTATAAGCCGAGCCTCTGTTCAATAATTACTACCAAGATCTACCAACTAAAATGAAAACAGATCTAAAACATTCGCTTTAAGACTTGATGTTAATCGGTCGTGACTTCATGGCGACCCTAGTAGCCATTGCACTCATTGCAGACATAGAGTGCAACTGAACGGTAAATACAAGATCGCTGATGGAAAATATTGATATAATTGGAAAAGTCTAGAAGCTAGAATGTTGGAGAGACTAAACAACAATAGTCGACCTAGCTCTGGGCATCTTCTGTTTGAGAAAACTTGACTAGACAGGGTAAAAGTACGAGTGCTCGATACCGCCCAAATAGTTGCAATTTTGCTAAGTCGTTAACAATAGAGGTGACAGTTGGCTGTCAAGTATTGCGCATTACAGCGTCGACCATTAGCACATTTACCTTAATATCAGAACTACAAAAAGAAAAACTTACTCCTCATTAGTTACCTTACTGCTTACTGCCAACTACCGCCTAAGCATGTCAAAAGTAGCACCGCATCATACAGACGCCATTGGATATATTGCAGCGTCTGAGGTGTGCAAAATACCTGCTAACGCCTGAACAATACGGTCGTGTTTAGATATTTGTGAGCGCCTTCGCTGCTCCGATATATATGATGGCGACTGTACATCACGCGACTCGCGCCAGTTGTGTTAGCCCTGTGAATGTTGTTACAAAAGGGGGCCTCTTTAAAGCATCTTCTCTGCCGGATTTCACAGTAAAATTTTTAAGGGCAAAATATTACGATTACCTTTTTTCACATCACATTTTACCTCCAACACCAGGTGCACCTGCAGATAATACAGTCATTAATTCCTGAAAATTATTACCTGATCCTCCTGACAGTTGGTTTCCCTCCTGTTGGGTGCCTTCGTATAGGCATTCGAGATACTCGACTGATCTTCGACGTGTCGTGGCTCGATCGGCTATCGCAGGACCATATCCGACTGTTGAGACTTTGAGACAGCTTCACCTTAAATCTCTTAACAAAATCACATAGCTTCGAAAAATAAATTACAAAGCAAAAAGCCTCAACTTCAACAGTGACAAACACATAAGAACAGCATAATGTGACTTACCGCGATTTAATCTTAACATAGGTATTCCTTAGTACATTTTAATTTAATTTTCTTTTCTTAGAGTTTCCGGCTAGGTACAAGTATACATCTATTATGGATATTATATCGTATAGCATCAAAATAAAGGAAACAAGAATTCTAGTAGTTAGATATCTAGGTTAGGTATTATAGTGAATCCATTCTAGATGTTTGTGCAAGTAATAGACATACGTATAGTAGTATACTGCTAAGTAACACAATAATTGGTAGATATGGCCCTTTATCCATTAAATTGCCACCTAAGCCCACCCCTTTCACCTGGTATTTTCTTAATTTGAACATAAATTTTTCCACCTTTTAATGTTAATTTTGGGATAAAAAATAGGTATCTTTCAGGATGCATTGTAATCTACCTAGTTATGCGCTAAATTTCATCGAAATTCAACGATCAATTTTTTTCTGAAGGAGTATCAAAATCTCAACGTATTTCTAAATTACAAAATAATACATGTTTAATAATTTCTTATAAGTATTACTTAATGCGTTTTAATCACCCCGACAAAAAAAAATAAAAAAAATCACAAGTACTCCAACTTTATTCTTAGAACATAAATGCGACTTCTCGCAAACTTATATGACTACAAAAAACCAAATACAATGAGAAAAGCGGTTATATTTAGCCAAGTATAGAAACCCTTTTCGTAATGAATAGTCTCTAGTAATCGGTGAAAATACCATAATAAAAGATTCCGACGAATTGAGAATCTCCTCCTTTTGTTTAAAGTCCGGTTAAAAGAAATAAAATTTCTATTATGCCCTAGTATATAAAGTATTAGCAATGAAAAGCTACATTTATTCGTAAAAATAATTTTTTGCATTTAATTTTGAGTCGGCTTTTTTCGTCTTAAGTAGATAGACTAAATATTTCGTATTAAAACCAATTTTACACGTGTCAAATGTCAATCTGTATAATGTTTCGTAATCAAGATTATTGATTCATATCTGCATATTAAGGGTTTTAAATAGATCAGCAGTAGGCATTAGGTAGGGGTAGGGGTTTTAAATTGGCCAAATATAAATACAAATCCTACATAGGAAATCTTAATCGTGACAATAATATAACTTGCGACCACCTGAAATCGTCCAAGAATCAATTATCAAGACATACTGTTTCTATGTTTTCGAGGCAAACAACCTCTTCATCGTCACTTGGTGACTCTGACGAACCGAGATCCATGTCCGCTTCATCATAAGTATCCTGCAACTCTGATTTCAACTTTTTGACCAATTCGCGCAAAACTTTCTCAGATTTATGATACTTCACTACAACTACTTGATTGGGATTTTTTTCGTCAATAAAATCTAGTTTGTAGTTCAAATTCATAATTGATTCTACGGATACAACGTCGATGTCCACTTGCATTTTTACGAATACTTTTCTATTTTCAATCTCTCTATGAAGTTTCTGAACTTTCCATTTGCTGAAATCTAATCCTTTAACGCCTTGGTTGCTGTGCTTGAATCTCTCGATAATTAAAGGTGTGTTCAATCTGGTTTTAAACTCCGGTATGGTTATAGACATAGGTATATATCGATTGCTTGCTTCATCGGCTCCAACGATCACCAACTTCATTTTCAAATTCCATTCATCTAATTTCATCAGCCATCGTTGTGATTCCGAGTTTTCTGGAAGAATGCCGAAGTATCGGGGGCCCAGGAAACCGTGTTTGATGAAATCGGTTTTACCTTTACCGCCTTCTTTGTGATATTTGAAGATTTGTGCGATCACTAACTCTCTGATCCTACGAGCTTGCTTGATACCCATTTTCATGTTGCCGGGTAGAGTGATCTTGACCAATTGAGGATCATTGGTGATCATCGGCATCGGGTTATTGATCACAGCATTTCTCAATTCAATTTCGTTTGTTAAAGATGTGTCTTTCAACCCTAAGTCAAACGCGTCTTTATCTATAGCGACCGCTTTTAAGAAAACGCTGACTTTCTGCAGTTCGTAGCTGAGAGTCATCTTGTATTTTTCGAGAGCACGTGCAGCCGCAGGCGGCATGTCGACATACAGTCTAGTACCTTTAACGGTGACGATTTTCTTGACAAGTTTCCACTTACTTACCTTAGCGCCATCCAGATGTTTGTTTTGCATCTTGAGCTTGTCAAGAGGCTCGATTTGACACTTGGAATGACCTAGAAGCCATATAGCAGCCCTCTCATACCAAAGTTCCTCGCTAGTGTAAACTAGGATATTGAATTTGAAGGAGGTTTTGCTGAAATCGTGGCTGAAAAGCCAGTTTTTGGAGAGTTCGTCGCGCATTTGGAGCTCGTAGCGTAGGATGCTGTGCAAGCCTCTGAAAGTGAAATCTGGAGCCCATTGCCCAGCTTCGGATTCCTTAACGATTTGCTGAATTAAGTAAGACTTTAATTGGATTGCTTCGCGCTCTGTGAACGGTTCGAAATCGTCCTTGCAGAGATAGAGTATGTTATTTTCATCTGCTTGTTTTCCCGGCTGCTGAAAGACTGTCTGTAATTGCGGATACATGGGTGGGGCGGCCACCATGGGATTCATGGGAGTCCCGGCCATCATCTGCTGCATTATCGATGGTGGATATGAATATTCCACGTCAGGCGGTGCTGGAGTCATATCCCATTCTGGAACTGTTTATAAATTTACGTAAAAACAGATTTCACAAATTTAAGCATCCATATTTAAAATAAAACAAAGGAAAAGAGCAGGATACTTACCATGTTGTGGATTTGTTTTACTAACGCCTGAAAATAAGGAAATGAAGGTATAACTCATCCGCACTTAGAAAAAATCTAACTTATACCATAGTTTATATTTTGGGTTTTCTTTTTCGTGCGCTCAAAAAGGCCTTAACTGAAAATGTTGTCTTGCAACCGAAGTCTACATTTTAAGAGTGAACGCTTCCCTAAGATTTTGAATTCATTCAATAAGATACTTTTGTTTAATACCCATCATTGGTACTTGGGTAGATATATTTCTCTTCATTGTACTATTTTTCGAAAAACACTAAGTTTCCTGCTTGTAACAATTCTAGCGGCAAATTGGCCGCTTGGAATGTTCGTCTCCACCGACATTCCAGTCTGGACCCGACCCTCATTCTCAAATATAGATTTGGAATGTGTTTCACGCCGAAATTCGCCAGTGTGTGTTGGATACATTGTGCAATAAAATTGAGGAATTACCTTGAGTTGGAGCGGGTTCAGCAAAGCGCTTAACGCCCTTTGGAGGGGCATCAGAATAGTCTGAAAAAGAATATCATATTGTTGAATGTTGTCTTGTCTATGTTATAATGTTAACCATCGTTTTGCATGTGGTAATAATTGAATAGTCTGTATAGAGTTGTTAAACCTTACCTGGATTGGAACGTTTCGGTCTGAACTGACTTGGAAACCTGGCCATGACGTCTCTCAGTATCTTGTCCTCACCAGCTCCGTTATATTTAGCATTAAACTTGACTATCAGCTCTATGAAGGTCACATCGCTCTCTCCAAACATTTCTCTAAATATTTTGCTCACAGCAAGCTTCAATTCCTGGCAGATGCGCTTATTTTGTTCCGCTTCAGCGTCGATGTTATGTTTATCTAGGATTTTCTGTGTTATTTCCTCGATTGCCTTGTCTTTTTTTGCTTTGATGGCTTTGGATTTAAGTTGCTCTTCTGTCTCTGCTGTTCTCCATTCTTCTTTCCTGCGCTCTTCAAAACGGAAGCGGTCGTCATCGCGAGGTTTGGGCCTGTCTTCATACTTCGGATGGTCTTCAAAAGCCTTCTCCGGTTCTCTGTAGTCCTTTCTGCGATCATCTCGGCGGAACTCCTCAGCTCTCTTTTGGAAATCTTGAGCCCTCTTGTGTACATCTTCGAAGCCTTTGTCAAGTTCTTCGGACATCTTCCGCAGGACTTCTCTATGTAATTCTATTCGTGCTGCTTCAGGTCTTTTCGCGGGAACGTCTTTTGTATAATGCTCCCTTTCAGTTAGATTTGGCACGTCCCATTTTCTTTCCTCTTCGTGCCTCCTGAAATCATCACGACGTTCCGGGAAATCTTCTCTAGGACTGAATTTGGGTCTATCGAACTCTCGAGAATATTTCGGGTCTTTTTTGATGTCGTCGCGGCTAAATTTAGGATCTTCATATTGACCTCTAGGTGGTTCTCCAAAAACGGGCGGTTTATTGAAATCTTCCCGCGGCGAAAACTTGGGTCTTTTATCGTCAAACGGTGAAAACTTAGGCCTTTCATCGCCGAAGTCATCTCGTGGACTAAACTTAGGTTTTCTTGCCTCAAAGTCATCTCGAGGATTGAACTTGGGTTTCATTTCCACGTCATCAGGAGGAGCGAACCTGCTTTTTTTCTCGAAGCCATCTCTCAGCCCAAAATTTGGCAGCTTCTTATCGAAATCTTCTCTAGGACTAAACTTAGGTCCATCTCGTCCAAACCTGTCGTCGCGTTTGAAGTCCAGTTCTTCTCTGCGTTCCTGCCGGGGTCCTAGGTCGGTACGCACACGAATAGCATCTTGTGGAGGGAATCTTCTTTCCTCATCTGGTCTCCCGACTTCGAGAGGTTTCTTTTCATATTCCCACACAGGTCTTCTTTTTTCTTCAAAAACTGGTCTTTTTTCTTCTGGAGGAGCCTGTCCTGGCCAAATTGGTGGTGGTGGGGCTTCACGATTCTGGGGGCTTCGTCGCTTTTCTAAAGCCCAAGAGCGCCGTGGTGAACGCGGTGAGGGCGAATGCCTCTTGAATCTGTCTTGAGACTTTTCTCTGCGAACGGGTGATCGACTCTTCCTTGGTGAACGAGATCTTTTGTCGTTTCCGAATGACATACGGGGCGGAATTCGTTCATCGTCTCGCTTTAACATATCAGGTCGTATAGGCTTGTCTCTGTTCTGCTGCCAGGGCGATGGCGGCTCTACGGGCCGCCCGGGTTTGGGATAGTCCTTTTCAACGTTGGGACGATATCCACCTGAGTACATAGCTTGATTTGGCGCCTGTAAATTGAAAGTTCATTTGCAAAATAGACACAGATATAAAATATAATTTCCTGCTAAAACACTTATCGATTTAAAACGCAAATCTAGTGGCAACAAACGCGAAATAAGGATACGCGAAATTAGATAAATTAACTTACACTATTCGCATGATTGCTTTTAATTTTTAATGGTACCTCCTGGAATTGCGATGCTTCGTAAACCATTTCGTTTAAGGATATCTGTCCATTATCCATTCCTTTCTATACATTTTTATAAGATGTTGAACTTTCTAAAAAGCAAGATCTAATATAAATATCTTTACTAGCATGTAGCAGCATACTTTCCCGTCTAATGACCTGGACTGCGACCTTGCGACTGGTTATACCAATCAAAGTTGACGGATTGGCAACATAAGCGAAGTATACAATGAAATGATGCAAATATCTTGTTGATCTGATGAAAAACTTGCTAGACTCTGCGCTTTTTTAAATAACATGGGAATGTTTTTGTGGAGAGCAATCTTCCTAGCATTTTTGCATTCTTCACAGTTCTTTGACCCAGGCCGGATCAAACCTTATAGTCTATCGTTGGATCTATTTAGCCCGTAATTAGATATTCATCCACTTTTGAGTACAGATATACACTTTTCCGCTGCTTACTTACTGAAAGATTTAACGATCAAACTGGTGCTCTACCACTACCAGCTACTGCATCCGTGATTTTGTTTATTGTATCATCATCTCTGGCGTTTGTCCCTTCTTTCTTTTCTGCTTCCACTTCGTTATATACCTACTTCGTATTCTTCCAACCCACAGGCGTTCAGATCTTGGTGATGACATTATATCTTCGCTGCCTTGGTTTCCATTTCCTGTCTAGGTCCAGTGAAGCAAAGTCAATAGCTGTATTGCCTTTTTATAACATGCCCAAAAGTTCCATAATTTTAGGGAAATTGCGATGCCGGCATAGTATGTAACCAATAGTCGTCGTAATCTGTATTAGTAGTTGTAAAATAAAACTTGTAAATTTTTCAATGCCTATTGTCATTCCCTAAGAGGTCATACATCGAAATCCTTTATTAGTGTAGCTCTGAGACATTTGAATTATGTGTGTTCCTCAAGGTTCTTCTTTCAACAGGCTATGAGTTTAGGCAGTATAGGTTTATGAGTTGTACGTCAGTCTCCGCAACTGTATTCCGAATATTTGTTCTACTGCTTTCAATATTCTTCTTCCTTCCTCCATCCCACGGAAGCCGTTCCGTAATTAATTTGCGACACGAGATCTGTCGGGAGTTCTCGGATCAGGTAAACTGTTCTGTTTCTTTAGAAAATGTAACATTAGATATGGATATCCATAATGATTCTCCGAACCTAGAAACTGCTAAGTACGTAATGCATTTATAACAATTAAGAGAATTGCAGTGTTATACTTTCAACATTTTGCAATCTTCCTCAGCTTTTATTGCTTTGGAAGTGGAGTTTCTGTGTCTTTGTTGTCTTTCTTGAGTATTTAAGACAGCATCCTTGACTCAATACGTCCTCATTCGCACACCAGAAGAAGCGCCATATTCAAGTGCGTAAGTTGGTAAGTCGATTCAAGTTTTGAGGCTTTATAATCTTCTACTGACTCCGTAAAGTCAGTAAACATTCTGTGCCACATATTAAGATCAATGCCCACGAGACCATCCAAACCATGACCTTTTCAAGTTCAGAGACATCCCGTACTACGCTATACCAACTACAGTCAGCAGCAAAAGTAGCTAAGCTGGCAAGGTGTTCAAAACAAAATTATCTTGACACGATCTTACTGTTGTAAGAGTGTTTGTACAACGAATCAATAAATAAAGTACGATACCCATATGCAACATTTTTGAAACCCGTAACATGTATCATGGCTGTAATTTGTGTAGATGGCTCCAACACCAGTGTGAATGCGGGATACTGTATTGTCGCTCACCAAGGGGCACCAGGCATGCGTGGGTCTTGTATCAATATGGAAGAGTTGTAAAAAAAACGAAAAAAGGTACATAGCTTAATTTCTCGTCAGACCCACGTTTCACTAGCGGCACTAGCGCCCATAAAGTCAAACCACGTTCTCTTCCAAGCAAGTTAGCTGTCAAACTTAAAAGCGTTCGTTTAAACGTCAAATGTGACGTTTACTTAACACTTTCAGTCTGTGCTATCAAAATCTATGAAACAGCATAGACAGCCTATAGCGGTAAATTGACTCGAGGTAATCTCCATAACGCCCATTTTCCTGCGATAAGTAGACTCACAGAACAGTATACTCGGCTAAAACTCTTTTCAACCACGTACGCGGAGCGGGAGCAGATGCGTCGCGCCGGCACACACCATTTGGACAGCGTTGCGTGCCATGCACGGACCGACATATGCTGAATACTGTACAATACATAACGGGCACGGTCATGGTCTGGTGCGGTGTAGTAAGCACAGACCTTTATGTAGGATACTTGGATATCGCATGGACGAGGAATGTATGTCAACCTGATGCATTCAAACGGCATGCCACATACATTAATGTCACTCCATTATTTTTATTAAAGATCCACTGTTATAGCTTCTTTTTCTTTGGGTGCCGTCTGATACAGCAGCTCTGAACAGTAAACGAGTGTTTTTTCCCAATCATATGCGCAGATTATAAGTCAAAATATTTGTCTAGTTCCGGGACCTCGTTTGCCTTGGACCCTTCCCTGTATAGCTAGTTAGTTAGTTAGTTTTCCTGGGCTTTTTCCGCAAATCGACATCCATTGTGCCTTTTTTGCGTGTTCCCTGTATAGCTATGCAATAATGCATACTCTTGACTTCTAATTATGTGGCCGAGATGATTAAGTTTCCTCTTTTGAATAGTGTTGATAACTTCCGAAGGTCCCCAGCCGCTGCGGAACCGTTTCATCTACTTTATCACGCCATGAGAAATGCAGCATTCTTCTGTACACATCTTAAACGCCTCTACTTTTCGGGTTCCGTAACAAAATGGTACACAAGGGACCCTTATGGTGCGACTCAATCTGTCTGTCTGTCTGTCACATCGTTAAATATCTCGAGATCTACTTAAGCTACCGATTTGAAATTTGGAATGGTTATAAACAAAGTTAATCCAGAAACGTTGAGAGAAGATTTTTTTAAATATATTTTTATTTATTTTCAATGAAAAATGTCCGATAAAAGAGGGGGGAAAAAATTAAAAGTTTAGTTTTAATAAATATAAGTATTTTTACCGGGGACCTTGGTCACTATTTTTGTAGTACATGACATCTCTTTCAATTTATAATTTTAACAGGGTAGAAAAATTTATTTTAATTTATTTTCGTAGAAATCGCGAAACGTCTGGTTGATGTTACTGGTGACCGAAGAGCTGGTGGCTTCCTCGCACAACGTATCAGCATTGCGATACAACGAGGAAATGCCGCCAGCATCCTAGGTACAATGCCTCAAGGACCTACTTTAGATTTAAGGTACGTAGAGGTAGGTAGTTAGGTAAGTTACACTTACTGTATATATTTCGAGAATAAATGTTTTTATATTTATAATTTTTATTTAACAATTAAAGAATTCTGATTTATAAACGAAAATATTGAAAAAACGACCATTCACCCCGTTTATCTCCGAAGTTTATTAAGGAAAAAATATATATTTTCACAACCTTGATATTATTCTAAATCTTATAGGAAAAAAATATCATCGACCCTAGCTTCGTTATCATTATTTTATTAAAATTAAGTTTTCTGAACTAAATTTGTAATTTAAGCTACTTAAATTTTTTTTTTATTTAATTTAGGTGTATGATATCATGCAAAAAGTACCATCTTGTAAATAAAGTTAAATAAAAAATTTGGTTGACCTGATAAAAAAATATCAAGCAAAGCAAACTCGCATACTAACTCCATGCCGTGCACCCCAATCTGTCGATATGTGGGTGACGTCAAATTTCTACTTCTAGGTGAAGTTGCAACATAAGATTTGTACGGAACCCTCGGTGCGCGAGTCCTATCGGTTTTTTTTTTAAATTCTGGCTTGTAATATGTGCGTAGCTATCACAGGGGGATGCTCAATTATCCCGTTCTAAGCACATAACGTATCCTCTTTACCTTCAGCTTGGACAACAACTTGATACATTTTTCTTCGAGTTTTAGCGAAGCATGTTTATCAGAATAGGTAGAGTATACAATCAATCCTGTTTCCACTCTGCCAGCAATTCAAAAAAGAGAAATCTCAGGATCTGCTAAAATCGTTGAATAATCATAATGTATATACATTATGATTATTTGAACAAATTAACAGCAGCTTTTCTTTTAGTCCTTTTACCATTGCTTGATGAAATGAAAAAGAGTGATCAGTGATCACTATCATCCCATTGATACATACGAGTACAAGGTTCAAAGCCGATATCGCCAAACAAAAGTAGTTTCTACAATTTTAAAGTGAAATGCACCTGAACTAGGCGATCTCATTGTATACGCTGTGATTGGTCAACATCTGATGTAAGGTTTTACTTCGTCTATGTTTACTAGCTTCGGCGTCCAGCTTTTTGGGTAGGTTATGGTTATTAGTTGTATCTGGTTGGTGTAAGTAACTGGTGACCGAAGAGCTGGTGGCTTCCTCGCACAACATATTAGCATTATGATACAACGAAAAAAACGCCGCCAGCATCCTGTACAATGCCTCAAGGACCTATTTTAGATTTAAGGTAGGTAGAGGTAAGTAGGTAGGTAAGTTACACTTACTGTATATATTTTTTTTTTTTAGGAACTCTATATTTTTCGATGTTTCCCTCGTTTTAGTTACTATCGTACATATTACGATGTCTTCTCACTGCTCTGTCGATCTCTTTTATTCAATTAATAACCGGTTACATGTTAAAACACTATGGCTCAGTGACTGGGCGTCCATAGAACTCAATTTCCATCGGCTTGCCTATTATTCAGGCAGTTTTTGTTGTGATTTGCCGACGTTTGATGACGCCCCGCCTTTGATATGGCTTCGTCCGAACTGTCAAGTGAATGGGTCCCTCGTCGTGGAATTTTTCCAAACGTTTTTTTTATTATTCGACTACGTTTTGAATTATATTTGTTGTTTCCAGTTTTATTCTGCTTATATTTTTTTTTTTTTTTTTTTTTATTTATATATTTTTTATTATATAACTGTTATCATTTCTTTGTATAATACTTCGTGGCTGGCTCAATTATTTGGCAGTAGATGATGCCCATTACATTTTACGTACGCTCTCAGCGCACGTCGATCATAATACTTTCATATTATTTAATCTATTTCTTGAAGTGCATTAATGTATTTTAGAATCTCCGTATTTATTGATGATAATGAAATCGCATGTTTCAGATGCGGTTTTCAGTTGAAACCATATTTCAAAACACTTTAAAAAAACCGGCCAAGTGCGAGTCGGGCTCGCGCACAAAGGGTTCCGTAGCAGCAAATATAATAAACTTATTATGTCAATTTATACACCTGGTGAATGGAGCCTAAACTTATAAGGTTCAGCCATCGTTTTCAGTGTAAGCACAATAACTTAACCAAAATTACAGTTAAATCAACCTATCTCAAAAACTATAAGAGATACTTTGATCAAACCAAAAATCGTTGAAAGAGTTAATTAGCATGCATCACCTCTATTTTTTTTAGAATTTTATACCCCGTAGTTATAAAAATAGAGGGGGGGGGACATACTTTTTACGACTTTGAGAGCTGATATCTCAAAAACCGTTCACTTTAAGAAAAATGTTTTTTAGAAAACTTTATATCATTTTAAAAGACCTTTCCATTGATACCCCACACGGGTATGTACATCGAAAAAAAAATTTTCATCCCTCAGTTACATGTATGGGGGGCCCCACCCCCAATTCTTTTTTTTACTATTTAGTGTCATAATTTTGTAGCGGTTCATACAACACATATTCCCATCAAATTTCATCACTGTAGTACTTATAGTTTCCGAGTAAATCGGCTGTGACAGACGGACAGACGGACAGACGGACAGACGGACAGACGGACATGACGAAACTATAAGGGTTCCGTTTTTGCCATTTTGGCTACGGAACCCTAAAAAGGGCGAGTCTAAAGACTCTCTTCGTTCTAATACGAGTAAAACCTTTAATAATAGGTACATACATAAAATCTAATATTCAGCAGGCAAACTGACACTTGAATATTGGGGTTAATCAGGTAAATTTTTGACACTAGTTCCATTACTCTCCTGGGTCACTCACTGTATGAATTTTTGTGGTGATTGATTATATTCCCTGTTCATAGCTGGTCGTCTACCAAGCATGTTAGTAGAACATATTACAATATTTCTTCTAACAAATTGTGCTAATTTGTCCTCTGGACAACAGTCGCGAAATAACAAGAGAGAATGGTTGATTCACCCATTTACGTCCGCTTGTAATATCTATTTTATTTATACCAATACTCTTATTCATATGGGGTCTTATTCAGTAGGGACAGTTAATAAGTATTGATTAGCAGATTAGCACATACTGTCAGCTCATATCCAAATCCTCTGTACATATACAAACACGACCTTAAACTTTAGAACATAAGTCGCAAATTAATTCAGCAGACTTCACTTCACTGTACAGAGTGTTCAGTTAACATGGTATTGGAAATAATCACTTACTTGAACGGTTGGCTCGTAGGCAGGCCGAATGGTCTTGTGGTCTCTGAAGTCGTCACGTTGGTCCATAGTGTGACGAGTTGGGGAGTACCTGCGAATATATACATTAATATTCAATCGATTCGACACGTGAGCTTCAAATGTTAAACCTACTATACTTATGTCATCCTGTAATCAAACCACCCACCTTTCATCATTTCATGGCGATCCTGCCAGTTCATTATAAAGACGTGCCTGACGCCTCATTTCGACGTAGACTGCCAGATTAAATTACATAATATTCACCGTTAATCCGAAATGATAAAGATTTGAATGCTTTTTTTTTTTCGAAATTTCTCTTTATTTGGGCAGTCATTCTCTTGGCCAGTGTTTGTTTTACATAACTTTTGTTGTTGTTTGTTGGTGCAAGTCTTTTATGGATATTAACCATATTTCGTGACTGTTGATTAAGTTGATTTTAATGCGACGGTCACGGGTTCAAACCCCGGCTCGCGCCAATGAGTTTTTCGGAACGTATGTACGAAGTTTTAATTGATATTTTACCAATCGCTCTTTAGTGAAGGAAAACATCATGTTTAAACTGGACTAATCCCAATAAAGCGTAGTTTACCCTCTGAGTTGGAAGGTCAACTCAGGTGGCAGTCGATTTCGTAAAACTAGCGCCACGCCAAATTTTGGGATTAGTTGCTAAAGGAGCCCTCCAGACTCACTGAGCGGCATTAACCGGGAAAACGCTTGGAAGGAGGTTCCATACAGTACCTTTCACTCCCTGGTTCAGGCCGGCGCTCCGGTGAACGCTTGGCGGGCGAAATGCGGCGAGCGGTCCACTGTGGTCTGTTGGCATCCACTGTTAACAAACGGAGTGCTTAAATTATACACCCTGTTTTCTTGTTAACTTTAAGGGGAGATTCTATAGGTTATCTCGGGTTAATTTCTCTAAAGCAACGACAACCTCCAAACAACGACGTCCCGCCGACGCTCTGCCGTTTTGGTGTGCGGTGGGCTTAAGAAAGTAGTGTTACAGTTTTTGAGATATGTATTCAATAAATAAATTTATTAGCTGTGTAAAATAACCAGTGTAAAAGGTTACTAAGCAATCTACTACTCAGATGTGTTTTGTCATGTGCTGTCATGTATAAAGTTTCTTTTGTCATACTTGACACTTACTGTCGTGTAGCAGGGACCTTGTACAGTGTAATTCATTCATTTTGCGAACGAAAACAAAATATATTTTTCGAATTCGACAAAAAGCGATACATCAGGCAGCTCCTTTTAACGCGATTCTAAAGGGAAAAGAAATTTGAAATAATTTTGAAGTTAATCGATTAATAATTAACGCCATAATAAACTGACGAGCATTATCAAGTATGTTCAACCAGTTATTATAGGTATACTTACTTCCTGGCCCCATTCGGCCCGGCGATCTTCTGTCATCTCGCGGCGGCTCCCGTCGACCAGGCGACGCCCGCCCTGGTGACATACGTCTCCCAGGAGACATACGACGACCAGGGGACATACGTCGGCCAGGAGATACGCGTCTACCAGGCGACATGCGACGACCAGGAGACACGCGTCGGCCAGGAGACACGCGTCGGCCAGGAGACACGCGTCTACCAGGAGACATGCGTCGACCCGGGGACAAACGCCGGCCCGGTGATGGACGTCGGCCGGGTGAAAATCTGATGAAGAAAAAAAAATTTTATGGTGAAACATAATAATCCTAAATAATGAATCAAGGTTCTGGTCCACAGTCTGGTAGTTTGAAGTTAACACTAAGTGTAAGCCAATGTCAAAAATAATTAATTAAAATTACCTCTTAGGCGACATTCGTCCTGGCGAATGTCTCCTCGGCGACTTCGGACGGCCGTAATCTTTGTCGGTCCTATCGAACGGCTTGTCATATGGACCGGTCGGCTTATCATATGGACCGGACGGTTTGTCATATGGCCCGGAAGGCTTATCATAGGGCCCGGACGGTTTCTCGTATGGCCCAGATGACTTGTCGTATGGACCAGATGGCTTGTCAAACGGAACTGGTTTTTGCTGCTGTAATAAGTTTTTTTTTAATAGTAAAGCATGTAAATTGAAAGAGATGTCATATACTACAGAAAATTGGCCAAGGCCCCCAGTGCCAAGGGCTGGGCATACTGTGGTTGATTTTAGGTTAGAGTTATACTTAAAAATATGAATCAAAACATTTATTATAAAATAATAAATGATTTGATTCGTGCTTAAAAATTGTGTAGTAAAGCATGTAAGCAGCATTAATTTATGTCATGATTACCAACAAATTTTTTTAACAGTAATAGACTTCTAAAAAAAAACATATTGTCGTTATTGACGGATTCGATTTCTTAATCTTAGGAATACTTATAACATTTAAAAGTTCTTAAATTTATTAAATAATATTTAAAACGGGGTCACTCACGTAATTTAGTCGATTTTCACTCGACACGTTTCGATCTTTACCAAGAAAGTCATCAGGAGCAAACACCCGCGGGCCGCGCAGTGCCAAGTCGTGCACTGCGGGCTAACGCCCTCTCCCTGCTGCCCTGCTACTTGCAGCGGGTGGTGGTAGCTCCCGCAAAATGGACTATATTATGTGAGTGACCCGTTTTAAATATAATTTAATATGTTTGAGTCTCACGAGAGTTTTATAATTAAAATTGTTCTTAAATATTTGTTTTTTCAAACTCTTCTTTTATACGGCTGTGGCATAAGGCTATGGTTCAATAAGTAATTATTAGACAATTTTAGAGGAGCATATTGTATAGTTGTATGATAAAATGCATATTTACCTGTTGTACCCATGGTTGTGGCTGCGGAGGGCCGGCACCCTGCCCGGGGCTGTATTGACTCGGCCCCTGAAAGTTGTCTTTCATTATTGTTATCTGTAAAAAGAATAAGTACCCATTTGGCAAAAGTAGTGGCTCCAAGTGTTTCACCACACTGACAATGTGTGCGACATATGTCAACTGGTAAAACAAGTTCATAGAAAATTTGTGACAATTGTCGCAATGTCAGTGTGGTAGCTCTATGGTACTTTGGAATACGTGCGTTTTTAGGGTTCCATACCCAAAGGGTAACAACGGGACCCTATTACGAAGACTCTGCTGTCCATCCATCCGTCCGTCTGTCTGTCTGTCCTGTAACTTGGCTGTACTGTATCTCATGAATCGTTATAGTTAGACAGATGATGTATTTCTAATGCTGCTATAACAACAAATACTAAAAAAGAATAAAATACATATTTGAGGGCGCTCTTATTTTTTTACCGTTTTTATAGATGATATAGATAGAATGGTACGGAGACATTCGTGCGCGAGTTCGACTCAAACTTGGCCAGTTTATATTTTTTGTTGCTCATAATTTTTTTTTCAAAATTAAGGTAGTTACTTACCGGTTTGCCCTGCGCTGGGTAGCTCTGCCCGGGGAATCTGTTGGTCGGTGCCCCTGGCCGATTGATTGGAGTATCCACTATTTCCACCGTACGGAGCATTGGCCGGCTAGGTGGTGCCTAGATTTAAAAAAATTTGCTACATAGTTTTTTTTAGACATTTTTAGACATTTAGACATTTATTTAAATTCACAATGTAAATTTTACAAAAATCATAAAGCATTAGTTATGAAGAATATTATTTAATTTAAGCACTGGTCCCAAAAAGCGCGAGTAAGAGATGAGCTATCGACGGTCCTGCAGTTGGTTATCTTTTTGTTGAGATTTTATTCAATTAAAGTCTGTAAAGCCACAAGAATGTCTCATACAAAATGCTTTTGTCTTGGCAGCTACTTCAATGACATCCATAAAGCTCGAAAAAATACTGCCAATTTGTGAGCCATGAGGTATGCCATAAAATACTATTGCCTGATAATAAAACGGCTCACTCACGTAATTTAGTCGATTTTCGCTCGACATGTTTCGTTCTTTACGAAGAACGTCATATATATATACGTTATATTGGAGAGACCGGCCGGAATATTTCTACGAGACTCACAGAACACATACGTAGTATGAAAAACCGAGATGGCCGTGGTTCTGCGGTAACGGAACACGTATTGGACTCGGATTCGACGCACTATATTAGGTTTGATAGGGTAACCGTGTTGGCTAGAGAAAAATTCGTAGTTCAGCGGAAAATACGGGAGGCTATTGAAATAAGTCGTCATCCGAACTTCAACCGTGATTGTGGTTGGTCAGTGCCTCCCAGTTGGAAAACGGTTTTGGGTACCGCGTCAGTGGACTGTGTGAACGTGCCCTTAGCGAGTGACGTAGTGAGTGTTGTTTGCAACCCGGTTGGCAAAAGCGATGATAATGAGAGCTCGGGTAGATCGTCCGCCGTGTCGCCCCCCGCGCCGCTCCCACCGCCAGCTGCAAGTACCAGAGCAGATAGGGCATTAGCCCGCAGTGTACGACTTGCCTCTGTCGCGAGTGGGCGCTCCTGATGACGTTCTTCGTAAAGAACGAAACATGTCGAGCGAAAATCGACTAAATTACGTGAGTGACCCGTTTTAAATATTATTTAATATGTTCGAGTCTCACGAGAGTTTTATAGTTAAAATAAAACGGCTACTTAGCGTTTTCTGAAGTATCTATCAGAACAATCGCATTTCAAAAGGAATTTTCTCGGGGAATATTGCTAATGTATTATTTTAAACTTACACCAGAGTCCTGTACATTGTTCCTAGGCGGTCCCCCATAACCCTGGTCTTGTCTCTGAAACTGGTCTTGCTGAGGAAACGGGTTCGTATCTGGTCGCATCTGTCCCATACCAGGCCCTATATTAGGACCATTTGGGCCAAAGTTGGAACTATGACCCATGGGACCCATGTTCTGATTGTGTGGGCCAGAATTGCCAAACTGGTTCTGGTTTGGATACTGGTTTTGCTGCATCATGTTTTCATGCTGTAAAAAAATTATTTCAGCATAGTTTAGTTTTGTATACAAGTATTTATCATCACCAACAGGTACTTTTATTCAGAGCTTCTGCTAGTTCTGCAATTCATTGTTGGATTTAAAATTTCAAACTTCTTTGCATTAATTAACTATATGGGCCATTTTTTTCAAGGTTGTTGTTACTTTTTTCGTATTTACAAATTTTTGATGTGATTTCTAATCTGAATCATGAGAATGTCTTGTTACCGCAATTGTTATTCATTGAAATTAAACACTTTAGAACGGATTAATCGCGTTTCATGAGCTGAATCATGAGCTCTTTGTCAAATCAAATATTTTAATGTAATTAATAAGCATTGTGCAGGGTAGTCTCTTAAATACTAAAGAATTATAATAAGAACAGGTGATTTACAACTGCCTGAACTAGGAATTACTGTAATACTAGTAGGAGAAAAAAAATGACCCAAGATTTTTTGGGAGTGGGAGGCAACTACAAAAAAATTGGTCCATGTTGTGCTAATTAGCTTAATGGGACTAAAATATATATATCAGTAGTCAGACAAAGTTATGCAAAATTTTTAGGTGGGATCAATAACCTGCAGATTATACTGGGTCTGGGTGTTGATCAATAAATTTAAGCCTAGGGAGTACTCCCCAAACTGAACAATGTTTACTCAGTGACTTCTAAAAATAATGGGTTTTAATTCTATTTTACTTTAAACTTTGTAAGAAGACTTAATGTACTGTGATTTTGTGTTTTTGTCTTAATATGTTTAATGTGCGACTACCTACATACTTATGCGTGTTTTAAGCTGTGGCTTTATCAATATGTACCATGATATTGTACTTCTAAGTTATGTAGTAGTTAGTAATTTAAATAAAATTATTTTGATTTGATTTGATTTGATTTGTGATGTGAATTTAGTTATTTTGTACTATGACAAGAGACATCAATTAGGCTGATGATAAAATGTGAAAAGAAAATACTATTTAGATTGTATGAAAAAGTCAAGTTATTGAGCAAAAGTTCTTAGGTTTTAGGCGTACTACCTACAATTAAATTTATTGCTCCTATTATAGGCAACACCCGGTATAGGGACCATTGCAACTGCTTATGTGAAACTTGTGAAATTATTTTAGAACCAGTCACAAATCTGTCGATATGCCAGGACCGCCTTCTTACGTTCTTCGGACACCTCTCTCGACGTTCCCCAGGAAGCCTAGAGAGAGTCATAATGACGGGAAAAGTTGAAGGCAAGAGACCCAGGGGCCCTCCCCCTACTAGATGGTGCTCCCAAATAACTACACCCATGCAATTAAATCTGCACGAGACAATGCATTTGGCGAGAGATAGGAACCTATGGAGGAATCTGGTCTTCAAAAGAATGACATGATGTCACGATCCTCAGCATTGAGGGAACGACTGATGATGATGATGATATAACATAACCTTCACTCAGACCCTCAAAGCTAATTAAATATGATGTTTTTTAATTGTGAATTTTACTGTAGCAAAAAATGCTACCTAACGAGACGGCACATTGTAATTGTTACCTGTGGTGGCATATTATTATTCTGCTGAAACCCAAACGAGTTATTAGGTCCTGGTCCTATTGGGTTGGCATTCCATTGTGGGCTCGTCAGCTGGTTAGCTGGCATGTTAGGCTCCCAGCGGGGCCGGTAATCTGGCTGATAGTCTGGCTGGTTGAAATTCCCTTGGGGGCCGAAGTTTTGTTGGGAGTTTTGCTGGAATCATAAAGTTAGGCTTTATCTACCAGATAAAGTTCTAGCAGTGTAATACAATTTGGATCAACATAAACATGGCTATGGGCAATCATGCATGCATTCAGAACTGGCTTTTAGGCATAATGGTGGTCTGCACCATGTGGCAGGCAGGTCTTTATAGGCCCTATAAACAGAATGTGTGCTTCTGTGCTCAGCTTAGAATATGCTAGAAACGCTGTTACTCAGAACTAGGTCTCAAAAATCGTGGATATAAATTATTACATAGTTTCGTTTTAAAATCTTAAATACATTGCCCCACAGATGTGATATCGACAAAAAACTTCACTTTCACATACTAAGATCCCACAGACTTAAAGAACTCAAGGACTCACGCTTTTTCATAGAAAAAGTAAATATATTTTTTTATACAAGAACTTGTTTATTCGTCAATTTTATTACAGATTGTAATAAGTAGAAATGTAGACTTAATATAATTACCGATTTTCCGACTGGAACCACCCGCAGTGAGCACCCCATGACCCAGTATCCATCCAAACATTTTATAAGGTGACTTCCTTCACTATCATCAGCTAAACCAATCCTCACTTTCTTGAACCCATTGTCTTTTACCAACTCATCCAAAATGAAGTCATTCAGGTTACACTGCTTCTTGATTAACAACTTAATATCCTTATACGTAGTCTGAAAATAAATGGTTTTATGTTAAACTCATGTACAGGCTAAACCAACCTGCAAAACAGTTAACTTGGTTGTTCTTACCGTCAGTGGCAATCCACTGATTGTTAGCATCATCTTGAAGAAATTAACATAAACTGCTTATCTACATAGAGCTCTTAATACTAAATATTTCTATTCATAATCAACTAGGTTTTTTATGACTCCGGAAAATAATCAGCGATTTTGGTTACGCTTGGAATGAATGGAATGAAATGAAAACTGATGAAAATATTTTATATGTATGGAATGAGTGGTTGCCTTGCCGTTTCCGTTTCACGCCAGAATCAAGCCAGGATAAAGAACGTGGTAACTTGACCCTATTATCATATTTTGTGACGGAATTATTTAAAATCCTTAAAAAATATAAGAATATTAGAAATAATCGAGAACGTAAAATTAATGAAATTCATAAAGTTTACATTTATGATCATTTATGAATTGCGTGAAATGGATTAAAAAAAAACAGAAGGGTAGCACTACACTTATGTTATTTGCATTTTGCTTCTCCCTCGCACTGAAGCAAAACTAAACTGATGCGAGCGAGAGGCAAAATGCAAATACCCGAATACTCCAAAGTACTAATGTCGCTGAGTGAGTGATGTCGAGTTGAGCGAGTCAATTGTCAAATTCAATCAATTCAAATTCATTCAGTTGATTCAGTTCCTTCTGTTCCTTCCGTGTTCACGTTCAGTTCAGTGTTTAGTGAGTGAAGTCAGTCATTTCATTTAACTCATTTATAAATTGAGGAAAATGGAGATCGACAGTGGAAAAGCTTGAACTTGTGCCGTTTTCTATGAAATTACAGATTGCGACACTGGTAAAAGTCGTTAAGGCCTTTTAATTCTGTTTATGGAGACAACAAGATGTTATTAACTATACACAACCTCCCAAGTTCTGTAAGTACGCTTCAGCGTTTTTTCTCAATGTTATTCTTGTAATCACTCGTCTGATAATATTGTTTTTCTTTTGCAGACGCGTTATGCGGACGTAAAAACCTTACTGCAGGAGAAATGCGGTGTGACGGAGGTTATAGTTGACAATTTAGTCAATGAGGGTAAAAGCAAGAAAGTAACCGTGGGTCTAGCAAGTGATGATGACGGCGCGTTCGTAGTCAGAAAACTTAACGGGTTGTTCATCAATGGGCAGCAGCTATACATTGAGGACAGGAGGCGACCCTCGGTAATACATTTTAGTTTTATACTTGTGAAACGAGTTCTAACGCGTAATTGCGTCCTTTAGATATGCATATGTTGGCATCATCAAGCTATAAGCATGATTTTGTTTCTAGGCTGATCAGCCATTCCGGCCAGCTTGTTTCGAGCCAGACCAGTCCAGCAACATACCAGCAATGGCACCTGCTTGGAACCAGGCAGCTACACCCTACATGCAGCCAATTGTTGACCAAGTAAGTGGAATTAGTTTTAATACATGCCAATCCAAGCAAATATGGATATAGTGATATGGAAAATTGGTGGTATTTACAAACATAGCTGGACTGCACTAGGGACTATTGTTGCTTGCAATATCAGTAGAGCAAGCCTCCGAGAAGGCTTCTTAACATAACAACTAAGCAAATGGCTACTTCGAGCTGCCTTGTGGGGCAATCATAGCTGGTCACTGCTGCAAACACACATCCCTTTATCAGGATCCTGCTTTAGATGTCTTATGCTAGATTGGCATGGAAACTGTCTTACCAGACCCCAGGGCCCAGATCTGGTGATTTAGAGGGTGGCTATTGATGTCAATAAGCAAAAAGGAGTGAACATGAAATAAACTTTCGTGATTATACTAATGATCTTTCGCAACAGCACTGGGTATTTAAAAGGATACCTTATATCATTTTCTGTTGATATGATAACTTAAACAACTTGGAACAAAGTGGGTTTCCATTTAGATTACTAAATTCCATTTGGAATTTCCCTATCTTTTATCCTCTATGGACTTTATGCAGCTTTTAAAGTAATGTATGATTACATAAATTAACCCTGAAATAGGGTATGCTTGGTTTCTTCTAAGGTTCTGACAACATGAATTTGGAAAATTACAAGTTTTCAAAATTATCAAATGTTGAAAGCTAAATTTGCATAGTGATACAAATGGTATCAAAGGGTGTGTAATGGAAATTATTTGTTGAAGTACATTTATTGAAGCTATTTCTTGGTGAATGGAAAGCTGTTTGTCTACAGAAATTAGCTATACTGTTTACAGAAACAAGTAATTGCAGTGTAGCCCTCTTAGTCCACAAATCTGTACTTAAGAGTATTGTGAAGCAGACCTGAAGCTATCTCAGCACCAAAAATCAGTGCTTGGGCCATATAGTAAGCATGGTTTCTTGTGAGATCAGCTTGCACATTTTTTATCAGAACATTCTGGCACATTACATTAAAATAAAGTCAGACCTACTCAGGTTTTTGTGTCTGAACAACACGAATATTCAACCTACCAAAACAACCAAACACTTTATAAGTATTTTGCAGTAACGGGACAAAACAAATAGATAGTTCATGTGTTTTTTTAATTTGTCCATGAAGAGTGTAACTTAAGGGTATGGTCTACCATGTGTAAAGTTTGAATATGTCACATTCGCGTCCGACCGAGAATGAAGGACTTTGGTGCAGGATACCTGGATATTCAGAGTACTACCCCTGAGCTCCATCATCTGGTACATGGAGGTGGTAGAACAAGCTCTTGAATTGTGTGATAGCAGGCTATGACACATAAATCCCTATGGGCCGAAGTGTATCCGTTAGCGCCCCTTAAGGGTACAACCTCAATGGTCTTGCAGTGCAACCTGTGACAAGGGCATTCACACATTGAATTGCACCGGCAGATTCCATTTCATCTTCCTGCAGACGTCGGTCCTCGTGCGGCAACCCAAATTGTACGTGAAGGATACTTTCTTCGTAGTCCCTTATAATTCTTATGAAGTTTATTGCAGACCTATCATCAAACTCGATGATACGTACAAAATGTAGCTCGGGTTGAAATAACGTAAAGCACGTTATTTCATCCCGCTGCAAAAAAAAAATCTCTTCCTGCGGCTTTTCAGTTTAAATAAGGACTGATAAGTAAGTAGTTATCATATTTTCTTCAACAGACATGCAGGCAGTGAAATATTTGTTTCGGGTTCCATATGATTCTATGCGCCATCACATACTTTAATACTATATGGTATATGGATATGGGCTGTATATGGGCGCGAAGTTGATGTTTGAGATATACTCTACCAGCTTATGGAAGTATGGGATGACGCCGATCTAGCCCGAAGGTTTTAGGGTGACAACTGTCCATTATTTGATACAAATGATGTCGACTGTTGGCGTAGTACCACGAAAATCCAGCGATCGTAATTGTGTTACCCCTCTATCACACTTACTTATTGGAGTGATAAAGAGGTTTTTCCGTCAATGCCAATTTTCAATGTTCGTGGTAGGCCTGAGCGTCCCCAAGGAATTGCACAATATTCAGTAAGTCTCGCTGTCAACTCTCTGCGTCTTTCGACTCTGATGACTTTCGTGGTTGACAGTCATGGCTTCATCTAGGATTCTAGATGCAACAAACGCTGGTGAGAAAATGCCAATTAAAATTTAAAGGGCAAATATTCCCAGATATCCTTATAGTCCTTAAGGAATATAGTCCTTCCTGGGAGACCAAAATATCTGTGAATTGCTGATTCGAGAAAAGTAAGTTTGTACTTACAGGCTAGTGCCAATACTGACAGACATCGGCTTTCAGTTTCCTTTCAGCCATCAATAGCAATATGTGCAAGTCCATTACACACTCTAAAGGAACAAGGATATCTTTCGTGCTGCGCCCATGGTACTTGGGCTCGTGTTTATTTGTATTTGTAACAACTTTGTCCACAGAACTTAGCTTATTCGGGTTATGGCGGCGTACCTCTGGCGACGCCTTATGTGGATCCGATTCAAATTTCTGCCGAAATTCCTGCATACTCAGGGTACCAGGGTGAAGCTTACGCTCCTAACAAACCTAGAAATCAGGAGCTAGGGGATTGGGGTAGGAACTCAAGGGATCCTCCGAATAAACCTAGAAACCAAGAGCAAGGCGAATGGGGAAGGAACTCTAGGGATCATCCTAATAAACCTAGAAACCAGGATCAAAACGATTGGGGTAGGGACTCAAGGAATCAGCCTTCAGATTCGTTTCGACAGAAACGTCGTCATTCTCCTGAACGACCACCTGCTGCTAGCAAAAGATTGTCCAGATTTGACAACTTTATTGAGTCGAAAAACCGTAAAACTTCTCCGTCTCGCCAACAGTGGGCGGAGGAGAATCGAGTTTTCCATGAAGAGTTCTCTCGTCAAAACCAAAACGTAGAACCTGCATATCAACCTAGAGATGCCATTCCTGAATATCAGAATACGGACCCGCTATGGGAACAACAACCACGCTGGGACGAACCCAAACCTCGCGAGCCCAAGCAACAGAGGGGCAATGACAAACGGGACTGGCAGCCCCAACCTGCGAAAGGGTGGGATCAACCTCAGCAAAGGCGCGAAGAACCCAGGCAATGGGATAGCCCACCAAAGCCTCAGTGGGATAGCCCACAAAAACCGCAATGGGAGAGCCCACAGAAACAGCCATGGTATAATCAGCCAAAACCGCAATGGGATAACCAGCCAAAGCCGCAATGGGAAGAACGCATACCTGCGGAAAATATTCGTTCAGAGTGGTACGATCATCTTGCGGCCGGTGATCCTCCGCGCAATGACCAAGATTTCCAACCGCGAGATCGCGATCGCTATATTGACTCGCGGGCCCAAAACAAAGGTTTTGATGCACCTAATAGCGATTCCGTTTGGAACAGAGACCATGAAGATTCCTATAGTTCTCCCAGCAGACTGGCAAGATCGGCAGAAGAAACACGCAGAGACCGACAAAAATCCAGAATCGGTCGCCAAGAAAATGATTTGCGTGACAGACCAGTTGCACCTCGAGACCATTCCGGCGGTCGCCAAAAACGTGATTATGGAAAACCGAAGGAATACCCTTCCAGAGAGTTTAAGAGTCAGTCGAAACCTGAACCTGGCCCGTCTATGTCGAGGCGCGAAAGAGACGAAATGTACAGGAATAGTAATCGTTCTGTTCAAGAGAAGAAAACGTATCCACCTGTACAAAATAAGAAAACCTGCCCGCCGGTGTCCGAGCGACAGATTCAAAAACCTTTTGAGCCCCGCCCTAAACCGAACAAGCCTCAAACGCTTCGCGTCTTGATAAACAAGGATGTAACAAATCGCGGCCAGGCTACTGCTCTTCTTGCTAAAAATACTATTGGCTTGAAAGACGATCAGCCTTACCAACCCAGTGGGCTAGATAGCGTCATTTTCAAACAACTGAAAATGTGCATTAGATCGCGTGTAGACGTATTATTTGGCGAGGAACTGAGTGTTTATATAGGTGATGTTGTTAAGCGCTACAGAGCGAAGTATCCTGCCTCAGAGGATAAGATATTAATGATTCAGATTCGCGAAAAAACTGCGAGGGAATACGAGGCGTTGCCACGTGAGAAGAATGAGCCAAAGGAGAAGATGCTGAAAAATGAAGGTTAGTGGATATTTATTGTTTTTATAGGCTTTAGTCGCAATTCGTTGTGACTGTTTGACACCGTAAGCGGACTGCAAAATGCTTTCGTCTTGCAGTCTGCTCGGCCATTTCTAACCTGTAGTCTGATTCTATCGCAATTGGTGCGCAACATGATTGCAATTTGCAGTCGCGTTTGATACAAAACTGTCATTAAACCTCGACTGCATCTAGCAGTGGGTTATGATTACGAACTTCCGACTGAACTTAAAATTTTCCTACGACAGCCATTAACTTTAAAGTTGATTGCCACTTGTGCGAGAGTGGGCGAGAGTTGCGGGATAGGAAGATTTATGGTTTTTTTTTGCCTTGTGGTAATTTACTATTTGCGAGACCCGTGCTTCTTTGACACTTAAATCGCGTTCACACACAATTCGAGAGACTGGCAAAGGCGCGGATACACGCAGTTTCCCGTCTGCTGGTTGCGGTCATCTTCATGCTATAATGTGAGCAACGCGGACTCTTCTTAAAGGTGAATTTTGGTTCGATGCCAATAGAGTCAGATTACCACATGGCCAATATCAGTGTAAAAGTTGCGGTCAAAAAACATTTTGGTCGCTGTGTGAGCGCATTCACGTGCAGCGTAATACCTAAACTGCGCCGTTGTCGAGAACGTTCTCCGTTTTGCATGGAGAATATTCTCGAACGAATAAATACAACTTTAGTATAAACTGAACACAAGCGTTGATACATTTCTGTCAGCCGTTTGGAGGTCAAACGGGTCAAACTTACACGGTAGTAAACAGAAATGTCTCTAAACAAAAGCTGGTTTGCTGGCTGTGTAGCACGGGTCAAGCTTTTTACTGCACAAATATGGTGTCCGCTTCTCTGTTATTGTTATCTATTTTGTCTCCTACAGCAAATTGCGTTACATTGCGTCATTAAGACATTCTTCTCAGCGTGGCTATCAAATTACAAGTATTTGCACTTATAAAGACACTTAACGGTTCCTTCACCGAAAGTTCTTTTCTGCAATGATTGTTGTGAACTTATTTAATTTATGATTTTATTTTCATCTGAAACTTTTATTTTTTTACTGAACCGACTAAAATATAAATACATTCGTCAGTCATTAACACCTTAAATATATCGAAGTGGCCAAGGTGCTTAACTTTATTACCAAGCCATTACTCGTGAGCGTCGCGCGTCGGCCTTACTGGCCCTAGGTGAGAACGAGATAGTTTGCTCTGACTTTTCGCTCTCACCTATGGCTGCTGCTACACACTGCGAATACGCAGTTGAGTCTTGCTTGACACTGTTTAACGTTTTGACAAGAGTGGATCTATAATTTTGAGCTTCACCGTTTCGAATGTTCCGATTGTTCTGAATCCGATATTCGATTCTGTACAGCCAATCCGCTCACAAATATCTGAATGGTCTTTATTGCCAAGGCATTAGAGTCCGTGTTTAGATACTTTTGATCACCTTGGCCGCTCTGTACTATGTTATTCAAATATTCTATAAAAAGTGAGGACTACGAATTATGTTATTTCATGGCTGTGATAAACGTTTTCTAGAAAACTTTCTGCTGGCTATCTAGGTTAGTTTTTGACACTTCATATACCTAATTCTGGCGTCTACATTACATTTTCTAAGATACTAAGAGGACTACGTGTTGACACTTTATTTATTTGCTAAGTGCATGTGCGTATGCTAAGTCTGTCTTTATAAAAAAACAATCAACCTTTCACCCTAAACCTGTATACCGCCTCAGTTGTGTGATGTCAACATCATCATCCGCGTATAAGGTAATTTGCGTTTCTGGTACTACGCGTCTGAAGGTCTCGGACAATAAGGTTTCATACGTGCAAACGTCCAGAAGGCCTAGTATAAAAATTGTACGACATTAACTCTTCGACCGCGTTAGCGTATCGGGAGTTCAAATTATGTTTGCCGTTTATTTAAATCATCCGGCAACTTTCATATTTTGACCCCTCGATACGCTAACGCGGTCGAGGAGTTAATGTCGTACAACTTTTATAATAGGCCTTCAGGAATACTGGTCACTTAGAAATAAATGATGTTCAGAAAACTAATAATATTCTATAGTAATAATCAGATCCAGTCAACTGTCTATTTCCCTTCTGCAATCATTGTGATTGTGAAGATAGCGTTTTAAAATAGACATGATATGGATATCCAATATATCCATGCAAATGACACTGAGAGTAATGCAAGCGGAAACAATTCACAATTCGAAAAAAAAAACATTTTGTATGGGTTCGATAGGTGCAGGTTAAGGATATAGGTTACGAGTAGATAGGTTCGATCAGCTGTTCCATGCAAATTAAAAATAAAAACTAAAAATCGTTTTCTTCCCCTTACATCGCACTCGGGGTCATTGACCTTGTAAGCTGTTGAAGTGGTTGGGTGTTTTGTTGTACCCTACACGAGCAAACCTGGTTTATTAGACGGAGCGTAGAGTTATTTAATATACATATGTTATTAGAGTGAACGACAAAACCCTAATAGCCAATATACGATTTTAACTAACATGGTCATTTGCATTATAACTACTATTTAAAACGGGATAATTACCATGTACGTTTGTTTTATTGATGGTTATCTTTGGGTTTTTTTAATCTGATCATTCAAAATGTTTTATTTTTCTAAAGAATGGTGAACGCAATCTTAATACTTTCTACATGTGAAAAAGCAATATTGAGAGCGTTCAAGTGTTTCTTTTTTTTGAACCGTCAATGGCGTCAAGTGTCAACGCATATTTTGGTTACCCATTTGGCTTAACTTAAAAAATAAAAATCAGCGGATATCAACAGATGCACTACGGCAGGTAGGTCTATCTAGTATATCAATATGTATGACCACACTAAATTTACGTAAGCTCTTGTGAAATTTGTCCAAAGCGCGTGGACATTTCGAAGAGCTGCAGCTAAAATAAACATGGCAGACATGGTCAATGTTATGGTCTAAGGTCATAAAGATTGGTTTCCTACGCTTGACGGGACACGTAATGCGGATGGACGAAACAAAACCCTCCTACAATTAAACCAGACGGATCCCTTGGTAATGGTAGACCTCCGGTGGTTGGAATGGAAGGCGTTCATAAACACCTCAAGGCGCTGGGAGTTTGTCGCTGGAAAGAAAAAGCCATGAACAGTGGAGAATGGAAAATGGTTCTTGACCAGGCCAGGCCCACCATGGACTGTAGAGCCTTAGATGGTGATGATACCCGGAACTCTTCAAAACATTCAAAGATATATGTAATTTTCCTACAAGGTATCCAAATCGTCTCGCTGGTCCTATTCGTAAGACTCAATTGTACAGCAATAATGCATACTGTAAGTCCATTGACATTTTTAATAGCCTGCACGATGACATAAAAAATTTGCCTATTAATTTATTTAAACTTAAGCTTAAGAATTGGCTGATTCAAGAATGTTTTTACTCTATTGAAGAATATTTTGACTACTATCGCTATAAGACTTGACATTTTATAAAATATTTTAGTTACTCGTATTGAATGTGTATTGTATTTATGACATAGTTATTAGAATTCAAGTTATATACTCGTAATTGCGATTTTGACATTTCAGTAATATGTTAGATTTAAGTGCACTAGAAGGATTACTGTTAGATTTAAGTACTCTAAATACGTACCATTGCATGTTTTTTTTTTTTAATTTTATATTAGCTACTTTCTAGAATAATTTTGCATGCCAGCTTCTGGTGGAATGTGTGTGACCATGATATATTTTTATAACATCCTTTGTACCACATTTCAAAGCGAAATAAAGTGATTTGATTTGATTTGATTTGATATGCTTATTTGGTTGTGTTTTCACACAACCAAATCGCATATAGATAGAATATCAGTTAAAGGAAAAAGAGTGAATACAAGAAAACTTGTACAATATACAGGAGGGTTGGTAACATCAAAGTCATAAACCCGTCCTTCACTTCCTTACCAACTAAAGGAAGTGACAAAAAGAGACGTATATTTGTTTGTTATTTCTCCGATTCCGTAGGTTGAAAACAGTTTTGCTGATCTCTTTTGATGCAATTCGTCCAAGCAGCCAAATTAAACACATCGTTGTAATTTGGTAGTCGGTATCAATGCATTACAACTTAATTTAAGTTGGTAGCATATTTTTATAGTGAATTTTACAAAATTAATGTCGTAAGAGACACGTAATCAAGTTAGACTTACTACATTTGAGAAATCCACTGCCAATTTCTAGGCCGTTCCAGGCCGCTCCAAACTGTTCTCATTTGACAGTTATCGTACTACTTCCACGCTTTAGTTATTCTTCCGTGCGTTTTGCGGCACTATGTCTATGGGTCTTTTCCACGAAAATTAATAAAGAATAGATTTAAACGCACTTGTATGTGACTTACTCACAGCCAGTTTTGCATGAAATTTACTGTATGGTAGTCGTGATAGTGATGGTTCTGGACTTGGAACTGTCCACGTCCACAAGTAACTCTGACCGCTTAGTTCTCGGGTCTTCACATCACATTGTTCGTCATCATAGCAATCTTAGAGTTTTTAATCAGCCAGACTGGAAATGTCTGTCATTTTCTATACAAAAATGTCTGCCCATTTTTGTGGAGTAGGGGCACGTCAAATGTACAGCTATTCGTACGTATCGTACAAATAGCTACGTCAGATAAACGTCAGTCCATACAATGACTATGATACTATGTCATTATCATACCCATTCGGCAGAAGGGTAAGCTGTCAATTGCTACTTACTCCGTCTGGATTAAAACTCAAATAATAGCAATGTAAATAATTAAATATGCCTGTAACAGATGGAGATTGGACAGACAGTCCCCTTGGCTATCTCAATAAATATTAGGTTCGACTTTTGCGATACGGAATACTAGGTGATTTTACTGCAGCATCATTATTTATTGGTGCAATTCGCAGAACGGAATTTGATTCATAGGTAGGTGAATAACGAACCATCTGTTTTGTTGCTAATTTGTCTTAATTTCTAAACAGCTTTAATCTTAAACTCAAAGTATTTACAACCCAACTCTTCCTCAACTCCAACCTTGTCCCCAGACGGTGTTAAACTCTGAAAGCGGCAGCGGCGTTGATAAAAGCAAACCGGAAACAATCCCAGTTAATGTTACATGTAGAGAAAAATTATCGGTCTTTGGAAAGGAGCCTGACAGAATCTCGACACTTGTAACAATAAATACCGAACACAGCGAAAAATCTTCCCAGAAACAAATTACTACAAACACAGGCGAATCTCAAACACGTATTACCATAAAAACTGAACCTATCATTACAAACACAACAGTAGTATACACGCCTAAAGTATGTAAAGTGGAACCTAACGCATCTCAAACATTTGAATCCGAACATTGTAAGCAGATTTCCGAAAGATCTGTCAATTCCAAACATGTAAACATCCCTGGAATATGTAAAATAGAACTTGGCAAATCTCAAACGACCCTTACGATAAAAACCGAACCTGGTGCGCTAAAGTCTGAAATAACAAACGATAGTAACGAGGATATCAAGCCTAACTCAATAAAAATTGAACCACTAGATGATAAGGAAATCAAGCCTGATTCGTATTCAAAAGAAAACATTAAGATTAAGAAACTTGCCAACAACAATGATCTAAAGGATATTAAATTCACGAAAAAACTTCAAAAAGTCAAAAAAAAAGAATCAGTTGAAGTCAAAGAAGAAAAATATGTGCAAGACACGCTGTCATCCGAGATATACGTAATAGATAAAACTCTTAATCGCCAGGCTAAAAAAATTATAAGCAAAGACAAACAAATCCGGCGTATGGTCGCGAGAAATATCACCAAACACATGATGGGACTCGATGCTAAAGTGACTTTAACTCGATCTGGCTCGATACTAAATTATGAGGCACTCAGTACCGGACTTGAGAAAAAGATTTATAATAAAATGTTGAGTTTTGTAAACTGGCGACTTAAAAGTGTGTTTGGGGACGAGTTGTATACGATGAGAGACTACCCTTGTTTATATCGGTGTTATGCTGAGCGGTTTGGCTTCGACGAAGACTTGTACAATGCCATACGTACAAAATTTAATTTGTAAAAAAATCTATTTACTATCAGTAATGCCGGTACCACACATCGGGTGTTTGCGTTTTTCCTCTCGTTCGCACCAAAGCGAAATTTAACTGGTTCGCACCAGTTAAATTTCGCTTTGGTGCGATAAGGTGCGAGAGGCAAAACGCGAATACCCACAATGTAGAGCTACCCTTAGATACACTGAAATAAATGTTTTTAAATGCTCACATATCATTAGCCTTCTATAATGCATTCAAAAGTTTCAAAACCCGCATATAAAGTACCTCATAATAAACTTTTTTGTACCAACAAATTTCTTATCTGTGTAAATGTTATTATAGCTACTATCCTATAACATTGCCTCTATCTATCTCTGAATAAACTAAAAAGAAATGACAATAATTATTGTCAGAAAAGTTTTCATTCGTGAAAGCCGTCATGGCGGTCGAAATATGCGGCATTAACGCATCACAGAGACCTCATGATAGGTGCGTATGCGCGTATGTAAACCAATGTATATGACTCTAAATAATTTGCCATAAAAATACTCGGGTGATGTTATTGTTATTATGAAACTCGAGTGACGCCTCGTTTGATAAACCCAAACTGGAGTTGTACTGCATTTCATCATATAAACTACCGGTCCGGTTAAAGTTACTAGAAATAAATAGGTACAAACAGAAAGGAGAGAGCAATGTGTGATGTAAAAAGAACTGCTTTAGTAACTTAGTATATAATGTTTGTCTGTTTTTTTTATAATGTGACATTTTTTTTTATTATCACGGGTATTACATAAACATAGGTGATATTTATAATTATAACAAGTAACAAGCGTATATACCGGAAATTTAAGTGATTTTATTAGTACCACAGCACCACCCGAGGTTACAGCTAACTAGCCCGTGTTAAGCGTTTTTGTAATATGGATATTGACAGCTAACGTCGGGTTAGTCTGCTAACCCAAGTTGGTGCAATTGGGCCTTAGTAGGTTGGGTAGTTTCGTTATCGTATTAATGGTTTTTTTTCATACTTGCTTAAACTAGGTATCGGAATTTCGGTCCCGAAGAGGTTGTGTATAAATATCTATGTCAAAAGTTATAAGTTCTGTTTCTTTATGTGTTTAATTTAATTAGGTACCTAGATAAGTGTTTCTATTCAAATTCATTTCCACCGTGTTAAAATTTTAAGATTGTGATTCCGGTCTCATGATTCTTGAAATAGTAAAGTAATTTAAAATAAAGGTTATTTTTTTTAATAATATTCCATCACTTTCCCACGCATCAAAGTGCAGTAGATATTCCTGAAATGAACACTCGAATTAATTCGTTTTTAAATAAATGCCAGCCATCTTCATCTCACAGCAGAGTATAGGCATTTCACACAATTGACCCCACATTCTCGTCTCAGAAAACAATACTCATTCATTGATTCATCAACGCACTACGCAGACATTCGTTTCTGTCAAATTATGGATTTACTACTACAAACTTACTGAAGTCTCTAGTTTCAAATGGTACATATAATCTGACAAATATAAACGTGAGAGCTCTCGTCTTATCTCTAGAAAATGCGACTGAACGTGCTTTCTTTTCAAAAGAAGGTTTTTGATTTTGGCAATGTTGGATAGGTATTTAGGATGCGTTGGGATATATTTAAAATAAAAGTTTACACGCGATGAATGTTCTATATTATATACATCAAATCTAGACAAATAGATAAACTAGGACTAACACGTTGACAAGGAGATACACTAACAGACCTACTCGTATACTGTGGAGTTAGGAATTATACTAAATTATTACTCTAGTCGATTATTAACTCGAGCTAGTCTAAGGATAAGTTGCCCGTTTGGCAGTTGCGTACTCGATCTTCGCTCTCTCTCTCTCTCGCCTTAGCTACCCTGATGACTCGGTCATACCTGGCCAGCTCATCGGGGCAACGGTATAGGACCAATAACGGTATGCCAGATGGCTTACTATTCTCACGCTCCAAACTAAGTGGCTTTACGAGTTGAAATTGAACAATACTGTTCCCAAATTTAGGTGGGTAATAACGAATAATAGAACAATGTGCCGACACAGAGTGCCGGCAAATAAACAAAGTAATACAGAGAATATCCTAGGCTAATAAACCAGAATAGATTTCAAATATTTTACAAGGTTTTATTCTTAACCTAACGGTTATACAATAACGGTTATGTGAGTTACCAAAGTGCACATTGCACGTAACTGTAAATTATTAAATTTGAATATATTTATTTCGTATTACTTATAGACATCTAGATTTGGGTGAATGTAGGACGCAGTCCCTTAAGGATTAAGAATGTGGTGAAACTTTTGTTGATCAAAATATAACGTTGAAAATTATTGGTGCGACTGGTTAAAGAAAAAGGATTTCAAAGCATGTGATGATACTACGGAATTTCTGCTGGTATGACTGTCCAACTTCATAAACATTAGTACTTCCTAATTTCTATTTTATATCACTATTGTAGTAGTAGTAGTAGTAGTAGTAAAACACTTTATTGCACAAAAACAGAAGAAAAAAACAAGATAAATAACACAAATATTTGTACAAAGGCGAACTTATCCCATTTAGGGATCTCTTCCAGTTAACCTTTGAGCAATTAAAGGAGAACTGGAGATGGTAGACATGTGTATGTGTATTGTATAAATTACATTAAAAAAAAAAGAAGAAACCCAGTTAGTTCCTACTATACTATATAGGAAGCCCAAAAACTATTAAATATAAATTACATACTATAATTTATGAAAAAGAATACATAAACTACATACATCAATAATAAATACATACATACATACATACATATACAAGTATATAAAACCGCATATATCTTACGTTTCGTCCGAAAGCCACAACCTCTTTAACCTTTTGGCCGCCGGACCCTGTTCGCCAAGACGCTCACTCACACGCCAGAGCAAATTTTAAGTAAACAACTAATAAAAAGTGTAGGGATTGCAAATAGTGATATCGATATTCATAATTAAAGGTGGAATTCTTCTCAATTTGCCTTTTTTTATTTCCAAACTTAGATTTCTCTCAAAATTTCTAAACTAAACAGATTTACTATACAAGAAAATGTTGAAAATAAAGGACTTTATCATGAAAAACAACAACTAAACATTATCGAATCATGAAGTAATATCACCGCACTAGTCTGTACGAGTAGTCTTCTATACATGTCAACGGCGCGCAGGGCACGTCTTTAGTTCCGACTGACAAATACTGTTTACGCGCGAGTTAAGTAATAATAGCGTCTGAGTCAACGGCATAAGCGCTTGTCGGTACGTAAACTTTATAAACCATAAGATTAGGGACGCGCATCGTGTCTCGATAAATTTACATACTTACCGGAGGGTTTTCGGAGAAAACTAACAGGTGGATTTAATAATATATATATATATATACAGTATGTATCAGAATGAAAGGCAAAACAAGAAACCCGTTAATGTTTAGATCATAAATATGAGCATGGTACTTACCTAATTCATCAAAAATACGACAGGTTTTACGTGAGGTATAAAAATATACATTTATTATTATTGTGTTGCACCTCCCCTGTATTATTTGTTTACAATCTTATAAATGACATTTCTTAAATTACCAACTGACAGACAGGCGTCAAACCTTGTTGAAGTTTGGATTTTTACCTAGTTACAAACAAATAGTTAACAAAGCGCTTGCGCGTTGCCTATGACTACAGCCATTATTAAAATAATTACCTAGGTTACTTATAAACAGAACTCAAAGCGCATGTGTATTGACATAACGTTAATGTTAATTAGTTGCCCCTAGCTACATATCAACAGTACGCAATACGCATGCATTGTCAAAAATCAAAAACGTAAACAAACCCTATAGGATGTTACAAAAACCATTAACCGACTGCAAAAATATGGTCTTCGAGTAATTCATTTAGTAATTTTATGCCATAAAACATGTATTTAGGCACGTGAAATGCACGTCATTACATTGTACTCGAGTTCCCCGTCAACCAGTTTTAAGGTTTGCTCTTCGTTGTGATACATACTGTATATATCGGTTATATATATATATATATATATATATATATATATCGAGTTAAAATGTAGACCTCCGCTGTCACTGCGGTCAATAATTTATTCGGCAAATAAACCGCAATGGACAATTTACTGAAGAAGCTGCCTAAACTTTATCCATTATTATGCCTTTTTTTTCTACATATACCTACTTACTACGAGTAGTTACCAACAATGACAATAATTGGCAATTAAATGTTTGAACGCTTAAATAAAACCAGATTCGTAAAAACATATTCATTTTAAAAACTTGCACATCAATTGAACTTTCCCATCCCTAGCTGTCTTTTATACATGCCAACGGCGACAGTGACACGGAAAAATGTAGAAATTATAAGCATATTTTTTAAATCCTTTATTATGAAACAATGGATTCATATACCTGCTTAAAAAGTAAATGTATGAAAAAACAAAGGGTCAACAAGTTGACACGAGTACAAGATAATTTTTAAATTCTATTATTTTACCATTTAGTAAGCGGTTGAAACTTTGTCTTGTATACAAGACGACGGCGTTAGTGTATCGTACTATCGTTGTCTTGTATAGGTGACAACGGCGGTCAAAGGGTTAAATTCGCCTTCAGCGATGCGACCGACTGACACTGACGGAGAGAAGGCGGTAAAGAATTCCAGAGTTTAACCGAATAAACTGTAAAAGATTTGTCATAAGACCGATGCGCATGAGGTGGAATTGACAGAGAGAGATCCGCACTGGAACGTAGCCGGTGCCCACTGCCGTCTGCTAAAAATTTGAACCTCTCCGATAGATAGGAGGGAGAAGGATAAAAAAGGACACTAAAAAGAAGAGAGAGTACATGGGTGTCTCTACGGCGCCTTATAGGCAGCCACTTAAGACTTTGTAAGGCTTTGTTTGTTAGTTTAAGGCTTTGTAGTTGTTTAGATCGTTAATTAGTTTAATTACCTACGTGTTTAGTAGTACATTTTCCACATGCAAATGTTTTGGCGTAAGCTGTAAATAAAGTATAGAGAATTAACAATAATGTCCATAAGACCATGGATTATAGCTACTCTTATCATCTTTGTCCCCAGGTGGTAAAATCGGAACACAGCCGCGGTGTGAACTGGAACCAACAGAAAATTCCTGTAAACATTACACCAAGGGATGATACCATCCCTGCAATATGTAAAGTGGAATCCAGCAGGTGTTTAACTGTAGTTAGTTCAGGGAATCCAAAACCTTGTGAGCAAAACTTAGAATCAAACAATAAAACTAATGTTTCCATACCTGAATGTAAAGTAGAACCGGGAACACTCCCAAATATTAGGGTTAAAGTTGAACCTTGTGAAGAAATCTCTAAAATATCTATTAATAATAACGAAAACGCCATCGCCAAGCCAGTTTCCATAAAAGTTGAGCCCTTAGATGATCACGAAACTAAACCACATGCGCTATATTACTCTGACTGCAAAGAAGATTTAAAGTCGAAAATACTTCAGAAAAAGACCACAAACAACGAATCTGCTGAGTTAAAGGATCTAAAGCGTGTCAATAAAGAAGGTATCAAAATAAAAGATGTTTTACAGGAAATATCCTCAAGTAATATAGCTAGCAAGAAATTTTTGTTGAAAGTAAACTCGAAGGCTCGTCGTACTGCTGCGAAATCTATTGTCAAGCAAATCATGAGAATAGGTCGAGAAAGTTTACAATCAGATTACGAGCATGGTGTCCCGCCACTCCCGCCAGTAACTCTCGAGAGACGCATGCGTGGCAGACTTCGTGCACATGTGCATAAGCGAATTAGAAAGTTATTGGGGAACGCTTGGAGGACTGTAACGGACTCCAGTTATATTTGTCATCTATATGAGAATTTGTTTGGCTTCGAAGAGAATATGATGTATATGTATATATTAAAACAGTGTGTTGATAAGCTCATGAAACCACCACCACGGCAAAAAAAGCCAAAACAGAAAAAGCCCAAAATACGATTTCAGAAGATGATAGCCAAAGTGAAATCAGAGATACTATCACATCCGGAAATAAAGTACGAGTAGGTATATACAGGCTGTCCTTACCTTAGCCATTGAACGTAGACGAAACTTACATAATATGCGTTATGGTGTAAACTAGACAAACCAGTACACGAAGTATCAACTAATGGGCGGACGACAAATGCAAAACAAATTAAACAAACCGTATTTCCTTACGGTAATGCCAAACTTTGTCATAGTTATAAGCCATTTGACATAATTAGCATCCGACGTCCGCACATTAATTATAACAATCGCTACAGTGGTTACGAAGAAATTAATAAATGCAAACCTGTAAGCAAGTAAAACTCGTGACGTAAAATAAATCCTCATTCTAGAATAGTATGAAACCCTCCCGTCTATTTCATTTTCATTTAAGTACTAAGAACACTTTGATTGTTAACAAATGTCATCACTGCAGAAAATGTGTCACTAATATGCTACTGGCAAAAACACTGTCAATGATAGATACAGTGTGTTTCTTTTTGTTGTCGATTATTGGAAATAACTTTTCTTTATTTTTTTTTATCTTTTGTCCTGATCAAAAAAATATTTACGTTAGAGCATTACTGTAGCTGTAGCCATATGTGGGATTTCAGGGAATGTCTAATGACTGAGGTCATCCTGCATATAATATAATACATACATAAAAGAAGAATTCACCTTACCTAATGGCGCTGCGACCTAAAACATGTTTTGGCGGTTACTTGGTCAAAGATATAATTAATGATGATTGATAGCTAACAATTAAGTCCAAGAGTTCCTAAAATTACTTATTTTAGCAGTTAAGCTTAAGTTCTAGTTTTTAGGTTGTTTGATTGTCTACCATGTCTTACAACTTATAATAAAATAAAGTAATTAAAATAAACTAAGTATTTTATTGATAGGCATGGCTTTAAAATTATACCTTACAAAATTACTGAATGCCGAAAACACAATGAACCATATTAAATTTTAAGCTACTTTCTATGTTAGTCACAGTGAAATGAGATCCTATATAAAGTCATATAGCATTTGCAATTAATTATTTCTGCGATAAGGTACGACTTTGAGGTAAGTATCATGCTCTGAAAGTGGGTCGTTATTATCCTATGAAGCTGGTGGAAAATGACGCATTTACGCCCTAGAGCGTTTATTTACGTTCCATTTTTTTTTGTTTTAAAAATACTTTATTAGATTTGGAAATTGGTTTAAAATGGATGCATCTTATGATTTTCGTTATCGGGTGAAGCCGGTAAAGGGCACATTTCAGTCTCGGATTGGCGCTCTCACTACGCTAGTCTCTCAAAATAACTCGACTGAAATCAGCGCCTTTCTTCCCTTGGTTAACAATCTAATATTATAATAGTATTCACTTTGCGCTATACAAAACGACGACATAAGTTTCTCGACGATTACTTGGAATTTTTTCACGTTCTTTTTCTGTCTTATACTTTACACATTAATCGTGCGGGTTTGTTATTGCAAGTATTTAGGGATTTACGAGTGTTATAGGTATACCTATCGTAAGCTAAAATGCAATCCGGGATTTAAGCTTATTTGTAATTCAAGTGGTTTAAAAACCATGAATAATCAAACACCCATCGGCATTGTCACTGGGCTTGATTGGCTATCAATACTTACAGTCCGAAATTTGACCAATAAGATTAATAGAATTCCTATAATTTCAGTGCCAAACATGATTCGGCTCAGTCACATCTTAATATTAAACCGTAAAATAAATGAATTATATGTATTTCGGATTATTCACGGAATGTTTATTGATTGAGTGTAATTTTACATGTCGCACAAAATATTGCGCATTTCATCCTACCTGAACACCTATCAAATTTAATAGCAACATTAAATGCTGCCTTGCATACTTGGAAACATAAATATGAAGAAGAGGAGAAGAATTTGTGATTGTCAAATTCCACACATATTGACACTGTCTCTTAAATTTTGTCCACAGACGGTGGTAAAAATGGAGAAAGACAGAAAAAAGGAGATAGAATATTCATCAACAAGGTCCCCGGTATTCAAAGTTGAACCTGGTTGCTCAATAAATGTAAGGATAAAAACGGAACCACTTGAAACAGACTATGACAGAAATACTAACGATTGCAGTGATGCCAAAACAAACACAATAAAAATAGAGCTTCCAGATGAAACTAATCCTGCCGCTTGCCCTGAACAACACGTTAAACCTGAAATGTTAAAAAAGAAGGGAAAGAAGAAAAAGCCTAAGCAAGAAAAACACAAAGAGCCGAAAAACACAAATAATACACAAAACCTCAATATAATAAAATATCACATTCCATTCAAAGAAGAAAAAAATTCAAATACACAAAAAGACAAAATCAAGAAAGATCACATTCCATTGAAAGAAGAAATAAAAACACAGGTGGTGCCTACGCCAATAAAAGTAACGCCCTCACAGGCTGATCGTTTGAAAGAAAAAGACAACCAATTTCGACATTCAGTTGCGGCACATATAGCCCGAAATCTTATTCATTCTATGGATCCCAATTTAAATAAATGTGGAAAACAGCATCGACTTAGATGTCCAGGCCACGGTTTTGAGAAAATGTTATTCAAACGAATCAAAAAAGTTGTTTATGAACGTGTTTGCAATATTTTAAATCAGACTTTTAATCCACACCTAAAAGACTTCAATTATATAGTTCAGCAGTATATTTTGAGGTTCGGAGCCTCTGATCCTTTACTCTATAATCAAATTCATGAACAAGCGGTGAAGGCGCACAAGCCACCAACTCCTCTTAAACCGAGGATCGATACATCACAATTGGCTACGTTGATGTCCCCAGATTGGCAATTGCGATATTTGAGTAGCAAAGTGGAATCTGATATAAAGGAGCAGCAAGATAAACATGAAGAAAATTCTCAGGCAAAAAGACCGAGAATTGAACCCAACACCGATGCCCAATTTATTCGAGTATTTCAAACCAACACGCCTGTGACACAAAACACACAACAAACAATATCGAAACAAACACACAATCCAAACAAACAAGAAAAAAAGAAATTTAAAAAAGTTATAAATATGTTTTTCAAAGACTCTCTTAAAAGGGAGAAGGCATTAGAGTTAGACATAATTATCCGAAATAAGACTGCAACAAATGTTACTAAAGAAATTATGGGATTCAATTTAGGCCAAGACGGTGTCAATAAAAAAGGCAATCCCATCATTAGATACGGCTGCGCAAAACGTGGTCTAGATACATATATTTATAAACTTATTAAAGAAGTAGTAGCACAACGTATCAACACTATGGTTGAAGGCAAATTGTTTGATTATGCTACTATTTTTCAGATGTACAGTGATAGGCATGGTCTCTCTGATTCTAAGCTTCTTGAGGAAATGCGGGTAAAAGGTCAGAAAGAATATGAACCCCCCGTGCTTAACTATAAAAGACCACCGCCAGACGAGAGTGGATGGCGTCAGACTGAAGTTTAAGTTATTGGGGGCATTACACTAGAATATCCCTTGCGAAATGCGATTATTCGAATACTTTTAAAAACAAATATTACTGAGAGGAAAGAGGAATATCTTAACTATAATATTCCTGGGGCAAAAAGAAGCAAGATCTTATTATATAATTTCTTCTTTGGCAAATCTAGGAGCTTTTTCTTATTTTGCATGCCTAAACTACGTAACAAAATATTTTATTAGTAAAATCATCGCAAAATACACTGGTAAAGATTTTGTGTGCGTAGGCAAAGTAAAAAAAAATAGTTACCTTCTTTTTTAACGTGAGTTCTGTCAATTAAATATAGCAAGACTAACACAACGTTGTAACAAAATCGTGTTCTAAATGCGCTAAAAATTTAATACCAATGAAAAAAAGTAAAACAAAGAATACACGGAAACTACACGGAAACCAGGAAACTTTATACTTAAGTACTCAGGAGTGTGCTGTTAGAATCTTCCTTTTCTCACGGCCACCTTGTATTCGCGAACTTTGCAGATTTGATTAAAGTAGCCGTCATACAAAATAAAATAATTTTCACTCTCTCGTGGAATACACCATTGATAGATATAGCCAGAATCAATAGAATTCATCTATATACGTTCAGGGACATACTATCACCAACGCAGTTAAAGTGTTTTGCTGTTTATACCAAGATTCTACTAGGGTCCAGATATGTTTCTTAAACCTACCACAATATAACACATGTTATTCTTGAGAGACTCATGCCTATTACACAAACCTAATTGATTCCATGTCTAAGAAGCCTGTAAATTCCAACCCACATATTGAGCGTTTATGTTTTTTATTGCTTAGTGACCTTAGTGTAATTTTTTTTGTATGGATATGATTATGAGTTATGACTAAAGATTATTGAATAAGCATTTGTTTGCAAATAAGTAACATTATGTAAGTATTTGTTTGTAAATACTGTAAGTAACATTATGATGAATTAATGATTATAATTATTAAGTATCTGTTTTTTTTATTTTAAATGTAGTTTTTATTCAATGCTTTTTTTTAATAAAAAAAATCGTTTCATTTAATTGGCAATATTTCTAAATTTGAATGTCCCTAATTTCGAGATGTATATTTTTAGTAAAAATCTTAAAAAATATTTTAAAGAGGAAAAGGGACGTCAAATGGTTATTCAGGCCAATGCCACTATAAACTGGCACATTAATGTAAGAACGTAAAGTTTACAGAAATAATCCACCAATATGGAGCAACTAATAGGAATGGTTATGGAATAGTTCTGAACGTTTACTAGTACATTACGATACAAGTGCCAATATGACAAAATTCGCAATGAGTGGCGATATAATAAAACACGGCCAAAGGGAGTGTTCGTATCGAGACGAGTTGCGAATTACCTACACGCACAGTACCTACACAAAGTGCCCTTTATCGCACTAGTGCCGTAATGTAGCACCATGTGTTCTGTAAATATTATTATTAAATTTACGTACATAAAGTAATGTCGTATCCAGAATTAAAGATAACAGAATTTCAATTTAATTTAGGCGAACTATAGGTTGCCTAAAAGAGCTAACCCTGTATCTTGAATTCATAAAAGCATGATATACATACATGAGCATACAATAACGAAGTAACTTCATATCTGCGAACTTCAGTTTACTGTCTTTAATACTAGATACAAGATTAGTGTTTTGTCCACAGAAGCCGATAAAGTTGGAACAAAACAACGGCAATAACGATACCATCGAGGCTGGAACTTTATTTAAAAATAACCCTGGAACGTCTAAAGTAGAAGAAACAAATTGCATGTCAACTAGTGTAAGGGTAAAAACAGAACCAAGTTCAACTGAAGAATCGAATGTAAAAATGGAACTCGACATCAAACCAAGCATAAAAACTGAACCTCCAGGTGAACACGCAAGTGTCTCTGACACTAGTAAACAGAAGAGAGAACTTACAAATAACAGTCCTAGAAATGTAAAACATGATAACAAATATGCAATTAAAAAAGCAATCAAACAAGAACACTTTTCACCCTACACTCCCAACAACTTTAGGCCATTCTTTCCTAATTGTGCACCCCGATTTGGGCCACAACAGGCCTATCATCCAAGAGGGTTCCGGCCACCGTTCGATTCCAACTATTATCCGCCCGGCTTTGGGTTACAGCAACATGGCTATCCAAGAGGATTTCGGCCTAATTTCGATCCGAACTTTTATCAACCCCATTATGGGCCGCAGCAGTATGATATTGATCCAAGAGAGTTCCAGCCACCTCTCGATCTCAACTTTGATCCACCCGACTTGACACCACAGGTACCTCAACTTCGGAAGAAATCCCGGCCAAAGAACAAAAAGAAAAACAAAAACAAGGACCCGAAGAAAGTAGATCGTGAACTCCGTGATTATAATGCGATTCGTATGACCAGACTGATCATGGAATTAGATATGGACAAGGGCGTGCCCAAACCTGGGTTTGACACTTACGTTTTCGAACGAATTAAAGAACATGTTTATGAGCGTTTTAAAAAAATGTTTCCAGGGTTGATTTCAAGTAGGGTTACTATTATTAGGAGGTATGGTGATGTATACGGCATGACGTATAAAGATCCAATCTTACTGAAACGGGTGCGTGAAGAGGCTTTGCAGACGTATAAACCTGAAGAAGCAAATGAAGAACCAACGGGAACATCGGATTCTCAAAGTAAAGTGCCGCAGAATTTTCAATTTCAGTTGTCAGTGGCACAGGTTGAGTCGGAGATACTATCACAGCCGGAGCGAAAGTAATTTTTTTTAACACAGAACCAAGCAAAAAAAAACCCTGCCTAACCCGAGGTTAAGAAGGGGTAATAAGACATAATTTACAATAGAGACATATAATAAAACAATAACTTTGTACGAAACCCTTTTGAGCTTTTTTTGTAGTTCGTCTGTTTAGACGGAACCCCGCTGTGCCCGCTCGACAGTCGATGTATCATATGACAATGATCAGATGTACACGCGTTCATAAGTGCATGGACGAACATGAGTATTAAGTTCAAATAAACTGCCTATGCAATTTGAACTCGATAGTACATGCATAAATAAAACCTTAGGTACACGAACGAAGTCTCGGGCATAGCTAGATATACTATAAGTTTATGATATTGTGTACCTACTTAGAGATACATAGTTCATAAGGATAATGATTTTATATAACAAAGTAGACATAAAACCGTAAATGTAGTAAGGCAGATGATAGAATATGACAGTAATTTTTTATTTAGCCATTTTTATAAGCATCTTAATGTTACGCATAGGTACGATTTCATTTGCTTACCATGACATCTACGTAACCGTACAGTCAGCCACACAGCTATGAATAACACATAAGGACTTTATTGCCTGAGCATTAAGGTCGTGAGTACATTTTTTGTCACTATGGCTGTATTCATAGCTGTGTGGCTGACTGTACTGGATAGTGACTGCGCGAATTCGATAGTGTTTACATCTTGCTTCCACCAGTTAAGAATGAGCAAGATGCAGACACTATCAAATCGCGCAGTCTCTATCGAGTACGGTTACGTAGAGCTCATGGTTAGCAGTGTTAGCACACAAAACGAAAAGTATCCTAATATGATTTTGATGCGGCTGTATTCTCGACTCCTAGAACTCGATCCCTTTACAACACTAGCGCAAAATCAATGTCAGTGCATATTGCTCGCACCTGCATATTACTAGATGTAGATATAGTAGGGACGCCCGGCCGGATACAGGCGGGCTGTCGAGCACTTCGCGCGTTCATTCAGCCCATTTCCCTGGAGTTTAAGCTGCAGGTTACTGTCCCGGCTGCCTTCCCATTATACAATCTTCAAATCTTCTCGTTTTCCTGCAGAACAGAAGGACATCTTTAAGTTCGACATCCTTTAGTTCGGTTTCTAATAGGGTATCTTTGCCGAATATGCTATATCGTGCTGCCGCGTACATAGCACATTCAGCCAGCACATGCTTACTGGTTTCCTCCATATCGCAGCAGTGCGGACAGGATGGGTCCCTACTTACACCTAAAATCATAAGATGTCTATTCAGTGTGTTGTGACCGGTAATAATTCCAGTCAACATTCTTAGATTTTTCTTACCTAGCTTCAGAAGATACCTGGCTCTCCTTTGACTTATACCTACGACCTACTGCATATTACTAGGATCTAGTAAATAATAAACATATGTTTTACTATTGATATATCAGTGGCGATATAAATGTACTTACCTAATTAAAAGTACAATATTAAAGTATCCACAATTATCGATTTGGCTTTTATTTTGTGTTTGCACTTTGTGGTCTTACCTAGTGAAAATAACCAGCTAAAAGATATAATGCAAGTTGGTACTGTGGGTATAACAGTACACAAACACACAAACTCGAATAGATTTAACTTGATTGAAGTCACTGACATAAACAATCACAAATATAAGAGCCTGGGCAGAGAGTAACTTTTTGTACCATTCGGGGTCGAAACTCTTTGTCCATGGGGTCCCAGCGCACGCAAGTTTTTCGTAGAAATCGCGCAACGTCTGGGTCTGGTTGATGTTATGGTTTATGGTTTAAGATATTTTATTTCTCAAAAAGATTTACATAAATCACTTACAGAGAAAACAATTTTTTTTTAAAGCTAAATGGGAGAGGGTAGCATGCAAAAATTTGTGGACGATTTAAGAACAAAGGCGCTTGGTAACACCAAGCGTAATGCAACATTGGAATGTTGTGCGTACGGGCCAGTTACACTGCACTACCCGGTGCGATCACTGGTTAACTTACAGATGATTTGTGTGCTACTTCATTAAGTGCATATTTTTTATGGAAAAGCCTTAGAAGATGTTTTATTTTTATTTATTTATTTTGTTCATTATTTTATTAGGTTTTTTTTATTATTTTATATTATATACATATTACGAAATATTTTAATTGTTTATTGATATACTTATTTTTCTACTCATTTAATATTTTATATATTGGTTGACTGGTAGAGAATGCCTTGCGGCATTAAGTCCGCCATGTGTACCTGTTGTTACTGTGCAATAAAGTTTAAATAAATAAATATGCAGATATCAGATTTCCTCAATATGCTTAGTCAGGCATTTTCAGAAAACAAGAAAATGCCTAGCTAGCTAGGCATATTATTTGACACGTGGTGTTTTAATGCTTTTTTGAAGACCATTATTGACTTGGCATCTTTAACGTCTTTTGGTAGCTTGTTATAGAGTTGAGCTCCTTCATGTATTAAGTTCTTTTTTCCATAAGATGTTCTTGGTGGTCTAAGGAGTAAATTGTTTGCTTGTCGCGTCAGTCTTCTTTGTACCTCTGATCTTTTAGTGAAAGTTATGTGACTATGTATGTCCTTATTTATGATTTTTCTAACTAGGATGCACGTGTTGTATATGTAAGTTTGAGATATATTTAGAATTTTTGTTTCCCTATACACAGTGGCGGTGGGTGTAAGGCGCTTATAACTAAACAGTAGTTTTATTATTTTATTTTGCGAGATCTGTAGAGGCTTTAAGGTAGATTTAGGGGCAGAGCCCCATATTTCTATTAAATATTCGAGATTAGGCTTGATGAGGGAATTATAAATAGTGTAACGAACCCTTTTTGGTAGACATCGAACTATCTTTCGTAATGCACCTGTCAGTGACGTGATTTTAGAGCGTATGGAATCAATATGCGGTTTCCATGTTAGTTTATTATCTAATATTAGGCCTAGGTATCTCTCCTGTTCTACGGTTTGTAAAGTTACATTGTTAATAACTAAGGGCGCATGATCTTGTATGACTTTATTTTTTGCGGCAAATATTATGTATTTAGTTTTAGACTCGTTAATCGTTAAAAGATTAGTGAGAAGCCATTTGTGTAGTAAATTTAAATCTTTTTGGGCTGAAGAAAAATGTTACTGGTGAGTTGGTGACGAAGAGCTGGTGGCTTCCTCGCACAACGTATCAGCATTGCGATACAACGAGGAATGCCGCCAGCATCCTAGGTACAATGCCTCAAGGACCTATTTTAGATTTAAGGTAGGTAGTTAGATAAGTTACACTTACTGTATATATTTCCAACATAAATGTTGTTTAACCACAAATTAATAAAACAAAAATATAACCGTATGTAAGCGTGAACCGGACTTAACTTTTTTTTGTATTTTAATTGGAGTATTTCCTAGAATATTGTTTTTCATACAAGGATAAGAAAGGTCACTTCTTTGACTTTGCACCTTAAGGGTGAATCACCCTTAAATAAGGTGCAAACTATTTCTTGTTATTATTCTGTGAAGTGCAACACAGATTGTTAGAAGAAACGTTGTGGTATGTTCTATATACTGACATATTTGGTAGATAGCCTATCATAGAATGGGAATATACTTAACTAAGTACCAAAAAAAAATCATATATGGGGAATTTGAAAGCCATAAAACCGTGATTTTAAAAGTGACCTAGGAGACCGTAACCATGTCAACTAGTGAAAAGAAATAAGAAAGGGCCAACCCCTTTTCAAAAACTGGCCACCTGATATTAAAAATGAATTATGTGTAGGTACTTACCTATAAATTGTCAATTACTTGCTACCCTTCAATAATTAGCTACTTTATACGAAAATTAATTCTGTCAAAGTAAACTTTTAGTACACGATGGCCAGTATTTGGAGATTGGCCAATAATAGACTATTTAACCTATATTGTGAAGTTTTTTTTTTTTTTTTTTTTTTTTTATGCTATAGGGGGCAAACGAGCAAACGAATCACCTGATGGTAAGCGATTAACGTCGTCCATGGACACCCGCAACACCAGAGGTGTCGCAAGTGCGTTGCCGGCCTTTAAGGTGGGAGTACGCTCTTTTCTTGAAGGTTTGAAGGTCGTATCGGTCCGGAAACACCGCTGGCGACAGTTCGTTCCACAGTTTAGCTGTGCGAGGCAGGAAGTTTCGGGAAAAGCGCACAGTTGAGGACTGCCAACCATCTAAATGGTGAGAGTGGAAATATTGTCGCGTAGGGCGATGGCGGAAAGAAGCGGCAGGGATTAATCCGAACAATTCCTCGGAACACTCCCCATAATACATGCGATAGAAAATACAGAGTGAGGCCACATCTCTACGCAGCGCCAAGGGATCAAGCCGATCAGAAATACGTTGGCAGTTGACAATTCGAGCTGCTCTCCGTTGGATGCGGTCTAGAGGAAGAAGCTGGTACTTAGGTGCCCCTGCCCAAAGATGAGAGCAGTATTCCATATGCGGGCGAACCTGCGCCTTATAAAGCTGTAGGCGATGGGCCGGCGTGAAATACTGCCTCGATCTATTGAGCACACCGAGCTTCTTCGAGGCCAATTTGGCCTTACCCTCTAGGTGGCCGCGGAACTGGACTTCACTCGAGATGTCAACGCCAAGGATTCCAATACTGGCTGTGGCAGATAGGGGAGTGCTCTCAAAACGAGGTGACGCGACGAACGGAAGTTTTTTTGCGGTGAACGCGCAAACCTGTGTCTTTGTAGGGTTAAAATGGACCAAATTAAGTCGACCCCAATCTGAGACTTCTTTTAGGGAGGTCTCAATTTCGGACACAAGTTTGTTCCGGCTCTCAATGACGTTTTCCCGGGAAATATTGGCGCGGCCGGTGTAGGAGGCATCACCCGTACTATCATCAGCATAACAATGAATGCCGCTAGTTTGCAACATGTCATTGATATGCAGGAGGAATAGCGTGAAACCTGGGACCTGGGGTCTTGAGTAATAAATAAAAGAAATTCTTAACTTCAAACTTAAGCTTAACTTCAAATTTATTCAATAAAATAAGTGCGTAGACGCGCGAGTGAGCGCGTATCTCAAAGCCAAGTGGCTAGGTAGGCGGCTAGAGGAAGCGGGGAAGCGGCGGAGGCACCAAACTGGTTTAGTGGCGTACGGTCCCCGCTTCACCTCCGGTGGTAGCAGCCGTAACATCCTGGGGGCCCTTGGAGACGTCAGTCTTCAAGGAGTCATTTGTCTCGTCCAGTAAAGGGCAGAGGTACTTCACACCTCGTTTGTAGGTTCCAGTCGAGGTAGCTACTTCAGCTACTCGCGAAATCCCGTCAGCCCCGGGAAACATCTTAGCGATTCGTCCAAGTCGCCAGTGCAGTGGAGGGGCGTTCTCTTCCTTGATCAAGACCAGGTCGCCAAGTTGAAGAGCTCGTCCTGGAACTCGCCACTTCGTCCGTTGCTGGAGCTCGCAAACGTATTCCAGCTGCCATCGCCGCCAGAAGTGCTGTCTCAATGCCTCAAGCCTCTGAAACTTATCTAAGCGATTCGGGTTTATATCCGCCAGGTGCGGCGACGGCAATGAAGTGAGCGCGCGCCCTATAAGGAAGTGCCCAGGGGTTAAAGCTTGGAAATCGTTTGGCGTGGAGGACAGAGGACATAAGGGTCGACTATTAAGGATCGCCTCTACTTGACTAAAAAGCGATGACAGCTCCTCAAATGTAAGGTGAGCGTTGCCTAGAATGCGATTCAGAGGAAATTTTGCAGATTTGACGCCTGCTTCCCACAAACCACCAAAGTGCGGAGCATAAGCCGGTTGGAATTTAAATTGTATTCCCTCATTTGCTGCAAAATTGCAAACCGTGTCAGAATTAGAATTAACATAATCGCTAATTTCTTTGGCCGCTCCTACAAAATTCCGTCCGTTGTCGTAGAAGATTTCGCGTGGTCGTCCTCTACGAGAGATAAAACGCCGCAGAGAGAGAATGAACGAATCCGTAGACAGCGTACTTACTGCCTCTAAGTGCAAACATTTATAGAAACAAAGAAATATAGCTAGATAGCATTTTGTTTGATTGGTTTTAAGCCACGCGATGACAATAGACGAGTCAGTCCAATAAAATGTATGCGCAATCTGGAAACGCAACGTCGTAGAAACAGCTGACGCGAGCTGTGCGCCTAAAACGCAAGCACATAATTCCAACCGAGGAATAGTTGTGGTCTGAAACGGTGCGACCTTAGCCTTGGCGCATAGTAATCTAACTACAATATCGCCCCTTTCATTGAAAGACTTTAAATAAATACAGGCTGCGTATGCAATTGAGCTTGCATCACAAAAACAATGCATTTCGATGCGTGTCGGCGAGTCGCAAAGTACATGACGCGGGATTTGAAGTGACGTTAAAGAACGCAACCCGTTAACAAATTCCTGCCAAGACTCACGTATGTGATTTGGTACAGGAACATCCCAGTCCCATTTTTCAGTCCACAATTTTTGAATTAAAACTTTAGGTATAATCGTAAGCAGACATAGAACACCTAAAGGGTCGAATATCTTACACGAATCCGATAAAATTGAACGTTTCGTAGGGTGGCCGTCCTTGGCAGAATATTGAGTAGGAAAATGAAGTATATCTGCATTAGAGTCCCAGCCCACCCCTAACGTGTATGATGACGAGCTGATAATCAAGCTACTGTCGTCAGAGTTTTGTGAGTCATGCAAAATAGACGATAAGTTTGAGCGATATTTGCGCAGGGGAAAACAACCAGCCGCTAGCGCACGCTCGACTGAGGATTTGATAAAACTAAGTTCATCCGCTGTGTCCGACCCTGTCAACAAATCATCGACTAAAAAATCATTTTGAATAATAGTCTTAATTTTTTCGTCCTGACATTCCTCGCCCAACTGCCATAAACAGCGTGTGCTTAAAAAACTAGCACTTGAAAATCCGTAAGTGACCGTGTTAAGTCTTAACGATTTTAAAGGTTCGTTCTCATTGGAGCGCCAAAGAATTAATTGTAAATCGCGGTCACACTCCTGAACTAGAACCTGCCGATACATCTTAGCGATGTCACCGGTCAATACGTATTTGTAGGTACGAAACCTCAAAAGAATATTAAAAAGCGAGTCTTGAATCGTCGGTCCGACCATTTGCAGGTCATTTATAGAATAGCCAGACGTGGTGGGGGCACTACCATTAAATACCACCCGCAATTTAGTAGACTCACTTAGGGGCTTCAACACAGCATGATGAGGAACAAAGAAGGAGGGATCCGGAATATCAGATTCGGACACAGAGAGATGGCCTAGCTCAGAATATTCGTTTATAAATTGCTCATAAGCCGTTTTGAGCTCAGGGTTGCGTTTAAAACGTTTTTCTAACGCAAAGAACCTTTTTTTCGCTAAACGATAAGAATTCCCTAAACAATCGGGTTCCGTTACTAATGGCAAACGAACGCAAAACCTACCGTTTTCGTCACGATAAGTGTGAGTGACAAAATGTTGTTCACATTCTGCCTCTAAATCAGTAAATTGTTGTTTAGGTTGAGGCACTTGCTCCAGTTGCCAAAATTTAGTGAGCGAGTCGTTAAGGACATCGTTATCACTATGCGTCGTCAAATGATTACATTGTAAAAAAGAATTGAACGACTTATCGCGAGGCATCGAAAATGCATTTGTCTTTCCGGCCACTAACCAACCTAATTTAGATTTACGCAAAATAAGAGAATCGTGTCCTACGTCAATTTGCTCGCCGCCAATCAAACTCCAAAAAATGTCACCGCCAATCAAAACATCTACATGCGCGGGCTGATTAAAATGAGGATCGGCGAGTTGTATGTTGTGCGGCATGTTAAACTTCGATAAATCGATATATCCTTGAGGCAAAGAATCGTTAACCTTTGGCAGTACTAGACAAGATATATCGAGTATAAATTTATTGTCATATTTAGATCGAATCCGCACAGCACAGCGTTCGGATTTGCTGGATATGAGAACATCAGACAATCCGAAAAGGTTTATATCAGTAGGCTGAGTTGCGAGTTGCAGTTTCTGTTGCAAACTAGTAGTGACAACAGAAGTCATGCTACCATTATCTAAGAACGCGCGCATTGTTACGTAACTATTGCTAATGGGGCTATAAACATCAATGAGCGCGGTAGGTAAAAGGACCTGATTTGAGTGCGACACGGCCATATTTGAGGCGAGCCCGGGCTCGGAGCGCGGCGCCGGCGGTGGCGAGTCGACGGGCGCGGCGGCAGCCTGAGGAGTCTCCCTATGCAATAAAGTATTATGGCGCTTCTTACAAGTCCGACACGGGGCTACTCTGCAGCGGTGAGAGGTGTGCCCCTTACGCAAACAATTGAGGCAAAGACGTAACCTTGAAGCTCCGGAGATCCGGTCTTCAATGGGCAGGGACAGGAAAGACGAGCAATCGTATATCCGGTGCTCGCCGCTGCAGAACTCACAGGCAGGAGGGGATGAGGCTGACGAGGCCGAAGCGGCAGGTGCGGCTGAAATCGCAAAACATTTCGTGCTAGTCTTCTCATGTTTATTATGAGGCGAGGCAAAAGGTTCGCGTTTATTATTATTATTAACGCTAGATTTATCCGATTTATTCCGCTGAACCGATTCCAAAACATCTGCACGACCCTTTATGAAACTATTAAAATCAGCCAGTGAAGGCAAATCATCACCTTTAAATGAAATATTTTTAAATTCCTCCCACTTCAGCGTAGTATTGCTGTCTAGCTTACTCGCGATCATATATATAAGAAGTGTGTCCCACTTATCAGTAGGCTGGCCCAGCGTATTTAAAGCCCGTAGGTTTTTGGATACGTGATCCACTAAATAACGCAGGGACTTTGCCGATTCGCGACCAATTGGTTGCAGGTTGAACAAAGAATTCAAATGGTTGCTAATCAACTGTTTTTTGTTGTCATACCTCTCACAGAGGAGACGCCACGCTTCAGCATAGTTACTGTCCGAAACCTCTAAATTACTTATAACTTGAGCCGCTTCACCGTCTAAATACGAATTTAAATAGTGAAATTTGTGAATCGGCTTGATGTTATCAGAACTATGAATCAACGAGTCAAAGGTATCTCTGAACTCGAGCCACTTAAAATATGAACCATCGAAATTAGCGATTTTAATAACTGGTAAACGAAAATTTAAACCGTTACAAGAGTTGTCATGACCACAGTTACTTTGAACTTCAGACTTTACGCCGACAAAATCAGATCTTTCGGTTGTCCTGTCTATAATCTTCTGAGCCGTTGCAATAAGAGATACAAAATCGTTCTCCATCTCATCTCTTATGTTGATTTCGTCATCCATAACGGATGTAGTCGCAATCTCTATTTGAGTTTGAATCTGGTCGAATTGTGTGAACATAGCACGAAAACGATCCAATTTCAAAGAAAGTTCGTCAACATCCTTTGAGGAAATACTTTCCTCATTATTCAAATCGGAAATATAATTTTTAAATTTAGTAATACGGCCCTTAATAGAAGTTCTAGTGGGGATCAAAGTAGCCATTTTTATACTCAACTAAAAGATCAGATTTCAATTAATACAGCGAATGAGGGGACAAGTGATCAAAAGTAAAAAATAGTATAATAAATACGTAAATTTGTCCGGCTTATTCTCACAGTCACAGTGGTCGTCACTCGGCAACAGTGCGATGCAGGCGTCAGCAGAAAAGCGCGCTGCACATGTGCGCAGTAGCTGTTACCGGGCAGCGACGCAACCGGTTCTTATCTGTAAGACGAGACACTCGAGTAACTATGGAGTAGGTACAATAGATTTTTTGCGCTTGGAATTTTCCTATGCGAATGAGTCACTATTAAGTTATTATATTAGTATCGAATGGTTCAAAAGGAAGCAGGAATATGCTTGCAAAGTAGGGGAATATTTTATTTAAGTAAGCTGATTAACCAGAAATAATTTTACTTAAATAAGCAGCATAAACGCATTAAATATTTTAGAAATTAGCTCAATAGGCTTAAGTATTGACTAGGCTGTAAGCAGTCAGTTTTTATCGCTGACACAATTTGATGAGAAATCGCTTTAAAAGTGCATACGTCACTAGCGCAATAAAATTGCATACAGTTAAACTTTAGCACACCAAAAGGGTGAAGATGGCAAAGCTAAATAATCAAGTAGAGGAAAATTACGATCGGATAGGAAATAAGATAGGATGGTGCACTTCCCTTGCTAAACCTTGGCTGCGGCGTAGTTCTGGCCGGCGGGCTTCAAGTAAGGGTGTCTGCAACCTCCAAAATGGCGTCGTATTCCTCCAAATGGTATATCGTCGTACAGTTCAACAAGCGTCGTAGATATGAACAATTCAAGGCGTTGAATCCTGAAGTCCGGTATCGGTTGTATCGGATGTCCAAACTTGACACGTTGTCGCTGTCGTGACCTTTGCCTTCTTCACTAGTAGAAGCAATCGTTGCGTAATAATCACGTCGATGGGTCACCATGTGCAGACCTGGGGTCTTGAGTAATAAATAAAAGAAATTCTTAACTTCAAACTTAAGCTTAACTTCAAATTTATTCAATAAAATAAGTGCGTAGACGCGCGAGTGAGCGCGTATCTCAAAGCCAAGTGGCTAGGTAGGCGGCTAGAGGAAGCGGGGAAGCGGCGGAGGCACCAAACTGGTTTAGTGGCGTACGGTCCCCGCTTCACCTCCGGTGGTAGCAGCCGTAACAAATAATGGGGAAGCCTACAACTCATTAAAAGCGGAAATCATGAGGAGAGCACCTTCAAGGCTTCGGATAACTATTAAAAATAATGGACTGTATTACAAAGGATGATAATTAAGATTGGGCACTCGCGTCACTCTGAAAGAAAGCAGGAGAAATAGGAAAAAAGGAGCAACACGCACTAACCTTTACGTCAGCTCAAGGGCAGCTGGAAACGGCGAAAACCACATATGCACTTTCGTCCTGGCCAGGCGTTGACAGTCCTCTCCTCTCACCAAATTTCACTTCTTTCACGGGCACTAACGCGCGCGCATTAAACATATGTGTCGCAAACTCACAATGTGCATTTTTAAATGCCTTTTCGAATTAATGTCTTCAGAGACGATGTGCACGGCTTGCTCTCAATTTTGGAACTGCTCAGCCAATATGGCGTCCCATATAAATCCGTATCGCGAGACGGCGATACGATATTGTGCGTGTTGGTAAAGGACGGGAGACTTGGAAAGGATGGAGCGTCACGCAAGTACCTTCATCTTTATTATTAAGAAAAAATCTACCTTTATTTAAAATTATAAAAATTTGAAACCCAACATCCCCCCGGCCTTGAAGGAACCCTTCAAAAAAAGAAAGAAAGGAATGAGCCAAGATGCTCGAACGCTGAATAAAACGTACGCGTATGGTCATTGTGCTAAGTTATTTCTAATAAGTTATATAAACAATTAACCTAACACCTGAACGGGTTTTAATGTTAAATACATAAGTACAAGAAATTTGTAAATACGTAATGATACGATATTCGCGTGAATACGTGAAATAAAGGAAATATAGTAAAGTACAACTATCTTATTTTCTAGACGTCGGCGCTAGACGTGTGCTAATTATAAGCTAAAAAGATAAGGGTTTATAACTAATTTAGACTCTTATTGAGTCGGTAAGGGGCATAACCGGATAACCGGACGCCTGTAAGTACCAGTTTTAGTCTTGACTTCTGCTACTCGTATAACTCCGTCTCGACTATTAGGGAAAACGTTGGCTATTATTCCTAACGGCCATTGCAAAGGTGGCGCATTGTCAACGCTTAGTATTACCACGGTACCTACTTTTATCGGATTAGCGGGCGTGTTCCATTTTTCACGTTGTTGCAAATTGTGTAAATATTCAGTTCTGAATCGTTTCCAATACGACTGCACGAGCGAATCCATTAGCGAAAAACGGGACAGCAAATTTGGACGTTCGTCCGTCAGGTCAGCGGCTGGCAAAAATTCTAACGGTGAGACGGTCAAAAAATGAGAAGGTGTGAGCGCAAGTGGCTCGGAAGGGTCTGAGCTTAAGGCGTACATGGGACGGCTGTTAAGTACAGATTCTATTTGAGTTAAGACTGTTGTCATCTCTTCAAAAGTTAAAACCTGTTTTCCGATTACTCTGAACAACAGTGATTTGGTGCTTTTTATGTTAGCTTCCCATATACCCCCGAAATGACTAGCGGTTGGCGGATTCATTTTCCATACAATGCGATATTTCGCTAATTCGTCATTAAAGGTTCGATAATATTCGTCCGACACTAAAAAATCGTAAAGCTCCTTAAAATAAGCTTTAGCTGATACGAAATTGGTACCGTTATCGGAATAAAGAAAGGTGCAGGGACCTCGGCGCGATATAAAACGCTTGAAAGCATCTATAAACCCTGCAGAGGTTAAATTAGAGACCAATTCTATATGGACGGCTTTTGTCACGAGGCAAATAAAAAGGCATATGTAAGCCTTGACGCTGCGAACGCCACGTTTCCTATAAGGAGTGACATACAGAGGGCCCGCGTAGTCTAATCCTGTATGCATGAAAGCTTTGCATTCCTCTAAGCGACACTTAGGCAAGTCAGCCATCGGCGGGAAAGTAGGTCTCGGATTAAGTTTAAAACAACTATTGCATTTTTGCGTGCGTTGTCTAACAATGCGACGTGCGGAAAGAATCCAAAATCTGGTTTTTAATAAGCTAACCAACAATTGTGGCCCAGCATGCGAGTTTGCGTGATGATAGTTATCAATTATTAGCTCAACGACGTGACCCTTTCTTGGCAATATTATAGGATGCTTAGAGGTATAATCCAGCGTCGAGTTCGATAAGCGACCTCCGACGCGCAAGATTCCGTCCGCAAGGAACGGAAACAGTTTTTGCAATTTTAAAGAACATTTATGTCCTTTTGATAAAGATTTGATATCTTCTGAAAAGTATGCCTCTTGTACGGCTCGCAGAATAGCTAGCTCAGCGGTATTTAAATCATTAGCGGTAATTACGTCATTGCGCGGTAACTTCTTTGTAAAACGAAGAACATAAACGGTGGCTCGAAGAAGCTTATTCCAAGTGGAACAACGTAGTGCAAGCGTTAATATAGGATGATCCATTTTAGAGACTACGGTAGCGACGTGAGCCACGGTTTTTTGTTCCGGCAACTGCGGCTTATTCGGAACGAACTTTCGTATAGGCCAATGTTCTATAGGTTCTGATAACCAAGTCGGCCCCTTAAACCAGAGCTCGTGCTCGAGAAGTTGAGAGGGAGTAAGACCCCGTGAGACGCAGTCGCTTGGGTTTTGTGAACCGGCAATGTGGTATAAGTTCTCAGGTGAAATGTTAGCCTGAATTTGAGAAATTCGATTAGCGACATATGTGTCAAACCTATGTGGTGAGGCAACCGACCAACATAAGGCGACCTCTGAGTCAGAAAAAGCATATATACCATTTATTTTATGCCTACTCGACATTGTGTCGTGAACTTCTTTTAGAAGTCGAGATAGAAGTAATATCCCGCAAAGTTCCAAACGAGCAAGAGTAATCGTAGGCCTAGCTGACGAAACCCTTGATTTCGAGCAAAGCAACGTCACAACTGGTGGTTCGTTACCATTCACGACGTGTGAATATATCACGCAACCATAAGCAGATTCGCTCGCGTCGGAGAAACCGACCAGCGTAACTTGAGACCCGGTTTTAATACCTAAATGTCGCGGAAACTTAATTCGTGATATCAGCGGTAGCTCGGCTAAGTACTCTTGCCAAAGCTTGACAATATGAGAGGGAGGCACTTCATCCCAATCGAGGGAAATAAGCCAAAGTTGCTTTATTACCAACTTAGCGTATAGAATAACAGGACCGACCAGCCCTAGGACATCGTATAAACGCGCAGTCGCCGAGAGAATAGCACGTTTGGTACATACCGACGGCGGATTCGATATGTCAAAAACAAAGCAATCTTGAGCGGGTAACCATTTTAAACCTAAAATCTTAAATGTATTTCCGTCATCGAAGGAAATAGATTCAGATTGGCGGTGCGAATCTGGTATGTGCTCTAGCAATTCGTGCGAATTCGACGTCCATTTAAGTAGGTCGAAACCACCAGCTTTAAAGAGAGCGATTAACTCCTTTGCTGTCTTTACAGCTTCCCCTAGCGAGGAAGCAGAAGAAGCGAGGTCGTCCATGTAGATGTCTCTTTCCAGCACGGCGGCTGCGGATGGCCATTTGTGGCGCTCATCGGCGGCTAACTGGCGCAAAGTGCGAATTGCTAAAAAAGCTGAAGGTCGAAGGCCGAACGTTACTCGTGTAAACGTCAGGATCTCGGGCGGATCGGTATCAGCGAACCGATATAAAATCCGTTGGTACTTACGGTGCGGTGCATTCACGTGAATGCATAAATACATTTGTTTTACGTCGGCAAAGAATGCTATTTCGTAAATCCGCACATTTAGTAAAATGTGAAAAATATTAGCCTGCAGGTTACATCCTGTGTACAAAATATCATTCAATGAAAGGCCGGTATCAGTCTTTGAACTGCCATCCAGGACCGGTCTCACTTTCGTACTGACTTTGTCATTCCTAATCACAGGCGAATGCGGTAGAAAAAACCCTGGAGTATCCAACTCGCTAGGTGCGGAGCGCGTGAGAATACCTTTATTTAGGTAGTCGCGAATAACTTCGTCATACCCGGACTTCAGCTCGCGATTTTTATTGAACTTCTTTTCCAAAAGTAAAAAACGCTTTTTTGCGGTATTAAATGAGTCACCTAAAGTGTTGGGATCGCCTTTGAATGGAAGATCTACCGAATAGCTGCCGTCATCATTACGGACAGTGGTTGAAGCGTAAATATCTTCGCATTTTTGATCCTCTGGGCTTAAAAACTTACGTGCGGGTAGTTCTTCTACTGCCCAAAAGTTCTCAACTAGCTTATGAAGCGAATCACTAGTGAAGGCACAGAGTGTGCGAGAAGCGACATGTGGTTTAGCGATAGCGGCGTCACCCATTATTAGATACCCCAAGGTTGACTCTAAAGCGCTAGGTATTCTAGGATCTGGATTCATGATTTTCCTGCCTAAGAATACATCACAAAAAACATTAACTCCTAAAATAACATCTATAGGCCCAGGTTCCGAAAAGCTGTCATCAGCGAGCGGTAATTGACTCACAGCATTAATAGCTTCCTTACTTAAGGGTGAGTCGGGCAACTGCGGGGTTAAGCGGTCGGCGACCAACGGTTTGATCGCATATTGACAAGCGTCATCTAGGCGGGACGTAAAGGTGAGCTCGGTCTTGCCCTTTACTTTGAGAACCATTTCTCCTATTCCTGAAACTTCCATAAAGCGCAATTGCTTATCTATGGGAAGAGAAAGGCGCTTGCAACACGCGGTAGTTATGTAATCCGACATTGAACCAGGATCAACTAACGCGCGTAGATAATGAGTGCGTTTAAATTTATCAACTACTTTTATTTGAGCGGTAGCGAGCATCGCAGTTGTTTGAAGTGTCAAAATATAGCCAAATATTATTATGAAGTGTCAAAACCTCAAGAAGATTTGTACTTAGTATGCAATACGCCATGTTTCTTACAAAACTATTTAAAAAAATATCCTAGATTCAATTGAGTTACAACAAAAATCGAACATTCTAATATTTATATCTCCCTCTCCGTCACACTTGCATATTGGAGTGATAAAGAGGTTTTTCCGTTCGTTTTCGATGTTCGTGGTAGGCCTGCTGACATAATTCGTAGGTAACTCGCGTCTCCCTTCTTTTCTCCTTAGTTCTCTATTGCGAAAGAGAAGGAGCTTTCCTTGTTGGTTGTAAGCTTGTAAGATATAGACATGAAGGTACCTCGTTCCGACTCTAATCGAGCGAGAAACCATGACTACCTACTTGTATATAATATATATCCTGAATAGTAGGTATGTGTCAAAATGAGAGGCACTGAACTGACCGTGGCATCTTATTTGTTCCTGTACGCATGTAGGTGTATTGCTGTTTGTCACCGACCATTCACCATCACCGCGCTGTTAAAAGGGGCTTTCAGACCGAGCCATTTTAATTTTACGCATATAATCTGGTTAAGTTTGTAATTTGATTACCCCGTTTGGATGAGTCTTTAAGGTTGCTTGCTAGTGTTCTGATGCCATCAGAACACTAGCAAGCAACCTTCCAGCAGCAAGCAACCCAACTGATGGCCGTTTTTCACAATGAGCCATCATGGGCGATTATACGGGACGTAGCTATACGGCAGAAAGAATATGGCAGTATTGCGTAACCCCTCTTACTCATAACTGCGTCCCTTATCATCGCCCATGGTCCACTGCATGGAGCGGCCATGATGTCTTCCGTTATTAGCCTATTTATAAATAATTCAGAGTCCGTTGATAAACCAAATCCCAAAAATTTGCTCAAATACTTTTTATCCGACATTTCAACTGAGTCGAAATTTATCCGGTTTCCTCGCGATGCTTTCCTTCCGCAAATCTAGAACTACTTAAAACCAAATATTAATTTATTTATATCGGATTACTCACGTGATTAGAGTCGAAAATAGCTCGACATGTTTCGGAACAGTCCTGCTAACATCATGAGTCATGCGTCTGGCCGCGGCGGCTGCTCTACGCACACTGCGAGCACCAGCGCGCTCTGATCTCGACTGGCGTCGACCGTATGAGTATACGAACCCGATATAAGTATTTTAATATGTCTGATACTCACGGGTGTTTTCTAATTAAAATTAATTTATTTCATAACATTTGTACAGTCTTAGAATGAACCATCGAACTAGTCAGTCACATGTACCTATTGTACCTACATGTGTGTTGGCCCCGTTCATTTAATTGCGGGGTAACTAGTTACTACTCCATTCTTTTTACCCTTTTGACCACCATAGTCGTCATTAATTATACGTACTTATACGTACTAATTATACGTACCTACCCTGAAAATGTACCATGTGTAGTTTTAAGTGACTTTGTATATTGTGATAGAAATAAATAAACTAAACTAAACTACCTGTTTTTATTACTCGCAAAACTTGATATTTTCAATATTTTCCAGCAGCCAGCAACGGGATACAAGTGAAGAACGAACCAGTCGTAAAGAAAGAAAAAGAGAATTACACTGCAAAAACAACGCACGCACAAACAAAAGAATTTACTGCAAATAAAACGGCGCCAGTTAAAGAAGGAACAGCTAACAAGAATGGAGCAGAAGTGAAGAGCTTGCTACCGCCGAACATACCGCTGCCACCTAACATGCCTAAGGTGAAACCGGGCCAGCCTCTCACAGGTATGTTGTCTTGGTAACTTTTAAGGGGAATTATTAATCGCCCAACAAAATTTACTGAATTGCACATATACAAATCAAAATAAAATACACATTAGAGATGTGACTTGTGTACTTATTATATTTTGCTTTGCAAGGCAATTAAGTATTTCAGTTAGGTTATGGTTATTTTATGGTTGTGCCAACGGTAAAAAATGGGTAGTGTTTAAACCCATTTTTTAACGTTCTGCCAACGACATCAGAATGCTTAGACTTGTGGCCAGACTCAAACTCAAGACTCCAGGATTCACACCCGTTGCTCTACCTACTGAGCTACCAAAAGCCCACGGGTATTGGCGGCGATTTTTTTTCCACTATCGCGAGTTCGAGTCTCGACCGTGATTCGGGCGTGAACTTTCACGGATATTTACTACAGATATTTTTTGTGACATAGACTGTACTGTATTGTATCTACTATGAAACTTCTTATCAAGCACATGGGCATACATACATATGTCTAAAACTCAATTTTAGAAAAATCATTTTTCAACGATTTAAAGTCTAAACCTGTTGGACCATGATATTGTTATACAAAAATGTTAATATAATATTTTATCTTTTACAGATAAAAAAGTCATCCAACGTAAGTACCTACACAATTAAGCTTGACGTACATCATCGTACATATAAAATATATACTTATATACTCATACTTCATCAGGATCATTTTGCATCTCCCTGTCTATCGCGCTGATCGACATAGATTTTTTTATTGAAATAAGTAGACTGACAACGCCGAACAAAAGTCGTTAAAAAATGTGCTCCACCATTTTCAGTCCTAAAACTATAATTTCTTCTAGTTAACCAGTCAAATATACACACTTCCCTTATTATGACCATAGGTACTAAAGTATACTATAGTAAACCATAGTAAAGTTTTAAGTAGGCATAGGTACTTGTTTTCGATTGTTAAAAATTTTTTAGGTACACGTTTTGAGTGGAGCTTGTTATTCCTCAAGATTGCACTAGCTTAATCCAAGCGAAGAAGACGCGGAATTTATATTTTTTAAATCCTAACGATTTTTTTAATGTGACAGAGATGAAAGTACTGCGCAAATGGGAGTATGACAACGATGACCTCTACAGTATGGACGAGGTCAAAACCAAAGCGTTGGACGACGAGATGGCTGAGTTAGACAAGGTGGTAAGTACACTTACTCATAAAGGATCTGGGAATGAGGACGAACCTGGCTGATTTGTAATATTAAAAAAAAACTAAGCGATTTCCTTAATAACTGGCCGGGAAAAGGTCATATATAGTCTGACAAGCGAGCGAGCGCAGTAACAGTAGGACAAAATAACTATATCCATCCCTTTTTTCAGGGTGGTAATACTAGCGTAAGAAAAAGACAGTATGATGCTCTCTATCCTACTGTTACTGCGCTCGCTGGGTTGTCAGACTTATATTGTTCTTTCTATTTTGGAGATACGTCGCTGAGCCATCTATTGAACAAAAGTTGAATTAATTCTTTTGAAATTCGAACTGAAACCAGGGCACCGTTTCTCGAAAAAAAGAAGTCTATCTAATAAAATGATTTAAACATTGACTTCCGCTTATATTACGATTTACAAGGTACTTACAAGCTTTCGAGACACGGAGCCCTGCTGCGTTCACAGTATAGATGGCACTGTAGAGCAATATCCTGAATTTCAAGGAACGCAATTCTGTATAGACATGGCTACTATTCTTACAGAACGATATCACGGAAGCTGGCGCTGAAAATGTATGAAACTGTCATTAATTTCATCGACATTCCGCGCCAGCTTTCGTAAATCTGAAAATATCTTTATCCCACTAAGAAAAGGGTAGTGATTTGAGCAGTGGGTTTGGCACTGCACCTTGAAAACGAATGAGCATTACTGAATTTTTAAGTGTGGTTGGCAGTTGGTTCGGTTTTATGGGTGACAGTGGCAACATATTGAACCTACATTTCGTGCTCCACACGCCACGGCTTCATATAAAGTGTGAGTTCACCTATGTTTATTTGTTGCCTGGCGATGGTGGCACTTTATTACTTTTCTGACGTGGCGACGAAAAGATTAAACGCCAGACGGCGAATATTACTTGCCCAGAACGCCAGGCGATCACGATTATTTAAGAGAAATTAAAGTTAAACAGCATAAGTCTCGCATTTTTGGCGAACCTGTCGGTTGTAGCCTTTTTGGCTTCCTAGACTGTCTGATGGCGACAGGCGACTGTGGCAGTGAAAAGGTTAAGAAAGTAGTCAGATTAAAGATTTTCAAACGTTTTGTTTCTTTCAGTTTATCGAAGAATGCGCTAACCCCGCCGATAAGCAAGAGGGCGACATCTGCAAGCACATCACCACCCACAGTCTGAATGACTTTAACAAGGTACTGTCGTCGAATATGTTTTGTACCTTACCCCTTTGTAATACGGTGCAACCCTAGGCTACTCTAGAACCATATCAAAATGACAAGAAGTAAGAGATTTCTTACAATCATATTTATAGCGCCACTATTACATAATCCTACAGTGGCCTGGGTTCTATTCTAATTGGTTGACTGTACACATGACGGACCAGAAAACCCGTTTGATTCGTCTTCGATAGGGTAACCTTGTTTAGTGTAGGTATGTGTAGTGTTCTTATCTGTAATACTTCTCGCGCACTACCCGTTTTGTTTTTTGCAACTTATCTCCTGCTACCCTAAGGTTGTCTGGAAGAGATCGCTTATAGCGTTAAGACCGCCTGTTGCTACCTTTATATAATTTGTAAATTGGTTCTGTCTTTTGTCTCATATGTGGTGCAATAAAGAATATTTTACTTTTTTACTTTTACTTGTTCAATGAGAGAGCTACCGTATTCATGCTCATGCGTGGGTCCTCTGTCAGTATGAGAGAACTGTCAAAGTGACGTTTGATATGTTCCCGCAGGCACGTTCCACTAGCGCCCCTAGCGGAAAATTGACTCGCGGAGTGGCTCCCCCTCACCATTTAGCGCATTGGCGCTGTTAACCATAAATTCGGGGTGTCTGGACATTTTGCTACCGTCATAAACTCTGTCAGTAGGGTTATATTTGCCCAAATATATATTTATATAACTATGGGCCATTTAACACGGTACCTTACCCTTTATTATTTTTCAGACAATCCGTCTCTACATAACTAAGCGTTTCCTCAATATAACGACGGGTCTCGCAATCCGCATGTTCGCCTCTGGCAAACCCCCGAAGAAAGATGCAGTACTACAGTATCTTAAGAAGCACAAGATAGTAGCGTCTGCGGTCAGGAAGAGCGTCAAAGGGGGCATGTTTATGATCAACCTTACCAAGTTTGAGGACTTTGATAAACTGTGCAACATCGATAATGATGTCATTGGTAAGTCTTCTAGCTTTAGTTATATCTAGACCCCGGATTGGTGTCGCAATGACGTCACAATAGGGTGATTTGGGGGAGTAAATGAAACAGTATTAGTTAATACGGATTTATTTAGATAAGATAAGATAAAAAATATATCTGTCCTATAAATATACCTCCCCTAAAGCTCGCCACAAACTATGATCCTGTGCAGACAGCATCCATCGACTTCCAGCTACCCTGACGAGGTCATCTCCATCTAGTCGGGGGCCGTCCCACGCTGCGCTTTCCCACATGTGGTCGCCATTCTAGGACTTTAATACCCGAACGGTTCTCCGGGCTACATGGCCCGCCCATTGCTACTTCAACCGTGCAATTCTTTTACCTATGTCGATCACCTTGGTTCTTCTCCGGATATCCTCATTCCTGATTCTATCACGCAGAGACATTCCAAGCATAGCCCTCACCATAGCACGTTGCGTGACTCTAAGCCGCCTTATGAACAGTCTTTTTAACGGCCTCCTAGCCTAGTTGGTAGTGACCCTGCCTACGAAGCAGGAGGTCCCGGGTTCGAATCCTGGTCAGGGCATTTATTTGTGTGTTTATCACGAATATTTGTTCCCGAGTTATGGATGTTTTCTATGGATTTAAGTAGTTATATGTATATGTCTATTATATATATCGTCGCCTAGTACCCACAATACAAGCCTTATTGAGCTTACCGTGGGACTAGGTCGATTTGTGTAAGATTGTCCCATAAAATATTTATTTATTATTATTATTTGCTTTTTGCTAATCCTTAATTTTGCTACAGACGGTATACCAGTGAACTTCAGAGCCTTGCACCTCATCGGTCCGCCGCCGAAGATGAGCAAGAACCAGGTCAAGACGATGCGCCAGAAAATGATCAACGACCAGATCGAAGACCTGGATATGGACGAGTTGGAGGACGTGGACTTTGGAGGGGGGGTCGCGGGGGCAGGGGAGGGGGCAACTGGTAACAGAGAGGCAGTAGACGAAGAGGCGGGAATCGTTGACACAGGTAATAAATTCACGTCTGTAGTCTGTATTACCACAGAATATTTAAGTAGGTAATAGTATTAAAGTATAGAAGGTTCACTCTCCTAGATTTGACGTTTATCTTGTCAAGCATGCAAATAGTACATTGTGAATTAAGGGCGGTAAACAAGAAATCACGACACGAACAAGTTTGAATTTAATTTTAACACTAGTTCGTAACGTTTGTACCGCCCGTGATACATACAATGTTTTTCATCACGTTTGTGAGGAAATAAATAAACTTACTAGGCAGATAGGCGGCGTGCGCGGGGGCGCGGGTCCTCCGGGAGGTCAGTCGAGGGAGGGTTAGGGTATCCCCTATAGTCGCCCCGCTCGCCCCTTGTAATACCCGTTTAAATATGAGTTTGATACAACGTAAAAAGCGGAGTGACACCCCTTTATTATTACTCAAAAGGTTTTAAATCACAGGTTGCTAACTTATTGCCTGCAACACACTTGGACCCATATCCTGGCTGCTCCACACAATGGGCCATCATGGGTCATTATACGGGACGTAGCTATACAGCAGAACGGCATGGCAGTATTGCGTAACCCCTCTTACTCATAACTGCGTCCCTTATCATCGCCCATTGTATGGAGCGGCCATCCCACTCTCGACTTATACGACACCCACGGGAGGAAAGGGTTGGTGAAATTCTTATCCCGTCACAACATGGAGTAACTATAGTCTCACAACCATAGTCTGACAAAGAATTTTATTAAGTTTGTATGCCTACGACTATTTCGGAATGAAAAAAATAGGGCGGCATATATATTAAAAACAAATTCTACCGTCAGACGGTGGTAGTCAAGACTATATGCTAACTTGTTTTACAGGTAACGCAGGTAACGTCGCAGACGAAGATTTTGCGAAAGACGAATTCGCGGGGGAGGAATATTTCGCCAAAGACATCGGCGAAACAGAGGACTTTACTGAGGATTTAGCTGAAACAGAGGAATTTACTAAGGATTTCGCGGAGGAGGTCAATATTGATAACATTAATGAAGAGGATTTAGAGGACTTTTAGCATTACAAGCTTGACCTACCTCGACTGTCTTAACCTTTTGAACGTTAGACGGCGAAGGACGTCAATCGCGATTCTTTAAGCAAACTTGAATTTTGCGGAGTCCCGCGTAAGTCTCCATAATTACTATGAATAGATATTGAATCTTCTTGGTAAGTTATAATTTGCTGTGTGATTGAAACTCTAATGTTAAAACAAAAATGACAATACATATTATGTCTATAACCGACAACGTAAAAGTCATTCATACCAACATAGGATACGAGTTTAATTAGTAGTTTTAATGATAAGATATTATGTTGTGTGACTAAGTATATTTGGAGAATGTCAATAAAACTGGTAATAATCACTCACTGTTTATTATTTGTCTTACATAATATTATTATATTACACAACTAAAAATATTATTGCACTTTTGCAACATCAGGACCTTCACTGTTCTTTGGTGACGTCTGTTCAACGCAGTCTGTGGAAAAAAAAACATAAATATTGTTAAATAAATGACAAATAGCCAATAAAAACAAAAAGACAATGATCGTAAGAGAAGTGTTCAATTTTATGGTGACAGGTGTTTATAATCCCTTGGGGATAGTATACGTAATCAGTGACCAATCAAAATTTTGGTAGCAGAAAATATAGTTTCCTTTTCATTATATTAACTAAACTTCCTTTCAATAGTTGACAATGCCGAACCTGAGCTCAATACTGGCAAACGCTGTCATTATGGTCTATGTCGGTCTGTGATGGATGAATCTCCCTGGATGGACGGATATAACCGAATATATGTACATATGTATAAAACACAAACGCTTTCACAGAGACGCCATGTCAAAAATGAGGTTATTATTTATGTATGAGTGTTCATTAAGGTCTGTTTCTCTGTGGCCTGCAACCGATTAATCCGTCTTTGCCGCTGAACCTACGCTGCGGATATAAACGTCCTTGGCGTGGAGAAATTGAAGGGTTCGTTTATTTGTATTTTTACTCACCAGCAGGGTTTGGTTCCCCATCTTCTAACAATTCGTCTTCTTTTTCCTTCTCAATTTCTTCCGACAGAGTAGTATCGGTGACATCAACTACAGTGTCATTTGTCTTGATCTCAACTACTGAGTTATCTGCAGAGTTCTCGGGTTCTTGAGTGGTTTCGTTCACCACACCATCTGTAGCGGCATCTAGTATAGAAATAATAATACAGAGTATATAGTTTTTGAATCCTTTAAAAAGAAAGGGAGGAGTTAATTTAACAAACTAGAGATTGGCCAGGATCATTTCTGATACATTCATAGTCAGAGATAATCATAAATACTCTTTTTCTTACGCTAGTATTACCATTACCACCCCAAAAGAGATGGATATAGGTTTTTTTCCTACTGTTACTGCGAAATTTGGTTGGCGAGACTATATAGGTACGTTTGCGCCTAAGTGACCCAAGTATTATATTTTATATGTGTACCTTTATGTAATAAACCTCCTTTTTTAACTGAACAATGCAACGTTCAGAGAAATGGAAGACTTACAATTTTGGTATATTTTTTAAATATTGGGTTACTTAACTTGTGCTGTTTCATCACTAGAAACTTTCTCATATTTTAATGAGGAACTAACTAGTTTATCAAAACAGCTGATTAAGTATTTCTTTATACCTGTTACATTTTCTCCGTTTTCCGGTATATTATCAGCTTCGTTACCCTCATCCCCTTTTTCGTTTATTGGAGTTTTGTCTTTAGCATCATTTTCATCAACTTTTTCTTCTTTAACTGCTTTGACATTCACATCAGTTAGGAAACTGGCTCTTATATTAGCTAAAATTTTAGCAACAAAGGCTTCATCTTGTTCCTTAGGATGTCTCTCTCTATACAGGTGTATTATTTCACCGTGTTTCATATAGTCCTTGTTTTCTAAAGCTATAGCCAAATCTTTTCTTATGGCAGCCCTGATTAGCTTAATCAGTATTTCTACTTCTTCGGGAGTAGTATCCTTTTCAATGATCGGTTTCATTTGGCCTATAAGCTTTTTGCAGGGTTGGAAGAATAGGGGAAGAGCGGGTTTTTTATGGACCTTAATCACCTTCGGAGGGGACTTCTGTCGAGTTCTTTTAGGCACAGGCTCAGGCTGACGCCTCTTGCGAGGTGGTTCATAATCTTGGTAATCATCGAACCCTCGCGAGGCGCTAGGACCATATTCCTGTGAACATTGAAGACATTTCTATATTATGGGGCCCTAAATGTGCTGTTTGCTGCTTGTTTTATAATGCTTATTCCAACTACTGTGAAACTAGAAGTAATTGTTAAAACTGGAATTTCTTGCACATTAAAAAGGCCAGGAGCATGGGCCATGCTCAGTGCAGGGTTCCGTAGGTTAGCGTCCGTCACAATAGGCGGACCTTAAAAGGTTAATAATAATAATAATAGATACCATGGCTTAACTGGCCAAGTCAACAAAATTTTCCTTGAAAGTCAAACATTTATGTCTACATTTTTTTTTACTTCCTGAGCTATTTCCGAAAATATTTACTTCAGCCAACTTCTATTGTGTTTCAAACACCTACCTAAGTATCCCTCACACTTTAGGGTTCACACGAAAAAAACATCGCCTTAATCTTGACGTGTATGGGAGGTAGCCTAAAAATAATTTTATTTTACCACTTTGTCCACATGATCAATACCAAATTAAAGCTTTCTAGTATTCACAGTCACTGAGCAAAGCCGCAGCCAGATAGATTGACAGATAGACATGGCAAAGCTATAAGGATTCCTAGTTGACTACGGAACCCGAAAAAGCATTTTACATGTCAATGCTTTGGATAAAACAAAAAAAGACAAATAGTTTATGATTTAAAATAATCTGGGAGAAAAATGTCCCATTTCGAACCTTAATCATCTCCAATTTCTTTTGCTCCATAATCAACCTTCTCTCTTCTTCTATAACCTGCCTCTGCTTTCTCAGCAACTCTATCTCCATCTGAAATTATTCCATTATACCCATTGAGAGTTATTTCCCTTTTTTTATGAACTGGTGTTGAAAGGACCAAAGCATCAGAGCATGTTTATCAACAATATGACTAGGTAGTAGTGTTGCTACCCCTATTTTCAATGAGATTGTAGTGGTTTTAATTAATAGGTGATATTCAGCTTTGTTGTAACATTTGCAAAATAAAAAAAAGATACATTTAGAGGGAATTCATGTGGGTACACTTACATCGAGTTTAGACGCTTCCTGCCTATAGCCCGGGCTACGAGAACGCGCCCGGGTCCGCTTCTGCCTGCGCCTGCGTCCCCAATCCTCAAGTTCATCTTCATTCACAAACGACGTGGAATCCTCCGGAATATACGCTTGCAGGGGGAATTCCATCATCTTATACCTATACGGCATGTTGTCTAAGAGGTTCCGCGCTCTGCGTGCGTCGGCATTGTTTGTCAATTCAAGAGTCATCTGTTTTAAATCCCCATCAATATCGGAGAGTTCTCTTATCCAGAATTGCCTCATATGATTCTTTTTTAATAACACCCTGAATGAATTTAAGAGATGCGGGAATGTCACCTTAAAAAGCGTACATTACAAAATTAAATTATCGAATATCGATCGGTAATACGTAAAGTTAGAAGTTAAATATCTATACTTACATCGCCGGGTAGACCCGAAACAACTAAGTTAACGGCCATGTCTGGGTATTTTCCAATGAACCAAACTGAAATTAAATTGTTTTGTGCCCTAATATACTCATTTGATTAGTAATTACGCTGATAAAGCCGTATCAAAATTATTAACGCTGGCTTCGGGACGGATGGATTCCTAACCCACGGAAGAATAACTAGCGTGGAAGTAGTACGATAACTGTCAAATGAGAACAGTTTGAAGCGATCTATATTTTGGCAGTGGATTTCTCAAATGTCGTAAGTCTAACTTAATCACGTGCCTCTTACGACATTTGTAAAATCCACTATCAAAATATGCGACCAAGTTAAGTTGTAATGCATTGATACCGACTACCAAATTACAACGATGTGTTTAATTTGGCTGCTTGGACCAATTGCATCAAAAGAGATCAGCAGTTGTCCTAACCCAAGCCTCCCGTCAAAACTGAAAACATCAAAGTCATAAACTCGTCCTTCACTTCCTTACCAAGTAAAGGAAGTGACAAAAAGAGATGTATACATGTTTGTTATTTCTCCGATTCCGTAGGTTGAAAACAGTTTTGCTGATCTCTTTTGATGCAATTGGTCCAAGCAGCCAAATTAAACACATTGTTGTAATTTGGTAGTCGGTATCAATGCATTACAACTTAACTTGGTCGCATATTTTGATAGTGGATTTTACAAATGTCATAAGAGGCACGTAATTAAGTTCGACTTACGACATTTGAGAAATCCACTGCAAAATATAGATCGCTCCAAACTGTTCTCATTTGACAGTTATCGTACTACTTCCACGCTAGTTATTCTTCCGTGTCCTAACCAAACCAAGGCCGCTTCAGCAAATGTCAAAATATTGACACTTGCGTTTTGATATCACCACACAATAGTTCTTTACATAATGCTGATATCACAGATTACTAAGAAAAGAAGATACGGCTTTATGCTTCTCTTTCTTTTATTTCTCCTAAGCAAGGCTGCTATGTTTTGTTTTTTTGTGCCACCATAGCAAAACTAATAATGATTGGCTGATTGCGATGACAAGCGAACAAAAAAAGTGGTTCGTGATAGGCCTCCTGGGTTGGAAGGTTAGATTAGATGGCAGTAGCTTTCTTAAAACTAGCGACTACGCCAAATATTGGGAAAAGGTTGCCTAAGCGGACCCCAGGCTTCCTGAGCTTAGCATAAGCCAGGGAATGTGATGTGCTAGCAAGAACAGAAGAACAAATCGAAATACCTATAGTTTTCTTCCCTCTAACGTATAACTGCGTCCGTCACTACAGAGTACAGACGTGTGACATGTGATGTGACTAATACGTGTGACGTGTGACTAATATAAATAGATACAATGAAAAAAAGTATACTTATTAAAATTTTATTTTCCTGACTTTTACTTAACTTATCCTACTAATATTATAATATAGGCGAAAGTTTATATTGATGTGTTGTTACTCTTTCACGTAAAAACCACTGAATGGATTTTGATGAAACTTTACAATATTATAGCTTATACATCAGAATAACACATAGGCTACAATTTATAAGCATATTGTGTGAAGCAGACTCAGTCGCGGGCACCAGCTATATAAAAGTATATAAAGAAATATTATACCCAATAACAATGAATGTAGCAGTGGTCGTAAATAGAGGCTATTTTATTTTATTACCCTACGAATATCTTGAGTTACTTGGCCGGTGTATTTTAGATTGTTGGTTTGAGTTGGGGAGCATCTAGTTGTTTAAACACTCTGTTTGAAGGACATATTTACACATATAGTTGACATGCTTGATGGTTCTGCAGTTCTGTATTTGGAATTTCTTGTAGATGCAGGAGGGTATGCTGAGTTTGTTTACCAATCTGGGGGGTATTTTGGGTTGCTGGACTGACCTGGGGAGTATCTAGAGTTTTTTGAAGTTTCTGGGGAGTATCTAGTTTTTTGAAGGTTCTGGGGAGTATCTAGAGTTTTTTGAAGGTTCTGGGTAGTATCTAGAGTTTTTTGAAGGTTCTGAGGAGTATCTTGAGTTTTTTGAAGGTTCTGGGGAGTATCTTGAGTTTTTTGAAGGTTCTGGGGAGTATCTAGAGTGTTTTGAATGTTCTGGGGAGTATCTAGAGTGTTTTGAAGGTTCTGGTGAGTATCTTGAGTTTTTTGAGCATTCTGAGGTGGGGTTTGGAGAGTATTTTGAGTTGCTTGAAGATTGTAGGGAGTATCTTGAACATTCTGGGGGGTATTTTGAGTTGCTGGACTGAGCTGCAGAGTATCTTGAGTTTCTTGACCATTCTGGGGGGTATCTTGCGCTACTCGAGTTGCTTGACCTGAAATCATTTTTTATTGGAGGGTACTTCTGATGAGGTTTGTTTGGCGCAGGTTGGTGCCTCTTATGATGAGGATCATAATCATCATTTCTATAATGTTCTCTTGACACTCGAGGCTTATATTCCTGTGAACATGTAAAAAACTTGATTCAGTTCTATGTGTGGGTTTACTTATTAAAGAGAAGAAGTTATGTAAATATTTAAGTCTCCCTAGCCTAGTTTGTAGTGACCCTGCCTACAAAGCTGGAGGTCTCAAGTTTCGGATTGTGGTAAGGGCTTTTATTTGTGCTCTTCACAAATATTTGTTCCTGAGTTATGGGTGTTTCCTATGCATATAAGTATGTATTTGTTTATTTAAGTATTATGTATTATTGTCGCCCCATACCCGTAGTACAAGCTTTGCTTAGTTTGGTCTGTGTAAGATTGCCCTGAAATATTTAATTTTTTTTTTTTAGTATACAAACTTACATTGTATTTGGAGGTTTCTTGCCTGTACACTGGACTCCGGGATCGCGACCTGATTCGCTCCGGTGCGCGTGCATCGTCTGCACAACCATCCACAATATTTGCATCCTCAAGAATTTCTACCACTAAAGGATACTTTTTCATATCAAGCACAAAAGGCTTGCTATTTAAGTAGTTCTGAGCTCTGTGTGCCTCAGCTCTGTATTTTAATAATATAGTCATCTGTTTCAAATTTCGACCCATAACAGAAAGATCGTGTATCCAGAATTTTCTTATATATATTCGTCTGAATATCACTCTGAACTCCTGTAATAGCATCGGGATTGTCACCTGTAAAGGTAATATTTTAAATAATGATCGGAAAAAAGTAGCATATTGTGGATTACAAAGTACAAGTTTGTGCCATGTTTGTGCAAAGTACTTACAACGTGGGGTAAACCCTTAATAAGAACTTTTATGGCGTCACTATCAGACATTTTTGTTTCGGTTATAAAGTGATAGATAATCAAACTGAGATTAATAAATTTCGCCGACACTAGTATAACGTTGGTTATTTTGTAACTGGGTTTACTTTAATTTGATCAAATCTAAACAATCTGAGTCTTCCGTTTTTTATTTATAAGGAGCACACATCGGGTGTTTGCGTTTTGCCTCTTGCTCGCACTGAAGCAAAATTTTACTGTTGCGAGCGAGAGGCAAAACGAAAACACCCCCAGTGTAAAGTGTAAATGTCAAATCCCCAACAGAGTAAATGTCAAATCATAAGTTGACGTTTTGTCTCTTGCGTTTTGATATCACCAAACATTATTAACCCACTCGAGCATTGTTGTACATATTTACTCGTGGTTTGTTATTGCGCACTTTGAGTATAAAGCGCAAACACAGAAATAAATATTCGAGCACATGTGCTATTTAGTTACAGGTAACTCTACAATACGGAAATTCACGTTTTGTCTCTCGCTTGTACCAGTTAATTTTTGCTTCAGTGCGAGCGAGAGGAAAACGCAAATACCCGATGTGTGGGTGAGATATTAATCCGTACCTCATTTAATATATTACAATACTCTTTGTCCCAGAACAAACACTGGGGTGATATTTGGGTGTACACAATGCCTTTATTATCTGTGGTCACAGAGGTAAAAATTGTCAAATTTGACAATTTCAATGCTTTCCTTTGCGGTTTCAGTGATAGGGATTTATTATAATATAATATAATAGATGAATTAAATTATTTGAAGCTGCTTAATAAACATTAGTGAAAATCGTCTCAAATATTTAAATTATGGCGTATATCGCAATTCAAGGCGTTACACGTCAGGTAAACAAATCATATAATACAAACATTGATACTGATACAGTTTTTATTGTGATAAATTACTTAAAACTTTTTTTAAGTGGGGCCTGGGTAAGATTCGGAGCCATCTTCAGCCGGATCTCCCATGTGACCTGAAGGCGTTGTATTTCATGTTTGAAAACAAGTTGAAGAAAACAGCATACCTGCAGGTGATGTCTGACAAATATGATCCAACATACATCGTGAGACTTATAAACAAGCTGCCGCTAACTAGACAGATGAAATGGAAAGCTATTGTACCAACATATGTGTCTCAAGTAAGTTAATAAGTTAATGGAACCACTATGATTACAATGATTAGGTAGCTGGTAGGTACTGACAACTACATTACATTTAACATTGCTTTAAGAGGGTGCTGAGCGTTCAGTGATGCTCTCATTGGATTGGGGAATTGTGTTTTCTAATCTTTGAATCATTCCATTTCTTTACCAAATGTTCAGTGTAATTCTACAAATTCCCCAACTTTCGGTGCATATGATACTGTTTTATATTACCTATTTTAGTTTCATAACAAACAAAAAAAAGTGGCTACTTTTTGCCATTAACATGATAATGCAAATAAATAAGCAGAAAAAAGTGCTAGAAACTTAAACTTTGGGGAATTTGCAAGACTACAACTAAAATCCAATGAAATAATACATATATCTCAATTGATTTATTTATTAGTAAATACAATCACCCTAATAGGGGTGCCAATGGACAGTTGGTTTCTTCTTTAGGTTGTCTGGAAGAGATTTCTATTAGTATTAGCATATCTTCAGAAAGCTTGTTGATAACTGTTGCTTATATGTAGGTAGTTTATTTATATTGTTTTAATTTCCTTTTAGAAAATTAACCATTTTCATCCAACTCATATTACATTATAGTTTTTGTTTAGATTTCATTATTTCCATTACAATTAAGTAATTTTTTAAATTCACAATTTGATTTCCCAAAAGCAGGTGAAGAGTATATTTATGATAAGTCCAAATCTTTGAAATTGTCATAATGGGGAAGAATGACTTAAAAAATAAATGTACATGTATGACATTTATTTTTGTTTTAAAAACATAAAAAAATCTTATAGACTTTTTTAGTGTTGAAATGTATTCTTCTATGTAAATTTTGCAGGCACACATTGCTTCTAAAGGAAAACCCAAAAAGAAAAAGGCAGGGGCTAAAAATAAACACTCTGCGGATGCTATTTCAGGGTCTGATGAGGTAATGTAATGTAATGTAAACATAAATAAATAAGAATTGTAAACAAAAGTTGGGGTAAACCTTTAAGACGATGGGAGGACAAACTTGTACTTACAGCGGGCCCTGATTGGAGGGCCCATGACAGATTACACTGTAAACTAGAGGAGGCCATTGCCAAGCAGCACACTGAAATTAGAGGCATACTTTAATTCAGAATAAAATAGATAGATAAAGAAAAGAATGTATGGAATGTCTATGAAATTAATGTTAATTTCATATATTTTATGTATTGATCTGTACCTAATTGTTACATAATTTCTATTTTCTTTGACAAATTTATGATATTAGAAAAAATAAAGATACTTAAGAACCTGGAATGATTTTTGGCTAGAACTGGCCAGTTACTGACTACTGAGCCGATTTTCTTTCGAGTAAATATTTTGTAATGCCCGATTATATGGGACTATTCTATTTTTTGGGTGTATTTATTATGTACCCTGATTCTGCTGCCCTCTCTCGAACCGCAGAAACTGGATTTTTCTCTGCGAAAACCAGTACCAGAAAAGTTTCCTAGAATTCGCGGTACCCTCAGTACTATTGTACTGAAGAAACTGCGAATCTCAATAACTCTTTATTGCACATCAAAACAGAAAACAAACAGTAAAGGTTACACTTGAATAAGTGGTAAACAATAGGCGGTCGTATCGCTAAAGTGCCGATACCTTCGTTACTGGGAAATCCCGATTTATTTGCTTTCAGCGCCATCTATTGGGGCCGCTGAAAGTGAGTTGAGCTATTTCACATATCTCTTAAATAACTTGCTTGACACTTGGTTCTATTAAAATCGGAGAGCTAGCTACAGAAATAGATATGCAATTAATAGAGCCACGAAACTCCTCTAGTTAGTGTAACATACTATCATTGTTAATCCAGGCGCCTGGCAGCAGTTCAGCGGTGGGTGGGTGTGATACTTGCTCTTTCTTGTCGCCTGGTGGGGTGCTCAACTTAAATTTTTTCCATTGATGGTTTTGTATATAAACACACTAAATTGAGGGGTGAGTGGTCAAATCCGGTAAGTCGAGCAAACCGATTCTTGAAATTCGAACTATGTGCAATTTACGCAAAGTTGTTATTTCAATGAAAAATTATCTCGACTTATCAGGTTTGACCGCTTACCCCTCGAAATTTAAACTTTCATGATTTTCACTCATTATAAATTTACTAAAACGGGGCTTAATCGTTTATAACACACTAAATGTTTTACAGGTACTGATAACAACGCACAGGGAGATAATGGGCGAGTTGCAGTCCAAGTTCACTAAGCTTTATAATCTCAGCCGCAAATCCCCTGACAACAAACTGCTGGAGAACATAGCCAGGGTACATATATTTACTTCTTTTATTATAATAACCCTTTGAGTATTAAACGAGACGGAGTGGCAATTGACAGGCCTACCCCTCTGCCGAATGCATATGACAAACAGTCATTGTATGAACTGACGTTTATCTGACATAGCTATTTTTACGTTAAGTCCAAATAGCCATACATTTGATATGCCCCTTCCCCTAAAAATAGGCAGACTTTTTTTGCATAGAAAACTACAAACATTGCTTGTAAATTATGTGATCCATCTACTTAAATTTCCGCTTACCAAGGAAAAAATGCCACTTTGATCCATCCCAGGTCCCAGTAGGGATGAAAAAGTTATGCTACTGCTATAATAAAAAGCCTGATAAATAAGTTTGATAATAAAATCACACGAGTGTTTTAAGGCCTAATTATGTACAGTATACAGTACTTTAACTACACACATGTACAGTTGGTGCCCTCACATACTCTCAATAACTGCTGTATAATTCATGCGCGCAGTAACAAATAATCATGTATTAAATATATAGGCACCTACTTACTTAGTTATAAGCATTAACACGTAGAATAGGCTAGTATTTAAGATGTATACTAACAACATGATCCTTTGTTGGTCCTAAATAAAGAAAATTAATTAATTAATAAGTATCCACCCCACGTATGCAAGCGCGTAGCGCGGGTGGGTGTTTATGTGAGGGCACCGACTGTACATTATTAGTGATCTAATTTGCCAGCTACACACGGCTGGAATCAGATCAATCTGAGAAATTCATAATGTGAAAAAATGAGAACGTAATAGCTAAATTGTATGTAATTCTTTGCGTTATGAATCCATAATATGAATTAAGATTATGAATTCCGTCTCGATTCCGGACGTGTGTGGCGACCCTAAGGATTCTAGAACAGAGACGCACTTAAATTGTGTTGGTAGTGACAGCTGTTTCAAATTTGAAACTCATTACAACACTAAAATTGATGCGGTTATGACACTTATGACATTACAGCGCTGGTTCATATTAGACCACGCGGGAGGTTGAGGCGTAGTAATATGGGTTGTAGTAATTATGGTCATTTACGATGACAACGCAAATTAGAACGATAAAAATATATGTGAAGATATTGATTTTTATACCAACAGACAATATTTGAGCGCCTCAAAAACATAATGGAGACCGACCCGGAGCTGGCCCAGTCCTGCTTCAAGCTGAGCAGTCATTACCGCAAACTGCATCCGCACTTTGGTGACTTCCAAATGATATTATCTACTCTGCACAAGGTGCAAGACGAGCACGGGGCCCCGAGGAGTGAGCTCGTGGAGACAGATTTGATGGCCGTCAAGACACAGTTGAACTGTTAGTATTTATTTTATTTTATTCTTAATTTGAAGCCTATTATTTTATTCCGGAGATAAAATGTCGTTTTGTGGGTTGTTTGTTTTTTACATTTCACAATGGCATTGTTGAAAAATTGGTTACTGCTAAAATATTACCTAGCTAGAAGGATTAAAAAAGGTGGTATTTTACGTAGCCTATTTTCGGCGTCAATTGTGTTACAGATAAGTCCTCTCTATTCAAAAAACATGTACCTTAAGTACCCCCAAATTTTGGTACCCCCTATTTGGCGGCTTTTTATTTTATTGTAGTTTTTTTCGCGTTAGATTTGAATTAAATTTGGTAGGTAGGAGGAGTTCCTTATTCTCTTCAAGATATACCCCATTTCCCAGTATGCCTTAATTTTTTTTTTACTGGGTTACGAAATCGCATGGGATTTTCGTAACTCAATTTAGTACAATTTTTTTTTATATTTTTTTATCAATGTGATATTATGCTCAGTGGTTTGTGGATTAGACTTGTCTTAACATATTTTTTTTTCTAACAGTGCTGGACAACATCCCATACGATAAAATTAGGTTGGTCTCCGAGAAGTACTCTGTGAGGATCACCAAGAAGGTACGTAAAACCCCTACATTCTATTTCAAATATCCTGATTATGTGTTCAAACGGTAGTGTCAGTGTCAGTGGCCCAGCGGTAAGAGCGTGCGACTTTCAATTCGAAGGTCGCGGGTTCAAACCCCAGCTTACCCCAGGAACTTATCATTTGATATTTACCAGTTAAATATCTTAATTTGATCTTAAGCTACCCCCCCCCCCTAATCCCCCCCATCAAGATCACGTGGAGTTGTCGAGTGATTTTTGATTCGGCATTTTCATGTGCGTCGATGCGAGATTTTTATGTTGGTTAAATAGATTGTTATGAAACGTTGTTCTGTGTTATTATGCTGTGTGAAAAAAAGTACACGTGATGTGGTTTGGACTCCCCCTCCCCCAAAAACGATCACATGATTTTTGAATGAGCCCATAGTACAAGCTTTGCTTAGTTTGGGACTAGTTCAACATTACATCACACCGAGTATTCTCGTGTATATGGTAATGACATAGTTTACTTTACAACTAAATGTACTATTATGATTTTGCTTCAGATCTTGGAGCATGTCAGGCAACTAGACTCTGAAGCGACACCGACTGACACGCCAGAGGAAGCTACGAGGAAGAAAGTGCGTTTGGAGTTGAAGAATATGTCGATGCATTTACCCTCGGTAAGCAAAGGAAAATGGACTTTTAATTATACTGCGCGAGAGTCGACATTACTTTGCGATGAGGTCCAAAATAGTAGTTTATGCAACAGTGATATAATAAGGGTTCTTAAAACTTGAGGGTCGTCGTTACAAAACGAGGCGAAGCCGAGTTTTGTAATAATAGACCCGAGAGTTTAAGAGCCAATTATGAGCTGTTGCATACCCTAGTTTTTCTACGACAGCTAAGATAGCGTAAAAAGCAAAATCTAGAAACGTGGCAGAATAGGGAAGATGTGGTCCCCACTATAGAAATAAAAAAAAACAACAACAGTGCTAATATATTGTATGAAAATCCATAGGAGCAGTGTTCTTATAGAATACCACAGACAACGTTATTATGTATACTTTTTAAATATCGCTGTCAGTCATCTAATTGACAGATAGAAGTGCTGGAGTAGAAAAACAATATAATATAGCTATAACAGGGCGTTTAAGTTGTACTCACAACTTTTTTTTAATTAGGGAAATTTGATGTGGTTGCTCAGAATCGCGAGCTCTTGATTCGAGAAATAAGTGTCTAATATTTTTTCCGTCCCCTTACCATTTTCTCATAGATTTTGTATTGCGGTGACGAAGTGGAAGGTTTGAATTTTAAATAAATACGCCCAGACTGGTATGAATAAAGAAATTTTTAGAGTACTCATCTACTGAATTATTGAGTAACTAGTCTGAACTTAAAACGTGGTTTAATCTCAGACAAATGATAGTAAAGATGCATTGAAAAAGTATGGTACAATCGACACCAAAAATATGGTTACACTTTGACTGAGGAGGAGAATAAGGTGTAAAAGTGTAAACATCCGACTGTACTAATAAGACTAGACACTTGTACCATCTAGGGTTAGCTGACTAACACGGAGTTAACTGGTAAATACCAGGCAATGTACAGGGCGTCCCAAAACTATGGGACATGAAGGTAAAATACGTTAAATATCGTAGATAGGGTATTTTGCTGAAAGAAGAATTTATGTTATTTTTAAAAGTTAGTAATTGTGTATTCAAAGATTTTCTTAAAATTACTTCCTTCTGGGAATCGAACCGAATTAAATTTGAAAAAAAATTCATCCCTAGAATAGCAAAAAAATTATAACTCTTCCTAACTAACATAGTATTTTAAAACAAAGGAACAACGTGAAATAATTTTAATCAAAGTAAAAACATGCATGAACCTGCCGAAGTCAATTAAGTGTTTTTTTTGTAAACGATATTTAAGGTCCTTTACCTTCATGTCCCGTAGTTTTGGGACGTGTATACGCTAAACCATAGGTATCGCAAGTGGCGCTTATAGAACTTACAATACGTGTGACAGTGAAAGCGGCATCGTTGGTCCTTGTCGCACAGTACCATAGGCTCTTATTATTCCCCGACTAAAATATTTTCAGTATTAAGACACTGCACTCTACAAAGTTTGTGAAATTGATCTCATCATTAATTTTCTCAACATGAATTTTACTCACATCAACACATAGTCAAAATGCAAAGTAGAGTGTTGAACCTCCCTAAACTTAATAATCTACTTACAACAAATGATACTTTTACAGATTATCCAGCAAGTCATTCGAAGGCAACTAACGCCGGAGAAAGCACCATTCCATAGAGTTCGGGTGAGTTTTACATACAATACATAGTTCCCTTAATCCTTTGACCGTCATAGTCCGCCACTGGCGAAGCCGTCATTCCAGTCCAAGCCTTGCCGTGGACTGGAATGACGGCTTCGCCCATACAATAATAATCCAGTCATTGAATTGACCTTGTATGGAAGTTTTTATTGTAGCGTAACGGAGATTTATTTGTCTCAACATTCCAGATTTTCGGAGAACCGTTCTTACCCTCAAAGGATCAAATGACGCCACTCACCCGCCGCTTCAAAGCCGTCCACATCAAGCGCTCCGATCGCATTTTCAACCTGATCAAAATGAACATACCGCCCGCTCTGTACAGCAGCCTCATGGCACTGGACGGTACAACCATAGGTAAAATATTTTTTATATATCATGCTCTGAAACTGAGTTGACCTATGGAATGGGTGGAAATTGACGCATTCATGCCTTAGGGCTTTTTATTTTCTAAATGCATTTTTTTCTCTTAATTTTACTAATTACAATTGAAAATCTGGTTAAAATAAATGCGTCATATGATTTCCATTTTGATTAATATTTTCCGAATCCATAAATTACGTCAAATCAAATTTTTGTGATTATTTCTTCGAAATTGTCGTAGAACAAGGTTATGTTTATAAATAAATAAATGATAAATATACCGGGACAATCTTACACAAATCGACCTAGTCCTACGGTAAGCTCAATAAGGCTTGTGTTGTGGGTACTAGACGACGATATATATAATAGACAGATACATATAAAATACTTATATACATATACAACATCCATAACTCAGGAACAAATATGTTTGTTTATAAAATATTCTTTCCTCGTACCTCATATGAAAAGTAGTGTGTTTAACTGGGGTAAAAGACGGTATTTCCGTCTTCGACTATCGGCGCTCGAACGCTGTGAGCCAAAATACCTCGACTAAAGTGGGTGCCTTTCACCCCATTAGTTAAGAATCTACTATTTCTTAAGTCAGTGTTACATGTAACATAACATAAACGTCTTATTAAAGTTTTCCTGTAATTTACGAGTGAACTATATTGTACGGTTGTTGTAAAAAAAGACAAGATATTTGATTATTGGTTTGTGGGTGGATAAAAACAAAATGTTTTACCTACTTGAATTTGAAGTCTATTGTTATAAAAAAACTAATATTATTACAAAGCTACGTTTTTAAGCGACAATGGGTGAAAGTGAAGAAAACGAATGAATGAATAGAAGAGAAACAGTTTAGAAACAAATGCATGGTTTATGAACAGGTTTATCTCTATTTATTGAAATCCACAGGTAATGCGAAGCTTGTGATCCGATCGTCCGACATGCCGTTTTACAAAACGCCGGACTCGCTCATCGCCGAGATGAAGGCGTACTGCGGCGTCGGGCGCGACCCGAGTCAGGAGTACGACGACGAAGACGAATAGCATATCGTAGCATAAGTTAATGTGTGTTATGTGAAGAATATAAATTGATAAATGTTTGGTATAAAATAAATATATTGATAAGTGTCAATTCGTTTTTTTTTTCAAATTTCTAGTTGTATGTTGACGGTAGGTTGATCCTTAGTCATCACTAAGAAGACACTAAGATGACCATTTCATAATAGTGTTCTGTTACCGCAATTAATATTCATTCAATTGAAACACTTTAAAACGGATTTATCGCCTTTATTAACACCATGACCCTACGTTGCCCCGTTACTGAAGCCCTTTGCCCTTTTTGATTGACTGAGAGAATTCACAATCTCTGTTATTAGCTTAACCCTGTGAGAACGAGTAGGTACAGTAAAGGGCTCGAAACGTAGCGTCATGGTGTTAATAAACGCGATGAATCCGTTTTAAAGTGTGTCATTTCAATTTAATTGATACGCACGATGGCATAAGGTCGTGTGGTTATTTCCGTTATAGGGATTATTACGTCTAAAACTCTCCTATCTATAACAACTAAGCATTGCACCTATTAAAAGAAATAGACACATACAGCAGAAAAAAATGTCAAAAATTTGGGTCAGAATGACATTAGCGAAGTTGCATTGATGATGCAACTTCGCTAATGTCATTCTTGATGATACAAAACTATAAATGTTTCGTACGAAAAAGAGCTTACTGACGTAAGCATTAAGTGTCAAATACATACACAGAACTACCAACACTGTTAAAAGTATGTAGGCTGTTGGCACTTACGGAACGTTATGTTCCAAACAAGACTATATGAAATAGCGTCGCAATTGCTGCACTTTTATGGCGTCGTTTTGTTTGGCCGATTGGGTATCCAGTTCTTTTATCCTATATCTATGCAACTAAGCATTAATTTCACTACTAAAGAAAGAGGGTAAAATCCCACAAATAATATAAGATATCAACCGTTTTAGGGTTCCGAAATCCCACAAATAATATAAGATATCAACCGTTTTAGGGTTCCGAAATCCATGAAAAAAAAAGGTATATTTATTTGGAACCTGGAAGTTCTGGAACTGAAACGATTGAAGTGCCATCTACACCGTCAGTTGAGCGCTTATTATCATTGAAACATGCGCAGCTTTTTGATACTTAAATGATTTTCACTGTATTTCACAAGCTAAAAGGGAAGACGAACATCGAATAAAACGAAACATAGCGAATAAAAAACATACTTTATTCAGATCTGAAGTTTTACATTCAAAATAAAAATTGACAAATATAAAATATGAACAATAAAATGCATTGAAAATGTCATAATGGTGCAACAATAATAAATATTGAACTAAAAAATAACCATGAGTGAACTGCTGATCGCACAGCGCTTGACGAAAAATACACCTAATTATGGAATGGACATCGGTGGATAAAAAAATACTGATTGTCTATTTTTAAATGTTGTTATAAAAGTATTTTGTTATATTATTAAATCTCATATCTACCTACATATATAGCGACGGATTTTGTTTATATTACTATAAAAATATTTTCCGGAAATTAAAAATAATACGTGTTATGTATTACTGGTAGTTAACTTTACTTAAAGATTTGATACATTTTAGCATTTAGTTTTAAATGTTAATGTAATATTGGAAAGTGAGTTGCGGAAAACGCCCAGCACAACTAACTAACTAACTAACTAATATTGGAAAGTGAAGAAATAAAATAAAAATACACAGAAATACATTGAGATTACGTAAGTTATTTGTGACTTAGAATATCACCGATTAAAGCTTATTAATATATTGTTTCATTTAAACATAGTTATTTCAGTTGGCTGGATTGGATGACATCACTATAACATCATATATTAAAAGTATTTATACATTTTGTTGCATATTAATAAAGGTTAAAATGCTTTGTTTAAAACATAAGGCATATATATATATATAAGTAATTATATGTGATGCTTAAGAGATTAAATTTTTAACGTTTGATCCATCTTAATCATACTGAGGTATTGGAAGAACATGTACATTAAATATGTATGTCATAAAGAGTACACAGTAATATTGGTACTATACAAGAAATGTATTACATATCAAAGTTATCGAAATCATTTTTTTTTTCAAAATGGCGGCCAAGGCCTGTTGCTGTTGTTACTCAGATGGACATTTATGTTTGAAATAATGTCCTTTTTTAATAACGGTCAAAATAACATTTTAGAATTTCGATGTACCCTTTAAGTTTAGTTACCGTTACAGTCCTTAAGTAGTATATATTAAGGCATATTTTCCTATGAATAGACTGTGCGATTCAGCCAGTCGTCAAGCGAGAACGTTGCGTAGTCTCCGCCCGATGATCTGCCCTGGAACGTTTCTGTGAATTAAAAAAAAATGTTTTATTTTTTTTAATGGTGGGGTGGGACATTTAGTTAGTGTTAGGATGAGAAACGAAATTGGAAAATACAAATATAAAGAGATTGTTTATGATAAAGCGATTAAAATATGTATTTTTCCGGTTTCGTTTTGGTGTAGTGCTTACTTATATAGTTTGCTAACAGTATTTGCTGAAAAAAGATTTATTTTGTAAAAGAGTTTTATAGGCATTGTAAATAGTATAACGCTTTTTTATAAATGTGAAGTATTCTTAACACTATAGCAAACCATATTTCAGTTCAAAAGGCTGAAAGGAATTTTATGGCATTTATTACGAAACTGATTATTTTTTTATTATAATCTTCGGCAATATTCATTTTTATATTTTTAAAAGGCGTTATGCAAGACGTAGATAGTTCGTAAAGTAAAATCTTTGAATTAAATCATTACTTTTATCCTGAGTTTCATCAACTTATTACTCTACGTTGACATAAAACCTTCCACATCAGTATTCCTTGCAGCTTTTATCCATTGCGAAATAATATCACTAACCAAAAAATACAGAACTCTGCAAAAATTACTACCACTCTAAAACAACAAAATTAACTTAATATTGATTCTAATTCTAAAATTAAATAGGATAACTTTATACAACATTCTGCAACTGCAGAGACCTTTTCTCTTTTTTCTTGTTTTTTGTAATTGCAGAGTATTTAGTATTTTTTGGTGGTGATTAAAATACGTTTTACAAATATACTTCTGTGTCCTTGCGCGAGGAATCCTGCAGGGCTCACGGGTTCCATTGCAACTCGCGTTCGAGGTTCTCGAGCGGTTCGTTGTTGGCTGTTTGTTCATTATAATAACATATAAAACAATGCTACACATACACATTCCTATAATACTAGAAACTAGATATAGTCCCGTTGATGGGAGAAAGTCATCGAATTATAATAAAAGTATTTGTAACAATGACTTATTTCAGTTGTTTTTTTGACTTGTTAATCCAATGTCATCTAAATACATTTCGTTTCGGAGACCATGTCAACGACACATGAAACTTATTTTTTTTACTGTTTAAAGTTGAAATGAAAAACTAATACGTATTTTGATACTGCTATTCAGTGAAACTAGTTTTTTGGCCCTTATTATATTTCGATGACGCTAATAACCAATTATCTAAATTATATTGATAAATTACATAGCATGCGCTTCTTCGTTTATCCACTAAGTCATAATACCTAAGCTAATTCAGTCTGAACCTAATATTACACAACTTCGTGCATATACCTACTGAAAATACGTTAATATACTAAATTCAAATCAAAAAATATAATAATATCTAAGGAATATTACCATGCCCGAACTTTATGGAGATATCGCTATCTTTTACCATTCTTTGCACAAAATTATTGCAGAGCAACAAAGAAAAATCGAATAGAATATGCATAAAGTCTTACCGATCATGGTCTTGAGTCGCACGGAACACATTATGAAGTCATCGAATTGTATGTAACCGTCTTGTCCGCCGTATCTATTTAAAAAATAACAAATAAGTAAAACTAATAGGCTAGTAGAATGAGATCTTTAAATAGAAAACTCCCGTGAGTATTAGACATATTAATATACTTATATCGGGTTATATTTATATGATAGATATGGGTACTTACATGAGTGAGAAGCGCTTGCGGCGATCGCTCTGCACCGCAAGCGCTTCTCAGTCATGATTATGGGACGCGATGTCGAGCTATTATCAACTTTATAGACGTGAGTAACCCGACATAAGGATATTAATAGAATGAGATCATTGTGTCGCACAGTTGGTTAGAAGAAACGTGGTAGTATGTTCTACTGAGATGCCTGGCAGATAACCAATCATGGAAAGGGAACATTAAACCGTGATTTTAAAAGTTACAATGGCAACTAGTGATAAAAAGTAGTTGATTAACTCTGTTTATTTGTTTACCTGTGTGCGAGTACGTTGAGTGTGTGTGCGTTGACGGTGTAGCCGGCGGAGTGGATGGCGTCGCGGAGGTGGTAGGCGGGGATGGCGCCGCGGCCCTCGGTGTCGTACAGGCGGAAGACGGCCTGAACGGACCAATTAACATATAGTCTGACAAGCGAGCGAGCGCAGTAACAGTAGGACAAAATAACTATATCCATCCCTTTTTTCATGGTGGTAATACTAGCGTAAGAAAAAGACAATATGATGCTCTCTATCCTACTGTTACTGCGCTCGCTGGGTTGTCAGACTATACCTTAACTTTTTCTTAGTCAAGAACATTACATTCAAGGGAAACGAAACAGAGGAAATTCGCACCGAGTTTCGATAAATTAAAACACGTAGGGAGAGTTTTAAATCGACACGAGTTGCGAATTACCTCTTGGCACGTGTTTCGTACGTTTTACAGTACATATGGCACTTTGAATATTTTACTCAGACACGTAAAGTGCTCATTATTGCCCTGAGGCGGTAAAGTAACACCATGTGTAATAATCTTGGTTGCTTGTTCGTCACCTTTTTGGGGGTGCCCAACGCTAGAAAAAACCTAAAAAGCTATAATACCTGCCAAGCGCGAGTCCAGCTCAAAATATCCCGTACACGACCAATTTCTTTTATTATTTTCTTATGTTTAGGTCTCGCTTGGCGACAGACTTCTTGTAGGTTGCTATATATCAAAACTGTTTTCCGTCTTTTTATATATTATACGCTGTTGTATTGGAGATGGCACAAGCGATTTATGCATAAATATGTTTAAAATATCAACTAAATCCGTCCAATAGTTTCAGAGCAAATAAACTGTGACACACGGACGAACAGACTGCTACTTTTGTATTTTTTATTCTGCTTTCAATTTTTTTTTCGTTTACGGAACCTTAAAAAGACTAGACTAAACGATGAATCCCAAAATAAAATCATGATTTTGACAATAGAAGTCTAACTATAGCGACATATTTGCGCCGCTGCGGAAGCGATGAAACTCCGGTCATTGTTGCACTGGCTCGTTCCTCACCCAACGAATTGGCAGCGAGTATACAGAGACTTTTGTACAGTCAACCAATTGGTACCCAAGGCCCCTATACACACAAAACAGCGACTATATTATAGTGACGCTATAAATCCGATTGTAAGAAATCTCTTACTGCTTATCATTTTGAAATGATTCTAGAATGACCTTCGGTTCCAATTGATTGACTGTACATATATTTTAGGCCGCAAACGTTTCAAAGGTAGGTTTAGAATTTAAACCTCACCTACACTGTCATTGTGTGGTATAGTTTTGTATTGTTAAAAATATTGAATTCTCTCTTTTAAATCAGTAAAAAAACTCACCCTCCAGTTGCGCAGATCGATCCAAAGAGACTTGAACTCCTCAAAGCCAAGCCCGCCAGAGTTGTCCTTATCAAGCATTGCGATCATGCTCCTGCACACGTCTTTGGAGAATCCTTGTCCTTTCAGTTCTGAAATTATACATTTGATGAAACATGCGATATTACAAGTAGTTAAGGAACAAAATTTACTCGAATTAGGACTTTACTGAGAAATCTTAAGTTCGAACTCGCAGCCTAATTTGTCGTAAGCATACCTTTTTTAAATTGAGGTTAAAAAGGTATACTTGCGTAAAATCACAAAATCGGAACATATCGTCGCATTTTGTGATAAGTTCTTAACTTAATTCAATTCAATTTAATGACGTAACGACTTATTGTTCATTGCGTCATTAAAAAGAAAACGAAAATGTGTATTTTCATACAATTTAATACCGCATTTTCAAATAATCTTAAGGTAATTTTTATGGAAATGGAGGAATGATTTACTAACTTAACTAAAGATATTTTAAAATGCCCATTTTTGTTTTTAAATTATAGATTAAGCTGTTAATGAAGATATTTTCAATATAATTGAAGATATCTACATCGTGGTGTTAGTGGCAACATTAAACGGAATTCATGTAAAATAATACTTTTTTTCAATTAGAAAAATAAAACCAAAAGCATTATTTTACATAACACAAATTTTGACAAACATAAAATAGCTCGAAGTACACCTGTAAAAGGAAATTAAATTAAACACAGAGATTGTATGTACATGTTTAAAAAAGACATTTTAAAATGAACAGTGCCTCCATTTCTATAAAAATGTCAAGTATCGGTATAGCATGCAACGGCTGCGGCTGTCCTGTGAAATAAACTGTAATTTTAAACACAAATTAATATGGTAAAACATTAGGAATAGAACATTATAAAATGTATACTGAAATTAATTAATTCTTGAGTTAAAAAAAAGAGAGAGAAAGAGCTTATATAAGAAAAAATATGCAATTTCGTGATTAAATAAGCTTTTCTTTAACTTTGCTGATTTATATATTTTTTATGACATACAACGCAAACGAGCAAGCAATCCACCTGATGGTAAGCGATTATCGTTGCTTGAAATGCTTGCAGAAAAAATCAAATTGAATAGTTTTTGTATAATAAACGCTAGAACTTTCAAGGCACACGTCTCTTTGTAATATCAATACCTTGTCCACCGTTAACCTGCGGCTGCGTCAAATGCACCTGCTCCTGATTCTGCGACTGCACCTGTTGCAGATCGACGCCGATCTCCTTGCAGATGGGCGCGCAGAGCGCGCACAGCAACTGCTCGAGGCAGCTCTGCTCTGTAGCGGCGCCAGGGGTGCCCGCTCCTGCCATCCCCCCTCCTGCCATTCCCCCTCCGCCCCCACCGTCGTACGCGGCGCCTTGGCGCATGGCCATCTCTGTCAAATTTCGCTAGTGAAAGGAGGGTAGAACTACTAAAGGGAAAGAGTTAAGCACGCCGTAGGGTCAATACGAGTTAAAGAGAATGCCGTTTGGGCTAGAAAATGCGCCTGTCGTGTATGTACTTTCTTTCATTATCTTGGGAAGACCTTTTCTGGCTACAGTGTTAGGTGTGCATGAAATTGAACGATTGACATGGACTGACAAGTGTCCTCGTCTGTCTACGTGTACATTCATACCTGGGATAACTCGGGGCAAGTTCTAGAAATTTGATATCAATAAAAAAGATGTGGATATAATTACTTAGATTAATGAATGTACCTACTCATTGTACGTTCTCGATTATAATAAGAAGGTTCAATGTCATATCTGATATCGAGCCTCAAAATAATAAAAGTATACGCATGTCAATTAAATCAAAATGACAATTTACTGTCAGTACCATTCGTATCATTAATACAGTTTTTAATTATAATTTTTATTCAAAAATGACATTTAGATGTGGGCAGTAACATCGATATATTTTTGTCGATAAAATATCATGCTACATCACTTTCGTATAGAGATGCCCCGAGTTATCCCACACATGATAATAATAAATGTGTCTGTCCAAGATACTCATTTTTAATTTATCACCTGTTTCTTATGACGAAAATAGTATCCAGACTGTACCCACATGTGTGTGTCCATTATACCTACTCATTTTTAAATTATCGCCTGTTTCTTATGACAATCCCAAAGGCTGCGTGTTTATTTACAGCAAACCAATGCAATGGCGAAAAAAAGGAAAAGCATTTTAAACAAAACAGCTACTAATTCTGTTACTATCTACAACAAGTATTTTGTAATGTGTTTAGGTGGGAAAAAGTAAGACAACCACCGTTCAAACAATGACCGTTCAAAGCTTTGAGATTCAAATATAAAATCTGTAGCAGTCATCTCTTGCTCATAAAGTGAGAAATAAATCATTATGTTACTTAGTTTTATTTCGTAATTTGTTTATGTATTCAGACTTAAAGAGAAGATTGCTACAAATTGATATCTAAAAACTAGTGTAAAAACTACCTTATAAATAAAATACTTACATAATTAACACCACGGAAGCAACTGAACGACAAGTAAGCGCATTTAACTCACAATAAGCATATTGTTATAAAAACGAAAGCTCAAAAATGGGCATTTTAAATAAATTAATGTAATTAAATAAATGCTTACACAATAATTTCTTAAAATATAAATGCATAGGCTTACTTAAAATTGGCGGTATTACGATATTTGTGGTTTACACATTCATATATGTGTATTATTAGTTAGGCACACATTTTTGTTCGTTAGGCACTCAATAAGCTTGAAGGAAATATCTTTCATAAGCTTATACCATTTCGAAAGATGAGTATCAAAAGCATTTGGTTTTTGCATGAAAGATTCGATTTTTATAGAAACCAAGAACCCAGAAGAACCATTTCCACTAGGACCAAAATATATGAGATATATTTTTTCCAAAATATACTAATTTCCATAAGCGTATTGTCGATCGTAAACCTGTCATCTATGATTAATACAAGTGAAAGATTGGCGACCACTTGGATCTCATAATAACATTATCAAGTGCTTGTTTAGATGAAAAGCACCGAAATACCCACATATTTTTTCATTTTCGAAGCATAAGAATTGTAAATTGATCTTTCGGAGCTATTCAGCTAAAATATACAAATAAAAAGCTGTCAATAGAGAAATGGTATTGTACTTCACGTAAAAGTTATCTATCTTTGGCAAAACTAAGAGAGTATGTTTGGTCGATGTAACCGGGGACAAAATATGGCTCAAACTATAGGCAATTCAGCAAGAAATACTTCCTCTTTTCGTTTTGTAGTATGTTTAACCTTTTGTCCGGAACTGGCGTTCGGGGTATGGGTTCATTTGCCGTGTGGCGTTCAATAGGTGAATAAAGTTAATTTTATTGTCCAGTACGACAGAAGAATAGAAATTAAATTAAATAGAGTGGAACTAAACACAAACCACACCTGTACTCTTCTCAAATTATTTTCGAAACAAATATATGTCAAACAATAGACAGAATGAGATATACAATATACAATGTTGTCTTCTAAAGTTCAGAGGCGCCCTCTGTTAACGTCTACGTTTTAATGTCGCACTGTATTAGGCCACTTCACAGACAGCTTTTGTATTTTATTATTGTATTAACTCTATTGTGGGTATGTCGGTCGGGCATTCGCCAGACAGTTATCCTATACTTCTATTGGCAATATGCCCGAACGTCACTGGCCATATGGCCACAAAATGCCTGACACTGTGTATATATTATATTTATCGGTAGTGACGTACCTTCCCTCATGGCGTAGTCAAGGATCTCCTTCAGTTCCTGCCAGTCGACCTCCCCATCGGATCCGGCGAGACGGTTGAAGAATTCGCGGATCGGGTCCGTCGGCTCGGGGTTGGGGGCTATGTCTTTCACCTGGATTAAAGATACGAGTATAACCACAGAATAAGTTATCGTATTAAAGTACAGAAGGATCACTCTCCTACATTTGACGTTTAGCTTTTCAAACATGCAAGTGTCAAGAATGCATTCACATTAGGGTATTCAAGTGGTACAGATTGCTATTATTAATGTTATAACTAGGGCCCCATTTTGCGTGCGGGTTTTGAAAAGTCATAGGGAGAGAACACCAATTTTATCGAAATATCGGTCATTCACTCATAGAGTTATTGAGATTAATTTATAATATATATTTTTTCCAATTGTTATAACTTATAACGATTGGAAAAATGTTATATTATAATAAAATAACGGATAACACTCACGTATTTTTAGTCTCTACGCGCGACATGTTTCGGACATCAAAATCAGGCCAAAAAAAGATCACCTTTGGGTCAAAAATCGGCCATATATGATAACATGATTTTCGAACAAGCCCTGTTTAATAAGTAAATGTACGTACCCTCTCATCAACGTCGCCCATACCAACATCTTCATCATTTTCACTGAAAAGAAAATAAATTATTGTTATAAAAAGATACAGGAATATAACTCTCAGATTTCCTTTGATTGACCAATGATGCTCCGAATAAGATTGATTGTTTAAGAGGGCGCAGAGTGTCCAGTGGCACTCCTTGGAAGGTTGTGTTTTCTAATAAACCTTTTAATTTCGCTGTATTCAAATAAACAGAAACTTCACATGCTTAATGTAGGTTGAACGACATTACAATGTTATGGTATCATCGAGCTGATCGGATGGTGGAGACCGGTGGCCATAGAAACTCTGTGAAGAAACAACCAAACCATTGTGTTTGGGTTTCTTAGATTTGCCTATATGAGTATAAGTTCACCGTGGAAAGGAAAGTACAGACAGCGATAGAATCTTGTGTCAAAAAAAAATATTTTTGAAAAACCTTATTATTAATAAGGCGGAAAGAGTATTAAAATACTTATATCAGGTTACGTCAATAAAGTCGAAAATAGCTCGACATGTTTCGCAACAGTCAGTGTCCCTTATTCATGAGTCATGCGTCAGGCCACGGCGGCTGGTATACTTTGAGCCCTACGCCGGTGCTCAGTCTGGACGATGCCGTACAGTGCGACGTAGTGAGTGTTGTATGCAATCGTGCAGTTCACAATGGGAGTGAAAGAGATAGTAGTATCTCTCCTCTATCTTTGCCAGCGCTTGCCCCATCCGAACCCCCCGCCGGTCATGACTCATGAATAAGGGACACGGACTATTCCGAAACATGTCGAGCTACTTTCGACTTTATTGACGTGAGTAACCCGATCATCATCATCATCATCATTTCAGCCGAAAGACGTCCACTGCTGGACATAAGCCTCCCCCAAAGATTTCCACAATGACCGGTCCTGCGCCACCCGCATCCAGCGAACTCCTGCGACCTTCACCAGGTCATCAGTCCACCTTGCGGGGGGCCTACCCACGCTGCGCCTTCCGGTACGCGGTCGCCACTCGAGAGCCTTTCCGCCCCATTGCCATCGGTTCTACGTACAATGTGCCCCGCCCACTGCCACTTAAGTTCAGCGATTCGGAGAGCTATATCGGTTACTTTGGTTCTGCTGCGGATGGTTTCATACCTGATACGATCTCGCAGAGAGACTCCTAGCATAGCTCTCTCCATTGCCCTTTGGGTGACTTTGAGCCTTCTTCCCTTGTACGATATAACTATTTTAATATGTCTGATACTTCAGAGATTTCTATTTAAGATTGGAGAAAGTATACTTACGCCATGTTATTGCACTTTTCAGAGAACACTCGCACCAGGAACTCTCCTTCTTCGTCTGGCTCGAAGGTGGAAGGCACTATGACGTAGGAGCCGGGAGGCAGCTTGAATCTGCAACAAAGATATTTAGATTGACAGCGCCATCTCTCTCGCCACACCAGAACCCCGTAGTTGGTTGGACTTTGGATGTAAGTATTAAGCCATGAAGCTTGAGTACGGGCCACATGAACCTTCCCTCTCACAAATATTGCATATACGCGAGAAATTCGCCAACGTTCGTCGCAACCAGGTGGCCTAGTCTTGTGACCACTTTTCTTGCTTATATACCTGTGACGATTTGTGCTTACAGATAAATATAAATATTTGCGTCAATCTTACACAAATCAACCTAGTCCCACGGTAATCACAAGGGCTTGTGTTGTGGGTACTAGACGACGATATATATAATAGATAGATACATATAAATACTTAAATACATAGAAAACATCCATAACTCAGGAACAAATATTCGTGATAAACACACAAATAAATGCCCTGACCAGGATTCGAACCCGGGACCTCCTGCTTCGAAGGCAGCGTCACTACCAACTAGGCTAGGAGGCCGTTAATATACATATTTACCTCACTGTGTGATCAGAATTTACTGAAATAATCGATGCTCACATATGTATTTATGAAAAAAAATGGGTGCTCAGATGTTATTGGCGCATCGAGTGTAAAGAACTTATTGAAATTTAACGCTGGTCAGAAATATTTAGCACTTTCGTAATCAGGCAAAATTTCGAACAATACCCCAGAAACCGACAGTACTCGCTAGTCGGGCAACGACGTGCAACTCAATGCCGCACGCCGCGAACCCGCTAGTCGGGCAAGCGGCGGACGCTCAGGGCTGTGTCAAGTAACTTTCGTATACTAATAAGAATTTTTATTTTGTAATAGCATTAGGTCAAGTAAATAAAAATACATTTTTTTTTTTTTTTTATACTACGACGGTGACAAACAAGCATACGGCCCGCCTGATGGTAAGCGGTCACCGTAGCCTATGGACGCCTGCAACTCCAGGGGTGTTACATGCGCGTTGCCGACCCTTTAAAAACTTTAACACTCCTTTTTTGAAGAACCCCATATTGTAGTCCTTTGGGAAAACAGTGGCAGGGAGCTCATTCCACAGCCGGAGCGTCCGCGGGAGGAAGTTCCTCTTAAACCGCACGGTACGAGACCATTTAGGCTCCAGGGTATGCGGGTGAACACCCTGCCGACGGCGAGCGGTGCGGTGGTAGAATGCAGCCGTTGGCATCATATCAAACAATTCCTCAGAGCACAATCCATTGTACAAGCGATAGAACACACATAAGGAGGCGAAGTCTCTCCTTAGACTTAAGGGTTCGATATCGCTCGTGAGTTTGGGATCGTTGACAATTCGGACAGCACGTCTTTGGATCGAGTCAAAGGGGCCCAGCTGGTATCCAGGTGCTCCCGCCCAAAGATGGCAGCAATACTCCATATGGGGCCTGACTTGAGACTTGTATAATAACAGTCTTTGCCCCGGAGAGAAGTACTGCTTAGCTCTATTGAGCACACCGAGCTTTTTGGATGCCAGCTTGGCCTTCCCTTCCAGGTAGCTACGGAATTGGACGTCACTGGAAATGTCAACACCCAGGATCCCAATACTCTCTGACATGGTAAGGACTGTGTCTTGGAATTGTGGGACCACAGTAAATGGGGTTTTTTTAGCGGTGAACGCGCAAACTTGTGTCTTAGTGGGGTTAAATCGGACAAGATTTTCCTGGCCCCACAGTGAGATATCAGAGAGAGCACTCTCGATGTCTGACACAAGCTTTTCACGACTCTCTAACACAACGGGACGAGGGATGTTAGCACGGCCTGTGTAATAGGCATCCCCAGTACTGTCGTCTGCATAACAATGAATATCGCCAATGGACAACATGTCATTGATATGCAGCAAAAACAGCGTTGGGGATAGCACAGAGCCTTGTGGGACACCAGCATTTATGTCCATGCTATCGGAGCAACTTCCGTCGACAACGGCTCGTATGCATCTGCCGGACAAAAAGCTGGCAATCCATTCGCATAATCCCCCGGGCAGTCCGTAAGATGGTAACTTCGATAGAAGACCCCCATGCCAAACCCGATCGAACGCCTTCGCTATATCCAGGCTGACTGCCAATGCCTCACCTTGACTCTCAATAGCTGAAGCCCAGCGGTGGGTGAGATACACTAGAAGATCACCAGTGGAGCGACCATGGCGAAAGCCATACTGTCGGTCACTGATCAGATCGTGATCCTCTAGGTATCCCAGGAGCTTTGCGTTGATTATGCGCTCCATCACCTTGGAGAGAAGGGAGGTTATAGCGATTGGCCTGTAATTCGACGGGTCTGATCTGTCACCCTTTTTAGGCACAGGGTGCACAAGGGCGGTCTTCCACGAAGACGGCACCTGCCGTTTGTGATATGAGAGCGTGAAAAGGCGCGTGAGCACTGGACACAACTCGGGAGCACACCGCTTGAGCACCACTGCTGGTATGCCGTCTGGCCCGCTCGACTTGTGGACGTCTAATGACAGCAGCTCCCGCCGGACATCAGTTTGCCTGAATATAATACCGGGCATGGAGAAACCGCACCGCGGGACGGTAGGCGGTGCGGTGCTGCCATCATCGTCCATGGTCGAGTTCGAGGCAAAGAGATTGCCCAAGAGATCAGCTTTCTCCTTTGCACTGTGGACCAGATCACCATCAGCATTTCGCAGTGGTGGTAAGGACGACCGACAAAAATTTCCCTCGGCAGCTTTGGCGAGCGACCAGAAGGCACGACTCCCTGAGGGATAGCCCACGAGCTTCTCACCAATTCTGCCGACGAAGTCGAATTTAGCTCTGGCAATGGCTCTTTTACTGGACCTCGAAGCAGCATTTAATTTGCGTTTCACATCAGAAGCGTTAGGATCCTTATCAGTAACGGCCTTGGTCCAAGCCCTGTAGGCAGCTTGCTTATGAATTGTCGCCTCTTTACAGGGCCGGTTAAACCAAGGTCGTTTCTTAGCTCCTGCAGCTATTACTGAGTTGGGAATGAAGCAATCCATTCCCATTAAGATAGTCTCAGCGACCTCAGCTGCACAGGAGTCAGGATCATCTGATGTGAAACACAGCCGCTTCCACGGGTACGATGCATAGAACTCACGCAATCCATCCCAATCTGCTGACCTATAGTGCCATACGCGTCGCGAGCTAGTAGGCCGAGGTGGATCAGGCCGCGCGCAAGGTGGCAATGTCCGGACAAGACAGTGATCGGACGAGCCGAGAGGTGCGTTCACTGAGACAGAGTATCCGTCCGGACGAGAGGTCAGCAGAAGGTCCAGTAAAGAGCTCGTATGGTCCTCGATGTCTGGTATTCTCGTGGGAGAAGTAACCAGTTGCGAGAGACCATAGGCCAGAGAAAATTCGAGAGCAGACCTCCCCGCGTGGTCAGTGGACCGGGAACCAAGCCACTCCACGTGGTGGGCATTGAAGTCCCCCAAGATTACCAACTCCGCGGATGGGTACTGCTCAAGAACTTTGTCGGACGTCACTTGTAAGTGCTCAAAGAGCCGAGTTGCGTCCGTGTCCCCGCTATGGGACCTGTATAGGCACGCGTAGATACGAGTGTGGCCGCCGTAGTCCACACGCACCCACAACACTGACAGATCCCTGTCTTCATAGGCATTGAGACGGCGACAGCAGACATCATGCCGATACATAGTGAAGTAATAATAATAAAAAAAAAGTTCCTAATGTTATTCGTAACTTTTTGTGTTATCTGTCGTGGTATCACTGAATGGGCCTTGCGGAAGACCAGCGCCGGCTTTTAAGTCGGCAATATGCTGAGTTGGGTCCATTTTGTGATGCACACACAACTTACTTTTTTATATTGTTTTGTCTTTATGTTTGTTTATTGTGATCGTCACAAATAAATTTATTTATTTCTTTCTTTCTTTAATAAAATATAATATGATAACTGTACCAGCTTTTCGACCACATAAGTACAGTCACCTGCAATAGTATATGACGCTATGAAGGCCGCAAAAATATGTGACACGCTCTTATGGCGGTACAAACAAGACTGTGTCAGATTATTTTGCAGCCTTCATATAGTCCCATAATATTGCAGGTGACTGTACATAATAATCAGAAGACTTTCTGTTAGTGGCAGTGGCAGCCCTGAGGTAGCGAAGATGCAATGCTTGCCCGCCTGTCGGGTACTTTGGCGTCGCGTGTAGGTATATAGCTCTTGCCCGACTACCCGGTACACCGGCATCTGAGTAAAGTTTACGAGTGCCCGAGTGTCGGGTACGCGGTATCGAAAGTGTTAAAGACCTCGCCCGCTACGATATATCGGATGGCGACTGTACTCACCTCGCGCTGACCTCCCTCAGGTTGATGAACGCCTGCGACCTGCCGACGGAAGCGTTGTACTTGAAGAAGTTGACGTCGAGCGGCTTGGGCACGTGGCCGTAGTCGGGCAGCCGGTACACCGCGAAGCCTATGGTGAGGCACTCCAGGCCTTGGTGGCGCTGCGAACGACGGTTCTTTTGCATCAGCGCTACGATTATCTGAAAACAAAATATATATAAGTATCATTTAGCCGACCCAACTTTCCCCCGATAATTCACTTGGCATTTGAAAGAAAGAAAAACGTTTATTCGGGACGCTTCAGTGTACAAAAATATAAAAGACAGTACGGTTAGAATTAGCGTCACCGAAAAGGTTTCTACTCAGCTTGATGTCAAGGTGCCTTTTGCGTACCTTGACGCTGGTCTTCCGCAGAAACCTTTTCAATAAAACGTGACCAACTCTCGTTTGGCCGAATTTTCATTTACGTTACGTTAGGTTGGATTATGATAATATGCGGAAGATACATTTGCGAAATGATTAGGGAAATGAATATTTGGCAAACGTGTTTTGGGATAAATTGTGACTGAAAAATGTAAATAAAAATTTAGCAAAAACTGTATGGCGATGACTAGTAAGAGTAACCCAAGTATCTATCACCCAAGGCACATGCACGCTCTCTTAAGCATTGCTTAGAATAATAACATTACTAGAAGGTACGTTCTGTCAAGCTCAGTGAAGTCATTTCAATTGAGAAACTTTTTTTTTCAATTTCCCTATAGCTATTTCATTCGATTATAATAATAGGGCAAGCCTATTTTTGACTTCAGTTTTCAACGCGTTGGCTTTATGGAACTGTTTCTAGTAATTCTGTGCTCGATTAAATGACGTTATAATTCAAGTAGATGCCGTCATCGTTGAATTCGAATTGAAGATTTAGAGCAAAAAATATACGTCAAATACACTATGACAACCACAAATAGGTAAATTTTCAAGTACTTGACGTTTCATATAATCATATAATTGACCGAGTGAGATTTATTTAATGAAACTTTCGTTTTTTTCCGAAGTTTTCGGGTTTTTTAAGAAATAAATAATGTCACTATCACTGTCACTCCTTTCGTCTGTTTCAATTGTTTCTTCCTCAATCTCATCGATGTAGCCCTGTTGTAGGTGTAAATTAGACCTAATATACATTGATTTAGAGTTGAAAATTAGAGCGGAAACTTTCATTGATTTTTTCCGAAAGAATCCGAAAAAAACGAGTCGTCTGAGAAATAATCGGATTTTTTTCTCCTTTACAGGTCGCATGTATCAACAAATTCTTAAGACATTTTTAAAACAAGTTCTTTAATAACATTTTTTATTTGTCGATTCCTTTATTGGAATTTTTTTAAATAGCGGGAATTGTAACAAAGGTCCTAAGCGCCATAGACCTACAGGCACTTAGGACCTTTATGCCATTACATGCCATAGATAAATAAATGGGCACTCACGGTACATTTGTTGTCGTCGTCATCTTCGTCGACGTCTGTCAGGGTGATGTTGTACTGCGGGTTACGCCAGAAGGACTCCAGGTAGTTACGGCACCCGCCGGCAGTGACGCCTGGTAAAAAAATGTCGAATAAAGTGAAGGGTTTAATAAGGTTATCTAGTAAAAGCACATATTATATAATACAAAACGTTTTGAACATTATGCAAAAATAATTTACGATTTGGGTCTAGTTTTTACCCTTTGAACCTTAAAAAAATATGACTACATACCTCTGACCCATTCTCCTTCGAACACGGACATCTCCCATTTCTTGGTGCATCCCTCCGGGCACTCCTCAGGGTCCAGGGAGTCTGGGTTCAAATTGCAGATCTCCACTCTGAAATCAAATGCACATTTTAATACATTTTCCATAGCAGGCTGCAATTCCAATGAGATGTTTGTTTGCAAAAATAGCGGACCGCCAAATGTTAGGTGATTCGTATACCTGATACCCTCGACGCGTCTTTCCAATCTATACAAGACCAAAACGCAGCCATAAGAAACTGGTAGCGCATATATTTTTGTGTTATATAATTTAAACTTTCTTGAGTTATACTGATATTATCATTCATTCGTGAGTCATATTGATATGTGGTGCCCGATCCACGAAGGTGACTTACTTGAGCTATTTTCGACTTTATTGACATGACTAACCCGATATAAGTATTTTAAAATGAGAATGTGCTGTGCAGGACCACTTTAAGTCTGCCTGCCTTATAATTACCTTGAGAAGTAAGAGGAGAAGTCCTTGAAAGACATCCAGAATTCGCCATCATCGTCGAAGGTCAGTCCCAGCTCTTGCTTTTCCGATTCGGGGATGTAGCGCCATTCCGGAGACCTGCCAAATAAAATGTATTTACAATACAAATATAAATTAAGTTAAAAAAATGGATTTTGTTTGTTGTTTGTTCAATTTCGCAAGTGTCAAGGTTTATTCAGCAAGTATACGGTTTTAAAAATAGCTTTTAAGGCGTGGCTTTATACGGCGAGAGGCCTTGCATTTTGTAAAGTTGTAGCTGGATCTTTTCAAGCAGCCACGAGGCGGCCAGGACCCCGGACTACCGACCAAAGAGTGGTTAAACACATTTCAAGATTAATTTTTCATTACTGGATTTTTCTGTGTTCATTAATTCACTTCATAATAAGCTATAAATATAACACATTAAACAAATTTAACGTACAAAAAACAAATAAGTATTCCCGAAAGAGCTTCGTCATCTACGTCGTACTCAGCCTGGTTGCCCCAGGGATACCTCATGCAGGGCAGCGGGATCTTGATGTCGATGTATCGACGTATTTGAGTCGGGTAATGGAGTAAGCATGACTCATGGTTTTTTAAAATACCTTCCTGCCTAAAAACGTAGTAGGGTAATTCCATGGTAACTTACATTACAATCAGAACTTTTCACTATGAAATATACTCATTAATTATATTTATAACAATAAGCAATCCTTCTTTTTTTTGTGCATTTAAATACAACACTGTGAGTCCTGTATATTAAACTTAAGATCAGACGAAACCAACTTATAGTCTCACGCCAACACAATATAATGTGCTGGTAACTTACGTTACATAAAAAGGACACGACGTTTTAAGACCTTTTTGTAAGTGGAAATTTCTCTGATAATATCAGCGGATTTTTTTTACACTAATAAAAACAATTAAGTCAAGAATCAAATTATTTAATGCTACAACAAAAAATAGTCAACTTCATACGTATAGAAGTTTCACTGGTAGTTAAGTTGGTCAGTTCATTCAGTTTTTTCTGATTTCTATGCTTATATACTCTTTCTTTGATTTTTTTTCCATTTTCTTTAATAATTTTAACTTTTTTTGATGACGGTAACCGCTCTATTTCTTCTTTTTTCTTTTGCCTTGTTTTTCGAGTTGCAAGTTTCGTTTTTTCTTTATATTCCTTATACATATTTTCCGTTCTCCTTTAACTTCTTCCTTCTTCTTCTCATCTTTTCAGCAGCACTGAGTGGCATTTCAACTGCAATTCATATTACATTATAAGGGTAACTGTTGTTACATGCGTGTAACGTAAGTTACCGGTAACTTACATTTCAAATTTTGATAGCTAATTAAAAAGAAAGGTTTTGTTCTGAGAAAAAAACAATAAGGCTATATAACTCGCTATAACAATATTAAAGAGAATCACCAGAATCACTGAACTAATTTTAGTATTTTTTGATATATTGGAAAAATAATACAAAATGGTAACTTACGTTTCAATTAACAAGTATGTATTTTTGATTTGCAATAACTTTGGCTACGTTTCGTAAAATGTTACTTTGTTTTGTAGTTTTATATAAAGTAATAACAGGACTAAAAATAGTAAAGAAATACTTACCGATCACTTCTTAAACAACTTTAAAATTTACTGATCTTTTGGTCCGTCTTCTATTCACATTGAACTTGAGTTTTCCTGTGTAATAAATGACACGTAATATGCGAAAATACATCGACAGAAGTGACAAAAAAGGTCATAATACGTTACTCCAGACTATAGACAAACGATTGAGCTGCAAATAGTATTGATAAACCTATATTTAGAAATTGATAAATTTTGATCTCTGTCATGGAATTACCCAGTAGTACCAATAATCCTGGTCACGGCACCAAAATGTAATTCAAAACAGTGTCGTTTTCTATTAAATAAAAAATATTTTCGCGATTTCAAGGTTGGCTATAGTTAAAATTGTTGTATATGAGCTACAAATGTAGTGCATAATGTTTTACATTCATATTTTCTTGAAAATTTAAACTTGAAACGCTTGTATTTGTCATGCGACTTCAAACGACCTGGGTACTTGTAGTACTGACACTGACTGAAACCGCATGATACTTTTGGTTGTTTCCGTGAGAATGCAAGCGCAAAGCACTATGCAATATATATACAGAGTATGGTGTGGAGTCGAAGATATATTGGAAAGTACATACTTGTCACTCCACGGCCCGTTCCATTCAGCCTCGTTTCCCCAGGGGTTCCTCATGCGGAGCAGCGGGATCTTGCCCTGGCGGCCGGGGGTCTCGATGTCCACGTACTTGACGCGCGTGATGGAGTAGGCGTGGCCGCGGATGAGGCCCTGGGGGGTCTCGGCTTCCAGAATATGTGGGTCCGGCTAAATAAAAAGCTAATTTTTAGATGCATTCCTCTCAACAACTCTACGACAATATTGATACTGGGACCAACCGAAGCCATAGTAATTGAAATTTCACAACAGTTAACCATGACTGCTAAGTGCTATTGCGTGAGTCCTTTATCTACTATTGAATAAATATCACGAGAAAACACCTTGTTTTCGAATATTCTCCACCTTCTTCTTCCTAGCGTTTTCCCGGCTTATGCCAAGGCTCAGGGAGCCTGGGGTCCGCTTTGGCAACTTATCCCAATATTTCACGTAGGAGTTAATTTTACGAAAGCGACTGCTATCTGACATTCTAACCCAGAGGGTAAACTAGGCGCGGGATCAGTTCGGTTTCCTCACGATGTTTTCCTTCACCGAAAAGCGATTGGTTGGTAAAGAAATATCAAATGATGAGTACGAGCCCGCAGGATTTTAACGCGCATCCTCCGAATTGAAAGTCGCCCGGCTTACAACTGGGCCACCAACACTCTCAGCGACTCCACCAACAGTCTAAATAAAAATTCTAATTTAAACGTCCATTTAACCAATCAAATGAGATAATTTATCGTCAGTTTAAACAGTTGCCTTTTTTATAAAGGGGAAAAACAAATAAAAAAAATAGGAATGTTAACCTCGATACTGCACCCCATGAGCGAGTTCCTCTCATAGGCCTTGAGCAGGATGGTGTAGAAATCGGGCGGCAACTCCGTCATCTCGTACATCTCCGTGACGCCGCCGGTGAAGTCCTCCATGGCCTCGCAGGTCGAACCGCCTTTAAGGGCTTCGTATGACCCGTGCAGTCTGGAAAAAAAGATTTGTTGTAAATGGGCATTTTCAAAAATAGGGTACCATTTCCTTTTTTTTTTTAATATAGGAAGTTTTGGGATTTTTATAACCAGAATCACGAGCACTATTGACTTAAACAAAGAAAGAGTGTCCCGTGTTTTTTGGTCAGCTTTCTAAAGCATTTTTTCATACATTTCGTATAGGCCGTTACAAAACACTTGCACTTTTTTCTGAAAATGCCCAAATAATCACTTGAAACTAACCGCAACAAGACCACGGACTAATTAAGACTTATTAGATACACAAAGCAGAACAAACCAGTCAAAAATGTGGGTCAGAATGACATTAGCGAACAATTTTGCATTGATGATGATATTGATGATACAAACAATAGATGTTTCGTACGAAAAAGAGCTTACTGACGTAAGCATTAAGGGTCGAATTCATACACAGAACTACTAACTTTTAAAACTTTATAGGCTGTTGGCATTTCACGAAACGTCACGTTCCAAACTTAGACTATATGAAAAAGTGCCGCATCTGCAGCACTTTTGTGCCGTCAATTTTTTTCGGCTGATTGGGTAACCCGTTATTTTATTTTATATCTATGATCAGGACCATAAATGAAGTTACTCAAAATGGCGCGGCGTCCTTGTTTTTTAAGAAACCCTTTGTTACTGAGATGTATGTGGGTTTATATGAGAAACGGCGTATTTTTTTGGATATTCCTTCTTGCGGGGCGAAGGAAGTAGTTAAGCATAATTTGCATCTAAAAGCCTTGTAGAACAGCTTTCTTTAAAACACATTAAAATTAAAAGTAAATATCTATATTTTTCTCAAATACACACTATCAGCACCAAAAAAGGATAAAAAATAAAGAATTGAAATATGGCCATCAGAATACGACTAAATTAACTTCACTTTTTCAAAAAATCCACCTATTTTATCAATTTGTCATTTTATAAGAAATTATTAAGTGACAAATTGAAAAAAAAAGGTGAATTTTGCCTATTAGAACAAAAATAAAAAGGAAACAAAAAACACAAAACGAGGGTAAAATATTGTATATCTTGCTTGTACTCGTAAGGGCTCGTTCAAAAACCATGTGATATTACGGAGAAGGGGAGTCGTCGGGAAAACATCACGAAAGATCAAAATCAGGCCAAAAAGTAGCAAAAAAGATCACCATTTGGGTCGAAGTTCGGCCAAATATGATCACAGGATTTTTGAACGAGCCCTAATAACATTCTCTTGTTGGACGCCAGAACGACAAGATCTACTGCATCTCCTGAGGATGCCTCGTAGAGAGGCGAAACACGTGTCGAGTTTTATGTGATTGGTGGTGGTTTGTTACATCTATTTGTGTATTTCGGCGGCGGGAGGGTGGGAACATTAATTGCATGCAAAAAATACGCAAGTAGGTATAACGGGTTAGCACTAATTGACTAGCACGTTTGGTAGATAGCAAAGTAACATTATTTTCGTTGCTAATAACATCGTCAAAACTAGTTACTACGACTTACTTGGCATAAGCCTTCTCTAGCAGGGCGCTCCAGAACTCGTTGGTCTCCGACGAGTGCAGGAACACCAGTTTCCCGCGGTACGTCGGGAGACGGTCGTCGATAACTACGTCCACCCATCGCCCGTATTGCCAGAACCTATCAAATAAATATGATGATTAACAGTCCTATGCAACTCGAATCGATCGTCACATAATTTAGAGAAAATAAATCAGTCTATATGGAATGTAAATTACTAACCGGAAATGGAAGACACCAGCATACTCTTCTTCAAAGCTCTGGTCATCTGGTACAACTTGAAAGAACAACCTGAAAATAAAAACAATTTCGTATAAAAAATATAATCATTAAGTTATGGCACAGTTCAGATTATATGCGGCAAATCAGCAGCAACCATTACTGACTATTGTTGGGCCTTATTCCGTTATAATAGAGGTTAAAAATGGACAATAATAATAATAATTACAGATTATACATGCTGGCGAGGGTACATCCGCGCCAAATGTGGCCGCTTTTCCACGCATATCGGGGTCCAGCTTTATTCTTACTTCCTATGAAATAATTATCTTCTTGTATGTGGAGCGTGAGTTTGGCAACATCGCCCAACTCGCCTTCTCGGACGTTGAAACGAACTCCAAGTTAAGTGTTGGGGATACGCGGCAGCCACGCGAACGCATTTGCTTCGTAAAGGAACGTCAACCGCGCACTTTGTTACACCTATTTGGACCCAACTTTACTTTCTATGAACTTACTTACTTTTTTCTTTTTCTTCTTGTGCAGCGTGAGGTTGGCAACAGCGGCCAGCAGTCGCCTTGTTGGACGTCGAAACGGTTATAGCCTTAACTGACCATCGGTAGACCTTACAAATGGTCAGCAAGCAGTGTTAGCGATACGCAGCAGCCGCGCGAGATGTGGCCGTTTGTTTCGCAAGAGAACTCAAACTGCGCGTTTAGCCACGCATATCTGTACCCAACTTTACTTTTCTATAAACTTACTTCCTGTATAGCGTGAGGTTGGCAACAGCGGCCAGCAGCCAACAGTCGCCCAGCTCGCCTTGCTGGACGTCGAAACGGCTGTAGCCTTCCACGAACAGTTGGGGGTCGTCGCATATTTCCTGGAAACAAAATGTGCAATTATGTGATTTGTGTGTCGAGATTTGGCCTGTTGGTGGCCCAGCGGCTCCGCCAGGTCGGATCCGTATCGTATAGTGTAACAAGACTTTAATACCGCGACTCAGCGGCTCAGTAGTGACCCCATCTTTTGGCTTAAACATAACTTTAACGGCTCACACCGCAATAATTCTCGCTTTATCTAAATTGAAAACTGATCAACTAATAATAATGAACTGATTCGTTCATTATACGGTAAGAACGCCTTTCAATCCAAAGGTCGCGGGTTCAAACCCCGGCTCTTACCAATGAGTCTCTCGGAACTTATGTACGAAATATGGTAGATCAAATGACGACGAAGGCAGGATGATGTCACATGTGCAGCGCGTTTAATGGCGTGTACATTTTGGCATAAAAGCTCGAGACAACTATTCTTAGTCAGTGCAGCCAGATGAGCTGGTAGAGGTGAAAGTTATACTCCACTAGTATGTTGCGCGAATCCCTTTGAGGGACAAATCATAAGTGTGAGGTTGTCAACAAGCGAAAGATTTGGTATAAGCGATAGACCAGTCCACAGCAAGAGTAACGTGAGACACCTTTTTATTGCATGTTCCTTTTATTCAAGATGCAAACTCAAGTTATAATTTATCTCAAAATAAGCGTTACTTCCCATAGATATATATTCTTTCTTTCCTTTTTTTTTAACCATATATTTGAATTTGTAATTCAAATAAACACGCTATTAAGCCGTGACTCACGTTACTGTACGTGGTTTGATCTATGTAAGTGAAAAGTATCAAAATAGCTTATGACGATACTTTACACTTATTACAAACGATAAAATTTAATGTTGTGGCAAAACCGTGAAACGATTGAATTGTTGAACCAACAACCACTATTAGCCTCTGCTTGATTGTCATTATATTCCTGCTAATCCTTCTGGGTTTAAAACCAACACCAATGTCAATTTTATACGAATTTTTACGTAAAGCTACCGTAATAAGACCTATGTTATAAAATTAAATGTTTAGTCTAAAATTGACTCATGCGCAAATATTACTTTTTCCTACAGGAAAATAGAAGCGGAAATTTCAACATTAAATGCAACCGAACTTCAATAACATTATTATCACATTTCATTCCTAAATACTTACAAGTGTGACACTGACAGGTGTCGTCCAAGTAGAATTTATGACCACTATTAATTTGTACTGGTATGCCAACCTTTTACAGTAATATTAAGAAAGGAAATTGGATATTATCATTGCTCATTGGCTGCAATAATTGACTCGCAATAAATTCACAATTCAAAATAACGTCTTCAAAGACAGAACGGCTACTTCCTTAGTTTTTTTTAATGAAGCCATCAAGTGTCCCACTGCTGGGCAAAGGCCTCCCCCTTTGTCTTCCTCTCGTCCCGGTTCAGAGCGATCTTCTGCCAGTCGTTAAGATATGCGTCCACAGTGGTACAGATCATATAAATAATATCGTTCTTAAGAATAGATATTTATCTCGCATAGAAAAAGTGAATACAACATGCGAACAGTTTTGAACACTACGCAAAAAAAAACAATTGACGCTCGGCCCCTCTCACTCCCGAAAACGCTAGGGTGGCCTACGATTAGCCTAACGGTAAGTGACCCCGGCTACGAAGCTAGAAATCCCGGCCGCCCGGGTTCGAATCCTGGTAAGGGCATTTATTTGTGTTCCGGTGCGGACATAACCGCTATGGAGATGTGACGGATTGCGCAAACGTATATGGCTATATTCCTTCGCCGTCCGGCGTTCAAAAGGTTAAACAATAGTAGAGTACTTACACTAGGCCTCAGCCAAGTAATAGGCCTATCCAACCGCTCCTTGTAGTACAGACTCCGGTCAGTCGCAGGGAACTCTGGGTCTTCAAACAGTCTGCCCTCAGACAGGCAGCGGGAGCGAATGTCCTTGAAGTCCTGGTACGTCGCTGGACCGAAGGCAGATGGACGGGTTTCACCAAGCTGTAGAGGAGATGATTTACTATGAGCTTGCGGTTTAGTTGGACAGTTTGCACCAAGTAGAGAGTATTTTTTGATATGATTTTGAGGGTTAGACGGACGGGTTTCAACAAGCTGTGATTGAGGGTGCTTCGTTACGGTGAATTCGAGGCTTATTTGTCTTTTAGCATGGGTGGATTGGAACATTGACACGGGAAAATTTACGTCAGATAAAAATGAGTAAATGACATGTCTTATTTTGCGGAACTATCAAATGCTGCTCATATCAAACTAGTAGACCGCGCAGTCATGTGATTGGTTAAACATAATGTTTTATTATTTTATCATGAACAAAGAGGTCCACATAGAGCAAGCCACCTCGCGTGCACGATGCAGTTTTAATGCTTATTTTCTCATGCTTGTGTGTTCATGTGCTTATTTTCTCTGTATGTCACAGAAATAAAGTATAACGGGTTGGCACTATATATAGCAAAGTAATATTTTTGTCGTTATAAATGTTATCGTTGAAATTACAATGTTATCGTTTTATAAAGGTAATATTAATGTTTCAATTATGAGCCATTGTTTCCTCGTATTTATGATCATCACCTTCGATCGGTATGATAATTGAAAGTAAGTATGGTAACATTGTGAATTAGTTATGTATTTGGAACAGAAAAAGTTTTATAAAGGTAATATTAATGTACCAATTATGAGCCATTGTTTTCTCGTATTTATGATCATCACCTTCGATCGGTATGATAATTGAAAGTAAGTATGGTAACATTGTGAATTAGTTATGTATTTGGAACAGAAAAAATAGTTCCATATATATATATATCCATGCCGTAATCGGCAACGGCGACCCTGGTTAATTTCGAGCGTGAGCTCTGATATGGCTGGCAAAGCCAAACTTATTCTTTAAAACCCTATCGCATGTGGAGCAGTAAAGTTGACCAGAACTATTGTATGTATAGTTGTAGGAGGGTTTCGGCCGAATTTTCCGTAATAGACTATATGCACTTGAAATAGATAAGGCTTATATTTTTTTCTCAGAAACTATGTTGGTTCAGCATTATATCCCTATCAAAATTTCTTAATTTTATTTTATTTTAGCTGTGAAAATAATTATTGAAAAGTGCAAAAAAATGTGTGAAATTACAAACGGTTAAAACGCTGTGACGTCGAGTGTGACGTCATTGGATAGTGGTGTCTGTACACCAAGCCAAGAACGCCAATGAACAGAGAGCCGCTGTATGTAATCTCGCGTCTCGGTTTCTCAAATGTTTGGTGTACAGCCGGCACAAAAGCACTAGTATCCAGATCATTAAAAAAAAAGCATGCGAATCGTGAATCGTCTGTGTCAAATTGTATACATGTTCTCGTATGGAATTTCCTTCAAGTGTTTCTCGTTCTGCTACTCATATTTTTGCATTTTGGCACAATCCAATACATATCCCATCTTTAAAGCGGTTTTATGACTTGTATGTCGTTTTCCATTGTAAATGTAAACACAATCGGCTGAACAATACAAGACTAATTAAATAATAAACATTTTTTAGGTTATGTTGGGCCGATCAAACACGTTCATAAATCATAATCTTAATTCACATCAATTGATCTGAGAAATTTATTATATCTGAAAAAATCAGGATACCTACGTGTGAGCAATATCTAAATTGTACGTAATTTTATGCATTATTAATTCACAATATAATTGTACTTATGCATCGTAATCTGCATGCCTACCATGAACATCGAAACCTCTTTGTCACTCTAATGTGCAAGTATGTATGTATGTATGTATAAGCTTTATTGTACAATAACACAAGAAATACAAGAAACACAGTAACATAGACAATTGATTTTATTGATTTTTTGCAAGTGTGACAGAGACGGAGGTATAAATTCGCAATCGTTCGATTTTCGTGGTATAGGCCCTGATTCAGACTGTGTGCCGGCCTTAGATGAGAAATGACGTCACGGCTCAGCTTGTCGGAATGGCGGGCGTTTCAAACGCCCGTTTTTATTTGGAGTTTTTGAAATAAGATTTATCTACTAAATTTTAGTTATTATGCGCTGAAATTTATTTTACAGTATTTTTATGATAAAAGCTATCATCCAACAGTATTTAAAAAAATAGTGAATATTCCCTATTGACGTTTCGTATCAAGATCATCGAGCCGAGCGTCTTCAAAATTCTTCACGCTCATCCTAACACGAGAACGCCATTCTGGCCGCAGAGAAGCATACTCCTCCCACTTGTCAGGTGGTATACCGCACGCAGTTAGGTGGCGCTTGAGCATGTCATGTCCTTGTAACGTAGGTGCTGCCCACCTTGCTTCCGTTTACCATTTGATAGCTGGGAATAGAAAACGGCTTTTGGTAACCTGCAATCACTCATACGCCAAACATGCCCACACCACCTTAGCTGACCCTGCACCAAGAGAGCCTCCATGCATCTTACATGCATCTTACAACGACGAAGAACTTCAGTGTTAGGGATGCGATTTTGCCATTTTATATGCAGAATGGAACGCAGACAACGTAAGTGGAACGTGTCTAGCAAGCGAATGTCATCTTTGTACAAACACCATGTCTCCGAAGCGTACAAAAGAATCGGAAGAACCATGGCTCTGTACACCGACAACTTCGTCTGCAGCTTTAGGTCATGCGATCCCCAGACACGTTGCGTTAAACGACCGAAAGCGGACGCAGCCTTAGCAATCCTACATGGGATCCATATATATAAGAAGGAACTGAAGGAATGAAGACAACTCGTTTCATTTGTTTGAGAGTAGCAGACAACATGCAGCTCAGACTTAAAATAATTAGGACCGTACTAGTAAACTTTAAACTATCGTGAGACTTTTTATTATAATAAACTGTACTTATTATTAAAAGGGGTTGGAAAGTAGCAACTAATGTTCAGATCTATCCGCCGGATATGTCCGACAAGTTGGGCAATGAGTGGTGGGAATCAGTCCCAGGCGTGTCTGTTTGTAACCGTAATTATTAGTTTGCCTAACCCAATATTGCTAGAATCAGTTATTTGGTTCTAATACCGTAAATCGATATAACTCTTATATTTTGAAATGGTTTGAGATGGGAACGACTATCATTTCAGTAACAGTATTTGTTTAAAGAAATTGGTTATCAGCGCCAGCATAACACGTTAAATTAAGGTGGACGGCGAGTGCACGGATAATTTTTCATATAAAAATGTTTGCAGGTTTATGAAGAATTTGTTGAATACGTTTGTGTCACTGTTGTTTCATTTAGTCGATAACATTAAGTTATTTGTGCGAAGTTCAGAAAATTAATAGAACTATGGTGATTAATGCCTTATTTTTGTTTTTTTTTGTCCACACATAACAAAAAAATACGAAACGTTATTCTAAATCCTAACAAAAACGCACATGTATTTGTATTCACGCAAATGAACGAACACAATTTCTTATATTCTTCAATAATAATATGAATAAGTTTCCTAAATAGAGTAGAAACCTGCAATAACTTTAGTATATAAGAATATAAGAATAACGCGTTTAGAACATAACAGGAATAAGAGATCCGATAGTCATTTTAAATAAATGATTTGTAATAAATGTTTTTTTTTTAAAGCGATTGTTAAATAACGAACCCAAAACAACTGTTCACCCGTAGGCATTCGCATTTTGCTCCCCATGTAAAAAGGGGGCATCCTCAACTTGTTATCCTGACTCTCTTCCACCGACGACCATTTCTTCTCCACAACCTTCTTCGGTTCTTTAGTAAGAACAACTTTAGGCGACCCTAGAGTTGCCTTCTCAAAGACCATAGCTTTGTTGCGCACGACGTTGCTGTTTTCAACAACGGTTGATGTTGATTTGCTTAGTTCTACTTCTATCTCCTTTTCTTTGGGCTGAACAACTTTGTTAGCCCAGAAAGGTTTATAACTAGTCTCTTTCCGCACGTTTGATTGTTGGTACGTGAAATCAGAAATTTTCACTTTCTTCTCAAAAAGTCTGGAGAAAAATCCGGTGCTTGGAGACATACTTTTGGATTTTCTCCCAAATATTCTTCCGGATATCGGCGATTTGATGGATACAGATTTCTTCCAATTCCCCACTGCATTTGACACAGCCGCACTTGCGTAGAACGCCTTAAGTTGACCAACGTCTTTCTTGTCCAGTTTCACAAATGTCTCTTTGACGGCTTTTTTCGCGTCAGTATGGTTATACATGTTAGAAACAACTGCTTTTGTTAATGCCATGTTTAAATCATTAGGCGAAACCCTTATTTTGGTCAAGGACTGATGATTAACTCAAATGCATTAACTGCAAGTACTTCTAATGATATTATTTTCCGGTGTATATTTGAAAACTAGATTAAAAACGTGATAATGTGTAGGTATCATCACAAATATAGTTAGTAAAACAATTGTATTGGCCTTGGCCAAGCTAATCACAATATCGATTTTCTTTCTATATTAGTATCTTCGTAATTCAAATCAAGTACAAAAGTCTCACAATCCAAAAAGGCACTAACTTTTTTTTTTCACTTAGCACTTGACATGGCATGTGTTACAGTTGGCCATTCAGTGGTAACTGAAGTTATTGACTGTCCGTAAAGTTGATAAGTGTCGCCTATTAAATGTAGTGGTACAATATACACGTATATTGTACGGTTGTGTGAAGGAAACCCATGGGGATAAATGATAAGGGCGGCGAAGTAGAGCTTGCGAATGATACACAATGTTTATTATTAAATTGACGGAAAATATACCTAAATGGTATTTGGTTGTGAGACGTGATAAATAGTCGGTCAATTTTTGATTTGTAAAACTGAATCGTCCGTATTTTGTTTCCCATATCCATTCCAGGTATCAGCGTCAAAGGCACTAATTTAACAGTCAATATCCAATAGAACCATCCTGATACCCTTAAAAAGAAATCAAAGCCTTGACTGGACTGAGTAGTATGCGTCGTAAACGTACATGAAATTTAAAACTGCCTTCTCTTTTGAAGTCGGTTTACAACTACTTAGTAATAATTAATTTCTTAAACTAAAATGACTTTGTCGTGAAAATTGCAACTAATCTTGCATTTAGTGACAGAAAATTTGACATTGAGCCAAACAAAGGCATGAATCATAGAAAAAAACATCTTTAATCCAGATTGAAACGGTCCAGTTCCTTTTCAAAGTTACCGCGAAGTTGTAGTAATGGACTTTTGGAGAGAGAATGGCAAGAGAATGCAATCGGTTATTTTGTTGTAAAGGAAAAACTCGGTTTTTAACCGAAGCCGCGGTTTCGGCTTAATATTTATTCCTAAGTTATGGATGTTGTTTATGTATTTATTCCAGTATTTTTATGTATCTATCTATAAGTATAAGCCTTATTGAGCTTATTGCGGGACTTGTGTAAGATTGTCCCATAATATTTATTAATTTAAATGCCATTTTAAAACGGACTAGGCCAATACATACTAAGTGCTATTTCAGAGTTTATGCTATAACGACCAATCAACACGCAAAAAAAAGCAAAAGCTTAGCCTGTGGCTTAGCATTTAATATTAAAGCTAGCACTGGTCGCTTCACAACAGGGGACAGAACATCCCCATTACACATCGATGTTTTAATTATCGCCCGCTGCGCTAACATAAGCTTTTAAGCTAATTCCACTTGAAAACTCTATGGTTTTAACTTTTTATTTGCAAGTCGTGGTCGCGTACGCACGCGTAGCATAGAGGTACGTACCTAAGCGTTTTAATACGATATTAGTTTAGAACAGTTTACTGCTTATATAATACTGCTTCGATAACATTTGCTCGTATTAGTAGTTTCTATTTATTAGGTATATGACATCGGTTAGCGTCAGATATGACGGTACATAACTAAAAAGCCGAAAAAAAACTAGTCTAAGACATCCTGCTCTACCTGCATCAATACAGATTGAATTTAAAGAGCTGATTAACGTTAAATTTGGCGTCCTAAATTTTTATCCTAACGTCAGTTGGCCAGACTTGGTAACATAAACAAAACAAATAAAACGTAAACAAAATAGATGGAGAGCTAGCTACGGAAACCGGCATGCAAATTATAGAGCCAAGAAATCCCTCTAGTTAGTGTGACATGCTATCATTATTAATTAATCCAGGCGCATGGCACCTGTTCAGCGTTGGGTGTGAGAGTTGATGGGCAACAAAGGGGTTGCCCAGCAATTGGTAACTTGGTAAGATCAATTGAAGGTTTGCAATTTATAGAGCTCTGAGTTTGGTGTGATATAATAGCTAATTATGTGCCTATCTAATTCGAATATCTGCCAGGCAGTTTTTATTGGGGGAAAGGTAGTGTCAAAGTAATCATATTTATAGCCGTCTATTCTTTTTTATTAGAATAGACCTTCAAAATCGTACGTGCAAAAATACAGGCGCAAATATTCAGTCGATCACCCCGCCAGGCGACGACAAAGAGCAACTATCACACCCACCACTTAACAGCTGCCAGACTTCCGGATTAATGAATAATGTTAGAATGGCACACTAAATAGAGGGGTTTCGGGGCTCTCTTAGACTAAAAGTAAACATATGTGAAATAGTTCATCCTGGTATGTACTTTATAATCTTCACACAAAGTATGATATGAACTTCTGGAGTAAAGCTTTACCGTTAAAACACAGTCAAGGAGTTTGATCTCTGCCAGTTCGGACCTTGTCACGTTGTCACAGTGACAAGTGTCGCTAGAGATCTCAAAATATTGTCACTGTGACAATGTACTCAGTCAGTGGTACATAGTTAAATCCTATTCTTTAACCGTACATTTTCAAGCAACACCGTACCGTTTTCCCTCTGCCGATGTACAAGCCCGCATGGGCATACGCGGGTCTGTGTTGTGATTTGTGTTTAGTTCGTAACTTCGTACGCAAAAATAGAAGTGTGCAAGATATTTTATTGTAGTTGTATTATTTTTTACGTAAATTGAAAAATCGCCGTCAATACAACTTGCAAACAATGTAAACAAACCGCCATATTACTTTTTGTTTGAAAACTTTGAAACAAATCAAATTATTTAATTAAATATTTTGACTTGTTATTAAAGTAGTAAAACTACTATATATAAATTATAAATTGAAAATAGATGTCATATACTAAAGAAAAAGACTAACACCGACCTCCCTCGGATTGGCCTTTGTCGGTCTTGGTCTTTTTCTTTATTATATGACATCTATTTTCAATTTATAAACCGCCATATTGGTTGTAATAACCTTACTTTTATCTTTTTAATGAAATATCCAAGATTAAGTTATTTATCTTGTTTTGTATACGATAATACAACCGTTTCTGTAGTGAATGGTTTCAGTCGTGTTTTGATGAGGTAGTGTGACACAAGGAGAAACAGTGACAAAACATATGATGCCTTTTGTTTACATCGTTAGTAAGTTCCATTGACGGCAATTTTACGGTAAGATATCGCTTGGACGTCTCCTTTCCCACGTGTTAGAAGCCGTACATACTTACATGTGTCACACCTACATACTAGATCTAATCAATGGCCATAAGGATGCATTGAACTGCCGTATATCTAGTCTATTTGCACTGATAACAGTGATAACGAAACGCATAAGTTTTCGCAAAAAAATATAACGTTTCAAGCCGTTTTAGGTAGTTTTCAAGGCCATAGTGATAAATGTAATATTAGTCATATCATATTACTAAAGTTTTATAAAAACCGGGCAATACCATAAGGGACGTACTATTATCTATAGAAAAGGCAAATAAAGTCATGCTTGACGTATGGGAGCCCATTAAATTTTTCAAGAATTGTCCATGCAATTTCGGGCTACTCCAGTTGTCTACACTGTACATGGCCACATGCAAAAAGCAATACAAATACGTCCCTAAATACCTAAGTATGGGTATGCGTAACACATCTCCCACTTAGAACATAGAAACTGGAGTAAGCCTGACATTTGGTAATTTGACTTGCACAATTGTAAAAGTTTAAACTAAAGCATACTTCCTATTGTCTATGCTCTAAGCTCCCCCTAATATACTTTTTAAAATATCAGAAATATCGGAAGCTGAGGTCATTTCCCGTCTCACGTCTAGACGGCACTAATAATATTGTCTAGACGAATTCGGGGGAAGCTTTCAAGAGAACAGGTGGTGTTAACTTCTAGTTTCATATACCTATTGATTATTTTTGTGTCGTATTGAACGATAGTAGATTACTCGTACGTATAAAGCGAGAAATTCATACACATTTTTAAAATGCAAAAGTAACTCTGTCTGTCTATTATCTATTTCTCCAGTCTAAAACCACCGAACGGATTAAATAGCCCGTGGAGATGTTTCGTTATTCATATATTAAAAAAAAAGAATACTCGTAGCTCACTAATAGACATGTTATTCAGCGTTTTAATCACATTAATCAAAGGTTAGGTTTCGTTTCCGGTTTCGACCGAAACAAGAATCAATACCGAACCTTCGGTTTCGGTTTCGGAAAAAAACATGTGTCGGTGGAACACAAAATAATAGCCATGACAGAGAAACGTCACTCCATACAATGATTATGCTCGTTGGTCATATGCTTTCGGTAGAGGGGTAGGTCTATCAATGAGGATTACCGCGAGTCGATTTTCCGCTAGGGGCGCTAGTGGAACGTGGGTCCTGCGGGAACACTTAAAACGTCACTTTGACAGTTCTCTCATACTGACACAGGAGTCACAGGACCCACGCATGAGCGACAATACGGTAGCTCCCATTGTCATACTCTCTGTTTTGTGGTCATACTGGTTCTTAATTCCAGTCACCTGCTATATCTTGCAGACAGAAATGCGGAAAATAACAGTTTTCTGACCTATCCTTTTGTTTGTAGATGTAGGCTCATGCGAACGTGTGTATATTTTTGCGGTTTCATCCTCGTTACTATAAAGTAAATGTGTGCTAAATTGTCAACTGAAGACATCAAAGACAAACGGCACATGAATGCCAGTAGAATATGTTATTGTATCAGTGCCAAGTAGTTCTACTGACTGATAGCCATCATTGTTGACATGCCAACTAATAAACGAGTTCAATTGCAACTGCAAGTCCATTTGTTCAACTAGAAAAACATTTTGTCATCAATGTTATCATGACATTCACTTTTTTTATATAGTAAGCCAACGGGCAGGTTAAACGCTTGATGGATGGTTGGGCCACAACGCCACTAGAGGGTTTGTGTGTGGATGGAAAGATGATAGGAATTCTTGATTTATCAGTTAGCAGACTGATATTTAGTTCCGGGAACAAGCCTCGACGGAAGATCAGCGCTGGCGAACAAACCATCAACGTGCTGTGAGGGGGGGAACATTTCATGGTTTCATGATTTGTATAATCTTTTTAGTGTGTTGTTTTTAGTGTCATGTCATCAATAAACGTGTTTTTCTCTTCAAAATAACTTAATGGAACCAGGATATTGCATTGACAATGATGTTTTCTATTGTATAGTAAATTTCAAGTACAAGTAGTTTTAAGATTAATCTAAATGAATGGCTATTAGCAAAGCGCTTTTACAGCATTAAAGAATACCTTATGTAAGGAAATTAGTTAAAACTATTTTATAATAGTCTATAAGAATGTAAATATTGTAAAAAATAATGTATAATGATTTCAATAAAATTATGATCTATATATATAAAAGAGGTTGTCCTCATCTACGATCAACGCACAGCCGAAACGGCTAAGACTAGAAACTTGAAATTTTTACCAAAGCTTCCTTTTAGTACGTAGGCGAGAGATAAGGACGGATTTTTGGAAATTCTACCCCTAAGGGGGTGAAAAGAGGGTTGAAAGTTTGTATAGAAATGGAAATTTTTTTTTTGCTAGAGACTTGAAACTTAGTGTAAAGACTTTTAATTACAATTGAAGAAAACTGTTTTCGTGGTTTTTGGAAATTCCACCTCTAAAGGGGTAAAAAGGGGGTTGAAAGTTTGTAAAGGAATAGAATTTTGTTTTGAGCTAGAGACTTGAAACTTTGTTTTAAAACTCTGTATTACAATTGAAGAAAAGTGTTTTCAAGGTTTTTGGAAATTCCACCTCTAAAGGGGTAAAAAGGGGGTTGAAAGTTATTATAGGAATGTAATTTTGTTTTGAGCTACAGACTTGAAACTTTGTGTTAAGACTCCTTATTATAATTAAAGAAAAGTGTTTTCATGGTTTTTGGAAATTCAACCCCAATGGGGGTAAAAAAGCGGTACAAAGTTTGTATGAGAATGGGATTTATTTTTGAGCTAGAGACTTGAAACTTTGTGTAAAGACTTTTTATTACAATTAAAGAAAAATGATTTAATGGTTTTTGGAAATTCCACCTCTAAAGAGGTAAAAAGGGGGTTGAAAGTTTGTATAGGAATAGAATTTTGTTTTGAGCTAGAGACTTGAAACTTTGTTTTAAAACTCTGTATTACAATTGAAGAAAAGTGTTTTCATGGTTTTTGAAAATTCCACCTATAAAGGGGTAAAAAGGGGGTTAAAAGTTTTTATAGGAATGTAATTTTGTTTTGAGCTACAAACTTGAAACTTTGTGTTAAGACTCCTTATTATAATTAAAGAAAAGTGTTTTCATGGTTTTTGGAAATTCAACCCCAATGGGGGTAAAAAAGGGGTAGAGAAATTGTATGACAATGGAATTTATTTTTAAACTAGAGACTTGAAACTTTGTTAAAAGACTCCTTATTAGAATTAAAGAAAAGTTTTTTCATAGTTTTGGAAAATTCAACCCCTATGGGGGTAAAAAAGGGGTAGAAAGTTTGTATGAGAATGGGATTTATTTTTGAGCTAGAGACTTGAAACTTTGTGTAAAGACTTTTAATTACAATTTAAGAAAACTGTTTTCATGGTTTTTGGAAATTCTACCTCTAAAGAGGTAAAAAGGGGGTTGAAAGTTTGTATAGGAATAGAATTTTGTTTTGAGCTAGAGACTTGAAACTTTGTTTTAAAACTCTGTATTACAATTGAAGAAAAGTGTTTTCATGGTTTTTGAAAATTTCACCTATAAAGGGGTAAAAAGGGGTTGAAAGTTTTTATAGGAATGGAATTTTGTTTTGAGCTAGAGACTTGAAACTTTGTGTTAAGACTTTTGAAGAAAATCGTTTTCATGGTTTTTGGAAATTCTACCTCTAAAGGGGTACAAAGGGAGTTGAAAGTTTGTATAGGAATAGAATTTTGTTTTGAGCTAGATACTTGAAACTTTGTGTAAAGACTCCTTATTAGAATTAAAGAAAAGTGTTTTCATAGTTTTGGAAAATTCAACCCCTATGGGGGTAAAAAAGGGGTAGAAAGTTTGTATGAGAATGGAATTTATTTTGAGCTAGAGACTTGAAACTTTGTGTAAAGACTCTTTATTACAATTAAAGAAAAATGATTTAATGGTTTATGGAAATTCTACTCTTAAAGGGGTAAAAACTAAAAAGGGGGTTGAAAGTTTGTTTGAGAATGGTTTTTTTTTAGCTAAAGTCTTGAAACTTTGTGTAAAGACTCTTTATTACAATTTAAGAAACGTGTTTTCATGGTTTTTGGAAATTAAGGGGGAGAAAATGGGGAAATACCTTTGTATAAAAATGGAGATTATTTTTGAGCTTGAATGTTTTTGTAAAAACTTTTTATTTAAATCAAAGAAAAGTGTATAATTTAAACTTTCGTGAGTCATACTGATATTTTATTGCAACGGTTAACACTCACGTATTTTTATCACAATAGGCGTGACATGATTCGTCTGCGTCGGGCAGACATCGTCGGACAGACAGAGTGTTGTTATCACCTTCGCTGCCCGAGCCCGGCGTAGGTAACGGTTCGCGCGGGAGGAAGCGGAAGCGGGGTGATTCGCGCAATCCGGCGCCGTCGTTGCGGGAATTGTCGGATCGTCTGACGGGATCAACGACAAGCACACCGAACTAACCGTGTCCACCAAATCGTCACCACACAAATTCACGTTCCCTCTAGGAAGCACTGGTTTCCAAGCCGGTGGCAGAGTCCAACCTCCGTCGCGGTTGAAATTAGGGCGACGTCCGATTTCAATGGCCTCACGGATCTTGCGTGGCACGTAACATTTTTCCCGTGCCAACAACTTCACTTTATCGAACCGAATGAAATGCGTCGCGTCCGTACCGAAAGTATGTTCCGCTACTGCCTAATGCCTTACGTCCTGACGCCTATTGTGATAAAAATACGTGAGTGTTAACCGTTGCAATTTAAAGAAAAGTGTTTTCATAGTTTTGGAAAATTCAACTTCTAAAGGGTTAGAAAGGGGGTTGAAAGTTTGTTTGAAAATGGTGTTTTTTTTTTTTGAGCTAGAGACTTGAAACTTTATGCAAAGACTGTTCATTATTAAAATATAAAAAAGTTGTTTGCTAAGGGGTTAAACGTTTGTATAGAAAAGGAGATTCTTTTTTAGCTAGAGGCTTGAAACTTTGTGAAAAGACTCTTTATTAGAACAAAAGAAAAGTGTTTTCATAGTTTTGGAAAATTGTACTCCTAAGGGGGTAAAAACGGGGTTGAAAATTGATGAAGCGGGGAAATAAAGATTTTTTTGAGATTTGAAACTTTATGCATCGATTCCTTATTAAAATAAAAGAAAACTGGTTTCATGGTTTTTTTGGAAATTCCACCCATAAAGAGGTGAAAAGAGTGTTGAAAGTTTCTATGGCGGAAAGTTTTCTTTTGTATCCATAGACTTCAACTCAATTTTGTTATTCAAGTATGTAGGTAATCATTTATGCTATTTAACCGGATAGTTGTCTGTAAGAGACAAATGTTGCCTTTTAGCGATAATACCGCCTGTTGCCAACATCTACCTAATAAAAACTTAAACGTAAACGCAATAGAAAATATTTGTATTAAGTGTGTAGGTTATATCAAGTCACATTTTAAAAAGATAAAACAAGGTATGAAAATCTGTAGGAAGAACTGTAATGAAAAATAATTTGTACACCTGCATGCAGGTTGAATACGCATGAACTACACCTAACTTATGTTAAGACACTAACCGTATTTTGACAAATAAATATTTGATTTGATTTGATTTGATTTACCTATTTGATCACAGGCAGAAAAAAATCTGCAACACTTTTTTTTAAATACCAAATAATCGGAGACGTTGTACATAACATCTTGCGTTTGATATTTAATTTTATTGAAGTAGGTACCTACTGCACAAGTGATCTATTTGCGCAAGTCTTAAAATCACAAACCACTTTTGAAGCTGACCGTAATTTAATGCCAAGAATCGGTTGTTTACAAATAAACGTTGCACTAAAGCAGATTAACGCTGGCAGGTGCAATCAAAATGATTTCAGAAGTCGGTTTAATACCTTTCGGTATCGTAAAAGCGCCTGGACGGGGCAAACAAATGTAGATCTACTGTCAAGTCTCATTGGCAATATTGGGATATAGGGAATTTATTTCAGTATCTGGGAAACGACGTCGTTTTACTTGACGCAAGACGTATATCCGTTACGAGCTGAGGGTCTATATCCCTCTCTATTGCTCTCGCGTATACGAGCGATAAAGACGCAAATAAACGAATGAACAAACGAAGCGGTTAGTGGTAGGGTAGGAGGGCCTACCGCGATTCCGCGATCATCGAAAATTCGTATCTAAAACTGTCTCGCTTGAGTAATGCAAGTAAAATAAGGACATTTCAGTTTCCTTTATATTCGGGGTAAGCCCTCTGGCCGTCTAGTCACGATGGCGGCGGTCATAGACGTGATCTGACCTTTGTCACCTATGACCGTGGCTTCAAGAGTCACGCAAGGTCGCCAATGCGGCTTTAATCCATACTTATAATGTAGACATATAATAAATCTCGCGAAATTGTTGATTTATACTGCTGCTAGTTCTGCTGGTATACATCAGTATCAGTTTTTATTAATGATTGGCTAACCCTCCCTGATGTCCTAATAAATCCCTGGCGTAGTGAAAATAAAAAATCTGTCAAGTGCGAGTCGGATTTGCCAATCAATAATGACCTTAAGCACTTAAAAATACTGGTGGCACGGAACTCTCAGTTGCGGCAATTATGCGGTCTTCAGATTTTCTCCTGTACTTGTGCTTTGTGCTACAAGCTCTTGCTTTTTGCCAAATTTCGTGATTCTAGGTCTAACGTCTATGGAAAGTACCCTATACATTTTGATTCCCATTGCAAATGTATGGGAAATGCGACATAAACGGCCGTATCTTTTGATTGCGGTGAAATAAGAGGTTTTATTTTCACAGCTTCAAGGGGACCGCGGATCTGTGTATGTGGTATTAATTTCAACTTGGTCTTTGAATTATGTGGTATTGTGGTTTACCGTTTTTACTGTATAAATGTGGTAAGCTAAGCTAGGAATAAATAGCCTGAATAAATAACGAAAAACCGGATAAAAACAATACTTGTCTGCGGAATAGATTATTAGAGACATTATCTATTATATTGTGACTTGCCGCGCGCAGAAAACTTCTCAAAGACGGAGTCGCAAATGCGACGAAGAAATTGAAAGAGGGAATAATCAGAATTAAAAAAAACGCTTTTTAATAACTTAACAAAAACCAACTGCTGTTTTTCGGGTCAAGACCACCAGTTTTTAACACGGTAAACTTACTATCTGAGTCCTGTTAAAGCGACCGTGAGTCCAAAACCAACTAAAAGCCAACATTTAAAAGATAAGACAAAGACAGTAATGACCATGATTTACAATGGTTTCAATAAAAATGTTAATTTGACTGTACGTTTGTGTATTTAGGTTTGAAGTGTCTGTGTCTATATTGTTAGGATTAGGAACTTGGTACTAACAATAGATTTGCGGTTATATTGTCAAGGTCTTTTGTTTGTGACTTTACGTTGACTGTGCGAAAATTTGCGACTTTTTTTACACAAACAAGTAGGAGCCAAAATGTTTGACAAACATTGAAGAAGACAGCTACTTCTTGACAGGTGAGAAATTTCTACTTTTGTCTCGTGCCTTGAGATCCTCACGAAGCTCGAGTCTCGTCGCTCAATAATGGAATCTTGCGCTTGCTCAGGTTTCAAATAAGTAAGAAAGGTAAACAACAACTTTGTTGGCATAGTAGTACTACATATAGTAAAGAACTATTATAATAATATTGTCTTCTGTTACCGCGATTACTATTTACTATTCATTGAAATTAAACACTGTAGAACGGATTCATTGCGTTTATTAGCACCATGACCATGGTGTTAATAAACTATTATAATATTGAATATGAGCAATACAAGTTGACAAAGTATGCTTTACCGTTTTTAGGGTTTTGTAGTCGACTATTCCTAGTATTATAATTTCCTTATATTTTCGCCATATCTGTCTGTCTGTCTGTCTGTCCGTCCGTCCGTCCGTCTGCGGCTTAGATCAGTGACCGTTGGTAGTAGAAATCTGTAATGTATGTGTGTCTTTATATAAATAAAGGTAGCTTTAAATAAAATTATGAAAAAAAAAATCATGAAAGTAGAGATTTATGTAACCGATATGTATGTATTTTTGTAACCGATATAGCTCTCCGAATCGCTAAACTTAAGTGGCAGTGGGCGGGGCACATTGCACGTAGAACCGATGGCCGTTGGGGCGGAAAGGTTCTCGAGTGGCGACCGCGTACCGGAAGGCGCAGCGTGGGTAGGCCCCCCGCAAGGTGGACTGATGACCTGGTGAAGGTCGCAGGAGTCCGCTGGATGCGGGTGGCGCAGGACCGGTCATTGTGGAAATCTTTGGGGGAGGCCTATGTCCAGCAGTGGACGTCTTTCGGCTGAAATGATGATGATGAGAGATTTATGAAGACTTTCAAGGAAATATATTTTGAACATGGCAGTTTAAGTCATTATTGTTTTTTTTACTAAAAGAAAAGTCATTCGCTTGGTTTCATATCCTCTTAGTAAAAGAGTGTTGCGAGGATACTTATTTTTGCTAGTTATAGTCATGGTAACTAAAACCACTTCTAGTTTCGCTAATTGTGACAGACGGTTAATTACGGAAACCTACACTGAGCGTGGCCCGACATGCTCTTGGCGGGTTTTAAACAAAACAATAATGTGGTTTTCCTGTTTAGGTCATGTGCCTGTGCCTCGTAGGTACTAAGTGAACTTGACATTGGATGTACCGTCATGAACCCGATCGTATCAACTTTAAAATTATATATAAGAGGAAGCTATTTTATCAAAAAAGCGACAATTTATGTTAATACATATAAAAATCACGTTATTACTTATCATGAATTATGAGAAAGAAAGAAAGAAGAAAGAAAATGTATTTATTCGTGGCTTTATACACAACACAGAGTAGCAAAAAGAAGAGGAAAAACTTGAGCCACGAAATGGTCCCGCCTCAGCATGGTGCCGGCCTTTTGGCTAGCGCTGATCTTCCGTCGGGGCCATTTGGTGAGACCACGGATGGCGACACACTGAAGAATGAATACAATTATAGATGATCATATTGATCATTATACATATACATGGTGGAACATTTTTGGGCCCTCAAAGGAAACTTAATTATTGAGCCGATAAAACTGAACGTCAGTTAAAATACGAAACAACACGAATAACATCCTTTTATTTTCCCGAGACCGTCGATGGAAGTAAGGGCGATTATCAATCAGATCAAAATTATGTTACTTGAAATAAGTAAACAAAATTTTAATTTTATTTAATTTAAAACCGATTGACAAAAAAAAAACGCTGACTGTAAATTATTCCAAATACTCATATAATTTAAACTTTCGTGAGACATATTGATATTAAATTGCAACGGTTAACACTCACGTATTTTTATCACAATAGGCGTGACATGTTTCGTCTGCGTCGGGCAGACCCCGTCGGACAGACAGAGTGGTGTTATCACCTTCGCGGCTAGGACATCACTGATGATGTGTGTGTGTGTGATGATTACGTGATGATGTGATGTCCTAGCCGCGAAGGTGATAACACCACTCTGTCTGTCCGACGAGGTCTGCCCGACGCAGACGAAACATGTCACGCCTATTGTGATAAAAATACGTGAGTGTTAACCGTTGCAATTTAATATTCCAAATAGGCCGTATGCTTGTTTGTCACCGTCGTAGTATAAAAAAAAAAAAAAAAAAACATTTAAATGCGTTTAAGTTCTCTAATAAAAAATAAAATGAAATGGTTAGCTCCCAGCCCTGGGCACTGTGGGCCTTGGTCACTTTTTCTATAGTATCTAACATGTCTTTCAATTTATAAAAAATAAAATAATTTTCATAAAAATGTTCTTTACGAGTTACGTAATGCTATTCTTCTCTCTCTCTCTGTCTAAAAACGCCAAGAAATTGATTATGTGTCTGCTAATATTATATGACTTGACTAACAAATTGGTAGTATAATCTCGACATTTACGAATTTTATTGAAGTAGCTGCCATACATGGAAAAAGCGTTTCGTAAGGGACATCGTGGAAAGGTGCATACCTTTAGCAGATTAAGCTATCCCAACCTTTTCAAACTTTAGAGTTTAGAGGAAGTTACTCGGCAGGTCCTAAACAATTGTGCCACCTTGTATTGTGTTCAAAACATACCTACATTTTAGCTTTGCTGTAGGTGTAGCTGCATATCAAACGATGTGCCATGCAACATTGAAACAAAATTACAATAAAATTACGTGATGATCACTACATAGTATAAAACAAAGTCGCTTCCCGCTGTCTGTATGTATGTATGCTTAAATTTTTAATAATACGCAACGGAATTTTAATCCTTTTTTTTAAAATAGATATAGTGATTCAAGAGGAAGGTTTATATGTTAATTAAATAATAACCCGTGCGAAGCCGGGGCGGGTCGCTAGTTTTATTATATTAGGTAATATGCCTCACGATAGTTTAAAGGTGAAACAAAATTCTTAATTCTTACCTTAATTTTCATAACAAAATAATCGTCCAATTGCTAAAACTTGGCAGAGTGACAAAATCTATTTAGAATTATTCTAATGAGTGTCAGCTTTAAGAACTAGTATAACAACCGTATCGCATGCTTCAAAGAACTGGAAATATCGTGTAACAACATATTGAAGAATGCAGTTAATGAGGTACTTACTAATACTGTCACGGGACCGAAAAACTTTACGCTTTTCCTAAATTACGTTTTTTTTTAAATCTGTAGTTTTCATTCTAAAGGTACAGGAATGTTAGTTGTGATTACAGTACAAAACTTAATGGCTATAGCAAGAGACGATAAGTGAATGATTTTTGTAAAAGGTACCACGTTGGCGATTGCCGATGAAGCGCCAATGCTATAAAGATTCGTTGGTTCAGGAACCGTAGGGAAATTATCTGCATTGGTACTAGTGCTACTTATAAAAAATCTATAGATTATAGATTGTAGCATTTCATTTTCACACAGCCAAATAGGGTCACAATATATAAAATAAATAAATAAACACACCTAATCCCAAACTAAGCAAAGCTTGTACTATGGGTACTAGGCGACGATCGCTATAAATACTTATATAGATAAATACATACGTGTATACATAAGTAGAAAACGTCCATAACTCAGGAACAAATATTCGTGATAAACACACAAATAAATGCCCTTACCAGGATTCGAACCCGGGACCTCTAGCTTAGGAGCAGGGTCACTACCAACTAGGCTAGGGATGCCGGTAAGTCTGTATTGTTGCTTTAAATTGGTCCAATTGAGGAAAATGACGCAGAGGTCAGTTCAGTTAGGATAATGACTTAGGTTTCTACAGCATTTCGCAGAATATCTATCACTAGAAACCATTTTATCTGCATATATATATTAATAATAGCCACATAATACATACACAGACTGAAGGACATCGATCGTACAGCCTAACTATTGACGGTAGGACTTGGAAATTTGGAACATAGATTCTTAGTGCCACGGAATTCCACTAAGAAAGGATTGTTGAAAATTCAACCCCCGGGGGGATGGAAAGAGGATGAATCTTATCGGAGAAAGTCGCGGCGGCAATGTTATATAAAATTATCAAAACAGTGATCACATCATTAATCAAAAACATTGGCCAAAAATTTGTTAAATTGTCTTTTGTTTGTGCCACGATACGAATTATACGAATAGGTCTTACCTATTAATGATTCATTTGATTGGTAACACATTTTATTTCATTGCTTTATAGTGTAATGGCAAAGTTGATCAATCGATTCGTCGACATGATTTTGATTATACTTTAGAAACGAGCCATCAATAAGGTGATTGATTATGGATCCCTTTAATCCGATTTGATTGTTTCTGATCTGATAATGATGATGTGATGATGATCTATGACTATGAGGAACATGTTCCCATAAAGTAGTTTTTTTATTTTATAATAAGTACTTTTAGTTGATGTCCGAAACGTCTTTCACGTCAGCACGTCACTTGCGCACACAAACACACGCGAAAATCCAAATGAAACCGGAGCAAGCGAGTGTCTATCAAGACATATTATTATCTATCTATCAAACATTGTAACCAATTGCAATAGAAACAATGAATCAATTGAGAGTATAAAAATGTATCGTAACTAAACTACCTTACCTTAGACAGGTACCTTATTTTAGAAAAAAGAAAGAAAAAGGTGTAGTTTATCCCATCAACACACATAAACACATACTTACACAAAGATACACACAGAATAGTCATTTGACTCATTTGCTCGCTACATTACATCCAGCAAAGACAATACGGAAAAGCCTTTGACTCAGCATGTTGCAATTTTCTAACCCTTGTAACAACATGATCAGATCTGATTAGTTAAAAAAGGATTAAAAACAAGAAAATATTTTAAATATACTTATACCATATACTAAAGAAAAAGCCCAATACCATCAGAGGCCAAGCTTAGGAAAATATATTACCGTTTACATCTAACAAGCTTGTAGCCAGAATGTTTTTTTTTTTAACTTTATAAAAAAAGGCACGCCGGAAAACCTTACAAGAAAATGTCAAATGGAAAAACCTTGAGTCATATTGGCTTTGTTGTATAAACTAATTGCCTTAGCTACTACAGTAAAACTATTCACATAACTGCCATATCATCTTCTTTAGGATGGCCAGTATACGCCATAGTTCCTACTATAAGTACATACAAATGTTAACACGTTTAACTGAACATCGGCAGACCATAGACAGTTGGATAAGGGATCACACATTATCAGTCAATGGGAGCTAACGTATTATCGCTCACCAGGCAGCGCCACTCATGCGTGGGTCCTGTGTCAGTATGAGAGACTTGTCAAAGTGACGTTTGAAATGTTCCCGCAATACCCACGTTCCACTAGCGCCCCTAGCGGAAAATAGACTAGCGGGATTCCTCATAGCGCGAGAGTACATAATAGCCACAGATTATATAATAGTTCTTAGGAACAGATATTTATCTCAGATAGAAAAAGAGAATACGAACCGTGTTGAACACTACGCAAAAAACAATCGACGCTCGGCACCCTCTAATCGCAGGCGACCCTAGCCTTGTGTGGGGACACAACGCTAGGGTTGCCTACCATTAGAAATATTGTATAATACTGGCGGTGGCGTGCACCGGCGGGTGCGGGATTTGTAGACAGCCCGTGTGTCAGTACCGACAAAAGACGATCGATTTGAATTCGCGCGGAGAATTCCATAGGCTTGAGTTTTTATAAGGCTAGGGATCAACTTATACTGGACATGAGCGCTTAACGTTCGACATCATGGGCAATACTGTTAACAGTCCATTTGTAGTCTTTATTACAAAGGATTAAGGACCAATTGTCAGGGCTGTTGCTGTTTGTAGATACTGCCCGGCCGATTGGCGTGGGATTCGTCTGAAGATTGAAACACAAAAGGTCGTATCTTGATATGAAAATCGTTTGGAGATTCGACTTTGTTTAGAGCAGTGGTAATCGACGATGTGACGTCACGGTGGAACCAATTTAGATGGTTAGTACTTGACTTCGGTGAGTTTAACCTCGTGGTGGATTTATTGTTACAAACATTATTTTGGTATGTTGCAAACACTGAGGGTTAATCAATTATTTTTTGTCACTAGTTGCCATGGTTACAGTCTCCTGGGTCACTTTTAAAATCACGGTATTATGGCATTCAAAATCACAAAACACGATTTTTTTTGGTAGTTATATTCTCATTCCATGATGGGTGACCAAGGATGTCAGTAGAACATACTACAACGTTTCTTCTAACAAACTGGGCTGCATTTGTCCCCTGGCTGACGGGACAGAATAACAAACAAGAAATTATTGATTCACCCAACTGTCAAATTCCATATTTTATATACGCTTAACTCTGGGTTAGTTGGATAACCCCGATGGGTGCAATTGCCTCTTAGTTGCATATGTGGATCAAATATTATAAGCTGATGAGCTTCTGAAAGTAGACCATAACCGGCCTTGTAGCTCAGTATTCATACCGAGTTGAAACTACGTACCAAGTTAATTGACGGTAAGGGGGAACTAGACTAAAGGTCACTCCATACAGGTAGAATAAATCCTCACAAGAGTCATAAGTGACGTCACAGTTGTCACACGGCTAGCGTCACAATTTTGCATTGAGCTTGAGCGACGTGCTGATTACGTGTGGCCTAGCTTTAGTCCTACAACGCTCTCAAGCTTGCTGCAAGCTGTATGTTTGTTACGGAATGAATCTACTTTGATTATCAGTTTTTTGTTTGAACACTGATAGTCAAGAATACTCGCCATGTCTTGCCATGAGCCGCAGAAGAGAGGAAAGAACCGGGAACCGAAACGAGTGAATAATTTGTTTTAAAGACGTTTTAATTTAGTACAATAAAGAGGCGTTTTAGTTGTGTTTTAGCGAGCGGACACTTCGATTACACTTTGCTTCGTCATTGTCCCCTACCTATTCAAGTTATGATGAAAGACGACGTGTTTTAAATGTTATCAGTTTCATAAGGCCTCGATCTAACTAGTGGCGTGGCAAGGGCGTGTAAAGAATATCAAAGATTATATATTATGTACTGGAATTACTGCAAAAAAGTGACCCAAGGCCACGGTGAGCAAGGCTGGAATCGAACCAGCGATTCCAGCAACCTCCTGCATTCGCGGCAAACGCCCTAACCACTGGGCTACCCTATCAAAAAAAACATTTATTACAAATAATAGATGTTTAAGAAAATACCCATAGTGCAGCGTAGTTATTTTTTTAACTCCCGCAAGTTGCGCAATAGATGGTTTTTGGGTGCAAAAAATCAGGCTCATTAATACTTTTTCAAGGAATAACTTTTAAGGAGTGCTTTTTGAGTTTTTACCAAAATTGCTATAAAAATAACCGATTATTTTGCATATTTTTCTAGTTATAAATTATAACATTATTTACCCAACCCTATTATCAATTTAGTCATTTATGTTAATAAGTACTTCGTATAGATTATCAGATTTATTATAAAAAGCTAAGTGTACATTTTTGGCTAGCTCTGCGGGCATAATTAATAATCTCGTTTAGAATCTAACAATAAGAAAAGACAGCATAATGTAATGTCAATAAACTGAGTGGGAGCAAGCCAAAGGAAGGTCGAAGACATGTACCACCTTATTGAACATGTTTGATTGCATAATTAAATAATCTGCTGCCCACATGGGGTTCATCTAATTATTGGGTTCATTTTGTTTATGGTCCAAATACCTACAGTCAAAGTATCTTGAGGTACTTGAGAACTTGAGATAGGAAAATTGTAGGTTCCAACACCAACCAATCACCACCAATTCAATGGCAATAAAATACGAAAATTAGGTAGATGTACTGTCCGTAAGTTACAGAGGTACCTAACAAAATCAAAAATATAAATAATCATACCTATAACATGTTTATAAATATTCCTACCTATCAGAACCAATGCAATGCCTATTCTGCAAATATCTTTTTTTTTTTTTTTTATACTACGACGGTGACAAACAAGCATACGGCCCGCCTGATGGTAAGCGGTCACCGTAGCCTATGGACGCCTGCAACTCCAGGGGTGTTACATGCGCGTTGCCGACCCTTTAAAAACTTTAAAACTCCTTTTTTGAAGAACCCCATATTGTAGTCCTTTGGGAAAACAGTGGCAGGGAGCTCATTCCACAGCCGGAGCGTCCGCGGGAGGAAGTTCCTCTTAAACCGCACGGTACGAGACCATTTAGGCTCCAGGGTATGCGGGTGAACACCCTGCCGACGGCGAGCGGTGCGGTGGTAGAATGCAGCCGTTGGCATAATATCAAACAATTCCTCGGAGCACAATCCATTGTACAAGCGATAGAATACACATAAGGAGGCGAAGTCTCTCCTTAGACTTAAGGGTTCGATATCGCTCGTGAGTTTGGGATCGTTGACAATTCGGACAGCACGTCTTTGGATCGAGTCAAAGGGGCCCAGCTGGTATCCAGGTGCTCCCGCCCAAAGATGGCAGCAATACTCCATATGAGGCCTGACTTGAGACATGTATAATAACAGTCTTTGCCCCGGAGAGAAGTATTACTTAGCTCTATTGAGCACACCGAGCTTTTTGGATGCCAGCTTGGCTTTCCCTTCCAGGTAGCTACGGAATTGGACGTCACTGGAAATGTCAACACCCAGGATCCCAATACTCTCTGACATGGTAAGGACTGTGTCTTGGAATTGTGGGACCACAGTAAATGGGGTTTTTTAGCGGTGAACGCGCAAACTTGTGTCTTAGTGGGGTTAAATCGGACAAGATTTTCCTGGCCCCACAGTGAGATATCAGAGAGAGCACTCTCGATGTCTGACACAAGCTTTTCACGACTCTCTAACACAACGGGACGAGGGATGTTAGCACGGCCTGTGTAATAGGCATCCCCAGTACTGTCGTCTGCATAACAATGAATATCGCCAATGGACAACATGTCATTGATATGCAGCAAAAACAGCGTTGGGGATAGCACAGAGCCTTGTGGGACACCAGCATTTATGTCCATGCTATCGGAGCAACTTCCGTCGACAACGGCTCGTATGCATCTGCCGGACAAAAAGCTGGCAATCCATTCGCATAATCCCCCGGGCAGTCCGTAAGATGGTAACTTCGATAGAAGACCCCCATGCCAAACCCGATCGCACGCCTTCGCTATATCCAGGCTGACTGCCAATGCCTCACCTTGACTCTCAATAGCTGAAGCCCAGCGGTGGGTGAGATACACTAGAAGATCACCAGTGGAGCGACCATCTAAAGAGCGACGATCTAAAAATAATCTTACTGCAAAGGGGCATTGTTATATGTATGTATGTACCTACTATTTACTATCATGAATATAATCTTGAAATAATGTTCAGATAGTTTAGCATATCAACCATCGCCAGCCATCAAACTTCACACTTCGGCCTATATTACACTATCATATATCTAAGATCATAGATATATGATAGTGTAATAATGGGCCTTCAGGTGACAACCAGTACATTTAACGTAAATATTCCTATTTACTTTATGATCTAAAAAAGTTACATACCACTTTATAATTCTTGATGCTTGGCAGGAACCTCTTCTGTTCCACCTCTTTCTTTTGAAACACCTCATTGATGATGTTTCCAAGGGCCTGAGCCCCGTATTGGAGCAACGCCTGCCCCCCCTGGTTTAGAAGCTGCTTTCCCGCGCCTTGCAAAAGCGCGCCAAAATCGCCGCCATTTTGACCCGCCATTGCGAGGTCTTTTTACGTGCACACTTCACTTATTTGCGTTTAGTTTTCGCTACGACATTTTTGCTACAGGAAAAAAAACGTTATTTTTTATCTTTTTATTTTAGACAAAAAACTAAGGTAAATTTTCCCATTGTGCTTGTTTTTTTTAACAGAATTTAAATATAGGCAGGTCTTCCAACTGTGTTTAATATAAATATAAATAATATTTCAGAAATATTTTTAAATTTAAAAATAAACATGTAGGTATAATGTTGTCACTCACACACTTAATGTAAAGCGAGACAATCATAAACAGCTCATCATAATTGCAGATTCACTATGGGGCACCAAGTTCAAAATTGTATTGTGTACAATTTCCCTGTGCTTTTTTCAAACAATTTTAGTACCTGATTATTTTTGTGCTTTAGTAACAATATTATTCACAGAATCCACACAGTCACTCGGTATAAATGTGAGAACACTACTAATATAAGAAGCTGTGTGTATGACCATGATGTTGATTATATGTTGGAGTCATGACATCATGAATTGAGGTGTGCTAATTGTATACCATAAATTTGTTAAAAGCCCATTTGTTAGAGGCATTGTTATTGATTAGTTTAAATGTTTGGGAACAAGCAAATTTTTAGGTTTAAAGATCAGTAATATAATAGCGATTATCTGAAATGAAATCTATTACATAGCCTAAGTGACATAATATCTATACCTAGTACCTATAGTTGAAATTCATAATTTACATTCTAAATATACCACCTTTGGAATCAATTTGAGCATGAAAAGCTAGATTAGATTAAGTACCTATGTGGCTATGTCCTGATGGATACATGTTGTAACCTAAAATATTAATAAGACCCATTGTAAAGACATGTATGCAATAAAGATATGAATATGTTTTAGATTTACTTTGTTTTTGGTTACTGACAGTTTTGAGATTAAAGTGAGCATCCAAAAGCTCGATTACTAGCTTGCATAAATTTTAGCCAGCTTATTATGGCTCCGGTATGAATATTTTTGACACAATATTTTTGGCACCAGTGTTCTATTTGCAAGTAAAATAAATTAAAAAAATCTTATTGTTTCAAACATTTGGTACTTCTTTGCTTATCAGCTGATTTGTGTCAGCTGATGTGAGAATTTACTTTGTCCTAGTGCATCACTTGAACATTTATGTTTATTAGAAAGAGATAGAATTCAGCAGGCAGGCTTTTACTGTGAGAGTGGTATCTCTCAACTTGGAATAGAGATAAGATAAAATGAGCAATAAGATGAGTAAGCTTTAGTCATTACTGTCTATCAAATGTTCATCATTTCTTATCTGAACCATGATAACCGAGGAATTGATAAAACACAAATAACAAACAAACATATTGATGCAACCAATGTAACACAGATAAGTTTATAACATAAAGTGATCATACAGGTCATCTGCAATTACTGCATCCTGAGACATATATATTATATACCTCTTCTGCACAAGAAAAAATCTTGAGACTTCGCAAACACCTTTAAATTAAAATGCAAAAATAGTTTGGAATAATATTTAGTCCTTAAATGTATGATCAGAAAATAGAAAACAAACCATATTAATTGATGTAAGTATTTAAAAATATAGGTGGAGTTGAGTCATTATTAATTTTACTAATTCCACCATCATTAGTTCATGGTACATTGTAAATAATAGTTAGAGGTGTGGCTGAAGCAATATGAAGTGTCCTAATTTTCAACGCTAGCATGTCAAAATGTCATCCATAATACTGTTAGTAAATTAGTTAGTTATGCAGAACATTAAATACTAATTTGAATATTGTCTACTAATGGGAATTAGGTAATAATTTTTTTAAGGTAAGCAATATAAATTGCATACTAATTCATTCTTATGAAGTTAACTGTGGAGTAAACTAATATTGAAAATTAAAGTTTTTTGTTAGGTTACTTTTCAGAACTGGTTTAATTTTGCAAACTCTTAATTTAGTTTGGAGTATTATGGGAGATTAACTAATAAACGTTCATAAATAGATTAACAGCCTTGGGGCAAGCTTGGGTGAACAGAACGAGATGAAAACCATGAAAATTCACCCGTACGCTAAACTAGGTCAATCGTACATTATACCGTTTGATACACTCAATTCAACATATGCCACTGCATCCAGGATGTTAGATGAATAATAGCCACAAATATCTTATAGAAGACACAAGATATAAGATTTAAACCGAGTGAGATCATCATTGTGAAAAATACAAGTACCAAACAAAATTAGTAGAGGAATGTTAGATACGAACTTTCATTAATATGGAGCACACAACTTTGTTTCAAGCACAACAGGAAAATTTCCGCATTTGTAAGTACACATTTTAACCACGAAACTATTTTATTCACGCAGAAATACCGCAGTTATGTTATAAAACGACAGAATCCCAGCACGCACCGAAAAATCTCCGTAGGTTGTGACAGCAGGTTAACCGCTTAAGTTGGGAAGCGTTGTAAAATTACCACGGTGAGTCAATTTTATGGTCAACATAATTTCATAGGATTATACAGTAAATTCTTGCCAGTACCAAGAATGACGTAACCCACCGGGCGGTCAACGAGACATTAACATGTTTATTTAAGTTTTATTTAGACTTCTGGTTTTAATTAAAATAAACTAGTTCCACGAAATTGGTAGGCTACATAAGATAAGTTAGTTGCATTCATGATAAAATTATGAAGTGGCTTAAGTGGTTGGTGCCTCCTTGACCGTGACATTGAATGAAAATAATTATGGTAGAGGTAGGTGTAGGTATGTAACCTTTTTTTGAATTGAATGACCATAATAGTACATTACATACCAAGGCCGTTTAAGTGGGAAATGTCTCGGAATCCGTGTAATTGTCGGCCGAGGCGAAGCCGAGGTCGACTAACATGTGATCCGAGGCTTTCCCATCTAACGGCCGAGGTTTGTATACTATTTTTCAGCCCGACGGAGCCGGCAGGCGGCAATTTAGTTTTGCGTAAAGTGGCGCTTACCGGCCGGAGGACTGAAAAAATAATTATGGCGGCAAGTACAATAACAAAGTGATGTAACTCAGTATCTGCGAAAAACAGACCTTATATGTATTATATATATAATTTATATGAAACTTGCAAGTTTTATTTCATGCAAATGTATATAGGTATAGATAGAAATAGGTGTTTATAATAATTTATAGGTATGTACTTGTACTGTACCTGCAATATCTAAGTACATTTTTTTGCTTTTTTAAAATACCTATATCTTATGATTTACAAAATATTTGTAACGTCAGGTAAGCATAGACTAGTTTGAGGTTTAGAAATATACCTAGGATACTGTTACCTTTAGATTTCCGGTTGATACTCAAGATGGGGAGGACATCTCAGGAATTGTTTTTTTGTTTTTTGTCCGTTGTTTAATTTTGATATCTTATTTATTATGCAGTGAACTAACTACTACTAACTAAATAAAAAAATACTCATGAAAAGCGTTTAACCGCACTGTGGTCATCAGCCGGCAGTCCGGAGTCAGGCTGCCACGAGTTCCTTAAACAAAGCTGTCTCCTTTGCCAAGCACCTTCACACAGTCGCTCTAAAAACCAACTTTTTAACTCACCGTATAGGTACGCTAAGTAGCCCATGTGGCAATATACCTTGACACTATACATTTATATTGTAGCTTTGCCTAAGTAAGGTTTTATTAATCCTGAAAATTGCACAAGGTTACGCTAGAATTCCCAGTTAACCAAACCAAAATTATACTCCTGATTCATTCTCTCAGATCGAATTGAATCCAGTATCGTATTGTGATTCACTCGAGTTATAAAATACAATGCCTCATGCCAAAAGTTGTAGGAATATATAACTTATAAGGTACACTAAAATTCACTAAATGCATATACTCTTCTTCTCCGCTCTTCGAAAGTTTATAATTTTCCCTCGTTCCATAAATAATTCCGTTGCCTTCCACAAGTTTACGAAGAAAAGTATAAATATCTTCCATCTTCCATGCTCTCCCTTCAACGCACATTCCTAAGCCGTGATGTCAACTTCCCTTTGCTTTGGTTGGATTTACACACGATTTATAATGCAAACATTTTATGATTTTACGGAGACACGCGGACGGATCTTTGATGTAATGTATGTCACCACTAATAGCTGTATAATGTCAGGTTATTTGGCAGTTCATTTTTAATGATAACGAACCTACAATTGTAAGTAGAGATGGGCAAAATTTATTCGAATCAAGAATGACGAATAAACAAATTATTGGCGAATGACAAATAAAAATATCGGATGATCATTCTTATTCAAAATAATTATTTTTCTTCAACATTTTATTCGAATACTGCCCATCTCTGCTTGTAAGCCCCTGGTAGGAACAATTTGAAATTAAAAATAGTATTAAAAATGTAAGCTCTTAACAAAGACATATACATAGGTATATTAGGTATGGTAGATCCGGTTATCTAGAGTCTAGACGAAAAACGTAATAAAGTTGCTTATAAATATATTAAGTAGGTAGGTATCATGTTCTTCTAGTGATATATATAAATAGTAATAAAAAATGTTAAGTAGTTGCAAAATAGTTGGTTCTTAATCTGCAAAATTCTTATAATCTGCTTTATCAGTAGAGCTAATAAAGAAAAAGATCAAGTTACTTCAATAGAATTCGAATACGTCACTACATGATTCAGCGAAATATTAGGTTATTGTCCTGAATCATACAAACGTGAATAAGAAATAAGTACCATTACTGCGTAAAATTTTTAACGCTTAAAATTATAAGTATTAATATTTTTAATTTTTTAATTAAAAACTCCAAATCAGCCTAAACTGTATTCTATAATTTGGCTAAATTGTATACTTACTATTATTTACGAATATATTCCACATGTCGATTCTATGCTATCCAAGATGAATCTCAGATAATATAGTCGACCCGGATACTGTAATCCTAACAAAAAAACCGTAATACCTACGTGAATTATGATCCGATGATTTGTTTACTTTAATGTATCTTAATGAATAAAACCATTAACACTCGATAATCGTGTTATCTTGTAGCGCAGTGGCCAAATCCCACGGTAAACTCAATAAGGCTTGTGTTGTGGGCACTAGACGACGATATATATATAATAGATAGATACATATAAATACTTACTTAAATATATAGAAAACATCCACAACTCGGGAACAAATAATTGTGATAAACACACAAATAAGTGACTAGGATTCTTACCCGGCCCGGGACCCCCTGTTTCGTAGGCAGGGTCACTACCGACTAGGTTAAGAGGCCGTTATTGAATGCTACATTAATAATATATTAACATACGTTTTCCTCTGTAGTTTATTTCATTAAATAAAAAATAGGTACTTCTGCTTTTAAAGGGCAGCATCGATTGTAGGTATATAATGGGTGTCTGCTGTCTGGCTCGGACGAGAAAGTCAACGACCGATCTTCAAACGGCCTCCATAATATTATAATGTTACTATATCTTTACTATGTAATGTACTAGCTTGTAGTATCTTAGTAAACTTCTCGGTCTACGAAACTCTAGAGAGAAGTCCATATGTCAAGGAGTTTAGATCCAATTAGATACCAAGACTAAAACAATGAGAATGTATGTAACTACGTAGTTTTCGAATTAGAAAAAAAACGTGCATTCACATGGGCCGTATACAAGATGTGTTACTTTTTTGTACTTTACTCCTTTGTAATAAGATCCATTTATATGTATGCCATTCATTTACATTGACTATAAAGTATCTGCAGTCTTTACATTGTTGCATTTTTTTTTAACTGCAACCATTATGTCAATGAATGTTGTTGCTTCCTAAAATAATACAATAACTCAAACTGAAAACACATTGGCTAACTAATTGCAAAGATTCGCGTGCATGACGTTGATGTATGGTATTGAGCTTATTGAGCCTAATTATGCTGTACTAACAAGAGCAGTTTAATTGATGATGTTGCTATGTAAGGTGTATTAACACTTACCACCATATTCACGTTAACAGAAGCACAGGCTTCTTCCACGACCTCTGCCACCGCACCGCTCTCGTACTCCTCAGCTGGTAGGCTGGGATACAACTTAGATCCCCCAAGGTTGTACAGCGTCTCATCTTCCAGGGGCAATTTCGGGTATAATCCACCATTTTCATTCTCAACAAGGGGCTCTGTACTGCCTCCTCCTCTTTCCCCTTTAAGGAATCCTCGCACAGCTGATGCTGCACTGGATCCTCTATGCCAACCCCAACCGTTGGCCCGCAAATTCTTCGGGTAGTAGTTAATCAAGGACATGTTCACTTCACTAGTCACTACACTTGCGAAATCCACACACGTTTTCAGTTAATGTTCCTCTCAAAATAACCGCACCGTAAGACGCGCGGCTGCCGAATGGAGTCGATGGCGTCTGTTTATTTATGATAGCATTCTGCAAACAAAGAGATTTGCGTTATTAGGAGGAAAAGTGAATCAAAATCTGGCATCAACGCGAACGATGTTTATAAGTTTATAGTTAAATTTTCCCGAGTGTATGAGCTATTTATTTGGTCGTTGGAAATTCCGAATTTTTCGCGCCTAATTTTAGCAAAAGTGATTCATAGTCAAGGTTATTGAACTGTCGTAGTTTTCATTACTCATTCCTTTGTCAACAAATAAATACTAATATTGTCTTCTGCTTCCGTAGTTATTGTTAATTGAAATTAAACACTTTAGAACGGATTAATCGCGTTATAGTTAACGTTAAGTTAGTACTTTACTTACTAACTTTTTGGTTAACGGGGAGAGTTCGCATTCTCAGTCTCAGTCATCGTATTAATCCTGTGAAAACGAGTGCTGTAAACTACTTTTAAGGGCTCGAAACGTAGGTTATGGTGTTAATAAACGCGATTAATCCGTTCTAAAGTGTTTAATTTCTATAAGTAAATAGTCAATAAGTGACGGTAAAGTGCGGCCTTGGTATTTTGTGGTGCGAAAAACTGTTATTTGTCGAGTTCATTACAGCACAAGTTTCACATATTATGTGAAACTTCAAAATTATTTGACTTGCAAACAATAATCATACATACAAAAACAATCTGTACTTAATAGTAAGACTGTAAGAATGTATGATGAAGATGAAAATAATGTGTGTGAATATTTAAATGTTTTAAAAACTTTCAAAAATATTCATTCATGCCACTCCATTTTTACGTACTGCTACGCACATTTCATTTGTCACTGTTGACGCGATGCTAGACTTACAATGCATACAGAATGAGTAATATTGTAATTAGGTGTGCACTGTGTACTCATGTATGCAGGTGTAAACCTACATAGCTTGGATTCCATGACTTAAAAGTTAGTATTACTAAGGATTCCGTGATGAATATATAGGTATTCTAATTGTGCAAAACTAGTAATTACTAGTTTACCCTTTAGTTCATTATTTACAATAATTACAATAAAACGCGCTAAACTTGTCTGAAATATATGCATCTTTCACTCTACAGGGCAATAAATAAGATGAATACAATGATGTTTAGAGAATCTCTATTTTTAGGAACTTATGGTACTCTTGATACTCTTACAAAAAAGTGCAAAAAAAGGTTTAGGAATATTTTACAGCGTCGCGTCTTAACAACTCTTAACAAAAATGGGAACATTGTTTTGAAAATTAACTCCAATGGTTTGACAGCGACTTTGTCCTCGTAGTCCCAGAGAAAGACTACGATAGAATTATTTTGAAGTCTATGTACACGGTTAAGTCTCATTTTTCTTAATAATAATGTGTAAAAAACAATTTGTTTAATAAGTGGCAAACACTTATTTTTACAATTCGTACCAATCATTATTTATTTTTTAAGAGCCTATAGTGTCTAACTGCTGGGCAAAGGTCTTCCTCTCTTGCTTCCACGCATTTCGGTCGTGAGTAAAATCGAGCCAGTCAGCAATAAATAATAATCGTTTCTGTATTTACTGGCATTTGCATAGTACCAACTAAATTACTAGGCCAGTTTACGGCGTAAGTAAGCAATTTGGCGCTCCTCAGGGTGTGTGCATGTCGTCATGTGACCTCGACGCGAAATTTAATTAAATGGTAACCGGGAGTGTCTAGTTACAGGGGCATTGCTTATCGAACTTTAATTTGTATGCTGGGCATTTTTTTAATAAAATTGTAATGTTTGCCAGCAGATGTTCCTGCGAAGGTATTATTAAATCAAACTAATTTTTTTCCCAGTGTGATTTTATACAGGTATAAACTGGGATAACATTGGTCAACGATATTTGAGCTAAAAAACTTCATTTTTGAATACAAGTTTGAGAATTGTATGATATTATTGGCAATCTTAACAGAAATACATAATAAACGTATTACCAAATAAATGGCTAAACATATTAAAAATCGATAAACAATGTTACCCCATGAATCAAAGTCACCCCAGTTTACCGGTACCTACAAATCCTACAATATACATGTTTTTCTTGAAACATAGACTACAATGTGTGTGCACTATTTTAGCTGAGTTCTCTACCTATGTACTTCGTCGTCGTCACTTTAGGCTATTTACAACACTTATGATACCGAAGGTAGTTTAGTTTAATTACTTAATTGCAGTTTATTGTAATGATATAAATGATCTGTATGAATAAGGGTATTTACAAACTACAAGTTACTTTTAACTAAATACGGCACATCTGCTTTAATAGTTTGGAACCCACATTATAAGGAAACTTTGAATTGTACAGACCTCTTAAATAACGTAGGCGAATTGAGATGCGGGCTACCCAGGTAATAACATACTTAATCGGATAAACCTAATAAAATATGCTAATTTCGGTTTCTCTGATCATTAACTGAGTCACGGTTCAACTGGGTTGAAATTGCCGACAGTCATTGCCATGACGTCATTGAAGTGGCTCATGATCATTAATGGTTTTATAGCGGAAAGACAACTACTAACTAAACGATGTTCTACCTATCCCGTCTAATACAATACAACCATAATAACCAGAATAACAATATACAAATCCCGTCAGTCCTGTCGTAATATACAGAGCTTGGAAGCGGTAATATTCTGAACTATTTTAAGCTTTTTATGTAGCACTAGATCATGCACTTAGGTAACATATTCGTATTATTTTATTAGATAACCCCATCAAAAATAAAATAATATTAAAAAGTATGGAGAAAATACCGGTATTTAAGCCCTGTATACCTACAAACCGTGTTTGAACCAAAGATTTGTACCGTATTCTCTCGGCATCTTGTGATAAGACGGCATCGACTTCAAAATTACACTTATTTCGCTTTTTACTTATAACACACGTTTTTTTTACATTAGACTATGTGAGTTTTATAATAAAATGAATTTTAGTGACTCATACAACATGCGTTTCCGTAGCAGTAATTCATAGGTATAAGCGCGAGAATTAAGTTTCACGACAAGCAATAACCAAGTAACCACGGTCACACGACCTTCATCTTAATAAAAGCCAAACATTCCTTATACAGAATTACAGAGGCTATAATAAATAATTACGTTGGCAGCCTTACTAAGGTCATCCAGTTTCTTGGCGAGTTTAAATAATAGATGGCGCTAAGGTGTTTTTTTTTTAATCTCCTTTATTTTATAAGCCATACATCTTATGATTAAGTCGGCTTAAAAATAATTACAATGATGCTTAAACTTTAGGTGTGACTTTAACAATTGGGTTACTAATTAAGAACGGCGCTAAGGTGTTTTTTTAATACAAATAAAAGTGATTCAGACATGTTCTTGATTTATATTGCCAGTAATGTAAAATAGGCAGTAATTAAGATAATTTATATGTATACATATATATGTTATTTAAAGAAAACAGATGCATTTAGTACCCTACATTAAAATTTACAAGGTTCAAAAATTTGAATCTGTATGGGAACTTTCTTAAAATATTGAAATAAGTAATAACTGAACTTGCTTGTTATGTTATTTAAATAGTAATGCATTATTGTCCGAAATACTTATTTAAACTAGTAACTTAAAAAAATCTTATAATTTTTTACCTTTTATACTTTTTATTTTTATAACTCTTAGTAAACTTTCTTAACATTTACTATTGTGTTATCAATTATCAATAAGTAAGCGTAAGCACCGTAAAATATTAAAACAAGATGCGATAAAAAACATTATTATATCTTTAACTGTTCTAAGAAAATATTATTCTACATCAAGAAAAAGGAATAAGTAGGTAAGTACTAAAATAAAAATGTGTTAAAACTTTGGAGATCAATTTAGTGTCAGCAAGAACCGGTTATCAAAATAAGTTCATATATTAAGCAATATTAAATGTCAGATCGTCGCTTGTTTATTGCACTATCCGCTCACAACACAACAGATGTGTTTTAAACAAAACTACCTGTGTACAGGCAAATTTACGAGCACTGAAAACCATATTTACATTGACTTTAGGTTAAATAACTAAGTTTATGTCACTATTATGAGTATAAAGGGTAGTATTGCGAAAAATTTGCAAAAATAACTTACCACTTTCTCTCACAGCAGCTGATAATCCAGAAGGTGAATGGGAGTATTGGGAGTGATTTGATTTGTACAATTTGTCTTTTGTCTCTTTCACTCATTTCATTGATACGAAGTTGCAGCGAAATGTTTCGTTCAGAAATAAACGTAAATCTAAAAGGAATGAATTAAAAAAAAGATTATTTTGTTTTTGTTGAATTCTGTACAAGGAATGTAAAATTATGCACCAACTGAAAAGTACATAACATAAAAGTAATGTATAATCCGTTAAATCGGCTAGTTAATATCGATAAAGTTATATTATGATACGTGTGGCAACAACAATAAACAACTAAGCAAAGTTTATTTAAGTATATTCGGCACTTTTGGACCAGAGTACCGTAATGGGGCACAGCTTAGTAATTAGTAAGCTTTTTATATATTTTTTTAATTTGTTTTTTTTTAATTAACGTGTTACCTATGACTATTTCTTGTTTACTAAACAGTAGATTAAAAAATACTATATGCCTGTCTTTATTTCGGAGTGGCAATACAAGCAAAGTTTTAGAACGAAAAGGTAACGTCAGATTGACATTTCCATTTGACATTTCGTTTTTCGTTTTGTTTTACTTCACCTTGATCAGCGGCGAAACAGAAGCACGTGTTTTATTTTAAATATTGTTTATTATTAAATTAAAAACCCAAAATGAAGGTCCTATCTGAAGAAAGAATGCGGATTTTATTCGAAAAGCTTACAAAATAGTGAGTTTCAGTGCATTTAACCAACATCGTTAAAAAATATTCGTTTATCGTCCTAACATGATTGATGTAGCTGTAACATGTTTCTACCGTTGTATCGTGTTTTTATCTTTATTTACAGTATTGGAGTGAACGTAAAGCTGCTCATAGACAGGCCAGACGGCACATATTGCTTCAGAGAGAAGAGAGACAGAGTATATTACATATCGGAAAAATTACTTCAGCTAGCTCAAACTGTGAAGCCAGATAACCTCATATCCGCAGGGACGTGCTTCGGAAAGTTCACAAAGACCAATAAATTCAGACTGCACATTACTGCGTTGACGTATATTGCTCCATATGCTCCGTTCAAGATTTGGGTAAAACCGTCTGCAGAGCAACAGTTCTTATATGGACATCATGTAATGAAGAGTGGTGAGTTAAGCCAACATAGTATAATTTCATATTGTATCAGAAAATTCATTCTGAATGACAGTTTTGTGTGATTATAACCTGGTGTTCACTTGGGCCGTTGTATATGAAAGAAAATGCAACAAGCCTACGTTTTAGAAAGGACTGCAACACGTTAAATCAATGGAGTTGCATTGCCATATGGCCATAGTCTGATAAAACTTTCCATTTCTGTGAAATGTAATTTTGTTCATACTTTCTATAGAAATGATTTTAAGGTCTTTTTGTAGGGTCTATCAGTCCTCTTGTATTACTTGGGCTTCCTTACTTTACAATACTTAGATATGATTCTGTAACAGGTACACACACATTCAAAAATGCATGGGTAATTAATGAATGAATTCATTCATAAACTGCCCATGCAATTTTGAACGCGTGTGTACATTGCTGTTAATATATAAATAATATATTAACATTGTCAGTACCAGAAGCAATTTTTTTTTAATTTGGAACATTCTCAGTTCGGGATAATTTTTATTTATTTATTCATTTGTACTATCTACACAGAGCCAATCACCATCCTAAACTTAAAATCTTTTTCAGGTCTCGGCCGTATAACAGAAAACACACCAAAGCACCAAGGTGTAGTAGTATATTCCATGTCTGATATGCCTCTAGGATTTGGCGTGGCTGCCAGAACCACAATGGAGTGCAGGCATGCCGATCCGTTAGCCACCATTGCATTCCATCAGGCAGATGTTGGGGAATACATTCGTTCGGAGGATACTTTAACATAGGAATACATTTTTATTAGTGAATTGTTGTTTTATTTTTTTAAGCCCTATTTTTTTAAATAAAGCTTTAGCAGACTTGGACTTTGACATGTTCAATGACAGTATATCTGTAATAAAGAAGAAATTAATACAATATTATATGGGTGACTGACACCTCTTGCGCAGGTGCGGGTTCGGGTTCGGTTTACTTTAGTTTTATTAATATAAATCTTCCCTTTTGTCCCTTTTCCGTAAAGCATATAAGTGTTATATAAGTGACTTGTAGGTACCCAGTGGCCCTAAGCCCAAATGGACTTGCATGCGTGTAATTGAGCAAAACCTGTATTTGTTTTAGGTATATCTTTGTTCTATAAGTGAGAACCTGTAATTGGCTATGTATTTTTATTTAGCTATTAGTCATGTTTTCATGCTGTTGGTTTTCCATGTATGTAATATAAAATAAAAAAAATAAAATTTATTTTGTCATAGTTTTCAAATGGGCAGTGCTTCATAGTAAAAAAATAATACTATGACACACTCCTTTGTTTTTTGCCTAGAATAACTGTTCCTAAAGTATTCCTCTGACTAGGAGGTGGGAAGTACTTAGATCCTGTCTCAGGGGTCAAGGGGGATTTACCACTGTCGTAGTTTTAGGACTTTCACACATGAGGAGAATGTGGAATTGTTTGGGTGTAAATACAATAATAAAACATAGATTTGACAGCCGTTAAAGAGTTTCATTTTGTTGTGACGATGATAATCGTATGAAACCGAGACTGCGTCATTTAATCGTTATCGAGACCATAACATAAAATTAATATTAACTTAAATTTATAAATTTCTAAATTTATAAAAGCGCCATCTTGCGAAGATGCTTAACTAAGCGCTACAGAAGCCGGTCCGAAGGAGTAAACTGTTGAAACCTTTTAGTTCGAGGTTGTAGTCATAGATGGCGCATTTTTAAGTATGAAGATATAGAGCGGTACTGTCAAGTCAATTCTGTAGCTATTATTTTAGTTCGTTTAAGTTCTCCAGATGGCCCTAGTAGTTCTTTTTCATGAAGTTACGTCCCAATAAATCTTTGATTTAACCTATACAATATAGAACTATAAGATTGATATAATATTTTTTTAAAATATTAACATTGTTTAAACAGGGATTTAAATCCCAGACACTTTTTCATTTGTTATCAAATTCATAGACATGAGTAACTTACATGGTTTTTGGGACAGAGAGTAACCACTGTGTGTAGTGTACCTCGTCTAAATATGGTTGAATGTAACCGTGTGTTTACATGCTCGGGCTCTCGGCCGAATGTTTCGGCCATGTTAGTACACGATGATTCGAGACAGACTATATAGAGAAAACTTAAGCCAGACCAGAGACAATTTAAGTACTTTTTCAGGTAGTTTGGTTGAGTTAAAAGGTGTCTTAAATAATTTCACTTCGGGTAAAGCTATTTAAATAGTTTCAATAACCAAAGCTATTTAAAACACCGTTTAACTCACCGAAACTACCTGAAAAAGCTTAAATTGTCTATGGTCTGGCTTAAGTTTTCTCTATATAGTCTGTCTCGAATCATCGTGTACTAACATGGCCGAAACATTCGGCCGAGAGCCCGAGCATGTAAACGCACGGTAAGATTTGATACATTCTGTTCACGCGAAACAGTATAAGACTACTATTTCAATATTTATCACGTCAGTACTGTAACGCGTTTGGTAGAAAGTTATTTATTGAATCAGGCGTAACTCTGGGCAGTCTATGTATATTTGGTCCTCATAGAGTATTATATTAAGGTATTTGGTCAACCCACTATACTTTACTTGTTTAAGTAAGTGACTCACAGTCCAGCAGAAGTAGCTGACCGGGTATGGTGTTCAAAATGATCTTGACAAACTCATTTGCCGGCCGTATTCGTTCGGGAAGTCCGTCGGATCTCCACAGAGTGTATGTCCACAGGGCATCCGCCAGACTTTATCATACATTGAAATGAAATGAAATGAAATGAAATTTATTTGCATAAAATATGGTACAATAAGGTGTTCTATTCTATTTTAGCACATTAACATATTTTGCCGTTGATAAGCAGATCCGGGGTATATGGCCCGAACGTAATGTATTTGAATTTTTGTATTAATTTTATGACATTATTTTGTTTTGACATTTGGATAGGTAGTATTTTAATTATATATATATATATATTATATATATTTTGACATAGGATATTAACTAGGTATAACCTATAATAGATAGTTATACAATATTTATTTTGACATTTTTCCTTAATTATAAGATTATTATGTAGTTAATAGGTTAGATTATTGGAATTTGAATGTATTTTTTAATTTATGATTGATTGTTATTGTTCTGTTTGTATTAATACACTTGACGTACTTTTTGTGAATTCGTGATATTTAAGGACATAACTATAAATAACATGTAATTTCCAATCTGAAATAAATGAATCTATCTGCCTATCTATGGCCGGCTATTGTCATAACAATAAGGTCAAGTGGTGCCAAGATAATTTTGAACAATATGCCCGCTGAGTTACCTACTTCTGGTGCTGACTGTACGTCGCATCACTTATTTTTCAACAAACTCCCAAGTTTCATGCGTAAGGTAGTAGAAAAAGGAATAAATCTCCATAAGGGCGGTAGTCATAACTTTCGCGGGACGACACAATAGGGAGGGGTGTATCATCGTGTCCGGGGGATCGTTTCTCTGCGTTATGCGGAAAAAGTCGCCGGTTTTATTAACATGAACCCGCATAGATCATGGAATTCATAGAGTAGGAGTTGATAATAAATCTATTCTCTTCGCCTAATTATCTGCTAATTTAGACACAGACCACCTCGACTACTGGACGGAGTATATAAGACCTTTGAGTTTTAAACCAGACGGAGTAGGTACCTAGTAAGAATAATTAATCTAAGTGCGATGCAAGTGGAAAAATGTCGAAATTACAGATTCAATATAAAAAATTAGATACCTACCGATTTACCGAAAATTTCGCAGTTGCTTGGCTTTAAAAAGTTATGCTCACTTCCTGCAATTGCGTACCTAAACTCCGATCCGATGACATGACACGCATAGGACCAAAATAAAAATATTGAAGCAATTTCTAGTTTACCAGATTACGATGTCCTTGATGATGACGAAGCCCGGTAGCCTTGAATAAAGTTCAGTTCAGGCACGTTGACGTTATTGTTTGGCAATGCTTAATACTACTTACTTATTATCTTCTTTCTTTTCTTTTCTACCTACTTATTATTATTATTGGCCGTTTGACGGACTGGCGACCGAAAGCCATCGAAAGTGTTGGTGGAGGCATCCTAATTATTTAGGCTAAAATTCCGTTTCTCAAAGTGTCCATAAATTATAATTGAGACAAATAATTTATTAAATATAATAAATGTTTTGATTCATGTTTTTTTTAAGTAGTCGCATGACTATATTACTTATAAATTGAAAGAGATGTCATATAACTACTACAGAAAAAGTGACCAAGGCCCCCAGTGCCCAGGGCTGGGATCGAACCAGCGACCTCCTACTTTCGCGGCAGACCTAACTAATTTAGACTGCCGTGGCCGCCGTGGTCGGGTGGCCTAGTGGTTAGGTTAATTTCTAAGATAGGTAATGAAATGTTATTCATATATTTTTTATTTTAAAATAAACACTTTTTATATGTTTATATAGCATACGAATCTTACGATGGAACAAATCATACAAATCTTTTTGAAACGGAGGCTGTGCATCAAGGTCATCGGAATCCGATGGAGCCCATCTCATAATGTACCTAATAATACGGGGCTTTAATTCCTAAAAGAGCTTTTTATGGATATAAATTGATCGGCGTAATTATAAAATGTGCCCTATTTTCAGGCACATCTCCGAAATGTGTGCGAAAGAATGTACACAGTAAAATCAAGTTTGTAGATTTCGTTCAAACACGGTACAATTTTGCTGCCGGCTTGATTAAAGCTGGGGGATATGGACAGAATAATATCATTTTGTTAAAATATGGAACGGAATAAAAAAGTCGGCTCATGTTTGTACGATGCCTACTTTTTTTTTTTCTTGAGCAACATGGGCTTCTAAATCTGTTGGAAGACTTGGAAGGGAGACGGCAAAGTGAAATCTTACCGTACACATTATTCTGTCTCTTTTTTGCGTGGGGAAACATGACACAGATGCACCTCTCACACATTACATACAAAAAACAGTCTGTAATGACGACACTAACACGTAGAAAATGATCTAGCTAGTTACACAGACCCTCGTATGTCCATTTGGGCTTGTACTTACTCCCTGTGTTGCTTGAAGCTGACGCTACTTAGATCGTACGGGCCGGGCTGATGTGTCAATTTCGATAGCAAGCGTCACGTTCACGTGGTCTCCGTGACGCCTTCTAAAGAAATGGACACAATGGCTTGGCCCAGGCCCGGTATAGCGTGAGTCATCCATAAGGTGGCGTAGAGCGTTCAGTGGCGCCCCCTTGAGGGATTGTGTTTTCTTATGATATAAACCTTTCCATAATTTCGATTAACTTTTTTGTGATAAAGCAAAAAGTAAGGAATAAACTATATCGTATAGACGAAAAGGTGGAGAATTAGTCGGACGACGATACCATGGATTATGGAATGGAGAAATGGAGAAATGGAAAACTTTAATTCAATTTCGTACTTTAGGGTCGCGTTAGACTGACGTCAGGTGTGCTCGGCACAGCTGACAATATGACATCATATGATAATGCCAAAATTTAAATTCGAGAAAAGTGAAATCGGACCATGGGGACGTTTCGTTATATTTAAAAAAAATATATGAAAAAAAAACGGCTCACTTATATTTTATTCACTTAAATGTTTTAATCACATTTATCAAAGGTTCGGTTTCGGTTTCGGCCGAAATAGGAATCATATAGAATCTTCGGTTTCGGTTTCGGCAAAAATAGTACATTACCTAACTAGTGCGGTAAAACAAAGAAAGACCGAGATCGCAGATGTTTGCGACCCGAGCTGCAAGCGAGGGACGTAAATATGCGATCAAGGGCTTTATTTGTTACCTTACGTGTTAGGTAGGTACATCATTTTATGCCTACACTTGGGCAGAAAAGGTACTTTATGGCCAGGTGTGGCATAAAACATGTTTCGGTCGGACATTAGTAATACCTATTTTATAACGAGACGAATACAAGACATCGTTTACTACAAACTCGTGTTAAATAAATTCATTTCCCTCAGGTGCCACGCTTAAAAAAATCGTAGATTTAGGTAGGTGCCTAAGTAAAAAGAAAAGTGTCCACAATACCGGTTATTCTTTACGTTCGATATTTTTACGGAAAATTCCAAGGACGAGGGGAAGGCGAGTTCGTACAAATAACGATGTTAATGATGATGAAAGAGGGACGTGGCGATTGTCACGGAAAATGATTTTATTTCGACACGGTAGCTATACGTGATTTGTATGATTTTCCTAGTACAGTCAATCGTAAAAATATGGGTGGACACATCTTACTCAAAAGTATGTCCCATAGCATTTTATTCCATTGTAATAAGAGCGTAGTACCTACCATATTTATGAGACGATTTTGTCGATACGTATTTTTGCACTTGACTGTACCAACATTGTGTATTAAGGGCAGTAATCAAGACTTAACGAACGGACGAGGGCTTAATTTTAGCACGAGTTCGTAATTTTTTTACCGTCCGTGATACATACAATGTTTTTCATAACATTTGCGGGGAAATAAATAAACTTACTAGGCAGATAAATAAACAATAATTATTAGTGGTAGTATAGTAACGCAGTCCACTTATATACTGAGGTGAGTGAGAGCTACGTGGGGCGCAGGTCTTCCGGGAGGCCGGCGGGCGATAAAGTAGCATGGAAATCCATTACGGCCATGGGCTAAATACAGCACATTAAGTCTAAGTTTGCTTGCATTATTATCACCATTTAGGAGCAGGTCTGATGAAAAATTGCTTTACGTATTAGTCCAGTGTAAACAAATGAGTGCACACATCGTACTCAAAAATATCTCATAGCATCTTATTCCGGTGTAATAAGACCGTAATGGCCAGGTACCATATTTTGTGATGATTTCGTTGTTGATAGGTGAAGTGTTATTTGACTGGTCAACTCTTTGAGTTTTAAACCGACCGAGTAGCAATTGACAGGCCCCTCTGCCGAATGGGTATGACATAGTTTCATACTCATTGTATGGACTGACGCTTTTCTGGCATAGCTATTTGTGTACGCTATGTACGAATAGCTGTACATTTGACGTGCCCCACCCCCGCAACAAATGGCAGACTTTTGTTGTATAGGAAATGACAGACGTTGCCAGTCCGGATGATTAAAAAGTCAAGGGGCTATAGTGCTTCATTCAAAATGCCAAGACTACAGAAATGCTGTACTATGGTCGTATTACTGCTTTAGTGTGTTACTTGTGGGCTGTGCAATATGTAGGTGGTTTAGAAAAGGAAACAACAGTTTATTTTCACAATTATATCTGCACAAAAGCATATACAATATGGTAATTGTATTATTGCATCAAAAATCCCTTTTCCGTTTGCTATTGTCATGGAACAGCATTGGACATTGCTATTTTTTATTTATTTACTCGTAGCAAACGCACTACACATGAGGCCCAGAGAACCGCCGATGGCCCCACCCACAAGGGCGCCAACTACGACCCCCGGGGGCCCGCCAACGGTCCCGCACAAGGCTCCGATCGTAGCAGCACTCCCTGCGCCTGAAAAAACAAACGAACTTTAGTAAAAGTAATACTTAAGATAATTTTTAAGAAAAAAAAACGAACTTCTATTGGCCTTCCCGGTAAAAGTGAAATTTTGAATTAGTTTGAGCTAACCAGTTTCCTTCAAAAATATCCAATTCACCATACGAGTACTTTGAAAATTGAGGAGCTTTCTTAATGTCCCATGGCTTCCTTCATTAGATCTCAAGTATAATTAAATGGAAGTTGTCTTAAATTGGATAACAGAGCTGGATATTAGCGAGCAGTTTCAATATGCCAGCCCTGGTCTTCAACATCAGGTCCACTGCAGCAAAATGATGACTTCAGTAAGAAAATGCCCCAACTAATTATGAAAACCCTCCAATCACGATGGACGTGCCGTACAAATTTGAGGGTTGTCTGAATTCCTCAAGAACTCCATCATCAAAATAGAAATCAAATCAAAAAGGGGAACTGAACTCTTCTTTTTTGAAGTCGGTTGGAATCAGGAATATTAAACCAGCTAGCTGGGTATCGTTTTAATGTCTTCATTAGTTCATAAAAACGTGTCAACTGAGTTTACGCAATTCCAGGAGTTAAGCTTGACTTTTGAGAATCAAGTAACTGCCAAAGTTTTGGTAATTTTTAGTTTTTTGCGTCTATTGAAAAATTACCGAAAATTGAAAAGTTACCGAGAATTTGGCAGTTACTTGGCTGTCAAAAGTCAAGCTTAACTCCTGGAATTATGTAAACTCAGTTGTATTATAAAGATATCAAGCTTGCTGGCAATTAGTTCCTGGAAATGACCAAATTTTCTTGACCTATAAAGGCTAAAAGAGATATAAGAGCACTATAACTTCAGACTAAAAGATATCGATGGTTCTGAAAGTTCAGACATAGAGGCTCTGTGAGTTATAAACCTTGTGATATAGGAACATTCAACGTTTTTAGATATTCGAATATTTTGGGAAATGTAAAAAATACTAAGGTGTTTATAAGTTAATGTGCTTTCACGTCACACCTGGGGGAGGGAGAAGCCAAACGTGACCACGCACGTAATAAGAGGTCAAAATATCATGAAATTCATGTGACGTAAATAAGCCCTAAGGGTCAATGACCGACAAAGTGGTACCTTTTTGATTAAAACCGTCACATTTTTATATAATAACTAGCTTTTGCCCGCGGCTTCGCTCGCGTTAGAAAGAGATAAAAAGCAGTCTATGTCACTCTCCATCCCTTCAACTATCTCCATTTAAAAAATCACGTCAATTCGTCGCTCCGTTTTGCCGTGAAAGACGGACAAACAAACAGACACACACTTTCCTATTTATATATTAGTACGGCTACGTGTAGAACTTACCAGCAGCGGTAGTGCCGATGATCACACGTTTTTTATCATCTGGATCCATATATCTGGATCATAACATACGTCATACAATGTTTCTACCTACACCATACATATCTTCTTAATATACTGGGTGTCTACGACTAATGGGCTTTAAACCCAGGGTTTCACTATGGAAACATGCTCGAGATCGCGAAAAACAATGTTGGCTGACATCATATATAAGTACCCCCATACAAAGTGTTAACATCTGATTTGCCGAAATCTATAAAAAAATTGTAGCTCCGTCAGTGTTGGTCCCATAGTAAAAAATGCTAGGTTTGGAGAGTAAAATCAAACCCTGGATTTAAAGCCCCATAATCGGCGACATATATAAAATGACAGTATGTCAGACAATCACCGATCCCGTCATATATTTAGAATTTTAGAACATACTGAAGTAAGTATGTTAATTATGACATTTTATTTACATGAATTTCATTTTCATGAGGATCGACACTTAACACGAACGGTTAGACATAAATTATTTGGTACAATAAACCCTACGCTCCACATAATTATGTATTTTAAAATCCAATAACAAGCCAGACGAAACCGTCGCCGTTATTAAACAATAATACAATGACATATATATTTATTAGACCAAACTTAAATAATTAAATAAAGACGGTTTTATAATGTCGAATTGATTAAATGTTTGTTGGACATCGTTCTATAATATAAATGTAAGTAATCAACACTTACTGTTTGCTATTTCACCTGGTCCGTACGACTGTTTCGCTGGAAATGGTCAGTGCGCTTACCATGAGTTGCATTCGATTGCGACTGCAGAATCTGAATGGAATCGTTGTATATCTGCGCCGGCGCTGCGTCAGCTTAGGCCCTGAACATACCAACGCATAAATAACGACAAGCACAAGCAGACTACTCAATCGATTTGAAACGTTGATCGATACGTCAAGATACGCTTCGAATGCTACAAACTAATAGGCTAATACTATTAGGTGATTTTTAGGTGCGAATTTAAAATGAAGTTCCCCCAGTATTATCGCGTTTTAGAAAGAGGATTACAGGCCTGAACAATAAAGTAAGCTGATTCACGGGTAACAGAACAGAGGAGAAGTAAAAGGGTATATACGAAGGAAATTCACGTCGAGAGAGGCTATCAGGAGATCTTTTTCCTATTATTCATATTACATTCACACAATCACTAGTGACGTAGTAAATTCAGTACCCCGCACCTCCACCATGTAAAGGGTTCGGCCTCGTGGTGAGGAGCAATACACGTTGTATGGATAATTAATAATCTTGTTATTTCATATTATCGAACATAGAACCTTACGTGTAACTAAATTGATTAGTCTGATTTAATTCAAAGTTTATTTTCATCTTTTTAGTTCCCTTAAACAAAAGCTTGTTTTAAAAAGTTTATTTTTACGGTTAATTTGTTCGTACTATATTAAACCCGGGGGCTCCCAAGTCGCGCACTTGAAACTTTAAAATGTTGTCACGGCCCCCTAACCTATCTGCGGTATTAGAAATAGATCAGGATCGTGGCGCCCCTCTGTATTTGCGACGGCACTCCAAGGCGCTGCGGCACACAGATTGAGAATCCCTGTATTAGACTAATATTATGAGTATGTTTCCATGAAAACTCATACGATTAGACTGCTCGCGGGCTATATATTAGTTTAATACCGTTTGAGAAATATGCCTCTGAATTTGATTTAAAAATCGAAGATACGCGGCCGTGAGTACAGGGCTTTAGATGCAACAGATTTTGGCAACATTGAAGCGATACCGCGGGGATTTCCCGTCACATTCAATATCGTATCTAATTTTATAAATAGAATCAAATCGCTATTAGTCAGTTATGACTTCAACAAAGGCATGCTTATAAATAATATATAGGGTGTCCTTAGCCATTGGACAAAGCCGAAACGTACATTACATATGCATTACGGTGTTTAGAACCAGTATACAAAATTACTCGTATTTTGTATGCAATTGGCGCAGTTGTTACGAATAAATTACAATTATTCAAAAAATAATGTGGAACAATACCTACCAACTACGAAATAGCATGGGAGAAGCTCGCGCACTCGATCAGTCGCCCGTTTCTCGAAAGTTTAATTGTACCTTGTGTAGAGTTCGTCACTAGTAGATCCGTAACATATGTAGAATCACTAGCTTGGATGTCACAATTTGACAGATGAGGATTACTCGCTAGAAATGGAGGCTAGATTGATGGCTTAAGTTAAAAGTTAAATCTGTATAAAAAAGCATACAATAAAAGTAAAAGTGAGATTTGAAATAACAAGTGGTTTTTATTTATAAACTGTACAACAATTTTGGCGACGGGATGCTTCTGTATGTTCATGATTGAGGTGGATACAATACGAGATATCACAACATACATAGAAAACGCGCGGATCGCGGAATGCAATTATGTTCCAGGATTATACTACAGGGTCCTCGGGACCAAAATTTGAACCTTATTTAGAGGCGAACACGATACCAGAGAGATGGCGATTATGGAAAAGAAACTTCCAGTATTATATAGACAGCCAGGTCGGTCTGAATGATCGCCAAAAAATATCGAGACTGCTACACCAAGCCGGGCCAGAGGTCCAAGAAATATATGAAAATGTGAAGGACGATTGGATCGAGGGCGGTACGGAGTTCGAAAAATGCGTTAAAAGGCTCGATTGTTATTTTGAACCAGAAGTTAACATAAGCTACGAGCGACAAAAGTTTCGTAATATACAATGTGAACCAGAAGAAACCATGGAACAGTTTGTCTTAAAACTTAGAAAGCAGGCAAGATTTTGCGATTTTAAGGAAATCGAAGAAAACATAAAAGATCAAATAATTGAAAAATGCACAGACACCAGTTTGAAACTTAAGTTTTTAAAGAAAGGCAAGGATCTTACTCTGAATAAAATAATGGAAATATCAAGGATATATGAAATGGAGAAAATGGTCAGTGGCCAAGGTTTAAAAAAGGAAAATGAAAAGGAACAGAACATATCTATTAATAAGATAAGCAACATGCAATGTTACCGGTGTGGCCAGAGAGGCCATTTTGCTAGAAGTTCTGAATGTAGTGCAGCAAACGAAAAATGCAATAAATGTGGGATAAAAGGACATTTTGCCAAGTGCTGTAAAACTAAAATAAAGAAGGACAGTGGCAAGAAGAAGAAGAAGATAGTTAAATATGTGGTGGAATCCTGTTCAGAAGACTCCAGTGTATCTGACTATGAAAGTGACTGTGATGGTGCACCAAAAACTGTCAACTCAGTGTTTGCTGTAGAGAACTGTGAGGATGGTAAATACGAAATTAAAGTTGGTAATGCAGTAAGTTCCCCTTTCGTTATCGACTCAGGTGCGGCCATAAATATCATAGATAAGCATAAATTTAAGCAATTTTTGAAGTCAGGTTTAGACTGTGAGATCTATGACAAACCAACAAAGAAATACCATGCATATGGAGGGAAGGAGATCAAAAAGTTAGGATTTTTTAAAACTGAAATGTACTCTCCAGACAGTAAAGTTAAGACAGAGGCAGAGATTCTTATTTTTGATGGCTATGGACCATCTCTATTGAGTAGGAATACTTCAAGACAGCTTGGATTGTTGAGAGTTGGTCCGGATAATGTTAATTACTTAAGACATGATTTTATGACAAAAGATACCGTTTTGAATGAATACCCCAATATCTATAAAGGTATAGGGAAACTTAAAAATTTCAAATTAACAATTCCAATTGATCCTAATGTCAAATTAATTGCACAGCCGGTCAGAAGACAACCTTTTCATGTTAGGGACATAGAGAAAGACTTGATTAAAGAATTAGTAGAAAATGACATCATAGAGCCGGTAACTGGACCTACCCCCTGCGTGTCTCCTTCTCACATTATTAAAAAGAAAGTAGAAGGTCAGTATAGACTTGTGGTGGACATGAGAAAAGCAAATGAAGCAGTAATGAGGGAACGCGTTCCATTACCTACATTTGAAGAATTATTAGCTGATTTAAATGGATGTAAGTTTTTCTCAACTCTTGACCTTAAGTCTGGGTATCATCAGCTGGAGCTTGATGAGAAATCTAAAATGATAACAGTCTTTAGCTGCAGTCTTGGTTTATTCAGGTATAAGCGTCTGTTCTTTGGAATAAGATGCGCATCTGAAATATTTCAAAGAGTAATTGCACATCTATTACAAGACATAGAAGGAGTTGCCAATAGTCAGGATGACATTAGAGTCGGTGGACGAACAAGGGAAGAACATGATGCCCGATTAAGACAAGTTCTAGACCGGCTAAGTGAAAGTGGTTTAACTTTGAATGATAAGAAATGCTCGTTTGGAGCGACTGAAATTAAATTTCTAGGACATGACATTTCTGCTGAAGGAGTAAAGCCGACTCTGACAAGTCAACAAGTCATACAAGATTTCAGAGCGCCGCAGAATAAGGCAGAAGTAAGAAGTTTTTTGGGACTCGTTAACTTTTCGGCAAGGTTTATTCCCAACTTCAGCACAATAACTGGTCCACTACGAGAACTTACCAAAAAGGACTCTGATTTTACCTGGAATCAAGAACATGAGAGTGCTTTTGCTAGATTGAAAATACTCATTTCTTCTGCTCCTGCGCTGGGCTTTTATGATAAAGATGCAGAAACAACTTTAGTAACAGATGCCAGTCCAATAGGCATATCTGCAGTTTTGATTCAAAATCAAAGTATAAAGGGTGAGAAGCAGCCAATTATAATAAAGTATATTAGTAAGGCTTTATCCCAGACTGAACAAAGATATTCACAGACTGAGAAGGAAGCACTCGCAATTGTATGGTCTTGTGAAAGCCTGTATATGTATCTAGTAGGCAAGCAATTCAAAATTATATCTGATTACAAGCCATTGGAGGTTATATATTCTCCGAATTCAAAACCAAGTGCCCGCATACAGCGTTGGGTATTAAGGCTCCAACCCTTTACATTCAAAGTTATATACAAACCTGGTAAAAGCAATATAGCAGATGCAGCTTCCAGATTGCTAAAAACTAGTTGCAATTCCCCACTAACTAATACAGAGGATGAAGATGACAAGCTGATACTGGCATTACTTGAAACATCTGTAAAGGCTGTTACCATAGAGAAGGTAAGAGAAATCACACTTCAAGATGAAGAGTTAACACAGCTAAAAGATGCAATAAAAAGAGATGTGTGGACCAAAGACTTAAGACCTTATGAGTTAATAAAATCAGAGTTATGCACCATAGAGGAAATTATCCTTCGAGGAACCAGAGTGATCATACCCAAACAATTAGTGGCAAAAATTCTAGAAATAGGACATGAAGGCCATCTTGCAGCTAATTCAATGAAAGCTAAACTGCGATGCAAGGTGTGGTGGAAGGGCATGGATGGTGATATAGAATACTGGTGTGACACTTGTGAAGGCTGCCGCTTAGTGGGTCGTGGAGCGGCGCCAGAACCAATAATGCCCACAGCATTACCTACTAAGGTGTGGCAGTTGGTAGGAATTGACTATCTTGGGCCATTGCCCTCAGGGCACTACCTTTTATGTATTGTTGACTATTATAGTCGATACTTGGAGGTAGAGATTTTAAAACAGCAGACAGCTGAAGTAACAATACATGCCTTGGAAAGGACTATATCTCGGGAAGGAGTAATGAATGAAGTAGTTTGTGACAACGGACCTGCCTTTGTGGATCAAGGATTCAAGGACTTCCTTGATACCCACGGAATCGGCTTAAGACATACTACTCCCTTATGGCCCCAAGCCAATGGGGAAATTGAAAGACAAAATAAGAACATTTTACGAAGACTAAGAATTGCACAGGGACTTAAACAAAACTGGAAAAAGGAATTAATGATTTATTTATCGGCATACCGTACAACTCCACATAGTACCACAGGACTTCCTCCTGGTAATGTATTCCGAGGTAGAGTAATAAAGACTAAGTTACCAGAAATGCCACCAGAATTCAACCTTACAGATGAAGAAATGCGCGATACGGACCGAATAAAGAAAGACAAATTCAAACAATATGCAGACAAAAGAAGGCATGTACTCCCGGAGTCAGAAATTCATACAGGAGATAAAGTATTAGTTAAGCAAAGAAAAGAGAACAAGTTGAGTACTACATTCTCCCCAACTGAGCACACGGTTGTTTGGAAAAGTGGAAACTCAGTGGCAGCTCAATCCCCTGATGGAAAAATAGTACGAAGAAACTCTTCACATTTTCAACCTATAAAAGAGAGGGATATGAGTAGATTCGGCATAGATGAGACAATACCAGACTCCAGAACCAGAAATATATACATAGATAAAAAGAAACAAGACATCTCAGATATGACAGATAAAACAATAACAGATATGACAAATAACTGCTCACCAAATATGACAAACCAAACATTACCAAACTTAAGGAGTGATACAAATACTATGAGTGACTCTAGAACTAAAACCTTACCCAAACGGCATATACAAACACCTACTAAATACAGAGATTTTGTTCTCAGTCTTATCTTAGAGTGTATGAATAAATAAAATGTTAAACCATGCTATTATCTATAAGGCATGTTGAATTGTTGATAAACTTTGCAACTAAATGCAACTTTGAAATGTGGTATATAGTTTTACTAATAGATGATTATGTTAATTAAAAGAGAGGTAGGTAGTTAGGTAATTTACACTTACTGTATATATTTCGAGAATAAATGATTTTAAAAATTAAAACTAAGTCTTGATTATTTTGAGTTTATGTCTAAAATTGATATTTATGTCTGAATTAGAAAATGATTATTATGTTATGTTTGCCTGGTGGATAAAGGTAAGATTCTGTTTGACCTACATTTAAAATTCTTGTGGCTACTTACTATATTGTTACTTTTCTTATCTTTTTTGAGTTCATGTTTAAAATTAACATGTATGTCTGAATTAGAAAATGATTATAATGTTATGTTTGCCTAGTGGATAAAGGCATGTGATTATTCTGTTTGACCTACATTAAAAAAAATTCTTGTGGCTACTTAGTATATTGTTAATTTTCTTTTTATAAAGAAAGAAAGAGATTGTAGAGTTCGTCACTAGTAGATCCGTAACATATGTAGAACATCACTAGCTTGGATGTCACAATTTGACAGATGAGGATTACTCGCTAGAAATGGAGGCTAGATTGATGGCTTAAGTTAAAAGTTAAATCTGTATAAAAAAGCATACAATAAAAGTAAAAGTGAGATTTGAAATAACAAGTGGTTTTTATTTATAAACTGTACACCTTGTAATACAAGAGCGGAAGTCTCTGTTTAACTCCTTTCTTTAGACAGAGACTTATTCCGCTTGAATTACAAGTTACAAGCTTTCGAGAAAGGGACCCCAGGGTGCGTAGCCAAGATGCCAATCGCTCACGCTCAGTCGCTAACGAAACGCAACTGTCATTGTCACACTAATAAGGAAGAGTGATAGAGAGAGGTAGCTGCGATACGTTATTAAGCGTGAGCGATTGGCATCTTGGCTAGGCATCCTGGAACGCCGATACTAAGGATCAACGATAATTAAGTGCTTACCATGAGTTGTACGTGGCCGTATTTTATAGCGACTGCGGCGTTCAGGGATATGTCTCTCTCCTGCCAGAGTAATGGTAGAAGCGAGACGGACATACTTTCGACTTTCGAGCGCCACAGTCGCTATCGGATACAGTTAAATGCAACTCATGGTAAGTACACTTTTGAGCGGGTACGAGTAGCCTAGTGGATCGTGACGTTTCGGGTGACGTTCCGCTACGCGCGATAATTATCATCGATCCAATTCAATTCAATTCAATTCTTGGTCAATATGACTCCATCGATGTAATCGATGATTCCGCCAATGTCCATCATCGATCCTTAGTATCGGTATTTCAGATCGACTATGTAGCCGCAGCCTACTATTGTCGATGTTATATTGCGAATACGCTGGTGTGTACAGGGCCTAAAGTGAGTCAGCGCTCGGCGCAGATGCTTATACAAATAAATATAAAGTGCGTTAAGTGCGCAGTGCGCGATTAGTCTTTCAGACAATTTCTAGCGAAACAGTGCGTACCTACGTATAAAGTGTAAAATTACCAAACAGTAAGTCTTTCTTTCTTTGATTAAGGCTTTATGTTTGTGTTATAGTACGATATTCAACAAGCATCCATTCTAATTACTATTAAAAACGGAGTATATAAATTTGTTTTTGTCAGTTCCCAATATTCCGGCCGGTTGCAAAAAGTTATGAATGTTATACTTACCTAAATAAAACTGTGTCATGTTAGTTTAAAATCGTAAAGATACTACAATTACAATTTAACAATTTAACCTAACCTAACCTAACCTATACCCCTGACCTGAGCGTTTTCTTTCTGTCCATTTTTTTATTGTGATGTATCTTGTATTCTGATATTTCTACCCAGAATAACGAGAAATTTCAATAATGATAAGAAAAAAGTGTCCCTAAGGATTTTTTCCTATTGTGTTACCATTTTTCATAGTTTGTATGAGGGAACAAAAAAAACAGGGTAACAAAAATGTATAGATATTTCTGGACACTTTTTTCTCCTATTGGAATAAAAAGAGCTCGTGATTCTGAGAAGAAAAAACATACAATTCTCAGGAAATACCACAATAAAAATGAAAAAAAAAAAAACGCCTACCTAATCTAATATAGGTAATATTTCTAAGTTAAGTTTTGTACAAACGTATCATTGGTTATTTCAGATATGGTGGACGAAAAAAAAGGATTGGTCGTCTGTGGCTCTGTTGGTAAGTCCTATCCCACCTGAACGTATTTAAAAGTATTTTCAATACAGGTGCTCAAAAAGTGCCCTTTTCTTGGCTGTTTTGCGTGCGCAAAGTTTGTTTTTGCGAACTAGTGCTTTTTACTTTTCCAATCTTTTTAAATTTAGTTGTGTTCCAATTCATGACTGCTTACCGAAGAGTATTATTGTTCGTTAACTTTACCGAGCCGTAATAAAACTAAATACCTACTATTAACGCAATAATATTAAAGATATTGATATTTCATATTTCAATAATTACTTCTTCATCATACTAATGATCATTCATTAAAAATATTTACATTGAAAACAGTTCTTATAAATCTGTGTGTATGAAACGGAACAGAGCCAACGAAACGTCAGTCAAAGAAGGCGTTTTTCAATTAGGTAAACATGTTCGAAGGCCCTATAAGACATAACGGACGATACGATTTGTCACATGCGATTTATTATTTTGTTTATGAGAAATAATGATTATGAGATTGAAAATGACAAAGTAAAGAAGATAAGATAAACATTTTGAAGATGTTCTTAATATATCAACTGTATTACAATCGTGCTACGGAAATAATAATAAAACTTTCAAATTCTTTCTTATGTTTTTTAATTTTTATCGCATCTGTATTGAAAAACGTCGTTCGATTCACGCGCGGATATATGTCATTTTTCACTTGTCCCGAGTATTGCCACTCGCCTACGGCTCGTGACAAGATACCTCGGGACTCGTGAAGTAATGACATACTTTCCGCACTAGCATCGAAATGTACTATTAAATTTAGAACGCTAGCCAGTGCTGTCCGACCAAGGGGATGTTCTTTGAGCGTAATTCCATGAGTAGCAACCTGCAGGTTAAATTGGTTGTGTTTGTGATTTTAAGAATAAAATAATAATTTGTAAATGATAAAACGTGTATTGTTCCTCCTGCGAGACCGACCCCTTTACAATACAATGTAGGTTTCCTAGATAAGGTGGTAGGCGGTAGCGCTAATTCGTTATTCACGCTAAAATGCATAATGGATGTCGGTTTGCGGAAAATAAATAATAAATAAATATCATGGGATTCATGGGACAATCTTACAGAAATCGGCCTAGTGGGACTAGGCCAGTAAGGTCAATAAGGCTTGTGTTGTGTGTATTACACGATGACATATATAAAATATAGATACATAGAAAAATCCAAGACTCAGGAACAATTATTGTGACAGCACACACAAATAAATGCTCTGACCGGGATTCGAACCCGGGATGGGATTATAACTCGACTCGCAAGTTAGTATTGCTTTTATTATAGTTTCTTTGTTTTTTCAGGTGCAGGAAGTGGTGCTGCCGTCGGAGCTGTGGCCGGGGGCCGGGAGCGTGGCCGGGCCGCCGGGGGCCATAGTTGGAGGCCTCGTGGGCGGCGCAGTGGGCCTGGGCCTTGGCCTCTTTGGTGCGCCTAGGTCTCACAAATAAACACAAGATACTACCTACTGCAACATTCAATGACAATGGCAGACAAAGGGATAAGACACAATGAAATGTGACAATGATTTGCAGAACGTTAAGCGAAAGGCAAATGTAGGGAAATGATAACGAGATATCTGTACAACAGATTATAATAGTTCTTATGAACAGATATTTATCTCTCATAGAAAAAACGAATACAAACCGTTTTCAGTGCATCTCGCTTGCTCGAGCTTATTAGTAAGAGCGAGATGCACTGCGAGGGAGCTAGTGCAGTCGCTTGTGATCACAGTTAAGCCAAACTCATGGTGGGGACCTGGGGACTGTCATTCCGATACACTTGTTACTTCTATGTTTAATGTTTTCTGCAAATGATGGTCATCTTGGTTAGACCCATATTACTATGATCATACATCTATATGCCTCCCTTTTTCTTTCACGGGGAGAAAGCGGGAGGCATACAGACTATGATCATAGATATATCTTGTAATATGGATCTTAGGATCTCAGTAGTGGCTAATGTGTTTCGATTGTATTTCGGCGGAAATAGACGATTTTATCTTTCTTATTTAGCTTTAGTACCTACCCGTCGTAAAGCTAAATGATAAAGAAAAATAATACGATTGACAAATTATTATGGGAATACTTATACACTACATCCAATGTATGGATATTTGATAATTGCTACTGTTATTAAATGAAAGCAGATTAAAAAAACATATTGAATACATACATAGTTCATAATACGCGTAGGTATATCTTGAAATTTTATATGAACTATGTGTACTTAAAATTATATAAGTACTTCTTTATTTCTAATAATTATGTAATATGCTTTTCCAAAATATATTTGTATACACAAAATGTTGTTTTCTTTCCTAAAATACCTACCTAGATAAACTAAATTCTATCTTAGTAATAAAAAAAATCTGTATTTTAAGGATGTTCCACAAAAAAATTGGGAGTTACGAGTATATTCTAACTCTGAAAAGTAAATAAGTAAGTATAAGTATAAAAATTGTGTCCCAAAAACAGGGCAAGAGTTGAATTTAACGGAATACATAAGTGTATTCTATTTGTTAATTAAAATCATGAAATACACTACTAAAGAGGGTTAGGTGTGTGCTGGCTGAATAACACGTAACACGTGGGGCAATAGCCTCCCATTCCCATAGTAATTACCCTTGATATCTGCATAAGATGTTACTACAGTCACGATGGGGTTGCCATCAAAAAAAATCTGCAGATTTTTTTTGGGCTTTTCAGACCAGACAATTTTAAGCACAATTATCTGATTAAATTGTATGATGTTATGTGCTATTGCCAGATCAAACAGTCAATTTTGTTGTCCCGTGGATAATCCTAACGCTTTGAGTATCAAACCAGACGGAGTAGCAATTAAAAGGCCCACACCACTGCGAATGCATATTACAAACAATCATACTCATTGTATGGATGGAAGTTTATCTAAAATAGCAATTTGTACGTTACGTACGAATAGTACTATATTTGACGTATCCCTTCCCCGCACAAATCGGCACATTTTTGTGTACTAGTAAATGAAAGACAATGCTAATCCGGTTAATTAAATAGTCGAAAGTCTTAATAATGGGAGAGATATCGAGGATCAACGGCTAATATTGAGCGTGTAGCCTAGTGTATCGCCACAGAATAAATAATAGTACATCGCAGCATTAGTAGCTCATCGTGACTAGGGTACGCAATATTTGTCCCGGGAGAGTTCCCAATTTTCCGGGAATGGGTGAGGTTTAGTCCCGAGATTCCCGGAAATTCGAGAATTTTCGGGAAAAATCTAAAAGTTGTTATTTTAACAAAGTCACGATTTTATTCGACAGTATGTCCGTCTAGCTCCTACAAGAGTAGTGGTAGGAGCGAGAAAGACATATTTTCGAATGCCGCAGTCGCAATAGAATGCAACTCATGGTACGCACATAGGTTTCAGATCGACTGTGTAGCCCCTGCTTATGATTGTCTATGTTTATGAATGCGCTGGTATGTTCAGGGCTTAAACTGACGCAGCGTCAACGCACACGCAGGGCTGGTACCACGAAAATCAAACGATTGCGGATTTGTATCTCCATCTCTGTCACACTTGCATATTAGAGTGACAAGGAGGTTTTTCCGTCAATGCCAATTTTCGATGTTCGTGGTAGGCCCGCAGATATATTATATTTTATTGCGCGGATCTGTTAGGTTAGTCATTCAGACTACTTCTAGCTAAACAGTCGTACGGACGAGGTGTAATACCAAACAGTAAGTTTTGATAACATTTTTATTATAGTACGATGTCCAACAAACATCAAATCAGTTCGAATTTATAAAACCGTCTTTATTAAACCATACAATTTCGCTTTATTAAATGGTAATTTTTTATTAAACTGTTTGACTTGTTATCGGGATTTATTATAATTGTTTATGTGAATGTTTGCCTATAATGAAAGGCATGCGACATTGTTTGCAATTGACACTATCAAATTTCCTTGTTTTTGAGATCAGAGATATTGTGAGATGTTTGAGATTGGAAAATATTATGATATCGAAATCGATGTTATAATTTAGCTATAAACACATTCACAGATAAGAAATGTGTTGTAATAAAAAAAGTTTGTTTTTAATATGCGGTTTATTAACGTATCACAGAGGGTTAATCATAAGTGGGTATATAAAATACATAATGATGTAGAGCGTGCGATAGATCTATTATATTAAGTGATTTATGTCTTATCGTTCGTGTTAACCTGTATTTATGAATGAATTGTGTAAATAACTAGGTAGTTATTGCACAATGAAATGCAAATTGATATAAATTTCTAAAACAGTATAAAGGGAATAAAATCTAAATTCAGTTTATAGATCATCGCTCAAATTGGTTTTTAAAATCAGATACTTAGATCCAAAATATTATATTAGTTGTAAACACAATGATGACGCACATCATAACATGTGATGGTTTCAAGTAAAAGGTACCTCTTTATCAGTTGCCGCTAAAGCGCTAACACAATAAAGATTGGTTTAGAAATTAACCTTATCAACAAGCGAGAAAATGATACCTTTTACTAAAAACCGGCCAAGTGCGAGTCGGATCGCGCCCGAAAAGGTTTCGTTTCTGTACCATTATTTTTAAAGCCGGCAAAAAAATCACGTTTCTTGTATGGGAGCCCCCTTAAATATTTATCTTATTCTGCTTTTTAGTACTTGTTGTTATATAGCGGAATAGAAATATATAATCTGTTAAAATTTCAATTGTCAAACTATAACGGTTCATGAGATACAGTCTGGTGGCAGACAGGCAGACAGCAAATCTTGCAAGCAGAATTTGACTTACTTTCCATTATTCGAATAAGATGAAACTTAATATTGTCTTCTGTTACCGCGATTGTTATTCATTGAAATTAAACACTTTAGAACATTCTCTCAGTCATCATCTTAACCCTGTGAAAACGAGTGCTGTAAAGGGCTCGAAACGTAGGATCATGGTGTTAATAAACGCGATTAATCCGTTCTAAAGTGTTTAATTTCAAAGATGAAACTTCACATGCTTATGAAGGTTAAATGACAATACAATGTGTGGAACCAAAGTAGTCAGCGATAAAAGCTTGTATCAAAAATTATTTTTTAGTCAGAAAATTTTTACTGTTTGGGTTCGGAAAAATATTAGTGTTCCAAAGTTCTAATTTTAACGGTTTAGGCTGCGCGGTATCTGTCAGTCTACTTATGGCGTTATTCATAAACGCACTTCAACAACAGTTTAGCTAAATGATTGTTTGTCCTTATCTGTCACTTTGACAATCGCGTTTGTCAAAATGGGAGAAAACATAATTTAACTAAAGCTTCTGTTAACTTTTTTATGAATAAGGCGGTTAATGTCTATAACGCCTTACTGTAACATTGTGACTACGTATGTTTGTTTATTTCAGATATGAATCCGGATGATAAAAAAGCAATGATCGTCACTACCTCTGCTGGTAAGTTCTATACATCTATAGCCTAGTCGGTATAGTGACTGCCTACGAAGCAGGAGGTCCCGAGTTCGATCCTGGTCAGGGCATTTATTTGTATGTTTATCACGAATATTTGTTTCTGAGTTGTGGATGTTCTCTAAGTATGTATTTAAGTATTTGTATGTATCTATCTATTATATGTATGATCGCCTACCGTGGGACTAGCTCGATTAGTGTAAGATTGTCATTGTCACACAACACTAACGATGTAGCCCTATGTGGGATTTCAGGGTTTGTCCAATGCCTCAGGTCACCCGTATAATTAACAGATTAGCCCATTTGGGGGCTCTTTTTATTTTTTTTATTTAAAAACTTTATTGCACAGTAAATAATGTACAAAAGGCGAACTTTATGCCAGAAGGCATTCTCTACCAGTTAACCTTTGGGCCAAACAGAGATCAAAATTTATAGGTGCGGGAAGTTATTATGAAACAAGAGAAAAAAAAACTTTAGTATTATGTACATTGGATCTAATTCTAAATACCTAAGTAATATATACATATTAACATAATATAATATATATATATATAAATAAAATACATATACCTACATATATACATATATATACATATACATATACATACCTGCTATCAAACCACTATGATACTTATTCATGAGACTTTTCTAAAAGATGTCTGCGTAACTTATTTTTAAATGACGCTTTTGTCTGAGCTCTCTCATTTCAGGGCCAAGAAAATTTGATAAATAAAAAGAATTTCCAAGAATTAATTCCAGCAAGCTGGATATCGTTTTAAAACCTTCAATAGGTTCCAAAGATACGTAAGGGATGACTCACACTAGAACGGGACGGGACGGAGCGGGATGGGACGCACTGTCAGTGTCTATAAAAAGGTCACGTGACATCCGAGGGCTCCGGGCTATCTCGTGATTATTTCTATAGAAATTGACAGATCGTCAGATTTTTGAGAGACAAGTTGTCCAAGTACATAATATACAATACTAGCGACCCGCCCCGGCTTCGCACGGGTTATTATTATACATTTAAACCTTCCTCTTGAATCACTATCTATTTAAAAAACCGCATCAAAATACGTTGCGTAGCTTTAAAGATTTAAGCATACATACATACAGACAGCGGGAAGCGACTTTGTTTTATACTATGTGGTGATTCCCGCTATAGCCTAGTGGCGCCCTCCATGTCTACTTGTCGCACTATAGTAAAGTTGTAGTATGCCAATATTGCCAATATATTTTTAGTATAGTTAGTTTGTGTTTTCAGGTGCAGGGATGGGTGCCACCGTCGGAGCTGTAGCGGGGAGCCTTGGCGGGCCGCCGGGGGCCTTAGTTGGTGGCCTCGTGGGGGGTTACCTGGGCGGTGCCTTAGGCCTCATGGGTAGTGCGCCTAAGCGCAAATGATAAAAAAACAGCATTGTTCTAATGCACAGGGACGTATGTATGGCGCGCCCGGGGCAAACTGTATCCTCCACAGTCACACAAGAATTTTTTGGCCATTTCGGCGCCCCCCTGGCTATCAGCGCCCGGGGCCTTGCCCCCTCTGCCCCATAGGTACGCCTCTGCTAATGGACGTTGCAATTTAATCGTATGCTTCTTTATTTGTAATATGTCTCGTAGCAAATATATTTGTTGGAAATAAAATGTTGTTTCCTTTTATAGTTAACCACGAAAATCGAACGATAGCAGATTTGTATGTCCATCTCTGTCATACTTGCATATTAGAGTGACAGACGGACGGACGGACAGCGGAGTCTTAGTAATAGGGTCTCGTGTCCTTTGGGTACGGAACCCTAAACTTGGTGTTAACACATTCAGTGCCAGCTACGAGCATCGATAACACGGTGAAATGTGTAAGGTGGAAGTATCAGTGCTCGACGCTGTACTAGTATTCGACATGGATACTTTATGTCGAAGTTATATAGGTCAAATTTGAACAACGAAGATTTTTCTATATTCGAATTTAAACTTAGTCACTTTGACATAAAATTGCCATGTTGAAACGGCAGCGTCGAGCGCTATGTAGAGAACCTTATGTAGCGAACATAGATATGAGCGCCGATGACCAAATGGTCAGCGGCGGCGCGCCGGTCAAAATCAATCGGCGGCGGCGGCGAATCGGCGGCGTGGCCTTGAAAACACTTGTCTATAGGATTAAAAGTCAAGAAATATCACTAATTTCTTTAATTATGCGTTACATAACCAGCTTGTAGTAAAATTATTGATTATTCTACAAATTCTAATGTCAAATAATGTAACAATATTTCAAACAAATCTCAACACATAAAAATATAGAAGTCATAGTATTTGCTCGATTAAAATGCAGAATGATTACGCTTCGATAAAAGTATCTATTGGAAAAATATTTACAGTGAAAAACAATATTGATATGGTATAAAAAGGGATTAGGGATTTGACGATCCCATCGCCCATTGGTTTCGAATCAGTCTACGCACGGCAGCTCGCCGCGAGTCGTTGGGGAGTAGTGACCCCACGTACCTGAGCGCTCCTGAGGAGGCTCTGTCATCCGCCCAAGTCCTCTGCCTCTGGTTTGCCTTAAATAGCCGTCCAGGGTGGGGTCGCGAGGGCTGTGTTCTCCAGGGTAGATCTATAAACCAAAGTGGTGACTTGGCTATATGTTTAAAGTCCAGGGACACCTCACTACCCCTGCCCTCATACTGATACTGCCCTTGAGCCATCTTAGATGTCGCTTTTTGTGGGGGTCCATCTTATGTTATATGCGACTCACCGTCTGCCGAAAATAAAATTACTTAACATTGTATTAGGCAGGCGTCCGGTTTTATTCTCCATTACTCAGTATTTAGTTCACCCCATGCACCTTATGGTCCAGTATATTTTAGATTCCAATAATTCTGGATAGTCCATAAACCTTGGCGGGTGCTGCCTCTGCGTGCGTTCCATGACTCGGACATGGTGCATATTTAAGCTGCTCCTTGCTGTTCTCCTTATATTTCATTAAATGATCTAAAGGGACTCTGCGTGTCGGTTTTGGCTCCGCGTACACCTCCCAAAGATCCGAATCACCATTGTTCCGTGATGAGAAAGAGTTATATTATAATAATATTTAAGACGAGATATTTTAAAAAAGATATTTACCATGTATAGGTATTTGTTTTTGTGAGTTCCCACCAGCGCCATGTTCACGGTGTAACTGATTTACTGCGAATTTTTATTTGTGGTCTACATGCCGTAGCGATCTACCCGTTGAGAAACTCGGTTGAGGTCATCATGCATCATGCTTAGTTCTTCTGTCGACCTGCCATGACTACGATATCGTCGGCAAATCGAAGGTGAGTGATGTATTCGCCGTTTGTGTTGATGCCAAGTCCTTGCCATTCCAGGAGCTTGAAGGCGTCTTCCATTGCTGCAGTAAACAGTTTCGAAGAGATAACGTCTTCTTGTCTTACGCCTCTTCGCAACGGAATCGCTTTCGTGCTTTGCTTCTGTACTTGAACCGACAGTGTGGCGTTACTATACAAACACTTCAACACTTCGATGTACCGATAGTCAATATGGCATCGCTGAAGAGACTCAAGCACCGCCCATATTTCCACCGAATCGAAGGCTTTCTTATAGCCCACAAACGCTAAGCATAGTGGCAAATTATACTCTTCGGTCTTCTGTATAATTTGCCATAGCGTATGGATGTGGTATATGGTACTATAGCCTCGTCGGAATCCGGCTTGTTCGGGAGGCTGGAAGTTATCAAGTTTGTGTTCGAGACGATTCGTGATGGCCTTTGAATACAGTTTGATGTATGATGGAGCATGATGGGTCTGTAGTTCTTCAAAAGGCTGTTGTCACCTTTTTTTGAAGAACAGCACGCCTCTGTTCCATGTTCCTCTGTTCCGTTTTGCCCTCTGACAAGACGGAATTAAAGAGCTTCTGGAAGACTTTAAGTACCGGTGTTCCACCCGCTCTCAGAAGCTCTGTGGTGATTCCGCCATTGCCCGACGCCTTGTTGTTCTTAAGCTGCTTTAGGGCCATCCTAATCTCGTACAAACTGATGTCTGGAATATCTTCGGTGTAGTGTCTGGACAGCCTGGCTCTTGGGTCTCCTACCAAGCTGTCAACGGGCTTTGCGACCGGTGTATAATTGTCCATAGAACCTCTCGATCTCACCTAAAGCCTCTGCTTTTGCTGACGCTATGCTGCCGTCTTCCTAGATATACGTCTGTTGACCTGCCTATATGACTTAGCGTCATCTGGAGACTGCAGCTGTAACTTTAAGGTAGCTGTAGCTAACGTGTAGCTTTAAGGTTTGCTCGGTCAATTTCTGAGGTCTTAGAACTTAGACCCTACGACGTGCACAGTTAATCTCGTCAACTGAAACAAAGCTCTCTAGACAAGAAAAGCGCTTAGAGAGCTCGAGTTTAAAAGCTTTCGAGGTTTTGAATGTGGGCTTGAGTGGGTCGGAGCGTAGACTTCATCAGGTTGGACCGTTCAAGTTTAATATTTATATTCAGTGAACCACTGACCATTCGGTGATCACTACCGGTTTTTATCCTGTTGAGCACAGAAGCATCACTGCCACGCCATCACACCATACACGCCATTACCTGTTGAAGATTACCTGAGGGTTATGTAACTCAATCCAGCGATTTTTTCCTTGCCTCCAAAAGATATTCGGTTTCGGCGACTGCTGATTTTCTGAGTTCGTTGTTTTGAAACGCTTGTATGTGTTTCTTTATACGGCATGCGATTGTACGCTTAGTTTGTCTTATGTAGGTTCTACCATAGCTACTATTTTGTAAACTCAACACTGGACGTTCAATTGAGAAACTGTCCTTCGACGTCCGTAGTCTATCTTCATCCCCATCCCCAACAGTTTTCTCTCTTATTTTATTAGCAACCTTATCTGACACTCCTTTTGGCTTTTACATACGGTAAAAGGGCTGGTAGACGTTCCACTGTGTAGTCCAGACGCTTTGTCGTATCAGTGCGTCAACCATACCATATGTATAAATATGGAGAAGGATCATTCAAGGATAAGTTTTATCTCAAAATTAAAATTCTGATTTAAAAAAATCCGTGTAATTTCGACTGCAACGTGATTCCCATCAATTACTGAGTTAGACAAAATAGTATCCGATCACTGATTAAAAACCATCGTGTATAAAAAACATCGCTGGGAAGAAAGTTGATTTTAAAATCAATAATTAAAAAGTATTAAACATAATATTCGTCAAAACATATCGAAAGGTGGCTTTTACAACGATTTTAGCTATTAAAAACATTTAATTTTTAAAGTTCCAAAATAAGTGTAATTTCGGTATGCCTCATCAAGGTCACGCCGATTCCACGCCGGTGGAGGCGTCGGCGGCGGCGGCGCGAGTTTTTTTACCGGCGGCGGCGGCGCGCCGGCGCGGCGCTCATATCTAAGCGAACAGTGCTTATGAACAGGCAACCCGATATCGGGTCATCGGCACTAAATATTTTAACCGTAGGGATGGATGCTACCGTGGAAATTGGGCCGTTTTGACCATGAGTTTTACCTAGCCACGAGGCCCAGGAGTCAATAGCGACTGCGCGATACGAAAGTATTTGGTACTCGCTTCCACCCGTTAAGAACGAGCAAGATGCAAATGCTTTCGAATCGCGAAGTTGATCGCGATTTGAAAGCGAGAGCATCTCATAGTACCAATACTGGTCGACGGCGCCCAGGAGCTTACTGTGACCCAAAAATCCCCTTTTTTGGGGAACACGAGGAAAACGCTTTTATTAGGTGTTAATTAAAAAAAAGGTTGCATTATTAGTATTTTAGTATTGCTACTAAATCCAGAAACTTTCAGTATGACCTAAGTAACACGTCGGGCAATGGCCTCCACGTTTTTGCTTGCACATATGCATTCTTTTGTTATTCCTCATGGTAATTTACCCCTGATATCTGCATAGGATATTTATTACTATATTCACGATAAAGTTGCCAACGAAAAATAATTCTGCATATTTATTCCTACTGCGAATTTTGTCATTTTTGAAATATGACAAGAGACGTCCATTAGGCTGATGTTAACGTACATTGAAAATAATATCTTGAATTATTCATGTATGAAAAAGTGTAAACCTACTGAGTACATAATTTTAAAAATTAATTTTTAAGCAAAAATTTTTAGGTTTGAGCAGCACTACTACTATTACAGGAAACACACGGTAGTCCCTTTTGTACACACAGAATACAAGGAATAAATAATTTGATAATTATGTTCTCATCGATGTCCGTTTATTGAGTGTACACTTGAATTATAAATATATATACTTACATGTTATAATGTGAAATTACTGCCCCTTTCACATATATCTGTTGTTTCCCCAAAGAAAACAAATAAATATACGCTTGACACAAAATCCATTGTATCGAATGAAAAGCGTCGGGTCGGGGATCGTACCAATACGTGTGGATCTAGATTTGCCAAAGGCCGCTCCGGGATTTGAGAAAATATGTTACAGATCTGGAAAAGGCTAGGACCAAAGCAATTTATGAATTTTTAGCGTTTGTCTTTGTCAAAATTTTCACTTCTATGCTTAACGATAAACTAAAATAGTACGAAATCCCAAAGCACCCCAGTAAAGACACACACGTCACACACTATAAAATTGTCGCCTGCATTTTTTAAATTTATCTTTGTCGAGTTGTAACCTTTTTAAGTAGTATGTATGCAGTTTAAATAAACAAATTAGCCTTTTTAGGGTTCCGTAGACAATATGGCAAAAATGGACCCCTTATAGTTTCGTCCAGTCCGTTTGTCCGTTCGTCCGTTCGTATGTCACAGCGGTTTTACTCAGTAGCTAACCATAAAATGTATCGTAATGATATTACACCTAGAGGTGTATTTTTTCGCAACTTATTGCAAAACTAAGTAGGGGCTAGTTTTGCAATAAGTTGCGAAAAAATATGTTTATTTGGGGTTTATTTTGAACAAATTTGGTCAAGCGTTTTTGAGCAAAAAAACTATTTATTACTAGAGGACGTAAGTGCCTTGATATTTTAATACTCAATCGAAAAATAGACGGGTTAAAATGGAATGGTCGAGGGATAAGATTCAAATAGTCTCTAAAATCCTTTCTAGTCCTTATAAATATTACGAGGTAAGATTGAAAATCGACGAATTTGCGACAAAATACTGAACTTCACAAAATGACACATGACATGTCACACTTCGAGCGGTCACTGTCGACTGAGCGGCGGATCGCAACAAGATGGCGGCTTAAAGGATGATATTGTAATGTGATACGCAATAAACATCTTGAATCTTGAATCTTACCAGCATTAGTCGAGCACCGGTTATCTTGTGTCCTTCTCCTGTTTTGGTTGAGTTGAGTTCCTTGAGAAACCACCCTTCTCTGTTTTGCAATACAAATTCCTGTGTCCTCACGTTTTGGTTGAGTTGAGTTGCTTGTGACTGGCCAATATGACATCGTTGAAGTGTTGTGTTCACAGTTAGGGAAGCGTTCGTAAGTTGTATGTCTGTTAATTCTCATACGGATTTTATGATTTATAATTTTTAATTTTAAGTGTAGAATGCCCTTCAGGCAATCTATTACCTACTAGCTTTATAAGCCCCTCTGGGCATTGTAGCCTGTGATACCTGGGTATTGGAAGCCCTAGTCTCTATCCTGGGATCCCGGGATACCGCCTTTTTCATCCTTTTATATATCCTATACAAATCCTTTGAAAAGTCTGCCCTTTTTGCGGGGGACGGGCACGTCAAATGTACGTACAGCTATTCGTACGTAACGTACAAATAGCTATCTCAGATAAACATCAGTCCATACATTGAGTATGATACTATGTCATACCCATTCAGCAGAGGGAGGCCTGTCAGTTGCTACTCGTCTGGTTTCAAATTGAAAGCCTACGGTCGCTTCAAACGCCGGTCATATACGTTCGGTTTGGGCAATCCGTCAGATCCGTGTCTGTCCGCCGAGCATCCGCCAGACAATTTTCCCATACATTTATCGGCAGATCCGGTAGATATGCCCGAACGTATACGGCCAGCTAAAGAATGGCGGGCAACACCTAGTCTTCATAAGGATAAAGCTGTCATAAAAATAGATTTTTATTTATTTATTTATAATTCATTTACAATGATTAATTGTGTTTGAAATCTTAAATCTAGTATATACAAAAGTAAAATTAAGTAATAATAAAACATGTCAGCAAAAAAGATTAATATCAAATATATATATAATATTAAAAAATAAAGGGCTTGCATAAGATCAAAATTATAGTGTAACCAAATTATGTCAAAGAAAAATCATTAAAATATTAACATTAACATATTTAACATTAAAACATTTGATGACATGTCAGCAACATATAGAAATAAAAACATAACCACATAATCATATTTACAATATTTTAGTCATTTATACCATTATCAAAAATAAATTAATAATAATAATAATATTACACATTAATCGTCACGCTGAATGAATTCTTCAAGGGAATATACACATTTTGCGAGTAGATAAGAGCGTAGTCTATTCTTAAATTCATTTGGATTACATATCGATTTGAGCGCAATGGGTAACTTATTATAAAATCGTACAGCTTGGTAGCAGGAACAATGTTCCGCCAGTTTAAGTTTTGGAGTGAAGGGGTAACTCAAATTTTTTGTTCGCGTTTCAAGTCTTTGTTTCCGAGCTTCCTCTGTTTCACTTGTTGCCAAAAATTTTACTAAGTCTGAGCAGACTATTAAAATATAAAGACTTGGCACGGTAAGAATATTTAGTTCAGCAAAGAAATCTCGACATGAAAACCACTGAGGAGCACGCTTCATTATTTTTATCGCCCTCTTGATGAGATGTCACTAATGTCCATTTTTCTCCCTTTGTGCAGCAAAATAAGTAATTTATTTTCGTCCAACCGCGAAATAAGCTGGACGTCGGCCGATTTACGGACAACAATAAATATTATATCTTCTGGATTTGACGGTTATTAATGATACTCTAAAAGACGTTTTTTGTTATTAATAGTTTTATTTCGCAAACAACAATCGTTACATTCAGGTATTACGTCATCGACATAGAAATACAATGGAAACACATTAGCCACTACTGCGGTCCTAAGACACATTACAAGCTCATATATCTATGATCATAGTCTATATGCTTCCCTTCTTCTCCACGTGAAAGAAAAAGGGAGGCATATAGATGTATGATCATAGTAATATGGGTCTAACCAAGATGACCATCTTTTGCAGAAAACATTAAACATAGAAGTTACATAGTGTATCGGAATGACAGTATGCCAAACTCATGGTGGGTACCATGAGTTTGGCTTAACTGTAATCGCAAGCGACTGCAGCTGCACTAGCTCACTCGCAGTGCATCTCGCTCTTACTAATAAGCTTGTGCAAGCGAGATGCACTGAAAACGGTTTGTATTCGCTTTTTCTATGAGAGGATAAATATCTGTTCATAAGAACTATTATAATCTGTTGTACAGATATCTCGTTATCATTTCCGTACATTTGCCTTTCGCTTAACGTTCTGCAAATCATTGTCACATTTCATTGCGTCATATCCCTTTGTCTGCCACTGTCATTGAATGCTGCAGTAGTATGCAGTGTTTATTTGCGAGACCTAGGCGCACTCAAGAGGCCGATGCCCAAGCCCACGGCGCCGCCCACTGCGCCGCCCACGAGGCCTCCAACTATGACCCCCGGCGGCCCGGCTACGCACCCGGCCACAGCTCCGACGGTAGCACCACTCCCAGCACCTGAGAAAACAAACTAACTATAATAAAAGCAATACTAACTTGCGAGTCGAGTGGACCTGATGTTGATAATCAGGGATGGCATAATCAAACTGCTCGATAATTTACAGCCTGTCATCCAATTTAACACATTGTTATTTTGTTTGTTTTAAAGGTCTACAAGGGAGTTCCGTTTGATTATACTTCACATGTAATGATGGAAGGCCTGGGACATTAAGAAAGCTCCTCAATTTTCGATCGTATACGTGCGGTGTATTGGATATTTGTGAAGTAAACTGGCTAACTCAAACAAATTCAAAATTTCACTTTTACCGGGAACCAAATGAAGTCGGTTTTTTTTTCTTAAAAATTATACTTATATATGTCATCGTCTAATACAAACAACACAAGCCTTCTTGAGCTTACTGTGGGCCAAAGTTGATTTCTGTAAGATTGTCCCATGATATTTATTTATTATTTATTTTCCGCAAACCGACATCCATTATGCCTTTTTGCGTATATTACGAATTAGCGCTACCACCTCATCTAGGAAACCTACATTGTATTTTAAAGGGGTCGGTCTCGCAGGAGGAGCAATACACGTGTTATCAATTATAAATTATTATTTTATTCTTCAAATCACAAACAACCAATTTAACGTGCAGGTTGCTACTCACGGAATTACTCTCAAAGAACATCCCCTTGGTCGGACAGCACCGGCTAGCGTTCTAAATTTAAATACTTATGGTGCTAGTCCCTCCACCAATCCAAGGAAAATAAAGCTGTAAAGGTATCGTAGGTATTTATTGTTCATAAAAAATTAACAGATGTTTTATTGTAGTCTAACAAACACAGTCTGACATTAGATTTTAATTTATTTTTCTACTCCAGCACTTCTATCTGTCAATTAGATGACTGACAGCGATATTTAAAAAGTATACATTATAACGTTGTCTATGGTATTCCATAAGAACACTGCTCCAATGGATTTTCATACAATATATGAGCACTGTTGTTGTTTTTTTTTAATTTCTATAGTGGGCACAACATCTTCCCTATTCTGCCACGTTTCTAGATTTTGCTTTTTACGCTATTTGAGCTGTCGTAGAAAAACTAGGGTATGCAACAGCTCATAATTGGTTCTTAAAACTCTCGGGTCTATTATTACAAAACTCGGCTTCGCCTCGTTTTGTAACGGCAACCCTTAAGTTTTAAGAACCCTTATTATATCACTGTTGCATAAACTACTATTATATGACTCCTGTTTTCCGGATAGGGAGGCATATAAATTAAAAACAAATTCTTCTGTAAGACTGGTTGTCAGACTATAGTTAAATTGTTTTCTGCTTTTCTAACAAAGGCAAATGTGAAACTGATAGATAAAACAATAATTTAGCTAAACTGTGTTTGGTGTGACACATTTTAGCTAAAGGAGCAGACATCTAAGGACCCCGCTTACACTCATTTTACATACTTACTTTTAAATTATCAGAAAATACGAAAAATCTAATTTACCAGGAAATGTCACGCTATTAATTTGGCATCTTTAATAATGAAACACACTAGAACGGGACGGGACGTGGCGGGACGTGACGATCTGTCAGTTTCTATAGAAAACGTCACGTGACATCTGAGGGCTCCGAGCTATCACGTGATTCTTTCTATAGAAATTGACAGATCGCCCCGTCCCGTGCTAGTGTGAATTATCCATTACCCTGCTGATTATATGATGTCATGTTGTTGCTTTTTGGTCGGTGGACATCGAGTCCTAGTCCCAGTACTGACTGTAATAACCGACTTGTTTTAGCATTAAGTACATCTTAAAACTTTTTTGTATTGGTATACGTTGCGCGACTTGTGTCTTTTTACATGTAGGTAGGAATGTTTTAGGTGGGATAGCACTTACCAACAGAGCTCACGACGACCAATCCTTTTTTGTCGTCCACCATATCTGAAATAACCAATGATACGTTTTTACAGTGTACTTAGAAACATTACCATTACCTAGTTGAGCATTATTTTTGTCCATTTTTATTGTGATATTTCCTGAGAATTTTATGTTTTTTCTACTCAGAATTACGAGCTCTCTTTATCTCAATACGAGAAAAAACTCCTTACGCCCGGTAATTCGCGGGCTATCAATGTACTTTGATCCTCAATAAGTACCTCCTTCCCTCACCCTCCCTACATTAGAGCCCGCGAATTACGGGGCGTGGTGACGAAGTGTTACAATTCTTCAACTGACGCGGGAGTAGCAAGAGTAGTAATTAGAATTGTTGCTGGTTGAATATCGTACTACAACACAATAATAAAGAGCTTAATCGAAGAAAAAAAAGGAAGACCTACTGTTTGGTAATTTTACACTTTCTACGTAAATACGCACTGTTTCGCTAGAAATTCTCTGAAAGACTAATTGCGCACTGCATAAGCATCTGCGCCGAACGCTGACTCACTTTAGACCCTGTAGATACCAGCGTATTCACAATATAACAGCGACAAACGTAAGCTGAGGCTACATAGTCGATCTGGGATACGTACTGATACTAGGGATCGACGATAATTATCGCACGTAGCGAAACGTCACTCGCTCGATAAGTCACGAAGTCACGATACGCCACGATTCACTAGGATACACGCTCAATCATTATCGTTGGTCTTCAATACCGGCATTCCAGATTGAGTGTGCGAGCTTCTCCCATGCGATTTTGTAGTAGAGTCAAACCACGTTATCTCTTCCAAGCAAATGAAGTAAAGTATTATTTTAAACGTCAATTTGTTTTTAACACTTTTACAGTCTGTGCTATCAAAATCTAGGAAACTAAGCATAGGTGTTCTTTTTTATTTGTCATTAATAAAAATCTAAAGCTGGTTCTTAATAAACATTTTAATTTGAATAAACTCATTCAATATTTTGCATACATTTGTCCTTCACGAAATCTGTAGAATTATTTTTAGTTGGCAACCCCATAGTGTATAGTAACATCTTACGTAGTTATCACGGGTAATTACCGTTTGCTTTATTCAGTCTGATGCAAATAAATATACATACCTAGCCATATTAAACTCGGACAAAAAAGGTGTCATGAGTTTAACGTGTGTATTAGATTTAATTGTCTGTCTGGCCGTCGTATGTCCCGTACAGATGAACGCATTTGGATCCTGTTTGGAACTGGTTTTCTTAATCAAAAGATTTCTTTGTAGGAATAGTTCTTAGACTTTTTATTTATTTGGCTCGACGTAAATATAGTGGCATGAAAATTTACAAAACTTACAAATTGGAAAGTAGGCCATTGTTAACCTCTGATGCGGATGGAAAATGATAAGTTTCCGCAATGATAAGGTTGTTTTACTTTCCAAATGCATTTTTGAATGATTTCAATACAAAAAAACCGAATGAATTGTATAATTTTCTGTTCGGATATTTAGGTATTTCCTAAACCCATAAATGACGACATTCAATCTAATTGAAAAAAAAACAGGGTTTTTAATTACATACATTATCGTTTTTAGTTAAAGGTACCACTTAGTAAAAGGGACGCTAGCCGATAAGTCGCTAATACCATAAATATTCATTTAAAAATTAACCTTATTAACAACCGACAAAGTGGTACCTTTTACTGAAAACTAGCACATATTTATTTCATAAATGCTCGTACACCTGTATTTTTCTTTCCTCTCATTCGATATGAAAAGTAGAGTATGTAAATCGGATGAAAGGCACTATTTGAAATAAATATACTTCATGCTCAGAATCCCATGGACTGCGTACCGAACCAACATTTCGATCCTGTAAGAACTCAATATTAAACTTTGAGTAATCAACGAAGTAGTATAACTCAATGATATTAAAGGGAGATTGCCGTCGACTGTGCAAACATAAATTCTCAAGTTCTTCGGGCACACATCACCCGCAACGAGGACTCAATGGAGCGAGTGGTGGTGCAAGGGGAGGTCGAGGGCAAAATATCTCGTGGGAGCTCTCCAAAGCGCATACTTCTAGTTTTAGTAGCGGTTTCTATGGTTTGTTTTCAGGTTTTTTTTAAATACTGTACAGTCGCCATCAAATATATAAAAGCGGCCGAGGTGCTGAAAAACATCTGAGCTAGCGCCTTGATAATAGAGTCGTGTTCAGATATTTGTGACCACCTTGGCTGTTATGATATATCTGACGGCGACTTAACCGTCTTGCATTAATACCTATGCGTTTGCTACTATCTAGAGTACTGATAGTGTATATTAACGCATTTCTGATAACCTAAGCCTACTCTTCAACACGATGTACAGTTCGGAGCATAAATACAGGTTATACACACTTTTTAACTTTAATATCAAAACCGTGTGGCTGACCCTGGGTGCTGCAAGTGGGACTTAGTATTTAAATAAATTAGAGCTTTCGTTGCAGCATTTCCCAAGTTTAAAAAGTGCCCGACCACGTATGACATGTTGTTCTAAGTTGCAATGCAATGTAGGTTTTGTAATCGAGAATTGATTGGATTGGTTCAAATCAGGAGTGATATAAACTACGGCATAATTTGTAGCTTAAACATACACAGTCAACATTATTCGTTGAGCACCGAGAACTTATCGGCGACATCACTTGCCGCACCACGTACCGCTTGAAGACAGTAAAAGCTGTAGAATAGTAGGTACAGCAATTGTGAGACGCAAGATATACGAGTACGCGTGCGAAGCTCCTTGGTGATGCCGAATGTTACCACTTCGATGGGTATTTTGTATTATTTTTGCATATTTTCTTAGTTTATAAAAATACCGGGATCCCGGCATTTTGAAATTTAATACCGGGATTAAAATGTGTCTTGAAAAAGGCGGTATCCCGGGATCCCAGGATACAGGGATCCAGGTATTAGAAGCCCTAGTATATATGTATTATAAACATGTCTTTGTAGAAGTGTTTGACTAATAGCGATTTGATTCTATTTATAAAATTAGATACGATATTTATTGTGACGGGAGATCCCCACGGTATCGGTTCAATGTTGCCAAAATCTGTTGAATCTAAAACCCTGTACTCACGCCCGCATAACTTCGATTTTGTAATCAGAATCAGGGCCGATTTCTCAAACGGTATTAGATTAATATTATTAGCTCGCGAACTGTCAAATCGTATGGGTTTCCAAGGCAACATATTAATGAAATTAGTCTAATACATTCTCAATAATGTGCGCCGCGGTGCCATGCACGCCTACTACAACGAATAGGTATCGAAAATTGGCATTGACGGAAAAACCTCTTTGTCACACTAATATGCAAGTGTGACTGAGATGAACATACAAAATCGTTTTAATTTTTGTGGTACCAGCCCAGGGGTACCGCCGTAAGCACAGAAAGGCGCCACGAGGTGCAGCAACAAGTACGAAGGGACGCCCCCTTGTACTATATTAGTCCAGGGGGTCTAATATAGTGCGAGAAACAGTGAAATCAAAATATCGGGTCGTTTCTGGTACAGTCAACATCATATACATAGCGCTAAGAGGAAACCAGCAGCGGCCAACAAAATATCTAAACAATCACTTGACGCCTTGACAATAGGGGCCTGCTCAGATATTTGTGAGTCACTTGGCCGCTCCAATATGTCTGATGGCCACTGTACCGTGAAACACCGACTTAAAAAAAAGCGCCAATTTCTACAGCTTTTCCCGCCATAGTTTTGGTAATACGAAAAAAAATCTAGCCAATAAAAAATAATGAAGTATTTACTATCGTGAAGTAGGCCCAAATTGTCCTAAAGTCACCTTATTTTATGATAATTTAGTGCCTATAAATAGACAGCTGAATGGATTATTTATATGTGTTAGGACGTAAAAACTGAGGAAGTACATAAGGAACTCGACAAAAGCTGCGCTTGCGCATCGCGGGAAACCACAAGACGCCCGCGAGAGCCGTGACGTAACAGGAATACCTATACCTCTAATATTACATACTCCGTATAGAAGCAAAATGTGCCTACAACAGTCGAATACTTAAATGAGTATAGGTACACACGCGTTCAGAATTGCATGGGAAATTTATGAATGAATGAATTCATAAATTGCCCATGCAATTCTGAACGCTATAGTACATTATAAATGTCACCGAAAAACCTTTTTAGTGAAAATGCGTCCCTCCTAATTAAAACTACTGTCAACCCATTGCAATCCTAGGCCACACTAGAACCATGTCAATGACAATCAAGTTTTAACCGGTGAAAACGCGGTTTTCCTAGTCAAATCTAGCCAAAACTTTTCAACAAAGCTGTAAAAAAGTCCCAGCAAGTCACCATACCATACCCATCCAATCACAAGTAACAACTTATCAACAAGTAAGGATGGAATTTCACTGAGTAACTAATTTTAACTAGGGAAAACTAATTTTACAAGTATATAGGGAACAAACGTAAACTTGGCGTTTATACTGTAAACGGGTTTTCACAGTAAATAAGTTTATGAAGCTGTCTGTAAATAGGTACCTACAAGAATGACGTCAATACATTCCTCCTGGATAGAAGACTAATTAGTGCGTATTACAATTACATGAATATACCGTGACGTATTTGATCAACCTTTCGGCAATATATATACTGGCCTTTGAAACTGAGGAAATCATTCAGTCTACTTTGCCGTTAGTACCTTGGATGCTGGTAAGTTGCTAATTTATTAAATGTATATTAATTTTTATTTAACTTCTCTTAGACTTAATATAGTGCACTATTTTGTCTTTGTTTTGGATCTTGGTAGTTTGTTTGTTTTGTATAACATCACTTAAATGCGGACGTATCTTTACTAATTAGCATTTATGTATATATAAATGTTTTGTTGTTAGTAAAATAATACATACCTAGTTGGATCTGAATGAAACTGGACTTTTATGGCCCCTCCATACAATGGGCCATTATACAGGGCGACACCCCCTATTTAGGACAAAGATATGTCAACCAGTAACTTAAGGCAAATGAATTTAAACTGACCATAAAACATAACTATGTGAAGATGTGAACATTTTTGTTATCCATACATATGTATATTATAAATGGGGTGTGTCTGTTTGTTTGTCCGTCTTTCACGGCAAAACGGAACGACGAATTGACGTGATTTTTTAAGTGGAGATAGTTGAAGGGATGGAGAGTGACATAGGCTACTTTTTTGTCTCTTTCTAAAGCGAGCGAAGCCGCGGACAAAAGCTAGTTCTGTATACATAGACGATACACAATTTCACCCAAATTCTTCGTTACAGATACCATGATCGCTAAAACCATCATCGCCCTTCTTCCACTACTAGCCTACGGTGACATTAATGTCGACATCACCGTGGCTCAAGAACCCCAACACGCAGTAGCCAACGCTTTCGGAGAAAGAATTGACGTCATCAGCCAACAGGAACAAAGCACCTTCCAAATAAGCGACGGAGCCCTGAAAGATGCCGTCGGAAAATTAGCAGGGCGGAGACCAGATGACGCCTTCCTACGCAGCCCTACGCCTTGGGATGACTTGTACCGAAAATATAAATGGGACCAAGTCAGAACAAAGCTCAGACCAGTCAGTACTAGAGTCATTGGTATCAGAACCAAACCAGTCATCATTGGAAAGAAGCATTTTGAAAACAACAGCCCCTATTCCGCTAAATACAGCGGACAAATATCCCAGCAGATTTGGACCACTGTTTCCACTACCAACAGCAGAAATACAGACCTTACTGTAGGACAAGATGTCAACTATAAAGTTGGTTTTGGAGATGGGAAGTTCGGAGGAGCCACGACGTTCCAGTTCACGCATAAATGGGGGGAATCTACGACGAAAACTCAGAGTACAGTGGTCAGCTCTGGAGCATCGATCACTATAGAACTGAAGCCTGGACAGGCAGCGGATGCAGTGTTATCTGCTAACCAAGGAACCATGGAAGTTGAAGTAGAATACGAAGCCAGTTTAAGTGGTATGGTGGCGTGTAACTACGGTTCTCCGCATAAGGGCCATCATTTCTGGGCGTACGATGTGAATGCGGTGCTAAATGCTGCTGGAAAACCGACTAGTTTTAGATCAAAAGAGAGGATTACGATTCGGTTTTATGCGGATGAACGTGTCGTGGCGTATGACAGCACTGGGAAACAGATAGCCTGAACTAAATGTTAGGACAGTCTAAAGAGTTCCCTAATCAAATCCCTAAATCAAAACAGAATTAATATTTTTTTCTTAGTCTAATTTCGCGTATAAAACCAATTTTTGTAATTATTTCCATCGAATCGATTTCGTTTAATTATGTATCGAATTCGGTCGCGGTCTTTGAATTATAATGAATATTAAAATATTATATTTTTTATACTAAAACAAAAAGTTTTTTGTAAACTATTATGTAACACCAATTTCAACGAAATCGGCTGTTGTCAGCCTCTTTATGGTACATCCCACTATCCCACTATCCTACTAATCCCACTTCCCAGTTCCCACTAATATTACAAGCCAAGATTTTTTTTTGGATTTTTAGGAGTAGTAGGATATAGAGTATTAGATTAGGTATGTTGGAAGTTATATGTATGCGATTGCGACACCGAGTACGGCGCTCTATGTCGCGCCTGCATTTCTCGCCGACGAGGCGGTAGAGTACGTCCGCCAGAAGACCTCAAGTTGAAAAACACACGTTGATAGCTAAATTAGCTAAGGTATCTTGTGAATAGGTTGATGCTAAATTGAAATTTATGGCAATCTAGATTAATTATATATCTACCATAAAAGCCTATTTGTGGTCCAAGAGAGAAGATTAATACCAAATCTTATTTATACTTTGCCAGTGTACGTTTTACGTAGACGAGATTTTGAGCGTTACGTACATTTCGCCGACTACATCCCTCACATCACTTGCCGCACCACATACCCCTTGAAGACAGCAAAAGCTGTGGAATAGTAAAACAATTGTGAGACGCAAGATATCAAGCTCCGTTGGTGATGCCGCAGAACGCAAATTTAGTTTTTTTTTGCTAGGAGGTAAATGCCCAAAATGTTGAATTACCTTATCAGTACAGTATACTTGTTATTTTCCTGTAAATTTACCTACATTATTTAACTTAAAACACGGTGACAGAATGGTCAATCGGTCGGCTGTCTTCGCTCAAAAGGGTCACTCTGTCACGATGTTTTCTAGAAAAAGAAAACCACTGAAAAGAACAATACTGTACCGACATAAAAATACCTATAAAATAGTCTACTTCAAATACATATATTTTTTTAAATAGTTTCTACTGTTTTTATTTTACGCATGATGTAGCCGAAAAATCCAGAAGATCGCGTTTCAATGTAGGTGAACAAGGAAAAAGGCCGGGCTGTCAACGACCTTACCCAAGGCATCTTAAAAGGAGCACAGATATGATAACCGCTTTTGACTTGAACCGCGACAGGATCCTGGCACCCTGCTATTGTTCTATTTCCATTGATCCCGAATGATGGCAAATGTTAATCTTGCACACAGTTCCTCTTTAAAGTGCAGTAAGATCTTACAATAAGCATGATCAGGGTTAATCACGGAGGAATAACTAAAGCATGGAAGTAGTAGAACAACTGTCAAATGTCAACGGTTTGGAGCGGCCTTGAAATTGGCAGTGGATTTCTCAAATGTCGTAAGTCTAAGCTAATAACGTGCCTCTTACGAAATTTCAAAATTCCACTATCAAAATATGCGACTAAGTTAAGTTGTAATGCATTGATACCGACTACCAAATTACAACGATGTATTTAATTTGGCTGCTTAGACGAAATGCATCAAAAGATACATCTCTTTTTGACACTTCTTTACTTGGTAAGGAAGTGAAGGACGGGTTTATGATGTTCTTAGTTTTGACGGGGGGCTTGGGGTTAATCAACTATATGCAATCAATATTTATATTTCTATATTTATATATTTTTTTATATTTCTATCAACTATTTCTTGTCACTAGTTTCCATGGTTAGTCTTCGGAGTCAGTTATAAAATCACGGTTTTATTGTTTTAAACCTCACAAAACTTTTTTTTTGTAGTTATAGCCCCTTTCCTTCATGGGCCATCTACCAAGCATGTCAGTAGGACATACTACAACGTTTCATGTAACAAACTGTGCTGCATTTGTCTTCTTGCTGACGGGACAGAATCACAGCAAGATATTGTATATTCACCATCTAATTACCTCTAGCCAGAGTTTTTTACTTTCTTACCATACTTACAAATCTGCGTGAAAAATACTTGCTAAGAGATTCAAACCTATCACAGATAACTACCATGAATCATTCATAAGTAGCCGCAGGTGGCTCGATCATTGCCTAGTCACTGACGCTGCAGGTCGTACAGTAGATAAAGTAAAAGTTCTCTATGACGTTTTTTGGTCAGACCACTTTCCTCTTTTATTGCAGTGTAAATTAAGTTTAATTAGACCTAAGATTGAAGTACCGCTGAGGCCATGTAATAAAATCATATGGGGTAATAGAACGAATGCACAGATTAATAGGTTTAATGAGTTATGTCTAAGGTCTTTGAGAGAGATAGAATTTCCTCCTGACCTTCACAGCTGTTGTGGTAAATTATGTAAAAATTTAGAGCACACAAAAATAATTGATTCACTGTATAGTGACATTGTTACATGCCTGTCGAAGGCTGCATCTGTTAGCTATGATAGAAAGAAAGTTGTGAGAGGCACTCCTGAAACCGGCTGGAATCAATATGTTAAGAAGGCGCACGGTCAGGCTCGTCTTAGCTTTTTGAAATGGGTCAGTCATGGCAAACCAAAGTCAGGTGTTTTGTATGACGATATGACTAGGTCTAGAAAAAGCTTCAAAAACAAACTGAAGGTCTGTCAGAATAAAAAAGAACAAACAAAAATGGATAACCTCGCTATTCTGCACAAAGAAAAGAGCTTCGGTAAGTTTTGGAAGCAAACCAATAAACTGAACCCTAAGGCGAGTCTACCTGTGTCTGTGGATGGGGAGGACGACCCTAAACTTATTGCTAACTTGTTTAAGGATCATTTTAGGATCAAGTCTAGGCTAAGCAGTGATGTGCGGGGGCCCGGCGCTGACGGTCATCTCTCAGGTGAGCCTATTCTTATTTTGGCAAATGAAGTTGCCTCAGTTTTAAAAAATATGACTCGGGGCAAATCACCTGGGCATGATGGACTCAGCGTGGAGCACCTGCAACACGCGGGTCCACACATTCCTAGATTGTTGGCTATGCTGTTTTCACTGTGCATAAGTCACTCGTACCTACCAGAAGACCTTATAAAAACAGTAGTTGTGCCTATAGTCAAGAACAAGACCGGTGACGTGTCCGAAATAAATAACTATAGGCCAATTTCCTTAGCCACAATTATAGCCAAAGTGTTGGACGGTGTGCTGGAGAGACATCTCAGTGGTTATGCCAAGTTACATGACGGTCAATTTGGTTTCAGGTCTGGGCTCTCTACTGAGAGTGCGATTCTAGTCCTTAAGCACACCGTCCGATACTACACGGACAGGAAGACACCGGTATACGCTGCCTTCCTTGATTTATCCAAGGCATTTGACCTTGTGTCATATGATACACTGTGGAGTAAGTTGAGGCAAACAGGTATACCTTGCGAGCTGATAGATGTTTTTAAATTTTGGTACAGCAACCAAACCAATTATGTAAGGTGGTCAGACTCCGTCTCAGATGGCTATAGGGCAGAGTGTGGAGTTAGGCAGGGGGGGCTGACCTCACCTTTGCTCTTTTACATCTACATTAATCAGCTGATCGTGGAGCTCAGTGGCACCAGAGTTGGCTGCTCCATAGGAGGACAAATGGTCAATAATATCAGCTACGCCGATGATATGGTGCTACTGGGACCCACGATCGGTGCCATTAACGAGTTGTTGGGGATATGCGAGTCATATGCGGAGACCCACGGGCTCTGCTATAATGTAAAAAAAAGTGAGCTTCTCGTGTTCCGAGCTAACCGAAGGAGTCCGTCGGTTACACCGCCGGTGACTCTGTGTGGCGCCCCTTTAAATAGGGTCTCGAGTTTTAGGTACTTGGGGCATATAGTGACGGAAGACCTAAAAGATGATGCCGATATTGAGAGGGAGCGCAGGGCGCTGGCAGTTAGAACAAACATGTTGATTCGTAGGTTCGCTCGTTGTACGGCTGAGGTTAAGCAGACACTTTTTAGGTCTTATTGCCAGTCGTTCTATACGAGCAGCCTATGGATCAACTATACCAAGAAAGCCTACAGTGCCTTGCGTGTCCAATTCAATAACGGATATAGAATGCTGTTGGGGTTGCCGCGTTTCTGCAGCGCATCCGGCATGTTTGCTGAGGCTCGCATGGATGATTTTTATACAATAATGCGCAAGCGAGTAGCCTCACAAATGTGTCGCGTGCGGGGCAGCACCAACAGTTTCTTAGCGGCAATAGGAGAGAGACTAGATGACCCTTTTAAGAGACATTGGGCGTCACTGCATGCTCCAAAGTACCTAGATTGTAAATAAAATAAATTAGTTACTATTAGGATAGGATTAGGATAAACTAACATAGATATAAGTAGGTTTTATTGTAATTAACTAACAAATAAATATGGACTATAATTTGGTCTGAAATAAATATATATTGAATTGAATTGAATTGAATTGAATAATCATAATACCTAAAACCTGAACACACAGTGTCTAACAAAATGGTGTTCTACATAACACTCATCCAGAAATAATGTTATCATACTTACCTAGCCTAGGATACTTTCTGACCCCTCCCTCATATATAGCTTTATATATATTCGTGATAAACACACATATAAATGCCCTGACCAGGATTCGAACCCGGGACCTCCTACTTCGTAGGCAGGGTCACTACCAACCAGGCCAGGAGGCCGTTAAAATTTGACTTTGACAATTATGTTTTCCTGCATAGTATGACGTCACTATGCAGAAAAACAACATTTTGTCAACACAGATAATCTATGGACTACCATGGCTGACATCGTTTTCACCGGATTAGGTACGTAAAAGTAAACTTTAAAAATATTTTTTGCAGTTAACAGGGCATTATAAAATATGCATATATATTTTTCTTTTAATTGGTCATTCATTAATAACATAAGCCCAACTTCAAAAAAGGGTCAGTCAGTCCTATTGTTTTTCGAAGACTGTGCGTAGGTATTGAGCATAGATAACATAGATTGTAACTAAGATTTATAACATAGATATGTTGTTATATTCAGAGTAGTAACTTATTGCGGGAGCAGGAAGTCGACCGACGAGTAAAGCTAGCTTGGAATAAATACTGGAGCCTACAAGAAATCCTGAAAAGTAATATGAATATAAAACCTAAGAAACAAGTTATGGATATGTGCATTCTGCCTTCTTTAACATATGCTAGTCAAACCTGGCTATTTACTGCTAAAACGAAATCTAAATTAACTACATGTCAAAGGGCAATGGAAAGAAGCTTATTAAACATTAAAAAAGTGCAAAAAATACCTCACATAAATATAAGAGCTATAACTAAATGTATAGACGCAGTAAAGCATGCCAAACAGCAGAAATGGAGATGGGCAGGACATGTTGCTAGGCTGGCAGACTCTCGCTGGACCTTGCAAGCTACTACATGGAATGGACCTACAGGAACACGCCGAAAAGGAAAACCAAATAGCCGTTGGTCTGATGACATAAAGAAACTGATTGGTTCTAACTGGAAACATAAAGCTTCCAACAGAAACGAGTGGAAGTCCGTGGAGGAGGCCTTCACCCGATGAGGGGTTCTTGTCCGTAAACAAGCCGTAACATATATATATATTTTTTGCCAACTACATACTTGACATGGAAATCAATTTTTTTTAATGCTTAAATATTAATTATAGACACAACTGACATGCTGGTATTTTTTTCAAAAGGACTCGAAATAATAGTACATTTCGATGCTAGTGCGGAAAGTATGTCATTACTTCACGAGTCCCGAGGTATCTTGCGACGAGCCGTAGGCGAGTGGCAAATACTCGGGACAAGTGAAAAATGACATATCCGCACGTGAATCGAACGACGTTTTTCAATACAGATGCGAAAAAAATTAAAATACATAAGAACGAATTTGTAATACAGTGGATATACTAAGAAGATCTTCAAAATGTTTATCTTATCTTCTTTACTTTCTCATTTTCAATCTCATAATCATTATTTCTCATATGCAAAATAATAAATCGCATGTGACAAATCGTATCGTCATGTCTAATAGGGCCTTCGAACATCTTTAACTGATTGAAAAACGCCTCTACTTTGACTGACGTTTCGTTGACACTGTTCCGTTTTATACACACAGATTTATAAGAACTGTTTTCAATGTTAATATTTTTAGTGAATGATCATTATTATGATGAAGAAGTAAATATTGAAATATGAAATATCAATATCTTTAATATTTTGGCGTTAATATTAGGTGTTTAGTTTTATTAAGCCTCAGTAAAGTTAACGAACAATAATACTCTTCGGTAAGCAGTCATGAATTGGAACACATCTACGTTTAAAAAAATTGGAAAAGTAAAAAGCACTAGTTCGCAAAAACAAACTTTGCGCACGCAAAACGGCCAAGAAAAGGGCACTTTTTGAGCAACTGTGTTGAAAAAGGCTTTTTTATTTTTTATTTCTATATTTATTTTATAACTTATTGCGATTATTGGCCCGAGGACTGGCAATAACTCAAACTGCTCAATATACACTGTGACATGGTATCTCTTATCTCCTATGGGCATACATCCCATGAATGACAACGCGGGGCCTACATAATTGAATATTCCCATCTTTTCCATTGTTTAGCCTGACAGGGTAACTTCAATATAATCCATAGTAACCTTTTCACTTCTATAGGACTGCTTGTGTGGAATTAAGTGGCTAATTAAACACATGCAGCCGTGTAGATGTCATCTTACGTACATCTTTTTTATAATAGAATAATCGAAATTTATTAAGTAATGTATGTTTAAGTGAAATTATAATTTTTGCAAAGATGAAAAGTTTAAGTACTTAAGTATATCTTAACTCTATAACTCGTTAACTAAATGATGTATTTTTTTCTTTATCAACAAATATTAAAAATACATAAAATCCACAAACAATACAATTTTTAACTATCTTATAATTATAAATAAAAACCTGGCTCCAGCTCGGTGCCTTGTGGCATAGTGCCAAGGAGGCTGGCGGCATTGCCGCGCTGGACGGCAATACCAAGGCGTTGTGCTAGGTAAGCGCCAGCCCTTCTATCGCCCGTGGCTTCTACGAGACGCTTCTTTATGCCCTTAGACTAAATGACTGGAAATTACACTTATTATTCCTGAACAAAAGTGTACTCCATCTAACTACATGATTGAAAAATTTGTAGATTTTTAAAGAATCGCTAAGATCATTCAATTGTTTTTACATAAGAAAAGATGCTGGAAGAGTTATCCAGCATCTTTTCTTTTAAATTGGCGCTAAATAGAGTACGACCACTCTAACTTTGCACTGATTTTGTACATTTGGCAGTGACATTGTATGAAAATGCCATACTTCACGTACAACTTGGCAGGAAGAGTCCAAGTATTATAAGCATGATAACTGAAGGGGATGGACTTGATAATTTAATGTTTTGTATATATCGATTTCAGTAGGTAGTTACTAGTTATAATATAATCGGAACGATATTCCTCAATGCAACCGCTTTGGAAATCTTTTGTTTGTCTGGTAGATAAGGCATTAAGACTGACATCTATACTTCATTACTGAGCAATTAAGCTTTAATAAATGAATTGAGCCGCCAACGAGGCGCCAAAGAGTAAATAAGAAAACAAAATATTTTAGACTTAACGACCCCCTCTCCGACAATATCGTTAATAAACGATAACCATCAATACCCCTCGCCTTGACAATCCCTGTCGTACAATTACTTGACTAATCGGATGAGAGGGAAAATTCAATATTAGCTGCAAAAAGAACTAATTCATTCGCAATATTCAGTACCTTACGCCGTTTTGAGACTGTCGCATTGATTTGGTTGGACCTTTACTTAAAAACTCTGATAATATTGGCGATTTCATTGCGTCTTAAATACATTGCTAGTTGCCTTTAGGATTATTATGTAAACATTATTTAGAAAAAGCAATGGATTATGTTTTTATCAGTAAATAGTCTACAGACAGGGCTGATATGTGTTGAAATGGATTCGTTTGTTGTTCTTTCTGAACGTGAGATGATTATCTCTTAATAAAGTTATCTTTGGAATGATTGTTTTGATAATCCTTAATTGATAGCTTATACTTCCTTGTGGAAATAATATTATGATATTTTTATCCGGCTATGAGGGGGTAGTTTTTAGCAGTCTATGGATGTGGGGTTGTGTCGTGTGTTCTATTGAAGCGACTCCGTCTATGCTAAGTTTTCTAGATTTTTATAGCACAGACTTTGAAAGTAAACGTCATAATTGTAATACAAGTTTGACGTTTAAAATAACACTTTAAAGTTTGACGGTTAATTTGCTTGGAAGAGGTAACGTGGTTGTTGACTCTAAAATTAGTGAGTCAATTTTCATAAGGCCTTATAATGCGGGTGACATAGGCGCATGTTTTTTTTGTAAGTCGTCCCAATCGGCCAAACCTCTCCATTGCAAATCTTTTTTGGGTCAAGAATATTTTTTTATGTAGTCCGTGCATGTCATTCACTTGTCGGACGCCAGTACGACAAGATCTCCTGCATCTCCTGAGGATGCCTCGTAGAGAGGCAAAACACGTGTCGAGTTTAGTATTGGTGTTGGTGTGTGTTATATACATATCTATTTGCGTATTTATTGTTTGCGGCGGGAGGGTGGGAATATTAATTGCATGCAAAAAATACGCAGGTAGGAATAACGAGTTGGCACTAATTGACTAGCACGTTTGGCGGAATAGCAAAGTAACATTATTTTCGTTGTTAAATAAGTATAATGGGACAATCTTACACAAATCGACCCAGTAAGCTCAATAAAGCTTGAGTTATGGGTACTAGATGGCAATATATATAATAGTTAGATACATTAAATACATAGAAAACATCCATAACTCAGGAACAAATTTAATATTCGCTATAAACACACAAATAAATGAACTGACCAGGATTCGAACCTGAGCACCTGGCAGGACCCGAAACCTAGTAGGAGGCTGCTAAGCGGATAAACTAGCCCTTGTCGGGATTACTCCGGTTTCCTCACGATGTTTTCCATCACCGAAAAGCGATTGGTAAATATCAAATGATATTTAGAACATAAGTTCGGAAAAATTCATTAGCACGAGCCGGGGTTTGAACCCGCGACCTTTGGATTGAAAGTCGTTCTTACCGTATAATGAACGAATAAAACAGTTTTCAATTTAGATAAAGCGAGAACTATTGCGGTGTGAGCCGGTAAAGTTATGTTTAAGCCAAAAGATGGGGTCACTACTGAGCCGCTGAGTCGCGGTATTAAAGTCTTGTTACACTATACGATACGGATCTGACGTGGCCGAATTAAAGGGTAAATTAATCTTCGTTTTGTCTTTTTCTGGTCGGCCCTTATTTGTGTAGGTACATACTAACATACACACATAGATTGTTTTATCACTAGCTGACAATGTTATTTTGGCATGAGAACAATAGTCAAGTCAGAAATAGGAGGTTAAGACTCTTACTAAAAATTATGAGTGTTGCCTGTCGTATGGTAACTTGAAGCTAAACTACAAACATCTTCTTCTTTTAAATAATGACTTCTAGAGTTGAACAATTTTGCCAATGTTAAGTAAATGATATGTTGAGTATATATATATAATATTGCCACTTGGGCGACGTTGTTCGGTAATCGGCCTCGCTATATGTTAAGTTTATAGCTATAAGACTTAACATATAGTTTTTCAGGAGGCCGATATCCTGGGACTGCCGCTTGATGACTAAAGAAGTGATTGAACTCGTTTCACGATAAATTCTTCATTAGCTGTATACTGGATTGTCGTTTGTTTCTCGGGATGAAGATGGCGTCTCTGGAATAATTTTTTGTATTTTGTGTGCAAAATGTTTAATGTGTAATGTTGATAGCTAATTGTGCAGTAAACAAACGAAGAAGTATACAGCTAATGAAGAATTAATCCCGAAACGAGTTCAGTCACTCCTTCAGTCACCAAGCGGCAATCCCGGGATCTTGGCCCCCTGAGAAGCTATATTTTAAGTCTTTTAGCTATAAACTTAACATATAGCGAGGTCAATTACCGAACATCGTCGCCCTAGTGGCAATATACCTACTATTCTATTTATACAATATACTAAAATATATAATACGTGACACTGGCAAAATTGTCCTACTCTCGGACAGAAGCCATTATTTAAAAGAAGAAGAAGAAGCTGTATACTGCTTTGTTAGTTTACTGCACAATTAGCTATCAATATTACACATTAAACAACATTTAGCAAACAAAAAACAAAAAAACTATTACAGAGATTTTATAAATTTACTAAAACGGGGTTTAATCGAGTAGAAACATTGAAAACAAACCTCCGACGTTTCAAGGACGACATTGCCCTAACTACGATACGTTTCTGAGCGTGAGCGATTGGTATCTTGGCTACGCATGCAGGTACGGTCGGCTTCATATATGCACCTGTATTCAATTTTAAACCTTCCTCCCCTTTAGTAAGTTCCGAAGTGTATAGATATTTATAGACGTGACTGTACCACCGATACCATTGTTTCGAAAAATTACTATTTCTGGCTTAAGTCGCAACATGTAAAACGCCTAACTTAGTTATAAAGCTGGCAAAAAGCCAGGGCATTAGAATTTAACCAGATAATGCTTTAATGCAGAAATGAGGAGAATGAATTTTTTTTGTTTCCACTATAGCGTGCATAAGTTCGATTAGGTTGATAATCGATTGTATAAGTACCCTTACCATGGGTTTAGTTTAGCGTAACCGTGTTCTTTAGCATCCTGCGTAAGCTCGCTGTCAGTGCATCTCGCTTGCACGAGCTTATAAGTTAGAGCGAGATGTACTGCGAAGGAGCTAACGACTGTTGCCGGCCATATACGTTCGGGCATACGAGTATCTGCAGGATCTGCCAATAAATGTATGGGTATTTTGTCTGGCATCCGCCCGGCGGACAACTACAATCTGGTATCCAATGATCCGAAAATTCAGAAATCATAAATAGACTGTTCCGGTAAGAAAATGGTTGATACTGTAAGTGTGGTGTGTCGAGAACGTGATCGAGTTTCAAGTGAAAAAGCGGACGGTAGTAGTGCCAGTGACACCATGAAAAATAAGCGAACCCGTAAGAGGGTAGATCGCTATGGTGTGTGGGTAGACTACTTACACCTAAAAACTCGCAGCATGACAGGTACTCCGTGAACATGGCGCTTCCAACAGTGCCGAAATATCGGGTGCAATAAAACAAACATACATGGTAAATAGCCCGTTTTAAATTGTAGTTAAAATAAAATACCTACCTTAAATCTAAAATTGGTCCTTCAGGCCAATGCCAATGCAATGCAATTACCTAGGATGCTACGGCATTTCCTCGTTGTATCACAATGCTGATACGTTGTGCGAGGGAGCCACCAGTTCTTCGGTCTCCAGAAACATCAACCAGACGTTTCAATCCTAGGTACTCAGTTCGCAGCTCAAGGACCTTTTGTGATTTAAAGTACAATGGCGTGACATGTTTCGATGGCACCCCCAACTACTTCAGGGTGTGTAGCCAAGATGCCAATCGCTCACGCTCAGTCGTTAACGAAACGCAACTGTCATTGTCACACTAATAAGGAAGAGCGATAGCGAGAGGTAGCCACGATACGTTATTAAGCGTGAGCGATTGGCATCTTGGCTACGCACGCTGGGGCCTTACCATGAGTCTTACCGCGATATGCTAACCATTTTTTTTTGTTTAAAAACATTACAAGGTTAAGGATAGACATGTTACAGCCAAATAAACCAAAAGGGATGCCACTCAGCATGAGCCGTGACACATCAAAGTGTACTACGACACTGGTTTTCAGGGCACTCACAAAATCATACAGTAAACCTAAGTAAACCTAATTTAAACTAAAAACAAAACGTAAAAGAAGGTGGTTGGTTTCAAAAAGCTGTCTATATATGAGTAGGTTTCATTAACAATATAAAACAGGTAAGAGAATTTAAACTAAATTAAGTACAAAGTTTCTAATAACAATTTTTATAGCTATTAAATATAACTGGTATGTTAAGTTTAGAGAGAATAGATTTATGCTGCATATATATCTAATTATGTATGTTCGTCTATATCACAGAGCACGGACCTCTTTAGTGTGACAACCTTACATATAGAGGAGCCTTTGGCTGTGATTCTCATAGAAATCGACCGTGTCAGGTAATTTTGACATGTTATTGTCAAAACTGCCATACGTGCTATTAATAGGGTTGTGATATGGGTCGATATTGTATATCGATAGATAAGGAGCAGTTATTAAGATTTCACTAAAAATTACATGGAGTAAAGTTATGCAAATATTTTTATTTCTAATACAATAAAAGAAATGGCTTTTATATCAAGACTTTTAATTATAAGAAGAGTTTTAAATTAACAATTAAGATCGATACAACTGTAGGCTAGTTATCGTACAAGAAGAAGGTGACAGACGTTAATGGTGAGCAGTAACGCACGTCGTCCCGTTGCTGCTATGATTATAGCAGGCGTTTGTTGGTTTGTGTTTATTTCCAACATCCTCTCCTGAACACAAACCCATTAACCGAGTAAACTTTGTGTGTTTTGGTCCTTGCAGTCCTTTAGTTAGGAGATCAGCAATCATATCTTGCGTCGGTAAGTACTGCACTGATATTTGGTTGGTGGATATGCGCTCTCTAAGGAAATGGTAGCGCACATCAATGTGTTTGCTTCTTGGGTGATACATGTCGTTACCTGAAAGACTGATGGCACTTTGGTTATCGCAATATAAAATCGTAGGATTACCTGAAAGGTTAGGCCAGAAATCCTCTTCTAACTGCTTAAGCCAAATACATTCTTGTGTGGCAGTTGCCAATGACATGTACTCCGATTCTAATGTTGAAAGGGCTATAGTTTGTTGTTTTCGTGAGTTCCAACTCAAGGCAGCTCCTTGAAAAACAAATATATATCCAGTGCACGACCGTCTATCTTCGGAGTCACTGGCCCAATCAGCGTCACTATATCCAACAATATTAGTATGTTGGCCACTTTTATAAGTAAGTTTTGTATATACTGTGCCCTTTAGATATCTCAGCACTCTTTTGATAGCCATCCAATGCTCTTCTGTAGGTTGATTATTAAATCTGCTTAAAGTATTCACTATAAATGCTATATCAGGTCGTGTGCCTTGCGAGAGGTATAATAAGCACCCCACTGCTTCCTGATATGGCTTATCTTTTATAATATCTTCTTCACTTTTAGCCTTTTTTAATGTAACATTTGCTTCACATGGTGTAGACACCGGCTTGCAATCACTCATTCCAAAGCGGGTTAATATTTTCTGTATGTAAGCCGACTGATCAATTGAGATGTCACCGTTCTCATCCTGAGTGATCCGGTATCCTATGCAATGCTTTGCTTCGCCCAAATCTTTCATATAGAATATTTCTTTAAGTTTATTTTTAATTTCTTGGGCCGTGTTGCTGTTGTTGAAAAAATATAAAAGATCATCAACATAAACAGTAATAAATAATATGTCACTTTCATCTAAAATTCGAAAGTATACGCAGGGATCCAATTTTGATCTTTTCATACCTATCTCGAGTAGAGCGGCATTTAACTTGATATTCCACTGCCTGCTTGCTTGCTTGAGGCCATAAATGGACTTATTCAATTTGCATACCTTTTCTCCATTTCCAAAATATGGCGGTTGTGACATATAGATTTCCATGTCTATATCTCCTTGTAGAAACGCTGTTATTGCATCTGTTTGATGGATTTGTAATTTGTATTTTGCTGCTAAACCAATCAAATATCTTATTGAGGTGTTTCGTACCACTGGAGCATATATTTCATTGTAATCTATACCTTTTGCTTGTTTGTATCCTTTTATGACTAATCTTGCCTTATAACGCGCCACATTACCGCTTTCATCTGTCTTAGTCTTATATACCCATTTGCAAGGGATCACTTTCTTATTTTTTGGTAAGTCAACTAGGTTCCATGTGTTGTTTTTTAACAATGATTCGTATTCTTCGTTCATGGCTTCTATCCATTTTTCAGCCTTGTCACTATGAAGAGCTTGATTAAGGTCTTGTGGATCACTATCTAATATACTCATAGCTAACTCGCCATTTACACAGAGATATGTATGCGGATCGCGTTCTGTAAGGTTTTCTCTCTGTCTTGGTCTTAGATTTATTCGACGCGGTGGAGGATCATTAATACTTTCTTCAGGTTTGTATGTTTCATCAAGAACATCTTGACATGCTTCCAACATTTCAGATTCAGAATATTCATAATTATCAGTGACAGTAACATTTGAAGAATTTGAACTGCTTGGTTCATCGGATTCATCAGTGTCTTCGGTGCCCTGAAAATTGGTAATTTCTATGCTATCTTCAAATATTGGTAAGTATACTACTTTCTTCTGTGTGCATGTGTTAGATGATAAGCTTTTTGTTTTATTTTCGCTTACTTTATTTGTATTTTCCTTTCCTTCATTTTTATTTCCACCCTTATTATTATCTAATGTTTTTTTTTCTTTTTCAGGTGCTGAAGGAACTTTCTTTTGCGTCACGGTGGCTTCTAGAAATACAACGTCTCTGCTCATTATGGCCTGTTTGCTCTTTGGGTCTATAAATCGGTAGCCCTTTGTACAGTCACTGTAACCCACAAATACCAACTCACGTGACTTTGCATCTAATTTTTGCCGGCGTTCTTTTGGAATGTGAACCATGGCCTTGCACCCGAAGACCCTCATATGGCTCAGGTCAGGCTGCTCACCGGTCCAAACTTCTTCTGGAGTAACGTCTTCGAGAGCTCGCGTGGGTGAACGATTTATGATGTATGCTGCAGTTGCTACAGCCTCCGCCCAATAGCAGTTCTGTAAATTAGCATTGAGAATCATACATTTAGCTCGTTCTGTTAATGTCCTGTTCATCCTCTCACTGAGACCGTTCTGTTCCGGAGTGTAAGGGTTACTAGTCTGATGTAGTATACCATACTTTTTCATTGTATTATCAAAATTTTTATTAATATATTCTTTGCCATTGTCGGAGCGCAAAATTTTAATTTTCTTATTTAATTCATTCTCAACTCTGTTCTTGTACTCTATAAATTTATCGTGTACCTCTGATTTATTTTTCATAAAATATACAAATACTTTTCTCGAAAAATCATCAATGAAAGTAACTATGTACCTGCAACCTCCAATTGAAGCCGCCTGCATGGGTCCACAGACATCAGAATGAACAAGCTCTAATAAATCTGTAGCTCTGGATCCATTGTGCGGGAATGGTTGCCTTGTCTGCTTGCCTTCTATGCAAGTAATGCATATGCTACTTTCTTTGTTCGGTGACAATTTAACACCTTTAGTACATGCCGGTATTTTATTAATATCAGTAAAATTCAAGTGACCCATTCTTTGGTGCCACAAGTAGGTATCATTAGCAATTGTTGCTGACATTGCTTTTACTGTGTCATCATAAATTTTCAGCCTATATGTATCATTAATGAGATCACCCATTGCTATCAATTGGCCCATTTTATTAAAAATTTTACAGCCATTATCATCAAACTCAATTTTGCATCCACCTTTTATTATTTTACTAACTGATAATAAATTGGTTGCTAGCTCTGGTATATATAGAACTTCTCTCACCTGAATCATGTTGAATCCGTTTTTAGCCGGTACTCGTATGACAAGATCACCACAACTTTCAACTCGGAGTGATTTATCATCGGCAATCCTTATGCTTGATACAGGTGCAGGTCTCTCATTTTCCAGCCAATCACGGTGCATTGTCATATTATTAGATGCTCCCGAGTCGATATACCAGCTCATGTGATCATGTAACTGCATGGCTGAAAAAGCTGCTACAAAACCATTGTCAGATTTATTATTTACTGATTTATTACTCTTTTTATGCCAGCATTGCTTGCCTAAATGGCCGTATTTGTTACAATTGAAACAACGGGGGCCCTTTGACTTTTTATTCTGATTATATTGCTCTTTAGACTTAGATAAAAATGCTGCTGTGTTATCGGAGGCAGATGTTGATTTTACTTCTTGAAGTAACTTAGTTTTTATTAAATCTGCACTAATTTTAACTCCTGAGCTTTCAATACCCATTATCATAGGCTTATACATGTCTGGTAAGCCAGCCAGCATCAAAGTTCCAAGCCATTCATCATCAATATCAAAATTAATACTTCTTAACTTATGGGCTGATATCATTATTTTATTTACATACTCTTCTATGCTATTACTTGATTCTAAGGTGGTGTTGATTAAATCTTTTAATAAACCAACCTTGCGAAGTAATCCTGAGTCTTGAAATGCCGTAGAAAGATTGTCCCATACCTGTTTTGACGTAGTAGCATCTTGAATATGGACGTACAACAAAGGATCCACTAATAAAATCAACTTGGACTTCGCTTTCAAGTCCTTTTTTTCGTCCACTGAGGTACCTTGTACATATTCCCACAATTCTTCCAGTTGTAAATAGGCTTTCACTGCAAAACTCCATGTACACCAATTGTCCCGTCCTGTGAGCTTTTCAATGGACAATAAAGAGTTTTGCGAAGTCATCTTTTATATCTGAAATAGCTGAAAAAAATTCCGGCGCCCGCGTGCTTTGAGGTTATGTACTTTTACTTTCTCGAATTTCACTTTACTTTTTAGCCAAATCTTAAAACGCACAATTGAGCATGTGCCCATAACCTAATACAATAAAAGAAATGGCTTTTATATCAAGACTTTTAATTATAAGAAGGGTTTTAAATTAACAATTAAGATCGATACAACTGTAGGCTAGTTATCGTACAAGAAGAAGGTGACAGACGTTAATGGTGAGCAGTAACGCACGTCGTCCCGTTGCTGCTATGATTATAGCAGGCGTTTGTTGGTTTGTGTTTATTTCCAACAATTTCTTACCTTATTTTAACCTCTGTTTCAAAATCAGACACTCAAATGACTTCATTGTTATTTCATTTTATTACTGCGTTATGGTTTAAGTGAATTGTTTCTTATATCAGTATTCTATAATGAAGCGATGCTAGTACTATCTTAGTACAACATAAGATGAGGATATTTAATTATTAACACAAGAGTAAATAAAGAATTGACGCAATTTTAACTACATATTTTATTTACAATAATTTAACTAAGGGCCTGTTTTACAATCTCCAGTTTCAGCTATCTTTCAGATAAAACCTAACGCGCTCTCTTTCTTTACAACACTTTTATTTACAGTAATGTGCTATACACGAACGGTATAGAACAGGTGTATTAAGGGCAGTAAACAAGATATTACGAACGAATGTGAATTTAAGCCACAGGTTGAGTCGAAGACGAGATCGTAATTCTAGTACGGCTCGTGATACACACAATGTTTTTCCTCACATTTGCGAGGAAATAAATAAACTTACTGCAGATAAATATACAATCGTTATTAGCGGTAGTTAGTAGAACATTCAAGCAACACAGGAAGTGGTGTCCACATACATAAGGTACCTCTACCTCTTCCGAAGTCCTACTAGAGAGACTAGTCCGTATACAAAAATAGATCGAAGTGTGCAAGATTTATTATTGTAGTTGTATTCATTGTTTATGTGTCAGTTTCACCATTCTCTTCTCTGGTCGGTCCCTCATGTCTGAGGATCGTGGTCAGCATCATTGTTACATCTGGAGCGAATGATCTGTCGCCATCGGTTTCTATCCTGTGCGTTTCTTACGACCGAGTAGAACTTGGATGAAGACGAGTCTTTCACTTGGTCCGTCCATCTTGTTGGTGAACGACCACGGGATCTTTTACCTTCAGTGTTCCCCACCACAATGAGCTTCTGTAAATTTTCGTCCCCTCTGCGCATTGTGTGGCCGAAATATGACAAAATACGTTGCTGGCATATGGTAGATAAGCGAGTTTTTATTCGCAGCTGAGTCAGGATCGATGCATTGGTGCGTCGCGCAGTCCAAGGTATTCGCAGCATTCGCCTCCAGCACCACATCTCGAATGCATCAATCCTCTGTCTTTCTCGGGCTAAGATTGTCCACGTTTCTACTCCATACAGGAAGATAAGAAATACCAGGGCTCGTATCAGTCTCATTTTGGTTTTGATACCAATTCCTCTTTTCTTCCAGATGTTATTTAAACGGGTCATAGCATCTTTTGCCATCCCAATGCGTCTTTTTATTTCAGGGATACAACTGCCGTCATTACAGATCTGCGAGCCCAGGTAAATGTAGCGGTCGACGACATTAATGCCTGGAATATTGCAGGTGACATTTGTTAACTTTCCCGCACGGTCCACTACCATCACCTTGGTTTTGGCTCTGTTCACTGCGAGACCTAGATTGCCACTTTCTAACTCGAGTTTTTGGAACAACTCATTCAGATCTTCCATGGATGTTGCCAGAAGAACAGTGTCGTCAGCATACCGGAGATTTGAGAGTCTCTTCCCGCCGACTCGGAAACCCTTCTCCCAATCTTCCATAGTCTTCCGAATGATATATTCTCCATATATGTTAAATAACGCAGGGGACAGGATGCAGCCCTGTCTCACTCCCTTCTTTGTTTGGAACATATTGGAGCACTCGATGCCTATCCTAATGAAAGAGCGGTTCTCCGTGTACAGACTCTGAATTAACGCCACGAGGTGAGCTGGAGCTCCCATTTCGAGAAGCACACTCCACAATTTGTCCCACTGCACGCAGTCGAAGGCTTTGGTGTAGTCAATAAAGCAAAGGATTACGGGGCAGTTAAATTCCCTGCTCTTTTCTATGACTTGGCGGACATTCAGTACCTGTTCCCGCGTTCCCCTGCCCTTCACAAAGCCCGTCTGCTCTTCAGGTATCTGGCGGCTTAAAAAGGAATTGAGACGTCGATTTATCACATGGAGGAGGATCTTACTAGCGTGAGATATTAGGGCTATGGTTCTGTAATTTCCACAATTTTTTGAAGAGCCTTTCTTATGCAGAGGAATAAACACTGATTCAGTCCAGTCAGTTGGCCATTTTCCAGAACTCCATATGGTATTGCAGATTTCATGGATAGCTTTGGTGCCGCGCTGACCTAGTTTTTTTAATACTTCGGCTGTAATAGCATCTTTACCCGGCGCTTTGTTACACTTAAGACTTTTGATAGCATCTTCAATTTCTGATGGAAGGATATCAGGTTCCGCTGGCACCCATGTGATATTAGCGCCAGCAGGTTCAACCGTGTCATACAGCTCCGCGCAGTAATTTTTCCAGCGTTCCAACACTTGGGCCACATCCGTAAGTAGTCGGCCGTCCTTATCTTCAATGGCACAGGTTCTTAATTTACGTGTACCAGTCAATTCTTTTACTTTTTGAAAAAGATACCTGGTTTCGTTCTTTAGCGAGTGCCGTTCTAGATCATTGCAGATTTGGTTGATATGGTTGTCATAATCTTTGCGACAGCATAATTGTACTTGGCGACTCAGTTCTGCATACCGCTGCTGATCTGTAGTTGAGCAAATGCCGTTCTCTTTCAGTTCGCGCCTTTGGAGGATTACTTGAGCCGTTTCAATTGTGATGAAGTCTTTCATACCAGGTTTCGCCATTTTGTTGCCTCTAGCTGTTTCCTCTACCATCCTTTTGAAATGTTCCCATTTACTGTCGCTGTCTGACATGCCATTCGGAAAGTACTCCATCCTCTGATCAAAACTGTCTCTAAACGTAGTGATATTGATATACTGCATATTCGTTTCACCATTATTGATTGCTTTTTGTATGTATAAATGTGTGAGAAATGCGCCTGTGTGCACGTTTCCCCTCGCAAAAATTTGGACGGGATTAAGATGTTGCTGTGACGTCTCCCAACATGTTGAAAGCCTCTGTTGCTCGAAGAGCTCATTCTGTACAACTACTGGACATAGGCTTTCCTCAGGGACTGCCACAGACACCCGCAACCTTTACCAGTCAGCCAGCCAGTCGTCAGTTTATCTTGTGGGAGCCTTCCCACGCTGCATCGTCTGGTGCGTGGTTGCCATTCGAGAACTCGCCGACCATACCGACCATACCGACCATACCACAAACCCGTAAAATGGCCGTCATTACAATGTATTCGAGTTCCCATCAACCAATTTTAAGGTTTGCTCTTTGTTCTGATACACACTGTATATTGTATTGTGTATTTTTTTAGTATTTCATACCAGGTTTCGCCATTTTGTTGCCTCTAGCTGTTTCCTCTACCATCCTTTTGAAATGTTCCCATTTACTGTCGCTGTCTGACATGCCATTCGGAAAGTCCTCCATCCTCTGATCAAAACTGTCTCTAAACGTAGTGATATTGATATACTGCATATTCGTTTCACCATTATTGATTGCTTTTTGTATGTATAAATGTGTGAGAAATGCGCCTGTGTGCACGTTTCCCCTCGCAAAAATTTGGACGGGATTAAGATGTTGCTGTGACGTCTCCCAACATGTTGAAAGCCTCTGTTGCTCGAAGAGCTCATTCTGTACAACTACTGGACATAGGCTTTCCTCAGGGACTGCCACAGACACCCGCAACCTTTACCAGTCAGCCAGCCAGTCGTCAGTTTATCTTGTGGGAGCCTTCCCACGCTGCATCGTCTGGTGCGTGGTTGCCATTCGAGAACTCGCCGACCATACCGACCATACCGACCATACCACAAACCCGTAAAATGGCCGTCATTACAATGTATTCGAGTTCCCATCAACCAATTTTAAGGTTTGCTCTTTGTTCTGATACACACTGTATAGCAAACCGCGTAAGCCCCCAATTTAAATTGCCCGCGCGCGCCTCTCGTGGTCGTCTTCCCGCGCGGTACACTGAAGAGTAGGCGCGAGCGAAATGTGTCGTCTCGCTCTCGCGGACGGCATGCTTGGCGATCCCGCTCTCGCACGACAGTATGGCGGACTCCTAGTTTTCGCTCGTGCGCGCTCTTCCCCATTTCTTATTAGAATCCTTGTTAAGACTTAGATAATAACTTAAATAACTTGTTAATACTTTACCTAATTGGGCATAAACCCACTCAGTGTGTGTTCAAGATTGATTTATAAAGTGTGTGTGAAAACTGTTGCGTATAATTTCACCACCCCCTGAGGTTACCCTCTCATATATGGCGCTTCCAACGTGAAAATAAGTTAAATAACAAGTGATAAGTATGCCGCCGAAAACAAGAAGAGCTACGAGTATGGAACGAGCAACCCACGCCAACGACGGAGAAGATGGCGCCGATGGCGGTGATCACAACAATCGTGAAATTGAAGCAAACGCTGTAGCTCCGCCGCTCACTATGTTTTCTAACGAAAATGTTCAAAGTATAATTGACTCCCTTCAGCGATCACAGACCGAGGCGCTAAGGGAGCTCCTACAATCCGTGGCGTCATCGCGTACAGCTACTCCGGTCTCAGGATACGCTCAAGGTCAGGGCACCTTGAGCAACTGTAAGACAACGTTTTCCGGCCGACCACAAGAGTCCGTGGAGGCATTCATCGATGCGGTAGACGCGTACAGCGAGTGCGCGCAAGTGTCAGACGCAAATGTCCTCCGTGGGTTGGCGTATTTGTTGAAAGAAGGCGCGGCCACATGGTGGCAGGGCGTCAAGCACCAAGTAACGTCGTGGAGGCAGGCTAAGGAAAACTTAATTAGCGCATTCGGAGATCGCCGCCCGCCACATCGCTTATACTTAGAAATATTTTCATCACCACAGACAAATGAAAACACCGACGTATTTGTTGCAAAAATACGCTCCCTTTTCGCGCGACTCCCCGAGGGCGACATCTCCGAAAAGGCACAACTAGATATGACCTACGGTCTACTTAATAATAGAATAAGGAAGAGATTAAGAAGAGAGGACTTTGCGAGTTTTAAGGAATTACTCCGCCGTGCAAGGAGCGTGGAAGACTCATTCGACGAGGGTGACAGGAGTACACCGCCGCAGGCCACAGGCCGCGCGGTAACCTCTAACCAACGCGCGCCTCCCGCTCCGACGTCCACGGCGCGTACGGGTACATCGCATGCCGCCAGCGCGCCGACCGCCGCGCCGGCCCGAGCGCCGCAAACGTCGGCGCCCGCGCAGCCGCGCGCGCCGCCGCCAACGGCGCCAACGGCGCAATCGGCGTCCGCGTCAAGTCTCGGCGCCGCCGCTGATGCTAGCGCGAGGAAGCAACGACCCGTTTGTGCGTACTGTCGAAGGTTTGGACATTCCAGAGACCAGTGCCGTAAGCTTATGAACTCAGGTGAGTCCTCCTCTCATAATAACTCTGATCAAAGTGCTAAAGTGCGTCCTAAGAGTGATACAAGTGATATTAGCTTCTACAGTGTCGATTCCCAATTGTGCGACTTCAAATCTAAAAATAGAACACAAAATGCCTATTTGGTTAGTAGTGCGTCATGCAGCAATTTGAGCCTTATTTCACATAACAATAAAGTCGAAAACGGTCCAACCGGTTATTGTTATGAGTGTTATGACTACGATACGAATAAGTGTAATACTATCCCTGCATGTAACACTACGGGCGAGAAATGTTTGCGATGTTATGTACCTACAGCTCGCTCTGATAATTTTAACAATCTCGCATTTGTTACGAGTCCTATGCAAACGACTAACCCTCATTCTTGCAACGCAGAGTTTCGCTGCTACGAACCACTTAGTCCTATTACAGTACCGACTTGTCCTAGTAATACTTTGATTATTTCGAGTGGAGATGCGCGAAAACGTCCGATGACGGATAGTCGTAAACAAAATGAACCCTATCTTGCAAACAGTCGTAACTTTATGACAGATGTAAACTTAAATACTAATGTTTATGAAAGCCGATGTAATAATTTGCCAACGATAACGTGCGATAATTATATTGAGTGCTCACCGTCCGCGTCAAACCGTGTTAACCCGTGTTATGACAACGGGAAAATACAATTGCATGTTAACCCTCCAAATGGCGCGAGTGTTTCGAATTTTAACGAAAAACTGCAATTGCATATTGACCCGTCAAATGGCGCGAGTGTTTTAAATAGTGACGACAAATTGCAGGTGCATGTTAACCCGTCAAATGGCGCAAGTCTTTTGAAAGTTAACACGTTTTTGAACGCGGACCGTGATGACATTTTTAATCATGATGTTGATGAGTTTATAAGCTTATATTTGACAAATATTGATTGTAATGATGGAATAGAGCGGCGGGATTCACGACCAATTTTTAAAATTGAAATTTTAGGCGTAAACGGCACTGGGTTAATAGATACGGGTGCCAAGCGTTGCGTCGCGGGTCACACGCTATATGCTCTCCTTCGACAGCTGAACCACCCTCTCCATACTACAACGCGGAATATTAAGTTGGCTGATGGGGTATGGAGAACGAGAGAAGTCATCACTACCACGTTGGAGGTGAGGCTGGAACAGGTAGTAGTTAAAATTCCATTTCTAATTTTTCCGGAGGCAACCAATAACGAGACGTTATTGGGTATAGATTTCTTAAAAGCTGCTGGAGTGAAGATTGATTTTAGCAGGGAAGTATGGTGTTTCAGCGGTGACCGCGGGGTTGAATATAACCTCGGTTTCGAGCCCGCTTCGCGTAATGTTACCTGTGCTACCACAGACGTCCTTCGGGATGACGAAGGCACCCACCTCAACCCAGATGAGCGTCTGGCGCTTGCTGACGTCCTTACCAGGCACGCGAAAGTCTTCAAACCAGGGGGAGCTCCTACCCCTTACGCAGAGCATCGGATCGAAACAGGTGAGCACCCACCTATAGCAGTACCACCTTATCGACTCAACCCAGCCAAGAAGGAGCTGATGAAGAAGGAGATCGATAAGATGTTACAAGATGACGTTATAGAAGAATGCGAGTCTGCTTGGAGTTCACCTGCCCTGATGGTGCCTAAGGCTAATGGAGCTGTCCGCTTCTGCGTCGACTACCGTCGTTTAAATGCGATAACCAAGTCAGATACATACCCGATGCCGCGCATCGACGACTTGTTACAGAATACGAAGCGAGATTGCTACATGAGCACTCTTGACCTTCGCTCATCCTACTGGCAGGTAATGTTAAGGGAAGCAGACCGGGACAAAAGTTCTTTTGTATGTCCCTTAGGTACCTATCGCTTTAAGCGAATGCCGTTCGGGCTGAAGAACGCTCCAGCGACCTTCCAACGGCTGATCGATCGCTTACGTTCCTGCTCAGCGTTACAAGATGTAACCGTCTTAGCCTACCTAGACGACCTTTTGGTGATATCCGAAGGTTATCAACGTCACTTACAAGACCTCGAGGCAGTTTTCAGACGCTTGGCCGAGTTCAACCTCCACGTCAACAGGGAGAAGTGTGCTTTCGCGCGCGAAAGCGTCAAGTACCTCGGCCACGTTATAACGCAACAAGGCGTTTCCACCGACCCTGACAAGGTGAGTGCTGTCCTCGAGATGAAGGAGCCAGGTACTTTAAAGCATCTGAGAACCTTCCTACAAACATGCTCGTGGTTTAGAAAGTTCATACCGAACTTCTCTAAGGTTGCTGAACCACTAACACGTTTAACCAGGAAAAATCAAATCTGGATCTGGGGATCAGAACAAACCCAAGCATTCCTGGAGCTGAAGCGTCTTCTAACCACAGCTCCAATTCTAGTGCAAGCCGACTTCAGTCGTCCCTTCATCCTACGTGTAGACGCAAGTAACTACGCTCTAGGTGCTGTTTTATTACAAGGCAAGGGGAATGAAGAAAGACCTATAGAATATGCCAGCCGTCTTCTTAACGCCGCGGAGCGCAATTACTCCACAACCGAGAGAGAGGCTCTCGCCGTAGTATGGGCGGTTGAAAGATTCCGTACCTACCTTGATGGCCAGCCGGTTATCATTGGGAGTGACCACCAGCCCCTTCGTTGGCTGCTGTCCCTAAAGTCACCATCTGGCAGGTTAGTACGTTGGGCTCTAAGACTCCAGTCGTTTGATATCCGCTTCCAGTACACTCCGGGCAAGGCAAACGTAGTGGCGGACACACTGAGTAGACCGATCTGCTCCGGGGACTCCCGGGAGAATTGCGGGATCTGCTCAGTTGTGGTTGACCTGCCAACAAAAAACCCGACAGACTTGCGGGTGAAACAACTCGCTGATCCGGAGGTGGAGAAGATCGTTAAAGAACTCGAGGGCACTGACGAGGTGGCATCTCGGCGTTGGGCGGAGCGGGGCTACCTGATGGAGCAAGGAGTGCTATACAGGTACAATCCCGATTCCGATAGTGAGACCCCACAGCTCGTTATTCCCAACAGTCTCAGAGAAGAAATCCTGAAGGAGTGTCACGACTCACCGGTGGCAGGACATCCTGGCGTCGATCGTACGTACCAGAAAATTGCCCAGCTGTACTACTTTACAGGTATGCGTAGAATAATCACTGATTATGTCAAGGCCTGCATACACTGTCAACGATACAAAGCTACAAATACCAAACCTCCAGGTCTTCTGCAAACACCGCTTATGAACCAGCGAAACGAAGTCCTGGCCATGGACTTATTCGGTCCATTGCCAACAGGAAACCAGGGGGAGAGGTGGATCTTACTTGTTGAGGACACGGCTACCCGGTGGACTGAGTTATACGCGCTCAAGGATGCCACTGCCGAAGCTTGTGCTGTTGTTCTGGTCGAGGACTATTTCATGCGTTTCGGGCTGCCTCGCAGAATGATATCAGACAATGGTGTTCAGTTCGTGTCCGCAGTTATGCGCCAGTGCATGGCTGCGCTGGGGATAAAACAAAACTTTGCCCCGTTATACCACCCAGAAGCCAACCCTGCCGAACGAAAAAACCGTGACCTTAAAGCAATGTTGGCCCAACTCGTAGAAGGTGACCATACGTCTTGGCCGCGGAAACTGCCCGTGATTCGCTTTGCGCTGAACAGTGCAAAATGCCGCACTACAGGTAAGTCACCAGCGTATCTGACTTTCGGCAGGGAAATGCGGTCACCCACAGAGGTCGTCCACGACCTTCGTGCAATCTTGGATAAAGACAATTTTGTCCCACAGATAACTCCGTATCTGCGATCGTTTCTAAATTCTTTATCAGGTATTCGTGAACGTGTGGAGATCCAGCAAGATAAATCAAAGCAGTATGTCGATGCATCCCGTCAACCTGCAGAGGAGTATGCGGTAGGTGATTTAATCCTCCTGAAATCTCATGTGCTGAGCAACGCATCTAAGGATGTAACTGCCAAGTTTCTTCCACGTCGTGATGGACCGTACGTCATAACAACGAAGGTTAGCCCTACAACGTACACCATCGCCAACGCAGATCAACCTGACATTTCTCTTGGTAGATACCACACTCAAGACCTAACCCGTTACCAAGGTAATGACGATGATACTCCAAAACCTGTTGTTCCTAAAAGAAATCGTGGGCGTCCAGCTAACGCTGAAAGGGATGATAGGATGCTAGTCCAGGAGCGAGGGCGTTCTCCAGGACTAGAGGGGGAGCATATAGCAAACCGCGTAAGCCCCCAATTTAAATTGCCCGCGCGCGCCTCTCGTGGTCGTCTTCCCGCGCGGTACACTGAAGAGTAGGCGCGAGCGAAATGTGTCGTCTCGCTCTCGCGGACGGCATGCTTGGCGATCCCGCTCTCGCACGACAGTATGGCGGACTCCTAGTTTTCGCTCGTGCGCGCTCTTCCCCATTTCTTATTAGAATCCTTGTTAAGACTTAGATAATAACTTAAATAACTTGTTAATACTTTACCTAATTGGGCATAAACCCACTCAGTGTGTGTTCAAGATTGATTTATAAAGTGTGTGTGAAAACTGTTGCGTATAATTTCACCACCCCCTGAGGTTACCCTCTCATAACTGTATATTGTATTGTGTATTTTTTTAGTATTTCATACCAGGTTTCGCCATTTTGTTGCCTCTAGCTGTTTCCTCTACCATCCTTTTGAAATGTTCCCATTTACTGTCGCTGTCTGACATGCCATTCGGAAAGTCCTCCATCCTCTGATCAAAACTGTCTCTAAACGTAGTGATATTGATATACTGCATATTCGTTTCACCATTATTGATTGCTTTTTGTATGTATAAATGTGTGAGAAATGCGCCTGTGTGCACGTTTCCCCTCGCAAAAATTTGGACGGGATTAAGATGTTGCTGTGACGTCTCCCAACATTTTGAAAGCCTCTGTTGCTCGAAGAGCTCATTCTGTACAACTACTGGACATAGGCTTTCCTCAGGGACTGCCACAGACACCCGCAACCTTTACCAGTCAGCCAGCCAGTCGTCAGTTTATCTTGTGGGAGCCTTCCCACGCTGCATCGTCTGGTGCGTGGTTGCCATTCGAGAACTCGCCGACCATACCGACCATACCGACCATACCACAAACCCGTAAAATGGGCGTCATTACAATGTATTCGAGTTCCCATCAACCAATTTTAAGGTTTGCTCTTTGTTCTGATACACACTGTATATTGTATTGTGTATTTTTTTAGTATTTCAATAATATTTAAATAAAAATTCATCTTACTATTTAAGTAAGGCATATGACATACACTATCGATAACAAATGCAGCTTCGTGTCTCTTCCCTATTTCTCTTGCCCATACTAATTTTATATTGAATTAATTACATATTATTTAATTACCTGTGATACGAAACGTTTGAATTTTGTTTATTTACAAATTTGCTTTGGTTGCGGCACCCGATTATTGAGCAATGTGGCATTTTTGAAGTATTTTCATTTTATTATTACTCCATGACGGCCCAAGGGGTACTGACTGCTACTGACTGTCACGTATGCGCCGGGCGCATATGCGAGACACGAGTTTTGGCTCTCAAGCCGTCTCTCTATAGGCGCGTCGCCCTACGACTTCCAATCTCTTTGGTCTATATCAATATTAGTATGGCAGTTACAAGACATACAAGTCACAAAGCTTTGTAATTCAGCGGCTAAAGATTGGCCTAAGTATATGTCCGGCAAATAACTCCGTATATTTGTCTCTTCTTGAAAGCAGCTTCAAGAAAAAACTGCAACCCTAACATAAAAAAGAAGAACTGCAAGAATTACCCTGCGCTAATGTTAGAACTGTGACATCTTACAAAAACGAATGGCTTTTAAATCTGGGTTAATTTTACGACACATACTAGAAGATTAAGAAACTGGCATTCTTCAACCGATTCTGCATTGAATAGCGTTTTGGCTTGGCATCGACTTCAAACGTATCTATTGGTAGCGCTATCGCTATGTGGTGTCACCTCCATCTGTTTGATTACTCATCATTTACGACCTTACAGCAAATAAAAATGTATACATTTTATTTTTCACTTTTTGAAGTCAGCTTCTATTTCATGTTAAAAAGTTTTTATTGTATGTCATGTGTAAGTTGTGCGTTCAAAATGTGATAGAAAAAAAGATGTCGCTTTTCCGTCTTCCTTGAAACGTGTTGTGAATCAGAATCAGAACATCGGAACATTTATTTGTTTAAACATAGGTATTAACAATACAGGTGGTAAATTTAGGTTTTTGATCACTATGTTTTACCCACAAAATGCGGGTGCACAAATTTAATACTTACGTAACTAACATGCTGCATGCATACAATGACAAAGTATGTGTAATTATACAGTAAACGATTAAAATTTTATACAGGAAAAAAAATTTTTTAAGCTATTGCATAGCTTCTATCGCGGGCCTTGAGCGCGGGGACCGAATCCAGAAATTCCGTAACGAAAAAAAACCTGACGCTCCCCACTCCGACGGACCGAAACCGACTTTATTCACTTTGTTACAAAGTTCTTTATCGGGGAAAGGATATATCTCCATACGAATGTCGCTAAGTGTCATATTCTATACAAAATATTGAGGACAGTAGCCCTTATTACCAGAGATACGGCGATGTCAAATGTCAAAATAAACACTATTATTTTTTCCCGCCAGAATCAAATATGTTAAATCGATTTTGTAATCGATGCATAATATACTGGCTGGATCGAATTAAAGGCAAAAGGCGCCTAATTTTTTATTTAGACTGCGAATCGTTTTGTTTTTTTAATCGATACCTTAGTGCAAATGCAAAGTCGTACTAAGTACCATTTTAAATTTGTGAATTTAGCACGATAGTGCACAACGGAATAAAGTGGAAATTTCATTGGCATAAGAAATATTAGTACCTACAAAGAAGTAGAGTATCGAAATATGCCTTTGTCTTGTTTATCAAATATTTTCTATTGGTATTTTCTATTAGATTTGTTCCTTATTGTGATAATCACAAAGGTGATATTGCTGCGTGCTGTAAATATTTTGTTTGTGGTTGTATGGGCCAGTTAGCCTATACACTTGCTTGTTAGGGTTGGTTATGCTGAGATGATTGCAGACACGGAGTTTAAGTTAAGTTAAGTTTATTAAACGTATATACTGGTTACAAGTTAATAAGTTAGTTGACTTTTCCTTCAATTGATGCGTCTCGTATGCTAGTTAGGTATATACTGTCTTATGAATAATATGTTTAAAGGTAGCCTAAAGTAGGTCGCAACGTAAACGGAAAATATGTACAGTAGTGAACTGTACAGTGGTGTTCGAAGACGATGATCACCGTATGTTTTTCGCCTATAAAAAAGCTCTCTTTCACTGCAGACGAAAATGTACCCAAATTTATTTTAAGTTTTTTTGTTCAGTAGTGTCATAAACAAACAGAAATTAAACTTAAGTAGGTACATATTTGTCACTACTGACGAAAGTGCACAAAAAATACAAAACTGTGTTTTTAGGAAATGAGTTGAAAAGTGACCAATGTGCCGGGATCCATTAAATCTATGTAAATATGATATGTTTAATGCTGTGATAAATTTGATAATAAATCAAATCACTAATAATGGTAACTTTGTAGCAGCCCGCTGTCTCCACAACCAAAGGCATGAACATGTATTGTATCCATGTCCTATAGACCTAAGTTGCTTATCCACGAATGTCATCTGATAATTATATAAGTTCATGAAAAGACAAGTTGCATGGATAGTGCGACGGTGATTGCTGTCAAATGTGAGTAACTGTATAGAATTATCAGAAATTGTCATACAAAGGTGACAAACTGTTGTCTTATTACGTTACGCTATCCGTTTGGGATCTTATCCCAGAAGGGAGCGCACACTTTTGCCGCTTCGCCACCGCTAGAGTTTCGGCAGAGGGCTCCTGCTACGTGGGAAGTGCGAGTAATATGGGTGGTCGAAATTGTGCTAACGCATGTAACATCCCACACTGAACACCGCCCCGTTTTCCACAGCACCAGGGTCACTCCATCTTGCTATCAGTGCGGCTAAACCCAGTGGCTCCAGAACGGAATGAACACCCGCTGACTGAAGAGACCTCAGGACAATATCATTGAGGTCTTAGTGACGCGGAATCCAACCACTACAAATACGGCAACTCAATGTATATATGGCTGTCAACACCCACCATGCATTGTACAAGCGGATGACATACATACCTCATAGCGGGCCCAGGGGAGTACAATGGCCAAACGCAACGATTTTGCCTTTGCGCAAAGAACAATGTCACAAAGCCAGTACGGTTTTTATATTAAATATTGGACAAGGATAGTTTATAAATAAACTCAGATTTTTTTGTACGATTACTTTTCTAAAACGGCTTATTACTGAATATGCACAACTTGATGGATTAGGATGGCACTTATTACAGTTCTATCTATATGGCACTAATGGAACTAGGTATCGCCTATATCCCCGTTAAATTGATTTGATTAAAATTATTTTAACTTTGCGCAAAAACATTCTTAGATCATGGCATGCCATTAGTCTCATTAGATACATTTTACTTAATAATGGCATCTATTTTATTTTTGTTGTCTAGCAAACTGATCTTGCGTAGCGATGTTGTCACAAAACCAGCACGGTTTCTTCAATTACATTTTGGACAAATTTCCATGCGATGCTAATATTGTAAATTTGATGAACTATTATCTGTTACCAATTCACACTAAATTAAAAACGCTGAACGGATTAAGGTGAAATTTGGCATGGGGATGTTTTGATTCCTAGGAAAGGACAGAATAGTTTTTGTTATGAAAATCATCATATATAGAGGTGCAAAGGGGAAGGAAGCAAGTGAAATAGTCAAATCTATAATTGCATGGGCAGTTTATGAATGAATTCTTTCATAAATTGCCCGAATAAAGGCCTCTGCCGATCCTATCATAAGATCGTCCTTGGTTGAGATGAGACATAATATATACTTACCTACCTAATGAAAGTTTATAATTATTATATGCGTGACGTAATTATTTTGGTATCCTCGCAATGTTTTTCTTCACTGGGAAGTTAGTTGTAATCAGGTACCGACTGACATTCTGTGGGTTAAATTCAGTGAGCTTAAGGCAGTGTTGTAAACCGTGATCAAAAACACTCGGCCTTGATTACTTATTTCATTGAAAGATAATTTATGTCAACTTGGACGTACTTTTTAGCATATCTACAGCGTATCCAGCCACTGAAAGATTAATATGTGGTCAAAGATACATACAGCTGTCACAAAAATGCTGCACAGACGTAGATATGACCGATTTAGGCGGCCAAAAGTCGATTTTGCAAAAATCAACATATTAATAAAAAATACCACGTGGAGGTAGTCTATAGACCCAGGCATATTATATGACCCTCCCCACTCCTTATCATCAAACCTGAACCGCATAACAGGCAGTCGAACTCTGACTATCGCTGAGCGCGCAAGTTTCTGTTCTCGACGCTCCAAAATATTGCAAGTTTTCCCAAGTGTTTAATTGGTTTTTCTGACGTTTTCATAAAGTTTTTTTGATGGATTCCAGTTATTCAGGTAAGAATTCATATATCTCAATAATTTTATATTACATTTTTGACATTTATCATATATTTTGAGCTCGTTAAATATGACCCTTCACAAAATGTTGTTTTTTCATAGATTTTGATTTTCAATGGTATTTTTGTTATACTTCAGGGTGCGTCCCTGTCTTGTATTGTATATGCCTGAACAGATTACTTAGTTGTATTTATGGTATCTCAGAAATTAGCCGCCACTAGCCGCCCCTATGTGGTCTTAGAGGCTTTCAAAAATAACCTATGAAAAAAAAATATTTTCGCACATTTAAACAAAAAATTGTTAATTTAGTTTTATCTTTTTCCAGGTGAACCCAGTGCTTCGGGGAGAAAAGTATTTGCTCGAAAATATATTTTTGAGCAAATACAAGAGCAAAATTTGCCAAGTTTAAGTGAAAAGTGCGATTATTATGAAAATTATCTTGTGCTTACCTACGGAACATCGGAAGAGCTCAAAAAATATATAAAACATGAATTTTCTAATGTGAAATCACAAATAAAACAAAGGTGGTTGAAAGCAAACAAAACAATAGATAAGTTTTTAAAATTGAATGAGTCTTGGCTGGAAGGAACTTTTGAGATTCCAGTGGCATCCTCTAACACGTCAGGACTAAAAGAAAGAAGGCTAACTTTGGCAACACCAATGACGGTAACACCAGTAGGAGATTTTTTGATAATCCGGAATTGGCGGCGGATATCACAAAAGTCAGCTACGACTTGATTTTTAGGCTGAAAGTTATTTTAGAGGTAATATCTAGTGGTCATAGAATAAATATTGCTAAATTCGACGAATACGCTTATGATACAGCAACATTATATAAGAATTTGTATAGGGAATGGCATCCTATGACTCCAACCATGCATAAAATTTGATCCATGGGGGACGCGTAATAGAAAACGCTCTATTACCCATTGGCCAGTTGTCGTAAGAAGCAGCAGAAGCCCGAAATAAACATTTTAGGGCATATCGACAAAATTTTGCAAGGAAATTTTCAAGAGAACAATGTAATTTTGACGTTTTTACTAGACTTTTACTAACATCCGATCCACTTATCAGTAGTATGAGACCAAAAAAGCAATCGCCTTGCAACAAAGCCTTTCTTCCTGAGACAATCGAGCTTTTGTTGCCTGCCGAACCATATATACCAGAACATGAAAGAAGCATTGAAAGTGAAGTGAGTGATGTATAAAGTGAAAGTGAAGTGATATTTAGTTATTTTTATTGTAGTGTAGATTTTTGTGTATTTTAATTTTGTATTAAATAAATTAAAAATAATTTTTTTCATAATTTTTTTATATATAATTTTTTTGGTTTTTAATTGACAGAATACAGTTGATTTTAGTATAAAACAACGTTTTTACATTTTTTATCCCATTTTGTACCGAATTATACCCTTAAATAATTTTGGCCGCCTAAATCGGTCATATCTACGTCTGTGTGCTGGTGATTCGATTAAATGTGTAATCACTAATCAGTATCGAATTGTGGTTAGGAGAATAAATAAACAAAAAATGTTTGACAAAAAAAACATTTAGTCCTATTTTTTCCAAATCAGATTACAATATTGATCACGAGCATTTTTGGTATATCCTGAATTATTAACGAGAACAAAGAATAACAGGTTACTGTAGTTGCAAGTTAGTTGTTTGTTTTATACGGCCCCGGAATTTAATTAGCAATTTACAGTTCAAGTCAATTTGGTATTTAATACTTATGGTAATAAAAATACACTACCAAACATTATAATACTGCGCAGACGAAGTCGCGCTAGTAATTGCATAAGTTGATACAAAATGATATGCAATAGCTTTACCGCGGCAGTCCCCGAGTGCCACACGTATTTTTTAATTGTAGATGTCATGAGCAATGATTAATTGATGGTATGCATTTTATATTGATAACATAATTATTAATAGTTCGAAGTAATAGTAATGTCATTAATTTATTGTTTAATTGTCAATCTAAGTAGCTATTAAAAGTGTATATATATTAAGTGAAAGCCCGTGTGGCTCGAAGTTCAGAACAGCTATAAGATATGAAGACAGTACATACTCGGTAGGTATAATGTTACAACTTACAAGTCACAAATCAACAGTAGTATAGCACATGCCACTTGCACACGCGAGTCTGAATATCTGTCACAGCTCGCCAATTTCTCCTGAATTGCGCAGTTTGAACTGATGTTTGGACGACGGTATATCGAAAAGAACCAGTTTGATATTTTGGAAATCCTTGCCACAGTTGGTTTATATTTCTTTTATCAATCCAAAAACAAACACGAAAGATATTTTCTAGATTTTTAAATGTAAACGTACATCATGTCGTATGTCCAATCCATTAATACTCGTATGTCCCTTACGACATTTGATTTTTCCACTGTCGATATGGAGATTCAAAGACGAACGGTTGCCTAAGCAGTGCTCTAAAAATATATAAAAGGACAATGACGCCGAAAATGACATGGCTATAGGTTATTTTCATATAAAAAAAATCAGACGAATTGAGAACCTCCTCTTTTAGAAATATTGAAGTCGGTTGATAAGTGAAAATATTGGTATTTGAGAATATAAAAATAAAAAAAACAGACGTGAACTGTTTTTTATTATATTAGCATCATCTTTCCGCGATTCAAATCAAACAACATAGCTTTGTATCTTCAATTGTGTCGAGAGGTATTTCTACTTAAGAGCGAGGTCCACTAAAAATAAGAGTAATTTAGATATCAATTTATTTTTAAATGCTCTAGTTACATCTGTACCTACTCTAAAGTGACCCGTAATTCAATAGATAACTAATGAGTAATGATCCACGTGCTAGTAGTCACAAAATAATGCCTTACTTAAATCTATTGTTCATAAACATAAATACAGTAAAAAATTTAATTAAATTAAAAATAAATCAAACTTTTTCAATATACAAATCAATTAAGCGACGTAAAATAAATTTTCAGAATAATTTTACTATTTTTGGCGTAATGTATTAAACTGAAAAATGTATTGACGAGAACTAATAAAAAATTTCAATATACTAACCAATTACGCCAAATAATTCAAGCATTTATATTTTATGCATGGGAGTAATGGGGGTAAGCAATGATTTATTTTCAGTGCTTAATATTCCAAGCCGCTGACCGTATTTCATCGCAACTCCAGTTATTTCTTGTACATGGGACAAAGTTGTTGTTTGACTGTCGTGCTTATATTGAGACTTGAGCAAGCTAAAGATTCCAAAATTGGTTTAAAACTAGAATCTTTTCGAGGGTTTCAAGGGATGAAAGTTGAACAAACTGTGACACCGAGTGTAATACAACATTTTTCACCACACTATCGTGAGGAAAATAGAACCTACATACGATTACAAATATCATCCAAATGTAAGCTATCTAATATTTATTATTAAAAACAACGGTTTAAAAGTCATTGCTACTAACTTTAATAAACCATTCAAAAATCAAGGTCAAATTACATTCCCCGCTTGTGAATAAAATGCGTTTTTACTTGCTAGTTTTAAAGGATAAAAAAGCGATTGAGGTGAAAACTATTTTTCAATTTATTCTTTTTGTAAAATGGTTTCTTTTTGCATCACGCCGTCCCTGCGGTGGGAACAGTTTCGCGCGCTGCACAAAGGGGACCTCTGTAGCCTGACTTTCACTAAGAATTCTAAATTGGAAATGGTCTCACCTTCAGGCTATTTGATAAAAGGTGTAATAGGAGTGGCCCTGTAAAACTAGGATACAGGCGTTTTTACTTTTTGTGGCCCCCCAAACTTTTTTAATTGTATTTGATTTTTTATGTGACTTCTACTTAGTATCGCAAGTTGGGGACATTTTCTAACTGACCTGCATTATCCAGGGCTCGTTCTAAGTTTAGAAATAAAATCGTTTCAATATAAATCAACCAAACGTTAGTACGCTCGTGCAAATTCCGATAGTTGACCGTTTCCCTTTTGTCCCTGACGTCTATGGAATTGACTTTGTTTCGATTCCATTCAATACAAGAACCAATTATTTAGAGGTGACTTTTGTCGATTTTCCGCGAAATTTAGACCTTGATCCGAAGGCGCTAAATAAATGACATAAAGATTCTTTTCTGTTACCACGATTGTTATTAGTTCAAATGAAATCCTTTAAAACAGATTTATCGCGTTTATAAATAAACACCAATACCCGGTTTCGTTATCACAGGGTGAAAATGACGACGAGTGCTCAAAACGTAAGGTCATGGTAGAAATAACATAATTATCATTGGATGGACTGTAATAACATATCTTTGTATGGATTGACGTAGCCACCCCCAGTTGTACTTCGGCGCCTAAATAAAATCGAGTTGCAAACATTTCATTAGAACAAAAATTTCCTTTAAATCCTACAAGGAGTAATCAATTCTAGTAGGCACATTCCACGATTTAAAATCGTATTTTATTTTAGACACATTACTTGTTGCACATACGAGTATAATGTATCAGTGGTGAGGCATAGAACTCGGTTCCTGCCGGCTTATATTGCGCGAGCCAATGTAGCACATTTTTAAAGAAAAAACAGGCAAAAAACATTTAGACGCTCCGCTCTCCACTGATTTGTAGGTACCTATTACACATTCCTATAAAGGGTTCACTCCACTATTGAACAAATCGATCGAGCCAATAATCTCCTAAATATGTATCAATATTACTTTATAGTATACAGTAAGTGTAACTTACCGAGCTACCTACCTCTACCTACCTTAAATCTAAAATAGGTCCTTGAGGCATTGTACCTAAGGATGCTGGCGTTTCCTCGGTGTAGTGCAATGCTGTTACGTTGTGCGAGGAAGCCACCAGCTCTTCATTCACCATTTATAGTCTCAACATAATACTAAACACGTTCCATTGCCAACTTATAGATAGCGACGTCAATCATCCTCATCCATGCTCTTAACATCAATCAATCATAGATGAAATTGGGAGTCCGTTGTTATATAATTCATAAAGCTTTATTTAAGGAAAAATACTAGTATTTTTTCGTCTTAACTAAAAGAAAATGAGAGTTTTGTTACTTTTATAGCAGGTCAGCGTGTATTGTCGTGTTCATAAAGTACCCGTGCGGCATAGCCACGGCATAGGTACGGCATAATATGTAAACCCTTATACCTTTTTTGTCAATGTCCTAACGGTGTACAGATATTTTTGAAGCCTAGGATATGCTCACATATTTATGAAATCAACTGTAGGTACAGTTGCAGCTGGAATCCAGTCTCGCCCGAGGTGGTTAATTTAGCATAGCTGTTTGGGATTATTAAAATTATGGAGTACCTACGATTCAATATATCAAAACTTATCCGTTTTGGTACTATAATATTATATGTGTCATGAAATCTAATTTTGTCGTAACTTTCGTTTTGTATGGTACCTATACTCTTCTCCGCTAGGAGAATCTTAGGATTAGCTGCTAAAGCGGACCCCAGGCTCCCTGAGCCGTGCCATAAGACACGGCCTCCTAGCCTAGTTGGTAGTGACCCTGCCTACGAAGCAGGAGGTCCCGGGTTCGAATCCTGGTCAGGGCATTTATTTGTGTGTTTATCACGAATATTTGTTTCTGAGTTATGGATGTTTTCTATGTATTTAAGTATTTATATGTATCTATATATTATATATATCGTCGTCTAGTACCCACACCACAAGCCTTATTGAGCTTACCGTGGGACTAGGTCGATTTGTGTAAGATTGTCCCACAATATTTATTTATTTATTTATAAGACAGGGAACTAGCGTTTTCCCCGTCTTATGGCTGTGCCTACGTCGCACACAGAAAGGGAACCTTCCGATCCTCGCTCGCGCTTGCTGTCTCTCTCTAATGATGCGCAATGGAGCGTTCTCGCTTTGTTTATATTCCTACCAGAACGATCCTTTTGAGTCAACTATTGTTATTTTCTACTGTTGTTATTTTCTCTTTTAGAGTCCGGTATATGTTCAAATATGCGTGAGATACGACTTTTGTACAATAACGCGCGAAAATACAACATTTACACGTTATCTTTATAAATAGACATACCAAAGGATCCCACAAGGGTCTACTCAGCCACCCAATATCTCGATATCCACTTCTTACACGTTCCTTTGTACTCTCAGTCTCTCATCGTTGTAAATATTGTCAGAGCGCGGAGCGACATGACCTCTCTCTACGAGATCCCGTGAGCAATTCAAACCAATGCAATGTCATAACGTCGCATATTTTACAGCGATATTGAGAGCGATTTAAACTGCTGTTTAAGAAAAAAAAACACTAGGTATAGGTGTACACTATTTATGTTTTGGATAAAATATGACTTATAAATACTTATAATTTATAAGTGCATATTCATTTGTGTAAAAAAAAGTTACTGTTCAGGCAAAAAACTTGGCTAATGTTCGTGTATTTCTACCAAAACCAAATCGAATTGAAACCGTCACCAAATTGAAAAAAAAATCTCAATAATTCTGTGTGAAAATGTTCAAAAGTGTCTCAATTATTCCGTATAAACTGAACAAGAAAAAAAAATGTTTTATTAAGATTTAATGGCAATAAGGTTAAAAACCAGATAGATGTTTGAAGCTCACTCATCAAAAAATTGTAAAAACAGCTGTTAGAAAATGGCGGATTTTTCAAAAACTGACATTTATTTTAAAAAAGTTTTTTAATTTATTCCATTTAAATTGAACTGATCTTTAAATTTTTGTATTAAAACATGTAACAATATTTTTGCTACTATGAAAACTCATGGCAAAGAGTTGAGCTAACAGCCCTGCTCACCGGGGACCTTGGTCACTTTTTCTGTAGTAAGTATATGACATCTCTTTCAATTTATAAGTTGAGCTGAATCGACCAAATTTATAAACCAGCCTCTACCTATAAGGTGTCGAGCAACATGGGTTTCTTACATGTTTGAAGGGAGACGGCAAAGCGAAATCATATGCTGCCTGTACACTCTTGGCCGAAAGTCTCGTGAAACCATTTAGATTCTCGTCGACATTCTGCCGAGACCCCGAGAGTTTCGACCGAGAGCCCGAGAGTGTACAGGCAGCATTACCGTACAAATTATTCTGTCACTTTTGCGGGGAAAAATGTACACACAGAAGTACTTCTCAAAACTTCCTGTTTTGCTTGAGGGTTTGTGGGTTGTTGTTGTAGCTGGACGTTATACATTTATTTAATCTCATCTGACCGCAATTTAAGGCCACAAAATCCCTACAGAATTTCCTTGCCGGTTGAACCCGCTGACTTGTACTTTCATTTATTTCATATTTTTCCTGAAGCTGTGATTAATTATATAATTTAATATGGGTCGGTTTCTGACTTGGTTTTGACGAGGCTTGGTCCCGAAATTCGTGCATCGTGCAGAATTTAAAAATGGATACCTACCTAAAGTTTTCCCAAAATAGATTCCCTTTTAACTAAATGTATATATAGTGTTGTTTTCATCTTCTCTCATTTGCTGTTTTGTTAGTCTTAAATTGTACCCATATTTTTGCAGACTGAACCTCCCGAATGAGGGTTTGTGACATTTTAAGGTTAGAAAATTTTTCACCAAATTTCACCAGTAAAGTGTAGAATTAAAAAAAAATGTCCAATTTTAGACGGTTCCTTTCGAGAAAATACTTGCTTGGGCTTGCTTGCGGCAAAACTAAAGAAAAGTAGGGGTTATACCTTTGAGCAACAGGCTTTCCAGGGAGATGGCAAAGAGACATCTTATCATACAAATTATTCCGTCACTTTAGTGGGGGGGGGGGGGGGGGAACGTGCACACAGACGCACTTATCACACATTATATACATACAAGAAACAATCTGTAATGACGACACTAATACATAGAAAGATATACAACTACATTAATAAATATTGCACACTTCGATCTAGTTTTATTTATTTATTTATTTAACCTTTATTGCACAATACAAGAAAGTACAGATGGCGGACTTAATGCCTTAAGGCATTCTCTACCAGTCAACCATTGGGTCAAACAGAAACTTACAAAATTGGTGCGGAAGAGTAAAACAGAGAGATAAAATAGTTTTGTGCACGGACTAGTCACAACACAGACCCGCGCATGCTCATTTGGGCTAGTACTATGACAGAGGGGAAACCGTACGTATACCCCCCTCCCTGTGTTGCTTGAAGGAGTGAACACTTTAAGCGCTTAACTTTCAGAGCGGATATGCCTCATGCATATTTATTAAATCATAGCTCAGTTTTATAAAGATACGACATTTTCAAAGGGATCTTACAAGAAATCGCAAACTAATGAATATTTATGGAAAACTGTTAACTAACCTTAGGACTTATGTTAATCTAAGTTACGGTGAAATCCGTTTGTATTGTTTTTTTATTAAGTTTGGCTGGTTTATTCAGTTATTCACGCCCTCCTAGGTTATGCTAAAGCAATCTTGATCTTACCTTCCGTGCTTAAAATTGAGGTTCTGAATTCGTAGTAGGGTGTTTTAATTTTGAATTTAAAACCGGCCAAGAGCATTTCAGCCATGCTCAGTGTAGGGTTAGGTACATAATTTTATGCCTACATTTGGGCAGAAATCGGCTTTTTGGCCAAATGTAGGCATAAAGTATTTTTTTCAATCTTCTGAGACTTTTATGAAATTTCCGGGAACTTTTCCATCAATTCTGAAACTTTCTGCAATTTGCTTGGCTGTAGTGTTTGTCAATTAATTTATTAATTAATTAATTAATTAATAAATAAATTAATTAATTCTTGGCAGAATATTTTGCATGGAAAATGACAGTTAAGGCGGCTCCAGTTACCTACATAACTACGAGTGACTGCTCTAGGGATTGTGTCACGTTCCATAATAGCGGCAAAATTTTATACAACTACATAAATACAACTTCTATAAGAAACCCTCGAAAATTTCTTCGCTATAAGCGAATATAGTGGGATTGTGAAGGATACATTCGGAAACTACCGACATTGTATCGCCGTATTGTACTCTACTAAATTATCACAAAAAATGTTAACCCTCTTGAGTAATTGAGTGAACACGTCAGCCGCAATACCGTCACGATTTCCCAACCCAACGACAACACACTTCTACCTATCACCGAATTTCTTAAGGAAATTGACAAGTGTGCGTTTTGTATGCGGTTGTAGGTACATACAGTCAAATTCCAAAATATATATCGATAAAATCTTCTACAGACCACACAAAACAAATTAAAAATACAGGCTTTGGGTTCTGTCCCGCAACATACAAAAAGCATCGAGTAATTGCATGAAATGCCTGTCCATTTACAATTCTAAATTGAAAATGAGTGAAAAACGTTTTCCTCAAACAGACGACGATTTACGAAAAAACTTTTCGTATCTTCACAGCTTCATACAAATGAGGCCCGTAGCATCGTCCATAAAACGCATGCAGCGAGATGAAACAATATTTGGATATACGCGATAACCTAAAAACCTTGACTACGTGAAAATTCGAAGAAAAACCTACGTGTGTACATTCAAACAAGGTCGAAATGAGTTCAGTGCAATGAAATTTTTCCAACAAGACGTCAGGGGGGGAGGTGGGGGATCAAATGTTTCAGGAAAGGATGTAGCGATCAAGCCAGTTGCTGTTAGACGGCTGAAGCGCGCGGTCGTGTGCCAGCCTTTTACGCGATTCCCGAATATCCCGTATTAAAACATAAACATAATTTGACCAATAAGTTATGTGATTTGTGAGTGTATTTTGAGTTGCAGTGAGTTTTTGTTTTAATTTTCTGTGCGTGGTGTTTGGAAAGTTTTCGTCGGTGAGTAACTTTAAATTAATTTGGCAATATTTATGGCTCAGGACGAGATCATGTAACGAATTTTTTGGATTTGCAATATATGTGTATAGTAATACATGACGTAAACACGGTTAAGATAACTTCACTTTATACTGATAACATATCGCTCATAATAAGACTCGAAAATACCTTGTAAAATACCTCCAAAATTGCATATTTCTTACATAAAACTATGAAATTATGAACATATACTGTACCCTTTCATAAAAAACTAAACGTGTTTTATTTCAGACAAGCGGTGCCTCTTTATTATTTAATTAAACCAGACTTTTAATTAAAGCTTTAATTTATTAAAATATATTTAAATACATTTTTATTTAATCGTCTCTCTTGGTAGTCAACCTATGAAGTTGAAGCTGTAGGTTCTAGGTTAAAATTTATTTTATTTTTTATTATAATACAAAATTATGCGAACCATTCAACTTTGAGGTCAAACAGCAATGCAGGATAGGGGAAAATTTACTTCAATAAAACTTTTTTCAATATTTTCGTAGTAATTTATATGTGCAAGTACGTATGACGACTACTAATCCAGTTACTGAACAGACAGTTTGTATGGAGAATCTGATTACTTTTTAGCGATATACCTACCACGAGTACGCAATAAAATATAAATACCTACTTTTGGAGGAAAAGTTTGTACGATTTTTGCATATATAATCCATAAATGTGCCATCAGAGTGTAAGTAATTTAAGAAAATCAGCCTAATATAATTTAATTTTACGCAAAACGGTACACTCTTATAACACCGAAATACTATACCTACTATGAGACATATTTCTGAGTAAGATGTGTACACCTATATTTTTACAGACGACTGTACCTAGGTAGGTATTATGTTTTTTTAATAGCCTATTTTGTGTCCCACTGCTGGGCAAAAACCTGTCCTCTCTTCCGCCACTTGTCACGGCTAATCAAGTGTATTATGTATTTTATTATATTCTAGCGGCCCGCCCCGGCCCGCCCCATATGAGATAAAATTTAATTAGTAGTTATTTTCTAAATGGAGCTAATTAGAATACCTGTGTCTTTGAGAAATTAACTTAATTTAACCTAAATAATGCACCCTTGAATTTAAAGCAATTGCTCAAAAACACGTTGTATAAACCTTACTCTTGAACTCTATCTATTAAACTCTATCTATTATCAAAATCATTTTGTCGTTTTAAAGAATACATACAAACATACATACAGACAGCGGGAAGTAACTTTTTTTTATACTATGTAGTGATAGAAATATGTTTATGGCAATCAAGTACCGGGAGTAAGTAAGGGGTACACAACATAATTTCGAAAAAGTAGGTATATGCGGAATTTTATAATTCCGATTACGTCGATTTGTATAAAATTGTCCCAAAAGCCGAAAAAAACCGAGATTGAAGCTGAATGCCTAAACGGCTATTCAAATTCAAAACAGACGCCATGTATTAATCGTTTAATTTTTCAACCCCCTATTCACCTTTTTGGAGTTGAATTTCACAAAATCCTTTCTACCGTGATATTTCAAGATTGTATATTCTAAATTAAATTATTCTATCTTCGACAGTTTAGCTGTCTATATTTACAGTTACATATTTTACATAACATCTGTTCCGATTCTTATAAAGTTCATAATCGCAATCTTCCATACCCTCAAGGCAGGTTAAGAGTTAAATATTGAATGCAAGGCAACCCCCCAAGGGAGGGGTGGAGGAGAGGGGTAGAATAATCCATGTCTGTGTAAACAAAACGTGGCAAGATTCTACCCATGTGTTTGCTGAAATACACCTTATCTAATATTACAAGAGGATTCCAAGGATTTCGGATCAAATATTAATATTAGGTATGAATAATACATATTTTATTGTGCTTTAAGATATACTTACCCACTGTTGTGTCCGGTAATTAACTAAAAATAAGTACTTAAGTTAAAAATAAGTATATGTATTTTAAATCAGGAGCACGTTGAAATTTGCAGCCTATGGATGTGTCTCGGTTACTCCGGCGGTAGAGCTTGTACCCCAGAGTCATAATTCTTTGCATATTTGCGTCTTTCTAAGAATTTTGAATACATTGAGTTATTATATATTACGAGATTGTAGTAACTACGTGCGACATGTTTCAAACATCTTTGGATGCCATTATCAAGCGTCAAGCACCGATTTATAGTTTACAGAAAGGCAACTTTCATAAACGACCTTATTATGTACAGTGTGATAAGCTCTTAATTGTATACATATTTTTAAGCTGACAGCACTTACCAGTGATTTGTATAACGAAATGCTTCATTTGCGTGAAAGAGATAGATGTCTATAAAATAGCAAGCGAATTTCGCAAAGTAATATCAAAATACCTTCAACATCTACAACTACATCTACAACATTTTTTACAGCTTTATAAGGCGCAGGTTCGCCCGCATATAGAATACTGCTCTCATCTTTGGGCAGGGGCACCTAAGTACCAGCTTCTTCCTCTAGACCGCATCCAACGGAGAGCAGCTCGAATTGTCAACTGCCAACGTATTTCTGATCGGCTTGATCCCTTGGCGCTGCGTAGAGATGTGGCCTCACTCTGTATTTTCTATCGCATGTATTATGGGGAGTGTTCCGAGGAATTGTTCGGATTAATCCCTGCCGCTTCTTTCCGCCATCGCCCTACGCGACAATATTTCCACTCTCACCATTTAGATGGTTGGCAGTCCTCAACTGTGCGCTTTTCCCGAAACTTCCTGCCTCGCACAGCTAAACTGTGGAACGAACTGTCGCCAGCGGTGTTTCCGGACCGATACGACCTTCAAACCTTCAAGAAAAGAGCGTACTCCCACCTTAAAGGCCGGCAACGCACTTGCGACACCTCTGGTGTTGCGGGTGTCCATGGACGACGTTAATCGCTTACCATCAGGTGATTCGTTTGCTCGTTTGCCCCCTATAGCATAAAAAAAAAAAAAAAAAAAAAACATCAAACATTCTACAGAGCTTAACGTAAATATTTTTAAATGTACCCAGAATTTTACCCAAACGCCCATTGACTTTTACCCTTTATGCAAAGAATATCACAAGTTTACAGAGTTTTTCCCAACCCTAAGTTATATTCTGCGATGTGATTATGTTGGTCATATTTACTAAGCAATTTTTCTTATGAAAAAAAACCCCGAAATCGCAATTGGCTGTCTACAAATGCTCGACATTTATACTTCGTTTTAAAGGTTAAAAATAACGGTCGATTTTGCCTACGTTTCATCAATTATTTCAGTCATCTCTAGAAAATATCAATAGTAGATGACTTATTTAAATGTTAACATTATGGAGAAAAAAATAACATGCAAATAGAGTCAGACTACATCATTCCTTACAAGCAAATTAACTGTTAAACACCTAGATGCCGTTATTCATAAATGCTCAACAAACCACCGTTAACTAATTTGTTGTTTGTCCTTATCTGCCAAATTGAAATTTACGTTTGTCAAAAAGCGACAAAACGTATTTTAACTAAATGGGTCTGTTAAGTTTTTATGAATAAGGCGGCTAAAGTGTTATTTCAAACGTCAAACATCTATGAAATTATTTATTTATTTAATCTTTATTGCACAAAAGAAAATACTTATAGTACAAAAGGCGAACTTAATGCCATAAGGCATTCTCTACCAGCTAACCTTAAGACAAAACAGAAAAACTGTAGGCGGTGCATTTAACAAAGTAGACTAACAAACAAAAACAAAGCAAATCTATCATAAATCAACCAACTTACGCATAAAAAATAATATAAAATACAAATACCCATATAATAATATACATACCTAAATAAATATTATATATTAAAATATATATATATATATATATATATATACATAAATATATATATATATACATATCCGATAAAACTTTATGACGTTTTACTTAACACCAAAATCTATGCTTTAGCTTAGTCGGACTCTATCCAGTTTTTAAATTGTTTGCCTGTACTCGGGCTCTCGGCCGAATGTCTCGTGAAACCATTTAGATTCTCGTTTTAAATGACGAACTAATGAATGAATGAATGCTTAGTTTCATAGTTTATAATTTGTATTGACGTGACACCTGCCACCTTGCCGAAGCTATTTAAAACACCTTTTAACTCACCCTAACTACCCGAAAAAGCTTCAATTGTCTTTCATCCGAGCCTCGCCCGAGTTTCTCGAATGAGTGTGGTTGCATTCGTCCGAGACATACGGCCGAGAGTGTACAGGTGCCATTAGAATTAAATTAAATGAGGTAAGGGCTCGTTCAAAAATTTTGTGATAATAAACAACTGCTAGGCGTCTGAATTAATTAATAATGACAGTACGGCACACTAACTATAGAAGGGTTTCGTGGCTCTATTCTCGTAAATTGTTTACCTATTTCCGTGGCTAGCTCTCCGTCTATTATATTATAACTCATACCGTTTACGCGTTTGTATGAAACAGACGATTTGAGAGTTGGTAAAATTTGCTTAGTAAGTAGTTTGCCTACATATTCACTTCGTACGATATGGCTATGGGTGGTAAAATACTCTGTAAACATACCTACATACATATGTAAGTATATGTGATACCTGACCTGGCTATCGCTTAGCGTAGTTTTTTATTTCCCTAGGGATCTTGGGATTTATTTGGGTCGAAAACATGCCATCTTTTTTATTAAAACTGCTAAAATCATATTCAGATTTCAAGACACGATACCAATATCGACGTGGCTTACTCTAACTCATAACTTCGAAGTAAGAGACGTATGGATATTGATACGATATAAGTACGAAGTAAGTTTTTTGAATCTGAATCTGCCTTGCTCCCGGTTTCCAATCGTGTTCCCGGGAAAGTGATTCTTCTTGTTTGCTGCGATGTATTACAGGGACAATGTCACAGAATTTGACCCAGTTTTCAACTAAGGCCCCAATTTTGCTGATGAAATAAGATCTTAATCTGAGATATGTCAAACATGTAGGAATTAATCTTAGAAAGTAGATTAGTGTGCGTGTATTGCCTGTAGTGTTATGTTATAAGTGATAGACATATACCATACGACATTGGTGCCTGTAACAACAAGTTTTTGGGTCGGCAACGCCCATGTGACAGCCCTGGCAGGCTACCTGGGGTTCCATAGGCTACGGTGACTCCTTTCCATCAGACGGGCCGTATGCTTGTTTTCGAACGATGTGGTATAAAAAATTTAGTGTGAATTGTACCGATTGCCTGTAGTAGTAATAAGCATATTAACAGTAACAGTAGGATAGAGAGCATCATACTGTCTTTGTCTTACGCTAGTATTGCCACCCTGAAAAAAGGGATGGATATAGTTTTTTCCTACTGTTACTGCGATCGTTGGCTTGTCAGACTATATTAGCATACGACATTGGTGCCAGAATGAACATTCTAGAAAACCCCCCAACAGATTCGGCAGGAATATAAATAATAAATAGTCATTATAGTAAAAGGTATCTAAGGTTTCATTTACCATGACAAGCATTAGTTAGTTAGTTAGTTTTCCTGGGTGCATAGCCAAGATGCCAATCGCTCACGCTCAGTCGCTAACGAAACGCAACTGTCATTGTCACACTAATAGGGAAGAGTGATAGAGAGAGGTAGCTACGATACGTTATTAAGCGTGAGCGATTGGCATCTTGGCTACGCGCGCAGGGCTTTTTCCGCAACTCGACATCCATTGTGCCTTTTTTGCGTGGTAACGAGGTAGCCCTTTTAGGTAGAATCAGTTTTCATTTACATAAACAGTTATATAAATCAGAACTTCATCCGCCAATAATGATTACGCAAGTATAAAGTTGAAGTTGGTTGATTGTTTCTTATGTAAATTTGTAGCTATATAGATATTTATTGAGAGTATTGGGATCCCCCGGGTCGATATTTAGAGCGACGTCCAATTCCGTTGTAACCTGGAAGGTAAGGTTGCGCTGGCATCGAAAAGCTCGGTGTGCTCAATAGAGCGAGGGAATACTTTACTCCGAAAGACTGCTGTTATATAAGTTGCAAGTCGGACCATGGGGTCTGCTGTCACCTTTGGTTAGGAGCGTCTGGCTTGGACCCTTTGATTCGGTCCAGAGGCGCGCTGTGCGAACTGTCGACGATCCCAAACTCACAGTCGGTATGGAACCCTTAAGTCTAAGGAGAGACTTTACTTGTGTGTTCTATCGCCTATACATACTATATGGTGGTTCTGAAGAATTGTTTGACATGATGCTAACGTCCACTTTTAACCATCGCACCGCTAGCCATCAGCAGGGCGCTCATCCACACACCTTTGACACCTTGCATTGAAAATGGTCGCGCACTGTGCGGTTTCAGAGGAATTTCCTCCCGCGGACGCTCCGGCTGTGCAATGAGCGAGATAATGCCGAGGTTTTCCCGAAATATTAGATAGATAGATCATTTATTTGTATTATTTGTACATCGTCACATTTCAATTAATTTTTTACACAAGTACAAGTACAGTATGGGGTTCTTCAAAAAAGGAGTGTACAAGATTTTAATGGATTGGCAACGCACATGTGACCCCCGTGGAGTTGCAGGCGTCCATAGGCTACGATGACCACTTTCCATCAGGCGGGTTGTATGCTTGTGGGCCACCGTCGTGGAATAAAAAATAATATGAAACAAGTGGGGAAAGTACGCGTTCTGGAGTGATATTTGGAGTGATAGGAGTGAGTGATATAATGCACTAGGTCAGGATATAAACGATAACTATTAGCGGCTTTGTAAGCTGTGCCCTCGCGAGTCTGTCTTTGCATAGTTTAAAACTGAATAATTGACGAGAAAAAGGGGCAGCACGGGAAGATGTCTGTCAATTTCTATAGAAAGAATCACGTCCGAGGTCGGAGCCGTCGGAGGTCACGTTTCGTTCATAGATTTTATAGATTTATATTATATTATATGAAAGTGTTAAGTATACGTCATAATTTGATAGAAGTTTGACGTTTAAAATAAAACAGTACCCTTTGACAGTTAATGCTTGGAAGAGACAACATGGTTTGACTCTAGTTCATTGTTATCGATTCTCGACCCTAAGCGTGGCATAGGTTCGAGAATCGATAAAAATTAACATACTACCCATCGAACAGGTAAAAACACTTTTTGGGGGAATGCTCCGTAAGTTTCGGGTCAGATGCGATGTCGGATAGTGTGAGGGCTACACCGGACAACTTCTAAGCCTCTCTGGATAGTTATATCATCCCTCGCCAGGCGTTGCCCCAGATATATCTCATTAAAATTGATCGGATAGGCGGGGTTGTAATGTGCTATTTTTGCTTAAAGAAACAAGGGTATTTTATCCTAATTTATTAAGTCTGTTATTGTTTTGACCGCTGTGCATTGAAGAGACTATAAAATTTATAAATTTCCACTAAATATATATAAGTATTTATCAGTGTGTTTACAATGAGTTATGCGTAATCGTACTCGATACCGACTGCGCGATTCGATAGTGTTTGCATCTCGCTTCCACCAGTCAAGAACTGGCAAGAACGGGCAAACACTGTCAAATCACGCCGCCGCTATCGAGTATGGTTGAGAGTTTTTATTTTTTGTTGTAGAAAAATATTTGTTTATTTTTCCTACTCAGAATTGCGAGCCTTTTCATTGCTAATAGGAGAAATAAGTGTCCTAAGACTTTTTTCCATTTCGCCACCATTTTTTCATAAATTTAGATAGGAAGTTGAAAAAAATTATGAAAATTTTAGGACACTTTTTTATTTTATTAGGATTCAAAGAGCTTGCAATTCTGAGTAGAAACATATAAAAATTACCATGTTTGCAATAAATGATTTTTATACAACAAAAAATAAAAGCATCCGGTTACGTAGAACTTACATGTTAAGCAAATTTATTGAATTGCCTCTTTGGTTAAAACATTTTGAACAGTGCCCGGTTATTCGTTGGAACCGACAGATTCCAAAACTATACAGGGCCAATACTTCGTTGAAACCGACTCGTTCGAAAATGATACAGAGCCGGTACTTAGTTGGACCGACATGTTCCAAATTTATACACAACCAATACTTAGTTGGAGCGACTCGTTCCAAAATTATACAGAGTCGGTACTTAGTTGGACCGACATGTTCCAAATGTATACACAACCAATACTTAGTAGGACGGACACGTTCCAAATTTATACACAACCAATACTCAGTTGGACCGACTCGTTCCAAAATTATGCAGAGTCGGTACTTAGTTGGAACCGACACGTTCCGAAATTATACACAACCAAAACATACTTGGAGTCGACTCGTTCCAAATTTATACACAACCAATACTTAGTTGGAGCCGACTCGTTCCAAAATTATACAGAGTCAATACTTCGGGATTAGTTTGCCAAAGCGAACCTTGCTCTATTATTTACAAAACCGGGTAAATGAGTTACTCGTGTGGATCTGCACGTTATCATTTTCATACTAAACTTATTGTAGGTTTTAGGATATTTTAAGAATCTTTTTCATATTGTTATTGATGGACATAACCAATCGTGCTAATCGTGCACAAAAAGATATTCGTTTTGCTAGGATGTATAGAATATACTCGTATTTTCGCATTTTTCGTTCTTTATGGAAATATAAAAACCCAAAAATAAGACAAATAACGATAATTCTATTAATTTTTCAACTTCCCGCAAATAACATAACGTGATCATGATCAATAATAACATAACTTAATGAATCATTACTAACATAATTAGCGAATTCGTCATTAAGGATGACTCACACTAGGACAAGATGAGACGGGACGGAGCGGGACCGGATGGGACGATCTGTCAATTTCTATAGAAATAATCACGTGATAACTCGGAGCCCTCAAATATGACGTTTTCTATAGAAATTTACAGATCATCCCGTCGCGCCCCGTCCCGTCCCGTCCCGTCCCGTCCCGTCCCGTCCCGTCCCGTTCTAGTGTGAGTCATCCCTAAACCTGCAAAAACTTCACTATAAAAAAGAACCCGTGCACATTCAACTTAAGATAAAGTACTCCTGAACTTAATTAGTGTGGAAGGTTTTACGACGTCTGTTGTATCTAGTAAGCTAAATAGTGTATTAAATCAAGTTTCATCGCCGTCGTAGGGACATTAAGAGGATAAGGACCTACAAATTGCAACCGCGGAGCGTAAATGGGTCGTTCTTCTTTTTTATCTGTCTTTTGACTAATGTATGGTATAGATTTTTATCATTATGTTTCCTATATAAGCAAATGTCCAAATTGTCCTTATTAATGGTTGTCACTTCGCCGGCTAATAAATACCCAGATTATTTTTCTAAAATAAGCATGTCAGATTTTAAATTGAAAGGCTTTTTCCGTGGAAAAGGCGCACTCTGTCACCGTTTTCTCTAGAAAACCACAGGAAAAATGAAAATTATAATATGTACTTTAGACTTTACTGTATAATTTGACAGATCTGATGGTCAACAATGTTAAGACGATTTTTACTATAAAACTCGCGTCAGACTCGAACATATTTAATAATATTTTAAACGGGTCACTCACGCAATTAAGTGGATTTTCGCTTGACATTACTTGGTGTTTACAAAGATCGTCATTAAGAGGAACCACACGCGTCAGAGGCAAGTCTTGCATTACATAGTATCGAAATATGTCGAGCGAACATTGACTTAATTTCGTGAGTGACTCGTTTTTAATATTACTTATTATGTTAAGATTTTTTGAGCGAGACATCTGAAAACGATACCTAATTTCTTAGAAACAAAGGAAAATCTCATGGCCACGGGCGAGACTCGAACTCGCGACTCTGGGATACACGCCCACCGTTCTATCAACTCCCCGAGCTGCATCCGGTGGCCGCGAAATTCTCCACTATTTTCTTACCACTATTATAGGGCGGCGCTTAGCAATATCAACTTACAGTAAGAAAATACTACTTATTTTTTAAGCGACAAGCTTATCAACTTTTCCTGTCTTGTTAAAAAAAATTGAGAAAATGAGGTCGGTGAAAACGAAGAACGACCCGTATAGTCAAAGTCCAAGTATGTTTACCTACAATTTACCACCTTACTCGTTTGTAATAAGCAAAATTTTAAACATATTTTTGATTTCGGATTTAAGAGCAAATTTTTTTAACTCACCGTACATTGTAACCCATGTGTCAATATACCTCGACACTGGCGAAATTGTCCTACGAAACAGAGCCATTTTATTTAAAAGAAAGAAAATGTCTTTATGGCTTTATAAACAAATTCACAGAGTAGCAAACAGTAAGAGAAAAAACTTGAGCCACGAAATTGTCCCGCCTCAGCATGGTGCCTTTTGGTCAGCGCTGATATAGCCAAATAAATAAAAATAGCAAGAGCCTTAGAACGTTAAACGGAAGTAAAACGTTGAAATGAATATTACTCCTTTGAACATATTAATTAAAAAAGCAGGGCTCGTCAAACTAATGTCAACATATTAAAAAAAATACGATATTAAATTTTAGAAATACGAAATGGACCATTTTCATAAAACACAGATGTGATTGTGTAAGTGCTTTATTAAACACGTAATTAGAAAGATAAAAACGGTAATAATATTAAAATTTAAATGAACTAAATTAAAAACATAATATTTACACTAAAACTAATAAAAAACTAAACAAAAGAGGAACTTATATTAACATAACTAGAAAAATAAAACCTACCTAAAAAAACCTCGGCTTGTTAAAGAAAACCCCTCCCGAGATTACTTTTTAGCTTCGTTTAATTATTATGTTTTTAATTTAGTTCATTTAAGTTCTTAATATTATAACTATTTGTGCTTTTCTAATAACGTGTTTAATAAAGCGCTTAAACCATCACGTCTGTGTTTCATGAAATTTATGGTCCATTTCGTATTTCCTGTCTTTTCAGGCAATTCCATGCTAAGGAAAGAATTTTCCATTATTCCCTTAAGATAATAAGATTTCCCATGAAACGTCGCATTTAAGCCTGAATGGAAATGGAAAAGCTTTTAATCTACAAAAATATGTTGACATTAATTTGACGAGCCCTGCTTTTTTAAATAAAACGTATTTATCAAAAGAGCAATATTTATTTTCACGTTTCACTTCCGTATAACGTTGTAAGGATCTATTTTTTGGACAAGCGAAGTATTCTAAAAATAGAACATCAATTTTGAATTTAAAGGAGGTTTTTCCTCGCTGCATTTTCCGCTACGCGTCAGTTGTACAGTGCGACAGAAATAGGTAGAAAGCAACATCGTGTGTCGTCTCGTTTTATTACATCGATTTGAAAGGGACGGCGTAACAAAGTTACCACTTATCAATTTCTACCTTTTTTCTGTCCCACTGTATCTTTCTCCCGCAACCAATTAAAGCAAAAGCTTTTTAATCCAAGGCATTTCAATATCACGATTCTGGGTTTGTATATTCTATTTGATCGAAGAAAACGTGAAGAGCAAAAGAGAATTTCATATTTGTTCGTTAATTAATTAAAATGCTTGACAGAATGTTTATTAATTCGTTCAAGACGGAGGCAATTTGGTAGAATAACGACCTTTGATAAACATTTGCGTAAAATTTAATTAAGATACGTACAGATAGACAGTTCGCCGCAGAACCGCTTGCTCGACGTCGCGGCTCTGCTAGTGTCTACTGTGAGTTGCTACTATACATTTCGAAGGATCGATTTCGACACGTTATCTACAGTATGCTTACCATGAGTTGCATTCGATTGCGACTGCGGCATTCGACAGTATGTCCGTCTCGCTCCTGCCAGAGTAGTGGTAGGAACGAGACGGACATACTTTCGAATGCCGCAGTCGCAATCGAAAACAACTCATAGTGCCCACACTGTTGCCTAGCACCCGCAAGTGCGAGCGAGATGAACTGCCAAGCGTTGACGTAGACGCTAGCGACTATAGATTTCTACAGTAGATTTCGAACTCGTGGTAAGCATATAACCCTGCAACTCCCCGCTATCGCAAAGAACGTTTTACTTACTTAAATTCTGTCAGATGCTCTCATAACTTACTACTATCTGTTCCTTCTTCTTCTACCAAGTTTTTTAATTCTTCGCTTACTTTCCAGGCTGTTCAATTATGGAACTCTCTTCCCCTTGACGTAAGATGTGCTCAAACTATAACAGCCTTTAAGTTGAAACTCAAGGAATACTATCTGTCTCATTCTTAGCTTTTCTTCTTTGACACGAGAGTCAAAAGTCAGAGATAAGATTGGTCTTTAAGAAAATCATACGTGGGAGCGACGAGACTTACACACACTTAAGAGTGTTAAGTATACTTAAGCTATCTAGCTTTTCACATCCCAAAAATTAAGTCCATTTTCTTCTGACATTTACCGTTTCTGGAAAGCGCTTTTTCAAAGGGGGGCCAGGTGGATTTAGGATGTTAGGACTGTTTGGGCTCCCAAAGCGTTTTGGAACCGCCCTGTGCAGCCCGAGCTGGGACAACTGGACTTCATTTTGCAACACTCCCAGTGTCTGTATGTATTAAAAGAAGAACCAACAGGCAACCCGTCATCCAATCCTACTTGTCAGTTATAGATCCGTCACGTTTGGTAGCCGGAATAAAATACTGAAAGAATGGAGTCCCGGTCGAGTCAGCTCGGGTGCCGCGAGTTGTCAGGTTGCCTAGCTCTTGGATGCTTTAAAATTGCGACATTTCGTTAATTATGGAATGGGAATAGATATAGAGAAGGGCCCTTTGTAAGTAAGATGGCGTAAATAAGTTTTCAGCTCACTAGCTCGGTAAGCGCTCTTTTATCCTTTAAAAATATCGGAGAAAATTGAATTAAAACACTAGTGGGGAAAGTAATTTGACCTTGAGTTTTAAATGGTTTCTTCAAGTTTCACTGGTAAGTTTTAAACGGTAGTTTTGATGTTTTGAGTAATGAATATCGTATGTAAGCTATCCGATATTTATTAATCAAAACTACCGTTTAAGTCTCAATGAGATTTGTACTCGTATGTAGTTTTTGATTTCCTCGCGGTAAAGTTTGTTCAATATTACGCCCTTGTGTAAATAAATAACTATTTGCTCCTACGCCACATAGAAATTTACTGATTTCACCGGCGATGAACTGATGATCAAAGCATCGCTCTATTAGTGAGGTGCCATGCGCATCGCCGGTGGGGTCAGACGTTTTTCAGGAAACCAATTTGCAGGTTTTTCAAACCCTGGATCCTTAGAGGCCACTCTAAGTTGTTGGAACATTCACAGTATTCTTGAAAATACTAGGAGTTATCACAGTGGTTAACTAGAGAAATGGACAAACTAGGATTTCCCGCAGTTGTCATCGGAGAATTGCACAAACTACTACATTTTGCAGTGGCCGTTCGAGGTTCGGGGAATTAGTTAAACTAGGAATGTTTACAGTGGTCCTGTGGGGAAATGGACAAAGTAGTATTTCCAATAGCAGTCCTTTGGGGAAATGGTCGGACAAGGAAGTTAACAAATCAGGAAATAGGCCACAAAGGAATTTTGACGGTGGTCGTTTAGGGAAGTGGCCATAGGAGACCGAATCCGTTTAATTGAGAAAATCAACTTCAAAAATCACTCGAAATTTACCAAGTTATAAAGCAATTTAAAAAATCACGTAACCAAATTTTAGAAAAAAAAATTAAACGAAATTATACATTATTACGTGTTATTATACGAAATAAGTTCAAGGTTCTTTTATTCCCAAAAAGATCAGAGCAAATCTAACAGTTGGTTAAAATTACATATAATATGTTCGTAATTTTTTGAGTTGAAGTATTTTACAAAGGCGTGAAGCCTCTTAAAGTTTTTTTACCGACACGACAAGGACCTGCGTAGACGTGCCAAGCATTATGGCAAAATAACCCCGCATTAAATTAAGTATCTTTATAAAGTGAGAACTCCTTATCTCCTTATTTATTTACCCTTAAACAAACATCTCCAAGAACAAGATTCGAAAACTTCCATGCATTTTGAATATTTAACTCGGGAAAGCCCTGATTACTTATTCGTTAAATAATTTCGATAACAATTTAACTCGGAATATATTACAATTACATCAACATTTTGTAGGCTAAGCTTTTTTAAAGCTTTAAATTCCATACTCGAGGTTTGCTAGCGAGCGAGGGAGAGAAACGAGCAAAGTAGTCATGATTGTTATCATAAAAAGATTAACGATTATTATTAAGCAGAACCGTCTGCGGACGATTTCTTACGACAAAATTTCTTAGAAAAAAAGGAAAAGTGGAAAATTATGACCTCGGGCGGGATTCGAACCCGCGACTCTGAAATACACGCCCATTTGGGAGTCGCGAGTTTAGTTTCCTTTTTTTCTTAGAAAGTTTAACGACTTCTACGCAGGCGAAGTCATGAAAGCTAGTTTCGTTATATAGATCACGTTCACATATAACTTTTTCCTGAAAGAAATCAAATTATTGAATTAAATTTTTGACTTGTTATTAAAGTAGTAACCAATATCATAAATTATTACCAGCTGGCGTACATGGTTATGGCGTTAGCCGCGTAAGCTAAAGATCCGAGTTCGATGGTGGCTTCGATGGTGTTGGTCGTTTCTTTAGTATTAGATATATTTCGTAACGTACCTAATTAATCGTATATTTCTGCAGCCAATATTCCGAAGTAAATAATGACACGGAATACAGATGCGACATTTAGTCACCGCGTCGCATACAGAGAGCTGAATACGAATCACTTATTACGTTCACATATTCTCAGCAAATACTACTTAGAAGCTCGACAAATAAGGTTAATCTGAAGAAAGGTTTCGTCCATTTAGGATGACTCACACTAGAACGGGCCAAGCCGACCTGTTAGTTTCTATAAAAACGTCACGGGACATCCGAGGGCTGCGAGCCATCACGTGATTTATTTATTTATTTTATTTATTTAACCTTTATTGCACAAAAAGAAAATTACAATTGTACAAAAGGCGGACTTAATGCTATGAAGCATTCTCTACCAGTCAACCTTCGGGCAAAGCAGAGAATATGTAGGCGGTGCAATATCAAGTTGTTTGTTAATTTATTTACAAATTACAAAATAAAGTAGGTACTATAATTACACAATTGCAGATAATCTAAGTATTATATAAAAATGACTTTAAATAATGCATACACATATAATATAATATAATATTAATACATATATTAAAAAAAAAAAAATACATATACATACACAAACATAAGATATCAGATGAAACTTGCAAAAAAAAACACTAAGAACTTGCCATTCTGCCAGCAAAATACTCACTTAAGGATTTTTTAAATTTAAACCTATTCGGGTGATTCTTTCTATAGCAATTGACAGATCGTCCCGTTGTAGTGTGAAACATCCTTAGTCTAAGTTGTGGCTGAAGTTATTGTCAACTTATGACCTTCAAATTTGTAATAGGCAAACGCAAAATGCTGTTCCACGTCTTTTCGGTTATTTGTTAAGGATGACTGACACTAGATGGGGACGGGACGGGACGGGGCGGTACGGGAAAATCTATCAATTTCTATAGAAAACGTCACGTGACATTCGAGGTCTCCGAGCCAGCACGCGATTCTTTCTATAGAAATTGTCAGATATTCCCGTCCCTTCCCGTCCCGTGGCGTGCTAGTGTGAGTCATTCTTTATTTAACCATTATCCACATTCAAGGATATAGTCATATTCTATTGAGTTGTATGATAAAAATCACTACTACATGTAGCCCAGCTGTTAACTATTGACCACAGAATAGTGGCTCTACAGTTCATCTGAACACACAAGTTTTCTTTCCTGTGGGCAATAGTTAACAGCTTGTGGACTTGTAGTAATAATTTTTATCATACAGCGCAATATAAACTATGTGTAAGGGTAAAAGAAGAAACTCAACCCTTATGGGCTTTAACTTTTCGGTAATTTATCGGAAATACGACTAACATCGTTTTCCGTTTGACCCATACATGTTACTTTAAACAGTTATACTTGTGATTTTTTTCTAGGATGTATGTATATGGTATATCTATGTATTCCTTCACAGAAAATATACTGGTCAAGACAATTGACTTTCAAATCTTTCAATCGGAATTGGATTCTCCGCTAGGAACGCTAGTGAAAAGTGGATCTTTCTTCTTTCAAATGTGAATTCTTATTCTTTTTAATAATAGATTCTGTCCAAGAATTGTGTGATTTTGTCAATATCAAAGTATAATGCAACTTGGACGACGTTGTTCGGTAGTCTGCCTCGTTTTTTGTAAAATGTGTAGTTCAACGTTACAAATAGTGTCAGGCGGCCGTGACCTTGTGATGTCGGGTGATGTCTAACAGAGTATTTAAACGCGTTTCAAGAGTAATTCGTTAGTTCACTGCACAAAAAGCTATCAATATTACATATTAAACAACGTTTAGCGGACAAAATGCCATCTTATCCCATGCCTACATGAAAAGTCAGGGGCGATTGTTTTTTCGTTTCAACCCTTTAGTGTGAGGTATAATCGTTGGATAGGTATTTAAAAAAGAATACGAGCTTGCCAAAAATATTTTTTAATAAAATGAATATTTTTGGAAATAATCGCTTCGGAGAATACAATAAATAAATAAATAATAAAATATTATGGGACAGTCTTACACAAATCGACCTAGTCCCACGGTAACCTCAATAAGGCTTGTGTTGTGGGTACTAGGCGACGATATATACATAATAGACAGATACATATAAATAAATAGAAAACATCCATAACTCAGGAACAAATATTCGTGATAAACACACAAATAAATGCCCTGACCAGGATTCGAACCCGGGACCTCCTGCTTCGTAGGCAGGGTCACTGCCAACTAGGCTAAGAGGCCGTTAAAATGTGTCCTCCTCTAACTTTTAAACCACAAGTCCAAAAAATATACAAAAAACATAGAAGTGCATCTTTATAAATACTTTCAAGGAAAATTATTTTGAACTTGATCAGTTACGCCATTTTTTTTTCAAGAAAACGTATCTTCTCGGTTAAATGGGCGTATAAATCGTAAGAGCTGCGAAGGTAGGTACTTCTTTTATTGTCATGAGCATGGTATCTATTTAAACCCTTTTTAAGTTCGCCTATTGTGGCGAACGGTAAACTACGGAACTCTACACTAAGCATGGCTCAACATGCTCTTGATCAGTTTTTATTGTTAAGAGCATAGTATATATTAAAACCCGTTTTAAGATCGCATATATGACGGATGGTAAACTACGAAACCTTACACTGAGCACGGCCCGACATGCTCTAGGCCGGTTTTTGCGCTTTCCATCGCCGACGTCTTTGGGCCACATCCTTATTAAGCCAAAATCAATAGGTTACGCTTTTGTCATAAAAGCCTTTTGTTCTACGATGGTTACTGAAGGGATGAAATCGGGACAAAAATATATACGGGATCATGTTGCAGTCACGTTAGGCAGTGATAATTATATATTGATGGGTGATTTCAAAAAAAGTGGCTCAGTGGTAAGTCGTGTAACTTTCAATCCGAAGGTCGCGTGTTCAAATGCTGCTGGCTCGTAGACCAATTACTTACTTTTTCGGAACTTATGTACGAAATATGATATTTACCAATTGCTTTTTGGTGTAGGAAAACATCGCGAGGAAAGTGAGGAAACTAGTACCAATAAGGCCATAAATAAATAGTCACTTTCGTAAAAGCTAGCGCTTACGCCAAATATTGGGATTAGTTGCCAAAGCGGACCCCAGGCTCTCTGAGTTTGGCACAATCCAGGGAAACGGTAGGAAGAAAATGAGGGTGATTAAAAAAAAAGGGTCTCTGCTCCTCATTATTAGTTGTATGTTCCATTTGTTTTTTATAACAATTAGATACGTTAATTATGAACCAGTTTCACATCGGTTAGTACAAAATACAGGGTGAAATATGGTGGAAACGTGAGCAGGACTTACCCTACAGAGACCACTTAATGTTAATGAATCGTCCACCATAGGATTTAAGCGAAACAACTGTCGCGTTTATCTTTTATTTTTATTTCTTGATAAGTAAATTTTTCATTGTCTGGAATAATGGTCACCCGACAGTGACTAATTAAAAATGATAAAACCTTTAACTGTTTTGACAACACCTTGATTATGAAGTAAATGTATTGTCACATAAAGACAATGTGTAGTGAGATACGATTATTCAAATTTATCACTATTAACTAAAATTAAGTAGGTATTTTAATTGTAGAGTGATTTTGGAAAAATTGTTTTAGAATGTACCAATTAGCTAGCCCTTTCGAATGATACCCCCGTGACACAGTAACCAAACTTTTAATTTTTGGCCCCTATTTTATCAGGAATTTTTCATTGAAAATAAATTAAAATATATGATAAATCTTCTCTCAATGTGTCTGGGTTAACTTTGTTTATAACTAAATTTTAAATCGGCAGCTTAAGTAGTTCTCGAGATATTTAACGATGTGACAGACCGACAGACAGACTGAGTCGCACCATAAGGTTCCATTTTTAACAATTTTGTACGGAACCCTAGAAAGTCAATCTCGTTAAGTGTGTGTATGAAATAATAGCTTATCATTGACTAAAACCGTGGGGATCATCCTGTTAATATCTTATCAATCATCCTTTACTTATATGTAGGGTTTCGAAATGTATGCAATTATCCGGATTTGGATCTGGATCCAACGATTCCTTCATACATTTCGGATACGCATTGCAATATGAGAAATTAAGTTACAAAATATAAAAAAAATTGAAAATTTTTTTGACGAGAAATATCCTCAACATTTTGAGTAAAAATAACCCAAAGCAATGCAAATATATCTTTTAACAAAAGCATTTTTCCAAAAATTAACATGGGCCTATTAACATAACAGGTACTATTCATATAATAATAACCATTTTACCACGTAGTCTGCCTGATATTATTTCATTTGTGATAATGATAACTAAACCTAACCATCTACTGCACGATAGGTTGTCAGCTTATCATCTATCATGCCTGCCAGTCACTCACTTTTTCATACTTGTCACATTGTGACGACTGACAGCTGCGAAGACAAATGAGAAGCGAGCCATCTTAGGCTTTGATAGACTGTTACACAAGTACCTACCAGTGGTTCGCCCCTAACGCGAATTCGCGTCCTCTAATCTCGGCAACCTCTTGATAGATTTAACACAAAACACAAATAATTTATTTCCTTGAACAAAACAATGAACATAGGATACAAAATTAGGCACTGACAATGGAAAAAGGTATGGGCAGAGCTTAGCTATTTTTAAGCCCATCCAAGGTCAATCAAAGAGGGAGAAATTACAATTTAGGTACACTAAGATAATGAATAGAATGTAGGTACACGATAATGTTATGACAAATAAAACTACAATGACCAATTATTATACTAAACAATGGCTGAAACTATCGAACTTAAGTTCTTTATATCATTATTACGCCTAAGTAAGCACAATCTCGTGACATAACATTCTATTGGTAACAATCAGCCTATTGCAGTCCACAGCTGGACGATGGTTGATGTTTGATACGCCACAAAGTACGGTAATTTGTGACCCTACATCCAAATACCAGCGAAAAAATAAAAAAAATAAAAATATAAATAGCGAAAATAGCTGCGAAATTTTCTACCCATTCCGACCAAAATTGCGCTTGCCCAAACTCTCCTTCTTCCCATTTTGGACTATGCTGACGTAGCATATCTAGATCTTAACGAGGATCAGCTCAATAAACTTGAGCGTATTCAAAATATTTGCATCCGGTTCATATTTGGGTTACGCAAATATGACCATGTTTCCCTTTTCCGCACGCAGCTCAAGTGGCTCCCTATTCGTCTTCGCCGTGACTATCACGTTCTGTCCCTTCTTTATACTACTCTTTTCTTTCCTGCTACTCCCTGTTATCTTAAAGAACGTTTCAATTATCTCCGCTCTGTTAGATCATCTAGCAATTTGCTTCTGTCCTTCCCGTCATCCTCTTCAAAATTTTATAGCTGTTCTTTTACATTCCAGGCTGTTCGGCTTTGGAACTCCCTGCCCCTACACATCAGGCGCGCGCAATCTCTTGCTGTTTTTAAAAAACTGCTTAAAGAGCATTACCTGTCTCTCCCGTAATATATACTATATAGACTTACCTATCATTTATTGTCTTTCTATCTGCTTCTTTTTCACTGTATGGCTTGTATGTTACTGTTATAAGAATATTATATATATATATATATTTATGTAAGTTTATGTATGTCTATTTATACTATTCTTATATGTGTATGTTTATTGTTTTGCTTGATTTGTGTGATTGTTAAGTGCATTTCATCCTTTTTTTTTTTTTTTTGCAACGCCTACTCTTCAAGGATACGTTTTTAATGTTTCCGCTACCCAAAGGTTGTCTGGAAGAAATCGCTTTTTAGCGATAAGACCGCCTGTTGTTTGCCTCTGTGTTAATCAAATGTTTGTACCTTGTAAATGTTTTGTTCTTTCTCATGTACCGAGGTGTGCAATAAAGAGTATTCTATTCTATTCTATTCTATTCTATACCAGCTTTTTCAAGTCATCGCGTCGATCCACCTTGCAGGGGGGCGTCCCACACTATCTTCTTCACCTTATTGGGATCAGTCCGGTTTCCTCCCGATGTTTTCCCCAACCGAAAAGGGATTGGTAAATACCAAATGATATTTCGTACGTAAGTTCCGAATAACTAGTTGGTGCGAGCCGCCAAGATTTGAACCCGCGACATTCCGATTGAAAGACGCACGGTCTTACCGCCACGGCGTCCCACACTATGTTTGCCAAAACTTGCCAATAAATTCTCAAAATAATATTCATGTGTATAATAAAATGTATAAACAATATCTAGGACATAATTATTAATATCTCATGAATATTCGAGCTGCCTTTTCACCCGAAAATAATCCTAGTTAGGAACATGGTACCCAAAAACCGATCTTATTACTTACGCGTAAGGTGTCGTTTCGTAGAGATATTTTATTAATAAAGCGTATGACTAACTTGACACTTAAGTTGGAAGTTTTTCAATGTATCACGTTCAACTCCTAAGTATGCGTTTACCCTACTGGGTCTCTATAGATTATGTACTCAGGGAAAGTTTTGAATGCCTCAAAGTTGAAGTATAAACTTTGGAACCTTCGCGCTTTACTGCTTTGTCTATGAATGATAATGTTGAACAGTACAAAACGTATAGAATTATACTGTACAGAAGGCAATGGTTAGTTTATCGCTTCAAACGTATAATCTGGGCGTCGTCGAAAAGGATTATCAACAAACCCCGTTATCAGTGGTGAAAACTTATTGAAACCAAGGGTTGGCAAAACTACCTATCCTAAAATCGCCTTCGGTACATAACTTCGCTTAAAAAATGATTAAGATATTTTTAACCATAAATCGTTAAATACAAGTAAGGTAATTCAACGCGTACAATTTGAAATAAGTATATAGGTACACAATTGTTTTGATCATATTTTATTACAGTAGGCGAAATTGGGAAACAAAGGCGAAGTAAGGATATATGACGGTTATTATTATTTAACATTAAAACTGCTTGTTTCACTACATTTAACTAGATATATATTATTTGTAATGGGTTTTACAAATATTACAATTTAAATATACTAAGACGAAGTTATGTACGACAGGCGAATTAAGGATTTCAGACTTCATATAATTTTGGCAACCCTCGTTTCAATAAATTTAATTTTCATCACTGATAACAGAGTCTGATTATCAATATAGAAATTAAACATAAAAAATAATAAAAACAAAGGTTAGTCTACAATGCCCAGAGGGGCTTATAAAGCTAGTAATACATTGCTTGATGGGAATCTTACATTTAAAACTAAGAATTAAATATTATCAAAACCCTGTGTAAATAAACATACCTACGTACAACTCACAAACGCTTCCCTAACTACACCCCGTTTTGTTTCTTTTCAAATCCAATATCAAAATAAATAGACTTTCATATCAATACCAATAACTTTTAGTAGTCACTGTCTACTTATTATTATTATTTTTTAATTTCAAGGTCACAATTTGAATACCTACACATATTTTAACAAGCTAAAAATAAATATACGTAAGTATAGCTACTAAAATTGCTCCTTTAAATATAAATCGATTTGTGGCATCATAATGTGCTTAAGATAAGAAAAAAAAGAAGTATCAATTTAGCAAGAACCCAAAACTAGTTTAACCCGTTTTTACCCAGCTTTCAGAGACTATCAGTGTAGCCCGTGTACCTACAAAATTAATATCGCATACACGTTGTATGAAACAATATATTATTGCTTGTCTTTGTTCCCATCACACGCTTTAAGCTTCCGCTCAGCAAACTAATTTACAAGCCGTATACTAACTCAGTAACAATATTGTATGTTTACAATCTGCCAATTTCAGTTCTTGGCGCGGGTTTGTTGAGCATCATTTACATGTGGTCTCCCTAGTGTTGGATGACTCACGCTACACCGGGCCGGGACGGGACGGGACGAGCTCTCTGAGCTCACCGGGATCTCTAAGTTGTCACCGAGACCCACCGGAATACAATTCTCACTTGGTTAAGCTCTCTGCAGGAGCTTCCGATGTACTATCGCAATTGATGAACGACTTCATTCATAAACTGGCCATGCAGTCCCGAACGCGATAGTACTTGTACCGTTCAATTTGTTTATTACTTTAATCGGTAACCGTGAACCACTTCATAAATTTATTAGCATGGTTGCCTCTTAATTAATCGAGTAGGAAAGAGCGGTAGAGAGACATATATCGACATTTCGATATCCGAGTTAGACTGAATCTCTTGAAACAAATAGAGTGAAATAAGTATCTGGCTTACTACTGCGAACGTTGATCTAACTAACATCTCTCTCCCTACAATTGTAAACCATGAATTAAATCATTTATTATTTATAATAAATGATTTGAGTCATGTTTTTAAGTAGGCACACTACTATATATAAATTATAAATTGAAAGAGAGGTCCTATACTGCAGAAAAAGTGACCACGGTCCCCGGTAAGCAGCGACCTCCTGTACTATATTTCATCTCTTTCAATTTATAATCTCTCTCTCTCTCTATCGTATATTTGAGCGAGAAATTTCGAATTCTCTATGTTCTCGGCAGGCCCTCTGTCTCACACACCGTTATCAACCGTCACCCATATGTACGAGTAACTAGCATCCATGCAAATTTAGACCTTGTCGCTTGTTGACAAAAGTAATTTTCGCAAAAACGAAAATTCCAGGATATATTATTATGGTTCCATTCCATTTCAGCACAATGCCGTTGTGACACATATATTGGATTGACTTTATCTTCGTTAGGTTATCGGCAGTTTTATGTGGTTATGACGTGGTTAAAAAGCTTTGAGTTTCAAAGTGGATTTGGCGTCAGGATAAAGGTTGTTGATTCTAGCAAGTATAAAGGGAATTAATTAAGGTATGTCAGCGAGTTTAACAGCTAAGCCAAAGTTACAATCGATATCAAATAATATTATCAATCGAAAAGTAAAACATTTATTCTCAAAATATATACAGTAAGTGTAACTTACCTAGCTACCGACCTCCACTTCCCTTAAGTCTAAAATAGGTCCATGAGGCATCCTAGGATGCTGGCGGCATTTCTTCGTATTTTCCTATAAGCTATATATATATTCTCGTCTGGCACTTACAACATAAGCGTTATTGAGCTTACTGTGGGACTAGGTTGATTAGTGTCAAATTGTTCCATAATGTTATTTATTTATTAAGCTTTGGCCTCGACTGTACCTACACACATACACGCGCACACAACATCGTTAAAAATAATATAGTTGCTAGTTGGTAATTTTGGTTTTTGGGACGGATATTTGTACAATGTCTAAGCTATATCACAGATATTACAATAGTTCTTAAGACAGTGAACGGAAATAAACATGGAAGAATTCCTTCAAACAAATCGTCAACATAAACCTGGATATAAATCTGATATACGCATGTCCGCTACACTGCCAATCAAATTCATCAAAAAATCAGTCGGTTTTCTATTATAAAATATCATAAAACATAATTGGTCAACGTCAATATTCTTTGTTGTGATTGGCACTAGCGCTGACACTTGAATGTTGCGAGAATAATAGTGACATTGGAAACGCACTGTCTGTAGACAGATTGATGCAACAAAGAACAATTTTTACATGCAATATTTTTCTTGTGATAAGTTTAAATAAAATTTAAAGTAGAAAATCAGTATTAATTTTATTGTTCTGTTGATGTGTTCGCCGCACGATTATTTATGTAGGTAACTTAACATGTACGAGTATGGAATAATTGTAGGGTTCGATATTGTTAACGCTACCATGATATAAATATCATGTTCGTAACTATCCGTATGGGCAGTCCGCTCCCTACATTTATTGTTATATTGTAGGTACGGCATAAGTGGGAAGAACCCATCTGAAAAATTCGTCAAGGAGGACAGAGCGTGGTAATTAGCACTAGCTAGTGTGGATCAGAAACGCCTTATGCCCTGCACCACTACCCTCTCCTATCGACTACTGACCATCTATTAAGCATCTAATTTGATCTGAACATAAGGAGCCTGTTAGTCGATACCAAGTACATACATAAATGTTTGATTTGGTTTATTCAATCATAAATATTAAGTAGCGCCCTTATTAAGGGATTTATATTTTTTAATAAACTCTCCATTTTTGTTCAATATATACCAGCTTTGTGCAAAGTGGAGGAGAGGAAGTAGGAATGCGGAAACTGGTAATTTGTGGAAGAAGATTTTTGTTTATTCTCTCAATGTTCTATTTTCAACTTAGTCTTGCTGATTCCTCAACTTTGTTAGTCTGTGTCATATAGTCTTATTTTGCGTGATCAACTAAAAGGAAATGGTAGCGGTTTAATTCTGTTTAGGTGGCGATGCCAACTACTACTACTAACAAGTAGATATATCTGTCTGGTATGACAAGCCAATCCCGCAGTACAATTTTTTTTTTAATTTATGGCGTCCCTTTTTTCGGTACGAAAAAAAAAGGCATAGAATATTTGAAGATAATATATTTAAAGGCGTAACACACAGTTTTCTGTCCATAAGTTTCAAGTAATTTGATAACAATAGTGACGAAGGTTGTCGTCGATGGAGTATCTCAGTTGAATTTTCCGCATCCACCTGATTAGGAACACCAAAATGATGTCCACAGCTTGGACACGAGATCTAAAAAGTGAAAATACAATGTAATATGACATAAGTAAAATTACATTTCCAATTCGAATAATTTACGTTAAATTGATGGAAAAATCAAGTACCAAACACGTTAAAACGGATTGATCGGATTAAAAATAATAAAATATGTTTCATTTTAATGAATTATTATTGCGGTACCAGAAAAATGAAGTATCAGTTAAAGGATTTCGTTGAAATTTAACAGCTGAGATATCCTTACAAAATATATAACTACGGTAAGTACGTGTATTTAAATAATTGACCATTCGACGTTTCTGAGGACTTTGATTTTCTGCATAGTCATTTTCTTTATTACTTATTTTGAGCGGCAGGGTTGATGATCTATCTGGCTGCTTCATTCCCTGTTTAGTAATTGATAGCGACGTTTCACTTGAAAATACCATCTGAAAAAATACAAATTCATCAAACGAATTTACTAACAAATATTGTTTTCATACACCCGTATTTAAACCAAAGTATATCTACAGTACAAATCGGTATAACGGTTTTAGCAAGTAGCAGCAAGTTTTTAGACAAGTAGAAATCTTCAGCTTTGAAGTGCATGGAACAGACTAGATGCCTTGGTAGGCATCCAATCTGTTTCATGCCTCTCCGGTTGGACAGCCTCTATCTATCGTTGACGACGGTTAGGATACTGTGGGACTCTGATTACAAAGGAAAACGTAGGTATCAACGTAGGTAGAACATCAGGAAATATCAAAAATGATTAATATGAATTTGAAATAATTAGATTTGTATAGCACCATTCCGTATAAGGTAGGTATCATTATAATACATAAAATTATAATCGCACAAGTTAAGAAAATAGTCTAGTTCATTTAGCATAACATCATCCCTATATAGAAAATGTCATCATATATTTTTTTAGTTTTCGCTGAATTTATCTGTTTACTTACCTGTGAAATGTGATTCCACTAGTCTTGAAATGATCAGTATAGTTTCTGCACCACTTCACTCACCACACATGAAGGCATTTTTCATTGTAAAATACGTTGTTCTGATAACTAGTTTTAGGCATCTGTCACTCACTGACATCGCGGTCAAACAGAAATCGCGCCCGGTACCAATCATAAGGACCGCCTACCGAGGTACCAATGTCCGTGGTGCCATAATATAGCAGACATAATGCTTCCATGCTTTATCTGCGTTCACTGTCTTAAGAACAGATCTCATAGAAAGCGAATACAAACCGTTTTGCAAACTGCAAAAACAATTGACGCTCGGCCCCCCCGCGCAAAACGCTAGTGTTGCCAACGATTATAAATATTATATAATACTGGCGGCGGCGTGCACCTGCAGGCGCGGGATGTGTATGCAGCCCGTGTGTCGGCACCGACACAAGACTGAAGTATTAATCCGTGCAGCTTCTTTCCACCATCAATCTACGCGACAACACTTCCATCCTCACCATTTAGATGGTTGGCAGTCTTCAACTGTGCGTTTTTCCCGAAACTTCCTGCCTCGCACAGCTAAACTGTGGAACGAACTGTCGCCAGCGGTAATTTCCGGACCGATACGACCTTCAAACCTTCAATAAAAGAGCATACTCCCATCTTAAACGCACCGGCAACGCACATTCGCACCTCTGGTGTTGTGAGTGTCTATGGACGGCGTTCATCGCTTACAATCAGGCGTCTGCTCGTTTGCCACCTATTTCATTAAAAAAAGACATACGACAATCGGATTCAAGTTCGCGCATAGTTACTTAGATGGATAATAACCTGACCATGAAAAATGCCATGTTTAGGCAAGTTTTACCCTTCTAAATAAAATGGAATATTCAATCAAATGAATTTAGGCTGCCGCATCAATAGTTTGGTTGAAAGGCCTATTCTTGTCCTATGCCAATACCATTTCTATAGAGTAATTTTTACCTTTTGTGTATAGGTACGTTCTAAAATGTATTGAAATAACAATTCATCGTGCATTCTGTTTGATGTATTGAAATTTATTATATAGTGCGCGCCGGGAAATTGTGAACGGTTTTATTTGTACGATATATTATTTACTCGTACTAACATTTAGAATAATAAATTATTTACTTCAATCAGATTTTAGAATTAGAATTAGAATCGGTCATTGTGAAACATGGTACAGGTAATGTATGTTTGTTTAATGGAGCACACGATATTTCGGCATTGTTGCAAGCGCCATGTTCATGGAGTAAACTGAGTTTAGTGCCGAAATATCGGGTGCCATTTTAGAAACTCATGGTACCTACGGAAACCTCTTGACCTATTAGACTCATATTCGAACTTAAAACTTATATTTATCTCATCTAACCAGGGGCCAAATTTCACGATGATCCGATATATTCGAGTAATGGTCGAACAAACATACATACAAACATACATACAAATATACATACATTCATACATACATACAAACATGATAAACATACATACAAACGACGGTTACAAAATGTTGTGACAGCGTTCCATGATCTAAAGTAAACCATGCTGCCAATCAGATTTTTCTGCTGATCAAAACAGAGAGGGTGTAAAAACCGCCCCAACGATACTCCCACAGTTGATACTGGACAGGTCAGTAACCCTGAATACGATGCAATAGAAAAAATAACGTAATTAAAAATACTTAGTATGGGGATAGGTGCATTTTCAATCAGCTGTCCTATACAAAGTTTTTTAAAATTTGAATTTCAAAAAACTTCCGCTCGCATCGTACTCAGGGTCATTGACCTTATCAGCTGTTGAAGTATCATCAAGTATCGGGACTTTTGTTACACGCGTATTATTTAGACTGTGACCTATTTAATTTATGAATCCAGTGGAAGAAGAGTGTCATTCGTTTTACATGTCTATTTGTCTTTGACCCAAAAGCATTATTTTCGCCATAACGGGATAATACTTGAGCGACGCAACGCTCCGATGGGCGTGGGAAAAGCGCCCCCTCTTTTATGGCAAAAAATAAATTGACGAGTTTTCCTCAAATAAATCTAGTGTAACTGAGTAATGGCGAGGAGGAAATTATAAAGCGATCTGAGCATTCAAGAAGGATTTATTGCCACTAGATTCTGAAATTTGTTCCCATTCTTAGCAAGCTTTTGCCTCACTGAGTTCACGCGGGCGCTAGCGAATCATTGCATGCCATACGACACCGGTTACATGGACGATCACTGTGCTCACCATGAGTTTTACTTAGCCACGAGTCAATAGCGACTGCGTGATTCGAAAGTATTTTGAACTCGCTTACACCATGGTACCGATTTAAGGATTATCATTGCTTCGATTCGAAAGTATTGGCATCTTGCCCTTTCTCATTGGTGGGAGCGAATTGCAAATAGTTTCAAATCGACAATTCGATCCCGAATGGCAACTCATGGTAGAGACTCAGTTGAGAACGAGCAAGATGCAAATACTTTCGAATCGCGCAGTCGCTAGCGTTTGTCATTCTACAGCAGTCCATGGTACCGATACTGGATCCTCCTCCAAGACAGACGTTTTCCCGGACTATGCAACGGCTCGGGGGTCTGCTTTGGTAACTAATCCCATGATTTGGTGTAGACACTAGTTTTACGAAAGCGAATGCCATCTAACCTGCCAACAGCGAGGGTAAACTAGGCCTCATTGGAATTAGTCCGGTTTCCTCACGATGTTTTCCTACATCGAAAAGGGATTGGTAAATATAAAATAATATTTCGTACACAAGTTCCGAAAAACTCATTGGTACGAGCTATGCATGGTTTGAAAATGGCATCCTCTTACGGTTCGGCCAACAAAGATCTCAATTCGCTCACGCGGATGACACTAATTACTTATATACCTACTATTACTTATACTATTACTATTTATTCTTAATTTATACTATACCTACTATTTAAGGATGACTCACACTAGCACGGGACGGGACGGGGCGGGACGGGAAAATCTGTCAATTTCTATAGAAAGAATCACGTGATAGCTCGGAGCCCTAGGATGTCGCGTGACGCAAAATTCACAGATTTTTCCCGTCCCGTCCCGTTCTAGTGTGAGTTATCCTTAATTATTAATTTCGGAGTCTCAGTTTAGGCTGGTCTTGCTAACTAGCCTACTAGGTTAGGAATACTCGTAAAACTACACTAATATAAAAAATGCCCGCCCCGATTAATGATTACTCAATTTCACACCGTTCTGTTGCCAAGAATGAGATTCTTTTTCATTTCTGCTTTGAAAAATACGAAATTATGAGATGGTTTTTAGGGTTCCATACCAAAATAGTAAAAAAGGAACCCTTATGGTGCGACTCAGTCTATCTGTCTGTCACATCGTTAAATATCTCGAGAACTACTTAAGCTACCGATTTGAAATAGCTATAAACAAAGTTAGCCCACACACATTGAGAGAAGAATAAACATTTATTTTAATTTTTTGACCGATATTAGAGGGGTAACAATTAAAAGTTTAGTTACTTTACTGGGTCATGAGTGTATCATTTGAAAGGACTAGATGATAATTTCTTAATTTTTTTACAATTAATTTATTTTTATTTTGAAACGTAAATGTAAAATAACCCACCCTTCATCTCTGAAGTTTAATGGAGAAAAAAGAAATATTTTGACACAACTTAATATTATCATAAATATTACAGAAAAAATATAACATTGAACCTAACTTTATTAACTTTTTTAATAAAAAAACACTTTTTGGAACTAAATATTTTAAATTTAACCAAATTAAAGATTCAATCAGTTTAAAGTGTTTCATTTCTATAACTGGTTTATCTTGATTTACTATCCGAAACATGTGGATCAGTGTTGTTTTTAGGTTCACATAACTGTTAGTTTACTGACTGCTTTGTATTATATTGTACCTAAGTACACATCAACTATGCATAATACTTAATATGCAAAACATTTCTCTATTAGTCTAGCATATTCAATACAATATGTTAGATACATGTCAATACAATATATGCAATACGATGTGCCTCCAGGGTTGTGCTGAGTCTATTGTCGAAGTGTTAATACACAGATCAATATTAACATCGTTCAATTGTCAAATGGAGTTAGTATTAGTACAAGCAAGTTCAGTCAGCGCCAATGATATGTTTACTTTTTGTCATCCTAACCCATTGTAATATTTATTTATTACACCACAATAAGCAAATATATTATAATCCGTAAAAAAAACTACCTATAAATATAAAAATTGGCCCAGGTCCTCCGAGCTAGGCGGGTATTTGTGTGATTGTTAAGTGCATTTCATCTTTATTTTTGCAACGCCTACTCTTCAAGGATAACCTTTTAATGGTTCCGCTAACCAAAGGTTGTCTGGAAGAAATCGCCTTTTAGCGATAAGGCCGCCTGTTGTTTACCTTTGTGTACGTAAATAAAATGTTTGTACCTTGTAAACTTTTTTTTATGTATTGAAGTGTGCAATAAAGAGTATTCTATCCATCTATCTAGGCAAGGTCCCTAGCTAGAAGGCTGGCCGCGTTGCCCCGTAAGATAGCAATGCTGATCCGCTGGGCAAAATAGTGGCCAACCCTCTGGTCACCAGAAGCTTCAACCAGGCGCGAGGCAATGTCTCTATAAAGACGTCGAGCGCTTTTTCCCCACGGTCCCAGGTTCTCAACCCCAAACACCGCAAATATGTAGCCTAGGATTATATTGCTTATATATTTTGCATATTTGCGACCCTTGTGGTTTTCGGCGGAGCATGCAGCCACACCAGCATAAATTTTGGTACCTACCCATTGTAATTATATGTGCATATCTTTGACGTCGACTATACAAGCGAGTTGAATGGTGTGCTCATCATATAGGTGATGAGCACACCATTGATAGGAATGTAGGCGTAATTTCGGCGAATGGACAGAAAAAGAGCAAAATACATATAATAAACAAGTAAAATTTAAAAAATGCCTATTAATATGGTAAAATAATACGATAAGTATTTTAAATTCGAAGTTTGTACAGTCAACTATAACAAATAAATATATGAATAATTACTGCCAAAGTGTGCTGAAGCTGAAGACGTGTCCCAACATGGTATTGATTGCAACATTTAGAACGTGTTTTCTCTACGCCATCCTGAGATAAGGATGACTCACAGGACATGGGCGTAATACAGCTCATTAAGTCTAAGAATGCTTGCATATAATATCACCTGACGAGCCAGTGTGATAAAAAAGTTTCAGAATTTGTACGGTAAGATATCGCTTTGACGTCTCCGTTCCAACAAGAGTGTGTAAACCGGTTTTTATTTGAATGAAATACAATGATAAACCGGTTTGCACACCCAACTTCCAACGTGTTGGAAGCACTTGCTCGAAGAGTGTGTCATCATTTAGCCTGATTATATTATATCTGGGTTTCTACTTAGTAGTCAGCCCTGCCCTCATAAGCACGCTGTTACGCGCATGCAGGCCTCGTAAAGCCAGTTTACGGCCGGTTACGGCCATGTACTTAGTGCATATGCAGTAACATTCCGACTTTACACGTTGATCTAATTTTGACCGACGTAGCAGAGGTTTCCGTTTATAGGTTGGAAAGTTTTGTATGTCCGGCTGTTCAGCTGATCTTATAGGTATTTTTGAAGGATTTCTTAATTTCCTCAGTCTCTCGACTGTATTAGGTATCTGACAAAAGCGGTGTGATTTCAACTTATGAAAAAAATTAAAGACGAACAGAATAATCGCGTTTAAGGTATGTTCCGCCAAACGTTAAAAAAATAAAAAAGGATTGCATATACTTAGGAAATTTCGGACTCTGGCTGCCGTGATAGGGTAGCCCAGTGGTTAGGGCGTCTGCCGCGAAAGCAGGTAGTCGCTGGTTCGATCCCAGCCCTGCTCACCGGGGGCCTTGGTCACTTTTTCTGTAGTATATGACATCTCTTTCAATTTATATTTTAATATATACATATTAGTGTGACTTGATTGAAAACGATTTGATTCATGCTTTACAATTGTATAATACCAATACTATTAAATAATCAATAAATACGTGTTCCTAAAATACAAATTAATAATGTTCCGATGTACCTATTATTTTTATACAAATTGTTGTACCACCATACGCACCCGACAGCAAGATGACAACATTGACAACCCTAATGTTAATGTCATCTTGACATTTTCATGCTTGATAAGCTAACCGTCAAATGTACGAAAGAGAAGCTTCTGTACCTTAGTACTACTACTACTTATTTTGTGCTGCTAGTCCTAAAATATATATGCAAAATAGAACACGCTTGGTCTCCTTACAAATTGATTAAGGTTTTTGTTCTGTCTCGATATATTGTAGTTCTGTGGTTACAATAAAATAGGCTAGTAGCACGCTGGTATTGAAAATGGTTCGGAAATGAGATGCGCAGCCAAAGTTGTCAAAATGAAATCAAATAGGTTTTCCGAGTTCGAATCGGGCTTCAATATTAAACCCATATAATCTTAACGCTTCCTAAAACCATGTTTTACGGTTGTCTTTTATGTCCTAATAAAAACCGGTGCCATATGCAATTAAATGAGTATGACAAGTAAAGAAATCAAAATCTTAACAAAATTATTGGTTAATATTAAGGAAGAAAAAAACAAGTGTACAAAGCCCACAAACAGACTCTTTATTTTTTATTAAAAATAAATTGTTATAATATCTTGCTGCTAATATTGTTTCAAGAGCTACCTATTTAACCTCCCCAAAAGGATAAGCACTTACCAAATCTTAACCTTTCTTGAGAGTCTTGGCTGTATTTAATTTAATGCGCTCTTCACTCGTTATATTTGCCAGTGTTCTAAGTAAAATAGGGATTATATTATACCCATATACAAAACACTTTCTCACCTTTCTTGAGAGTCTTGGCTAGAGAGTATTCAATTTAATGTGCTCTTCACTCGTTACATTTTCCAGTTTTATAAGTAAAATAGGGATTATATTACACCCATATACAAAACACTTTTTCACTTCACTTGCTCGAAAAATTTGACTTTAAGTCGAGGCTAGGCGACATAAAATCGCTTTTGTATGCTCTAGAGCATAAAGTAACATGGTCAATTTTAAAGGATGCCATATCCCTCTTCAAATACAGAATATGCACACTGATAGTATTTTCATATTATCAGTGTGCATATGCCACCAAAACTTTTTGCAATTAGCTGTGACCAACTCGTGCGTTATTAAAATAGATTAGTGTAAAGCAGATTAGCGTTGGCACACTCGGATACATTATTGTTGCAATCAGTAAGAAATAGTTTGATTTTACGGTGTTTTATATAAAAAATCCAGCTATTTTGCCAAATATGTAGCAATTCAACCCCGTCATAAAGTCGGGTTGATGACATAACGCCACGTGAACACACGACATAAGCCCACATTATTATCATCATCTCAGCCGTAAGATATTCACTGCTGGACAAAGGCCTTTCCCAGATAACACAAAGAACGGTCATTTGCCGTCCTCTACCAACGGTTGCTTACAATGGGGCTCATAACTCTCATAAGAAAAGAGCAATGGAGCGAGTTATCCTCGGAGTTTTCCTGAGTGATCGCATCAGGAGGTCTGCAAACCTACATATTTAGACTAAAATCATAACTCAGGTAAAACATGTATTTTGCCCGTAAGCGTTTTTCACTTGAACAATGTTAATACACAACTTAGTACGTGCCAAAATGATTACTGATATTTTTTTTACTTTCACGGTTTTCACACATTGTAAATTTACTAAAACGGGGCTTAATCAATGCCAATGTTGCCGTTGAAACGTCAGAGGTTAGTTTTCAAAGTTTTACACGACCCTTCTAAAATACTCAGGAAAAGTTTATATAGTAAAAATGCCTTTAATTTCGTTTTCCGCTGTTCTTAAATTTACAAAAGCTTTAAAAAGTTAAGAAGATTTTGATGCGCCATTACTGTTTTAACCCATTTGTAAACTATTTATTCGATAATCGATCTTAAATGTTAGAAGTAAGGTTCAAAATAGCTGCGAAATCAACTGAAATTTATGCAGATTTTTGATCGTTTGGCTATGGTTGAATTTTATGACCGGGATTACAATCTATAATGGGGGAATGAAATCATTTTATTACATGATTTTGTGTGGGGATTGGCAATTATTGACTGTTCTGCGTAGTTTGAAAATGTGGTTTAAGAGTTTTTATTCATTTATAAACGTTTATTACATCCTAGGAATATAGTGTTTTTACTAATCCTAGGAAATATAGTGTTTTTACTAATCTTAAACAAGGCTATTGAGGTCTCCATACAATTGATATTTATTTTAGTGATTTTTGTTGAGAAATCTTATTTCAGAAATCACTCGAAATTTACTAAATTTTTGCAAAAAAAATTGTTTTTTTGCGTATGTGTTTTTTACCACCTAAAATTAATACTTATAAGTAAAAATATATTCTAATAACATTTAAACATATTTCAAATTGCAATCTGTACCACCACGCAGCACATGGCAGCACGTTGAAAACCCTAATGTCAACGCATCTAAACGTCAAACGCAACTAGAAACCAAACGTCAAATGTAGGAAAGTGAGCCTTCTGTACTTTAGTAATATCTATGTATTACCTGGGTATTCTGTGGCACTGTTGTACGTAGTTTGAAATTGTGGTTAGGATCGTGGGTCTATAATGTTCGAGAAATTCTGAATTTCTGAAACAGTTGGAAATTCTGAAAACTCTTGATATACCTAATCAAACCACAATGTTCATGTGATTTTCGTAACTAACCGACATTCGAAATTTAATTGAAGGTTGTGAGCTCGAGCCTCGAACACAAAAAGCTACGAAAATTTCATATTTCTTAGAAAGAAAAGTGGAGTAACTCATGGCCTCGGGCGAGACACGAACTCGCAATTCTGGGATACTTGCCCTTTGGTCTACCAACTGAGCGACCGAGACACATGCCGTGGCCCCCGAATTTCTTCACCATATCCCTCGTATGCACCTTAGAGGGGTGCTTAGCATCATCTATCGTAAAAATATGGTACTTCTTAATTGACAAGTGGAGTCCGTTAGTAGTGGAGTAGAGCGATGGGCGTGTACCTCAGAGTCACGAGTTCGCGTCTCACCCGAGTTTTTACACATTTACTTTTTAAAAAAAATCGAAGACGTTTCTGCTAAAAAAATATCGCATTTTTCAGATTTAGCAGACGTTTTTAAAGTGACTACATTTGCTACAAAACACAGATATATAGGTAAGTATTAATATAACAAAGAATCTTTATTATAATAAATAAATAACAATTATAGTACTTACCTAAAAATGAAAAACCTACCTTAAGAATAAAATAAAAAAACTACCTTAAAAAAATACCTTAAAAAAAAAAATATATATATACAGAAATAAAAATAAAACTACCTACCTTAAAAATCTAATCCAGGATTGCTGGGCATGGTGCCCAACACGCAGGCGGCATTCCCGCGCTGAATTGCTATTGCAATCCTTTGCGCAAGAAAGCCGCCTGCGCGAGGATCACCCGTTGCCTCTCTAAGGCGTTTACTGAGTGCTCTGTGTAGCCCCCGTGCCTCCTTGCCCCACGGTCCGAGCGTATATTGTCTTCTGTCACCGCGATTGTTGTTCATTGAAATTAAACACTTTAGAACGGATTTATCGCGTTTATTAACACCATGACGTTTCGAGCCCTATACAACACTCGTTTTTACAGCTAAGCCGACGACTGAGAGAATGCGAATTCTCCCCGTCAGTCAAAAAAGTTACTTGTGCAAACTACCTACATACAAAAATAATAAAAAACAAAAACAAAGGTTGGTCTATAATGCCCAGAGCGGCTTATAAAGCTAGTAATGCATTGCCTGAAGGGCATTCTATAATTTAAAAGTTATACATTATATTATATAGTAATCCGTTCTAAAGTGCTTAGGTAAGTATTTTTTTTAGCCAGGTTGGTAAGTAGCCTATTGTGCTGTGAAATAAATACCTCAAAGGTTTGCGTTTCTTTTCAAAAATGGATAAATATAAGATTATATTCAATTCAAACACAATACCTACTTCGAAAATCTTTTCATATATTAAGACGCTTATTTTAAGCATAAAGAGACGCAACATTTGCTGAAAAGGGATTATATAATACACAATACAATACTCTATTTATTTATTCATGAATAAAAAAACAGATATAACAAACAACACATGTGTCACGAAAATGGTCTCATCTCAGCGTATTGCTAGCGTATTATGTCGCGATTATGTATTTAAGTAGTGGTTTGACCCGAACCTGAGCGCCTACCACGAACCGCGAACGAAAGTATACCTCCCTTTCGCACTTGTGATTTCTCACTCAAGTGCGACAGAGAGGTGAAACTTCGTTCGTGGTTCGTGGTAGGCCTTCTGATCCCGCGTACCTGTCTGTGTGCCTGTTTTCGAATGAGCGAGCGAAGTGAGTGAGTTTTTCTGAGTCTACTGGAACATCCGGCGTTTTTGTGTTTGTAAATGTGCCGGTATATTTATTCGAGTACTGTTAATCGAATCGTCGTGACATTTGGCAAATGGTTAAATTAGATAAATATAATTATGTTCGAAATGATATATGAGCCAAATTGGTCAAGAAGTTGCCGAGATATATCACGAGTTCATGTTCGGGGTGACCACTAGCGTACCTATTATTTAGATGGCAGTACAATATTTGTTTTTGCAACGGTTATATTATAACTCATGTATTCTTATCACAATAGGCGTGACATATTTCGGGCAGTCATTGTCACCATTGTCGGATAGACAGAGTGGTGTTGTCACCTTCGCGGCTCGGGCATCACTGCCCGAGACCGGCGTAGGTAACGGGTCGCGCGCGCCGAAGCAGACGGATTATGGCAATCCTGACGATGACTGCCCGATGCAGTCGAAACATGCCACGCCTATTGTGATAAATTACGTGAGTTTTAACCATTGCAATTGAATCTTAGTATAATCAATTAAGTTTAAATTATATGGTTTTTTTATTTGGTTAAAGGTTAACTGTATTAAGTCGTAAATTGAAAGAGATGTCATATAGGTACTACAGAAAAAGTGAACAAGCCCCCCCGTGTGGCAGGGTTGGGATCGAACCAGCGACCTCCTGCTTTCGCGGCAGACGCCCTAACCAGTAGGTACTATGTATTAAGTCGGTATCTAAAAGTAACAAACCTGCAACATTGCATTCGATACCAATATTACCAATGCAGTTTTATTCGGAACGGTACCTTAAGCTATTTAAATCTACCGCATAAACGATAAATTACTTTTCTTAGAAACAAAGGAAAAGTGGAGAAATTCATGATCTCGGGCGGGAATCGAACCCGCGACTCTGGCTCATACGAGGTATATGGTGGAGAAATTTGGGGCCATGGGTGTGATCTCGGTAGCTCAGCTGGCAGAGCGATGGGCGTGTATCCCAGAGTCAAGGATTCATTCTTCCAATTTTCCTTTCTTTCTAAAAAAATTAAAATCGTTCAGACGTTTCTGTCTAATTTCACTTTTCACTAAAATCGCTAACATATTCATACAATATATTTAGCTAACTGTACGCGTCTGTTGCCCTAAAGATGACGTTATCGCTATTTTAACTATAGTTCTAAAATAGCGTATGTGTATCCATTTTACCAAGCTCATACGACCTTGTTTCTGGAACCAGTCTTATCATTTCACCGGATTTCAGTTAGCCGTGTTTACCAATTTCATAATGCTCTAGGTCAAACAAAAAAGAACTTTATGATTATAAAAATAGGGTGTTCTTTAAGTACGAGTATGCTACTGTACGAATTTAGCAATATAGGCGAATTTAGCATTTATAATTAGTACCAAAAGTGAATTTAGTTCTAGAATCTAGTGCTCATGCTGTATAAGCATTGTTGATTTGGTTGGTGACTTTAATATATTTATTGGCAACATAAAATACCTCCAACAAAATAAACAAATAAAAATAAATTAAATAAAATAACTAAGAAGAAAATTAAACTAAAAAACTAATAGCCCCGGCCCCTGGGGCATGGTCCCAAGAATGCTGGCAGCGTTCCCTCGCTGTATCGCAATACTTATGCGTTGGGCGAGGTAGCTGCCAGCCTTCTTATCCCCGGAGACGTCGACCAGACGTTTGGCCAAGTCTTTATAGAGCTATATCGGTCACTTTGGTTCTGCTGCGGATGGTCTCATTCCTGATACGATCTCGCAGAGAGATTCCTAGCATAGTATCTCTAAAGAACATTTGTTTTACAGTTAGAAATAGGTACACTTAAAGGATGATTATTTTCAAATATCAATGTACAGATTTTTGATCATGCTCTGCTTTATTATAAGTACCTATAGATAAGATAGATATGACTCACGATGTTTTAAATTTTATAACGTGTTATACCGGGTGTTGCTTGTAACAGGAGCAATACATTTAATCGCAGGTAGTAGGTACTCCTCAAACCTAACAACTTATGTTCAACAACTTTGTAGGTACTCTATTGGTTTTCACTATTTCATAAAAACTAAATAGTATTTTCAATGTACGTTAATATCAGGCTGATTGACGTCTCTTGTCATAGTACAAAAATGACAAAACTCGCAGTACATTGCGTCTTCTAACTTGAACACACGTTGTTCAATTTGGCGTAGTAGTAGTAGTAGGTAGTCACCTACTATTAAATTTATTGCTCCGGTTACAGGCAACACCCGGTATAGTGGAAATTATTCTCAAGGGGTCTTTGGACTATGACATTTCGTATTCGATCCCCTGAGAAATAATAGCCTGATGTTTTATAGATGATGCAAGCAAATCTAGAATTCTGATTCAGATTCCTCTCGACAGCTGACATGTTCGCTGAAAAGGTTTCTTAAAGGCGAAACAAATTGCGAAAAGTCCCGCGAGATTGTAAAGTGGGGGTTATAAATTTAATGTTTTGAGGATATTGCGGAATTGCTGCTGGTATGCATATTTGTGCACTTCTGTACTTTAATAAATATAATTACAAATACATACTATTGTATACACGATTAAATAGAAAAACAAATAAAGATGGCTTTTTTATAGGAAATGTGATGTGTTTTATATAATTTGATGTTTTATTTTGAATGCCAAATTAATATTCTCTCCAGAGTGGGTATGATCACCGAGCATCCCCCAGACTAATTTTCCATTTATTTATTAACCTTTTTAGTGCCAAATATCTTTCTTTCGTTATAAAGAATGTCCAAAGTTAGACCCAAATTATTGTCGCTTACTCCCAATAAACAATAATTTCAATAACAAGTCTTTACTTATTAATTAGATAATTTAGTATCTTTTATCAAAATAACATACATGTCACTTCCCCGTATAGATTTTCTTTTTACAAAATAACATTTTCCGGAAACCTATTGGAAAAAATACATTCACGAAAAAAATTGCAATGAATAGACCTCTTCAAAAACACATTGTAGTCAGTCATTTTTAACATTATCGAAACAATTTCAAAAATAATCAAAAATATGTTTCAACAATTTGAAAAGTGTTATTTCATTGTCAGTGAAAAGGAGAATTACAGTACTCAGCTATTCTTTATAAAAGACATTAGCACAGATACCCGTATTTCACCACTTCACATTAAAATAAAAAATACTGAGCGGATTTAATCTTAAGCGACGGGTGCTATCCCTCATTCAACCAAGCCAAACATATCGAATTTATTTACGTGATTTGTAAGAATATAATATTTTTGAATCGAACCATCTACCCTATTAATGTCAAGACGAAGGTCTTAATATTAATCGGGTAAATATGTTATAAAATCGAAGCGTTATAGGTAATATACCCCTTACTTTGGGTTTTAGAAATAATCGAAAATTGAAAAAGGTAACGGCCGAAGGTGTTACTCGAACTGCCAACGCTGAGATACACGCCCATCGTTCAAATAAATTGAGCATCCCAGCAATCCCAGCAGTTGAGCACTATATCCTTTGGATGCGCCTAACCGCCTAGCGACATCTACCGTAAGAAGGTTGTACTTCTTAAGTAACAAACGAGGTCTCAAGTTATATTCAGAATTCACCAGTATCATTTTTACTGGGGTTTTAATTCTTATTTCTAAAAAATGTTGCTTTTATTCAATCTCCAATGAGGATATGGCTTTTGATTAGACGATTAACAAAATTCGCGTTGGCATATTAAATGGAGGCTATATCAGATTTTGATATCTCAGGCGGTTGGCTAAAACAAAGCGAGTAAATGGCAGGGCGAGATTTCGGAGCGTGTGGGCAGATTCGTCAAAATATGACGTGGATATAATATTTAGGTATAACGGAAATGTGTGAAAGCAGTAATACAAATCCCACCAAAAACATAAATGTGAAAATAAGATCTGATATCTAAATGGTTGCCAAGTTATGTAGAAGTTAAAGAATGTGAAGTTAAAGATTTGACTTGGCTAGTTTTGACACAGCAGTAGATTTTTTTTAGGCTGACTAGTTTTTATTAAAGCGACTGCCATCTGACCTTCCAACCCAGAGGGTAAACTAGGCCTTATTGGGATTATTCCGGTTCCCTCACGACGTTTTCCTTCAAAGCGATTGGTAAATATGAAATGAAATTTCGTACGTAAGTTCCGAAAAACTCATTGGTACGAGCCGCCCGGATTTGAACCCGCGACCTTTCTTACCGCTGGACCACCAATCACGTATCTCGTAAACATGTAAGTATGTATCGCCTAAAAGTTTCTTAAGTACGTTCACAAGCCTGTGAACGAAATATGCCATAACCCTTTTCTTTAAAAATATTTTTATATTAAGGGTAAAAATATCTTAAGACTTCTAGATCGTCCTTCTCCTCATTTTTCCCTAGGGACATTTTGGGCTGAAAGTTAACCTAAACCCTTATCCTATCCTTTTCTGTCCTTTTCCTTTGGGAAACAGCTGTAGCGTACAATCATGTGTGCGGGTAATTCTATTTTGTAAGAGTTTTCGGCGGTATTTATTAATACATAGCGGAAGATTATTACAGTAACCTCACTGAGAACTCAAGCCGCGTGCAGTCTTGAGCCCCCAATTTCACCACAGCGACAGGTGCGACAATTGTTAACATCATTATTACTGATATTAAAGGCGTCTATCCACTCAGTTGCTTCATATTTATTGGTGGAATCTATTGCCTAGTAAAATTAGGATGATAGCTGGCAACCGCAGATGCCAGAAGCAATTGAGTGGCTATGGGCTACGAGCGCCGCCTACTATTGTGGGGGCTGTATGCTTGTGTGCCGCCAACATGTCATCTATATATATAAAAGAGGTTGTCCTCATCTACGATCATCGCACAGCCGAAACGGCTACGACCAGAAACTTGAAATTTTTACCAAAGCTTCCTTTTAGTACATAGGCAAGAGATAAGAACGGATTTTTGGAAATTTCACCCCTAAGGGGGTGAAAAGAGGGTTTAAAGTTTGTATGGAAATGGATTTTTTTTTAAGCTAGAGACTTGAAACTTTGTGCAAAGACTCTTCATTATAATTAAAGAAAAGTGTTTTCATGGTTTTTGGAAATTCAACCTATAAGAGGGTAAAAAGGGGGGTGAAAGTTTGTATAGGAATGGAGTTTTGTTTTGAGCTAGAGACTTGTAACTTTGTGTAAAAACTCTGTATTACAATTGAAGAAAAGTGTTTTCATGGTTTTTGGAAATTCCACCTCTAAAGGGGTAAAAAAGGGGTAGAAATTTTTTATGAGAATGGAATTTATTTTTGAGCTAGAGACTTGAAACTTTGTGTAAAGACTCTTCATTAAAATAAAATAAAAGTGTTTTCATGGTTTTTGGAAATTCTACCCCTAAGAGGGTAAAAAAGGGGTACAAAGATTGTATGAGAATGGAATTTATTTTTGAGCTAGAGACTTGAAACTTTGTGTAAGAACTCTGTATTACAATTGAAGAAAAAAAAAGAATGGTTTTTGGAAATTCCACCTCTAACGGGGTAAAAAGGGGGTTGAAAGTTTGTATAGGAATGGAATTTTGTTTTGAGCTAGAGACTTGAAACTTTGTGTAAAAACTCCTTATTACAATCAAAGAAAAGCGTTTTCATAGTTTTGGAAAATTCAACCCGTAAGGGGGTAAAACGTGGATTGAAAGTTTATATTGGAATGGTTTTTTTTAGCTAGAGACTTTAAACTTTGTTTTATAACTCTGTATTACAATTGAAGAAAAGTGTTTTCATGGTTTTTGGAAATTCCACCTTTAAAGGGGTAAAAAAGGGGTTGAAAGTTTGTATAGGAATGGAATTTTGTTTTGAGTTAGAAACTTGAAACTTTGTGTAAAGACTCCTTAGTATAATTAAAGAAAAGCGTTTTCATAGTTTTGGAAAATTCCTTCCCTTATGGGGGTAAAAAAGGGGTAGAAAGATTGTATGAGAATGGAATTTATATTTGAGCAAGAGACTTGAAACTTTGTGTTAAGACTCCTTATTATATTTAAAGAAAAGTGTTTTCATAGTTTTGGAAAATTCAACCCCTATGGGGAAAAAAGGTGTAGAAAGATTGTATGAGAATGGAATTTATTTTTGATCTAGAGACTTGAAACTTTGTGTAAGAACTCTGTATTGCAATTGAAGAAAAAGTTTTCATGGTTTTGGAAATTTCACCTCTAAAGGGGTAAAAAGGGGGTTGAAAGTTTGTATAGGAATGGAATTTTGTTTTGAAACTTTGTGTTAAGACTCCGTATTATAATTAAAGAAAAGTATTTTCATAGTTTTGGAAAATTCAACCCCTATGGGTGTAAAAAGAGGAGGAAAGTTTGTATGAGAATGGAATTTATTTGTGAGGTAGAGACTTGAAACTTTGTGTAAAGACTTTTAATTACAATTGAAGGAAATCTTTTTCATGGTTTTTGGAAATTTTTCTCTAAAGGGGTAAAGAAGAGGCAGAAAGTTTGTATGAGAATGGAATTTATTTTTGAGCTAGAGACTTGAAACTTTGTGTTAAAATTCTTTATTACAATTGAAGAAAAAAAGTTTTCATGGTTTTTGGAAATTCCACCCCTAAAGGGGTAAAAAGGGGGTCGAAAGTTTGTATAGGAATAGAATTTTGTTTTGAGCTAGAGACTTGAAACTTTGTGAAAAGACTCTTTATTAGAACAAAAGAAAAGTGTTTTCATAGTTTTGGAAAATTCTACTCCTAAGGGGATAAAAACGGGGTTGAAAATTGATAAAGCGGGGAAATAAAGATTTTTTAGAGCTAGAGACTTGAAACTTTATGCATCGATTCCTTATTAAAATAAAAGAAAACTGGTTTCATGGTTTTTTGGAAATTTCTCCCATAAAGAGGTGAAAAGAGTATTGAAAGTTTCTATGGCGGAAAGTTTTCTTTTGTATCCATAGACCTCAACTCAACTTTGTTATTCAAGTATGTAGGTAATCATTTATGCTATTTAACCGGATGGTTGTCTGTAAGAGACATGTTGCTTTTTAGCTATAATACCGCCTGTTGCCAACATCTACCTAATAAAAAACTTAAACGTTATCAGTAGTATTAATTACTTATTGCGGAGTGCAATAAAAAATATTTGTATTATATATGTGTAGGTTATATCAAGTCACATTTTAAAAAGATAAAACAAGGTATGAAACTCTGTAGGAAGAACCCTATTATACGCGGACGAAGTCGCGGGCGGAAAGCTAGTTTATATATAAAATTATCATTATTACCATTAACAAGTATCATTTTGTGACGAGCTCTTGACACTTGTTAGAAGAAACACGACATACGAGTATGTCACGAAATTCCGACACAGGATCATTCTCAGGTCAAAAACTACCGAACATTCTTTAAAACAATGGTAGATCTCGTTACAATTGTCAAAAAGTTATCACCAAGAAATAATCGATTTATTACGATCTTATTTAAATTGTGGCAAACAAACACACAGCCTGCGTGAGCAGTTTCTGTAACCGATGGACGCCTGAAATGCCAGTAATTCAGTCATTTTAGTAATTGCCACACTTGTAGCGTGGTGAAATGGGGCTTGCAATAATATCTTCCGCTATGAAATAATAAAACCGTTAAATTTTGTTTTATTTTATAAATTGAAAGAGATGTCATATACTAAAGAAAAAGTGACCAAGGTCCCCGGTGAGCAGGGCTGGGATCGAACCAGCGACCTCCTGCTTTCGCGGCAGACGCCCTAACCACTGGGCTACCCGATCACGGCGACCAGAGTCCGAAATTTCCTAAGTATATGCAATCCTTTCTTATTTTAAACGTTTAAGGTACGTTCCGCCAATCCTACAGCTCAGACTTACGTCTAGTGCTGCCTTCTAGATAATCTTTACAGATTATTTTCAACTAGAAGCGAGGGTGACGTCACCATTCTATACAATTTTTAAAGCACGAATTAAATCATTTATTAAATGTAATAAATGTTTTGATTCATGTTTTTGTGTTTTTTAAGTAGTCACACTACTATATATAAATTATAAATTGAAAGACTGATTGATTTGATTGAGCACTAGACGTAAGTCTGAGCTGTAGGATTGGCGGAACGTACCTTAAACGTTTAAAATAAGAAAGGATTGCATATACTTAGGAAATTTCGGACTCTGGTCGCCGTGATCGGGTAGCCCAGTGGTTAGGGCGTCTGCCGCGAAAGCAGGAGGTCGCTGGTTCAATCCTAGCCCTGCTCACCGGGGACCTTGGTCACTTTTTCTTTAGTATATGACATCTCTTTCAATTTATAATTTATATATAGTAGTGTGACTACTTAAAAAACACAAAAACATGAATCAAAACATTTATTACATTTAATAAATGATTTAATTCGTGCTTTAAAAAAATTTGTTTTATTTTGTTTATTCTTTTTTTTGTCTCTCTGGTTCACTATTTTCTTTTGATATGGTTTCTTGTAGAACCACAGACTGTAAATATTTTTACTATTTTTGTAATTTGATTTGAAAATATGAGTCCCGCCGAGTTTCTTGCCGGTAATAATCTTCTCGGGCTGTGGTGTAGGGATAGAATCGGTAGTAACCTTTTCTAGTAGCTTTTTTTTGACGTTCATAAGTGCTTTGTAATGTGCCTAAATTGAAAAATAAAGATATTTATGATTTATTTATTTATCATTTATGAAGGCTGCAAACAGATATTTTTGCGGTCTTTCTATTGAAAATTCAAAATAATATAATGTCATAGAAGTTTGACATATAAAATAACTTTAAAAGTTTGACAGTTCACTTGTAAGAGATAAAGTGGTTTGAATCTATTTCAGCGCCGAAATCAATTATGCCATATATATATAGTATGAGTAATGTTGACTTACTGCACCTGTAATGGTGACTGTGATACGCGCGTGCTTGCCGGAATTTATCCACAGAGGCGTCAACATTAATAATGTATTTGTAGAACAACTTATAACAGTACGGCCACTTAGATCCTTTCTTATCACTAGTATACATTACAAATTGACCTTTCTTCCGACGATCGTTGAAGAAAGAATACTACTGAAGGATGACTCACACTAAGATGGGATGGGACGGGACGGGGCGAGATGGGACAGTCTGTCAGTTTCTATAGAAAACGTCACGTGACATCCGAGGACTCCAAGCTATCACGTGATTATTTCTATGGAAATTGACAGATTGTCCCGTTCCGCCCCGTCCCGTCCCGTCCTAGTGTGAGTCATCCTTAACTCTAAACGCATAATCAAAATTTGTTGTTTATTTTAGATTCAGTTTGAGCTAAATATCTTGGAGAAGACTTCCCTTATGTTTACAAATCATAGCTAAGGACTACCCTAAAACAGGGTTGTGATCAAAAATGACGGACCCTAAATGAACTTAAAACTTTATTTATTTATTTTATACTACGACGGTGACAAACAAGCATACGGCCCGCCTGATGGTAAGCGGTCGCCGTAGCCTATGGACGCCTGCAACTCCAGGGGTGATACATGCGCGTTGCCGACCCTTTAAAAAAGAAGGAGAATTCGCTGTGACAGCTAAACGGGCAAGCTTTAACTAACTTACAAAGTATTGAAAGTTAATTTTCAAAAATGTCATTATTTGAAATGAAAAGAGAAATATTTACAAGTATCAACTCGGGTGCTATATGAGATAATCAAAACGAAACTGAACGGTCCTTAGTTTTATATGTAAAAATCACTAGTGAGCTTGCTGCATAATGTAAGCTATTACTCTGTAGATTTTTTATAGGTTCCCTCATATTTTCCGGAGACTTGCTATCAAAGAAGACGTTGCTATGATAATCGAGCCAGCTAATAGAAATGATATAATCTTTATCGTCTGACAATACCATAAAGATAATACCTAAGAACCCCTCAGTTCCTATAATAGCGTATTGAGGGGGCCTCGTACATCGATAACGTTGATGTAAAAGAAAATAAATTGGAGGAGGGAGAGAGTCTTTGAAGAATGAGATGGGTATAACGCTGATGGCGCCATCAGCGAGGAGGACGAATTTGTAATGAAAAATAAAATATGTTTTGTAGTCTACACAGTGAAGGTTCTACCCAAGACATGAAGGGAATGTACATTAAATATCGTAGATGGGATATTTTGCTGAAAGAAGACTGTCATTTTTAAAAGTTAGTAATACTGCATTGGCAAACGCAGCGTAGGACGTCCACCCACAAGATGGACAGATGACCTTATGAAGGTCGCCAGGAGACGCTGGATGCAGGTCGCTTGCAGCCGGTACATATGGAGGTCCAAAGGGGAGGCCTATGTTCAGCAGTGGACGTCTTATGGCTGATATGATGATGATGAATACTGCATTCTACGGCATTTGATCCATGATAAGCATACAAATTTTCTTGGCAAAGATTCGGCCCCAACAATAAAGAGATGCCAAACATACGAGTAGATACATTCAACCCTATTATTCTAGAGATAAACAAGAAATATTCAAGAACTAGAAATCATACAAATAACTTATTCAAGTTGTACGCGTGGAATTGTGGATACATTCGCTGTCTCCCTGTCAGCATATGAATAACTGATATCGTGTTTGTCATACATATATATGACAGTAATCTTCACTATGAATACTGGTATTTACGTAGAAATGTGACTATGGTCTGAAACGCGATAATTTATATATAGATGTGTCGACATTGACTTATTTAAAGCTAAACACACAAAGCAGAACAAAAGTGTTAAAAAGGTGGGTCAGAATGACATTAGCAAACTTGCATTGATTATGATAGAAACGATAAATGTTTCGTACGAAAAAGTGCTCACTGACGTTAGTTAGTTATTCATACCAAGAACTACCAACACTGTTAAAAATTTATAGGCTGTTGGCACTTAACGAAACATCAAGTTCCAAATAAGACTACCTATATGAAAAAGAGTCGCAACTGCAGCACTTTTGAGCCTTTTTTTCGGCTGATTTGGTATCCAGTTGTTTTATCCTATATCTATGTGTGTCGACAATGGATTGTGGACGACACCAAACTCACAGGCGTTATTAAGCGCTGTTGGAGATACAGGAGATGATCAAATATAAATAAAATATAAATAGTTCCAAATTTATTGTGCACTCGCGAAAGCAATAGCAATGAATGACATACGTATATTGTGACATCTGTACTAAGTAAACTAAACTAAAACATATAAATTGAAAGAGATTTCATATAATACAGAAAAAGTGACCAAGGTCCCCGGTGAGCAGGGCTGGGATCGAACCAGCGACCTCCTGCTTTCGCGGCAGACGCCCTAACCACTGGGCTACCCGATCACGGTGACCAGAGTCCGAAATTTCCTAAGTATATGCAATCCTTTCTTATTTTATAAACGTTTTTTTTTAAAGTAGCCAGGAGTTTATGTTGGCACATATAAGAACTCTTCTAACAAGCCCTGCATTACGACATTAATGTTACTTTGCCGCCAAACGTGCTAGCCAATTAGTGCCAATCTATTCCGTGGCTTTACGATGACGTCTTAACGCGATTCTGTATAGGTTCTTAACTGAATCGCGTTAAGCCATCAAGGTAAGGCCCCAGTACCCAATTAATTCTCCCACCCTCCCACTGCAATCTTTGAGTATTAAACCAGACGGATTGGCAATTAACAGGCCTACCATTGCCTCATTGTACGGACTGACATTTATTTGACATAGATATTTGTTTACGTACGAATAGCCACACACTTGACGTGTCTCCCCCGCCAAAATCAGACGTTTTTACAAGCTAGCTAGCCTAGCTACTGTAGGTGTTCTTATGCCAAACAAGAACGGAAACTGATCAATTTCCATATGCGTTGTCTTCGCATTCTAAACATCTGTCACAAATGAGAGGGTGTTTAGTATCGCACGACAGCCCAGTATAACAGCTATCATGAATCACATACATTTGCTGGTTACTACGTGCTAACGATGAAACTCTCTCGTGTCACGCAAGACTCCTTAGCAAAGTAGCTCACGCTAAGTGACCGGAAGAAGTACCAGTAGTTCGTTATAAAGACAGTACGGTACGGGACGTGTACGGTACCTTTCGGATCAATCCCAGCAATTGGGAAAAAAATGCTACAGACCGTGACTTCTTCTTCCTATCGTTTTCCCGGATTATCCCACGGCTCAGGGAGCCTGGGGTCCGCTTTGGCAACCAATCCCAAGATTTGGCGTAGACGCTAATTTTACGATCATCTGACCATCCAACCCAGAGGGTAAATTGGGATTAGTCAGTTTTACTTCACCGAAAAGCGAGTGAATACCAAATGATATTTCGTACATAAGTTCTGAAAAACTCATTGGTAAGAGCCGGCAGGATTTGAAGCCGGGACCTTCGGATTGAAAGTCTCGTCTTACCGCTGGGCCACCAACGCTCTCTTCAGACCGTGACTGCTGGCACGAAAGGTCCACGAGCCTTGAAGTTAGACGCCTGTCTGTCAGTTGGTAATTTAAAGAGATGTCATTTAGAAGATTGTACACAAATAATACAGGGGAGGTGCAAAACAATAATAATAAATGTATATTTATATACTTCAAGTAAAAACTGTAGTTTTTATGAGGATTTGTTGTTATTGAAATAAATTTATCTCTGAATCAATATTTCTTCAAGTAAAAACTGTCGTATTTTTGATGAATTAGGTACCATGCTCATATGTATGATCTAAACTAAACATTAACAGGTTTCTTTTTTTGCCTTTCGTTCTGATAAATACTGTATTTGGCCGTGGCTCGCTCGTATTGGTCTTACAAGACATCTACATACGTATATGTGCTACACTTCTTCGGTCTCTGATTAAAAATGTAAAGGCCAGGAAATGATGGTAGGTATTCCTTTACTATAAATAAATGCCATCTACATACGTCAATATCGGTTAATGGACCTATCTATTCTCAGTTCAATGGCTCACGAAATGAACGCAAATCCTTGCCGCGATTTTGGCAGATTGTTCAAATGTCAACTCTAATTGGACTCGATAAGGTTCAAGTTGACAGTTTGAGGTTTATAATCGAACTGACTTTGTTAATATTAATTGTATGGAAATCTAATGTAAAGCAAATTGACGCGTCAGTGGTGTGATAAAAGGTGATTATAGAGATACCTTATACGTTTAAGCTAACATGGTTATGTAAGTATATTTATTTTTATCAGATCCCGATATTTTGACACTGTTACAAGCGCCATGTTGACGGTGTAACTGATATTAGGTACCTCATGACACCGCGCAAAATAAAAGAGCCCGTAAGAGGGTAAATCGATAAAAACAAAAAACTCGCGAGTATCAGTTACACCGTGAACATGGCCCTTGTAACAGCACGCCTACCACGAAAATCTACGATTGCGGATTTGTATTTCCATCTTTGGACCACTTGTATATTAGAGTGATAAAGAGAAAAACTAGAAAAAAAAATGTGTTTAAGGATGACTCACTCTGATTCCGAGATTGCTATTTTTCCAGTGCTTTCTGACACTATCCTGTCAGAATCCTGTTGAGCCGCAATGACAGCTTTTGCCAGCTCACGCATCCTGGAATATGACAAACTAGGCTCCTGTAACAGTCTTTGCCTGACATGTGACAAGTCTGAACACATGTTTGCAATAAAAATATCTCGAATCAGGGATTCTCTGAGCTCTTTAAATTCACAATCTTTACTTTTATTCTCTAAATCAGTGAGAAAATCGTCGATATTTTCGGATTTATTCTGACGTCTCGTGAAAAACATGTATCGTGTCATGGTCAAATTCTTTTGTGGCTCAAAATGGTTATCAAATTTCTTCTTGACTTCTGTTAATTTACATTTATCCAAGTCTAGGTTAAATGAATTAAATATTTCCAGACCTTTAGCACCCATGGAGTGTAACATTATTGCGATTTTTCTCTTGTCATCCGCCTTGTCGAGTCCCGATGCCAGTAAATATATGTCGAAACGTTGCCACCACCTCTTCCATTCTTCAGCATTATTGTTGGTGGTGTCCGATGAGACTAATAGCTTTGGCAAATACGTGCCCAGCCCATGTGGTTTCAATTCCGCTTCTTCTGTACTGGCCGCCATCGCCACTACACTTTTCGACTTGCCAGGTGCACTTTTTTCTTTGTCTTGAGTCTTCTCTTCCTTGTCACCCATTCTTCACTTCTGACACCATGTTGTGATGAAAAGAAAGTCGGGAATCCACTTAAACTTCTTTTATTTTAATTTAAACTTATGGGAGCAAATTACAGTCCATGTTCACATGACGCCATCTTGGATAGGAGAGAGATTGCCACAGGTTGAATATATTAACCTATTAGATTAAACTAGTGAAGTGACATAAGTACCAACCTAACACTCGTGTGAGTCATCCTTATTTTATCCCCGGTTAGAGTTGAAAATTGTATAAAAATCCATGTTGCGAAACTTGTAAAAGTTACTATGTGTCCTCTATTACTATATTTAACACTTTTAACATTCGTGTTTCGTACACATACCTAATTAGAAACTTATAATGGGTCTATTTTTAGTTAATTTACCCTACACACAGTTTCATGTTTTATGGTCGCGGCTAGAGACTGGAGCTGGACTGATGAATCAGCGAAGTGTCAACGGCCATATTGGTAAGTGTTCGCCTACGACGTCTGCCCGGCGGAGTAGAAAAGTTAGGGCTACCCTTTTAATAATGTACTATTCATTTTTTCTTACTACAAGTATACCCTGTATTATTTTGAGTAAAAAACCGAGCAATTTTGTAAATCTCAAGGGAACATGAGACTTACATTTATATTTCTGTCAAAACTCCGGAATTTACTTGACAAAGTTGTATTACGCGAACTTTCTTACCGCTCCAAAATATGGCCTCCTCATGTGGGGTACCGTGATACTTGCAAAAGTAATTTTAAAAGCACATAAAAAGTAATCAAAAAGTAATTAGGTATTGTTTAGCAAGGAACCGAGGTCGGAATGATTGAACAACACCGTAAACTGACGAAATATCATTAATTACGTCGCTAAGAGACCATAACGAGTTCTTGAGTTACCATCCTTGATGGATATTGGGGGTTAGAACGTGAGGCTCAGAGAGGCTCAAGTTAGAGTGTTAATAGGCTTAAGCTGTTGTGTAAATCTTGTCTTGTTGTTATTTGAACGTGGATAAGTGTTGAACAGGTTAAGTAATGGATTTTTGGGTCACATTTCTACACTGACAACCTTGTCAGTCTTGTGTAGCCCAGTGTAGTATGTATGGCATTTGACAGTATGAAGCGTTGGCGGCTCAGCAGAGGTAATGCGTGCAACTTTCAATACGAATGTCGATTTTGGTGAGCGAGCTTTTAGTATAATAAGCATCAACAAATACTAAAAGCTCGCTCACCAAAAATGGGAGATTTTGCGTGAAAATTTCTTATAAGCAAATGCTAAGGTGATATTTGTTTATTGAGTTAGAGAGCTTTTAGTATACTATATACATACATAGATATTATACTAAAAACTCGCTCACAAGAAATGGGAGATTTCGCGTGATAACTTCTCATAAGCAAACGCTTAGGTGATATGTGTTTTTTCGGTAGCCTTGTCTAGGCGTCATCAGATATCGAAGCAGCCAAGGTATTCATAAATATCTGAACATCATCAATGCGTTAGAGTTAGAGTACACGTTGAGATATCAGGTCGTGGAGAATGTCTTTTAGTATTTTATATATAAGAAGTTATAATTTTTTTACTTTTTATATCTGGTTGGTTTTAATACCTACTTTTATTAATATCATAAGATTACCATATTTAATATCATAGTATCATATCCGTTTGTTCAATATTAACACATGCCAGCGAGCGCTACGCGCTACGCTCGTAGCGGCTTCCGCTGTTTTCCCGCTTTGATAAAAACATTTATGTCCCAAAAAAACTACTTGACAAGGCCACGCCATTAATATACATTAGTATATTGACAGCCTTGTACAAGTGGAAGAAAAACGACCTTATACTAAGCGTCGTCACCGACGGCACGTTTCCTCTTCATTTCCGGTTGAACCGGATATGCTCATTTTAGTTATTTCCATCGGTACCTAGTCGCCTCTTTTACCCGATTGACCCCGTAATGGCGAGCATTGAAATTGGGGTTTTTGTGTTTCTTTGTATAGGGAATGGGCTAAAATGAAACTCCTCGATATTCTTATTAATTTTAAAACTTTCAATTGAAATATTTACTTATTGATTGAAATGAATGAACTTCCTCCCGCAGACGCTCCGGCTGTGGAATGCCGAGGTTTTACCAAAAGATGACAGTATGGGGTTCTTTAAAAAAGGAGTGTACGCGAATGTGATCACTCTGGAGTTGCAGGCGTCCATAGGCTACGGTGACCGCTTTCCATCGTGCGGGCCATATTGCTTGTTTGCCACCGACATGGTATAAAAAATATGAAACACGTAAAGACGTATTAATCGCGTATATTGACTACATTCCCAAAAAATATGTTTGACGGACAGATCTGTCCGCACCTCCGCAGATCTGGCAGCACGGTAGGCATTTTGTCTGACTGACACATCCGGCGGATAAATCTGTGCCAAATTCCTGCCATACCTTGACGGATCTGTCCTTCTGACATATCTGGTCCGTCGTAGGTGTCCACGACGGACAAATCTCATGTTTAAGGCCGGCTTTAAACTGTCAGCTAAATTTAACGCAAATCATTTTTGTTACAGATTCGAGTCCAGTAGATCCCGGTAAGTAATTTGAATAACACACGAGGAATAGCAAAATAGAGATTTTAGACGTAAAATATTCGTAACTTAGAACTCGGTAAGCTTATAAGCATTTACATTATAATAACTATTTAAAAAGAGGTATTTACATCGAGAGTATTCATAGACCAAAACATACAAAATGTAGGTTTAAATTTGGAGGACTCGTCAAAAAGATAAGTTGCAGTATCTACAGTAGGTATGTGTAAATTACCTACCTACCTCTACCTACCTTAAATCTAAAATAGGTCTTTGAGGCATTGAACCTAGGATGCTGGCGGCATTTCCTCGTTGTATCGCAATGCTGATACGTTGTGCGAGGAAGCCACCAGCTCTTCGGTCGGTTCTTATTAATAACTCTTACCAAAACTCCTACCAAATAGAAACTTGAATGAGTATGGAATAATTAAGTTTATTCTCGTAATAAATTTTATATCGCTATCGACTTTCTCTCCACTTTTTGCCAGCACTCTGGGAAAAGAATATTTGTTAGTAAAGTTTTCAGACTTTGCAAATTTATTGAAAAACTTGTGCGTATATTGTGAAAAATATGTACGAATAAGAGTTTTAGGCGCAATATGAATAAAGATGAAATAATTAAAACTTAAGCCATTTTTCCTTAAGAGTTCTAATTCCTTTAAAAACGCTCTTGACTTTCGTAAGTTTTTAGCGTGAGTTAACGTAAATCATAATATTTTCTTTCTTTTAGTTCCTAGACCTTACCCTGGCTATTGTGGTTTATACAATTTATATACACGTGACACCCCGTTACTCCACGTTTAACGTCGATACAAAATCTTCCACCTTATGGTGTTCCTATTTATACGCTTATAAAAAATTGTTTTATCAAGACGCACCTGACAGCATTATGACAACCTTAATTTTAATGTCATCTCTACATTTGCATGCTTGACAAGCTAAATGTCATATGTAGGAGGAGAGAGGAGCTTCTATACTTTAGTACTATTACTTATTCTGTGATATTAGTGAATTTCAATTGAGAAATAAATGTTAATGGTAATGGTTGTTCATAAATGGTAATAACATTTATTTTCAGAATATATACAGTAAGTGTAACATACCTAACTACCTACCTCTACCTACCTTAAATCTAAAATAGGTCCTTGAGGCATTGTTCCTAGGATGCTGGCGGCATTTCCTTATTGTAGGTATCTTGTATCGTAATGCTGATACGTTGTGCGAGGAAGCCACCAGCTCTTCGGTCACCAGTAACATCAACCAGACGTTTCGCGATTTATACAAAAAACTTGCGTGCGCTGGGACCCCATGAACCAGTTTCGACCCCGAATGCACGAATGGTACAAAAAGGTACTCTGTCTTATATTCATTACGTTTTAAATTTCGGCCCATTCAGCCGCTCCGCCCGCTTTTACATTAACTCGTTTGATCATTTTTTTGAAAATAATCGGGATTTTCGGCGTTATTACACGAAATTAATTTGAATGTTGGTTCTTTTCCTACCTAAAACTACAGTTCATCTATTTAATAGTTCTTAAGAACAGATAAATATTTATTTCTCACAGAGAAAGCGAATACAAACAGTTTTCGATACTATGGTAAAAAAACCTTTCCCGCACGGCCCCCCCTCACAACGCCCGGGTTGCCTACGTTTAAAAATATTGTACTGGCAGCGATGTGCACCAGCGGGCGCGATGTGCGTGGACAGTCCATGAACAGAGCCTATACCACGAAAATCGAACGATTGCGGATTTGTATCTCCATCTCTGTCACACTAGCATATTGGAGTGACAAAGACGTTTTCTCGTCAATGCCAATTTTCGATGTTCGAGTTAGGCATGCTGGTGCGGATAAAACCAAAGACTATCGATACAAATTTGCGTGGAGAATTCCATACGCCTGCTAAAACTAAGATCAGAGTATCATAATTGAACAGTCGTTTATAATTCATTAGGTATCTTTTGTTATACTTTCGTCATAACTTGAGTTAAAATATTTTTCAAAACACTATGGCATCTTAATACCATATCATATTTTTAAAGCAATTCTTAAGAAAAAAAATACTTTGAGACATCAATATAAATATTGAAACCGGAAAAAAGTTATAAGAATGTACCCGCTTGGGATTTTTCCAAACCATCTAAACTTCCAACTTTTTCTTTGTGAAAAAACCTAAAGCTCTGTGTCAGCTTGAAGTACTTAGTACTGTGCTTTATTCAGCTTATTTAGTTGGTTAATTGAAAAGTTTGGCAACTTCATTAATGTCGTATTGGATGAGAGTGTTTTCAAAGGCAACATAATTTTTTTGACCTTTACATTTGTCAACTTACCATTTCTCCTATACATGAATCTATATTTAACTAGGGATGAGCATTAAGAATGACTCACACTAGAATGGGACGGGACGGGAAAATCTGCCAATTTCTATAGAAAGCGTCACGTGACATCCGAGGGCTCTGAGCTATCACGTGATTCTTTCTATAGAAATTTACAGATTTTCCCGTCCCGCCCCGTTCCGTCCCGTGCTAGTGATGAGTCATCTTTTATTGGAATAATATTTCATCAGAATTAGAAAATGAATCGGTTTTGTATGAAAAAACCGCGGTATCGGTTAAAAACCCATACAGAAAATAACCGATTGCATTCGTTAATCGGCAGACACAGTGGTCAGTCGGAACTGTCGGAAACTCGGAAGGCTGTCTCCAAGGGCCACGTGGTGTTTACTAAAAAAAAAACAAAGAAAAGAAAACATGAAAAGAAATATCAACTTGTGTACTTCACATGTTGTTCCTGTCCTGTATCCTGTTGTGTCCTTCTTATGTTGTTTTTTAAATTATTTCTACCGTTACTATTTTACACATAATCAAAAATCCGAAATCGAGGAAATCGTATTTAATTGTCGGTAAAAAAGGTAAAAGGCCCATTTATAAACAGACACAAAAAGCAATAAAAACAAAAAGTTTAAGTAAAAGCTGTTAAAACAAACGGGAAAATAGGACATTAAATGGAAGTACAGAAAATAAACGTTTCTTATTCAAATTTCCTACTCCTTATAGGCAAATGAGAGTACCATTAACACATTTTTTTAATCTTCGTTAAATTATTTTGTTAGTAACAATTTTTACTTTTAAGGCCAAAAAATCGTTATTAACACAATATGTATCATGAACAGGGTCTGAAATAAAGCATTTTTTAAAGTTATACATTTCCTTCCAACCTAGGGACACTCAATCTCGATTTTTATTTTATTACTTTTTTATATGCTCATTAGCGTGGTCAATGAATGATCCTAGATGGAATGGTCTAAAGCAGAAAGTTTAAGTACGGGATGCTGTTAAGAATAGTTAGGAGACAAACACTAAAAGTCCTTGCCCGTCGGACCTAAGCCCGAGGAGGGGAGGATATAGGAAGTCCCATTTTTTGGTTTTTCGAGTACATCTCGACAACGATTTGTCATACGAAATTTTGGTTTACTACATGTTGAGAGCTTATAAAATTTTCTATAACTTTTACTTATAAACTTTTTATCTATTCCTTTTCAGTGTCTAGATATGAGCTCCGGAAAATGGTCAATTTTGATAAAACCTTTATTTCCCCCACTTTTATTTTTGTACATTGCTCTATATTTATTTTAAACTCTTTATCTAAGAAAAAAGCTTACTCTAAAAAACTTGTAGATAATTATTCTCGTTTTAAAAATGACAAATGGTACCGGCATCGAATAAGGCCCATGTTTTTTATTTTTCTTATATTGGATACGTAGACGTATTGCATAATATTAGCTATTTCTTTATTGGTACCTACAAGCTGACATGAACACAAAACATTAACCCATTAACACTAATATAATGAATGTATTTTCAAAACCTGGCCTTATTTGGTTCTGCTACCTAATAAGGCTAGGATATAGGATACAAGCTGTTTAACCCATTTCTCAAATAAAAATAAACAAAACTTTATTCAATGCTTATGACACAATATGCTTACATTTGCAGGTTACTATTAATGTTAAACTATATAATAAGTCATGCTGACCAATTGTAGGCCCTACGCCATTGAGGTACAGCCTACAGTTGATCCAATGCTAAATAAAAATATGCAATGAAATAAATACTATCCTGATTAGTCTAGTATGGTCGGTTTATTATCGACTATCACCGTGGCTGTCACGTTTTAACAAGACAGTCTTATGTAAGTGCGAAAGTGACGCATGGCGTGATAGTCGATAATGTGGCAACCATAGTGTAAACCATAAGGCAACAAACTAGCCTTTCCGGACGACACCGACTGCTGACAGAGGAGGGCCAAATGGAAGAAGCCTATGTCCAAAGATAGACAAACCCAAAAAACACTTAGTGCTTGTGTACCTATTGTTAAATAAAATTTAAGCATAACTTAATATTTTTATCAACTTTGTTTTTTATTTTACTTGCATATGTTTTGTTAAATTCTTTGGTATTTATGTAAATAAAGGACTTTTTATTATAATTATTGATTACCTAATCTAATTTGTGTAATGTGCACCTAATTTTTTTTCCGCTATTTTTCTTCTGGAATCAGTTTCATGATTCGCATTTATAAACTAAAATCCCCATCAATCGAACTTGCTAGCAATGTAAACAACAGGTATCACATTATTTTGTCACTGTTTCGCCTTAAATTTTCGCACTACCTCATCAAACGCCACTGAAACCATAGACCATAAAATAAATAACTTACTTAATCGTTGAGATTTCATTAAAATCTTTAAATTATTTAAAAGTTACGTTATTACGATCAATATGGCGGTTGTTATATTAATATCTCGATTTTAAACCAAAAATGTTTTTACGTTATAATGTATTTTGGTAAAACTGTTTACATAGAATTGCGTGACGAAGTGCGAAGATTCTTCGAATGATAACACGACGGACAGCCAGGTCAAGGAGGTACCGAAATAATAATGTAGTCACGAATTGTCACAAATTGTCACATGACATGAATTGGCGCCGTGCTTGCCTTAATTGTGATATTTTTTATGTTAACGGCCTTTAACTTAAAAACCTAGGTCGGATCTCGGTGACCGGAGGTGGTAAGTTTTTACCAATTACATATATTTCTGCGTTTACTGTGTTTTTCTAACAATAAATCATACCTATAACTAAAAGTAGAAGTCTGCGTGTACACATCTTTCTCAAAAATATGTGCCATAGCGTTTGATTCGGATCTATATATGAATCCCAAAAGATTTTTACCCTATTTTTGCATTCTCTAATACTAATATTGTCTTCTGTTGCCGCGATTATTATTAATTGAAATTAATCGCGTTTATTAACGCGGGTCATGGTGTTAATAAACGCGATTAATCCGTTCTAAAGTGTTTAATTTCAATTCTCTCATAATGTTTAACATAATGATTATTTGTCCTAAATTCATATGTCTTAATATTGTTTACCCTAACAACGTTTTAACGTACTTTTCTAGAAGCGATTCGACTCTGTGGGAGGTCACAGTTTTAACCTAACCTAACCGTCTTTTCCAACAGCGATTTGGTTATGTGTGAAGTCGTTTTTGGGCAATAATTCTATTATGGCAAATAATCGTTAAGACATTTGATCGTTAGGGATTATGATCATTAGGAAAAAACAGTTAGGGCAAGTGAATTTAGGACAAACGATATTAGGGATGTCGAGGGAGACCTATTTGATTCCGGTGTAATACGTTAAGGTAAAAGCGAAGTACCATATTTATGAGACGGTTTTGTCAATATATATGTTTGCAATTGACTATACATGTTGAGTAGTCATCATCATTATCATCACAGTCCAAAGACGTCAAGTGCCAGAGTATGGGGCGGACAACATCTAATCCATGTTTATTAAGCAGTATTTTTAGGAAATACTATATTTTCTTAAATAATACAAAAAAATATATAAATGCGTTTATTTCATAACTTTTTAACTTAGGTAATCTACATATTTTTTGTACTCCTTCACTTCTATCTGTCAATTAAATGACTGAGAGCCATATTAATAGTAGTTTATGTGATTGTAATAATGAATTAATGAGATACATTAAAACTCGAGTGTCGGTTTATGAAACCAACTGAAATCTGCCGCTTCAATTGTTTTTCCAGAGATCCGCTCAATTTTTTTATTCGACGTTGGACTACACGGTATAGTTCTGTGTACACTGTATGTACTGACGATGTTTATTACTATAGTAAATTAATTAATGCTGGGACTGAAGGGCGACTTTTATTATGTACAAAATTGGGTACCGCAGGATTTGTCACTTAAGAGGTTAAGATATGCATGTGCCGAGTATGCCGAAGTAAGAAATGGGCTACGAAATAGCACTTTAATAGGCGACGTACCAGGTTTCATACAAAATCGTTGTTTTTATAAAACCGTTTTACACTAAAGCTGGCTAATGTCGAGCTCAAAGCTTTGCGCTCCATAAAAATGCATAAAACAATGTTAAATTTCTCACCATTCTTTATTTTAGTAATTCCTTTATTTGAAAAATATCGAGGTTTGCTATTTGCAACTCTTGAGTTAAAGTAGTAAAGTGGATATTACACGGGGTCGACCATTGATCGGGGGTTTATTCTGCCTCTCCTTTCAGTCCCTCAACTCCCTAGATTCCCTTTCGTCAATTACACAGGCCGATTCGACTGATTGGCCCCGACGGATCGCGCCGTGTAATATTGGCATAACTCCAAGAGAGTGTACTGAAAAATAATAACAGCGCAGAATGATTGCGCCTGAGGCGTTACGAAATGCCATAAATAATACAAGTTATTTTTGTACATGATTCCATTTCAACAACATAACCCTACATTCCTTAATAAGTGGCTAAATAAAGTATGCTGTTACAATATTTACCGACATCATAAGTAGTTTAAGAACAAGGAAATAACGATCTTATGTAAATGAGATAAGGTTCAAAATATAGTAACAGAGACGAGATTAAGGGTAATGAAATTACAATTTCGTTACTGTGAAACTTTCGTCAAATGATATGATTGATAAATAATGTTCTTGTGAATTCTATTGCGTTTGTATAAGCTTATGGTAGATGTTAAAATATTTATCGTATGATTGACTGAATAGTTAGGTAGGTACATGTATAGGTTGTAATAATCACTATGGTGGATCCCCCACGACGGGATCTTGAAGGCCGAGAAGGACAGCTCCAGTAAGTAAAGTCGCCATCAGATATATAGGAGCGTCCCAAGCGTTCAAAATATCTGAACAAGCACCCTAACCTCTTGACAATAGAGGCGTGTTCAGATATTTTGAACGCTTGCGACGCTCCTATATATCTGATGGCGACTGTACTTAGACTTGGCTCACGAGATAACCGCCGTATGGGATGTTGACTCAACGATCATTGTCTCGATAGTCGTTTCAGAGAACAGTTTTGTAGCAAAGAATCTCGACAGTCACCTCGAGAGGTTCTCACTAGGGCTGGATCAAGGGTCAGATGCAAAAGCCGACAGTCATGGAAACGGCGCAGATAGTTCGGCGGTTTCTCTCTCTGCGCCCTAACCACTGGCAGCCTGCGACCTGTCCCATTGCCGGCAGCATCCTAGGTTAGGTATTTATAGTATTTTGTATGTTTTTTTGCATTTTACTATTATAATCGTATTTTAAATAAGATTTTACATACATTGTCTACATTGACATTTTGAGTGGTCCATCCAAAACGTAACTTTTTAAATACTTTTCATGACTTTCATGGCCTATGCCACGGCTCAGGGAGCCTGGAGTCCACTTTGGCAACCAATCCTAAGATTTGGCTTATGTCATCTGATCTTCCAACCCAGAGGGTAAACTAGGCCTTATTGAGATAAGTCCGGTTTCCTCACGATGTTTTCCTTCACCGAAAAGCGATTAGTACCTAAATATCAAATGATATTTCATACATGAGTTCCGAAAAACTCATTGGCACGAGCTGGGGTTTGAACCCGCGACCCTCGGATTGAGAGTCGTACTCTCTTATCAACGCTCTAACATTTGTTAAATACCTATTTATATTAAACACTCCATAGCTGATATGAATTTAGAATTTCGGAACACAACTTGAACTAATTCAGAAGTTTAATGAAAACTTAGAAATGTGCCTCAAATAATAGCTTATTGTGTCCCGCGGAAGGGTCACGTTAGATCACGTCACGTGACCACGGGACCAGTCTGGGGGTCACGTGGCAACGGAACCATCTCAGGGGTCATGGTGGTTACGAGCCGAATTAATGTGAGCAAAGGTGCTGATACACTTGTGCTTTCATCGAGCACGTCGACTTGAACAACGAACAAACCCAAGAATAGAAATTGAACAAAATATTGTCTTCAGAAATTCACAAAATAAACAATTTAGAATATATTCATCGCGCTTGTAAACACCAAGACCCTACTTTTCGAGCCCTTTACAGCACTTGTTTCCAAGCATAGAGCCAAACATCGCTAGAAATATTTACACGGTCGTTAAGCCGGCTGTACATACGAGTTTTCAAGTCTCGGGCGAATGTCTCGGGTGAGTGTACATGGTTACCCATGTACTGTGTTCTGTCACTAGGTATGAATAGTGCACAAGTTAAATTCCTCTGTCGTAAAATTGTTAGAATACTCAATACAAAAAGTGCTTCAGTGTATCAGCACCTTTATATCGGTGTGACGTCACAATGGATGGCGTCACAGGCTTATTCAAAATTAGAAATCCAAACTTGATTATTATCTGTGCCAGCAGCCAACTAATGTCTGGGTCAAAACCGCCCCGTGGGAAAATCGAACGATTGCAGATTTGTATCTCCATCTCTGTCACACTTGCATATTGGAGTGACAGAGAGGTTTTCCCGTCAATGCCAATTTTCGATGTTCGTTGTAGGCGTGCTGTACTGTCAAGCTGGTCTTAATTGGTAAACATTTAGATGTAAAAACTCTTTGCGCAAAATCAATGCAAACTCATACATTACAAGCTGTTGGACTCGCGAGCATATTGGGCTTGTTTTTAGTAAAAGGTACCACTTTGTCGATGGTTGCTAAGATTCATTTTTAAATGAATATTTATGACGTGACGTGAGTAACCCGGTCTAAGTATATTAATATGTCTAATACTCACGGGAGTTTTCTATTTAGAATATTTATGACTTTTTATTGGCTACCGACAATGTAGTCAATGTAGTAACAGTTCACTCATATGGTCTTAAGCGACACAGACACTTGTAACGCTTAATTTCATTCTGACAATTTCCATCATAATGACTAATTTCTTTAAAAGTCCACAAAAAGTCTACTTTATTATAGGCTCTATTTACAAAATAGCTAGAATCAATTGAAAAAGTCCAGCTATAGAGGGGCTGATCCAGCTGGACTGGAGGTGAAAAAATGCTTTTGTAACAGATTTGCTCACCTTTGCTAACGCCCAGTCAATTGTTTATGTTATGATAGAACCTGAAGCGACTTGCTCGCATTCATGTCAAATTCGTATCATTAACAAATCAATTAAATTTTGTAAACTTCGAATAGGCTTCTGAGTATCACGTGGCAGCGTGTTTACAGGAAGGTTTATTCGAACACTTTAAATATTAATTGTATTTTAATTTGGTATTGTACAAGATTGGACCTGTCAGTGACATTTGAATAAATTTAGATGTTCAATATGATTTGGTTATCAACTTCGAGGAAATGGTTATTCAAATCTTGTAAAAATAATAAGTATGGAAAAGTAATTATCGCTCAAAACGTCTACCCAAAAACTTGGTACCTTTTTAAAACAATTAAACTTACAATTTTACCATTGTTTTAGGTGGTAGTAGTAATACTATAAGTAAGTATACTACTACCGTATGGTACTAAAGTTAGTACCTATGGTCTAAATAAATAAGTGAAGTGTATATATTAAATGAAAAGAAAAGAAAAAAAAACAATGATTAGCATATGCAGCACCTTTTGTGTTCACCAAAGAGGATCGTCAAGCAGAAAACACAATGAAATAGGTCAAATAAAACAGAAATCACAGAAAACCAACAACAATGTCCGAAATGCAATCATTCATTATGAAGTTCTATCAAAAAAATCACTTATCGAATATAGAGGGTTCTCCAGTAAAAAGTTTCTCAATCGACGCTTGAATATTGTGTCAGATGATTCTGTCCTTATTTCTACCGGTAATCGCTCATAATGTCATAATACGTATTTCGTGTAATATTATGTCTTTCGTGTGATTTAGGTCAAATTTGGAGAGAGACCCGATTTAGGTGAAGTAATAAACGCACTATTCCGAAATGGCCCACGGGAATAATAGCCTCTTTGAACGCTTGAATTGTGGATAGAGCTTGTAGCATAAGATGATTCTATTGAAATATGTAAGAGGAGAGGTTATTTTTGTAAGAGGTAATGTTGGCAACAATTATTATCCTCGAGTAGTTCGAGAGGCAATTGAAATCAAGAAACACCCTAGAAATTTTAATAGGGAGGATGGTTTTAACTTATCACCAACTTGGGGACCAGTGATCCAGAAGTTGCAGCCACGGGATATATCTTCGGATGTACGCGGGGATATTGTGTGTCGGACTATTGACAATAATTAACATATGTTTTGTGGGTAGTTTAAAAATTGTGTGTTTACCCCAAATTTCTACATAGACTTTTCGTTGGGTAGTTACACAAATCTCTGTTTTGACATTTTGCTGGGACATCAGTCAGCCGCGACCATGACCAGTGAAACCTGTGTCGAAACGTCGGTAAATAAGGTAAACAAATTAATTCGCGTTAGACCCGTTTAATAATTATGTTTAAATATGTGTTTAAATCGCGAAAGTTTTAAATGTTATATGTATACACGATCTAAATGTTCAGGCAATAAAGTCCTGTATACATATTTTTGGCACTTTGGCTGTATTAATATATTTGTAGCTGACTGTACCTATGTATTTTTACATAGGTATATCCCACAAGTCCCACAACGGTGTAACGGTGTATTCGGGTAATTCCGAATGTCGGATAATACCGAATGTTAAATAATTCTGAACTATTTTTCCAACGTATTAGAGTTCATTTTCGGAATTATCTGACACTTTCCGACATCCGGTTTTATCCAAATACACCTTAAAAATCACATAATAATATTATAGTTGGACCACGCAAGTCTTCCCGCTAATTTTTACGTCGTATTGAGGACCCGATATTTCGACACTGTTGCAAGCGCCATGTTCACGGAGTAAACTGACGAGCTACGAGTTTTTAGTTGTGATCTACCTACACACCAGCGATCTACCCTCTTACGGGTTCGCTTATTTTGTGTGTTGTCACTGGTACTACTACCGTTCGTTTTCTCACTTGAAACTCGATCGCTTTCATATCTTACGGTATCGACCCGTGCATTGTACCGGAATAGTCTCTTTTCCATTTGTGAACTTTCGGATCACCGGATACCAGACCTTCGCTTCCCGTTTAAAAAAAAAGGTATAATGCAAATGACCATTGTTAGCTTAAAATCGTATACTGTGTCATTCTTGAAAAAACCTTAAATGTGGCTTTACATAACTATTCTGCGAGCTCAAATCCTCAACGCGGCCATTTGGCCCTCAGTTATTTACGTAACGTTAGTTGGATAATGCCCGCCCGATTAGCGCGAGGGTCCGGGTTCGAATCCCACTAACAAGTACGGTTAACGGAGGATAATGATGGGGCTAAGAGTGGTAAGACCTTTTACATAAAATTATGAAGGGAAATTAATAAAGTAGTGGTTCAGAACGATCCAAGTAAAGCTACTCTACAATTGTAAAGCTTGAATTAAATCATTTATTAATTACTAGCTTTGGCCCGCGGCTTCGCTCGCGTAAGAAAGAGACAAAAAGTAGCCCATGTCACTCTCCATCTCTTTAACTATCTCCATTTAAAAAATTACGTCAATTCGTCGCTCCGTTTTGCCGTGAACGCCGGACACACCAACAGACACACACACTTTCCTATGTATAATATTAGTATGGATGATAAAATGTTTTGATTCATGTTTTTAAGTTGTCACACTACACTATTGTGCAAGAATGCACATTAATATAAATTTACCTTGTTTACGTGCTTATTATTGTCTATGCTTTTTATACGACTTTTGTCTATTTTTTTGAATGTCATTATTACATTTTTTTTCCACCACCAGTGCCTATTATTTTATTTCCCAACAACTATATATATATAACTATATATATATGTATAGTTTTATAATTTTATAAATTGAAAGAGATGACACATATTACAGAACAATTAGTATATGACATCTCTTTCAATTTACAAAGATACTCTAGTTATCGTCGAACAAACAAACATACATACAGACGACGGATTGTCCAAGTATACTGGGAAAACTTACTCGCTTCGCTCGCTCGTTCGAATAACTAGTGGTTCGCCCCGATTGAACTCGCGACCCCTATATCATGGCTACCCCTTTACCGATTTGGTTCATATTTAAACTTGAAAATTATATTTATTGCATCTAACTACATGCTAAATTTCAGAACGATCCAATCAAAGGTACTTGAGTTATCGGTGAACAAACATACTTACAAATATACATACAAACATACATACAAACAAAAATTCTATAATATACTGGAAGAAAATCAAGGATATGAAGAAATATTTTTGAAATAATTTTTGAGTTAAGGGGAAACGTCATTTAGAGTCAAGATGTAAATTTAATTATGTATATCGACATTTCCGTTCGTGGCGGAATTTCCCGGCTTTTCTTTAGGTGTTTTTCCTTGTTTACGTAAATATTACATATAACTTATTTACGTAACGTTAGTTGGATAAACCCGATTAGCCCGACTAGCGCGGGGATCCGGATTTGAATCTCACTAACAAGTATCGTCCACAGAGGATAATGAAGGGTTTGCGAAAACCTACTTAAAACCATTGCAGAAAGGAATTTAATAAAATATAAATGGTATAGGAAATATTTTCAAATTATTATTGTATTATAGAAAATGCTCATAAATAAAGGAAAATGGAAAATCCCACAGCTATGCATTAGGTTGAGACAGGAACTTGTAACACTGGGTCATGTCCATCGCTCACTTACTTACTTAAGACTTAAGTTGAGTTGAGGCTCCTCTGAGGCCATGAATTTTCTCCCTTATCTGTAAGTGTTTTTCCTTGTTAAGTGAGTTATTTACGTAATATTAGTTGGATAAGTTCGTCCGATAAGCGTGAGTTCCGAACTTGAACTCGCGAACCCGATAGCTCGGCAACCCCTCAACTAATTCGGCTCATATTCGAACTTAAATATTCTAATTATCTCACCTAACCACCTGCCGAGTTTCACAACGATCTGATCAATGATACTTGAGTTATCGCCGAAATTACACATACAAACATTTTATTTTGGGCTGCGAAGACCGTCTACTAAAAACTATGGCTTAAGGAAAAACACTGGGGTAGGCGGTACTAGCGATGTCACAAATGTCGGTTTTGGAATATTCGCGAATGCGAATGTGAATATGAAAAATACACTTTTTCAGTCTTTCAGAGAGATTATTTCCGAAAATCATTCATTTTTTGTTTCAGGATCCTATATTTTATTTTTAAAGACCTATCAGATGACGTTTCACAAGTACACATTTGGCAAACATTATTTTTTTCATATTTAGTTACACGTATGGAGTGCCCCCCTAAAAAAATTTTTTTGACAATTATTACGCAAAACCCGCCATGTATAGCGCGGCACACAAAATACACCTCTGGCCATATCATTACTATTCATTACCATATGCATTATAGTTACTGATTTAAAACGCTGTTACATACGGACGGACGGACAGACGGACTGCCCTAAACTATAAGTTGTAGCATTACCTTATGTTTCTTGTAAGCTTCGGATTCATTGAGCGTCTTTCTAGCTCTATTCCTTGCACTTATCTTTCAGTTCACTGTATGTTTATGCTATTTTATAGTTGATTAAGCTGCATTTTGAAGATCTGAAAGAATCCTGTTATTAACTTCAATACGTAAAATCTTTCACACACTGGTTTGACCTAAAATCTCCTAGCGGCTTACCGGCTTATATGTATAACGTTCTTCCTTTTCAAGGATAACAGCTTATTTTTGTGAAATTTATCATAATTACTCATATTTTCCCGTTTGTTTACACTTTTTGATATATCTATTTATAAGTATCCATGGTTACATACTTTGTCGTAAATTGTCAATTTCTAAATTTCTTACCATGCAGTTTAGGTTTTCTACATTTAAATAAGTTTGTTTGATATTTAATACTGGTACTTTGTAAATATTTAAATTTAAATTTAACAATTCTAAATTCTCGAGCTGGGGTATAAAACCCCGGTAGCCGTCTACAGAAGTCAGTCTTTCGTCAGCTCTAGTCTAGAGCAGTTTTCGAAAATTGAGGCCTGTGCGGGGTCTAGGCAGGCCCCGCACTCTCAAGCGACCTCCCTTCCTGGCCCTCTTAAAATATTCTCCTGAGAATTTAATCTACGAGGAAGCTATCCTACTGCTGCTTGTCGGCTTTACTGACATCTACGAGTATCTTCAATTGACGGCACTCGGCGCAGGCGAATCAACGCCGCCCGAGGTTCTCTACGCCTGACGAACATCGGGCCTGAAGACATCACTTCTGGTGTCCCATTTCGGTGCAGGCGTACATACGCCGCCCGAAACTACCTTCACCTGCTAATACTATTCCTGGTAACCTGTCTTGGAACTCACGCCTTCCGGAACTACTTCGCCCGCTGCTGACTGACTCTTCTTCTACATCCTGCCCGAACCTACTTCAGCTTCACTCCGTACTTACCGCCATAGTGACCTTATGTTTACCGGCTGAAAATAAAGAACCCTAACCCTAACTTTCTTTCTTTTTCTTCCTTTCCTTACTCTAAGTTACGTATCCTCTTTAACGTCAGTTACGGGAGAATACGTAACGTGACAGTTTGGCGCCCAACTCGTTATTTTCAGCTTTTTTTTTTTTCTTTTCCTAAATTCTAAAAAAAAGGACAAAACTCGTGTCTGTAAATTTTACTTTTTTCGGCTTCTTTTTGGTAATACACATTTTTATTTAAGATTAACTCAGGTCACTATGGCATATCCTAAATTTTTCTTAGATCTGTTTTACTTTTTGTTAACTCTGTTTTAACTTTTCTTAGTTATATTTTTTGCTTTTGTTAATTCTATTTTGACTTTGCTTAGGCCTATTTTAATGTTTTGATTTTTTTTTTCTTTACTACAGTGGATTTTAGGTCAAGCCCTACCCTACACTTCCAAATTAAAAACTCTCATTGCATGTGATGTCATTCCATTATCATACTTCACCCTCATCTTAGATTTTACTTCACTTCATTCCATATCTTTTATATTTTATTTTCTGGCAACTACTTTGCCACTTTTCTCTCTTATTCTTCCTTTTCCTTTTCTTCTATTCTCTTTTCTTCTCTTCAGAGCGGTAGACTAACTCTCTAAAAAAGCCACATAGTCAAAATCTTATAGAGCGGTAGGTCAACTCTTTAAATAAGCCATATGATCAAATCTTTGTATGTTAGGTAGACTACTATTGCTACCACATACTAAAGACTCTTCTTCTACCGAGCGCCTACTCTCATGGGTTCGGTCTATTTTATCTAGTCGGCTCTAAACCGGCTGGGCCTTGTACATAATCTATTTCATTTTTTGTTTTTAAGAGGAGCGGCTGACTACTTCTACAAAAACAAGCCTTAGGTCATTGGGGGAATTCCCTTAGGAGTGTGCGTCATAGAGTGTGAACCACATCCCCTTATTTTGTCAGAGAAGTATGTATGTAAAAGTGACAGAGAAGCATGGATGTGTAGGTAATTCCCTATATTTTATAACATTTTTTTTTTCAGCACTTCATCTCATAACATGCACTAACTCTTACTTGTATTTATGTATTACTTTAACATCACTTAATAACAATAATATACAAAAAAAAACTTTCACGTCTAGTTCACGCAAAAGTTTTTTTTTTCCGAGGTTTTTGGGGTAATGTAGCATTACCTTATGTTTCTTGTAAGCTTCGGATTCATTGAGCGTCTTTCTAGCTCTATTCCTTGCACTTATCTTTCAGTTCACTGTATGTTTATGCTATTTTATAGTTGATTAAGCTGCATTTTGAAGATCTGAAAGAATCCTGTTATTAACTTCAATACGTAAAATCTTTCACACACTGGTTTGACCTAAAATCTCCTAGCGGCTTACCGGCTTATATGTATAACGTTCTTCCTTTTCAAGGATAACAGCTTATTTTTGTGAAATTTATCATAATTACTCATATTTTCCCGTTTGTTTACACTTTTTGATATATCTATTTATAAGTATCCATGGTTACATACTTTGTCGTAAATTGTCAATTTCTAAATTTCTTACCATGCAGTTTAGGTTTTCTACATTTAAATAAGTTTGTTTGATATTTAATACTGGTACTTTGTAAATATTTAAATTTAAATTTAACAATTCTAAATTCTCGAGCTGGGGTATAAAACCCCGGTAGCCGTCTACAGAAGTCAGTCTTTCGTCAGCTCTAGTCTAGAGCAGTTTTCGAAAATTGAGGCCTGTGCGGGGTCTAGGCAGGCCCCGCACTCTCAAGCGACCTCCCTTCCTGGCCCTCTTAAAATATTCTCCTGAGAATTTAATCTACGAGGAAGCTATCCTACTGCTGCTTGTCGGCTTTACTGACATCTACGAGTATCTTCAATTGACGGCACTCGGCGCAGGCGAATCAACGCCGCCCGAGGTTCTCTACGCCTGACGAACATCGGGCCTGAAGACATCACTTCTGGTGTCCCATTTCGGTGCAGGCGTACATACGCCGCCCGAAACTACCTTCACCTGCTAATACTATTCCTGGTAACCTGTCTTGGAACTCACGCCTTCCGGAACTACTTCGCCCGCTGCTGACTGACTCTTCTTCTACATCCTGCCCGAACCTACTTCAGCTTCACTCCGTACTTACCGCCATAGTGACCTTATGTTTACCGGCTGAAAATAAAGAACCCTAACCCTAACTTTCTTTCTTTTTCTTCCTTTCCTTACTCTAAGTTACGTATCCTCTTTAACGTCAGTTACGGGAGAATACGTAACGTGACAAAGTTCCGTTCCGTTTTTGCCATTTTGGCTACGGAACCCTCAAAACTAATGTTTAATTATATTCGCCAATATACTACATACATAATAGCTTGGGAATCTATCCAGATATATGTCTGTGAAATAACCTCATAAGTTAACCTAAGGGTGCGATAATAACAAAGCAGGGCACATTTGTATACATAACCTTTTTAAATTAAACAGGAATTCCCCGGCAAATGGGTGCCATTCGGCACACACCTTTATCATAGATTACACATGAGCTGTTGCATACCCTAGTTTTTCTACTAGCAAAATCTAGAAACGTGGCAGAATAGGGAAGATGTTGTGCCCACTATAGAAAGTAAAAAAAACAACAACAGTGCTTATATATTGTATGAAAATCTATAGGAGCAGTGTTCTTATGGAATACCATAGACAACGTTATAATGTATACTTTTTAAATATCGCTGTCAGTCATCTAATTGACAGATAGAAGTGCTGGAGTAGAAAAATAGGTTTAATCGAACACTTCATTGTATAAAACACGTAACTTATTGCCACACTCAAGCATGCATTTGATTTGACCTCTCCGACCACATTATAATATTTTTATTTGATAAAATGATAAATATCTTTATTTTTCAATCTAGGCACATTACAATGCACTTATGAACGTCAAAAAAGCTACTACCGGTTCTAACTCTACACCACAGCCCGAGAAGATTATTGCCGACAAGAAACTCGGCGGGAATTTTCAAAACAAATTACAAAAGTAGTAAAAATATTTAAAATATATGTGGTTCTACAAGAAACCATATCAAAAGAAAATAGTGAAACAGACAGACCACCAAAAAAAAAAGAATAAACATAATAAAACAAAATTTAACGGTTTTACACGATACACAATCATTTGGAATGATTTCTTTCGTGAACGTGTCCTTCACTCTGTAAGCAGTAGTACATTCAATTTAATTTTTTGTTGGTTGCGTCATAATCATAATTTCTTGTATGGGCCATGCATGTTTGTGTGTTAAATAGTCCTCTACTGTAATATATAGTTGCCGGGTGGGGCTTATAATAGAAACAGTAAACTGAATCGTAGTTTGTACTCCTCAACCCTAACAACTCTTCTTTAACTTTAACGTTTAACTAACTTAATTTTAGCCTAATATCTTGAAACATATCGCGCGTAGTGGCTGCATTATCTGCGTAATTGAAACTGTCTACTAATACATTACAAAGTTTAGTGTAACAGTGGTGTATCTGAGTCGACGTTAACTAATCTGCGCCCGCACACTTATGACGCCATGATTACAAATGACAAGGATTTGCTTTTATTATATTTTATTTCCCCAATCCTTGCTATTTCATGCATAGTAATGGTGGCATTACGAGTATGTGGGTGAAAATGTGTTTATTTTGCAAGAAACATATGTGACAATCCCTTGTGTTTCTTTACCTTTGATTAAGGTTAACAATGCGGATCCCAAATGTATGAAAGATCCGTTAGATCCAGATCCGGATAAAAGCATACATTTCGGATAAGGCTCGGAAGCCCTTCGATATATAATTATTGTCTTTGATTGATTGATTGATTGATTGATTTATTTATTTCTTATTGAAAATTAACATTGCATTTTACACGTCAGATAAAATAGAATGCATTCACAAAAAGATCGTCACATATTCATATAATAAGAGTAATAATAATAACAATATCATTTTCATATAACAATTACAGTGAAAACATTGGAGTAAATAAAGAATAATCAAAATAAGACAGCATAATAAACAGCTAGGACAACCTAGAAAATGTCAAAAATGTCAAATTATAACTTAAATAAAAATAAAATCCATGATATTAATTACATAAAATGTCCAAAATATCCCAAGTCTGAATAAAAATAAAATAATAATCTAATTATACATTCTTGATTCTGTGTATTCTTTTACAGAATAAAAGGTTTTTAATGTTAAAAAGTTCTTTAGCCGGCGTCCAAATACATCATCCGATGGTTCGTTTTTGAGAGTGGCGGGTAGACGTTCATAGAACGCCGGACCCACTACGCGCGGGTTTTTGTCGAGAAGCGCGAGGCGCCGCGGCACGGATTGTAATCGGCCGGTCTGGCGGGTTATTCTGCCGGGAATATTTATACGTTTAAATAAGTGTATATTGCGGCGTGTGTACATTATTATTTCATAAATATAGAGCGAGTAGTGCGTCATGATGTTGTATTGTTTGAAGAGCTGTCGACATGGGTGCCTGTGATGTACTCCTGCTACCACACGTAGGGCCTTTTTTTGCAATTTGAACACCCTCTCTGATTCTGTGGAGTTGCCCCATAAGATTGTACCGTAAGACACGAGTGATTGGAGGTATGAATAGAAGATTTGTAGCAGTGTCTTGTCAGAAACAATGGGCTTTAGTTTACGTAGCGCAAATACAGCGCTACTCAGCCTGTTGCACAACACGTTAACGTGCTCTTTCCACTTAAGTTTGGTGTCGACGGTAAACCCAAGGAACCTGCACGAATTACAGCTTGGTATTGGGCTCTGTATTTGTGGGGTATTTATCGAAGAACTGGCCGAAAACAACATTACATTCGACTTCGTTACATTAAGGATGAGCCCATTTGCCGAGAACCACCCGTGGAGTTGATTACAAGTGTTCGCTACTTTTTGTTCAAGTTCCGAGTATGTATGCGCTTTGACTACCACGGTGGTGTCATCGGCAAACAGCACCATTGTCCCATCAGTAACAGAGGAAGGAAGATCATTGATGAATATCAAAAATAGCGTATTTCCTAGCGCGGAACCTTGAGGTATTCCCTGTTTCAATGTACCAGCTAGAGATTTAATGTTTTTGCCATGTATATTGACCTCAACTGTCTGCCGTCTATTTTCAAGGAACGATTTAAATAATTTGTATGTATTATTTTTGATTCCATAGTGCCTTACCTTCTCTAATAGCAACTCATGATTTATGACGTCGAACGCTTTGGACAAGTCGCAGAATACCCCTGCTGGCTTGTACTTTTCGTCCAACGCCGTTGCTATGGAATCGTAGACTTCATAGGCAGCTGTTGTGGTGGACCTATTTTTTCTATAAGCATATTGTTTGTCTGTCAGTAAGTCATTCGTCTCCAAGTGATGCATTAGACTATTTGATATTATGGATTCAATTAATTTCGATATGTTTGGGACAATAGTAATGGGCCTGTAATTGTCCACAACACTTTTTTCACCTTTCCCTTTATAAACAGGACATACTCGAGTGCTTTTCAGTACGTCGGGGTAGTCGCCGCACAGAAACATGGTGTTAATGAGTTCCACGAGTAGCCCCGCGAGGACTGGCCAGGCGCACTCGAGTATGTTTAGGGCAATATCATAAATATCTAGGGTTCGGCGTGTTTTTAACATAGATTTTAACGTACGGTTTAGGTCAGTGAGTGTAATTTTAGGTAAAATGAAGTTTGGTATGTATTTTTCACTTAAATGATGGGTAACGTGCTTAACTGAGTCTAACTTGTTTATATTTAATTTATATTTTGATGTTATTGTAAGAAAGTGTTGATTTAATTTTTCCGGTACTTCATTTGATGGCAAATCATGGCCGTTTTCATCCCTGAGTGTAATAGAATGTCGTAATGGCTTGGCTGACGATTCCTCGCTAACAATGCGCCACGTCTCCCTAGATGGATTTTTACTAGTATCTATTCGGTTTTTAAAATATTCTCGGCGGGCTGTCAGAGTTTCCGACTTAATGCGATCTGCTTGATAGCTGATGCATTCCGAGAGAGTTTCATGATCTGGGTACTGCTGTTTCATTACTGTCAAGTCATTGTAGTTTGAAATTAACTTAGATAGATTCTCCGTAATCCATGGTACATGTTTGTTTTTCTTAACTAGAATATTTTTTATTGGAAAGTGGATGTCGATATAGTACATTAAAATATTAATTAATTTGTCAAATTTATCATTAATAGAAATCGAGTCATCAAATACAAAATTCCAATTATAATTTTCAATGTCAATGTAAAATGAGATCAATGAATGGTCAGGAAACAGTCTTTTTTGAATGAAATTATTTGGTTTGAGCCTTTGTCGGGGTGTTATTGGGAGGGTGAATACTTGCGCGTTATGGTCGCTGATTGGGGTATCTAGTGGTCTGGCGTCAACGCCCCGGTACTCGCGCGGCACTAGCCCGCAGTCGATGCAGGTCGAGCTGTGCGCGGACACACGGGTCGGAAACTCGACACAGTTTTTACACCCATACATTTTTAGGATTTCGTCTACCCGCCGCCTCAATGAATTTTCTGACATGAAATCGACGTTTTGGTCGCCGACTAGAATGAAATTTTTATTTTCCTTTGTTAACGTGTCCAATAATAATTCTAGCTTATCTAAATAAATTTCAAAGTCCCCATTTCCGGTTCGGTATAAAACAATTACTATTAAACCTGTTTTACAAATTTCTATTGCCGTTAATTCGATGTGAAATTCGATGGCCAAATTCTGTAGGTCATTTCGTTGACGGTACTCGATATCGGCCCGTGTGTACAGCGCCACGCCGCCATGTCCGATGTTCGAGCGACAGTAGCTATTTGCAAGCCGATAACCACATAACCTAACTCGTTCTATTTCGTATTTCTTGCACCATGTCTCACTGCAGGCCAATACATCGGGTTTTTCTGAGTTCGTTAATAAGTCTAGTAACCCAGTTTTACCGCAAATTGACCGGACGTTTTGGTGGACGACTGTAAAACACGAGGATTTTGCTAGCGTGGTGGTCGGTCGCCCGTCGCTAGACAGTTTTTTGGCTCGACCGTATTGAAGTGCCTTATAGACACACCTGCCGGCCAGTGCTTGTGACTTCGTACTACACCTACTTTATTTGCCGGCACATCAACCTTGAAAGACGAGTAATGACCCCTCGTGACCTTCAGTTGTTCGCACTTGTCTACCTGGACTCCGATGTTGTTTCGAATGTGATGAACGACATCGTCGCGGCTGGTTTCTGCGGTCAAGTTGAAAATGTGCAGACTAACAGAACGTGGCGCAGCAGCCTGCAGTCCTCCGAGCCGTTCCGCCGTAGCCGCGACCATCAGAGGCCTCGATGGAGCACACGATGTGGCAGGTCGTGCCAATGAAGTAGACGGAGCAGGAGGTGCTTGTGGAGCTCGCGCAGCAGCAGGAAGTGCTAGGGGGGTGAGCGCCGCAGCCGGTGTACCTGCCATGAGAGAGCCTGGTTCCTTTTGCACGACTCCTATAGTAGACCTAGCAGACTCTGTTTGAGTTTGGTTTACCGCATCCTGAGCGACTGTTTGTCTGACAGGCGGACTGAAGACAGCTGGCTCTGAAGCAGTATTGTCTGGTAGCCCAGAAGATACGGGGTCCGAGGATATCGATGGTTGAGATGCGACGCTACTCGACTGCAGTTTCCGACGGGTACGGGTTCGTAACCGCTGCATTTCTACCGGCATTCGATGTGCAGGACCTGTAGGGGTCTTGTGAGGTATCTCGTGCTTAGATGGAGATGATTTATCTTCAGTTGGTTCTTGAATTCCGTGTATAGACTGTATAGTGTTATTTCGGTCAAAGTTAAGTGTTTTTGGAACAAGTTCATTTCGTGGTGGTGTCTTTGGCTGTATCGTATAAAGGTCAGTTTGATTATGGTTTAGTTTTTGTAGGATCTGTGAATGTACTCCTCTCTGTTTTATGAGTTCTTGTTGGTTTTCTTGAATTAAATCATGTGTTTTCTCCATTTTCTGTTTCATTTCAACGATTGCATTTTGTAAATTCAAAATAACGTCCATTAACTTTGCGTCACAACACTTTTCTTTAAGCTTGGCTTTCGTTGGTGCCATTTTTATCACTTTTTTATTTCACAGTATCTCTTTGTCACTTCAAAAATATAAAATTATTTGTTTTTGTCAATAAAACTATGCACTAAATAATTATAATGGATTAAAATTTGTTAAAACAAATCAAATTATTTAATTAAATGTTTTCATTTATGGCGCTATGGCTAACGCCATATGCTAAAAACCCGGTTTCAATCCCTGGTTTGGCCTCCGATGGACTTCAATCCTCATCCTTTATTGAAGATAAAAATGAAGATAAAAATGTAAATTTACAGTTTACTTACACCAAAACATTTACCCGTGGTAAATCTACTACTAAACACGTACATCAGACCTTTCAACCCAGATGATAACTAGGCCTTGTTAGGATTAGTCCGGTTTCCTTTACCGATAAGCGATTGATAAATATCAAACAAGTAAAACTTTTATTTTCAAAATATATACAGTAATTGTAACTTACCCACCTACCTACCTCTACCTACCCTAAATCTAAAATTGGTCCTTGAGGCATTGTACCTAGGATGCTGGTATTTCCTCGTTGTATCGCAATGGTGATACCTTGTGCGAGAAAGCCACCAGCTCTTCGGTCACCCGTAACATCAAGCAGACGTTTCGCATTTTCTACAAAAAACTTGCGTGCCCTTGGACTTATATTTCATACATCAGTTCATAAATACTCATATATAGGTATCTATGAGTATAGTCGCGGTTTCTTCTTGATTTGAGCTCGCGACTTTCGCGGCCACCAACATAAAACCTGTTCTAAGAAATCTTTCTCCTGATTTTAAGGGGTCGAAGGGTCGCTTTGTACCCCTCTTCCTAGTCGCACTGACACAGAGAGGTTGAAAAGACGCCGAAACTTGACACGTAATTAATGGATGTCTCCAAACACTCTTATCGAAACGGAAGGAAATTACAGGATAACGTCATTAACGTCAAACAATATCACGAAATTGGAAACTTTACAGTTGCGGCGTAAACATTTTCACGTTGACGACTTATCAGATAAAGACTTCAAGTACCATTAGCAGTGAGCTGAAATACCGATTCTTCGCTAGAGGACACGATAGAGTGGTTAAAACCGGGTAAAAAATATTCCTTATCTTTCTAGTACTAGCTTACACTACTTTGACGCTACCCACTTCCCAAAATTTGATTTGTTACGTCAGACAATATATGCAAGACTTTGCCCAACCCTCTTGTATCTCTTTGCCTAGGGGTGATACACCCGTACTCAAAGAGGCCGTAGCAATTTATAAGTCATTATATTTGCATATCTTATAATGAAATTACGGATAACACTCCCGTATTTTTAGGCACTATGCGCAACCTGTGCACGTTTTGTGCGTGCCACTTACATTGGATGAACCAAATCTGCAGTCATACAATCCCGGGACTCCAAGACATCGGGATCACCCTGAACCGGTTTTATGATCGAGAGCGCTTCGGGCGGCGAGACGAGATACTTTAGTATACGCCCACTTGCGCCGTCGCGCTTGATAATGGCATCATAGGATTATTACCATGTTTTTTAGCAAATAAATTAATTCAGATTCTGATTACTCCGATGTAACGTCATCACATAACTTGAGCTTTGTGCATAACTTTGTTAATCATCTTAATTTACTTCATCAAACACCCCTTTTAACAGGTACTTATGTAACTAGATAGCATTAGTCAATGGGAAAAACATGTCACAATCAGGATTCGTTTAGAGACAATGATGGATAGTCCAGTTCAGTACACGAACAGTAGCTTCGATAACTCAAATTTTATACATACTTTAATGGTAGTAATAACGTAAAATGTTTCCTAACAGATTTGAGTTTGGGTTAGGTACAGTCAGCTCCAAAAATAACCATACAACTTATACCATATTACAGTGTAGTAAGGTATATGTATAGATATTTTAACACTGACTGTATAAAATAACCTAAAAGTTAACAGACGTAATAATAAAATTATGTGTTCTCCCTTTTTGACACGGGCAAATATCAAACTGGCAGATAAGGACAAACAATAATTTATTGAAATTGAATTTGAATGCAGGCTGCTCCAAAGTAATTTGTTCATTTATTTGCAACCACTGCACTAATTGTTATGATACTTTGTGTACTGGTTTTAAACACTATACGTGTCTGTTTTCTCTAACGACTAAGGATACCCTCTATAAAACATGTGTTATATCTCTTCGCCAGACTATCCAACTTTTTTAATAGCATCTTTCATTTCTAAATAGCTGAAATCTGACATCTTGCATGTAACTTGGTGTAGTAAAATAATACTGGTATAAAATCTCCTTGGTGTCCTCATATTATACCTAGTGCAATGTCAAAAAAAATTAGAAAATATTTACACTCAAATATTTTTACTCCACGTCTAACACGTCTAAAATAAGTCATACTTATGCCTTATGTTACTTTTAAAAGGTAAATCTTCGTTCGCGTACTGGACTAAAACTCATTAGACTAACAGGCTCTGTGTTTACGAACAGTAATAAATAATGACTGAGAAGTCAAATTAGCTTCTTTTTAAGGTTTTGTACTTAAAGGGAAAACGGGACCCCTATTACTAGGGCTCCGCCATCCGCCTGTCACCAGGCTGTACCTATCTCAAAAACCGTGATAGTTAGACATTTGTGATTTTCACAGATTATGTTTTTCTATTAACGAATATACCAGAAATAAAATGTTTAGTATTTGTTGTTATATAAACAATTTGTATGGAACAGATGAACGTAATGCACGTATCTCCATACAAAATATTTAAATAACCGAATCTCGAATTTTTCCACTTTTTTCTTTCATGTACTCTGGGGCATTGACCTCATCATCTGTTGAAGTATAGTTCTGAACTTTTTTTACAGCCTGTATCTGTTCATAAGAACTATTATAATTATAATCGTGCTAACAGTAAAGTAACGTGCATACATATCTATACACTCCGGAACTTATTACAGAGGAAGAAGGGTGAAAATTGAATACAGATGCATATATATTTATGAAGCCGACCGTACAGGTTTCACGAAAGGCAATTAAACTACGAAGCCAGTACTTTAAAGTCAAACGTCAGGTTAAAGTTACTTGTAGTAAATTACAAAACTGTCTCAAGAAGGTGAAGCTCGCAACATTGATCAAGTTTATAAAAAAGAAATTAGCTTTTATTACTATGGAATTAAGGTTTAACATCGTTAAGGTTTTTGTCAACGGTTAACGTAAGAAATAATATTGTCTAGACGTCCTTGATAAGGTAGTGTTACTTTTTGTGAAGGTATAATTGTCTTGATGCCTTGATAGCTGTCAAAACTCGCAAGATTAACAAGTCTGCGGTTGCCTAACATTTATCAGAGTCTAGACCAAACCACTGGATTGAGTTCTCAAAATAATTCTATTATTTCGTTCAGCTACCGTATGTTCTGTACCATTTAAATTCCCCAAATGTTCACAACACATTTATAATTCAGAATGTCGTGTGGCACCAAATGTAACGACCATGTTTAACTTTTCATTTCGCTTAATTATGTACTAATATACGTTGTTTGCTGTCGCATAAGCACTAACAGGTTTGCGTTACGCGACGTCGCATTTTTACGTACCGCCAATGAGTTTGGTACACATATTGTGGTACTTATATTCACAAGCTGACTGTGACAATCGATAATTCCAAATTTCGTATCTGGATCTCTGTCGCTCGGATGTAAGTGCGACAGAGAGGGATAAACACATTTTCAATCATTCAATCAATCAATCATTCAATGTACGCCTATTAAATAAGTACACATTTTCAGCAGCTTTGCTGCGCTACGTTTAAAAATTGGCTGATATATGCTACGTAGGTAGCTATGTGTTATTTGTATGAAACGTAGTACAACGTAGCTATGGTTAGGCTTAGGCGAATCTCCGAGTACTTACCGCGGACATCGAAAAACGACTTTATTGACTCTCTAACGCATATATTCGATTCATAAATCCAATACAATACAAGCGAACTTTCTAGCAAAATAACGATTTATTTTCGTTGTGAACTAAGGTTTTTTAAGAAAAAATATTGAGAAATAACTAAAAACTGGGAATGTAACAAAGGTTTTGTTTTGACATGATAAACAATTGGTCGGGGGACCTTAAATTTTGTATTTATACCTTGTTATAATACTGACCGAAACATTTTGGAACAAACTTGGTGCCCATAATAAATTTGTGCTCATTAAAAAAATATACTTGCAATTATTAAAAAATAATTTCAAACAACTAATTAAAAAAGCAATTTAATGACGCATAAAGCTTATTAGCAGATAATTTAACTTTCTTATTTGATTTTTATTTTTTATAAAAGATAGAAAACTTAGCTAATTTGGTTTGCGCTTTATATACTCGTAACGTACAACGCAACTGCTTAAGAGAGCGCCGACCGTCCAGTGGCGTCCTCATTGGTGGATTGTGTTTTCTAATAAACGAATCCACTTTTATAATCCACCTTGGTTGAGGTTTTTGTCATGGGGGACGTTGTACAGCTGGACTACCATTTTGCAATAGGCCGTTTTATTGGCTAGCCGGGCGGGTGATTTCCATTCCCCATGTCATAGGGCCCGCATTGCTTTGAAAGCAACCCCTGTGGCATGCGGTATGAAAATGTGCCGCCTTTATCGGCCATTGATTGTTAGAGTCGCCTGCTCGCGCCTTCTGAAAACTCGGGGACGCTGTAGTTCAAGTTCAAGTTCAAAATGTTTAATGTCATCAAACACACGTCAAAAATTAATTACAGTAAAAATCACACTAATTATATAGGTACACATGTCTTAATTATATATATACTAGCTTTTGCCCGCGGCTTCGCTTACGTTAGAAAGAGACAAAAAGTAGCCTATGTCACTTTCCATCCCTTCAACTATCTACACTTAAAAAATCACGTCAATTCGTCGCTCCGTTTTGCCATGAAAGACGGACAAACAAACAGACACACACACTTTCCCATTTATAAATTAGTATATAATCTACACATCCGTGAAGTTTTTTGTCCTATTTTTGCATTCCCTAATACTGTTTGACATAATGATCATTTGTCCTAAACTCATATGTCCCAATATTGTTTTCCCTAACATTATTTTAACCTACTATTCTAACAGCGATTCGACTGTGTCACCGAAGTCACGGTTCTAACCTAACCTAACCGACTTTTCACAACTGTGATTTAGTTATGTGTGAAGTCGTTTTTGGGCAAAAATTTGATTATAGCAAATAATCGTTAGGACAATTGAACGTTAGAGATTATGATCATTAAAACAACACAATTAGGGCAAGTAGCAAGTAAGTAATTGTAGCACAAATGATATTTTGAGTTGTCGAGGGTGACCCTACTAACGGATCCAACTATGGACATGATCTGAAATAAAATGATTGAATTGAATTGAAGCTGTGCTTGGAGCGTGGTGGTTCATAACGTCTTTGTATCAAATTTCATTATTCGATTAGCATCGGTCCACCATGTCGAGGTAACTAACTAACTATAAATATCGGGTGCTCAATAAAACAAACAAACATGGTATTTTTATTATTTATTATTGTAGTTTTGGGCTAATAAAGATGCCGCGTCGACCAGATGTGATCTATTGTGGCAGCCCTTTATAATTCATTACTGATTCCCGTTGAGTCCAGAAAGTTCCAGATTCTTTGGGCTGTAATGTTGTGTATCTCATGAGGTTGTAGTTCGTGCCTACCAAGGTGGCTACTTCTTTTGTGCATTAGTGGTCCGCAGGAGCAGAGGATGTGCATCGCGGTTTCCTCTGTTTCCTGGCAGAACCTGCATGCTGCGTCTTGTTTCTTACCCATTAGAAACATGTGCTTGTTCAACTTGCAATGCCCAGTCAGAATTCTGACCACCGCACAGGCTTTGTACCTCTTGAGCCCTAAGAGCTCTTTAGTGTTTTTGTTGTTGAACCCTATTATTAGAGCTTTCGAGTGTGTGTTTCCTTTTACGGATTTCCACTCTGCGATTGCCCTCATCTTTTCAAGATTGTTTAGCAGAGAGTATGCCTCTCGTTTTGTAACTCCGCAAAACGGTTCCGGGCCAACTAGGGGCGTGTCCGCGCCCTTTCTGGCAAGTTCATCCGCTGCTTCGTTTCCAACAATGTTGGAGTGTCCTGGTACCCATCTAAGTGTAACTTTGTTGGTGTGAGCCAGGGCGTTTAGATTATTTTTGCAGTTCTGGACGAGTCTAGAGTTAACCTCTAGGGACTCTAGTGCTAGCAGAGCAGCTTGACTGTCCGAGTTGATGTAGATGTGTTGGTTTCTTAGGTTTCTTAGGTTTCAACAAACAACAAACATGGTAATTATCCCGTTTCAAATATTAGTTTTAAAACTAACTAACTGTATATTTCGTCAACAACCAAGAACCTTTTAGTACCACCTATCAAACTAATGTCTCCCCAGAAATAGGTCAACCGTTTTGTCGGCAATCGACAACTGTCACATCGAAGTCGGCTTAAGCAAGATTAGAAACAGGTGTTGAATATGTTCCGGACGTAGGATGTTAAGCTATACCTACGTATCACAGTACAGGGAAGGAGTCTCTTGACCCAGTAGTCTAACTCCGAATATTTTTTAAATCTCGTTCGTAATTCAAAATAGAGTTGACTTACAAAAGTTGCATTTGCATTAAATTGTGAAAAACGATATTTTTAGGGGTTGGGGTGCCCCCATACATGTAACCAAATGCAAAGTTTTTAATTATTTGCATATTTGTACTTCTGGTACATAATCTAATAGGTCTTTAGAATAACTTTGAGGTTTCATGAACATTAATTTAATAAGCCAAATATTTTCAAAACCAATCGCCCTAGAAGTCCAAAACGGTGTGACTTGGATTTGTTTTATTTTAGATGTACCACTTTGGTTTAGAGGTCCAGCCAAAATAAAACAAAATCGCTTTTTATTTTATTTTTAAGATTCGACGGAGAATTTAACCTTCTTTAATACCTACTTAAATTAATTTTCTATTCCACGTACCAGTTTTGAGCTAGACGCAAAAAACTAAAAGATAACCGAAAATTTAGCCGTTACTCCTAGAATTGTGTAAACTCGGTATACACGTCTTTAGGACCTAATAAAGTTATCCAAACGATATGCAGCTTGCTGGGAATTAGTTCCTGGAAATTATCTGATTTTCTTGGCTTATTGGGGAATTAGTATGATTACAACAATGATGCCGTGGATTATAGAGAAATGGATAGGTTTGTAAGAAAAAAATCACTCCAATGAGGGCGACCTGCGGGGTTAAGATGCCTAGCTGATATCCTGATAACTGCTGGATAAGACGATAGTTTGTCGGCACGTTCTGACAATTTCTGATAATTTTGAACAGTTCTGTCAAATGTCTTTGCATTTGGCAGCTGTCACCGTCGCGCTATCCGCAGTTTATCAACTTATAGCATTATCCTATGACATTCGTGGATAACCATATTAGGCCCGCTGGACCTTCTGCGCTCTCTTAAATAGTTACAAAATTTAACTTGAGTTTATACAACCTCCCCTCTAAAAATTTTCTGCTATGAAAATGCTTTTATCTCTCATGTTTTCTCACTATTTTATGGACTATGTGTGGACCCCATTACGATTTTTGCTCGACATTTAGTGCCCTAATGGTAAAATATTATCGCGCTGTGTAGTGTATAAAAACATGTGAGTAATATTACCTGGTTCGCGTTATATAAAGCTACATTAGGGTATTTTCCTGTACTTCTAAAATATGTTGGTTAGAAAAAGAGAGTTTGGATTATCTTACCAGATTTTAGTTGAAGTAACTACATTTTTAAAACTTCACGTTTAAGCTATCGTGAGTCATATCATAATGATTAAATTGCAACGGATAAAACTCACGTATTCTTATCATAATAGTTTTTAACTACACGTTCTGATAGTGTTGTAGAAAAGTATTGTGTAGGACACGGCTGCCGCGCCGCTTTGCGCTCAAACGCTCAAGCGTTCTCATGCCTCATACACAACTTTGAAGTTACAATATGATGATTGTGCTTGCCACAAGTTTGAAATACAGTAGTAATCTATAGTCGCTAGCGTCTACGTGCATCTTGCTCGCACTTGCGGGTGGAAGCGAGAAGCAACTGTAAATACTTAAGGGCTCGTGCACAAATCACGTAAGGTTTTTCGACTATTATTTTATTCGACTATTAGTTTTTGACTGACTGTCATCATCTTAACCCTGTGAAAACGAGTGCTGTAAAGGGCTCGAAACGTAGGATCATGGTGTTAATAAACGCGATTAATCCGTTCTAAAGTGTTTAATTTCCGTAAATCTTGTTTAATTAATAAGCAACGCATTCAACATTTTGTAAAATAGACTGATAATGTAGGTTTTACCCACATTTTTTATTCGTTCATCAATATCGTTCGTCAATACAGAAAGAATACCCCGCAACGGGATCTTCCGTGACCCCCTCCCCTCTTTAGAACCTCGCATGATTTATACACAAGCCGTAACGTGTGGAAATCTATCCTTCAAAATCTATAGCAACTCATGGTAGTAACACTTGTTTCTCAAACTACGTCTACGATAATCCATTATAGATGTTTACATAGGATCTCTGATAGTGCTTCACACCTATCGACCAAAGTAGGCAATTAAAAGTCTGATCGAATTACGTGATGTGGTTTGTGTACCTTCGTCTATAGTTCCCGTAGGTACTTCGATATCAAGGATCTCAATCTATAGTTTAATTAGGAGGAATTCGAGTTAGTAGAAACGGATTACCTTTTTTGGGGTTAATTTTAATCAACTTCAAATGCTACTAAACGCATTATCAAAATATTGGGAGATTAAAATTGGATATTAGCTAAAGTCCTGTGGTAGTTTCCAGGATGAACTGACATAGCTATTTCAGCTGAAAAATCTTTGAGACCGTCTCTAAGAGCTAAATATGTACACCAAATGTAGCCCAGAACTCAGAACCATCCCGAGAAACAAGACTTTTGGGTCAAAAACATACTATGATATAGATTTTTACTGTGGACAATTATTACTCTTTACTTTTTGACAGTCTACATGAAAGACGGTGCGTAGCCAAGATGCCAATCACTCACGCTCAGTCGCTAACGAAACGCAACTGTCATTGTCACACTAATAAGGAAGAGTGATAGAGAGAGGTAGCTACGTTATTAAGTATGAGCGATTAGCATCTTGGCTACGCACGCACGGGCATTCAGTTTAGTATCAGTTTAGGCTCAGTTGTATGGAAGCGACTCAGTTTAGGTCTTAAATTGAATCGCGTTAAGACGTCATGGTAAGGCCCCAGTAACATCATATGTTGTCGACCCTTTTATTTGAATAAAAACAACACTCAAATCGGTTCACCCTTTTATGTTAATGTTCACCCGTTAAAATAACGGTTTGTTACAAGTATTCTATTACAGTATTTTTTTGCTGAAATATTTTCATCCGTAATGGACGTTTTTATTTTTCGTTATTCCAAAACTTTATTATTGGAATTTTTTATATCATTACTTTACTACCCAAACTTTTTAGATCCTAGGAAAAAAAAAAACTGAAGATTTTTATCCATTTTTTACACATTTTGTATGGCAGGTAGCGCAATGGAAAGTTTGAAAAATTTATAGAAATTTTGGGACACTTTTTTGTCCTACTAAGATCGATTACTACTAGGATTGAATAAAAAAATGGGAACAATAAAAAATAAAAAAGCCCAATACATAAAGAGACGTTCTATTTTTGGTACATAGCTAACATTTCGAACACATCGGAGAGCAGATCTATCCATAGGAACGATTCAAACTTTTATGATCTTGATCTACTTAATATCTTTTCTATAGTTTCAGTTTTGCAACTGGGTCGAGGCGATGGTATTCGACATAATTGCTCTTGTGATCTTAGACTCGCTCCTTGTCACAGGGTTTAATTTCAAAAAGTTTACACACCAAGTTACCTAGGTTGGATTATTATAAAACACGAAAGACACGTCTGCAAAATGTTACAGTTGGCTACTGATCTTTGAATTTCGAATTCGAAATGATGTTCTGCGATAAGTTGGTTGTTTTTCAGCAAAATGATTTTCGGCGATGATGTATGTAATGGAATTCTTTGTGTAATTTTTACTCAGAATTGTGAGCTGGTTCGATCGTGATAGGAGAAAAAAAGTGTCCCAAGACTTTTTCCCATACCGTAAAATCTATGTTTTCATAGACTGTGCAAGGTAACGGGATGGGACTTGCGGGATATGGTGGATAAATTAGGGGCCACAGGAGGTGTTGTCCCTTTCTTGTTCTTTTCTAAGAAATATAGAATGATTTGTCATGTGACTCCTAAGATCATAAAGGCAAAGCCCAGTAAGGGCCTCGTGTTCAATATTGCTTCCGCACAAACTAAGGCGCGCCAGCAAGCACCCTTAGCAGAATGTCGCTTGCACATACAGGGTGGTTTTTAAAGGTAAAAAGTTCGAAATGAGTATAAGATTAATGTGGCTAATTCCGTCATAGGGACTATTATTTCGTCTAACGCTAGCCTGCGTTGGATATACCTTGCGAGCTTGCGTGTTAAGTACTGTTTGTCAAATAACGAAAATATGACAAAAACCTAATGGTGTCAAGTGTCATTAAAAAGTTTAAAGCAAATTAAAAAAAAAACATTGATTTATTTGCTTTTGTGACATTAAATTCCGAGATGTACCACACCACATCTCCTTAAGATTTTCGAGTCTGATAAGAGACGTATTTTGGCATCACCAAATTGTTGTGTATTTAATGAAAAGTATTTTAGGTGCTAATTTACTTTTTAGTAGGTAGTGCGCTAACGTAACTATTCAATGAAATCTCTTTTGCTCACTTTGTTACTCTTCAAGGCGCGAAATTGTAACTCTATGGTTCTCACTCTGTATATGCGTCATAGACACACAGCGTGATGAGGCCTGAGGGCGTGGCAATGAAAATATAATCAACTTGAAATAGCGTAAGAAACCAGTGAGTGGTATTTATAGGCTGACAGTAGATTAAAAAAAAATCTCTATATCCCTCCCTTTTTCCGAGTGGCAATACAAGTGTTAGAAAAAGACAGTATGACTCTCTCTGACTATGCACGAATGAGAACAGACTTGTCATGCTATAGTAAGTTTATTAAGAATCATACCTTGAGCGTTGTCGGTAAATAGAATGGCACAAGGTAGAGTCAAACCACGTTATCTATTCTAAGTAAATGAACTGTCAAACTTAAAGTGTTATTTTAAACGTCAGATTTCTATGAAACTTTGACGTTTACTTAACACGTTCATAGCCTGTGCTATCAAAATCAAGGAAACTTAGCATAGACGGACTCTAGTTTCTTAAGTATACGATTTAAAAAATAAAAAAAATGATTACCCTTTGCGATGCCATTTCAAACACAAAAGCTTCAGACTCTACGTCATCGAAATGTCGAACCGAAGTTAAACTTTATTGGCAAACCCACCTTGCTTAAATCAGCAAGGAGTAAAAGCCAGAGAAAAAGAAGTTAAACTTTATGCTTTAGCAGTGTAGGTTTATTTTACTCTGTGGTCTGTGACCGATATATCGGTCATTGGCGTTGAACCTGCGGTGCCAATAAGTATTTGGCGTAGAAAAGGTTAAAAATTTACGGTTATTACTTATAATTTAGCAAAAAATTTAATCCTGTCAAAGTAGTACACTGTGACAAAGATAGACATTAACAGAGGGTACGAGTACGACTGAGCTTTAGCAGGAAACATTCAATATTGTTTATCTCATTCTGCCGCATAAGTGTGAGCAGTAAGTTTGCTATTTGAGAAGAGAATAGTTGCTACTGTGGTTTGTGTTTAGTTCGACTCTATTTAATTTGTACTTTAATTTAGATATTTATAAGATAATTCTACAGCCTGGTTTACTAATACGATATTAAATATGATTCATAACACATTGTGTTCTATGAAACTTTCGAGAACATTCCAGCAATTTGGGGAATGTTCTGTAACTTGAACATTGGTACTTGGAGGCCAAGTAATTTGTGACGACGAATAAGGGCCACTTGTGTCGCCCAAGGTTAGACGCTAACCCGGAATTAAGCTGTAAAATTCGTTCGTTATGGCTAACCTTAGTGTCAACCTACCTGCAGACTTCAGTTTTCTCGTAAACATGGTGGTCGCGAACATCGCCGAAATATCGGGAGCTCAATGTCAATAAACAACCGCGAAAAGAATCTGTGTTCACTAATTAGAATGATAAAGTTTGTACAAGATAGTAAAATAATTGAAGCTGTTCTAGTAAGCTTCCAAAAAACATACTTTTGCTTACGACTGTGAATTGAGTTATTTTAATTTAAACAAGACCCGCGAAGTCATGATTTTGTGGGTAAAGGTGAAAATTGCCTTTGAAACACTTCATTTCTTTAAATGATTATGCAAATAAAATAGGTTTACTAAAGGTTTAAAAACCGCAACAGCTAATGAAAAGAGCCTTTTCAAATTAAACCAACGAATTTGGACGACCGCATTTATGGGCGCTTCTTCTCATTTCCATCAAGCGACCCAAAACCTTATTTAAATTAAGCTAAAGCTGAAATTCTAGTGGAAAATTTTCAACCGCGTAGAACAAAACAAGGGTTCAAGTGAGCCGTCATAATGCATAATAGCTTGACATAAAGTCCATGTTCGTTTAAATTGGCTGTATTAGCATAGTGGTTTCTATCCGGTTTGACAAAATGGCTTCTCCGCTAACCTAATTTTGCTTGAAATAAGAGACAGACATAAAGCTGTAGGCATATTCGGGGTTTCGACATCTTTTGTTTTGTCATTGATGTGATACGATTTCTTTAATCGTAACAAATTAATTGCGGGTAGTTATACAAGGTAACATTCCGTATAGGCTTTTGAGTAGGTATACTAGGGGATTGATCGAATTCTATTGTACATTATTTACGTGCCCAAATATATAAACGTCTATGAAAAGAAAAGTTCAATCAAGAATCAAGAAGAATGAATCAAGTAGGGATCCTGCTTTTTTCCAAATTTATAATAGAGGTTTATTAGCTAAGTAACTTTGAAATATAGAGGTAACAAAACAATACATCCATGGGTTTTTTCGAGTTATAGAGGTCGAATTTTATTTTTCAAATTATGGAGGGCAAATCGGTACTCGACATCCTTGAAAGGAATCATCGGATTCCTCGTCTTAACGTGGTTAATTATTTCCAGTTATACTTGTAAAGGTCTTGGGCTTTCTGGGGAAGGGAATCGCAATTTAAATCGTGTTAACGAGGGTTTCTTCTTATCGAGGTTTTACGAAGCCGACTGCCACCTGACCTTTCAGCTCAGAGGGTAAACTAGAGTTACGATTGGTAAATATCAAATGATATGTGTGGTACGACGTGAAGCGGTGAAGGAAAATATCTTGCGGAAACCGGACTAATCCCAATAAGGCCTAGTTTACCCTCTGGGTTGGAAGGTCAGATGCCAGTCGCTTTCGTAAAACTAGCGCTTACGCCAAATCTTGGGATTAGTTGCCAAAGCGGACCCCTGGCTCGCTGAGACGTGGCATAAGCCGTAAAAACGTTAGGAAGAAAAGAATTGACTATAGATATCATCTTGGTCTTTTTAAATCACAAAGTTGGCGTTAAGAAGTTACTGAACAAGAGCTTAAGTTTTTCCAATTTTCTGAAAGCACTGACAATGACATCTTACCACTTAGTTTTCCAGGAAACACTTAAGTAAACATGGATAGTGTTTTTCCATTTTCTTGAACTGTCACCAACTGGCATTGAAGGAGGCTTTTGATAACAGCTTTAACAATAGTTAACTTTTCTGACCTCGGACGGAAATAAGCAGTTTGAGGATAAGTTAAACCGCTTTTATTGTTTGAGATTAAGCCGTAAAAACGTGTTTTTCAGGCTTTTAATTTAGAAGGGAGTTACATTTTGTTTCTGGAAGAAGGGTAAGGGTATATGATTTGGATTATGATTTTAGGATGTGTTTTATAAAATCCAAATAACTTCGCGCTCGCTGTTTTATACATGGCAAATAGGATGTGCAAACGGGTTTTTATTTGTATGAAATTTCGGTTAAAAACCGGTTATTAACCGGTTTTTCCATACAATAAAAACCGGTTTGCACACCCTATTAATGGCAAACAAACAACTAGTGTTCTTTCCATGAGTTTTACTTAACCACGAGTCGAAGTCGAGTGACTGAATTACTGGCGTTACAGGCGTCTATAGGCTACGGAAACTGCTCAGCATCGCGCGGGCGGTGTTCTTGTTTTCCACAATTTTTTAAGCTCGCCTTTGTACCTTTGTTCTTATCATAATGTTTATTTTTACTATATTTGTGTACAATAAAGTGCTTACAAACAAACAAACAAACAATTTCAATAACTTTAATAAAATTGTAAAGTATCGTCAATAAATAGATAATTTCTTTGTGAAGAATTTTTTACAATTGCCACTAGATCTATTTGTGTTTTAAAAATTGTTGGTAGTTTTTGACATGAGAATGATGATCGGAATTTCGTGACATTATGTCGTGTTTCTTGCAACAAATGTCTAGAGCTCTTAACAAAAGTATTCGTTTTTAATTGTAATATTGATGTTTTTATTTATAAATAACATGTTGGCGGCAAACAAGCAGGCCGCACAATAGTGAGCGGCGCCCGTAGCCCATAGGTTCCTGTATACCAGTAATGCCTGACAGTTATCACACCTGTCGCCGTGGTGAAATTGGGCCCAGTTACGAACAATCAAGATGCAATGGGTACTAGACGACGATATACATACTTAGATAAATACATACATAGAAAACGTCCAGGAAAAAACATTGTGATAAACACACAAATAAATACCCTTACCAGGATTCAAATTCTTCCAGGATCGTAGGCAGGGTGACTACCGACTAGGCTGAGGTTGTGCAATCGCGTTCCTGAGACCCCACCCCAACCAAAGCGATGCGCTGGAACACCTCAGAGTGTTTAGTCTGTGCGAGTCGGACATACCCACTCGGTTTGTCCCGGGCCTCCCAAATACATCTTAATAAGACAACACATATACCCACTGCTTATTTTATAATGAAATTTCCTACACTCACGCTCGTCTGATCCACAAATCTACGTAGCCCAACCCCGAATAAAGTAGGATATCTTACATTCACCGCAAACCATTCCATTTTACTTGCAGATTTGGACTTACTATGCGCCTCACGATTCTAACACTGAACGTAACTCATAAAAACGACCTAAGAGCATATCGAGTCTATACACACTTAAGTCCTTCTTTCGAGTCACAGTAACAAAATACCACCAAAGGATGAACTAAATCAAGCCATAAAAGACTTTATTTCTACAAAGCTAAGGACTGAGGTGTCTGCAAGAGAGTGAAATATTTGCCGTGTCAGAAAATAATCTGCGAATAAGAAAGTCGAGGAATTGTCTGACTTCATGTAATATGTCGGTCACTATTATATTTGGGGGTATAATTTGGATATGCTGACAGTGGATTTTGGGATTTACTGAGTTGTGATAGGGTGTGTTTTTGTTTTACCCAGTTTCGTATAACGCTTTATTGAAAAAATACATGTTGGGATTTCATATACTGGTAAGAAGAAAATAATATTATATTGCACAGACCATGCAGGTACGGCCAGTTGCAGAAATAATGCATTAAAAAGTTTGTGTGTAGGCGAGTCAATTATCGATGATGCCCTTGAGCCATCTTAGATGTCGTTTTTTGTAGGGGACCTTATGTGGGCGAGTCACCTTCTGCCGGAAATAAAATTGCATACGGTACCGTTTTATTAGGCAGTCGTCCGGTTTTACCCTCCATAACCCAGTATTTAGTCCACCACTTTTACCTTATACTCCAGTATATTTTAGATTCCATTAACTCCCAATAGTCCATACACCCTGGCGGGTGCTGCGTCTGCGTGTGTCCTATGACTCGGGCAGGAGTAACAGCGCTCGGTATACCCCTTACATTTCATTAAATTGTCGAAAGGGACTACTATTCGTATTGGCTTCGGCTCCGCGTACACCTCCCAAAGGTCCGGAACACCATTGTGTAGTGATGGGAAATATGTGCAATTAATGGTTCGTTCTCCAGTGCTGCGCTTGCGCCTAATCCTCGTCAACTCATACTAAATGTAAGAAAAGTTTGACGAAGTTGAGACGAATAGGTGCATGGGCTCAACGAGCTATCTTTAAACTCAACTTTATATTAATTGATTCTTAGATAATATTACCTAGGTTATTATTTATATAGTAAATAAATAAACGAATTAGAATTCAAGTATGCTTCGATAAATAAATATTTAAGTGAGATTCTAGTGAATAATCGAGATATCTATTTTGGAATTCTTGCCGCCAGTCAATTTGAATAATTAATACTTTAAAAGCTAAACCCGAATCCGGACTTCAGATCGCAAATTATTTATTGTCCTAGAATTCTTATATCTAAAACAGTTTTTAGGTCGAAAATGTGATTGATTGAAAGTGCTTGACAATATAATATTATACTTCGGTTACCGTGATTCACAAACTGCACAGACACCGCATCAAATCATTTTACAAACAGAACGAGGTCACCTCACATATGCAGTATTTTACTTGGAAAATTCTAGAACATTGCTAGAAAAAACACAGAAATATATGAAAAAAGTAAAATACTAACTACTTAATTGAGGTCACCGAGATCTGAACCTTGCGTTCCCATGAATGCTGGCTGCGTTCCCCCTTTGAATGGCTATAACTATCCGTTGTGCGAGGAACGAGCCAGCTTTACGGATGATTAATGTACTAAATTTATATCAGTACCTAGAACATTTCAAGTTCACCCCTAAAACCATTTTAATTGTGAATATTTTTAATTGACACGAGTTCGAGTCGTAAACGCAGGTGCCACTGAAATACGGTCGCGCTGCCATACTAAATTAGTACAGGACTGCATGGTCACCACCGGACCGCTAGTTATCATGCTCCGTCCAGTGGTTGAAGCCGTCCATACATATACAATCGGGCATATCCCGCGGTTCTGCCAATACATGTATGGTAAATTTGTCGGACGTGACGTACCCACTATGGAGACCCGACGGTGTTCCCGAACATATACGGCCGGCTTGAGGTGGTCTATGCCGAGATTAGTCCTGGTGATGGTGATCATTCTACCTGCTCACAACGGGTGCTGTAAAATACTCAAACTAAATGTTTATAGGTACAGTCGAATTCATAAATATATGAGCATTTCCAAGCAATTCCCTACAAGCGACAATTTTGTTGAAGGGATGAATAGTTTATTTCGGTATTGCGACCGTATTGGATTGCGATAGATTTCCTTCACTTGTTGAAAAAGATGTCCATGTTGATAAACAAACATAGCAGCACTAAAAATGTAAATAGATGGATGTGTCAAAATGTTGTGCTCTCTAAAGTGGCCTAGTAAGTTATATATTTCCTCGCAAATGTGATGAAAAATATTGTATGTAAGTATCACGGGCGGTACAAGAATCACGAACTAACTAAGTACAAAGTATTTATACTCGGAAGTAACTATTCTTCTCGCGTTTATACATACGAGTACACACATAAAACACGTCTAAACGTGTACTCATAAAATTGGTGCCCGCAGGGACATTTCTCGAACGGTATCAGACTAATATAATTATACGTGTTGCCACGGAAACGACACGATTTGACAGTTCGCAGACTAATAATATTAATCTTATATAGTTCGAGAAATGGGCCTCCGGTGTTTAAACAAAACTTTCTAATGGAACCCCACTATCTTTTAGAAATTGGAGAATATAGATTAAAAAATAATAAATTCAGATTGCGAATCTTGGAGTCGATTAAATATTTCCTTTACATTTTAACGCTTTTAACGAGGTAAAATTTACATGTATCGTATTATTCCGCAACACGTTAAACGAACGGTATTCATGAGTTTTAGGATACAATTCCTCTGAGGGCGCTAACACGCGTAAAACGTATGTCTGCGGTAGTAAAACGCGAGTAAATGTATGTTACAAGTACTTTTTAACCCACTATGCTGCAATACAACACTTTAAGAGACGTGACAGTGTATTAAGGTGGGAATAAGCATGGAAATAAAACCGCTCTGATGCTTAAAGAGATACGAAGTGAGCTATAGAGAAATCGCTATTCAGCCATATAAATGACGATTTATCCATATAAATGATGATTATTTAGCCAAATAAATGATGAATGTTTAGTTATGTAAATGATGACAATTTACCCTTAAAAATGAATTTTAATTTGGTTTCATAAATTATTATTATTTATTCATACGTATACATGATGATTGTGTACCTACACAAATGAAAAAATATTAATTATTTATCTATAGAAATGATGAATATGAATTATATGAATGATGATTATTTAGCCAAATAAAATATGATTATTTTTCTTCCTAGCGTCTTCCCGATTTATGTCACGGCTCAGGAAGCCTGGGGTGCGCGTTGGCAACTAATCCCAAGATTTGCCATAGGCGCTAGTTTTACGAAAGCGACTGCTCTGATCTTCCAACCCAGAGGGTAAACTAGGCCTTATTGGTTAGTCCGATTTCCTCATGATGTTTACCTTCACCGAAAAGCGATTGGTAAATATCAAATGATATTTCGTACATTAATTCCGAAAAAGCCATTGTTACGAGCCGGCAGGATTTGAACCTGAGACCTTCGGATTGATAGTCACGCTATACCACTGAGCCACCAACGCTCTCAAATAAAATATGATTATTTAGCCATATAAATTTATCTGTGTAATGGAGTGGCCTTACGCCCCCTTCCTCGCAGCGAAGCCCCAAAACGGATGAAATATTTTTGTATAGAAAATGTCAGAAAAGCGTACCTACTACTGTCATTATAGATTGTTAGGCACGGCACCTGTGCCACGGCCCTACTACGTCACCGGTACAACGTCATAGTACGACACAGCGTCACGTCACCGGCACTGCATCATACCTACGCATGCGTCAGCCGCCCGCGCCGCGCATCATATCGATATTTGGCACTTGGTCCGATCACGTTAAAAAAACGAAAGTGCAAGCTCACTTTGAGCCTTTTGATACCTAACATCGGGTCTTAGGACACCGGCGCCTTTCGCGTTAGATTAAACCATAAATTTTATCTTTATATTTTAATTAAAACCGTCTTATTCGTCGTCTGATTATAATTTATCTCCTCCACTGCTGCCTCCCTATATTTGGCGCAGCCGGTAGGATAAATATATATAATAAATAATGGCTACAGAGTTTAAGAATTCAATGAAAGTGGGTATATAGTTTGGCTAAGAATTTTTCTAATTCAATAGTTTTTTACATCCTGTATTTAAAAATAATAAAGAAAGTCTAAAAGCTAAAAGATATAAGTCACAAAAGTTCCATAATTGTATGAGCAATGGCGCATGGCAAAGCAAGTGGATTTTCTGGCCCATTTACCACCCATATCGAAGCAGTTTGGTGGAAAAACTATTTATTGCCTATGGAATACAAATGAGAATTTTATGTAGATAAAATATGTGTGACGATTTCGAATAGAAGGTACTAAATTGGTAGTTATCGATAAAGTAGATAGTTATATATCTCATTTATTGTTTATGGTTTCAGTGCCTTTTTCATCATCGGCAGTAAGTTTTACTCGTAGTTTTTGACTTGAAAATTGCACATTTTTTATTGGATAGATATTTGAAATTAAACACTTTAGAACAGATTAATCGCGTTTATTAACACCTACGTTTGAGCCCCTTACAGCACTCGTTTACACGGGGTTCCCTGTCCGTTCTAAAGTGTTTAATTTCAATGAATAACATGCGCGGTAATAGTAGACAATATTAGGTATTTGAATTTGATAAGGTTCTGGTAGTGTGTATCAAGTAGCTGTTGTATATCTTTCTAGGCCTTGTATTATCGTTATTCTTTATTTATTTATTTGTTTACTATATACTTCATTATTACGCTGCATTACAATATGATTACCAAAGTATTTGCTTGAATAAAAAAAAAACAAGTACATCGTTCAATCATGTAACGAACTTCATAATTTATAAGAACATACCTACATCAATTAAAAAATTGAATCATGTAGTATCACGTTCAAAATAGCGCGGGCAATTTATGAATGAATTCATTCAGAAATTGCCCATGCACTTTTGAACGCCATACATGATTCAAATATTTAATTTAAAGTATGATGAACGCGTGTGTACAATATAATGTTACAAATCTAAGATGCCACCGTATAAAAGTTATTAATTCATTATAAACATGTCTTGTTACAGATTTTCATCACTCCAGCCCAATTAAGGTAAGACATACATAATTAAGATAAGAAAAGATGGTATGATAACCAAAATCAAAAAGTAAAAGTATTAAACAGTAATGAAAAATAAAAGAGTAAAAAGAAATAACAATAAAATAACTTTTTCTTTGTTAAAAATACAACATATTTTGTCTAAATATTTACTTAGTCAAACAGAAATTGACATTTGTTCGAAATCTCGCCTATCGGGAAAAATTAAGTCAATTGCGAGTATTGCGACCGAGGTGCCAAGTCCAAGAAGTTTAGATCGAGTTTGGCACACAGCCAAGCTAGTTTGAAACTTAGACAGGTAAGCATTCGACGTGCTGTTACCAGACACTAAACTTGGCTAATTGCATTTGTTATGTACACTCGAGAAAAAACATAAACAACCAAAATCACATAACAGAAACTGGAATCATGAGTAACAGAAATAGATCTTTAATAATAAATAGTGTAACCCCTCTTGTTAATATTGAAAAAGCAGTTACAACTGATGACACAAAACAGAGACAACAACATCACTATCCGACGATAACTGACCGATGCAGTCGAAACATGTCACGCCTATTGTGATAAATATACGTGAGATTTAGGGTTGCCACACACATCCGAAATCAGAGACGGAATTCATAATATGAATTCATTCTCTGATTTCGGTTTGCCGGCTACATACAGCCGGAATCAGATCAATCGGAGAAATTAATAATCTAATAACTGAATATGTGACATCAATTAATAAGGTAACCTATAGGTACTGTGTCATCATTATTAATCATTGGATTGAAAATTATGAGTTTTCATGTTGTAGGTATCCAATGCCATTCGAATGGTAGACAATTAATAAAAACAGTGTGAAATAGAAACTTACATACCGGAGTAAAAAAAAAGATAAATTGAATGTATTTTCGTGCGTTATGAATTCATAACATGAATTAAGATTATGAATATGCGTGGTGATACTTAATCGTTTTTACAATAGTAATAGCTCACGAAAATTAAAATTGTGTTATCCCTCTGGTCTTGTAATGTAAGACAGGTATATAAGTGGTTTTCAGCGTCCCCTTAATAAGACACCCCCTAACACGTACGAAACTGTCTAGCCGGTCTTATTGGACTTCATCCAATAAATGAAACAATATTACACACCCTCGCTAAATTACCAGTTTCAGCGAATCAAAAAGAGAAGTGTGAGAAAGAAATGTCAGGCAAACTTATTCTTATTAATTGTAAACTTATTGGTACAGTCACCTGCAATAGTATATGACGCTATGAAGGCCGCAAAAATATGTGACATGCTCTTATGGCGGTACAAACAAGAATGTGTCAGATTATTGTGCACCCTTCATATAGTCCTATACTATTGCAGGTGACTGTACTAATAGTAAATTTATACGTATTAGTAGCAGCAAAGAATAGCCAGCAAATAGTATGTCGCGTCATTGTCAATATACCTAAGGCGTATCCAGTTACTTGTTTGTCACAAAAAAGGCTTTAAAGGGAGTATTGCCGTGCTTACGTGACGATAAATGGGTATAGATGAGTTGAGTCTGGCTCTAGAGATTTCAATCAACATTTTAAGGTAGTATAGTGATACTAGAGAGTGAGTGAGTGAGTGAGTGGTATAGTGATTTTTGGGCCCCTACAGTGGTAGGGGCCCAAAAATTCCGTAGTATACAATACAATACAAATACTCTTTATTGTTCACCAACGAGAAAATAAAAACAGGAAATAGGGAGGGCCCAAATCCGACCAATTATTATTAAAGACGTTTTTAATTTGATTTCAGAAAAATAGTACCTGTATGAAATATACGAAAGAGATTGAGTAGTTTACAAGATATTACTTATTTATGTATGGTAAAGTATGGTGGCGCCACACTTGCTTCTGGTTGAAAATAATCTTTATTAAAGATTATCTAGAGGGCAGCCAGGCTTAGCTGTAGGATTGTCGGAATGCACCTTAAGCCTTTAAAATAAGAAGGGTCGGAAGCGTAGTTATTAGGGCGTCTGCCGTGAAAACAGGAAGTCACAGTTCGATCCTAACCCTGGGTACTGGGGGCCTTGGTTAGTTTTTCTATAGTATATGATATCTCTTTCAATTTATAATATTACTAACTTTCCAAAATCAGGCAAACTCGTTGCCCCTGAACGATTGATTTGTTGACACAGTATACTGCTGGCTATCGAACACATCAAATCATTTCTTAATAAATATGTTGTCCCTATTTTGAGTAGAAAAAATTGCATATATATTTATAAACATAATACCACCAGGAATATGTAGTTAAAGTTAGTCTGTATATTCATTCGCCTAAGAATAACGTACACACACTGATACATCCATGTTATCACTCTTCTATAATGAAGTAGGAAGTCTCAGGAATACGGAACCATGAATCCGAAATATCATTTCTTTACACCTAAGAAAGGTCAATTTACATGATACGGTAATACATTTTTCAGTCCTCCGGCCGGTAAGCGCCACTTTACGCAAAACTAAATTGCCGCCTGCCGGCTCCGTCGGGCTGAAAAATAGTATACAAACCTCGGCCGGTAAATGGGAAAGCCTCGGATCACATGTTAGTCGACAATTACATGCAATCCGAGGCATTTCCCACTTAAACGGCCTTGGTATGTAATGTACTATTACTCAAAATAGTTAAATTAGTGAAATGATTTCTGTAAAAGGGAATAATCGCGTTTATTAACGCGTCTATTTCGAACAATTGTAAAGCATTAAGACAAGAGGTCCTTGGTCACTTTTTTTTGTAGTATATGACATCTCTTTCAATTTATAAGCGTCTATTTTGTTTTAAAATATTAATATTCATTGTAAAATACCCTTCAGGCATATCACTGCCTTTATAAGCCATATAGACCAACCTTTTTTGTGTCGAATGACACATTTAAAATTGCGGATAATAATCACTTACATTTAGTCACTACGCACATCTTAGGATGCCATTACCAGGCGTTAACGATCGTGCCCGACGACTGTATGTCGCTTTGCCGCGCGCAGCGCTCTCGATGCCGGAACTGGTTGAGGATGACCCGGTCTTAGTCTTGGAATTCCGGGATCTTTCGAAGTTGGAAGGCGTACTGCAAAGCGACATCTTACCGTACAAATTATTCTGACACTTTTTGCTGGGGGAAACGTACACACAGACGCACTTCTCACACATGACACACAAAAAACAATCTGTAATGAGTAGTCATTAGATTGAAGTGTGTAAGATTTGTAGCTGTAGTTGTAGGACTACAACTATAAATCTTACACACTTCAGTCTAATTTTGTGTGCTACTCACAATACAGATCCGCGTATGCCCATTTGAGCTTGTACATGGGCAGAAGGGTTACGGTACGTATTCATAATCCCCTCCTTGTGTTGCTTGAAGGTGACAGCATTTCGATCATTATTACTTCGCGTTAGAAAAAGTTTCATCCTTTTAGTGATCTGTACAAAACTTTGTTTACGAAGCACTTATGGGACCACTTGGGTATCGTTAGTTGGCTATAGTCGTTTCAGATAGAGAACGAAGTAGCTACGGAATTTTTGCAATTTTTAGAAACACGAAACCCCTCTACTGGTATGGGATGCTATCATTATTAATTAATCCGGGCGCCTGGCAGGTACTTAGCGGTGGTTGGTGGGTGGTGGATAGGAATAGTTACTATAGGAACGTTTGAGGAAACCGACGAGGAAATCAGACTAATTCCAGGCCTAGTGTTAGAAGGTCTAGTAGCAGATTTCGCATAAGCTAGTTACTAGTTAGCGACTATGCCGAAATCTAGGTGGCCAAGTGGACCATGGTATAAGCCGAGCGAAGGCGGAGATGACGAGTCGTGACGTGGTCGTGCCGTATACTGTAAACGAAACCGACGTCTATTTATCAGATAAAGGGTTAACTTGACTCGCTAACCCTTATCAGATGAACTCCGTCTTTTGTTTACCCTATTCTCAGAGAGTGGTCGTTAGTGATAATATACATAGGAAAGGCCCATCTAACTCAAATATTAAGGATGACATTACACTAGAATGGGACAGGAAGGGGCGGGACGAGACGATTTATTAGTTTCTATAGAAATCGTCACGTGACATCCGAGGACTATGAGCTATCACGTGATTATTTTAATAGGAAATTACAGATCTTCCCGTCCCGGCCTGTCCCATCCCGTCCCGTCCTAGTGTGAGTCGGCCTTTAATCTTGAGGTGGATCTGCAGGTTATTGTAGGTTTTTAGGATATTTAGGAAACTTTTTCATATTACGATTGACGAATATAACCAATCGAGCCCGTTCATTTGCGGGAACACAAAAACATGTTTTTTTTTTTAACTTTTACAAAATATTTTCGTTTATTTAAAAAAATAATTTTGGATAGAAACTCTAATCCCTGTCTGTACTTTCCTTTCCACTGTTAACTTATACTCATCGAGGCAATTCTGAGAAACCCAAACACAATGGGGTTTGGTTGTTCCATCCATCAGTTCCTATGGCCACCTCCGGCCTCCATCATCCGATCAGCTCGACGGTACCATTTATTTCAAAAACAGTGTACAGCATAACAGGAAAAATCAAAGCATTGCAACCAAAAAAAAAATCTTTTAATTTATCAATTTATTATGATCGACAGAATGGAAACACAAAAATATTTAGCAAATCCGTTATAGACCTGCAAAAATGTAAACATTACCCGTGCACATGCAGTCACCTTAAGAAAGTAGTACCTGGGGAGTAAAAATAGAACACTCGTTAAATGCGTAATTATAATAAAAAGAACGTTCATTATGAAAGGCTGTAGAATTATTGGGGTAGAAAGAATTGTGCTCAGATTTTTAATTGCTATCGTCAACGAAATAAAAATCACTCCTTTAAATCGCTTTGTAAAAAACCTTACAACACGTTAAGAGACTGACAACAGCTAAGTCAACGCACACTCTCTATTGGTATCGGAGTAAACGAAATCGCGCTATCACCGGCCGGCCTGGTTTCAAAAGGCAAAACCCTAAAAACACGATACTATTAAAATAAACAAAACCGTAGACTATAATTATGTGAAATTTGACTAGTTGGCGGTTTAGTATACCGGGTTATTCCTGTAAAAGGAGCAATAAATTTAAATTACAAGGACAAGGACAAGGGCAAGCAGGGCATAGTAGTGCAGGTCATCCAGGAGCGCAACTGGGTCATTGTGGAGGGTCTCAACACACACCTTAGGACTGTAGGCAAAGACGGACTTCCCCGGAGTCACCATAAGGTCTGAAGCCCCGCTGCTGGTCACCACCGAGACGTCAAGCTCCAGATCCAGAGACCCCACTGAAGTGGAGTGGCGGTATACCGAGGAGGGGGAGAAGGTCCGAGTATCAACCGCCAGCAGCCGCATCATCCCTGTACCGAAGACAGCGGATGAAACCATAGACTTTAAGAGCAAGGAACTGTACTTGGAGAATGAGGAGAAGGACACCAAAACTGACGCAGATACCAAGATCACGTTTCAGCCCAAACTAGCCACGTTTGAGATGGACGTCATGGAGTCCATGGGCATCAGAGAGGAAAGAATACCCGCACAGACCTACTGATACTAACTTCACCCAAGTTAGTAGTTAATTTATAGTTTATTGTTTAAATAAATGTAGGTTTTTACTTTTTCATACAAACTGAATAGTATTTTCAATGTACGTTAACATCAGCCTAATTGACGTCTCTTGAAAATCGCAGTACATCGCGTCTTCTAATAAACTTTAAAGTGTAATAAAAATCAAAAATCAAAACACACGTTATGTTTAAAAGTCGCCGAGAAAACGTTGTTCAGTTTTGTGGGTAATACCTACGATTACATTTATTGCTCCTAAATACAGAAGGCCTAGTATAAAAGTTGTACGACACCTAGTCCTCGACCGCGTTAGCGTATCGGGAGTTCAAATTATGTTTGCCGTTTATTTAAATCATCCGGCAACTTTCATATTTTGACCCCTCGATACGCTAACGCGGTCGAGGAGTTAATGTCGTACAACTTTTATACTAGGCCTTCTGGTAACACCCCAAATAATGAGAATGTGATTTAAATGCAGACGCTTAAGTAATTTAAGTATGATGAATTTAAGTACCAGTCTTTGCAAGTATTTTCTATCGAGCCGATTTCGTTTAATGAAAAATTGGCTCCGTGTACGGTCTTTGATTTATGATTAATAATTACAATATATTTGTTTTACCAGTGATATATTTTTTTAATGTTTAAAAACATTGTATAAGTGTTGTCAGCCCCTTAATACAGCAAGGTTTTCTAGTGGCCATTGGGGCTTGGATAGGCAACAATGCTCTCAGTTCTAATTAATTCTTAGTCAATAAGAATTTAATTAAAATGTTGGGATATCAAGGCCCTAAGTTAAATTTTGGAGTTGCGTTCACAACTTATTATGATTATGTTGTCGTCCGTGCTCTAGTTTGCCCTTTTACTCTGGGGAATTGGGGGATATTTACAAACCAGTGAGGTTTAAAATTTTAATTATATGTCAAACACAAACACAAAACGATATTTGGAGTCTTTTCGGTGGACTATTCAAAGGTGAAGGGCTATAAAGCTTGATTTTCTTATTTAAGCCTTATCTACATTAAGAGGTACTCTTTCTATTATATTGTATGATAAAAATCATTACTAAATTATCCACAAGCTGTTAATTATTCACCACAGGAAAGAAAAAGTGCGTGTTCAGCTGAACTGTAGAGCCAATCTTTCCTGTGGCCAATAGTTAACAGCTTGTGGATAATTTAGTCATGATTTTTATCATACAATTCAATAGAAGTACAATTCAATAAGAAAATCAACCTTTATAGCACTTAAATTTTGAAAAGTCCACCGGAAAGAATCCGAATATCGTTTTGTGTTTGACCCTTATGCTTATTCTTCCCTTATATATAAAAAAACGAATGCAATTTTGCCCCTTTTAGGGTTCGTTACCCAAAGGGTAAAACGGGACCCTATTACTAAGGCTCGGCCATCGGTCTGTCCGTCTGTCTGTCACCAGGCCGATCTCAAGAACCGAGATAGTTAACAGTTGAAATTTTTACAGATTATGCATTTCTATTGCCGCTATAACAAATACTAAAAAGCAGAATAAAATAAATGTTTCAGAGGGCACCCATACAAAAAACGTGATCTTTTCGCCGTTTGGTACGAAACTCTTCGTGCGTAGTGCCGGCCTAGTACGTGTCGGACTCGCACTAGGCCGGTTTTTTATTTGTTCTTTTTTAAAGTCGCTTTATTGATGAGATATTATATATGACCCCAAGCTAGTGGTACAGAAAAGGCATTTCCTTTATTGAAATTTGAATTAGATAACATTTAATTTGAATTATTATATTCATTATCATCATAATTTAGCTAAAGACGAACACTGCAACAAAGGCAAAGGATTGCCCTCAGCCTCGGCTAACGGCTTCCCGCGACCTTATCCAGGTCGTCGGTCCATCTACTCTGGAGTGATCCCACACTGCGTTGAGGTGTTTAATAATTTATACTTAATAGTTTATTACGTTGACAGAATCCTTGATTAAACTAACTCGTTATATCTACTGACCCATGTAGACAGCCAAGTCCATATGTGGGTCGTTCTTCTATTTTAGCAACAATGTCCTGTCTCTCGTTCTAACAAATGTCTGGTTTAGAATTTTATTACATTGTTTCTATATGACATTCGTAACAATACGATGCGCTCCAAAACACGCATAGCGGATAGGTGCATGAGAAGACTGCCAGGCTTAAGTGGGACTGGGCCGGCCACGTCAATGTGCGTGTGATCAAAACAAACAAAGGGAGTTCCAAGGGATAGGCCTTTGCCCAGCAGTGTGGGACATTCCTAATGGCTAGGGTTCTATATGAAATAGATGTCAAGTACAGGCTAGACTACAAATAAAATCGAATTAGTCCGTCTGTTAGATTATTAAAAAATATTCGACATGTATTTTTTCTTTTGTTCGTCAAATGAAAAACGACGGAAATACAGTGCATTAAAGTTTTGCGTGACGTAACAATTAGGTACGATTCTGACCTCTAAGTTACGTCACAAGCCTCTACCCCGGAACTTTGATGCTCTCTATCGTCGTCAGTTTTAGTTAACTTAAAACAGGAAAAAACGCGTGTCTAATAAATTTGGATAATCTAACTGACAGACTACATAGAATAATACTTTTTCAACCTAGTCGTCATCCTTATACTATATTGGCAATTCCTCGGTTTGTGAATATGAAAGTTCCACACAAAAACGGAAATGAAATTTCATAGTTCGTAAAATGGAACGACCCATGTACAATCAACTGCATCTGTTTGTTTGCAGTTTAATTCAATCTGTGTTTATTGACAAGGTCAATATGGACGTGTCTGCCCGAGGGCCAGCTGACCGCGTTAGTACTTTTATTTGTTTTGTACATGCTACTATTGTATTTGAATTTTGAATACCGCATGTCAATGAAATTGGGGCACATTTATAGAAAACACGCAGTAATTATTTTGGATTATGATTGAAAATTTGAATCAGGGTTTATGTCTATTTTAGAAAAAACATGCAAAAACGGTCCCCGCGCAGGCAAGTTTTTTGTAGAAATCGCGTTGATGTAACTGGTGACCGAAGAGCGGCTTCCTCGCACAACGTATCACCACACCAATGCGATACAACGAGGAAATCGGCAGCATCCCAGGGACAATGCCTCAAGGACCTATTTTATATTTAAGGTAGGTAGAAGTAGGTAGCTAGCTAGGCAAGTTAAACTTACTCGTACTGTATATATTTTCTAATATACTAAAATGGTAATGTGTATTCCTTTCCAGTCATTCCGCGTAATAATATTAGAAATCGCTGCGAAATTCCAAAAAACGCGGAATCCCTTTTTGGTAATTTTCGACGTACGTCAATGACCGAATCTAATCAAATATTTGATTAGATTCGGTCATTGACGTACGTCGGCGTCGGTAGAAATGGCGAATAAAATGGCGTAATATATTATGTCCGGACGTTTCAAATCCATTATAGCGCTTTGTATATATAAGCTTTAAAATATTTATATTCCAATTTTCAACTATTTTTCCTACTGACCTATCCTAATTCCATCTGTAGATACACAATTACGTACGTTTGTTGGTAGTTTAATTCAATCAGTGTTTATTGATAAGGTCAATGTGAACGTGCCTATCCGTGAGTCAGCTGACCGTATTAGTCATTTTATTTGTTGTGTATAAGCGAATAATATTTGTTTGTTGCGTATATGCGACTGTAGGTGAATTTTAGAATGCGGTCTGACAATTGAATTGAAACTGCTGTATTTATTTTAGAGTCCGGCTCAATTGTATTTGCGCAAATTCCAATTCGCACAAGCAAAATGGAGTACCGCTTTTATGCGCCACAGTTAGTCGCAGCCATTTATGGCTTGCTCAAAACGCTAATTGGCACAAACTAGGTTTGCACAAGTAAGCATGTGTGTACACACAACATTAATTAATATAATATTATCTATATTTCGACTTGCTGGGTCACTAGCTCTTCTGCAGTTGACGGATTGATGGAAATAGTACATTACAATACAAGGGCAAAAAGTAGGAAATTTCAATGAGTGGCGATGAATTAAAACAAGACCGGAGGGAGTGTTTTATATCGTCACGAGTTGCGAATTACATATTCGCAAGTGTATACCTATAGTACAACGTTTTACAGTGTATATGGCCCTTTCAATGTTTGACATAGGCACGTAAAGTGCTCATTGTCGTAAAAGTGTGGTAATGTAGCACCATATCCCCGGAGATACAAATTTTCTATCGTTCGATTTTTGTGGTAATAGGCCTGGGTTCGGGTCGTGTTTAATTATACTTTGAAAAGAGTTATTGTCTTTTTCTATGTATATATGTATTTATTTACAATAAGTAGGTTTGGTAGGGGAATCCTGCAAATGATCGCGGACAGGTGGGACTCGCCCGTCCTATGGCCGCATGTGAAGAGAGGGGACCGATGAAGCGGGGGAGGAGGCTTGCTGTAATATAAGCGTAGCGTACTAACGTAGTCTGTAAGTACTAATAAAATATGGAACTAGTATTCTGAAATAAATATATATTTTTTTATCGTTGTCTGGTACCCATAGTACAAGTTTTGCTTAGTTTGGAGCTAGGTCGATCTGTGCGAGATTGCCTCCGATTTAAGGATGACTCACACTAGCACGGGACGGGACGGGACGGGACGGGACGGGACGGGACGGGGCTTCCGATCTTTCTAAGCTGTCACCGATTACCCACCGACACGGGACGGGCCTATCCGAGGTGTCCGGGCTATCCGGGCTAGACGATTTTTTCAAATGTCACTTTTGTCAAGCCTCGCGCTCTTGCGCGCGCATCGATGTTGTGCAGGTTTGCTAGCTGTCATCGACTTTAAATGTCAATGTTTTTTGCTTCACCGTTTTAATAATATTTAATCTTAGCGATTGCTATTAAACTATTAATACATAATAATACATTATATTTTCATGTTCCTGCATCGTGTGTAATAGTAATATGCGTCGGAATATACTTGTGGAGTTTGTCTTATGTACATTATCGCTCGGCGCTTCATTCCAAGAAAAATAGTCAGTCTGTTTGCTGCTTCAGGTAAAATATAGATATTAGGTATCATCATAAGCAATATTTAAATACAAAACACTATATAATTATTAATTATGTGGGTTTGTTGTGTAGTGTATTCTACTGCAACATCATAGATACATACAAAACTATACTGAGCCGATTAGCTTTTGTGACGAGGGTGAAATGATGATAAGGATACATTTGATGAGTATTTGTGATGAGGGTACATTATTGGCGAGACGAGAAAGTAAGGGATTGACTGACGAGGTGGTTGCTGGGGCGAGGCAACCCTTGTTTCCGCCACGGCACCTTATCTAGTGCTTTTTTCGAACATTTACGTCCAGGCGCGGCCTGCGGGGCGGGGCCCCCGGTGTGGCGACGAACGCGAATGTAAAGCAACCTTAATGCCGCAATGCTATTCGCGTGCGGCAACACTGAGAAACACTCTGGTGGAGTCGTGGTAAGTTACGACACATTGTAAACCATAGTGCACAAAAAGTAAGATGGCGCGAATCGCCATTATCCGAATAGTAGGCGCGAACGCGCGAGTTATAGAAAGTGTGTTAAATACGTATCGAGGCGAGCTCCGGGGACTTCTAGGAGATTCCGGAGTCGTCTAAAGCTAAGTATCTAAGTATATAAGTATTAGTTACTTGGTGAGGACTCAAAATATGGTGATATGACATTCTTGCAATCTATAATGTATTATCTATTTAACATCTATTATACAAGTAATGACAAGACAGTAAATTACTATAGGTTCAGGGTGCCACGGTCTCTGCCGTAGACGCTTAACTTATAAGAGCTATTTTATTAGAGACCATCTTAGGTAAGGCAGAAAAGGTCACTTGGCGACGTCTGGCGTGGCGTGGGGTGTCGGAGTTGCGGCAGTTTGTCCCGACGCAGGCGTCGTGTCTCTTGTATTGTCTCTTGTGTCGACTGACCTGCTTGCAGCGGGACGTATCGGTGTGTGACGGTAGGTGCCCGCGGCTCGCAGGGGTCAGGCCGGCGGCGACGGCTGCACGATAATTGGAGTGCAGCGTAGTATGGCGCTGGGTACTCCGACAGGGCTCGGATTCGGACCTGTCAGCGGCGACGGCCGCTAGCCGGGCTACATATGGTAGTCCGGCCCGTGGCGACGGCCATGTTGATGGGGGTGCGACCATGTACACCAGGTAACCCATCAGGCTCGGCGTATTCGCCGGAGCCATAATCATGTGCTTGATCCTTCATCTGGCCGGGTAAGATGGGTCTCATGTGTAATGTGTGTAATCGTGTACCGTATTAGGGTAACCGAGATTGTAGAGAGTGTCATTTTCATAGAGTCAATCTTCCCACAGATCGCACGTATAAGAAAACCACCATCAGATAAGCGAAGCAGATTATGTGTAACACCTCGGGTCCTCAACTGGAGGGAGCCGAGAGTGTGAGGTGAACTACACCTCGTTAGGAGTGAAAGAAGGTATGTATGCCTTGCATCTCTTGCCTGACTTATATATTAACATACACCCCCATCGCGAGTATCGCGACACCCGGGGCCAGGAGGTTTTTTTTTCCACTAGGAGTGGAATTAACCCTACAAAATCCATTATTATCCGCTGCGTCCGCGCCCTGCTAGAGGTGGTTAAATGATTACTTAGATACTTTACGTCTTTTATTTGGGAATGAAATGAGACTGACTTTCTGAGCATGTTTGTGAAATATTTATTTAGGTACCTACTTACAAGTGACTTTAAAAGTAGAGGAAGGATTAATCCTTCGTCTACCATGCCCGGTAATTCGCGGGCTATCATATACATTATAAATAAGTACCTCCTTCCCTCACCCTGCCTACATTAGAGCCCGCGAATTAAGGGGCTTGGTAACGAAGTGTTACAATTTTTCTGACGAGGGAGTAGCAAGAGCGTACCTAAGCAATATTTCCCGAAAGTATAATTTTAAAGATAAGTAATTATTAAAAAAAAGTATTATTCGCAGGTTTTTGACTACTGAAGATTCGTTCAAAACCAGCTCCCTCTATTTTAGGATGGAGAGCTCGGGCATTTTGGTATCGTCAAAAAAGATATTTGGTCATTGTAATCAATACAAGTAAATGAAGATAGTTGATGTCACAGTTCGACTAGGATACGTGGAAGTTTAAGAGGCTATGGCTCTTTCCATATTGTATTGAAGATTTGGACAGCAAACACTTTTTTGCAAGTGCTTCTTAAAAAAGGTTTGGTATGGTTATATCTCTTCTATGGACATCGCAATTTTTACGCGGCACCCTTACAGGCGGGTAACACCTTAATGTTCAGGCAATAAAGTCCTGTATACATATTTCTGGCACTATGGCTGTATTCATATCTTAGTAGTTGACTGTACAATTAATAGAACAATATATTATTTTTGGTTTGTGTCTAAGAATTCATTGTCAATGTTTATGATCGTGTACCAAAGACAAGTTTCTGTTTGACTGGTAGAGAGTGCCTCAAGATATTAAGTCCGTCATTTGCACTTTTTGAAATTAAGTACACATAATTATGGGTTGATAAATATTATAGTAAAATTGTGCAAGCAAAAAGGCGTAATTGCCTTCAAAATATCTCGTGTTACGGGTACTCAGACAACGATATATATAATATACAAATACATAGAAGACATCCATGACTCAGAAACAAATATCTGTGTTCATCACACAAATAAATGCCCTTTTTTATGCTATAGGTGGCAAACGAGCAAACGAATCGCCTGATGGTAAGCGATTAACGTCGTCCATGGACACCCGCAACACCAGAGGTGTCGCAAGTGCGTTGCCGGCCTTTAAGGTGGGAGTACGCTCTTTTCTTGAAGGTTTGAAGGTCGTATCGGTCCGGAAACACCGCTGGCGACGGTTCGTTCCACAGTTTAGCTGTGCGAGGCAGGAAGTTCCGGGAAAAGCGCACAGTTGAGGACTGCCAACCATCTAAATGGTGAGAGTGGAAATATTGTCGCGTAGGGCGATGGCGGAAAGAAGCGGCAGGGATTAATCCGAACAATTCCTCGGAACCCCCTTACCGAGATTCGAACCCAGGACCATCGGCATAGCAGGCAGGATCACTACCAACTACGCCAACCGGTGGTCTAATCATCTATAGAACGATTCGACACAGTTCACAATTTTCCCATACATTAGAATCTCCCTAGTTAGATTATAAGCCGGTTAAGTTAAGTTAAGTTCATTTATTTCACGAAGAAAATTATATATACAATTTAGTGGTTTTCACAATCTTACTGTGACGTATACATATATAGAAAAAAACAAGACAAGTAATATCAGGGTTTAAGGAAACGGTTGAAAGATTGTATTGTAAGTGCGTAGTGAAAGTTTTGTTTTTAGGGTTCCCACTAAAGGAAAAAAAAAACAGGACCCTTATAGAATCACTTTGTAGTTCATTCGTCCATTTGTCTGTCTGTCTGTCAAGGCCTTTTATAGTAAGAGTCTGCCTTACTAAGTAATAACGTAACACGCTTAGTGACAGCTCCTGCCTATGAGGGAGAGATTTACAATGGTGCCCATGTATATATAGACTTCTTACTAAAACCGAGAAAGTTTTATTGTAAGTATGTGTGTAATGGAGGTTTTTTAGGGTTCCGTTAAAAGAAAATAACAGAACGCTTGTTTCCGGAGTGTAATATTTGAAGAACAAAGCTTGTCAGAAAACTAAAGTTGATTACGAAGTACGCTTTATAATAGTACCTAGTAGAAATCCTTCTAATATTTAAAGAACAAAGCTTGTCAGAAAACTAAAGTTGATTACGAAGTACGCTTTATAATAGTAGTAGAAATCCTACTCACATCTTATGAATCAGCCTGTATAAACGCTGATTTGGACTCCCTTTCGTGAAACTATTATTTTCAAAAATGGGCTGCGTTCTAAGTTTACAAGAATGGGCAACTGACCACCTAGTAAGAAGTTTAATTTTCTTGTATTTTAATAAGTAGGTACCTAAGTTTATTAAAATACAAAAAAGTATTTTTAAGTAGTCAGGGTTTTTGAACTCTACATCTAAAAATATAAAACAGGGATATTTAACTTATATGTTTTTTTAATGAAGTACAATAAGTTCATAATAGTAGTACTCATTCTTGGGCGACATCTAATACTGAAACAGGTTCTCAATTCAACGGAATACCTTATAAACCAAGTGACTTTATTTCTAAATATTCTACGATTTATTATTATTATTATTGAAAAACAGAACCCTTATAGAATCACTTTGTTGTCCGTCCGTCCGTCGGTCTGTCCTTCTGTCTGTCCGTCTGCTCGCCTGTCAATCCGTCCGTCCGTCTGTCTGTTCGTTGACCATCTGTTCACCTGTGTGTCTGTCTATCTGTCTTTCTATCTGTCTGCAGGCTGGGCGGATTTGCACATTCTTAAACAATTTTTTCAGCAGATCAGTGGCATAGCTAATCCTTATACTTATTTACTCCTACTCCACAACATACCACTCAGTCAATGTTCTTGATAACATACTTAGTTAAATGATGTAGTATTATTTTAAAAACTTTTAGTCCTTTGCTAAACCTAGTTTTATATAATAAATCGTAATATATAGATGTGTGTCAAAATTGCGTTGTCATGCAAAAATAGTTTTTAACTTGTATAGTCATTGTAAGGGCTTCGTAGCCAAAATGGGTAAAACGGAACCCTTTTAGTTTCGTCCAGTCCGTCTGTCCGTCCGTCCGTTTGTCACAGCTATTTGACTCAGTAGTTATAAAGCATATGATACATAATATATTATAGCTATAAGTGTATTTTGTATGCCGCTACTTAGTTTTACCTATAAATTGCGAACAGAAATATGCTTAGGGGGGCTTTTGGCACATCATCGGATAGGCCTTTGAAAATAATTTAGATGTTTTTATAACTATTATTAATCTAATATTTTCTGAAAAAGTGTGTCCCCCTCTTACTTTTTTTTGAACGCGAGCTCAAAAATTTTTTGAATAAATCTGGTAGATAGGATATAAAACGTTATTACAAAAGGACATAAACGCCTTAATATTATAAAGACACTTACGCCTTTTTGCTTGCACAACTTTTAACAGTTACCAGCTTTTAGATATATAGACATGATTTTTATTATACAGTTCAAAAAAAAGGAGTACTTTTTTATGTGGCTAGGTTCAATAAGAAAATCAAACTTTCGAAAAGTGCACCGGAAAGACTCCGAACATCGTTTTGTGTTTGACCCTGTTGCAGGATACCTGGAGCCAAAGGAATTCAGAGCACTACCCCTGAGCTCCATATTCCCTCACATGGAGATGGAGCTCAGGGGTGGATGTGGATGGATCCCAATGGGTCGAAGTATATTCGTTAGGGCCTCTTGACTTTAAATAAGATAAGAAAACGGTTGAAAGTATGTATTGTACTGAAGGTCTTGTTTTTATGGTTCCGTAAAAAGGAAAAAAACGGAACCCTTATACTTTGCTGTACGTCTGTCCGTCTGTCTATCTATCCGACCGTCCATCCGTCCGTCTTTCCGCCTAGACCCGTTATAGTTAGGGCTGCCCTAGTACTAGTAAGGCACTACCTATTGGTGGTACCGTAGAACGCTTAGTGACACCCCGCTGCCTCTACATCATCGCAATCAGAGAATACATCGATACATTCCCATACATCGATACATTCCCATACATTTGTTTAGAGAATCAAAATGTACGTATAGGATACCTCCCGTTGACCTATAATCATGAATTTAGTCGGGTCATTCTGTCACAAAGGTTTTTACAGTTAAAATATGAATAGGCAGCGATTTAACCTTTTTTTTATTATTGTATTTTAATTTCATATACCATGGACAATACGGGACACCAAGCTACAGTTCTGCATCAAGAACATGGCATGCGGCAATCGGAAGATGATTGTATCTGAAGATTTTGTACCTATACTCTTGTTAAATACGTATTCAACCTTTTACTAAGAATTTTTAGCACCTAAGTCTTAGAAGTATTTATTCCTACCAATAAATTGAAATTAGTTGTTGTTTGAGTTCCAAATACAAGTGATGTATAGGTACCGGAAAACTCAGGTTACTTGAAATGGTGCGTTCATCGATTGTTAATCCAACAACTAGTAATTTATCGTGCAATAGCATGAGCATTAGAAATATAATAGTAAATGATGAATCCATGAAGCTATTCATTAATTTATCATGTTTTTCTGTTAAAATTATAAAACTCTAAAACCTGTGCTCAAAAATCCGGTTCTTTTGTACATTATATACCTAAGTGAATTGTTGACCACAAAAGTCAAAGTAGTCCTAGTTTACGGTACCTATAAAAATACGACTATTTTACCTATCCCTACATTTCGTGCCTCACACGCCATGACTTCATATCAAATATACGTTTAGCTATGATTATTTTGTTACTTGGTGATGGTGGCACTTTATAATGTCATGATCCCCGGCTGGATCACCTCGTCTTTAATGAACATAAATGCATCAGAATGTATCTATAGTGTATATATATATATATATATATATATATATTTCTAACATTTGTAAGCAATTTACCATCTTTCTTACCACATATACTTCTTACACTTCACATATACATCAGTTCTACATTATACATGTTAAATTGATGTAAAGTTATTTGATTGCATTTATGTGTAAATAGTGTGTGTGGTATGAAATAAATTATGGTGGTTTTCTTCAAGACTCAAGACTTCTTTACAACAAGGTTTACAAGGACCCCAGGCATGTAGATTTGTTACAGATGGTCAAAGAATTATGTAGATACTTGTATACTTTATATACATTCTGATGCTTCTATTTTCATTAATAACGAGGTGGTTCTGCCGGGAGCATGACGTACTTTATTATCTATTTACCGTGGCAGCGAAAAGGTTAACCCTTTAAACGCCAAAAACCTAAAAATGGCGTGTGCTGTCGTGCCTACAGAACTAATATGTAAACGCGTTAGCGCGCAATCATACCTCTATGGTCTTGCCTACCACGCCAGCAACATATTTAGGTTTTATGACGTTTTCTGTCAAAATTAGTTCGCACGCTGTATATATTATGTTACTTCAATAGAAGCTTTACGTACTTCCATACCTTGAAGAACATTTTATGAATTAGTCATATTTTGCGATCAAACTGATGTGATCAAACTATACCGCAAAAAGTCAAAAAGTTACTTACCTACATTAAGGCAAAATAACTGCTATCAGGCAAGCATGTAGGTATTCTTTTGTGCATAAATGTAATTTTCTATTAGAAATAAATAAATTTGATGAAACACCACACTTTTTGTATTATTACAAGGGCGCTTGTCGAATCGCACCATACTTCGAAATACCTACTATGTTGCTATTTTTTGCTCGCGACTACGTTTCCGTAGAAGTTGACCAAAACTGCCCTATGTCCTTTTCTAGGAGTAAAACTATTCCCATACCTACTAATTCCATCTTGATCCGTTCAGCGATATTAGCGTGAAGAGGTAACAGACAGACAGAGAGTTACTTTAGCATTTATTATATTAGTATGGAGTACAGTGGCAGTACACAAATGGCACGATAGCTTTTATACTTACATATACATATACAGTTAAAGCGGTTTTTGGCATGTATGAAATTACAAAAAACTTTTTTCTTCCTACCTATGCGATTAAAAAAAACGTAATTGTTAATAGTATGTACCATGTGCAAATACCAGCACTTGATTTTAAAAACCCGTGCTCATTTTATCTATTATTAATTATTTTTTTATAGCAGCAATACCACGTGCTTGATTAACCCGACTAAATAAAATATTATCTTTACGCCCGTATTTCACGCAGCAATTTATGACATTTAGCAATATACCTCTTTTTGACGTATATTCTGAGACACTCGAGCCGTCTGTGGTAACATAAGTTCCAATCAGTAGCAGAATAGTAAATAATGAAGACTGTTAACCGTAATATTTAAGACGTTCTTCGGGAAACCGTTAATACCAGTATACGTATAAATTAATTTGTATGTTTTGTTTGTATTTGTTAATACATAATCCAATATTGTATAATACTCTGATAAACCAACCGGCCGTACAGATCTTGAGTTTATTTTCTACTTTAATATCACCTTGATATTTTGTATGGTGACTTAGCCTCACACTGTGTAGCATAGGCGTATAGTTAGTTAGTTTATCTGGGCCCTTTTCCGCAACTCGACATCCATCGTGCCTTTTTTGCGTGCTACGAGGTAGCCCTATTCCAACCACCCCAGCTCCTCAACGAAACCAAGCATCGGTTTTAGGTTGCTAAATGCCTCCTTGAGTGTTATTGGAGTCCCCAGTGAGTGTTATAGGCGTATAATTATCTACAATAAATATTTTTAACACTTCCTGACTTTCTCTAAACGGGTGCTGGCTGTGCTGCGAAGGTGACATCACCCTATCCGATGTCCTATCCTAAACATGTCACGCCAATTGTGATTAAAATACGAGAGATTCAACCGTTTTTTTTCCATATTCATGTCAGTATGGGTCACGGAAGATTAAATTGTACTATGTAAATGCGTGAAAATTTGTCAGTGAATCAAATATAAGAATCATTTGGTATTACAAGTTATAAATATATTATTGCATTCAATTAGATCACGTTGCCTTGGATATCGTAGGTAAAAGTTATTTATAATATTTTACATACGATCAAAATCAACTCTTTCTTAAGAATAATTTATTTATAGCATTTCCATGCTGTAAATATATTTTAATTAAATTGATTTATAACGCTTTAAATAATTTCATTCCGGCAATCATCACGAGAAAGGCGACTTTATTTAGAAATTGACAGTCTTTGTAAGTAACTCCTCCTTGTCCCAAGTAATATAAACCGACTAAGCAGAAAGCAGCTGCGCCCTCATATTTCACATACAAGTTTATGACATTTGGTAACTTACTTATTTTAGCTTATTGTTTCCGTGCTCTCCGATCCGATCAAATTTCATACCAAAAAAGCGTGGCCGGCGCTGGACGGGGCCTTCCGATGCTTCCGATCTGTCAGAGTTTTGGGCTCTGTGAACACGTGACGCCTTCCATACTAAAAAAAGCCCCGTCCCGTCCCGTCCCGTCCCGTCCCGTCCTAGTGTGAGTCATCCTTAAAATAAAATAGTATTTATGTAGGTTACATATAAATTGTTCCTGTAGCTTTCTCCATGGAATGGAATCTCTCAATGGAAATGAACTGGAAATGGAATGGAATGACATTCTCAGTGTCACTGACGTCACGATTGACGTTTCTGTGACGTCATATACCAACAAGCGAAAGTTACGACGCCCTAAGCTTTAAGTGTTGTTTACGTAAAGGAGATAAATGGAAGAAATTAACTCGACCTTGTTACTCTTCGAGTGTTTAGTTTATGTGACGGAGCTGTGGCGCATTTTGTTTCGTTTTTGATAGTTTTTAGTGAACCGAACAAAACTTTGTTATCGGAGCACTTATGGGATCAGTCCGGCACTGCAAATCGGTACGACTTGAAACGGATCACGAGCATTTTTGTTACACATAACTACGTGTAACAAAAATATAATAAAGTTCTTTATTTGATAAGTAATAAAACAATACATAATAAGCCCATAGTAAAAAAGAAAGTCATAATATAAAAATTTAAACCCATAAAACATTAAAAACCAAATAACTACTTTTAAAACCTAAAACCGTACAGCGTCATATCTCGCCCAAAGGCCTCATCACGCTCGCATCGTTACCACGTTGTATGGCGATGGAGACCTGAAAATAATATTGAATCGTACCAAATTACAGCTTTCCAGTAGGTACAGTCAACTACAAAGATATTGGCACAGCCAAACTTCCAAAAATATGTACCTATACAGGACTTTATTACCTGAACATTAAGTTAATGTACACCTATACGTATGTTCGCACTTTAACTGTATTCATATCTTTATAGTTGACTACTAGCGGTCACTGAGCTTAGCCGCAGACGGACAGACATGGCGAAACTATATTTTATTAAGGGTTCCTAGTTGACTATACGGAACGTAAAAACAAACAAATCTATTTATACTCGCAAATAAGTAGGCACGAGATGAATTGCGTTTCGTCCCGCACATAGACAATTCTTGTCGCTTGTCGGAGTTGTCAGCCATTCCTTTTCCCGCTTCTAATCTGGAATTCTGTCCCGGAAAGGTCAGCTGTCACGTTCAAGTCGGTCTGTCAACACGAAGATTAGGCGCACAATATTCCATTTTATTCATTACCATCTGTTATGTCTGTTACGGTGTGAAAATGATTCCAAAATTTCAGCTCAATAAACTTTAACTTTATATAAGGAGCTCACAACACGTAATTCTTATTTTTAAGCACTATTTTTGAACGAGTGAGCGAAGCGAGTGAGGCTTCCTAATCTACTTGGACACTCCGTTTTTATGTATGTATATTTGTACTCATGTTTGTATGTTTTTTCGACGATTACTTGAATACAATACAATACAAATACTCTTTATTGCACACCTCAATAGCAATAGGTACAGAAATACAACAAACAAAAAAGAGGTAAACAACAGGCGGTCTTATCGCTAAACAGCGATCTCTTCCAGACAACCTTTAGGTAGCGGAATAAGTTGAGTATCGTTGATCGATCCTCGTAAAATTTGGCAGATGCTAGATGGTTAGATGAGATAAATAGAATATTTAAGTTCGAATACGAGCCCCATAGGTCTAGGAGTTGCAGTATTGTATGTATGTATGAATGCATGTTTGTATGTATGTTTTTATGTATGTCTGTATGTTTGTTTATATGTATGTTTGTTCGACGATAACTCGAATATTGTTAGGGAATAATTGCAAAGATCGGTATTTAATTCATCATTAAACGGTTTTATGTCTTTATTTTTGTGGGTTAGGTATCTGCAATTAAAATCACAGTCATTTTCATTATACTTACCCATATCTAAACTGCCAATTTAACAAAAAAGAAGTCAATTTTTTATTTTTCGTTTAGTTTTCGTGTTTATTCGGCCTAGTGTTGTTGCCACGTTCTAAAGTATATTTTTCTGTGTACTATCATCGAATTAGAAGTTATCACCAAATTATGCCAGTTTACCCTATGTTCGCTCCACATTTTCATGAAATTCAACATTGAGCGATTGAGCTTCTGGAACTAATTCGCGAAATATACAAACCGGAATCTATTTAGTTACGAAACACTTATATTTACATTTATATCGTAACAATTACGAAAGAGTTTCATGAAACAAAGATCGAAAACTTCATTTTACGTTTCCCTTTATCGCCGCTCATTTCCGTGTCAGTGGAAAGACAGCCTAAACTCTGACCCACATTTTCATGACATCAAAAAATGTTTCGTTCACAGGCTTTGACCTTTCAATCTAGCTGTGTAAGTAATCAAAATGTAAATCCGTAATTGTAAACCGCCACTAGCCTTCACAACAAACAAGCCAAACAAGGTAATTAACCCCGCTCATTTCAGCTTGTCCAAAACATTGAGCGATTGGGCTTCGGGAACTAAATCGTGAAATATACGGAACGTTATCTCACCGTGCACCGCGACGACTTTGTTAGTTTGAATCCGGTTCTTTTCTACATTTGTAACAAAACAATTAAGTACGCAGGAGTTTCACGTAACAAATTGGCAAACGCTCTAGTTTTTTTATGAGCCATTCAAAATTTAGTCAAGGATTGAAGTCGCCGCTCATCTTCGTTTAAGTGGAAAGGCAGCCTAAGCTCTGTCCCACATTTTCATGAAATCACAAAATGGTTCGCTTACATGCTCGCTTACATTTAAATATAACATTTATGCAAGTCGTGTAATTTAAATCTTTAATTGTAAACCGCTGCTAGCCTTCACAATAAACAGGATAATTAACCCCACCCGTATTAGATTGTCCGAAACATACCTACGGAATGGGATTACGCCGCACACCGCGACGACTTGAAGAATCAACTTTGGCACATGGACTACTATTGTTTAAAAACATAATTGAATATCACTAGTTCCTTGAATAGTTGAAACCTGTCTTTGAACGATATTGCCTACCTGGCAATTTTAAATGCCATCCGTTAGTAAAGTGTTAAAAATCCCTAAATCAGGGCATTAAAATTAATTAAGTACATTTTAAATGATTATATTCAGATTTGATTGCAAAGGCTCTAGTTTTTTTATGTGCCAATTTTCGACCAAAACGAAGAAACTTATTCAATTTTGCTCCTGATTTTCATGGTGCACTATAATTAATAATGTTATTTTGAACTATAAAACTCTCATGAGACTCTATCTCGACATGTTTCGATTCTGCCGCTACCGCCACCCGCTGCAAGCAGCAAAGAGAGCGCTAGCCTGCAATGCACGAATCGCCTCTGTCGCGAGTGGTCACTGCTGATGACGATTTTCGTAAAGATTGAAACATATCGAGCGAAAATCGACTACTTGCGTGAGTGGCCCGTTTAAAAGATTATCATACGCGCGACTTTCCACACCGTATATTTTCATCAACTAATTCCGGAAAATCCTACAAAACTTTATTACTGTAAAGTTCTAATACTCCTACTGCCAAACCGTAAGAACTTATCTGCATAGTAGTTACTTGTCGAGCTATGTCATTTTGATTTTCATTTGCAGACATCTAAAACCACACGGTGGTCCAAAACAGACGAATTTTATGAAATGACGGTGTTTTGGGTCAGAATGGAGTTTTAGAAGATTTTAATCCCAATTTGGGAGTTGTTTGTTAATTTAATTGAATTTGCATCAATTTGTATTCAGTTTGCGTGAACTGGGGAACATTTGAAATTAATATTATAGTTTGTTTTGCGAGGGCTTGTATCGGGCAGTACGGAACGTAAAATTATTGTCTACTGATACTCTATGTACAAAGTATTACACGGTATTGAGCGAAAGGAACGTTTAGAACATCAATAACGCAAAATGACTTAGTTTGTTTACTTTTAATAATTCTGATATATCATAATCTATGTATTTATAATAATCAATCATGCTGGTGTGGGATGCAACCTGTGTAGACACACTAGCCCCGTTTTATCTCCACCGAACTTCTGTGACGGCAGCGGCAGCAACAGAGGCGGCGGAGAAAGCAAAGGTAGGAAAGTACAAAGGTCTCTGCGCCGAATATAATTTTGTTCGGCGTCGAGACCTTTGGTCCGTGGGGCCCTAGCGCTCTGTGTCTCTTCAAAGACCTATCGAAGAGACTCAGAGACGCCACAGGAGACCCAAGAGCTGGCAGCTTCCTCGCTCAACGCGTCAGCTCAGCAATCCAGCGAGGAAATGCTGCCGGCGTCCTCGGTACCATGCCGCAGGGGCCTGTTTTAGATTTATTTGAGTTTTTATTTAGTTATATTTTAGTTTTTATCTAGTTTTATATTAGTTTTAGTTTAGTTACTTATAATTTTAAATTGTATTATATGTGTTAGTTTATAATCATAAGTAGGTAACTTTGTGTTACTTACACTATTATTGCATACCCATATCTCATTCATAGTTCGATTTTTGCAGATATAGATTAAGCATAATTAAAATTCAAATTGTTATTCGCAGGGACAGGGCGTCAAAAGTCTTCATGAATTCATAAAAATCACCTATTCATTTCATTGACCTTAGGCAAGCCAGCGAGAATCGAGTTTATGGTTAATGCGTCACTAAAACGTAGTAAAGTAACCAGCCCAATTCCAAAAAATCTGTCTTGGCTTTCGTTAGAACTACTGAGTATAATAAAAATATGAAACTTTCGTGAGCCTCGAACATGTTAAATTATATTTAACACGAGTCAATTACTAGAGTGGATCACTCATGTATGAAAAAAAGTCAATTTACCGTTGGTCAAAGTCGCGTGATTGATTTCTTTAAATACCTAATAGGTATTAGAAATTATTTTGGAATCAGAATTCTTCTGCCACCAGATTCAAAGTTTTTAAACAAATATTGGTACATTTAAAATGATTTGTTTTTATTTAAGCACAAACTGAATTTCACTTTGGGTTGGTAATACATAATATAATGAAGGTCACAAAGCCGATAGGATAAAAAAAAAACAGTCAAAAACGAGAACAAAAATTTAAACGTCATAACATTAAAATATATTTCTATGTGGTTAATTTTATGGGCCTTTTTCCTCAGGGAAAATCCGTTATGTATCCCACTCGGCCCGGGAGAAACCGAGTGGGTATGTCCGACTCGCACAGGCTAAAAACCCTGAGCTGTTTCACCGCTTCGCTTTGGGTTGGGGTCTCGGGAACGCGATTGCACAACCTCCAATACCCCGCCAGCGTTTCCTTGATAGGCCCTTTTGTACGGGCTGCTCAAGCAGCCTTCATCACTGGTGGTGCCTCGGAACACTTAAGGGTCATCCAGCTCGGAATCTATTTAAGCGGGTGCTGGAACTCCCGACACATCACCCGCAGGGTTCCCGTTAAGGTGGCTGCATCCTGCCTGCGAAGGCTGTTCGTCGCCTGCCAGGCCTTCTGAGTCGCTGAGGAAGCGAGTTGACGTCATCCTCGCGTGCACGCTCAGCTTTTTCTTTCAGCGTCGTAACTGTGACGGTGAATGTAGCTACTGCCGCCCAGGCGTTCTCACTGTCGATCATATGGCAAACTAGCGCCGGTAACGTGAGGTCTCCTCCTACAGCCGCAGATAGGACAGCGCGAGGCTCCGCCCATGCAAGGCATTCTTCGCGCATCAACAATGCATGGGTGGCTCTTCTGATGTTGCTCATGTCTATGGGCGACAATGACAAGTCTAAAATCCCAAAAATTCCGATCGCCGAAACAAGACGCGTTTTATTTAACACTCTTGATACCTAAAAGTATCGAGTGCGACCGGATATTAGAGGGTTCGGATAAACCAAGGTAGCGTTCGAATGATTGAGGGTGCGGATGATCGAGGTTCTACTGTACTATAAAAGGGAGGTCGTGTGGCGGAGGGCAGTTAGGCGTGCCATCCTCTTTTATACCCCAATAATAAGATATTATGCCGTTAGTGTTCGCCACGTGGAAGAATTGCCCCTTTCGGTACCGTACCGCACTGGCTATATTATATTCGTAAAAGAAAGTACTCGTGTGGCAAGTTTTCCCTGATATAACTGTATCGGTACAGTCATATACAATCTACTATATCTGACCCTAGCTTTACACCTACTATTGCTGTTGCTTTATGATAATGAATCTATCTATAACAGTAAATCTCACAGTGGCTCTGTGAACTCCTAGAGAGGTAAAGAAGGTATTTTTAATTAATAGAAATATCGAACCTGCTTATAACATTTGCAATAGGTTGAGAAATGCGATCGGAAGAGCATTTTTGGCCCGATTAAGTATTTTCAAACTGACTTTTTACTCTACAAGAATACTCTTTTGAAAAGACACTCCACAACTAAAAAGAAAGCTTCGTTGATGCTTTAAATGCTCGTTTGGACAATTACAAACGAAGTTGAAAAGGGAAGTAGGTACGCTCTTTTCTTGAAGGCATGACAATAGGTTTCGTTCGTCTATCGAATTTGAATTATGTGAGACATATTTATTTTAAAATTACGGAAAACACTTAATAGGTATAATAAACAAAAAAATTAAGAAAACATTGTCTCCACTCACGTATTTTTAGTCTTGTTTTGTTTATTATACCTATTCTACATCGCTTAGCCCTAAGCCACTGTCTCTCAGGCAACGTGTAATTTATTCTCACCGGCAATTCGTCAGGATTTCAGTTCATTTGCTAAACTAAACGCGGTGGAGCCTAGTATCTATTTAGGTCTAACTGAAGCTTAGATGTAGACCGCAAAAGGTACACTAATAAACGTTTTTAGGGTTTCGGAGCCAAAATGGCAACACATAACACCTATATAGCGTCATTCGATACTGGTTGACTGGTAGAGAATGCCTTGCGGCATTAAGTCCGCCATTTGTACTTTTCGTTACTGTGCAATAAAGTTTAAATAAATAAATAAATAAATATAGCCCTTATAGTTTCGTTATGTTCGTCTGCTGGTCTGTCCATCTGTTCGTCTATTAATCTGTTTGTCTGTCCATCTGTCTGGTTGTTTGTCTGTCTGTACATCCATTTGTTCGTTAATACGTTTAACACTAATGTAAACTTTCATGATAGTCACACATTATAAATTTACTAAAACGGGGCTTAATCGTGTAACAACTTTGAAAACAAATTTCCGAAGTTTCAAGGGCGATATTGGCCCCGTGGTCCTGGAGAAGGACTGACTGAGGTTGACATCGATATCTTCTAGCTCCGCGGGTGAAACTTCGAAGGGTTGTTTTCAAAGTTGTTATACGATTACGACCCGTTTTAGTAAATTTATAATGCGTTAATACGTTTGTCCGATTAAAGGTTATAAATAACTATGATGGGTTTCCTACATCGCTTCATCTGAGATAACCAGTAATTTATTCAGTTCAACGGCAATTTGTCAGGATTTCAGTTCATTGGCTTAACTAAGCGCGGTCGAGTCTAGACACTAATTAGGGCGTCTAAGTAAAGCTTGGAGACTGCAGGAATTTGTCGAACAACAGAAGGTAGTAAGGTCCATTTTATGTGTTTCTGAGCCACAATAGCAAAAATGAAACCCTTTAGTTTCATCAAGTCCATCGGTTCTTATGCCCGTCTTTTCGTCTGTTCGTCTGTCCGTCTGCTGGTTTGTTCTTTTTTTAATATACAACGATGGTGGCAAACAAGTATACGGCCCCCCTCATGGATAGTCACCATAGCCTATGGATACCTGCAACTCGAGGGGGTCACATGCGCGTTGCCAACGCATTAAATCTTGGGCTGTTCTTGACAGACAGACGACTTTTAACTATAAAGCATAAGTATATTTAATTCATTAGATGTGTGTATCGCTACTTTGTTTCGTATGTTTTTGGCTTTTGCATTAATTGATAATTAAGTCGTATAATGTAGGGAACTAAAATTATTTAATGTAGTACATAGCTAAGCACTTATGGCCGAGCGCAACGAAGATCTCCCGAATTAGCATCTCGCTGTCAAAACAAATTTAAGTTACTAAAAATACGATTTTCTTTTCGCCTAATTGTGTTTTTGAATCTATTGCACGCCTTTCAACGTGTGAGGTGTCATTAGATTAATTCCAGGCGTAGGCGTGTCATAAGACTCATAAAGTATAATATGTTAAAAGTATTAAAAACCAAAATGATAGATTTTATCACCAACACATTCCAGCCGCGTCCTTTTACTCGTGTTCAATCAATTTATTTGTTACTTGTAAACAATATGCATTTACTGGATATAATTTATAGTACTGGTTACTAAACTAAACACGAAGTTCATTAGGATCTCAGCTGATTGGTTTAACTGAGCCCGGAGTCGAGTCATTAAATAAATAGGTTCTGCTTCTGCCAACTTCACCGCAGACAGATCGAATTAGGTTACATCTCAAACGGAGGAGTTATGCAATAACTTTATTGAATCCTCATCTTAATTCTAGTCGAAAACCACAGCCCACACCTAGATATAGCTGTCCAAGTCCACAGGTAGATAAAGCTGTGGTGTTAGGACGCCTGGCTGGGATGTCGAGCGATTTAAGCATTCCATAAACCTAGTTCCCTGAAGTTGGAGCTGCAGATTACTGTCCCGGCTGCCTTCCCGTACATTCTTCGGAACTTTTCCTGCAAAATATAAGGATATTCTTGAGTTTGATAGACAGACACAGACACCGCATTAAGGATGATTTACAGTAGACCGGGCCGGGGCAGGACGGGCCACGCCCGATGAGTCAAATACTATAGGAAGTGTCACGTGACCACCGAGGGTTCCGAGCTATCATATGATGCTTTCTAGAGTTTAAAACATCGATTTATTTAGAAATGAAGCGTATCAACGATCGGCAGAGTGGTACCTTTTATTAAATACCAGCACAAATATTCACGAAATGTCTTCACTTAGAAGGGTTTTCTTTTGTAAGTCATCTCAATAAATGAAAACGGATTGAAACTTTTAGCCCACGAAGACGCGAGTGGAGGCTAGTTGCGATTTTGTTTCTCGAATAACGATAATCGGCCATATTAAGAAAATTGTACCATGTATAGGGCGCTTAAAGCCTTTCGCACACCGAAACGGAGGAGCGTCAGCGGGACGTCAGCGGCGCGTTGTATAATACTGAATTAAATACGATGACTCACACCGACGCTGCGCCCGCGCCCCTTTCCGCCCGCTCGGTCACAACAGCGCGATGGCGGGGCGGCGCGGCAGCAGCAGCGCAGCAGCGGCGGAGCATGAGCGAAGCGGCGCGGTGGCGGGAAGCGCAAGCGCCGCGCCGGGCCCGATCAGTGCGTCACCTTACCAACAGGGCTACAGTAGTATAGAATACAGCTTATAATTTCAACATATCTATCTGTCTGTATGCAGCTTAACTCAGTGACCGTTATGAATAGAAGGCTGTAGCCTGTAATTTGGTATAAATATTAAATATATACATCAATCACGCCGACAGAGCTAAAATAAAAAAAAAATTTTAGGGTAAAAAAGGTGAGGTATCGTTGGAAAGGTATTTAAAAAAAAAATAGGGGTTATGCTAAAAATATTTTTTTGATCAAGTGAATATTTTCGGAGATATCGCTCCTTAAGTCTGCAACCAATCACCAAACTTTGAGGACTTACTCCAGTCCAACTACCAATCAATGTACTTAGTTGAAGCACTCCCAATTCACGGCAAACGTGGTTTGATTAATCATCATTAATCATGATTGAAGTGCGAAGGGTCGAGTGATGCTCTTATGTTGATGTAGGTGGAGGAAAAGTGTATTACCGTCAGTACAGAAAAGAAATGAAAATTAGTTTTGGTGCGTCGAGATGCGCTTCGTACGCTACGTAGCATACTAGCGTAGCGTAGTATACGGATCTATATTTACAGCTAATTTTAATTGTAGAATGACGTTCAGGCAATGTATTACTAGCTTTATAATCTCCTCTGGGCCTTGTAGACCAACCTTTGTTACATGTAACTTTTTTGGTTGACGGGGAGAATTCGCATTCTCTCAGTCATCATCTTAAACCCTGTGAAAATAAGGCGACTAATCCTAAAGTTCTAAAGTGTTTAATTTCATTGAATAACAACCGCGGAAACTGAAGACAACATTAGAATCTGTTCATTGTGTCCTTTCACACCCACAGTTTACTCTTTTAGTACTTTCCAAATAAGTATAGATATAAAAGTATATATTATGGATGGTTATTTTACTCAAATAAAACTAAGTCTGACGTTTTACGGTTTAAATATAAAAAATATTTACTTATTGATTCTTATTTTCTTTTGACTCCTGGCAAAAGAAAATAAGAACATAAGTACCTATTTACATAATCTGAGGATTCTGAAGGCATATTACAAGAATAAGATTTGCGACGTATTTGTATTTGTTTTGATATTAATCAAGAAAACACGTGTAACGTGTAATAGGTAACTCTGAGATCCATTTATTCAGATCGCTTTTATATTAATACGTGATCGTTTTAAATAAAAGGTACCACTTTGCCGCGAACCGATAAGGCGCTTATGCCATAAAAAATAATGTGAAAATCTACCTTGTCAACAATAGACAGTTACCTTTTACTGAAACAAGCACAAATCAGTTTAAAACGTAATAAATTAAGAGCCTGGGCGGAGAGTACCTTTTTATACCATTCGAGGACGAAACTATTGGTCCATGGGGTCCCAGCGCACGCAAGTTTTTCGTAGAAATCGCAGTGCAGTAAAATCGCTAGTGACTGCGCGAATTATTAGCACCTTGCTCGTTCTCGGCGGGTTGCTAATACTTTGGAATCGCGCGGTCGCTATCGAGTCGTGCTACGTAAGATTCGTAGTAAGCCCACAGTTCTACGAACAATGTGCTCCGCCAAATGCCACTTGACTTCGCAACTCTGAGCTAAATTGACGACTTTGTTTCTCCTTCGATCTCGTAATTTCTAAACTTCGAGCATAGTTTGCTCCATCGCCCTCTGAGCTATTTTGAGCTACCAACGTTCAGATAGTGTACACCGATTCATCTACTTAGAACAAATACTATGAGCGAATCTCGAGTTAAATAAGCGACGACGCGACAAATTTACCATGTGTTTTACTTAACTACGAGTCGATAGCGACTGCGTGATTCGAAACTATTGTAACTCGTTTCGAATCAGGTGTACCTACGTGGCGGCGGGGTACACACATCTTTTACAAGAAAGTCTATTTGAGGAACTAAGAAACCCAACTGCAATTAGAGTCAGAATCTGCACCACTGTGATTACATATTATTATTATTTTACATACATATAGTATGTAATTACTTCCTCATATAAACATGTATACCTTTGTTTTTGTTTTTAATTATTTTTATATTTTTGTATGTAGGTAGTTTTCACAAGTAACTTTTTTTGATTGACGGGGAGAATTCGCATTCTCTCAGTCATCATTGGGGCTCGAAACGTAGGATCATGGTGTTAATAAACGCGATTAATTCGTTCTAAAGTGTTTAATTTCAATGACATTTTACACATTTAAAATATAAGATTTAATATTGTCTTCTGTTACCGCGATTGTTATTCAATGAAATTAAACGCTTGAGAACGGATTAATCGCGTTCATTAACACCAGGGCTCGAAACGTAAGGTCATGGTGTCAATAAACGCGATTAATCCGTTCTAAAGTGTTTAATTTTTATAAGATTTAAATTGAAAAGCAATTAGACTTCTGAAAGCAATCCTTGACGCGTGAATCTAACTTTAATTTAGTTTGTTTTCACAAAACAATTTTTCTTCTATTTTCGGCCAGACGGGTGATATTAAATTGTCTATGGCTCGGCTTAGTCCCGTATTTAAGGACTGTTAAAGAACGATACTAGAATATAAAGTAGGTATTTAGAGTGGTGCGTTCGTTTTTAGGGTTCGGTAGTCAACTAGGAACCCTTTTAGTTTCGACATGTCTGTCTGTCCATCCGTCACCGGCTTAGCTCAGTGGCCCCAGTGACCGTAAGTAGAAAGCTGTATTTTGTGATTAGAATTCATAATAGTATCAATCTTGCCGACAAAGTGGTGAAATCAAATTATACAAACAAGTAAAGTGGGGGGGGGGGGGGAGGGATTGTTTTTGTTTCAATCCTAAAGTGTGATATATCGTTGAATAGGAATGGGAATTAATAGGAGTCATCTAAAAACATTTATTAAGTGAATATTTTCGGAATGCAATCTTGATTTCCCGAGATCTCGAAACCTTGAATCTCAACCGAATTTTCGAGATTTAATCTAGCAGCAGGGAATCTCGATTCTTCTTATCTCGGTCGAGATCTCGACTAATAATTTTATTGCCACTTGCGTCGCGCTTTTCTACTGAATTGGTTGTATGCGTGAGTTTTGATCGGGGTTGGGAAAATGTTTTACTTTATTACTATTTATTATATTATTTAAAATACCTTTTCGCAATTAAACTTCATACACGTTAATATTAGCAACCAAGTTACCAGTATGATGAATCATTTTAAATAATAGGTACTTTAGACTCTGCTCAGTGTACATTTTGTAAAATATCCTCAAATTTAACACCAAATAGGTGTTCTAAGTAGATATACCCTGAGAATGTATGCAAATGGGTAATTTTTTTTTTTTAGAGAATAAACGTAAAAACATTTATTCTCGAAATATATACAGTAAGTGTAACTTACCTAACTACCTACCTCTACCTCTAAAATTGCATTTTTTGGCAATATACGCAATTTAAGCTAACATTGACGAATCTAGATCTCGTCGAGATTAATCTCTATCTCGACCGTAATAGTGACGAGATCTTGAAACACCCAATCTCGAATCAAATTTTTCGTACGAGATCTCGAATCGCTTATCTCGGTTCGAGATTGTATTCCTTACGTTTTCATCATAATATATGCAAATAGCGTCGATAAAAATCAACGAAGTGAGTTGGCGCAATAAAAAAACTCTTGTTAGACATAACAGCGAACAATTCGTTGATTCATTTGTTTGTCTTTTTATCACAATCACTGAAACATGTAAAAGCGATAGAGAGGTCAGTAGACGTACTTACTAAGTGGTTTTTGGATCCTCCAATAATCCCCATTGAAGGATCCAGACGCCAGTTAATTCGCCAATAGGGGTGCTAGTGGAACGTAGGTCTGGAACATTTCAAATGTCACTTTGGACATAAGACCCACGTATGAGTGGCGCCGCCTGGTGAGTGAAAATCCGGCAACCTCTATTCTTTGGTAACATGCTTAACTTTAACAATAGGTTGGTAGCCTAACCTAGCTCCAATCTATCATCAAGCATAAAACCAGGCACACCACACGACACCACCGCCGTACAGACGGCTTCCACGCTATCTTGTTGATGCAAAGAGTGAGATGCAGTTCCAACAGGGAGGCACTGGGTAGCCCTGACAGGGCGACCTTTATGTATTTTAAGGTTAGATTAGATAGTATATACCTAGTTAAGTTACTAATATAAGTTAATAAGTAGTTAAGGCAAACTAACAAATTATATGGATTTTTAATCTCAAATAAATGAATATTTAATTTATTTAAATTTTAATTATTTGTTGTTTTTCAAAACGTTGACCATTTTTCGAAGTTAGCTCTTAGACTATGCTATTATTTTTAAGCAGAAACGTTAACGATACCAAATTTCACAAAGATAAAAAAAAGTGGAAAAATTCATGAACGCGGGCGGGAAGCGCCCCCAAAGCGCATACGATTGGGTATGGTGGAGAAATTCGGGGTCACGGGTGTGGTCTCGATAGCTCAGTTGGATAGCGATGAGCTGGTACCCCACAGTCGCGGGTTCGAGTCGGGACTCGAACCCGCGACTCTGGGGCCCGAGGTCATGAATTTTCCGCTTTTCCTTTCTCTCTGAGGAATCTTAGACTACTCTTTTAAATTTATTTATTATTAAAATGTACAATTTATGCAATACTTTTGAAATACGGGAATTAATATAATTTATTATTTATAAACATGTCAATCAATACATTATTTAATTACTTAAACTACGTAATCGTTAGTCATGCCACCGCTCCCCATCGCTTCCGGTGCAAAAGTGCCCATAACGCTCGCGGCATTACCACGTTGAATAGCTATGGACAGCCTTTGCACCAAAAACGACTCGGAGCGGGGGTCGTCTCCCTTTTGCCTAAGGCGACGGCCTATGTCGCGCACAAACTGCCTCGCGTCCGCACCCCAGCAACCCGCCGTTTCCACCGCGAACGGAACGAAAATGTACCCCGAGCCAAGAGGAGCATATTTCCGCCGCTTCATGGCCGCCTGAAATTCGGCCGCCGCTCCGGCCACTCGCGTTGTCCGAACGACATGAGATGCAGCGAATGTGCAGACACACGTCGCGTCCCACACCAAACTTATTAAAATTATAATTATTAGCTTAAAATATTTATCATTAAAAACGTGTACATAGAAAATAAAAAGCCTAAGGCGCTATGGTATTATGAGGCTGATAAAAATAGTCCACGAGCTCTTTAGATGCAAACTACCTAACGCGCCTCCGCTCGATTTGCATTCTGCTTACATTACAATGTTCGCCTGATTTATAAGCATCTTGCTTAAAGATATATATTTGTATAGACATCGCGTCTGCGGTTTGTCATAATCAAGCGTAGAATTGGTGTCGTCATTTGTGAGTACGGTTTCTAGGTACAGTCAACCAGTTGGAACCATAGGCCACTCTAGAACCAGTACCTATGATATTTCTTACAATCTGATTTATAGCGTCACTATGACATATTCCTACAGTGGCCTAGGCTTCGGTTGGGGTGGGGTAGGGATTGATTGACTATACACAAAAAAAAATCTAAAAATTCATATATGTACTTATCTTTTGAAATACTTTAAAATAGAATAATCGCGTTAACACCATCATATATCTATTCATAAAAGTTGCCTATGGTTAAAACAAGTTTGGGTGATCTACATATTCTAATATATATGTCTGTAGTCGCTCATTAACTTTGTACGTATACTTGAGTGGCGTGGATATTTTCCACTCCTTTATTACCTTACCTTCTGGAGTACCCATTAAAAATTAAATGCTCGATATAACTCAGATTCAAGTAGAACGCTGTATTTCTTACTAGATGATGGCCGCGATTTTGTCCGCGGATAATTTATTTATTTAGCCTACCTTTTTTACCTGATTAATTTACCATTTATTTACCTGACAGCTAGGAGATCCCCTTAACGTGCCAGTGAAGGTTGCAACTAAATCCATTTAGTCGTTCCCACGTGATGCTTGAACAAACAAACAGGCAGACAGACAAACACAAAAAACTTTTAAAAATCATTGAAATGTTTTGCCAACAATTCTAAGAGCTCCTAACATTTTTTTTTCCAATATCTACATGTACAGATTTTTGATCCGACTCTTCTTTATTTTATATTAATGAATGTAGATTACCCAACGGTAAGAAATACGAGTATAGTCATATTTTATTAGGAATACTTTTGAATAATATAATTTATGTCCATGCTCTGAAAGGTCATTGTTAACTTATGGAGTGGATGGAAAATGGTAGGTTTTGCCCTAGGGCGTTTTACTTTCCAAATTAAGTTTTAGGGTTCCGTATGTAATACCTAACCTAATATTGTCTGCCTCCGCGATTTTGTTTCATTTAACTTAAACTCTTTAGAATGGATTAATCGCGTTTATTAATATTAGAAACGTAGGGCCTTGGTGTAAATAAACGTGATTAATCCGTTCTAAAGTGTTTAATTTTAATTAACAACCTCCTCCTTTATTGAAGTCCGTTTAGTAGGCTTGATTTTAATAAAATGTAACACTTTGTACAAATAACTCTTTCCGATATAACTAACAAAATATATACAACTTTTGGTGACAAAAATCTTTTTTTTTTTTGATTTGTTATTAAAGTAGTAACACTACTAAATATAAATTACAAATCGAAATAGATGTCATATACTAAAGAAAAAGACCAACACCGACGAAAGGCCAATCCGAGGATCGAACTCGGGTCTTCAGCTTACGCGGTTAACGCCATAACCATAGGCCAACTGGCCGTTTTTCTATTTCGTCGGTGTTGGTCTTTTTTTTTAGTATAGGACATCTACGAGTATTTTGATTGATAAAATATATACACTTTGTAAAGCATCAATTACATCTTGTATTATTTATAATAAATATTTTGATTCATGTGTTTAAGTAGTTACACTACTATATATATAAAAAATACATTGAAAGAGATGTCATATACTACGGAAAAAGTGACCAAGGCCCCCGGTGAGCAGGGCTGGAATCGAACCAGCGACGTGCTGCTTTCCCAGCTGCTGCCTTGTTCACTTTTTCTGTAGTATATGATATCTCTTTCAATATAAAATATATACGGTAAGTTACAAGCTACCTACTAAAATAGGGCATTAGGGCATTGTACCTAGGATGCTTTCGGCATGTCCTCGTTGTATCGCAATGCTGCTACGTTGTGCGAGGAAGCCACCAGGTCTTCGGTCACCAGTCATGCTCATTGTTGTTTGTTGCTAAGGCTCATTTTTAAATAAATCTTTTTGGTATTAGCGCCTTATTAGCAAAGCTTTCACTAATAACAATTACATATTGCCTAGGTGAATATACTGTAGATCCATTGTAATTAATTCTCGCCTCAATAAAAACAGTCGTTAACCCCCATAAGTCAAAGAACATAAAACGGGAAATTACTTTGGCGCGCCTCTGGGATTGGTAAAAAAGTCAATAATAATATCGAGTTTGTTCGGGACAGCAAATTTTTGTAATGGACAGGTCGTCCGAATAAGCCATCCCATGACAATTGAAACTGAGCCGAAACGTCGGTATATTAAGGTAAACTAAATTCGCGATAGACTCGTTGTATAATTATGATAATGGATACAAAACCCAAAAGTTTTAAGAGCTTATTATTTAAATAATCATATACTAGCAAGCGCAGTGTGGGACGAGTATATGACCGGCTCATTATATTGGTGATGTGCGTGAAATTAGTGGTTTTTTTTTCACAGCTTCGAAGGACCTCATATCCTCAAATCACGTGCTGAGTATGTGAAATTAATTTCAACTTATTGCCTCTACGCGTTCTCGGGTATGGTCTTGACAGAAGTATAGACAACAAAGAATAAGTTCTGTAAGTTTCCTGTTGTTCTTTTGAAGTCTCATCTCTTCTTCATCGGATCCTCAAGGCTGAGGGTCGAGACCAGGAGCGAAGTTCCTTACCACTTTCCATGCCATTTCCGTTTGAAGTACTAATCCCTAAAAACAATCGAATATGAGCGTTGCCTCAGAGACTTGTCTAAATATAGGGGTCGCGGGTGAACCACTAACACCTGCGTAGAAAATTCCCTCATAGCCTTAAGGCTGACTCACACTAGGACGGGACGGGACGGGACGTTCTGTCATTTTCTATAGAAAACGTCATGTGACATCCGTGGGCTCCGAGCTATCACGTGATTCTTTCCATAGAAATTGATAATCGTCCCGTCCCGCCCCGCCCCGTCCCGTCGTAGTGTGAGTCATCCTTCATCAACGTAATATAATACGGACAAACAAGGTGACCGGGCAGCCGACCTTACTTGGGTAAACAAACATGATTAAGAATAACCTTGTTGGATCCTCGTGAATAGAATTAGGTACACATTTCAGCGACGATATTACAATTTTACTGAATATTTACTAGTATATAAATAATAAGCTAGGGGAATGTTTTGATGGTATCTATCGATTCCTTTTTTGCGAGAATCATGTAGACGCATCGTCTAAGTTTTACGTTTTTTTTTCCCTAATTTAATTTAGATGATAAAGAATTTTCTATTCTTTATCATCTAAATTAAATTAGGGAAAAAAAACGTTTATATAGAAACATTTCAAACGGATTAGTCTTAGTCCTCTTCCTAGTGTTTTTCCGGCTCAGGGAGCCTGGGGTCCGTTTATTTTTTTACCAAGATTAGGCAAAGGCGCTAGTTTTACGAAAGCCTTCGTAAGAGCTACGAAGATACTCCTTTTTATTGTTATGGAGCATGGTATCTATTCAATTCCTTTTTAAGTTCGCCTATTCTGACGGACGGTAAACAACGGATCCTTACACTGAGCATGGCTCGATATGCTCTTGGCCGGTTTAATTTTATCGGGTTATACCAACTTAGATGCTAATTGTGTTATAAAACAAACCCAATATAAAACCGGATCACGTGTCCCGGGAGCTAAATAAAAAAGAACAAGTCTTTAAGAAACATTTGGCGGGATTGTCTGTGATCTAGCCGCAGATGTGTATGTCCTCGTAAAATGCCGTATCAGGATCAAGGCATAGGCTGAAGCGGAAGCGATTATACAAGCGAAACAGAGATAATACACTGCTGAGCCTTTATGAATGTAGCTAGAGCATGCTCCGATTTGTCCGGGGATATCATCTGTATGATGATGCAATTTACTGCAATGAAGACTACCGCGAGTCGTTTTTCCGCTAGGGGCGCTAGTGGAACGTGGGTCCTGCGGGAACATTTCAAACGTCACTTTGACAATTCTCTCATACTGACACAGGACCCACGCATGAGTGGCGCCGCCTGGTGAGCGACAATACGGTAGCTCACATTGGACGTTGCATTAAGGATGACTCTCACTAGAGCGGGACGGGAAGATCTGTCAACTTCTATAGAAAGAATCGCGTGATAGCTCGGAGTCCTCGGAGGTCACGTGACGTCCATAGAAACTGACATACCGGCCCGGCCCGGCCACGTCCCGGCCCTTTCTAGTGTGAGTCATCCTTTACCTTCATCCACCAGCTGTTCGGACACTTAACAAATTACTCTTATATCAATACATAGCTATTTGTTAAACTATTACCATATATTTTGTTCAAGGATCATTTTTACACAAATCTACCTAGGCTCACGGTAACCTCAATGATAAATAATAATAATCGGTAATTATGTTCCCTCAAATGCGGTCGTGCAACAGGATTTTTTATTCAGGTCTTTGGTTAGGTAACATTTTGAGTTTTGATTTTAGTTATAAGTGCTATTTATGAGATTAGCTAGAAACTGCTTGTTAATTTGTTTTATGTTTCAACAAATAAGTAATTAGTTGTTTTTGGTATTTTAATAAATGCTGCGTTCTAATAAACAGCTAGTACATTTTAAACATAATTATTAAACGGGTCTAACGCGAATTAATTTGTTTACCTTAATTCGCGTTAGACCCGTTTAATAATTATGTTTAAATATGTGTTTAAATCGCGAAAGTTTTAAATGTTATAGTACATTTTATTTATATATTTAAGGTACTTTATTGAGAAATAAAGCAAGTACAAGAGGCGAACTTAATGCCTAATGCTTATTGGAAATTTGTGGTTGTTTTTAGTAAAAGGTACTTTGTCAGATGCTGATAAGGTTTATTGCTAAATAATCCACTATCACCTTATCATAGCACTATATTGGCTAACGACAAAGTTGTACCTTATAAATTGAAAGAGATGTCATATAAAAAAAGTGACTAAGGCCCAAAGTGCTCAGGGCTAGAAACCAACCAGTGACCTCCTGCTTTTCAACCCTCAGCACTGGGCGACTTTGTCACTTTTTCTGTAGTATATGATCTCTTTCAATTTATAATTTATACTTGGTAGCGTGACTGCTAATTTTGAACTTTATTTATTTATTTCAATAAAAAAAAACTAAAATAAAAGAAATGTTAAATTAAATATTCCCCCCTCGGCGTGGTACTATAGACGCTGGCAGCGTTTCCTCGCTGTACATAAATACTTAAATACATAAATCAAATCATTTATTAAAAACTAGCGAACCGCCTTCGCGGGGGTTATTATTATACATAATATAAACCTTCCTCTTAGAACACTCTATTTATTAAAAAATCGCATCAAAATCCGTTGCGTAGTTTTAAAGATTTAAGCATACACATAGACATATATACAGACAGCGGAAAGCGACTTTGTTTTATATGTAGTGATAATTAATGATTTTATATGCGCTTTACTAAAACGATAATGTTGTGATTAGTATTTCCCAACTTGGACCACACAGTAAGGCTTAAAGGTTTTATTGGTCAGAGCCTTAGTGGGAATTTAGCGGTGTTAGATACAGCCGCGTGGGTGGGTATGCTGAAATACTAGTACGGTAAAACGGGGTGAGTTGGGACCTCGATAAAAGTTAAAAATGTTAATATATATACGAGTAAGTAGCAAGTTAGTTTACATACTTAAATAGTGTTCTTGTTAACTATTATTTTTAAGCAGAAAAGTCAATATTTCACAGAAGGAAAGGAAAAGTGGAAAGTTTCATGACCTCGGGCGGAACTTGAACTCACAACTCTGAGATACCCAGCTTATCGCTCTTTCAACTGAGCTACCGAGCTTACCCGTGGCCCCGAATTTCTCCACCATATCCCTCGTAGTGTTCCAGTTGTATGAATTCTAGTTTTTCAATGATAATCTGTCATTTTATTTTATAAATTAATAAATAAATAAATATTATGGGACAATTTTACACAAATCCACGTAGTCCCACGGTAAGCTCAATAAGGCTGGTATTGTGGGTATTAGGCGACGATATATAGAATAGATAGATAGGAACATACAAATACTTAAAAAATATACATAAACAACATCCACAACTCAGGAACAAATATTCGTGACAAATACACAAATAAATGCCCTGACCAGGATTCTAACCCGGGACTTCCTGCTTCGTAGGCAGAGTCACTACCGACTAGGCTAGGAGGCCTTTACAAAATAATACGAAATCTAATTGTGTTAAGAGGGGTAGGAACGGAATAAGATGGGACAAATGCTAGAATTGACACAATATCACAATCGGTTGTCTCGGCAAGAGAAGAAAGTAATTTTGTAACAATATGACAACTCTGGTTTAAAAGGGTCAAACACACAACCATGTTCGGAGTCTTAAATCATTACTACATGTCCACATGCGGTTATCTGTTGACCACAGGAATGAAAAAGTGCGTGTTCGGTTGAACTGTAGAGTCAATCGTTCCTGTGGTCAATAGTTAACAGCTTGTGTACATCATGTAGTAATTGTTTTTGTCATACCATTCAATAGAAAAGGAGTTCTTGTTAATGTGGATATATAGGAGGGTTCAATAAGAAAATCTACCTTCAAGCTTTACGTTTTGTAAAGTCGACCGGAAAGATTGCGAACATCGTTTTGTGTTTGACTCGGAAATACCTACTCGCTGCTCTACCAATACCTATCTCGATCGCCATTCATAATCCAACCACCCTCGTCATCCCCAATCATCCCAATTTAAGGTACAACCACAAAAGGTACAAATTCTTGATACAACCCAAATAACTCTTAAAAAATCCAATAATTAATTGGATGCTACAAACCAGGCACTCATTGGTTCATTCAGCGACGAGTTTCCATTTATTCTTTCACTCATGCCATTCGTTCATTCATTCTTTGTTCTCGCTATTTGTTATCTTATATGGTAACAAAAGCTTTTGCAAATACGTAGCAATGGGAAGATTGGAAAAGTTATAAAATGGAGCAATAATGTTGTTTTCATGTCGCTGTTAATTTATAGACCTGAACTAGGATAAACCTAAAATTGAACCAATCGCTACGCTCGTGATTCTAAGTATTGTATTTTGAATGAAGCAAAGGTTTCAGGGTATTGAATCTTGAGCAGTACAAGGCACAAGTCTGAGAATAAACAAAATATCTATGTCGATAGTTTAAATTACGCCATTTTATCCAATTCAATGAGTCTTAATCGCTATCATCCGCTGACATGAAGGAACGAAACTTGTTTCTGTACTTTTCACTCTTGTGGATAAAACACAATTTTGCCAATTATCAAATATCGCCTTTCAAGCTAGTGTGGTATAAGTTATAACATCATGTACCAACGAAGTTTCTATTTTGTTAATGAGAAAAGTTACGGGCCGTAGTTAACGGAAGTTCTTAACATTAACGCGGCACGCGTAGATAATATAAATACATTTTAATAATAGACGGGGAGTTGAATTATTTTATTCGGGAATTTATTAATCTTCTCCAACCGTTTTCAGGCAGATGGTCGAATTTTGTCATTATAAACAGCTAGGGTAAGGGCAAATATGTTAAGCCTTTGAAGAATATTTCCTCTCAAATTCTGAGGAAACTGTAGGCAATTTCAACAGACTGTTTAATATATGATACTCTAATTTTAATTTAAAGAAATTACACCGGATTAATCGCGTTTATTAACACCATTACCCTACGTTTCGAGCCCTTTACAGCACTCGTTTTCACCGAGTTAAGATGATTATGATTTTAATTTAAAGAGCCAAAACTTTTTTTTTGTATAATACAGCCTATCTAATACCTACTATATGTTGATCGATTTTTGGCTAAAATTTAGTCGATTTTGACTGATTTTTAGGGTTCTGTAGCTCAAAAGGAAAAAACAGAACCCTTATAGGATCACTTTTTTGTCCGTCCGTCTGTCTGTCCGTCCGTCCGACCGTCTGTCCGTCTGTCTGTCCGTCCGTCCGTCCGTCTGTCTGTCTGTCAAGAGTCAAGACCCTTTATCCTGGGAACGTGTAGAGGTAGCAAGTTGAATTTAATACAACCACATACACAGGTCTGCGGTCTCTTGAAGGTGTGAAAAAAAATCAAACCTTTCAAATTCAATGCAATCAAAAGATACGGCCGTTTATGTCTCATACATTTGCAATGGGAATCAAAATGTATACGGTACTTCCCGTTGACCTAAAATCACGAAATTTGGCAAAAAACAAGAGCTTGTAGCACAAGTACAGGAAAAGATCCGAAAACCGTATAATTGCCGCACACTGAGAGTTCCGTGCCACCAGTACTTTTAAGTACCTAAGGCCATAAATGGCCTAGCAACCTTTGTCCGGCACTCTCGGTGAGCGAGTTCGACTTGGACTTGGCCGGTTTTTTGGATCTAGATTTCTTAATATTTTATAAATAGGTACCTACATACAAATTATGATATTAGACCACAAAAACCCTGTCGAAAATAGTACCTAATAACTATATTTATGAGGGTTTTTAAGGGACTCTTAAAGAGAAGAGTTCTTGATAAATTGAGAGAACTGCATCGGTCGCGTTCGGAAATCGATACGGCGGCGTTGCGGGGTCGCCATCCAATTTCCCGGGGAAATTAGAATTTCCCTTGCAATAATTGGGTTATTCCTATTTATCTTATGGTTTTTAGTATTTGTAATTTTATAAGTTACGCTGACACATTATGGTGTTTATTTATGCCCATTACCATGTTTGGCCCGGCTCAGCACGCCTTGGCCCGGTCTATATGAGTCATATAAGTAACATGATCGTTTCAATAATAACTGATTAAAAATAGGTAGGTATTTACCCTCCGTGTATATTTATTTGACTGGTCCAAGATCGCTATGGTGTTTGGGAAAACCGATTTTTTGATAAAATTTGGTTAATTTCGAGTGATTTATTAAGTAAGATTACTTAATAAAAATTCACTTAAATACATATAGGTAAGTTTTATGATATTAGACAACAACAGCCCTGTTTAAGGATGGTTCATACGAATCCGATCCTATCCGAGACGATCTGTCAGTTTCTATAGAAAGAATAACGTGATAGCTCATCATCCTTATTTTTGCAACGACTACTCTTGAAGGATAAACTTTTAATGTTTCCGCTAACCAAAGGTTGTCTGGAAGAAATCGCTTTTTAGCGATAAGACCGCCTGTAGTTTGCCTCTGTGTTAATCAAATCTTTGTACCTTGTAAATGTTTTTTTTTTCATGTACTGAGGTGTGCAATAAAGAGTATTCTATCAGTCAAGTGACGTTTTCTAAAGAAACTGACAGATCGTCCCGGATCGGATCGGATTGGTCTGACTCATTCTTTAATATAGTTAAAAGAATAAAATACTATGATTTACGTTGAACCACACCGACACTACAAAATTTATCAGCGTTTTTAAAAGAATGAGGACTCTTAAGCTCCTGGTTCAACTTTTTCACCTTCATTTAAAAATAAAGGTTGAAAACTCTGCTCTGACTTAAGTTTCCGTTGTGAGCTTCCGCGTTGCAGAAATGAGTTGCGAAATGCTTTTCGTGAGTTGTTAAAGTGTTCTGATTTGTTGAGCGAGCGAGTCGAGGGATCAGGACCAATGAAACTGCGACCTTAGAGGGCAACTGTTCATTGGTGCCCCAATTAGATCATTCGTGTCTTCTAATGAACCATTCATTTGGGTAAGATTCCACGCTGCCAAAATTGTCCTTGAAATGCTTTTTATGACATGCATAACACACAATAATCTGATGATTATAGTTGATAGCTCATGGTTCCAATTTGTTGCATTTTTTTTCTTCATTTGAGCTTGAAAGATTTTTTTTCTTTGCGAAGGTTTTGGATGCAGAATTTTAACTCTTAGTTATTTCTAGCTTTTTCATAAAACGAGAACGACGTAAAATTTAATGAAAATAAAATTAAATGGCACTATTTTATTGGGTTTTTTTTTCGCAAAATTGACACCATAAAAATTAGAATAGGCGAATGGGGTGAATTGGATCGGTTCAAAATAAAATTTCTGCAAAATAAGGATGGCGGCTATAGTCAGGTAATTTTAGTATCCCGCATGGCCTTGCAGCTCTAGGTTGGAATTCATAAGGAAAGAGAACGCGCGGTCTTCCAAAATAATCCTGGCGAAGGACAGTCGTTGCAGAGGCTAAGGCTATACGGAAGACCGGTCGAAATTGCGGCGTACTGTGGACACCCTCTGCCCCAACCTGGGGACATAGGAACTTAAGTCAAGTTTATTATTTATTATTTATTTGTATGTAATATCGCCATACGATTTTTAAATGGAGTTTAGTTGCGCGATCAACTCTTCTCCAAACAGGGAGCGGTTGGATGAACCTTGACTCAGGAAGCTTCATAAAGCTTCCTGTCGACATCTCGCGTTGAGAATTTCAAGCTTTTATTAAAGAAAAGTTATAAATAGTGAGACAGACTTTGTAAGGTTTTCATATTGAAGGTACGATGTCGGTTGATGATAAGGTTAATTTCTAAATATTTTTAGTACTAGTGCCTTATCGACATCCGACAATTTGAAAACGATACATTTGAGAAACTAGTGAATCAACTTTTAAGGATGACTCTCTTTAGAATGGGACGAGGCGGGACGGGACGGGACGATCTGTCAGTTTCTATAGAAAGAATCACGTGATCGCTCGGAGCCCTCTGATGTCACGTGAAGTTTTCTATAGAAACAGAGAGGTCAGAGTCATCCTTAATTCAGTAAATATGTACATACAATGAACTGTTTACTTTTCATTTGTTTAACAACTTCGTCTAGGAACTTTGAATAGTTTCTGAGAACGTCTACAGAATATGCAATAAATGTACTTTTCCCCTGAAGGTAGGCGAAGCGCCGCCCGCCTGCGGTGTTACTTTATGCTCTAGAGTATAAAAAGCCATTTTACGTCACCTAGCCTCGACTAAAAATCAAACTTTTCGAGTAAGATAAGTGGAAATGCATTTTATGACATTGAACTATTTGTTTATAGTTACAATTAGCACTAACAGCTAAACCTTACGTGCTAATTGTCGTGGTATTTATACTTAATTACTATCATGCATTAACTTACATTATAGTACAATCAATATATAATATTATGGTATGTCAAATCCAAATTAATTTAAATAATTTAACTGAAATTTGTAAAATCTGTCTCCCTTATAATTGAAAATTGAACACTTTGATACATTGGAAGCGCTCTTGGTAACAGGGAAAGTACAGAGAAATAGATCAAGAAGAAGAATTCCCTATGCACTGGACACATCAGATTCTCAACATCAGCAAGATAAAGGACCATGATGCGTTACACATTGCCGAAGACCGTAACAAGTGAAAAGTGATTGTCCACAGTTTGGTTCACGGAAACCCCGACCTTCAGTGGTGAGGATGAGGAGCACGACAAGAGGAGAAGGAATAGCTATCATATTTGTAAAATATTGTATTAAATTGAAGGATTCCAAACGGACTAAGCCACGGGCAGCAACTAGTTTAGTAGTATAAAAACATCTCACGTACTTTAATTTCACTCTAAGGATGAACAGTAATCCAATATACGGACTTGAATTTAACACGAGGGATATTATTTAATAGAAGTATCTCTTAACTCATTTCACTCGTTTTGCTTTGACAGTGAAGAGAAAATACTTCAGTGTTTAGCTGTTTAATAACGGCGCCCAATTTCAACATGGCGTCAGGTGTGACAATTGTTAGCATCATTATTACTGGCATTACAATGGGCTACGGGCCTTTTATCCGCTTACTATTGTGCGGGCTGTATGCTTGTTTGCCGCCAACATGTTTTATAAATAAAAACATAATTATTACCATTAAAAACGAATACTATTGTGCAGAGCTCAGGAAACGCGACATGTGTCACGGAATTCCGACACAGGATCATTCTCATGTCAAAAACTACAGAAAATTCTTTTCTATTAGATCTCATGACAAGTGTCAAAAAGCCTTTACCAAGAAATTATCTATTTATTGACCTTACTTTACGATTTTATTTAAATCATCGAAATGGTGGCGAACAAGGACACAGCGACGATGAGTAGTTTCCGTAGCCCATAGAAGTCTGAAATGCCAGTAATACAGTCATTTTAATGGTCACACTAGTCAGCGTGATGAAATTGGGTCCTGAAAACTTAGTACTCGTAGGAATTTGATTTACATTCTTACAAGTAAGTAAATAACTATTTAAAACGGGTCACTCACGTAATTTAGTCGATTTTCGTTCGAAATGTTTCGTTCTTTACGAAGAACGTCATCGAAGGCCTAGTATAAAATTGTACATTAACTTCTCGACCGCGTTAGCGTTTTCGAGGGGTCAAAATATGAAAGTTGCCGGATGATTTAAATAAACGGCAAACATAATTTGAACTCTCGATACGCTAACGCGATCGAGAAGTTAATGTCGTACAATTTTATACTAGGCCTTCGGGAGCGACCACCCGCGACAGAGGCAAGTCGTACACTTTAATATGTTCGAGTTTCACGAGTTTTATAGTTAAGTAAATAACTATGTAAACACTTTAATGCACAAAACAGGATATATTACACAAAGAAAAATACAAAGGCGAACTTATCACTACGAGGGATCTCTTCCAGTTAACCTAGGTATAACAAAAATACGGGTGATCCGTTTAAGGGTGTAATTTTTATTTGGTATAGTGCAAGTCGTCCCAATAGGGATGACGACTAGGTTGAAACACTATTATTCTAATTAGTCCGCCAGTTAGATTATCTAAAATTATTTGACACGTATTTTTTCCTTTTTCAATTTAACTAAAATTGGCGAAGATAAAGAGCATCAAAGTTCCGTAGTGGGGGCTTGTGACGTCACTCCTAGGTAAGAATTGTACCTAGGAGTGACATTACGCAAAACTTGAACGCACTGTATTTTTGTCATTTTTGACTTGACGAATAAAAGAAAAAATACGTGTACAATGTTTTTTTATAATCTAAAGGACGGACTAAATAGATTTTTTCAGTCGTCTAGCCTATAGGCCAACTCTCCATACAAAAATAACTTTATTTTTCGTGACAATCTTGGCTGCCCGGTGGAGAGAACCGCAGAGAGAGGAAGCTGTTATTTATACACATTGTATATTGTATTTGTGTGTATATAATCACAGGCTTGTATTCCCAAAAGGTACACAGGGCAAGTACCATGAAAATAGAACGATTGCGGATTTGTATCTACATTTTTTAAAGGACATTGTGTATTAAGGGCGGTAAACCAGAGATTACGAACGAGTGTGAATTTAACTTTAACACGTGATACATATAATGTTTTTCATCACATAATATGCGAGGAAATAAATAAATTTTCTAGGCAGATAAAGAAACAAAATTTATTAGCGGTTGTGTAGTAGCACAGTCCACAGTACTCCGGAGTGAGCGGCACAACGTGCGGCGAGCGCGTGGGGCGCAGGTCCTCCGGGAGCTCCGGGCGGGCGGTAAAGTAGTATGAGAATCCATTACGACCATAGGCTTAATACAGTATAACATTTAAAACTTTCGCGATTTGAACACATATTTAAACATAATTATTATACGGGTCTAACGCGAATTTACTTATTTACATTATTTACCGACGTTTCGACACATGTTTCACTGGTCATGGTCGCGGCTAACTGATGTCCCAGCAAAATGTCAAAACAGAGATTTGTGTAACTACCCAACGAAAAGTCTAAGTAGAAATTTGTAAAAGTCTGTGTCGAAACGTCGGTAAATAAGGTAAATAAGTAAATTCGCGTTAGACCCGTTTAATAATTATGTTTAAATAGCCTTAATACAGCTCATTAAGTCTAAGTATGCTTGCACATAATATCACCATTTACGAGCAGGTGTAATGAAAAATATATTATTATTTGACATCAGTGTATATTCTCTCTTAAGCGCCACCACGTATCCTTGCTTTGGAATGTGAATCTCACATTTGCAATACAGTCACCCATTTAATGATTATCAATCGAAGATCACTTGTATAGACGCCGCAAGACAATGAATGCTCGAACTATTAACTCGCAATTCCCTCAGTATTTTACTAACGTCATACTCCACTGGAAGTAGTTTATGTTGTTTATGCATTTCTAATTTTAGTACTCCGTTTCGGTTAGTGACGGGCGTTTAACCTAGTTTGAGAGTTATGAAAGTGACTGAGGCATGTGGGTGAGAGTCTGAAACTTTGAAAAAGTTTAGTGTGTTTGTCACATTGAGGACTGAGTTCAGGGGCCTGAACATGACGTCTTAACGCGATTCAGTTTAGGTTCTTAACTGTTCTTAGTTGTGTGGCAGCGACTTATTATGTCCTAAACTGAATCGCGTTAAGACGTCATGGTAAGGCCCCAGTTTATTAAATGAATTTTATCCAGTAGGATGTTATGCATGACATATTGAATTTACTATTTCATCATGTGCTGAATATGTTGAACTCTTTACCAGAAACCCTTATTAGTGCCCCATTAGTGAACACTTTCAAAAACAGACTAGACTCTTCAAGAACTTTAAAGGATGACTTGACTGGGCCGGGCCAATCTGTCAATTTCTATAGAAAGAATCACGTGACCGCTCGGAGTCAAAGCCACGGAGGTCACCTGACCTTTTCTAAAGAAACTAATAGATTGGCCCGGCCCGGTCACGTCCCGGCCCGTAGTGTGAGTCATCCTTAAACCTTGAAAAAAAAAACAAACGTGCTGTGACGAACACGCATCAGCCCCAAGAGATGCCAGTGTATACAATCAAATATAACCATATAATTTAAACTTTCGTGAGTCATACTGACATTAAAATTGCAACGGTTAACACTCTTGTATTTTTATCACAATAGGCGTGACATGTTTCATCTGCAACGGGCAGACATCGTCGGACAGACAGAGTGGTGTTGTCACCTTCGCGGCTCGGGCATCACTGGCATCACCGCTCGAGACCGGCTAGGTAACGGGTCGCGCGCGTTGAAGCAGGTTGATTCGAGCAATCCGGCGCCGTTGTTGCGGGAGTCTGATTTGTCGGATCGTCTACAAGCACACCGAACTAACCGTGTCCACTAAATCCTCACCACACACATTCACCTTCCCTCTAGGAAGCACTGTTTTTCAAGCCGGTAGCAGAGTCCAACCTCCGTTGCGGTCGAAGTTAGGGCGACGTCCAATCTCAATGGCCTCGCAGATCTTGCGTGGCACGTAACATTTTTCCCGTGCCAACAACTTCACCTTATCGAACCGAATGAAATGCGTCGCGTCCGTACCGCAAGTAAGAAACATGTCACGCCTATTGTGATAAAAATACGTGAGTGTTAACCGTTGGAATTTTAAAATATTAGTAGTTTATGTGATTGTACCTATATAATGAAAGGCATAAAACTCGAGTGTGGGTTTATCAAACTCGGCTGACGATGACGCCTCGTTTCATAATAACATCACACGAGTTTTTTAATGCACAATTATCATGAGCTTTCCATGATGCGTTCAAAGCGCATATATATTATATGTCGACCGCCATTACGACTTACAGGAAACATTCAAGTTTTGACATTTATATTTTGAAATTCAGAGACAAACTAGAGTTGGCTCCAATTTTCATATCGTTCAATATCAAAATAACGTGCGACTTGCGTGCCTCACAGATAAGAAAATAGTTTTAACAAAGTTTATTACTATCTAATGATATGTGGGTATATAAAATAAGTTTTTGTATATAAATCATGTAAGTTTGCCATTAATAAGTTAACCTACTTTAGGTTATTAACTTTGAAGCGGTTGGGGGGCTTTTTAATTGTCTTTCAAAGATATTTAATGCCCTAAATTATGACATGCATATTCATAAGATTCGAGGATCACCTACACATATTTTTTCGCAGATTTTATTTTACGTGTAAAAGGATTTACTTTCGTGTCTGTCCATTAAAAGCAAAATAAAATCTGTTTACCATTTATATGAAAGAGCGTTACAAAAAGCCAGGCCATTGACATGCAAAACAGATGGCCTCATATTTTTTCCCTTCTTTATTAGGTATATGTGTCTTACTAAAGTTTACATTTAAAATACATAAAAATATAATTTCGGTGTCCATTTGTCTGTAGAGGTATCAAGTTGAAATTATTACCATATACTGAGTTTTAAGATCACTTGGAGCTATGAAAAAATGAGACATCTAAGTCAAAGCAATCAATCAAAAGTATTTGGCAGTTTTTTTTCGCATTTTCTATACATTCGCAAAGGAACCGAAACTTATAGGTTACTTTCCGCTGACCTAGTATCATTGGCAAGAAGCAAGAATATTCTTATTGCTTTTACCGCGCAGTGAAGGTACCACTGCTATTGTGTGGAGGTACAGAAAGAGAAGGCAAATCCGGCAAGTAGCCCAGTTATTCTTTCAGTATCTAAAATGTCATAATATCAACACAGTTGTTTATTTGCTAAGACTAAAGTCGCTATTTCTATTTGACTTTTGTATTAAGAGTCGGATCAAATGACTTAATGATGACTAACACTAGGACGGGACGGGACGAGACGGGTGGGATGGGATGATCTGTCAATTTGTGTAGAAATAATCACGTGATAGCTCGGAATCCTCGGATGTCATGTGACGTTTTCTATAGAAACTGACAGATCGTCCCGTCCCGTTCTAGTGTGAGTCATCCCTTATCACTAGGCCGCAGGTACGTTAGGTAAAATAGGTTTGCTCTGCAGCAGCACAGATTATATCTATCATCTATCACACAAATATTTACCTCTCATAGAAACGGCACATGGGACGAGCACGTGTGGCAGTCCTTAGGCATTTTGTGTCGCAGAAGGAACGTAACAAATGACAATCGATCAGAATTTTAGCGCAGAGTGAAAGACGTGGTAGAAGTGCGGGTCCATAAATTGTGGGTCGTTGTATGCCACGGCACGTGTCAGGAGTTACACCGACGAATAAATGGGATTAACAAAGTTCCGCAAAATGGCAGCCAGGGATTAAATAGCAGAATTAAGTGTAAGTTTGCTGTAAAGCGGTTTTTATAGTGTTGGACTGAAATGCATTTTTTTCTGCTATGAAACAATTTAAAAGTTGTGAGGCTAATGCTGCGGTTTAGTCGGTAACCCCGGTTGATGCAAGTGGATATCAGATAAGTTTTATTTCAAGTTTAAAAATATTCCATAATTACCGCCAAGCGGCAACCAAGTTAAATGAGCAAACAAATAGGTTTTATAAAACTTCGAGAGTGGAAGGCGTTCATTAAAGGAACTTCCGTGAACTCTCTCGTTATAACTTTTATGAGTTTTGTTCGAAAAATATTTACTATCTGTTTTAGAGTTCCGTGACTCAAAGTTGGATATAAAAGTTAAAACAACGGATTTCAAGTATCGTAAGAGATATTAATATTACCTAAAATGAAATTACGGATAGCGCTCGCGTATTTTTAGTAACTACGCGCGAGATGTTTCTGTTGTTAAACGATCCCGGGATTCCAAGACAGGATCATCCTCAACCGGTGTTGTCATCAAGGGTGCTGCGCGCGGCGAAAAGCAACTTAGTACGCCCGTTTGAGTCGTCGCGCGTAGGTACTGCTAGCGTCGAGTATGATCGCATAATATGATGACCGAAACATGTCGCGCGTAGTGACTAAAACACGTTCCTTAATTAGAATACGAAAGTTCCTTAGTTTGGTCACTCACTCACTCACCGATCGTGAACATTATTAGGTCCTTCTATAGCGCCCAGAAGCTCAAATTTTTTAACATAAGTAGTTTATAACCTACCAAAAGTCTTAGAATTAAAAAAAAAATGTAAAAGTAATACCAACTGCATTTTTGTGTATCTGTATAATACCATCAAAAACATTACATGTAAAAATACACAAGTCTCGCTCCGCAGTTCTTATGCTGCAAAAAAGTTTTGAGATGTTGAAAAAACCAGTCGGTTATTATAGTCGGTACTATGCACACCCCGTCCATAAAACTCGACTCCCACCGACTTGCCTATGCTCAAATTGTAGAAGACCACAGGGTTCGAATAAAATAGGCAAGTCGGTGGAAGTCGCATTCTAAAGATACCCCAGTACCGACTCAAAAACCAACTTGTTTTAAACATTACATCTCCAAACCTTTTTGCAGCATTAGAACTGCAGAGCAAGACTTGTGTCTTAAAAATACAGTCTCGCTCCGTAATGTAATGGTTTAGATGGGATTATACCGGCACAGAGGCTCTTTGACAATTTAACGAAACGTAATTGGTACACTGAGAAGCACGCACGCAGAAGCATCGTCAGGGTATAAGGACTTTTGTAAAGTCTATTGAGAGCTAATGGAATCTAAAATGTACTGGGCTGGGTGAAAGCGATGGTCCGGTATTCAATTTATTTCCGGCAAACGATTCACAAGATGGTCCTCCACAAAAAACGACGTCTATTGATGGGCTAAGCCGCCTAAGTATTATACGATACTAGCGACCCGCCCCGGCTTTGCACGGGTTAGTATTATACATATAAACCTTTCTCTTGAATCACTCTATCTATTAAAAAAAACCGCATCTAAATCCGTTGCGTAGTTTTAAAGATTTAAGCATACATAGGGATATAGGGTAAGAGAAAGCGACTTTGCTTTATACTATGTAGTGATATTTAATAGCACCAATTTACGTTGTCCGAATTTATATACTCCCTCAAAAACTCCGCGGCAGATTGTCACTTTTATTTCCAACCGACTTCATAATAATATTGTATTCTGTTACCGCGATTGTTATTCATTGAAATGAAACAGGGTTAAGATGATGACTCATCATCATCATCATCGTCATCATCTTAACCCTGTGAAAACGAGTGCTGTAAAGGGCTAGGAACGTAGGGTCATTGTATTAATAAACGAGTATTAATGTATTAAAAAAGCGATTAACCCGTTCTAAAGTGTTTGTTTTCAAAGACTTCATAATTTCAAAAGGAGGTTCTCAATTTGTGTGATTTTTTTAGTAGGTCATTATTGGTATAAAATTATAATTTGTTCTCAGGTTATTTTTACTGTACTTAATAGTTTTTATTCTATTTTACAGGTACTCATACGAAAAATCTTACTTCGACAGAACACGTGCTGATTTATCAGGTACCTATAAATTACATTTCATTGGTTTTCTTTACCTTCTTTTTGGATTTTAACCACGATTTTTCATAACTGAGCTCTCGGATATTTTGGCGATGTTTTTTTCTCGTGAATAACGATCAACCCTCTTTCTCTTTTTGTATACCTAATAGCGTTAATTGCCGATAAAGAGTAGTACAGTCAAGTGCAAAAATATGGTTCGACATAATCGGCTCATAAATATGGTACTACGCTCTTATTACACCGGCATAAGGTGCTATGGGACATATTTTTGAGTAAGATGTGCACCACCATATTTTTACACTTGACTGTACCTAGTAGGTAGGTAATCTATTACAGTAACAAAAATTGTGTAATTAAAAAAACAGTGTGACCTGAAGTTTTAAAACAAATCTTTCATATTTCCACATTTTAATCCCATCACGAAATTTCTCGTTTAAGTAACAGGTTTTGCAGTTTATCTCGTATAAATTACCTCCGCCGGCAAAATTATAAAAACTGCTGGCTGGAGGCCCTAATAAAAAAGCTAATAAAATCTCGTATCCTTGTAAGTGAAGAAATATAGTCGTTGGCTCGGGCCGTTACAGAGTACTGGGGAAAAAAGTTCACTTTGAAATAAGTTAACTGTTTAAGTACGAATTAATTTAGTTTTTAGGTGCTTATCTAATACGTGTAATTTTTTCGTCGGAAAACGCTGTGACAATTTCGATGAACTTTGCTATCATGATGGCGGACAATCGAAATATGTGTTTGTTTTGAATTTAGTTCACCAGTTAGTTTTAAATAGAAAACTCCCGTGAGTATTAGACATATTAATATACTTAGACCGGGTTACTCACGTCTATAAAGTCGAAAACAGCTCGACATGTTTCGGGACGGTCCGCGCCCCATAACATGTCGAGCTGTTTTCGACTTTATAGACGTGAGTAACCCGGTCTAAGTATATTAATACACCAGTTAGTTTTTTAAACGAATCTTTCGGGTTTTGTCGACAACCGTACCTTTTACTTTAAACAATCATCTATTACGTGGTTTTAACATGGGAATTTTCTTTCTAACTTGTGACGCCGAGTGTACTATTCAATAAGAATGTAATTAATGCGAGATTTATCCATTTTCAAGTGTTTAATTCCCATGAGCACTGACGGTGCACGATGGTAACCAAAGAATATAATATACAATCGTATAACTACATAATCGTGTAGTTATAATAATACCCAATAGGGTAAAAAAAAGGAAGAACGCTGTGACGCGCTTCATACAGCGAGACCTCTAGCTAGACCAGTTCAGTTTAGAATTCATTTACTTCCCATTAAGACAAATGCCACTTACATGAGAATTTAATTTAATTTGTGCTAAGATTAGTGAGGTTAGAAATATTCTTAGGATATAATAATACTTACTTACTTACTGCACTGGCTCAGCGACCCAAAATGGATCTTGGCCTCCGCCACCAGAGAGCGCCACTGTCCTCTGTCCTGAGCTAAATCCCGCCAATCTGGCCGTTGAAGTCTCGTCAGGTCTTTTTCGACCTGATCCCCCCAACGGTACCGGGGCCGTCCGATCGGGCGTTTGCCATATAGGGATCCACTGTACACTCGTCTCAAGGCACGATCCTCTCCCATTCTCTCTATGTGGCCAAGCCAACGCAATCTCGCCGATTTCGTCTCTTCAAAGATGTTGGGTTCCCCCACAAGATCTTCTATCTCGACGTTCTCTTCGCCCTCCATCTGCCGTTCTCCCAAGTCAGCCCCAGGATCTTCCGGAAGATTTTCCTTTTAACGATCAATAGTTTACGCTCCTCCTTAAGCGTCAATGTCCAAGCTTCACAGCCAAGCATAGCAGCATAGATCAAGATCGGCCGGATAACGGTTTTGTAGATGCGGATTTTGGTTTTCCTGCTAATGAGCTGTGACACTAACACCTTGTGAAGGGCCGCAGTACAGCGTAGCGCACTTTGAACGCGAACATCGATCTCATCTTCTCGCTGATTAGTGTCCGTCACCGTGCATCACAAATATCGAGATTTATACACGCCTCTGTAAGTGACATCATCTACCACTAGACTATCCCTGCGCTCTCGTACATTCCGATATCTAATAGATATAAGATATAATAATATAAGTACATTTTATTGAAATTAAACACTTTAGAACGGATTAATCGCGTTTATTAACACCATGATCCTACGTTTCGAGCCCTTTACAGCACTTGTTTTCACAGGGTTAGGATGATGACATCATCAACGCGATTAATCCGTTCTAAAGTGTTTAATTTCAATGAATAACAATCGCGGTAACAGAAGACAATATTAAGTACATTTTAGTTAAGATCTATGTGTTAGTAACAGGTACAAGCAATTCAAACATCTAACTAGGTTTTTATTCGATCAATCTAATTACCTTCTCTGTTCTTCGCTGTGCCACGCTTGTGTGAAGGGTTCCGTACAAATTATTCTTCTCTTACTTTACCGACTGCAATTCATCTTGTCTCCAAGCGACTGGGGATATTGTCTTTGCCAACCGAGCTGTGGGTTGATTGCTTAGGCTCGAACTAACTTAAGGCTTGGCTTGGTAGCTCAGTTAGTAAAGTGATGGGCGTTTAACCCTTAAATGCATGATGATCAAATTATGACACAGAAACGAAACAAGTGACTATCAAGTTCTCTTGGAATGTAGACTTTGTCATATCTTCGTAAGTTCTTAATTTGAAATGAATTTGGCTGTCACTTAGGATGTTTTAGGATCAATATTGATAATTCATGCATTTAAGGGTTAACCCTTGGTGTAGTGCCATTTCGCTGAAATATTACCAATTAGCTTAGTACTCGTATTTTCCAAAACTATAATTGAATAAAGCTTAATTCAGCATACTTACTTATATCAAATTTCTTTAAAGGAAAGGAAAAGTGGAACAAATTATGACCTCAGGCGGGACTCGAACCCTACCACACCGGTGGCTTTGAAGTTTTCTACCTTATCCTCCATTTGCACTTTAGGGTGGCGCTTAGCAACATCTACCGAAGTCGAATATAATAAATCGCGCCTAATCGTCGCGCGCGACCCTACGCCGGTCTCGGGCAGTGATGCCCGAGCCGCGGACAACACCACTCAGTCTGTCCGACGCTGACTGCCCGATGCAGTCGAAACATGTCACGCCTATTGTGATAAAAATACGTGAGTGTTAACCGTTGCAATTTAGTATCTACCGAAGTCACGAATTTTTGAACTTTTTTCTTTCTAAGAAATTAAATGTCGTTCGCAGTCGTTTCTGCTTAAAATAATAGTTTTACTAATTTTATATTTCCCATAGTATCGTTACGAAAATTATATTTTTATTGGTTAAGTTTGTTTGCCAAATAAATATGCTCATGTAATATGATTCGGCCAAACGAAAGATAAACGGAGTGATAATTAATAGCCACAGAACTTTCGGTGATAAATTAGTAAACCGTATTTCATAGCGCAAGTTTGGATTTCGCCAGACTCTTCTCGACTTCTTTTTTAATGACTGTCGTTAGGGAGCAAATTTCGAATTTCGAACGAGAATTTGAAAATGAAAAAATGAAGCTTGCGTCAAAATTGCATGGGCAGTTTGTGAATTCATTCATTCGTAAATTCATTAACGTTCATTGAGACCTAGTGTCCTACTGGTTATGGCGTTAGCCGCGTAAGCTGAGAACCCGGGTTCCATCCCCGGCTTGACCTCCGACGGATTAGGTACACTCGCGGACTTTAAATAATGTGCCACGATGGAATCTTGTCGCATAATGTCAATGTCAATATTATTAAAATAATAATCAGCAAAATGTTCAAGTTGATAATCTACACACTACACTCACGATGTCCGATTTTCATCGTGAGTGTAGTGTGTCTTTCTCCGGGACCCCGGGGACGATGTCGCCCTTGAAAATTCGGAGGTTTGTTTTTAAAGTTTCTACACGATTAAGCCCCATTTTAGTAAATTTATAATGTGTGAAAGTTTCAATAAGCGTTGTATTATAAAATATTCCTGAATAGCTATCAACAAGTGATAAATAAGCTGCAATATCTCGCTTGTACAGGCTAAGGGCTGTATCGGACGGCATATTGGCAGTTCAAGGTCAAATGCGGTTACTGTTAATTACGCAGGTATACTGTTTATGTCTGTATTATGTATTATAATAGTTAAAATTTATATATAGTAGTGTGACTGTAAAAAACATGAATCAAACCATTTATTATATTTAATAAATTATTTAATTCATGCTTTACAATTGTTCAGTATGGTGGCGCCATCTCTCGCTTCTAGTTAAAAATAATCTGTAAAGATTATCTAGAAGGGCAGCACTAGATGTAATTCCGAGCTGTAAGATGGCGGAACGCACCTTAAGCGTTTCAAAAAAAGGAAAGGATTGCATATATTTAGGAAATTTCGGACTGTGCTCGCCGTGGTCGGGTGGTCTAGTGGTTGGGGCGTCTGCCGCGAAAGCTGGAGGTCGCTTGTTTGATACCAGCCCTGGACACTGGGGGGCTTGTTCACTTTTTCTGTAGTATATATATGACATCTCTTTCAATAAATTAATATATAAGTAGTTAAGTACTGACTACTTAAAAAAATATATATATATTTAATAAATGATTTAATTCATGCTTTATAATTGTAAGGATTAAATAGATAAAAAAAATACATTACACGTAACACGTAACATGATACATAATAGGGGATTCTATTAGTCCTCTAAATAAAAACAGAAATTAACAAACACTGCCTTCATTAACTATTGAAAAACTATTTTAAAGTATTTTATCAACTTTTTTGCACGCTCACGCTTCCACCATTTTAATTGTTCTCCCCGTCCCTCTCACTCCTCCTGTCGTCCTTATCTCTCCCTTGCGTTCCGTTTCACTCAATGTCTTTACGTTCCGTTCCAACAATAATAATGCCAGTTGCCCGGTACAATGGCATACCAGCCGGCATTCTGATATGTCTCAAGACTGTAGTCGACAATAAGGGTCAGCTGGTTTGAGGGCATCTTTCTAAAGCAATACAACTAGAATACTCGTAGGGCTGCCACTGAATAGGGATAGAATATGAGGTAACTATACAGCCTGTATTTTTAATATTACCTCAAATCGTAACCAAACGTAGGTTATGCCCGATATTGCAAGGGCATCTTAAGTTAGTCTTAACCACTAAAGGATGACTCACACTAGAATGGGCCGGGATGTGACCGAGCTAGGCCGATCTGTCAGTTTCTATAGAAAACATCACGTGACCTCTGAGGGCCCCGAGCTCGGTTGTGATTCTTTCTATAGAAATAAAAATTGAAAAGAATAATAATGAGGATTTTCGGTACCTATAGCTATCAATATAACGACAAGCAACTTATTTGTTAAGATGAAAGAATTCAAGTAAAAATAACTAGCTGAATGAAATAAGACATGACAATCTTAAAATATTAAAAAAATACGTTAAACATTTAGAATAAACTCGTTTAGTCTCACAAGCAAACGGACGCAATAACAGTAGGAAAAAAAAACTATATCCATCTCTTTTTTCGGGGTGGTAATACTACCGAAAGAGAAAGACAGTATGATGCTCTGTAACCTACTGTTATATCTAGTAATTGAGCTTAATTTATTTATTTCAAGCTTATTGCTCACAATATTTAAAAACAATGCAACCTCTACCAGTCAATCGCTGGTTCGAAAACAAACGAAAATATTATGTGTTAATATACTTAGACCGGGTTACTCACGTCTATAAAGTCGAAAATAGCTCGACATGTTTCGGGACGTTGTCGACATGGCTCGACATGTTGTGTGCGCAGAGCAATCGCGGCAAGCGCTTCTCACTCATGATTATGGGGCGCGGACCGTCCCGAAACATGTCGAGCTATTTTCGACTTTATAGACGTGAGTAACCCGGTCTAAGTATATTAATATGTCTAATACTCACGGGAGTTTTCTATTTAAAATTGAAAATATTATGTCTCAGAAATATTTAAAATGTCATAATAGCGGATGTAAAAGCGGCAACCCTAACAGTTTATACGGGGATACATTCCAAGGAAGCTGGTTTTAACAACTTCAGACATTTGTGCTTTCAGTGTTCCGTAGCAACTAAGAAACTGGATATCTTTTAGACAGCAGGGGCCTTACTATTACGTCTTAACGCGATTCAGTTTAGGATTAGTTGTATGGAAGCGACTCAGTTTAGGTCGTCAACTGAATCGCGTTATGACGTCATGGTAAGGCCTCTGAAGTTAGTGAAAATGATCTAGTTCTAAAGTAAAACTATTCAAAGGGTTATGTTGTCTCATTGAACATGAATAGTCAAATTCACTTCATATAATTTACAGCTCTATGCCAGTAGAGAATTGCACAGCTGTTCACCGTAATTCCACCAGTTCGCTTACGGCTGTTCTGGTGACTGTACCTTAATCAAAGCTGTTCAGTGTAGTGGTTTTATATGAATGGCGATGGACTATAATGGACTTTTATAACGACATGACCAAGACATGACTTTTATATAACAACCAAAGGTAACCATGACAATCATAGACATAGTAAGACCTATCACAACAGTTCAGCACGAGGATGATCTATTATCACTACGCAGAGTAAGGACAGTAAATATAATATCATCCTGGAACAATAAAAGATATCAGTTTATCGTGAACCGACTGTAACCAATGGTAAACCACGTGGAATTCAATTTACCTCCACCCTTTATACTCACCCGAATACTCAAAGGCAGCCAAAACAAATGTAAACGAAGACTTTATCATCATAGAAATAGGGTTCAGATTAGTTTAGCAAGTTGTGATTTAGTGTGAACAAGGCCGAAGGGTCAGCTAGTTTTAATAGAACGAGAACAGGTAGCTTGAAACTTTTCCGAATCAATTTGGGAGTTAATAGTGAGTTGGATAGAACACATGCCATTTTATATGTATTTGGAATTTTTGTTCCTTTTTTGGTGAAGTTAATACACACTGCTATACTGTTGATTGTAATTTGTGGTTATAACAAATTATTTTTCATCTCACTGCTCGGAAAGCGCGGATTACCCGTAAAACATCAATAATTAACATTAATATATATATATATTGTTATTGTTACGGGCTCCGTTTTCCACACTTAGCCCGCACATCGGGCCATTGTGCGTGATATATTCGCTGGTTAAAAGTTTAACCAGCTTAGCTCCGACAAGAAGCGCAGGAGCCACCAGCCGTCCGATCAGAAGAGGAGGAACAGGCTTCTCGAAGCTACCTCGTTGTGCGGATTTGAGCCCGTTGGTTACTATCCCCTCACATCCCAGGATGACGTGGGAGACTGATTCATCAACCGACCGGCAGCCCATGCATAGGGATCTATCGGTCTTGCCTAAAACATATTAATTAGATGTTTAATATAGTCTTCTGTTACCGCGATTGTTAAAGTTTTTAATTTCAATGATTATTCATTGAAATTAAAACTTTAGAAAGGATTAATCGAGTTTATTAACACCACGACCATACGTTTCGAGCCCTTTACAGCATTCGTTTTCACAGGGTTGAGATGATGACTGAGAGAATGCGAATTCTCCCCGTCAATATTAATAATAATGAGTAAGTATATTATTAATATTAATTAGTAATTATTTGTGTGTTTATCACGAATATTTGTTCCTGGGTTATGGATGTTTTCTATGTATTTAAGTATTTATATGTATCTATCTATTATATATATCGTCGTCTAGTACCCACAACACAAGCCCTTCTTGGGCTTACCGTGGGACTAGGTCGATTTGTGTAAAATTGTCCCGCAAATATTTATTTATTTATTATTATTTATTTATTTATTAATCAAAAAAGTTTCTACAAGTAACTGGTTTAATTTAAATAAATATATGTTTGTTTGTTTGTTATGTTTGTTTGTATATGGTTGTCTGGAAGAGATCGCTCTTTAGCGATAAGACCGCCTGTTGTTTGCCTCTTTTTCATGTGTAATCTATACCAGTTTGTGTTATTTTTGTTGTTTTGAGGTGCAATAAAGAGTTATTGTATTGTATTGTATTGTGTATTGTTTGTTTAGGAGTGTCCAGTTATGTTGCATAATGCGTAAGGACGCTCTATCAAGGGATAGGAGGCGCTTAGTTAAGCGCGCATCCGGGTGTGGCAGCCTTTCCCACGACTGCCTAGGGATTTTCCCATTGGTGAGCATGATGTATCTGAGTTTGTTAAAGGGTATGAGAAGAATCGGGTCTGGCCCTATTGCTACCTGATTTAAACCTATTCTGGCCAGTTCGTCAGCCGCGTCGTTTCCTAGAGAGTCCTGTAACATTAGTCATTTCACTGTTGTATGCACATACCAGAAAAATACTGCGTGATTTTATGTTACGTCCGCAGTCCCAAGTTATCCCATTTGACGGTATAATGTAGTCTGATTCCCACTTTGGATCAGCGCAGCGTGATACTTACCTCAAACTTTCTCTTCCACGAGAGCCCTGAGCCCAGTGCGGTGGGATGGTTACCTATAGACTGAAGCAAGCAAAGTCCATGTAGTAGGTATATAAAGAGTAATATGACTGACTGAATAGTGTATCTAACATTTTTGCATATTCACCAACCTAAATCTAGCTCTTTCATAATCGCATGTAGAATCATCATTAGCAATCAAAACCCAACTTTGATACCACATGTTTAAGTCTACTTTTCACTGGCTGTAACAAAACTAACATTCTTTACGATGCAATACGTTTGTTTGATGTACGCTTTTTCGGAAGGTTAATAGACTAGCGGGTGTTATTTTGGATTTTTTATTTATTTTCATTGACGCCACGTGTTCAGTTCGTAATTCTTATTAACTGCTTTGGAAATTTCGATTCCGAGAAATAGTGCTTTCAAATATTACGTAGGTGTATTTGAGTTTTAAAAAAATCTGTAGTTTTAGTTTTAAGTAGTTAATGGTAAATACAATAAAATTTAACTACATAATAACCGCCAATATGCGGCCGGGCATATCTTCTAGATCTGCCAATCAATGTAGGTATGGTAAATTTGTCTAGCGAAGGCCCAGCGGTCATACCCACTATGGAGATCCGAAGGATTGCCCAAACGTAATTGCCTGGTGTAATCTCCACCCAACAATCTCGGGACCGCTGTCAAACACGGGGCACGAATATTTCATACAAGGAAGGGTGCAAAGGGTGAAAATTTCAACTTGTTGGGAGAAATGGTCCTCCAAAATACGGAAAAGTGACGAAACCCTCGAACTTCTGTGGAGAGTTTTGTTCAAGTAGTTAAACTGCGTTTTGATATATGTTGGAGAACATGAAAAAATAATGGACACGTGTCAGATTTACGTCACCAGAGTGAAGTAACTCTATTCTCTTTTATAATGTGCTGATTAGTAAAAGGTACCACTTTTGTCACTGTCGATAAGGCGCTAATGCCATAAAGAATGATTTAGAACTTAACCTTATCAAGAATCGACAAAGGTAGTACCTTCTACTAGAAACAAACATCAACACAGCAACGCATCGTGCCGTATAATGACTGCGGAATTTTGAAATGACTGTTCATTTCTTAGTTATTCAATTAACCGGACTAGCGGACGAAAATGTTCCTCCCTGCCGAAAGCATTATTATGACCAATGATATCGTACTATACCTACAGAAATCACATTAACTCATTTGGCCTTTGATAATTTTTTTACATAGATAGATAGATAGATAGAATACTCTTTATTGCACACCTCAAGTTTAAGTTAGATACAAGAAAAGATAGTTAAATACAAGAAAAGCTTAACTAACAAAAAAAGAAAAAGAAAATACAACCAGTCGATTTAAGATTGAGGCCAAACAATAGGCGGTCTTATCGCTAAAAAGCGATCTCTTCCAGACAACCTTTGGGTAGCGGAAACAATGAGAACTAATCAGCGAGAGTAGGCGTTACAAACATATAGATGAAATTAACTAAACGCACACACACATACAAACTACGCAAAACAATAAACATACTTATATATACAAAATAATAATAAACAAATAGACATAAATAAACATACTTAAATAAACAAAATAACAACATAAATTCTCATAACAGCATCATGCAAGCCACACAGCAAAAAGAGAAAAAAAATAATAATAAAAAGAACAGAAGCAGTCAAAAAAATATGGTAGAGATAGGTAATGGTCTTTGAGTCGTTTTTTAAAAACAGCAAGGGATTGCGCACACCTTATGTCTAGAGGTAACGAGTTCCAGAGTCGAACTGCCTGAAATGAAAAGGAACAGTTATAAAACTTTGTAGAGGACGACGGCACAGAGACATACATAGTAGGTTTTTTATTCTACTTTTTATACCCTTGACGGCGGAGACAGGTCGTGAAATCTGCGCAACTTCACTGAGTTCGTGTTTGTTAAGAGTACCTTACCTTAGTTTGAATGAGCACAGTGGGGAGTTCGTGGTCATCATAATGATTTGGCACAAAGGCCTACGCGCGGCGAGACGCACCGCAGTACGCACGCCTGCGTCGTCGCGTACGGTATCAACGCTTGATAATGCATCTCCCAAGGAATTACGCAATACTAATTCAACTATGCGCAAAAGGAACAAACAAGTTCCTTTGCTAAAAGTTCGCTCGATAGAAATTCAAATAAAAATAAATTGGGTGTATTTCGCCAAATAGACGTTATACATGCATCCGTAATAGTCAATTACTGGCACAGAGTTATACTTCAATACTGCGCAAACAGTACAATGGAAAATAATGTTAAAATGGGGCGAAGTTCTGAGTTGCATTTCTTTCCTATAAATGTTCAGTCGAATTCCATCGTTCTTTTGTTCCACGGACGCTGTGAGAGAACGGGGCATCGAATTTCGGGAATAGTTTTAAAATCTGACTGCAGTCTTCAATGAGACGGTTCCATCGGAATCACAGCTATATCCATTGCCTCGACTATGCATGATCGGCGGAGGGGAGGTGAAAGCTATATTAGAGTTATAGCAAAACCTTCGAGCAACACAGGCTTCCGTGTTTTTTTAACACTACGACGGTTATAAACAAGCATACGGCCCGCCTGATGGTAAGCGGTCACCGTAGCCTATGGACGCATGCAACTCCAGGGGTGTTACATGTGCGTTGCCGACCCTTAATAAAAGGAGGGTTCGCTGTGTTGACAGCTAAAGGGGCAATATTTGCTCCGTGGGTCCCCCTGCTATCAACAAAGCGAATCTTCTTGGAGCTCTGGCGACCTTAATCACCAACAGAAACACAACACTATGGGTAGGGTCTAGTGTTATTAAACTGCGGTTTTCTGTAAGGTGGAGGTACTTCCCCAGATGGGCTCTGCTCCAGATTTGAGCGAGACGACATTCGTTGTGCTGTGCGCTACCACACTAAACGATATGCATTCGCTGTGCCCATAACTCTCTTCAAACGTTAACGTTGGAAGTCATAGCGACATCTTACCGAACAATTTTTGTCATTTTTTGCGGGGGGATATTTGCACATGAACACGTTCTTATAAATTACATACAAAAACCAATGTGAAACGAGTAATGAAATGACAACATTAACACATGAAACATGCAACTACGAGTACACTAACAAATCTTGCACAATTTGATCTAAATAGTTTTATGTACGGACTAGTGACACAGACCCGCGTATGTTCATTCAGGCTTGTATCTACTTCAGCATAGGGGAAACGGTAAGTATACCAACTCCCCTCCCTGTATTGTTTGAAGACCAAAACCTTAAACATGTACCTTCAACTCCCTCCTACACCCTTGAGGGCTTTTTGTATGTTTATTTGAACACCGCGATATAAACTTGTATATATTTTCAAAAGTAGGTACGTACACGAATTATTTCCTTGAATACAATTCGGGGTCACGGGTGGTTTCCGGTAGCTCAATTGTCATAACGATGGGCGTGTATCCCAGAGTCGTGGGTTCGAGTCCCGGCCGAGGTCATGATTTTGTCTACAATTCCTTTCTTTCTAAAATATTATAAAGTTAATAAACTGATAAATCCTACAGAACAGTAATTAAATTAAACAGGGTATTAGTTATTTTCTTATCTTTTTGTTATAAATAACGTTGATATTGCATCGTCCTGGCGTTCTTTAAAAATTCCCCAGATTTTCTACGTTCAAATTTATACAAGCTTAGAGTGCTGGCACCTGCAGTATATTGCTTTCAAAGAGATATCACAATTTTACGACGCTCTTGCTCTCTTTAAATGTCACTTAGCGTTGAAATTCTTCTCGGAGTATATTTTCGAATGTTACGCCACCTATAAGAAGCATTGACTTATTTAGAAATATGATGGTCAAAAAAATGTGGGTCAAAATGACATTAGCGTACAAAAACAGCGTGCGTAGCCAAGATGCCAATCGCTCATGCTTAATAATGTATCGTAGCTACCTCTCTCAGTCACTCTTCTTTATTAGTGTGACAATGACAGTTGCGTTTCGTTAGCGATTGAGCGTGAGCGATTGGCATCTTGGATATGCACCCTGAGACCTCCGGATTGAAAGTCTCACGTCATGTACCACTGCACTATTATTTTTAAGCAGATTTCTGCGAACGATACCAAATTTCTTAGAAAGAAAAATGTGACCTCGGGCCGGAGTCGAACCAACGACTCTGATAGGTGAAGATTCATGACTTCGGGCGGAACTCGAACCCGCAAGTCTGGTATGCACGCCCACCGCTCTATCAAGCACTTCCCTAAGGCGGGCAACGGGTATGGTCTCTTTAGGTCAGTTGGCAGAGCGACGGGGGAGTATCCCACAGTGGTGGCTTCGAATCCCGCCCGAAGTCATAAATTTTCCCACTTTTCCTACTAAAGGTATGGTAGGAAAAGTGGAAAATTCAATTAGTACCTAGTAGTAGATAAACCTGCTTTTAAAGAAAGCAAGGCAGCATTTTTCAAGGCGTTTCAATTACAGCCCCGGAGTGGCCGCAGGTCGCAGGTCGACACTTTGCCACGTCCTAGCACAATTTCAGGATTGCCACTTGCATAAAAATTCTAGAAAATTGGGCGATAAACGGCTGAAATGATGACTAGAGACCGACAAAGCTGTTTCTTAGAATTTGATTGCACAGACTGTGAAATTTAAGGGGTCTCTCTGTGTTGTTTGTACCTAGCGCGAAGGGTAACTTCGCGCTGGGTCATTAATTCTGATGATTTTATGGTTATTAGTGCAAGACACCTTATTAAACCTATTATTAGCAATAGGGATAATTAAATATGTATACAGAATGTAACCAAAATGCCGGTGATCTGTTTGGTTATCAGTATCGTGACCTGATTATGAAAGAATAGGAACAAGAAATGACGCGATATTTTATTTGGAATTTGGCCTATTTAGGAACCGTGCCCTAAACAAAAAACATTTTTGGTACTTATAATTTTTTTTCCTATTTTTTTCCTTATCAGTCCACGATATTAATTATACCGTCATAAACGAATCACTAGCATTTTTGTTACATCCTGTATAATTGTAGGTGGGTGCCGCGTAGGGTGGGTATAATCGTGGATGTCCCACTTTGTATGAAAATGAATGCCCCGCTTTGGTTAAAAAGTACGTGTTCGGTAGTAAAAAAATAATAATAGAGACTTAAATTACTATGTAATTAGTATAATGACCGATCACACACCGCTAAACTGCTGCCAGGCGCCCGGATTAATTAATATTGATAGTATGACACACGCACCTTGGCTAGCCTTTAGACTATGAGCTCTGCCTTGCTGCCTACCTGAAATAGGTGTGAGTTCATTTTTCCGTGTTAAATCAGGTTATATACGACAAAAATCCTTTTTTTTTGTAGTTGTATAAAGTGGCATTCTCATGGGGGTTGGTGTCAGCGAAAAAATGCGAGGACACTTCAATTTCCTTGATATAGACCGAGAGAATGTGAGACGGAACAGTAATATCATCAGGTTTCGAAATTGCCACCGTGTTTTGGTCGACGTCGTCACTCCAATCTTAAGGAAATTGGTATTGCTGACGATATTATTAGAATCAAAATGGGGCACGCGTCGGATATTAACTTAAAGCTCGTGTTTCATACAATGTTTTACTATACATTGTGCGAGAAAAAAAAACATATCATGACAAAAGTTCGTTTTCTATGGAATCAAATCGTGTGGAAATACTTTTCCATTAAATATAGCGCTATACACTACACCAGTATTGCGCTGAAAAGTTAAAAGCACTAGTGCGGCATACCACTTTCTGAAAGTACCACTCTTAAGAAAGCGCACTTTTTGAGGAGAATTTATAAAAAAAGAATGACACCGCTTTTGCAGCATCTTTACTTATGCTTTTTTTTCTTATTTAAATAATAATATCCAATAACTCAGCAGCTGCAGCCCTACAAAGAGGTTACCAGTTGGCGCCATTATCAGATGTAGTACAACTGTGCTGTCTCTCTCTAACAGGCCCAAGCCATAAAATTATAGCGTTCACATTAGGCGGACATATTACCTATGATTATTTTTATTGTAAAGTACCACTTTCAGTGAATCCCATCCCGTTCCGTCCCGTTCTAGTGTAAGTCATCCTTTAAGGATGACTCACACTAGAACGGGACGGAATTCGACGGGACGGGACGGGAAAATCTGCCAATTTCCATAGAAAGCGTCACGTGAAATCCGAGGGCTCCGAGCTTTCGAGTGATTCTTTCTATATCTTTCTTTCTATTCTGATTTGAGTCCATTTCGTGGAACTTCTTTAATCATGGCAATTTTCCTGTTAATTGTACTGTATATTTTGTGTGTCAACGAATAAATAATTTATTCGTCAAATATTACAACCATATTAAATACAATCACAAACAATATACCTAAGATAAAACTAAATCTTAATAAAACCTAAATCTAAACACACACAACACTTTCCTACCTATTCAAAGAGCCCACCCCGTAACGCTCCCGACGCAAAGGTGCCCATCACACTCGCAGCGTTCCCGCGTTGAACTGCAATAGACAACCTCTGCGCCAGGAACGAACCGGAGCGGGCGACGACCTAGCTCCCCAAGAAAGGTTTTTGCCTCCGCGCACCAACAACCAGCCGTCTCAACCGCAAGGGGAATAAACAAATAATTGGTCAGCCCCGAATATCTCACTCTCTTGAGCGATGCCGCCTGCTCAGCCGCAGCACCCGCCGAACGCACAGTGCGCCCAAGGTGTGAAGCAGCAAATGTACTAACACAGGTGAATGGTACGAATAAATTATTTCTATTCTATTCTATTCTATAGAAATTGACAGATTTTCCCGTCCCGCCCCATCTCTTCCCGTCCCGTCCCGTGCTAGTGTGAGTCATCCTTAAAGATTAATTTTTAACCTCGACAATAACCAACAGTGGTACTTTTTATTAAAAACAAGCTTATGCGCTTGTTGTTCGTACTGTAAAATAGTAGTAGAAATTGCGATGGTAGTTGAGAGAAGAGCGATGGCAGAGGAGTGAGTTGATATCTTTATACCAGATTTCTTATAAATACACTTAATTCTATTGGCAAGTCAAGCCATTGTAATTTTGTGTCAATTCTAGCAATCGTTCCATCTCACTCTGTTCCTATCCCTCAAATACGGGCTGAGCTAGGATTTGTTAATAATTACTGTAAAATAGGGTGACCATTAAACTACTAAACATTGTATAGTCAAGGACTTTAATTTGTGATCTACTTAAGGTTGACAATCCTATCAAATTGTATTAAAATTCAGAGGAAAACTTTGCGAAATAAGTCACAAAACTCACAAATTAAAATGCGCAACCGTAGGTACCTCCTTCAATAAAATGAAAAAGTAAATACAATTAATTGTATGATTGTATAGCATTATAAGTTTTATTTATCAGAAATGTTATGAAAAAATTTTTATCATAAAAACACTGTATGTATCACGAGTGGGTACAAGATTACGAACTCATGCTTAAATTAAGCACTCGTCTTCGACTCGGGCTTAAATTCACACTGGTTCGTATTTTCTTCTATACCGCTCTTAATACACAATTTCGCTAAAATCTTGCCATTTGCACCAGTGTTATAAAACGTAACAAAGAAATAAGGCGTACTCTTCATTTTACCTCCTGCCTCGCACAAATGACGTCCTTGCGTTTCTGAGGGAACTTCGGCCGCTAACGTTTAGCTTTATATCTATGAATTATACAATAACTAACGTACATACTAGGAATTTGTTAAGAGGATACATTATGACAGGGTTATGTTAATAACGACAATAATGTTACATTTCTATTCCACCAAACGTGTTAGTCAATTAGTGTCAAGCCGTTATAGGTGTTTTTTGCAGTTACTTGCGCATTTTTTTGCAGTTAATTTTCCCACCCTCCCGCCGCAAAAATAAATACGCGAATAAATATTCCAAACCACCAACAATACAATACAAAAATCGACACGTGTTTGAAAGTGAGACGTGAGTCACTTATCGGACGTCAGACCTGTGCGTAGTCAAGTTGCCAATCGCTCACGCTCAGAAACGAATCGTAGTTATATCACTGCGTTTCGTTCGCGACTGAGCGTTAGCGATTGGCATCTTGGCTACGTAGCCTGCAACATCTCTTTTATATCAGGGTGCCTCGTAGAGAGGTGAAATACGTGTCGAGTTTTATATTATTGGTGGTTTGTCAGTGTAAACCCTATATAACGACACTTAACGGTCTGAACATTTTTAGTTTAAGTTTCCTAAAATTATTTCGATTAGTTGAACGTTGAACAACTGATAAAAACTTCTAAATCAAATGAAAATTATACCAAAACTTAATTCTTTTATCGCTTAAATATACCGTGCAAAATGCTGTTACGGGCGAAAATCGTACGCAACAATTTGGCTGGTCTCTGAACTATTTCTGTTATTACGACTCGAAGAATGCAGCCTGTTTTTCCCCTTTTATCGAAAGGGTTTTTTGCTTTTACCTTTAGATTTTTGCGAAATACAATATCTTTTTGAAGCTCGCTTGAAAACGCGCTTATCCTTTGATACATTTTATCCACACGTGAGGGAATTTAATTTTTTGCAAATATTGTGTTGTTTATCGAATTGAAACAATCGTGAGACATATTAAATATGAATAATTATAATTTATTGTTCACACGTTTTGGACATCTTTGGATGCCATTATTTAGCGTCGAGTACCATAGGCGACATTGCAAGCAGGCGTACTGCGTTGCGCCTCGCTGCGCGCAGAGCCCTCAATGACAAAACTGGTTGAGGATGATCCTGTCTCGGAATCCCGAGACCGTTCGACTGCAGATTTGATTCATCCGATGTAATCGGCGACGAGCATACATTGCTATGTATGCGGCTGCTTGCGTCTGTGCGCACGGTACTCGAAGCTTGATCAGGGCATCCTAAGATGTCTAAATCTAGTGACTAAAATACGTGAGTGCATGTTCTCTTCTTCTTAGTCGCACACTCTTGTCAGAGTGGTCGTGGTTGCGCAGACGAGGTACTTGGAGAGATGTTCGTTGGGTCGTTAACATTCTCGAGGATAGCTCTCCTAGCGATTTGCTTCCATTTTTGCCGGTTAGAGGCGTTGCGAGTGCATTGGGTGTGCATGTTATCCGTAATTTATTATTATAATTGTTTTGTTTCTTCACGATAGCTAATTGAATGGATCGGGATATCTATATCCTATCTTTTTTTTTCATACTGTTTCAGGTATGTTAAATTTGGAGAAAGGAAGCAATCATCGTAAGCAGTGGAGCAGTATTTTGGGAAAAGCGCAATATCCTTTCATATCGAACAATAACTCAAACCAAGTGTGAGTTGCAGAGATTACTTACCCATTAGATAGATCTTATCGAATGTATCTCATCTTATGTTATCTTATCTCAATGCTGGTAGGTAACTGCTGGTAGGTCACAGATGTTAAATCATTAATAGAAAAAATATATATTTTATAACAACAAATTCACTTTAAATAAAATAAAATAAATAATTATAAACAACTGATGTGTTGACAGTTATATTGGCCTATGGATGAAAAACTTACTTATTTTGAAATTTAACTCCCAATTTTAAATATTTATATTGGCGGGGCACGTATGTGTGGCTTTCGCTCACGAGTGCTTTTAATTTTTAGACTGAGCACTGGTTCTATCTGATTCTATATATTGCATACACGCTCAAAATATCCAACTGGGAAAAGAAAAGAGGGAAAGGAACTCACACCTTTGAAATGTCCAGTCTTTGAAGCCGCGATGGTACATGCGGTAACACGAGGGTTGCACTTTTCACCATGGGCCCATGGACTTGTAGATTTCTTCGTAAACACTTATTCCACCATCGTAGACACTTTCACAATATAAACAGTCACAAATTGTCGCAGATCAAAATGATTAAAATAGATTTATGGCTGGAGCTTTATGACGACGGAGCTACACAACGCCATATTTTTTAAGCAACTGACCGCAACTCGTTCGCTAGATGTCGCCTCGTTGACGCGCGGTGCGGGCGAGTGCGATATATATATGATTTGATGTGAAAGAGCGGGACAAGAGAGGATAGGGTATTATATTTGAGCGTGCATACTAAGTTAATTAGTTTTGAAAATAATAACGAAACCCAACATCCCCCCGGGCTTGAAGGATTCCCTTCAAAAAAAAAAAGAAACAAAAACAAAGTAAGAATGATATACAGAGAAAAAAAAAACGGAAAGGAAATAAATCGTAGGGTATCTACTCTATGCTTGACTTAAACCATTATAAAGTAAGATTTAAATTAATGTTAACATGCAAATATAAAGTGACAACCCTACTGCGTGGGCAGTGGGCACAACCGCACTACAGGGCGCTCTAGTTTTACTCCTCGTGTCTGCACCTCCGCAACTCGGACGATTCCGTCGCGACCAGGTAAAAGACGAGTTATAATACCGATAGGCCATTGCAAAGGCGGTGTGTTATTTACGTTGATAAGCACAACTGTACCTACGGCTAAAGGTTTAGCTGGAGTGTTCCATTTTTCCCTGCTTTGCAAGTTGTGCAGGTACTCCGTTCGGAACCGTTTCCAGAAAGATTGAACGATCGAATCTAACAATGAATAACGCGTTAAAAGATCCGTTCTTTCCTGGCTTAAATCAGCGGCGGGTAAGTACTGCAACGGTGCCGTACATATAAAATGAGCAGGTGTCAGTGCACTGGGTTCCGAAGGATCGGAACTCAAAACGTAAAGAGGTCTACTATTCATAATAGACTCAATTTGGCTTGACACTGTCAAAAATTCCTCATAGGTCAAAATTTGTTTGCCTATAACGCGATGAAGGTGCGTTTTAAAGCATTTAATGTTGCTTTCCCAGGCACCCCCGAAATGAGGTGCATTTGGAGGATTTAAGCGCCACGTTATACGGAGCTTTAAGAGCTCTTCTTGAAACGTTTTATAATAATCTTCAGTTTGAAGAAAAGAGTGGAGTTCACTCAAATAAGCCTTAGAGGCTACGAAGTTAGTTCCGTGATCACTATATAGCGTCTGGCACGGCCCACGGCGGGAAATGAACCTTTTAAACGCATCTAAAAATGCCGCAGAACTAAGAGATGAAGCGAGTTCAGTATGGACAGCCTTGGTAACCATACAGATGAAAAGACAAAGCCATACCTTTTGACTCTTTGCCCCACGTTTTCTGACCATGGTGACGAAAAAAGGTCCGGCATAATCGACTCCTGTGTGTGTGAACGCTTTACTAGCGTTAACACGACAAGCTGGCAAATCAGCCATAGGTGGAAATGTGTTGATCGGATTTGCCTTGAAGCAGTCGTTACATTGGTGAAAGCGCTGTCTCACAATTCGACGTGCGGACAAAATCCAATACCTTTGTCTCAAAACAGCGAGCAACATCTGAGGACCTGCGTGTAAGTTTGTGCGATGGTAAAAATCGATTAAAAGTTCTATAATGTGCCCTCGTTTGGGCAACACTGCTGGGTGTTTGCTACAAAAATCTAGCGATGAGTTACCTAGACGTCCTCCCACTCGTAGAATGTCACCGTCCATAAAAGGAAATAATTTGCGAAGAGTAGGTGAACATACTTTGCCATCCTTAATATTTCGTATTTCGTCAGCAAATGAAGTTTGTTGAACGACCTTGACTACGAATAATTCAGTCGCGTCTAGGTCGGAGGCAGTGATCTCACTACCTCGCGGTAGTTTTTTGACAAATCTTAAAACGTGGACGACCGACTTAAGAAATCGGTGCCATGATGAAAATTTCGCTCCTAGCTCCAGAAGCCAGTGACCACTGCTTCCTTCATGGGTAGCCACAAGGGAAGCAACCTTTTGCTCTGCTAGCACCTTAGCCGTTGGCATAAACTTAGCTATCGGCCATTGGTTAACTGGTAAAGAAGCCCAGGACGGACCCTGAAACCAGAGACTGTGATCCTTCAGGCTAGAAGGTAGCAGTCCTCGTGATAAACAATCGGCTGGGTTCTCAGGTCCGGACACATGATAAAAATGTTCCGGGGCATAATTTGTTTGACATTGAGCGATGCGGTTGGCCACATAGGTAGCAAACCTATGCGGAGATGAGTGCACCCAGCACAAAGCTACCTCTGAATCCGAAAATGCGTAAACATTGTCAATATTGTGGCGTTCTGATAACGTATCATGTACGACGCGTAACAGTTTTGACATTAAGACAACCGCACAGAGTTCCAAGCGAGCAACCGTCACCGTCTTAACCGGAGCTACCTTAGACTTGGAGCAAATCAAGCGAATGACGGGATTCTGATTGTCCGTAACAACATGTGCGTAAATGACGCAACCGTACGCCTTTTCACTGGCGTCGGCAAAAGCAACAAGGGTCACTTTTGAGGATTTTTCAATGCCTAGATGTCTAGAAAATCTAAGCTCAGAAATAAGCGGCAATTCGTTGACAAACTTGTGCCATAGGCTTAAAATGTTCTGAGGTGGCAAATCATCCCAACCTTGTTTTAAAAGCCACAATTCTTTTATGAGGAGTTTCGAATATAAAATAATAGGCCCAACCAAGCCAAGAACGTCATACAAGCGTGCGGTGGCAGAAAGAATAGCTCGTTTCGTGCCTGTCAGCGGGGGAGGCGAGACGCTGAAAACGAACTCGTCAGACCCAGGAAGCCATTGCAGGCCAAGTATTTTTAGCGAGCCGCTGTCATCGAAAGTGACGCATTCAGATTGGCGATGGGTTGAAGGTATGGTTTCCAGAAACTCAGGAGAGTTACTGGTCCACTTAACTAAATCGAACCCACCAGCCTTGAAGAGTAATTAACTGGGCCGCTGTAGTAACTGCTTCCTCATGGGAAGAAGCAGACGAAGCTAAATCGTCCATGTAAACGTCTCTTTCGAGGACATCAGCAGCGAGCGGGTACCTTTCGCGTTCGTCACTAGCGAGCTGACGAAGCGTGCGCAATGCAAGGAATGGCGAACACCGAAGACCAAACGCGACACGATTGAAACAATACGCATTTAAAGGTTCTTCAGAAGAGAAACGATATAATATCCTTTGAAAGGAGCGGTGCGGAGGATGTACTTCTATACATAAGTACATCTGACGAACGTCAGCGAAAAAAGCGATGCGGAATATGCGAACATTCAGAAGTATCTGAAAAATATCAGCCTGCAAATTGCAACCGGTATGCAGAAGGTCATTCAAGGACAGACCGCTGTCTGTCTTACAACTTCCATCCAAAACCAAACGTACCTTAGTAGTCACTTTATCATTTCGGATTACTGGGTGATGCGGTAGAAAAAAACCGGGGCTGCGAAGATCTTGAGGAGGAACGAGGGAAATAATCCCTTTCTTCAAATAGTCGAGAATAATCTCATTATAACTGTCATGAAGTTGCGGGTTGCGAGAAAATTTATTTTCGAGCATTAAAAATCTCTTTTTTGCGGTATAAAAAGAATTACCTAAAGCGTTAGGACTTTCTTTAAAAGGAAGGTCTACAGCGTAAGATCCATTATCGTTACGAGTAGTGGTTGAGGTGAATATTTGTTCACATGCCTGGTCTTCCGGGCTTAAGAACTTTGCATTCAAAACCTCTTCTTGAGACCAAAACTTTTCCAAACTTTGGTTAAGCGGTTCATGCGTGAAAGCACAGAAAGCGCGAGTCTCGCATTGCGGTGATGACTGCCAATCGACGTCTCCCATAATGAGATAACCTAGCGTAGTCTCTAAGGCAGTAGGTAAGCTAGCGTTACGAATTTTATTATTTAATAATATTTCGCAGAAGAAATTGGTACCTAATATCATGTCAATTGGTCCAGGTTTGTTAAAACTATCGTCCGCGAGCGGTATATTCTCAAATAATTTTAACATCGATGAGTCTAATTTCTCTTCAGGCAATTCTGAAGTAATCTTTTCAATTACAAGCGGTTTAGCCGAGTAAACGTGCGGCTCGTCAAACCTAGAGCAAAAACTTATATATGAAAGACCGATAATTTTCATAGACATATCTCCAATTCCCTTAACAGCTGAGTAACGATTTTTATTGGAAATTGGCAAAGATAAACGTTTGCAACAGTCAAGCGTGATATAATCCTTTTGCGATCCAGGATCAATCAGAACTCGCAAACATTCACCAGAAGCATTATTTGCTTGAAGAACCTTAACCTTAGCGGTACCCAGGAAAGTCAAAACATCCTGGCCTTCATCCTCTGACGCGCCGGTAACCGGCGCAGAAGCTAAATAACTCAAGGTTGATTTAGGTTGCGAATGATTGTCGGCTTTATTCCCTTGCGCATTAGGTTGCATATCGTTTGTCACTTTTTTACTATCTTCGTAAACACAAACAGCTTGCGGCGACGTACCTACACTGTAGGTACCGCTTGACGACGGCGGCCCTAAGCTGGACTGCTTATTTGTCATCGAATTAAAATGTAACAATGTATGATGCTTGGAGGCACATACACTGCAAGTGCGTTCGGAACTACACGCGGAAAACTTGTGTTTGTAACTAAGGCAGTTATTGCAAATTGAATTAGCTTTAACGAATTTATACCTTTCATGCGGTGTCATTTTTGCAAAAACTGAACACTGATACAAATGTTCATGTTTATTGGTTTTGCACAAGTGGCAAACTTGCGTTGGAGCGGGTCGCGGACTAACAAAAGATTTGGTTTGAATGTTTTTTGGAGTAGGCAAGCCTTTACTATTATTAATCTTAGGCGCGGAATAAGTAGGTTTTAACGTCGAGTGAGGTATGACCTTGGACTGTTCTTTAATGAACTCAATAAGATTGGCATAAGTCGGACATTTTTCTTTGCGGTAAAACATTTCGAACAATTTGACGGATTCCGAGTCCAGTCGTTGTAATGCGAGATGCAGAAAGAGGAAATCCTGTAAGTCTGTCAACTTTAGCGCCTTTAGCGCTCGTACCGAAGCATCAAACGTGCATAAAAATGCGTCTAAATTCGCTTCCGAACCAGTGGAAATAGGTTTAAAATCTAACAGCTGATTCGCGTATCCAGCGGCTAAAGCGCGCTTATCCTCATATTTATCAATAAGCGCTTGCCATATAATTTGATAATTTTCACCCGTGGCGGGTAAACCGGCACAAACAGACCTCGCCTTATCGCTCAACTTGCCTACTAAAAACTGCACACGTTCACTGTCCGATAGGTGCGGATTGTTATGAATTACACTCTTAAATTGCTCATAAAATAAAGGCCAACTTTGAATGTCACCGTTAAACGGTAACAATTCAATTGCGGGCAACTTATGTTTAACGGCATAAGATTGACTTTTCTGTACCTCGTTTAAATTACTTTTAATGTCGGCATGTACTCGTTTAATTTGACAATAGATTTCATCAAAAGAGATCAAAGGCTGATAATTGGTCGTAGCGTTAGGTTTATGCTGAATTAACTTCATATTATAATCGTCAAGAACGCGTTCAAAATCAGACCGTAACTGGTCTAAACCTGCGATATTATTTAAAAAGAGATTGCGCTGAGGTTCATCTTGTTGTGCCTTTAACGATAATGTATAAATATTTTGTAAGCGCATAAACAATGCATTACGTTTTCCCTCAAGAACAACCAGATCACCAACACGGCTGGCTGAAGGCGCTGAAGCGTCTTTTTCGTCTCCGCCCATTGTAAAGAAAACTAGGTAGTAAACTAATAAACAGTCACTATACCTACGGGACCAGCGTCAAACAATAAAACAGGGCACTATAAGCGGCGTAATTACTCAATACTAAATTGAACCTTAGTACGAATAAATAGAAGCGTATTGACAAAAGAATGATACTTCGCGAAATTCGCGCAAATAAGCAACGTAGTTAGTGAATTCAGGTACAAAGAACGACAAATGTTCTATTTTAAATACTAAAGTAATAAAGCGGTTTAAATTATAAGATTTATAAACAAAAATGCGGTGCGCGAAAAGAAGGTTGTAACTGTATATGATGTACGCGGCGCTTACGCCCTTTATCACAGCGAAACGAAACAGCTAGAAGCGCGATGTAATATTTTGTGTAAGTGGGTAGGTTTAAGTTACCTACGTATGTACTACGACGCAATGGAATGTCGATTAACTGCGAATTCGAATTTATAAAACTAGGTATTTGCACTTACAATGCCAATTTGCGGGTGTGACAAAGCAATATCAAATTAGCTCCTTGCGGTGCGGGTTAAGAAATAAAAAGGAAATATAGGAAACTAATTCGACGAGTCAAGCATCAAGTATGTACCCAGATTTACTTCGAAGCAGAAATTAAGAAGTGTGATTTTGATTTCAATAATTATGAAGTATGTTGCTACTTTAATGCGTAGAACCAGGTTGGAAATAAGCGATTACGCTGGAGAATCAGATTTAAAAGACCAGACTTAACAATCCGGTTCGAAGGACCATAAAATTGGATGAAAAACTTACTTATTTTGAAATTTAACTCCCAATTTTAAATATTTATATTGGCGGGGCACGTATGTGTGGCTTTCGCTCACGAGTGCTTTTAATTTTTAGACTGAGCACTGGTTCTATCTGATTCTATATATTGCATACACGCTCAAAATATCCAACTGGGAAAAGAAAAGAGGGAAAGGAACTCACACCTTTGAAATGTCCAGTCTTTGAAGCCGCGATGGTACATGCGGTAACACGAGGGTTGCACTTTTCACCATGGGCCCATGGACTTGTAGATTTCTTCGTAAACACTTATTCCACCATCGTAGACACTTTCACAATATAAACAGTCACAAATTGTCGCAGATCAAAATGATTAAAATAGATTTATGGCTGGAGCTTTATGACGACGGAGCTACACAACGCCATATTTTTTAAGCAACTGACCGCAACTCGTTCGCTAGATGTCGCCTCGTTGACGCGCGGTGCGGGCGAGTGCGATATATATATGATTTGATGTGAAAGAGCGGGACAAGAGAGGATAGGGTATTATATTTGAGCGTGCATACTAAGTTAATTAGTTTTGAAAATAATAACGAAACCCAACAGCCTATCCCCAATGACCCCCCAACAATTTCATTTCATTTAATCTCTTTTTTTTGCATATTGTATTCAGAATTTCGGATTGATACGTAGTCTATCGAAGGTATCATAGATACCTAGTAATGCCTTAAGGCCCTCGATGCTTTACGATTAATCTTGTCCGCTGAAGTAAATTCTCAATTTGGCAGAGGGTATTCGTGGTTCACCGGGGCATAAATTCTTGTATTGTGGAAACCTCATTCATTTCAGCTTGTTCAAGTATATGTAACAAAATGCTAGTGATCCGTATAAGGGCGTATCTAATCAGTATCGTGGAGATATTAGGAAAAAAAGGGGAAAAAAAATTGTATGAGGTAGGTCGTCCGAATAAGCCAGCCTATAGAAATCGTCACGCGATAAGCGTTCTCCAGATAAAGGGTATTGAGAGACGAATGGACGGACGGACAACAAAGTGATCCTAATACGGGTTCCGTTTTTTTTCCTTTTGAGGTACGAAACCCTAAAAACATTTGAAAAACAAAAAATCTTGCCGGTTTTATTGCAACCCGAGGCATTCAATTGCTAGTTGTTTATGGAGCTAAAAAATGTATTACGGTTCACGAATTAAATGTCACCCTGTATTTGTATGTATGTTTATTCGACGATAACTCGAGCATCGTTGGACGGATCGTCATGCAATTTGGCATAGGGTAGGATAAGATATGCCTTTTTTGTATGATTTGTCTATACATCAGATTTATTGGAGCTGCCAAGGTGCTCAAAATATCTGAACATGCACTCTACCACCTTGACTTGATGATTGCTTGGAAATAAATACCTACTAATTTGTTTTGTTTGAGTTTTTTTCGCATGTTTCCTCGCTTTAGTGTGGTGAAAAATGTTGTATTGCACTCGGCGGCAAAGTTTGTTCAACTCTCGTGCCTTGACTCTCGTGCCTTGAGACCCTCGTACAGCTCAAGATTCCAGTTATTGAACAACTAGTTACGCTCATGGCTCAATTTTGGAATCTTTCGCTTACTCGGGTCTCAATTTAAGCCCGAGAGTTAAACAACAACTTTACCCCCTTGTATAATAAATAACTATTTCAAGTTCAAATAGGAGTAAAAGTCAAGGGGATGCCGAGATATATGGTCGTCAGTTCACGTTCGGGGCGACCCAGTAATAGGCACCTATGTTATTAAATTAATGATATGTTTATTGCCCAGTTTATCAATTTATTTTGCCACAAAACTAACGAAACCCTAATTTATCATTCGTGACCTTCCCTCGGTTCATTAATGAAGGCCTTTTTGCCAAAAGGTAATTGTTTAGCAAACCACTGATTAATAATCTTTTTCTACCCAAACAGCCCTATTGTGTTGATGAAGTTGCTGTTTCTCCACGGACTTATTGCTTTGTTTTGTTTTTTATTTACCCGACTGCGCAACGCAAAGAAGAGGTGTTTCTTAAGAAGATTTGTTATCATTCAGACGTATAGATTTCAACATTGATGACAACTACATGCTTGATAAATATATAAATAAAACTTCAACATATTAGTAAAGTTGAATTGGAGTTTAAATTTCGTGCTCAAAGGGGTATTTTTAAATTTTCAAATGCGTTAGCACGGTTAATAAAATCAATCCAAACGGGAGGAAAGGGGGTGGTGAAATAGGCTAAGCGAATAAAAAATCCGTTTGTTAGATTATTCAAAAATATTGTACACGTACCTATTATTTATTCTATTCGCGAAATAAAAAAATACGAAATAGTGCATTTAACTTTCGCGTGACGTCACAATTAGGTACAATTCTTACCTGATAGTGACGTCACATAACCTTATCCGGAACTTATCTCATTGAAGGACTGATAGTTTTTCAACTTAAATAGTCGTCATCCCTATTCTTAACTTGTCACCACACCCAACCGCCTACCCGCGTCGTCGCGGATGATACTCAATGCTTGATAATGGCACCGTAAGATGTCCGAACTGACAAAAATATGTGTATGTTATCGTAATTTCTTATCATATCAATATGTACTATAGCGTTCAGAATTGCATGGGTAATTTATGAATGAATTCATTCATAAACTGCCCATGCAATTCTGAACACGTGTGTACCGTTAGTTTAAATTCATCAGTCATCAAACGTAATAGTACATTAAGATGCAAGTGCGAATAGGAGAAAATTCGCAATGAGTGGCGATAGAATAAAACACGACCGAAGGGAGTGTTTTAAATCGACACGAGTTGCGAATTACCTATTCGCACATATATCGTACGACGTTTTACAGTACACATGGCTCTTTGAATTTTTGACGCAGACACATAAAGTGCTCATTATCGCACTAGTGCGGTAATGTAGCAACATATGTACTGTAAAGTCTGTTTTCTATTTCTGGAAAATCTTAAGAATATACGTACCTACTTACATTATATGCCCAATGGTAGCCACAATTTCTCGCATCACACGTTAAAATTGGGACAGCTGGTATTAAAGAAATATTTTGAAATCCTATGAGATTATTCCCGTCTTTTAACCTTTTCTAACACTGAAACTGTAGTCACGTGATATTATTTGGTTTTTGTTATTTATAGAAATGTCAATTTAGGTAATAAGCCGCAAGGACCTATTTTAGATTTAAGGTAGGTAGAGGTAGGTAGTTAGGTAAGTAACACTTACTGTGTATATTTCGAAAATAAATTTTGTTTCCTATTTAAGCTACATACGTACCGTTAGATCGAGGAACTAGACCTAGAGGTTAACTTTGAGATTTTATTCTGTGCAGGTTTTGTAATGGCGGCTACCGTATTGTCGCTCACCAGGCGGCGCCACTCATGCGTGGGTTTATATCCGTATGAAAGAATTGTCAAAGTGACGTTATTAATGTTCCCGCCAAACCCACATTCACAAGCGCCCCTAGCGGCAAATTTACTCGCGTTAATCCCCATTGGTGTGAAATTAAATTTCATTGAAAGGAGGCAGTATTTTACTAAATCCAATTTTATGTTTTTATTGGAGGCATCTAAGTATTATCAAGCGGGCCAAAGTATTTATCCTCTTTTTGATCAAAGACCCCAAGCTTTACGATAAGAATTTCTTTATTTTTCTGCGAGTACCAAGCATTGCTAGTGAATTTTGAATCTTCGATTCTAGTCTATTGATCTATCCTCCCGGATCCTGGAGGTATCGACTCTGGCAAAGCTGATATAAAAAAACCCGATTATGACTTCTGTCTAAGCCGCACTGATCGCTGATTGGCCATGTGACAACGATCTATATGTGCAAACTTGTTAAGCTGCTTTGACATTCCACAAGATATTTAAAAAAACCTTAGAGTCAGTCTATGCTAAGTTTCCTAGATTTTGATAGCATATACTGTGTAAGTGTTAAGTAAACGTCATAATTTCATAGAAGTTTGACGTTTAAAACAACACTTTCAAGTCTCACAGTTAATTTGCTGAGAAAAGTTTACTTGGTTTGACTCTATATGTCCTCAATCGAGGACCACGGGATCCAGGAGGCTATTGCCAAGAAAAGGATAATAAAATTTCATCTGTTTTAAAATCGAACGAAACCAAAGATATATACCTACCTAACTCTAGTCCACTTGAACAGAATTTAAATGCCCTATGCCTTTTTGGCGGCAGAACGCTATTTTCCAGCCAAGTGCCGACTATATTCTCCATAGTAGGCATGTCTGCTGACCATCCACCAGACAAATTTCCCATACATTTATTGGCAGATTCGGCAGAATAAAAAAAAAAAAGATATGCTCGAACATATATGGCGAGCAATATATATTCTATATTAATCCACCACTAACGCAAACAAAGCGAGGTAGGGCGAATTTTCCCAATGTCGACGACAATTGCAATTTCTAAGCAATTTAATTGTAGATTTCGATTGACAATAACTGAAAATGAAGATGCTCTGTAGAAAACACTTCAGTATTGAGACTCATGGTTCGTTTAACACGAAAGGCTGAGAGCTGTCATCATCCGAATACTTATTGAGTTATAACAATATTAATGGGGATTGTTACGAGATTGGAAAGTTTTGTTGGCACTTTGGAAATATAAGTTTTTGGGCTGCAATATTACTTTATTTCAATAATGTTTGTTTTGTACCAACAAAGCCTTATTGAACTTACTGAACTAACTTACTTTCACAATAGAATCGTCATCTTAAAAGTAAAAGTTGTAAAAAAAAAAAAGACCTCGTAGTAAAAATATAACCGCGATTTATTCGTAGTAAAAGTTGGCAAGTATGACTTATTTATACAATCACTAAGTAAAGTGTGAACAGTCCGTTTTATTTGACTTTGTATTTAATTTGGCCTGAAGGTTGACTGGTCGAGAATTTTTGTACGTTAATGTACAATAATGTTTAAATTAATAATATTATAGCAAAAAGTGACCTTAAATATTTCGGTTGCTGATATATGGTAAATACCCCGTTTCTATCATTAGTTATAATGTAAATGACCATAGCTTAAAATCATGTTATAAATTCTAAGCGAGGAAATTTCAAGTATAATTAATAAATCGAAACCGTAATTGACAACCCTATTAACGAGTATCTAGCCAGTAGCCTTGTGTGACTAATTCATGCTTTAAAATTGTAACAAAAAGTAGTCATAAATCAAAAACACACAATTGTCATACTATTTTGGCAACTAATATCGAGTAGGTACCTAGACGTGTGTAAAACCATTGTTCTTTTACAAAATTAAAAGTACCTAAAACTTTAAAAACCTATTTGGCGAAGCAGCTAAATCTTATTAAACATTTTATAATAAGTTCTAAAAAAAAAACAACGTAAATTCACGGCCCTACTGCACCGTCTGCGAACACTTTGTAACTTGACATTGTACGGGTTGATTAAATTTCTTTGTTGTACTAACCGGTGTTTCGGCAACCCTAACTGAAAAATAGTTTTTTTATTGGAACACTGTTTCGTACGTCGCTGTGTAGATTGGATTTTCTTTTCAAATAGAGCTGTTGGTGTGAAAACAATGGGTTTTATTAATATTGTTTGATATGTTATATGTGTGTTTTTTTATATACTTCGACGGTGACAAACAAGCATACGGCCCGCCTGATGGTAAGCGGTCACCGTAGCCTATGGACGCCTGCAACTCCAGTGTTACATTTGCTATGTTGACAGCTAAAGGGGAAAGCTTTGCTCCGTGGGTCCCCAGCTGACAACATAGTGAATCCTCTTGGAGCTCTGGCGACCTTACTCACCAACAGAAACACAACACTATGAGTAGGGTCTAGTGTTATTAAACTGCGGTTTTCTGTAAGGTGGAGGTACTTCCCAAGATGAGCTCTTACCACACTAAACGATATGCATCCGCTGTGCCCATACCTCTCTCAAAGGCTAAATGGTTTAATTTAAACAGTCCCCTTTTACAGAGACTGATAGATATTTATCTTAAACGTTGAAGGTATATATTTCAAATGTCGTGAGACTTAACTAGTATTTTTTTAAGGATATGTAAATGAATTGAATGTATTGAAATTCAACGCTGATGGAATCGCAAGCGCAGTCTAGTCGAGATAAATAAATACGAAAATTCAATTCGATTCAATTCGAAAGTTTTATTGCAGACTACGTTCATATTAACCTTAGAGACTCATTTAGTTTGTAGTATTGGTAGATAAAATTACTTAATATTATCTACAAACAAAAATATTACATTACATACATATAAATAAAATAAGAATGAAGAAAAAAAAAACTAATATTATAAACTATTCCTCTAGAGCCCATGTGTATTACTTTCCAGTACCCCCACAACGCACAAGCAGGGTCCTGCCAGATGAGCTGAAGTAAGCTGTTGGGACTAACTATCACGTACGGGAAGCGATGCGGTTGCGAATAATCGCACTACAGCTGTCCACTCCAGCCTGTGCAAACATCCCCAAGGGGCTACAGTAACGTGACAGTCTCATCAGCATACGGAAGCCGATATTGTAATGGACACGCATTGAGAGTTTTTTTTGGTGTATTTCGTCCACAGACTGCACGCGATTACATTTTATTAGCGTAGAAATTCAAAGTTGTATATGAATACAATTTAAACTCTCATGAGCCACAATAATTGACTCTCACCGATTCTCATCGTCGACATCGACTCTCAGCATGCGTAGTCAAGATGCCAATCGCTAACGAATCGCAACTGTCATTGTCGCACTAATAAGGAAGAGTGGATAGAGAGAGATAACTACGAAACGATACGTAGCGTGAGCGATTGGTATCTTGGCTACGCACCCAGGTCTACTAATCCATTGGTTTTATGTATGCTTGTTCGACCATAAAACGAGTATCGCTGGTCGAATCGTCATGAAATTTTATGATTTCGGCGAAATATTTTCATATTTCGATGACATTAGGCCATCATCGTCGGACAGAGTGTTTTGCTACTCTCGCGTCGCAGTCGACTTTATATACATATGTACGAATTCTCCAGCCGGTTTACAGCATAACACAGTAAAAACCAAAGCACTGCACTCATCATATACAAAACCAAAACATATAAAACTTAACACTACTTATAATTTAATTTAGGCGACGTAACTACGTAGCTCCGTTGCGTCGTCTGATCAGGCGTAGGATTCGGTAAGTTACCCCGGAACCGCCGAAACACGACACCCTTTGGCCAGAAGTCTGGGCTCGCGATGGTGTCCATCAGCGGCCGCGGCACGCGTACCACAAATGAACTGAAGTGCAGGTAGTGACGCGACCGCAGCTGGTGCACCCTCAGGTTGTAGCTGGTCTTTTGGCGGACGTACTCTACCACCTCATTGGCTACCGCAGATATTTTAACAAGACTCTTAGTACTACGGCAAACTCTTTGCTCTCACCAAATTTGGTGACACAAAGCAATCAATGTCCCAACGAAGCAACAAATGTGTCTTCACTGCCAAACGCGAATTACCTTACTATCTAACCCGAACACCTTGGGTCTAGTCCTCAATCTTTTATGACAAATAGGCTTAAGTCACGTGGTTTTCCTAATACTATAGGCTCTTTCAGTAGACGCCCGTGGAACACCCTGATTCTAGTGCTACATCTATGACAAAAAGACTTAAGTTATGTGAGTTTCGTAACACCATAGGCTGTTTTGGTAGTTGCTTTGGGTTAGGCCAGCGTATGAATTATTTAACAGGTTAGAGGTTTTAAGTAATGACATGGTTCACTTAGGCTTCGGGTTTTTATAGGCATGTATCGTTAGATTGTGTTGTATATGAAGTATTTCTTTGTTTTTTTCTTTGGATTCATACCTTTTCTTACAAGATTTATATCAAGATAATGCTTTGCAAATGTAGTAATGGGATATTTCACGTATATTATATTCTCTAGGAATCTAAACATGTTTTTTCTCAACTGAATGGTTTTCTTGGCTGCCTCTCTACCAATAAACATCAGCAATATAAAGGTAACATGATAGATTTCCTCGACTATTAAAGCTGAAAGGATTTAGGTAGATATTTCCAGAGAATCCTCTTGAAAGATATTGACGAGATATTTCACTTATTTCTTGTTTTTTTTTCTAACAAGCCTCAAACACCTTTTTCCAACTGATAGAGTTTGCTAATGGCTGGCCACTCTGACTGCCACCAATGAACAGCTGCCACATAAAAGTAAGAGGACAGATCTGGTTTCGTTGTTTTTAAATCGTTGACCATTTTTAGGACTAGCTCACCATTTATTAAAGCTGAAAGCTAATATAAGCACAAGCAAAACGTTGAAACCATTTCAAAGATTACATTTGTATAAATTAGATATACAAATACCTATGTATTATATTATAAAGACGAAATAAAAAGTCGCATTTCTTTTCTTTTGTGACCATCCATGTCGAGATCGTGTAATGGCAACGTTTTTTAATACTTATACACCATGGGGTTAGCTTCTGGACAATAATTGGAAAACCACGTAGATGATATCTTCTATAAGGAAAATTATGACTGACTCATCAACCCAGAGCCGGAATTACTGAACGTATAGGACCCTGATTTATTCACAGTACGTTAAATATTGAACAAAAGGAAAGGATTTTGAAAAATTCAACTCCTTTAAAGGGTTAAAAGTTTAAATCGGGGTTGAAAGTTTGTGTGTGTTACATACAAAGCTAAAAAAACTTATTTATATTATTATTTTAGGATTTTTTGAAATTAAACCCTAAAAGGAGTGAAATGAGAGATGGAAGTTTGTATGAGAATAATGCAAAATAATAAGCGAGAGACTTGAAACTTTATGTGCAGACGTCTTAATATAGTATAAGTAAATTAATTCCAGTATTTTTCGAAATGCATCCCTGTCATATTAAAGTAACGCCATGTCAACAAACAAGTTTTATGAATATAATTTGATATTAACAGGGTTCTAACCTGGCGCAATAATTAAAGGCCGTGAGTGTACTTTCGTTAGCTTAGGGATGCATTGTCTGCTAGTACAGACTACATAGACAGAGCATAATATATGACAACACGCGATCACCACGCATATGCACTCCCATACTAATTTAGATGGAAGCGCGGCCGGGCCGTATCAGCCAGTCTCTAAATAACGCCAACTGTTTTAAATTAATCGTACTATATTATATTTATGTAGGAATATCCTTGTTTTACAAGCACCTTCTCTATGTACCAATTATCAGTGTTGAGAATGATGATGATGATGAATGAAATAATGAAACTGTACCTTAAAATATATTATCTTACAAATAGCAAACCGTAGAAAAATAGTAGTTTGTTCTTTAAATTCATCTGATTCAACTCATTTTCATATTAAATAATATTTAAAACGGGTCACTCACGTAATTTAGTCGTAGTCGTTTAGTCGTAGTTTAATATGTTCGAGTCTCACGAGAGTTTTATAGTTAAAATTCATTTTCATATTATGAAACCTTTAGTATAAACTTTTTAATATTTTTCCAGACGCTAAGTACACTTTGTATTCGGCGTCAGTTTTTACAAATGGCCGCTCCTGGTTTGTAGGATTTAATTAAAACAAGTTACCATTTGTATTTTTGCTGTCGTTTTCTGTTTTTCTTTTATAATTGCTTTGAGAGCTGAGACGTTATGTCATTTAGTTATGAAGACAAATAATTTGCAATGTCATTTATTTTAAATTCTAACTATATTTTCGACTTATTAGGTACTTTGTGTTTATTTATTTTTTAAGTCTCATAACAATGTGTTTTTAAATGCCAAGATGGTGGCAAACAAGCATACGGCCCGCCTGATGGAAAATTGTCACCATAGCCTCTGGACGCCTGCAACTCCAGGAATCACGTGCGCGTTGTCGATCCATTCTAGCGAAATAACTTATATTATTTATCACCCGTGCCGTACATTTTGAAGATTTAACGGGTTTACGTGAATAAGTTCTCTTCGGTCTGTCTTTTAACAGATACACGGCAAATGTATCGTCATGTTCACAAACACGACAAATATTTATTACCGAAAATTAAAAAAATCGACTTGGTTGAGTTTTATTTCCGGGAGATTTTACCTACTTCCAGTAGAAAAGTTTGTAGGATTTTTGCATATATTATCTATAAATATCCCATTCGAATGTTTAAGACAATTTCGAAATAATTAGGCTATTACTTGGTCGTAAAATCCATCTTCACAAAATAAAGTAACAGGCCGTATGTGCACAAAAACAGCCAAGTATGTTGAGGGCATGACAATTGATCGCGCAAAACATGGATGCCAATACCAGAGAGGACTGAATTAATGAAATGTGTTGTCCTCAATAGAAAGCGTTCTTTCAATGTGGTTCCGTGTGGTTAGATGGAGATGTGAAATGAGATGTAGGGGTTTATCAAAATTACTGGTGCCATATAAGTGCGTAATTATATTACATATCAAAATATATTTTTTATTCATGGCATATTACAGTAGGTACATTACGTGTCATGCTATTTCAGTCTGTATTAGGTACTAAAAGTACCCAGGATTGAAGTAGCATGACAAATACGAGTGTTTCCGAAAAAATACTGGAATTAAAAACAAAAGACTACTGCCCGACTCAGCATCGTGCCAGCCTAGGTGGCCAGCGCTAGGGCCCATTTATCGGAGACTTGTACCTTTTAAAGTAAGTGGAAGTCCTTGTCTATAAAAGGAAAAAAAAAGAAAAGAGAAAAACAGAGAGAGAGCTTGTTTTAAAAGTTACAAGCTTTTAATTAAGGTGTGCAAACCGGTTTTTATTTGTATGAAAATTGGTTAAAACCGGTTATTAACCGGTTTTCCCATACAATTAAAAACCGGTTCGCACACCCTACTTTTGATAAACAAGGCACTGGTCTACCGCCGGGTCCGTCTGTGAGTGTTCTAATAACGAAAAAGTGGGAAACATTTTTTTCTATTGTATGTGGAAAGTCGTCCTTATTTCTTTTTTCAATATTTTACGAGTTGTTGACGGGCGGAATCTAAAATGCCTTTTTAAAACGCGGCAAATATTTCATAGGCTTTTGAAAAGGATTTAAACCCCAAGCATTTAAATAAGATAAATGATGATTGATCTTTATTTTTACACTTTTCAGCAATTTATTGCTCTTTAGGTCTAATAAATCAGCTTGGACCCTTTGACTCGGTCCAATGCACTGTACGAATTGTCAATGCCAGTTCTACTAAGCTCTTAAGTCTAAGAAGAGACTTTGCCTCTTTACGGTGTGTTCTATCGTTTATACAGTGGGTTGTGTTCTGAAGAATTGTTTGACATGATGCCAACGTCCACTTTATACCACTCGCCATCGACAAGGCGCTCGAGCAATGTGTGGTTTCAGAAGGGGTGTTTAAGTTTTTAATGGGTCGGCAACGCGCATGGAATACAGGAATGCAGGAGTCTATAGGCTATCGTGACCGCTTTTCATCTGGGGGACCGTACACTTATTTGTGGTATAAAAAATGTCTGGTTCACTCTTACGTGGCACACTTTTCATATGCATCTTTTCTCAGCTCCGTCTCGTCACGGTTCAACAGCCCCTTTGTAAAAACCTAGCCAAGTTGGAGCTAAATTGATTCCAAGTGACGAAAAGCCTACGCGTGACGTGAATTTAGAGTTTTATAAGAAATATTATGTTCACTTTATTGGAGTCTTGGTGGTATCAATGTTTAAGTCTGGGTGTTAAAGTATTGCGAGACACCATTGTCATTAGCACTACATCATATTATAGGTATTGATGGAAGTTTTTGTATATTTCTTAAGGGGGCATTCGAATTCTAATGACATTATTGTAACCTGCAGTCTGCTACATTATTGTGAGAATCGATAATTTCTATTAGAGACCGCTTATACAATTTTCAAACCCGACTATAATGGAGTGTCGTCACTGACAGATGCCATGGTTCGTCTTCCGCTGCAACCACTAATTTCTTATAATAATAATAATAATAATAATAACATTCTTTATTGTGCACTACAAAATACAATAGTAAAAAAACAAATAAAAAAGAACATGAGATAGTAAGTAACAACAACAGGCGGACTTATCGCTAAAGAGCGATCTCTTCCAGACAACCAAATATAAATAAAGGAATAGTGGAAAAATCGTGGCCTCGGGTGGGACTCGAACTGGTGACTTCGTGATACACTCTCATATCTCTGCCAACTGAGCTACCGAGTCACACCCGGTGACTCCGAATTTCTCAACCATGTACGCCTTAGGGAGCTTTTCATTAATGATAACACTAATGAGTTATATGTTTAGTTAAATGTATCGCACATGTTATAATTACACACTGTATATCTTTTCGTATTTTAATTGTAAGACTTTTCTTGACATCTATCAAAAGATGTATGTATCTTGTATAATTATCTTGCTCATTATTTTGAAAAAAGAATGTATTTTTTCTTAATATTTTCTTTCTATTATAATAAAGCAAACAATATTAACAGCAAAGAGGTTTTTTAACTGTTTTCTCTTTATAAAAGAGGCATTACGGGAATACTCGTACACTCGGAATTTTTATAAAGAATGTTTGCTAATATTGTACGCTGTGCAATGTATTTTTTGTAATTCATTCGAGAGTCGAGTTTGCGAGCCAACCAATGAACAAAATGTATAAAACTGCTGCATAATTTAAATACAAATATAAGTCATTTATTCGTGCAAAAAGCAAAAAATACAAATACTTATATCACAAAACTTTACCACGAAGTTTTTCCTCAGCATAATGTTGACCCGAATATCAAGAATAATATGGATAAATTGTTTTTTTGTAAGGCTTGAAAAGCCCCAGTAGTGTTGCCCCAATTTTAAAGTCAAACCACATTATCTATTCCTAGCAAATGAACCGAGAAACTTTAAAGTTTTATTTTAAACGTCAAACTTATTTGAAATTATGGCGTTTACTTAACACTTTTACAGTTTAAGCTATCAAAATTTATGAAACTTCCATAGACGAACTCTACTTCAAAATATATATTATTTTCAAATCAGAACACATAATGTCAATTAGGTTTTTAAAGGGCGGTAAACAGGAAATTAAGAATAAGTGTGAATTTAAGCCCGAGTCGAAGAGGGTTTCATCACATTTGCGAGGAAACAAAGAAACTTAGTAGGCAGATAAATAAATAATAATTATTAGCGGTAGTGTAGTACCACAGTCCACAGTACTCCAGAGTGAGCAGCGAGTGCGTGTGGTGCATGCCCTCCGGGAGCCCGGGCGGGCGGTAAAGTAGTATGAGAATCCATTACGGCAATGGACTTAATACAGCTCAATAAGTCTAAGTATGCTTGCATTTAATATCACCATTTATAAGCAAGTGTGATGATAAGGCAATTTTTATAGCAGTAGAGCATTTGGTATTTTCTGTTCCACTGTTATCAGCCTTAATTGTTTTGTTCACCCAAACGATCTACTCATCACTGTTATAAAAGCAATAAGAACGACACAATCAGCCCTTAAACCAACTACTAGAGATGCCTTTTTTATTCCACGTCGGGGGAAAACAAGCGTACGGACGGCCTGATGGAAAGCGTTCATCGTAGCCTATGGACGCCTACAACTCCAAGGATGTCACATACGCTTTGCAGACCCGTTAAAAACTTGAACAATTCTTTTTTGATTAACGCCTTACTGTAGTCCTTCGGGATAACCTCGGCAATCATCCCACAGCCGGAGGAAACTTCCCTGAATCCGCACAGTGCGCGACCATTTAGGCTGCAAGGTATGTGGATGAGCGCCCTGTCCATACTTTTTCCCATCTGACGAAAAAATTACGTACTTGCCTTTTTTAGGGGCTTTTGTATGCGTTTATCTGATATGTCTATTATTAGGTACGTTACGGACGAATATCTGGGCTTTTGGTGCGTTACCCCGCAAAATTATTTTAAATAGTAAATGGCAGACAACCCGTCTCCAGTTACTTAATTCTCTAAGCTCTTTATATCATCAACTTGGCAGATTTTTAGAATCTTTTAGGATAAAAGCTTGTGGCCACTAAAGAAAAATATGTATTTGAGTCTCTGCTCTTACTCAAATACATATTTTTCTGGCCATTTGTATCTTTTATACAGAGTGATTTATTTGGATAAGAAGATTAAGGCTTACTTTGCGAAGGTGGACTTAAAGTTGGTAAGATTGTTGGTAAGGTTTAGTAAATATAGACTGAGTTGTTTGTATTCATTTTGGTACATAGACAATCATTTTCAAGAGAAGAAAAAAAAACTCATTTTGTAACGGCGACCCTCAAGTTTTAAGAACCCGTATTATATCACTGTTGCATAAACTATTATTGATGTACAGTAATATTATAAGGTAGGTATTTTTATACACGTGACATGTTATATTGGTGACATATTTTGGATAAAAAATATTTGGATTTTTCATTATACTGTTACAAAACTCCACATATATTGTATTTAGCCTGGAGCATAGTTAAGGAGATTCGTTAAAAGTTTCAAATTTCCAGGTTTTCGACCCGCAATTTTGTGAACGCATAAACAAAGACGTAGCTCGGCAAAAAAATGTAAAACTCCGTCTAGTAAATTTGACTGTGAATTTATTTGGTCGCCCTGGTCCAAAAAAACCGCTTTATTTTCTTACTCCTTTTACCTAATTAGGATATGATACTGATTATTATCTTAAGGGGCTAACAGCGGTCAAGTCAGCACTAGGGAGTGCAAAACCGGTTATTTTTGTAGGTATGTACATAACGAATTATAACCGGTTTTTTCATACAAATTATTAGTACCTATTCTGATTAGGAAACTAGGAGAATTAAGTTAAACTAAAAAACGGGATTTTTGAAGTAAAATGATGAATTTAGAATACAGTTTTCCTTAAAATACCTAGGTATTATCAGCCGCTTAAACGGATTAGCAGTATTTTTAACACCTCGTATAGTACGCAACAAAGCCATAATTTAATATAACTATTTTAACACGTAATAATGTTTCCATCAACATTATAGGCAATGTGTATAAAGCCGTCAATTATCTGTTGAAATTGTTAGTAGCATATCAAAAGTTTAATGGAACGTGCTGATATGTTGGTTGTTATATCTATCTACTGTACAGCCTAGTGTACAAATACACATACACACACATACACATATATGACATATTATATACTCATATTAATTAATTATTAATTTAATCGTAGGTAGCCCCCAAACTGAACAACGTTAGTTCAGCGACTTTTAAAAATAGCTTGTGTTTTGATTGTTAATACAATTTCAAGTTTGAAGACGCAATTTAAATAGGTAGGTTACTTACTGCGAATTCCGTAATTTTTGTAGACAGATTTTGAAAATACTATTACTTACTCTTATTTTTATTTTATTTCTTTGTAGGTAGTGTAGCTTTTTGTTCAATTTTGTAATATTCTAATTAAGTTAATATTTAGTTTATTTAAGTATTTTTAGTTATGTTTTGGTTTATTAAGTCTATTGTACTAAGTATTGTATTGTATTAAGTCTATTGTATTAAGTTTATTGTACCTTTTTAGTGCCGAATAAATATTATTTAGTTTGTATGCAAAAGTGAAAACCTACAGAGTACATAATTTTTAAAAGTTGTTGACTAAAGTTATTAGGTTCGAGGAGTACCTACAACCTATGATACATGTTTTTGCTTTTGTTATGGGGCCCGCCCGGTAATAGTTCCCTCATACTTTTCGGCCTGAGGACCGACAAAAATACCAATTATTACGTTATTCAGAAGAAAAATTGAAATCTCAAATGTACAACGATTGTCAAAATCAGCCTAATCTACCTAATTACACGTTAAATGTAAGATACCTTAAGTAATTGTTCAAAGTACTTCAAAGTATCCACCACGTTGGGCTTGGCACAACAACACACAACGTCTTAAATTGTCTTTCAGTTTTAATAAGACGTATTCGTTTCGTCGGACTATTTGATGCCGCGATTATTGAGTCTCGTAATTCGTAAACATTGTTTATTTCATTGTCCCGGTTTGTGTACACTAAACGTTTCACTTCACCCTACAAGAAACAGTCTAATGCAGTAAGATCAGGTGATCTCGGGGGCCACTGTATCGTCATTCGGGCACGAAACACATTATCACCACACTCAAATAAAAGTCTCACTATGTCGGTGTATTCCTGGTTTGTAAATCTCGGCATTGCGATTACGCGACGTGTTACACTAATGCACAAAAACGAACTTGCGAACTTTACCGGCGTGTGCGCATGTATAATTAGTAGGGAACAGCTTTTTTGTAAAGGGATTGGACGGTCGCTTTTGCAAGCCTTTTGTTTACTCTGATGCACCGCTGCGCGCTCGGTGTCCATGATTTATGGAAATTTAGGAAAATTTAGGGTTACTAAGGTACTGTGTTCATTGATTTCGGTTCTATATCAGCTTTATAATCCGCTCCTTAAATATTGCCGGTTGGAGAAGATACCGCCGGGCGCGGAATGTTTTGGCAGCCCGTGGCTCCGTACGGCAAAAGACTATCGATTCTAGTTCGCGCCGAGAATTCCATTGGCCTATTGATTTTAGTGTCACTTCGCAAACGGTATATTATGTTTATGTATGTATTTTATGAATAACCTTAAATATTTTTATGCAATAAATATCTTCAACAATATCTCTTTAGTTAGGTGACCCGTAAAATCAGTTTTATTGAAAAATATAAAACCCAGCCTCGGCAGACCATATTATATAAAATGGCGACATTTTTATAACAAATTGGCGACAGAATGGCATAGAGATTTACGACTCGACCCTTTCGATATACAGGCTTGGATATTTCTCATATTTAGTAACCGTAACCTCGCAGCCACCCTTTGAAAGTAAAAGAATTTCTCCATGCCGCAAAATGTGGTGCGGAATCCGAAGTTCAAACCATCGATAAAATTGATATGTGGCACATTGATTTATATTCATCAATAATGATCCGGTCGTATGAATTTGCGGTCACAGTAGTGCTCCCAACAAGTCGAGCAAAACAAAGGCATGGCCGATCCCTTTCTCGAAGTAGTTTAGGCCATTTTCAACCTCTTGTTATTTCACGCTGGTTAAAGCTAGATTTCTGTATTTTCTGTGACAGGTTGGCTACAACATGCAACTTTAAATTTAAACTTGTAGTCTAAGAACTCTCACACGTAAAAGTTCCTTAGTTTGGTCACTGACTCACTCACCGATCATCAAAACTCTAAGATGCTTCTAGCAGACCCAGAAGCTCCAAATTGTAAATATAAGTAGTTTATAGCCTACAAAGTCATAGAACATTCAAGAAATTGGAAAAGTCATACCATTTAAACAAATACGATTACAAAGTTACAATGTTAGTATAAATATCGGATGCATGTATAAAAAAGGTCTGCCTACAAAGAGATGAGATCATGACTTTTTTCGGTGGAATTTTATTTCTTCAATGATAATATCTCATTCCATTTCATACATTTTACGATAAAAATAAAATAGTATGAAACCTAAGCCCTCCCCATATTTGGGGTTAGGAGGGATAGGAACCCAGTGACATTGCTAGAATTTACACAATATTACAAAAGGTAACAATATGATAACTTTGGTCTAAAATGACTAAATCACCGAGGGGTACGGGACGGTAGAGGTACCGTCCCGTTTTAAAAAAAAATCCCTCAAACTTTAGAAAAAAAAGATTTCTGGAAAGATAGAAAGGTACACACTACACAATAAAACAAGCATTAAAAAACAAACCAATAATTGTTAAAAATAATTTAAGTGTTTTTCTCGTTAATTCTTTCGACATTGGTATTTTTGTAACCGCCTTTTGATCAAAGCCATTCCTAATTTAAACAGTAGCAAAGCCACAAAAACAAACGGTTGCGCCATAAATAACAAATATGGCCGCCATTGAACAGTTTCAACAGAAAACTCGTAAATCTCTTTTTAACTAATGTATGGTTGAAACATGGTTTGTATTTGCGCTGTTTAACGTCATTCAACACACGTTGTAGTTTCATTGTTACAGAATTTCGGACAATAACCCACGAAAGATACAGTTGTGACTATATGCAAAAATCCTACAAACTTTTCTTGCGGAAGTAGGTAAATAGTAAAATGTAACTACTATACGAAGATTTTTTAAATTAGCGGTTGTAGATATTTTATTTGTTTTGTCTTCTATCTGTTAAAAGCGAAATCGCAGAAAACGTATTCACGTAAAATATATATATACAGCACGGGTGATAGACTGATAGATGTGTTATTTCGGTAGAAACAAATGTTAGGTAATAGGTAGAAACTGGTATTGACCCATTTTAAAAGACTAAAAAAACATAAATAATCTTACAAGAAAAACGCTTATTACATGTGTGTAAATATTTGTGACGATTAGCATGTAGCGATATTTTATTGGGTTTTGTATTACCCAAATAATCAAAATTTGTCAGCAAAACCTGTCAGTTCTATAATTGGATTAAAAACCATTATCTAACAGAATAAGGTTTACGGCTTCTGTAGAGCAAATATAACAAAACCCTTGGAGCACTAGGCGTCCATAAGCTACGGGTGACCTCGTACCGTTAGTTTCCAAATCCATCTTGGCTACGCACACTGCCACTCCCTGCATTTGAGCGCCCAAAATTTTCGACCTGTCTCTTATCTTTGTATTGTGCCATTAAATGTCATTACAAACCTGAGAAACTTATAAACTTATATAAAAACTCATAACAGGGCACAGTGTATCATTTTGTACCATTTGGGGTTGAAACTCTAGGTCCATGAGGTCCCAGCGCACGCAAGTTTTTTGTAGAAATCGCGAAACGTCTGGTTGATGTAACTGGTGACCAAAGAGCTGGTGGCTTCCTCGCACAACGTATCTACATTGCGATACGACGAGGAAATGCCGCCAGCATCTTAGGTACAATACCTCAAGGAGGGCCTATTTAAGATCTAAGGTAGGTAGCTTGTAATCTACTTCAATTTTGTAAGTTATGTCTGAAATAGTTATTCAAAATAAAAAAAGATATAATAAGTAATAATAACATACCAATATATTTAATGACTGCGTTTTTTTTGAAGTTTTTAAAGTCTATATTGTAATGAAAAATATGCCAAGAGTTAAAAGGGTAAATCTCGAAATTTATTTGGCAATTACTGAAGTTACGTGCTTGAAATATCTGAATAATAATTTTGTAATGTCCTCAAATATATATTTTTAAGTCTAAAACGAGCGAACCTAATGAGCTAAATCGTTGTGTCATTCCAACAGCTTCCAAAGCCAACCAATAAATAATAAAAAAATTATATAAAGGGTATAAAAAATGCTGGTGATGCTGGTGGTAGTGAAGAAAAAATAGACACCATTTTTTTTTAGCTAACATGGTCATTTGCATTATAGCTAATATTTGAAACGGGATAATTACCGTGTATGTTTGTTTTATTGAGCACCCGATATTTCGACATAGTTGCCAGCCCTGTTGCTCCGTGAACATGACGCTTGACGAATGATTTTTTTTAGGTCTGGACCCTTAGGACCCTTAGGCCATCCACATAAAAAAACACGTTAAAAAATGAGTGCTTTTTTAAACAGACCACGATATTGACTACCCGTAAAGCAATTTTGTTATACCCTGTATATTTATTTAAATAATAACAAATACAAGGCCTCGAAATTTCAAATAGTTTTTTTTAAAGAATTATTTGTGAATTCCGTGTTTTCATGATGGGACATGATTATTCACTGCAGTGCGACATAAAAAGTAGACATACACGGAGGGCGCCACTGAGCTTTAGCAGCAACATTGTATATTTTGCATCTCACTCTGTCGCAAAAGTGCGAGCAGGAAGTTTGACAGATGTTTGACGATCATAATGACATGTTTGACAAAAGAACTGTGTGCGTAGCTACAGTGCCAATCGCTAACGCTCAGTCGCGAACGAAACGCAACTGTCTTTGTCACACTAATAAGGAATCTAGAGTGATAGAGGGAGAAAACTACTCTACGCAACTGAGCGTTAGCCAAATCTTGGCTGCACACCCTGGTGTTACCACTGTTTGCGTTTAGCTCCAATTTATGTAATTTCCACCTTGTTTTGTCTTACTACACGTTATAACCCAGGAAAGCTACGATTTTGACAGACATTCAATTATTACATTAAATTACGATCGAATGGGATATTTATAGATGATATATATGCAAAAATCCTACAAACTTTTCTTCCGGAAGTAGGTAAATAGTAAAAAAAAAAACTAAACTAAGTCGATTTTTTTAAATTAATGGTAGCAAATAGTTTTCTTGTATTTATTATCAATTATTTCCCAAAGACTTAAAATTTCCATACAAGCTGTCAGTTCAATGACTGGATTATTATACCTTAGGTCCTGAGGTCACGACTTATTGGTTAACCCTCTCTCAAGCTAAACTAATAATGCAGTCTGATATTAATATTCCACGGGCTTAGACCACCTGCGTCTCGTATTAAGAATTAAGGGGCAGTAGAGCCTAGGTTTTATGAGATCCAGGCTTAAAAGGTACACTGGCGTAATGTTTATGAGCCTACTTTGTACAGTCACCTGCAATAGTATAAGACGCTGTGAAGGCCGCAAAAATATGTGACACGCTCTTATGGCGGTACAAACAAGACTGTGTCACATATTTTTGCGGCCTTCACAGCGTCATATACTATTTCAGGTGACTGTACCTTAGGATATTAAGCCTGAAAGTCATTTATTATGCGGCAAGATATCGCCTGTTAACAGGTGTCGGTAATTTCTTGGCAAGGTCGTTGTGATCGATTTGGGGGAGCGTTGGTGGTCTAGCGGTAAAGCAGTAAGAGCGTGCGGCTTTCAATCCGAAGGAACTTTTTTCGGAACTTACGTATGTACGAAATATCATTTGATATTTCTCGTCATGATAGCCATGAAAGGACGTTACTATAGAAAATGTTCGTTCGTTTATTTTTACGTTTTTAAACGTATACCTAGTTGACAATTGTAGCGTGTCACGTTTTTTTTTTGGTAAGGGAGTTGTCTCCGCAAGAAATGTCAAAAAATGAAGCGAAAAGTTTTTGACAATGACGGTATATGTATGCATTATTAACTGGGGGTTAAACTTATATTTTAACTACACCAAGCTTGCGAGTGAAACCAAATAAATTCAGATATAGGAGGGTAGAACCCATTCTATTTCATCTAAAAGCGAAAATAAAACTTTGAAAATTACCTCGATTTTTAACGTTATTGTACCTAAATAAATTTGAATTAAAAGAAGATCGAAGGCCGATATTAGGCATACCTACAGTACAATTGTAAAGCATGAATTAAATCATCTATTATTTATAATAAATGTTTTGATTCATGTGTTTAAATTCAAATTCAAATTCAAATATTTATTTCGAATAATACAATCCATATAATACTACCTACTACAGTAAAACTAAAAATATACCTAACTATAACTAAAACACACACAACCCACACAAACAGCACAAGTATAAGTAGTTAGTAGTTAAGTAGGCACACTACTATATATAAATTATAAAATGAAAGAGATATCATATACGACAGAAAAAGTGACCATGGTCCCTGGTGAGCAGGGCTGGGATCGAACCAGCGACCTTCTGCTTTCACGCCCTAACCACTGGGCTACCCGATCACTAATTCTTAGGTCCAGCCACTAACTCCACCTTATATCTCCCCCTTTATCAAAATCGTTACAATTTTGCGTCGTGTCGCACTTGCATTTCATACAGAACTTCGACAGATTAATACGATTGAATAAACCGCTGCTGGTTACTGGTGGATATACCGTACCGACACCGAATTTAATATACTACCTTCGTCCTCAAACACGATACATAACCAACACTGTTGAGTGACCAATTGTAATCCTTATCTCAACAGCATAAGGACTACGGATGGTCAGTAAAGGGTGTTGTTGTGTACACCCCAGTCTTTAAAGCTATCGGATGCAGCGAAATCCAATTTTATCGTCGGAAAATTGCTGGGTACAAGATAGTTCTAGATTTTATAGTAGCTTGCAAATATTTGCGTTGGGTGTTAATCTTGGATGTGTACAGCTTACAGAGATAAATGAGGTTTTATTGTATGGGACTCGGAAAGCAGATTCTGTCTTTAAAATAATATTATTATAAAACAGAACGGGTCTATCGCAAATACAATTAATTTACCAATGTTGCGCGAAGTTCCATGTGTTTTGGCCGCGGCTTGACTATGTCGAAACGTCGGTATATTAAGGTAAATTGTATTTGCGATAGACGCGTTCTATATTTTATAGTCATGTGTACAAAATGCGTTATATTTAAAATAATGTTTTTGGGAAAAGTTGTTTTTGCTGTATCTTCTTCATCGGTACACTCTTGCCAGAGTGGTCGAGGCCATTATGCAGCTTTTTGAGTGACCAGCTTCACAATACGCCACCATTCTTCCCGCAGGTCTTTACGAGCGCATGAATTCGTATTCATGTCTTAACGCGATACAGTTTAGGTTCCTAACTGTGCTTACTTGTATGGAAGCGACTCACCTAAGGTCCTAAACCGAATCGCGTTAAGACGTCATGGCAAAATCCCTCTCATTTAAGCTCTTTTTTTGTTCTGGTGCTTTTTACTCTCCCTTGCACAACTAGACGCACACTTTCCGTCTGGACTAAATCCCCCGACATCACGAAAAATAAGTATCTCATACAAAATGTCAAGATCACACAACCAAAATGTATGAAACAGTAAACTTCTTTTTCCCCTCACTAGCTCGGAAAGCGCTGTTTTGTCCTTTAAAACTAGCGTGGAAAAACGCATTTTATCCACATGTGGGGCAAAGTAATCTAATTCCTATCACGTACCAACTGTCCAGTATAAGTGAGTCCTATATGCCCATAGTAAATACGCGCAATCGGAGGTCACACCTTAAATTGGTCATGTGATCATGTCTTATTCCGCACTTGGTAAGCTGTTGGCAATATCTAAGTACCAGGAGCGTACCTACACTATGACAAATTTTGAAATTGATTTTTGATGGTTTCTTCAAGATAACTTACATGTGGATAAGATTTATAATCGTATTTAGTCTGTATTTTCCTCGCAATAGTGAGGGGAAAAATCTTGTATTATACTCGGCTGCAAAATTTGTTCAACTCTCGTGCCTTGAGACCCTCGTAAAGCTCAAGATTCCAGTTATTGAACCACTCGCTACGCTCGTGGCTCAATTTTGGAGTCTTTCGCTTGCTCGGGTCTCATTATAATCCCGAGAGTTAAACAACAACTTTGCCCCCTTGGATAATAAATAACTATTTCACGATTTTGGGGTTTGTTCCATAGTCAAAGTTGCTCAGTATGACTTTTATATATAGGGTGCCTGAGGTTTCCAGTGGCTGGTGCTACCCACAACAGAAGCAAAAAATTGAAATGTAGGCAGTACTCCCTAAACTGAAAAACGATTGATCATCGAATTTTAAGACGCAATGTATATAAAGAGAGGAAAAAAAATATTTTTTATTTTTTCACAATGACAAGAGACGTCTACAAGAGGCTGATGTTAACTTACATTGAAAATACTATTTACTCTGTATGAAAAAGTGAAAACGTACAGAGTCATACATTTTGAAAGTTGTTGAGCAAAATTTGTTAGGTTTGAGGAGTAGTTGAGGAGATTAAATTGTTTGCTCCTGTTATGGGCTACGCCCCGTAATACATCCACGAACGGAAGTGTCGTTCCCAGGATGCTGCCTAAAACATATGATATAGATGAAAAGGCCAATTACTTCTAGAGTCCGTCTGTGCTAGATTTTGATAGCACGAATACTGTGAAAGTGTAAGTAAATGTCATAGTTTCGTAGAAGTTTGACGTTTAAAAAACGCTTTAAAGTTTGATAGCGCCTGCAATGTACACTCTCGGCCAAATGCTTCGACCGAATGCCTCGGGCGAGTGCTACCCCTGTACACACTCATTCGAGAACCTCGGGTGACAGAGTATATAGTTTGAGTGAGTTAAAATGTGTCTTAAATAGCTTCGGTTACCGAAACTATTTAAGACACCTTTTAAATAGCTTCACCCTAGGTTAAGTTATTTAAGACACTTTTTAATACGCCCAAACTAAATGGAAAAGCTTAAATTGTCTCTGGTCCAAGCCTCGCCCGAGGTTCTCGAATGAGTGTGTACATTCGCCCGAGGCATTCGGTCGAAACATTCGGCCGAGAGTGTACATTATATAGATAGTTCATTTGGCTGGAAGAGATAATGTGGTTTGATTCTACTACTCAAGAATAAATTTGAATTTCATTTGTGATTTTCAGTGCAAAATCCCAACTACAATCCCCTTATATGCAAAGATCTGTAAATAATAGACGGCATCTAGGTTAATCAAATGCCAGACCATATTCAATTCCAGTTTTCGCATAAATTCACGTCAGCGCGTGATTTCAGTTGAATTATTTTTGGTATGCGTTCTGTGGGATTACGGGATAAGACTGCTGGTTTCAATTTATGTATGAATTCCACAGATATGGAGCTGAATAGATGTCGCATAATTGGATGTTTTTGCAAACAACCAAACAACGCCACATTTTTTTAATCAAACTTTTCATGATGCTTCAAGTAAATGTCTGAATAGCGATTTAATGTGGGTTCGATCCCATTTGAAAAAGTACGTCCATTTACTAACGACCTTAGTGCGATACTTTAGTGCGATAATTCGCAACCGTACCGCTTCCCTTATGTGCCGGGTACGTGACAGTCCCAACTGCTTTCTTCAGCTCATCTGGCAGGACCCTGCTTGTGCGTTTTGGAGGCACTGGAATGTGGTACACATGGGAGAGGCATAGTTTATAATATTATGTAATTGTTATTATACTTTTTTTTTCATGTATCATTTTATTTTAATGTAATATTTTATTTGTAGGTAATATTTAGATTTTGTAAGTGATTGTTTGTAATTTAATTTATTTCCTAGTTCTTAATTATATGGACATAAATGTAGTCTGAGATAAAGCTATTGAATTGAATTGAATTTGGTAGGGTTTTATTTTAAGTTTTACATAAAACCAGCTTCCGCCACTGGTTTTGTGCACGTCGAAGTAACAAAATCACACCCCTTTTCTGAAATTTTTAAATTAACCAACTAATTCTTCGTGTGCAACCTCCGGGGATATCTATTTAAACTAGGGCTTGTGATATACGTGTTACACGCGGAACCGTAGCTACGTAGCCTTAGCACCGGCGGTGCTAAGATCCCGTACTACACGGTCACGTCAAAGATACGTATCCGTTTCTGGATTCGGCTACGTTCCCGCGAATCTCGGCTTCGGCTCCGCTCGGCTTCTTTTAATACACATCTTTTACAATTTGTACTGGTCTATTATTTTTGCCTCCAACATAATATTTGCATCTAATTATTTTTGATCTCTTAAATTTTTATTTAAAATGCAAAAGTATGGAAACTGAAATTAAAAACTCGCCCCTTGCATTACATTCGGGGGTTTAATAACACGCATAAAATCTACACTTAACGTCACGGTCACGACTGGATCCGATCTACGTATAAATAAGATACGTATCTCCGTGTACACGTAGCTACGTATCTTAATTACACGTAGCCGAATCACGCGGAGCAAACGGAGCGGATCTACGTTGCCGAGTAACACAGCAACGGAGATTCGGCTACGGGTTCACGAAACACGGTCACGACCAGGAGCACTAATTTAAACCAAAATTTATCCAAATATGTTTTTGTGATTTTGGATTTCAAAAATAAAGACTTTCACATAATTTTCAACATAAAGTGATGATTGGAAACGTCATAAATTAAAAAAAAAATGCATTCATATTATTTGTTGTGTTCCTTATTAATTGAAATTTAAACACTGTTATGACCTATACACATTTGGTTGTATACAATAATGCCTATTAAAGTTGTGTAAGTATATATGATATTGATCACTAATTCAACTCAAAGCATCTGGGAATGAAGCAATATTTACAATTAAAATCAAATTAATTAATTAATTTTTAACTGGTTTTGTGCATTACAGTTTATTAAAAAATCGGACCAACATCAGTAAATTTATTTTTTAAATTTCAGGTACTGGTGCAAAAGTTGGTAATTCTGCGTGCAAGGTACGATTGCGTGATCTATTAATGATAACTGTCTGTGCGGATGCATGTTTATTATGCAAACTGGTTGTTTACAGATATTATTGGTTGTTACCATTGAGATTAAGGAGTTCTAGCCGCATTGAGGGATTCAGACAAATGTGAACCGTAACGGTGGTATTTAAGGTTTATATTGAACTGATTATGTTAAGGTTATTCTTGATTTGCTGGCTTGTTAAACACGTTAAGTGCCAAGCTTTTAACGAAAATACATTAAAAGTGATGAATCTTGTTTAACAATTGTTCGTGAATATTTTAAACTTATTGTATCAAACACCTGTCACCATTACCCCACATAATACCAAGTCATCTTAGACGCTTAAAAATCCTATGAATGAAACAATTGAGTGACATGACAGGAATATAGCGGCCTTAGAGAGTTTATAGAAAGGATTCGAGTCGCCTTCGTAGTACTGGCCCCGCCAAGAGAAAAATACAGAATATCATGTCATTGTATGGACTGAATTTCTACCTAAGTAGTGTACGAATAGCCCGAACACCCACCGCAAAAATGGACAGAATATTTTTTATAAGTAAAATGTTAGATCAGGCTACTCTGTTAGTCTGTGCTCTGAGATAGCAGTCAATTTAAAGTATATTCAGTAAGCTATTATGGCCATCTTTTGTGTTAATATTCGTTTTATTCAGTTTTGAATTTAAAAAAATGTGTCGATATCTTGAAACCTTGTCTTTTTATTCCATTACAAAATATTTATTTAAATTTACTGTTTCTTGACAGATCCTTTCATTTACCTATTTTGTTATAAAATTGAACATTTGCTATCATATCTATTATAAACTTGTCTTGTCTTTGCAAACTCTTGGATAATACAGACTTTCACATATCTTCACATATTTTCATGTTATATTTATAACACCTCATAGTTCCATATAGAGTAGAAAGCTTCAAAGCACCTGGGGCCCTTAGCCACAATATTATCACGGGCAGTAGTTCAACCTCGTAAAACCTTTGAACCGTCACGGTTTGGGTCGTATACAAGATGTCGTCCATCGTCTTTGGCTTTCAGTCAAGTACTGTCTTCTAGTTCTGTTTCTGTCGTGTCATGACAGTTTTAAATTTAGAGTCGGTTGTTCTAACCAAGCATGTCAGTCAATTAGCCAGTCAGTCTGTTGGGTTGGCATAGAGGTTGAAAGCGCAATACCCACCTCCAGTATTGGAAGTCTAATAATAATCAGAATCGGAGGGGCTTCTCTCCACATGACTCAGTCAAGTCAACTCAAGTTAGATCAAGTCTGATCAAGCCTAGTCAGGTCTGGTCAGGTCAAGTTACTTAGAGTTTGAGCAGTCAGTCTAATCCAGTCTGACCACCAGTGACTGGTTTCTTGTCCAGCTTAAATATCTTAATCACTGGCCGACCGTAAAGTCCGTGGCTAGTCGGGACGTCCGCTACTCTCACTTGTCCGTCTCCCAGTAATTGGAGAATCGGCTGATGTCCGGGAGTTAGTCTACGATGGCATTTTCACTTCAACATCGTCTTTATTAAATTGCAACGGTTAACACTCACGTATTTTTATCACTGAGGATCACAACACGACTCTCCACAATTTGTCAACATCGCGCGCTTGGCTTTTTTGGCCATATCATGCGGTCTAGAAAGCACGACCTAGAAAGGCAGATTATCTTGGGGCAAATGGACGGCAAGCGTGCGCAAGGTAGAGCACCTACGAGATGGTCTGATGCGGTTAAGAGGATAGTTGGTGGCAACATGCAGCACGTGACTCACATGGCTTATGACCGCACACTATGGAGACGGAGCACAGATGGTCGCGATCCTCAGCAGTGAGGGACCGAGGAAGAAGAAGATTTTTATCACAATAGGTGTGACATGTTTTGTATGCGTCGGGCAGACATCGTCGGACAGACAGACTGGTGTTACCTTCGCGGCTAGGACATCACTGCCCCAGTCCGTAACATCGTCTTTTTTGGTTTCTTTAGGTTGCCTCAATAAGTCTGGTTCGTTCAGCCACCTCAAGCAATTGACTGCGTCTGCATCGCGCGTCGCATCGTACGCGAGGTTAAGATATGTTGGAACCCACTTTCAGTCAGGGCAGTCTTTCACCTCGGTGACAAGCATATCAGTCAGTTACCCAGTTAGTCACTCAGTCAGGTCGGCATTGGAAGCCCTGACAAATTGTTTAGTATTTAGCATGGAATTGACGAAGTTAACCTACTGCGACTATGTTATTATTTATAATACTTATAGCAAAAGTGAGAGTACTTTAAGCTCACTGTACCTACTTGAAGCTTAACTTTCTATTTCTTGAGACGTATTTATATACAATAAACTGCCAACTTTGATTGTACACAGTGTTATAGCTGATTGTTATTATTATACAGTGTGTAAGTCTAATACGGGCGATAAATTTAACCAAACATACAATTCATTAGTGTGATCAATAATTAAAACATATTTTTAAGTTACACTTTATTATGACCCCATAATGAATATTTTTATAAAATTTTCAGTAGCAATGTACTGTAAAAAATTTGACGCTGACATTTGTCAAAGAATGTTTATCGCGGGTGTGTTTGCATTACATTGCGGGCCGAATTATTTTCTATTGATAAAATTTTATTTGCAATTCTATTTAAAAGTTACCTAATTACATTTCTTAAGTCCTATACTAACCACCGTTAAGAGGTTCACCCGTATTCGATTTACACACTGTATATTTTTTTACAATTTACCCCCGGAAGAAAATTTTGTGGGATTTTTACGTATAAATATCCTATTCGAACGTAATTTAAGAAAATCAGGCTATTATAATTTAATGTCTGTCAAAACGACAAACTATACGGAATCCTACACTGAGCATAACCCGACATGCTCTTGGCCGGTTGTTCTTGTCTTTCATCCTAAACGCTTATATACAGGAATAAAAGTGACGCAACCATTTTCCCGTCTGCGACCAAACAACGAATGTTAGCCTTCAATTTGTAGTGTTTTCCCGTATTGAGTTACGAGATTGAATTTCTACGGCTGCCCGGGTTGTGTGTTTCTGTCTATACGAACTGGTCATATCGCTTAAGGTAAATTCTAAAAAGTTACGACTTTTTGAAGTCCCGCAGTAAGCTCAAGAAGACTTGTGTTACGGGTACTTAGACAACGATATATATATTATACAAATACATAAATACATAGAAAACATCCATAACTCAGGAATATTCGTGATAAACACACAAATAAATGCCCTGACCAGGATTCGAACCCAATCAATCAATATATGACAGTTGACACATGCCATACCAATTCGCATTACCCAAAGTTAGAAATATAGTTAAATGGCTAAACAATCCCGTTTCGCAACCGTACCTTACTCCATCCACGTAAACATAATAATAAATAAATAAATAAATATTACAGGACATTCTTACACAAATTGACTAAGTCCCGCAGTAAGCTCAATAAGGCTTGTGTTACGGGTACTCAGGCAACGATATGTATAATATACAAATACATAGAAAACATCCATTACTCAGGAACAAATATCTGTGCAAACCAAATAATAAACCAATTTTCCACGTACTTTTCATCTAACCGACAGAATTAATTAATCCTTAACTTATCCTAACCTATAAACAACGATAGGTTATTAGGACGCGGTCTCAGACCGAGTCAAACGATAATATACCCTTTGTGTTTGGTGGAAGGCTCCAAATTGATTGGCGATCGTTTATTAAGCTAAAGTTAAGGGTGTACCGGTGATTTTTCATTTGACCTTCGGTTCATGTTATTTGGTAGAAAGATAGATGGAGCTAAATATGTAGGTAGTTTATTATTTTAGTTTACTTAGGGTTACTTACACCAACCGGGGTTAGACGCATAACCCGGATTTAAGCGATTCTTTTGTATGGACTTTGACAGCTTAACTCCGGGTTAGCGACTAACCCTGGGTGGGGCAAGTGGGCCTTCGCCGCACTGGCTCCAGCTAGGGTAAATCAACTCGGAGTCAAGCATTCATAAAGTATGGAATTTACCTGTTAGCCGTATTAGTTACTACCCCTGTACCCTACCATTTTCATATTGGGTTCATGAAAAGTTACGAATGAATAGATGGCCTTCTTTCAAATTCAAATTCAAAAATTTATTCTGCAAGTAGGCCTCTAGGGCACTTTTACAAAGTCAGTAAGCATTACAATAAAGCATTTGCATGTACAAACATTTACAATATATAGTGAGAAGTAAAAGTATAATCTAAATACTGATAATACAACAGCCAAAACCTGGGTACACAATATCCTTTCAGGAAAGGATGAATATAAACCGCAACCTTTTAGCAGCGTAGGGTCACATACGAGTTTTTTTTAATACTACGACGGTGATAAACAAGCATACGGCCCATATGATGGTAAGCGGTCACCGTAGCCTATGGACGCCTGCAACTCCAGGGGTGTTACATGCGCGTTGCCGACCCTTTAAAAAAAGAGGATTCGCTGTGTTGACAGCTAAAGGAGCTCTGCTCCGTGGGTCCCCAGCTGTCAACACAGTGAATCCTCTCGGAGCTTTGGCGCCCTTACTCACCAACAGAAACACAACACTATGAGTGGGGTCTAGTGTTATTAAACTGCGGTTTTCTGTAAGGTGGAGGTACTTCCCCAGATGGGCTCTACTCCAGATTTGAGCGAGACGACATTCGCTGTGCTGTGCCCTACCACACTAAACCATATGCATCCGCTGTGCCCATACCTCTGTTAAGAGTAGGTAAACGAAATTGACGCGTGCCGCATTTTGTTAATAGTTTATTTAATAAATTTAACATAAATATTATACAAAGTAGTCAAGGAGGTTCTTGGGCCGCTTGTTGCTGACTGCTGTAAGCTTAATAAATAAATGTGACTGTTTTAAGTAAAAGGTGTAGTACCTAGTTCTAATCAGTTTTTGCCTACATATTACGAGTATATAATATTTTTCTGCCGGCAAGCAGTAATTGCGGGCCGCTACGCTAAAAAAATCAGCGCTTGCTGATTGCGTCGAGCAGACAAATAGTGTACAGGCCTTGGCCAGTAAATAAGAAAGCCTCAGATCACATGTTTGTCGACCTCAGCTTCGCTTCGGACGACAATTACGCGAGATCTTATACATTTCTTACTTTACAGACCTCGGTAAGTAATCTACTAGGCAGGCTGAAAACCAGCGCTGGAACCACGCCGTAGAGGCGAGGTTTCCAGCACATAGCTGAGACTGTCCTATTGTCACACTGTCCTTTTTTAAATAAAATAAATAATTTTTAAGTTTAGCCTAGAGTGTATAAGTCTTTGTTAATATTAATGTAATGTTTTTTTTGTGACAATAAATTATTTTTCTTTCTTTCTTTCTTTCTTTACTATTACTCTAGGCAACAGAATTTTTATGATAGGTATATTAATTTATTTTGTATGAAAACGAAAAATTATGTTTTTTCGCATTCAACAAAAAGCGATATACCCGGCAGCTCTTATTAACGTACCTACAAGCAACGTGTCGAATTTATCGAAAATAAAAAACGGTGTATAAAAAAAAGCTAACAATTTTTATGCAAACCCATGTCAGCCAGTTCTGATGAATTAATTTATATGTATCGTTATACAAAGGTAACCTCAATTCTGATACGAAATTCATGCAAATTGCACGAAACATTCGTTCAATACATATTTACATACATTTTGCTTATCATGTCTAAATAAACATGACATGCTTTGATGTTCATTGAAAAACACGGGGTTTCATACATTGTAATTAAGTTTACCCTCAAAGCGTACGGTTTGTTATTTGAGAAGGGTAAATTAATAATTATTTATAGATGAACAAATAACAAAACATTATAAAGATATATTTTTTAGGGTTCCGAAACTCAAAAGGAAAAATCTGTACCGATAATCCGATATAGGATCATTTTGATATCCGTCGGTCTGTTTGTCAAGACCGTTATCTCGGGAACGCGTAGATGTAGCAAGTTGGAATTATTACCACATACAAGTCTAGTCCTTGATGGTGTGAAAAAGTCAAACCTCTACGTCAACTCAATCAAAATATACGGCCCTTTATGCCGCATTTCCCATATATTTGCAATGGGAATCAAAATGTATAGAGTACTTCCCGTTGACCTAGAATCACGAAATTTGGCAAATAGCAAGAGCTTGTAGTACAAGTCCATGAAAAAATCCGAAAATCGTATATTTACCGCACACTGAGAGTTCCGTGCCACCAGTATTTTTAAGTACCTAAGGTCATAAATGGGCATCCTTTGTGCGAACCCTCGGTGAGCGAGTCCGACTCGCACTTGGCCGGTTTATTTTTAAAGGCCCTCATAGTTTTATATTCATGCTTCTTTTTTCCTTGCGTTTTTCCGGCTAATGCCAGTGCTCTGGGAGCCTGGGGTCCGCTTTGGCAACCAATCCCACGATGACCTTCGAATCCACAGGGTAAACTAGGCCTTATTGTGATTAGTCCGGTTTCCTCACGATATTTTCCTTCACCGAAAAGCTATTGGTAAATATCAAATGATATTTCGTACATAAGTTCCGAAAAACTCATTGGTACGGTCGGCTTCATAAATATATATGCACCTGTATTCAATTTTGACTCGTCGTCCCTTGTAATAAGTTCCGAAGTATATAGATATTTATAGACGTGACTGTACGAGCCTAGGCTTGCACCTGCGACCTTCGGATTGAATTGTTTCTCCTACTAGGATTGAAAGAGCTCGTGATTCTGAGTAGAAATTAGAAATAACATAACATGTTCCAAAAAAAAGGAAGATAACTAAAAATAAAAACCATGAGTATAATCAAGTCAATTCCAAACCAAGTCTAAATACACCGCCCGTGTATTTAAAATTTGTAGATGAGTTTCGTGAAAATGGTTCAATTTAAAATGTTTTTTTAAGGCCGGTAAATAACATTACGCTGCCGGGATATTAATGAAAAAAAAATGTATTTTAGTCCAAAATGTACTGCAATTAATTCGCTGTATATATATTTTTAACAAAAATGTAAACAAGACGGGAAAGCAATTTATTTTTTGTAGAAAAAATGCGTGGTTTCGTGATTATAACATGGTATCTTTTTTTGTAAATATTGGGAAAACTCAGTAATCAACAATTTTGTTTGTGAATCAGCTTCAGTTTGGGTAAATCCAAGCAAACCCTTTAATAACATATTTTTAGCACAAATAATAACACAATTATAAAGATAAGATAAAAAGATAAAAAAATGTTTATTCAGAAAAAGCATGCTTACCAAATTTACAAATACTAGTGCCAAACCAGAATGTGGTTTGTTGGCAGACGTGGCTTCAGTACAATACTTTAAGTAAGCTGTTAACTAATACCTATTAAACTTAAACTAACTATTCACTACCTACTCTGCTATATAGGTAACAACTACTACTAATACTATACATACCTACTTCTTCTACTATAAGTATAGGTAAGGATCATGAATAAATAAAATAAAATGACAATCTGTAAAAAAAAATCTCGCCTATACGGGCATCGCACATCCCCCGCCCCCGCCGCATCGCCCGCGCTGACCTCACCCCCCGCGTCGTCGAGTCGTCGGACGCAGCGTGCGCAGAGCAATCGCCGCGAGCGCATCTCACTCATGAATAAGGACGCGGACCGTTCCGAAACATGTCGAGCTATTTTCGACTTTATTGACGTGTGTAACCCGATACAAGCAAATGAATATAAGAAAAAAAACCTTAAACATAGCTGATGATCTTTACAAATAGCCACAAGGCGACGACCCCGTACTGCCGGTGGTGAGTGAATAAATTCGTTTCAAGATTAATTCTTCATTAGCTGCACAGTGCACACTTCTTCTTTAGTTCACTGTAAAATCTGCTTTCTAGCATTTTTCCGGCTTATACCATGACTCAGGGAGCCTGGGTTCCGCTTTGGCAACTAATCCGTTAGTTCACTGGATAATAAGCTAATTATATTACACATTAAACAATTTCTTACGACCAAAAAACAAAAACATATTCCCGAGACGACTTTGCCATTTTGAGTATCAACCGGAAGTCTATTAGTTATGTTGTTATCTCTGTAAGAAATGTCAAACTGACAGATAAAGACAAACAATAAATTGCCTGGTGGAGGTTTGACTGACGTTTATGAATAATGGCAGTTTTTAGTTTGGGCAGCAGTCAAACAGAAGTTGACTTATTTTGACAAGAGGTCGTAGAAAATGGATTTAACTCACCAACTACATGGTAAAACCACAACCAAAAACTCGCAAATTCATAAAAATATAAGAAGGTAATAAATAAGGGAAATATTGGAAGCTCATTAAAACTAGCATAAATTAAACCCATTGTAAATAATTGTTATAAGATTTATTTATTTATTTATTTATTTATTTATTTATTTCATAACATTTATACCTTACAGCTAGGCCAAAACGGTACAAACTTATAAATATATATTAATCCAATCTAAAGTCTTAAACTATAGTACTCGCAGGCATCTCACACTCTGCTACCTTCCTGCACTCTATCATCAGTCGCCCCGTAGAACTCGCAAACAGATCACACTGCGGGTGCGCTTCGTGCACGGAGTTGAGGAACGCTAGCGCGCGTGTGATTGGATTGTGCGCGTGAGCCTGTGTGCGCGATCCCGGCACCGCAAACAAGGGGTGCTTTCGCGCGCGGATGTACCAGCTAGGGACACAAAGACGCACGAATGCTTCGACGAGATCTACACAATCGATCTTTCCTCTCACGACATCTATACTAAATTTGGCTAGAGCAATTAATCTACGCAATTGCAAGGAGTCATAGCCTAACTGACCTTGCAAGAATAGGGTAGGGTACATATATGGGTAATAGAAGTGTATCCTCTTGTATAGCGCCCTTAAATACATTTTCTGAACCTGTTCCAACATAAGAGTATATTTGCTCTCATGTGGACTCCAAACCACTGCATTCGTCTCCAGCACGCTGCGGACGAGCGCCGCATACAACACGCGAGTAGCGTGGACGGTCAACGGTGCAGAATTGCGCAAGACGAATCCTAGCCTCCCCGATGCGGATTTGGTGACAGCTTGAATGTGATCGCGGAACGTGAGCCCCGGATCAAAAATGACACCTAAATCGCGAACCCTTTCCACACGAGCTATTGGGACGCCACCAATATTGTATTGATAATCGTTGGCAGTATTCGACCGTGTAAATGTTAACATTTCGCATTTTTCCGCGTTGAAATAAAGCTTATTACGGAGACTCCATCGGTACACTACATCAATGTCCATTTGTAAATCCACGCAGTCGCTCTGGCTTTGAATCACCTTAACCAGCTTCACATCATCAGCGAACAGCAACACCATGGAGCCGCGCACCTCGTCGAGTAGGTCGTTTATGAGCAACACGAAAAGCAGTGGTCCTAGGTTAGATCCTTGGCTAACACCGGAGCGCGTGAGATAACACTCGGATACGTAAGGGCCATACTTTATGAATTGCTTTCGATCCGAGAGATAACTCGAAAACAGTTTCAGGAGTCTGGGTGTAAATCCCATGGCTCCTAGTTTTAAAAGAAGAATGTCATTGTCGACACGGTCGAAGGCTTTCTGGAAGTCTAGGTAGATAACGTCTACTTGATTTTTCCTATCTAACTCCTGAGATACCATCCGCGTTAAGGTGAGCAGGTTCGTTACTACGGACCTCTTTGGCAAGAAGGCGTGCTGTGCGCTGGTGATGTTAGGCAGGCATTGGGGAAGCAAGGCACTTTGTAAAGCCGATTCAAAGACTTTAGCTATAGCGCTGAGAATCGCAATAGGTCGGTAATTTTCTATTTTCAACTTCGATCCTTTCTTTGGAATAGGCGTCACCCGAGACTTTTTCCACGCAGTCGGATAAACTCCAGTTTGTAGAATAAGGTTAAAAATAAATTTAATTGGAGCGACTAGATTATCGACACAAGCCTTGAGCACGAACGCGGGTACTGCATCAGGTCCAGGTGACGCCCGTGGTTTAAGTTTCTTGATTGCGAGCCGAACGTCACGCTCGCTAAACCGTCTGATATCGACGCGACGAGCGTCCGCTGGGGGACACGCGCTAGCTACTTGTGGGTCTAGAATCGGCCGATCCGCCAAGAAAACTGAAGCGAAATACGTTCCGAATGCTGCGGCGGCACTAGCGCCTGAGTATTCAACACCCCCGAGCGTGACCTTTGGTTCGACCCCACCCTTGCAGCGAAGCGAACTAACATGGGACCAGAATTGGGTCGGATTTTCAGCTAATCGGCAAGAAATGTGTTGCGAGTAGCTATTATATGCCTTGCTTATTTCGTTTTTAATTTTAGCACGCATTAGACTATAGTCCTCGTATGCTGATCTATCGTTAGTTCGCTTCCACTGACGGTGAAGGTAAGCTTTCTTTTCAATATCACGGATGATGCATTTCGTGTAGAAGACTGGGTAGGTGCGATTCCGCGAACGTTTCCGTGTTTTATTCGGAATACAACGGTTAAAAATGCAATAAAGTATTTTATAAAAAATGGCGACGGCGTCATCGGTTTGTTTAGTTTTATAAATACGGTCCCATTCAGCGTCTCGAATTTCACAATATAATAGATAGAAATCAGCTTTTTAAAAATTCCAATCATTATCGCTACTTACGTTGGAAGGTTCCATTAGTACTGCCCTTGACGTGAAACTATATAGGATTCGAGCTATAATGGGTGGATGATGAGGATCAATTTTGGACAGCACCTCTTGCGGGTCAACCTGCCGCACGCACACAGTGTCACTCATATCCATGCTCGCCAACACCACATCCAACACTCTTCCATTCATATTAATCACGCTGTTATACTGATACATGTTACAAACATTAGTAAAGCAGTGGAAACACTTTTCCACATTTGCACTGGCACTATATAAATTTAAATCTCCAACTACAATCACCTTGGAGCTACCATGCTTCAGACACACCTTCTCTACACTGTCGAACCACTGAAGATACAATTCGTCGGGTGTTCGAGGAGGGATATAAACTACACAAATATAGACATATTGCCCGACGATATTAAATCTCGCCCATAGATCTTCACAGCAATCAGTCTCGTATTGAGTTAACCGTTCGAGGCATAACGGCGCGCGCGCTGCCAATAGAACTCCGCCGCCGGATCGCCCGATGCGGTCACGCCGCAGCACCTTCCACTCGCCAGCGTCTCCACACACCTCGGCATCGTAGACTGACTCGTCCAGGTTCGACTCCGTAACAGCCACCAAGTTCAGATCATCTGATGTTATAAGACTGTTTCTCCACGGATCAAGCTTGCTCCTTAACCAGCGCACGTTTTGGTAATAGAGGTTCAGAGAGACAGTCTTGGACTTATGATTTGATTCCTGATTCTTGACTTCGCTGAAGATAAATGACCACGTTACATTAAATTCTTACTAGCTATAAACTGAATCCAATATAACACCTTACGCTTTCGTGTTTTGTACACATTATTGTAAAACCTAGGACGGGTCTAAAGCGAATACATTTAATTTACCTTTATATACCTTACGTTTTGACACAGTTCCATGTGTGATAATCGCAGACTGACTCCTGACTGATGAAAGTTAATACATTATCATGTAATATGTATCATATATTAATGCTACAGTTTCGACTTCTACTATATTAATATTGTCTTCTGTTACCGCGATTGTTATTCATTGAAATTAAACACTTTAGAACGGATTAATCGCGTTTATTAACACCATGATCCAAAAGTAACTTTTTTGATTGACGGGGAGAATTCGCATTCTCTCAGTCATCATCTTAACCCTGTGAAAACGAGTGCTGTAAAGGGCTCGAAACGTAGGATCATGGTGTTAATAAACGCGATTAATCCGTTCAAAAGTGTTTAATTTCTACTATATTGACTAGTAAAATTCGAAATTTACATCAATTAGCTGAACTGGATGCCCCTAAATTAGGGCGATATGAGGACATTCCACGCGCGTTGCAATCTCTATAGCTTGGGTGTAAAATGCTTCATCACAAGTCTTATGGGAACCATCGTTCTGATGTTAGAAGGATAATTTCATTAATTCCATTCATCCAATGAAACATGGGCGTAAAGATGATTTGCGACTCGTCGAAAATCACCTCTTTCCGCACTTGTTTCATAAATACCGTGTAACTATCTAATAAATATTTCGATAGAAAATATTTTGACAAACACATTAGACATGATATTTGTTTGACTCGTAGATGTATTTCAGTTTGTTATTTGTACTTTTGTAAATTGCGCAAAAAAGTTTAAATAATTAAAAACAATCCGTCATCTCGTTAGAGCCCAATGATGTTCTAAAATGGAGAGTACATTATGAAAAAATATATACTTTTTAAAGGTTTGTGAATTTTAGTTGGCCTCCGTAGGTAATAAAAGTTTTCTCATTTGAGAATAATTCATATTTAAAGTTAATAAAACTTTATCGCCAATGAAGTTTTAGCATATGATTTTATGTCGCGTTTAAAAAACAAAAAAAAAACAAAAAAAAGTATTTTACAAACTAATAGTCGACTCTAGTCTAGTTTGAAATGAGGCTTCATTTATGTAGATACAGAGAATAATACCTACAGTTGAATAATTTGTATTTAAAGTTAATAGAACTTTATCACGAAGTTTTCGCATATGATTTTATATCGCATTTCTAAAAGCAAAAAAAGTACTTTAAAAACTAATAGTCGACTTTAGTCTAACTTGAAATTAAACTCAATTTATTTATGTAGATACATAGAATGATAATAATCGAAAAGATATATTTTATTTTATTGAATGTAGTTAAAGTGAAATTCCAATAATTAATGCTATTAAAAGTGGCCAAAGCAAAAAAACTGTAAGTACATACTCACCCCTTTAAAAACCAACAGTTGGAAATTGTATCAAAACAATGTTTGTTATACAAATTTAACGAAATAAGCAACACTGTGCATCTCATTCTGTCGCGTAAGTGCTAGTAGTAAGTTTGTTTGACAGATATTTGTATACGAAGTGAATGACATATTATTTGACAAGAGTACAGGTGTTGGCACTGTGGTTTGCGTTTAGTTTAATTTTATTTACTTATTTTCATTAGTAGTTTATGCAACAGTGATATAAAATCAGGGTTCTTAAAACATGAGGGTCGCCGTTACTGGTGTAATAATAGACCCGAGAGTTTTAATAGAACCTATTATGAGCTGATGCATACGCTAGTTTTTCTACGATAGCTAAAATAGTGTGGGGGTGCAACTTACCGAATTATCTGGTTCTCGTTAAAATTCCTTCTTTCCTTGCCGAGTAGACATATTTGTAATATAGCGGGAACAATTCTTGTATCGCAATTTATTTAGGATCCTTTATGTGATTTCTTCAGATTAATTTTATAATTTTTGCATGCATGTGTCTTTTTATATTTTTCTTGACATTAAGTGAATGACAGATTTTCTTATTATGTTTTTCTTGCCGGCGAGTTTATGAATCCCCGACAAGGAGGTCAGTATATTAGAAATAGTTTTTAAGTGTTTTTAGTTGCGAAACCATAGTGAAAAAAGCAAAATCTCGAAAGGTGGTAGAATGTGAAGGGTGTTGTTATGTCCACAAAATACAAAAAAAAACAACAGTGCTCATATCATCATCATCATCATCATTTCAGCCGAAAGACGTCCACTGCTGGACATAGGCCTCCCCCAAATATTTCCACAATGACCGGTCCTGCGCCACCCGCATCCAGCGGACTCCTGCGACCTTCACCAGGTCATCAGTCCACCTTGCGGGGGGCCTACCCACGCTGCGCCTTCCGGTACGCGGTCGCCACTCGAGAACCTTTCCGCCCCAACGGCCGTCGGTTCTACGTGCATGAAAATTCATAGGAGCATCGTTAGCAGTTCTAGATAAGATAAGATAAGATACGTTTATTGCACTCATATTTTAAACAATATGAACCCAGTAAGGGCACAGCAAACAATTACAAACAAGTCTTAAAAACTAAACAAGTAAGTAAAATTAAAATTTACTTATAGCTAATTAATTAAGTACTTAGGTACCTAAGTGTAACTTGTAACTTGTAGTAAATTACCTACAATATTCAATTAATATTTATTTTTGGCAAGGCACTTCAGATATTGTTACAAATTACAGGTCAAATATTGATAGCTCTAGGTAATATTATAGATATTAAAGGTTCTTAATGATAATGATAAATAAATGATAAATATCTTTATTTTTCAATTTAGGCACATTACAATGCACTTATGAACGTCAAAAAAAAAAAGCTACTACCGGTTCTATCCCTACACCACAGCCCGAGAAGATTATTACCGGCAAGAAACTCGGCGGGACTTATTTTTTCAAAAGAAATTACAAAAGTAGTAAAACTATTTACAATATGTGGTTCTACAAGAAACCATATCAAAAGAAAATAGTGAAACAGAAAGACAAAAAAAAGAATAAACAAAATAAAACAAAATTAAACGGTTTTACACGATATACACAACATTTGATATGATTTCTTTCGTGAACTGTGTCCTTCACTCTATAAGCAGTACATTCAATTTATTTTTTTGTTGATTTCCTTAGTTTCTGGTATGGGCCATGCATGTTTGTCTGTTAAATAGTCCTCTACTGTGTAATAACCCTTCGACATCAAAGATTTTTTTTAAATAATTCTTAAGAGCGGGAAGGGGCAATTGCAATGCTTCATCTGGTAACTTGTTATAGAAATGAATACATTGTTTCTTATAGAAACATCTTCTTATGGAATACCATTAACAACGTTATAATGTATACTTTTTTAATATCGCTGTCAGTCATCTAATTGACAGATAGAAGTGCTGGAGTATAAATGTTTGTAGCACTGTAGTTGAATCACCTAGCATCTTATGGTCTTATTTTATTATTTATTCGTTTATTGCTTGAAAACTTTGAAACTGGACACAATGGCTTTTAACTAATATTATACTACATAGGTACATTTTATTAAAAACTAAATGGATCTTTTCGTTTAGTAGAAAAAATAAAAAAATTTAAGGTAGCTTTTAAATTATCCATAAAAATGCAGAAGCGTGGTCACCATACAACGTTACGAGGCCAACGTGATTGGGCGAAGCCAAATGAATGTGCTCTAGTGCAGGAAGCACATTCTTATTTAAAAAATATGATACCGATTTTCGCAGGACCAGTCGCTCGCCACACCCATTGTACGGCTGAGGTGCTCTAAGACTTATATCACATTACAGATCATAATTATGAAGTTGGAATGCGCTTTTGGTGTGAATACGGGTTATTAACTAAATAAAGTTGTTATGAAACCACATTACATGGAACATCCCAAATTCACGTATAGAATTGCAATGTATGTTGTGATTTTGTGTAGTTTGTTGGACAGGTATTTATAACTGACTGCAACTTTATAACCGACTTCGAAAGGGGCTTTTTTCGACTTTTATTATTTGTTGTTTGTATACTAGTGGTTAGCCCCGAAGTTCAACCCGCGACCCCTATATCTTGGCAACCCCTTAATTTATTTAGCTCATATTTTAACAAAAAAATTATACTCATCTTATCTAACTACTTGCCAAGTTTGACGACGATATGATTAACGATACCTACTCGAGTTATTGTCGAACGAACATACAAACGAAGGTTTGCCCAAGTAGCAATTAAGCAATTTTCTTTTTTTTATGAAACTAATAAAAAACCCCATATTTTTTCTAGGTAACCATCTTGAGAACAAAATTCTTCACCGGGTAAGCGAAGCAAAAATTCCTACATTTTACATGGCCTCAATAAACTTGAAAATACCCAAAATGTCTGATTGAAAAAACTTTAAAATAGAATGCTCGGTCTACCGGAATTACCTGCTAAATTTTTGCTCAGAACTAAAATGCGGAAAATACATCAGGGTTACAAGGAAATACAGCATTTTGTGGTTTAGGCCAGAAACGCCAATGCTTGAGTTATGTAACCAATAAAACCGGGACGGCAAACAATCGAGAACATAAAATTCTTACGATATATTCCAAAATTGTGTGCGTAAATAAAATCGTCGATGCTTTTCCGTGCGAAACGTTGGATAGTAGTGTACCGAAGTTGTAACGGTCTTGTAATAGGTATTTCTTTTATTTGATTTGTAACTTGTGTTTTAGCTTTTCTGCACATTTTTCTACCTTGGTACTAATTTTACCGTGTCTTCGAGGATACTGTTGTAAAGTATTATTTTTAAGCAGAAACTTCTGCGAATGATACCAAATTTCTCAGAAAGAAAGGAAAAGTGGAAAAAAGCATGACCTCGGGTGGGACTCGAACCCGCGACTCTGAGATACCAGCTCATCGCTCTTCCAACTGAGCTACCACCACCACCATATTCCTCGTATGCGCCTCGTATGTATTTTTCTGGTATCTCAGAGTAGCGAGTTCGAGTCTCGCCCGAGGTCATGAATTTATCAACTTTTCCTTTCTTTCTGAGATTTTTGTAAAGTGTTGAAATGGAAGACAGGTAAACGATAAGTGTCTTTTGAAAAGGGCTTATTGTTGTATGAATTTCAAATAAGGCCCTATGAAAAGACACTTCTCAAACGTAGGTTGCATCATCGCGCAATATCCACGACTTATCTATGTAATTTATCAAACACCCAAGCCCCGTCACATCTTCACGGAACTATAGCCAAGGCCGGCGCGGCTGCAGAGGCGGCGGAAAAATTAAAAAAATGCAAATATATTTTATATAATTTCGGCGGCGAATACAACTTTGTTCCGTTCGGCGTCGAGACCCTTGGCCCATGTGGTTCGAGCGCCCACGCCCTCTTTAAGGATATTTCAAAGAGGCTTGTGGGCGTTACCGGCGACCGTAGAGCTGGTAGCTTCCTCGCCCAACGCATTAGTATTGCAATACAGCGAGGAAACGCTGCCAGCGTCTATGGTCCATGCCTTTTAACATTTATTTTATTTTATTTTAGTATTAAGTGTTTTACTTGTTATTGAAATAAATAAGTAATTTATCAATCTAATCTACTTCTAAAGTAAATAGTTATTTTATGCATAGGTACTTAAAATCACTTAATAAAAAAATATCGGTGTATAATTATGAGAAAATATCTTGCAGCATATAAACAATATTCCCCTACCCAAATAAAAATACTGTTCAGTAAATGTTTGCTCACTTTCTTTGCGGTAAACGTTTATAGAAACACAATTCAAGCTTCAAGTTACTACCTAACATGCCACGTATTATTAGTATGTTCAATCAATTTCTAGCTAAGGCTTCATAATATGGGGTTCCCGGCATATACGTTACCACTTAAACTAGTTAGTAAGATAGTGATAATTGGAGCGATAGGGTATAATTGGGGGTGAGAGATTAACATCTTGACTAATTACAAGCGAAATTAAGGGTTTAGACGTAGATGCGAACGATAATAGTATGTAATAGCTTTAGTGATAACGCTTGCATGCAAAAGGTTTTGACACAAAACTGAATCGAGATAGACTTGTAATATTTTGCATACGATTACGATTATTTCAGGATTCCTGCCGGTTTTATATTGCTTTGCTTGTCGGTTGATTTAACTAAAAACAAATATTCCTCAACTCTTCCATGCCCTGCAAGAATGCAACCTATACCACTGAGTTGTAGATACATTTATCTACATATTCTCTATTTCGTTATTGAACGCCGTGGGTCAAATGTTCGAACAAAATGCCCAATGACCTTTCCCATACATTTATTGGCATATCTGGCAGATATGCCCGAAATTATATGGCCGGCCATATTCTAATCTTAATTTAAGTTAGTAAAAGAGATATTTGAATTTATTTTAGTGTCATAATAATAAACTAAAAAAAATATTTATTTTCTAAAACTTGTCCAATTTAGAGTGACTTTTAAAGTAAAATATTATCTAAGGCCAATAAAGTCGAAAATAGCTCGACATGTCGGGAGTTTTCTATTAAAATATCTCAATAAAAATTCACTAAAATACGTATTGGTTGTATGCTATTAGATTACAAATGTTTAAGATATTAAAAGGGATACTATGTTTTACGTTATATCATACCGAAAATATACTAGATTCATGAACGTTTTTAATGGAATACTAAGGACTTTTAAGCGAAACTATAGCTTTTTTTTAAAACTTGTAAATTGTATAATCACTGTAAATAGAATATAAAATCTGAAACTATATCTTGAAATGCCATAGCTGACTAGTCTGGTAACGCAATATACAACATAACTCAGCACTTTCTTAACAATAAAGCTAATATATTACTATGTAGGTACAGTACAAATGTACGAAGTCATTACTCAAATGCTGCGTTACTGTTTATGATTATTACTGTGCAATAATTGTACTTTATTGTTTGACATTATGAGGAAAGTTGAAACGCCTAGCGTTTCGACGTTGTTTTTATTTCAGCTGTTACGATTATGATCCTAAATATTATTATGACTGAAATAGCTACCTAAGATTATTTTTCGGGGTGAATAAACCTGAAAAACAAATAAATATTCGCTACAAACAATATCAAAACAAGTGAAAGCGTTTGACAAAACAATATCAAAGAGATCACTTGATGTGATTCTCAAACAATGTTTGAAAAGAATAAAGAAAGGAAAAATATTAATTTATACAACTTCATATAATATAATATAATATACTTACCTAATTAGTTTTCCTCACCCCTGCTCGGAAATGGTCACTTAGACTTAATGAGTTGTATTAAGCCCACGCGTTCGCTGCACCGCCGCTCACTCCGGAGTACTGTGGACTGTGCAACCACAGATTTTTTAAATCCATTTTTCATCACGCTTGTTCATAAATGGTTATAATAAGCAAGCAAACTTAGACGTAATAAGCTATATCATGCCCACGGGCGTAATGTTGTTTTTTAATATTTTATTATGGCTAAAGGACTAGTGTGCATTTTTTAATCTGCCAGTTGAACGCAATGAGGTTTTAATTAAAATTTAATCTGCCAGGCCTGCCAATGAGGTTTTAATTAAAACAAATATTTTATAATTATTCGGTAATAACTAATAAATTACGAACAAATTTAAATGAAAATAGATTATATTTCAACGCAAATTGATGGGCAATCGCCGTCTACGTACTCGATAACAATCAAGGTCACCTTGGTCGGAAAGGTCATGTTGGAGAGCGGGCTGTGTAGAAAGCACTTAACCGAAATATTGTTTATCAAATCGACAAAGCAAAACAGACAACAGATATTCAGAATCGGTGTAATGGCTTTAACGCTTTTTTATTGCAATTTCACAAGTTAAATTGAACTATCTATATTACGTTTAAAGTAATAGGGTTGCTTTATTCCTTCGAGTGCGGAACCCTCAAAATGACACTCAATTTTACGCGACCCACTTCACACCCCAAAAACCGTCCCAATCTTCCGACGATAAGTTGTTTTCGTATTTTCCCGCGATAAAATGCCAATATTTACCCAGGACAAGTCCATTTTTTGCCAACATATATTTTGGGAAATACATTTATTTATAACGTAACCACTCCTTAGTCTTCGAGCAACCGGCTTCCAACACGTTGGAAGGAAGATGCCAAAGCGACATCTTATCGTACAAATTATTCTGTCTCTTTTTGCGGGCAAAAACGTACAGACAGACGCACGTCTCGCACATTACATACAAAAACCAATCTGTAATAACGATACTAACACACAAAAAAGTATACATTTACACTAACAAATCTTGCACACTTCGATCTATTTTTGGGAACGGACTAGTCTCAACACAGCCCCGCGTATGGACTTCCGCAGAGGGGAAATGGCCGACTCCCCCCTTCCTGTGTGTTTGAAACTGGCTTGAAATAATTGGTCCATTTATTTTCATAGTATATGAAGTTACTTCTGAGGTATCTACGCACCTTTGACACCTCAAGTATGACTCTAGACCGGGCCGGAATGGGCCGGGCCAGGACGATGCGTCAATTTCTAACATTAGCTCCATAAAATACTGACATGAATTGAAGTAGTCCTTTTTTTTCGTATCTCTGCCCCGTGCGCCTTACTTGCGCCAATACATACGTACGAACAAGTTTGAGAAAAACTCACACGACTGTATAAATAAATAAATATAATGAGACAATCTTATACAAATCGACCTGTGGGACTAAATCAGCGCAATAAGGCTTGGGTTATGGGTACTAGACGACGACGATACAAATATAATAGATAAATAGGTACATATAAATACTTAAATACTACATAGAAAACATCTATAGCTGTATGTTTTAGACATAAAAATATAAGTTTACAACAACCTCCTTATCTACGTAGCTATTTTCGTAGCCAACACTAAGTTCGTAGCAGATAAATGAAGCTACGCAAAATTCTTTAGCTTTTTGCTACAACAGCTAGGTATGATACATCAGCAACAGACAGTGACAAGTCTGACAACCTATACTTGTGCGTAATGAACACCGTAATCGACGAAATACTGCTTCGAACACATGTTCCGAATATACCCAAAGAAGTGAAACATATTTATTTATTATTTATTGAACATTAACATATTTTACAGCTTATACCAAAACATGTATATCGTAGATCTAATACTAAACCCATAGGTAATTAATAATCTAAACTACTAATTGTGATTTGTGATATAAAATTCAAATTATGAAGTAAGTACAATAGTTATCAAAAATGCATCGGGCAGTCATCGTCGGACAGACCAACGGAAATCAATAAAAACCGGATGTAAAGAAGGGTAAAGGTGCTCATGTGCAGATGGATTATCAATGAGAAGTAAGTAGTAGGGGATGGCTAAAGTTTGCTTACGTCTTAGTTCTAGAGATTCTAAACCTACCATCCTCAGTAAAAATGATAATGGAAATAAAGCCGGATAGGATCCAAAGTTCTTTCTTTATAAATTTCTAGTAAATTTACACTGGACACGTTTAATAATTATGCTATACCTACTTTGCTTCTCGAGGATGCCCCGCGATGACATTGTACTCTAAATAGTTTACTTCGGGCATACGCATAATAAATAATCATTTGTATTTTATTGCTATCTCAACTGGAATATATCCCAAGAGATGAACGAAATATATATCTAAACTGCGACAGTTGAATGTCAAACGAAGTCTTACGCCACGAACCGCCAATTCCTGACGAAACGAGCTCCTTGCAGGAACAGTGTACCTATAGGAAAACGAAAATTCGGATGAATAAAAGATTAGATATATTGAATTTCGAATTTATCATAAGATATTTTGCCAAATGGCTAATATAAATTGAAACCTTAAACTTTAAAGCTTGGCATTTTTAAGCTTGAAAGCGAAGGTTCTAATTTAGAAATTTTACTGGGTTTTGTTAGGTCATAAACGACACATCAATATTTTGAAATCAAGGTACCTGTCTTTATATTCATGTAGCTATGCAATTTTAAATTTAGGAGGTCGCTGGTTCGATCTCAGCCCTGCTCACCGGGGACCTTGGTCACTTTTTCTGTAGTATATGACATCTCTTTCAATTTATAATTCATGTAGCTATGATTAATATTAAACCAATCTTAAAACGAACGAAATCTAAGTGAGTAACAACTTTAAGAATGCTTCAGAATTCGAATACTTGGATAGGCAACTCTACTGATATTTTGTTTAAGACGGCGTATTTTACAATTTCAAACTGTATTGTAAATACAATAAGATTTATTTTTAAAGAAATTGAATAAATAAGAACATGAAATATGCAATAACTTTGATTTATGCTGTAGATTTACATATCTAGACGGTTTTATAGCTTGCTGAGGGGAATATGTTTAGCAGACTTGATATGGACTTAAAATAAATAAGATTAAGTCTATTCAAATACCCATGAAGACGCTGAGGTATCTTGCAGATTTAAGGATGGTTTTCTGTCTTTGATTTAAAACTTCGCGGCTTGGAAATTAATGTGGAAAAGTAATATTATCTCTCGTTGACATGGTAATCGAAGTACATTTTTTTTTTTTTATACTACGACGGTGACAAACAAGCATACGGCCCGCCTGATGGTAAGCGGTCACCGTAGCCTATGGACGCCTGCAACTCCAGGGGAGTTACACGCGCGTTGTCGACCCTTTAAAAAAGGAGGATTCGCTGTGTTGACAGCTAAAGGGGCAAGCTTAGCTCCGTGGGTACACCCCACTCCCCAGCTGTCAACACAGTGAATCCTCTTGGAGCTCTTACATCATCATCATCTTTGGACATTTAGGTAAAAATCACAAATTATGCATTTTTACTGCAGTACGTCTTCTTTGTCCTAACTTTTTTCCTCGAGTATACCATATCATAATTAAAATGAATAAATACAGTTTTTAAAAAATGCTCTGGGTGCCTGAGGTCCACTTTGGCAACTAATCCTAAGCTTTGGCGTATGTGACTCATGCTGTACGCTGTTGTTAGTTTTACCAAAGCGACTGCCATCTGACCAGCCAACCCCGGGGGTACTCTCGCGAACGTAACGCAACTGTCATTGTCGCACTAATAAGGAAGAGTGACAGAGAGAGATAACTACGCAACGCTACTTAGCGTGAGCGATTGGCACATTGGGATTGGTCCGGTCACGATGTTTTCCTTCACCGAAATGCGATTGGTAAATAATGATATTTCGTAAATAAGCTCAAAAAACTCATTGACACGAGGCGGGGTTTGAACCCGCGACCTTTGGCTTGAAAGTCGCACACTCTTATCGCTGGGCCACCAGCGCTTTTACCTGCAGTAGTACTTAAGTGCTGAATGTATATCTCTCATAATTTACATAGCATTTGGCTAACGAAAACAAATATTTTATGTATATTGAGTTTTAAACCAGACGGAGTAGCAATGGACGGCCTACCCGAATGGGTATGACATAGTTTCATACTAATTGTATGGACTGACGTTTATTTGACATAGCTATTTGTACGTTACGTATGAATAGCTGTAGGTACATTTGACGTGCCCCTCCCCCGCAAAAAATGACAGCCTCTTTTTGTATAGAAAATGTCAGATGCCAGTCCAGCTGATTAAAAAGTCAAAGATGTCATACAACATTCAGATTTAGAATTAAAGAACAGACCTACGGTTCAGAGGCAAAGGGATTTCATGTGTTTTAACTGAGCCTTCACCAAGAGAAGTAGGTTCTACTCTTGTATTTCTATACAAATAGAAAAAGGCGAGCCACCAATAACATTTTAAATTAAATTTACGCCAGTAAAACCAAGGTACATTTATAAATGCTGACACTTAGATATCGTTACATGGAATTGACATTTTGAACACTAGAGCGTGAAAAATATCTGGCGCAATTTTATTATGAGAGACATAAAACTGTGTCACATGTTTTTGCACGATTCATTGAACAAGATATTATTGTACGTGACTTTTTCTTGGAATTTTTTATGAAATTTTATATCATTTCGATATTCCCCGAAAGTATTGGAACTGATGCAAACACGTACCCATCCATACAACTCTTTTTCTTCTTTTTTAAAATAATAGCGTCTATCCGAGAGTTGGATAATTTTTTCAATGTCAAAGTATTATCCTATAAATAGTATATTGCCACTTGGGTGACGTTGTTCGGTTCACTATTTGTTAACTTTATAGTTATAAAACGTAACAGATAGTTTCTCAGGGGGGTCGAGGTCCCAGGACTGCCGCGTAATGACTAAAGGAGTGGTTAAACGCGTTTCAGAATTAATCTTCATTAGCTGCCTTTTTCGTTAGTTCCCTATACAATTAGCTATCAATATTACACATTAAACAACGATTAGCAGACAAAAAACGAAAGACTATTTCAGAGACATCCTCGCCATCTTGAGTATTAATCGGAAATCATAGGGGTGTCTTTAACACTCTAATTTTCTTCTGGTAGCTGTCAATTTTGGTATCAAACTCTTGTAACAGATGTCGCCACTTTCGAAACTATCATGATCGCCACTTCATACAAGTGCAACTTCCATGCCAATATGCCATAAGGGGTATTTTACTCTGTATAATGTTGAATTGTTTGTCATTTATATTTTTGTACTTAACATAGTTTTGTGTAAACTAAGGTTTCAAGAAACCACTGCAAACGCAACGTCACTATTCCTTAAATGTTATCTAGCAATAAAAGAGGAATGCTATTTATATTCTGTCATGTCACGCGCGATAAGCCAAAATGTTCACGTCAGCCGAGTTATACGGGGCTTTCAGCTTTTTTTATCAGCAACAATCAGCCTGCCTCAAAATTGCTGCTAATTGAATTGGCCGTAGTCTCAATTACAGTAATTTGATTACAAAGAGCGTGAGGTGCCGCATTAGCTTGGTCTGTAATAACTGTAGCGGAAAATAGCCCTTTAGTTCAAATGTCGATTGTTGCTGATATCGAAAGAATTAAGGGCAGTTTTGTGGTATAAATATTCATTATAGGTGGATTTGGCGATAAAACGTGACCTCAGCTTTTGGACAAAGACTAAAACATTAATAGGCGGGCATATGCTCAAAAGTATATATATTTTGGTTTTATATTTTCGACTTAGGTATTACTTGCACATAAGTTCTTAGAATAACCCCTACCAAGAACATAGAAGAAATCAATAACTTAAAAAAAATATACTTACGGCCCATTTGCACCACCCAGGGTTAGCCAGTAACCCGGAGTTAAACTGTCAAGCTTCATACAAAAAAACCGCTAAACTTCGGGTTATGTGGCTAACCACGGGTGGTGCGAGTGGCTCTTAGAAGAATAACACAAATATGCCCATATTTTTGGATTTCAACCAAGAGCTTCAGATTCATGAGGAGGATCTAAGTAGGCGTGAAAGGTCATTAAACCAAATAAATCAAGCAACAAACTATCTCTTAAAAAATTACACAGATAAGCAACCATGCCGCAGTAATCTTACTTGTTCCTCACAACCCACTGCGAGTACTGGATACAATTTATAACAACGACAAAGTCCTCCCCGAACGTAAACTATGTCTCACGTATCTCCGAGTTACCTTAAGGTAACATTCGAATCGTGGACGTAGGCCTATGTTAGTACCCTCTTCGCGTGAACTCTTTTGTCTTGTGTCGGCGATGCGGCACGCCGCCGCCAGAATTATATAATATTTCTAATCGTGGGCAACCCTAGCGCTGTGCGGGCGCGAGCGGGGCCGACCGTCAATTGTTTTTTGCGTCGTATTCAAAACGGTTCGTATTCGCTTTTTGTATGAGAGATAAATATATCTGATCTTAAGGCTTCGAGCTTCGAACCCGCGACTCTGCGATACACGCCCGTCGCTCTACCAACTGAGCTACCGAGACACACCTGGTGGCCCCGAATTTTCCAGCATAGACCGCGTTTGTGCCTTACGCGTGAGTCTCGCCCGAGATCAAGACTTTTCCACCATTCCTTTCTTTCTAAGTTAACCATTTTGCTGCCACAACTCGAATGCAACCTTTACGTGGGCCTTTAGTCTCTACACATAGTTTATCAAAGCGATGAAGTCCTTGGAACTTTGTGTGTTTTTGTTCCATTACGAGGACCTCTAATTAATCGCTCTGATAAGAATTGATTTAGATTTCGGGGTATGCGCCATTCATTTGTTTTAATGGGTGTAGTGATATGGTTCTTGTTGGTGCCTTAATCATTTTGGGCGAAGTAATCAACCGAGCGAAGTGTGATTTTATTAGGGTCGTAGCGCCTTTGTATTGGAGGTTGTGCAATTGTGTTCCCAAGACTCCACCCCAAAGCGAAGCGGTGGAACACCTGAGGGATTTTAGTCCGTGCGAGTCGCACATACCCACTCGGTTTCTCCTGGGCCGAGTGGGATCCATAACAGATTTTCACTGAGGAAAAAAGGGTTTTGTTTGCTGCTAAACTCCGCGATTGTTAGTTAACCCCGGATAGTAGATGTGGCTCCTTAGGTTTCATGTTTCTATATTTTCTTCTTTTCCCTGTTTATGCCACTGCTCCTCCTCCATATGTCGGTATCCTCAATGCTGAGGGTCGTGACCCCTTGTCGTCACTTTCTCTTTGATTGTATTTCGCCAGTCCAGTCTATTTTCGGCGGCATGTATGGCTTCGCAGAATTTGCTGTCCAGAGTGGAGCGGATCTGATCGCTCCATCGTGTTGGGCTGCGTCCTCTTGGTCTTTTCCCCTCCACTTTGCCGGTCACAACAAGTCGCTCCAGGTTGTTTCCGCTTTTCCTGGCAATGTGGCCGAAGAACTCCAATATCCTACGAAGACAGATGTTCGAGAGTCTCATCTTAACGCCTAGTTCCCTAAGTATTGACTCGTTGGTTCGGTGGGCTGTCCAAGGGATGCGCAGCATTTGCCACTGCTCTGGGAGCCTGAAATCCGCTTTGCCTACTAATCCCAAGATATATGGTAGGCGCTTGTTATACAAAAGCGTCTGTCATCAGACCTTCCAACATAAAGTATAAACTAGGCCTTAAGGATGACTCACAACTAGAACGGGACGGGATGGGGTGAGACAGGACGATCAATCACGTAAAATCCGAGGGCTCCGAGCTATCACGTGATTCTTTCTATAGAAATTGACAGATCGTTCCATCCCACCCCGTCCCGTCCCGTCCCGTCCCGTTCTAATATAAGTCATCTCTTATTGGGATTACTTCGGCTTCCTCATGATGTTTTCCTTCATCCAAAAGCGATTGGTAAATATCAAATAATACTTATTTCGCACATACGTTCCTAAAAACTCTGGTAAGAGCCGGGGTTTGAATACGCGACCTTCGGATTGAAAGACACGCTCTTAACCGCTGGGCCAGTGCTCCTTTTCATGTTTCTATATTTGTCATACGATATCCTAGATTTGGTGGAATCGTATTACACTATACGAAAGTTAACTACACAACAATACAGGATAGGATCATAAAATCAAAACATTTTGGCAATGAAGGAAATAAAAACTCCAGCCAAATACCATAGGACATAAAATCTAGGCTGTATTTATTACCTAACAATATGAACTCCTTTCCAGTCCAGTGTTACTAGATCCCTAAGAGCCACTAGCTGACATTTATTAACGCTTAGATGGCAATGTAAAAACTCGACACAGGAAAAAAACATGAAATTTTAATTATTTCTGTCATAATTAATTATAAGCTTACGGAACTGCCCTGAAATAAAAAGTTATACCTTCAAAATTTACCCATACCTGTCATACATCCACACTTTGAGATGGCCATCATGGTTTTTTTACATCCTAATAACTGTAATAAATGACATGACGCGGTACCCCCAAATTATACCATTTTCGAATTTTTGGCCTGCTGGCCCACGGACTACATTTTTTTTTTATATACTACGACGGTGACAAACAAGCATACGGCCCGCCTGATGGTAAGCGGTCACCGTAGCCTATGGACGCCTGCAACTCCAGGGGTGTTACATGCGCGTTGCCGACCCTTTAAGAACTTTAACACTCCTTTTTTGAAGAACCCCATATTGTAGTCCTTTGGGAAAACAGTGGCAGGATCCATTGTACAAGCGATAGAATACACATAAGGAGGCGAAGTCTCTCCTTAGACTTAAGGGTTCGATATCGCTCGTGAGTTTGGGATCGTTGACAATTCGGACAGCACGTCTTTGGATCGAGTCAAAGGGGCCCAGCTGGTATCCAGGTGCTCCCGCCCAAAGATGACAGCAATACTCCATATGGGGCCTGACTTGAGACTTGTATAATAACAGTCTTCATAGGCCTTTTAGGGTCAAAGTAGGTACCTCAACTTTACTGTAGGTACCTTCTGGTTATTGCTTAGAAACAAAGGAAAAGTGGAAAAAAAAATTCTATAGAAACTGACAGATCGTCCCATTCTATCCCGTCCCGTCCCATCTCGTCCCCTTCTCGTCTAGCTTAATAATAAATAATATAACCTCTGACGATCGGTTGGCTTAGTTGGTAGTGACCCTGCCTGCAATGCCGATGGTCCTGGGTTCGAATCCCGGTAAGGGCATTTATTTGTGTGATGAACACAGATATTTGTTCCTGAGTCATGGATGTTTTCTATGTATTTGTATATTATATATATCGTTGCCTGAGTACCCGTAACACAATCCTTATTGAGCTTACTGCGGGACTTAGTCAATTTGTGTAAGAATGTCCTGTAATATTTATTTATTTATTGTTAATTTATTTTTAAACACAAATTGGTAACGTTCATGGTAAAGGAGGCGAATATTCGTAGGCGATAACAATAGAGTCTATTCCGAAGCCAAAATAAAACTGGCACAATTGTACGAGTCATAAAATATAATCTTGTTTGCGTTGTCATATGCCAGTGAACCGAAATATTATTTAAGCTGCATACACTTTTGTTCAAGATAGGCAACCTTCCAAAATTTAAACTTGTTTTATTGAAGCGATTGGAAAACAAGTGTATTTTCTTTGGAAAGTTGCCTACTTTGTACATAAGTGAATTATTGCTATGCATTCGAATATAGTGAGGAACCCAGCGTGCGTAGCCAAGATGTCAATCGCGACTTACGGGTACTGCGGACCAGTCCCATGTGAAAATTGACAGCAATATTGTTACTGTTATTTATTTCAGGCGTTCATGGGCTTTGGGCGACGCCTACTACTGTGTGGGATGTATGCTTGTTTGCAGCCAACATGTTATTTATAAATAAAAACATAATTATTAACACTAATAAAATAAATCTTTAGAAACACGACATTATGTCACACAATTCTGACACAAGAAGAGTCATGTCAGAAACTACTAAAAATTCTTTAAAACACTACTATAACTTGTGACAATTGTCATAAATTTTTCCCAAAAATTATCTAGTTATTAAAGATACATTAGCGTTCTATTTACATTATATAAATGATTGCAAACAAGCACACATCCCGTGGGATGATGAGCGTTTCCGTAGTCAATGGCCGCCTGAAACGCCAGTGATTCAGTTATTTCAGGAATTGTCACACTTGTCAGCGAGGCAAAATAGGGCCCTGGCCATCTGGGAATCGCTGAAATTTGATTTATTCTCGCTTCAGCCGCCCTGGAGTCTATCGCTTAGTCAAAAACCTTTCCTATCTTTCACGTGTATTGTGTTGAAATCTGTGTTACCAAGACTCAAAACTGTCCTGAGATATATTAACAGGGCCCGTAATTTTCATGCCGGTTTCGTGATACTGACGTATATAGACACACAGGATGTATTAACACGAAATGAGTTAATGACAGATAAAGTCTATCAACGTTCGATTCTTACGTCGAAAGTAATAGTTTTGACACTATTCAATGACAGCATTATTCTTCCCAAAAGTAAAACCTAAAACATGATGTACATACGAAGCTTGAAGTAATTTTTCTGTCATCGGCATGAAAATTACGGGCCCTGTATATTAATGTTATAACACTCACTCACGTAATTCTAGACTTGTTTCGGACATTTTAGGATGCCATTATCAAGCGTCAAGAACCGTGCGTGGCGACGCGGGTGGGTACTGAGCTTCGTCTCGCTGCGCGCAGCGCTCTCGATGACAAAATCTGTTGAGGATGATCCTGTCGTGGAACCCCGGGATCGTTCGACTGTAGATTTTATTCATAAAATGGCAAGCACACCGTTCTCACTGTGTCCACTACCCTGTCACTACGTGCACGGATCTTTCGACTATGGACTATAGATTCCATTCATCATCTCAATTAAAATTGATCCTGACATGCCCGCAACATATATTATAGTGAATAATGGGATGTGTGATGAAATATACGTGATTGTTATCCGTTATCTATACATATAAAAGGAAAAGTCCTGACTGACTGACTCACTGATCAACGCACAGCCGAAAGTACTAAACGTATGATCCTGAAATTTTTACATTACGTTAGGTGTTTAACGAAGGTAACGAATAAGGAAGGGTTTTGAAAAAATCATCTTCTAAGTGGGTTAAATCGGGGTTGAAAGTTTGTATGGAAGAAAGTTTTTTTTTTAGATAGAGACTCAAAAGTTGGTGTAGAGGTTTGTTATTAAAATACAAAAAAAGTAATTTTAGCGTTTTGGAAAAATCAACCCCGAAAGGGGTAAAAAGTGTGTTAAAAGTTTGTATGGCGGAAGCGTTTCCCTTTTAGTTATAGACTACAAACTTTGTGAAAAGAATCCTCATTAAAGTTTACAAAAAGTAATTTCAGCGATTTCGAAAATTCGACCCTTATAAGGGTGAAAAGGGTGTTGAAAGTTTGTATGGCGGAAGGTTTTCTGTTTAGCTAGAGACTTTATTTTATGTGTAAAGGTTTCTCATCAAAATACAAAAAAGGTGTTTTTATCTATATAATACTTATATAAAAAAGAAACTGACTGACTGAATGACTAACTGACTGACTGACTGACTGACATATCAACGCACAGCCCAAACCGCTGGTCCTAGAGATACCAAATTTGAAACGTAGGTTCCTTATAAAGTCTAGAGGTGCACTAAGAAAGGATTTTTCAAAATTCAACCCCCTAAGGGGGTGATTTGGAAGTCCAATGTTTTAATGGGGAAACAAGATTAGTTGGCCTATTCCATTTGAAACTTTACAGGAGTATTTATAAAGATAAATGAGGTAGCACGTGTTTCAGGTTTTTTGAGAATTCAACCCATATAAGGGGGAAAAGGGGTGAAAAAGTAAAAAAAACAACATGGGTATCGTTTTCTGGTTTATCGGGTCGCTGATTACAAAAACAACGACGATTTTAAAATCTAACATGGCGATTGTGAAATACCATCTTCCCTGTTGGGGCGCGATGGGGTCAAACTCTAAAAATATAAATATGGGTGTCGTTTTGTTGTTTATTTCTGGTTCTATAGATTCCAAACTTAACACTTAGGTTCCTTATAAGGCGTAGGGGTGCACAAACAAAGAAGTTTTCAAAATTCACCTCCAAAGGGGGAGAAATGACGGTACAAACTATGTATGGGGAAACATGATTAGTTAAACTATTTTACAATTTTAAAGCATAAATTAAATCATTTATTAAACATAATAAATGTTTTGATTCATGTTTTCAAGTAGTCACACTACTATAGGTATATACATTATAAATTGAAAGAGATGTCAAATACTACAGAAAAAGTGACCAAGGTCCCCGGTGAGCAGGGCTGGGATCGAACCAGCGTCCTCCTGCTTTCGCGGCAGACGCCCCAACCACTGGGCCACCCGATCACGGCATAAACTATTTTATTCAAAACTACACAAGAGTATTTCTAAAGATAAATGAGTAAAGACGTGTATTTGATTTTTTTGAGAAGTAAACCCCTAAGAGGGCAAAAAGGGGTAACAAAGTCAAAAAACATCATGATTATCGTTTTTATGGTTTATCGGGTCGCTGAAATCAAAAACAACAACCATTTTAAAATCCAATGAGGTGGACGTATGATACACCATCTTCCCTGTTGGGGTGCGATGGGGTTGAAATCTCAAAATATCAATATGAGTGTCATTTTGTTGTTTATTTCTGTTTCTAGAATTTCAAATTTGGCACGTAGGTTTCTTATTAAGGTGTAGGGGTGCATTAAGAAAGGATTTTTCAGAATTCACCTTCTAATTGAGATAAGAAAGAAGATCCGAGAGGTTCTTTACAATGAATCTGGAGCCAAAACTGCGAGAAAAGGCCGCCATCTGAAATTTCGTCAGTTATGATCTGATCGTAATGGAAATCAATATCTGGGAATCCGAAAGGTTCTTTCTAAGGAATCAGAAGTCAACATTGATCGTAATATGTACTCGGTTGGTACATATCAAAGGGTTCAAGAGGTTCTTTATAACGAATCAAAGCCGCCAACTTGATTTTGAAATTACGTTACGGTTGAACATTTATTTTGTACGCGGGCGAAGCTGCGGGAAATAGCTAGGATTTTTTAGAATTCTCCTCCTAAAGGGGTGAAGTGGGATTTGATTGTATATCGGGAAACAAGATTTATTAGACTATTTTATTCACAGGAGTATTCCTAACGAGAAATGAGTAAATAGGAGTACGAAATGGGGTGAAAAAGTCAACATGGGAAATATATACAGTAAGTGTAACTTACCTAACGACCTACCTCTGCCTACCTTAAATCTAAAATAGGTCCTTGATCAGAATTGCGAAAAGGGGCTCCATCTTGAATTTATTGAGTTTTAATCCGACCTTGATAATAATCGGTATTTGGGGATCCGAGAGATTCCTCAGTAACGAATCTGTAGTAAAAACTGCGAGATCCGGCCGCCATCTTGAATTATATCGATTTTGATCCGATCATGTTAAATTCGATTTCCGAGAGGTTCTCTTTATGAATAATCTGAAGTTAAAACTGAGAAAAACGGCCATCGTCTAGAATTTCTTCAGTTATGATCTGGAAACAGCAAAACATATTCTCCTAGAATGCAAACAGGTAGAAGAATACAGGAGTAAGTATTTGGGGACTCCAATAACACTCAAGGAGGCATTTAGCAACCTAAAACCGATGCTTGGTTTCGTTGAGGAGCTGGGGTGGTTGGAATAGGGCTACCTCCTTAACACGCAAAAAAGGCACAATGGATGTCGAGTTGCGAAAAAAAGCCCAGAGAAACTATGATCTGATCGTGATGAAAATCGATATCCGAGGATCCGAAAGGTTCTTTCTAACGAACCACCAACGCCACCATCAACGGCCACCATCTTGAATTTATATAGTTAAGTTCGTGATAAAGCTCGGTAGGCACATACAAAGGATTCGAGAGGTTCATTATAACAAATCAGAGGTCAAAATTGAGAAACAGCCGCCAACTTGAATTTTTCAGTTTGATCACTTTTGCGACAACCATCCATTCCATTTAAAATCCGTTCAGCCAACAAACATACATATGTACATACAAATAACCCAACTAAGAACCTCCTTATTTGTAGACGGTTGAAAATTACGTTTAGTACGCGGGCGAAGCCGCGGGTAAAAGCTAGTTTTTTATATTAGGAAACCATCGTATTTTCATTTCATTTATCTATTTCAATTAGCTTTAATACAAGCTAGTCAATTGAGACGGCAAGATAAATACGAACAGTCTTTTGAATACGAATCCAGCCGGAGTAACCATTGACATACCTATCCCTCTGCCGAAAGCATATGACCAACGATCATGTTATACATGTAAGTACAGTCAACCAATTGGAACCCTAAGCCATTACATAGTAGGACTATGTGCGCTATAAATCAGATTGTACGAAATCTCTTACTGCTTGTCATTTTGGCATGGTTCCAGAGTGACCTAGGGTTTCAATTGGTTGACTGTACCTGGACTGACGTTTATCTGACATAGTTATTTGTACGTTACCTACGAAGGACCATACATTTGAGATGACCTTCCCTCGCAAAATCGGCAGTTTTTTTTTATCAAAAATAAATGCCAGTCCGGCTAATTAAATAATCAAAAGTTCCGACGGGAAGACATAGATCTGCACCTACTACAGTTTACTGTTGTGTTTTTAGGGTTCCGTACTACAAAAGGAAAAAACGGATCCCTTATAGGATCACTTTGTTGTCCGTCCGTCCGTCTGTCTGTCTGTCAAGACCATTTATCTCGGAAACGCATAAAGGTAGCAAGTTAAAATTAATACCACATGCACAAGTCCGCGATCCTTGAAGCTGAAAAAGTACCAAACCTCTACGTCAACGCAATCAGAAGATGCAGCCATTTATGTCGTATTTCTTATGTATTTGCAATGGGAATCAAAATGTATAAGGTACTTCCCGTTGACCTAGAATCACGAAATATGGCAAAGAGCAAGAGCTTGTAGCACAAATACAGGAAAAAACCCGATAACCGAATTGTAGGGCACTGAGAGTTCCGTGCCACCAGTAATTTTAAGTACTTACCTAAGGTCATGAGGGGGGTTTAGGCATCCTTTGTGCGGAACCCACGGCGGGCGACTCCGAGTTGCACTTGGCCGTTTTTTTCATATTAATAATATTTCTAAAGTTACTCGTGTATAATTATGGTCTGGTAATGCCATCTGTAATAAGGCTGTTATGATGAAGTCAACAAGTGTCCAAATTAGGTTGTTTCTGGCAAACAGCGCCCAATTTAGCCACGACCCCGATTTGGACCCAACCCAAACGACTGTTGTGTCTGATTACCGAGCACATCGCTTCAGTAAACCAGTGGAAGATCCATCGACATAGAATATACGAAAACGCCGAGCAAAAGACTTAGAAATGCGTTCTAATTAAGCCTTTAAGGATGACTCACACTAGGATGGGACGGGACGGGACGGGATGGGACGAGACGGGACGGGACGGGACCTGACGGGGTGGGACGGGACGAGGCGGGCAGAGTTTATCCGTAATTTTATTGTAATGTGATATGTTTCGATTGAACCTGGCAATTTGCATCGGACAGACTGCTATAACGCCTGCGTCGGAGTCAACACAATCCAGATTTAGCCGGTATTTTAATGTTTATGTCATTATGACTCTCGAGAACAATATATATATTAGAAACAATATTGACTCTTTTCCCTACAGACCGAGTAACCTCAGAAATCTAAGGGACAGAAACAGAGGAATACTCATGATACCCAGATGCAGGCTAACCAAATCTGCCAAAATGATCTACACCATAGGTCCTAAAATATACAATGCAATCCCTGATTGTATTATTAATGAATCGAATGATGACTTATTTTATAATAAATTAAAAAAATGGCTTGTTGGAAATGCTTTCTATAATATTGATGAACTGTCTGACATAAAAAAATGATTTAGTATACATTATATAATTCTAATTCTAATTTTATTTGATTATCTCTTCTTTAATTTAATATTGTATTTAATTAACCTTGTGGTATGTAGTAATCGATTTTGTATTTTTCCAGTTTGACGTGTAATATGTAATACTATTATAAATAAATGAGTATGAGTATGAGTATGAGATAGAAAATATTAGACACGTCAGCAGTCAAACTACGTTACTCGTATCTCTTCCAAGTATATGAACTGTCAAGCTTTAAAGTGTTATTTTAAACGTCAAACTTCTATGAAATTATGATGTTTACTTAACACTTCCACAGTGTTATCAAAATCTAGGAAATGAAGCATATACGGGCTCTATTTTAGCTATAACAAAGCATTGGGAATAACACCGTACATAAAATTTTACAAGCAAAAACTCTCGTTTGGAAATGTGAGCGCAGATTTTGGCACGTTACGCTCTGTTGCTTTGCAGGTAGACTTCGTTTAGTATGAAATTGTTTACGAACTGCTAGTAAATATCTTTGTTACAACTTCTGCAACTTGTTTGCGGGTTTTTATATGAACAGTATAATCTGTTCATATAAAAATCCGCAAACAGATTACAGTAAGTGTAACTTACCTAGCTACCTCCCTCTACCTACCTTAAATCTAAAATAGGTCCTTGAGGCATTGTACCTAGGATGAACAGATTATGACAATGAGGTTTGACTTAGGCTTGCTTCCTTGCTAACGGCCCTGCGCCGCATGCCTAGGAACATCGAAAATTGGCATTGACGGGAAAAACTCTTTGTCACTCTAATCTGTGACAATGTGTAAGTGTGAGAGAGATAAAGATACTAATCCGCAATTCTTCGATTTTCGCTAAAAAAATGTATAAGTATAGAGCCCATGGTGCTACATTACCGCACTAGTGTGATAATGAGCACTTTGCCTGTGTCAAATATTCAGATGTCATGTACTATGAAACGTCGTACGATACACGTACAAAAACGTAATTTGCTACTCGTGTCGATTTAAAACACTCCCTTCGACCGTGTTTTACTTTATCGCCACTCATTGCAAATTTCCCCCTATTTGCACTTGTATCGTAACGTATTGTTTCATTTCATCACACTTGCTCGTAAATGGTGATATTATATGCAAGCACATTGAGACTTAACGAGCTGTATTAAGCCCATTGCAGCAACTCAGTTTAGGTCCTAAACTGAATCACGTTAAGGCGTCATGGACGTCATGGTAAGGCCCTAGTTTTTTATTGTATATCTATGAGGTAACGAAATTGTGATAATGCAGTAACAGGATGCTAAAGGATAACCCACACTAGAACGAGACAGGACGATATTTCAGTTTCTATAGCAAACGTCACGTAACATCCGAGGACTCCCAAGCTATCACGTGATTCTTTCTATAGAAATTAACAGATCGTCCCGTCCCGCGCCGTCCCGTCCCGTTCTAGTGTGAGTCATCCTTAACCCATCGCCCACAACATAAATCGTACAGTCGACTTCTATGACACCCACGGGAGGAAAGGGGGTGGTAAAAATCCGTCACACGGGGAATTGGATAATGTGCTTGGAAGCTTACATTTCACCTGTTTTGGACACTTTTATTTATATGGCGGCTTATAGTGAATCAGGTCATTTTATTGTCATCCACAATTTAAAATGATTTTCGAATCTGCCCACGCTTAACAACGTGTTGAATACCGCAAAACGGGGTAAATAGGGATCCGGAGGGTCATCAATGTGGAGAAGAGAGATGTTAAAGGGGTGAGTTAGTGTTTTTAGACTAGAGTAAAGTTGTCGTATTGTTACAAAAATACTGTCTTTATTCTCTCGGTAAGTCAACCTATTTTAATATTGTGACAATGTTCATTTTACACAATATTGTTCATTCAATGATCAATATTGTGTAAAATGACAAAGTTCCTGTCCCTCCTTACCCCAATCAGGACTGGGGCCTTACCACGATCGCCTTACGTGATTGAGTTTAGGTCCTTAACTGTGCTCAGGGGCCTTACCATGACGTCTTTACGCTTAAGTTGTATGGCAGCGAATCAATTTGGGTCCTAAAGTGAATCGCGTTAAGACGTCATGGTAAGGCCCCAGTTGTATAGCAGCGACTCAGTTTAAGTCCTAAACTGAGTCACTGCCATACAACTGGGGCCTTAATTGTGGTTATAATTTTTACTTTCACGATACAAGTTCTTAACAGACTTACTAAAACACCTGGTTACGGAAACTGACTCTCAAATACGAAATTATTTATTGAAGCGACTGCCATCTGACCTTCTAATCCAGAGGGTAAACTAGACCTTATCTTCTTCACCGAAAAGTGATTGGTAGGTAAATGTCAACATATTTCGTGCATAAGTTCCGAAAAAATTGGTACGAGCCAAGGTTTGGACAAGCGACCTTCGTATTGAAAATCGCACCGCTGAACCGCCAACGCTCTCAGTAACATTTAACAATATAACTACATGTATTTGTAATATTTGTATTAGGAACATGCATATCAAAATACGAACACACAACTTACTGCATATTTTGCAGAGTTCCTAGACTTTTCCGTTAAATAAACGGAACGGAACTGCAAGTAAATTTCGGAGAAAGGTGAAACGTGAGATCGTAATGCATGTAGGTATCATGGACAAGTAGAAGACAAAAACAGCACATGCAATTTAAAACTTACATATGCTATCGCGAATTTAGTAGCTGATGATCTTTACAAACAGCCACAAGGCGGCCACGACCCCGTACTACGAGGTAATCACCAAAGAGTGGTTAAACACGTATCAAGACTAATTCTTCATTAGCTACACAATTCTTCGTCGTAGCTGCGCATTTCACTGTATAATAAGCTATTAATAGAGTCTGTCTATCCTAAGTTACATAAATTTTAATTTTGATTTTGAAAGTGTTAAGTTAAAGTTATAATATTTCATAGAAGTTTGTCGTTTAAAATAACAGTTTAAAGTTTTAAAACTTTAATGTTTGCTTTTAAGTTTGCAAATCATTTTTGACCCATTATCGTGAGCTTTTTGGTACTTTTTTGACCTGATTTTGATCATTCGTGATGTTTTTCTGACCCCTCCTTGAGGACCTATCACCCGGCGTAGATGGAAGTCAGACATTAACTGTTTTTAATATATTATGTTAGAATCTCACGAAAATTTTATATTGAAAATAGCTTGGCTCATCCCCGTATTCTGTACATGTGTATTTGATTTCTACGGCTGGGAGCACGTACCACGTTTCCGTGCTTTAGTTTATCTTTTACTTTACTGAGCACGGTTGGTATTCTGTACCTAATGAAAGTACGGCGTTGTTTACGACCGCGTAACCAGACAAGGAATAAATATTTATAGTACTGGTTACGATTTATAAGCTTTTTATTAGCTTGCTTTGGTATCGTCGTAGAGTTAGCTACAAGCTGAGGTACCTATAAAATTGTAAGATCTCTAGAATCCCAGCCTTCAATAACTAGATACCAGGGGATGTTCTATGCATATAGTTGTTATTAATACGACTAAACTTCGACAAGAGCGCTGTAAGAAAGATGGCTCCCGCGCAAGTCCGCGATGTTATAAATTTTAATGTACCTTTTCAGCTATGTCACTCAGATGAACACACAGGGTTAAAGCCGGACCGAAAATTAGGGGCGCGCCGTGTGCGGTCCCTCCGATCAAATTTAACAGAGAGAGCAAAACAAACTAGCAATGCTGCCATAGGAATAGGCGAAATTTGACAGCTGTGTAGCTAGGCGCGAAAATTACTACCTTAAATATGGGAATATCAAACATTAGTAAATAATGACTCACGCTTGACCGGAACGGGCCACAAGGATGTGTCATTTTCTATAGAAAGTGTCACGTGCTAGCTCGAAGTTTACCGATCATTACGGTAACGATAAAGTTTTTTACGCGTTTACTAAGCATTTTTAGGTCTACCGTTTAGCTGAGACGTCTCCTTATGAGCGCGGGAGAAGAGGGGTTATATAACAGTGACAGCCATCATAATCTGTCTTAAGCATGACTCACATTAGGACGGGACGGGACGTGGCGGGACGGAACGATCTGTCAATTTCTATAGAAAGAATCACGTGGTAGCTCGTAGCCATCGGATGTCACCTGACGTTTTCTATAGAAACTGATAAATTTATCCCGTGTCGTTCTAGTGTGAGTCATCCCTTATGTGGCTATGTCAACATTGTATAGTACGACGTAACTGTAATTTCTCACCGCCTCTCCGGGCATACAGAGGGAAGTTAAACAGTTAAACAGTATTGAAACCCCTCAGTTAAACGTTAACTGAGGTGTTTCTCTCGAATTCGAATCGATTGTCTTTTGTCTTGAGTCGGTACCGGCTCAAGGGCTGTCCAAACATTCTGCGCACGGCGGTGCACGCCACCGTCATATAATATTTATCCATCCATCCTTTTAGCTGAAAGACGTCCACAAATTTCCACAATGACCGGTCCTGCGCCACCCGCATCCAGCGGACTCCTGCGACCTTCACCAGGTCATCAGTCCACGTTGTGGGGGGCCTACCCACGCTGCGTCTTCCGGTACACGGTTGCCACTCGAGAACCTTTCCGCCCCAACGGCCATCGGTTCTACGTGCAATGTGCCCCGCCCACTGCCACTTAAGTTTAGCGATTCGGAGAGCTATATCGGTTACTTTGGTTCTGCTGTGGATGGTCTCATTTCTGATACGATCTCGCACAGAGACTCCGAGCATAGCCCTCTCCATTGCCATTTGGGTGACCTTGAGCCTTCTTATGAGGCCCATTGTAAACGACCACGTTTCAGTACCGTATGTCATCACTGGCAACACACACTGATTGAAGAGTTTCGTCTTCAGGCACTGCGGAATATTGGACGAAAAGATGTGTCGCAGCTTCCCGAACGCTGCCCAACCGAGTCGGATTTGACGAAATTGGACCTACCTAACTGGACAGTTTGTCCTAGGTATATATAATCGTCTACAACTTCGAGTGTAAAGTCTCCGATTGTAACTGGAGTGCTACAAATAAAAACCTTGACATAATTTTCGTCTTATCCATGTTCATCTTAAGACCAACTCGCTCGGAGGCTCTACTGAGGTTACAAGCATCGTACTCAAATCCTCCATGGTCTCAGCCAAAACTACTATATCATCAGCGAATCGAAGGTGACTGAGGTACTTGCCGTTTACATTGATGCCTAGGCTTCTCCAGTCCAGAGTCTTGAAAACATTCTCCAGTGCAGCGGTAAACAGCTTAGGAGAGATGACATCTCCCTGCCTGACTCCCCTCTGCCGGACTAATATTTATACTCGTAGATAACTCGAGCGTTGTGTGGGGGTGAGGTGGGGGAGGCGTTTTTTTGCGTAGTGTTCAAAACGGTTTGTATACGCATTGGCAGCTACCGTATTGCCGCTCACCAGGTGTCAGTATGAGATAATTGTCAAAGTGACGTTTGAAATGTTCCCGCAGGGCCCACGTTCCACTAGCGCCCCTAGCGTAAAATCAACTCGCGGTAGTCCTCATTTCTTTGAGATATAAAATCTGTTCTTAAGAAGTATTACATATTCTGTGCTATTAGAATACATGGATGTAAACTCGAACTCAATATTAAGTGCAATTTCCGCTGCAATAGTTATTAAATGGCAGTCAAAGGTTTTAAATTTCTGCCCGTAGGTATATCTTGAACAAAGGCTTTGAGCTCTGTTATCTAATGCTCCCTCAATGGGCAGATTAAAGTCGAAGACTGAGTCAATTCTTGAGATCATGGCGTTTGTTAAGGAATGACAGATATTTGCGAAGCCCGGTTTGAAGCTTAGATTCATCTGTATCGTATAATTATTATCTCCGTTAACTAATTTATCGTTTGTCCGCCGTTTTCCCGCTTTTTAGCGGAAAACGACCAGCGGAAAGAACTCGTCTAGCGGGTTCCCGGCACTCAGTGTGTTTCTTAGTCTATTGAATAGGTTCGCAAAAAAATAATGGCCAGTGTAAAATCAGTTACATAAACACGCCTGTATCCTCACCCGTGTTACTTCAAAGTAACTTTTGAATGGGATATTTATAGATAATTTGAGAAAATCAGGCTATTATAATTTAGTGCCTGTCAGAACCGTATATTTCCTGGGTTAACATGTCAAAACGACAAGCAGTAAGAGATTTCTTACAATCTGATTTATAGCGTCACTATGACGTAGTCCTGCTTAGGGTTCCAATTAGTTGACCGTACCTATTAAATGGCAGTCAAAGGTCTTAATGAAATTGCTGCCCGTATATATTAAACAAAGGCTTTATCATCAACTTATGCCTTGCTTTGTTATCTAAGGCCCCGTCAGTGGACAGATTTAAGTCTGTTGTTCAATGCTCAGTTCCTGAGCTAGACTTAAAGTATGGTAAGCTGAAAAGGTCTGTCTGAGTTAATTCTTGAGATCTTGTCGTTTTGTTAGTATTAGTTTTAATACATGGATAAACGCATGAACCGCGATAAGCAGTCCATTTATAAAGTATCTTTGTTCAACCCCACAGTTTTATAATCGAAGGGAGCAACAGACTATCGGCGCTCGTAAAACGTTCCGTTTTCGAATTTTATTTTTAAAAGCAACGGTTTATGCGTGGCCACATAGCTTTTGTTTTTTCGGCATCGAAGTTTTTTATCCGGCTGATTTGTGCGGTCATAGTTATAGAGTATATTTAAAGTATTTAATATATTTAAAGTGACATTTAGTATTCTCCGTTTGACTTAACCCAAGAATGATGAGAATCAAAGGCTGTAAAAAGGGTAATAATCACGATCGACAATAAAATCTACTATCCTACAAAAGGATTGTACTGCTACTATATTCTTCTTTTGGGGTGTTTACTAGAAAAATAAAATAATTTACCTACCCCTTTTGCACGGATAAGATATACGAGTAAGTTAAGCATGTTTTTTTCTGGTTTCCATCGTATAGTGGGGTAGGTGTAAATAAGTAGGTCTTCCAATAATAATAGGAGTTTAGGATTTTGTTAGGGTATTATTTACTTAAGGCATTTTTTTGCAAATGTTAGCCTGTAAATGTGTAACCTACATTTCTTTAGCTTTTGAATCGTGATTCGAAAAATATATCTAAAAATCAGCATACAGAAAATGTTGTAAGTAAAAATCTGTTTTAACCATGTCAAGCGAAAACAGAGCATTCTGCGTTACCACGAAAGTTACCTTTTCTATGTTATAGTTTTTAAATCCGCCGTATCAGGTAAATTCTTATTTTTATACGCTATTCTACAAACCATAATTTTAAAATATCCCATGGTTAACGACTACGGAACTCTACACTAAACTTGGCCGACATTCTCTCGGCCTATTTTATTTTTGTTTTTGGTCGCTAGTGGAATTAAAAGATTAACTACCGGTTCAACTGCCAGTATTTACTTTTATGTTACTGCATAGACTTTACATGCACACGATATTTGTTTCAGGGGTAAAGTAAGGTAAGGGCTACATAGTAATGAATATGCACTATAGTTATTAAAGTTGAAATGAAAAACTTAGCCATTAGTTATGATAATGATGGTTACAAGTTGCTTTTTATCGATATCGATAGAGTTAGTCAACACGATAACATTATTATTTTTAATTAATCACTGCTATGGTTTCCTCCTTCCTTCTGTCTTTCGAAGAGGAACAACAAACAGTACCAGTCTCGCATTTTAAAGGAAGCCTCAAGGTGGGTCGCGAGTTCGTGGACGCCCTGTGTACATAAATAAATAAATATTACAGGACAATCTTATACAAATCGACCTAGTCCCACAGTAAGCCCAATATGGCTTGTGTAGTGGGTAGGGTGTTCACACCGGTTTTTATTTGTATGAAATTTCGGTTCATAACCGGTTATTAACAGGTTTTTTCATACAATTAAAAACCGGTTTGCACGCCCTAGTTGTGGGTATTAGACAACGATATATATAATAGATAGATACATATAAATACTACATGGAGAACATCCATAACTTAGGAACAAATGTGTGTGATAAAACCACAAATAAATGCCCTGACCAGGATTCGAACCCGGGACCTCCTGCTTCGTAGGCAGGGTCACTTCCGACTAGGCTAGGAGGCCGTGGCGGCGGAGCGAGGAGACCGGGTCGCGAGACGTAGAACTGAGCTGGAGCGAAGCCAAGAAGGTTGCTCAAGAACTAACTAACAAAATGACAAATGTAGTCTAAAAATACCAACCTACTCCTCTACCATCCCTCTTCTCCCCATTCATGACCCAACTGCCCTCGCAATCCTTACTCACCACATTTTACATTATACCTAAAAATAGAATTTGAAAATAAACTATAAAACAACATTAAACAATAACTAATTTATTAAATACTTACAGCTCGGGAAGTTTAATTCAAATGAATCTACAATTAAAATGAAACTCGTTGCCTAATGGAAAAGGATTTGCCTTCGGGCGCGACTTTTGCTATGGATTGTCGGATTGTCTGTCACTTAGCTAATTGTCTGGGAGGCTAACCTATTAATTACTTTAGTTCGGAGAAAAGTGTTACCTTTAGCTGTATTGTGCCAAATAACCGCAAGACAGAAACACATAGCACTTTTTTGTCGGTACCGCTTCATGGCGTCATTAAGGTCGCCATGGCAACGGAGAATGTAAACAAACATTTCAAAATCTTGCTACTCTTTTTTACGTTTGAAGGCGTCTCTATTTACTTCTATATAGGTGGTATTTATGATGTTCGAGCTCTACAGGGTGGTCTTTGAGCATTTGCTTTAACTTCGTCATGTGGCTTGGTATAATTAAGGAAACATTATGAAATAGTTAGTTTTATTAAATTCGTTAATTTTTATTTTTTTAATTTCTCATACAAAATAATTACATGTTGCATCAACCGCTAATGTAAAACGGGCATTAGAAATAACTTTACTAAGTAAGTGACAACTATGATATATCAATGTCATGTCGAATACTCATACTCCGTTTACACACATGCAAATCCCATATGAGATAAAATGAAATTAGTAGTTATTTTCTTAATGGAGCTAATTAGAATACCGGTGTCTTTAAGGAATTAATTTAAGCTAAAGACAGGTTGTATACGAATATTAAGACAAATACGCAAAGCAAACTCGCAACGACGTAAAGTGGAGTGTCACCATTACACAATACGAAATCCTTTTTTTGTAACACGTTTTTTTCCGCTTGTGAATATCGAATTTTGCCCTTCAATTTGCGAACGAAAAATAGGTAAAACACGCCAAATAATGTCATGAATACCCATAGCGGACTAGATAAGGGAACCCGACTCAACCCGTGTCAAGAATCAGTGATGGTTCACTGGAGTTTTGGTGCAGAGCGTGTGACGGGAAGGTGCAAGTTTTTAAATGTGCCAGTATTAAAACTGTATGTATCTATTCAAAAACAACAAAATACACATATTAAATTGCAACGGTTAACACTCACGTATTTTTAATATCACAATAGGCATGACATGTTTCGACTGCATCGGGCAGTCATCGTCGGACAGACAGGGTGGTGTTGTCACCTTGGCGGCTCGGGCATCACTGCCCGAGACCGGCGTAGGTAACGGGTCGCGCGCGACGAATCGGGCTGATTCGAGCAATCCGGCGCCGTCGTTGCGGGAGTCTGAATTGTCGGATCGTCTGACGGGATCAACGACAAGCACACCGAACTAACCGTGTCCACCAAATCATCACCACACAAATTCACGTTTCCTCTAGGATGCACTGGTCTCCAAGCCGGCAGCAGAGTCCAACCTGCGTCGCGGTTAAAGATAGGGCGACGTCCGATTTCAATAGCCTCGCGGATCTTGCGTGGCACGTAACATTTTTCCCGTGCCAACAACTTCACCTTATCGAACCGAATGAAATGCGACGCGTCGTGAGTGTTATCCGTTGCAATTTAATATCAGTATGACTGACGAAAGTGTAAATTATATAAAAACAAAATGCACATTGAAAATGAGACAGTTTCTAAAACTTCACTGTACCTAGCCTGTTACAAAGGATGACTCACACTAGTACAGGCGGGTATGTGACCGGGCCGAGCCGTTCTGTCAGTTTCTATAGAAAACATCACGTGACCTCTGAGGGCTCCGAGCCCGGACGTGTTTTTTCCATAGAAATTGACAGAGCATCCCGTCCTATCCCGTTCTAGTGTGTCATCCTTTAATGAGAGGAAGAGAGAACACTAGTGACGGGCTCATTCCTCGGATAAAAAATTGCATCAGCAAAGCTATTCGACGAGATAATGTGACTAGCCTTATGCGTACCTTTCCACAGGGAATTGATTGGGGAACCTATTTTTATTCCACCTCAGTAGCAAACACGCATAGGGCCGCCTAATGGAAAGTTGCCACCGTAGGCTATGGACACCTGCTACTCCAAGGGTGTCACATGCCGCTGACTTTTAAAAACTTTTGAAGAACCCCATACTGTAGTCCTTCGGGAAAACCTGGGCAGGGAGCGCATTCACAGCGGAGGATTTGCGGGGGGAATTCCACGGAAACCGGTAGGAGGTAGGACCAAGCATTGGTTTACCTTTTTTAGTGTATTGAGTGTATAATTAATTAATTACACGTCTTACGTTTAGGTAAGAAATTATAATTCCAAAATTTGTAAAAGAAAAAAGAAAAATCAAAGGAAATAAAAATAAAAAATAAAACTCCTTTTGTGTTTCAATACTTCTGTGCTTTTCAACAAAAATATAAAATAAGAACCTTTATAAAATTGTACCTACCCTTTATTCGGGAAAGCCAGATATGTCTATTTTTCCCCAATGCTGTCAATGAGGGTGGTTTGTTTTAAGAGCATGCGTGTGAGTAGGTAGGGGGAAAGTGGTGGGAAAGATGCAGGTTCAGATTACAGGGCAGTAATTCAGTATTGACACATTAAAATTAAATATATTCTTGTTATAGGTATTAAAATACTTTGAGGTATTATATAGTATTTATATGCAATCTCTCGCCATACCGGAAACCCTAAGTTTAGTTTAACCGATGAAGCTTGTACTAAGAGTACGGCCACAGGCGTCTAGCCTGTTACAAAGATTGTTATAATCGAGAAATTCGCCAGCATTGGTGTTAGTTTGTTTCTTTAGTATTATCTATTAAAATGTATAACTCTTAAAATACACTTGTGGATATTAATTGTTTAGCCACGGTAGAACCTTGTCGCAAAATGTCTATGTCAACTGTTTCTTGAAATTTGCGTGTTGTCATGGCGTTACTTTACTATGACACGGTTGTATGGCAGCTCAATAATTAAGTCTTGCCTCGACAGGTTGGCTTCGATTCTTGTTTTCTCTTCTCGCGATGCTTCCAGACGCGGCTGGGTATTAGGCAGGTGTGTCCGCGAGTATTCCAGAACATTCTCGACTCTTGCCGTCTTGCCGTCTCTTTCTATCCCTCTCTTTCACACACTTCTCGAAAGTTCCGTATAGCTCTTCCTAAGAGTGCTGTCTCTTTCACTATTTTGATAAATCTGTACTTCAGGCGCCCATAAAGGGTCCTGAAAAACCCTGAAAACGGATTTTCAGGATGTTGTGCAATCTGATATAGGGTGGCCGAAAACGAACTGAAATCATATTGATTCAGGCGCCTGAAAACAACGGCTACTGGGGTAAGTTTTGAATCTTCTAGTATGTCAAAGACTCACCTCTGAAACGGCCTAAAATCACTTTTCAGCCTGCTGAAAACGCTTGTATGGCATGTAAAATCACATTTAAAGTTTTGATCACATCACCCGCGTAACAGTTTATAAACGAACGCGCGAGATTGTAAGCAAACGGATAGGATAGGTTATTTATAATATTCCTAGTTAAATTATTAAACTGGGGAGCTCACAATGTTTAATATAATCAATATAAAAAAAACCTGTGTCAGTGCTTCGGTAAATAGTTTTCCATAAAAAAACAGCTTAAACTTCACGAATTAGGTATTGTCAGCTCCTTAAGTTTATAAAACATATTGTATTTTACAATCTACCTTAATTACTTTACATAAAAAAAAAAAACTAATATTAAATTGCAACGGTTAAGACTCACGTATTTTTATCACAATACAAGTAGGCGTGACATGTTTTGACTGCATCGGGCATCATCACTCACGAACGTTTAAATTATAAAAAAAAAACATTATCTCTAACGAATTCAAAACCCTGTTTACACCGTCAAACATGTTCAATCCGATTTCCTCACGGATTTTCCTCGTGTAAAAAATATAAATGGGTACTCAGGCTGCCGAAGCTATTATTTGTGAACATTTGTGTAACCGCCGTGGCGGAAATAAAAGCGATTTAAGCCATTAAAGGCTCCACACGTTTCGACTAAGAGTTCCCGTGTGGCAGGATGCCGATTCGTTATTTTAACTATAATCAACACGAGATAAGAATGGAATAAGTGGGAATAAAGAAGCACAGATTATATAATACTTAATTCAGAAAACGTTTTGAACACTACGATAAAAACAATTGACGGTCGGCCGACGATTAGAAATATTACATAATACGTGCTTGGCATGAGTTGCGCGCAACTGCGAGGCTCGAAAGTATGTCCATCTCGCTCCTACCATACTCTGGCAGAGCGAGACGGACATATCTCCAAAGGCCGCAGTGGCTATCGAATAGGTACGGTCACGTACAACTAATGGTAAGCGCACTAGCGGCGGGGTGCCCCGTCGGGCGCGGGATGTTTTCGCAGCCCTTGAGTCGGTACCGACCCAAGACAAAAGACGATCCATTCGAATTCGCACTGGGCCTGATATAAATAAATAAATCAATATAAATATTATGGGACAATCTTACACAAATCGACCTAGTCCCACGGTAAGCTCAATAAGGCTTGTGTTGTGGGTACTAGGCGACGATATAAATAATAGATAGATACATACAAATACTTAAAGACATAGAAAACATCCAAAACTCAGGAACAAATATTCGTGATAAACACACAAATAATTGCTCTGACCAGAATTCGAACCCCTGCTTCGTAGGCACCCTGACTACCGACTAGGTTAGGAGGCCGTTAAGTAACATAACAAATCAGCTTTTTAATGACTTCTGTCTAGTGAGTAAATTTCGCCAGTGTCAAGGTTTTTTTAGCAAGTGTAGTTTTAGCTGTTTATCGTGAATATTTGTTACAGGTTGGGTATATCTACAAAGAACATGATAATGTTTTATTTATCTAATTATTTATATCGTCATCTAGCCCATAGTACCTACAAACTTTGCTTAGTTTGAGGCTATGTTGAATGTGTTAGATTATTCCAATATATTTGTGTAATTATAAGTAGTTTTAAATTATAGTCCAAAAAGTTTATTTTGTCGATTTTTAATGATAGGTTATGTTGCAGATGCGAAGGATTTTTTAATTTGTTCCCTTTCACTTTTACTCCGTCTTGTCTCAACGCACCCTACTAATTCGTTTTACTGGCAAGTACTGTTTAAAGACAACGTCATAAGTCAAAACTAGTATGTAGGTATATACCCATCAAGGCCTTGAAATGGAAAATAATTACATAAAGGCATATAACATACAATGTTCAGAGGAAACATTGTCAAAAAATGGGTAATGAAAGAAATAGAAAATAGTGCTAAAATTAAACGTAAGTAGGTACCACAAAAAGGACGATGTTATACAAAGCAGACCTAAGAACCATCCAATAACCCAGGTTTTTTTTAATTCATTCAAATCGGTTCACTCGCTTCTCTCTTTTTGCATGATGGACTAATAACAGAATGTAACATTCCCATTTTAGTATTCATGTGTCAAATCGCGCCGCAGCGAAATGGGAACAAACCTCATTCACTTCAACAGAAAAAGTCATCCCAGTAATGCCACGTACGTCATCGAGATATAAGTAGCCAGATGGGCCTTCAAAGCGGAAAAGTGTAGCAAGCTTTTTCTGTGTCGCGGTTTTTGCCAGTACTCTGTTGAAGTACATATTTTCGTTATAAATGTTTAGAATTCCATATTATTATTAAGTTGAAATTAAACACTTTAGAACGGATTAATCGCGTTTATTAACACCATGATTCTACGTTTCGAGCCCTTTACAGCACTCGTTTTCACAGGGTCTCACTTTTTTGATTGACGGGGAGAATTCGCATTCTCTCAGTCATCATCTTAACCCTGTGAAAACGAGTGCTGTAAAGGGCTCGAAACGTAGGATCATGGTGTTAATAAACGCGATTAATCCGTTCTAAAGTGTTTAATTTCAATGAATAACAATCGCGGTAACAGAAGACAATATTATTATTAAGTTATTTGAATATTTCTTATGAATAAAATTTTACGTAGGTACATCTTACAACAGGTTATCAGGTACACCTTTATTTGTGTTTCTACGCTTTTTCTGCACTTTTGACCGACACAAGACGGATTTTGAGACTTTGGTTCCGTGGAAAATCACAATTTTCTGATAACGGTGTAGCGTCCAACTATTACGGCGTTCAGATGCATACTGAAGGCCTAGTATAAATTTTAACTTGTTGTATTTGACACTTACTTACTTCTCGATCGCGTTAGCGTATCGAGAGTTCAAATTATGCTTGCCGTTTATATAAATCATCTGGGATCTTTCATGTATTGACCTCTCGATACGCTAACGCGGTCGAGAAGTAAATGTCACATATGACAAGTAAAAATTTATAATAGGCCCTCTGATTCCAGTTGTGTGAGCTCACACAATTCAGAGTCCACATTTCCGCGCGGTTGAAGTATGACATGGGCAGATCTAAAAGCTTAAATATCGGTGGCGTACGTATAAAGACGTCTTTACAAAGTGGAAACTGTACTAGCAACTGATATTACCACGTATCTTACATACCCTCTTCGTTGCGATTTCAACTAAATGTCCTTAGTCATAAAGTTCAGTTCCGTAAACATTTATCGGAGTGAGATAGGATGTTGCTGAAGTAAGTCGAAACGGTTTGTTAGGTACTTATATGGCATTAAGGTTGGGTGTTTGTGTTTTGTTTTTAAGGTTTATTCTGAGACACGCTTTTTCGGCAATTAATTACATAATTTTGGATCCTGATGTTTACTTTATCTACCTTGATTGTTACATAATATTCGAAGCTAGCATGATTTTTGGTATGTATTGCTAAAAACGTTTATTTTAAATAATTTCCACCTCATTTCTATTGCAATAAACATATTGATCTGTTTTGTATTTATTTTTACCTTCGGGAGGGTAGGAACATTAATTGCATGCAAAAAATACGCAAGTAGGTATAACGGGTTGGCACTAATTGACTAGCACGTTTGGCGGAATAGCAAAGTAACATTATTTTCGTTGTTTATATGGTCGCCAGAGCTCCAAGGGGATTCGCTGTGTTGACAGCTGAGGACCCACGGAGCAAAGCCTTGGCCCGTTTAGATGTCAACACAGCGAATCCTCCTTTTTTTTAAAGGGTCGGCAACGCGCATGTAACACCCCTGGTGTTGCAGGCGTCCATAGGCTACGGTGGCCACTTACCATCAGGCGGGCCGTATGCTTGTTTGTCACCGCCGTAGTATTAAAAAAAATGGAATTCCGCAAAGTAACGCCTGATTCAATAAATTACTTAAAAGTGGGACGTTTTACTACATTTGATACATTAAACCATCATTCATTGTTACAGCAATATGGATAGAGATAGTTGGAATACCTACATAAAACCTGATATCGATACCTATTAAATTGTCAAAGGCGTCCCTTGGATCTTATGGGAAAGAGATATAGCTGTTATTATACCCTTGAGGGTTGAAACCATAGATGTTTTACTTAAGATAGGGCTATGCTATACCCTCCCAAAAGTAGAGCACTTTCATTGGCACAACAGGGATGAAGATGCATGTTAAACTTTATAAGAAAATGGGCGATTGACCATAGAAACATTTAAAATTAATTTAAATTATATCCCATAATTTCCAAATGTAAAGATCTGAGTTTTATATGTACAAAACCGGGTTAGTCGGTCCATGATCAGTGAAGGGTTCTGTAGCTTACCGTCCGTCACAACAGGCAAAAGGCAACTTGAAAAAGATTTTAATAGACGGAATAGTCGGATTCGCCCACCGAGGGTTCCGCACTTAGGTGGCACTGAATCCAGTGTGCGGCAATTATACGGTTATTGGATTTTCTCCTCTACTTGTGCTACAAGCTCTTGCTTTTTGTCAAATTTCTTGATTCTAAGTTAACGGGGTAAATGTATTGTATAGGGTACTTACCCTATACATTTTGATACCCATTACAAATATATGGGAAATGCGACATCAACAGCCGTAGGTATCTTTTGTTTTTTCACAGCTTCAAGGGACCGCAGACATTATGTGCTTGTGGTATTTTTAATTGCTACCTTTACACATTCCCGAGATAACGGTTCTTGACAGACAAACGGACGGATGAACGGACAACAAAGTGATCCTATAAGGGTTCCGATTTTGCCTTTTGAGGTACGGAACCCTAACAAGGGCACAATTTGATTTGCTGTAAGTATTTTATTGAATCATTATCTTAGCCGCCCTTTGTAATTTCGGAGATTTCGGAGTTGGTCAATCTATATTGTACGAGTATTCTGTCTTGGCATGTTTCAGTTTTAGAGCATTTGGAACAATTGTATGGCCGTTATTTATATAGTATTTGCACATTTGCACACACACAACGATATTCTGAGTCTTTCCGCGGGACTACTCAAACGTTATGGGCTATAAAGCTCAATTTTTTTATTCAATCCTTATTAGCTTTTAGGGGTAAGTACTCCTTCTCCATTGCACTGTATGATAAAAATCATTACTACGTGTCCGTAAGCTGGTAAGAAAAAGTGTGTGTTCATCTAAACTGTAGAGCCAATCTTGTGGCCAATGGTTAACAGCTTGTGGACAAAGAGTTGATTTAATCATACATTTCTATAGAAAAATTAATGTGGATACGAGTTAATCATAAACATTTATTTTCAAAATATATGCAGTAATTGTAACTAAACGGGTTTAATAAGAACATTTACCTTAACTTTTGAAAAGTCCACTGAAGAGACGTGTTAAATACATCGTTTTATTTTTGACCCATTTTTGCAGGTTTTGTGGCAAAGGGGAAATTGTATTTAAAGGCTACTCCTATTGAGTTCGCTGTAAGACCTCTATACACAAGCTAATTTTATGTTTTATTGTTACAGATACCTGCACCATTCTTATGAAAAATTTAAAAAGGTAAGTTACCGACTTTGTTCGTAGCCGTAGCTAGGATCATATTTTATACTAATACCATAGATTAAAAAAAAAACTTAATAGATAGTTCTCTCCTTGTGTTATCTCTAAGTATTGAAAAAATTCTGTTAGATGGCGTTACAAGGCTCATTCGAAACAATACAATCCTAAAAATACCCATAAATGACTAAATATGGCATTTTACTGTTGCCATTCGACATTTATATTTATATTTAGTGTTATTGTACCGGACTCTTTAATATAACACTGAAATTAAATCAATTCGAATTTAATATTTTTCACTATTCCAATCTTTGATGAGCTAGCTCTCAATCACCATAATTTTATTCATCAAGGAGCATGCTGTTGATAGCGAATTCCAGTAGATGGCGCACAACGTTTACTTACACTACGAAAAATTAACAAACTATAAAAACTATCTGTGAATTATGCATATACGCATTAAATATATTTACCTATGATTTGAAAATTCCGTATATTTTTCTCTGATATTCAGAAGACGCTAATCAATTCTTGATTATAAAATAAGCCTACCCATGTACTCACGCAACAAAAGTATTTGCTCCGTCGGAGGCGTTAGTGAATTTGGCGAACGCATACTTAACTATAGTATTCAAAAAATATTTTGAAAGTTTGAAACACGTAAAAAATATAAGAAACAAATTATACGATTGCGTTAAAAAAATCTACTACAAATATATCATTGTGTATCTTTTATTAGTCAAAATTTACGATTATTATAAATCACATAAAAAATGTGCTTGAAAATAAAATGCATTCGTAAGTGAGGATATTAAAAAAGTTGTAATATGTACAGTCAGCATCAGAGTAAAGGATTTCCCGAAAACGTTAAGTATTTTCGTCGTGTGTGATAGAAGTTGAGATGGTCGGGTGCTAAGCTGTGAGGCTACTAATATGAGAACACCGGTTCAAAACCACCGGTGCCATCATTTTTTTCTTTTTTTTTTATTATTTACCTTTTCTTTACTGTTATATTATTATTATTATTGAGACATTAGCTGAAATGAGGTACACAAGAAAAGATGGTTAGGTATATTGCATATAATACAATTATTTTATTAACAGCATAACATTTTGTATGGTTGCGATTTATTTTTATGCAGTTAACTTATAAACTTAATTTTTAATAACAACAAGATCAAAACAAAAAAAATTAAGTAGTTTATACACTTTTCTACCTGCGTAAAAAATTGTTACTTACTATGATTTTGAATCCAACCAAATTTACTACCAAAACACAAAATAGATATCTGGATATGGATTTACCACGTGTACGAGTATATACACAGTTTGTTTTTAGTTAAACATATTTCTAAATACTTTATTGACTATATAATTTATTTCGCCGGTTTATAATAAAATTATGGATGTCCGCAACTTGGAGGTATCTTCGAACCATGCTAAGCGACACTCCAAAAGTTTCAGCAGTTCATCATGTAGTTTTAAAAGGTGCCACTGAATGAACTTCCACAGAGGGAAAAGGTACTCGGGACGAACACGTCACATCACGTGACGCGCTCGCCGTCGGGCAATAATCTTACCAGGTTTTTGTTTAATTTTTGTCACTAATCACCTATCGTCCTGATTCAGTCACCGGTTACGAAGAATGGGAACTACCTATACCTAAATAAATTAAATTAAAAATACCTCTCAAAATTAATGTTTTGAACGGCATAGTTACTCTTATAATAGTTAGTATCGTTGGTTAGGATAGGATCATAGGAGCAAAAGATACCCAAACATGTGTAAACCAGTCAGCTGCCAGCCCCGACGCCATTTAAAGTGTCACGAGTCTTTGTGTTTTGTGTTGAAGAAAAGGCTTTTAAAGGCAACTTGTACATGTATTTATTGATGTACTGAATCATTAATTCAATTATTTTCGTAAATACCTACATATGTTTTTACTATACAACATTGCATTTGTTACCATGATAACATAGTAAACGACAATTAAATTAATTTATATTCCCTAACTACCTAGACCTACCTCTAACTTAAGTTACAGTCACCGTGCATTGTTCAAGGTTGACGCTCATGTACTTTGCTACTTTTCGAAGACAGGTAAGATTTCACAAATTAAATGCACGCGGGCTTTTGAAGTTCACTGTTATTTTATCAACGAACATTATCGTTCAATTACAGTAATTAGTTACTTTTGCAAAGACCTGTTAGTGATATCAACTTAAAAGAAAACATTGTGCGAAATTGAATTTGAACATATCATACTTACCTATTTGCAAATATGAATTTTATCGCTTCATATCTACTAGGTATATACAATATACCTCTATATAAAGTACACACAAACAAGCTTGCTATAAAAAAACATTACAGTGTGTTTCTCGGTTCATCTCTTTTCTTCAAAACGACAAATTTTATTTTATAATCATCACGATTCAATTCTGTTGACAAGTTAAGCCAGCACACAAACGACAGGTTCACACACACACACACATATCTAGCACAAGTAGAACAGCTTTAAATGAGTTAGAAGTACCTCCACTACTCAGTAGATGGAGCTAAAAGCGCAACCCTCATCCTGCACAGTGACGACATCTTGGCATAATAATGGAACCAAAAGGTACCGGCGACGATAATAATTATTAAGCAAGATTATTAGACACTATAGAGAGAGCACTCTGTTCTGGTTATAATATACTCTGTGCTAATACTAAGGGCCACTTGCATTAACCAAACAACTAACCTGGAGTTAAGCGTTTATTTCATATCGAATTTGTGAGCGGATAACACTGATCGGCGAAGTAATTATTCAAAAAATATTTAGTTTAGCCAATTGGAACCACACCACCAACCAACACAGAATAAATAATAGTACAAGTCCCTAGGCCGCTGTAGCTAGGACTATGTCATAGTTACGCTATAAATCAGATTATAAGAAATCTTTTACGGTTTGTCCTTTTAACATAGTTCCAGAGTGGCTTAGTGTTCCAATTGGTTGACTGTAATAGTTCGAAACGATTATTGATAAATTATAAAGTAAAATAAATGCCACTATAGTAAACATGCTTATTTGCGTATACATTAATGTACTAAGTATCATTTTACCGTCTCTTATTAAGAACATACCGTACGCATTTTGTCAGATGTGTTAATAACTCTATTTATCTAGGTTAAAAATCTATTTCCCGGCTACACTCCATTTTCTGCATAATCCCAAATCCCTCAGTTACGTAGATTTCCACATAACCATAAAGCCGTAAAATGCCCTCATCCAATTTCGTTAGAAAACTCCAAATAATTCAATATAACTGCGCCATTTTACTGTTCAATAGTCATTGTCTGAATATTTTACGTAGAATTTATATGCGAGTTATAGGGTAACCATGAAACGGGTTCGATGAAACCGCGTTAGATAAAATAGTTCTCGCAAGTGAAAGGGTTTAGGTGAGCCACAGAGGTAAGCCCCAGGTTTGATTTATTCAAGATCGCTTAAAGGATGACTGGCACTAGAACGGGCCGGGGGATCTGTCAGTTTCTATGGAAAACGTCACGAAAATTCCGAGGGCTCTGCTCGAACATGATTCTTTCTATCGAATATGACAGATCGTCTCGTCCCGCCCCGTCCCGGCCTGTTCTAGTGTGAGTCATGTTTTAGTCTTAAATATATTGGGAATTCAGGATTAAAAAACATTTATTCTCGAAATATATACAGTAAGTGTAGCTTACCTAACTACCTACCTCTACCTACCTTAAATCTAAAGTAGGTCCTTGAGGCATTGTACCTAGGATGCTGGCGGCATTTCCTCGTTGTATCGCAATGCTGATACGTTGTGCGAGGAAGTAGGATTTGTATAGTAACTATCTATATTATTTTACTTGACCTCATTGACTTCCAATCTACTTGAACAATCCGTCGTTTGTATGTATATTTGTTAACTTAGCGATTTTGGAGGTATCAGAAGAATCACATTTCGTAAGGAATATTCCAGAGGAATGCCTCAAGGCCGAAATTACCTACATGTCAACTCGTTACTACACCGCATACCTACACGAATGTACCCTTAAGGGGATCTTTCGCTCTTTAGTTACCTGCACGAAATAAAATACTGGATGAGCCAATAAAAACTGAATGATTACGATTAAATAATGATTTACTTACGCTAGAACGGGTCAGCACCAAGGTGAGCCGGGGTGATCCGTAAATTTTGATAAAAAACGTCACCGGCGGACAAACCCATTATGGATCCGGCGGATATGACCGAACTTTATTAAATAAAGTGGAACTAAACGCAAACCACAATGGCAATACCGGTTCTATTGTCAAATATGTCATTATTTTCGTAAACAAACATCTCTCAAACAGTAAACATACTGCTCACACTTAAGCGACAGAATGAGATGCACTATATACAATGTTGCCAGCTAAAGCTCAGTGGCGACCTTCGTAAATATCTTTTTTTTCTGTCGCACTACTCGCACTATACAGCCAGAGTTTTTTCTTCGTCTCAAGTATTAACAGAAACATTGTCTTCCACTGGGCGCCATACAAGTAATTGATATTTTTATTGAGGGTTATCGATGCTATATTCTTTATGACGATATAGGTTTATGACACACAAAATGAGGTCGTGGGAAATATGGACTGAGCTTAAAGGATTATGTGAGAAAACGACGGTCGTTTATTTGAATCCATAGAAATACTCGTAGTGTTATAAAACGCATCCAAATTGATAACGAATCTTTATCTGTTCGCTATTCTAGAGCCCAATATTTTATTATAGAGTTTCTTTTTAGGGTTCCGTACCTCAAAAGAAAAAACGGAACCCTTATAAGATCACTTTCTTTTATCTTGGAGATGAAATTAATACCAGATACACAAGTTAGCAGACAAGTCAACGTAATTAAAAGATACGGCCGTTCATGTTGCATTTTTCCCATATATTTGCAATGGGAATCAAAATGTATAGGATGCTACCCGTTGACCTAGAATCACGAAATATGGCAAATTTGGTTATGGTGGGTAAACTCGGGGCCACCGGGTGTCTCGGTAGCTCAGTCGGTAGCGATTGGCATTTATACTAGAGTCTCGAGTTCGAGTCTTGTCTGGGGTCATGAGTTGTTCCACTTTTCCTTTCTTACTAAGAAAACCTTTAGATTGCCATCGAACATATACTTATAATTTAAACTTTCGTGAGTCATACTAATATTAAACGAGCCCGTCAGACGATTCGACAATTCAGACTCCCACAACGACGGCGACGGATTGCTCGAATCACCCTGCATCGTCGCGCACTACCCGTTACCTACGCCGGTCTCGGGCAGTGATGCCCGATGCGAAGGTGACAACACCACTCTGTCTGTCCGACAATGACTGGCCGATGCAATCGAAACATGTCACGCCTATTGTGATAAAAAATACGTGAGTGTTAACCGTTGCAATTTAATATATTTACCTATAACAAACTTCACAGTGAAAAACCCATTGCCATCCTTTGCAGCGTTAGTCGGTCAAAATCAGACACATTCAGTATCATAGATCCTTGATCGGTCTCATCAAGTAAAGTTGCGATCATTGTCCCCTCCCATCTATCTCAAGAGCTAGTTAAAAGCCTCTGTTAAGTGCCACAATTGTGTCACCAGGGACGGTACATTTTAAGTATTATTACTTAACATGGACGAATAAAAGAGGACTGTAATATATCTGAACAAAAATATTTTTTTATATAAATAAATAAATAAATACCGAATAAATCACTATGAGTATATAAATTGAAAGAGATGTCATATACTAAAGAAAAAGTGCCCAAGGTGAGCAGGGCTGGGATCGAACCAGCGACCTCCTGCTTTCGCGGCAGACGCCCTAACCACTGGGCTACCCGATCACGGCGACCAGAGTCCGAAATTTCCTAAGTATATGCAATCCTTTCTTATTTTAAACGTTTAAGGTACGTTCCGCCAATCCTACAGCTCAGACTTACGTCTAGTGCTGCCTTCTAGATAATCTTTACAGATTATTTTCAACTAGAAGCGAGGGTGACGTCACCATTCTATACAATTTTTAAAGCACGAATTAAATCATTTATTAAATGTAACAACACTTGTTCAACATGTTCAACACTTAAGCACCTGCGAAGTGTAGGTGTTATTATAATATATATTTTGATATCGCAGAGAAATGTTAATATAGGTAATAGGCATCTAACATTATTTTTCGTATTGTAGGTAGCTAGGTAAGTTACACTTACTGTAGGTATTATATATCATTTAACACGTTCGCGGACGCTTGGTCACACCTCTGGGACACCTTAATTTTGTATGGGAATTTTACGACTGCTATTGCATACCTGTCACAATAAAGCTAAAATCAGGATTCTTATGTGACGCGAAATTCTATACAAGTCGAATGCAATGCAAGTCCCGTCATTATGAAACCATTTCTTTTACACTATGTGACACCAAATGCTATACAATTCGGATGCTTGATATAATACCTAGTCAAAATATGATCTTATATGACACCGCATGTTATAGCATTCGACTATGTTGGCATGTCTGTCATACCGTTCACTCGGGTGAGCTGCTACGTCAACAACTATGATAAATTCTTTGCCATAAAGTAAAGTAGAAGTAATATTTCATCTAATACTTATAGGATTTAACGGCTAGGGCCTTCTTCACCAACCAGCACATAGCAAGTATCCGAACTTTGAATTTAATCATGTAAACTGCGGCCCTACACAAACAAAATACATGCCACATGCTTACCATAATGTTAGCGCTCAGCATCGACTACGAATAGGCACAATATTCACGATTATATGACCAAAATAATTACTATAGAGTAGTAGAATAGTAAGTATAAACATGCCTCACTTTTCTTTATTTACAGTAGTCAGAATCAAGTTGCACTACAAAAAACAATCAGTAAAGAGATTTGTTTATAAAACCACAACCAAAAACATACATAAACTGTAAAAAAAACATTACTAACGATGTTACAAAAAATCCGTAAAATAGCGTGTGCATGCGAAATTTGGCCACATTTTACGCGCCCACTCCCAGACGCACGCGAAGGGCTACTGAGGAGTCTTCCATACAAAGACGAATGCTATAGCATACGCGTCACAGAAAGGGGGGCACAATTTGAGATGTCACAGGATAATTTCTAACCGTCATAAACTATGAAATATAACAGTATGCATTCTGTGATTTTAGTGAATGGTAGAGGAAATGTTGGTTAATAATATTATACTGTGGCCAAGCGGATTGGTAAGCATACTGACGCAGAAATCTAAACCAAATAACGGATTCAATAGCAGGCGCGTCACCAGATGAAGTACAAAAACGGATGCTATGCAATCCGCGTCCGCGAACGTGTTAAAAAATAAATGTTATTTCCTTTATTTTGATATTTTATTTAATTCATTGACAATTACTTCCGCTATTCAAATGAAGTTGTATATGAAGTATAGTATGAAGTTGTGTGTATTTTAATAATTGAAAAACTTTTCAATTATTAAAATAGTTTCTTTAACATGCGTGACATTATGAATCGAAATGTCATTGCCATTCATGCATTATCAAACTGTCAATTTGCTTGAGACGCTGCATGCGATTAAACACGCATGCAGTGTCTCAAGTGATTGACAGAATAACTAATTACAATAGCAGACGTCTTTAAATAGTAGGTACAAAGTGTGCAGATTGTTTTTTTAAGTCAATTTAGCTACTAGTTTAATAAATGCCTAATAATTGTCTTGAATAAGTCAAATTCACCTAAGTCCATATTTTCTTACACGCTACGGGTAATTTATCGACTTCTACGGTATAGAATGGCTGAGCATCCGTGTGCCCTAAGTCTGTTTGGATCAGACTGATGTGCTTACCAAACAGTGATTATTTAACTTAAAACATTACGATTTCAATCACAATTTTCTACGTATTCTGGCGTACGATTGATATGTGATGTGCAAAACACATATTTTCAAACATAATAAATTTACTAAAACGGACTTAATCATCTAAAACTTTGAATACTAATCTCCGTCGTTGCACGGGCGACATTGTCCCCGGGGTGCCGGAGAAAGACTGGCTGACGTTGACATCATCATCAACATCTTCAGCCGCGTGGGTTTTACGAACTACCCGCACTTGGTCTTGATTATCAAATTCAAATTCAAATTCGTTTATTAAACAAGCTTACATTTATTAATGACCGGATTCCATGTGGACGAGATTCTAAAACCATCATTATTATGTCCTGAGTGAAATTGGGTTATTTCTTGATTTCACAGGCTTCCCGTACTTTTCTACTATAGAAACGAATCCGTTGAAAAGAGTTTCGTGTTATGCAACTAAATCCGGCGGTTTGATCCAGACTCTAATAAATATTTAGCACCGCAGACTTGTTTACTTGGTGATTTTTGATAGCTATGATTGCAAAAAACTTCATCAGTGGACAACGATTTTCATTAAGGTACGGCCCTTATTACATGAAACGGCAATCTAATTTGAGTTCAGATCAAACAGCGCTATTTATTAACAGAAGTTAATGGAATATAACAGGACAATTGTAAAGCGCGAATCAAATCATTTATTATTTGTTAAGTCTTTATTATTTGTTCTGTAGTATATCAAATCTCTTTCAATTTATTATATAAAACCGGTCTTAAATTATTTAAGATGAAATATGTAATATATGACTAGATTTTTTTATATACTACATACTTACATATATATGTATATCCTATTTGTCAAGCTTCTGTATGGGACAAACTACATAAAATTAATACAATACAATGCAATGCAATAACTCTTTAATGCACACCTTAAAAACATTACAAAAAAAGAGAATAATAATTTAAATAAAACACACACAAAAAGCAGACAATAGGCAGTCTTATCGCTAATAAGCGATCTCTTCCACCGAACTTAGGGTCAATCAATACTAAAGTCAGAAATTATTTTCAAAGTCATGTACGTACTGGGTCTTACATACGCCCCTAAGTAATCCTTACTTGTGAATGACGTCATTAGGAATTTTCAGGCGGCAAAACGTATGTAAAAAAAGATTTTATCATAATCATAAATCATTGCGTTTAATTTAGGAGTACCTATCGTATAATATCACAGTTTTAAGGTTGACTATATTTAAAATCACTTATTTTTTTGTGTTTAAAGTTTTATAATTAAAATGTCTTAAATTACGTCATTTACTGTTACAATAAAACAGTATCGTATTAGTATCTAGATAACCATAATTATTGTTATATCCTGTAACTTATTGATTACCATAGATAGTGTCAGATATAAATGAAATATTGCATTTTAAGACGAATTTGCAGGCACAGTCGCGATCAAAGTGCATCGACAATTTATGATTGAATTCATTGCCCATGCACATTATTTTGAATGCGATCGTATGTACAGTCAACCAATTAGAACTCTAGGCCACTCTAGAATCATGTCAAAATGGCAAGCAGTAAGAGATTTCTTACAATCTGATTTAGAGCGTCACTATGACACAGTCCTACAATGCCTAGGGTTCCAATTGGTTGACTGTACCTACCTGTTATATTTGAATAGGTACAGGTCGATTGACGAGAGCTGGCATGAATGATCTGACCGAAAGTAATGTCACTTGTCACTGTTAGTGACAGTGAGTGTCGTTCTTATACAAGTCTAATATTTTGTAAACCTGCATGTACCTAATACGTTTTCGTTATTCAAGAAAAACAAATTATAATGTGCACAAAGTATCATGGCAAATGGCAATCCATTTAGTAACTTGAAGTCCTTTGTAAATAAAACGTATATTTACTTTTCGGACTCATTTTTTTGAATGTCATTAAACGAAAGGCGATGGCTTGTTCAAATTGTAAAATATCTAAAAAAGTAGCAGACCAAGGAGTCCTTCGTCAACAGAGTTTTTAATTTATTTATAAATATCCTGTTTTCGAATTGACCCCGTAATCTTCAAAATTACGGCGAAAAGATTCGAAATTCTTTTACGTGTCATCAAAGATTCATTATACATTTTGGTCATGATCTCATAGCACACCTTAGCTTAGATATCTTCAAGGATCGTTTTGGCTTGGTATGCATGGCAGTAATACCTACGTTAAGTATTCTTCCAAAGGCGAGCAAAAATTTGGCGGGGATATGCTAGATTTTCTTATAACACAATTATCGTAATCACTTTCTGCATCAACCTGTATTTAATAAGTATGTAATGCACACATATACATTAAATCATTCTGTCGTTCAATTCATTCGTGCCAGCTCTCGTAAATCGACTTGTATCTAGTAACTACACTAAAGTTCTACATAAATCAAAATTAGGATTAGGAGATTTGTCCTCCTAAGGGCCGTTGCACCAAGCAGAGTTAGATAACTAGCCCGGAGTTAAGTGTTTTTTTAGAATGGGATTTGATAGCTAGGTAACTCCGGGTTAGGGTAAATTCGGTTAGGTTAGCAACGCGCATGTGATATAACCAGAGTTGCAGGCGTCCATAGACTACGTGACCGCTTCCCATCAGGCAGGTCATATGCTTGTTTGCCACCGATGTGGTATAAAAAAATCTGGTAAAAATATTGATAAAAGTAGTAGAAAATAATGTAAGTAACCTCTTAATTTGGTTTCATACAATTTTAGACACACAACGTAAATTGTAGGTACTTACCTATTATTTTTTCTCTATGTGTCAGTAACAAAAATTCTATACACATTATTTGCACGACAATTTTAACAACGACAATAAAAGTTGTAACCTTATAATAGTAAAACTACTCGGTTTTTGGAACTGATCGGTATCATTTTTTGTATCGAAACAGTTATCATTTGTTATAGTATAACAACAGTGTTCATTTGTACTTGTATTTACTAAACCATTTTGTCGCTGGCTGATAAGGAATCTAAACAAATCATTATGACATTAGCGTCTTATCGGCAATCGACAAAGTACCCCAAAACAATCACAATAACCGAAATTCTCCATTAAGCGTTACCCTCAATCCAACTAGTAAACCTTGACACCCTGGCGGTAACACCAGGGTACCTTGCGAGCGCGCATTCCACCCCCCAAGAGCACACGCCGACTAACACGCCGTTGTGGAGAAGGGGCCCGCCGGAGTCACCCTGGGACTGGTCCCTGCCGCCGACACCGAGCCAGCCGGAGCAGAGCATGTTGTTAGTAATAGGGTATTCGAGCGAGTTCTGCAAGTCGCTTGGTTGACTGTCCAGATTTGGACGTGACGGAGTTGTTCGGATACTTGACCTTGAAACTGAAAGGAAATCAAATTTTTAAAGCCCTCGTCGTTCAAAATCCACCACTCTTATTCCCAGCGAATGCGAAAAAAGGTTCCCCTGAGGTCCTTTTTTTCTAATCTCAAGTTTGGTAAAGGGGCTAGTTTTACGAAAGCAACTGCTGTCTGACTTTCCAAACCAAAGGGAAAACTAGGCCTTATTGTGTCTAGTCTGGTTTCTTTATAATGTTTTTTTCACGAAAACTGATTAGTAAATGTCAAATGATTATTGCGTACAAAAGTTTCGAAAACCTCATTGGTACGTGCCGGATTTGAACCCATGACTTCGGATTGAAATCAACTTCTATAGAAAGAATCACGTGATAGCTCGGAGTCCTCGGATGTCACCTGACGCCTTCTATAGAAATTGACAGATTTTCCCGTCCCGCCCCGTCCCGTCCCGTAAGTCATCCTTAAAACTGTGTCGAAAGGTCGTATTTAATTTACCCTAATATACATTAAGGTAAATTAATAATTTCGCGATTAAACCGTTCTACGTTTATAATACCAGTAACATGATGAATCTTCTTGCCAAAAGTAATGAGCAGCAGTTATGATAGCTCTCGCATTTATAATGGTCGCTCCACAAAGTTGTTCATAGGTATTCAAGTTCCTGTAGCCCGGGCATTAGAATACGGCTACGGTATCTTCTGCCTGTCGTAAGAGGCGACTAAAAGGAGTCCTCGGGGTCGTAGACGATGGCAGCTAGGGACTGCCATCGTCCTAAAACAAGGGGGAACCCTCAGCGGCGTGACGCAAGGGTGGCACTGGCGAGTTCTAACGAGATCCCAGAGCCACCCTAATTGCGTCGAAGAGGAAAAAGGGGGGTTTTTTAGTCGGTGAGACTCCGACATAACTTCTGCACTGTAGTCAAGCCTGTAGACCCCAGCATCTTGTAGAGGCAAGTTACACTTTACAGGCCTCAGGAATTGTGACATCTTCTTCAACGGCTTGAAATAGGTCTTGATAGAAGCACGCCTCAAGATGTGGCTGATCCTGTCCGTAACTCCTCTGACAAAAGGCAAAACAGCAGGCCTACGCTCAAGTGTTGGTATCTTCACACGAGGCCATATTATCTTCTTCCTGAGGCCTGTAAAGTGTAACTTGCCTCTACAAGATGCTGGGGTCTACAGGCTTGACTGTGAATGTGGTCTATCATACGTTGGGCAAACAAAGCGTAGCATATCAACCAGGGTGAAGGAACATATAGCTGATGTCAAGCATCGTCGACCAAGGTCTGCAGTCTGGGAACATGTCTCTGATAAGCCTAATCATTCAATTAAATTTGACAAACCTCTGGTCCTCGCCAAGGAGAAGCGCTACATTCCCAGGATGCTGCGCGAGGCTATTGAAATCAAGAAGGTCCCTAATTTCAATAGAGAGGATGGCTTTTCGGTACCACCAGCTTGGGATCCTGTTTTACATCTCATCAAGGATCAAGCACGACACAGAACTGGAAGACCTTAGTGTGGACTTTGTTTGAAAAGATTGAAAACGGATAAAAGAGGCAAAATGGGGTAGTTTTCTTGTCGCTTCTTTCTGCTCCATAAGCCAGTTAGGGAAGCGTTCGTAAGTTGTATGTATGTTAATCCTCACAGGGTTTGAAATTTTTTTAATTTAATTATAGAATGCCCTTCAGGCTATGTAATACTAGCTTTATAAGCCCCTCTGGGCATTGTAGACCAACCTTTGTTTTTATTTTTAAATTATTTTTTATATTTTTGTATGTAGGTAGTTTGCACAAGTAACTTTTTTGATTGACGGGGAGAATTCGCATTCTTTCAGTCATCATCTTAACCCTGTGCTGTAAAGGGCTCGAAACGTAGGATCATGGTGTTAATAAACGCGATTAATCCGTTCTAAAGTGTTTAATTTCAATAAATGTTATATTATCAAGCCGTAATTACGTTACTGATAATCTACAAATTATCAGTAACGTAAAATCTCATTTCATGATAGGTATTAAGGATGACTCACAGTAGTCCGTTCCGTTCCCATCCGATACGGGACGATCTGTCAGTTTCTTTAGAAAGTATCACGTGATAGCTCGGAGCCCTCGGACGTCACGTGACTTTTTGTATAGAAACTGACAGATCGTCCCGTATCGGATCGGAACGGAACGGACTACTGTGAGTCATCCTTTATACTATTCGATACGATGATTTGATGGTAACTAATACAGCGCAACACAGTTTGATACGAGGTAAAAACCGGTGGACGGACTGACGGTCTACCCCATTGAGGTGTGATTACGCGCTAACACTGAAAGAGTAACGAAATAAGCAAAAGAGAAGCCATATTTAGGTATATGAATATTTTACAAATGCGACAGAGACACAACGAAAAACGGGAGCACTTTTGAGCTCCCAAGTAAAACCATATACGCTTGATGATACGAGTATATCATTATCGGTCTTAAAAATATGAAAAGTTATATTTAGGAGGTGGTGTGATACGTCTTGGTATATACGTTACACAAGAAGTTGCTTGACTGATCGCGAATGATCCGACAAAATAGCAGTACGTCCATCCTAAAGCAAATTTAGTCGTAACGTTGTATTTCAAATGTTACTTTAACTTGGTTGTAATTATCAAGGGTGGCAAGCTGCTTGCCATTGAAAATTGCCGGTGGTCGTATAGGATAGTACGAAATGCCTTAAACGACCTTTTATCTAAATAAACTGATCATGAATCATCATTTGTTATCTTTGATTGGTTTGGGCCTTGATTTGGGCCTTTCCACTGTTCAATCTTCTATACTGATATTATCATGACATGCCCCTGTAAAACGAGCTAAGCTACCAAATAAACGATCCAAAAGTAATAAAGATAATAAGCATATGACGTCGGCGATTTAAAAAAAAGAAATATGTTTATGATAGCAATGCTTCAGAAAGCGAATTAATAAGTTCGATAAAAAACAATTTATATCAAGTAAATATTTCAGATATAACTAACAAAATATACGTCTACCTATAAAATAGGCCCTTCAGGCATTGTACCGAGGATGCTGGCAGCATTTCCTCGTTGTATCACAATGCTGATTATTAATTAAAATTACATTCCCAATTCATCGATATAGAAATAAATAGGTATACCGCCATTTATGTTGCTTTTAGATGAAAATGAAACGATATTGTTCTGGTGTTCACATTTTTAATGCTCATTGAGATATTTTAAGTCGAACCTGATTTAAAAATTGCTTTTTCGCAATATTTAGGCATTGGACTGGATCCAGGAAGTAAACCTAGATACCCTAGCGTTAACACCAGGATACCTAGCGACAGCGCACTGGTGTCCCCACGAGCAAACGCCGACAATCACATTGTTGTGGATGAGAGGACCGCCAGAGTCACCCTGGCACTGGTCTCTGCCACCAACGTCGAGCCAGCCGGAGCAGAGCATGTTGTCGGTCACCTCCAAGCGAAGTTCAGCGTATCGGGTTCTGCAGGTAGCCTGGTTCACTACCCAGATTTGGACATGGCGGAGTGTCTCAGAAGCGGGACCGTTGAACTACAAAGAGAATAAACAAAACATCAAACATAAAAAAGTCTCCATAACAAAATCTGTCACTGAGACTTATGTGGCAGATTGCGCGTGCAACCAACAGAAACTAATGGAGAAGATTCGCTAAAGCAGCCATAAAGAAAACGGACGACTCCACATGACCATGACCACTCTGCCAAGAGTGAAGGACTTAGAAGATACCAAAATCTGTTATAAAAGCGATACACAGCATTGTATTGAAATTATGAATTCAGTATAAGACTGTTCCATAAAAAATTGCTCAATGAATTATGGAAGCTTCCACTTGACGGATGGTGGGTCCGATTTTAGTCCAATGCCAGAACATTTTATATGAAACTATTCACAATAGTTCGACGCTGATTTCCTCACAACCGGAACATTCGCTGAAAATCGGCTCTCACTGAATGATCGAATTTGTAATGTCTTATCGCATTATCTTTAAGTGCAACTGAATTTACAGTGAGCTGGCTATATCTGCGTCAGAACCAAATCTACTCTTATCATGAGTTTAATGCGACCACATTCGATAGCACCCGCGTATTTGATAACATATTTATTCTGTATTTAGTCAAAAGTAGTATATATTAAATCTAAATTTATTGCTCGCATCTGCGCATTTCAATGAGATTCGGTCCTGCGTCATCAACACATTCAACTGCTTTTTGCGATCTGGTCCTGATTGATCGTTGACCCATCTTGTTGCGACACACTTCGTTTTATAACACGGCGTAACTAGAGGTACTATTACCCGGGGCAAACTCTAAAACCCCACAGGCCGACACAATTATTGAAAATATTAGTAGTTGGTAGTGACCCTGCCTGCTAAGCCGATGGTCCTGGGTTCGAATACCGGTATGGGCATTTATTTGTGTGATGAATACAGATACTTATTTCTGAGTCATTGATGTTTTCTATGTATTTATGTATTTGTATATTATATATCGTTGTCTGAGTACCCGTAACACAAGTCTTCTTAAGCTTACTGCGGGACTAAGTCAATTTGTGTAAGAATGTCCTAAGTATAATATTTATTTATTTATATTTATATTTGCCCATCTTGGCGTCCTCTGGCCAGCAGCGCTTGACGGGTTTGCCCCTTCTGCCCCTACCTCTAGTTACGCCTTTGCCGTGAGTTTCAAGCAAATAAAAGACAGTGAAGTCTTACCGAAGTCGCTCCCCATCCTGAAGCCCATACAGCCTGGTTATCAGCCACATTGTAGTTAGTGCCAGCGATGGAAGCCGCACGGGCCTGGTTGTTAAATGTGATGGTGGAAGACAATCTGATGATGGCAACATCGCTGTCGAGGTTGTTACGATTGAAGCTAGGGTGGAGGATGTTCTGAGAGACTGAGTGAACCACGCCGCCGCTGTTGGCGAAGGTAGAACCTACGCGAACGCGAAAACGGTTAGCAGCGGTGTACCACCTGGAATTTCAAAATATAAAATATTTATTCACCGCATCATTATACAGAACGATATCTTCTCTCTCATTCTTCTCCTTACAGTTTTCACAGCTTATGCTCGGCTTATGCACGGCTTAGGAAGCCTGGGGTCCGCTTTGGCAATTAATCCCAAGATTTGGCATAAGCGCTAGTTTCACGAAAGCGACTGGAAAGGAGTTAAACTAGGCCTTAGTGGGATTAGTCCGGTTCCGGGTCATCCAAATCAATAACTTCGGAGTTTTTATAGATTTTACATAATTTATGATATCAATTGGTCTAGTTTCTTGTAATGATGAAAATGTATTTACCTAATACATCAGAGTTAAATCTGACTTGTACTTTACAAAAAAATCTACCTATTTTAAATAATAAATATGATTTGATTTGATTTGATTTTGGACATACAAATTATTGGATTCTTCTATTAATGTCAGTAACGTATTTTTTAGCTTTTCAGCAAAGATAGCCTTTTAAACTACAACTCTGTCGCAAAAAAATCATTTGGTACTAACTGGGTAGCTTGTGATGTGATGTGTTATACAGATTATTCCCTAAAAAAAGCATCAGGAATACTAACCAGTAGCAGTGGGCGGCAGTCAAGAGAGACCTGTTGTTCAGGATAGTGGCTCCGCAGCTCTGGCTATACGTATTCAAATCCCAGGAGCTCAGGAGAGCAGCCTGGAACGGATAATTCTCAATAGTGGTGACTGATCCACCAACGATCCTTTGGCTGGGAGGCCCCTGCCTGGGCAAGGCTGCAACAAGAAAATTTTCACAATTTAAAACAAGTTTTGTGTTGTAGAACTTGCAGATACTAGCCTTTCGGGCAATCCACCGGATCTCCAGAGTGGGTATATCCGCCACGCATCGGCCAGACAAATTTACCATACATTGATTGGCTACTAGATGACGACATATACTACATATATATAGAGAAATAATACCTCAATATCCAGCAATCCATAAGTCACGAATTAATTCATGATATACCAACAAATTACTGCTCTTCGAACCCGCAGACAAATCGAGAACCTCCTCCGAAATCTTGAAGTCCCAAGTCCTAACCCATTTAGCGTGAATCACGACACAACCCCCTTTACCAAACGTTTTTACGTGACATTTTCGCTACAGAGCACAGCGGTACGAGAATTCCTTAGTGGTGAATGAGTAAAAGACATACCCGAAACGGCCACAACGGCGGCAAGAAGCAACACAGCAACACGCATAGTTCTGGCTTGACTATTGATTTTAAACTTGCCCCGAACCCTTTATACTACAAACGTTTACATTATCTTGTGATCATTATCTTCAAAGATTAATATAAGCCGTTATAATAAGTAAGGAATTAATATCTTTTGACAATAATAGAATAACTCATTCACATTTTTAACAGTTCTTAAAATAGGAGGTAAGGTATTCAAAAAGACGTCGAGACCTTCAGTCCGTGGGGCCCTAGCGATCTGAGTTTCTTCAAAGACCCAGAAGGGATTCAGAGAGGCCACAGGAGAACAAAGACCTGTCAGCTTCGTCGCTCAACGTCCAACGCCCGGCAATCCAGTGAGGAAATGCTACCAGCGTCATTGGCACCATGCCACAGGGGCCTGTTTTAGATTTATTTTGGGGTTTATTTTAGATTGTATCTAGTTTTATATTCGTTAAACTTTTAGATTTAAATTTGTAATAAATATGTCTATAATATTAGTTTATCGAATAAAAAAATTTAGTTTTAGTTGTTCTTCTTCATCCTCCTGGCAATTATGATTCCCATCTCTAGTGCGAATCATAATGTAAAGAAACCTCCTTAACCTGCTAAGGCTTGTCCACGAAAAAAATAGCTGTCGTAAAATGAGTCCTCTCCACTCACTGAGTTACTCGACAGTTCCATGTAGTTCAAACAGCCATAGACCTGTAAATTGATTGTTTTCTTTTCTGTTTAACAATCCGAAATCGGGAACTACCCGAAAATTAAAGGCTTGAGAAGAAGAGGTTATGGAAAACATGGATCTACGAGTATTCTCTCCAGTAAATGCGACCCCCCACAAGTCACTCGTAAATTATTGTTTGCATTAATACCTGGAGGATTCGGAAGATCGAGATCCCGGAGTTTGTGGCTGAGTTCAATATCGTCGGCAAAATGAGATCCCACAAGCTTCACTGGCTCGGTCACGTAAGCAGTATGGGGAAGGATCGAACTGTCAAAGGGGCGTTTTTGGGGAGATCTACCAGGGGCGGCTGTTGACCAGTTGGGCGTCCCAGATACCGTTGGTGCGATGTTTTATGGATGGTGAATCTACGTCAGATGTGTGTTGAAAACATGATATCGAACAAGAAAATCACGTAATTTTAATTAATTGCAATAATAAAAGGCTTAATTGATTTCGCGTTTTATCCCTAGTATAAAAAATGATACAGATAATAAGATTATTATAGGATATCGATGTATGCGCTCAGATAATATTCCGATAAAACTCATTAAGGTAATTCCAGTTTAAGTAGGGATTTGGTATTTTACGAATGTTTTTTCAAGTTACTAAATTTAATAATAAGTATTTCTTATTGCATCAACTCAAGTCCTTAGGTAAGCCTAGGTGATATAAAAAATAAAAAAAAATAAAAAAATCATCGCTTTTTTCGGGCAAAAAGGTATATTATAGTAATATCTACTACAAAATAGTAGCAAAAACGTTGAAAACCATGTCTGAAGGATGGCTCACACTAGAACGGGGCGGGAAGTGACCGGGCCGGACCGATCTATCAGTTTCTATAGAAAACGTCACGTGACCTCCGAGGGCTCCGAGTTATCACGTGATTCTTTTTATAGGCAGAAATTGACAGATCGGCCCGTGAGTAGGTATGTATTTTTATACATAATTGGTGAATATTTATTGTTATTGCTACCCAATACCGGCAGACGTAGCGTGGAAAATCCTCTAACAGGATGGGCTGATGATCAGGTCAAGAACACGAGGAGCGGGTTGCGGGTTGCATCAATAAATATTCTAAAGGCCTTTGAAGTGTTTAGATATAAACGAAAACTGAAAAAAAAACCGTAGCCTTGGGCGAGACTCGAACACTGTGAGCTTTTATAATGTTGAATGTACTTCTTGAGTGGTAGTAAGTGGGTAGATCGCTATGGCGTGTGGGTAGATCACAATTAAAAACTCGCAGCTCATCAGTTTACTCCGTGAACATGACGCTTGCAACAGTGTCGAAATATTGGGTGCTCAATAAAACAAACATACATGGTAAGTATCCCGTTTCAAATATTAGTTATAATATATTAAGAATGTACCGCAAATAAGTAATCTTTTAAAGATACCTTTGGCCAGTAGCACTGGGCGTATTTTTCCTGAAATTATGATTAATCTATTCGTTATTAACACATAACATAGATTAACAACAGCTGATAAGTAAATATCTATCTATTACGGAGTATTTAAAACATATCGCAATACAGAATTAGTCATGGCAAAGATATTGAAAGAATCGAAATAGAATCTATTACTTGGTGTTATCTCCACATACAAATCTATAATAATATACAACTATTCGGTACAGATTTTTCCTGTTTATGAGAAAGATTTATGATAAAAGGATCATGTCGAATAGGGATTAAAGCGAGTCAATTCGCCGCTAGGGGCGCTAGTGGAACGTGGGTTTGGCGGAAATGTTTCAAACGTCATTTTGACTATTCTTTCATATAGATACAAGACCTACGCAGTCGTACCGCCTGGTGAGCGACAATACGGTAGCTAAACACTTATTTAAACTTTCACGATTTGCACACATTATTTTGCTAAAAGTCTAAGCTGCCTCATTACATTACAACTTATCTCGATCCCCTTTGAGATCCAAATTCTGTGTTATATAACTTATTTTGATTCGCCGAATAGGAAAGCAGAGTTTATAAAATACAGACAACAAGTCATGAAATTTTTGAAACGCAGTATTAAAGTCAATATTCAATATACACTTCCGAAATTGTCCTTATTACTTTTGCTTTGCTATTACCTACTATTTACTTTGAAGCTCAACATTTTACCAGTATCATGATCAGACAACCCCAGGGGTAAAACTGCTACAGAAGCATTTTTTTATATTACTCAATATGTTATATGTGCACTTTTTATCTCGAGTTGGGCATATTATATGAATTGTTTGGTTAAAATTTCGTGCGTTTAACATCCTTGAGTAACCCTCCTACTTCAATTTATTTTATTGCCAATATTTCACGTACAAAATGTTTCCTGGAGTTATTGAATAAATCGTTTTTTTCGTATTTGCTCTTATACTACCTACCTATTCCAAGAAAAAAAAAGAAATTACTCTTTGCCTATGCGAAGAAAAGGTATAAAAATGTCATCAATTATGTCGAGAACTCTTTTTCCGAGAAATATAAATCACGGTTGAGCATTCCGAGGACGTTCATTATAAAGTTTATGAAGCCGGTCGTCAAAATTGTATACAGAGTCTTAAATGTCTCCTTACTTGGCAGTGGTTGGAGGTTGGAGGTGCACATTCATCAAAGACGGTAGCATTTATAGTTTGACAAGGAGCTACGTTGGAAGAAATAAATTATTTTTAAGACAAAAAGCTAGCTGTAAAGGATGACTCACACTAGGAACGGGACGGGACGTGGCAGTACGGAACGATCTATCAATTTCTATAGAAAAAAAGCACGCCCGCGCTCGGAGCCCTTGGAGATCACGTTGCATTTTCTATAGAAACTAACAGATCGGGCCGGCCCGGCCACGTGTGTTTCTTGAAATTTTGCTTTGAGGTATTGAAGATTGTCTTTAAATGTCTGTATGTTTGTTTTGTGTAGGCTAGGCTCCCGTTTCCATATTGTGGGTGTCGGAAGTCATCTGTAGGATACTAACCAACGTACCATTTGACCAATAACAGGAAATAGCTATACATTTGTGGTGCACATCCAACTGTAGAAATCGGTAGACCTTCAAGACCAGTCCTGTTGGTTAAATGATCTTAGGTGGGATAGAACCTCCCCTGTACTTTTTAATTGCTAGATGTGGCACAGAAAGTGAGCAATTTGCTTTGTCTACCCCGGGTTAATTAGCTAACCCCGAATTTGCAACTGGCGCTTAGGAATGCAAGCGAGAGTTTATATTTTGAATGAGCTTAGAAGTGTTGATACTAGACAATGACTAGCATAATGGTAATTATGCTTCTTACTAATTTGACCATGCAAACAGAAAATCACTAAAAGTAAAGAGTAAAAGATTAGAAAAAAATCTTCCCAGAATATTGAGATAACTTCCTTTCACTCTATTTGATGTGCGAATACTTTTAAACCGTCAACTTGAGCCATCATCATAACGTTGTCTAGACGTCATAACGTTTTTATCCGACCTGTCCACTCGAAAATGTGCTTAGTGGTAATGAATTTAGGTGGCAATTGCTGTGACACAAAGTTAGGTCTGAGTGTAAAATATTATGTAGTTTTGGCTGCTTGGGCACTAAATTGAAGCCTTTAGAGTCTAACGAGGTGTGTTGCAATATTTTTGTCTGTGAGTTTTTCTAAGGATGAATAAAGTACAATCAGTGTTTTGACGCGACTAGCTACCATCGACGCCTAGTCGACATTTACCGAAAGTGTTAAACACTTGTACGGCATCGATGTTCTAAGACATTTTAGAAATCATCGATAACAATGCGCCACCATATACTAAATTAGTTTAGTATTATGTAGAGACGACTACGCACGAATTTTACAATTTTATAATTGAAAAAATAAAATGGAGAAATAAATTTATTTCTATGTCGATGAGATAAACACACATCTATTCATCGCCTTTATTCATTCGACCTGTGTCAAAGGTGTGGCTCTATCTTTTTTTAAATTGCTTCAATTTATTCATAAAATCTCTGGGTAAAGCTAAAGTTCCGTAACTCAATGTTGTTACTAAGAGAAAAATGTGGTAAGTAAAACCTTGTTTTTTAAAGCCACAAAGTTTACTCGCTAACTTTATTCGGTTTCCGTCCCCACTTGTTTTTAGACGATTCTTGGTCAATTCTAGTTAACATAACAAAATATTTTGGGATTATTTCGATCGAAAGATAATTTCGAATCACTGAAAGATTGCCCATAATTCCATCATCCTCAATCCAATAAAACTCTTGTCTTATTTCTAAATTATCCTAAGTTTTCTTACATTTAAAAATATTTAAATACTTAGTGATTTTGAACTGTCGGGCTACCTTGTTAACCTTGTTATACGCCATCTCTCGCTTCTAGTTGAAAATAATCTTTAGAAAGATTATCTAGAGGGCAGCACTGGACGTACGTCTGAGCTGTAGGATGGGCGGAACGCACCTTAAACGTTTAAAAATTACGAAGGATTGCATATACTTAGGCAATTTTGGACTCTGGTTGCCGTGATCGGGTAGCCCAGTGGTTAGGGCGTCTGCCGCAAAATCGCCGGGGACATTGGTCACTTCTTCTATAGTATAATATCTCTTTCCATTTATAGAGCATATAATATTCTAAAGTATTAGACTATTTCGAGAAATAAAAAAACGGGTTCGATCCCCAGAGCACTACCTCTGAGCTCCATCACCCGTCACGTGGAGATAATCGAGCAAGCTCTTATGTACCATAACTAGGCGATTACACAAATTATAACAATTACAAGAAAGATAAGTAAGATTGTGCCGGTTTACTCCCAATTTGGTTTCTCAATAAACAATTTTCTTCAGTAAGATAAGATTAAATAATCTTTAATCGGGTTTAATCATGTTTTCTAAGGGATGGACCGCTCCGTGGAGTAAATATTGTATTTTAGTCGAGTAAAATGTTCGAAGTTCGAATACGACTGATTTAAATAGTATCTGGTATCCTAAGTATGGACGCTCCCTTTCGATTACGAACATAATTTGAAATTTTACATTATTTCGAATATGGCACTTAATAAAAATAGGTTTAGTCTGTCATGAAACAGGGATCTGATCGGTGCTGGGATCGGAACACGTGCAAACTTATAAAGGATGACTCACACTAGCACGGGACGGGATGGGACGGGGCGGGATAGGAAAATCCGTCAATTTCTATAGAAATAATCACGTGATAGCTCATATGCGTTATATGACATATCTTTCAATTTATAATTTGTAGACTACTTAAAAAAGCATGAATCAAAACATTCAAGTATTAGAATTCAGAATTTATTTAAAACGTGATTTACAATTGTACATAACGACGCTTGAAAGGCGAAATGGTCTAAGCGACATTTTTTGCAAAATTAAGTTATATATACCGTTGAAATCAGCTGATTTTTTTGCGTCGAATGTGCTGGGTCTCGTGTCCATATGACTACTTCCATGTCGCTTATCCCATCGGTGATTTTTCAAATCATGACCTATTTTAGTTACTAAACGACGTCTTTTTCTTCAAATTTTTGAATATTGGATAAAAGATAAAATGTATTTTTACAAAACGCTACTTAGACTGTTTGACTTTATTACGACTTTCTATTCATTAGTCGGTTATCTTGTTTTACTTTACCGTATAACACAGTTTTACTTCAGTTATATAACTTTACTTATAACTAAAATAACACAAAAAATGGCTTAGATCAAATAGCCTAAACGGTTTTATCAGCACTGTTGTTGGTTATCACCTTTTACTTGATTTAGGTATCGAGAGTGATGTCGCTTATCCCTATTAACCTGCAATAATTTATATAACCGCTGTCGCTTATTTCTCTTTTCTTGGAAATAAATTCGGTGTTGACGGTCGAATATATAATTTTAAACACATTGTTTTTATATACGAGCTGGTTGGTTAGACAGTTTCAGCTACAATATTTTATAAAACAGACCGTCTTTAACTAATACTGCGTGTATTTGTAAAGTCGGTTATTACCAATACAACATATTTAAGTACCGCATACGCACTGTCCACGGAGGAGTTCGCGATACGCAAGCGCCATCGAACCAAATTCAGTACGCTTCGAGACGCTCTCTAAGTAACGCGTGTGTCAATTTCTCCGTGTAGGTACTCAAATCGATGGAACTGCACTACAATATCGTAAGTGATTTTACACATAAAAGTTAAATCATAAACGGTAGTACAATTTATAACTGTACTTTCGTTGTTTACTAATGCAAACACGTTTACTTTTAGGTGTATAATGCATAGAAAAGGGCGAATTCTGGACATGGCCTTGAAAAACGCCGGGATATTACATTCGCGATCACGCAGGAAATTAAGCTTTGATGTCATGGTAAGTTAAGTGTTATTGAATAGTTAGTATGTAATTATTTTGATAATAAACATAATGTATTAGGGAACGCAAGCTTTGGATAGTCGGTGACAGAATAGTATCTATTATCAGAGGTTAAAATGTCATTGTCGATTCTTGTCATTTTTGTGTATATACCTACTTACGAAGAAAAATTCGTGACTAGTAATTATAATAAGTAATTTTATTTAATCGTATGGCAGAGTTACACGTCGAATACAATTCACAAATCAATTTTCAGACCCATTAGCCATTTGATGGCATCGTCGTTGAGGTTGATGAGATCCTCGGAAGAGTTACCAGCATAGCAAGTAAGAGGACAGTCCTCGATGCTGTGCTGTATGGTTTGCACTTCGGCACCGCAGTCGCAAGCAGGAGAGGCAGTCCAACCGCAGCGATGCCTGTATTGAGCACTGCGCCCATGGCCAGTACGGAGTCTGTTGAGAGTGCACCAGTCTCGTCTTGGGAGTTCGGCGCCGCTGATTTTGTCACCAGGAACTATCCCCGAACCCAATTTGCCCATCATCAAGGAACTCCAAGACGCACCCATTCCTGCTTAACATTAAAGTCGCCTTCGGGCAGGTTTTTAGCGATGTCCTATGGTGCATTTCTGGATTTAAGACGGCGTGTGGCTGGACTTAAAAATTCCGAATGCATGGGAAGACATGGGTCATTTCGGATCTTATTTACTTCTCTTAACAGAGCTCCTTTCCTTCTCAAGTCAGGCGGGAGAATTCGACAGAGCACCGGTAACCAATGGCACGGGGTTGACTGGAGTGTACCGGAGATCAATCGCATGGCCCTATTCAGCTCAACGTCTACTTTAGGCGTATGGGCGCTTCCCAGCCAAATCGGAGCACAATACTCGGCTGTAGAGTACACCAATGATAACGCTGAAGTGCGCAATCCCTCCGCACCAGCTCCCCAAGACGTTCCACTCAGCTTCTGGATGATGTTGTTTCTGGTTTGGAGTTTGCGTGCTGTGCCAGTTAGGTGGTGCTTGAATGTTAGGGAGCGATCAAGGGTGACTCCAAGGTACTTGGGCGTGGGGTTGTGTCTAACTTCCGAGCCGTTCATGTTTACCCTGAGCTCACGGTGGGCTAGTTGGTTGTTCAGATGAAAACAGCACGATTCTGTTTTGCTGGCACTAGGTGTTAAACGCCAAGCTCTGAAGTACCCGGATAGTGTCCCCATGTCACCTGACAGTGTTGATTCCAGACTCTGATAATAAGTAATAGTTAATAGGTACTTATCCATCGAAGTGGTTTAATAGTACATTACGTACCCAGGGCGGTGAACAAAGAATGGCTCAGATTGCGGGTATTTGTGGCCCGAACCGGAGGTGTAGGTAAACAAGCGATCTAAGGCCTTCTTTATTACCGCCCGTGGTACGTACATAATTTTTCACTTCTCATGCTCATAAAGTGTTTCAGTTTCTTTTAATAAAGACCCATCGGTTTTCAAACCAATTGTTTCATTTTTATATCACTAACTAGAAATTTAATAAAGGTTTTAACTATTTATAAGTAAAGGATCAAAAGGGTCAATTTTAACATAGATAAAATAGTTCCATGTTAAAAGTAGTCGCACCTAGCCATAGACTATTTGTCTTGACTTAATCTGTGGCTTATAATGACCTTGTACAATCTGACCTTACTATTTATTTGACATTTTTTTGTAGTTGGATAGTTTATCCTAGTACTTTCGCAGATTATTTTTCCACTTAGACTCTTTTACTTTAAACATTTTTTTATCGCAAATGTTGGTTAGATTATTTTACCTCTAACAAAATTTGAGATCAGTTTGCGTAAGCGACACTAAATCCTCAAATAATATTGTATTGGGTAATATATTGAATACAGTGTATAAAAAACATTACTATAATCTTGTACAAAGTTGTTTGTTTTAAATCGTACAATAAAATAAATTATAATGATTTTTTTTTCAAAAAATTGCGCGGTTTTTTGGCTCTCCTGTAAAGTTACCATTTTGTCGCTTAGACCATTTCGCCTTTCAAGCGTCGATAAAGACTTGTGAAAAGCGAATCCGTATTCCCTTTGATGATCGGGGAAAAACCAGGTATATCGTGAAGTATCACGTATCAAATCATATCTTCGTTACAAGATACAGTATCAAAACACGCCCATACCTACCGGTATTGATACGCGTATCCGATAGCGAATGTGTAGGAGATTAAACGCGTATCAACATGGGTGGTGACATGATCCCGCATGACCGCGATCTTTTTGCGTCAACACGATCATGATACGGATCGGTGCTACACGACGCAGATACAATACGGCAAAATGATACAAGTGTAATCCCAGCTTTGGATAACTTCGCGTATCCAAGGTCTGACCGTAATTCTACGCGGTGATTTTATTGCTTGGCTTTAGTTTAAAGAGTGCATTCTTTAGCTTAAATAATTAGCTTAATTTCTTAAAGACGCTAGTATGCTATTCAGCTCATTTTGGAGATAATCACTAATTATTGTTTCATTTGATTAGATCTATGCAAGTGTGTACAGGGAGGACGGGTCATCGACATGCCATTGATATGGCATAGTTGTGACTTACATAGACTTAATTGGTATACAAAGAGGAAATTCCGCCAGCATCCTAGGTACAATGTCTTAAACCTAATTTAGATTTAAGATAGGTAGCTTACTTTAGGTATATATTTTGTTCGTTATATCTGAAATATATAATTTAAACTTTCGTGAGTCATACTGACATTAACGGTTTAAACTCTTTTGTAAGTAGGTACTGTTACACAAGTAGTAGCAATCACAAACAAACGAGAAGTAGGTTTATTAAAAAAGTTATCAAAGTAGCCAGATGAGCTTAATTAGGTAATTGACCCCGTCCTGCCACTTTTCGCAACTTTTTAACCTTGTTTCCATTTTGTTATAACTTTTGAAGTCCTTAATAACTTGTTCTCATAGTTTGTGTTATTGACAGAGCGTTAGCGAGTTGAGAGTATCAGCTTGGACAAACATGTTTTCGTAAATCTGGCCGTTGTCCTCCGCTACAGGTCACAATTCTCTACCGATTCTCTCTCAAAATTAGTTATATTAAACAATACTTAAATTAAGTTGATTTTCGTTCGACTTGTTTTTCTTTACGAAGATCGTCATCAGGAGCGACCACCCTTAAATAAAATTAACATTTGTGTTTAAAGTAGACTATTTAATAGTCTACTTTTGATATTTTGTTCATGTTTTTTTTTCAGTTGTTTTCTAGAAAACAACAATACAATACAATACAATACTCTTTATTGCACACCTCACACAGATTAAATACAGTCACAAGAGAAAATAATAATACAGAACAGTAACAGTAAGGGGTAACAACAGGCGGTCTTATCGCTAAAGAGCGATCTCTTCCAGACAACCTTTGGGTAGTGGAGTACAGATCGAATGAAAATATGTATTAGGTGGCACAGAGATAACAAAAGCACACAAACAACACACACAATAAATATACATACCAAAATAATAATACGATAAAACATACATACATAAACATGCATACATAATAAATACATACGTAAACATACATACATAATATATATATACATAACGATGAGTGAAGAAGAGAAACGACAGTGACAAAGAAGAAAAGCTAAGGAAGAGACAAATAGTATTCTTTGAGTTTTAACTTAAAGGCAGTTATAGTTTGAGCACGTCTTATGTCAAGGGGAAGAGAGTTCCACAGTTGAACAGCCTGGAAAGTAAACGAAGAATTAAAAAACTTGGTAGAAGAAGAAGGAACGGATAGTAGTAAGTTATGAGCGCATCTGACAGAATTTAAGTAAGTAAAATGTTCTTTGAGATAGCGGGGAGTTGCAGGGTTAAAAAGTATAGAGTAAAGGAGAGAGAGTATATGAGAGTTACGACGATGGCGAATAGGAAGCCACTTGAGTTGAGAACGAAAACTTGAAACATGGTCATATTTGCGTAACCCATATATGAACCGGATGCAAACATTTTGAAGACGCTCAAGCTTGTTTAGTTGCTCCACAGAGAGATCGGGATAGGAGACATCGACATATTCAAGAATGGGAAGAAGTAAAGTTTGAGCAAGCGCAATTTTAGTAGCAATAGGCAGAAAATTACGGAGCCGTCTGAGAGACCCTACAGCGGCAAACACCTTCCTGCTCATCTCACTCACTTGCGGTACCCAGGACAAACATTGATCCATAATAAGGCCAAGATTCTTGACTCGGTTTGAGAAAGGAATTTGGATGTCGTCAAAAACTATTTTAGGGAGATTTCCGAAATCGACTTTAGAAATAAGTTTGTTGCTGCCAATTATGATGACTTGAGTTTTGAGTGGATTAACTTTAAGGCCATAATCGCGACTCCAATTTAAAACAACGTGACAGAGTGGGCCTTTTCAGCGAAGACAGCCTTTCGATTGACCACTCTGTCACGGTGTTTTGAGTTAAATAATGTAGGTAAGTATGCAGTCACTAACCAGGGAAATAACAAGTATACTGTACTGATAAGGTAATTCAAAATTTTGGGCATTTCCCTCCTACAAAAAAAATCAGTCAGTTTTCAGCGCGGAGACAGCTCATTATCGCCTAAAAACGAGAACGGCCAGCTATTATTTGTCGTTTGCCCTTATCTGTAAGTTTGACATTTGTGTTCGCCAAAAAGGACAAAACATATTTTAACTAATATGGGATGTTTTTATGAATAAGGCGGTTAATATTTTCGGGTATCACGAGTCGTATTTTTGGCGCCGTCAAAAATTCTTTTAGGTGACGTATAGAAACAAAACAAACTCGTATTTTTTCACAATAGCTTGTAGTCTGTAATAAAAAATACATAGGTACAGTCAACCAATTGGAACCCTAGGCCACTCTAGAACCATGTCAAAATTACAAGTATTAAGAGATTTCTTACAATCTGATTTATGAAACTATGAAAAAGTCCTACTGTGGCCTAGGGTTCCAATGGGTTGACTATACCTATACACCATTATTAAAAAGTTAAATGAACTGATATCCTTGGCATTTCCATAATGTAGATTTGCCCGGAGAACTCCCACAGGTCTGTGCGGAGTTAATCTTCAGGTACATAATTAGTTTGAAAAACTAATTAAAAAGTTGTTCTTTATTTTTCCAACTGATATGGCCGAAGAAATAAAGAATAAAAAATATTCTAGAAATGAATTTGAAATCTAATTTACTCGCATACAATAAAAATAACTACAGAAAGACGCTTCGGGTCTTTTACAGCATTTTGTAAATACCTCGAATGAGACTTTATTCTAACATGTCTAATCAATAATAATAATGAAAAAGACATACATAGTTTCGATTCATGTCCTGGGCATTGGATTAGAATTTTATTTTATTTTTTATTTAAACTTTATGCACATAAAACAAAGTACAAAAGGCGGACTTCGCATTCTCGCGGCGGAAGGCATTCTCTACCAGTCAACCATCAGGCCAAACAGATACAAATATTTAGGTGCGGTAACAGCTTAAAGCGAAAGGTTAAACAGCAATCGATATATTAACAAATACGTTCACAAATTCGTACATATACAAACAGACCTACATACAATATCAATATACATATAATACAAAACATACATAATTACATATACGATATACATACTATAAAGTACCTGCAACTAAATTACTACGAGCCGTAATTATTAGCATTAGCGATTAGATGCTTACGCAATGTGAGCTTAAACGACGAATTTTCTTATATATAAATAAATACTTCAGTGTCCATTACTGGATAAGTACCTACTCGTACGTTAATCATTAACCTGTTCCACGCCAAAGACGTATTTATTATTGGCACCACAGGTTCTACGCCAAAGATCGATAAATCGGTCACAGATCACAGAGCAACAAAGACCTTAATAAACACTCATAAATTATAAGTTCAAAGAGATGTCATACTACAGAAAAAGTGGCCAAGGTCCCCGGTGAGCAGGGCTGGGATCTTGGTCACTTTTTCTGTAGTATATGACATCTCTTTCGATTTATAATTTATATATAGTAGTTTGCCTACTTAAAAACATGAATCAACATTTCTTGTAATATAATCAAATTCATGTGTTTTTTTTTCTTTTTATTCTTATAATTAATAAATGATTTAATTCATGCTTTACGGTAACCTATCGAAGTTTCAAAAATCCTTTGTCTGATTTTCACTTGTCCGAAAACGGTTGCTCGAATTTTTATAATCCATATACATTGCTTACTATATTTTTTTAAATGTCTCTAGTTTCCTATCTCATATCAACATTTTACCGAAATTCGATAACCAGAAGAACGGTTGCCAAATTTATTATTTGACAACCGATTTGTTAATCACCTTTTCATAAATCCGATGCTACGCAAAATCGAAATGTCATTTTACCTTATATCAGTAACCAGAACAACGGTTGCCAATTTTATTATTTTACTATCGATTTGGTAACCTTTTCGTAAATCGGACCCACTTATTCACCCGGGTAGGTTCGTTAGTTACCTTGTGTCCCTTAGAGCGGAAATAGGGGCCAAAAGCCAAACAATCATTTTCGATTGTTTGATATGGGGAAAAATAATATTTCGGTCAAAATAATTTACGCCACAAAAAGTAGTTGGCAAATGATAGGTACTTCGGAATTTTGACAAGTGTTGATTCGAATCATAAGCGAAATAAAATTGCAGCGAACTGAGAATGGAGGGAAATAATAAACTGGGAAACGTACTTTCGGGCAAACAAAATTTAGGCCAATTCATAAAATGGGAAACGTTTTCGGGGTACTAATAATCGACATTACAATTTTCGACTTTATGATAGGTAAGGTACCATGCTTTACATTTATTTACACACTCATAAATTTCAACTTCAGTTTCGACACTTGGCGTCTGAGTGAAAGAGTTTGTATTTAAGATGGCGTCGAAAAGGTTAAGTGTCCATTACTGAGCCGGTAAGCTTAAAAAATACTGGTGTCGTCACGTATTGGGCAGTCGCCATCAGATATATCTGAGCGGCCGAGGTGTTCAAAATATCTGAACAAGCACTCTAACGCCTTGACAATAGAGACGTGTTCAGATGCTTGTTAGCGCCTCGGTTGTTCCGATATATCTGATGGCGACTGTACAGTTTGTGCCCTCACATAAGTATTCATTCTACATATGCAACCGAAAAGGACGTACGAGGTATCTTACGAAATATCAACCTCATTAAGAAAAGGGTGCCGCAGAAGGATTGAGGCTCCAAAACGATACTGTTCGGTCAGGTCAACGTCACGTGCTCATTACTAGCATGTTTATTAGCAAGCGGGGAAGTGGGAGGGTTCCCATGCCCTCTTGCTATTAAGCATGCTTATTAGCATGTTGATAAGCATGAAGCATGCTAGTAATGAGCATGTGTAACAGTACCGTTATTCGTGCGGCAAAGACAGTTGCGTTTCGTTCACTAATGAGCGTTAACGAGTGGCAACTAGAATCGCGCAGTCGCTATCGTCTACGCACATAAATATTAAAACTGTCCAAGCTTGTACAATAAGAAATACTCCATATAATGTCGTTACAACAAACTCAAAAGTCAATTAATAACGGGATCTCCTCGATCCATCAGGCATCTACCGCGAAAATAGAACAACAAGCAATTTGTATATCCCTCTCTATCTCACGTACCCACCTAGTATATTCGTGCGAAAGGGACGAAGCAAGAAACTTTAGAATGTTCGATGTTTTGGCTCTCCTTGATAAAATTTCGTCCTAATGAATAATCATTCAATGTCAATTTGTGAATTCAATATGGCTGGAATAAATTTGCAATTTTGCAGTGTCAAAGGAAGATGTTTGTTTGATGTTATTAATTATAATAATTTGGAAATGAGTTAAGTTTTTAATTATTTATGTAATGGAGTTGAGTGGACTCTGAGTACAGTTAAACTTTGACATTTTATTATTTAGAAAGCAACCCATATTTATTAGCTCATATTAATTTATGCCAATGGTTTAAAGGCCTTCCTGGCTAAATTGGTAGAGACCCTGCCTGCAAAGTTGGAGGTCCCGAGTTCGAATATATGAAAGGCATTTATTTATGTGTTAATCACGAATATATATTCCTGAGTTATGGACGTTTTCAATGTAACCAGTGCTTCCTAGAGGGAATGTGAATTTGTGTGGTGACGATTTAGTGGACACGGTTAGTTCGGTGTGCTTCGTTGATCCCGTCAGACGATCCGACAATTCAGACTCCCGCAACGACGGAGCCGGATTGCTCGAATCAGCCTGCTTCGTCGCGCGCGACCCGTTACCTACGCCAGTCTCGGGCAGTGATGCCCTAGCCGCGAAGGTGAGGCGACGATGACTGCCCGATGTAGTCGAAACATGTCACGCCTATTGTGATAAAAATACGTGAGTGTTAACCGTTGCAATTTAATATCAGTATGACTCGCGAAAGTTTAAATTATATGTTTTCAATGTATATCAGGTGTTGCCTGTAATAGGAGCAATCAATTTAATCGTAGATAGTACTCCCAACACTGAACACGTGTTATGAAAAGTTGTTATATTTGAGGAGTAATAGTACTACCTAAGTTTAAATTATTTGCTCCTATTACAGGTCACACCCGGTATAAGTACTTGTACGTATGTAAGCAAAGCTTGTACTGTGGCTACTAGCCCAATGTAATAGCGTTCAGAATTGCATGGGCAATTTATGAAAGAATTCATTCATAAACTGCCCATGCAATTCTGAACGCGTGTGTACAAGCTTTGCTTGGGTACTTTGGGATTAGGTTGGTTTGTGATAATAGTAAATAATTGATAATAAATTCAATTAAATTAACTAATTTTGCAATTCCTTTTTGTTTATCAAAGCTCACTTTTAAATTTACAATATTTACGCTATTATAATTTAGTACAACTTCCCGGCCGCTAAAACTGTATAGTAATGTATTTGTTTTTTTAGTTGATACATAATGATGTTTTCCCGTGCCATTTCTGCTATATTGATGTAAACATTACCCAGCATATTAGAAATATTATGTCATTGTCGTTATTTGACAAAAAGGGCACAGATAATCAAATAAAAAAAAACGAATGAATCGTATCGCATTCGTAAGACCGTAATAAAAATGGACCTAGAACGCTCATTTTTCCCAATTATAAAACCGATATCGGAAAACGATACGTAAACATTGCAATGAATTTTAATTGCGCTCTCCGATGCACAAATTTATTTCTTCATCCAACGACATTCAAAATTCACCTTTAAATCAAACAGCATAAGAATAAAAATATATTTCGTGACTTCTTATTAAGTTGGTATTCAGGCAAAATTACGGTCCTGTTGTTGCAGTTAGTAATTTAATTTGCTGTTCGAAATTGAACTTTATTACGTTGAAATGGGGTTGTTTGACGTACCTAGAGCTTCGGGTAACAATTGAAAAGTGCCTAACAAGAGTGGAAGTCGTGTAACATTGAATTTTATCGGAATTCATTTCCTTCATTGAGAGGAAAACGAGTTGACAGTGGTAAATGCAATAATTGTTAATTTTAACAAACTTTTCATGGATTGACCCATAATTCATCAATAAAGAGCACAAAGGATTCCGTACCATTGTTTATAAAAACTGCAACATCACGTTTGTTGTATGGGAGCCCCCTTAAATATCGATAGTATTCTGCTTTAAAGTATTTATTGTCATAGCGGCTATAGAAACACATGATCTGTGAAGTTTTCAACTGTCTAACTATCACGGTTTTTGAGATACAGCATGGTGACTGACGGACGAGTAATAGGGCCCCGTTTTATCCTTCGGCTACGGAACCCTAAAAAGGGATGGTCGTAAGTTTTAACCTCTTTGGCACTCATGAGTCCTAGTAATTCTGATTAGGAATAAAATACAAAAAAGGGCGGAAGATCAAGTCCAGTATTTTGAACGATGTCAAATTAAGGTTTAAAAATATTTTTCTCAAATTTGACTAAGTATTTAAATAAATAAAACATTTATTTTTGAAATATATACAGTACGTGTCTACTACCTACCTATACCTACCTTAAATCTAAAAATCTTAAAATAGGTCCTTGAGGCTATTTTACCTAGTCCGTCAATATTGAATCGATTTCGATGATTATTTGAATGATATATTCTCAATGTGACTAATTCTCTAAAAGTCTAATAAAAAAAATACATAAAGACCATCAGCTTAGCCATCCAGCGAGGAAATGCTGCCCGCGTCCTCGGTATCACACCGCAGGGGCTGTTTTAGATTGATTTTAGTTTTATTTTGTTTTATTTTAGTTTTCAGCTATTTCAATTTAGTTTTACTTTAGTTATTTTTTCAGGTTTAAATTTCTACAATATAATAACTAATAAACCTGGTCACAAAATGTAGGTCAATCAGTATAGAGATGCGACCAAAGGCCTTACCATGACATTTTAACGCGATTCAGTTGACGACCTAAACTGAGTCGCTTCCATACATAGGGCCTTTAACATGACGTCTTAACCGCGATTCAGTTTAGTACCTAAACTATGTCGCTGCCAACACAACTGAGCACAATTTTAAGAAGTTAAATTGAATCGCGTCAAGCCGTCATCTAGGCTGCAGCAGAGAACAGCAAGACAGAAACGGAAATATTTAAGACCTTCACTATCGCTCGGGCAATAACAACTCCAGATCTAAAGGCCAAAGGCATTCCTGGTTATTACTTAGTGTTATCTTTGTCAAACTCAGTTACTGGAAGGGTCCCGTTTGCTAACGAAGTTTATCAGATCCGGAAAGTTCAAAATTAATTAACTTGACTATAAATCAAGACGACTATACCTATTCAAGCAAGCAATACTAGGAGACATTTTTATTAATGGTATAAATCGATCTAGTGTCGAGAATGAAACAATGACGTTTACAGGTTGTTACAAAAATGCTGGGTAAAGGATAACTCAGAAAGAATCACGTGACAGCTCGGAGCCCTTGGATGTCACGTCATGTTTTCTGTAGAAACTGACAGATCGTTCCGAGCTGTCCTGTAAGAGCGATGGAACCAAACCATTGTATTATTATTCAATCTACATAAACATGTGAAGTTTCAGCTTATTCTAACAAAGGGAAGTTAATCAAATTCAGCTTGCAAGATTTGACTCTAATATATACAGACATACATTGCAAGTTCAACAAAATCTTGTCAAAATGCCTCTAATCTGTGAACAGAAAGTACTTTACAACTTTTTGCTGAAACAAATCAAATTATTTTAGTTGCCTGAAGGAGGATAGAGATCGAATAAAATACATACCTTTGCCAAAACTTACCCGTTTATATCAAAGGTATATTAGCTCCATGAAAATTCCTTGTACTTACAACATAACAAATGAAATCCAAACATACTTTATGACAAAAAAGGTTGGGTCACAATGGCGACCGCAAAAAATAAATTCAAAGTAATATTTTTATAATCCAATGTGAATAACTTCAACATGATTTCATGCATCTGTTGGACCGTGATTTAGTTCAGAGGGTTTTATTAAAATGAAAATAAACAGCCAACATATTTTAGCCAATAAGGATACCTACCCTATTACTAGGAAAGGGACTCTCCTTTGGACGATTGTGTTTGTTCAGGCTTATTGGCAACAATTACATAGGCCTGAAGGCGTTTATGTCGTCCTATCATCTCCGCCTGAGCTTGCCTCATCCACTCCTATCAAACTTGAACTTGCGTAAATTACAGACCACTACTTTTGTTTCTTTAGAGATATCACAGTTTTCGGTAAAGGAATTTGATTTGTACACACATTAATAGTGCACTATTTGTTACCTTGTCACGGTGACAATAACATCAGATACGATACGGATATAATATTGATGGTCCCGTCAGATGATACGACAACACAGACTCCTGCAACGACGAGAACGGATTACTCGATCTCGTCTACATCAGCGCGTGCGACAGGTTACCTAAACCGGTCGCAGGCAGTGCTGCCTGAGCCGCGGAAGTGACAACAGGAGTGATCCTGTTGTCCATCGCCACGCCTATTATTATCAAAGTACGGTCTTAACCGTTTTTCAATATTAATATAGACTGTCACTGCCAGGTACGAAATATTAATTGATTGACATTCGTTACACACATGTGATCATAGACGCCGACGTAGGTCGCTGCCACCGCTCGTCTTGCCTGTTTCTATGAGAGATACATTTCTGTGTAACCAATTCATATACTTAATCGGTTCTGTGCCCATATTTTTGGCAATATAAGCCCTAGCTTTTAGTTGCCCTATTGTTCTAACATCTACGAGTACATTTACTTGAAAGCTTTCACGGTTTGCCCTTTAAATTATATTAATTATCGTTTAAAATATTTCATACTTAAAAAGATTTTCCTGGTACCAACCGGCGAGCTTTTAATTAATATCTATTGTCGACATAATTGTGTTAAACGGTGTTTTTATCATGCAAATTAGTTACGAACTCGTAATTTAGAATTAGCGTGCTTATTAAGGAACAAAAATTGCTATTGCCATCTCTTTTCCACCAACAAAGTATTGTATTTTCCTCCAAATGGTGCGGTGAAGTTGTAGTACCTACACTCGGAAGCAAAGTTTATTCGCCTCGAGGCCCTTGTATTGTTGAAGGTACTTATGGACTCTATTCACATTGGGGTCTCAATATATGGACGAGTAATTGTACATAACAACTTTGCTTCCTTGTATACCTACATAATAAATAAATCACCATTTGGGAGTGCTGGTGTTCTATACAAATATGCTACCGGACCCGGGTATCCCTGGTTCTCGTCAAACAAACTTAGTACTGGGACCATTCCTGTTCACTGATGGAGCTCCAAGTATTTTCTCAATTCACAATCACGTGCCACTTACACTTGGTTCCCTGAAATCTTAATTAAATCGGTGATTCACCTAGTCGTAGGCTTTCCCACGCTGTTTCCCGGTACGCGGTCGTCACTTGAGGGACTTTATACCCCAGTGGTCGTCAGTTCTACGAGCAATGTGCCCAGCCCACTGCCAATTGGGTCAAACACAAAACGAACACATCTTTCCTGTGGACTACCAAATAAGCCCTCATTTACCCTCATCCACACAAAGGTATTTTCAATTGAGCTGTATGATAAAGTTTTTATTACAACATTCCCACAAGCTGTTTATTATTACCCACAGGAAAGAAAACTTACCTGTTCCGCCAAACTGTAGGGTTTTCCTTTTCGAATGTTTGGTGTACCGGCCCAAGCTTTCCAAAATGGCGGGCGTTTAATATTCCCGAATCTGTTTGAAGTTTTTAGAAGAATGTTTATATATTATGGGGTGAAGTTTTAGGTTTGTATAATGATTTTAAATTATTATAATAATAAAAGTTACAACAGTATAAAAAAAAATTGTGCGTATTCTTTATTGGCAAGATATCGCCCAGGACCGAGAAAAATGGTACACTCTCGTGTCGGGGGAAAAGTTTCTTTTTCGGTCGCTGTGCAACCAAAGTAAGTCAATCTCTGATATATATCAACGACTTTGGTTTTACGGATTTCCTCGTATAAATAACTATTACGTCAAAATCCTAAAACAAACACAAATACTCTGTCAAAGCCTTTCATTTCCTTATGTCAACAGCTCTGTTATTACTTGGAACGCAATTTTCAAGGGCTTTTGAAAACCTGTGGTCGATCAAATGGAATATGTAATGGGCTTTTTTCCATCTTACATGGTATTGCCAAACATCTTATATTAAAAATCAAAATGTTGCATTGGCTCTCAACAGATTGCTTGGTAATAAGAAATGGTGCTAATTGTTTTGTGTTAACCTGAATAAAATACTTTTAACCGGATTAATCCCACAAACTGAGTCGCATTAAGACGTCATCGGCCCCCTCACTTTTCTAATTCTCGATTAGTTAAATACCTACGTAATTCAGTTGGATTTCGAGTTTTGCATTTGTTTTTGGAGATTGATTTAAAGTTTGACAGTTACTTTATAAAACCATAATGACGGAAGTAAAGACTGGAGCCACTAAAATGAAAATTAAATTTGTTCTTATTGAACCGTTAAGTAGAAAGTTGTGTACTTTAAGGGGAGGCAACGAAAGTTTAAGGAATTTTCTATGAGGTTATTATCAAATCTAGTAGTATACGAAACAGGCTAGATTTTGTATATATTGTCATCATGACTTCAAAGTACGCCCACTGGTAAGTAAAAAAGGTTTTTGACTGTTTTTATCTTATCTTACTTTACTTAGTTTACATTAACTGTATAATTTCCTTAGCTTATGTTTATTGTTAAAATTAAAAAAACATGCTCCGTCCAGTGGTTGTCTGTGTACACCACAAATGCTTCCACATTTCAGAGGTTGTACAATTCTCTGCACCAATAAATTTGTTTAATAAACAGCCTGATAACAAGCTTTGTTTATTTGTTAATTAATATTAAACCATCGTTGCGGTTGCTGTTTGTGAAAGAATAGGATCATCGGATATAACAAGTATGATGACACATTGTTGAAAAAATGAAGTCAGACAATGCGTAATTTGAGGGGTCTTACCATGACGTCTTAACGCGATTTAGTTGTCGACCTAAACTGAGTTCCGTCCATACTACTGGGCCTTGAATCTAAACTGAATTGCGTTAAGACGTCATGGTTAGGCCCCAGGTATTAAATTTCTAATGTATGTCAGCAGACAGCTCATTTCTTATGAAACCAATTAGGTACACCAGAAATTGAGAAACCGAAACACAACTCATAACTCAAAAAAAAAAACGCTTGTCTGGCTATTCTGGCTTCACCCTCAGTAAAAATACAAATGCAACCGTCTGTTGACTGGAGCTGCCGCTTCGACACTTGGAACTTGTTCTTTTAATATAAACGCCTGTTTAGAAATGTTAAATAGTCGTATTAAAACCAAACCTTTAATATTACACCGAAACAAAAACTCTATAACTTCCACATTTGCTCTTCAACTGTCCTGAATGTTGTGACCTCCATGTATAAACAGCTGCCAGGAACTTAAATCTGGTAATGAATTTGGTATAACACTTTCAACATTCGCGTTTTGTACACATTATTATGAAATTAAATTAAATTTATTACTTATACCTGTTAAATTTGATATCGCCGTTGACTCTTCGCTGATTCATCAGTCAAGCCGCGATCATGACACATGAAACTTTGTCGAACGAAACGTCGATATATTAAGGTAGATTAACTACTTATACATTTGTGATAGACCCGGTATAAGTTTATCTATAATCAGCAGAATGGTGTAGTAAAAGTTACAAATTGTAAATTTTATTCCGAGATTTAAGGATGACTCACACAAGCACGGGACGGGACGGGACGGGATGAGGCGGGACGGAAAAATCTGTCAATTTCTATAGAAAGAATCACGTGATAGTTCTATAGAAATTGACAGATTTTCCCGTCCCGCCCCGTCCCGTCCTGTTCTAGTGTGAGTCATCCTTTACTCTAGTTGTAAAAAATAATTGCAATAAGTAGAAATATTTATTCAACAGAACAGCTTTAGAGTATTCCGTCGACATAAAGCCAATAATTATGTTAAATGTTTATAAATTAGGTGTAGGTACCTAATATCTAGGTATTAATATCTAGGCATCGGTACTACAAGTGCTACTTAGTGATAAACGTACGTCACAACTGATACTCGAATGTCACAGAGTTAAACTACAAGTTCACGAAAACCCTACTCAGGACACCTAGACACCAACTCCGGAAAATAGTAGGGCTAATCACAGGACACAACACACTAAACAAACACCTACATAACATGGGTAAAACAGATAATCCCATGTGCAGGGCCTGCATGGGAAATCAGATAACAGTAAAACATATTCTCCTAGACTGCAAACAGGTAGAAGAATACAGGAGTAGGTATTTGGGGACCCCAAGCACACTAGAGAAGGCATTTAGCAACCTAAAACCGATGCTTGGTTTCGTGGAGGAGCTGGGGTGGTTGGAATAGGGCTACCTCGTTACCACGCAAAAAAGGCACAATGGATGTCAAGTTGCGGAAAAGGCCCAGCTAAACTAACTGACTATCTAAGCATTTAGAAAGTCATAACCAACATTTTCGCAAATATTCGCGTAACGCGATGTACTACACGTGGCGTGTGACGTGGTGACGTAGACCGTAACAAGTGGAGGAGCATTGCGAGGGCTACACTATCCACAGTCGCCCCGCCATCATAAAACCACGACCACTCTGTCAAGAGTGAACGACTAAGGAGGAGGAACCAAAATTTTACCACAAAGTGGCAATCCAAATTAATTTTAATATTCTCCGTACACAATCCCCGAATACCGTGTTTATTACTTACTTTATTACAAATTTAATATAGTTTAGAAGCATTATACATGCTCATTTCATTTATGCGGGAAATAAATCACGTCAAGAATTTGTATGGAAATGAAAGGAAATAATAATTGAATAATCTTCTTACTGAAATGCCTTGCTCAGTATTATTAATGTTTCACGCTTCTTTCGAGTCCTTCGAGTGTGGAATGTCGAAATGAGGAAGCCAACAAAACAAGACAGTTTGAAGAAAACTTTTTTATACCTTATAATAGGTGATAAATTAAGAATTCCACCCCTTTTCCTCCCGTGGGTGTCTTAGAACTTGACAGAGATATGAGGTTTAAGTGGTTAAATGGTGGATATGGGGTTATGTTTGTAGCATGTAGGCACAGATTAAATGACAGTTCTTAAGAATCACTTCAAAGAAAAAAAAAGAAAAAAAAGAAAGAAAAGAGTTCAATTTGTGTAAGAATGTCGTATAATATTTTAATATATACATATATTTTTTTAATATACAAGTAGTTACTTCTCATAAAAAATCGAATACAAACCGTTTTGAACACTACGCAAAAACAATTAACGCTCACCCCTGTGCGGGGGCACATCGCTAGGGTTGCCTACGATAGAAAGTAATTATTAAAAAACTAGTCTATAACCCCTATATCTCCTCCGCAAGTCTTTTGATTGATTTGGCCATTTTCAATATCCCTGAATTAATATATAAACATGTACAATATATGCTTTCTAAGTATACTTACAAGATATTTTACTCGTTAAAAGGCATTAGACTTCATGTATTTTTAGAAAATAGCAATTTGAACGAGCTTATAATTATCTTCTTGCACCTACAAAGTGCCTCGGGCTTTCGTTCTTGCGTCCGACACAACACAGTAACTAAAGTCAAACAGTAAGAAACACTTTCAAACTGAGTCGTTGTTAAAGTGACAATACTAGTGGCTCACTCCGAACGTGAACTTGCGACCCCTATATCTCGCTAACCACTGGACCGATTTGGCTCATATTTGAACTTAAAAAATCTATTTATCTCATCTAACCACCTACCAAATTTCACGACGATCCAATCAATGATACTCGAGTTATCGTCGAACAAACGTATATAACGTTATTACCATGTATATACCATGTACCTTTTACTGCGAATAAACTATTCTTATTCTTATACATACAAACATATATACATACATACATACAATCGACGGAGTGTCCATGTAGATTGGGAGAACTCCGCTCGCCCATTCGATTGCACCCTACAACAAAATTAGGGATACCACTCACGTACTTTTAGTCACTATGCGCGACATGTTTCGGACATCTTAGTTTAAATTCGATAATACTTCACTCTTATTTTGATAATGTTCGTTAGGATGAACCTATTCTTTGATCCCTTCTTATTTATTTTTAAAGAGAGTCATCACGATTAGGCATTATTGAGCGCCGAGGCAGCTAGAACCGACCTTGACTTTTTCACAGTGGAAAAAAACAAGGTGACCCCGTCAAGATGTCATCGAAGACACCATCAGCACCATCTTTTGTTGAACTAAGTAAGAAATATATACCTAATTTTGGCATGTGACAAATGAGACTACTGGCTGTCAGTGATTTCGTCAATAATACCAGGGCATAAGGGCATATGGGCTAGATCTACCTAGCCGATATGCCCGCTGGATCTGCCTGACGGGTATTATTACCTGCTAATGGTAGACACCACGGGACGATCTCACCTTGTTTCTATCTATTTAGGATTATTTAATTAAGCTTGAGCTGCACAACTGTATTATAAAATATGCCGGTCCTTTTTTTGGGTGTTTTTTGGATCTAAGACGGAGATTGATAGATCGGAGTAATCCGATCGGAACCTGATTGCGCAAAATTGTCGCTTTCGTAAAATTAGCGCTTACACTTAATCTTGAGATTAGTTGCCACAGCGGACGTCAGGGTCCCTGGGCCGTGACATAAGCTGAGGAAGAAGGAGTTTGTGGTAATTTTAACGAACAATTTTCTCTTACACTATAGTTACTATTTAAAACGAGATATAGAGATAGAGAGATTTTCTCTTGTTCGTTGTTCAATAAATACCTACTCTGGGTAGTAATCATTGCTTTACTGATGTTTCACTTACTACCGTGCACTAACGCTCCGCGGCTCCGCTGACGAGAAGCGGATTGCTATATTAAATTGTTTAGGGCGACGAATTTTACCCAAATTCCTAATTTCAATTCACAAATGATTTTCCTTAATAAATTACGTTATTCATAATCGTTTCTGAGTAAATTGGGATGGATTTGTTGTTGAGACGTTAGTGGTTTCCTTAAATAACCCATTGACATTAATACCAAAATTTGATTGCTCTTTTGGTAAGGTATATCCTCTTGATAATTTAGTCATTTTCAGACTTCTCAGAAAAAAAGGAAAAGTAGAAAAATCCATGACCTCGGGTGGGACTCGAACCCGCGACTCTGAGATATCAGTTCATAATAATAGTTGAGTATGGGGTAGCACATTGTTAGTGATGAATTCTGAATATAACTTGAGACTCCACTTGGCGATTAAGAAGTACTTACAAGTACAAATATTTTTCTACAGGGGTTAGAGTAAAAACTGTACGAATGGTGCCAATCTTCCCCTACGTGAGTGACCCGTTTTAAATATTATATAAAAGCGAACTTCTCCATGTTCACTATTAGTGGGATACTTTTATATGTGGTAGTAGTAGTGGTTTGTGTCATATCATATACTCACTCACTTACTTACTTACTTTCTGGTGCACCGACCAAAAGCGAGTCTTGGTCTCCGACACGAGTAGTCGCCACTGGTCACGATCTTAAGCAGCTTCCTTCCAATTTGAATCTCATGGTGCAGGTCCGAATCGACAACGTCACCCCACTGATACTTGGGAGTCATATCATATTATTAGTTTCTTAAATCTGAATACGCCACCACTTTAGTTATAAATGATGTTCCTGTGTTCCAAGAAAACGCAAAGCCAGATAAATTAAAACGAAGAGAAATTCAATGACGAGATTTAAAGTGCTTTATAATAAATACAGTAAATAAGAAATATGGAAGCTTAATTAAAAACAAAGCTTCTGTTTCTATTAATGTTTTAGCTTAATTTGTAAACAACAATAGCTACTTGACCCTTTTTTGAAATTGGTCTTATACTATTAATTACTGGCCAATTTAGAGAAAAAAAAATATCCAGAGATATTTTAATATACCTACTCTGGAAAACTGCCAAAAATATTTTTGAAGCTTATTTTTACGTAATCTGGCGAAAACAATGTTAGCCATGGTAGTCCATAGATTATCTGTGGTTATCACGTCACTATACAGGAAATTTACTCGAAAAAGTGTTAAGGATGTTTCACACTAGAACGGGACGGGATGGGACAGGACGGGACGATCTGTTAATTTGCATAGAAAGAATCTTGTGTGGTAAAAAAATTCTCTCCACCCACTTCCACGGAAAACCTCAAAAAAATCGTTGACAAAAAAGTGGCTGGAGCTGTTTTATTGTATAATGTTACGTTATGGCCCAATTGTTCACAAATGTCTGAATCGGCAATTAACACGGGCATTTAATACAGGTAATACGGCATGTCTTAAATAGTGTCATATAGCAATAAAACAATATAAATATTAAAAATATAAAAAATATAAAAAATTGCTATCGGAGGTTGGGTTTTGTAGTTCGGAATGCGCAAGATTTCGATAACGTCAGGGCTATTAAATTAGTGTACACTGCGTTAGTCCGGAGTAAACTCGAATCCGCATCGGTCATTTGGAACCCGCATGAGGACAAGTACATCTTGCTTCTGGAAAAAATCCAGAAAGCCTTTCTGCGATTCTTATACAAAAAGACTCACGGGTATTACCCATATTTGTACCCGACAAAGTTCCTGCTTGGCGTTTTAGGGTTTAATTCCTTAGAGGTGAGGCGCAACTATGGGCTCTTAACTATTGCTTGTAATATTCTACGGGGGAACTCGGATTGCCCAGAACTGGTTACACAGCTCGTACGCCTGTTCGTTCCATCTATAGCTAAGGCCCAATTTAATTTTCGACCACGAAGTCGTCACCTATTAGATGTGCCTAAAACACGCACTGTGTCCCATGGCAAATCACCACTTGTCCGCGCTCTACGATATACTAATGCGCTCCTCGCATCAGCACCGGAATGTGATGTATTTGCAAGTAGTTGGATGGATCTGTGTAAAGAATGTATGAAGTTCTGTGAGGCGATGGATAAGCGTGAATCTACTGTCTTGTATTAGTTTTGTTCTCACATTTGTTCTGTTTTGTGTTTTCTTGACTGTATTATGTACCTAGTTGTATAAATAATGCATGTACATCATAAATTTCGCAGTGTATTAGTTCGCTGTAATGCTGTGTAAATTTTTTGAAACAATAAAATAAAAATAAAAAAATAAAATATTGAAATAAGAACAATATGACTAGGTACTAATTCAAATACAGGGATCTTACCATGACGTCTTAAAGCGATTCAGTTTAGGACCTGAACTGAGTCCCTGCCATACAACTGGGGCCTTACCATGACGTCTTACCGCGATTCAGTTGACGACCTAAAGTCCTAAACTGAGTTGCTTCCATACAACTGAGCCTAAACTGAACCTAAACTCAATCGCGTTAAGACGTCATGGTAAGGCCCCAGGTATTACATTTAAACCGGCATTCATCGACAGAAATTATAGACGTATTTATTAAAACCAGTTCCACAATCGCTGTAATAAATTAAGTGGTGGAACTGCATTGTCGTTGGAATTAGAGATTGCCACGGCTTTCCGATAGGCGTCATTACTCGAGCTCTTATTTCGCTCCTAGCGCATTCAGCCATACATATTTTTTTATTTGTAAACCGATAGATATAGTAATAAAAGAACTGTCCGATAAAAATGACACCATATATAGTCTGACAACCCAGAGAGCGCAGTAGGACAAAATAACTATATCCATCCCTTTTTTCAGGGTGGTAATACTAGCGTAAGAAAAAGACAGTATGATGCTCTCTATCCTACTGTTACTGCGCTCGCTGGGTTGTCAGACTATAAGTGCTGCAGTTGCAGAACTTTTTCATATAGTCTTGTTTGGAACGTGACGTTTCTTTAAGTGCCAACAGCCTATAAATTAACAGTGTCGGTAGTTCTTTGTATGAATTTGACACCTAATGCTAACATCAGTAAGCTCTTTTTCGTATGAAACATTTATCGTTTTTATCATCATCAATTCGAAATTGTTCGCTAATGTCATTCTAACCCACATTTTTAGACGTTTTTGTTCTACTTTGTGTGTTTCTTTTGATAAGTTATGGCGTTATTCATAAACGCACTTCAACAGCAGTTTAGCTAAATGATTGTTTGTCCTTATCTGTCACTTTAACAATCGCGTTTGTCAGAATGGGAGAAAACATAACTTAACTAAAGCTTTAGTTAACTTTTTTATGAATAAGGCGGTTAATGTGTAAACCGGTAGACGACACCACTGAAGATAAGGCAGAATTATACTTCTATTCGCATTGACTTAAAAACATGCCTGCATTTTTCAGGATGATCAAATAAATGTGCTTAGTTTATCAAAAAAAATTCAACTTTTTATGTAATGTAAACATTGCCGCTTTTTAGCAATAATTGTTTCTTGCCTTTTACAGCATCAAAATTATTTTAAAGGAAAAAAAGGGAAGGAAAAGCTTTCCGTGATTCTCGCGTTTACGAATGTTAACTTTGGTGAGTTTAAAGTGACACATTGCATGAAGAGCGCGTATAAAGTGCTTTAAATGTAGACTAGATACTCAATAATATAGACGTAAGAGAAAAGCTCAGAAAATACTTACGCGAAAACTCGAAGACACGTGTTTTACCAGAGATAAAACCAAGCAAGATCGATATCCCGTTCACAATCGTTAGATTATAGTTTGCGAGTGCGCCGTAATATTATGTAGATATTTCGGCACTGTTACTAGCGCCATGTTGCCATGAACATGGCGCTTGCAACAGTGCCGCAATATGGGGAGCACGCAAATCAAATATGTCAACTTTAAAGGATGACTCACACTAGAACGGGCAGGGACGTGATGGGCCCGTACATTTAGGTTAAATGTGTCAATTTCTACAAAACATTTTTTGTTACAGGTACTTGAATGCTGCATTTGAATAATTAAATTTGGAGTTCCACTAACATACCTTGGTAAGCTGCTTCATACATGCTAAGTGTCATATTTTCAGCTAGTGATACCAGACTAGGGTCTGCAAACCGGTTTTTATTTGTATCGGTTTATAACCGGTTACTAACCGGTTTTTTCATACAATTAAAAACCGGTTTGCACACTCGATACCGTACCTACCACCATAGGGTACACTCGCATTATTTGGTAATTCGGTGATACTACACAGAAAATATACTTTATATCGTTGCAAAAAGGTAGATTTTTTTAAAGTCAGGTATCAAAATAATATTTTATCACCGAAGTAGAAAAATCACCAAATAATGCGAGTTAAGTGGTCACTTGCTAATGAATAAAGCTCTATTTAAACGTGTTTACAATCTTATATCTAACTCCTTCTATCGGGCTGCATTCACGTCAGGAGGGAGCAAGTCGGGGGAGCTTCCTCCAGTATATTTCCATATGGGACAGTCGTTGACGATGTGGTGATGGATTGCACTGGTGCACCACAGTCGCACTATGCTGTGAACCAAAGGAACTGACCTATCAGAAAAAGATCAGGTCACAGGTTCAAAAGTTACAACTTTTTATGTTATTTTGGAGTAACTTTAATCAAAAATAAAATTTACCATCTTCGAAGAATCAAATTTATATATTTTTACATAATGTATAGAGGTCTATTCTCTGTTACAACAATCAGCCTCTAAAAGTACCTACCTAGATATACGACATAATCAACTGAATCAAGTTATCAATGCTACCCCATGCAGGTGATCAAAGACACCCCACTCAGCAAAAACTAGTTATAAAATACCTAGTTTTAATGTATGACGCAAAATACAATATGATGATATTCCTACACATACTTCTGTCAAGCTAATATTCACCTTTTCCTTTAATACCACTTCGTTCGTTTAGAAGTTATACAGACATGAAAAATGGCAAAAAACGATACCCTGAAATGCGCAAACATTGCCCGCTTTTTCGAATAATCTCGATTTTCCCCAAAAATTTATATAACATCATTACCTACTTTTTTGCCTACTGGATACATTATGATCAAGCGTGTATTTTCGTATGCAGAAATATTTTTTGAAACGTAATTTAACCCGCTTTTTGTCAATTTTGAAGGCGGATAAAGTTATCTCGAGTTTTGCCAACATTGCCTACGACAATTTCTCATAGAAATATCGCTCGTAAGACGTTGGTCACTAAGGGTCACTTCAATAGAAAAGGTTAACTTACCGTTCCCTTTGATCAAATGAGTGTTTAGTGTTTAAACTTCCGTACAAAATGTATGGGCAAAGTTGCCCCAGCTGTTTTTGTTCTTTTCCATACAAATCGCAACAGCATTTCTAAAAGTGGCACGGTTGTCACCTTTGAGTAAGTTTGTATCAAAACGTTCAAGGACAAAAATATGGTTTCCGTACTACTTTTAATACGGGGGCCTAAAACATGTAATCAAAGTATCAATAGATCACTGAAAGATAATATGCATTAATACAACTACTTTTATATAAAAACATTACCTTCTTTACCGTCTGCAAAGTTTTAAAAAAATACTCATTATCGTCCGGTTTTTAATTGCTTCAGGCTGCAACATGTTTTAATTATAAGACTTTACAAAGTTTTCTTTTGGAGCCAATCTAGATTTTTTTGTAGATCTTTGAGCATTAAACCAGACAGAGTAGCAATTGACAGGACTACCCCTCTTCCAAGTATGTACTGACTTTTATTTGACATAGCTATTTGTACGTATACATAGCTATCTCAAATAAACCTGATTATTGATTTTTATTGAACTATTGATTCTGATGATTGACTTTATTATTGAATTATCGATTAAGTTCTAACGAGTCCGTCCCGTCTTAAGGATGCACACAAGTACGGCATAAGACGTGGCAGGACGGCACGATCTGGCTATTTCTATACAAATAATCACGTGATAGCTGGGAACCCTCAGAAGTCACGTGACGTTTTCTATAGAAACTGATAGATCGTCCCGTCCCGGTTACATCCCGGCCCGTTCTAGTGTGAGTTATCCTTTAGCATAATACATTGTTTACAAGGATCATAGTTTCGAGGCAAGAAACTTGTACAGTGACCTGCAGCTAAATTCTCATCTTGTAGACATATTAAGGTCTTGAGATCTAGTCCAATTTCGATTATAACTTCATTATAAGGTCAACTATAAGTTCGTTACAAGACCTTTTCAAGTTCGTTTGTCATAAACATGTAACATTTGATTTTCAACTGTCTTGAATAAAATTCTCGTCTTGTAGACAAAGGTCTTGAGACTCCAATTTCGATTATAACTTTATTATGACCAAGTAACGGTTATCTATAAGTTCGTTTCAAGAACTTTTCAAGTTCGTTTGTCATAAACATTTAGCATTCGATTTTCAACTGTCTTGAAAAATCGAATTGGGAGCTCATAAAAACAAATATACATGGTAAATATCTCGTTTTAAATAGTAATTATAGTGTCTTGAACAAGCTGATTCGATTTCTGTTTATCAGAAGCTTGTAACTTGTAGAACAAAGTCTTTGTTTTTCACCTGTCATTAGACATGAACTTCAAGAAAAGGACAAAGGCAAAGACTTCGAACACAAAGGCCCCTGGACGGTTTTTAAACGAATTACAGGCAACATAAAGCCTCAGGGGTTTTGATCGCTATCGTATTATTGGCATGAAAGAGTTTTACTACTGACTAGGCTAGAAGGCCGTTGAATTATGTTCAGTTCTTAGCCTAATCTACTCATACATAGAGCATACAGTTAGCTAAGCTGACTAATATTAGATTATATTAATTAAATACTTAACTTGCTTTTACCTCTTATCTTAATTTAACTTACCATATTATTGTAAAGCATTAATTAAATCATTTATTAATTACAATAAATATTTTGATTCATGTTTTTAAGTAGTCACACCACTATAAATTATAAATTGAAAGAGATGTCATATACTACATAAAATGTGACCAAGGCCCCCAGTCCCAGCCTTGGGCACTGGAGGCCTTGGTCACTTTCTCTGTAGTATATGACATCTCTTTCAATTTATAATTGAACTCACCATGTTAACATAATTAACCGTATGTTTATTAACTTCATAATTAAACCAGGAGCTGTCAAAACGGCACTGACAAATTATAATTAATTTAGACCGTCATCATTCAGCCCGCAGTGTTCAGTCATTGTATTATTACGATAATGTGGGACTTCACATTATTTACCGGGTAAATTAAACCCGTCATACAGGATGTAACAATAATGCTGGTTATCTGTTTATGGTGTAGCAGTATCGTGGTCTTATTAGGAGAAAAATAGTTTTTTTTGTACGTGGCTGTCCAAATATGGACTGAAGAATATCGGGCTGGTCTAGTGTTCTGATGTAAGGTATGTCTCATAGGTTGTTGGAGGAAGAGCGCACGAGAACGCTTGTAATAGTTCAAACGGTGTGATTCTAAAATCGCCGTCAATAAAACTTACAAACGATGTAAACAAAAGGTATTACATGTTTTGTTACTGTTTCTCCTTACATTTTCGCACTTCCACGAAAACGTTTACTACTGATATGGTCGTATCATTGTAACATACAAAACGTAAGATAAATAACTTAATCTTGGAGATTTAATTAAAAATATAAAAGTTGGGTTATTATGATCGATATAGCGGTTTATTTACATTGTTAGGAAGTTGAATTAACGGCAATTTTAAGGAAGTTTTTGCTCTGAGTCCGATGGAATTATTTCATTTAATTATTACCAGATTTCCGGGACCGCTCGCGTATTTGTTCTCTGGAGTTTTTAGTAGGTATGTATTATATACTCGGACATTCGTACGCATTTCTCTTTAAAACGATTACTATAATAGACATGTAAAGAACATCAATAGCAGTCTCATAATACAACACCTTAGCCACGTTGCGGTTTAATGAATACCGCAATTTTATTATTTGTAAATAATCACCCGTTCCGCAAATAAAAAATAATTGAACAAACAGTCGTAAGAAATAAAATGTACATATATTCTTAAAATTGATGACATCTGATTATTAAGATAACTTTTTATCACACTTTTTAAAACGTTCATGGACCTAACCATAAAATAATTTCCCTTTTTTTTTCCTAATCAGACTACGATACTGATTTTTGTTACACCCTGTATACTTATGTAAAAATTTCATTCATTAAAAATTTCAAGTTGTCATTTTATCGACTATCTCGCCATGCGTCACTTTTGCACTTAGGTAGGTACATAGTTCTTGGAACGTGGATAGTCCATAGAACTCGACCATAATGGACTATCAGGAATGGATACAGGAAACTAGTCGATACCAAAGTCTACTCTCACTTGTCCCCGAAACTGTGATTTATTAGGTAATAATGATTACATAATTTACCACATTATAACGTCACTAATCTGCTTAAAGACCTTAATTAGCCCTAATCGAGGCAAGACGACAATTTCCGTCCAATATTTTACACCTGATGCCGAGTAATGGGCCATTTTCTTTTTCCCTTCGGGCGAGAAAAGTTATTTTCGGATAAGGCGCAATTAGAGAAAAGTTTAATATTCAGTCTACCCACGTTAAGGGGCTGACAACACCTAATTCATATTTTTTAAGCATTGTTTTAAGAAAAACTAAAAATATGTTGAAATTCATCATATTTCAAAGATCCTAGACGGAGACGATTTTTAATTTAACGTTGTCGGCTCGATAGAAAATAATCGCAAAGATTGGTGCGACATGTAAGTATATAAAAACAGCCGGGTATAATCTGAAAGAGGGTCGTTTTACGAAGTGTGTGGGAAATGACGCATATACGCCCTTGGGCGTTTTTTTCCAACTGCATTTGTTTTCTTAAGTCTGTAAATGACGACATTCAATCTCATTTTAAAGTAAAAAGGTGCTTATACTCTTCTATACTCTAGTATTACGCGGTATGTTTAGATAGGTATATATTATCAATAGGTACCTACACACTTGTATTTATCTTTCCTCGTATTAGATATGAAAAGAAGAGTATTCAACTCGAGTGAAAAGAACTACTACGGTCTCGGATTATCAGCCCTTTTACTATGCTTGAATGCCTAAATACCTCGACGGAAATGGGTGCCTTTCCTCCCTTGGTCTGTCCACAATGTCGCTTAAGCTGTAACAGTCTTCGCCATCGCTCGGTCAACCCCAGATTTAAGACTAAATTCCTTTCTCGTTATAAGATGTTGACGACCGCTTAGTCAAAGTTTAGGTTGAAGAATGAACTTAAACTTCACACCGGATAAAATATGCGAGAAGTTATGAAATAAGTATGCGCTGAAAAACACTCAACTGACAGAACTTTCGCTATACTTTATCCATGAATAAAAAGTAGGGATACATTTTCACGTTCTTTTTTGTTAGGGTTTTGTACCAAAGTGGAGAAAAGGAACCGTTATGGCACCGCTGTCTGTCTGGCACATAAGTAGTTAATATAATATATTTAAAAAATATAGGAAAATATAATATAACATTGGCGCTATCTTCGTTACTTTTTATTTGTTAACTATATTTAATACGATATAGTTAAACCTTTACTTTTAGGGTTCCGTACCTTAAAAGGAAAAGACGGAACCCTTATAAAATCACTTTGTTGTCCGTCCGTCCGTCAGTCTGTCCGTCTGTCTGTCTGTCTGTAACATCTGGGGATATTATATCCGAAACGTTGATTTGTATAAAACATTTCCGAACGTACTTCATATATTTTATCTGTTACGTCAAAATGGCAATACACTTCTTTGCCGCCAGCTTCCTAATTAATTAATAAAAATGCTTAAGAAAAATATATACGGACTCTTAAAATTGTTTTCTATATTTTGACGGGCGTTTATATAAACGCCGTTAAAACGCCCGTCTCCGCTGCTACTATGATTGATGGCACCTATAATGTCTGCGTCTCCCTTATATTAGGGCTGAATTATGTCGCTCATATGAGTAATATACGTCGCCCGGCGGTAAAAGGTAACACGAAATCATATTACTTTTCACGGTTCCATAGGCATAGGGTGACAACCCTATTACTAAGGCGAGTACTAAGTGGGCGAACGATCGCAATGGCGACGCGATGCGATCCGGTAACATTACAACGCGACGTCGCGCGGTATTGCGCTTCGCCTTCAAATCCATAGAACCAATGCTTTCGCGTGTCTGTCCATTTGTTCTCCTCCACATGTCGCATTTATCAGCCAATTTTTGTGAAATTTTGTACACAAGTCTGTTAATTACATACATTTTATCGGCGTATTAAAATTAACTTTATTTATGTTATTGAAATTAAACACTTTAGAACGGATTAATCGCGTTTATTAACACCATGACCCTATGTTTCAACGTTGGGTCATTTACAATATTGTACTTTCGGGTCGCGTTCGACTGACGTCAGGTGAGCTTCGGCACGGCTGACAATATGACGTCATATATTAATTGTATTTCAATCCGAGAAAAGTGGAATCGGACCATGTAGGGCCTACGCTAGCTGACGGGGTGCACGGAGCGGGTGCACGCGGCGGGTAGATTTAGTATGGCGCACCCGCTCCATGGGCCCGCTTCACTTAGCACTGTTCATACAATTTCTTTCTAATAAGAAATTGTTGGGCGTCCGTTCCGGGTAATCCGCGTCAGCTAGCGTAGGCCCGTAGATGTTTCGTTATTCAAAGGTATATTTGAGAAACAGCTCTCTGACATTTTATTAAATCACATTTATCAAAGGGTCGGTTTCGGTTTCGGCCGAAATTATGTTTCGGTCGGACACTACTGGTACCTTGTCGATTATTGGTACCCTATATGTTTCTTTCTCTACCTGCATCAGCATGTAATAGCGTTATCCCGCACCAACGTTACTCAATTACCAAGTCTTTGAGCTTTTCGCCTTCGTTAAAGCGGGAACCTCCATATTGAATTTAAACGGTCTGAAATGCAGGAAATTGCGAGTTTGTGCCGCGACTTGTTGGCTAATGCTATTCGATTTTATATTAACGTTAAATCAGGTCAAAATAGTATATTACCTAACTAGTGTGGTAAAACAAAGAAAGGCCGAGATCGCAGATGTTTGCGACCCGAGCTGCAAGCGAGGGACGTAAATATGCGATCAAGGGCTTTATTTATTACCTCACGTGTTAGGTACATCATTTTATGCCTACACTTGGGCAGAAATCGGCTTTTTCCGTACGCGTAGCGTGCGGAAAAAGGCACTTTATGGCCAGGTGTGGCATAAAGATAATTTCGAGACAAATAAATGAAAATGGGTACTGTACAATAAAAAAATATACCTTGAGCCACCGTCTTAAAGTTTACAAAAAAAGGAAGTCGATTATTTAAGAACAGAATTTGGGCACAAATTATTTATTAATATACAAGGGGTTAAAGTTGTTGTTTAAATCTCGGGCTTATATTATACTCGCTACGTTCGTGGTTCGAAAACTGGAATCTTGGTCTTTACGAGGGTCCAAGGCACGAGAGATGAATAAACTTGGTGACGTGTGTAATACAACACTTTTCATCTCACTATGGTAAGGAAAATAAAAACTACATACGATTGCAAATCTTATCCCTTTACTTAACTTGAAACTTTTAGTTAACTTGAAGAAAACATTTAAAACCTAAGGTCAAAAAGCGTCATAGAGTAACTCATGGTACTATGATACTGCCAATAGCTTACCAATTGCGGGATAAGACTTGACCAATTTAAAGATGTGACCTCCAATACGCATATTTACTACGATCATACAGGTCTCACTTATACTGTACCGGTGATTAAAGGAATTAGCGTATGATCAAATTAACTACTTACCCCATTAGTGAATAAAAGAGCGCTTTCCGAGCTAGTGAGGTGAAAATTTATTTTATTTTATTTTAAATGACATGATATATCTTTTATATCAAGCCCACGGCTACGACGAATTTTATCTGATCTAACATGCTAAAATAACGCACCTACGTAAATTACGTTACGTACGAATAGCCGCACATTTAAGGTACCCATACTCGCAAAAATAAGAATACTTTTTTATGTACAACATTAAAGACATTCAGTTCTGTTGATTAAATGGTTTAAAATTGATTATGATTATGACATACTTTGATTTTATTTTATTGTTGTTCATACTTTAATTTATTTGACATTTAAATAGCTTATAAATGTTTATATCAATTATTAGACCACCTGTATTATTTTATATTTTAATTATAATTCAATTTTTTCAGTTTAATTTTTTTATTTGTATATAAAAATAATTCTTATTAATGTGCTTATATTATGAACGACCTGACTGAAATATTCAATTTGTATTCGAATTAAAATCAAAAATAGTTACCTAATGTATATATGTACATATTTTAAGACATAATAAAAGACGGCTCACACTAGAACTGGACGGGACGGGACGGGACGGGGCGAACGGGAAAATCTGACAATTTCTATAGAGAGCGTCACGTGACATCCGAGGGCTCTGAGCTATCACGTGATTCTTTCTATAGAAATAGACAGATTTTCCCGTCCCGCCCCGTCCCGTCCCGTGCTAGTGTGAGTCATCCTTAATACCTACGTATATAGTCTCACAAATGCATAAAAAATATTTTTTTTTATATTACAAAAAAATATTTAATAATTATATACCTAAGTTTTTCTTTGAAGAATTTATTGCATCGTGTATCCCGGCACAAGAATGTGTCAAAATCATAAGCGCACTTGTATTGATTTATTACATCACACGTAACGCTTCGTACATTATGCACGAGGGCAGAAAACCCGTAATATCGCATGATTGATGCGATGTTTTATACTATAAAACTACGCAGGTGTATCGATATGGACGGAGACTGAGCGGGGGTCTTAAGAGACGCGAGATTAGTGTTCCGTTGAGGGTAAAAAAAGGAATTAAATCATATCATCACATGATCACATATCCTTTGCAATTGCACAAAAGTGTAAGTGTCAAGTACGACGTAAGTTAACTTGAAAAAACCATTTACAAAACACATGGTGCTTCTTTAACGCTCTATCTAGGGCGATAATGAACACTTTACGTGCCTGCGTCGAATACTCAAAGGACCATATGTACTGTAAAACGTACGATACACGTGCGAATAGGTAATTCGCAACGAGTGGCGATTTAAAACACCTTCGGTCGTGTTTGCGAAATTTCCTGTTTTTCGCTCTTGTATCGTAATGTAGGTACTATTAAAACTCAAGGTCAAAAGTGTCATGGACTTATTCCTGGTACTGCCATTCGGCTCCTGATATTGTCAATAGCTTAAAGTTTACCAATTGCGGGATCAGACTTGACCAATTATGTCATGTAAGTTTCAGCTTGGGGGAAAATGCTTTCGTGTGTCTGTCCATTTGTTCTTCTCTACAAGTCGCATTTATTAACCATTTCTTGTGTATATTTTTATTGTCGTTTCTGTTTTTGGAAATTTTCAAAATGGCGAGGTACAAATATTCTGAGTGCCATAAACCCAAAGGCTATTAGGACCTTTTAACAATACCACTACCATCTCGTGGGGTCACAGAGCCACCAGTTTATTGAAACATCTTAACCCTGTTAAAACGAGTGCTGTAAAGGGCTCGAAACGTAGGGTCATGGTGTAAATAAACGCGATTAATCTGTTCTAAAGTGTTTAATTTCAATGAATAACAATCGTGGTAACAGAAGCATTTTTTGTGTTAGCCAATTATAACGACCCTTTTTGTGTCATATTTTAATAATTATTTTTTCTTCACCAGTATTTTTGGTACACCTTGTATAGGTACTCGAATAATATTATTAAAAACAATAAAAATACTCCAGTTCCGTGGAAGTTTAAACGGAATATTCTCTTTGAACGAATACTCAAGAATTGTTCAAAGGATAACTGTATCGGAAGCGTACTTGAAATTTCTGAACTTGTACACTGCAGTAAGCTATTGGGAACTGAAGATTGTTATAAAAGGGGAAACGATGATTTGCGTAATGAAACGTAAAAGGTTACAGTTTAAAATTAAAAACAAAATGCTTATAAAGGAAGTCGAGAAAATTGGTACTCATAGTAGGTTCTCGAACTCGCGACTCTACCATCTGAGCTACCAAGACACATCTGGTGTCCTCGAATCTCTCCACCAGGTTCCTATACAAGCGCCCTATGAGCGAGGCTTTGACGCCACTTTTCCTCTCTTTGTAAAAAATGTGGTATCAACTGTTTGTTTAAACAAAACAAATTAAGTATTAAATTTAAATTGACTTAAACTATAAATTTAAATAGATGGAATAAGCTCAAGACCCGAGTTCGATCCACGGCTTGACCTCCGATGGTGTTGGTCTTTTCTTTACTATATTTATTTTTAATCATTTTTATAATCTACGGGACCCTTGGTGGGCGAGTCTGACTCGCACTTAGCCGCTTTTTTTTTAATAAATCTTCTTTTAAAGTAGGTTAGCTGTAATGTATGACACTCTCGTCATGAAGTAAAACGAATGACACCCCTAGCCGAGCGGCATTTTTTTTGCGTAGGGTTCGAATTCGAAACGGTTTGTATCCGCTTTTTCTATGATTTTTTCTATGAGAGATTAAAGGATGACTCACACTAGCACGAGACGAGACGGGGCGGGACGGAAAAATGTGTCAATTTCTATAGAAAGAATCACGTGATAGCTCGGAGCCCTCGGATGTCACGTGACGCTTTCTATAGAAATTGACAGATTTTCCCGTCCCGCCCCGTCCCGTCCCGTTCTAGTGTGAGTCATCCTTAATGGTCTTTGTTGGTATTGCGTACTGTTGACATGTAACTAAGGAAAACTGATCAATATTTACGTTGCTATGGGCAATACTCATGCGCTTTGAATACTGTTTATGAATAATCTAGATACTCATTTAAATAATGGCCGTCGTCATTAGCAACAGGGAAGCGCTTTTCGTATTTTTTATTTGTAATTAGGCAAAAATTAAGACGTTATGCTTTGGCGCCTGTCTGTCAGTTCATAATGTAATTTATAAGATTGTGAACAAACAATACAGAGCAGTTGTAAAACAATAATATTTTTTTAATACCTTGCGTCAGTGTTTTTCAAACTATTTCCTTATGCATTCCCCTTAGCATGTTTAATTTTGTTGCGAACCCAAGGAGGTTAATAATAGTTTGGTAGGAATGAGGAAAAGTAATATTTCATGCGGACGTACGAACAAAGCTTCTTACTTTTATAAAAAAGTTTTTGATAGAGTCCAATATAAGGATGACTCGGTGCGGGACAGGACGATTTATCAAGATTTATAGAAAAAAATCACGTGGTAGCTCGGAGCCCTTGGATGTCACGTGACGTTTTCTATAGTCTCAATACTATCTTGTACTGTCTATGGTTGTCACTGCATTATTTTTGAACCATTTTTTTAAGCAACAGGTTCCAAATTTGCTGTTGCCAACTTTCCAAAATTTTAACTTCTATCTAACGTAAATACACACCCGCTTTAAAGTGCATGGGAAATTTATGAACGAATTCATTTATAAACTGTCATCACACACTGCCATGAACGCGATAGTACTTAACGTAAGAAAACACTCAGTATAAAACATATTTTTTACATATAAGTATTTCATACGATACCAGCACGCAAAAAAAACTTTAACCTACATATACCTACCTTCATATAAGCTCTGACAATTTAAACCGTCCATCACTCTATCAAGAGGATTTTCCTACCACTTATATTCAAAAGAGCTTATCTGAACGAACTTCCAATGAACTTCTGTCTATTTTCTATTAACGAAGTCTCCATTTTTGACGCTTAATATCGACATGTTCTAAATAGTTAAAAGGACTTAAAAACCTATATTTTACAATGTCATTTAGTCTGTATGGTTCTAGAACTTAATAGCACTAAACAGACTGGATTGCTAAGACCTTTGGTAATATCCTTTTTTATATTAGAGGAATGATGTATGGCATATGGTGGGACCTGTCCCGAATTTATATCGAAAAATACCAACTCACCTCTCCACCATCCCTCTTCTGACTTATGACCCTACTCACCCCATTTGACATACACAAATAAGTATATGAAATTTATCCCATGCCATTCCTGGAAATTATCTAGTCAGTTTGTTACACGAAAAGCATCTTACACTTGACTTCACATGAGCGCTTTCCGGAAGATTCCCATTTTTAGGTTTCCCTACCCCAATAAAACGGGGCCCAAATGCTAACACTCTGGTGTCCGTCTGTCACCAGGCTGTATCTCATAAACCGTGATATTCAAACAGTTGACATTTTTACAGATGATGTATTTCTGTTGCTCCTTTAACACCCAACTAAAAAACATAGTAAAATAAATATTTAAGGGAGCTCGCATCAAAAACTGTTTTATTTGCTTATTTTTACTAGATATTGATAACGGCAACAGACAGACGGTGGAAATATACACAGAATATTTAGTTTTATAGGTATTTACTTTAAAAATAAACAATTAATACTGTTTTAATTAGAAAACTCCCGTGAGTATCAGACATATTAAAATTCTCATAGCGGGTTACTCACGTCAATAAAGTCGAAAATAGCTCGACATGTTTCGGAACAGTCCGTGTCCCTTATTCATGAGTATACCTAGATATTTTTCTAGCACGAACGACATGTTGTCAGTGCTTGACAAAATGAAAACATCGACAGTCCTGTTATCGATAAGTTGATTTGACAGCTTAACACCTAGTACCCGCATCACAGATAAAGCAAGAAGCTTATCGATATCTGCCAAAAGTACTTTAATAATAGAGAGAGATATCACGTCTCAAAACTTTTATATCTTTTTGTCCTTAAACAATGTAACCAAAAGTTTTAAATTTTTTAAGAAACGCATGTTCACTCTATAATTAAATTAGTATCGCAAGATACGGATACTGCTTACTGGATCTGTAATACGAAAGCTAGGGTGTAAAGCTGTTAAGTTAACTTATCGATAACAGGACTATCGATGTTTTTATTTTGTCAAGCACTAACAACATTTCGTTCGTGCTAGAAAAATATCTAGGTATATTCATGAGTCATGCGTTTAGCCGCGGCGACTGCTCTACGCACACTGCGAGCCCCAGCGCGGTCAGCTCTCGACTATGAATGAGAATTTTAATTAATACTGTCTTCCGTTTCCGCGGTTGTTATTCATTAAAATTAAACACTAGAACGGACTAATCTCAATTATTCATCATCTTAGCCCTGTGAAAACGAGTGCTGTAAAGGGCTCGAAACGTGTTAATAAACGCGATTAATCCGTGGTGTAGTTAGTTAATTTCAATAAATAAATAATTAAATTAAAGTAAAATACATATCTTAGGGATCCTAGATTTTGTTCCTGCATTTTTAGATAATGGTATGAAACTCTATGTGCAAGACAGACTCGCAGTCGGCCGTTTTTTAAAGTCGGTTAACGATAATACACGCTCGTTGAGCTGAAACCTTGAGTATCTTGTATCTATTCCTATTTCTTAAATACAGTGAGCGACTATACGCCTCTTTTCATTCGCTTATCGATGTACCTAATAATATATGCAACGTCAGTCTATACAATGAACATGATCTGTAAAAAATATCTAGAGGGCAGCACTGGACGTAAGTCTGAGCTGTAGGATGGGCGGAACGCACCTTAAACGTTTAAAATAGGAAAGGATGGCATATACTTAGGACATTTCGGACTCTTGTTGCCGTGATCGGGTAGCCCAGTGGTTAGGGCGTCTGCCGCGAAAGCAGGAGGTCGCTGGTTCGATCCCAGCCCTACTCACTTGGTCAGTTTTTCAGTAGTATATGACATGTCTTTCAATTTATAATGAACATAATTGTTAGTCATATGCTTTCGGCAGAGGGGGACCCCTGTCAATTGCTGGTCCGGTGGGGTAAATGGACTAAGGATAGAAGCGATAGGCATGACTTTTTCCATTTTTTCATTCAGACGTTTAAAAAACGCTTATTTTGCTTTTTGCCACGTGATTCTAGGTTACCGTGAAGTAATCTTAACCATTTTGATTGTCTTTGCTAATGTTTGAGAATTATGGGAAAATACCCACAGGCATAGTTCCTAAGATAAAGCGTGATTTACAGACGGACGGGCAACAAAGTGATTCTAAAAGCTTCCTTTTTTTCCTACGAGGTATGGAACAACGTTTTTAACTAAACCATTTTGCCTTTCTGAGTCGAACGCTCGCTAGATCTGCGAGCCGCTGAATGCCACGACAATACACAATAGTACCCTGGCGTTCACGTCCCTGGAAAAAGTTTTTGTCCGCAGCTTAATGGCGTGAGAGGGCCCTTAAAATGTCCTGGGAAGCTAGTAGCCACATAAATGGTTTGTGGGAAAACAATGCTTAAGGTACCCGAGGTTTTAATCAATTTTTAACAAGTTTTGAGTGATGATACGAGTAACTATCACACTAGAAATATAAGACAAACAGCCATCGGTTCTTGAATATTTAATCTCTATTCGTGGCTGCCAAGTTTGAAAAAGAATAATTCTTTTTTGTCTAAAAAACACACTTTTTTCGTTAAGTACCTATATGATTTCAGTAAAGGGTGTGTCGACATGTTTGAGTTCGCCTTTGAGGTTTCTAAATTAAGACAAATGTTATGGCTATAAAACCAGGTTTTTTTGACCTGAAATTATTCAGCTTTAATGCAAAATATTTCAGAGACAATGAATTTTGAAGTAATTATGGGAATGCTCCCCGAACTGAACAACTTATGCTCAGCGGATTTTAAAAATAACATAAGTAATGTTTAAATTTTTATGAATTCTACATTTTATAATTTGTTAAAAGACGCAATGTACGCGCATTTTGTCATATTCGATCTATGATAAGAAACGTCAATTATGTTAGACGTATATTGAAAAGACTATTTAGCTTGTATGAAAAAGTCGATCGTACACAGTACATAATTTTTAAAAGTACTTGAACAAAAGTTGTTAGGTTCGGGTCGTTCTGACCTACCGCCTGCGGCGTCTGTATGGTGTCTTCGGGTATGCTTGGGCGTGGTCGTTCTCACCCGCCGCTCAACGGCCGCGGCCAAGCTATCCCGAACACACCATAGAGATTCCGCGGGCGACGAACGGGTCGCTACGACCCAGGCCTTAGGTTCGAGGAGCACTACCTGCGATTAAAGGACCATGTGCAAATTGGCCCCAAACCCAACAGAGCTGAGAGTTATCTCATTTGATATGTATTTCTATTAACTTATTTTCTCGCTATGGACACCAAGTTGAATTCCATTGCAGAACTGAGAACGCATTCTTCCTCTAACAAAACAAAAAGCTGTGTGGATCCGCCATCGTCGCCGAGTGGTTGTAAATATTTTTACTTACATTATACTCGCGTTTTAATACGAATATCTCAGATCTGCAATATAATTCAACTTGTTGCCCATATAAAGAAATGAAGCAGACAATAAGACCTGCTTATAGACATAAGTCTCATCTCTGTTAGTTTTGGGGCCAGCCTCCATACAAATTTGCCCATGGTCCTTTGTTGCTGTATAAGATGCAACATCCTGTATAAGATGGCGATCTTTACTCGTATCCAAAGATTGCCTAAACACCATGTTTGTATTTAATTTAACTTAATCATACGTTAAATTGATTCGTTCATAATTGGTTTCCTTTGTTTCAACAGATTCAATTTGCGCAAGCTGTTATTTCTAATAATTACTGTTAGTTACTAGGTAAGTACGTCTAGCACCAAGTTGTATACATTAATTAATGTATACAACTGCCTACAGTCGCTATCAGACCTGATATATGGTAAAGGCGTTAACAAGTACCTCAACACGCTTTTATCATCTGAGTGTTATTACAAATTATAATAGTTCTTAAGAACAGATATTCATCTTTCATAGAAAAAGCGAATATGAACCGTGAAAAACAACTGCCGCTCGGTTTCCTCACCCCCGCACAACGCTAGAGTTGCGTACGTACATTTTTTGTAAAAATAAAGGGCTTTTTATTTTACCACTTTGTCGGCATGATGATGTCAATTCATACCAAATTACAGCTTTCTAGTACTAACGGTCACTGAGCTAAGCCGCAGACGGACGGACGGACGGGCGGACGGACATACATGGCGAAACTATAATGTTTCCTAGTTGACTACGGAACCCTAAAAAGTTGAAACTCAATAACAATCCTTTCCAGCTCCATTTTAGTGCCCACAAGGTAAGAGTTCGGATAATTCTTAACGTAGAAAATATTTTTTCCGCGAAATTTAACGTCCCACTTATTTTCTACTTGTTGTTATTTCATTTAGAAACGACTGCCAGTTCCAAACGCTTTTGGAAATAACGAGTCTAAATCTTATTCCGGTATTATGGTAAAAACCTTTATTGCTACTTAGAAAATGAAGGACTTTGATGCAGGATACCTGGAGCCAAAGGAACTCAGAGCACTACCCCTGTACGACTACTACGAACATCGGAAGTTGACATTGGCGGGAAAACCTTTTTGTCACTCCAATATGCAAGTGTAACAGAGACGGAGGTACAAATCCTCTCGATTTTCGAGGCATTATAGGCCCTGATCTGAGCTCGGAGATGTTTGAGCAAGCTCTTGAGTAATGCCCTGATCTTATTTTAGATAATACGGTAGCTCAAGGGAGTTTTTTTTTAAATTGCGGAAGGCTAGTCACACTACCCAAAAATCATAGAAATCGCGAAAAGTCTGGTTGAGGTATTGGTGACCAAAGAGCTGGTGGCTTCTTCGCACAACGTATCAGCATTGCGATACAACGAGGAAATACAATGCCTCAAGGACCTATTTTAGATTTAATGTAGGTAGAGTAGAGGTCGGTAGTCAGGTAAGTTACACTTACTGTATATATTTTGAATAAAAATGTTTTTACCCCAAAACAGGGTTGGATATCGTTTTATCCTTAAAATCTTAAAAACATTTTGCCAAACACAGGTGTTTTCGTACCGCGCAGCACCGTGCCGCCGCTTCGGGTTCACGTAACGATCGCCCACGTACTGCGTAAGCTCGTGTCAAGGTTCAAATTTGAATGATGGACGGTCCGAAGGGACGAAATTAATAGCGTTCGTCACAGGAGATGTGGAATGACGTCATAATTTATAGGACCAATCAATTTCGGTTGGACCCTTTGCTGAACAGATGGGTGTCAAATAACTAATTACGAAACCCATACACCGCAGAGTAAGAGAAGACTGATTTTTAGATGAATTGCTAAATACGTATGTACAGTCAACCAATTTGAACCCCAATGCATTTATACATACTTCACTTATTTAGACCATAAGTACTAAAGTATACTACCTAAAAGCACAGTAAAATTTTAAGTTTACTTGTTTTGAATGGTTAATCAAATCAGTTCGGCACCACCTGTTGGCACCAATTTTTTGGGATCGTATTGACCCGTAATTACGTTTCCATTTGTGCCTTTTATTCTTCTTGACACACTAAACTTATACGGCGACGTTTTTCCCCAGAGAAAAAGGTTTCAAGATTTTTTTTAAATCATAAGAAATCTCCAATAGACAATTTAAATAATTATATTACTGACAAGATCTTAAATTCAGTGAAATCTACCATTGAAAAAAAAAAGTTACAAACGCTAATAATTGAGGGTCAATCAAAGGCCAATGAAGGTCATTGGCACCCGACAGGCTCTTAAAATTGGTCTAAATATTCTATTTTAACCTCAAAGACACTTTACTAACTTCCACAGAACGCGAAACAGGGCTTGCAAGAAAATTCCGAAACAATTTCACGGTCCAAAGTTCCGATACTTGCAAGTCTATCCAATTACAGAACAAAGAGGGTTTGGTTTACATTATCAAAAAGGGTTTGGGGCACAGATCGCTCTACTTAGATAGTGCATAAAAAAGTTCAAATAAAATGGATAGATACCTAAATATACTTTCTTATATATATCCATGACTAAGGAACGAAACAAAGTTTCTCAGAAAGAAAGGGAAAGTGGAAAAATTCATTGACTCGGCCGGGACTCGAACACGCGACTCTGAGCTACCAGCTCATCACTCTTCTAACTGAACTACCGAGACTACACCCATGATCCCGAATAGGCTAGACAACTAAAAAAATATATTTAGTCCGTCTTTTAGATTATAAAAAAATATTGGACACGTATTTTTTCTTTTGTTCGTCAAATCAAAAATGACGAAAATACAGTGCGTTCAAGTTTCGCGTAACGTCACTATTAGATACAATTCTTACCTAGTAGTGACGTCACCAGTGGGGCCCATCCACCCATGCTCTATATCTTCGTCAATTTTAGTTAAATTGAAAAAGGAAAAAATACGTGTCTAATCATCTTAGACAATCTAACCGACGGACTAATTAGAGTGATATATTATTAGTTTAGGATACTTATTAGTTTTTCAACCTAGTCGTCATCCCCATTTCTGCACCATATCCCTCCTCATATACGCCTTATGGGGCTTTCTTACTGAGAAATTTAGTGTCGTTCGCACACGTATTTGCTTTAAAAAAAGTTAACTTAATATCGGTGATAAACACACAAATAAAAGCTGTTACCATATTTCGAACCCGACAGCTCTTTTGACACAGACAGGATCACTACCGACCAGTGTGCTTACCATCAGTTGCATTCGATACTAAATTCATTACTAAATTTTAGGAAGTCATACTATACATTTTAAATAAAGTTTCCGATCTACTTTTGGACAGGCGTGGAGACTATAACAATTCATATCTAGCATGACCTCTCAAGCCTGTGCCAAGTAGTGGAACTTATAATAAATTATACATTACAGTATTAAATTTTGAGTATGTGTTTAGGTAACTTCCAACTGTAAAACTAAATCTGGCATAACTTTATAACCGCTTCATCAAAACTCCGTAACTTAAACTGAAGTTAAGCTAAAACTAAAATTAGTATTGCTAAGCAGATCAACTTAAACAAGTCAGAAACTATAAGTTTGAACCTCTATCGCAATTTTGTAAAGGTTCGTGAGGAGGCCAGCAGTGAAACGTATATAGCCTATGGCTTGATTTTATTTATTATTATGTATGTATAGTCTAGTGTTATACTTAAAATGAATATATTTTATTGTCAGTGTAAAATTAGACTTAATTTAGCATCTTTGTACGCCTCTTCCTTTCTGTTTTTTTTGTTTGGTTCTTTATTTCAGCGTTTGTGTTACCTCTCGTGTTTTTTCACCGGATGGGCTTATCGGAAGATCAGCGCTGGAAGTCGCCAGCATTATGCTGAGATTAATCCATTTCGTGGCACTTCTTTTATTATTGATTCTGTTAATTGTACTGTATATTTGTGTGTCAACGAATGAATTATTTCTATTCTATTCTATTATATTCCTAGTGGTTTGCCCTAAACTCGCGACAATATCTCGGCAACCTCTAGACTTATTTGATTCAAATTTGAATGTAAATATTCTATTTATCTCATTCAATGACCTGCCAAATTCCACGAAGATCCAATCAACAATATTCGAGTTATTGTTGAACAAACAAACATTCATACAAACGACGACGGATTGACCAATTAGATTGGGCGCGATTACAGTGACAGAGCAAGAAAAGAAGAAAGAGTTTTTGTGCGAAAATGCTGGCTGCAAAGGTCTCTTGTTGGCTGTAAAGGCAATTAGATGTCGCTGTACGAAACGTGCCGCTTCCTGTATTGCGCTTTTAATTGAGTTTATTTATAAAAGTCAGGGATAAAAAAAAAGATTAGCATTATTTGTAAATCTTTTGTTTTATTTTGCTATTTCTTTTATGGGTGCGTATAAAATGGCCTTTTTGAAGAAAAAAAAACAATCAGATCATAAAAACCAAATGAAACGAAATGTTAGTTTTTATTAGTATTTATTACTTATTTAATAAAAATAAAACTATAACTAACTTAAGAAATACTCCTTCAATTCAAAACTTGACTACTTGGCAAGGTACCCATCACACAAGCAGTATTTCCGCGTTGTATCAAAACGTGTCTTTAAACGAAATGTACCTACGAGGGTGCCCTGTTTTAACTCATGTAAACGTAACTTTGTCACTTCAAGATAAGGTTCATTTCACAGTGAATATTTATTAGTGATTTATACTAAAAACATTAAAAAACGTTTGCCGAGTTCTACGTTTGGGAATGAGTTAAGAGTGCGTACAATGCGGAGTGCGTTGGAGGTAATCTATGATCTGGGTGTTGATGGCGTCATTTGTCATTTTAAAAAGGGTTTCTTTCGGTTACGAGGCCCAAATGGGGGAGTAAACTGTTTTGTTGCCGTTTTTAATATTTCCTACCAAAATAACTTCCTCTTAGCTGCCCTGTTTGTATTCTGTTCCCCTGTGTACAGTATCAAAAGGACTTTTTGACTCACTTAAAGTGCTTCTGTTTTCGTTGTAGATTCTAGGGTACCCCGGGGTTGCCATCTGGAGCAACCTTCTCTGCATCGCTCCAGCTCCGTCCTACGGCTCGCAACTGAATAATTTTATTAATTTAATTGAATTCAATTATTTATTTAATTCGAATCAACGTAGATCCATAATTGTTAGTGGTTACAACAACTCTTAAAATGTATTAAGGTTAGTGACATACAAAATAACAATAATAAAGCTAATAAAACAATCTAAAAACGAATACACATAGAAATACAATTACATACACGAAAAAAATACTAAAGTACACAAATTAAAGCTATTTGGTCCCAGCGGTATAGTGCCCATAAGACTGGCTACATTCCCTCGTTGAATGGCAATGCCAATCTCTTGAGTCCTATGGTCACCAGTGGTTACTAGCAGTATCTTTATTAAATAGAATATGGGTTGAATTTCGATAAACTACAAATCGAATATAATGAATCGAAAAGTAAAAAAGGGGATACAGTAGAGTACACAGTAGTAGTAGTACACAGTACCTAAACTCAGTATATACGAGTATATATATTTTCTTTTAAAACAGTTTCAAGATTTTCTTATCTGTGTTAACACTAACAGAGAATTCGTGTTAGAGCCAAAGTTTACTTAACAAAGAGCTATCACAACAGGTTTCATTCCGATTACTGCAGCAGTACTTCTAAGCGAGAGTTAATGACAGCAGAAGGCCTAGTATAAAAATTGTACGACATTAACTCCTCGACCGCGTTAGCGTATCGGGAGTTCAAATTATGTTTGCGGTTTATTTAAATCATCCGGCAACTTTCATATTTTGACCCCTCGATACGCTAACGCGGTCGAGGAGTTAATGTCGTACAACTTTTATACTAGGCCTTCAGTACTTCTCACTCTAGAATAGGCCGAGACGTGACCATGCCGGGCCAATCGGTCAGTTGCTATAGAAAGAATCACGTCCGAGCTCGGAGTCGGAGGTCACGTGACCTTTTCTATAGAAACTGACAGACCGGCCCTGCACGGTCTAGTGTGAGTCATCCTTAAGGCCCATACTTAATGAAAAGCCATTTAACTACAGGATGTACCAACATTTCTGGCCCCTGTTTCACTTCGCTGAGAAGTGTGACAATTCCTAAATTGACTGTATTAGTGACGTTTTAGGCCTCCATCGGACTGCTTGCATGTTTGTTTGCAACCAATTGCAATAAAAATAAAATAAAATTCATTTATTTCAGACTAACAAGTGTCCATAGTTTGTTAGTAACAATAATAATAAACTTAAATAATTTTTCAGTCCTCCGGCCGGTAAGCGCCACTTTACGCAAAACTAAATTGCCGCCTGCCGGCTCCGTCGGGCAGAAAAATAGTATACAAACCTCGGCCGTTAAATGGGAAAGCCTCGAATCACATGTTAGTCGACCTCGGCTTCGCCTCGGCCGACAATTACATGGGATCCGGGACATTTCCCACCAAAACGGCCTTGGTATGTAATCTACTAATATTAGTACTTTAAAGGAGTTTAGATGAATTATCGAACGAAAACAAGGCAAAATAACAAATCACAATAATTTATTACTAAATTTCAACAATTATCGCATTAACAAAGGAACAAATCGCACATTTCCTACAATTTTAATCAAAAATAACACCAAGTATGGAACGGTAACAAAATAGCTCACGCGATCACGATGGCAGCCGATGGCAAAATGGGGCGAGCAACGGTTTGCGCGGGTTTATATGCATGCGGTAGGGTAGATGAAATTCGGGGTTGCCAACACGGCTTCTCCTGACTAGAGGTCGTCCACGACCTCTTGAGTGGCGTCATCAGAGTCTGTGGTGCCCACTGATGAAGGTGGCAGAGTAGCGGGGTGACTCGTGCCTGTCTTGACTGGGCCGCTGGTGCCGTCTGACGCGCTCGTCGAGGGTTGAGGGCTCGGTGTCGAGCAGCTTGCCCCGGCATCGGGTGAGGATTCTGTCAGAACCTCACGTTGGCAGTCATCGGTGTCATCAACTGGAATTACAGACAACATTTGTTATATCAAAAGCTAAAATTGTATTCGATTAATCGCGCCAACATTATTTTTGACGAATTCTTAATAAATCATTTGCAATCGACCAACAAGATATTTTATTTTTCCTTTTATTGTTTTAATTATTTTAAAGCATTTAAGAGGCACGGCATACACGTTGCTATAAAACTCATACTAAGTGCAGTTTTTTTTTAAAGGCTTAAAGTGCAACAGCTTATAGTGTTATGGGATTAAAACTTTAGTTTCGGATTATGAAAAATACTGTCCTCTTACTACTCCTGTGGATTCTGTGGTTACAGCATCGTCGATTGATTCACACGGGACAGCACCCGATGAGTACGGGGTCTCGATCTCAATGACGCTACGTGAACTCACGAGTTTAACAGTGATGAACACAGCCAGCACGACCGTAGTGCTATGATCGCCAGGTGACGCACACCTGTGGCGTTCCCGAATGCAGTGACAAATGTATGCTTGTTCGGGTAAACCGACGAACGGTTAGGCTCGACGTACGAGTTCGACCAGCGACGAACGCACGGTCAGTATGCGACGAACGCATGGTGAGTATGCGACGAACGCATAGTAAATAGGCGACGAACGCATGGTGAGTATGCGACGAACGCATGGTAAATAGGCGACGAACGCCGGGTAAGTATGCGACGAACGCATGGTAAATAAGCGACGAACGCTGTGCGTAGGCGACGAACGCCGTACGTACAATGATGACAAACATCACAGGTAGACTTACCATCAAAAAATGCGGCGCATGTCTCGGGGCACCACTCGCCACGCCAAGGGACCATATACTGTGATGCTGCTTGGGTCTTTTTCCCTCGGCAGCCGCTGAGTAGTCTCAGCCCGTAGCGTCCACTTGGTAAGATGTCCACCACCTTGTATGGCCCTCGCATGCCTGAGTCCAGTTTTCCTGTAGACTGAGAATGTTTAATTACAAAAACAAGATCATCAAGTTGAAATTCTCGAGGTGGGCGTCGGTGCCTATTAGCGCGCTCATCTTGGCTAACACGGTTCTTACTTAGCAGTTGGCGAGCTCTGCTTCTTGATAACTCACGCAGAGCATCACGGTTGGGGCTCCCACTCTCGATAGCGACGTCACGAACTAGAGTACGAATCAAAGGCGTAGTTGCATCGGTTCCTATTAAAAGGTTCAGTGCGGACGTCTGAGTTGTCTTTTGCTTGGTGATGTTCAAAACGAGTTGAAGTTTCCATAGTGTGCTAGACCAAGCTGAATTTCGGTGATTTACTTCAATTCGAATCATGTTTAAGACAGTGCGTACGTACCGTTCAACTTGCCCATTTGCGCGATGCATCTCGGGAGTGATATGATGCAAATCGCACCCAAGATCGTTTACCATGGTCACGAATTCTTTCGACTCGAACATGCGTCCCTTATCGGTAACCATGAGTTTTGGCACACCAAACAATGCTACGGCGTTGGTAATAATGCGTTTTAATTCGGGCGTATCCTGGCGTCGCATGGGGTATAGCAGACAGAACTTGGTGAAGGCATCCACCAACAGCAACACAAATTTGAATCCGTCTGATGCTGGAAGCGGCCCCAGAGCGTCGGCGTGCACAGTGTTAAAAGGTACTTCGGGCTTACTCCAAGACGTAATATTTTGTAAGGGTGCTCGCGGGACTCTCTTTTTTGAGATACATACCAGACAATGGGATATGTACTTTGAGATAAACTGTCGCAGCCCCGGGAACCAGAAATGTTTTAGGACGAGATCCAATACCTTGTTAACTCCAATGTGCTCGTGTTCGTCGTGAAACACCCTCAGAAGGCTCAGCCGGTGTCCTTTGGGAATGTAGCAAAGCAGTCTTGGTTCTTCACCCACAGCCGTATAGCGGTAGTACAAAAGGTCGTTCTTGGCTATGTATCGGCTGGAGTCTAGGTTTCCCTCCTGTAGTTTTTGCAAAAGTTCCTGGGTTTCAGCGTCCGCGGATTGGGCTATCTGCGCCCAATTTAGAGGCTTAGTAATGTGATTTACCTCGGTTACTGGTGGATTACGACTCAGGTAATCAGCATGTGGCATCAGAACTCCTTTCCTGTACTCGATTGTAAAGTCGAAGTCTTGGAGGTACATCCACCAGCGGGCAACTTGGGGCAGCAAATCCTTTTTACGCTCAGTGGCCTTAAGCGCATTGCAGTCCGTCACTATCACAAACTTGAGACCCACAAGATAATGCCGAAAATGTTGGAGAGCTTTCACAACAGCAAGAGTCTCGAGTTCGTACGAGTGATACTTACTCTCAGCGCCCTGTGTCACCTTGCTGAAGTAAGAGATCACATGCTTTTTACCATCAGCATGAGTTTGCAGTAAGACCGCTCCATAGCCGCTACTACTTGCGTCTGTGTGGACCTCGGTGGGAAGCTGGGGATCAAAAATCGCCAGCACCGGTTCAGTAGTAAGATGTTGTATTACCTCTTGTCGTGCTTCTTCTTGCTCGGGCCCCCAAATGAACTTCGCACCTTTCTTCGTCAGCTGAGCGATACAGGCAACCTTGGTCGAGTAACCCTCTATGTACTTGCGAAAGTATCCAGCAAGACCCAAGAACTGCCGCACCTGCTTTACGTTTTGCGGCGGTGATGATTTTGCGAGAGCTTCTACTTTTCGAGGGCTCGGCTTAACCTGACCTTGGCTTACCAGCCTACCAAGGTATTCGACTTCTGCGACGAGGAAAGAGCACTTTCGAAGATTGATGGAAAACCCTGCCTGAGTAAGAGTTTTCAAGACGTTTCGCAGTAACTCTATACCTTCCGCGACTGAGTTGCTCAGAAGGAGCACATCATCAATATAAACAAGTACGTTTCCAGCATCTATGTAACTACGGAGGACGTCGTTAATAATCCGTTGGTACACGATAGGAGCATTTGCTAGCCCGAACGGCATTTTCAGGTACTCGAAGTGATTTTCCGGTGTTACGAATCCAGTAAGATGAATACTATCCTCTTTGATTGGGATCTGGTGAAAACCAGTAGCCATATCGAGGCTGGAGAAGAATTTAAAGTTTCCTAATCGGTCGACATGATCATCAATCAAAGGTAGAGGGTACCTTTCCATCTCTGTTATTTTGTTTAAAGCGCGATAGTCGACGCAAAGCCTATCTTTCCCACCGTCACGCTTCTTTACTAGTAAGACGGGGCTCGCGTACGGCGACTTCGAATGCCTGATCACACCTTTCTCCAATAGATCGTTAGTGATTTCGCGAACTTTTAGTTTTTCCTGATAGGATAGTTTATACGGCCTATACACAATTGGAGTTGGACTAGTTAACTTTATTTCCATCTGACCGGATTTTACTGTAGACGCAGCAGTACCAGATATGAGAAATTCGGAAAATTCATTTATCACGTCCATTAAAGCCTCGCGTTCATTACCTTGAAGTGGGGTTTTTATCTCGATACCATTAATCGCTTCGACAGTTTGAACTGAGGTTGATAATTCGGGGTCGTGAGTTAGGCATTGGCTACGGTTTGTCCTAACATACTTAATGCCATCACGATTGAGGATATCCGTACCGACTATGACCGGAGTGCTCATATAACAAGATGGCACGACTACCAAATCAGCTTCTATCGAGATTTCGGGAAACTCTAAAGTGACGGTCACATAAGAATCTGCAGTGATGTCCTCTTTGCTTAGACCTTTCAAAGAGTAATGTCTACGTTTGGGTTGGCACGTAAGATACTTTAGCGCGGATGCAGAAATAAGGGATACGTTTATTGCACCACTGTCAATGAGAACGTCCATAGGTATCCCCTGAACTACGGCAGTAACTATGTCATTATTGGGAAGTGAGCGTTCAGAACACAAGTTGACATTCCTTTGATTACGCGACTCCGATCGTGCTTTTGCGAAGCAATCACTTTCGACGTGTCCGGGTTTTTTTACAAAAAACGCAATTACTTTTATTCCCTTGGTTATTTGGTTTTGAAGGTGGGGCAGAGTTGGAGGGCTGATGGGACTTTTTAGGGCAATTACGACTCACGTGTCCTCTTTGGTTGCAATTGTAGCACTTTGGCTCGTTACGACTAGCAATATTCCGAGAAGACCGTTTGTTGTTCGCGGTAGATGAATTATGACGACGGTTATCATTTTTACTGCGGTTAGGTTTAACATAAATCGCAAGAAAAGACACTAATTTGTCTGCAGTTAATGACGCATTCGCCGATGCAGCTCGCAACTGAGGGTTATCAATTCCCCTAATCACAATATGCGTCCTTAACTCGTCACTGAGACCCTGCACCACCTTTAAACGTAATAGCGTACGGCGCGCGTATTCTGCGTAAGTCGAGTAAGAATCGGAGGTAGTTTTCATAGCATCGAATAAAATATTCGCGTAATCTAACGTAGTAGGGCACAGGGGTACGAATTCTGTCTTAAAATTAGACCACGTTCGGTCATTCGTAACCCATTCCGTAAGCCATACCTTAGCGTCCCCTTTTAGACACCCAGCAACGCGAGATAAACACTCGTAATCACTCCAACCGTTTGCTTCCCGGGCACGTTCTACCTCTTCGCACCAAGAGTTAATATTATGGATCGATGGATCAAAATTGGAAACAAAATATCTGATTGAGCGCTTTTAATCGCTTCCACTAAAGCTTGTGCGAATTCAGATGTGCCGGACAACAACGCAGTCGAATCTTTTGTAGTATCCCGATCCGCACTAGTACAAGGATTTTGCGGATTAGAATTTTGAGATGGTAGTGGAGGTGTAAACGATCCGCCTGTATTAGAATCATTCACTACTAAAGGCTGTTTGGAAGCTACGCGAGTATGTGATTTTTTTGAGACGCGTTTGCGATAATGTTTTTGTGGTGATGCGCTTTCGGATCGTTTGTGCATGCGCGCGCGATGTTTACGCCTAGAGCGAGAATGACTACGTGAACGAGCTAAAGGCCTAGCACGGAAAACGTCGGGAGATCTGCTATACGAATACCGATAAGACGAAGGCGTCTTACTACGATGAGCACTTCGCGACCGGTAACGCAATCGAACACGCGAATAATCACGGCGATTTCGCGATCTAGAACGTCCGTTATGAGTATAATCGCGCTCCTGCGAGTCAGATTGCAATCGGTGCCGAGAACGAACACGTGAGCCATTTTGGGAACGACTACGTAAACGGCTACGCGATCTACTACGCGACATCTCGCAACTTGTTCGGTGTTAGACTTACTCGTAATGAACACTACAAAATAACACTAGTGCGTTTACGGACCAAATCACCTAATTAAAACCAATTTTATAGAAACACACTTTCGATCACCGCACGTAAACGACACGAAAACTACGCAACTACAAAAACTACATCGTGAGTATCCGATATCAAGACGCTAAAACACACAAAACAGTCGGTTACGCAAAATCTAACACTTAAAACAAGACAACGCAATGATTTTAAAAATTACCCGCACGTAACCTCAATACTAATAGGCAACGCATAAAATCGACACACAGTAATAACCTTTGCACCTTAACAATAACGACGTGCAGATTTGTTCCTTTTCAATGTGGGCTAAAACTTTCTTTATCCGACTTCTGATTTAAAGGAGTTTAGATGAATTATCGAACGAAAACAAGGCAAAATAACAAATCACAATAATTTATTACTAAATTTCAACAATTATCGCATTAACAAAGGAACAAATCGCACATTTCCTACAATTTTAATCAAAAATAACACCAAGTATGGAACGGTAACAAAATAGCTCACGCGATCACGATGGCAGCCGATGGCAAAATGGGGCGAGCAACGGTTTGCGCGGGTTTATATGCATGCGGTAGGGTAGATGAAATTCGGGGTTGCCAACAGTACCTAGTCCTAGGTGGAGTGAGGACCAATGCCGGACTAGGCCGCTGTCCCACCTCCCCGCCACTACGCTCAGGAGGCTGTGGCGACTGTCGCGGACTCTGCGGAGCGCCGCGGCGCAGCGCTTGCGCAGCGTCGCATGAAAACCGTCCACGTGCGCGTCCGCGAACATGCCCGACGCGCTGCAATGCCGCGGCAGCCGCAACAGCACCCTGAACGCGTCATTGTATTGAACCCGCAATGTGGTCAACGAGCGCTGCGTAAACTTTGTCCACAAGCTGCAGGTATACAGCGATGTACAGTACGCACGGAATAGCGTAATCTTAACTTGCGCTGTACACCGACTGAACCAGCCTTTACAATTTGTTGTCAATAAGAAGGAATTTTTTTGGTGAAGATTTTATGGTAATTGTCACCAGGATCTATAGAATTTTCGGTGGTTTTTGATAAATCGTCACATTTGGCGTATTTTTTGTGACAATTGTCACGTGTTCTTCACAAAAGTAGCCGAGCTCAGGCAATCCCTGTTTCCGCTGAGACAGATAATAATATACTTAGTGCTCTCAAACATGCGCTGCGCGCCGCCACCGGGCAGGCGCGGCATGTGGTCATCAATCAAGGTTTCATGCTCTAGGTATCATGAAAAGCGATTTTATGTCGCCTAGCCACGTCTTAAAGGCGAGCTTTTCGAGCAAGAGGAGTAAAAATTCCATTATTGTCCGATGGGCGGACAATTTGCTTGACTTTAGGGACAGTGTCTCGTTGCAGTTATGAAGCGTTGGTGGCTCAGAGGTAAGGCATACGACTTTCCATCCGAAAGTCTCTGGTTTAAATAAATAAATGACAGCACAACAAATGTCGTCTCGCTCAAATCTGGAGCAGAGCCCATCTGGGGAAGTACCTCCACCTTACAGAAAACCGCAGTTAAATAACACTAGACCATACTCATAGTGTTGTGTTTCTGTTGGTGAGTAAGGTCGCCAGAGCTCCAAGAGGATTCGCTGTGTTGACAGCTGAGGACCCACGGAGCAAAGCCCGTTTAGCTGTCAACACAGCGAACCCTCCTTTTTTTTTAAAGGGTCGGCAACGCGCACCCCTGGTGTTGCAGGCGTCCATAGGCTGCGGTGACCGCTTACCATCAGGCGGGCCGTATGTTTGTTTGCCACCGTCGTAGTATTAAAAAAAAAACTTTCAAAAATAATTTACGTAATATAATTTGATATTTACCAACCGCTTTTCGCTTTCCGTCTGGGTTTGAAGGTTAGATGGCAGACGCTTAATATTGGAATTAGTTGCCAAATCGGACCCAAGGCTCCCTGATCCGGGAACAATGCTAGCAAGAAGAAGCCGTCTCCCGTTGCAGTAGCAACATCGTAAAAGCATTTGCAGTCAGCACTGGAATTCAACCTTAACATTACACGCAAAACAAACACGTAAAGAAGATAACACCGCACTCGAAACTTCTGCCGCTTCAACTTAAAACGTGAGAATAGTTTGTTTATTCCAAAGTTAGATAAACTAGAAATAGTCGGTTCTGTTTAACACCAAAACAGTTTAAGTCACGCACAGGCAGGAACTTTATGATACAAGCCACAAAACTTAAAGTTGTAATGTAAAGTTTCGCAATATGCATGAGCTATCGTTTGTACTGAAGCGTTGCCTGGTGTTTTAAACTAGAAGTACTATTATTTCTGCTAGATTAACTTTGGCATAAGTAGAATATTTATAAAAAGCCTAGCCTTTCGCTTAACTTCTTTTAAAATGCCTAAAGGTTACATTTGAAAGCTGGTAACACTATCGTGACCCCATTACAATCTGCGACACTATCGCGATAAATATTAATCCACTAAATATCTTAACGCCATCTAGCGGGACTTTTGAAAAATTTAATATGAATACGGAGTAAAAAGGAAGCCAAGTAACTTTACAAAATCTTTAAATGTTTCCGAACTAATCCAATAGCAATTTTAATTAGAAAACTCCAGTGAGCATCAGACATATTAAAATACTTATATCGGATTACCCACGTCAATAAAGTCGAAAATAGCTGGACATGTTTCGGAACAGTCCGTGTCCCTTATTCATGAGTCCAGCGTCTAGCCACGGCGGCTGCTCTACGAACACTGCGAGCACCAGCGCGCGTATGTTTTGTATTATATGTATATTGATATTGTATGTAGGTATGTTTGTATATGTACGAATTTGTGAACGTATTTGTTAATATATCGATTGCTGTTTAACCTTTCGCTTTATGCTGTTACCGCACCTAAATATTTGTATCTGTTTGGCCTGATGGTTGACTGGTAGAGAATGCCTTCTGGCATTAAGTCCGCCTTTTGTACTTTGTTTTATGTGCAATAAAGTTTAAATAAAAATAATAATAATAAAAATACACAAATTTGTGATAAAACTCAACATATTTATAACTTGTAACAGTTGTAACTTTATAGCATAAAGTGAACAAGCTTTTCAATTCTCGGAAAATAGGGAAAACGAGACGGGAAAATACCATTTACGGTAAAACTTATCCGAAATAACAATTGCAAAACGTAAAAATGTAATAATTTTCATCATTATATCTGTTTTGCTTAGCTCTCACGTTTGGAATCCTGTAAGCGATTGATAGTATCTATTTAAAAATAAATAAATAAGGTGGGACAATCTTACAGAAATTGACCGAGTAAAAATATGGCATAGATATTTACCATCACATATTAAACCATATTTTCCAACAAAAGCAAAATGACTGGAAGAGAAATAAATACCGACAAAAACGGTCGTCATCTTCAAAGGAATGTCACAAAAGCGCAATCAAATTAGGAGCACAAATTCCCTTTAATTATGTTATGTAGCCTCTATTTACGCCAGTCTTTGATGCTGCGTTGTATAGTAATTTCTGCTCCGTATAAATGGAAGAAAATTGATAACTTTTGGTGGCCCAGCGGGAAGTGCGGGCGACTTCGAAGGTCGCATACAGTCAGCCAAGCATAAGCATAGCTATAATTACAGTGAGAGTGCCAAATGCACAACACATATTTTTGGCACATTGGCTGTATTCTGTATTCATAGATATGTACTATAGTAGTTTATGCAACAGTGATATAATAGGGGTTCTTAATATTCAAGGGTTGTTGTTACAAAACGAGACGTAATACCGAAAAACTATAATTATGCCTAATTTTATAATCCCGATTTTGAAAATCCCGAGCTATCAGAACTCCGATCGAAAGCACGAATATTGAAAATTCCGAATAATAAAACCGATTTTTTTAATTCCACATAACATAATACCGAATTTGAACTCCTACTTACGAATATCAACAATTGCCATTGACAGAAAAACCTCTTTGTCACTCTAATATGCAAGTGTGACATACAAATTCGCAATCGTTCGTTGTTCGTGGTTATCATATCTTATGGCTTAAAGTTCACTGCTTTATTTGTAATTTGAGTCGAAATCAAACATCAATTTTTAGGTTTCTCAGCCAGTCTTCTGCTGCCGGGGAAAGCTGGTGGAGTTCCTCGAGACCGCCAGGAAAACTGTAGAGTGGGCACTCTTCCACGATATGAAGTAGGGTTTGGTCCACGTAGCCACAATCGCACGCCGGAGAGTCTTTATATCCCCATTTGAACAGATTGTGGTTGGACCGCCCGTGTCCCGTGCGGAACCTATTAAGCTTCACCCAAACGGAACGTGAAGCCTCGAATCCTGCGTGGGTCTTTGTTGGGTCCGGGATTAAGTTCTTTTGTAGGTGGTCATACATTCCCCAGGACTGACACCATGCTTCTTGTATGTCAAAAGTTGCGAGCAGCATGGTGTCAGTCCAGTCAGTGGTGGTGGTTGTTCGTGGTACTAGCCCGGTATATTCGTGCTTTAATGAGTCGGAATTTTGATGATCGGAATATTGATAGATCGGGTACAATACAATACAAATACTCTTTATTGCACACCTCAAATGAAGTAAATACAGAAAATACAGCGAACAAAAGAAGAGGTAAACAACGGGCGGTCTTATCGCTTAAAATCGATTCCAGATAACCTTTAGGTAGCGGAAACTAATAAAAAACAAAAGTCATTAGGCGTTGCAAAATAGACAGAGAAGTGGAAATAGCACAGCCATTATTGTAGCAAACTAAATAAAATAAAAAATAAACATATAAACATAGGTACATACATACAAAAACTTAATAAACTAAAACTTAAAAAAAAGACTTAAATAAGCTAAAACTTAAATTAATTACACAAAAAAAATATATACATATAAATAAACCAGGCAGGTTTTTGACGAAGCCTGTGGTGGATATATTGTCTGTGAGTTGACGAAACCCGCGTTGTGGATTGTTTAAGGTATGTGCCCTTTTTTTACTCAATAAATAATTATTTGCTTGACTTAACTAAATATAAATAAATATATACACCGCCAACCAAATAAGGAGGAAGCAGACAAAAGTGTTACAGACTAGTGATGTTTAAGGAGCTTTTTAAGTAAGGTAGAGGATTGGTCGGGTATTATAAAATTTGGGATTATGAAAATTGAAAAATAATATTTCCAAATATTTGAGTGATCCCTATTACTGTCGATAATATCAAACTTAGGAAACAATGTTTTGGCTTTCTGTCACGCATGAATACCAACTCGTAAGAGCGACTGCGAGGAAAAACAAAAACACGCGAAATACAATTATTTGCTGCCTTAATATTTGTTTTACGGTAATATAATCTTAAAATAAAATACAAGTTAAAACAAATATGCGGCATGGTACCGTAGACGCTGACAGCGTTTCCTCGCTGATGGGCTCAGGGAGCCTGGGGTCCGCTTTGGCAACTAATCCCAAGATTTGGCGTAGACGCTCAAAGTGACTCCAACCCAGAGGATAAACCTTTATTGGGATCAGTACGGTTTCCTCACGATGTTTTCCTTCACCGAAAAGCGATTGGTAAATATCAAATGGTATTTCGTACATAAGTTCTGAAAACTCATTGGTACGAGCCGGCAGGATTTGTATCTGCGACCTTCGGATTGAAAGCCGTTCTTACCGTTGGCCCACCAACGTGTCAAATGTATGTATGTATGTATGTATGTATGTAAACTCTTTATTGTACAAAACACAGAAAAATTAAAATTTACAAAAGGAAAACAGTAAGTACAAAGGCGAACTTATCCCTTTAAGGGAAATATCAACTTTAATCGATATTTAATTTTGAACTTCCATAATATTGTCTTCTGTTACCGCGATTGTTATTCATTGAAATTAAACACTTTAGAACGGATTAATCGCGTTTATTAAAACCATGATCCTACGTTTCGAGCCCTTTACAGCACTCGTTTTCACAGGGTTAAGATGATGACTGAGAGAATGCGAATTCTCCCCGTCAATCAAAAAAGTTACTTGTGCCAACTACCTACATACAAAAATATAAAAATAATTTAAAAATAAAAACAAAGGTTGGTCTACAATGCCCAGATGGGCTTATAAAGCTAGTAATACATAGCCTGAAGAGCATTCTATAATTAAAATTAAAAAATGTTTTAATTGTAAAAACCCTGTGAGGATACATACAACTTACGAACGCTTCCCTAACTGGCTTATGGAGCAGAAAGAAGAGACAAGAAAACATTTTGCCTCTTTTATCCGCTTTCAATATTTTCAAACAAAGTCCACACTAAGGTCTTCCAGTTCTGTGTCGTGCTTGATCCTTGATGAGATGTAAAACAGGATCCCAAGCTGGTGGTACCGAAAAGCCATCCTCTCTATTGAAATTAGGAACGATAACTCCCAATTCGTAACGAAATTTTGGAATAGCAAAGTAGCATTATTGTAGTTATTAATATGGAATTCCGCAAAGTAACGCCTGATTTAATAAATTACTTGGAATTCGTCCTAAACCACCACATTTTATTTAGTTTTTCTTTTCACGTATTCGTGTAATTTGTTTTGTTAAACTAAATAGTTCCTGCACGTCCGTGTACGAGCAAGTTAATATGGAAGTTTACGAACTAAGCGGTTCGTTATCTCTGGACTCTGCTCGCCTACCACGAAGATCGAAAATTGCCATTCACGGGAAAATCTCTTTGTCGCTCCAATATGCAAGTGCAATAGAGATGGAGATACAAATCCGCAATCGTTCGATTTTCTTAGTATAGGCCTTGGTTGGCAAATATCCACATAAGCAGAGTTGCAGTAAACTGTTTGGATGTTCACACGCGTTCAAAATTGATATCTGGGCTACGCACGCTGTTACATCAACCAGACGTTTCGCGATTTCTACAAAAAAACTTGCGTGCGCTGGGACCACATGGACTTAGAGGGTCGACCCCAAATGGTACTATACTATACATGTTACTCTCGGTACAGGCTCTTGTATTTATAACGTTTTAAAATTTAGGCGCTTTCAGCTGCTCTGCCTTCTTTTACATTAGTTTGTTGGAGGCGGGACGCCAGCGTGTCTACACAGTAATTTAGTTATTTCAATTCCAGAAGATCAATCAAAGTTATAATTTGGGCAAGCCTGCAGTGAGTTTGGCGGTAAACCCAATAGAGTGGGTAACTAAATACAAGATCCCTCCGAATAATAGAACTATTTAATAAACAGTAGCAGAGTACGATCCAGTAGGTCAGCAGCAATATATTTTATCAATATATTATAGAGGACGAATAAAAAGTTCACAAAATTGTAAGGAAACTTCGGAAGTTTTCATATTTAGGTGTAATATTGGCTGTATTGGTCTAAATCCAATTTGGGATAAATCGTACTAAATATATGTTGCTCATATAACAATTTTGACAGTTATTTCAAATCAGTTCAATTGGAGCTACTAAACCACAGGAAAACATATAATTTGACGGTGTACCGCCATTTCGCCGAATTATGTTTCGCATAATTTCATTTCCCAAAAAAATGTGTCATAAAGTTTAGTTGGCATACCAATATTTACCAAAGTCAATGGAATAAATATCATTTAGCATAGGTTAGGTGTATTATGCCAAATAAAAATATGCGAAATGTTGTATGCCTAAATAAAATATGGGTAGGGTAAAGTTGTTTGGGAAGTGATCATTTGCATTACAATTTTCAGCGATGTAAGTACTTGATTATAACTAATATTTGAGACGGAATAATTACCATGTATGTTTGTTTTATTGAGCACCCGATATTTCGACACTGTTGCAAGCGGTTCACGGAGAAAACTGATGAGCTGCGAGTGACAACACACAAAATAAGCGAACCCGTACGAGGGTAGATCGCTATGGCGTGTGGGTAGATCACAACTAAAAACTCACAGCTCATCAGTTTACTCCGTAAACATGACGCTTGCAATAGTGTCGAAATATCGGGTGCTCAAGAAAACAAACATACATGGTAATTATCCCGTCTCAAATATTACTTATAATGCAAATGACCATGTTAGCTTAAAAAGTACTAGATTATTAATTTAGGAAAATAAATGGATTCAACCTATTCAAGCCTACTGTTTTTTATCTACCGACCAACTGACCAGCTGCCAACTGTCTGTAATAAATTACCGAGGATGACCTAAGATGGAGCGATTTGCCTAATTGGAAATCCGTTAAGGGGCTACCCGGCATATTTCACTGTTTTAAAGTGAATAGGCTTTGTTCAGCTCCAAGCACAACGCTTGAAAAAAATATATAATGTAGCTAGGTATTTGGTCTACATTTTGTTCCACTAAATTGTCGAAAAACATAATACATCAAGAGAAAAAAAAATAACCGTAAACCCTTTTTTCTACCTTAAATCTGTATCTACTCCCTTATTATGCGTCGTAAGTACAAGAAACTAAGACAAGCATTTTTTATTTATGTTTACTTTAAACGCATCCACTGATTTTTGGATAGGTTTTGTACTTTTCGAGAAAAAAGCTATTACACGCATTTTTCCGAAAACGCCGGCTCGAGATGCCTGCGCGGGCGACGGGGGCCAGTCGTATAAGATGGCACTAGTAGTTTATAGGGTTGCGTCCTAGTACAAGCAGCTCTTCCTAGGTGACGACTTATGCTTATAACCGGTATTGTATAACTGGTGAGGAAAGGAAGCGGTAGGGGAAGAAAGCTCAAATCGCCGAGGTCATTGGGATAGAGGACGGCCTTAACGAGGGACGCTTGTGTTAATATACAATACGATAGTAAGAAAAGCTGTATACTGACATTTTGGTGAACAGTGTGCTTACCGTGAGTTGTATGTTACTCGTTAGCGACTACGTGTTTCTAAAGTATGTCCGTCTCGCTCCTACCACGGCTGGAGCAAGACGGACATACTTTAGACACACGAAGTCGCTAACGCCTACGGTTACTTGTGTGCGTACTAATGGTAAGCACACAGGTTTGATTCTGGTTTGTGGTCCATCGAATAGGTAACTATTCAACCCAATTGTGACACACTGCTAAAGCTACAAGCGACCATAATTGTGCTACAGTTCAGTAAAAGGTACCAATTACAGAAAACCGCAGTTTAATAACACTAGACCCTACTCATAGTGTTGTGTTTCTGTTGGTGAGTAACGTCAGCCAGAGCTCCAAGAGGATTCACTGTGTTGACAGCTGGGGACCCACGGAGCAAAGCTTGCCCCTTTAGCTGTCAACACAGCGAATCCTCCTTTTTTTAAAGGGTCGGCAACGCGCATGTAACACCCCTGAAGTTGCAGGCGTCCATAGGCTACGATGACCGCTTACCATCTGGCGAGCCGTATGCTTGTTTCTCACCGTTGTTTTTAAACGTTCATTTTAAAATTAATATTTTTTAATTAACGCCTTATCAACCACCCATAAAGTGGACCGTTAGCGTAAAATCGTTACTATTTTGCAGTCACCACAAACGATGTAAAACTTAATTTTGTAAACCTTACCAGTCTGCCTATTTACCTGTCTCTACAAAATCTACATATGTGTCACTACCACTAACATATGTCTGGGTAATTCCACCAACTTGCTACAGGACTACTCGTACCTTTCAAGATTAAATCTCAGCCCTCTATTAACAGTGACAAATTATTCATTGGAACTACCCCTAACACCCAACTGTTAACCCACAGAACATCCTATCTTGTAAAACCGAGTTGAAAATTGGACTTTAATCCGAAGCGATAAGGATGAAATTTTAAGTATCTCGATGATGACTTATGTTTTGTTAGTTGGATTTAGTTTTGACGTGTGTAGTGAATAACTTGTATGAATAATTTATATGATGACTGGGTGGCTTAAACTTTGGATATTTCCGGCAGCTGATAAATGACACTTACCTATAATTCAAGTGCTACACTATCAGTATTAAAGTAGTTTAAGCGACTGTATAAGTGTTAGATACACCGTGTTTATTTTTATTTCCCTTTAATTGGACACGTTGCTTTGTAAGCTCATAGGAGCTACTTGTCGTTTTTTGTCGAATTCGTAATATATTTTTTTTTGTTTTTTCAAAGTTTTACACCAAAGTAAATGTCAAGTACCTACCTATGACAAAGCTTAGTCATATCACTAATTAACCTTAGTCATAACAGCACATGCCAAAACACAGCTTAGTAGTGGATAGTTAAGTAACCTTCTACACTGGTTCATCGAATAAATTCATTTATGGAATATTTCAAAAATTATTACTGTTAAGACACTACTTTCTTAGACAATAACAACTAAGTGCCTTCTTGACGACGAAATGAACAGCAGAATCGGAGCAGCAGCTGCTGCTTTCGGCAAACTTCGTGTCAAGGTGTTCCGCTCGCATGACATTAAGCTCCACACCAAGGTATCTGTGTACATGGCAATAGTTCTGCCAAACCTCCTGTATGCCTCTGAAACATGGTGCCTTTACCGGAAGCACATTCGTACATTAGATAGGTTTCACCTTAAATGCCTGCGTGACATTATGAACATCTCCTGGTCGGATCGTGTTAGAAACACGGAGGTTCTGCGTCGCGCCAATGTCAGCGGCATTGAAGCCTATTTAATGCGGCGTCAGCTGCGATGGTGTGGTCATATCTCCCGTATGTCCAGCGACAGAGTGGCTAAGCGCATCTTCTACTCTGAGCTGCAAAATGGCAGGCGAGCACAGGGCGGCCAGCTTTTGCGCTATAAAGACGTGCTGAAGCGCCACATGCGGAGATGCGACACTAATCCATCGCAATGGGAGTCTTCGGCGCAAGATCGGTCGAAGTGGAGGCATGCAGTGATGATAAGCGTGCAAGCCTTTGAGAATCAGAGGCAATTAAAGCTCGACGCAAAACGCGATGAGTTAAAGGCCCGACCGCCTGCGGCCATTAATTACAATTTTGTCGGAGGGGTGCTGACATGCAGTAAGTGTAGTCGCACATTTACTGCCAAAATAGGCTACGTCAGCCACCTGAGAGCTCACGATCGTCGCTCTCACTAGCAGCTATCCAGTCGCCATGGTCGAAACCGGCCAGGACAAGATGATGAGTTTCTTAGAGATATTAACTCAAGTTAACCTGACGAATCTCCCCTTAAAGTTAGCGGAAAAAAACAGAATGTATAATGAATGGTATGAAACACTAAATTTTATTATTAATTGCGTGCGATGCCAAACCTCAGCCAGGGGTCTTACCATGACGTCTTAACGCGATTCAGTTGACAAGTCGCTTCCATACAACTCTGCCTAAACTGAACCTAAACTGAATCGCAATATGACGTTACAGCATCGTAGGTTTTTGACGACCGGTTGGCGTAGTTGGTAGTGACCCTGCCTGCTAAGTCGATTGTTCTGGGTTCGAATCCCGGTAAGGGCATTTATTTGTGTGATGAACACAGATATTTGTTCCTGAGTCATGGATGTTTTCTATGTATTTGTATATTATGGTACTCAGACAACGATGTATATTATACATCGTTGTCTGAGTACCCGTTACACAAGCCTTCTTAGCTTACTGCGGGACTTAGTCAATTTGTGTAAGAATGTCCCATAATATTTATTTATTTATTTAATCTCCCAAATTCATCTTATTCCGCAATGGTGTCTTTTCACGGCAAGAACAAAACTTGTTGGCTGTCTTATGGCCGCTTAAGTCAACAGTTGTGAAATGAAGTTAATTATCCTAAGAGGCTAAACAAAGCTGTCGTATTTAACTTTGGAATTTAATTTAACATTTAACAGAATGATTGTTGGAAGGGAAGACGAACTTGTAAATCTTATTAATAAATCTAGTTTAACTGCCAAAACTCCATACTTATACAATTAATAGAAGACCTCGGGCAGGCAGTTTTCGGACACAGACTTGTTATCGCGATCCAACGCGGAAATGCTGCCGGTGGGCTAGGCACCTTGCCGCCAGTTGAAAGTTTGGAGTTTGGAGGATACGGGGAATAATTTTTGTTATTTTGTTTTCTTAAGTTAGTGTTTAGTTTTATTTAATATTAGCTTATTTTTAGGTAGGTATAGTTTTAAATTTATTTTATGTTATTTTATTCACTTCATTTATTTTCGTTGTTAGATTAGGTTATTTACAATATAATTATTACACCCCGTTATCTAACGCTCACTTTGGGGGCAAGCTAAAATAGTGATGTTGCTTAGTCGATTCATATTTATTAATCAGTCAAAATAAAATTATTTTTGTATGAATAATCTTGAGATACTTAATTCATTGTAGATGCAAGTAATGAGTTATATTTGATGTCATTAGATGTTCTGTATCTATTTGATCGGATAGGAGGACGACAATTATTGAACAGTATAGAGACGACTTACTAGGTAATTTGGTACAAGCAGTTTAATGTCGGGGGTAAATTTGAATTATTTAGTACACTATCAGGTCCCGTTTTGTTAATAATAACGAGCAGTTTAAGTTTTTATATAAGTTTTAATATAAAACATAACCACTCTTTTTACAAAAACCTAACCCTGGATGTCGCCGGCAACGGGGCAGGGCCCAGGCTGCCTTTGGTTGGGGCCGCAAAGAGAGGAACCGTCGAACTATGCGCGCCGTAACCAGGATTACGGCCTTCTGCAACTGACCTTTGAAACAACCACACTTCCTTCTTCAACTTACTTACTTTATTATTTACACATACATACTTATTTGCTGTTAAACAAAATAAGTAACTGTCCTTTTTTTACTTCTTCTTTTTTTTTACGTCGTAACCTCATGCATGACTGAGGATCGTGACCAAGACCACCAAAAGTCGCTTTTCGTTAAAGTCGAGGCGGGCCAGTTTTTTGCTTGAAGATCTTTTAAATGAGTTATTTGTGACTACTAGAATCGCATCTGGCCATCTGGCCTGTATATGTTCGGCAAGCATCAGTTATTCTAGGTCATTCTTACCCTTACACTAATCTTATTCTATTTTAGAATCAACGGAATCCCGTGATAATCCTCACCGTAAAACTAATTTTTCTCCCATATTGACACGATCTTCTATTACGTAGAGATAACAAAAGATTTAATATGCGAGCTCTAAAAATAGAATCGCTTTAACCTAAGTGCACATTATTTGACTAACTTCTAATTAAAAAAAAAATCTAAAGGCCATATTTTGTTCAAATCTAAACAAAAGGCATATTGCAACAACGATCAAGGAAATTATAATTTTTCCTGAAAATCGATTCGAAATTTAAAATCTCAACTTGTTTATTGCGGTTATGTGCATTCCAGTGCGTAGGTAACACCACGTAAAGTAACGGCGGCTAGGTGTTACTTTGCTATTTTTGAGTCACTACCAACTAGGCTAAGAGTTCGTTATCCTGTGGTATGTTTGCCAGTAGTGTTTTAAGAGTCTCAAAACAAGTTAGATTTAAATCTTCGAATGGGCCTCCTTGCCACATGGTAACAATTTAATTTAGAATATTCTTCGTATTTAATTAAGTAATGGAAACACATTTCCGTTTCGCCTTTTATGTGGTTCCCGTTCAATGTTGGAATTGGCTTCAAAAGGTTTCTAATGAAAATAAACAATGTACCGCAAAGGAAGCATAATTGCAGAGACTATACTATTACGCGCGCTCTCAAAAGAGAGTTTGGTCATTTTATTTAGGCGGGTTATACCATTATCACAGATTATAATAGTTCTTGAACCCGTTTTAAACACTACAGAAACACAATAGGCTAGACGACAAATAAAATCTAATTAGTTCGTCTATTAGATTATTAAAAAATATTCGACGCATATTTTTTACGACGGAAATACGGTGCATTCAAGTTTCGCGTGACGTCACAATTAGGTACGATTCTTACCTCTGAGTGACGTCACTAACCCCCACCCCGGAACTTTGATGCTCTGTATCGTCGTCAAGTTTAGTTAACTTGAAACAGAAAAAAACACTTATCCCAGATTTATGAATTTAAGGAGATCGGATATAGGTATGGTAGCGTATAAGGCCGTATGTCGCAAGCTCGATAACCCACACGAAGCAGCTGTAATTGGATAGACAAACCACGCACGCCACAGCACACACACTTGTATATGGGGGACCACCCATATAATGAAGTGTATGTGTTGCACTATGTCCGGGTATAGGTATGCAAACTAGCGATGAGATGAGTCTGAATATTCGCATGAAATGGTTATTTGTATGATAGAGTATGCCCAGGAAGCTAACACGTCATGCCGGATGAGTAACATGTCAACCGGAAGCCGGTGGTTTCTCCTTACAGTTTTTTTTTATAACACGTCTGTGGCAAATAATCATTCGGCAACGAATGGAAAGCGGTCACCGTATTTTTTGAACGCCTGCAACTCCAGGGGTGTCACATGCGCTTTGCCGACCCGTTAAAAACTTGGATCCTTGTAAACTTTTATATTATTGCTCAGTAACTTTATCAGTACATACTACTATGGCAGTTTAATATGAATTATGTATATTGTTTAATTATTTGTTGCTATTGTAATGCCATACGATTAAATATATAATACCCATGATACAATAAAACAAGTTATAACCATTACGATTTTATCAGAGACACCCTCTTTTGTTTGGATTAATAAGACAGCTAGAGGCTAAACTATGCTAAATTTTCTAGATTTTGATAGCACAGACTTTGAACGTATAAAGTGCATTGTCAATGTCATAGAAGTTTGGCGTTTAAAAAAACACTCTAAAATTTGACAGTTAATTTGCTTGGAAGGGATAAAGTGGTTTGACTCTAGCTGTCAGTGACGTCGTCATTAGTGGGATCACAGGACGTCTCACATTGTTATCTTTCCATCAAAAATTTACCAAGATTAACAAACGAATTCAATGCCGTTTCTTTTGTCCACAGCCCACAATGACGTAACACAATGAAATCAATCTAACCAACATGGAGGTTACCAAAGAATGGCCTGACTTCTTCAACACCTCCAAGAACTACAAATCCGGCGCCTTCGAGGAGCCGTACAGCATCAATGACGTCATCGACGTATCCCCGAAGATCAACTATACTTACTATGACAACGTTACAACGCCGGATTTTTCCAACTTCACGACGGATAATTTTTGCGCGTCTAACTTCAGTCACGTTTATTTGAATGTGACGTGCGAATTCCCTATTGATTATGCTGAGCCTATGTATGGGTAAGTGTTAATTGTTTTTTTTTAATAGCATACTAGGTATGTTGTCTCACACCTGGGCAAAGGCCTGCCCTCTTCTCCGCTACGGCTCAGTGCATGCAACCAGTCGCTACAAAATGAATCCAGGTCCTACCATCTCCTTTTTAACCTGCCCCTGCTCCGACCACCCTGAAAAGTACAATTGATAGTCAATTCGACCCATCGCTCCTGGTGCATGCAGCAGACATGTCCAGTCTAATCCCGTTTGAAATTTAATGCAACTTAACTGCACCTTTTTTGTTTTGTATGGGACGGGACGGCTAGGCCAACGCTCCATAGATACAAAGAAGTTGCGCAAAAATGCGTTTTTTTTCCTAATCAGACTACAATACTGATACAACCTTAAATGTATCACCATCATTTCTGTTTTACCCTGTTAGACAACCGAATCGTCGCGGGTATGGGAAGAGGGGCGGGGCGAGGTTACATTTGGTAGCGTTATACTATTACCGCATACTATCTTGATATAACCGCTCCACATGAGACAGATTAAGGATGTCCCCTGTCAGTGTCCAACGACCCCTCTTCACCCGCATTCAATCCCATTACGGCGAAGTAGATCACTTTCTTAGATCGTCACTTTCAAGGTATACCACGTTCCGAGGTCGTCACTTTCCAGGTATGCCACTTTATAAGAACGCTACTTTAAAAAAAGGCCATATTACCACAATGTGGCTTCCATCGAAAGTGGTCTAACTCGAAAGTAAAGACGTCAGAACGTGAACTTCCTCCAAAGGTAAGTTCTAAAAAATTGACCTAACTACTTCGCCAAAATGCTCAATCTTAGGTCGATTCCTCAGTTAAACGGTGTTCCTATAAAACTTATTTGCTATTGTGCGCACCATTAGACACATCGAGCACAAGGGATATGCATAGCTAAACAAGTTGTTTACTTTCCTTTCAGATACATCGCACCGTTCCTCCTAGCCACCACCACCGTCGCCAACACGCTGATCGTCGTTGTCCTCTCCCGTCGGCACATGCGAACCCCCACCAACGTGGTCCTCATGGCCATGGCCCTCTGCGACATGTTCACTATGCTCTTCCCGGCTCCCTGGCTGTTCTATATGTACACGTTTGGAAACCATTACAAGCCACTGAGTCCTGTGACGGCGTGTCAAGCATGGAATTATATGAATGAGGTAAGTTTAGTTTAAGAGGTCGCCATTTTCAGGAGTCGTCATTGTCAGTATTTCGCATTCGTGAAATAACTGCCATTGTATAGTTCAAACAGTTCCTCGCCATGGCAGCATCAACGACGTCATACGAAGAGTCCTCGACAGTGTTAAGGTACCGGCAGTCCTCGAGCCCAATGGACTGGCCAGGGATTATGGGTTACTTGCACCTTGCTACCCTGGCGCCATCCGATATGCCTGACACCAAAGTCAAAGTTGATACAGCAGCCGCACGCATGATCCATCGAAAACCACAAGCGTCGAAAATATACCGTCCTTGGCTACATATATTCGCGGCGATTGGGGTTGAAACTCCTTTTTTTACAGGTTATGTATTGGGATACACAATACACAACTCGTTTAAACGAGCGTTTAAGTAGCGGATGGAAGTTGTTATCAAAGTCGACCCGCAAATCAAAGTAACCCCGGTTTACGGTCCCGGACTGTTTAGACATGTGACGTATAAAAATGTGACGTTTTCGACTATCGATAAGCCACCACTGCTTCAAAGAATCCTTGGTTAATGAACTTTATTTACAACCGACAATAGTACCTTTAGACCGAGAACATTACAATCATACAAAGTCATGATGCAAGACCTGAAGAATTGGCCTCGAAGAAGCTCGGTGTGCTCAATAGATCGAGGCAGTATTTCACGCCGGCCCATCGCCTACAGCTTTATAAGGCGCAGGTTCGCCCGCATATGGAATACTGCTCTCATCTTTGGGCAGGGGCACCAAAGTACCAGCTTCTTCCTCTAGACCGCATCCAACGGAGAGCAGCTCGAATTGTCAACTGCCAACGTATTTCTGATCGGCTTTATCCCTTGGCGCTGCGTAGAGATGTGGCCTCACTCTGCATTTTCTATCGCATGTATTATGGGGAGTGTTCCGAGGAATTGTTCGGATTAATCCCTGCCGCTTCTTTCCGCTATCGCCCTACGCGACAATATTTCCACTCTCACCATTTAGATGGTTGGCAGTCCTCAACTGTGCGCTTTTCCCGAAACTTCCTGCCTCGCACAGCTAAACTGTGGAACGAACTGTCGCCAGCGGTGTTTCCGGACCGATACGACCTTCAAACCTTCAAGAAAAGAGCGTACTCCCACCTTAAAGGCCGGCAACGCACTTGCGACACCTCTGGTGTTGCGGGTATCCATGGACGACGTTAATCGCTTACCATCAGGCGATTCGTTTGCTCGTTTGCCACCTATAGCATAAAATAAAAAGACAGTCAAAATATTTCAAATTATGTTCCCTCTATAAAACAATGCACACTGGGACCGCCTGTATAAACATATTATTACCGTAAATAAGATCGCGAACTTCTCGTTTTGGTATTTTTTCAACAGTAAAAGGTAGTAAGTGCCCTAAACAAACTAAAATACAAGACTCATATCAGGCACAATAAATGATTACTTTCTATTTGTCTTAAAAAACCAATATTTATAGATTTTGGGTATTAAAAGTGTACGACAGCTACGTATTTTCAATTTAAAAAATTGTATTTTTTTGTACTCTGAATACGCTGTCGGCCATGGAGTGACCCCATGTTACTCCTAGCTTTGAAGTAATGGCACTTAGTAATATCGCCAGCGCATTAATAAGACGTTTGTGTTGACAACACGAAGTCGTATCGTGAATCATTAAATATGTCTAGCCCGGGCATTAGAATACGGCCACAGTATCTCGTGCCTGTCGTAAAAGGCGACTAAAAGGAGTCCTCAGGGTTGCAGAAGGTAGCCATTGGGGACTGCTATCGTCCTAAATAAAAAGTAGGACTCGCAGAAGCGTGGCGCAAAGGCGACACTGGTGCGTTCCACTGGGGATCACAGGGCCGCCCTGATTGCGTCGAAGAGCACCAACGGGGTTTTTAGTCGGCGAGACATAACTTCTGAACTGTCCTTTCGGTACAGAACAATCCGTAATAGATTTTACTCCAATACAACAGGTTTTCAGAAGACAACGTAACGTAACACGATACCACATCGGCACGATACGACGTCGAATCCTGTTATTGTGTTTTAGCACTTAAGTCTGTTTGTGTTTGAAAAAATTCCTGCATTTTCCATAACCATGATGGAAATAATCGGGAAATGGATTGTGCTTGGGTCCCGAGTGAATACATAAATAAAATCATGACTAGACATGCAGAGAGAATGTTTTTTTATCCGAATGCCAGATGAGGGTTTGTTTAGGTGTTCGATGAGTAGTAAAAGGGAAACCCACATTATGAATAATCTTACGAATAATAATTAACGTTAACATCGCGTCTGCCCCGCAGTGGCAGTTTGTGGCATTCATAAAACTCGATTCCCACCAAATTCCCTAACTTTCAGGGAGGTGAGATTTATTAACAGATCCTGACATGAACAAAAAAAGTAAATGAACTCGGGCTTGCCTAGTAACGTGTCACCACTGTGCCCCGAATGTAGAAGACACAGGTTCGATTCGTGTCCTGAGCACTAGAGGTCTTGGTCACTTTTTCTTTAGTATATGACATTCGATTGGTACCTAAATATGAGTATGAGCCTTAGTGGCCCAGCGGTCCGAATGTCGTGGGTTCAAATCCCGACTCGTACCAATAACTTTTCGGAACTTACGTACGACATTAATTTATATTTAGCTACCAATCGCTTTTCGGTGAAGGAATATTCACATACGCTCTAGGTTGGAAGGTCAGGGCCCTTACCATGACGTCTTAACGTGATTCAGTTTAGGTGCTCATGGTAAGGCCCCAGCTTGGAAAATCGTCCACATAGGTAAATCAAATTCCTTTTCGTCACTTAAACTTAATTAGCTGTAACAAGCCTTAATGGATTTCCATACTACTTTAGCGCCCGCCCGGAACTCCCGCAGGACCTGCGCCCCACGCGGAGCCGCACGTAGCTACAGCTCACCTCGGTGTACTATGGAGTTGTGGACTGCGCTACTATACTACCACTTATAATTATTGTTTATTTATCTGCCTAGGAATTTTATTTATTTCCTCGCAAATGTGATGAAAAACATTGTATGTATCACAATACAATGTACTATTACTGTACACACAGTTGATACACGAATGCGTTATTTCCACTGGACGGAGCTTTAAGGGGCCACACAGACATTTCCATTTGATTGCGTTTCCGATTTATTTCCACGATTTCATTCTATTTCATTTCTCTTTTTGTGTTTACAGTCCATTTGTTTTATATGAGTTAAAAATCAAGTCATACCTCGGGTGTTCCGCAGATCCTACAATTATTTTAAATTAGAAAAATCCCGTGAGAACTCTTCGAGACCGCGCTGCGGCTCGCAGTGTGCGTAGAGCAGTCGCCGCGGCTAAACGCATGACTCATGAATAAGGGACACGGACTGTTCCGAAACATGTCGAGCTATTTTCGACTTTATTGACGTGAGTACCCCGCTATGAGAATTTTAATATGTCCTACAATTATTGTTTATTGTTCATTATTGTTTACAGAGGCCTTATTACCACGACGTCTTAGCGCGATTCATTTGAAGACCTAAACTGAGTCGCTCCCATACAACTGACCCTAAACTGAACCTAAACTGAATCGCGTTTAGACGTCATGGTAAGACCCCAGGTGTGGTGTCCGTAGCTCAGTTAGCAGAGCGATATGCATGTATTCCAGAATTGCGGCTTTGAGTTCCGCCCGAGGTCATGCTTTTTTTAATTTTTACTTTCTTTCTAAGAAATATTGTTTATTTAATTTGAGAATATGCTTAAGTAGGTCATATATCAAAGAAAAAGAGACCAATGTCTCTTGTGACCAGGGATCGTACCATTTTCTCATGCATTCGCGGCAACTGCTCTAACCACTAGGCCACCTGATCACAGCAACTATGGTCTGAATTTTAAAGTGTATATTATCCTTTTTATTAATAAAGTGCGTTAATTTGGTATTTTTTTACTGAAGTATGTGCTATCATTTTTATTAAACGCTTTAAAGTGCGTTAATCTGGTAATTTTTTTACTACTTTCTTAGACGATGTCTTCTTCGGTTACCGTAATTAGTACTTATATTGACATTAGTAATTTCAGTCTCATTCGATCTTGTGACATGATACAGAGAAAAGACCACACCTAAAAACTCGCCAGTTACCCCATAAACATGGCGTTTCTTCCTTTTGAAGTACGGAATCCCAAATTCAAAATGAATTTTGTTTGAAACGAACGAATCGTTTTACGTTTATTAAAATGTAGAGCTTTGTTTTCTTTTTTTTCGTATGATCTTCACAAATGCATAACTGACATAATGTTCACCCAACGGCATTTTTTTATCGCACTAACTTATAAATATGAGTATGTACGCCAAGCATCCGTCAGACAAATTTACCATACTCGTAAATTTATTGGCAAATCTGACAGATATGCCCGAACGTTTATGGGCGGCATAATTATGACAGTCAGATGCCGTGCCAGCGTGCGTAGCTAAGATGCCAATCGCTGACGTTTAATAACGCATCGTAGCTATCTCTCTCTATCACTCTTCCTTATTAGTGTGACAATGACAGTTGCGTTTCGTTCACGACTGAGCGTGAGCGATTGGCATCTTGGCTACGCACCCTGAAGGCCTTGTATAAAAATTGTACGACATTAACTCCTCGACCGCGTTAGCGTATCGGGAGTTCAAATTATGTTTGCCGTTTATTTAAATCATCCGGCAACTTTCATATTTTGACCCCTCGATACGCTAACGCGGTCGAGGAGTAAATGTCGTACAACTTTTATACTAGGCCTTCTGGTTCGGAATTTGGGAGCGCAGCGCGTTAGCGCCTTTGTTCACGTACTGTGGATTTGAAGTGCTAGTGTGATTGAGTGTTAGAGTAGGTGTTGAGAGTGCTAGGTACGCTTTTACTGCAAAAACACAAACAAATTGAATAAACATGACGACACTATAAGGGTTCTGTTTTTGGTTCCGAAACCCTAAAAATCACTTGAATCACTGTGATTTACCTCCCTAGGAGGCATTTTCTGGTGACGCTCGAAATAATAATGGTCTTATTACTATTTTAATATCAAAACTGCTTTTTTCACTGTTGGTTCCACCCTAACCTGTGGCCAAGAGTAAGCCCATTTGTTATATAAAAAAAAAAACAAGCATTTTTGTATGATCTCTGTAGGTATGTAAATTCTGGATCAATTCTTAAGACGTTATCATGCAGTGAGAATTTTATACAAATATGCAATATTCCTTTTCGGAGAAGGAAAACATCACGAGGAAGCCGGACTAATCTCAGTAAGGCCTAATTTACCCTTTGTGTTGGAAGGTCAGATTGTAGTCGCTTTCGTAAAACTAGCGCCAAGGTTAGCTTGGGATTAGTTGCCAAAGCGAACCAGGGTCACTAAGCCGTGGCATAAGCCGGGAAAACGCTTGGATGAAGGTATATATTCGTGGTAGGCATATTATAATACTATAAGTAACTATTTTAATTCGATTATAAGATAAGATAAGATAAGATAGAACAGTATTTTTTTTTATATAATGTTGCCAAAAAGTCCCCTAATTGCGCTTATTCATCCCGTAATATCTTGTGACCCCGTTTTACGGTAAGTAATGAATACTTTAAAAGACGAGTTTTCTTAATTTCATAAGCATTCTATATTTGTTATATTATATGCTCCGGGGTAATACACTCTTCAGTTATTTTTCTTTTTTTCTCGCGCAAAAGAATCCGTAATAAAACAGCCAGCATCAGGCTATTGTGCCGAACCTTTTGTTTTCTCCTGAAAGAAACCATTGCTTGTTCAGTGGAATACGCTGTAAGGTCTAACTATATTACCTAGATGTATCTTTTAGTAGTTCTATGTGACTGTGTATAATTAATAGTAGTTTATATAACAGTGATATAATATGGGTTCTTAAAACTTGAGGGTTGCCGTTACAAAACGAGAAGTCGATTTTTTTAATAATAGATCCCAGAGTTATGAGCTGTTGTATATGCTAGTTTTTCTACAACAGCTAAAAAAGCAAAATCTAGAAAGGTGGCAGAATGTGTAAGACGTCGTATGCCCACTATAGAAATTGACAAAAAAAACACAGTGCTAATATATTGTATGAAAACCCATAGGAGCAGTTTCTTTCGGAATACCATAGACAACGTTATAACGTATACTTTATTTAAAAACAATTTGTAACAATGATGACACTAACTCATAGAAAATGATACAACTTGCACTAATAAATCTTGCATACTTCGATCTATTTTTGAGTCACAACACAGACCCGCGTATGCCCATTTGGGCATGTGTACTTCGGCAGAGGGGAAACGGTAGTTACGTATGCGGCCTCCCATTCCTGTTTTGCTAAAAGATACCTAAGTGCCGAAAAACTGAGTTTTTCGGCAGTGACAGGAATTGAAAGTATCTAATAGTCAGTACCTAATAACCAGACAACTTTATAAAACTAATCCAACCTACGTACAAATTGCACGAAACTTTATAACATTTACAAAGTAGGTACCTACTTATTAAGTAATACATCCTGCGGTAGTCCATATATCCCCGTTCTACCCGCATCCTGTAGGAAATTGCTGTCTTGGCTATTGCATTTTACCTCAGTCTCCTCTATTTTAAACAAGACTTTACCTAGCTTGTTTTAAGGCACAAAACTCAATAGCAAGAATGTGACAAGTTAAGCTGGTCGATGGTACGAATGCAAACTTTATTTATATAGATTTAAAGTTGTTTTTTTATTGATAAAGTTTGGACTCCGATTTCCGTTCCGTTAAATGTTCTTTGGTTAACGTGTTCTATTTCTTTCTAGAACATTCAAGATACGCTTTCCAGGGATTCTAAAAGTATATAAAGTTGGAGATTTATTTGCTATCTATGTTGAATTTGAGATGGAAATTCTTGTCTGTGCATCCGAGGCTGTACACCGCTCCGGCGTGTGAGTGAGAGAAGGTTATATTATGTGCATAGCGCTGTCCTGCTCACATATTGTAGCTCTGTGCGGATAACCATGTTAGTTACACATTCATGTCTCTAAGCCCCATTTGCACCCCCAGAGATTAGCCAACTAAAGCAAGACGATAATTGACGAGGCCGCATGCGGTGACGGTGTACGAGCAGGACAACAGTATAGGCATGCATAGCACTTAGCTAATAGAGAAACGGTAAACCGATTTTGTATGAAAAAACCAGCCAAGTGCGTGTCGTACCACGCATAATTGAGGGTTCCATACCGTCACATGATGAAAAAATCGTGCAAGCAAAAAGGCGTAAATGCCTTCAAAATAACGGCACTTACGTCTTGACCAAATTTAATCAAAATAATTTTCATGGTAAGTTTGTCCTATATCCTATCTTCCTGATTTTCCACATTTTTTGGACCTCCCGTTCAAAAGTTAGAGGGGGGACAGGACACACACTGGTATCAGTCTTTCAGAGCGATGATTTCCTAAAATATTCGATTAATCTCATTTTTGTTAAGCAAACGTGTTAGTTATTTCTAAAGGCCTATCCGATGATATGTCACAAGTAGATATTTAGCAAAAAATAAATGTTTTGACATTCAGTTATACATATCCACTCACATGATTCTGGCCGCTAGAGTAGCCAACATTGCGCACCTCTTAAAAGATCGTGGCAACTTGAGTTGCTAAACGGAGTATATGCAGATTTTTATTTTTTATCTGTGAAAGGCATCAACCTCTTTCTCAAAATCTTGTAATGTGGATGTATTTGGTGTGAAAACTAGACTAAGATGCTGTGCAAACAATTCAGCTTTTTCTTCAGGCTTCTTCGCCCAGTGTCCATCATATGATCTTAAAGGTGGGACTGTTTGTTTTGGCCTTTTAAATTGTTTAGTAATCTTCCACAGGGAATAGTTGTCATGTTTTGAGGAAGACAGAGAAGTCAGTTTCTGCTGAAATGTTTCATTTTCGTTTTCTTTTATCATTTCTTTAAGTTCTCTAGCAGCCCTGTTAAATGCTGTTTTATCTTCTCTAAATCTACTTGTTTGCCATCTTCTTCTCAGTTGTCTTTTTTCCCTCAGCTACAATAAATAGTGATCAACAATTATCACTACCATTGAAACTAGTCACACCCAGGGAACTCTGTCGAGTGATAAGAGATTTGGGCATGAAGAAGGCTCCAGGATTCGACTTGATCACGGCTGAGATTCTTAGAAACCTTACAAAAAAGCCTGTAGTATACCTCACTATGCTATTCAATGCTATCCTAAGAATACAATATTACCCTAAGTTATGGAAAGTCTCCCAGATATGCATGATACCGAAGCCAGGAAAACCTCCCACAGAACCTAGCTCTTACAGGCCAATCAGTTTGCTACCAATTTTATCCAAGACTTTTGAGAAAATTTTACTGTGCAGGCTAAAACCAGTACTAGAAGAGAACAACATAATCCCTGATCACCAGTTTGGATTCCGTCAAAATCACTGCACAGTTGAGCAGGTACACCGCGTAGTAACTAAAATAAGACAATCCTTAGAGCGCAAAGAATACTGTGCAGCAGCATTTCTCGACATACAACAAGCCTTCGACCGCGTCTGGCACAAAGGGCTACTATACAAGCTGAAAAATCTACTACCGAATTCATTCTATATGGTTTTGAAGTTCTACATACTTGAGAGAAAATTCCAAGTAAAATATAATGATGAATACTCTGAACTATATAAAAAAAAAAAAAAAAAAAAAATCCATTTATTGCCACAACTGGGGATAATCCTTAAAAAGATAAACATTACAGAAAAAAAATAACTTAAATAACATCTTCTACATTATTAAAAAACAAACAAGCAGCAAAAAAAAAAAAAACATTACATTAGAATAAAAAAACAGAAGATAAAGAAGAAAAAAAAAAAAGTTATAATTTTGAGATTCCCTCGTCTCGGCAATGGGTCCCAGTCTCAGCTTGTGCTAGATAAATACACAGACTGTACCTATCCAGCGCTGATTTTCAGACTGGTCCCGAGGGTAGGTCGGCCATGGTGCTAACGACTGTCTAAGTCAGTTGATCTAAGCAACTAAATAAATTATGTAATATAATATGAGTGTGCCAGTGTTTGAGTGCGAGTGTATGTGTGCGTGTATGTGTGTGCGCATGTTTGTGTGTGTGTGTGTGTGTGTGTGTGTATACTTACATTGGGATGCCTAAATGATATATGGATATTTATATATATATAATGTCAATGTTGGATTGTGCTATTAATACGTTATTATTATTTTTAAAGTTTACGTTTAAGTTTGGGGACGGTTTCCTTTTTGCACCTCCAGAAAGTGCGACTTGACCAGTTTCTTAAATTTTAATAAAGGCATAGGAGCTCTTAATGGAGGTGGCAAGTCATTCCAAATTTTTGTAGCTGCATATTTGAAACCCCCCTGTAGAATTTAGTTTTATGCTTAGGGACCAGTAAAGAGTTTTGTCGATAACCTCTGAGAGTGTTTTTCTGTGCATCCTGTGCCCACTTTAATTTTCCGTAAAGGTATGGCGGTTTATGGTATTCGATAATTTTACGTAGGGTAAACGCCAGATGCAGGTCTCTTCTACTAGACATATTAAGTACACCCTTGCTATTGAGGTGCGGTGTGATATGCGCTCGCTTCGGTATATCGTAGCAGAAACGTGCACAAGCATTCTGTACCCGTTGTATCGCCTTCTTTGTTTTGGCAAGTAACCTTGGCCCATATACTATGTCTGTATAGTTGAAAGGTGATAGTACTAGTGCCTCAATAAGTATTTCCCTAACTTTTATCGACAAATATTTTCTAACACTGTACAGGGTTTTGAGACGGTAAAAAGCATTCCGTATTTTAGTGTTAACATGATTTTCAAATCTTAACTCACCATCCATGACAAGACCCAAATTCTTAGCGCAAGGTACCTGCGGAACCGGCTCCAATCCTATATAAACTACTGGCTCTTTATTAATAATCTTTTGTCTTTGCCATTTACTCCCCATTACCATAAACTGTGATTTAGATGGATTCAGTACTAAATTATTCTTGGATGACCATTCCGCTATCATGTTTAGGTCGTTGTTTATTTTCTTAAGGGCTGAACTCAATTCTTGTGGTTTGAACGAGTGATAAATTTGTGTATCGTCTGCGTATAAATGTACCTCACAGTGTTTTAGTGCAGCCACCAAATCAGCCGTGTACAGAATAAATAGCAACGGACTCAAAACAGAACCCTGCGGCGTTCCTCGCTCGATTTGCCTGACTTGCGACGTTGCTAGTTCTCCCTGTTCCAACTGAAGTTCCACGAACTGCTGCCTACCTGTAAGGAACGACTGAAACCATTTGCGTGTCAATGGTCCTATTCCATAGTAAGACATTTTTGAGAGAAGCAGAGATGGATTAATACAGTATGCAGTAATATGATATCCGGGCCGCAGATCTTCCAAATACAGACGGCGTCGTCACAGCGACATACGCTGATGACACTGCGTGCCTTGCCGCCGACAAGGATCCTGCCGTGGCATCTCAAATATTACAGTCCCACCTTAAAAAAATAGATGAGTGGCTTGAAAAATGGAGAATTAAGGCCAGTACAACAAAGTCGCTCCAAATAACATTTACACTAAGAAAGGGAGACTGCCCCCCTGTGAGTCTACGCGGAGAGACACTACCAAGTGAATCTTGTGTAAAATACCTAGGCCTTCACCTGGATAGGAGGCTCACATGGGCCAACCACATAAAAGCAAAGAAAACTGCGGCTAACCTACAATTCAAGCGCTTACTATGGCTAATAGGAAGACAATCCCCCCTGACGCTTAGCAACAAACTCTTGGTTTATAAATGCATCATAAAACCTATCTGGACATATGGTATACAACTCTGGGGATCGGCCAGCAATTCCAACATCGAAATTCTCCAAAGGTTCCAGAATATCGCCCTCAGAACAATAGCATGTGCACCCTGGTTTGCCCGAAACAAAGAGATACATGAATACCTAAATATCCCGACCATCAAAGAAGAAGTAAACAGATTCTCAAAGTTCTACAAAGAAAGACTTGCAAATCATAAAAATGAACTTGCAAGAAATTTATTAAATGCCAGTAACACTGTAAGACTCAAAAGATGGCAAATCTTGCAACTAGACCAGAGAGAATAACCCACACCCTCTCTTCATATGAAAGGAATGGCGGTTAATGGACCAGCCTGTAAACCAGCCAGCCCTTGTTTGACTGTAAACAAGAAAAAAAAAACGAAACCAGACAATCTGATTATGGCTAAAAAGCCGATTGCAGATGAAAAAAAAAAAATCTGTGAAAGGCTGCACAGATACGGTATAAACAATTTTTAAAACACAGACTACCAACGTGACAATATTTAAAAAATGTTTCGTCCACATAGACATAACCATAGTATTTTTTATCTATGTTACTTTTCAAGTTGTTCGGGAAGTAAATGTGTAAAAAATTGCCGCGTGTTTTAAAATGCCTTAAGTATTCAAATTCATATATTTCTATTAGTATTATATATCAAACTGCTCCGCGTTTATATTTTTGACCTACTTAATATTAATGACCAAGAAACCTCATTTCAAAACAAAAGTTCTGTAGATTTTTGACGTGATTCTGATTTTAATGCCCTACATTTCTAAGATTACCAAATATATCTTGAGCAACCAATAGCCATTAAATAGTGCGATTATTAAGTTAGTTTAATAAACTATACAATGTTTTAAATCACTGTGTGTTATACAGGATTAGCGATCAAAACATGTGACGGTAAATTGTGAGTACAAACCTGGCCTCTGCGGTTGCCTAAAGCATTTTTGCATATCGTAAGGCATGGGTTACACTTGACGAGTTGCATACGCGTTTTGGGATGTAGTTCAGTAATTATAGATTTTGACCCGTAAATAGTCAGTTCTTGGTTTTTTTTTCCGTAGGTCCCTCGGGGGGTCACTTTGAGTGTAAGCAGGAACTATTTATTCACGTGTAGGGTCGGTTTTTTGGATGTAATGACTGTAATATAAATAACAAACCTCTACTAAATGTAATGAGTAATTACTTACTCATTCAAAATGTTTACATTGAATGAAATAAATAATTGTACTATTAAATAAAGAATTAAAAATTACAATTTTAAAAATCCTATTGCGCGCGCGACTAATGTGTCTCTGCCCTAAATGGGTAGCCATCTTTGATTTTGAGTGATTTAGGTTAGTTCGCCGGCCGCGGCTGTTGTCACGTGTTGTTTATTTACGCGTGTAATCGGTATAAGTGTATGTGTTAATAGTTCTTATTTATTTATTGTGTTTCATTTGTTGTAAAGTGTATGTTATGGTGCATATATTAAACGTGTCGGTGGTAGTTATAAGTAAGTTCGGTTGTTGAAGATCGGCCCTTTTAAAAACACGTATGTTTAGTTGGTACGTAAATACTCTTTTGTTATTTTAAGTATTAAGCCACTATTATCATGTTAATTGCATAAATTATGCATTTTATTTCAAGATTATTAGTGTTTTAAACTGTTATTTACTATATTTTAGTACTTCAGTGTCTAAATTAACCACAAAAAAATCATGAACATCACGTACGGTTTCACGGCAGTTTGAGCAATTCGAAAGTTTCTTGTCGGAAGTTGTATTAGTTTTACTCTGCAATTTTATAGGTGACCTATCAAGGTGTTTAGTATCAATATAAAGCTTATTAAGTCTTCTTTAAAATAAAGTAAAAAAAAACATACGTTATCGATTTAGATTTTTAAATAAAAATAGTTTTCTACTAAGACTTAACAATTATTTACCTCGGTCAACTTTGTGAATTTTTAATTATTATTTTTATTATAACAGCACATAATTAAAGTAATAAAATAATTCTTTGTTTCTTTAACATTATAAAACCGAAAAAATCGTTGCAAATGCTTTTGCAGAAGCAAAGTAATCGATTTTTGAAAATATTATGACACTTTGCTGTCGTATCTGCAAAATGGCCGAGCAATTTAGGGCACCTTTCGTTAAAATCGGAATCATGTGAGTGGATATGTATAGGGCGTCACCCCTAAACATATTTTTTTCGTAATTTATAAACAAAACTAAGTAGCGGCACACAAAATACTCCACTAGCTGTAATATATTATTACCATAATTATAGCCGTTGCTATCAAGGGGACACCTCCAGCTTTGTCCCCGCATTCTCGGGCGTACCTCAAGGATCCCACCTGGGTCCTTTATTGTTTAATATTTATATCATGCTTCAAATTTTACCAATTATTATTATATGCCGACGACCCTACACTATATACCATCATCAGGTCTCCAGAAGATCGTTTTAAACTACAGGCCGATCTTGATAGATTGAGTTCATATTGCTCCGTGAATGAATTGTACTTAAATATTGAAAAATGCTGTGCCATTACATTTTCGCGAAAACACAATAAGTTCGTCTATAATTATTCTTTAAAGAACAAGACTCTAAAAAGTAGTCTCGGAATTGAAGGATCTGGGGTTATGTCTCGACAGCGAATTACAATTAATTCCACACATCAATAAAATTTCGGCAAAATCTTACAAAATGGCTTTATATTTCGACAGGGTAAAAATTTTAAAGACCCTAAGCCGTTGCAAATTTTGTTTACCGCATTTGTTCGATCTAACTTAGAATACGCCACTACAGTATGGAATCCATATTTCTAAATTCACATTAATACTATAGAAAAATTCAGAATAAATTTATCAGAAGAATGAAATATAAGTTTGGAAAATTTACCGGTGACAATATGGAGTCTCTCCAAACGCGACGAGAAATTCGTGACCAGATATTTTTTATATAAAATTTTACATGGCCTTATCGATTCTACTAATCTTCTTAAATAGTATGCAGGTACAAGTTTTATGAATATCGTCTTAAAGTGACATCATCAGTGAGTCGAGAATGAACAAGTTAAGCGCCCAACAGACGAGTGATGATCCATCTGCCGACTTGCACGGATGCGTCTGCCGATGTCCGCGGACGCGTCTGTCTAAGTCTAGTATTGACTTTACAAAAGTGACTGCCATCTGACCTTCCAACCCAGAGGGTAAACTTGGACTTATTGGGCCGCGTTCGGTTTCCTCACGATGTGTTCCTTCACTGAAAATTGATTGGTAAATATCAAATGATATATCGGAGGGTCGGGAAGCCGAATAAATGGGTAATGCTAGACTGCGTGGGTGAGCAGTAACAGAAAATCGCGAAATTAACGTTTAAAAATATACTTAGATCATACAGATTTGAATCAGCAAACAATGGAAATATTTGAAGATAATAATAAATCAAGATTAATTAGGGGCGTTGGTGGCCCAGCGGTTTACGGGTTCAAATCCTGCCGGCTCATACCAATGAGTTGTTTCGCTTTTCGGTGTAGGATAACATCGTGAGGAAACTGGACTAATCCCAATTAGGTTTAATTTATCCTATAGGTAGGAATATCTGATGGCAGTTGCTTTCGGAAAACTAGCTCCTACGTAAAATCTAGGAATTCGTTTCCAAGCGGACCCCGGGCTCTCTTAACCGTGGCATAAGCTAGGCAAACGCTAGGAAGAAGAAGAATAAGTCACGGTTAAAATGCCAATTTATTTATTTATTTATTTATTATATACAAACATTTTACACAGCTTTACAGTTTGCACCAAAGCGCTAGAAAATTCAGACATTACAATTCAACTATACAGTTTGATGTCAAAAGTATTTATTTTATTTTATATTAAAACACTAACATCCATCCGCCATCTCGCAGAATCTCAGGCATTTACGACACACATCTACTAGCAAATACATACATCACACTCAGGTGATGATGACAAGAACTCGTTAATCATCCTCAAGGCTCGGAGCGTTGAAGAGTTCCTGTAGGATACAGTACGCGCCTGGGGAACAGCCAAGAGATCGGTAGACCGGGGCCTGAGTTGGTTTTAAGGCACAAACGGCACTGCAAGTCTCACGAGCCTTGATACCAAATCAGGACACTCACCATCTCCCCTCAGTACCTATACTACATACGTATGTCAAAAGTTTGTAGTTACGCCTTACCTCTAAAGAGTTGAAGCCGAGAGTCCCAAGCAAGAATCTAGTAGAGTATAAATAAGGCCAATGTGTTTGCAAGGTTGTGACGTCAACGAGTGACGTCCCGCGCCGCTATGAGACCTTTAAATCCATTCGACTTGACCAAATACCTGCTCTTAATTAAATTGACTTAATGTCAAGATAAATCACAGACGATTACAGATTAAAATCATCAACAAATCAAAGCGCGCGCGGTTTATATAATATAGAAATTATATATTTGACACACGTTTATTACGCCATTTTTCCTTCTTTCTAACTCCAAGTTTTATTTATAGATCGTTCTTCTCTGAAGCAATCGACTTAGTTGTCAATGAGAACCTTTTACCAACTAAATAGTGCAGCTGTCAAAGTCAAAACTTAGCACTGTTAGTACGATTCTGCCATTTTCTCGACCGCAAAAGACTTTGTCCTCGTTATCTCGAAAACTGAAGACGTTCCGAAGTATTATCAACTTTCAGTTCGAGAGATAAGGATAGTTTTCCGCTGATGGGATATAAAGATCGCAGTTTTAGTGCTTAGTAAGTGATTTTGATTTGGCACGCTTTCAGTAAAAGGATTGTGAAAAGTGAAGTTTTAAAAACTTATGGAAGAGAGAAAACGTTCAGGACGCGACTAAAGAATTGTTGGATTCGGTAATAACTATTTGCGACAGCAAAATATTTACCCAGGGTTTGAACTTGTTATCACTTAACCCAGGGTTTGAACTCGTGACCTTCGGATTGATCACCTCTACACAAGCGCTCTTGTTTCTCTTACATTTCTCTCGTGAATCTCTCATGTAAACTTAATAATTTAATATAATAATAAAAGAACAAAACATTTACACGAATTGAGAACCTCCTCCTTTAGAAATTATGAAGTCGGTTGATAAATAGGTACAGTCGGGTTCACTCTTGTCTTGTAGAATTTTATTTGTCATAAATTCGATTCGCAGAATAATTTATGGCAGAGGTAACGTTTGGAAGTAACCTTCCGCATACTGCTTTTCGAATACTATTGGTTTTCTGCCAAAAAAAAAATCTGCGAAAAGATTAATTCTACAGAATTAATCTTTTCACAGATTTTTTTTGGCAGAAAACCCTCGCCTAACTCACTTTCTGCATTCTGCCAAATTTATATTATGCCAAATCATTTATGGCAAGTATTTATTTTCTGCGAAAGTATTTTCTGTTCTGTAAAGTTTTGCTGCGATACGTGTAATGCGAAGTGTATTTCTGCCAATATATATTCTGCCAATGAGGAAACCCGTACAGTCGATCAGATATATAGGAGCAGCCGAGGTGTTCACAAATATCGAAACGTCTCTATTGTCAAGGCGTTAGAGTTCATGTTCAGATATTTTGAACACTTCAGCCACTTATATATCTGATGGCGACTGTACCTACTTTAACTTGAATTGTTTGTCACTTCAAGCTCCGTTGCTCCATATAATTACACAATTTCAAACGAAATACTTTGCACGAAAGTAAATTATCTTTTCCGTCTCGTCAAGCACATTGATTTGAGACTCATTAAGTATAACTCCTTATATTTTATTGTGATACCTATAGTAAAATTTAAATTTTCATGAATTTGGCAGGTTAATTAAAGCTATGAATAATTGCGAGATTGCGATTGTAGTTCTGATAAAATTCTGTGAATAATTAATATTTTATGTTAATATGTTTGCTACTCTATTGTATCAAATATAGTGATTTTAGAGATGATGTATTGAAGTCACTATGAAAAGAACTAACCAATAATTTAAGAAACTAAAAAGAAATACAGGATATATTTAAGTTAAGAATGCTCCAACCAATAGAAAAAATTACAGAATATTTTACCAACATTTCGATCTGTTTTTATTTGTGCATAGGCAGAGTCATATTGTCTTTTTCTTACGCATATATTGCAACTGCTAAATAGTTAGCAGGATAAAGTTTTTATTTAACTACCTACTGGGTAAATACTGGGTTTGTTAACCCGTTCAGAAGCTTTGATGCTACAGACATACACGAATACTCACGTTAAGTTTAAAATAACTAAACTTACATTAAACTGCAATCCTAAGAAACGTTTTATCCGTGATATGGGCCGCCGTGCCGACTCAGGCAGAAGGGAGAAGACCCGCGCTCAGAGTCGTTCCTAGTGCAAAGGCTGTCCATAATTAAACAACGCGGCAATGCCGCCAGCATTATGGGCACTTTTACACTTGGAACGGCGGGGAGCGAAATGTAAATATATTTTTAAGTAATTTATATTTATTCTAAGATATTGATATAATGTAACATTATTGTAATATTCGATCCAGGGACTAAGTAAACAATATCCATTCTAATAAAGTTAGGTCTACTAAATTGAAAATGACCAAATATTGTTTTTCTATTAACGATTGATGATAGCCAAAATGTAATATCAATATAATTGTTTTAGGTTGACGAAAGTTTTTATAGAAAATATTTGAGAACGTTAGATGGAATTCATATAATTATGTGCTTGTGGTTAGTTAACGATACCACTTTATAGCTTATTGATAAGGTTCATTCCTAAACAATTTTTATGGATAGATAGAACAGATTACTACAACAACACACATTAAAAGCTTTTATCACTTATATACTCTTTATTTATTTTTATTGTCAGGTTAGCATATTTTATAATATGATAAAAGTAAAATATAAAAACACGTACTATAACAATACAAAATACATATAAACACATTATAAAAATCCTAACCGCCGCCGGCAACGGGGCAGGGCTCAGGCTGCAGGTGGTTAGAGCGGCAAAGAGAGGAACCGTCGGACTATGCGCGCCGTGTCCATTACCACCTTCTGCATCTTATCCTTGATCCAACCACAACTTCGTATCGAGAGCCTTTCGATGTTGGTCGAGACTCTTCGCTATAAGACCGTTCGCCGAAACAACTATCGGTACAATGGTCGCCGAATCAACCTCCCACATGGCGGTTACCTGGTTCCAGTCTAGGATCTTGCTGGACTTGTCCTCCTCAGCCTTCACGAGGTTCTTGTCATGGGGGATGGTCGTCTCTTATTGTTATAAAGCGTCACTGAAAAAGGAAAACGCTGGGAAGAAGACGTACTTAAGTACTTATTATAAAGTCATATTAACACACTTGTTCGTTCTAGTGGTAATCTCAAAATTTGACTTAGGCGCTAGTTTCCGTATTGAAACTTAACTACATTATAGTTATTTTTGAGTCATCCTGCCATCTAACCTAGACGTACCGTTAATACAAGTACCTACTCGATAGCTGTATTAAATTCCTATTCAACCCCAAACATTTGAATATTCATTTCAGCTTTCAATTAAATTTTCAATTAAACCAATACGCAATATGTACACGACAGTCTATATTGATAATCGGAACAATTGAATTATCATTTCGCATTCATTTAAAATATTTAATGATATTTTGGAGCGCGTAAATACATACAATTAACCCGTGTTATACGGTTTGGAATATATTAACTCTGCAATAAGTTAATATGCTGGCAGCTTCCCGGCTTAACGCATTATGTATTGTAATTTTCAGTTTTATGGTATTTTAATTAAATAAATTTTATTTTGTATACGTCTTTATGTACGCGAAACGAATATTCTGGTTCATGCGTCACAACAAACGGTTACTACTAAGATCTTGAACCTATCCTTGGTCCTTGTTGGAAGTCTTTCCACGCTGCATCTTGACGTCGGCTCCCGGGAACCTCTTTTACAAAGTTTTTGGCGCGTAGTTACTCTGATGAAAGATTCTGTCGTCGAAAAAAACGTCGAACCAATGTGCAGATGTATCGGTACAAAGTTTCATCGACCAAATATCTCGGGATTATCCTTGATCAGCGTCTCTCCTGGCATAGCCACATTGATTATCTGAATGGAAGAATCCGAAAGTTGATATGGCTTTTCAAAATTCTAAAACATGTTGCATCTACTCAATTACTTACCCAGATATATACTTCACTTGCCCAGTCAATTGTGACATACTGTATTCCCACTTGGGGAGGAGCCAATAAAACGAAGTTTCTGGAGGTTGAAAGAGCGCAAAGGTGTTTACTTAAAGTAATTTTTTCTAAACCCTATCGTTATTCAACAGATGCTTTGTATGAAGAATGTAATTTACTATCTATAAGAAAACTCTATATATTGGGATGTGTTTTAAAATTGCATTCAACAATAAAGTATGAGGTCGTTAATAGACATCTGAGGAGAAAGCCTAAAGCCGCCAAAGAGCCCTTTCTAAATTCTAAATTTGCTAAAAGACAATTCTGCTACCAATCTGCCAAACTATATAACTATGTAAATGAACGTCTAAATATCTATCCGCAGTTGACTTATACCTGCAAACAAAGTATTACTCAGTGGTTAAAAACAATATCTTATGCCGAAATTGAATCCCTCATGTGATATGATATAATGTAATAAAAAAAAAAAAAAAAAAAAAAAATAATAATAATAATAATATGTAATGTAATATAATATCCCTCACTCTCAAACTCAAACACACACACACACACACACGCACACATACACACACACATATACACACACACACACACACACACACACACACACACACACACACACACGCGCGCGCGCGAATTTTGAATTTTGTATTTCGATACGATAATTAGAATAAGTAAATCTTGTATATGAAATAAGTATATATTACTCGCCTTATATGCATGTATAAGCAGATAATTATAATAATAAAAATTGTAAACTTTGAATTAAACGTTATACATTGGTTTATAACCCACTAAATTTACTGAAGAGCGGAGCCTTCTGACACAAGTAAAATTATTACTTAAAAGAAGACTTCTGTTTTTGTTTCTAGTAATGTGTTAATGTGTAACCAATAAATAATTTTTCATTTTCATTTTCATTTTCATTTTCATCGGTCGAAGTTGGAGAGTTATGTCGACAAAAGCTTGTAACATACGAAACGTTATGTCGTCGATAAAACCAACATCAAAATGACTATCGGAGATAGGTTGCAAAATATGTTTTGATCTACGGTCAGAAAACTTAAAACCTATAAAGTCCATTAAAGAACGTTTTACTCTCTTGAGAAAACCTCAAGAGTTCAATCTATAGTCGATACAATATTAGTAGAAAATCGTTTGAAATTGCATTGGTTACGTACAAATACAGCGAGTAATGAAATGCCGGAGGGAGTTAGGAAGTGCATAATTGGCAAAGTACACGTATCGATATAACACATGGTATAGACTACATAATACAGATACGCCATACAGTAGAACTTTGACTATCCGAACTCATTGAGACCGAGGCTAGTTCGGATAATCCAAAGTTCGTATAAAATACCTAGTCGAAAAAGGTTTTTGGGACAAGGTCTAAGAAAAATAGCATTTTTTGATATAAAAACAGTCCAGTATGTACATTCAATTTGGACGCACGTATTTATTGAATAAAAAAAACTTTTGAAAAAAATCGAATATTTTATGTAGTTTCTTAAGTCTGAAATTCGGATAGATGAATGAAAATATGTAGTAAATATTGAGTGCGTTTGGATAATGAAGGTTCTACTACTATATATAATTTATTCGCACCATTCGTTGAGTTCACAGTAGGTACTACAAAATTGTAATTCCTATCGATATACGTGTAGTATTACGATATATTAAAACGACGAAATTTTAAAACAGGAAACTCCCACGGGCCATAATTTGGAATCCCCAGACCTTTGAATTAATAACTAAGTGTTTTTTTATATGTATAATTATACAAACGATTCGAGCTCTCGCGACGAGTTCCACAATTAAAAGAGTACAAAGAGTTAATAACAAATCAGAAATATTAAATTTGATAATTTGATTTGTTTAAAAAAAAATTTAGTTCTATAATCCTGCTATTATGGCTGTTTTTTTTATAATGACTGGTGTATCTGACTTAATAATGCAATCGCCCTCTTTGATCACGCCAGGGGCAATACAGAGCACTTTAATCGTCGATACCTTTGTATTTTACTGAAACTGCTACGTTTTACTAGAAAATTGCTTCTCGTGCACGTTAAAAAAGCAATTTCCAAGCTTTGTTTTTTTTAATGGTGTTATTAGTAAGTACTTACCTGGATAATCGAGCGACGCTCGGAAAACACAAAAAAGTAACTAGAGAATACGTGTTTTCTGAGAGATGGGACTACGCTAAATAATGTTGTTCCCGGAAAACCTAAGTCAGACTTCACACACGGCATTATGAAGCATTAAAATCGCCGTCAATGGAACTTCCTAACAAAAGTAAGTAAAGAAAAGGCATCACATGTTTTGTCACTGTTTCTCCTTGTATTTTCTCATTACCTCATCAAACACCACTGAAACCATTCACTACTGAAACGGTCGTATTATCTTAACATACAAAACATATAAATAATTAAATCTTTGAGATTTCATTAAAAACTTAGATGTTACGTTATTACGATCAATATGGCGGTTTGTTTACGTTGTTAAGAAGTTCCATTGACAGCGATCTTAGAAAGAATCAGAAGGCCTACCACGAACCACGAACGATGTTTCACCTCTCTGTCGCACTTGAGTGAGAAATTACAAGTGCGAAAGGGAGGTATACTTTCGTTCTTGGTTTGTGGTAGGCGCTCAGGTCCGAGCTCGGATCACGATCCCAAATTCAAACAGATTCTGGCTGTCATTCATCTGCCAATAACCGTTGAAGACGGTTACTGACAAGCTAAAGTGGAGTCTATGGTTGTAGTGATAAGATCTACAGTTGATTGATTGAGGTCTAGACACTAGCCTTCATGTTCTGTCGTCCTAAAAACTTGGCTGTGGTGTCAATACCCGATGACTTTTAAATTGACGATACTCGACGAGTTGTGTACCAAAAACTATTCATTTTGACGAAGCGAGAAGTTTATATGATTTCTTCTTTAAACTCGGATAAATTCTTTCGGCCCTCTCAGCAAATATTTACCTTTTTACCTTTTCTTAATACCAAAATCGTATAATCTGTGAAGTTAAGCGACTCACATATTGATGAGTTTTCCAGCCAATAATCAAACCAAATAAATGATTCCTCACTCGACATACTTAAACTTTTAAGCTATTGCATAGCTTCTATCGCGGGCCTTGAGCGCGGGGACCGAATCCAGAAATTCCGTAACGAAAAAACCTCACGCTCCCCACTCCATATATCCACTCCAATAGCTTTACCGCGGCAGTCCCCGAGTGCCACACGTTTTTTTTTTTTCATTAGCGCATCTCATGTTCGCCATTTAAAATTTCGATTATTACCATTTTTAATGACATTTGGGCAACAAAAAGGAATCGATTGACAGTGAGCTTATGCTCACGCCAATCGATTCTGTGGCCTCTCGAGTGCCACAAAATAACAAACATACATACAGGGTGTAACACAAATCGTGTTCTTTTTAGATTCTTCATTTGTATGGGGCAGGCCGTTCTAGTAAGCTAACTCTACGTACATTTTTGTACTCTTGAGTTGCGTTCTACATTCGGGTAAATAATACTCGCTCATCGTTTGTTTAATAGAAGCTACCCCGGAGTGTGATTTTTTACACTCCGCCTAATAAATCCGTATTATACGATTATTTCAAATTGGATAGGCAAAAGTCCTCTAAGCGGAAAGCTGATTTCATAAATGGCTGTTTAATCCAGTTGGGTACTAAGCGAAATAAAACACAGATAAAATAAATTGAGTAACTGCAATTCATTCAGAGGATTCCAACTCACTAGTGAAATTGATAAACTATTTATTATCCAATTCCGATGTATGCGCTGGTTTTGTTAATGAAATAGAAAAGGACGAAAATTAATTTAGTTTAATAATAGCTTGAAGAAATAGCTAAAATCGCCGTTAATCGAACTTGCTAACGGTGTTAACAAAAGACAAATCACATTGTTTTGTCACTGTTTTCATTGAATTTACATAATACCTCATCAAACAGCACTGAAACCATATACAACTGAAACGGTCGTATTATCGTAACATACAAAACCATAAGATACATAACTTAATCTTAGAGATTTCATTAAAAATTATTTAAAAGTCAGGTTATTACGACAAAATATCGTAAGCGATTTTAGTAAGTTGCAATTCTGGTTACCAGAGGTCAGTTAAAAAATGTTGGCAATGGTACGTACAATGAGAATTACCGCGAGTCTATTCGCCGCTAGGGGCGCGGTCCTGCGGGAACATTTCAAACGTCACTTTGACAATTCTCTCATATTGACACAGGAGCCACGCATAAGTGGCGCCGCCTGGTGAGCGACAATACGGTAACTCCCATTGCGGGTAAACGTGGAAGAATAATAAGTATGGAAACATAATTACCGCTCCAAACGTGTACCCAAAATTGGTGAGGGCTGGTGGTGCCGAACTGATTTTATTAATGCAAAACAAGTAAACTTAAAATTTTACTAAGGTTTTAGATACCTTAACCCTGTCTGTGGTCTAAATACCTAAGTAAAGTGTCTATATTTGACCGGTTTACAAGAAGTTATGGCTTTAAAGGACGTAAAAAGTGAAACACATTTTTAAACGCCTTTTAAAACGTTACCATTTTATTTACTTCTACGTCAATATGTGTCAAGAAACTATTTAAAAGTTTCTAAAAAAACATTTTTAGGAAATCTTAAATATTTTTGTTTAATATACTAAATTAATATTAGAAACATTGGCTACTAAATAAAAAAGGGTCCCTTTTCTTTAGAACTGTGGGTTAATAAAATAAAATAAACAGAACGTTCATTCAAAAAATATACAGGACAGTAGCAAAAATGCTGATGATCATTTTAAGGGCGTAATCAGTCTCGCACATAAATCACATAATATAAAATATAATAAACAATTGTATAACAAGGCTTACCAATAACACCTCCTCTTAAGTTTGGATTTTTTGAATTCTGCGATTTTTCCGTTTAATTTTTTCAATCTGACATTTCAATGACAAAAATATTGTCCTCAGGTGATCCCAGCTATGTTCCACACGGCGAGCATCTGGCTCACACTGGCGTTGGCAGTTCAGCGATACATCTACGTGTGCCACGCTCCCGTCGCGAGGACCTGGTAAATATCTACCCTTATTCGTTAAAAGGATTATAGGTATGTTAACCTATTAAGCCTTATGGCTCGTCTAGGCAATCATCAAAATTAAATCTCTACACAATCGTGCATGTTTGTAAAATCGCTGTCTGTGGAACTTCCTAACAATGTAAACAAAAGGCGTAACATGTTTTGTCACTGTTTCTCCTTGTATTTTTACACTAGCTCATCAAACACCACTAACCATTCACTACTGAGGGGTACGTATTATCGTAACATACAAATCATAAGATAAATAAGTTAATCTTGAAGATTTCATTAAAAACTTAAAAGTTAGGTTATTATATTACGATCAATATGGCGGTTTGTTTACATTGTTAAGAAGTTCCATTGACAGCGATTTTACTCGCCCATGGGCCAATATGTGACAATACGTGTGGTGTTTTCTAAATAAATATAACAATAAAACCAAATTTAAAAAAACCGGCCAAGAGCATGTCGCGCCACGCTCAATGTAGAGTTAAGTAGTTAAGCGTACCTCATAATTAACGAACCTAAAAGGGGTTTTAGAAGGTACCATGACCATAAATAGCAAAAAGGAGTATTTTCGTAGCACTATTACACAATATACTTATAGGAACACGTGTACTCTTTTACTAAGAAAATATGACTTTTTGTATAAAATTTGTTTTTATACAAAAAGTAGTAATAATGGCTTAATTGAACTTTATAAAGCTCTACTTTTATAATTGTTGTCATATTTTTAGACTTACGGTTCAAAATTTAGAGAGGGAAACATTTGTTTTCACTTCTGGAGGGATTATTTCGGAAAATATTAATAATCAATTTAAATTTAATTTGGCCTCCGATGGTGTTGGGTTTTCTTTTTTGTATATGACATGTATTTCAATTTATATAGTAATGTTACTACTTAACAAGTCAAAGTATTTAATTAAATAATTTTACAAGTTTCAATAAAAAGTTGTATTGACGACAGCGCCATCTCTCTCGCCATACCGGAACCCCAAAGTTTAGTTTGGATGGAAGTACCAAGCGATAAAGCTTGTACTTAGAATACGGCCACAGGCGTCTTGTCTGTTTCAAAGATTGCATATACTCGAGAAATTCACCAGCATTCGTTGAGACTAGGTGGCCTAGTTGTTATGGCGTTAGCCATTTTAAACGTCAAACTTCTATGAAATGATGACCTTTTAGAAGTATTAACACTTCTACAGGCTGTGCTATCGAAACCTAGGAAACTTAGACGTAGTCTATTTACACCAAGACACGCATACGTCTCTTGTTTGACCTTATATTACGTTACATGTTCAAATACGCAGGTATGCATAATGTGGCAAACAGAATTCCAGAGGAATGGCACGCTAATGTCGGTATTCCGGACATATTTCATATGTAACAGTCACAGAAATTACGGAGTTAACATGTGCGATAATACCTGGGAATTATGATAATTGCCTGTATAAATGTGCAGTGAGAAATATATAAGTAAAGTATAAAGACAGCCTAGTTGATATCTTGTGGAGTAAGGTCCGGGAACCGAATGCTGGTAAGGTAGAAAAAGTTCGGTAGGACTTCAAACACGTTGTTTTAACGTTAAATTTATTAGTCTGCGTATTGTATAATGGGTATAAATATAAAGGACATAAAAAAGTTTTCAACTGTATAAAAGAGCCCCAAAAATAGGCGCAACTAGATTTTTTATTTTCAAGATAGAATTGCTTAACTTGGTATTACGCATCTACAAATAGAAATCGTTTACATATTACAACAATAAAAAACAAACAAATAATAAATAATTATATTTGATAAAAAACCGTCGTAATGATGATGATGGTTGCCTCACTCATTTTGCCAACGTATCAAAAATGGGGTTAACACAAAAAAACTCAGTCTCACATAAAAGCTCACTCTGTATACTGTATCGTCTCATGGCCGGTACGGTAACAAATCACCAGTTGCGTGTTTCCTACAAAAGCGTAGTAAATAATAATTATATTACGCGTATACAGAATATAACAAAAATGCTGGTGATCCATTTTAGGGCGTAATCAGTATCGTCGTCTGATCAGGAAAACATAGGAAAAACGTATGACCCGAAAAAAATAGTATGGACCCAATAGACCAAGTTTTCCCAATAGACCAACCCGGTCTATTGGGAAGACTTCCCAGGTAGTATAAGTATTCACGTAAAAAAATATTTTCTTTTTTCATCAGAATACGATACTGATTAAGCCCACAAACGGATCACCAGCATTTTTAATCATGTACTTACATCAAAAATGTCTTCCTGTTGACGCCCCGACAAAAGACATGTAACCTGGAAATAAAAACACATTATCATTTACAGTCCCATTTACAAGTTCAACCTGTATTTCCCCACAGTCGGTGACGTCATCCACTAGTTGCGTGTTTTCTATAAAAACCGCAGTAAACAGGATGTAACTCTGATATTTTATTCGGCCGCATTTTATTGCCGTCGTAAAATTCAGCTGAAATACTACCTCTATAAAGTTAGTGAAAAAGGTGACTAATTGCTTTTTTTAATTAATATTTATACACGCTGTAACGAAAGTGCTAGTGACACGTTAATTAGCGTAATCAGTGTCGTGGATAGATTAATAAATATTAAAAAAAAAAACGATTTCAAGTTTCCTTCCCGGTCAAAATTTAATTTTGAGTTAACCAGTTTACAAAGACAAATAGTATGAAATCCCAGTGCAACCCATAGTTGGGGTTAGGACGGATAGGAACTGAGTGAGATGGGACAGTTGCTAGAATTTACACAATATTACAATATGTTGACTTGCCAAGAGAAATAATTTTAAAAACGGTTTTTTTCTGTTCAAGCTAGGAGGGATCAAAGTGGCAATTTTCTTCCCTGTTCAAGAATGTTGAAGAAAAATGTTTACGTTAACGGCATTAACATTAAATTAGTGGCATCGTGATGTTGGTATGATGCTGTTTTTGGTTTTGTTTATTTCCTCTTAGTTAGTGTGAAAAACAATATGTGTAACACGGTATCAAACTTATTTTCGTCTTGGGCGTTAACGCTTGAATCCCTCATTACGCTCAGGGTTTAACTTTAGTAGTAGATTCTACTTATTGTAGAATCCATCGCTTCATTCTGAATTCAATGTACACCCTCGCCGAAATTATATTATTTTTCAGTCCTCCGGCCGGTAAGCGCCACTTTACGCAAAACTAAATTGCCGCCTGCCGGCTCCGTCGGGCAGAAAAATAGTATACAACCCTCGGCCGTTAAATGGGAAAGCCTCGGATCACATGTTAGTAGACCTCGGCTTCGCCTCGGCCGACAATTACATGGGATATGGTAATCTACTATTGATCCCTTGTAAGACAATATAATACTATTGTCACAATATGACAACTCTGGTCTAAAAACGCCAACTCACCACTCTACCATCGAACTCTACCATCCTATTTAAATATTAAAACAAAAAGCGGTGCACTGTAGAAAAACAATAAAAAAACATACGAGACATGAAGTCGCGACTCCGCGAGTTATTTTACTTTAAATTCATACTCGTATCTATACTGTGTTCTAAAATCCTCTCAATTGTTCCCAAAAGATAAACTTATGCAATCCTAAATCCACTTGGACCATTAAATGTTTTACTTCTCCGCCTGAGTTTGATTCGTTTTTAACATTCCGGTTGGATAAGGCAGTAAAGCTGTTTATCTGTCATATACTTTATAGCTTTATGAAGAAGTGAAAAAAATGGAGAAATTATTTTTGAATGATTTAAGACATCATCATTCATGAGATTTCATGTTTTCTATAATTTGGTAAACGGATACAGTGTGACAATTAAAGGTAGAACTAACAAAAATCCACACCTTGCAACCAAAATAGTCGCTCACTGTGCGGTTTCAGAGGAATTTCCTCCCGCGAACGCTTCGACTGTGGAATGAGCTCTCTGCAGAGGTTTTCCCGAAAGATTACAGCTAACTGTGGCTAATTATTACGGATCTTGAGATACAGTATGATTAGCGCGTAAAGTTTAGCTGTTAGCGCTAATTTACAATAAACAATAAACAGTCTGGTGACAGGCGGACGGACGGACAAATGGACAGACGGATGGCAGATCCTTAGTAACTGGTTCCCGTTTTACCCTTTGGGTCGGAACCCTAAAAGAATAAAACATAAAATCTAAAGCTTTCTTTCTGAATAATTTAAAACATGTTTTAAGTGTTTGTTTTTTTAAATATCGATCATTTTTGGAACAATTTCTTTCTCTTTAACATCTCAGTAAAATACGAAAACTTACAAGTATTGAAATTATATTTTGTCGTCGAAAGACGCAATCAGAGTTCGAAACTTATTCGAAAAATTGCGAACTAATTTCATGTTTTATTATTAACAAGGTAAACCAATTAGGTTTAATATCTGTCCCTTGTATTTACCAAGTTTATTTCATCTAGATGTTATTTGATTGAAAAGAAACTTAGATTGAAATTTTACGACGAAGTTTGGACGAGTCATTGAACTAAAATGACGACTTTGTACCTACTGCAAAATATACTGGTGGAAGTATAATATGTATTAAGTATAGTACTTATATAAAATTTTCGTGTTAAAAGAACTTTGTAAAGAATTTACATTAATATTCGCTTGGATGAGAACATAATTAAACATTTCATAACTATTCACGATTACGAATTATTCACATTATCGGTTGTTACAATGAGGTGTTTAATAAGGTTGATTTTTAAGTGATTATGACAGTAGAGCGTTACCGATAATCCACAATGTGGTACCTTTAGCCTAAAAACTCCACATATTAACACTAAAACCGAACTAAAAATGAATTTACAGTACATATGATGCTACCTTACCGCACTAGTGGGATAATGAGCACTTTATGTACCTACGTCAAAAATTCAAACGACCGAAGGGAGTGTTTTAAATCGACACGAGTTGCGAATTTCCTATTCGCCCGTGTATCATACAACGTTTTACAGTACATATGGCCCTTTGAATTTTTGACGCAGGCACATAAAGTGCTCATTATCGCACTAGTGCGATAATATAGCACCGTATTATGTACTGTAAATATAATTATGTGCTTGTTTTAGTAAAAGGTACTACTTTGTCGCTTATTGATAATATATGGTTCTTATCTAAACGAATATTAGCGCCTTATTGACAACCGACAAAAGAATGCTACCTTTTACTAAAGACCATCAGATATTGGTTCGTAAGCTGTCAATTCGTAAGGATCTCCATACCTTAGTTATAATTCATTTTTTTAATATATTACATACATGGAAAACCAACAGCATGAAAACATGACTAATAGCTAAATAAAAATACATAGCCAATTACAGGTTCTCACTTATTCATACAACACTAATATAGTAGATTACATACCAAGGCCGTTTAAGTGGGAAATGCCTCGGATCCCATGTAATTGTCGGCCGAGGCGAAGCCGAGGTCGACTAACATGTGATCCGAGGCTTTCCCATTTACCGGCCGAGGTTTCTATACTATTTTTCTGTCCGACGGAGCCGGCAGGCAGCAATTTAGTTTTGCGTAAAGTGGCGCTTACCGGCCGGAGGACTGAAAAATATATTATCTGTTACCTACTTTGTTCGAGAATTAGGCCTCTATCCTATTTTCCCTTTTTCCCCAACTTTTTGTTTATCTAATAAGTTTCAGAATAATTGAAAATCCTGATTCTGTATCAATGATTATGAGAAACTCTGTCCAAGTCGCGACGAGAAACGAATTTATCCAAGAATAGAATGTAGTCGTGGCATTTAAATGAAAAAGCCTTGTTTTGCCGATACTGTGAAATATTTATCGCAAAAGTATCTGACACTTAAATGTTTCTCAATATTTTATTTAATAAAGCGCTTCTTTTTTTATTCAATCCATATTGATGATGTAAACAGAAATTGAAATTTTCCAATTGTATATTGAATAAACAGAATTTAAGTAGGAAAGTTATAAGCGTCCTTGACTTCTGTATCTTTATTTATCTTATCTGTTTTTAAGGCATACAATAAGATTTTTCGTAGCGTGTTAAATTGCTTTGGGGAATAAATATTTTTTTACTGTTAGCATTTTTTATGAACCATTCTTAAGATAGCGCTAGGCGAAGGAAAGATATTTCAGAATTATGAGAATGGACACTTTGGATGGAAATCCCATGTTTTTCATTGTTCTTAAATATGTAATACGCCTTACACAATTTTAGGTTCTATTTCCACGACTATAATTATAAAGGATGGTTGTCATTTTTTCGTTTATCATGCGCCTCCTTCGAGCAACACCGACTTCATCACGTTGGAAAGGAGACGCCAAATTAGCAATCTTACCGTACTAAATACTAATTGTTGTCTTTTTTTACGGGGAAAAACATGCACACAGACGCACTGCTCACACATCACATACGAAAATACTTATAAAACGATACAATAACACTAACAAATCTTGCCCACTTTTCTCTGCCCAGTCTTGCTCACTAGTCACTACACAGACCCGCGTATGTCCATTTGGGCTTGAAACTTGAAACGATACAAATGCCGACTCCCCTCCCTGTGTGGCTTCAAGTAAAATGCAGTTTAGGGTGGCTCAAAAAAAATTTTTTTTACTATTTGACCAGGGCACCCCCTAAATTTATTCGATTACCCAATAAGATAATCTGTGCAAATTTTCAAATACCTACGTTAAGTCTAAGCCGGTGCTCAACTACCCTCAACTTTTCTTCATACTGACATTAACAAGTGTACTGAGGTTTGGCAAACCGTAGTTGTATGCTTGCTTTTAAAGTGTTTTGAAGAAGTATTTTCGTATATTTAATATTATTAACTGCATAAATACTTTTTCTAGACAAATAATTAAGGTTTATTTTTGTTACGAAACAGTCAAAAGGGCTTATTTGAGTCATGACAACAACCCAAAAAAGTGAAACTGTGTTTCTAGTAGGAGTGAGAAATTTGGATCCCCTTGCTTCATTAATTCAACTTCCAACTACCAGACAAGTACTTATTTCAGATTCTTGCACCATCTAAATGTTCTAAAATGTAAATGAAATGCTTCCCAGGTAACTATTTAAGAGTTTGATTTAAAGCAATCTGGGACAGTATAGACCGAGACAAATTTCAATCTTTGCCACTAAATTCCACCATTGGAGATCCCGAGCCCGACCCGATGGTGAATTAGCTAAATAAGTACTTGGAGTTGATTGAGTTAACAATGCTTACTTTTGAAATACTTCCAAGCAAAATGCATTGGAGAACACCGGGGCCTATTCATCACGCACGCTGGATGGCAAAGTTGCTTTACACGATTAAAATCTACCTGTTTCGCGATCAGAGTGACATATTAGCGACAGTTGACTCAACTCGAGCGTTTTGTCAAGTTTGGAGCCCTATTTTATACTAGAGCATGGACTGAAGCTGCTTTTGCAACAGAAGCTGCTAAGTCAGACCTTCGATTGTGGTTTAACCTGCAAAAGTATAGCTCTGTGAACCCTGAATCTAAGTTTGCAAAACAGGTACTGCAAAGTCATTTGTGGTATCTGTCAGATGAATTGGTTAGGCTCGCTCTCTTCTCCGACATGGACACAGTTACCGATACAGAGAAGAAAAATATTGTGAAGGGGATGGCAACGTCGATGCCATCAAATACTTGATCGGTACGAGGTAATGCATCTCTTCTTAAAACAGGTATCACCCTTGGCGACTTTGCTTCTACGCGTACGGCAAGATTACTTCAACTTGTGAAGACTGACGACTCATTTTTGTCATTGCCACCTCAAAAATTGAAAGAAAGCAAAGCTATATCAAGGGGAAAGTAAATAATAAATAAATAATAATAAATAAATATTGTGGGACAATCTTTCACAAATCGACCTAGTCCCACGGTAAGCTCAATAAGGCTTGTGGTGTGGGTACTAGACGACGATATATATAATATATAGATAAATATAAATACTTAAATACATAGAAAACATCCATAACTCAGAAACAAATATTCGTGATAAACACACAAATAAATGCCCTGACCAGGATTCGAACCCGGGACCTCCTGCTTCGTAGGCAGGGTCACTACCAACTAGGCTAGGAGGCCGTTAAAAAAAGTGCGTGTGTTACAGCTAAAAGTAGTCAAACAGCTAAACGAGGAGTTAAATTATTCGATGAATATAACAAATTGCTGACGCAAGACGAAAAAGACCAGCAATTTTTATTGCAGGCCGTAGAGGCCAACAGAAAATCGATCTTAACACACACACAACAAAACAGGCTATAGTAGAAGCCGTTTCCAAATGATCAAATGTAGTTTGGTCTAATTGTCTTACAATGTTAATTATGTAAAATATTAATATTTTATTAAAGGTTAAATTTTTGATTTTGTTTCTGTTTTGATGGTCAGAGGGACCTTAATAAATGTTAATTTGTATGTTTTAATGATAGTGTGACTTATATTTCGAATGTAAACTTAGCTCCTAAAACGTTAAACAATTTCAATTCCTTGGAGTCAAAACCGTTGATGAGCACCGCCTTCTTCGTTTACTAGGACATTGAAATTTTACCAAAATATTCCTTTAGGCTAGTGTAAAAGATCTGGGGGGTGCCCCGTCCAATTTTCCAAAAAAATTTTTTTTCCATACAACTGTGAGCCACCCTAATGCAGTTGTTTACATACTTGTTCTGACATGTTAGCCACGGTGACAGGTGATATAAAACACGAGCTACTTAGGCGTTCAAATCACTTATATTTGACAGAGTCTCTACAGAATGGCGAAGAGGCAAAGGCCGATGAAATTACGCGATGAACACAATGGTGGTCTAACGGTAAGATGGTTAACTTAACTTCCTATCTGGAGGTTTTAAGTTCCGTTTGAATTATGTACGAAATATCATTTTATATTTAGAAGTCGCTTTTTGTCGAAGAAAAATATCATTAGGAAACCTAAATTTGCGACGAAATTCAAAGCTGCATATTAAGTTTCCAACCATCTTTGGGCGAGTATGAGGACTATAGATAGCCCAATGTCCATCAAGTATTTAGTGTCTGTGCCCAGCAGTGGAACTGTAATATATGCTGCAGGGTCGTGCCACCCTATTAGGTAAAGGCCTTCCTTCCATTTCTCTACTATTCCAGTCTAGCGTGTTGTCTAGCATGTCCAAGAAACAGTCTAGTTAATTCTTCCATCGCCATCGTGATCAGATCCTCAATTCAAGATTATAATCTTCATTTTTGTTTCAGGTGCACAATGCCGCGCGTAACCAAATGTCTGATCTACATCGGCATAGCGGCGTTCCTGCACCAGCTGCCTCGCTTCTTCGATCGTCAGTTCATCCCTCATCACACCGTCTGGCGCGGGCATTATGAAGACGTCTGCCGAGTAAGTAGTTCAAGACAACGATCCAATAAATGACAACCTCCCGCAGTTTTTCTGAGGCCTATGAATCTACATCTACCAATCTGCCGGGTATGTAGGTATATAACTTAAAAGTTACGCGTGTTGGTTGGCTGTGCCATTTAAATCGGCATAGTGGCGTTCTTGCACTAGCTGCCTTGCTTCTTCGATCGCCAGTTCATTGTGCATACCTTCTGGCGTGGCCACTACAAACTCTAAAGGGTAAGATAAAATTCTTCCATAGTTAAAAACCTAAAGATCATCAATTCATCAACGATCGGGCATAGCGGCGTTCCTACACCAACTCTCATATCGTGTGACGCGCACACTAAGGAAACGTCTACCAGGTATGTATACCCAAAGCTTACTATATTGACTTATTGTATTTGTGTTTGTAATGGCCATAATTGGATCTTCCATCAATTTTTTCATAGCACGGTTTGACATGACTGTTGTAAGAGTATCAGTTTAATAAATCTTAGTCCCTTCAAGGCCGCTAATTCATTTGTTATTTAGCATAATATTTAACAGTTAAACTTATCTTTTGGATTGCGTAATAGGTTCTTTCCGAGGTACACTAAAGGATGACTCACACTAGCACGGGACGGGACGGGACGGGGCGGGACAGGAAAATCTGCCAATTTCTATAGAAAGAATCACGTGATAGCTCGGAGCCCTCGGATCTCACGTGACGCTTTCTATAGAAATTGACAGATTTTCCCGTCCCGTCCCCTTCTAGTGTGATTCATCCTTAAAATATATAAAATTTGACATACATTTTATATCACTAGAACTAAGCGTCATTTCAACGTAGTATATGTATTATACGTTGTTTTACTGAAATTGTAATATACTCGTATCAAACAGGATCATAGGGGTATGATTTCGCATAAAGAGTGATAAAGTGAGCAAAAGAAAAGCCATCTTTATAAGAATATTTCACAAGAACGAAATTAAATTTTTTAACTATTTAACATTATTTTTAACGGGTATACGCATCATCCCCGCTATACGACATCGGATATCGGTCTTGAAAAGATGAAAAGTTATGTTTAAGAAATGTGGTGTGTGGATACGTCTTGGATTGTAATGTTACAAAAGAAAATAATTCACGTAATCACATATTAATTTTGATTTTAATTTTATCAATGACAGTTGACACGTTACGTTTTTGGTCACGTTTTCAATATTTGACAAGCATTCTTGTCATATTAGTTCTGTGAACATGATTGACATACATTGCAATAGGTACTTATGCCTTTCACTACGCCAAGTCGTGCCTGGTACAGGCATCGCGCATCGTTCAAGCTAGATTAATTTACACATTAACATGTTACCCTCCTACTGCGTCTGACTCTAGATTATATCAGCCGCTTACAGCCTTACAGTACTGCTGTATTAACATAATTACGCAAAAAAACTCGATTTGAACAGAAAACCAGTAAATGATTATGCACTTACCGTCTGACCAAAGTAATTTGGGAATTTCAGATGAAAATCGGCACGAGTTTCTGTTACAGGAATGTCCTGAATGTTTTTAAGGGCAGACGTAATTACTGTCAAAAATGTAATATTGAAAGGATTACCATTTCGGAGTTAAATATGGATGGAATAAAGATTTAGGGCATCGCCACGGGGTGAAAGGAGCCAGGACGCCCATGGTCCCAAGCGGAAATTTTATATGCACCCTTCTGAGGGCAATTATTTTTTCTTAATTAAAATTCTTTGGCGAATCTCATCGGCTGGAAAAGACGGTTGAATAACGGAAGCTTTCACAAATTTTGATATATTATTAGTCGATATAATAATTACGTGATATAATGAATTTTATAACAATATTTGATATATTCTGAATTAATATAACTATCAATAGGTACAATAAATTTTTAATATAACATCTATTAATCTAACAGTAATAATATCGTATAACGTACTCGTAGGTATATTAATGTGATACAACTATGTTCTATATAACGCTCATGAAAACATTATTAGTATTATTACATTTATATCATGAGACATTATTTATCTAATACTTATATCATATATTCATTATACACGTATCTAGTTAATGTTATATTAATTGACCATTATAGGTACTTTGTCTTTTTTTTATTTTAAGGAATTTTTCACCATTATTTAAATTATTATTTTACTATGGAAATGCTCTTAAACCAACCGACGTTATGGTAACTGTAGCTTGAGAAAGTCACAGATATTGCTAATTGTGTTATGTTATTATTATACTCCTTGAAATGATATTTTGTGTTATCATACCGAAATTCCATTATGCCCCTTTAGTAATTACACTATTTATATTATAAATTGTTGTTATATCCGGTGAAAATATGTCTCAAGTTATACCGATCATTACACACACCCGAAAAAGACGCCTACTCATTGCATTCTTAAATGTTTTTTTTTGTTACAGATACAAATAGCTCCATGGGTGCACTCGCTGTCACTGGACGCCTACTTCATCTCCTACTTCGGCTTCCGCGTACTCTTCGTACACCTCATCCCTTGCACGTCCCTCGTGGTCCTCAATATCCTCCTCTTCAGAGCCATGAGAACTGCTCAAATCAACCGACAGAAGCTCTTCAAGGAAAACCGAAAATCCGAGTGCAAACGACTCAGAGACTCCAACTGCACTACCCTCATGTTGATAGTCGTTGTGACTGTGTTTCTGCTAGTAGAAATTCCAGTCGCTGTTGTCACTATACTCCATATTATATCCAGCAGTCTCGTAGAAATCCTAGACTATCATATTGCCAATATACTTATTCTGATCACTAATTTCTTCATTATTGTTTCATATCCCATCAATTTTGCTATTTATTGCGGAATGTCAAGGCAGTTTAGGGAAACTTTCAAGGAATTATTTATTAGGGGTGCTGTTACTAGCCGGAAAAATGGCGGGTCTAGTAGGTATTCTTTAGTAAACGGTCCTAGAACTTGCACTAACGAAACTGTGCTTTAGATTGTAAAAAGTCTGTATATAAACTGTGCTATTTTCACTGATAGAGTAGTTCTTGTCTATTTTATATAGTTATAATAGACATATCAGAAGATGTATGTTATAAAAAAATAGTTTTTTTTTGCGGATTAATTTGAGCGGCCTTTATGTTAAATAATTAATCTAAACATAGTTGTAGCGCTTAAAAAAATATTGAATGTTGTAATTTTGTACATTTTCGGCTACTTTTTTGAGACTTTGGCTGTTACCTGATTATATAATATTTAGGAAATTATCTTTTATTTTTTTTAATAATCAGCTGATGACAAAGTCCACGAATGGAGAGCCCCCATTCACAAAAAGTAGCAGAAATAAAATTTATTGTAAATTATTGATGTTGTTAAAATTGTTTTCAATTGTTTTTGTAAATATGAAATACATTTATCATAAACGTTTCTTATATATCGAACGTGTAACGTTGTAAAAAGAATACTTAGATGTCTTATTTATGTAAATCAGTATGCGCTATTATGTTACGGATTTAGTATATAATATACCTATATATATTATTGTACCTTTTGTGCTTGTTTAAATTATCCGTTGTCTAAAATGAATGAATTTTGTATTGAATTAAGGACCATGGCGAATTAAAACATAATTTACTTAGGTTCACTGTAACTGAATAAAGAATTGTAATTATTATATTTTGTTTAATTTGCATCATTCTAAAGTTTGTTCCAGTGACAGATTAACCGTTGTTTTCTCTAAGTACACACGCGTTCAAAAGTGCATGGGCAATTTATTATGAATGAATTCGTTCATAAACTGCATATGAAATTTTAAACGCGATACCTACGTACGTGTAGTACAGCTATCTTGAAATGCCGTACAATTAAGAACAGCTGTCTTAAGTCATAACAGAAGTACGCTTTGCTGGCATTTCCTATGTCAGACCCTTGACAGTTAAAACCCATCTTCTCGGTTAAAATCGGTTGTTTTAGGATTTCTATAGCTTCCTTAACTATAGGGTTCTCGGTACTCGCTGAACATCTTTTGGAGGCAGGATCAAACCACATGATTGAGTTACATAACCCTCAGATACTTTCAACAGAAAAGCATTACATACCGAGGATGATCAAGGAAGCCAATAATACAAGAACTTCAACCGGGAATATGGGTTTCAACTGTCTAGTGATTCCTAAGTTCAAAAATCCGAAAGTGACTGGTTCGGTAAGGAATTCGCCAGTCGATATTGTAAGTTCGTGCGTCGTGAACGTGATCGAGTTCCAAGTGAGAAAGTGGACGGAAGTAGCGGCAGTGACACCGCGCAAAATAAACGAACCCGTAAGAGGGTAGACCGCTACGTCGTGTGGGTAGACCACAAAGTGCCTACTAAACTAAAAACTTGCAGCACATCACACCATGAACATGGTGCTTGTAACAGTGCCGAAATATCTCCTATTAAATAGTTTTTTTTATTTTTATTAGCCTAATTCAGTGTTCCACTGCTGGACAAAGGCGTCCCCTCTTTCTCTCTGTCGTGTGCAAGTAATGTATTTATCTTAAGCTGAAAGACATGTAACATCGTTTTGTGGAATAGCTTTGTCTCATATTTTCATAAAAATAAACCTTAACCCTACACTCCGTTTTGTATTTGACACACTACCTATATTTTCTGGAACAGCTTTATCTCATTTCCATAGCTTCGTCTCAGATACCTTTTTTGTACTATCTAGATACCTTTTTATCGCACGCGTGTTTATTTCTCAACGTGAACTCTAGATACCTACTTGCTCTAGGTCTGAGTACATACAAACTTCGGATAGTCCAAGTAGACTGGGATAATAAGGCGATTAATATTAAAGCCTACTTACAACACATCAGCACTACAATATGAACATACTGATATTAACATCGTGGTCATGGCAGAGTCGATGGAGGAACTCAACACAATGCTCGAAGGACTCAATCGAGTCTCCCAACGGGTAGGTCTTAAAATGAACATGGACAAGACGAAAGTCATGTCGAATGTCCATGTCGTGCCTACCCCCGTAATGCTTGGGAGCTCGGCTCTTGAAGTTGTTGACGCGTATTCATACCTTGGACAGACCGTCCAACTAGGTAGGTCCAACTTTGAGAAAGAGGTCAGTCGCCGAATCCAACTCGGATGGGCAGCGTTCGGGAAATTACGCAACGTCTTTTCGTCCAAAATACCTCAGTGCCTTAAAACCAAGGTTTTCAACCAGTGTGTGTTACCAGTGATGACATATGGATCCGAGACGTGGTGCTTCACCATTGGTCTCATAAATAGACTCAGAGTCACTCAACGAGCAATGGAGAGGGCTATGCTCGGGGTTTCTCTACGGGATCGAATCAGAAATGAGGAGATACGTAGAAGAACGAGGGTCACCGACATAGCCAAACGGATCAGCTCGCTGAAGTGGCAATGGGCAGGCCATATAGCACGGAGAACAGATGGCCGTTGGGGCCGGAAAGTTCTTGAGTGGAGACCGCGGACCGGAAAACGCAGCGTAGGACGTCCACCGACGAGGTGGACCGATGATCTGGTTAAAGCCGTGGGGTCACGGTGGATGCAGGTTGCTTCCAACCGTAACACGTGGAGATCCATGGGGGAGGCCTATGTCCAACAGTGGGCGTACTACGGCTGATATGATGATGATGATGATATTAACTTGCAAACCTACAACCCCTTCAAGTTTCAAACTTGACTGTTATCATCTCGCGTCATATTTCAAAGTAGGTATAATAATAATGCAACGTACGTACTTAGTACTCGTATATAATTAAGCCTTATGAAATTCTGGCGCGCCTATTTTGAGGTTTAGGGAGGTTGGAGTTGTTTCAGTAGAACTTCTCTCTCGAACTCTTATAAAAAAAAACTAGTTGGAAATCATCATCATCATCATAATATCCGCCATAAGACGTGCACTGCCGAAGAACGGGCCCGTACGTGACTGGGCTGGACCTATGTGTCAGTTTCAATAGAAAACGTCACGTGACCTTCGAGGGCTCAGAACTATAATGTGATTCTTTTTATAGAAATCAAAGAATATAATACTAAGAGAGATCACAGATCGTCCCGTCCCGTTCTAGTGTAAGTCATCTTTTAAATACAAACACTTTCACTCAGATGATACGTCACCGAAGGGTCAAACTTAATGTTATGAGTGATTAACGCTATGTTGCTCTGTGACCGATTCGGTCTTTGGCGTTGAAACTGCGGTGCCAATATATGTAAACGTCTTTGCCGTGGAAAAGGTTAAAAATGGACACAAATTATTTACTTCAAATGTGATCGACACATTTTAGAACATACAGCAATCGTTGTCAACGTAGTCGATGACTGGAAACTTTGCTTTTTCTCCCATCATGGAAAACAAGCCTCTAGAGCCCTGTGATATTAGAGACCTTGACCCGTCTTACACCTGTGTTTCACAAATATTTTCTTACTATTACCAGGTCCATGGGACATGGAACTCTCCACGCGAACTCGAATCGATTCCTTTTTTCTTGTGTCTCCGAAGACACTGAGATGATTAACGGGTTGCCACACAACCCGCACGCAACATCGCGCCCGCCAACGGCGCCAGTATTATGTATTATAATATTTCTCATCACAGGCAACCCTAGCGTTTTTGCGTAGTGTTCAAAACGGCTTTTCTATGAGCGATAAATATCTGGGCCCTTACCAGGACGTCTTAAAGCGATTCAGTCACGACCTAAACTGAGTCGCTGCCATTCAACTGAGCATGGTTAAAAACCTAAACTGAATCGCGTAAGACGTCATGATAACCCGCTCCCACACCCCCTTAAGAACCCTGTTCTTAAGAACTATTAAGTAGGTAATCTGTACTATTATGAAATGAAACTCCCATAATGGACAAAAGGTGGTTCTTTAGTAAAAATTTATATTAAATGTGGAATAGAGAACACCAATGTGAAATATTTAGCTAGGCTTCACCCACTACATGGTCTACGAGGAAATAATTTTAGCCTTTAACCCTCTTTTACCCCCGACAGAAGTTGATTTAAAAAAAATCTTGTATATTATAAGTGGAGCATTTTTAAGCAATTGCCGGGCGCTTGCACCCATGGATACTTGCAACACCTCCGCGAAATCTCTACTTTGTGTGAAACGATTATGATCAATTGCTCATAGTCTATTTTTTTTGTCACGAAATTCTACACGTGTCATCACTATAGACCATTCGACCTAAAAATAGCCTCCCCGCATGACGGCGATAATTCCATTAGGGCAGTAATACATATTGTATTACCTCGTATGGGTCTATAAAGAGAATTGTTATTAGTTTACGAGACACCCCGCTGCGAGTGTATTGTGGTACACAAGTTACGAGAAATAAGAAATATTAAACTATTTGTTATGTCTTGCGTTGCAGAATTTGGAATTGGAGTAGAAGTAAAATGATTTGAATATGAATTAAGATGTTCTGATTCAGTTAGTTACAGTTACAATAAGTATAACATGGCCATTCGTTATCGTCGTAATTCTCATATTCTGGCTCTTCTTTATAATGTTTTATTTAACCCATCTACTCTCTCTTAACTCAAAGAGCGTTTTATCTCTCCTCTGTCAGGCCTTCACGGAAATATCTACTTGCCCCCCCCCCCCTCCTTCTTCCACGAAATTTTATAATAACTCTTTTACCTACATTTCGAGCAGTTCAGCTGTGGAACTCCTTGCCTATAGACAACAGATGTGCTAAAACTCTCCAAAGCTTCAAAATCCTTTTAAAGAATCATTACTTGTCTCTGCCTTGATTTGTCATTATGTGTGTATATGGATAATTTTATTTGTATGTATTTTATTTGGGTTAGGTATATAAATAAAAAAATGATAAATATCTTTATTTTTCAATTTAGGCACATTACAATGCACTTCTATCCCTACACCACAGCCCAAGAAGATTATTACCGGCAAGAAACTCGGCGGGCATATTTTTATATGTATGTATTTGGTTGTATTTATATTTAGTAATTAAGTTGTTTATGCATATTATGCATAGTTCTGTGGTATGTGTGGTCTTCTTATCTGTAATACTTTTGGCGCACGATACGTTCTGATTTATTTTTGCAACTTATCTCCTGCTACCCTAAGGTTGCGTGTATTGCTACCTTTATGTAAATAGTAAATTTGTTCTGTTTTTTGTCTCATTTGTGGTGCAATAAAGAATATTTTACTTTTACTTTAGTTTTACATGTAAAACACACACACACATGTGTTTTACATGTTTTATATCCTTTGGGTGTCCTAATCCAAAAAAAGGAATAAAAAATACATTTTAATCATTCAAATATTTACAACACTAAATATTTCTTCATAGAAGACCCTTTTGTTAATTTCGATGTACCTACCTGCTGTTTTTATCACACAAGCACTTATCTTCTAGACCTACATAAATTTATATCCGTTTGACTTTTGGGGATCTCGAGGAAGCGTGACCGTCTTGGAAATGTGTATCTGAAACTATGACTATTTGATCCGTCGGACTGGCAAAGTCTTGTCATTTTTTACATAATAAAAAAAAAACAGTCGAGTTGGACCACGCATAATTGAGGGTTGCGTACCGTCATACGATGAAAAAATTGTTCAAGTAAAAAGGTGCAAGTGCCTACATAATATCAAAGCATTTACGTCTTTTTTCATTAAATAGCTTTTTGGTAAAAACTCAAAAAGGGTTTGACCTCGTGGTCTATACTCGTGGTCAGTTCGTCTCATAGGTATCCTTTATTCCTGATTTTTTTTTCACATTTTTGGACCTTCCGTTTAAAAGTTAGAGGGGGGGGGGGCACTTTTTATAGACTTTCAGAACGATTATTTCTGAAAATATTCGAATAATCAAATTTTTATTCAACGAACCTTGAAGTTATTTCTAAAGACTTATCAGATGATGACACAAGTAAAAAAAAATATATGCGAGCTCACGGAGCAATGTCACTCTCTACATTTTGAAGATTTATTTCAAATCAATGTCGTAGTTGATTTGAAATTTACCTCTCTGGTCAAAGTATAAGAAAAAACTGTATTTTCATCAAACTCGCTCGTAAATGCTGATACTGTATGTAAGCATTTTTAGACTTATTGAGCTGTATTACGCCCATGGCTGCAATAGATTTTCATAAATTTCGCTCGCCCAGAGCTCCCGAGGGACCGCGTGGGGCGCGCCACGCGCCCGCCGCTTGTAGCCGCCGCTCACCGCGGAGGACTGAGAACTGTGCTACTACTACTACACTACCGCTAATCATTATTGTTTATTTATCTGCCTAGTAACTTTTTTTCTCGCAAATGTGATGAAAAACATTGTATGTATCACGATTCGTAATTTCTTGTTTACCGCCCTCAATACACAATGTATTATTCAATCGTTTAAAAAATGGGCTCCCCCAATATATTTACACTAAGCTAAGATTCCAATTTCAATCACCATAGCTTAGGGGATTGCGTAATAAATACATTTGGCGGCCATTTTATGTCGGCCATAATGAAATGGTGTCGAGGGTGTGTTCAATACATATTTACGATGGATGACTCACGTCTCTCCGAAAAATTAGTAACCGCTCCAGCACTCTAGCAGACGCGGGAAAATCAATGTAAGAAAACCGGCTAAGAGCATGTCGGGCCAGGCTCAGTGTAAGGTTCCGTAGTTTACTGTCCGTTACAGTAGGCGAAGTTAAAAAGGATTTTAATGGATACCATGCTCATAACTATAAAAGATGATTATCTTCAGCTCTTACTTTTTAAAAACATTAAAACGGCTTATCTGATCAAGTTTAAAATAATTTTCCTTGAAAGTCTTTATATAGGTAGCTACTGTCATGACTTTTTTCATATTTTTTGGACTTTGTCGGCTTGATTATGTAGGTAAGTACCTATATTCATAGAAAATTACAGCTTTCTAGTACTAACGGTCACTCAGCTAAGCCGCAGACTGACAGACAGACGGACATGGTGAAACTATAAGGTTTCCTAGTTGACTACTGAACCCGAATAAATAAATGGGGACCGAAAAATGGGGTGAGTAGGGATTCCGACGGTACTAGTACTAGTTGGCTCATGAACAGAGCTTGGAACCTGTACTTTTTAAAACCTCGTACTTAATTTCCCAATGTTCTGAACTACTTAATGTTTTTTATGTAGCACTCGAACATAGTCATATTATTAGATTACCCTATCAAAATATAATAATAAACAATGTACCTAAAAAGAACCGAAATAATACCCTTTAATTTTGAATATGATTCAAATCTACGAATATCAAAGGGTTGTCGAGATATAGGGCTCGAGCACGTTCACGGACCACTAATTTAGCTACAGCTAATTTGAAGTAGAGATGGGGAAAAGCGTTACATTATATCACCGTGACTCAAATTCCAGTTCCTAAAAAGTCACAACGTCGTCGTCGTCGTCGTCGTTGTACGTCGCGTAAAACGTCGTACGATACATTTGCGAATAGGTAAGTGTCGATTTAAAACACTCCCTTCGGTCGTGCTTTATTCTATTCCCACTCTTTGCGAATTTTCTCCTATTCGCACTTGTATCAGATACAGATACAGATACAGATATTTATTGGTAAAAACACATTTTACAAGTCAGTTATTACTATATTACTTATACACAATTAGCACTATGTACATTCGACATTTGCCCTTTTATTGAGTGTATAAGGGTCAACGTTCTCATTTTGACTAGGGATTTGAAAAATCATCTATGCTGTAGTAAGCATTTTCTACAAGATACACCTTGAGTCTATCGAGTTCTATCGTAATGTACTATTACTAAATATCATGTAATGTTTATTAAAGAATAAATGCACCGGGAAATAAACAAATGCGATTGAATCCGTAAAGTACCTAACTATATTTTTTTCAAGCGGAAACTTCTGCGAATGATTCTCAGAAAGGAAGGAAAAGTGGAAAAATTCAAGACCTCGGGCGGGACTCGAACCCGCGACTCTGAGATACCAGCTCATCGCTCTTCCAACTGAGCTACCGAGACCACACCCGTGGCGTCGAATTTCTCCACCATATCCGTCATATGCGCCTTAGGGGTCGCTTAGCAACATCTACCGTACCGTCTCGGGTGGGTTCGAGTCCCATCCGAGGTCATGAATTTTTCCACTCTGTTTCTTTCTGAGAAATCCGTAGTGTTTCACATCAAACATAAAATGATAATGATAAATAAAAATGATAAATATCTTTATTTTTCAATTTAGGCACATTACAATGCACTTATGAACGTCAAAAAAAAAAGCTACTACCGGTTCTATCCCTACACCACAGCCCGAGAAGATTATTACCGGCAAGAAACTCGGCGGGACTTATTTTTTCAAAAGAAATTACAAAAGTAGTAAAACTATTTACAATATGTGGTTCTACAAGAAACCATATCAAAAGAAAATAGTGAAACAGAAAGACAAAAAAAAGAATAAACAAAATAAAACAAAATTAAACGGTTTTACACGATATACACAACATTTGATATGATTTCTTTATATAGTAATTAGAAGAGTAGAGTGGAGTAGATTTCTTTTCATACTTTATATATTAATATTTAATGTATCTAGGATTAACGTTTCAAAACCTACAAATTCTGACCAGAAACCACATTTCAGACACCCCAGTCGGTTAGTGTAGGAAACGTGTTTAATTTTATAGCGACATAAAATTTGCGGCGATGCACGATATATATTCCCAATTTTATGACTCTGGTCCGGGCACATGAGTAGGGATAATACAGAGTCCTAGCTTCTACAGAGAGTTCAAATTTATACACGTAAAAGTTCAAAGCAAACAATCAAAGCAAGCAAACAAAGCAATTTTTCCAAATAAAAAATGACGAAAATACGGTGCATTCAAGTTTCCCGTGACGTCATAATTACGTACAAATCCTACCTAATAGTGACGTCACAAGCCCCCACCCCCAACTTTGATGCTCTTTATCTTCGTCAATTATTGTTATCTTGTAAAAGAAAAAATACCGTGTCTTATAATTTTGGACTTACGGACTCAATGGAATGACAATAGCTTTTCAATAAGTCATCATCCGTCATCCCTATTGTATACGATAGTGACCGCGGCGCTCGAAAGCATGTCCGTGTCGCTCATACCATTACTCTGATAGGAGCGTGATGGACATATCCTCGAAAGCCGCAGTCGCTATCGAATACGGCCAAGTACAACTCATGGTAAACATAATTGTGTACGTAAGAGGAGTTTGTCGCCGCGCACACACGCGCAATCGCGTATACAGTAGAGTAACTGTCGCAGCATGGTCGTATAAAGTTTGAACTCTGTATAAGGAAATGCAATCCGGTAAAAAATTATGAATTACCGGTTAATCATACCTTTCGTACCAAAATATTTACCGGTTTCTTTCCGTACTCTGTATATCCCTACTCAGGTGAACCGGGCAAGTACTCCGCGATAAAGTTTACAAAGAATTTTTGATACTTAGGAAACTCTATAAACTGTTTTGGATTTACGCTCCATGCTTAGTTTTAGAGTGCGAACATGCAAAACTTTTGGGCGAACACAAATGCGAAGTGGTGACAATAGGGATGACGACTAAGTTGAAAAACTATTATCCTAAATACGTCAGTAAGAATCTTAAATTAATAGACACGTATTTTTTCCTTTTTCAAGATAACTAAACTTGACGAAGATGAAGAGCGTTAAAGTTTTAGGGCCCGTGACGGCACGATTAAGAATTGTACCTCATTTTGACGTCACGCGAAACTTTAATGTCTATTTAACAATTTGCATATTTTTTAATAATCTAACAGACGTACTTTTTAGATTTTTTTGTCCTCTAGCCTACTTAACGCGATGCTGCGCAGCGCGAGGCTTTGCAAAAAATGACACACATAATATTGTCTTCTACATTTTCAATTGTTTTTATTGAAATTAAACACTTTAGAACAGATTAATTGCGTTTATTAACACCATGATCCTACGTTTCTAGCCCTTTACAGGACTCATTTTCACAGGGTTACGATGATGACTGAGAGAATGCGAATTCTCCACGTCAATCAAAAAAGTGAAAACGAGTGCTGTAAAGGGCACGAAACGTAGGACGTTTTTCATTGTGTTAATAAAAGCGAATAATCCATCCTAAAGTGTTTAATTTAAATGCCACACATGTCGAGAAACAAACCGTTGATTATTCGACAGTAAAAAGTAAAAATTAAATAAAGTGGAGACAAATGTAAACCGAAGTGGTAACACCTATTCTCTTGTCAAATATGTAATTATTTTCGTAAACAAACATCTGTCAAACAGCAAACTGACTGCTCGCACTTATGCGACGGAATAAAATAAACAGTATAAAATAATATGTAACGATAGTTCACGTAGGACACTTAATATGTGTCAAAGGTTTGTTTGTTCCGCGCTGGATTGCGACGCTCCGCGTCCTTATCCAGTCATTGAACTGACAGCTTGTATGGGAATTTTGTGTGTTTGGGAAATAATTGATATAAAAACTAAAATAAACCTAAAATACGACGCGAGGACGCTGAAGCAGTGTAAGTAATATCGGGTCCCATGAGAACATACGGGGATACTAATCTCCCCCGATTCTAGTTTGCGACGTGGTGGGATTAGCGATCCACGTGTGTTCCCACAGATGGGAGCTTAGCTTAGTTGGACTCTATCGTCGAGTTTGGACCGATCAAATCGGTCCATTAACCAAAGAAATTGCAAAGAAATATTATGCATAAAATTCATCAATTATCGGATCATAATTATCCATTAATAATTTCTTACTAAGAAAGAAAACGATTTATTAACTCAATAAGCTCGTAATTATAACTTTTATAATATAAAAGTAAACCGGAAATATATGTTTGTAATTTAACTTTGGCAACTTTTCTTATATATACTTTTATAAGTAAATTTATATGGTGCCTAATAAAGCGGAAATAGACTTTAGAAACAGATTAAGTAGGTTTACAGATACACCACTCGTTAATGAAAGCTAACGCCATCGCCAAGTTATTTGTTCCATAAGGGCAAAGTTTAAGTTACTATCTGTGTAAGTACCTGATAACGGGAAAGATGACAAACTTTTATTTACTAAATGTTTATCTTTAACTTCCATTTTTGTGACAATGAGACCTGATCTCGATGATTGTGATACTTGAAATTTCTTTTAATCAGAGATTACTCGTATCATTATTTTATATGCAGTGTAATGAAATACTTTTCTTCGACTGTTTACAGAACGCACCATAAGAAGACAATAGCTGAAAAAGAAATCAATCACGCGCAAAAAGCACAATAAGCGCAATAAGCGCATGAAAGAAAGAGATGCAATGCTTTGGGAGCCGACTTCATGAATAAATAAGGAATTCAATAATAGTGATCCTATTAATTATTTAATTATTTACTTACGCTTGTAAGAATCTTTAGATTAATCTAATATCATATTTTAACATAACATAGTTACGTTATTTTACAGTTTATGGTTAAACCAAACTACCTTTTTAGGTTTCCGTAGCCAAAACAGAACCCTTATAGTTTCGTCCAGTTCGTCTGTCCGTCCGTCCGTATGTCACAGCGATTTTACTCAGTAACTATAAAGCAAACGGTAATGATATTATAGAAAGAGTTGTATTTTGTATGCCGCTACTTAGTTTTCCATGAAGTTGCGAAAAAAAACATGATTAGGGGGGCGCCGCATACATGTAACTAAATGTCAAAAAAATATTGTAAAAGCGTGCGAAGCGGCTGAAAGCGCCGAAATTTTAAAACGTAATAAATATTAGAGCCTGGGCAGAGAGTCCCTTTTTGTGACATTTGGGGTCGAAACTCTTGGTCCATGGGGTCCCAACGCACGCAAGTTTTTTGTAGAAATCGCAAAACGTCTGGTTGATGTTACTGCAGGTGACCGAAGAGCGAGTGGCTTCTTCAAACAACGTATCAGCACTGCGATACAACGAGGAAATGCCGCCAGCATCCTAGGTACAATACTTCAAGGACTTATTTTAGATTTAAGGTAATAAAGTAGGTAACACTAACTATATATATTTTGAAAATAAATGTTTAATCTGTTACTGACAGGTTAATTTCCAGTGACATATCTGTAATGCCAATTAGTAATCTATTACTTAAGTTTGGAACTTTGGATCCGGAACTCCGTTATTGATATGGTCATTAAAACTTTAGCAGGTGGAAAAATGAGTACCAAGAAATTGGAATACTACAAAACAGTACATAGAAATTGGAGTTAAAATATACTTAGAGCAGGCTCCAATGAATTTGCAAAAATAGCGCACCGTTAAATGTTTTGTGATTCGTATACCTGATACCCTTGACATTATAAAAATGTCATTGAGTACCCAATGTTTTGTTCAAGAAACCTAAAAGTTATTTTTAAAGATCTACCAGATGATGTACCGCAAGTAGGCACAAGTAGGTAGGTAGTTGTAAAGACTTTTTTTTACATTCAGTTACATGCATTTTTTTGTAATCAAAATGCAAACCTAAGTAGTGCCAATAGTAGAGGCAACGGGTACCCATACGGACTCTACTGCAATATCGCCAGCGGCTGGCTTTTCAGCCTCGTCTCTAGGAAGCAAGAAGCAATCTGGAAAGCGAGTGCTTCTCAAGCCATCGCCATCGTGGAGTGTGGTTAGGAGTTTTCACACTCCCAATCTACAGGACCCTATCTCAAAATGGCAGTTATCCACGTGACTGCCTGATTGATAAAAAATACTGATAAGAAATATACGTTACCTACATGAAAGGAACTATCAAATTGTTTGATTTATAGACTTATGTTGTTTTTTTAAATAATTTATATCGTTATCATTTTACTCGAGATCAAAACTTCGAAAAATCTAGAAAATCGCGTTTCACAGTCGATAAAAAAGGAAAGCGGCCCATCGAAGCTTTTGATATCCATTCCCTACATCTTCGTCAGCAAAGGTTCTCCTACATACAAACGGCTCGTAGCGCTCGTAGCCACGTAGCAAAGTGCTACGTCGTAGGCTCAACGGGTTGCCGACGTAGCACTTCACATACAAAAGGTACTCGTCTATTCGAGATTTCATATCGTATGTTATCACATCGCTTGTGAGCTTGAATGGGATGAATGACGGTTTACTTTTGCAATCTCCTTACACACAGTCGATGGTTTTTTTTGTTTTGAATGAAAACCATAGTGATTTGAATGAAAACCAAACACACCGTATTTATATTCATTTGCTTTAATTTCAAGGGTACATTACTTAGATTAAATTAGGTTATTTTCTCAAAGCAAGTGTGTAAGTAAACCACAGACCAACACCAGGTGCTCTGTTGTGTAAACGGAGAATGAGTATTCGACATTTACTTAGTAGATTTATTAGCGGCTGATGAAAGATGTATGTAGTTATTTTGTAAGAAAATATTTTTATGTGTACCGGCGCCGGTGCACGCCGTTGCCAGTTTTTTTTAATAGCCTTTCAGAGTGTCCCACTGCTGGGCAAAGGCAAAGCAAAGATCTCCATAACTCCCTCTGCTACCAAGCTACCAACTGGATGCCGCAAGGTAGGCGTGGACGAGGCAGGCCCAGGCGGCGATGGCGAGATGACTTGGACGCCTTCCTTACTAACTGGCCCGGTAAAGCAAAACAGTATTAATATAATACCTATAATATTTCTAATCATTACCAGCCCTAATATTGAGGGGAGCCGTGCGGCAATTGCTTTTTGCGAGGTGTTCAAAATGTTTTGTATTCACTTTTTCAATGAGAGATAAATATCTGTTCTTAAGAAATATTCAAATTGACAAAAATATGTATACATGACTTTATTGCCTGAACATTAAGGTCATGTATGTATTCATATCTCTGTAGTTGACTGTACCTACACACTACCAGTGTTACTAATCCGGTTTAAACCAGTACACACCGCTTCGGAAAACTTATATTTCTCCCGATCTCCCGTTCCATTTCAGTTTTAAGCCCCGCAATAAGTAAATTAATGTACCTACTTAACTACTTTTAAGAAAGAATTATTGAATAGAAATTATACAGAGAGAATAAATTAGAAAAATAAATTAAAATACAGTGAGCATGTCAGTATTGAGGTCTCATTAGGAGTCTAGAAACAAACAATTGACGCTAAAAAGCGAGTTTTCTTGTATGAGTTTTTCGATTACTTTCAAAAAGGCCAATTCTTACGTATAAAAATTTTTTTGCGTTAAAAAACAATTCTTATCTCCTACTCGGATTTCAATTCTGATGAAGCCCTTAAACGGATAACCATTATATTTGTTACATCCTATATACCGTTATATCCACTTTCTATATACCGTAACCATGGCAACAAAGGATACAAAATAATTAAATAACCTTTGAAAAGCTGAAGAACATGCAATTTCGTTATAACACGCGGCATAAGTACACGTTTGCTGATTATTGTTGCGTGAGCAACTGCCATAAAAGTGCAGTAAAATAATATGCAATAAACTCTAGTGCAGCCAAAATAAATACTTGTTAGTATTTTACACTTTCTTCTTCCCAGCGTTTTGCCGGCTTATGTCCTGGAGTTATACCTTAAGGCTATGACTTATGCAGTGCACAGTCACCTATCGTCCGTTATGAAGATCGCAAACATATCTAACGGCCTCCTAGCCTAGTTGGTAGTGACCCTGCCTACGAAGCAGGAGGTCCCGGGCTGGAATCCTGGTCAGGGCATTTATTTGTGGTGTTTATCACGAATATTTGTTCCTGAGTTATGGATGTTTTCTATGTATTTAAGTATTTATATGTATCTGTCTATTATATATATCGTCGCCTAGTACCCACAACACAAGCCTTATTGAGCTTACCGTGGGACTAGGTCAATTTATGTAAGATTGTCCCATAATATTTATTTATTTATTATAACTGACACAATCTTATTTATATAAAACCGGCCAAGAGCGAGTCGGACTCGCCCACCGAGGATTCCGCACAAAGGTGGTTGGTTCCCCCCTATTTATGACCTTAGGTACTTAAAAATGCTGGTGGCCCGGAACTCTGTGTGCGGCAATTTTTGTGGTTTTCGGATTTTTTTTCTATACTTGTGCTACAAGGTCTTTCTTTTTGCCAAATTTCGTAATAATTCTAAATCAACGGGACGTACCCTATACATTTTGCCTCCCATACGATACTATGTACGTAGTATTTTCACTCCGCATACTAAGTATGTTCACCCCATCCCTAAACAAGGGTGTTATCGAAGAATACCGTAATAAAAACATTGGCAATAAGCAGAACGACTCTGACCCAGATATAGTAGCGAGTATGGCGCACCTAGTCGGTTTATAAGAGTGGTATAGGCCAAGAGCTAGATTCAGGAAAAGGCCGTATTAAGTCATACTGGAGTTAGGTCGCAGACGTAGACTTATAAGAAGAAAGAAAGAACTTAGAAGTATTATTGTATTATTTAAATTTTGATTGTCAATCAGTGATTTATTAAATTCTTCACGTCTCTAAAAAAGTTAACAAAATATTAAATTTCAGTTTGAAATAAATAATGTAGTTTTTGTGACTGTGGGTGTATGTATAACATCACAGGAGAGTTCATATACCTACACATATATTATGAGTTCTCTATGATGCGTTCAAACTGCATATCTCGACCGCCATTACGGGGTTCATGAATAAAAACTTTTCTGGCGCTGGAGTGGAAAAAACTACTTTTTCTACTCCAGCGCTTGTATCTGTCAATTCGATGACTGACAGCGATATTAAAAAGTATACATTATACCAAAACGAACGAAGTCCAAGAAATATTAAAAAACATACCGAAGTAACGCTGTATCAACAATTTATAATGTTTAAAGATTTTAAAATAAGATACCCACTTTAATTGTGTTGGTTTACAGCTGTTCCATATTTGAAACTCATTACCACACTAGAGTTGATGTGGTTATAACATTACAGTACTAATATATACTAGAGATGAGTTCTGAGGTCGTAATAGTAATATTGATTGTAGTAATACTGTTTCTGAATGCATTTTACAGCAAAAACAATATATGTGTAGATAAAAAATGTAGGGTTAAATAAACTTTTAATGGGTTCATTAAACATCGTGATTTTTCACGTAAAAAGGTAACACAATAAAAAACACTTTTAAGTCTGAAAGCTTCGGTACATATCTTGTTTCATCAAAACCCGATATCAAGTCTTTATCAAAGGTGTTGATGTGCATTAAAGCGTATTTCATTCTGAATATTTCACGAAGCCATTTCCCTCTGTTTTGCCCAAAAAAGCGCCGGATCGCAGACTACATAAACGTAATGCAGATGCTCCACAAAAAAAAGTTTTAAACCTACGAGTCTACGACTACGATTTTTAACCGACTTCCAAAAAAGGAGGAGGTTCTTAATTCGACGGAATCTCTTGTATGTTCACCGATCACTCCGAGCTAGGTCGTCCAACTTGAGTAATTCTTTTTTTTTTGTTCGAAAGGATTTATAACTTTAAGTTGGTCAGATAAGTGTTCGGTTCTGAGCTGATGATATCCAAGAGGAATCAAGGGAACTCTTTAATTTCTATCCATGCATGTATGACAATTTTGGTATTTTCTCAAGTAACTTCAACATTTTATCAGCATCGTCATGAGCAATCGAAAAATAAAAGCTTTTTAACAAAAAGAAAAACCGATTTATCAAAATGGAAAAATATATGTGCTACCCATTTATAAGTTTGAAGTGAAGAACATTGAAATGTTGGATAAATACGTAGTCCCCAGTACGAAAACAAAATGTCTTGAAAAACTCAAGCTTTGCACCTACCTACGCATTTTAAACCATAGAGCACAGATGCGTTACTATACAATTTTCCTTCGGCCATAAATCTTGCCGAAAATCTTTTGTGTTTGACTGACGTTTATCTAACATGTTTATTACCTGGTATAGAACGAATCCCTCCCCCCTATCTCGAAAAAATCGACAGAATAGTTTATATAGAAAATGTTAGACAAATGTCAAACATGCTTAAGATGGCTACTCACGAATGCCACCTGATAATTATATCTGATAATAGTAGTTTATGTGAGTTTCTGAATAACATCACACGAGTGTTTAAATGTATAAATTATTTACAATAACATACACTGCTTTATGTACACACATATCATGAGCTATCCACGATGCATTCAAACCGTATATATGTCGACCGCCATTACGAACATTACATTTCAGTAGAAGACTTAACCCCTTATTCATAAAAAAAGTTAACAGACGTTTTAGTAAAATTAGGCATGTTTTCTCCTTAACGAAGGCAACTGTCAAACTGACAGATAAGGACAATGTGCGTTTATGAATAACGCAATTAGTGTTTAAAACATATTTTTTTAAGCAAAAACGAGAAGTAAGAAAGGAAAAGTGGAAAAATTCATGACTCCACTCCATGTTCCACTTTTACTTTCTTTCTGAGAGACTTAGTGTTTGTTTTGTGTGATGTGATGTATCTACCATTAAATGTTTTAAGAAATCTGTGGCTGAGCCGTGATATCGCGATCCGAAACCCCTTTTGACTTTAATCTTTTTAATTTCTGTATATGTAGGTGAATGAAAATTGGATTCATTTTTAAGGTTTTGTCAGGGAAAATTACTGGCAGTGAAGTTTGATTGAAAAATATTAAAATACAGGTTTATTTATTGGTGATGTGTAAGGCTAGGTGACTTTTAATTCAAAGGTTCTGAGGACGGGTTCAAACCCCTGCTCGCCTCTGCGTGTTGGCTTCGGCTCCGCGTTCGGCTCCTAAAGGTCCGGAACACCATTGTTCCGTGATGGGAAAGACATAGTATTATTACCGCCTTATTCATAAAAAAGTTGACAGAAGCTTTAGTTAAATTATGTTTTCTCTGACAAACGCGATTGTCAAAGTGACAGATAAGGACAAACAATTATTTATCTAAACTGTTGTTGAAGTGCGTTTATGAATAACGTCATTAGTCTTTTTATCGTGCAGTTGAACGTCCTATTACTACGACGAAACATCCAATTACTACGAACGAATACTATTACTGGTCTCTGGTACAAATCTACTAAATAGCCAATCATCGACAAACAAATGCTATAAAAACAAGAATCATTCTTTAAACCAGAAACACCCATTGGACCTAATGTGCGCTTGTTACGTTTAGCCAGAGACAAATTGAGAATAAAGACAAGGAACAAAGCTATCGTAAAATGGTGCTACTTGCTCCTTATATTGCTCCATAGTGAAACAACTATTCCGTCACTATGCGACATTTGCACAATAACATCACTCTGTTTTGATACACATATTTATAAGCTTGAACTCTTTGTCTAACTTTGCCTCCGAATGAAATTTGTTAGGTAGAACAATTTCACCCTTTTTACACCAGTAAAGATATAAGATAAAATATGTGTAAGCGATTGTATGTAGGAGGTAGGGGGTGGGGGGGCGGTATTACTTAATCTCTGCAGCTGACGGTACACGATCTTATTAAATATGACATTAAGGCTGTATAAATGGTTCGAACGGAATTATGTAGATATTTTAGACTTGAATTTTACGCAGTATTGATTTCATTCGAAACATTATTTTGTGTTTTAGGATTAACCTAATACTGAATAGACGATGTTTTAAAATTTACCTAAGTGAATATGAGCAGCCATAAAGAATGGCCTTACCTATTTAGGGAGACTTGTTAGTCTCAGTCTCCTTAGACTATTGTTTTACTAATATTGTCTTCTGTTTCTGCGATTGTTATATATTCATTGAAAATAAACACTTTGGAACGGATTTATTACCACCATGACCCCACGTTTCGAGCCTTTTACAGCACTCGTTTTCACAGTGTTAAGATGGTACTGTCTTTAATTTCAAAGTCTTTACTAAGTTAATGTCTCCTACCAGAATTGTAAAACTTTTAGTCATTATCGTTATGGTTCACGAAATTTGGGAGGCCTCCTCTCATTAGCGATAAAATATCGGTGGAAATATACAGGGTGAATTTTGAAATGGGTATAGACAAAACAAAAAAAGTATGATAGCCAAAGTGACCATGCTACCGGCGCTGTGTAGGGTGGCAACCTGCAAGGTTGTCGAAGAACCTGATAAGGGTTGCAGGGATTCGTTGGATGCGGGTTGCTTCTATCCGGCCAATGTGGAAGTTTATTCAGGAGGCACATACCTCCAGGCGGGTGCCTGGAGTTATCATTTCGGCCACAGCGCAGGCAGTGGCCCTGTGGCTGAAATGATAATGATGTTGAAGACCAAAGTGACCAAGGCTGCAGATGCAGATGTAGGTTAAATTTCTGTTTCAATCACTTTAACTATGACCTAGCCTCCACTGCAGGACCTGCCCGCATCACTGCCCTGGGTCTTATGGCCTTGGTTACTTTTTCTTTAGTAAATGACATTTTATTTTAACTTACTATGTCAGTTTTTTTAAACATAATTATACTTATGGTTCGCCCGGAATGTGAACTCGCGACCAGCAATCAGCAATCCCTTCACCGATTTCATTCAAATTTAACAATTCTATTTATTTTATCTAATTACTTGCCAAATTTCACTATAAAGAATGACTCACACTAGAACGAGACGGGACGGGACGGGACGGGAAAAATTGACAATTTCTATAGACAGAATCACGTGATAGCTCGGAGGCCTCGGATGTCACGTGACGCTTTCTATGGTAATTGACAGATTTTCCCGTCCCGTCCCGTCCCGTCTCGTTCTAGTGTGAGTCATCCTTAATCCGACAAACGATACTTGAGTTATCTTTGAATAAACATACATATATACAAACATAGGTACATACAAACGACTTATTGTCCAAGTGGAATTTGAGAACTCACTCGCTTTGCTCACTTAATATATGAAATCATTCAAGCCTCGCAGTAAGCAAATAAGAAATACCTGTATAAATATAAGTTACCCAACATTTATCGAAGAAGGATCACGTAGATACTTAAAGTAAAGTTTACATATAACTGATATTTTACTCTAGAGGTATAAATACTCGTAAAGACCTGAGCTCGAACGATCCTCGATACACGTTTCGTTCAAGTATATCTATTAGTAAACAATTTACGTCTATGTAGGTACATTCGCCATCGAATAAAATTTTAAAATGAGTAGCTTATGTAGTTCTCGATATATTTAACAACGTGACAGACAAACAGACAGACGCACCATAAGGGTTCCTTTTTGCCATTTTGATACCGAACTCTAAAACGGACATTTAAACCTTGGAAGCCCATGAAAATTAAAAAGTTTTCTTTTAATTATTTTCTGTTATATAAAATGAACCGAGTTCTTTTGTGTCTTTATCCCTCCAGTTGGAGATAGCGTGACAAACAATAGACTCAATTTAGTGCTAAGATAAAACGACGTTTTATTTTGTCAGTTTAACTAAATTTTGGGTTATCTATACGGTCCTGAAAAACGTAGGCAGACGAGACAATACAGTTTTTGTGTTGTTTTTACTTTGGCAAGTAGTTAGATGAGACAAATATCTACCGGGTGTTTCATGCCACAGGAGCAATAATTTGAATCAGTTTGCTCAGCGACTTATAAAAATAACGTGTTATCTGATTTTTTTTTCAGTTAGTTAGATGACGGTATGTACTGCGAATATTGTCATTTTGTAACTATGACAAGAGACGACAATTAGGCTATGCTGGGCCCAGAATTTTGCGTGCGGTTTTTGAAAGAGCATGAGAAAGGAGAGAACACCAATGTTTATCGACATATCGGTCATTAATTTATCCTTAATTATATAACACTTGCATTCTTGCAAGCAAGAATGCAAGTGCGCCTTATATATAAAGTTTTATGTGTCGATTCAGCTCTAGGCGCCAAATTTAAATATAAAAAATTATTAAATGAAATATTTTGATTTGGTATAAAGAAGTAACGCTACTAACCACGCGCGTAAGCTGAAGACGCAGTTTGATCCCCGGTTCGGCCTTTGATGGAGTTGGTAACTGCAAGGTGACCGAAGAGGTGGTGGCTTCCTCGCACAACGTATCAGCATTGCGGCACAACGAGGAAATGCCGCCGCTAGGTACAATGCCTCAAGGACGTATTTTAGATTTAAGGTAAGTAGAGGTGGGTAGGTAAGTTACACTTACTGTATATATTATGAAAATAAATGCTTTTTAGTATATGAGGTCCACTTTAGTTTATAAGATAAAAACAGTGTCTGCTCCGTTGAGTTCATCTATACTAAGCTTCAACGATTCTTTTAGGACATACTGTGAAAATGTGAATCGTCATATAAACTACAATAAAATTATCCCATCTAAAATAACATTTTCAAGTTTGACTGTTCATTTGTTTGGACGAGATAACGTTGTTTGACTCTAACCGTACAGCTTTAACACAAACGCTTCCAGTCCCCATATCCCTTATAATTTCATTAAGCATCACTTGATGCTAAAATCAGAGCTTTGGCTTTACACGAATCGAGTTAGTTCCGACTAAAACCAGTTACGAAACTTTGCTGCTCTACTTATCATGCTAGTAACATTTTCGTCCATAGTTAGATGTTTACTTAGTAAGTCAGTAGATGGCGGTAATGCACGCAGCAATGGGCTACCGCTTTCGCTCACTAGGCGGCGCCACTTATGCGTAGGTCTCATGTCCATATGAAAGAATTGTCAAAATGACGTTTGAAATGTTCCCGCCAGACCCACGTTCCACTAGTAATGCAGTTAAATAGTGTTTTTGCTAGGAAAGTTGTGGGGTAGTTCTGATTTCTATCATTTCATATGTAGTTTGGGGTGCTGAATCCGAATCTGAGGTTTGCATACTAAATTTCCAGACGCAACATTAAAAAAAAAATAAAAAAAAATAAAAAAATCGCCTTTTTTTCGGTTTTTTGCTTAAAACTCGAAAACTATTAACTTTTAGTAAATAGTCTGTTTACAGAAATTAAAGTACATAAAATTTTCTACAAATATCACTATTTAGTTTTTTTTTTCGAATGAGCCGTTCGGTCTCAAGTGCGCGTAAAAAATTGGCAATTTTCAGCGGTTTCTGCAAAACTCACTTTGAACGTTCCAAAGCTATTTTTTTAAAATTAGATCGCAGTATGGAAAAATTATATAAGCCGTTGTCGTATAAAAGGTCCCGGCTGAAGTTCTTCGGTGACGTTGGGTCCTGGTACATATTCTGCTTGACCTGTAAAAAAAGAAGTGGAGTCATTTCTCAAGGAGAAAGAGGAGATAGAACGGATGAGGATTACAAAATTGATTGTGAGATTAAACATACCTCCCGCATCTTGCTGAGGTTTTCGATGGCATCAGGTCCTGGCTCAGGGTCTGAGTGCGCCATCGTCAGCGTCGGGGGTTCTAAAAGATAAAAGAGGCGGTGAGACACTGACTTGTGATCATATATCTAGGAGAGATGAATGATTACAAAGTAACTTGTGAGATTCGACATACCTCTGTCTTTTGTCTCGTCTACGTATATCTCTGAGCTGTCTTCCGGGGGCGCAACGTTGTCACACAGTCCTTCCTGCATCCACAATTTCGTTGGCAGCCCTTTTTATATTTACATGAAATGTACCGGAGAATTGAGTTTAGCGCAGGGTCCAAAGTGGTTGGCACTGGCACGAGATCACTACTAGTTTTTTTTACACCCCCACTCACTTGATTCACTGTTCACTGTGACCAAACTCAATTCTCCCGTACATTTCATGTTAAAAGGGCTGCCAATGAAATTGTGGATGCAGGAAGGCGAGACTCCATTGTTCCCCAATCTGCACATGGTGCGAAGGACTGTGTGACTCAGTGTGACAACGTTGCGCCCCCGGAAGACAGCTCTGAGATATACGTAGACGAGACAGAAGACAGAGGTATGTCGATTCTCACAAGTTATTTTGTAATCATTCATCTCTCCTAGATATATGATCACAAGTCAGTGTCTCACCGCCTCTTTTATCTTTTAGAACCCCCGACGCTGACGATGGCGCACTCAGACCCTGAGCCAGGACCTGATGCCACCGAAAACCTCAGCAAGATGCGGAAGGTATGTTTATGGTATGTTTAAGGTATGTTGTCTCACAATCAATTTTGTAATTCTCATCCGTTCTATCTCCTCTTTCTCCTTGAGAAATGACTCCACTTCTTTTTTTACAGGTCAAGCAGAATATGTACCAGGACCCAACGTCACCGAAGAACTTCAGCCGGGACCTTTTAAACGACAACGGCTCATATAATTTTTCCATACTGCGATCTAATTAAAAAAAAATAGCTTTGGAACGTTTAAAGTGAGTTTTGCAGAAACCGCTGAAAATTGCCAACTTTTAACGCGCACTTGAGACCGAACGGCTCATTCGAAAAAAAAACTAAATAGTGATATTTGTAGAAAATTTTATGTACTTTAATTTCTGTAAACAGACTATTTACTAAAAGTTAATAGTTTTCGAGTTTTAAGCAAAAAACCGGAAAAAAGGCGATTTTTTTATTTTTTTTTATTTTTTTTTTAATGTTGCGTCTCGAAATTTAGTATGCAAACCTCAGATTCGGATTCAGCACCCCAAACTACACATGAAATGAAAGAAATCACAACTACCCCATAACTTTCTTACTAGAGGCCTTTTAAATTACAATTTAACTGGATTATAGTGCCCCTAGCGGCGATTATCTCGCGTTAATCCCTATTCCTACATCGCGCTTAACTAATTTTCTTGCTAAGCTAAATAAGACACTTTAAAATGATTTAAATTGCGTTCTTGCAAGAAAATGATCTGTCTAACTTGTTCTCGAAGATTTTAACTTAGTAATTAAGTTCCGTCACTGCATCATTGACAACTATTTCGTTTCCTAGTATTAGTGTGCTCTTATTTTTTAGTTCCAATAAATTGTTAGAGACAAAAACTACACAAAGACGCGCAATTACAGGTACCAGCAGGGCGCTCAAAGTGCAGGAAAAGGCGGGAGGGGCACAGAATATTGGGGCAGACAGTTGTTTCATTTTTTTTTTCTCTTACAAATCAAGAACACTTTAAGTACCTATGATTAGTAAAGCTGGATAAGGAGTTCAAGGTTGTCACAGCCTACAGTATCGACGACATATTTACAGATATTTAATTTACAGATAAACAATCGAATATTTTTTATTTATATAACTATTTTTCAATACTAGCTTAGTTTATAGGAATATTATGTATAATATATTGTTAAATGTTTAATTTTAAATTTAATTGTGTTCAAACACAATCATGTGTAGTTTCTGAATAAATAAATCAAAAATCAAATCAATAAGTCAACCTTAGCGAGACTTCATACTGGCTGCGATTCGCTACGCATTCATGAGACAACGCTATGCACGTATATAGTGCTATCCCCTTTGCACATTGCCATGCGGTGCTTATCGCATCCATTGTGATATCAGGCTTAGTGATGTCCTGTGGTTCAGCAAAACAGGGAGGCTAGAAGGAAGTAATGGGGGAACGTCGCCAGGACAGTGACACAGCTCCAGTAATGGGGGAACGGGGTGATTGATTCCGGCCGAGCGTCCCTCCATAACATATGATAAGCCTTACCATGAACATCAAAAATTGGCATTGACGAAAACCTCTTTGTCACTCCAATATGTAAGTGAGTGTGACAGAGATGGATATACAAATCCGCAATCATTCGATTTTCGTGCTATGGGCCCTGGATAAGCTCCACTTGCGCTTCCCAAGGCTAGACACAAACCCGGAGTATAGTACGGTTAAGTTTCGCGTGACTTCACAATTATTATTCTTACCTAATAGTATCGTCACCAGCCCCAACCATGGAACTTCGATGATGCCTAAAAGTGTTGGATTAATAAAGAGAGGTAGGTAGCTAGGTAAGTTACACTTACTGTATATATATTTTATGGAAAAGGTAACAAACAAGCAGGCGAGCCGCCTGATGGGAAGCGGTCATCGCCGCCCATGGACATAAGCAACATCGAAAGAGCCACTCATGCATTGTTGAACATTGAGCCTTAAAGCCCTGAACACTTTCTTTTGAAAATAAATGTTCTTATTAAAATAAATATTTTTTATTTACTTTTATTTGAATTGCACCCTCAATTTTAGTCTGTATTCTCGCTACACAGCGGAAAATCCGCCATTTTAAACACGTTCCGTCGTATGTATATGTGTCTGTCATTCATGAATCGAACGTGATTCAAGGTAGGTCCCTGGATTTCAAAGGAAACACGTAGGATATTACAATTCTAAGTGTAGTAAAGTATTTTCTACATATAACAAATAAATTTGAGTTAATAATCAACGAGTCTACTTGGACCATTCTTCATTCGAATATAATAAAGTATGACTCACACTAGCACGGGATGGGACGGGACGGGACGGGGCGGGACGAGAAAGAATCACGTGATAGCTGGGAGCCCTCAGATCTCACGTGACGGTTTGTATAGAAATTGACAGATTTTCCTTTTCCGTCCCGTATCGTCCCGTTCTAGTGTGAGTCATCCTTTATATGTTAGTATGATGAGAACTCAAGTATCCTTAGTCGGATCATCGTAATATTTGGTAAGTAGTTAGATGGGATAAATATAATATTTAAATTATTACTTTTACCAAACCAAACTATTTTGAATTGATACCAAAAAAAAAAGTTAGTAATTATGCGCTAAATCGGTTTAGGGGTCGCGAGCTAGTTATATCCTCCACTAGTATTATCTTTGGTTACTGCGAAATCATTGAAATAACACTTTAAAAGGATTTAAATCGAGTCACGTGGCATGAAATACTGCCTTCGTCCGACCCCGTGACACGAAACCTCGGGATGTATACAAAGTTAAGATAAGTGAAAAAATGAAAAACTATTTAATTGGACACGCATTGTTAAAGTAACCGTCAATTAAATGCACATAGAAGCACGTAGATAAAACTACATACCTACTTTAGATTCATAAAGGAATTAAACATTTGTACTTAAGATTTTAAGATTTTACGATCCATCTAGGAATTTTGATATGTTATAGACTTCAGTGCCACGGACTCGGAAATCGTGATAGCAACCATAGATACTTTTGTCCGGGGCACTGAAGTAAAAAAAAATATAAAAGTCCAGGACATTTAACTGAAGCCACATTTTCCATACTTTAGGCCCGGGGACAAGTGGTTAGAGGGTTCCAATAACATATTTTTTTAACGTTGTGACCCACTGCTGGGCAAAGGCCTCCTCTCTCCTCCTCACGTCAATCGCTACAAAATGAGTCTAGGTCATCCCGCCATCTCCTTTTTGGTTTGCCCCTGCTCCAATAAATTAACAACAAAAATAAACTTTGGTCATATGAATGAATGAAAAATTTATTTCAGGCAAAGCCCATAAAATTATTAGTATTCCTTAGCTTAAAATATTATAACTTACAAAACTATTGTTATTAACTTACACAGTAGGTAGGATAGACCTTACCGGATGAGAACATTAAACACCTAAACATTAAATTTATATAATAGTACAATGTCAATGTAAATTTTAAAATGATAAACAAATGACATAGGTGCACAGAACTAATTTTAGTATAATGTGGCCATGAATTTGGGTGTAAAATAGATTATATTTATTAATACCTACACAAAATTCATTTTCAAAATTAGGTGGCCAGTTATTGGAAAAGGCCCTTACTGGGCTGACGATTTACACTAACATTTCATTGTTTTTTTCCAGCTGTGGAGTGCAGACTTTAATCTCCATAAAATTATGCAGATAGAAGACCCGTTGCTCTGGCCGATGCTCAGCTGCCCGTTGCCTCTTGTTACCGCCTTGTTACCAGGATACCAGGTTGGATGAAATAAAACTCATAGTAAGTTTTAAGCGCGCCGTACTAGCAGAGGCGCGGGAGTTGTTGTAGACTTGTAGAATAACTTGTAGAACTGACTTTAAGGGCAAAGGGGGCCCTTATTTGTATACTCCCCGCGTCTACCATATAGGTGGGTGGACGATACTAGCTTGCGCATCTTTATTGCAACAAATAAGCTTACGATTATTACATGTAAATCGGGGAGGTATAGGGTTAATGTTATTTATTTAGGAACATTAATATTCATTTAAATAAGTGTTACGTTTAGTAATAGTAACAATAACACATTGTCAATCTTTGACTGACACAATCATACGATCCCTCTCACGGGATCGGTGTATACATGATATAGACCCATCTCTCTTATGGGATGGTAAATAATAGCAAGAACATCAATTATAACATATGTGGACCAATCTCTCTTATGGGATTGGTCGAGTGTAAATAAACGAAAACAACATATTTATAAAAACTGATTAATCTTAATTATATTTACAAACTTAACCTAAAGCTATTCGCGACAATCTCCCCCACGTGCGTCAGCACAGTCATAAATTATGTGAAGCGTGGCGGGTTAAGTTTGGAGACTGGGCGGCGAACATCTCCTGCGGCGTGCGTACCATGGCTACTCTTATATGGCCATCCGGGCCGGGAAAGAGTTGTGCGATTTCGCCTCTAGACCATGTACCTCGTGGCATTGAATTATGGAGTATGTTTTCGCCGGCATGAATCGGTGTCGCGTTCTGCGTTGCGCTGGACCTCGGTGGCAGTACCGGGTGAAATTGTGTATTCCAGCGCTGCCAGAATATGTTAGCTCTCGCTCGCTCCGTTTCGTAAGAGGGCGGCGACACGGTTTCGTTTGTGCTTGTCTCAAGCGGTGTCTTGCGTGACCGGCCGTTAAAAATACGTGTAGGCGTCTTTGCCTTGGCATCAGGGTCGACACTCGCTGAGGTTGGAGGGTTCGAGTTAAGTAATCTCTCGACCTCTTGCAACAAAGAATGTATTTGTTTTTGGCGAGCTCGTTCTGACAAATAGGGATCAGACGGCTCTGCAACTTGGTTGGCGTCCGGAACTGGGGGCGGACAGCGACGAGACCTCTTCTTTGAAGGCGTCATCTTGTGGCTAACTCGTGCGTGACTCTTCTCATGCAATCTGGCGTCTACTTCCTCTGCGACGACTACCACTTCGGCCGTGACGTTACTAGCCCTAAATTGTTCGGGACGGCGGTTTGGGTGGTGACGCGGACGCACACGATTGGTATTTTCAAAGTTTATATTATTAGGTGAGTCACGAGGCGCGAGTATTTTATTTACGTCGCGCGCGCTCTGCTTCACTCGACACCGGTCGGGAGCGGTAGCGCTGTCTTTGTCTAACGTCGTTTTGCCGTTGCGGCGGCGGCGTCGGCGGCGATTATTGCGCGGTTTGGGGAGACTACTTCGCTCCCCCGGTGGGGTCTCGCGGGGACCAGGGAGCGAATGTAAACTCCCCCGATCGGGGTCCGCGCGCGGCGACCTACCGGCAACTATTGGCGCACTCGGACGCGTGAAATTGACCGCTCCGAATTTGGCGGTTTTAGGGCGAACGTTGCTCATGAGCGGTACGTTCGGCTTGTGCGCAAGTCGTAAAACGTTTACCTTCAGCGGCGCCTCGTTGGCGTTTGAAGGGACGACTGCGCTTCGACCGTGCAAAAGTTTGTGATGACCCGCCTCGCATTGGTTGATACCGCACGGTACGTACCTACACTTTTCATCTCTGCGATGCGTGTGCAGACATTTGTAACAAAGTCTGGATTCTCTCACGATTTCCCAACGCTCGGCTACGTCAGCCGCTAAAAATGGTTTGCACGAGCTCGGCTCGTGTCCGGACGTGCCGTCGCAAATTGGGCAATTAGAGGAGGGTGGAGAATCTACTAGCTGTTTTGGCCTAGTGCCTGAGGACGCTGAGCTCCTATTTTTTGTTTGAGCCACGAAGAGACGCGTATTGCCCTTGCGTTCGTGGCTGTCTACCCTAACCTGCGGTGTTTCCCTATAGCATGAATCTTCCGACCCCGTGCTCTCGTCCCGATATGACGTGCGGGAGCGAGAGTCATCGCGCGAGTGAGAGGGGTGCTCGCGTGGTCTAGACCTGCTTTCTTTTTCACGAGAGAACGCGTGTACCGAGGTTTTAAGTTTATGTAACTGAGGGCGATTTGTTCGTTTAGCGGCAAAACTAATGTCGTTAAGGAATTTTGACATTACGACAAGATCCGGCGCGTCCAGAGTGGCTTGACGGACTTTCGACCACTCGTACCTCACGATAAGATTCATTTTATCAACGATTCTATTTACTAACTCTGGGGCGTACAAATACCTATCTTGACCCAGAGATCTTATTGTGGCTACGGCGTTTGCCACGTGAGCGGCGAAAGTCACTATATTGCTGTTGTCCTCAGCCAGTCTGGACATGCGTTTCACATTGTGTAGCTCCGTTAATATTATTTCGTCCGGATCCCCGAAATGCCTCTCTAAGGCATCCATTATTTCGTACGGGTCCTGGACGGTGAACATAATAGATTTTACGGCGGTACGCGCTTCGCCTTTGAGCGCGCGCCTAATCCTACTAACGTTGTTCACTGAGCTAAACAAAGGCGCGGTATCTGTAAATTCTGCTTTAAACGCGATCCATTCGGTTATATTACCGTCGAATGGAGGCAACTCCGGCGCGGGCCGGTGTATTATGGGGGCATACTGCGTAGGGACTTCTAGCGGGGGCGGCAACTGCGAGCGGTAGGTTGGCTCTTTACGGTGCGTGATACTATTTTTTGGCGGGAAAATGGATTTACGCGTCTCTTTCGGTGTTGCTTTCTGTGACTGTTGTTCTACCCAACTTCTCACACGGTGGACGCTGTGAACAGAATCGGAATCGTTGCTACCCCTGCCAGATCGCGCCCCAATTCTGGCGGCCTGCAGGTTCAATTTGGCAGCTTCCGTCTGTTCTCGCGCCACGGCGAGAGCGGCTTTACGAACCTCGAGTTCAGCTAACAACACTTCGAGAGATTTATCACTACGCGGCGGCACTTCGCGGTCGCGTTCGCGGCGAGCACTGTTATCGCGGCGGACACTGATTTTATCGCGGTTATCACTTTCTTCGCGGCGTAACGGCGCGTGTTTTAGGGTGCTCGGTGCACTCCTAACTACCGCACAATCTAACCCGTCGTCCTTGTCCGAAGGAGCTCGCGTTTCGCTATTCGACCGCGAATCGTGCGTTTCACTATCACGGCCGTCGTAGTAGTCGTCGCCGGTGCCTTTGCTCCATTTTTCTGGTGAGCTCTTCGCAGCGGCGTCTTCCTTCTGCTTGCGAGACCGCAAGTTCTTGCCTCCTTTGTCGGACATCTTCGTTTTGGACGCACGTGGGGTTCCCTACCTACCTAAAATCCTAACCACAGACGCCACTTAGTGCAACGTCTGCGCCCTAAATCCCTATATTGGACTCACTTTTCAGCGTAGATCCTTCGGTGCACTGTGTCTCCCGCAAAGGCTAAGTGCAGTGCCAGAGCGTTTGACGGCAGTGTGATGACGTCAACCCTGTGACGTATGCAACGAAAGTTGCCAGGTCAACAGACGTGGAGTGAACTCAACACGAATGGACCGTCCAGCGGGGCTGGTAACAAGAGGCAGCACCAGGCAGAGCTATGTGTCATGCGAGGGCTCTTCCGCTAAAGCGGGCGGGCGTGAGCCGTCCAGCGGAGCTGGTAACAAGAGGCAGCACCAAGCAGAGCTATGTGTCATGCGAGGGCTCTTCCGCTAAAGCGGGCGGGCGCGTCAAGTTTTGCAACAAACTGAGCACCGTAGAAAAACGAAGATTCTGAGAGGACTATAGCGTCACACTCAGCGCGTACTTGTTTCTTTCTTGAAATCTGAGAGGACTGTAGCGTCACAATCAGCGCGTTCGTTTTTCTTTCTTCTTTGGGCCAGGTTCTTCTTATCCGGTTCTTGAAGGACCACTGTGGAGTGCAGACTTTAATCTCCATAAAATTATGCAGATAGAAGACCCGTTGCTCCGGCCGATGCTCAGCTGCCCGTTGCCTCTTGTTACCGCCTTGTTACCAGGATACCAGGTTGGATGAAATAAAACTCATAGTAAGTTTTAAGCGCGCCGTACTAGCAGAGGCGCGGGAGTTGTTGTAGACTTGTAGAATAACTTGTAGAACTGACTTTAAGGTTTTTTTTTTTTTTTTGAACCTGGCAGGGGCTCCATGCACTGAGCTTTGGAGCGTACGGACTGTGAAGTGGGATGGTAGCCTGGGGAAAATCCAGGACCCTTCCACGACATCACACGATATTTACTACTCTGGAATACTCCTTCTGAGTTTGCGCTCCAGAGAGATCGGTTGGACCGGGTCCAACCAAATCTGAGGTGTGTGAGCTGACTGTGTGTGACTTTAAGGGCAAAGGGGGCCCTTATTTGTATACTCCCCGCGTCTACCATATAGGTGGGTGGACGATACTAGCTTGCGCATCTTTATTGCAACAAATAAGCTTACGATTATTACATGTAAATCGGGGAGGTATAGGGTTAATGTTATTTATTTAGGAACATTAATATTCATTTAAATAAGTGTTACGTTTAGTAATAGTAACAATAACACATTGTCAATCTTTGACTGACACAATCATACGATCCCTCTCACGGGATCGGTGTATACATGATATAGACCCATCTCTCTTATGGGATGGTAAATAATAGCAAGAACATCAATTATAACATATGTGGACCAATCTCTCTTATGGGATTGGTCGAGTGTAAATAAACGAAAACAACATATTTATAAAAACTGATTAATCTTAATTATATTTACAAACTTAACCTAAAGCTATTCGCGACACCAGCTATATACGTTAAGGCAGTCCGTCAAATATCTGTAGTGGGTATACCGTCAGACAAATTCCCTATATTTTTTTATTGGCAAATCCAGCAGATTTTCCAATATACATTATATAGCCAGCATGTGTTCAACTTGAGAGGGACAGAGTCGAACGCTTGCAATTCAAATATTACCTTAAAATAAGTTTTTATTTCCAGAGTTGCGCGATATTTTCTCGAATGCCGGGAGCGGCCTTTGACAAATCTACTCGTAGACCGAAAGGTTTGCTTCCCTTTTTTACACTGTTTGCAGTTCGGTGAAATAGTAATTTCATATCCTCCGTAGAGGATGCTTTTATGTAGTGCATAATATTTTAGCCTCTTATTTTCACGAATACGCCCGAACGTATCATGCTACTCGTATTTCAGTCAGTGTAGAAGTTTAAGTAAGACGACAAATTAAACCTTCGGCATCCGGAAAAAAACAAGTAAAAGGAAGAAATGGACGATTAAGTTCTCTCAATAACTAATCTTCCAAATAAGATGCTCAACCGTAAAAAACTGCAGCTAAAAACTCAGTCCCGATCCAGACAGTGTTAAACTTACAAGAACTATGGCTAGGGTTGCCACGGTCGCCATCAGGTCTTAGAACCGTTTTTTTTTATTTCTTAATTGCTTGATACTTTGAATTATTTTATGTTTTTTACGTAGAAATCAATCATGTATTTAGGTAACATTTTCGTATTAGATAACCCCATCAACAATAAAATAATAAACGAAGTATCGAAAAAGAACCGAAATAATAAAGGTACTTTTGTATGGATAAAATACCGGTAAGCCATGCTTGCAATTACTGATTAATTTTTATAGGCAAGCCGAAGCTATATTTGGTATCCAAAGAAAAGTGGTCAACTCTCTTAAAAGGGGCAAGCCGATGGGAGTACGGTCTCACTATCAGGAAGATCGCTGATCCACAATAGTGTAATGAAGTTAATTCATCTACACGGTGTAATCAAAATGCTGGTTATTTACGTAAGGGCGTAATCTGTATCGTGGTCTGAGTAAGAAAGGTAGAAAAGGATGATGACTCCATCATCATCATCTTTTTTTCCACTGGTTTTTGTATGTAGGTAGTTTGCACAAGTAACTTCTTTTTTGATTGACAGGGAGAATTCGCATTATCTCACTCATTTTAAACCTGTGAAAACGAGTGCTGTAAAGGGCTTGAAAGTTAGGGTCAAGGGTCAGGGTAAAGTGTTTTATTTCTATGAACAACAATCGCGGTAACAGAAGACAATATTATGGAAATATGATTTTGTCAGACAATTCAATAGGAAAGGACCTTCCTACCTTTTAATGTGGATAAGGGTTTAATAAAAAAACGAAACTTTATAGCCCTTAACTTTAGAAAAGTCCACCGGAAAGACATGTAACATCGTTTTGTGTTTGACCAATTTCCGTCATTTTTCATTTGACGAACAAAATAAAAAATACGATTTGAATTTTTGTAATAATCTAACCGAAGGATTTAATTAGTACAAGTGACCTCATTTCATTGGCTTATTATACTTTTGATGAAGATTAATGTTTTTATGGGCCCTTTTGCAATAAATAGCCGGCCAAGTGCAAGGGTTCCGTAAAAGGGATGCACAACTGGTAGCACTCCGGTTGCAGATTTGGTCCTGTACTTGTGCTACTAAATGCTTTTTGACAAAATTTCATGAGTCTAGGTCAGAGGTCAACGGAAAGTCCCCTATACATGTTGATTCCCTTTGCAAACGTATAGGAAGTGGAACATGAACAGCCGTATTTTGATTTCTTTGACGTAGAGGTTTGGATTTTCTACAGCTACAAGGGACTGCAGACTTATGTATGTGGCATTTATTCAAAATTTCTACCTCTCCGCGTTCCCAAGAGAGACAACTAACTAGCACAGAGCGAGGCAAAACCCAAAAAAAAAGCCTTAGTTGTTTATCCCTATATTTCTTAAGAGGTACGCAAGTATAGGAAATGTTAAGGAATTAAAATATATATATTTAAACATAATAATTAAACGGGTCTAACGCGAATTAATTTGTTTACCTTATTTACCGACGTTTCGACACAGGTTTCACTGGTCCTGTGTCGAAACGTCGGTAAATAAGGTAAACAAATTAATTCGCGTTAGACCCGTTTAATTATTATGTTTAAATATGTGTTTAAATCGCGAAAGTTTTAAATGTTATAAAATATATATGATACTCTGAACTCTGATCTTAAATGTAAGCAGTAAATGATCCCAAAATTTACGGGTCCATTTTATGTAACACTTTTTACATAGTCAACCCAGTGACTTTATTTTAGTGTAAAGAGAGTTCTACAGCCAACGTACTTCCCGTATTTTAATAAGATCCTCACTGAGCGGCGGAACAATTTTATTAAAGAGAAAAACCAATATCGGACTATAGATGGCATTCTTCCGCCACCGACGAAATAATTTTCCAATTGCCTCAGCTTTGGTTTCATTGGAAAAACTAATCTTAAAAAAATCGTTGGTATCTCATATCAAGTAATTGTATTTGTAACTAGTTTCGCCTTTTAACACTAAACAAGTTGTTGTAAATGAACAAGAAATAGTACCTACTAGGTAACACGTACCAACAAAATAAAACAATATAAGAATTTGATTATATACTTAATTTATTTACTGACATCTGTTTACAAACGGAAACATACGAATATTAACAAACAATAAAGAGTAGGAATTACAATATCGAGAATATCCTTCAGCCCCAAAGTTGGCACAGCCTGTATATTGGGAACCGGAAAAACATGATTTACTAACTTCTACATAAACTTGTCCAAAAGTGAAGAATATGATAAGTAAGTGCCGCATTTTGGAGCTTCAATTTCAGAATGCGACGATATTTAAATTATTGAATAAGACATTTAGTCTTTGTCCGGATATTATAATTACGACGTTACTAAAAATACATTAGAATGTTACAATCCAAATAAAATGGATCCGAGTATACAAAATATTCTAACCATACAGTTTGTACAATTGTGCAAGTTGTACTGTAGAAATGGTATTGAAAGGCGTCTCCTGTTTTCACTGCTCTAAGATCTGAGCATTTTCATGAGACGAGATCTAAGAATATTTTTTCTCAGGTACGTCAATTTTATATTTTTCCTTTTCAGAGTTTGTACTACTAAACTACAATTTGTAAAATAATTGTTTCTTTCGACCTACGCAAAAAAGTAGGGGTAAATTTATTTTTAATTTTTTTAAACTGGAAAATAAAATTTGAGACGCGTTTTTTCTTCTAGTATTTTCTAAAGAGCTCGTGATTCTGTGTCGGAAGAACATTAAACTTAGGTACATATTTTAGAAAGAAGTTGATTCGATCTTGTATCACGAAAACGCCCATTTTGAAACTGTCAGTTTAAGTGACGCGATTTTTAGTAAACTTTTTATAGAGTCCGCTGAAGAACATTAAATAAAATATTACATTAAAAATACCTTAACGTACGAGTAACTAAGCGGTATCAGCCGTAGCGAAGATGGGAGTTCTAGTCTCACCCGAGGCAGATTTTTCTTATTAACAAACAGTAGTAGTGTTTTCTTCGTTATGTTTTTTTGACATTCATGTATATAAAAAAATGTGCAATTTAAAAACACAAATTTAACTAGCAATGTATGGTTTATTTGTTTGTTTGGGTCAAATAGCAAGCTGAATTTGACTAACTTACTGTTATTCCAATACGAAAGTTTACATGCTTATGTAACTTGGATGTTGGATGGCAGTACAATATTATGGTAACTACCAAAGTACAGTCTGGAGGATGCTGCACAAAATCGTCCCAGATGGAAGAGCATTGTTCGGACCCTATGTCTCTCCTGAGGGATAACAGGAAATAAGTCAAGTAAGTCAAAGTACAGTCAGCGATAAAATCTTGTATCAAAAGTTAAATTCTTCACAAAAAAATATCAACAATAAACACATTCGGAAATACTGTCACTCTTTAGGTTTAAAATATGAGTCAGGAACAACCCTACGCCAAAGGATACGGATTACAGACAAGTCCGAAGTAGACTTAGTTACACCTACACCAGCCTTCCTGCAGCGCAGTTTTTCAGCGGGTATACTGATTCAGATAAAATTGTTATAATAAACTAATAATAATAAAAATTCAGACGAATTGTGAACCTCCTCCTTTAGAAATATTGAAGTCGGTTGAAAAGTAGGAGGCAGATTGTAATTTTTAAATTAAAACTAGTATTGATATTTTTTAATCACTAAGCATCACATGTTTCGGACATCCTATGATGCCATTATGGCGCCGAGAAGCGCGCGCGACGACGCACCCGGGCATACTAAAGTGTTTCGCCTCGCCGCCCGCAACGCTCTTGATGACAAAACCGGTTCGGGGTGATCCTGTTGTCTTGGAGATATATATATAATAGATAGATACATATAAATACTACATAGAGAACATTCATAACTCAGGAACAAATGTTTGTAATAAAACCACAAATAAATGCCCTGACCAGGATTCGAGCCCGGGACCTCCTCACCTTACATTTACCAGTTGCTTTCCAGTGAAGGAAAACATCGTGAGTAATCCCAATAAGACCTAGTTTACCCTCTGGGTTGGAAGGTCAGATGGCAGTCCCTGAGCCATAGCATGAGCCGGGAAAATGCTAGGAAGGTTATAGTAATGGGCGGATGACAGATGCAAAACCAACCTTATATCCATACGAATTACGATAAATCCCAAACTATGGCATTATCGTAAGAAAATAGGTCTTATATGTGAAACATCTTCTGCTGCCTAAGCTGTGTTCAGTTAAACTTCTCGGAAGTGTAAGCTCTTTGCAGTCTCAGTGCAAGCTCCGTTCAGTGTCACTGGATCACTGCTACACGTGTGAAATTCGTTACTGAAGTGTAAAGCCCCCCAACTCTACCTACAGTTGCTCAAATGAACTCTGAATAAATTCATCTTAGTTTTCGATCGTTCCGTACAACTGCGTCATTTATACAGCCAGTTATCTGAACGCAATACGAGTATTATTAGAGCAAGATATTTGGATGTTATATCTTTAATGTTTAAGCTAACTCTCGTGGGCATCGGACTTGGATATTGAAATCGAAATGACCAGTTTATCTAGAGAATTCAAGCGCTAAACCGTGAATGCGAAAATAACACATTTATACAGTGTAACGTAATTATTTGCTACCTATCTTATTTTCATCTCGTATTTAAAGCTGGAAATTACAGTTTCGCCTTCGTGTTATGTAATCAGATTGATTGTTAAAAAAATAATAGCAACAAACACGATCCCGCCCGCTGCGATTCGTCCCACACAATACATACGATGATTTTAATCCATCCGATGAATGAACGTAGATATTTTAACGCTAATTAGCTGATTATTGGATTCCACGAGTCTAATATTCCGTGTCCATTATTCTGGTTGAATATCGATGTTTTCTGATTTCAATAGCCTCACGTACTTTATATTGAAAATGTTTTGCTGCATTGTTAAGCTTGATATTAGTCATTTCCATGCTGTATTTACCTATAATAAATTATACAGTTTATTGTCTTCTGTTACCGCGATTGTTATTCATTGAAATTAAACACTTTAGAACGGATTAATCGCGTCTTAATAAACGCGATTAATTCGTTCTAAAGTGTTTAATTTCAAAGTTATACATTTAGTAAAAAATATTGTACCTATCTAAATAAGAAAGAATCCATATCGGGATTCATTTGGTTTGGTAAATATTGAATGAAGTTCCGAAAAATTAATTGGTACGAGCCGGTTGGATATGAACGCGTGACCTTCGGATTGAAAGTTACACACTCTTACCGCTGGGCCAACAACGCTCTCCCAGAAGTCCCAGAACTCGTGGCAGGTATAAAAAATATACGAGGGCAGAGATTCCAACCATTATTGTATTGCGTGAGATTAAATATTTGTTTACCTTATTCTTCTAATTACTCGTAAATGGATTTTTTAAAACAAAGTTCAAGGCTAAGAGGCAAGCTCTGTTTATCAGGAACTTTAATTAGGTACAATATTATTTGTTTTCTCTTTCAGGTTTTTTCCAAGCAACATAACATTTTCGTAACAAAATACTACCCTTATTTTAATTAATTTTTTAACAAACAACTGAATAACAAATAACAGCATAACCAGAAGTGCAAAATAGGTTGTAAAAAACAACATCGTTTAGTGTGTTGGTCTTTCCTGTGGACTACCCAAAAGTTAAGGGCTATAAAGGTTATATGTTTTAATCCTTATCCACATTTTTTTTACTAACCTGTATAACGAAAATCCTTAATAAATCCCACGAGGTGTAGCTGACTGTTACCCACAGTCGAGAAAACTTTTGTGAAAAGACACAAGTGAAGAAACGTTTAACTCTTTTCTTCTCTCTTTGTCTTTATATCAAAATAGGCGTTATATCAGCGCGTGCGACCCGTTACCTACGACGGTCGAAATAAGTGCTGTGCTGTCTGAGCCGCGTACAATTGACAACATCACTCTGCCCAACGATGACTCCCGATGTCGAAACATGTCAAACCTATTGTGAAAAAATACATGAGATTTTACCGTTTTCATTTTCAACATTCATGTCATTTTGTCTTAAGAAAGTTTAAATTGTAAGATTTTTGTAGGTTAGCTGCGCCTGCGAAAATATATTTATTAATCGTCGTTATCCCACTATTTCACTTAACTCCAATCTCGGGATCTTCAATATCGGGAGCTCATTAAAACAAATGTACATGGTAAATATCTCGTTTTAAATAGTAATTATAGTGTAAATGACCATGTTAGCTTAAAATCTTATATTTAACTCCAATCTGTCGCCTTCAACACTGGTTCTGCCGATAGGTCACCTTTGATTCTGCTGCTGGTACTAGTTCCTGCCAACTACACCGCTTTTCACTTCTTTCTACCCACATAAGATAAACCAAGATAACAGGCGAAGCACCCCAAGATCAACTGAATAGTAAATTGATCAGATTTCTTTCCTCCACTACCGCTTTAGTTTAACTTTTTTTATACCACGTCGGTAATACACAAGGGTATGAATATGACCCACCCGATGCAAAGCGGTCACTGTAGCCTATGGATGCCTGCAACTCCAGGGGTGTCACAAGCGCGTTGCCAACCCATTAAAAACTACTGTAGCCCTTGAGGAAAACCTCGACAGGAAGCGCATTCTACAATCGGAGCGTCCGCGGGAGAAAATTCCTCTAAAACCGCTTAGTGCGCGACCATTTAGGTTGCAACTTCGCGCGAGCGTCGCGAATTCATAGATCAAGTAGAGAGTTGCGTCTTTTGACCAGTTATGCTAAAGGGGCTGAAGAATCTGTATTGAATTCTAGTAATATAAGAACAATTATTTATTATTTCTAACTTCACGTTCATTGGACTCCAGCTCCAATTCATCGTCTTCCACACTGGTTCTGCCGATAGGCCTCCTTTGGTTCTGCTGCTGATAAAGGTTCCGGCCAACCATACCATTTTTCATTTCTCCGTTTGTGGTGTACCGGCAGGCTTCAGTGTTACACTGGAAAACAAAAGAGTGGTTAAATATCGTAATGATTACGACATAGTAAATACGGATAAGAAATGAACAATGGAGGAAAATGTATCCAGATATACGAGTATCTTGTACCGAGCAGCACGAGCGGAAACTCTAGTTACGAATGAGGAATATTTCCACGCGTGTACCTACTCGTATAAAGCATAAAATACTAAAGAAAAACCGCAGGAAATTTTTTAAATACGATTTTGCCGATTTAGACCTTGTAATCCGACAGGCCTTATTACCTTATTTCTTATGCAGTGTACAGTGATCTGCAATAGTACCTATCATCCGGTGTGAAGGCCACAAACAAATCTGACACAATCTTATTTATATAAAACCGGCCAAGTGCGTCGGACTCGCCCACCGAGGGTTCCGCACAAAGGATGAATCCCCCATATATGACCTTAAATTACTGGTGGCACGGGACTCTCAGTGTGCGGCAATTTTGCAGTTTTCGGATTTTTTCCTGTATTTGTGCTACAAGGTCTTGCTTTTGCCAAATTTCGTGATTGCTCAACGGTGAGTAGTATACATTTGGATTCTCATTGCAATTGTATGGGAATTGCGACATAAACGGTCGTATCTTTTAGGTTTTTTTTAAAACTTTAAGGGCTCGCAGACCTGTATATATGGTATTAACTTCACCTTGGTAGCTTTACGCATTCCCAAGATGACATGACAGACAGACGGACGGAGAACAAAGTGATCTTATAAGGTTCCGTTTTTTCCTTTTGAGGTACGGAACCCTAAACAGGAAATATTGTTGTTTTCACAAATACTACACAACCGATACGGTTAGATAACTATAATATTTTTATCTAGAACACCATTCCTTGAAACTTGATGATGGGGAACTCTTGCAATGACGTGCGTTCTCAAGCTTCAGATTTGAAATCACTAAATTAATTTCTTGAGTAGATTTTTTTTGCAGTAGGTTAATGGTCTATGTCCAACCCTGTTAGGTTTGTTTATGTTTTTGTGACAGTGCATGCGTATTGAGTACGGTTAATGATATGTAGCTATAAGAAACTGATTAACATTTACGTTGCCATTGGCAACGCTCATGCGCTTTGAATGATTGTTGTGAGTAACCATTTTAATAATGGCCGCGTGCTCCTTGGCCACGCTGTTCCTATTTATTTATTTGTAACTAGGTAAAAATTTAGACAGCAACATGCTATGACGTCTATCACTTCATCATGTTTAGTTTGTTTTTCCAATTTCTCAATAGATGTCATTGTTACTAGCGCAAACTATGTAACGAGATGTTTTCATAGATTCTATATAAGATGTGAGCATATCAAATAAAAGGTTCGGTATCGTAGCAACGTGTGTTCATTAAAACATCATTTAGGAGATTTTATTTATAATATTGTAAAAAAATAACACAGGGCTGTGGCAAACATTAATAATTAATATTTTTAATACAATATAAAGTGCCTAAATTTATATAAAATAGGTACCATGCTCATTTTTCTGATCTAAACAGTAACGGGTTTCATTGAAAGGTCTTCTAGTTTACACGCTGTATAAAAACACTTGTTACAAATATTGAAATTACGTGAGAAAACGCGGGATTACGAAATAATCGCCTGTAACGGCTGTAACACTAACGACTACATCCTGTATGATTAGTGACTTTTTATGTTTATTAAAGGTCCCAGCGCACGCAAGTTTTTCGTAGAAATCGCGAAACGTCTGGTTGATGTTTAAGGTAGGTAGAGGTAGGTAGCTAGGTAAGTTACACTTACTGTATATATTTTAAACGAGGTAGACAATTTCCTGTGTTCCTGACACAGGTATTGCATAATTAATAGGAAGTCCTAAGCATAACCTTTATATTTGCGCTGGTAATTATGTAATATTTTTTTTTCATTTACATTTTTCATTTTTTCATTTTCAGGTAGACAATGATTAAAACAATAAAGATAACGGCATCCTTATTACAATCTTACACACTACTCTTTTACAGTTGTTTTTTATGAAGATTTCTTTCTATAATACCTATGTGTTTACAATAGTGGAATAACTTACATATGCATCACACTCCTTGCCTATACACTATAAAAATCAAAATAAACAAATTAAAAATGGATTGAAAAAATGGGTAGATATCGTAAGTAATTAGTAGAAAAGTAAATATTTACATTTTTAGTTTGATTTGATCTTTAAGGATGACTCACACTAGAACGGGCCGGACGTGACTGGGCCGCGCCGATCTATCAGTTTCTATAGAAAACGTCACGTGACCTCCGAGGGCTCTGACTCCGAGCTATCACGTGATTATTTCTATAGAATTTCCCGTCCCGTTCTAGCGTGAGTCATCTAGTGTGAGGCACTTTTGAAGATATATTGAAGAGGCTTGGGGGCGCTAACGGTGACCGTAGAGCTGGCAGCTCCGTCCAACGTATATTATAATGTAGGTAATTGCAATACAGCGAGGAAACGCTGCCAGCGACTACGGCACCATGCCGCAAGGGGAATATCTATTTTATTTTAGTTGTGCGTATTTCGTTCTTACCTCACCTTAATTACTACATATTTATTTCTACATAAATTATTTGTTCCTCCACAATGTCTTGTAAAATTTAGAGGTGTATTTAAAAAGTATAATAGTGGTAAAATAATGAAGAGCGTAATCAATATCGTATAAGATCGAAACATTATTTCCCGTAAAAGACTGAATTGGATTATTTGTACAACCTGCTCCGTATTTTATTTCGTTGTATTATTTTCCTAATCTTTCCTTAAGGAAAACATTTTACACCTGGTATCTACATATATATATATATATATATATATATATATATACTAATCAAAGAATAAAAAATACAAACCCGAGTATCACATGCGTGTCCCTGACACTAAAAATGATAAAAATAAAACATTATTTAAGTACTTTGTATTACTCTAAGTGTAAAAAGACCGCCGACAAGATGGGCTGATGACCCGTCACTCAAACAGCCAAAAATAATGGCACCATAAAAGTGCTGTCCATATAAAGTGTTGTGTATGAATTTTAGTATTTCAATGATAATCTATAATTTTATTTCACAGATTTTAGAAATCCAAGCACAGCCCATAGTGGAAGTTAAGAGGGATAGAACTAAGTGAGATAGGACAGTTGCTAGAATTGATACGATATTAAAATACATTGATTGGCCAAGAGAATAAAGTATTTTCTAACAATATGACATCTAAAAAAACCAATACACCTCTACCGGGACCCAATTACCCTCGCAATCCTACACACCCCATTTTAGTAGGTAATTTAAACCATGAAATATTAAGACAAACTAAAACCATGAAGGAGTGTAAAAATACCTACATAAATTCAACAAATTACCTGTGCTCTGCAATTATCGCCAATGCACTGTAAATTACGACATCATTTTTAAAAATTGGATAGTTGTGAGGGTGCAAGTATTTTTGGGCATTATCACGAGAAGAGATCCAAAAAGTAAATAAAGGGAGGGAAATATATTTTAAAAATCTTCTGTCAGACTTGGTTTATCAGACTATACCAGTTATGTGAGGTATGCGAGAAACGGCCGCCATCTTTTTCCTCATTTTTGATCTGATCGTAATAAAAATCGATTTCTGAAGCTCCGAGGAGTTCTTTACTCACAATTTTGACCTAAGCTTAAGGCTACTTAAGTCAAAATTATGAGAAACTACCGCTTTTTTAAATTTTTGTTGTTTTTTTTATCATGATAAGCATTAACGTGGTATGCTTCCAGGATTAAAACACCTCATACCAACCAACACAGTTTGACAAGGTTTGGTTTTTAAGGAGCATTTGTGTTCAATTGTCATTTCAATGTTCGGTAACAGTTACGTAATGTTTCGATACATTGTGTGCACTTGTTACCACACAGTTACTGCAATGTTACCACTTTTTGTTCCTACCGCGTTCATCTGGTCACAAACTGCACACAATGTGTATAAAAATGTTTCGACACAATGTGACCGTAATGTATACACTTTGTGTAGACCTTTGGTTACTAAATTGTTTTGGTCGCATTGTGTCCGAACTGTTACTACATGTTACGAAACAATTAATAGTCTGGGATCAAAAGAATCGATGAGATCGTGATACGAAAAATGAAGTAACTAGTAAACTTACCATGGATAAGCATCCGGGACCTGTACACTGTAAAATCATAACGTTGATTAAAATATAATATAAAATATTCTACGTTAAAGACTCAACAAGATATTGGCAGCTCAGGTTCAACGCCAAATACAGATTAGGTCACAGACCCTGTGGTCAGAGCAAGACAAAACATGTTGAGCTTGAGTGTTTAGTAAGGTTTATGTTTTATTTTTATTTTATTTTATTTATTTATATGTTAAAATAATAAAGCAAATTATACCCCCAAATTATACCATTTTTAAACTTTTGGCCTGCTGGCCCATGAACTAACCACTTCGCCATCGAGATCGTTTACCCACGTAGTACCTACAGTCAACCAAATGGAAGCCTAGCCTACTGTGGGACTATGTTATAATGAAAATCCAATGATAAACCAGATTGTAGAATGTGAAATCTCTTACTGCTTGTCATTTAGACATGGTTCTAGAGAAGCCTAGCGAGGTTTCAATTGGTTGGCTGTACGTAGGCAGCAAAACGAAGCTCACATTTTTTTTTCTTAAAACAGTTTTTGTAATGTTACCATTGCTTTGCATGAAACTCCTATACACTGAAAAAGACAAACGATTAAGTATGGAACGTACACATAGCGATTTTTACCCAACTATGAAAGAAATTACAGTGATTATATTTATAAGGCAAAACTAACAAAATAAAACCACTATAAAGCCACTAATAAAGCCACTTCTAGGTAATCTAGCTAGGTTGTTGTTAAGATTCGACCTTGACACACTCAAAAATGAGAGTGAGCAAGATGGCACGAGACCTTAAGCACCTCGCGCGCTAATGAGTGATCGTATCATAACCATAACAATTCAAAATTTAAAAACCAGAATTCAAACATTATATTAAATCTTCTTATATTCTTCTCATATTAAAAAGAAAGTAAAGGTCTATAAAATGAGGTGCGCTGCATGTGGAGGAGCCATTTTAGGCATCCCGCTGACACAAACATACACACAAACACAGACACAAAATCATCGGTATGAAGTCATAAAACCCCCTTGGCCCTTTTCGCCGCCATTGATGACTTGATATCTTAATATCTTGATATCAAGTCTCACCACGACTTCATATCAAGTATGTGTTTACCTATGTTTATTTGTTACGTGGCGATGGTGGCACTTTATTACGTTTGTTGACGAGGCTAAAAGGTTAATGCAACTTTTGTTATTTAGGTCAAAGGTGTACATTTTAATAGTGGCGATTTACCCCGGCCAGAAAAAGGGTAACCAGCCTCGTGTTAATAAACGATTTTGTTTTCCTCGTCCGTCTGCTTCTCAGCGTTTGCATTACGGCATTTCAATTCGAATTTGTACTCAATTAAGAAATTGCTAACAAAGAGTTTAATTCGTCCGTTTGACAGTTTTATTACATCTGTGGTGTTACTTTTGTTTTAAATTTAATACATTGAAAAAGTGCGTAACCACCTTTTTGTTAGTAACTTCTTAATTGCGGAATAATAATAAAAGAGCTTCCCGACAGCTTAGCTATTTTTACTAAGGAACGCAAAACCGGTTACAACCGATTACGTCCACGTAAAAATAACCGGTTTTACCTTTCGAAGATAATGTTTACTTAATGCCAGTAAGCATAATAAAGTAACAGGTAAATATGCAAATGCTTAATAGAAATAAAGCTAGTCACCCCGCCGGCGCAAGTGTCTCCTCGGCACTGGAATCAACATTAGTTTACATTAAAGCATAGTGATGGGAAAAACAATGTATGTTCTTAATTTATTTGCTTGTATTACACGGCGCGATCTGTCGGGCCCGATAATTGAGGGTATCTTGCCTTACTTCCCCTCACTCGACGCCGTAGCTTCTCTATCGTATCGTTACACGGGACGAAGCGACTGATTGATCTCAACGGATTGTCCCGTGTAAAGCCGATATTTTCCGACGCTCCGGCTGGTAAGATAGCGATAGTATGTATGGGAATTAGGGAGTTAGATAGAAAACCGGCTTGCACGTGGTAGTGCTCGTAAATTTTATAGGTATTTAGTTTTAGTGATTAAATAATTTTATCGGGACAAACCCAGCAAACTTGGCTAGATAATATTTTTTTATTTTTATCAAGACAACAATAAAAATTCGTAACAATCAAGCTTTATAACAGGTACATTCTCCGGTAACTTGCCTCCGACGGCCTTAAAGACCATATATTCGCTCTTATTAACATTGTATCTTAATCCATATTTATTTGCGTACTCCTCACATAAGCTTAAAAGTTTTCTTAACGCTCTAACCGTTGAACTGAGCAGCACCATGTCGTCCGCGTAGCTGATGTTGTTTATACTAACATCATCAACTCTGCATCCCACCGGCGTGCGGCTCAGTCCCTCGATCAGGTCGTTAACGTACAGGTTGAAGAGCTTGGGAGAGCTTATACCCCCCTCCTCATCCCACACTCCAGCCTGTACGCCCTAGAAAACCTACCAGCCCATCTCACGCTATTGCCCTGGTTAAGGTACCAGTATTTCAATATTAGGAGTAACTCCGCGGGTACTATTGCTTCAAAGGACATCGAGGACAAATCCAAGAAGCAGGCGCAGATATAAAAGGATGTTTGCATATAAGGTTAAATTTCTAACTTAATTCATAAATTATTTTGTAAAATTTTTCAAAAACCGTTCAACCAATCAAGTTAAAAATATTTTTTTAATAAAGTTCTTAGTAAGTTCTACTTTTGTAATTTTTTTCATATTTTTTAAACTTATAGTTCAAAAGTTATAAAACCCTATTGGAAAAAATGTTAACGGAATGGGAAAAATGTTAGTACATTATTTTCTCCTATTATGTGCGAAAGAGCTCGCGATTCTGAGCGGAAAATGCATACAAATTTACAAATTAAAACTATGTGACCACTTTGAAAAAATGGACCATATAGGTACTATCGATGGATGCTACGTGGATATCACAATTCTTCACCACTAAGTCCATGTCTAACATAACTTGAGCTAGATAATAAGAAACTCGAGTCGTCTGCCAAGTTCAAACTCAAACTCTCGAGTTAATGATTAACGACTTCCCTAGTCCGTGGTTAAAAATTGTCCTAGCCCCGTTCTCGGGCAAATGATTGTAAATGACTATCGTTTTTCTCAAACTCGAGAAATGCTTGTTTTCCTCCATTTTCCTCCATTTTCCTCCATTTTCCTCGGCTATCTAATGGGCTAATATTTCATGTTTTTAGCGCAGTTCTTGAATAATTTAGCTTGACGTTCTGAAGATAGAGCTATAATAACTCGAGGTACTTTTCTTATACCGTACTCCTTTTATTTACTCCTTAACCTAATGTAAATTGAGAATGTGCCTGATTTTTATCGGAAGATGTAAATCGAGGAAAATATTTTAATATTGTTATAAATAACGGATAACGCTTACATATTTTTAGTCACTACGCGCGACAAGTTATTTGTATTTTTTGTGGAAAATTAATCGTTTTAATATAATTTCCTAAATTCGCTTGAGTAATTAATATGCATTTAGACAAAAACAATGAGTAATGTGTGTTGTAGATGTTTTAAGTGTTTTTTTAACAAATATGATGAAAAAATCATTCAAATTCCCAATTGTGTTTAGTGTAATGTATTCCTAGTGAAATCGTAATTCTTACCCCTGTTTTACACTGGTCTTTGTGACACTGAAAAAATACAACGTTTCAAATAATTGACATTAAATTATCTAGCCAATTTATGTTTTATATACCCACATATAATTAGCCCTCAAAAATGCGTTCAAAAACCGCATATAAAAGCCCCCATAATATTAAACTTTTTTGTTACAACAATTTTCTTTGGTGTGAAAATTTCATTGTAGCTAATTAATATTATCGATTTCGATAATATTATTTTGTTTCAAATTTCGAACACTCTGACACAAGAAAATTTGATTTGACCTCTATTCTAATATCAGTCGAGGTGACGTTTAGTTTGAAACGAATTGTCAATTGCATACAATGACGCACGCAAGTCGCACGTTATTTTCATATCGAACGATATGAAAATTGGGGACAACTCTATTTTGTCTCTGAGTTATAAAAATATAAATGTCAAAACTTGCATGTCAAAACATCAGTTTTTATTTCTGAAAGTCGTAAAGGCGGTCAAACTCAGCTGACCCCTCGTTTCATAAACCCACACTCGAGTTTAAATGCCTTTCATTATACATCGTGTTTTTTTTTCGTTAACTTTAAGAGTTAAGAAGCCGCGAAGGTGACAACACCAATCTGTCTGGCCGACGATGACTGCCCGATACAGTCGAAACATGTCACGCCTATTGTGATAAAAATAGGTGAGTGTTAACCGCTGCAATTTAAAGTCAGTATGACTCACGAAAGTTTTTTTATATATATATATATTTTAAAAACGTCGTTCAGTACACGTGCGGATATGTCATTTTTGATGTGATGATATACTTTCCGCCCTAACATCGAAATGTACTATTATGGCATTAGCGCCTGGTTAGCGATAACGTAGCAATCTTTACTGAAAACAATCACATTTAGTTTTTTTGAGTGCATTGCATTATTTTCCTCTTTTTACCCTTGCTTGACATCCATCCTCGGTACACTGAAACAATACAAAGAAACTATTATTTTTCAGCAGAAATATCTGCAAACGAAACGACGAAACGACATATTACAGAAAGAACCCGTGACGTAAGCATACCAGCTCATCGCTCTGCCAACTGAGCTACCGAGACTATACCCGTGGCCCTGAATTTCCTGAATCTCCGACCTTTCCGAGGTTAGTTTTAAAAGTTTTACACTATTAAGCCCCGTTTTCGTCAATTTATAATCATATTAAACAGTTGGTTAAAATCGCTCGTACGATCGGCTTCATAAATATATATGCATCTGTATTCAATTTTGAACCTTCTTCCCTAGTAATAAAAAAAATAATATTGCCTAATAGGAATTAAATATCGAAACTTAGATCAGTAAGCCACTTGATAGCTTCGTCGCTCTGGCTGATCACGTCTTAGTAAATATTTTGATTTGTGTATCTTTAAGCAGTAACTGCTTAAAGATACACAAATCAAAATATTTTACAGTTTATAGTTTTTTTTTTATTCTTTCGTCTCCAGTATATACGTACTATACATTTAAGGAACTACTTCTTATTCAAAGTGACATCGAAAGCCAGCAAGTCTGGCTTCAAGTTCCGTGGTGTCAGAAACTGGAGTAACGATCTCATCACTAGGTCTGATATAGTTGTGTATTTTGTGTGTACGTTAGTCAGATTGTATTTGTATTAAATAAAGTCACTCTTTTTTGGTCAGAATGGAACGAATTGGGTAGAGAATCCTAAAAGAACCCCACTCTCTCCTAATTCCCACTACCTCCTCCCTACTAAATCAATAAAATTTAGTACAATTTATGTCGTAAAATGTATAATATAGTAAACAGGTACCGTCGCGGTCTTCAATATGTGAAGAATTTCGCAAACTTTCCTCCTGAATTTCAATAGGTACAGTTTCTTCTTACTACTGGTATTAAAGTTAATTGTACTTACTGCTTCGGGGGCTATTTTCTTGTTCAACGTCACATCGAAAGCCAGCCAGTCCTCTGGCTTCAAGTTCCGTGGCGTTACAAACTGAAGCAATGATTCCATCACTGGGTCTGCTGTGGTGGTGAATTCCGTTGTGGTGGTTGGAGCTTCAGTCTGAAATAAATATATTTTTGTGATTAAATATTTAATTTTTATTTACCCGGTATCCCAAGTAGATAAATGAATGAATAGAGACGAATGCTATTGCATCAAAGTGGCTGCTCATCGACGCAGGGACCTTTAGGGATAACGCACGGAAGATCAAGTCAAGGCTAGGCCGGAACGAAGTCGCAATTCCCGTAGAAAGTGTCACGTGATCTCCGAACTATCATTTTCCTGGAGTTCTTTGGCTACATTGTCAGAAAAGCCGGACATAACCTCGAACAACTGATGGTTCTTGGGAAGGTCGATGGAAGAATGTCAAGAGGTCCAATGAAGTTCGTTCAATGCAGAATACCAAGCTGCATGGTGCACTCCACGAAGCCAAAGACAGACAGGGACAGAGAGGGGAATCATCAAAGATAAATTGATTTCTCTGTGCGGGGGAATCACAATCCTTAGTAATGAGAAGCTCGACGCGAGGAAAGAACTAAAATATAATTTTCTACCTCAATCCGACTACGTAGGGAACAAATGGCTTAGCCTAGCCCATGACGGACCCCGACCCCACGGTAGACCAAAAAAGCGATGGCTAGATGTCGTGAAGGCCGACATGAGCGTAAACGGGCTGACAAGGGAAGACGCCCAGGATCATGCAAAGTGGAGGAGAGGAAGTAGGAAAGCAGACCCTGGCAAGGGCCGTAGCCTGGGCCTGGCTAGGTAGCAGAAGAAAAATGTATTGTTAATATTTAACATTGCAACGAAATGGTTAAAGAATTACATTCCTTACATAGCATGACTGTACGCACGACTTAAGTCTTATTGAGCTTATCCATAAATAATATTTATTATTTGGTACAGCCTGATTATAAAGCGAATTCCATTGATTTGATGACAATTGAACACTTAATTTAAAATATAATACTTTCAGTCTCCAGATTAGTTGCAATTTTTAAAAATCAAGTAGATTTACCGTTGTTGTTGGATGGTAGATAACAGGAACATACATTGTGCCCTGGAACAGTTTTATAGCACAATAGGGATGACGACCACGTTGAAAAACTATTATTCTAATTAGTCCGTCAGATAGATTATCTAAAATGGTTAGACACGTATTTTTTCCTTTTTCAATTTAACTAAAATTGACGAAGATAAAGAGCATCAAAGTTCCGGGGTGGGGGCTTGTGACGTCACTCCTACCTAGGAGTGACATTACGCGAAACTTGAACGCACTGTATTTTTGTCATTTTTGATTTGACGAACAAAAGAAAAAATACGTATACAATATTTTTTAATAATCTAAAAGACGGACTAAATAGACGACTGAAAAAATTTTCAGTCGTCTAGCCTATTGTAAACCACGAATCAAATCTTAAATAGGTATATAAATTATAAACGGAAATACAAGTCTATTAGAAATAAATAGGGATTGCGGCGCCCCTTAAAGCAAAGCGCATCGTGGCGCCCCTTAGTACTTGGCGAACCGCCGTACGGCGCCCTTTGATACTTTACGAAGCGCCTCGCGGCGCCCCTGGGGCCCTCTTTACTTGCCACAGCACTAAGGGCGGTGCGGCGCACAGATTGAGAGCCCCTGGTCTACAGCTTTTCACAACATTATTTGTTTTTAGTGGTAAAATATATATTTTTAATTATAAAATTGCATATTGGTGGCAAACAAGCATACAGCTCACGCAATAGTAAGCGGGGCACATAAACTATAGTCGTCTGTAATATCAGTAAAAATGATGCTGGCAATGGTCAGACATGTCGTGGTAAAATTGAAGCCTGGTGTTGCCACTGTTGTTTGCGTTAACACATTGAGTGCCAGCGAGTGCTACGCACTACGCTCGTATCCGTTCCGACGTTTTCCCGCTTTGTAGCGGAAAGCGACCACCCACGGAGAACCCCCTAGCGGCTTCCCGGCACTCAATATATTTTTCCACTTTATTTAATTTCTTCCATTTTATATCGCACCGTCGGCAAGATTTTAAACAAATTCTTTGTAACTTTTATGTTAGCCTGTTTTTCCTAGAAATGGCAATGGATTTGTTTTTCCTGTAACCGGCAATTTTTTACCAGAACTCAAATAACAAAACTCCGTAGGTACTCGTAAAAACAATAGCAATTTACTTACCATAAAAAGTTTTATAACATAATGACCCATTTTAATTACATCTCTATTTATTTTGAACCTTATAACCATGTTAATAGGAACTGTATTTGGTTGTAGATGTATGTAAATTAGGTCCTTATGTATAGAAGTCTGAATAATTAGGTCTACATTCCTACATTTTAACAGCACACATATTTCTTCAAAGTAATGTTTAGTTGTCTGGCTACGTAAATACCCTGAGGGTCTATGTTTGAAGTCCAAACCGCAAAAGTAACAAAATGAAGACATATCCATCCTATTTTAGATCTTATAATTATTGTATGAAGTGCTAAAATTCGTTAATTGACTGGAATCGTAAGATTTTCGCTATAAAAGTAACATCAAAAGATTGTTTTCTTTGTGCAAAGAACAACTTACATTTATTTTGGTCTCCATGTTTTTTCCAGTTTTCCTGTCCTGATTAACATATTTTTAATATAATTATCCTTGAAGCTACGTAAAGCTGGGTCCACACTTGTCTTGTATCATTTTGTCGTATCGTATATCCGTCGCATAGTAACGTCGCGTATCGTGACCGGTATTGTGGAAGCAAATCATCGCGATCTTTAGCCGGCCATACACGTTTGGGTGTAACCGCTAGGTCTGCCAACCAATGTATGGTAACTATAATTTAAAACGGGATATTTACCACGTGTGTTTGTTTTATTGAGCACCCGATATTTCGGCACTGATATACGCGCCATTTTAAATTGTATTTATAATGCAAATGACCATTATACTTAATAAAATTACTGATAAAGGATGACTCTCACTAGAACAAGACGGGACGGGGCACACAGGACGATCTGACAGTTTCTATAGAAAGCGTCACGTGACATCCGAGGGCTCCGAGCAATCACGTGATTCTTTCTATAGAAATTAGCAGAACGTCCCGTCCCGTCCCGTCCCGTTCTAGTGTGAGTCATCTTTAACACTCATGTATTTTTAGTTACTCTACGCGACAAGTTTCGGACATCCTATGATGCCATTATCAATCGCAGAATACCGTGCGCAACGACGCAAGCGGGCGTACTAAAGCATCTTGCCTCGCCGCCCGAAGCGCTCTTGATGACAAAACCGCACATAGATATTAAAAATACGTGAGTATTATCCGTAATTTTATAATAATAATACGTCTCACGATAGTTTAAATTCAGCAAAATGATGCATTAACCGAATTACCGTTTTAACTTAAAATCGTATAGTCTATGGTCAATTTGTCCGGCGGATGCAGATCAGACGGATTGCCCGAACGTATATGGCCGGTTTTTTTACGTACACACTGATTACGATACGCGTCGGTGCTGCGCGGCAGATATACGATACGGTCAAATGATACAAGAGCGGACCCAACTTTACATAATATGGACTGTCTGGTAATATACAGTGTGTAAATCTAATACGGGCGAACCTCTTAATGGTGGTTAGTATAGGACATTAGAAATGTAATTAGGTAACTTTTAAATGGAATTGCAATTAAAATTTTATCCATACAAAATAATCCGGCCCGCAATGTAACGCAAACACATTCGCCTTAAACATCCGTTGACAACTGTCAGCGTCAAATTGTTTAAAGTACATTGCTGCTGAAAATTTTATAAAAATAATAATTATGGGGTCATAATTAAGTGTAACTTAAAAATATGTTTTAATTATTGATAACAATAATGAATTCTAATATGTTTGATTAAATTTATCGCCCATATTAGACTTACACACTGTATATGTACAGGGTATAAACAGAATATCATAATTGAAATTAAACACTTTACAACGGATTAATCGCGTTTATTAACACCATGATCCTACGTTTCGAGCCCTTTACAGCATTTGTTTTCATAGGGTTAAGATGATGAAACGTAAAATCATGGTGTTAATAAACGCGATTACTCCGTTCTAAAGTGTTTAATTTCAATTAATAACAATCGCGGTAACAGGAAGGCAATATTAGAATATTATAAATTTACTAAAACGGGGCTTAATTGTGTAAAACTTTGACAACGAACCTCCGACGTTTCATCAAAGAGCCACTAGTGTGCAAAATGTTCAAGTTGATAATCAAGACCAAGTGGGGGTACCTAGTTCGTAAAACCTGCGCAGCTAGAAGATGTTGATGTCAACCTCAGCCAGTCGGACTCAAACGTCGGAGCTTCGTTTTCTAAGTTTTACACGTTTAAGTCCCATTTTTGTAAATTTTAAAAAATGTGTGAAAATCATAAAAGTTGAAAAAAGTATAAACAGGGTGTTTTTCCAACACTTAAAAATATGATTGCGACGTGATTTTGTAGGCTATACATGGTCATACTGAACAAATTTTAGTATGGAACCAACACACGGAAACCACAAAAAAAATTCGATTTCGACAACTCAGAAAGATGTCGATGTTTTGTATTATTTTTCGCGATTTCGGAGTGGGTTTCATAGTAAAAGTTGTTCAATATGATATATAATACAAATCACCATGGTTCTCTAAATTATAGCTGAAAGTCACTTTGCCGAATATCACTTCCCAACCAATTTATCGCAGAATTTCATTTCGCCGAATTTTCATGTGCAAACTGTAACGTTTCGCAGATGTATCTTCCGCATAACGTCAGTAGTTATATAATGAGATTTCACCCCCACGCCAGAGCTAAGAACGCTCCGCTAACGCTCCGCTGATGCTTCGCATCCCTTAGCTCTGGAGTGGGGCAGTAAATCTCATTATATCTCATTATATTACTCCGGAGAAATGGGGCAGAATCCGAACGACATGATTGTGAAATTTGCGTTACATAATTAAGATCGTCCGCAGTCGCACTCTTTTATCCTGCTGGTGTTCCGTTACTGTGCATAGTAAAGTAAGAATCTTAAAATCCCCATCGTAAAGATTGAATTCATTAATATATACTCTAAAGCTCCTTAAATGTGCTATTTACATATTGTCCTTCAAATTCGTTGCACGTGTCAATTCGTAAAACAGCATGAAATTTATAAAACAACCTCAAAGTTTGCAGTTGGATGTTGTTTGTGCCTCCTCCAATAAACGCCATTTCCGTCATGGATTACTTTTACCTGACACTATTCGCTGTATAATAAGTGGTCCGTCTAACTGTGGAAAAACTAATTTAATTGTTGGTTTACTGCTACATGAACAAGGTCTACGCTTCCAAAATGTATATGTATATTCTAAAACCTTGTTCCAACCCATGTATCAATTTTTGGAGCAAGTTTTAAATTTGGTTCCATCAGTTTCTTTTCAAAAATATAGTGAAAATGATGAGGTACTAAGTCCTCATGCAGCAATCAAAAATTCAATAATGATATTTGACGATGTTGCATGCGAAAACCAAAATAATATACGGGATTACTTTGCAATGGGAAGACATAAAAATATAGATAGCTTCTATTTGAATCAAACGTATAGTAAAATACCTAAACAACTGATAAGAGATAACGCAAATTTAATCATTCTTTTTAAGCAAGATGATGTTAATTTACGTCATGTTTATGATGAACATGTAGGAAGTGATATGTCATGGTCTCAATTTCGCGAAATGTGTAGGCAAGTATGGAACGAGCCATTCAACTACTTAGTTATAAATAAAGACTGTAATAGAAACTCTGGATGTTATAGGAAAGGGTTTGATACATATATTATATTGGATTAACTGTAGTTATACATAAATAAAAGAATATTCGTATAAATGTTATTACTCAAAATGAGACCACCTAGATCGGACATAAATCTTAAAATGAACGAGGAAAAAAGAATTAAAGAAAAAGTACTCCGATCTGCTGAAGCAGTAAGAAAAAAAGTCAAAGTCCTTCGTGATATTAAATCTAACAATAATATGATGTTAGAAACAATGTTAAAGCCAGTCACAGGTCCTCTTAATGAAATAGTGAAACATAATGATAACAACTTCAATGTTATTGACGCAGACTTTGATAACCACAGACTTAAATGGAATAACCCAATAAAAAAATTAAAATATAGTTCTTCTGAGGACGGAAAGAGAGAGAGCCTAGCTAATAAAACGCTACTGAGAAAAACATCGGAATCTGAGGGCAATAGTGATTATGAATTGAACAACGAAAATTCTAGTCAAGATGATTCTATACTAAATGATAGTGCCAACCAAATTGAATTTGATACATCAAATAATGCTTCATTTAGAACAATAGATTCGTATGCTTCTCCTCGCGAAGATCCCAAGTGGCAGAAACAACATTATTCAAACATTAACATTCCTTTTGGTGTACGATCAGAGCGTGGTAAGCTAATGTTGGGATCTTATCCAATTAATGTTGATGATAAAGAGCTAATAATAAGCGGGGAAACTTATTGCTTATCCCAAGGCTTAAATGATTTGTTGTTCAAGAAAGTACCCGATTTAAAGATGGTTACCGAAGACGATAAACGATTGTATAAAACCTTGTTATTAAAAACAAATGCACATAGACGTGATTTTGATCCAAATAAGCCTATAAAAAGTAACAAAGGAATGAAATATTTATACATCATAAAGCCACTTTTTAAATTGGCCAAACAGCGTTCATTAAGTGAAGAAATACATGTAACCGGCGATGGTTTGCCATCAATGAAAAAAGCTAAAGCAGATGTCTCTTATGTGTATTGGGATGACCCTAACGAATTAGTAGACAGATTGAAACTGCTTATAGCATCACGAGACGCTGGCAATACGGGATTAGATAACGAAATCATATCTGTCATCGAAGAATTACGTGAAGCAGGCTTAGTAAATAATATATAAATAAAATGAAGATTTATTATTAACAGTTGTAGACTGACCATAGTACAATACACAATAAAAATGAACATTGACAAATTTGGTCACCATGTTCATAAACGCTTGCGTTCTAGTGAGATTTCCGATCTTAAGTATAAGGCTTTGCTTCGAACAGATGCAGGACATTATTTTGAAGGGAGTTTACAATTAAAAGGAGTTGCGGAACCTTTATCACCTGGTGATGCAGTAAACAAGGAGTACGTCGACAAATATGTTCAAAACATGTATGACAAGAAGTATATAGATTCCATGGTTGATACAATAAATAACCAAATTCATCAACTTCTTTCTCAGTTAAAACTAAACTTTTATACAAAGAAGGAGACAGATAACATTTTTAAAAATTTAAATAATGGCAAAACAACAAATAGTGAACGAGATCCATCGGTCGGCGCGAAAAAATTTTAAGCGACGATCAGTTGTATTAAAAGGAATTGACGATTTATGGCAAGCTGATTTGATTGATTTACAGAAACTACACACGATTAATAAAGGATACAAATATATATTAACTGTCATTGATACATTTTCAAAGTATGCATGGTGCACACCTATTAAGTCTAAAACAAAAACGGAAGTCAAAGATGCATTCCACCTAATTATAAACACAACTAAACGAAAACCTACAAACTTACAGACAGACTTGGGAAAAGAATTCTACAATAATGAATTGGATTTGTATTTAAAATCCTTGAAAATAAATCATTACTCAACGTATTCAATTAAAAAGGCATCTATTGTTGAAAGACTAATAAAAACACTCAAGTCTAAACTTTACAAATATTTTAGTCTCGTTGGCAACTATAAATGGGTTGGTAAACCGTTGGAGGATATTATAAAATCGTATAATCAAACTGTACATCGCACAACAAAATTTAAACCTATTGATGTAAATTTAAATAATGAAAACATAGTAAAACAGAACATTGAAAACTCACATTCTAATGTGAGTTATAAATTGAATAAATTTAAAATTGGAGATCATGTACGTATAAGCAAGTATAAAAGTGATTTTTGTAAAGGTTATACACCGAATTGGTCTACAGAACTTTTTACGATTAAACGTGTTAACCATACTCATCCTGTAACATATTATATTGAAGACCAACGGAAAAACTTGATACTAGGCACATTTTATGAAGAAGAACTTCAAAAAACTAAGTATCCAGATGTTTATCTAATAGAGAAGGTGATAAAAAAAAAGGATAAAAAGCTATACGTTAAGTGGTTAGGACTTAGTGATAGTGAAAATAGTTGGGTTGATAGAAAAGCTATTGTTTAGTTTATGTAATAAATTCGCTTTCCTTAAATTAGATTTGTCATTATGATTCGAGATATAAAAGGAAGAGGACTTTTAAACAGTGCTATTAACAACTTACCTTTTGAATTACACTTACCTGGTTATAATTATTGCGGCCCAGGCACAAAGTTGCACAAAAGACTACAACGAGGTGACAAAGGAATTAATGCGTTGGATAACGCGTGCATGAAACACGATATAGCTTATGATAAATATTCTGATTTACCTAGTAGACACCTTGCTGATTTAGAACTTTACAAAATGGCTAAACAAAGGAGAAAGACCAAAAATGCAGGAACAGGCGAAAAAATTGCTAGTTGGTTAGTGAGTAAAGTGATGAAGTCTAAATTGAAGGCTGGTGCGGGACTAAAACCATTTAAACATTTTGTGTCCAAGATACGCACTGAATTAAAAAAGAACCCTAAAATAAAAGGTCATAATAAAATGGATCGTGCACTTCTTGTCGCAAAAAAAGTTTTTGCCAACAACACTAAGGTACGGTTACCTCGCGTGATACCAATTCCGAAAACAGGAGGTTTCTTACCTCTGATACCTATTTTTGCTGGACTTTCTGCGTTAGGGTCATTAGCAGGAGGAGCTGCTGGAATTGCTAAAGCTGTAGGTGATTACAAAGCTGCAAAAAAGAATTTGGCTGAATCTGAACGACATAACAAAATGATGGAATCTATAGCATTAGGCAAAGGATTACATATTAGACCATATAAAAATGGTAAAGGATTATGCATAAAAACTTCAAAAAACTAAATAAGAGGTTACCCAGACGTGCTCTCTCAAATATTGATATTATAAATCACTCGTCGGACATTCCACATTTTCGCGGAGTTTATATGAGAGACAGTTTACCAAAGCATCCTAAAAGATTAGAATGTGGAATTGTTAACTTGGACAGTTCTAAGAACAATGGAACTCACTGGGTAGCCTATGTCAAAGATAACAGCTATTGTGAATATTTTAATAGTTATGGTGACCTTCCCCCTCCTCTGGAATTAAAGAAGTATTTAAAGAACTATGATATTTACTATAATTATAACACGTACCAAAAGTTTAATACTGTTAATTGTGGTCATTTATGTCTTAAATACTTAAAACAATATTGGTATAATCGTTTAAATACTTACGTAAAATAAACAGCTTATCATTCTTACAATGTCTTTCACTTTGTCTATAACTGGATCCTCTTCAACTCTTCTTACAAACCTTTCACCAGCTCTTCAACTGGATGGGGAATACGAGTGCGGTCTGTTGTATATATCGACTTTTAATTCAATACCCAATATAGACTACAGAAACAATAAGTTCTATTATGGTAATAACAAAGTTATTGAAATTCCTGAAGGATCATACGAACTTCAAGATATTGATGACTATCTAAAAGATCACCTCCAAGGATGCACGTTTTCACTAACTTGCAATAATAATACCTTAAAAACATCTATTTTATGTTCTCAAAGTATTCATTTTGATAAAGAGAGATCTGTTGGAAAATTACTTGGTTTCGGACCAGACTCTATTCAAGCTAATATATTAACAGAATCTCCTTATCCAGTTTCCATTCTGTCCACAACCATAGTCCGCATTGAATGTGATATAGTGAGCGGTTCATTTGTTAATGGAAAGCCTAGTCATATAATTTACGAGTTTGTACCTAATGTACCTCCCGGTTATCGAATTATAGAAACACCAAAAAACATAATATATTTTCCTGTTACTCAAAACAGTTTAAGTTCAATTACAATAAGAATATTAGACGTTCACAACAATTTGGTTAATTTACGAGGTGAAGAAATTCAGATATATTTACACCTAAGAAAAAAATGATAGATTTCAATAAAACATCAGTTACAATCAAAAACAGCACTAGTACTCATCAGACAATCACGAAAAGAAGACCTAAAGTACGACTTACGAAGCAAAACAAACAGTTCCTTCAAAGCATTGGGCTATTAAAATGAGTATATTAAATTTAACAGAATCTGTTACAGTAGACAACTCTATCGAGAGCTTTGAATACCATTCGTATAAGCCGTATGTAACGAGCTTTAATTTTAATGATGAAATACGTATACCTATAAATCAACAAGATATTTACGTACTACCATCAGCAAGTACTTTATATATAGAAGGTACTATAACCATATTCAATAGAGAAACGAAACAAGAGGTAAAGAGTGTTCATTTCACCAATAACCCCATACTCCATTTATTTCAAGATATTCGTTACGAACTAAATGGAATCGAAATAGATAGAATTAAAAATGCAGGTGTGACAACAACTATGAAATCTCTGGTATCTATGAATGAACTCGAATCATCGATGTCTAAGGCATGGGGTTGGGATATCAACGGTACAAAACAATCGCATAGTGCATTTTCTGCATCTATACCTTTAAACAAAATTCTTGGGTTTGCTGAGGACTATAACAAAATAATAATTAATTCCAAGCATGAACTTATACTTTTAAGATCGAACACAAATTTAAATAGCGTTAAATTAAATGCGCATGAATACATAGAAAATTTAACTATATCTAAAATTGTGTGGCGTATGCCTCATATTAAGGTGTCGGATCGAGAAAGATTGGCCTTACTCAAATGTTTAGAAAGAGATCGTGGTATTTTTGTACCATTTAGAAACTGGGATTTGTATGAATATCCGCTCTTGCCTGAAACCTCTAAACATTCTTGGACTATTAAAACTTCATCTCAAATTGAAAAGCCACGTTACATTATAATTGGATTAAAAACAGAGCGAAAAAATGTAGCTGATAAAGACGTAACACACTTTGATCACTGTAATCTGAGAGATGTTAGGGTGTTTTTAAATTCAAACTACTTTCCGTACGAAAGTTTTGATGTCAGTTTTTCGGCTGAAAGGTTTGCTATATTATATGAGAACTATTCCAAATTTCAACAGTCTTATTATAACCGTGTTCAGACACCCATGCTAAACCCGCAAGATTTTAAAAGGATTGCACCTTTATTTGTTATCGACTGTTCTCGTCAAAACGAAACTTTAAAAACCGGCTCGGTTGATGTGCGAGTTGAATTAGAGTGTGAATCATCAATACCTAAGCAAACCTCAGCTTACTGTCTGATTTTGAATGATAGTATTGTTCAATATAACCCTCTAAGTAATATTACAAAAAAAATATCATAATGCAGGACTGCATGTTCGTAGATCTTCAAGGATTTAAAACAGACAAAAACGAATTTATTGTTAAAGAATTTGCATACGCCACTTTAGAGTACACTCAACTGTTTTTAATTAAGCCCCCCTTTCCATTTTCTAAATTAACTGAAAGTGAAAAAAGGCGGACAAGATGGTTAGAAAAACATTTAGGTATTTTGTGGCACGAGGGTTATGTTGATTATAGGGAATTTAAAAGACTAATTGTTAATCATATAAAAGATAAGACGATTTATGTTAAAGGTATGGAAAAAATTAAATGGATTAAAAATTTATATCCAAACTGTACTGTTTTAGATTTAGGTGAAAAAGATGCACCTAATTTACAAGAGTTGTATAAAAGATATTGTTTGCATGAGTGTATTTATAATTGTGTATATCATAAGAAAAGTTGTGCGGTTAAAAATGCTATATGTATCAAAAAATGGTACTTAGACAACTGACTTAATTTGTATTCAAAATGTATTTATTAAAATAAATTTTTGTTATTACTTTTATTTGTTTTTTTATATACCATTCCATATAATTATAACTACTGATAACTAACAAGTTTTTCATAGTGATTGTTATATTTAAAAAATTTAAATTAGATTTCACATAATTTTGCATAAGAAAAACTTATTAGTTAGTGTACATATGAAGTATAAATAAAACGACAAATTACTCACATAATATTTATTAATTAATAATTAAAATACAACTTTAATAACTAGTACTGTATCCACAAATTTTTTTAGAAATTTTATTTATCAATGCCTCCGTGGCATCAATAATTTCATCAAAATTATCGCCTGCAACATACTGCGCGCTCACTAAAACATTTTCGTTTTGCTCGTCGTTTTGATTCCTTATGTCCTCTTTAATGTCGATTATGTGAATTTTGACCAGTTTATTGCCTTTGGTAACATCATTTTTTATCACAAAAGATGGTGGATGTCCTTGGCTCCTTTTCACTATTTTATTTTGTACGCTAACTTTATTACCTTTCTTGGCTTTACGGTTGTCGATGTTTTTTTTAATTTTTTTATACAATTCGCTATCATCGAATTCCTGTGGTAGCTCAAACTCTTGTGCGTATTGTGAAAATGGAATTTGGATGTCTTCGCTGTCTGCCATTTTTGTCAAATCTAAAATAGAAACCGGTAAAATTAGTAACATATAATAATTGAATCTTATTTTCAATAATTGTCTTATTTATGTTTGCTCTTTCTGAGGATATGGGTTGCGTGTGAAATTTAAACAATTTAATAGAATTTAAATTGAAATGACTTATGTTCATGTATAATATAATAAAATTAGTAAGAAAAAAGTAACTTACAAGATCGCTGATCAGGAGTACTATTTGGTGTCGTTTGATGCTATCCAAGTGATAGAAAATAAAATCTAACGAGCATATAAAGGTTTACAAATCATGAATCATCAAAAGATCGAATGCACAATAATGTTATATGATAACTTCGCACGTAAGACAGTCTCGGTGCATACCTAACACATTTCGATTCAGGTTAGAACCTGTCGCTCTTTTATTAATTGTGTCACGTAGGTATCTATGACATAAGTAAATTTGACCTTATTTTTCGGATATTACTGTCTCATCATGCATGAGAGTCGTATCAACCAAAGGAAATACAAATCGAATTTATAGGATGACAATAGGTAGTATGAACAATTGTAGTAAGTTTTAATGTTTGTCTCTTATGCATTTTGGGTCAGTAAAACGGTAATAAAAATGAAAACAAGTACATGTTAAGACACAGCATTTATTTGTATAAAATCACACAGTTGACAATTAATTGGATTCAAACCGAAGTTACATGTATTATTTCTAAAAATTATAAGTACTTAATACGAGTTATTTATTAAACAATATCGAGGTATGCCCCCAAGCTTTTGTGGATATTTGGTTATCAGATATCAGCCGCTTGTCATCTTTAGCTGAAAGAGCAACTTTATTTACACTATGGGTAAATATTTCGTGTTTAATCGATTTAAATAATATGTTTTTCCTCTTAATTATATCTCCTCGAAACAATGATTTTGCATATTGTGAAAACTTTAAATTTAGTACAACAGATTTCTTCACTCCTTTAGCTTTTTTAATAACAGGTTCTTTAACTCTGGTGGTTTTGATACAATAAACTTTTGAACGCAGTCCTACAAACTCTTTAACCATGTCTCCTTTCATTTCATCTTTAAAAAGCCCGGGAACTTTTTTATTTTGAACTGCTAACAAAAATTTATTCCCAACATCGTAACAACTAGTATCAAAATAAGACAAAAAATGCATTCTTAAATCTTCAAAATAGTCTTTTGTTTGTATATGATAAACAAAACTATCTGTATCCGTGTAGCACATTTGAAGACGAGTATCATAAAAACGTTTAAATACCGAATAATGAAAATCATACATATGACTTTTAGATAATTCTAGTACGGTGAAACCAATGTAAATTGGTTTATCTAAAATAATGAGATCTGGTTTCATTTGAACTGCAACTAAATTTTCAGTAAAAACTGATGCACTGTGAAAATTGGGTCTAGCTATCAATCTATTGGCTGTAATTCGCTTTTTTGTTTTGTTATCATTGTCAGACCACTGATTAACCAAGCGCACATTAACCCTTTTCTCAGTATTTTCTAAAGTCTTACCAAATATACTATTATTCATCAATTTGCAAAAATCTTGTTCAAAGACAGACGTTGCTACTTGACGTAGCCTCGTGTTCATATCAATGTATTGTTTCAAGTAAGGAGACTGTTTGAATGTGATTACCCTATGTATCTTTTTTAATTGTAAACCATGTTTAAGACACGTTTTTAAATGTATATAGTGAATCACATACGAGTATTTGTCATATAAATTAGGTACAAGTTTATTATGCGTTCCACCTGGCGGAATACATTTTTCAGGACAAAATGGTAAATCATTATGTTTAACATGTAAATCTTTAGGGTAAGTAATATCCACTTCTAAAATAAATCCATAGTCCGAATCATCAGGGATTTTACTGATATTTAAAGCATTTATTTCGTGGTTTTCTAGAAATCTAAAGTCTGATAAAGGCATATACTGACACATGCTGTAACCATATAAATTATTACAGTCGATATAAATTAGGAATGAGTCTATCTCGGATGGATCATAGTGAGGTAAGTATATATTATTAGCCTTAGCGTACCGTAGAGAGGTCATACAGACTCCACCTCTAATTCCAGATTGGATCATTTTGTGCATGTTAAAGTCATCGATAAGCTCTAATTCAATACCAGTTTTCAAAAGCATGGCATCGAATGATAAGCTAGGTGCAGTTAAATAAAAAGCAGGATCCAAGTCATAGTGTTGTTTGCAAGTAGCGCGAAACTTTTCAAAAATATCGGTTAATAGAAGAACATCAGTTTGCAAATAAAGGTCCGTGTATTCACCTAAATTACGTATTTTGAACTGTTTCCACACTGATTGTGCATGGTCATAATCTTTTTCAGAAATTTTCTCATTAGTAAGCGAATTATAAAAATCATCAATAGATGGAAGGTATTTATCTTCGAAACATTGCCATTTATTCATATACTCATAGGGAAACACGCCTTTTCGTGTAAGTAATATAAACTCCTCTTCGTTACAAAAATATTTACGTAAATGAACAAAGTCTGATTTATGCATAGTTTTAGCAAGTTCCTCTAAACTAGTGCCCAAAAATTTGAAAGAATCTACGAAACGAAGCTGAAAATACTCGTTCTCGATTGGAATAAATTTAGTAAACGAGATATAGTTTTCCTTGGTTTTAGGTATAACTTTCACGTTTCCAGATGCTTCGCCTAGCTTTTTTATAAATAGATGGCAATCGTAACCAGACAGGTTGTGAAAAAAAATAGGTACAAAACAAGGACGTTTATATTGCAAGTTGCACAGGCTATGTGCTGCTCCACGATACCTTCCTGTAATGTGACAGTGATCCCGAACCCGATCAGAAAATAGAAAATGGTTACAAATATGACAACGTTTAGCGTTCAAAAAGTTTAGCTCGTCATTCTCATTGAATATGATTGCGGTGTTTTTGTTCAAAACTTTATAAATTTTAGCAACATCTTCATAAATTGCTTCAATAAATTTATCAACACAATCAGAACCGCGATAAGAGAAATAACGATTATGACTTGGATCCGCGTTACAAACAATATAATAACCAAAGGCAGCTGGTATATGACGATGCAAAGTTGTAGTGTTAGGGATATGGCTATCAGAAGTATCAGTAGTACTAGTAGCATCAGTATCAGAGTCACTAGTTTCAGTTGGATGTAATAACGATTCAAAATCTGCGTATATAACGAATGAAACATTCTGTTTACGATCGAAATGCTTGAATTTAATTACTGTCCCCTTTTCAGGTAAAACAGTAACTACTCCAGTACATAAGTGATTTGCAAGTTTTTCCTGTGTTGGAAAAAATAACAGACATGTGTCGCAAAAGTATATCCTACCATTATGTTTCGTTACTTGACTACGCACAAGACGACTCAAGTCTTTAATTAGAACATAATGCGGTGGGTTGCTGAAATCGTCTATTAAAAGTAATTTAATATTTATTTTACTTTTCTGATTACTAGATACTTCAGACTTGTAAAGGGGCCCCACAACGATTTTATTATTTTTTAAACCGAAAATCGTTAATGAAATCGTTGGATTGTTTTTTTCAAATATTCTAATGTCATCAAATGTAACTGGGAATGAAATTTGAGAAACATTCAAAACGTCACGAAAATTAGGATAAGATGATACTCTTTCAGGGTGTTTAATAGAAGGATGCAAAGCCGCAGTTACACACCACAAAAAACAGCATTGATCGTTATTTTGTATATTTATACATGCTTTTTTGTTTTTTATGAACTTTGGCAGGTCAACATAACTTGAACCTTGTAATGGTTCATACTTGTTTATGTTAATCTCTAAGTGTGAGTTACTGACAAAAGCCCATCCACTATCACGGTCTTGAAACTCTTCAAATTTTTTCTTTAGACAGTTTACGATCTCGCAAAACAGTGCCTCAAAATCATAACTTATGTATAAAATTTTATTTTTAGTTCCAAATGATTTTATTGATTGGCTATTATCTTTAAACATTAAAAACAACCCAAAGAGTTCGAAATTTACTTTTACGCACGTATGTTTCGTAAGAGAATTATCTAAAAGTCGTTTTATTTTGTCTCGGATAGAGTTCATAAATGCATCGATGGATCCCAGACTTTGATCGTTGCTTGCAGATATACGATAAGTGGCGATGCGCGTGCGAAATGCTGATTCTACTACTTCAACACCATCACTTAATATTTTGTTAGAATTTACAATTGTTTTATGCGCAGTGCTTCGAAGATGACCTATCCATTTATTTTTTTCTACAGACTTACTACACGGAACACAAAAAGGCATGATGACTTATTGTCGTACAAAAAATTCAACAAAACTTGCTAGACTATTTTGAAATATAATAAGTCAACAGGATTTAATACACTATTTACTAAACCACCGATTTACGTTTACTTTTAGAATACGTGGTATTAATCAAAACGGCTGACTCGGATAACCTCGAATAATGCAACTGGTGGTGATCACTATGCAAAGTATGGATAAGCTTATAAATAAATATCAAGTTAAGTCGCGAAATTAAATTGCTACATATGAAATTTATTATTTAAACATACAACCGAAACTTTTATTTTATTAGGAATTTAATTAAAATATTTCATTAGTTTAAACTTTCTTACCCAAAAATACACACAATCAAATAAATGAAAATAAAAAAGAAATCAGGCTTTCTAGCATACAATATTTACATATACTTCGGTAAACAAAATATTCAAATAACGGTACTATGTATTATTTTTATTGCAAAACTATTTTTGAGATTAAATTATAGGCGTATCCATCCTTTGCTATCACAGCTTGGTTTTATGAACAAAGTAAAATATGTGAATGTGTTGCAAATGATGCAATAATATAATTAACAATTTTTTGAGTAAAAACTAACAAAATCAAGTTTAGAAATAATGATGTCATTAATCAGAGATTTCACATGTTATTTTTTAAAATTATTATAATAAACGGGCTCGCAATTTTCGAAAATGTTAAAAGCTTTCGCTAAAAACTTTTGCATTTGATCCCACTCGAAGGAATTCTCTTTACACTGTAATTTGACGGATGCTAACGCTTTTTTGTAACGTTCTTCAGGCTCAGTCTTCTGATAATCATCGAAATTAAACACTTTTAAATCAATAAAAAAGTTACCGTCTGTTATTAAAGAACGCCGAGTGGTACCCGTAGATAAACGACTGGTAAACGATGATGCGGTCTTGACGGTTTTCAAATTGCAGTCGCTGCTGATCTTTTCTTCATCTCTTATGATTTTGAAGATGTCAGTTTCAGCTGCTTTTTTTGAAGAACTGGAAAAGATAAAAATAGAAACTTAGTATATTTATCTGTAGTATTTCTAGCGAAAGTATATTACGTAAACTAATTTCATTTAAAATAACTAGTAATTTTAGTACCTTGAGCCCGAGTTCTTGTTTTTACTGGTTGATGCACGCACTTTGTTGCTTGCTTTTTTCTTTTGCGCACAATATGCTGGTGATGGTGTCCGTGATCGCTGATTTGTCGCTTCTAATTCAAACCTGAAATTTTTTTAATTTGAGTACAATAAAAGAATATTTGAAGGATTTTTAAGAGATTTATCTAGCACTAAACTAAACAAAGTTACTATGGCTAGAAAATTGAGAGTTTTTAATATAATTACGAAAGTACGCTATAGTAATAATAAATGAAATACCTAGATGCTGAGGACGATTTTCTTTTCTTAATAGTCTTCGTAGATTTCTTGGTCTCGGGTGATGGTGTACGCGCATACGATGAATGTTCAGAGTCAGACCTTAAAAGAAAAAGTAATAATTAAAATCAGAAAATAATACTTTAACAATGTTTTAAAGAAATTTCATAAATAAGTCACTTACTTACATTTCAAATGAAGGTCACAGCGGATTCACTTAGCAAACAACGAACAGCGTCGATACGGTACGCAGAATGTTTAAAAATTAAATGCAACTAAACGTCTGGTTTTATAATAAAATATTTGATGAGTCGATATTTAACCGAAATAAGAATAAATGACTATAGAACCAATTCCGATCATTCAAGTTTAGACCTAAATGTCACCATTGTAGGAAAAATATATTTTGCTGTTATAAATGTACTTAAATCGTATTCAAAACATGTTTATTCCTTTTTAACACAAAGCGCCGCCAAAGTAGGTATCGAATTATCAAATAAAACCCGCGAATGCAAACCTTGCAACACGTGTAAATATGACTAGTACAACGAGTTCATACCTGTTTAATCTATTTTTATTTTAGTTAATATCCTCACTATCTTTCTTGTTACTTCATCTCTTTATTGATCTCTATTTAAACATATAATATGAGTACACTGAACATGGTCTACTTTTACAAGCGTAAACAATTAAGAAAAAAAAGATCGCATAAAATATCCCTCAAAAGCCTAAGAAAAGAATCAAACCTTATATTTTAACCCATAATAAAACCTAACCTAGTAAAGTAAACCCCCTAATGTATTATCAAACTTTAAACAGGATTAAAATCATAAAAACCTGTTTAATTAAACATTAAAATAGTATGTAAAACATAACCCACCCATTTAGAAAACAAGTTTGTGTGTAACTTACGCCTTATATTTTAACCCCTACCCTAGTCAGTGATTATATACTTTTCAGATGCATATTTATACTTAAACTTCTCACTAGATTAAAATCATAAAAGAAAAAAAATCTCGTTTCATAAAACAAAACAAATAATGTAATAAACATAACCCACCTATTTAGAAAACATGCGTATGTAAAACTTAAACCTTATTTTTTAGCCTCTGTTCTGGGTAGTGATTAAATATTTTTCAGATGCATATTTATTTATACTTAAATTTCTTACTAGATTAACATCATAAAAGAATAAATCTTGTTTCATTAAACAAAATTAAATGCATTAAAACATAACCCGCCTATTTAGAAAGGTGGATAATCTATATTTGTAACCTAGTAACTAAGTACATAATGCTTATGCGAGCATTACCTGGAAATAAGCGGGCGCCGCGCCGTCGTCGCATTCCATTCAATGAAATGTGATCAACCTATAATGTTATTACGATATGAGTAACGATTGAGAAGCGTAATTTCAACTCATAGTGGTTGCTTTGCGCAGAGATGCATTATATTAATATACTGTTTCTTTTTAATTTTTCTTAAGCGAGCCATTTATAACATGATGATAAAAACCAGATCCAAAAAAAATACATGCATATTTAATACATATATTATTACTGTTATTTTTATATGGAAATAATAATAAAATAAAATTCAGTACGAGTCTTTTAATTTAAGCCTCGAAAATCTTAGCTAAGCTAAGATTAGATTAGATTATCTAAACTTTTAAAATTTAATTCGAAGTTATCCTATGTTACGTTAGTAAAGGGTAATTAGATTTACTTTTTCCAGTAGTGTAGACATTTCACAATTGAAAGGTTGAAACCCCTATTTTAGTTGGTCTAGTAATTAACATAAAATATACGCAGGAAAACAGACAGAACTAACGTGCACAGAAGCCATTAACTATTGTCCTTTTGAAAAAGATTTTGTTTAAACAGTCTGTATCACCATTAGTTTTACTTCTGTTACATATATTTTTTCATAAAACGTACATGTACATAAGATATAGGTAGAAATAGTAACTAGTCTACACAATTATTCTTTGAACGTACGAATCAGCATACGTTCGACTACATATTCTATGACATTCTCTGTCTCTTGTTATGCTAAAAGTATGACAAGAACAAAGCATAGATTCGACTATTTACGTTGAGTGGATTAATACAGTACGTCCTGTGTTTTGTTTTTATTCCATTAGTATGTATATATGTAACTTAAGACTAAAATAAAATGATACTTTATTTTTCAATGAATAAGACTGATTTTGAATAAACCTAAATTAAAGTTTTGATGGTTTTACATTGCGTTTAACAAGTTAGCACGTAAGTTGAAATTTAATAGTCTCACATATTGTATTTTCAACTTAAATATGATCGGACTATGATTGAAATTAGTTAATAGTATATACAAAAGTCGTCACATCTACGTCACATTTGTCAGCCAACCAGGATGCCGGGTCTAGATCGCGCTTATGAAGTTTTTATAATAGTTTGCATAAATACAATTTATGTTGATAGAATGTCGGAGAATCCATGACTATTACAACCGCTAGTTCATGGATACTCTTACCATTTCATGTTGCGAGGTGTTGGCCAGCTTTGCGATAATGACTTGGTAACGCGGTAGCGTGTACAGTATTAAATCCTGCTTGGTTTTAATAATCCGACCCATGGACAGGGCAGGTACTGTATAATACAACGTGGTGACGGTTAAACACAACGTGGTGACGGTTAAACACAATACGCGGTGGCGTGTACAGTATTAAATCCTGCTTGGTTTTAATAATCCGACCCATGGACAGGGCAGGTACTGTATGACACACGGTTCTTTCTATGCTATAGCGGTTGATAGCATGGGAAAACCAGTCCACTCTCACATCAAAGTTTCTGGCCAGCTCTGAGATGTGTTTAGTGTGACAAACACCGTAATAAACCTAGCCCGGCAAACCTCTACCCGTTGAAAATCTGGGCAAAGATGGTGCGTTACGAGATCTGGTTCTCAAGCAGAACAAGATCTGGTGGGTGCAATGCTAGCTTGTACCCATTGTGTTAAGCCTTTTGCAGTTTTTTAACAAGTTATTTTTTGCTATTGGGATTTTAACTGTTGCTTTAAGAATTCAGTAAGATCGGAAACACAATCAAGGACAGCAGACATCGCGAACTATCACAATCATGTCGTTCGGATCCCATTTCTTCAAAGTAATGCATCGCGAACTATCACAATCATGTCGTTCGGATTCTGCCCCATTTCTTTAAAGTAATGCATCGCGAACTATCACAATCATGTCGTTCGGATTCTGCCCCATTTCTCCGGAGTAATATAATGAGATTATGTAATATAATGAGATTTACTGCCCCACTCCAGAGCTAAGGGATGCGAAGCATCAGCGGAGCGTCAGCGGAGCGTTCTTAGCTCTGGCGTGGGGGTCAAATCTCATTATATAACTACTAACGTCATATTCTAACATGACCTGACTTAGTTGGCAAATAAAAATTCGGCCAAATGAAGGTTGGCAAATTATAATTTGGTAAATGTTGGTATGTCAAATGAATCATCGGCGAAAAGTTGGGTGGCAAGTGACATTCGGCAAAATGAAATTCGGAGAAAAGTCAGGATACCGAGGTAAATATCTCCCTTCCAAGCTATGTAAGGGGTTTGTTTATCATGAATTTATAATTATTTATCAATATCTATCATACTTACATCACCTTGTTTCCAAGTAAAGGATGACTCACACTGGCACAGGACGGGACGGGGTGGGACGAGAAAATCTGTCAATTTCTATAGAAAGAATCACGTGATAGCTCGGAGCCCCGGATGTCACGTGACGCTTTCTATAGAAATCGAGAGATTTTCCCTTCCCGCCCCGTCCCTATCTAGTGTGAGTCATCCTTTAGCCGATTTTTGTTACATTGTCCCATAATATTTGCAAATGAAATTAACGTAGTCATAGTGGTGAGGCCAATCATTTACACTCAATCATTAGCAGTACTTTCTTTCATCTTTTTATATCTGTTTCACGGTATTGAATGTCGAAGTGCTAAATTTCCGACCTAGTCCGACGTTGGTAATGCAAACTGGTTTTTAATTGTAAGAAAAAACCGGTTAATAACCGTTTATTTACGGGTTTTTAGGAATCCCTACGTCAAAAGGAAAAAAACGGAACCCTTATAGGATCACTTTGTTGTCCGTCCGTCTGTCTGTCTTTCAAGACCCTCGAGAACGCGTAAAGGTAGCAAGTTAAAATTAATACCACATACACAAGTCGGTGGTCCCCTCTCTCTCTCTCTCTCTCTCTCTCTTCCTAGCTATTTATCCCATATGGTAGTGGGGTCAGCTTTCTTTATCTGGCTTTTCCACTTCGCTCTATCCTCCCCTTAAAGCTATGAAGAACTAAACCACTACGTCAACGCAATCGAAAGATACGGCCGTTTATGTCACATTTCTCATACATTTGCAATGGGATTCAAAATGTATAGGGTACTTTTCGTTGACCTAGAATCACGAAATTTGGTAAAAACCTTGTAGCACGGCACAGGAGAAAATCCAAAAACCGCATAATTGCCGCATACTTAGAGTTCCGTGCCACCAGTATTTTTGAGTACCTAAGGTACACAATTGGGTGGAACACACCTTTGTACGGAACCCTCGGTGGGCGAGTCCAACTCGCACTTGGCCGGTTTTTTTACAATGAAAACTGTTTTTCATTCCCTATTGCCTACGTAGCCAAATATTACGTAGTTTTAGTGCGACCTAAATAAGATTCTTATTCACATTCATATATTCTATTGTGATCGATGATCATATTCGGTAGATATGAAAATAGGGCGTACAGTCCAACAAAAGTATTTTCTCCAATGAAGGCCGGAAAAATATATGAGACGTTCTTATGGTTGTACGCGTTCAAAATTGCATGGGCAATATAATGAATTCATTCATATTTGCCCATGCATTTTTACCCGTGTACAATTAAGATAATGTCAGATATTTTAACAACCTTCATAGCGGATACTATTGCTGACTGTACCACTTACCGTGACTCTAGCAAGACCATCTTCTGTGTAGGCCTGTATCACATACACGTAATTAACATACAAATATTATTTTTGATGTAAAAAAACTTTACAGTACACATGGTGTTACTTTACCGCTCTAGGGCAATAATGAGCACTTTACGTGCCTGAGTCGAATATTCAAAGTGCCATATGTACTGTAAAACGTCGTACGATACACGTGCGAAGAGGTAATTCGCATCTCGTGTCGATTTAAAACACTCCCTACGGTCGTGATTCAATTTATCGCCACTCGTTGCGAATTTCCACGTTTTGGCCCTTGTATATCTTTGTACTATTGGAATGTTAATTTTTTAGTCCATATTATGCTAAAATTTACTTTACCCCGCGTGAAAAACAGTAGTACGATTTTATAAACGTTTTTATCGTAATACTGGCTGTATTCTGTTTTGATGAAATGCAAATGCTTTATTTAAAACAACATAAAGTTAAAGAACACACTAAACATGTTAAACACTTTGTTGTCCCAAGCCACTCAGCATTTGTCGAAAGCACATAGTGCAGTGACTCTGATTTCCTGTGGATCCTGTGACTTAGAACATAAAATAAAATAAAGTTGATTTCTAAAAAACATATTTTTATATAAATATCAGAAAAAAAAGTACCGTTTTCTGTTTTTGACAAAAGTAGCCAGCAAAAGTAATTACTACTTATTAGTTACTAATATTTAAGAAAAGAGTACAAACTGAGATCATAGGTTTATTACTTGTAAGAACTTAAGTTTAAAAAAAAAGTAGCTATGATAATATATTGTGAGTATAATAATATATGTATATTTCTTTACCGAATTCAAAGGCACCCATTGAATCGGCACGTCAAAGTCATCCTGTAAAATATAAGAAACTTTAGGTACTTACCTACTTACTAGCAAAACGAAATTCTTTAAGAAAACACAAATTGGCCTTGCGATACATTTATCGCAAGAGCTATTCTGACGATTTCAGGATTATTAACTCATTTATTAAAAAACACAAATAAAAATAAAAATAATATAAACAATAAAATTAAAATAAACTATAAATTAAAAATTGGCCCCAAATCACTGCCTAGTGGAAGCGTGCCCAGAAGGCTGGAAGCATTGCTACGTTGTATGGCAAAATTTTATTTTTATTTTACTTTGCCTGGTGGCATTATTTTTTCTTCTTCTTTTAAATAATGGCTTCTGTCCGAGACTTGGATAATTTTGCCAATACCAAGGGATAATAATAAACCAGTTGGTAATCAGAAAAACTAACGTCTTAGAGAGACGCGTAACGACACTGGCTTTAGTTGCAGAACAAATTATCGTCAGACGCCTAAAGAGATTGAATACTGTTTTCTCCACTACGAATCTCTGAATTACTAACCATTATAGGCAAATTGCTGAATGGGTCATGAAGCTTTTCTAGTTCCTATAAAATAAAAAAATACATACAGAATACATACGGTTCAACACATGTCAATCAAATGTAAATTGAAAGAGATGCTTTATAACAAATCTGCAGTCAAATGATCCCGGGATTCCAAGACAGGATCATCCTCGATCGGTTTTGTTATTCCGCTGCGCGCGGCAAAGCGCGACACAGTACGCCCGTCTGCCGTACGCTTTATAATGGCATGGTATAATGTCCGAAAGATGTCACGCATATAGACTAATAGTAGATTACATACCAAGGCCGTTTTAGTGGGAAATGCCTCGGATTCCATGTAATTGTCGGCCGAGGCGAAGCCGAGGTCGACTAACATGTGATCCGAGGCTTTCCCATTTAACGGCCGAGGTTTGTATACTATTTTTCTGTCCGACGGAGCCGGCAGGCGGCAATTTAGTTTTGCGTAAAGTGGCGCTTACCGGCCGGAGGACTGAAAAAGTAATTTATTATAATATTGAATTTGTTAGGTCAGAATATGGCAATCACTTTCGTAAAACCAGTGAATTTGTTACAGAAACATAACATTTTCACAAATAATAATCATTTCTCGTACAGGTAAAAAACATCCAAATATAAATATCATCGTATTAAGTTACTACCACCATGCCACCGGAACTCTCCGCGTGGACTCGAATCGATCTTCCTTTGAATTGTGTCGGTGCCGACTCACGGTACTGTCCATATACACCGCGCCCGGTGCACGCCGGCACCAGTATTATATAATATTTCTAATCGTAAGCAACCCTTGCGTTGTATGGAGGTGCGGGGGCCGTGCGTCAGTTGTTTTTTGCGTAGTGTTCAAATCAGGCTAAGAACTATATAACTGAGGTACTACGCAATATAGTCCTATGTGCAGAGCCTGCATGGGAGAAGAGGAAACAACGAAACATATTGTACTGGACTGTAGACAGGTGGAAGTATACAGGAGTAGGTATTTAGGGACTATAAACACACTAAAGGAGGCATTTAGCAACCTAAAACAAATGTTGGCCTTCATAGAAGAGCTGGGATGGTTGGAGTAGGGCTACCTCGTTACCACGCAAAAAAGGCACATTGGATGTCGAGTTGCGGAAAAAGCCCAGAAAAACTAACTAACTAACTAACTACTACGCAATATCCAGAAATATTTCGTTTAATAGAGTTCCAGTCAAGCATGCCAAACTTGAATTGTGAAATGGAGCAGAAAGGCTTATTTAAAGAAATATTTATTTACGTTTGAGTGGCTACAGTCAACCAATTGGAACCCTAGGCCATTCTAGAACTATGACAAAATGACACGATTCTAGAGTGGCCGGGCCCACTTGCACCACCCAGGGTTAGCCGAAAACCCGGAGTTAAGATGTCAAATCGCATACAAAAAAACGCGTAACTCCGGGTTATGTGGCTAACTCCGGGTGGTGCAAGTGGCCCTAATTGGTTAATTGTACATTGGGCACCACAACGCTAGTATACTGCAGTATATGTAATATTTTACGGCTTCGTAAATTGTCATAATAAATATACAATATTAAAAAAGGTTTACTCGCAATATGAGTTCCTTAGAGGGCTTCTCCTGGTTCAATGGTTGGTTTTGTGACACATCCCAATTCTGTAAAAATAATAGTTTTTTTATCAAAAATATGATTTTCTAGACTAAAATTAACGAAATAAGTATTACACACAATATTTTTTTCAAGTTTAATTGACATACGTGCGAAGTAAAAAAAATGTTTACTTTTGTTGCTTGAAAAGTTCCACTTTAAGTCGAGGTTAGGCGACATAAAATCTCTTTTTATGCTCTAGGGCATAAAGTCACATCGCAGGCGGCCGGAGCTCGCCGCGGCCATGCGGCTTGCGCTCCCGGCCGCCTCGCCCGCTTGCGAGCGGCGCGTGACAGAGATAACCCAAGGAAGCGAGATGGACGGATGTTAAATTTCTTACGATTTTAAGTGAAATACAACCTAGTATTTTCCTTACAATCGAAGTGAAAAGCAGAGTGTATACCTCAGGCATAAATACCAATGTTATCCTCGACTACTAAATTGGTCCCAGTGCAACGAGGATGTTATCCTCGACTACTATATTGGTCCTCGTTGCACTCGGACCAATAAATAGCCTCGTCTAAAATGGGCTCCGCGTCGTTGCCTCAGTCGAGAGCTGACCGCGCTGGGGCTCGCAGTGTGCGTAGAGCAGTCGCCGCGGCTACACGCATGACTCATGAATAAGGGACACGGACTTTTCCGAAACATGTCGAGCTATTTTCGACTTTATTGACGTGAGTAACCCGCTATGAGAATTTTAATTCGTCTAAAATGGGTTACTTTATGCCCTTGATATTCACAACTGCGGCCGAAGGGGAATATCTCAAAGCCGCGTCCCAATGTCATAAATTGCTTTTACTGCTCTTTTCTGTAATATGAATAGTGTAATACAAAAGGTGTATGTTAAGTCCAACCGGATTTAGAGATGAAGAGATTGGACTCTTCTGTTGTGCTTGGGCCCATCATTTGGCTTGTATGCGCTGGTTTATAACTTATAACTACTTATATTCTTAGCATTATTTCAATACAACATTTGTGTGCTTACCCAATTTTCAGGAGGGGGACCCGCCGATCCAATGTATCGTAGTTTAGACTGAAAATGTATAATAGGTATTTCCTTTTAGTTTCCTTTTCCAGAAAAGCTCAACAACGGCATAATCAAGGTGACAAGTTATGTATGTATAGCCGGCCATAAGCATTCGAGCGTATCCGCCGGTTCTGCCACTGAATGTATGGTAAATTGATCCGGCGGAGGCAGACACACCCGCTATGGAGATCCGACAGATTGCCGAAGGTATATGACCAGATCTTGGAATTAATTATATAACTCTGTTACGTTGTAACTCTGATACGTCTAAATTTTCTTTTCTACCAGGATCACCTACTTCTTAGATAGGATGTCAGCCGACTAGCATATCATGATAATGATAAACTATCTATTATAAAAAGTAAAACTAACTTACAGGTGGTTGATATGGCGTGTGTCTTGGTTCTGCTCCATATTGTGAACCGTACGGACCTTGCTGTGCCCCTGGTCCGCCCGAACCTTTAAGTCCAAAGTGTGCTCCGGATAAAATAGGTCCGGTTTGTGGTCCTGGCTGTCGATATTTTGCACCAGGTGGTCCACCATGTTGTTCTCCATAATCACCATATTGTGCATTTTGGGAGGCGAATTGGCCTAGTGATGGATTAGGTCCGTTTTGTCCGCTTAAACCATGGGACGGTCCAAATTGTGCATCATCATACTGAGAGAATCCAGGTGACCCATTAGGTGACGGCCCACGTGAATTAGACGGTCCGCCAAAGTTAAAATGCCCTTCGGGAGGTCCATTTTGATACTCAGGTCCTGAAGGGCCAGATTGTTCATAAGGTCCATGAGGTCCGGATTGTTCGTAGGGCCCAGGAGGGCCGGATTGTAAGTAACGTCCTCTAGGTCCGGATGGCGCATAGGATCCAGCAGGTCCAGATGGCCCATAAGGTTCAAAAAATCCGGACTGATCGTAAGGTCCAGGAGGTGCATATGGTCCGGAAGGTCCTGGTGGTTCTTGTTGCCCTGGTGGTCTATAACGTCCATACGCTCCTTGTTCTCCTGGTGACCCGGATGGCTCAGAATATCCCGGTGGTCCCTGATCCCCTAATGGCCGGGATGGTACATTAGGGCCAGATTGTCCTAGATCCCGTGGTAGTCCGGATGGCCCATACCGTTCATGTGGTCCTTGTTGCCCAGATGGCACATAAGGTCCTTGTGGCCCTTGTTCCACCGGTTGCCCAGGTGGTCCATATTGTCCATGTGGTCCTTGTTGTTCAAACGGCCTATTAGGTCCACGTGGTTCTTCTTGTCCAGATGGCCCATTAGGTCCATATGGTCCTTGTCTTGGCGGTCCGTAAGGTTCATGTCGTCCTCCTTGTCCAGATGGTTCATTAGCTCCACTTGGTCCTTGTTTTCCTGGTGGACCATCTGGTCCATACGGTCCATAAGGTCCTTGTTGTTCAAACGGCCCATTAGGTCCACGTGGTCCCTCTTGTCCAGATGATCCATTAGGTCCATATGGTCCTTGTCCCGGTGGTCCGTTAGGCCCATGTGGTCCTTCTTGTCCAGGTGGTCCTTTTTGTCCAGATGGTCCACTGGAATCATGTGGTCCTTGTCCTGGTGGTCCATAAGGTCCATATGGTCCTTCTTGTTCAAGTGGTTCATTAGTTCCTTGTGGTCCTTCTTGTCCAGGTGATCCATAACGTTCACGTGGTCCTTCTTGTTCAAACGGTACATTAGGTCCACGTGGTCCTTCTTGTCCAGGTGGTTCATACGGTCCACGTGGTCCTTCTTGTCCAGGTGGTTCATACGGTCCACGTGGTCCTTCTTGTCCAGATGGTCCATTAGGTCTATATGGTCCTTGTCCTGGTGGCACGTGAGGTCCATGTGGTCCTTGTTCAAATGGCCCATTAGGGCCACGAGGTCCTTCTTGTGCAGATGGTCCATTAGGTCTATATTGAGGTCCTTCTTGTCCAGGTGGTCCATTAGGTCCATGTGGTCGTTGTCTTGGTGGTACATAAGGTCCATGTGGTCCTTGTTCAAATGGCCCATTAGGTCCACGAGGTCCTTCTTGTGCAGATGGTCCATTAGGTCTATGTGGTCCTTGTCCTGGTGGTCCGTACGGTCCATGTGGTCCTTCTTGTCCTGGAGGTCCGTAAGATCCATGTGGTCCACGTGGACCAGTTGCCTTAAGGACTCCAGGCGGTGATTCAGGAGGTGCTTCTGCAGGCAGTACAGCTGATTCTGGTTTATGTGGCCCAGGTTCCTTAGGTTCAGTTTCGGAGTCCAAGTTGTCTGATTCTGTTGGTAACCCTTGCAGCCTCAGTTCGTCACCCTGCAGACAAAGTTAGTAGAAAAGGATTATTGATAATCAGTTTTAACTATTTTAGTCCGGATGTTTAGTTCAAATCCTATATCCGGAATAGTATCACAATGACTAGAAAGCAAAGTGATACCTATATATAAAAGGACCACATCGCTTTTAAAAAATCTTCCATCGCAAACGGTCTAGAATCCAAATCACCACTTTTTTATATCACTAGGTAAATTAGGTTCGTTAGTTAGGTACCTTCAAATGGCTGAAGGTCAAACCGCATATATTAGGAGACCCGTGCGAGGTTCCGTCGACATCGCGAACGTTAAGATAAAAAAAATAATTGTGTAGGCATTCTGCGTTTTAGATCGTTTGCGAAATAGACTGAAATTAATATCTCTGTTTAGCCCTATGGTTACTGGTTGACGAATGACTCACGCTCACGCATTTAAGGGTGACTCACGCCAGACCGAGCCAGGACCGGGAGTGGACGTGACGAAATTGACACAACGTCACAGCCCGGTCTAACGAGAATCATTCTTTAACTAATAAATACATGTTCTTAAATTACCAAGGTTTTTTTATTAAAACTGAGCTCCCGATGTTTCGGCGATGTTGCAACCACCATGTTTACGAGAATTCTAAGGATAGGTATAACGATCTACCTACCCTCTTTCTTCTTCGTTTAAGTGCACCATTAATTCATTGAAATTAAACACTTTAGAACGGATTAATCGCGTTTATTAACACCATGATCCTACGTTTCGAGCCCTTTACAGCACTCGTCGTGTCATCTTAACCCTGTGAAAACGAGTGCTGTAAAGGGCTCGAAACGTAGGATCATGGTGTTAATAAACGCGATTAATCCGTTCTAAAGTGTTTAATTTCAATGAATAACAATCGCGGTAACAGAAGACAATATTATGCACCATTAATTATTAAAACTTACTCGAAAATCACCTCTTCAAAACAAACCCGCCCTTATTGAAATTGTAATTCAAAACTGTGGTAAGAACTCGTATTCAATAGTTAGAATGTTAAATAACCGCGATAATTATAAAAAGTGTAGCCATCAAACTGCTACTACTTCTACGAATTTCAGGATCGAAAAATAATAAGTATTTGTACCTTCTTTTCAAAATCATTTAGTACTTACCATATTAGGAGGTTCTGGCGACGATGACGAAGGTCCTAGAATTCCCTATTAAACACGGTAGGTATAAGATATATATTATTATAGTAGTTTATGCAACAGTGATAATATAATAGGTTAATAAGCCAAGCAATAATGAGCTGTTCGCTACACAATAGCGAAAACAGCAAAATCTCGAAAGGCGGCAGAATGTGGAAGACGTTGCCAACTAAAGAATTAGAAAAAACAACAGTGTTCATATATTCTATGGAAATCCATACGAATGTCGCTTTCGGTGGTCTTATCCCATACAAAAGAAATGATTTTTTTACTGTTTTTATAGACTTAGTCCGGTTTCTTAAGTCGGTTTCAAACTTAAAGACATGCTCACGTTTTCAAGCTCCGCAGGTGATGGTGGAGACTATTAAATAATAAAGAAAAATAATTCAGAGTGTAACAAAAATGGCGGTGATCCGTTTTATGGCGTTATCTATACATATTTCAAAAAGAAAAAAAATATAGTACCCGAGAAATTTTCAAAATTACCCCACATACACAGAAAATGCCTTAAACAGAAATTGAGTTATTTTGAAAAGAAGGAAACTGAGTTCCGTCAGACGACTCACGACATAGAGGTCGCATATCGTTAGAGCAATAGCGTGAATTTAACGAACTGCGAATTAATTTAGGATGCTTTTCACCAGAATGTCCCTTACATAATGCTTTTGCTTTGTATTGCAGCTACTTCAACAAAACCCGGAAATCTCGAGAATTTACTTTATTTTTTATTTTATTTTTATTTTTAAAATCGCTTTCTTAGAGTTTTAGAAGTATGAAGGATGACTCACACTATAACGGGACAGTCTGACAATTTCTATAGAAAGAATCACGTGATAGCTCGGAGCCCTATCGGATGTCACGTGACGTCAACCTTTAACCATTTAGTTTGGAGTGCCTAGATTGACCATGTATCTCTAAATGCAGAAGCAGTGAGGAAGCATCATTTATTGCGCAATAGATTAAAAAAACTCTACATCCCTCTCTTTTTTACGGAGTGACAAAACACGTGTAAGAAAAAGACATTACTCTCTCTGACGTCACGTGACATTTTCTATAGAAATTGACAGATCTTCAGCCCTAGTGTGAGTCATTCTTTAGAAGCGTCGCATTTATTGAGGGCGCAACATACTCGCGTCTGAAGGTATTACGAATGCTTTTATTTCCTTTTCCTAAAGACAGGACCACGCAACAACCTTGCGAATTTCATCAAAAAGACTGTAACTTAATAAGGACCGATACTTACTTCATTAGCGGCCTCATAGTCAGGCTTTGACCAATAACTTGCCATCTGATAAGACAAGTAAATAATTGAAAGAGGATATTTAATTAATTTTACCTAATGCACACTTCGCTGAAGTGGACTGTGAAAAAAAACGGTCAAGTGCGAGTCTGACTGCACCGAGGGTTCCGTATGAGCTTTTAATTGGGTCAAATACAAAACTAGATTTTCTTTTCTAGAGACTTTTCAAAAGTTAAGGGCTATAAAGGTTAATTTTGTTATTAAACCCTTATCCACATTAAAAGGTACTCCTTTTTTATAGAATTGTATGATTGAATCATAACTCCATGTCCACAAGTTGTTAAACATTGACCACAGGAAAGATAGGATCTACAGTTCAGCTGATCACACACTTTTTCTTTCCTGTGTTAAATAGTTAACAGCATATGGACACGTAGTAATGATTTTTATCATACAATGCAATAGGGAAGGAGTCCCTTAAATGCAGATAAGGATTGCATAAGAAAAAGCTTTATAGCCCATAACTTTTGAGTGAAATACTCGGAGTATCGTTGCGTTTGACCCAATTACCGCTTTCATCCATAAACATGATGCAATAAACTGCGTCCCGACGTCAGCCCTATGGTATCGACAGACCGGATCACTTGTTTGCATGCTAGCCATATACATTCGGACATATCCGCCGGATCCAAGATGTATATGAAATTTGTCTGGCGAATGCCCAGCGAACAGCAACCCACTATGGAAATCTGACCGATCACCCAAAATTTAAAATATTTAAATAGATAATCACAAAGAAAATGTTTTTTTACATTTAGGTACGGAACCCTGAAAAAAGTAAAAAACTTACCCCGGGTTTTGGCCCCAATACTGACTGAAGAAATATACGAATACAACTTTTTATACAAGATACATAAATTATACCTAAAGAAAACAAGTATTAAACACTCAAATAAGTAGTAGTGTCATTGATTTTTTTACCATTGCTTTCTATCTACTCGAATGGGCACTTGTATACACGGTCTTATAGCTTTTTACGATATGACACGATTGTGTCGTCACAACATTGTGGGATAGTAAAATGGAATGGAGTATACTTGTATCATTTTCTGTGTTAGTGTTGATTGTTTTTTGTATGTAGTGTGTGTGAAGTGTGTATGTATGTACAGTCAGCATCATAATTAAGTAACCCCCCAGTAATACTGCTTGGTTTCACACCAAACAGTACGATAATTTGAGTTAATGACGTCATTAGCATCTTGGCCGAGTGGTTAGTTGCTAAGGTAAACTGCTGTATAAACCATTTACGTTCCGAGTTCGAATCCTCCATATAACAAAAATCTTTTTGTATTTTTTTATGTCACAAGTTGTAATCCCCGTAGAGAAAAACTGTTTTTTGTGTTACGTTGTTTATTAAAAATATGTATTTATTTAAAAATAAAACACGTTTTTGGTCTATAAATAAGTTTATTTAAACTAATAAAGTAAATCGCTACGTGAGCATATTTTTTTGGTATTTTACACAGTATATTTACTATTTAAAACGAGATATTTACATAGTGGTGTTTTGAATGTAAAAGCCTCAATTGAAAAACAAAAACATGAATATCATAGAATGAGGTATTTATAAAAAATGTAATGAATGGTAAAACTTGTCATACGACAACTAAGATAAAGCGCTAGTAACTGACCTACCTTCATTAGGTAACTGGCCACCTTCTACTGAAAATCAATTCTGTTTACATCTACGTAATAGAACTATAATATTTTAGTATTAGGTGGCCAGTTATTAAATGTTGGTAAGGTATTGGCTATTTACCCTAATGCTATTGCATGTTAGAAGAGTAGATATTTCCATTCTAGGTAATATCACTCATAAGCTGCCCTATTTACTATTATTAACTAACTATATTAACTAAATATGACACCATTTCCAAAAGTTTTTGGATGTTATATTCCTAGAAATACTACTCATTTACTTACCTACTTTTACAAAATTATATGAACTTTTTTTATGCGTGAAAGAGAACCAACATGTTAAAACTCCGAAGCAGTCTTAACAATTTACATCTCTCTTAAACACGTATCATAATTTTTTGCAACAGCTATATAGTAGTAGGCAGCTAGTGTGTGACTTGTGTCAGGATTTACTTTATAGCCGCCGATTACTTGGGAGTTAATAAAAATAAACCGCCTTGGGTGGCGGGCGCGTGCAGTCGGTCTGACTAGAAAGATCGCGTTTTGACCTTTTGGGTACGGAACCCTAGAAACTAAGAAGTAAGTAACTATGTGGATCAAAAATATCAATATCGAAGAGGGTGACCGTCATTGTCTCTGATCTCTTGGAGCCGAATTTTCATGTTTTTAACCATGTTCCAACATGCAGAGCTGTTTCGCATCAATTCCCATGTCCTGTTGACCTCTTGGTCAAGCTGTTTCTTTGACTTGACTTCACTAGGGTCCCAATTTAACACCATTTGACCCCACAAGTTTTCGATTGGGTTCAGGTCTGGACTTTTGGAGGGCCAAGTAAAAACAGTGATATCGTCCTGTGATTTCAGCCAGTCCCCGACGAGTCGTGAACGGTGCACCGCACTGTTGTCTTGGACGAGGTAAATTCTGCCTTCAGGGTATGCAACTCGCACCGAAGGCAACATGACGTCCCTTAACACCTCCAAGTAACGCTGGCTATTCATGCGGCCACCGACTTCCACGAGTTCTCCTGGGCCCATGGATGACATCCAGCCCCAATACGCTGTAAATTACAGAAAATATTATACATACAATTCCGGACGTATAAAAAAGAAACTTTTTTATAAATACCTACATGAGGAAATTGTGTGACACAGTATTGAATTCTGAATATATAATGTAAAAAATACTAATACTTCGTAATAATCGTATATAGTTATTATTAAAATGTGGAAACAAAATGAAACTAACTCAAACTAGATGTCTATGATGTCGTCAATTTTATAGGTATTGACCTAATATTTATTTACAACCAATAAAAGCCATTTATTTGTGCAACAAGAGGGAGTTCGTTTTTTCCTTCGAGTGATCATTTTAAGTCCCGAGCAAGCAAAATATTCAATAATTGAATCACGAGTGTAGCAGGTGATTCTAATTTAGAATCTTGAGCGTGGCGAGGGACACAAAAGCACGAGGTGCAAAAAGTTTGATCTTGTGTTGCACATACAACTTTTCACCACTGCACCGAGAACATAGTATAAAATTCCAACTTCGGTTTAGTTGCTCCTAGATGACGAATATAATAATTTGTAAAAATTAGTTTCTGCGCCAAACTTCATTGTGATTAGGTTCACAAACTGACCTCAGGTCCTTTCAGCCTCAGCACAATGCTATAAGGATGATTAATGTTACAATAAATCATCTTAGCGTTGTGTCAGTGTTAGTATGAAACAGTGAGTATAAACGTGTTTTACTCACTCCCGCCCGAGTAATGAGCAAAATTAAACTTTGCTCACTGAAATTGAGTATAAAAGTAGGCACTTTCGCGCTGTTGAGGTGAAAAATCATATAACTAGATATATTTACACAGCTTAATATGAATAAGTCACTGTAGCAAAATTTGCTTACCCAATGTTATTCTTCCACTTGTTCTCAAATCCAAGATATTTTTAGGACTGTAGCGATCTCCACTTCTTCTCCATAGTATTTTTCTGCCGTCTTTATCAGATTTAAAACATTTCTCATCAGTAAAAATCACTATCTCGTTTTCCCAATCAAAATTAAGATAACGATTAGCGAAGTTTACTCGTGCAGTTCGATGATCATCAGAAAGAGGTATTTTTCTTGCAGGTTTGTAATTGTGGATATTCGCTGCATGCAAATGTCGCCGAACCGTACTGAGCGAAATCCCAAATGTTTGAGCACTTGAACGAGTTGTAGTAAATGGAGCCTCCGTGTGAATATTCACAATATTACGGTGCCTTTCAAACTCATCGGTATATACTTGAGGACGAGGCCCGGGCTTATGACATTGCACATCACCCGACTCCTGATACCTTCTTATCCACTTCTGAACGGTTTTTCTCTAAAAATAACATCAAGGATTTTTTACACAAGTAAACATCAAAAAGATTAATATTCTAAACAAAAAACATGAAACCAAAATTACTCGTTGAGTTCACAATTTCACTTACCGTTATATTCATGTCACGGGCTATTTTCTTAATACTCTGGTTTTGTTCCCAGAGAACAATTATTTTGGCTTTTAAAAATTTCGTTAATCGAACCATTATAATAACGAAATCCCGAATAAAAAGTAACAAGCGTCACAGGTTACAGAGTATAACGGCACGTAAGTATAAAATTATTTCCAAATATAATTTAGTAAGTAATAACAACTTACCCTCAAACGCAGTTACTAAACCAGAATTATAAAGTATTCAAAATGATACCTTATTATGAAGAGAATTAAAGCGTTGTCCTTCAGTTTGTAAAACAAGTCAAGATAAAATGACCGTCTTTGCAATCAAATGCAACAATAAAATGAAAAACAAAGATAAGGCTATTTCAATATTCATGCTAGACAAGGATGCATAATCTAGTCAATGCAAATAAGCAATTCATAATTTTGCCAAGTCTACAAATGTTCGGATGGCCCAGTGGCGCACAGAGCAAATCAATTATTACCTTGAGCTTGACGTGCGTTCGAACCCCGACAGGTTCTGTCTTTTTGTATGTTTCTAAAACTTCCTCTACTGGTTAATATCCCTACTAACAATGAACTATGTATTCGAATTTGAAGAAATCGAGAAACATTGCTCAATGACTAAGCTACGTCAGAGTCACGTGATGCATCGTTGTTGTCACGTGTCTCAGTCAGTTTTACAAGCAGAGGGAGTATAAGAGTAATACTATTCAAAATTTCGCAGAGAACATCAACTACGCCGACAGCCTAGGGGTGCAAGGTGCGGTCGATTGTTCGGTAGGGGCTTGTGATCCGAGTTCGAATCCTAGCAACCGCACTAAAGTTGGCATCTTTTTGTGAGTTTTCCCTGGTTTACGGTTAAAACCAGAATCCGATTAAATAAAATTAACAATTTGCAAATCAGTATCTGAGCGAATGAATTCAGTGGATGGTATCCTCGGAAGGGGATGGGTGCGGGGCACGGGGAGAGAGGGAAGTTAACTACTAACTACTCGAGGCGAGCGCGTCATCATGTGACGCGCTCGCCGTCGAGCAATATTCTTGAGTCTTGGGGGGTTACTTATCTCTGCAGCCGACTGTACGTTTCCCCCGCAAAAGGTGACACAATAATTTGTAGGTAAGATATCGTTTTGCCGTCTCCCTTCCAACGCGTTAGAAGCCTGTGTTGCTCGAAGTTTGCATTGTAACTACAATCTAAAAAAACTCAGTGGCGCTTGCAACAATGCCGAAATATTATGGTGGTATAAAACAAAGATACATGGTAAATATCCCATTTTAGATTGTAGTTAAATGGAATGCTTACTACGAACGGAATTTTTTTCAAAGCAAAGAGAAAACTCCTAACCTTTGACACTGGAGGATTCCATTTCTGTTGAACCGGCGGAGCTAAGTCGTGTTGCTGTTTCAAAATGAACTTTTTTAATCTTCGATTCCCTGCTAGGGCACGACGATGTGGCTAAAAATAGTTATTTATTATACAAGGGGGCAAAGTTGTTGTTTAACTCTCGGGCTTATATTGAGACCCGAGCAAGCGAAAGATTCCAAAAATTGAGCCACGAGCGTAGCGAGTGGTTCAATAACTGGAATCTTGAGCTTTACGAGGGTCTCAAGGCACGAGAGTTGAACAAACTTTGGCGCCGAGTGTAATACAACATTTTTCCCTTCACTATTGCGAGGAAAATCAGACTACATACGATTATAAATCTTATCTACATGTAGGTAAGTTATCTTGAAGAAACCATCAAAAATCAATTTCAAAATTTGTCATAGAGTAGGTACGCTCCTGGTACTTAGATATTGCCAACAGCTTACCAAGTGCGGGATAAGACATCATCACATGACCAATTTAAGGTGTGACCTCCGATTGCGCATATTTACTATGGGCATATAGGACTCACTTATACTGGACTGGTGGTAAGTGATAGGAATTAGATTACTTTGCCCCACATGTGGATAAAATGCGTTTTTCCACGCTAGTTTTAAAGGACATAACAGCGCTTTCCGAGCTAGTGAGGGGAAAAAGTTTATTATGTATTAAGGGCGGTAATAAATTACGACCGGGCGGTGTGGAGATTGGGTAAGGCCTTTGTCCAGCAGTGGACTTTTATAGGCTGATATGATGATGATGATGATATGATATAGAAGCGAGCAACCTCAAATAGTACATTATGATACGAGGGCGAAAAAGAGGAAATACGAACACGACCATAGGAAGTATTTTAAATAGACACGAGTTGCGAATTACCTCTTCGCACGTGTATCGTACGACGTTTTACAGTACATATGGCCTTTTAAATATTCCATGGATGCACGTAAAGTATGTACTGTAAAATATTTTAACGCGCACCCTAAAACCTTGACAATTAAAGGATGACTCACACTAGAACGGGACGGGACGGGGCGGGACGGGAAAATCTGTCAATTGCTATAGAAAGCTTCACGTGACATCCGAGGGCTCCGTGATTCTTTCTATAGAAATTGACAGATTTTCCCGTTCCGCCCCGTCCCGTCCCATTCTAGTGTGAGTCATCCTTAAATGTGTGTTCCGATTCTTCTAAGCACCTTAGGCTGGATTTGACCAAACTTTTTAACCAAGAGTAACGCTTACTCTTGGATACTAATGTCAAAATCCCATTGTAATTTGACGTTACTATCTGAGAGTAAGCGTTATTCTCGGAATAAAAAGTTGGTAAAACGCAGCTTTAGTCGCTCCGATGTATACGGTGATAACTACGAAGTAATCGTAGGCATATATCATACGGTATGATATATGCCTACGATTACTTCGTAGTTGGGTTGGGTAAAACATACCCGTAAAACCCTTAAGGTATTTCAGTGCAGGTGTGTGAAATAATTGCCGTCATCAATCTTTGACTCTGATGTGAAGGAGCCAAGCTATTTAAGTAAAGCAATTTTTGACTATTTGAATAGTTATAAATTGAAAGAGATGTCGCGGAAAAAGAAGGTCGCTAGTTCGATCCCAGCTCGGGACTACTGGGAGCCCCGGTCAATTTTTCTGTACCGATGTTCAGAGAGGTCATGGGTTCGAATCCCGCTCGTCACGAAATTTTTCCATTTTACTTTCAATTGTAAACTTGTAAACGTTCGCAAACGACTCTGCTTATTTAATACAAAATTGATCAATAATTTTAGTGATCTTTGACGTGTTTGTGTTGTGTTCTTACGATATTATTCCGAGCATAGATACTGTAGCTAATAATTTTGAATTACCGCAACTTTGGTACCATTACAATAGAGCAGGTGAAATACTCGTACCATTAAAACAAAGTGCTGTTCTGATGGTTCTGTTGAAACTTTGGTGATTATCAGTTCACTCACTTCATTTTATATACTTATGTATATTATTTAGTAACTTACTGTAAAAATATCAAGCTAATACATAGTGGTTTTGGCAGATTGCGTTGATTAGAAGTCAATGGGGCCTATTTCTCGAACGGTATTAGATTAACATATTAATATTAGTATAAATAGAAAAGAGGTATTAGTATGGTCATAGAAACCATTACGATTTAACAGTTTGCTGGATAATATTAGGCTAAGGGCCACTTGTACCACCTGGAGTTAGCCACATAACCCGGAATTAAGCATTTATTTGTATGGAATATTACAGCTTAACTCCGAGTTAGCGGCTAACCCTGGAAAATGAAAATGGGCCTAATATCGTTTGAAAAATTGACATTTGTAGCCCATGAAGAGTGCCGTGAGAGTATCTTGCGGTCGAAAAGGATAACTGTCATTGTCTAATCCGAACAGGGGTTTAGATTCAGTTGTATGGAAGCGATTCAGCTTAGGTCGTCAACTGAATCGCGTTAAAACGTTATGGTAAGGCCTCTGAGCTCAGTTAAGAACCTAAACTGAATCGCGTTAAGATTTCATGGTAAGGCCCCATATAGAATTGGTAGTGAAAAATAATGTATACTGTATGCATGTTGAATACGCATGGACTACACCAAACTTATATTAAGACACTGTAACCGTATTTTGACAAAATAAATATTTGATTTGATTTGATGCCAATCGCTCAAGTTCAGAAGCGTATCGTAGTTATCTCTCTCTATTACTCTATATTATTAGTGTGACAATGACAGTTGCGTTTTGTTCGCGACTAAGCGTTAGTTTCAAGATTGGCATCTTGGCTACGTACACAGGGGCCTTACCATGGCGTCTTAACGCGATTCAGTTGACGACATAAACAGAGTCGCTTCCATACAACTGAGCCTAAACAGAACCTAAACTGAATCACGTTAAGATGTCATGGTAAGGTCCCAGGTGTCTATCTCGATCGCGAGATACTGACACAGCTTTCTTATACTAGGGGCTGCAGAACATAATTCATTATTATTCATGAAACAAGAATATTTTTTTCAATACGTACAGGATAGTTTTGTCGTCTCCCATTCTTCCTGAGACGCCATCTTCGTCTGGCTTTAGGTTTTGTAACTGGAAGGATGACATTTCTTAGGTCCTTGACCTTTGCTGCATTCTGTAACAGTACAATTTGTTATAATAAAAAGTACCTCCTGTGTACCTACTTTCAAACAAATTTCTTAACAATTATATTAACATTTTCCACCGCCTAAATGCATGCATAGCACAAAAGGACCATCGCTAATGGACGAATTCATAGTTCCCTAGATTGTATGACAAGGGCATAAAGTAACCCATTTTAGTCGAGGCTATTTAATGGTTTGAGTGTAACGAGTGTAGGTATTTCTGCCCAGGATATACACTCTGCTTTTCACGGCTTTTTTCAAGGAAAATATTAGGTTTTATTCCATTTTAAATCGTTGAAAAAGAAACATCCGTGTTTGCTATGCTTGGGCGTGCGTTACATTATGCGCTAGAGCATAAAAAGTGATTTTACGTCGCCTAGCCCCGACTTAAAGTCGAACATTTCGAGCAAGAGAAGTGAAGAATATTTTTTTGATGATTCATGTGACTGACTAAATAAACTACTTTCGTACCTCCATCTTTTGTATTGCCATTTCCATCATTTGGCTGCCAGATATCTGTAAAACAAAGGTTACGTAGTAATTCCAAAAATAACTGAATATCATAAATGAAATTAGTAACTATACTTCAATGTTTGTTCCTATATCAAGTAAAAACATCTTTTTCGTCCCCAAAGGGATAAAATGGAGGAAAAAGTAAGTACACGAGCAAAAGCGGGGAGAAGGGAGAGATTGGTACGGACGAGCTTAGAAAGAGTACCTTATGCTCAGAGAAGTGCAGTGCGACTCTTTGGAGTTGAGAAGGCGAATGCCTTTAATTTGTGCAAAACACCATTTTCGCCAGGCGTTCATAAATAGCTCGTTGCGCGACCCATACAGAACTATTTTTTCATCACACTTGCTCGAAAATAAAGATATGTATATGCAAGCAAACTGAGACTTAATGATCTGTATGTTCCATAGCCTTGATGGATTTCATACTATTTAATACTATGCTGCGCGTAGCCGCCGCTCACCACGGAGTACTGTGGACTGTGCTACTACACTACCGCTAATGATTTTTGTTTATTTATATGTCTAGTAAGTCTATTTATTTCCTCGCAAATGTGATGAAAAACATTGTATGTATCACAGGCGGTACAAGAATTACAAACTCGTGTTAGTTCACACTCGTTCGTAATTTCTGGTTTACCCAATATCATAGGCAGAAGTTAGTTTAAAAAAGTACCAGTACAAAACATACCATTCGCTGTTGCTGCAAATCAAATCTTGGTTTCCTTGTAGTTTGTAGTTGTTGCTCCATATTTTGCTGAAAAATAAAGTATTTGGGCGCCATTGAATGCACGACAACAAAAGGCATTCATTCTGCATGGATTACCGGGTCGTGTATTGTTGGGTGAGCGTTATCGGCCCAAACAAGCTTAACCTAGTATTACATGTCACGTTTTTTAGGGGATTATCGTCTGCCCCTGCGGCAGCATTAAATTTGTAATTGGGCACATTCGCAAGAAGAGATAAAAAAATTAAGGTAAGTAGGTAAATTTAATGTTTTTTCTACCCAGAATAACGAGGTCTTTCATTATAGGAGAAAAAACTACGAGGAAAAAAGGTCTCAAAATTTTCAAACGTTTTACTTACCCATTTTGTAACCGCTGTACGAAGTGTTTTAAAAATGGTAACGAAATGGAAAAATAAAATTGTGACTCTTTTCTTCTCCTAGTAAAATCAGGAGCTCGTGATTCTGAGTAGGAAAAAATGAAATTTACATACATACCTGTTTAAAAAAAAATTAGGATCCTAAAACGTATGATCTTTAGAGCAATAAACGTGTACTATCTAACGTTAACCTTAATAGATGAAATCTAACCAGAATGGCATCATTAGTCCGTAGGACATCAGGACTCCAATACGATGAAAACTGCAAAATATATTAATAGGTTAAAAAACATGGAAATTATTTGTTAAAACAAGTCAAATTATTTAATAAATAATTTATTGCTATTTCAAATATACCTATAACTAACAAAATATATACAGCAAGTTATAAGCTGCCTAAAATAGGTCCTTGAGGCATTGTATCTAGGATGCTGGCGGCATTTAGACTAGAGACGCCCATACTTGGGAAAAGTGTCAACCCTGAAATGAGCGACGCTCAATCTAGAACCAACCGTCCTGACGGTGTCCAAAAACATCCTTACGGTCACCATGGCAACGGAGCACAAACATTTCAAAATCTTGCTACATTTTTTCCCTTTGAAGGCGTCTCTATCTACTCCTATCTCGATGGTAAAGCGTCGATTGGCGCCCTCATTAGGGGGAAAGGGGGATTGTTTTCCAAGGGCTCGTTAAAAACTCATGTGATAATATTTGGCCGATTTTTGACCAATGGTGATCTGTTTTAGTACTTTCTTGGCCTGATTTTGATCGTTCGTGATGTTCTCTTGTTTCTCTATACCTAATCCATGGTATCATCGTTGCAGTCATAATTACCTTATTATTCAACTTCTCGTCTACAGGATATAGTTTTATATAACTTACTTTTGGCGGTTTAGCACTTAAACGGACAAAAGTCCAAGTAATATATGTAATACAATTTAGATGCATACCCCAGCAGTAGGTTGCTCTGGCAACCTTGGCTGTGACTGTAAACAACAATATTATTTAAATAAAATTCCTATGAGTTCTAAAGTAAACACAATGGGGTCAGTAGGGACGTCGAGGGTAGTCGGTTCATGAGAAGAGGGATGGTAGAGTTAGTATTTTTAGACCAGCGTTGTCATATTATTACAAAAATAGGTACTTTATTCTCTTGGCACGTCAACCTATTGTAATATTGTGTCAATTCTAGCTATTGTCTCATCTCACTCAGTTCCTGTCCTTCCTAACCCCAACTATGGGGTGAAGTGGGAATTCGTAATATTTTGTGTTTATCGTAAAATCTATGAAATGAAATGACAGATTGTCATGATAATATATCAATAATCGTTTGTTGTATACTTTAAGGGATGACTCACAATAGAACGGGACGGGACGGGGCGGGACGGCAAGATCTGTCAGTTTCCATAGAAAACGTCACGTGACATCCGAGGGCTACGAGCTATCACGTGATTATTTCTATAGAAATTGACAGATCTTCCCGTCCCGCTCCATCCCGTCCCATCACTTCCCATTCTAGGTGTGAGTCATACTTAACCATGTAAAACTATGAAATATTTTTTTTCCCCCATACAAATGCCGACAAATAAGACTTTGATTTTTTTAAATAACAATATAATTTATCCATGCTTAAATATGGTATAGGTACTCGAATGTATTGCAAAGTTCCGTAAAATACCTAATTTAAAGAATATGGATGATCCACTAAACTTAATTAGGAACGAATACGTAATGTACGTTCTGATTTTCGGCTTCTATCAGTGCAGTTGAAATTATCATCTTAGTAGGACTCAAAATTATCAAAGTAGGTACCTGTTCCTCTTTTTCTTGCATCTCTCGGGCGTGTTGAGACTTGATTTTAATCGCCCATTCCTAAACATACGAATAATAGTTGTACTATATATACTTTAACAAAAAAAGAAAAAACAATTGAAGGTCGTGGAAATAAAAATAAACAATTGGAAATCTTCATCAGCTGTCATGGACTTAATTATCGTATCCTGACAGCAAATGAATGAGTTGGGTGGTTAAAAAACACCCAGAGCCATGTGTTTATTCATAGTTCAAAAATCAAAGTTATGTTTATAGAACATTTTAGTTGAAACAAATCTTTTTATTTAACTAAATAAATTGACTTGTTATTAAAGTAGTAACACTACTATATTTAAATTATAAATTGAAAATAAATGTCAACATGGCACAGGACAGGAGCGGATGGCGACGTCTCACGGTGATCCCCTGTACCACTAGAATACCATAAAAAAAATAAAAAAAGAGAGGCCAAGCCGGGGATCGAACATAGAACCCGGGTCTTCAGCTTACGCGGCTAAACTTGAACGCGGCCCCCGATGAACTTGGTCTTTTTCTGTTTTGGAATTTAAAGGATTTCATAAAATTTCTGAAGAATACCTGATGTGAGTATTTTAGTAGATTTTTTTTGCGGAATTGAAAATATTTGTTTTTTATTCAGAATCGCGAGCTGTTTCGATCCCAGTAGGAGAAAAAAAGTGTCACAAGATTTGTTTTCCATGTCGCCACCATTATTTCATAGATTTAGTATGGCGGTAGCGCAACGGCAAATTTGAAAAATGTATAGAACTGTTAGGACACTTTTTATCCTACTAGGATTGAAAGAGCTCGCGATTCTGAGTAGAATAGACATAAAAATTGCCAATTTAGCAAAAAATTATTTTTTTATAACAAAAAATAAAAACGCCCTATAAAAGGAGGTGCATTTATCATCTTAATGAATAAATTTGGTAGATATCGTAGAAACGTGTTATTAACAAAATCATACTAAGATTTTGCGGGTTCCGCCCTTTTAAAAACAAAAATAGATAGGAAAATGCCTTGTGGCAGCTTTTTTCACACATTTTTACATAAACGGGTATTTATTGTACTTTTTAACGTTTTTTCCTTTTTCCTAGCATTTATCCGTGTTATGCCAAGGCTCAGAGAGCCTAGGTCCGCTTTAGCACCTGTAATTATTCCAAATATACGGATGAAAACTTACGTTAAGGTCATTTTTCAGCATTTGTTTCTGAAATAGAAATGTCAACGTTTTCATATTTGTTTAATGTTCATGGTATTTAAAATTAAAGTACCTGTAAAGGGTATGCAATAAAAATGTCCCAAAAAAATTCCTTTTTTTATTTTAACTATAAAACTCCCGTGAGACTCGAACATATTAAATAATATTTAATACGGGTCACTCACGTAATTTAGTCGATTTTCGCTCGACATGTTTCGTTCTTTACGAAGAACGTCATCAGGAGCGACCACCCGCGACAGAGGCAAGTCGTACACGAGGCGTAGTCGTCGTTTTTTTTTATTGTTTAATACAATAAAATTACATAGTGTTATAAGTACAAGACCCATCATAGGCAAAACCTTGAGGAGGTTTGTGTGCCGATGGGGAGTTCGAAATTAGAGGAAGCGGCAATTTAAAATTATTATTTGACAGCATGATGCGACGGAAATCACTCAACGAACTAATGACGACGTCTCACAAAGACCCCTGTACCACTGCTGGACTTAACTACTGGGATACCATAGGACCAATACATCATGCGGCGGGTTGTATCAGTATTTTGTTATCGTTTATACTTACATGGTTCTCGTCTTTCGGACTGCCGGCGTATTTTTTCTGTAAATAAAAATATTATTTCATCGTACTTCCTCGTAATAGATGTCACTACACGTAGGTGACGAGGTCTGTAAATCCTTAATTACGACCTAGGGGTGTAATTAGTCGTTGAGTATGATAAATAGAATTTTCCGCCCGCCTTGCCCATTTATTGGAAAACGTCGTTCAAATTAACAACTAACTAATTCACGCTACTTTTTATACCTAAAGTCAAGCAAGTGTGATGTCTCGTGTTAAAATTAAGAATTGAATTCCACACTCGTTCTTAATTACTTGTTTACCGACCTCAATACAATGTAGGTAGGTACAATTATTTACTTTTACCCCCCAGTTTCACTTAATCTCGTTGACCATTTTGGTCCAGTATTACGTCAGCTAAGAAAAGGTAAGCTAAGCTACCCTTTAATTGACATTGAAAAGTATCAGTTGTAGGCCAGGCATGGTCAGTCCATTTTTGTGGTACAATCATTAACGCTTATATACTAAAGTCGCGAGTTCGAGTCTCGGTCGAGGCCATGAGTTTTTCCTTTCTTTCTTAGAAATTTCGTTAGCAGAAGTATCTGCTTAAAAACTTTAAAACAAAATAAGGCTCGTGGCTAAGTTAAGGCTCGTGGTGCAATTTTAAAATTTTTCGTTACGTCAAGTCTCAGAAAAGCAGGGGTTACAGCTTTGCTCCTTGTATAACAAATAACTATAAGTAACATGACTTACCCTGAGAAAGGTGCTTTCCTGTCTAAATTCATCCCACTAAAAGAATAACTAATTAAAAAAATTAAAAAAAGACGCTCACGTATTTTTAGTCACTAAGTGCGACATGTTTCGGAAATTTTAGGATTCCATTATCAAGCGTTGAGTGCCGTGCGCGACCACGCAGGCGGGCGTACTGACTCACGTCTTACCGCGCGCACTGCCCACGACGTCTAAACCGGTTGAAGATGCTATGGTACCCAACGCTTGATAATGGAATCCTAGAGTGAGTAGTGACAAAAAAATTATTCACCTTGTTTAATTCATTTAATGTCGAATACTGAAAAAAAAAAATTTTAGTAGTTTTACAAAACAACTTTAAATAGTAGTTTATGCAATAACACGAAATAAGGGTGCTTAAAACGAGACGAAGTCAAGTTTTGTAACAATAGACCCGAGAGTTTTAAGAACCAATCAGTAGCTGTTGTATACGCTAGTTTTTCTACCTACTCTAATATCTAGGTCCTCTAATATCCATAGGTCACTGGTTCATATCCGGTTCGAAGGACCATAAAATGTATGGGCCAGTTAGCCTATACACTTGCTTGTTAAGGTTGATTATGCTGAGATGATTGCAGACACTGAGTTTAAGTTATACTGGTTTATTAAAGCATATTATAATAATATAATGGTTACAAGTTAGTAAGTTGGTTGACTATTCCTTCAATTGATGCGTCTCGTATGCTAGTTAGGTATATACTGTTTTATGAATAATGTGTTTAAAGGTAGCCTAAAGTAGGTCGCAATGTAAACGGAAAATATGTACAGTAGTGAACTGTACATAAAACCACCGGCCACATATCATTATTTGAAATAATGATGGTGGTGAATGGTCGGAACAACAATAAAACGCAGTAACAGTACGTTAGAGAGGATCATACTCAGTTCTTCTTACGGTAGTATTATCACCCCGAAAAAAGGGATGGATATAGTTTTTTTGTCCTACTGTTACTGCGATCGTTGGCTTGTCAGGCTATAGTAATCTTACTAAATTGATAATGTTGTCATCGTGTTCCGGTAGTGGTGCCGGGTTTTCCTGTAATAAACGAATATTGGATTAGGTAACTAAAAAGTAACTTCTTACAATCGTTTTACCCACTAATGCCATGGCTCATGGAGTCTGGAGTCCGCTTCGGCAACTAACCTCAAGATTTGGCGTAAGCGCTGGTTTTTTCGAAAGTGACTGCCATTTGATCTTCCAACCGGGTCGGAAGGTCCGATGGCTGTAAGTTTTCTGGGTTGGATGGGTATAGGCCCAGGTCTGGTTTCCTCACGATGTTTTCCTTCACCGAAAAGCGATTGGTTCCGAAAAACTCATTGTTTAGTCTCGTACCAATCGGTCTCGCAGGTTTAAACCAGGGTTTGAACCTACGACCTTCAGAGTGAAAGTCGCGCGTTCTTACCGCTGGGCCACCAACCCTGATTTAAATTGTAACATGGTCTGCTAAACGTTCATGTACACTTATGTATTACCTAATGCAAGAGAAAAATTCTTACATATGCATGCAGAAGGTTTACATGCAGGACTCCCAAGTCCCAAGTCATATAAATAAATAATGTAAATTATCAAGAGAATAAAATAAATAAATTGATATATTATATACCTATATATTATACATAAGTACCTAGTTCAAAATGAACTTTACGACTTAACTTCATATTTTTCAAAAAACATGATTTTTCTTGTGCTAAACATTTTTATGAAAGAATTTTAACTAATACACTACAAACAAATAAGCAAACACATACTCATTAAAAACTACCTACAAGTTAAAAAAAAACTCAGGTCCTCAGAACTAGGCTGGGTCCCCGTTATTGCCCCGTTTGATAGCAATACTAATTCTCTGGGCAAAACAGTGGCCAGCAATAGTGGTCACCAGAAGCCTCAACCAGGCGCGAGGTATTTTCTTAACGGTTTTATTAATTAAGATCAAATAAAAAAGATTTAAAATTTGATCAGGATAGTAGTATATATTATGTTTTCCTGCCCCCTGGCCGGTAAGCAGCCAATTGCAGGCCGCTACACTACACAAATTCGCTGCTTGCCGACTGCGTTGAGTAGAAAAATGTGTCTTGTCCAGTAAATAAAAACGGCTTCAGATCACACGTTTGTCGACCTCAGCTTTGCAGACAACAATTACATGAGATTTGAGACATTTCTTACTTTAAAGACCTGCCAAACAAAAAGAGTGTTATTTGAACTTGAAACGGAAATGTACGTGTGGGTTAGATTGTGTGAAAATTTAATTTACCAAGTTTTTCCATTTCTAAGGGACGATAAACAAACCATTCGAGCATGGAACATTGTTTTTGAAAACCTTTTTCTTTACTGTTTGTTTTATAAAACTTTACTTTGCCTATCTACATAGAGGCAAGCGACCGAAGTGATTGCGTGTCGACAGACATAGCATGGGAAGGCCTCCAGCTCGACGAATTATCGATAAATTCCTATGACCCTATGACCTACCTCCAGGTTTACGTACCCGGTACACGAAGATTGACGATTGGAACCCTAGTTAGTTAGTTAGTTTAGTTGAGTTTTTCCGCAACTCGACATCCATTGTGCCTTTTTTGTGTGCTAACGAGGTAGTCCTATTCCAACCACCCTAGCTCCTCCACGAAACCAAGCATCGGTTTTAGGTTGCTAAATGCCTCCTTTAGTGTGTTTGGAGTCCCCAAATACCTACTCCTGTATTCTTCTACCTGTCTGCAGTAATACCCTGACGTAATGGGCGTCCGTAGGCTACGGAAACCGCTCACCATCGCGCGGGCTGTGTGTTTGTTTGCCACGACTTCGATAATTTTAATGGAATCGTAAAGTATCGTCAATAAATAAATAGATAATTTCTTGGTAAAGATTTTTTTTACAATTAGCACGAGATCTATTAGTGTTTTAAAGAATTATTGTCGGTAGTTTTTGAGATGAGAATGATCCTGTGTCGGAATTTCGTGACATATGTCGTGTTTCTTGAGACAAATGTCAAGAGCTCTTCACAAGAGTATTCTTTTTCAATGGTAATAATGATGTTTTTATTTATAAATAACATGTTGGAGGCAAACAAGAATACAGCCCGCACATTACTAAGCGGCGCCCGTAGCCCACATACGCCTGTAATACCAGTAATAATGATGCTGACAATTGTCGCCGTGGTGAAATTGGGCCCTGGCTTATGGAAGTATCCGCGTGAACTCGAATTGATTGTCTTTTGTCTTGTGTCTCCGACGTCATTTAAGTTAACGGGCTACCACAGATCCCGCGCGCACTCGCGCCTGTGTATAAGTATTATGGGCGTTATCATTTTTTGATGTACAAAAATAATGTTATGTTTTCTACCCAGAATTGCGAGCTCTTTCAATCCTAGTAGGAGAAAAAAACGATTTAAGATTTTTTTTCCACTTCATAACCATTTTCATTCCTTCCATTCATAGATTTAGTATGGCGGTTAGCAATAGAAAGTTTGAAAAATATATGGAAATTGTAGGTCACTTTTTTTCTCCTACTAGGATTGAAAGAGCTCGCAATTCCGAGTAGAACCGACGTTTCGACACAGTTTCATTTGTCATGTGTGCTTACCATGAGTTGTAAGTAGCCGGAGGCGTTAGAGACTGAGCGTTTCTAAAGTATGTCCGTCTTGCTCCTACCACTACTCTCGCAGGAGCGAGACGGACATACTTTAAAAACGCTCAGTCTCTAACGCCTCCGGCTACTTACAACTCATGGTACGCACAATGGTTTCGGCTTGACTGATGAATCAGCTTGCTAGAAATGTTCACGGGTACGTGAATATTTCTAGCAAAATCGCCGTTGACCCTTAGCCGTGTTTAAACGTCGGTATATTAAGGTAAATTAACTACATTCGTGACAAACCTGTTCAATGTTCATAATAATGTGTATAAAACGCGAAAGTTAAAAGACACTTTTTGGAAAGGACACATTTATTTTCAAAATATATACAGTAAGTGTAACTTACCTAGCTACCTGACTACCTACCTTAAATCTAAAATAGGTCCTTGAGGTATTTTACTCGTACCTAGGATGCTGGCGGCATTTCCTCGTTGTATCACAATGCTGATACGTTGTGTGAGGAAGCCACCAGCTCTTCGGTCACCAATAACATCAACCAGACGTTTTAATCCTAAGTGTCTATGGTACCATGCCGAGGGGGTACTATTTAATTTAACTTTTATTTTATTTTAGTATTAAGTGTTTTACTTGTTATTGAAATAAATATTTACAACATCCTGGGTACAATGGACCTATTTTAGATTTAAGGTAGGTAGAAATATATAGGTAAGTTACACTGACTGTATATATTTTGAAAATATATGATCAGTATTAACTTTTCTAAATCACTTACTTGTTTTTGACGACTGATGACGGAATCGTCGTATTGTACATCTGGATTCTCCTTAAAAAACCATCCCTGAAAAAAAAACGCTCTATAAATACACTAAACTTCGCTCACAACTTCAGCCGCATATAAATCATACATGAAAACCAATTTATGAAATACCTCCTTGTATTTATTAATTTATAAGTAGGTATTTCGTACAAATTTAAAATCTCATGATGCGAGGATCTATATCGGAATCCCTAAAGTTTTTTATCTTATTATTACATTCCCTAATACTGTATGTCATAATGATCATTTGTCCTAAACATTATTTTGTCATAATATTATTTTCCCTAACATCGTTTTTACCGGCCGTTCTAACAGCGATTCGACTCTTGTGTGAGGGCACTGATCGTACTCAACGTGCATTATATAGTTCAATTGAGTTAAAAAAAAAGAATGGCTTCCGTCCTATGGGACAATTTTGCCAGTGTCAAGGTGTATGGGCTACAATGTACGGTGAGTTAAAAAATTTGCTCTTAGAGCGACGTTGTACGAGGAGAGCCTAGGTAAGGAGATAACTTCTTTATACAGCTTGACCTCGGAGCTACCGGTTCATTATATAGCATTCACCATTATATAGCAAAACAAAAATCGATTACTTTCTTAACAAATACCTTTCATTTTTACCATGTTTCTACCCGAAGTTTCGTTTGAACGAGCAAGCTATTGGAAAAGATCAAAGGTCCACTTGTATTCAACTCAAACATGGATACCCTCAAAGCCACAATAGCAAATTACAATTGAGTGTTAAGGGGATATCTGGTGCCCATGACCTTCGAAATCTGTTTTCAGTGTTTGAATCCTGGTGAGTTATTGTTTACTGTAGAATCCATAACAAAAGCCTACTTGAGCTTACTGTGAGATTATCCCAAATGTTGATATGATTTTTTATTTATGGACTACAATACGGACCTAAAACAAAATATGTACCTGCCTATTTTTTATTTTTATTTAGTACTATACTTGAGATTAAGAAATAAGGGTGAAGCCAGACAAAAGAAGCGTAAAAGAACGGCAGAATTTAACACCGTCGCCGTCGGTAATAACAAATAGGTAGTGAATGTATGTATTTTTTATAAATAATTATAAATTGTAATGCGCATAAATAACTTCGGAATGTGGACACAAGTGCATTTATACTATTTTAGAAATAATTTAAAATAAAATGACAATTTTTTCTCAGAAAGTTATTCTTGAAAATATAAATACCTAAAAGATCGAAAAACGGAGCGTTTTTTAAAAATGTTACCTTAAAACTTCGAAAATCGTATGGAGCCCCTTAACAGTTTGGCTTGGAACTTCGAACATAAAAAACGTCTTACGCCTACCTCTGAAACCTTATGCCTTACAACAAATTATGGGTATTTTACTTATCGCCTTTTGTTTTGTAGAATTTATAAGACTCATTGGAGAAAACACGAACACGAAACAAAAAAAAAATCTTCCATGGCTGTTATTCGCTATTTAAATCAATGTTTAATGACAATATTACGGTCGGGTTTTTTATCGACTATCACCGTGGCTGTCACGTTCTAACAAGTAGGTACATATGTAAGAGTGAAAGTGACGCATGTCGTGATAGTCGATAAAATGGCAACCATGCTCTAGCCCTTCGGCCCGTACTTTTCATACCGGTTTCAAAACGCTACCTTCGGTTGTGTTTTAATTTATCACCACTATTTGCGAATTTCCTAATTTTCGCACTTGTATCATAATGTATTATTCCTTGTAATAGACTCTGAACTATATCATTAGACTCAGTGAGACGGGAGCTGTACTCGACGCTTGAGAATGGGAACCTAAGTTCTCAGAAACATGTCGGCGTAGTAACTATGTGAGGTTTATTCGTAATTTTATTATAATATCACATTAGAATTACTAAAACGCATGAAATCCTCGTTCTCCGCTCGTGGCGGTATTTATGGTAGAATAATATTTTCAAGTCGTATCTCAGATATTTTTTTTATTAAATAAAAAACCGACCAAGAGCGAGTCGGACACGCGCACGAAGGTTTCGGAATCATTATCTAAAACGGCAAAAAATCACGTTTGTTGTATGGGGGCGTTTGTTAGCTACGAAATCGTATGGAATTTTCGTAACTCAGTGGGAAATTTAGTACAAAAATTTTGTCGTACATTGAGATTTTGTATCTATATAGCGTAGTATAAGGAACTCTACCTACCCACCAAATTTCATTCAAAACCGACGCGAAAAAAAAACGACTACAAAATAAAAATATGCCCATTTATTGTTATAGCGGCAACAGAAATATATTATCTGTGAAAATTTCAACTTTCTAACCATAATGGTTCATGTGACACAATGTTACACTAGGTTGACTTGCCAAAAAACAAAGTATTTTGTAACAAGACAGCTCTGGTTAAAAAAATACCAACTCACCCCTCTATCATCCCACTTCTCCCCATTCATGGCCCAACTACCCTCACAATCCCTACTTACCACATTATATGGTACTAAGAGACCTCGCGCCTCTTGCCTGTTTATGCCCAATTGGGCCATATATTATAACACAAACTAACATTTAATCCATTATTGATGTGAACCAGTTTGCGAGTAATTCATGATCGTTACCATAACTTGTAGGTAACGGTCGAGAAATCTTGGGTCCTTAGTTTAATGAGGGTTCCGGGTTACAATGTTTGTTCAAGCAGTTAAGGTAAGTTTTGAATTTGTAGTTGGGTAATAAAAAATATGAAGACATGAATATTAGTATACAAGGTGTCACTGTCTCATACGATTCAAAGTTATAGGATATCATTAGGGTTAGAATTCTGGTGGCATTTTAGCACAAGTATCGCAGTGGAGTCGCCATTGTATATTTTTTTAATTTGAATAAATGAATAACTGAATGATAAATCCAAATTACGTATATTTTATAATATAACATTTTAATACATTTTAATAAAATTGTTTGGTTTGTCCAGAAATCCCTGCAAATATTTTTTATCTCATTTATCTTTTTAATTACTTTGTCTATTTAGATTTTGTAAATTTCTGTCAATGTTTTTATTATTATCGAATAAAAACGTGAGGTATAAGTTAGGTACATTTAGGTAATAAAAACTTTGCTATGAAATTATAATTGATAGTCAATATATCATTATACAATACTAGTAAAATCAAACAAGAATTAATATCGACGTAATAAGAGAGGGTATCAAATAAATATTATATTTAACTACTTACGTTTTTATTTATTTTTAAATATATACATTTACTTGTTATATTACCAATAATTATACATTATTAATTTATCAATCATTTATTAATTCATTCATTCAATCAAAAAATATATATCAACGACGCCATTGCACTTTGTTCACCCATTGCCACCAAACATCCCAACTCTAGATATCATATATTCAGTATCTATGACTAACTGAACCGGAAATTGGTGGAAATACTCTGGGGACCTAGATCTAGATCAAGTTACATAGAGTCGATGTAAATATAGCCCAGTGGCCGAAGAATTTAGAAAGAAGGCTTTAAAAAGTCTTTAGAAAAAAAATGTGTAAGAGGTAGTCTAGTTAGACTACAGAATATTATGATGGTGTTTTTTATCCTTCTCTTGACAGCGTATCTTATAAGATACACATTTGTATACCCCCTTTTTGTATTTTTTATACTTTTTTTTATGTATTTTTGTCAAAACTATTTTTTTTTAATTTGCCCATAAAATTATTAAATAGGGTTGGTAACTGAACTGATTGATAAAAGGACAATCATTTTATATAAGTACAATTTATAAATGAAAGGAGAATCTTCGAATGAAAAGAGATTTGGAAATATATCACCAAATAAAAATCTAGCCAATTGCGTGTCAGGCCACGCATTATGGAGGGTTGCGTACCTTCATACGATAAGAAAATCCTGCACACAAAAAGGCGTAAATGTCTTGAAATAATATGAAAGCACTTATGTCCTTTTGTTTAAATAGTATTTGCCGAAAACTCAAAAACAGCTAGACCTAACATACGAGTACAGTGTGTTACCAGCACCTGGGCTTTTAATTAAGGAGGTTAAAGTTACGTAGTTACTTGACTTAACTGTGACTTTAATTTAATAAATCTACTAAAATTCTGACACGCCTAATTTCCAAAAAAAAATTAACTGCCAGCAATGTATAGCAATTTGATTGATTGACAAGTAAGTGTAAATGACAGCAACTTTATTTACTACCTACGATGCGTCATCAAAATAAATGTTTGCATTTAGATACCTACTTATTTTTATAGTAGTAGTGGTAGTAAGCACTTTATTGTACACAAAATAAATCACAAAACAACTATGCTATACTATAGTTACACACATACAGATGTCTACCTGTTTTTATGTTTAATAAATCTTTGAACCTTAAGATAACTATGGAAAACTAAATGCATTTTTCAGGAATAAACACATTGAATTACCAACCTTAATACAATTCATCGGTCGTCCCCCACAACGCACAAATTCCGCATAAAGGATGACTCGCCGTAGTCCGTTCCGTTCCGATCCGATACGGGACGATCTGTCAGTTTCTATAGAAAGTATCACGTGATAGCTCGGAGCCCTCGGACGTCACGTGACTTTTTGTATAGAAACTGACAGATCGTCCCGTATCGGATCGGAAAGGAACGGACTACTGTGAGTCATCCTTTACCCAGCTTACGAACTACGAACAGCTGCTACAATGTTGTTTTTCATAATAAATATTATATATATCATAGTTTAGGTAGTCAACCGAATCGCGTTAAGACGTCATGGTAGATAAAGCCACTTTGGTGAAGGAACCCTAAAAAGGGAAAATCTCCAAGGATATCAAGGTTCTTCGAAATTCGACGCCAGATGAACTGGAAAATATTGAATCAGACGTTACAAGAGTACTCTCACGGAAGGCTCAATTTCACATATGGGGATTGTTATATGCCAATATCGTTTGTGATATGACATACCATTTGTATGTGATTTGCTGAGTTAGCTCGGATATTGAGGAATGGTTGCTATGTGGCAGTTTTAGGGTTCCATAGTCAACTAGGAAAACATGTACAGTCAACCAATTGGAACCATTAGAGCCACTGTAGGACTGTCATAGTGACGCTACAAATCACATTGTAAGTAACCTCTTGAGGTCACCGGGGACCGTAAAGCTGGTTCGTTCCTCTCACAACGGATAGGTATAGCCATTGAAAGGGGGAACGCAGACAGCATCATGGGAACCCTTCCGCAAGGGTCGGATCTCGGTGACCTCAATTGAGTAGTTAGTTTTTTACTTTTTTCATATATTTCTGTGTTTTTTTCTAATACCTCTTACTGCTCATCATTTTCACATTTTAGAGTGGCCTTGGGTTCCAATTGGTTGACTATACCTAAGTTTTGACATATCCCCGCTTTGATATATACCCGCAGTTTAGCGACCGTTTGTACAAGAAAGCTAGATTTTGGTACACGTATTATATTATGCTGATAAAGTGGTAGGTACAGAATTTTTTTTAAACAAATATATGGACGCACAAAGACAAAAACAAATAATTTGCAAAGGGGTCAAACACCAAACGATATTACAGTCTGTCCTGTGGACTACCAAAAAGGTAAAATCAACCTTTATAGCCCAAAGGTTGATTTTCTAATTCAACCCTTATCCACATGAAATGGTACTCCTTTTCTATTGAATTGTATGATAATCATTACTTTATACATGCCCAGAAGCTGTTAATTAATGTCCACACGAAAGAAAACTCTACAGTTCGGCGGAACAAAAAAGTTTCCTCTCCTGTGGGCAATAGTTAACAGTTTGTGAGAATGTAGTAATGATTTTATTATACAACTTAATAGAAAAGGAATTACCCTTTCATGTGGATAAGAGTTAATTAAGAAAATCAGCCTTCATAGCAACAGCGAATCCTCCTTTTTTTTAAGGGTCGGCAACTCGCATGTCACACCCCCGGTGTTGCAGGCGTCCATAGGCTACGGTGACCGCTTGCCATCAGGTGGGGCGTATGCTTGTTTGTCACCGTCGTAGTATTAAAAAAAAATAGCCCTTAACTTTTGGGTAGTCGACCGGAAAGAAGCGTAAGAAGCAGGTTAGAAAGCAAACCAAAGTACCCGCCTAATAAAACTAATACGGAGATATTGTTCTGAGAAAGTGTTGTTTTTTGTTCAGTTTTTAAGTTTTTATTTTTATTAGTCTATTGCACGTTTTTGCCGGACACGTCTAGGTATATGTACCTACCTACCTATGCCCCCGTAAACGAAGACTGTTCCAAATAAGCTAACAAGGCTATGAAGTTAATTAGTGACTACGGAAGGTCAGGATATTAAGGTTAGTACCCTTCTTGACTGGTGTAGGAAACCTACTTGTAATTTCAAAATGGCCCCCAGGAAGGCCCGACCGTAAAGTTTAAACGTGAAATATTAATCGTCTTAGCTACACAGGTATCTACTATAATATTATGTAGCTTAGAAGGGTATTAAGAGGTACCTGAGATCAGGCGACTATATTTTTGTCACTATACATCATTTACATTTACGCCACTTGACTTTGCCAGGGTAAGAGTCCGCCTAAGCCTAAGTTTGCGTAGATTTTAACAGACTTTGAAAGTGTTATGTAGACGTGGTAATTTCAAAGAATTTGGCGTTAAAACAAAAGAATTTTAACAGAGACTTTAACACATTGTGTGCTAGCGAGTGCTACGCGCTACGCCCGTAGCCGATTCCGTCGTTTTCCCGCTTTGTAGCGGAAACCGACCACCCACAGAGAACTCCCCTAGCGGGTTGTCAGCACTCAATGTATTAAGAGAGGTATGGGCACAGGGCATGCATATGGTTTAGTGTGGTAGGGGCACAGCACAACGAACGTCGTCTTGCGCAAATCTGGAACAGAGCCCATCTGGGGAAGTAACTAGCTCCACCTTACAGAAAACCGCAGTTTTATAACACTAGCTAGACCCTACTTATAGTGTTGTGTTTCTGTTGATGAGTAAGGTCGCCAGAGCTCCAAGAGGATTCACTGTGTTGACAGCTGGGGACCCACGGAGCAAAGCTTGCCCCTTTAGCTGTCAACACAGCGAATCCTCCTTTTTTTTTAAAGGGTCGGCAACGCGCATGTAACACCTCTGGAGTTGCAAGCGTCCATAGGCTACAGTGACCACTTACCATCAGGCGGGCTGTATGCGTGTTTGTCACCGTCGTAGTATAAAATATTAAAAAAAAAACTTTTAACGTTTGACAGTTAATTTGCTAGGAAAAGATAACGTGGTCTAACTCTATCTGTCTAACCGGAGTAAACACGTTCGATACGGCATTAGATTACAGCAGCAATTTACCATACTTATATAGGAAAAATACTACAGAAAAAAAGAGGTCGGGTAGCCTAGTGGAGGGCGTCTGCCGCGAAAGCAGGAGGTCGCTGGATCGATCCCAACCCTGGGTGGTACTGACGGCCTTGGTCACTTTTTCTGCAGTATATGACATCTCTTTAAATTTATGTATATTAAGTAGTGTAACTACTTAAAACGTGAATCAAAACATTAATTATATAATAAATGATGTGATTCATACTTTAAAAAAGTTGTAATTTATCATCTAGAAATAAATAGACTGATGTATCCTCATTTTTTGCTTTAAAACCATAATTATTTATTCTCCAGTCAAATATAGATCAGTCACTTATTTAGATCATAAAAGCAAATTACTTAAAACCATAGTAAAACTGTTTTTATGTTTTGAATGGAAATCCCAAATCAGTTCAGCACCCATCATCATTCAGCATCATTTAACTAACTAATTAGGCTGAACTTAGTTAATAGAATCTCCAAACTTTGTAACTGAGTCTTGCATGTAACATTACATGTACATTTCCATACTTTTTATTCATCCAAGTCTAAAAGTGGAAACCAAGAGATCGTATCCATAACTTTGATTACCTACTATCTTCTGTCTGTCTACATATAATTTCTGTCCCCGAATAAAGTTTTGGCCAATAGATCAATGGTAAATAGATCTATCATAAAATACAGACTGCTAAATTCATTACCATTCTTGCTGGCTTCGCTTCGGGTAAAAATAGCTGTACTTCAAAATGATACCCCACAAGTGAGGTTAAAGTGGCGTATTATATTAGTTACAAATAGGGCCCGTACTCTTCATGCCAATGATATCAAAATAATTGTCGTCACGCTACATACAGGATGATCCTAAAACCTTAAGAGCGCTTTGACAAGAAAAAACGAAAAAATGTAAAATTGATGGTTTTCGTGAACAGATTTCTAGCTTTTGGTTTACTATTAGAAATAGATAGTGTGTATTCCACATAGAACAATTCCTTATCTTTAGGAATATAGGACTAATTTTTTGAAAACTGGCTTACCTACTTAGTTATGATATTTTTTCTGATGGTTGTTTATGAAAAATCGGGTGGAGCACTCATTTGGGAGTATAGATATTTTAAATTGTAAGAAGTTTATTCTGTTGAATAGTGTTATTTTATATTACAAATACCCTGTTCTTTAGGAATATAGGACAACATTATTTTAATATATTCGTTTTTAATAGATAAAACGAAGTAACTGAATCCAATTTTTTCGTGAAGAACTTCAAATACTAATGCCAATAACTCCGAAAATTTACTTAGTGTCAATGTACTTTTGATATTTGAGTAATTGGTAACGTTTGTTTAAACTACCGTGTTGCGTATTTTTTATGAACTCCCACTTTTTAATTATATAAATATTAAAATTTGAAAAACACCTCATTTTGCTCTCGTCAAAACATAGCATTGCGATCATTACGTTTTTTTCCTTGAAAGTAAATAAATTAACATGTAATTTTAAATGCCATTGAACTAAACTAGTGCTTTCAGGACATTAAATATTTTTCCTCTTAAAGACAACAAAGAAATTCAATTGTAAATCTAAACTTGCGTAAATTTCCCATTCATCCGCCATGACAGCGAAATTCTCTTTGAATCAGTCGAGCTTTGGCTCGCGTTCGAGGTGGTCGCGTACTTCATCTCGGCATTTTGACAGGTCGTCTGACATTAATTTTTGACGGGAAATCATATACGTATACAAAAAGGATACCAGTAGACAGATTGTATTCGAAATAAATAGGGTAATTAATTGCGTTACATGGTTATTCCGTCTCATTTCAAATTATAGTTATTGCTATTTACCAGCCGTGTATGCTAAACAAATACAATATGTTAGCAAAAAAATTACGATTACTAGCGAATTCTTATAATTTGTATCATCAAAACCCATTTTAAATAAAATAAGTTTCAAGGTTAGTTTTCACCAAGTGGAGTTCATTTTTATTATGCTGGTAATAATATTACGTCGTTTTTAAGCCAAAACGTGACTTTTGAAGTACGTCAACGTGATTGATAATTTTATTTTGACTTCGGCTTGTTTGCAAATAACAATGATTATTTAATTTTATTTATTGCAAGCAGTGTTGTTGTCTACTTCGTATTTCAGAAATGAAGATCTTGCAGTGTTTTCTTGCCGTTCTCTATACTATCTCGGAAAGTACAGCGGAGAGAAAACTGAAGGAAATATCTTCATGCAATCAAAATATTGGCGAACAGAACCACGGATCCTAATTCTCCTAAGAGTGCAATAATACTGCATCCGTTATGCAGCATACGGCAGCTCCTACAAATCGAGACTCATATAATGTATATATTGTTGTAAAAATATATATGTCCTAATCCTCCTAAGAGTGCAATAATACTGCATCTGTTATGCAGCATGTATCATACGGCAGCTCCTACAAATCGAGACTCATATATAATGTATATATTGTTGTAAAAATATATATGAGTATTTAACAAATAAAACTGTGTTTGTGTCAGTAGCGGCTACTAAGATCCTTGTTATCACGCGAAAACAATCTTAAGAAACCTCCCCCAAATTGTTATTTTAGTACGTTTTACATTAGTTACATTACACATCAACATTACATTACATTCAAAGAGGAAGATGTGATGATTAGTAATCTGACATTGTTTTTAAAGCCAACCAATCCACTTTTTATAGGTAGGTAAAGTAGAGTATCAGAACAATCTAAATACAATCTAAAAACATAAATAAATAACTAATAAGGAACAAGTCAAAGGAAACTTCATACATATAAGTACTTAAGTACAGTCAAGTGTAAAAATATGGTGGTGCACATCTTACTCAAAAATATGTCCCATAGCCCCTTATGCCGGCCGTGTAATAAGAGCGTAGTACCATATTTATGAGTCGATTACCTATGTCGAACCATATTTTTGCACTTGACTGTACGTAATTCATCCATCCAGGCAGGCAGGCACTTTAGGAAATGCCACTTTTAAATTGCTTCTATTTATTTTCGCTCCTTTATAGTACCTATATTCGAGTTCATTAACGCATTAGTGCATTAATCGGAGGTGAGCCAGCCTACGAAGCAATAGGTCCCGGGTTCGAATCCTGTCCAGGGCATTTATTCGTGTGTTTATCACTCCTGATGAATGATTTCTATGTAATGTAATGTATATGTATCTATTTATTATATACAGGTAACTCGACCTTTTCTTTGAAAGGGGTTATTCTAAGAAACTAGGTACTAACTAAGGTAACCAGGGGTCAAAATTCAGTGGTTTTCTAGTTTTTAGATATTTTTTATCGAAAAAAGAATGACAATTGTAAAAAAAAGTTAAATGCATTAAAATGGGCAATTTATGTTTTTCTTATAGCACACACACTGCTAGTGAACATAGCATTAGTTTAAATAAGTCGCGCAGTATGCTATCCCGCACACCTCGCTGGCTCCGCAGAAAACCAGTGCCGTTGATAACGCTTAGTCGTGCCAACTGCAATGCTGAGTGGAGACCATTTCAGCCTCACATCATTTTAACATGTATACTTCTTCTTTGTAAATGTGCTTCTGTAATGATGTATTGTCTGAATAAATGTTATTCTATTCTATTCTATAAAAAATCATGTCAACTATTATTGACTATTTAAAAATAAACGAACGATAGGAACTAATGTAAAAGCGGGCAGAGCGGCTGAAAGCGCCGAAATTTGAAAAACTTAACAAATATAAGAGCCTGTGCAGAGAGTACTATTTTGTTCCATTTGGGGTCAAAACTCTAGGTCCATGGGGTCCCAGCACACGCAAGTTTTTTTTTAAATCGGAAAACGTCTGGTTGATGTAACTGGTGACCGAAAATTTGGTGGCTTCCTCGCAAAACGTATCAGCATTGCGATACAACGATACAATCCATTTCTCTGGATAGTTAAAGTCCAACCACTGTCGCAAACCCAGCTAATAGTGAGCTGGGTAGCTCGTGTTGGTAAACCATAGCCATTATTGTAACCAAGCGGCACATCCTCCAGCAGTATAAGTAAGTTTTACCTTTTAAAAAAATTGTAGGCGATGCCGGTTAAACGTACAGGCAAAAACAATGGCCCGATCACCTTGTCGTGCACAATTCCCTATGTGAGATTCCAGGTTGTGATAGTTCGTGATACCATCGCAGTCAAAGTTTGATTCATCTGTACTCCACAAGATCAGTTACTCCGGATATTCATTGTCAGCATTGAGTAAAAATTTGCAGAAATCCATCCTACTAGCAGGATCTGTCTTCTCTATGGTATAATGGTATACATACAGCCGTGCTGACTGCAGCGTGAAAAAAACCCTCCATTGTGACATAGTAAGGTTAGCCACGACTCCGGTCGATGTAGTGTAGTGGCACGGAGCAACTTTAGTATTTGTTCTTCTTAAACAGGATTATAATGGACGTCTTTCAGCATCAGCTTGGAGTCGTTGAATCGAATCCTGCCGTTGAAAGGGATCACCCTTTTCTCGAATACGTCGAGAAGTCGTAATAAACGTGCTGACAACAGGTAAACGGCAATTCGGAAGCAGTCATAACAATACTAGGATATCTGGGCATTTTTATTTTTTGTTGTAGAAAAATATTTTATTGCCTATTTGGAAATTTTTATCTCTATTCTACTCAGAATCGCTAGTTCTTTCAATCCTAGTAGGAGAAAAAAAGTGTCCTAAATTTTCCAAACTTTCCATTGCGCTACCGCTATACTTAATGAAATGATGGTGGCGAAATGGAAAAGAAATCTTTGGACACTTTTTTCTCCTACTAGGATTGAAAGAGCTCGCGATTCTGAATAGACATCAATTAAAAATTGACAAATATTCAAAAAAATATTTTTCTACAACAAAAAATAAAAACGCCCGTCTACGTATTCCTCAAATTAGTAAGCCGCCATTAGATAAAAAATAAAAAATAAAAATGAAAGCATTTATTTTATTTTGGATATTTACATCCACATTATGTTAGTTTAGTTTTTATAACAACATTATAAAAAAAACTATTCAACAAGATGTCCGATTTGGAAGAATAGTTAAAATTTATTGATTGGTTACTTGATGTATACAGATAATGAAGCCTCGGTTAATCACAAACATTTCCGAATATTAATAATATTACTTTCATTAATGAATAACATCATAACATACGAATATGTCCCATCCTTGAACATCAAAAGACCACAAAAAATTATATAAGACACGATAACAAAAGTAGCACAAACAAATCCGATTTCGGGTCAGGTACGCTTCTAGCTCACACACACTGCTTCCACACGCTACCTGCTCTGTCACTGACATTATTATTTTAAATAATTTAGTACAACATGCTAACATTTTTACCGTGTCGGAAAAGTTATGAGTTACGGAATTCATTTATGTAATTTTTACATGAACTATAAATACTGTTAACACATTTCTTTGAGTCATAGCCATTGATTTTACAAAATTAATATAAAAAACTTGTGACAACTTCTTATTTTTTTAAACTGGATCATTTTTAACGTGTATTTTATTTAAAGTATCGCTTTTTTCATTAGCTACAAGAAATAACATGCAAGTACATTTTTTACAATTATAATTCATAGGTAGCAAGATGACGTTTTACCGAAAAAACAAATAAGTGTAATAACTCAAACACCAGTGACTTTTAATCCCGAGTCGATTGGGCTACTAAAACATTGTCAATGAGCTCTAGAATAACCCCATTCAAGAAGTATGTAGGTCGAATTACCAGTCACCCTGTATATCGTCGTCTAGTACCCACAACATAAATTGATGAGCTTACCGGACTAGGTCAATTATGTGTAAGATTGTCCCATGGTATTTATTATTATTATTTATTTATTAATATGTACATCATTTGGCCGCCGTTACAAAAAGGACGTATCCGGCTTTTATTCCAAAATTGTGCTAAAGATATATTTAGAATCAGTAAAAAAAGTCATATCTGATGTTATTTTTATTATAGATTTTTCATTTTATTGTAGGTACGTCTTTTCCCTTGCGGCGGCAGAATTTTACACCTTATCACAAGAGAATAAGGTAAAAAATGTACACATTTAAATGAAGATGCCTGTACAAGATACTCGTGGTATCGCTCTATAAGTCCAATTGCAATCCTCCAAAATGCAATGTCGACCCTGCCTTGGCTTTTTTCTAATTAAATTCCATTTATTTGATTTTACGCCCTATGAAAAGCATATAGGGTAGTAAATAACATCGTTAATCTAAGTTAATGACATTTGTATTTAGTCGGTTTAACTTTACGGAGCGCAAATCAAAGCAACAATAAAAATTCACAGTATCACGAATTACATTCACATGTGACATGTGACATCATCAGACAGAGACGTCTAGACATAAATGTTTACTTTCTCTATCTTTATACAATGGAACACTTTTACAGTTTTATTTTTCAAAGGAGGTATGCGATCGATTTCAAACTCAAAACCAAATCTTTAAAAAAAATTAAGGTCAATGACCTCTTCGAATAAATTGAGATAGTGTGCGTGAAATGCGCTTGTGTGTGAAACGGGGTAATTTGACAGCATTTGACAGAAATAGCTCAACGCCGAAATGTTATAGCGCTCTTAAAGAATTAATACCTACTTCATATGTGAAACGCAAAAGACATTAAGTAGTTGTTTTATTTTTAGTCATACATTTTAATAAATGGTATTGTTACCACATTTCAATAATTGAGTTACTTAACTTCAAACTCGAGTAAATCCTTCATGCAGTTTATGCCATTTTCGTATTACGAAAAGATACGTGTAATACAGTAGATATTTGCTGATAGGGTTGAAGGAATGCTTCAATGCTTTTATATACGTTTGTTTTCTTGCAAATAAACAATTCAGTTAATGTATTTACCCGAGTTTGAAATTTAACGACACAAATAGAAATAATAGACATAATCGAGCGTATTTCAAAGGGTATTGGAAATGAGTCTCAATCTCAAACCCTCAATGTCACCCCCCTCAAGTCACTCTAAAATCCTCAATACATATTTTGATTGATGATTAACGATTGCTTATCACAACTACTCAAATTGTAATCATTCTGTACGCGGCGTGACGATTTCGGCATCCAATGTACGGGTTCTGTTACAAAAATGTAACAAGAGTACGCTACTGCCTCCTACAACTAAAACGATTTTACGAGGTAAACGGGTGAAATTTCATACACAAGAATGTTTTCAAAGTAAACCACGCCTGTATTTCCAATAGAGGTAGGCACATTGAAATACTCAAGTTTCAGTGCCACTAGCAATTAAGTGGTTTGAAAACGATATTGTGATATTGAAGTGACAGGTTGCTCCCATCGCCCACAACCATAGATATAGAATAAAAGAACTGGATACCCAATCAGCCGAAAATAATGACGCCAAAAAAGTGCAGTTGCTGCTGCAACTTTTTCATCTTTTATTGTTTGGAACGTGATGTTTCGTTAAGTGCCAACAGCCTCATCATCATCATCATTTCAGCCGAAAGACGTCCACTGCTGGACATAGGCCTCCCCCAAATATTTCCACAATGACCGGTCCTGCGCCACCCGCATCCAGCGGACTCCTGCGACCTTCACCAGGTCATCAGTCCACCTTGCGGGGGGCCTACCCACGCTGCGCCTTCCGGTACGCGGTCGCCACTCGAGAACCTTTCCGCCCCAACGGCCGTCGGTTCTACGTGCAATGTGCTCCGCCCACTGCCACTTAAGTTTAGCGATTCGGAGAGCTATATCGGTTACTTTGGTTCTGCTGCGGATGGTCTCATTCCTGATACGATCCAACAGCCTATAAAGTTTCAATTGTTGTGTATATGAATTTGACACTTAATGCTTACGTAGGTCAGCTTATTTTCGCACGAAACATTTATTGTTTGTATTGCTCAAATTGTTCGCTAATGTCAGAAAAAGAGTGCTGCAGTTGCAGCGCTTTTTCGTGTAGTCTTGACATTTTGTTAATTGCCAACAGCCAATAAAATTTTAACAATATTGGTAGTTATGAATTTGACACTTAATACATATATTTCGTACGCAAGTTCGGAAAAACTCATTGGTAGAGCCGGGGCCGGGGTTTGAACCCGCGACTTTCGTAATGAAACTGGTTTTGCCAAAAATCGATAACCTTCAAAACAATCGGATGTCCATACCTTTGGAGATTGGTCCAGATTGGGCGGCGGTGCCAAAAACGGGTCTTTTTTCGCGTACTCCGAATCCTGGTTAAACTTGAACGGATGACATCGTCCCAAAATGGAGAAGAGAACAACCTTCAGCAAATACATTGGGGCTCACTGGGACCGATAACGGAGTTAGGGGAAATAATTGCTTATTTGCGAATAGATAAGGCTGTGATGAGATGATTGGATCGTATCAGTTACGCACAAGTTGACGACGTTGATATAGAATAAGGTTATATTCCGATTGTTAAGGCATTGCTGCGCCAAAGTAAAGGTATTTTTGTTACACTGCGCACTGATTAGATGACGGAACTAAATTATAGTAAGATTTGTAAATCGCCAGGCCCCTAATTTCACCACGCTGATAAGTGTGACAATTCGCAAAACGGAATTACTGGTGTTTCAGGCGTCCATAGGCTACGGAAACCGCTCACCAGCGCACTAGTTGTATACTAATTTAAATAAAATCGTAATTTATCGTCAATAAATAGATAATTTCTTGGTGAAGACTTAATGATAATTGTCACGAGATCTAATAGCGTTTTAAAGAATTTTTGGTAGTTTTTGACATGAGAATGATCCTGTGTCGGAATTTCGGGGCAATGCATATTATGTCGTTGTTTTTTTTTGTGTTTGTGACAAATGTGAAAAGCTTTTTACAAAAGTATTCGTTTTTAATGGTAATAACGATGTTTTTATTTGTACATGTTAGCGGCAAACAAGCATATGGCCTGCACAATATTAACTTATTAAGCGGCGCCCATAGCCCACATACGCCTGTAATACCAGTAATAATGATGCTGACAATTGTCACACCTGTCGCCGTATTGGGGCCAGGGCGTTGCGGTAAGGCCACAACCCCTTTTAATTATATAAAGCAAAACAAAAACGTCAAAATATGTGGGTCAGAATGACATTAGCGAACAATTTTGCATTCATAATGTTATAAACTATAAATGTTTCGTACGAAATAGTAGTTTATGCAACAGTGATATAATAAGGGTTCTTAAAACTTGAGGGTCGCCGTTACAAAACGAGGCGATGCCGAGTTTTGTAATAATAGACCCGAGAGTTTTAAGACCCAATTATGAGCTGTTGCATACCCTAGTTTTTCTACGACAGCTATAATAGCGTAAAAAGCTAAATTTTGAAACGTGGCAGAATAGGGAAGATGTTGTGCCCACTATAGAAATTAAAAAAAAAACAACAACAGTGCTAATATATTGTATGAAAATCCATAGGAGCAGTGTTCTTATGGAATACCATAGACAACGTTATAATGTAGACTTTTTGAATATCGCTGTCAGTCATCTAATTGACAGATAGAAGTGCTGGAGTAGAAAAAAGGGCTTATCAATTTTGTTACATTCGTAAATTTTTACTCTTTAACATTCCGTAAACCGTACTTTGATCAATTTTGAAGTTTGACACTAATTTCTGACGATCCCATTATACATAAAAATATGAAATTAAAATATAATTATCGGTTTTTTCTCTTCTTTCAATACACAAAATAAAAAAAATTATGGACTTATAGTTTTGTCAAAAAAAAATATAAACGACACGATCAAAGTTATATTGAGAAAACGACCACTTTTTTACCTTTTTTACAATTAAAGTACAAACTAACCCCGTTTAAAAGCTCGTAAAAAATAAAAAAATAAAAATCGGTTAAGTACTTTTTGCGTGATTTATATTCATAATGTATGGGGTGACTTTGATATGTGGGGTTACTTTGATAACATACCAAATGAAACAAACAAGCGCTCTGTTAGATTATTTTTTGCAAAAAAAACGTAGGTACTTCGCTTGAACAGGTATAAAAGCACTTAAACGCACTTTAGAATACCTTTTAATCACAGATATAATCAGCCTTTTTTGATCAATTTTACCACGTATAAGTGATCAAAGACACCCCGAGCCATGGATTCCCCGACAACGTGCGCGTGTTTAGGTTATCGGATTGAGGTTATTTTTTTTCAAGTTCACGAATAAACACTGATTAACATAAGACACCTTAAAAACACATGTAGTTATTATTGGCACAAGTATAGACAAAGTTTTTTAACCTTAAAAATCAGTAAGATAAGCGTACTTACCATTAACATTTTTTTTTCTAGACGAAATAGTAACACTACACACGTGTCCGGTTACTATGCGCTGGAGCAACTATCAGTGATGCCAATAAAGAAAAAAAAACTGCTTTGGCGTTTTTCAACTCGTTTAAACGAGCGTTTAAGTAGCGGGTGGAAGTTGTTATCAAAGTCGACCCGCAAATCAAAGTAACCCCGGTTTACGGTTTACATACAAAATGATGATTACATACAGTGATGAAATATCAATGTCATGTCGAATACATACTCCATTTACACACTTGCTTAGGTCTTATGAAATAAATTTAATTAAGTGATTATTTCCAAAGTGGAGCTAATTAGAATACTGGAGTCTTTGAGAAATTAGTTTAATTTAAGCTAAGGAATTCACCCTTGAAATTGGCTAGACAGCAAAAAACTAATTAGTCCGTATGTTAGATTCTTAAAAAATATTCGTCACTTTTTTTCTTTTGTTCGTCAAATTAAAAATGACGGAAATACAGTGTATTGAAGTTTCGCGTGACGACACAATTGGGTACAATTTTATTCTTGCCTCATATCGACGTCGTCAGGTCCCGGATCTTTGATGCTCGTATCCGTAAATTTTAGTTATCGTGAAAAGGGAATACATCTTATAATTTTGTATAATGTAACTGACGGACTATATAGAATCACGGTTTTCCAACCTAGTCGTCATCTCAATTAAAGCAAATCAATAAACACATGGTGTAGAATCACAGACTGTATGCAGAATTCCCAAGAAATCCCTAATATCGTTTGTCATAAAATCACTTGTCCTAACTGTTGTGTCCTAATGATCATAACCCCTAATTAACAATTGTTCTAACGATTATTTGCCTTATTCGAATTATTGGCCAAAGACGACTTCACACAGAACCGAATCGCTGTTAGAGAAGTCGGTTAGGTTAGGTAAGAACCGTTCCCCTCACACAGAGTCGAATCGCTTCTGGAAAAGTAGGTTATAACGATGTTAGGAAAAACAATATTTGGACATGAGTTTACGACAAATGATGATTATGACAAACAGTGTTAGGGAATGCAAATGATTGAAAAATTAGTATTGGTGCTGCCAGCGTTATTGCAGCTGGTTACGATTCGACTGTGACCTTAAGTCTGCTAGGTGATGTACCTAGATCTAAACGAATTAAGTGGCGATGGCTTTCACTCCTAGTGCCTATTATCTACTGGAGCCTAGATTTCGAACGGAGGCCTATTTAGACTAAAGGATAACTCACACTAGAACAAGACGAACGTCTTGAACGGGACGATATCTGTCAATTGCTATAGAAATAATCACGTGATAGCTCGAAGGCCTCAGAGGTCACGTGACGTTTTCTAAGAATAGAAACTGACAGAAGGCCTAGTATAATTTTTTTTTTTTTTTCTCTTTATTTAGGTAAACAAACAGCCACTACAAGTGATTCTTATCTAGCTTATTACTATGTTGTTTACAGTATGTGTGGCCCACGACGCTTACCACTAATTAAACTAAATAAACATTCAGAGCCTATCTAGTCACCGGCACTATGAAGGACTACCGGTGCTAACAACAGCGACATTAACTTCTCGACCGCGTTAGCGTATCGAGGGGTCAAGATATGAAAGTTGCTGGATGATTTAAATAAGCGGCAAACATAATTTGAACTCTCGATACGCTAACGCGGTCGAGAAGTTAATGTCGTACAATTTTTATACTAGACCTTCTGATCGACTCGGTCCGGTTACGTCCCAGCCCGTCTAGTGCGAGTCATCATCATCATTAATTGTATTTAGACAGCAAATTGTCAATACCTAATATATGAGCGTAATATCGAGAAATATTAGATTGCTGTTTACAACTGAACTACAACTTTTTTGGATAAAAGCTTTTACCAGACTAAAGAACTAGTTATTATTGAACTATTTAACTAAGAATCATGTTTATTAAATCAAGGGTTACGACGATCTGATCAAAACCATGTACAAAAGGACCTATGTTTAAAAAAAAAGTATCGAGGCTTTTGTTAAAAATCATGTTTTCACGTTTACCAGTTTGAAGGAAATATGTTGAAGTTGTATATATATGTGAATATCGGGTACTTAGTTGTTATCAATATTGAGATCTAGACGTCTGAATGATAGCAATTTGACCACTGTGGCCTCAGCCCTAAGGCTCAGCCATAATGTGTTTATTCGTCTTACGACCCCGGGCAAAAGGTCACTGTTTATCACCTGCCATTACGTTTTTATAACCTTTACAATAGGAAGGATTTCAATTGTTATTGAAAAGAGTCGAACATTCTACTCAATTAAAAAATATCACTACATAGTATAAAACAAAGTCGCTTTCTCTGTCCCTATATCCCTATGTATGCTTAAATCTTGAAAACTACGCAACGGATTTTCATGCGGTTTTTTTAATAGATAGAGTGATTCAAGAGGAAGGTTTATATGTATAATAATAACCCGTGCGAAGCCGGGGCGGGTCGCTAGTATTATATAAAATAGATCGGGCTAAATGAAGAAATCGGTGGTTTCTGAAAAGTAATGCTCGAGGTTACCACAGAAAACATAATATCAGCCAGGATGTTTCGTTGGTCTTGTTTTTCCTAGCGTTTTCCCGGCTAGTGTCACGTCTCAGGGATCCTGGGGTCCGCTTTGGCATATAATACCAAGATTCGGTGTAGGCGCTAGTTTTGCAAGAGCGACTGCCATTGGACCTTCCAACCCAGAGGGTAAACTAGGTCTTATCGGGATTAGTCCGGTTTCCTCACGATGTTTTCCTTCAACGAAAAGCGATTGGTAAATATGAAACGATATTTCGTTCATTATTTCCAAGAAACTCATTAGTCAAGCCGGGGTTTAAACCGACACCTTCAGATCGAAAGTCGCACGCTACTATCGCCGGCCACCAACACTTCTCCCTCCCTCTTCCTGCCCCCATAGATACCATAATTAAATCAGAACCAAACAACGACAAATGAATCGTGTAACAATCATGCTTATAAAAAACCTACCGTCGATTCATCGCTGAGAAAATCTCGCGCTTCGCTGAGACCGATAACTTAGGTTTCCCGGCATATAATTTTAAATCGGGTAAATGTATTACATGTAGGTAAGTGAGTTGGCTGGTCGTAAACTGCTGCAAACTAATGTGAAATATATAAATACAAATACCTACAAATATAGCGAAAATCGCAGAAACGTAACGATTACTTAAAATGTCTTTCTCCTCACAGAACAATGGTGTCCTGGACCTTTGGGAAACGTACGCGGAGCCAAAGCCAACACGCAGAGCCCTAACGACATGTAAGGCTTTTGGATCTTGCACCTGCCCGAGTCATGGTACTTACACAGAGGCAGCACCCGCCTGGGTGTATAATATATTGAGAGTTAATGGAACCTAAAATGTAAAACTGGACCATTAGGTGAAATTGGTGGACTAAATACTGGGTTATGGAGAATATAACCTGATGCCTGCCTAATAAAATAGTAATAAATTTCATTTCCGGCAGACGGCTCACATAAGATGGGCAACCACAAAAAGCGACATCTAAGATGGCTCAAGGGCATCAGCGACAACGGCGAACAACGACGGGTAGAGAGGTGTCATTGGACTTTAAACATATAGCCAACTCGCCACTTAGGTTTCCACCTCTACCCTCGAGAACACAGCTCTCCCGACCCCCACTCTGAACGTCCGGCTAAGGCAAGCCAGAGACGGACGGTTTTTTTTCCACTTTACCTTTCTTTCTGCGAAAGGTGTTACACTTAGCGCTGAATGGGTGAAGATCACCTTATTGAGGTCGGTTGAACCTAGTCTCTGAGCAAGTCTCCGACTCGTCAACGTCAAAGCGAATATGAAACTTTAACCATGCTTCAAGAAAGGCTTAACTCAGAGTAATCTCCAAACATTTTACTGCCTTATTTCTCTGAAGTGACACCGGTGTCACATTTTCCGATACATAAAGTGTCCACGTTTATGAGTTACGTTTTACGATGTCAATGGAAATGGAATAATGATGAAAATTAAGACAAAAATATATTAACTACTGATACCCATAGTTAGTAGATTGGAGCGTAAGAGTATCGTTAGGAAGCGTTAGGCCCAATGGTAAGGCACGCGGCTTTCATTCTGAAGGTAAAGGATTCAAATCCTACCGATGCCCGCTCATACCAATGAGTTTTTCGGAATCTATGTACGAAATAGCATTTGATATTAAACAATCGTTTTTCGCTGAAGGAAAACATCTTGAGCAAACCGGACTTATCCCCATAAGGCCTAATGCACCTTGTGGGTTAGAAGGTCAGATGGCACTCGCTTTCTTAAAACTATCGCCTATGCCAAATCTTGGGACCTGTGAGACCTATCATTAGGAGCTGAGAAATTCCTAACCTCAAACCAAACACAACTCTGAAGTTAAAGAACACAAGCACTCAAGAGTGATAGAATGCTCATGTCTCGGGCAGGTCACTGGTGCTTTTGGGAAGCAGCAGAATATTGCACTCAATAGGTAAGGATGCCCGTACACAGTCAACCAATTGAAACCCTAGACCACTCTATAACCATGTTAAAATGACAAGCAGTAAGAGATTTCTTACAATTTATAGTCACTATGACAGTCCTACAGTGACCTAGGGTTCCAATTAGTTGACTGTACAAGCAGCAACATACTTAACCAACTATCGGTAGAACTTATGCCGTCGCGATAGGGATTGCAAATGGTCAGTTTACAGTGATGGCGATGGTACCTGGCTATTCAGCATTTTAATTTAGCTGGTGTGGCGTGATACTGACATACGTACTCCGCCGTCAGTCTACCACTTATACTGAATCAGGGGCATCAGGCGACCTCAATTATTGTCAAGGTATACTCCCTCTTAGTGCCGAACTGCTTGGTAGACGACGAGTTTTTGATTGACGGGGAGAATTCGCATTCTCTCAGTCATCATCTTAACCCTGTGAAAACGAATGCTGTAAAGGACTCGAAACGTAGGATCATGGTGTTAATAAACGCGATTGATCGATAATTTATTTCAATGCTTGGTAGAGTTCTTCTGCATCTGTAAACTCTTGTCAGAGCGGTCGTGCCCATTATGCAGTTTCTTGAGTGACCTGCTTCACAACACGCCGCAATTCCTCCCGCAGGACAACTTTACAAGCGCATTGATTGGCATTGATCTGGTCGGTCTACCTCATTGGAGATCTTTCACTGGGTTAGGTGCTACTGGATAAAATGACCACTAGAAAATAAGAAAAGATAGCATTAATAAGAAGAATCACCGGGAAAAAACATAAAAAGCCGGGAGCAGGCCCGTGGCATACCGAAGCGATGGCTAGATGTTGTGAAGACGGATATGAGATTAAACGGACTCACGAAAGACGATGCCCAAGATGGTGGAGGAGGGTAAGTAGGAAAGTGGACCCTGGCAAAGTCCGAGATAAGGCTAGGTAGAAAAAGAAGTATCAATAAACATTCTGTAAGACATATATTTAACTTACGAAATGCGATGTCCTAAACTACGAGTAAGTCAAACACAAGAAACGGCATAGGACATTTTCTTTCGCCTGTCTACGAAACTAAATCTCCAAGGATCTTAGAAAAATATCTATTCCAAAGTTTCCCGCAAACGTCTCTTTTTATGTTACACTGTGGGTTTCGTTTGCTTTCACTTTTATTCTTACTTATTTGTTTGAAAAGAAACCTACGGTCATAAACTAAAGGTAACATGCCGCGTGTTGCGACATTGCTGCTGCAGCGGCAATTTACGATCACAAACGTTTGCATTAACATTTCTGTAAATATATTATTTATTTTTGTTTTTGTTGTATAATACGAAAATAATTATTGAAAACTGCGAAAAGATATGGGAAATTGAGTCAAAGGCCACGTCTATCGCCAAATCCAAGGGTACCGACTGTGCAGAGCGTGTGGCGTCAACTCGTCACTTGTTACTTTTCATAGACTCTGTTTGCGTGCGAAACGAGCGTTTTAAACGCCTGCAACGGGTTGAATTGTTTGAAAGAAGATTTTATATACTATATTTTAGTTTTTTTGGTTATATTATAGGTACATTATTGTAGTATTCAATGAAACAGTGCGAGTCCATGACAACAACTGATTTATTAAAATAAGCGAGGGTACATGTGTTAATCTTAACGATACCCACAACATCTCCCCCAACAGGATTTTCTAAAGAAATAAAAAAATAAATAAAAACAAGTGTTGTGTGCCTACCTAGTTATTAGTAAACATTATAGGTATATATATATTAACGCTTACATAAGTTGTGGCGTGACTGTTATGCCAATATTAATACACCTTACACTATACCTACTCCCGTTTTTTAGAAAGGTACTAGATACTGCTTGAACTAAATTAAACAAATATAAACACTTAAAACTACAGACACTTCATTTGAGTTAAAAACGTAATGAAAACATTTTACAACAATTGTAACAAAGTCTAATTTACCTACTCACATTTTGTAAGTCGGTAGTTAGGTAATATTAACAATAAAACTTAAATCTAATATGTATGAAAACTAGCAGTTACAACATTACTTACAATAAAATACTTTAGGTAGTTCCAATGATAAGACTGTAACATTCAAAACAAAATACCTTAGTTAGGTAACTAAAGAAAGTAAACGAATTTGAATCTTACAGTGAAGCAAATAGGATCTAATTTATTCAGATACATTTTCTTTGTTTATTTGATTTTCCGCTAACAATTTTGCCTTTCTGCGTGTTATTATAACTGTAGACCCTTCGGGTGCGTGCGTTTGTTCTTCTACCTTATGCGCATTATCGTAAGGCACATTTTCGCATGCCTCCCCGTGACCTACATTTTCGCAAGCATTCTTGAACTCGTCTCCGCAGTCAGCTGATGACTGGAGCAGCTCGAGGTTCGAGGGCGCTTGTTCATTGTTTGCCATACATTTTATCAGGTGACGACGATTTCGTCTGAATTTACCACCCACCTTGTTTTGAACTATGTATGATCGAGGAGTCGCAGCTTTCGCTACCACAATAGCACGAGTTCTAGCTTTGCCCTCAATACAAATTACATCATCACCTATGTTAAGTGGGGGTAAATCCTTACAATGTTTGTCAAACCTCTCTTTAGCCTTATGCTGGTTACGTAACATCGTATCATGTTCAGAGGAGTTGACGGGCTGTGGTTTTAGTAATTCTGGATGAACTGGTAGTTTACACCTTAATCTACGACTCATCAAAAGCTGCGCAGGGGAGCTCAAACCATCCCGGGGCGTATTACGGTAATTTAAAAGTGCTAAATAAAAATCGCTATTACTAAGAATAGACTTTTTGAGCATTGACTTTACTGTTTGAACAGCACGTTCGCTTTTGCCATTAGCTTGTGCATAGTTTGGCGATGATGTGACATGACTGAAATCCCATTCTTTAGCGAACATTTTGAAATCGCGACTGCTGAACTGGGTTCCATTATCTGTAATCAATATCTCAGGTATTCCGTGACGCGCAAATATTTCCTTAATATTAGTTATCACAATATTGGAGGATATATTTGTTAAACTACACACTTCAACAAAGTTGGAATAATAATCCACCAGTACTATGAAATACTTTTTTCTTATCTCAAAGATATCAGCACCAACCTTTTGCCACGGAAACTTTGGAATTTGAATGGGTAGAAGCGGCTCCTTAGGCGGGGCGTTTGAGCACTCCTGGCAGGTGGTACATCGCCTCACCATAAACTCGATATCACGCGACATGTTAGGCCAGTACATCACTTGTCTCGCGCGCCGTTTGCATCGATCTATACCCATATGGCCCTCGTGTACTATACTTAACATTGTAGATCGCAAAGCTCGCGGTATCAAGACAGTCATATTTTTAAAAATAACACCATCTACTATAAATAAATCCTCCTTAAAAGACCAGTAGACCTTCAATTCGGCCTGTACCTGTGACTTATGGTCTGGCCATCCAATATTAATATACTCCGCTAGTTTTGCTAACTCGGAGTCCTGTTGTGACTCTTTTTTAATAAGCGTCAATTTTGCATTTGATATGGGCATATTATCGACTATCAAATGTATTTGTTGCAAATTATTTTTGTGTATCTCCTCACTATACACATCTGGCAACGGCGCCCGAGACAATGTATCGGCTATATACATATACTTTCCGGGTTTATATGTAACAACTAGATCGTAATGTTGCAAACGCATCATCATGCGTTGTAAGCGTGCTGGGACAGACATAAGAGGTTTCTTGAAAATGCTCTCTAAAGGTTTGTGATCGGATTCGACGGTAATTTTTTTCCTGCCATATATATATTGGTGAAAACGCTCACATGCGAACACAATCGCGAGTAATTCTTTTTCCACCTGCGCATACCGGCGCTGTGCGTCTGTGAGCGTGCGCGAAGCGAACTCCACGGGCCTGCCACCCTGCATGAGCACGGCGCCCAGGGCGTCGCGCGACGCGTCTACCGACAACGTCACTGGCGCCGCCACGTCGTACAGGGCCAGCACACCGGCTCCACAAACACACCCTTTTAACTCGTTGAACGCGCCTTGTTCCGCGGGCCCCCACTGCCAATTATTTTCTTTTTTTAGCAAATTTGTCAAAGGCGTGGCTTTTTGAGAATAATTTGGTATGAACTTTGACAAATAGTTCGCAGCCCCTAAAAATCGTTCCAAGCTCTTCCTATCAAACGGCGGAGGCATTTGACTTATTGCCCTAACCTTTTCACTATCCGGTCTCATACCATTAGCGTCAAAAATATGGCCTAAGTAAGTGACTTGCTGAACCGCGATTTTACACTTAGCTTTGTTAAACTTGATATTTATCTCCCTCGCTCTGTTTAATAATGCAGACAATCTCTTATCGTGTTCCTGCCTAGTTTTACCCCATACAATAATATCGTCTATAAAATTATCTACGCCATCCAGGTCTTCCAGCAGTTGCCGCATTTTGGCATGGAAAACCTCTGACGCACAGCTGATTCCATAAGGTAGGCGAAGGAATTGATACCTCCCAAATGGCGTCGCAAAGGTACAAAGGTCAGCACTTTCATCATCCAGCTGCACGACCCAGAAGCCCGAGTTGGCGTCCAGCACCGAAAAGTAGGTGGCGCCGTGTAGGCGCGTGGCCAGCTCGGTCATCGAGGGCAGCTGGTAGTGCGCGCGACGCACCGCGACGTTCAACTCGCGCGGGTCGAGGCACACACGTAACCCGTTATTCTTTTTTGCAACGAGTACCAACGGGTGAACCCACTTTGTAGGATGTGATACTTTCCTAATTACTCCTAACTCTTCCATTTTCTTTAATTCATCGGATAATTTGTCTTTCAACCCTAGAGGTATTTTCCTATTGGCACAAATGACCGGCGGCACAGACTTGTCAATAACAATGTGATATTTACCCGGTAAACACCCTAACCCTTCAAAAAGATCTGAATATGTTTCCAAATTTATGACGTCAATCCGTTTCACAAGTCCCAATTCCTGACAAGAGTCCCGTCCCAGCACGCTTTGACATCTCATGTCCGCGATTGCGAAATGCAAACAATGTTGTTTATTCCTACACCACCAATTCATATCGCATACACCTTTAATAGGAATTTCATTGCTGGTAAATGATTCGTAAGAACTCGGAGAAGGTCGTAACATTTGAATATCAAAACCTAAGGCCAAAAATCTTTCTAGAGATATTACATTCATATCTGCGCCCGAATCAAGCTTGAAACTCTCCGCTCCCTTTTCACACCATAGGGTTTCAAACCATCGCTTCTTTTTTTCACTACCTACTACCATATCTATGTAAAATGGTTCTAAGTCCCCGGAACCGCTACTACATGAGTCATCACGAGTACGTTCAATTTCATACACTTTCTTAACTCCGTCATTAGTATTAACGAAACGAGACTTACACATCCTCGAGAAATGTCCACGATTGCCACACGCGAAACAAGTAGCGAATGCTGCTGGGCATTCCCGGCTGTCACATCGCGCGCCACCGCAACCTGCGCACTCGCGGGGTGCGGCGCGCGCGCCGCCGCGGCCGCGCCCGCGCCTGGCGCCCGGCGTTGAGCCTCGGCGGGGACGCGCGCCACCTCCGCCATGCGCGCGCCTATCTACCGCGTGTACCTGCACTGCATTTGAACACTCGCCACTCCTACCTAACTGTTTGCCGCTCTCTTGTGACACCTCCTCGGCTTGACACAATTTGATAGCCTTATTCAAGTCGAGATCGTCGCATCGCAAAAGCCTATCTCTCACTACAGAATTTCGTATTCCGCACACAATACGATCCTTTATAAGCTCCTCCTGTAAAGAACCGAACTCACAATTCTTGCTCAGGAGACGCAGAGCCGTGACGTACAGTTGAATGGACTCGCCATCCTCTTGATTGCGAGTAAAAAATCTGTATCTCAACAAGGTTATGTTGACCTTCGCTCCAAAATATTCATCATATTTCTTAATGATAGCCTTTACGTCATCCTTATCTGCCTCGCTATCGAAATTAAAGGTTTGAAATATGTCAAAACCTTCGGGTCCGATTAAGTTGACGAGTAGGCTCGCCTGCACCCCAGCAGCCTCAGAGCTCACTCCAGATGCTCTCACGAACAGGTTGAATTGTTGCTTCCACCGCTTTCATGCGTCGGCTCGGGCAACTGGCCCGCCCTCCATGTTAAGTTCCGGTGGTGGTCTCGCGTGCTCCATTATTAACGTTATAATGTGTAACTTTACGCGCACAACACACAAAACAACGCGCAAAACAATAATTGATTGAAATCGTACTTTATACTAACGTAAATTTCACTGTTTATGGCTTTAAATCACTACACCGCTGCCACCATGTAGTATTCAATGAAACAGTGCGAGTCCATGACAACAACTGATTTATTAAAATAAGCGAGGGTACATGTGTTAATCTTAACGATACCCACAACAATTATAATTACAAAAGCTATAAAACAGTATTGTTATGCCGTTGAAATAGCTTTTATCATTTTTAAATATGCACTCACATCGTCGCATCTAGGGAATTGAAACCGGTTAGTAACCGGTTAAAACCGAAATTTCATACAAATTAAAACCGGTTAGCAGTACCTAGTCGCAACATTCTGAAGGTTACGTAAATATTCTAACTAAATTAATTTTATAGAACTTTAGATCTTTTGATCTTGTAAAGAGGTAATCGTATTCAAACGCAATCATTGAAACTAAATCAGCCTACCGAAAAACCTCTTTCATGTTAATATTAATATCCAACTATTGGGTACGATACCCTGTGGTACAGTCGAAGTCAGAAATAAATAAATATTATGGGTTTTTTTTTTTTGAGGAATAGGTAAGCATTTGATTACAATCTCACCTGATGGTAAGTGCCGATGTAGTCTAGGATGGAGCATGCTTGCCTAAAAGATGTCTATTCACTCGCGATTTAAAAAGATCCAAGTTATAGTGGGCAGGGAATAAATTCGCAGGTAGAGAATTCCACTCCTTAGCTGTTCGCGTAACAAAGCTGGAGGCAAAGCGTTTTGTGCGAATCAGCGGCAGGGAGACCACGTAAGGGTGGAACGATTGTCCGCGTCTAGTCACACGGTGGCAGAACGGAGCTGGGGGGATTAGATCGTGTAACCACTTCCTGTAAACTGTACTGTGTACTTCTTGTAACTCAATCCCTTTTGCACTTCAATGTCAAATATATAGTAACAGATAGTAGTTAAATACTTATAGTGTTTTTGACCCTTGGACAAACAGCTAGAGTGTACACTCGAGAGCAAAAGTTCCTGGTCACTAATACGTTACGAATACAGTTAGCGTATGAAAGTAAATCAATCCTATAGAAAATTTAATTGTCCTTAATTACATGCATGAAACTTAAAGATTGACGTAAAGTAGGAAATGGCATGAAAAAATAATTAGGTATAGGGTTGATTTCCAATTTAGAATTTCTAAGTTTCGGAACTGTCTTTGCTTTTGTTTTGTCCTGTTATTTATAAGAAGTGTCGCAAATATTCACTTAAGTATATAAAAAGAAGTTCGATTATATTCAATTTTCGCTTTGCAAGCAAAAGGACGCCGTTTTTACTTTATCGCTTTACACAAAATAAATAAACTATCAGTGGTACATGTGATGTTTTTATTTGAGTAATATTATTGTGTATAAAGTGAACTTACGCTTACGCTTAGCTTTATATACGCTAATTCCATTAATTTCCGAGCTATTAAATAAAATATTAGTGTACCGTGAGTGTCTGAGGTATTGTGAGATGATGGACGATAGGCCTTCCACAGTCCCTGTATGATATTATGTTTTGTGATAATTATGTTACTTTTGTTCTTCCATTGTATTTTGTGCCTACCCTTTACTGTTGTTGTTGCTGTATTATTATTATATTTTCCTTCTTCCTTCTTGGAATGAAACATTTTTGTTAGTTTAAGTTTCTCGGTGTATTGGTTTTTATACTGTAATGCCGTGTAAATATTATTAAATAAATATAAATATAAAAATATAAAATATAATATTAGTGACCCGAAACTTTTGCTATCGAGTGTAGGCTAAACGACAGACGTTTTGCTAATGTATAACGGTAGTGTTATGTTAATGAAACGTAAATGTTATCTACCGACCGAACTGGAGCAAATGGTTCCTAATCGGAATAATTTAACGAAGAACTAATGTTATACCGTGACATTGGTTGGATGACCCACGCTAAACCAGGCCGAGTCGAGACAATATGTTTTTTACACCACGTCGCAAACAAATATACGGCCACATGCGTGTTGGCGACCCATTTAAATCTTACACTCCTTTTTTGAAGAACCCCATACTGTAATCTTTCGGGAAAACCTCGGCAGGGAGCTCACAGCAGGAGCGTCCGCGGGAGGAAAATCCTTTGAAACCGCACAGTGCGCGATCATTTAGGTTGCAAGGTGTGGATGAGTGCCCTGTCGATGAGCAGTGCGCTGGTGAAAAGTGGACATTGGCATCATGTCAAACATTTCTTCACACAACCCATTGTATAGGCGATAGAACACACATAAGGAGGCAGTCTCTCCTTGGACTTAAGAGTTCAATACCGACTGTGAGCTTGGGATCGTTGACAATTTGTACAGCGCGCCCACAATTTCTATAGAAAGCGTCATGTTACGAGTATCTCCAAGTTTGGGACGTCACACAAGTATTTCTATAGAAAACCCCCTCCAGCCCCGTAAGTCCCGTCCTGATCGTCCCGCTCAGTCCAATCCCGTCCCATGGCGTCCCAATGAAACGGGAATCATCATTTACATCGACCCTAATTCTAACTCTCAGCCAGCTAAGTATATTCAGATACACATGGTTACTGCGGGGTCGAAAAAGTTAATATAATCTGGATAGCACTGGAAGCACATTTCACTGGACGAGGGACGCATAAATAGACCCTTTAACTAATGCATTACACATTCGGTGACCTTATTTCCTTAGCAGGTGGATAGTTAACATACGAGTATGTCACAGAATAAAAAGCACTTAAAGGTACGAATTCCCACTCGTGATTCCCTTAAGAGCCCGGTATATAAATTTGACCGATTCAGCTGAACTTTTTGCCATTAGTTTTCTTAGTAACAAAAACATGTTTACATGTTTTAATACACAAATTGAAAGACCATTTCAATTAAAATTGAATAAATAAAAAACTTATCAAAATGTTTGTCAGTTTTTGAAAAATACACCATTTTCTAACAGCTGTTTTACCATTTTTGATGAGCGAGCTTTAAACATTTATGTGGTTTTTGACCCTATTGCTATTGAATCTAAACAAAACATTTTTTTTTGCTCAGCTTTTTTTCCTGCGTCTACGGAATAAATGAAACAGTTTTAATACTCTATACAAAAATTATAAATAGTGTATATCTAGTGTTTTTTTTCTTAAACCGCACTTCAAATAGCTCTGTTTAGCGCAATAAAATCCGCGACGTTAATTGACTTCACATGTCTTCGGGGGCTAGCAGAGAGTGGTCATGTCGCTACGCTACGCGCTCTGACAATATTTACAAAAATGAGAGACTGAGAAAATTTAGAAACGTGTAAGTAATGGTCGTAATAGATATCGAAAAATTGGGTGGCTGAGTAGCTCCTTGTATAGTTGTAATTCTTTGGAATGCCTATTTATGAAGAAAACGTTTAAATGTTGTATTCTCGCGCGTTATTGTGCAAACGTCGTATCTCGCATGTATTTGAACATACACCGGACTCTTAAGCCCGCACACACACGCAGCAGGTTGCTCGTGTGTCTATTATATCCATATTTTCCTCCTCGAGTATTAATTTCATTTCCCATCTCCTAAAGGTCATCGTAGTTGGCAACTTTGCTCATCTAGCGTCGATTCCATCAAAGTTGCGATATTGATCAGCTGCTAACTTTAATCATAGCGTGTGTTAGTACAGTTAGTTGTGTGGGAACTAGCTAATAGGAGTTTCAGCACATATTATGTAATACTTCTTAAGAAATAGTACAGGGAGTTGAGACACGAGCTGCGAATTACCTCGTCGCACGTGTATTGTACGACGTTTTACAGTAAATACGGCTCTTTGAGTTTTTGACGCAGGCACATAAAGTGCTTATTATCGCACTAGTGCGGTAATGTAGCACCATGTGTACTGTAATAGTAGATTACATACCAATGTTATATCTCACAGAAAAAGCAAATACAAACAGTTTAGGACACTACGCAAAAAAATATTGACGCCCGGTCCCCCTCTCCCCGCAAAATATTACCTACATAATACTGGCGGTGGCGTGCACTGGCAGACGCGGGATGTGTGAGCAGGGCAGCCCGTGTGTCGATAGCGACACAAGACAAAAGACGATCGATTCGAGTTCGCGCGTGGAGTTCCATAGGCTTGGTGTTAGTCCGGTGAAGATACCTACACGACTTTTTAATGAGAACTTTAGATATCGTTGGACCACGCTAAAGCTTTCTGCCAAGTTTTAAGTGAAGTATGACTTTTTCATACAATGTCACTGCCAAGTGAGCCAAATGAGTGCAAAGTTAGCGTGGTTGCACTCTATACCCTGACAAACCAGCCATGTCAGGAGAAAATCCGCCGCAATGCTCCAAAATAACAAGAGACGCGGCGGGCGAGAACGACCGCTCCCGAACATTCCCGAACACACCATTCAGACATCACGGGCGACGGGGCACCGCACGCCGCAGGCGGGGGTTCAGAACGACACAGTTACTAAAACTCGTGGTTAAGGCACAGACTCATACAGTGTTAGTCGATCTACGAGTATCAAGCAAGATTGTGACCAAATTGGCTGTCACTGTGTAAGATAAAGGGTAAAGGATGACTCACACTAGAACGGGACGGGACGGGGCGGGACGGGAAAATCTGTCAATTTCTATAGAAAGCGTCATCTGACATCCGTGGGCTCCGAGCAATCACGTGATTTGCTCAGAAACTGACTGATTTTCTCGTCCCGTCTCGTCCCTTCCCGGCTCGTGCTAGTGTGAGTCATCCTTAAAAAGTTGCACACTAAAATAATGCGCATTATTTAACTTTTCGTTAAATACTATCATGTTGCTCTATGTGAGATCTTATAATTGGCTCTGTATTGCTTTTGTATTGCTACTTTTGTTGTTTCGCCATGTAGGTAATTATTAAAATTAAAATAAATAAACTGGAGTGGAGGTGGAATGTGGAGGACGTAGTCCGTGCACTGGGGACATTCCATAGTGGGTCAGCCGCGGGCTTAGATGGAATTCGTCCAGCTCATTTAAAGGAGTTGACATCGAGTTCCGCTGGCGACAATGGGCAGCGGCTGCTGGTGTCCCTGGCCAATTTATGCAATTTTTTGCTTAGTGGGCAATTGAACCGTGAAATATGTCCATATTTGTACGGAGCGTCGCTGTGCGCTCTGTCGAAAAAAGACGGGGGCATACGGCCTATTGCAGTAGGCAGCACTTTTCGTCGCTTGGTGGCCAAGTTGGGATGTCATGAGGTTAGAGAGCGGATGGCTGAGTATCTTGAGCCACATCAGTTGGGCTTCGGTACGCGGAGGGGGTGTGAGGCTGCGATTCATGCCACGCGCACTTTTGTTATGGAACCGAGGAATGCCGACTGCATTGTTCTGAAATTAGATCTCAAGAACGCGTTTAATACGGTGGAGAGGGATGTTCTGCTGGGCGAAGTTGCGAAGCATATTCCTAGCTTGTATCCTTTTTTACACCAAGTCTATCATTCTCCAACTAACCTTGTCTATGAGGATTCCTTAATTCTTTCGCAGGTGGGTGCGCAGCAGGGGGATCCCCTCGGACCGCTTGCCTTCAGTCTCGCAATCCATGAAGCGGTGTCGTCCCTGAAATCTCCCCTGAATATTTGGTATTTGGATGACGGCACCTTAGGGGGGGAGCCTGAAGTCGTGAAGCAGGACTTGGCTGTTCTGATCCCCCATCTTAGGGACATGGGACTGGAGGTGAATGCGGGGAAGTGTGAGGTTTTCTGTTGCGGGCCTAACTCTGTGTCTTCTTTGTCTTCTTTAACGTCTATGCTTCCTGGTCTCAAAGAGCTTTCTCACGATTCGTTTACCCTGTTGGGGTCTCCTATATTTCAAGAAGCTATTTCCGGCTCGATAGAGGCCAGGAAGCGTCTTCTTTTGCTCGCCCAGGAACGCCTTATTTTTATTTTTATTTATTTTATTACACATATATTTACACAGCATTACAGTCTTATAAACTAATACACTGTGAAAGTACTTATTGTACAAAAAAGAAAGAAAAAACAAAACAAAAAAATAAAAAATAAAAGACTTAGGTCTAACATGAATAAACACTGGACTGCCTTGCATCCATCGCCTCGCAAAAACTCAAGCATTCCCGACACACAGCCGCATGGAACATTAACGCTCATGTCGCTTTAACTCTACTGCGCATGTGTTTTGCGGTTCCTAAAATTACCTTTTACGAACCGCTCCTACATGGTTGTGTCCTTGTTTGATGCCGCATTAAGGGATACGGCAGAGACTATTTTAAATGTTTCTATGTCGGAATACCAATGGATACAAGCGTCTTTGCCAATACGTCATGGTGGCCTTGGTTTGCGGTGTGCGGGGGATGTTGGTTTGCCGGCCTTTCTAGCGTCGGCACACGGAGTTGGTGGCCTAGTCTCTAAAATTTTAAATTATCATGGAGACAGGGTTACCATTCCATTTGTGAAGGATGCCCTTGCTTGGTGGACCGCTCGTTACCCAACCGCACAACTGCCCGACGCCCCACCAGTACAGCGTGGTTGAGACGATGTGGGGGCTAAGGACGCGCTGGCACGGCTTATGAGTGCGGCCACGGGGGTTGATTTGGCCAGGCTAAAGTCGGTGTCATGTGTCGAAGCGGGAGCGTGGTTGCAGGCTTTACCTGCTCCTCACCTGGGAACACTCCTGGACAACAACTCATTGCGGGTGGCAGTTGCTCTCCGCCTGGGCTGCGATGTTTGTGTACCTCATAAATGCATCTGTGGCTCCATGGTGGAGGCAAATGGCCATCACGCGTTGAGTTGTTGTCGTTGTTCGGGAAGGTTTCCTCGTCACCACGCCCTAAATGACATCGTGCGAAGGGCTTTGGTATCGGCCAACATCCCCTGTGTACTGGAGCCTCCGGGACTTTGTCGTTCCGACGGCAAAAGGCCGGATGGTTTGACTTTGGTGCCGTGGCAGAAAGGCAAGTGCTTACTCTAGGATGCCACGTGCGTCAGCACTTTCGCCGCCTCACATCTCAGTCGGACAGTGCGGACAGCTGGTGCTGCTGCGGATTTTGCTGCCGCTAAAAAACGGGACAAATATGCGGCCTTGGGTACTACGTATTATTTTGTACCAATCGCGGTCGAGTCTTCTGGATGCTTGGGGTCTGAGGCGATTGCCTTTGTAAGGGAGGTGGGACGTCGGATTAGTCAGAGGACGGCTGACGCCCGCGCGGGTTCGTACCTGGTGCAAAGGTTGTCCGTCGCCATTCAGCGTGGTAACGCGGCTAGTGTGATGGGCACTTTTGCGCCAGGGACGACTCGCGGGGGACTTTTTGACTAGGCTTAAGCTTAGTCTTAAGTAATTTTTGTGTGTTTGTTTAGATGTTGGTCTTGTACGACTAGAAATGTATCTCCTATTTATAATCCAATAAAATAAATAAATGTATATATTTTTTTACCTTTTATAAGTAAATAAACCAACCTTGGAATTAGTTGCCAAAGCGGACCCCCGGCTCCCATAACCCGGAAAAACGCTAGGCAGAAGAAATCAAAATAAATACCACATTTCTATGCCCAATTTTACCTTATTCAGATTCCACTTAACTTTAAGTAAGAGTTACCCTACACACTGAGTACGGGAATTCTATAGCTCTAGTTAAAGACATCAAAAGGTACAAAGCTATTAACGTTTACAACCTTCTCCCTTAGAATAACAATACGTAGAAAGCCAGTTGCGTAATAAGACCCTGCTTTTTAGCAGTCTTATTGCGGCAGTAACGTTCTTTTACTCGTAAATGTTAGAATAAACGACTGACACGTATTTAAACAGAACTGTATGAAAAAATTGTCAATTAAAAAAAGTAACACACAAAAAATGGTAAAAGAATAATATTAAAATACTTATATCGGTTTACGAAATAAAGTCGAAATAGCTCGACATTTTTCGGAACAGTCCGTGTCCCTTATTCATGAGTCATGCGTCTAGCCGCGGCGGCTGCTCTACGCACACTACGAGCAGCCGCCGTGGCATGACTCATGAGGGACACGGACATAGAAAACATACATACAGACAGCGGGAAGCGAATAAGCGAATAGGTGAGTAGTAAGAACTAGGGTGTGCAAACCGGTTATTATTTGTATGAAATTTCGGTTAATAACATATCATTTTCCATACAATTAAAAACCCATTTGCACACCCTAGTAAGTACCCACCAAAATCGCTAAAAGTGTCAAGATGGAAGGTTCGGCCAGGGCTGAGAATCTCGACCCTTTTGGCCGAGAGCCGATACCGAGATCTCGGCTCTAATTTCGGCCGAGACTGCCGAGACCGAGATCTCGGTCGGACCTTAGTTAAGAGTACTAACTTTCTAGGTATGATTGTTCTAAGCCATATCCTATATAGGTTTATGTCCCAAACGATATCCTTAATAGCCCCATAACAGTAAAGGTAAAATAAAATAATCGACGATTCCGATCTGCCTCAGATTTCAGGATAAAATGGAGGTTTATTGTCGTCTGGCCGTGATTTGACTTATTACAGGCCTATTTGTGCGATTGCCTAGGTTTTATGATAATCTATTATGGCTTTTGTGAGAAATATGCCTTACTCAGCGTCTTACGCAGGGGCGATATTAGCCGGCCTTACCTACGTTAGGGCATTCCAGCGTGCGTAGCCAAGATGCCAATCGCTCACGCTCAGAAAAATATCGTTGTTATCTCATTCTATCACTCTCCTTTATTAGTGTGACAATGACAGTTGCATTTCGTTCACGACTGATATTATTTTATACTACGACGGTGACAAACAAGCATACGGCCCGCCTGATGGTAAGCGGTCACCGTAGCCTATGGACGCCTGCAACTCCAGGGGAGTTACACGCGCGTTGTCGACCCTTTAAAAATGGAATGGAATGGAATGGAAATGAGCGTTAGCGATTGGCATCTTGGCTACGCACACTGTAGTTCGGGCAGTATGTCCGGTGGGGTTGTATGAATACAACCACAGTGTCAAAAGTATGTATACAGGGCTTTATTGCATGAACATAATAAATCTTTGTCGCTGATTATACTGATCGAATAAGGTGTATAGACGATTATGTGAACGCCATTAAAGCGATCGTCGTCGCTATCGGAGTAATGTGCTCCGTTAGCGATATTGCGGGACATTACGTCATGTACATACCTATATCATTTATATACAGGTTGGTTCATTAGACGTGAGCACTAACCCGTCTTGAGGCAATGATTAGTTATTGTTGCATGCTAGACTTAAGGATGACTCACACAGATTATCCCGTCCCGCCCCGTCCCGTCCCGTTCTACACTAACGTTATTTATCTTAAATAGCGCACGCAAGTTTTTTGTAGAAATCGCGGAACTTTTGGTTGATGTAACTGGTGACCGAAGAGCTTGTGGCTTCCTCGCACAACGTATCAGCATTGCGATACTACGAGGAAATGCCGCCAGCATCCTAGGTACAATGCCTCAAGGACCTATTTTAGATTTAAGGTAGGTAGAGGTAGGTAGATGTTACACTTACTGTATACATTTTGAAAATAAATGAAAAAATAATTAAAAAATTGAACACAAACCGTTTTAAACAATGAAAACAAACAAACATTCATTTATTTGCCAATTGTTAGGTCATTCAGGTCACTCTACAAATAGAATACTTGCGTCAACGGTAGTAACTTTTGAAACTTCGTATTTCAATAATACCTACATTGTCATAATGTGACAATTTATTTTCTTTATAATCAAGGTGTTGTCATTACGGTTCCTTTTTATAATAATAACGTTCTTTTTTCAGTGTTTTCTTATTTTTTGTTTTGGTACTAACAAGATATGGATCATGTGTCTGAAATAAAAGATTTTTTCAGTCCTCCGGCCGGTAAGCGCCACTTTACGCAAAACTAAATTGCCGCCTGCCGGCTCCGTCGGACAGAAAAATAGTTTATATTGTTTTATTTTATTACAATTAAAGAGGTTTTATCATTATTAATTAACTGTCGTAGGGTGACCATTATTGCAGACAATCAAAACAGTAATAAACATAAAGTTAACAAAATATGAACGAGACAGTTGTTTTAAATAAATCCTATGGTGAACGAACGATTCATTAACATTAATTGTCTGTGTAGAGTAAGTCCTGGTCACGTCTTCTAAATCACCCTGTATTTGAACAAACGAGCGAAGCAAGTGAGTTCTCCGAAACAACTACAACATATCAACTCAATCCAATTCAGCTGAATTGGATTGAATTGAAATGTTGTAGTTGTTGTAGCTATGTATGTTTATTCAACAATAGGTAAATCGGGTGTCATTGATTTTACAGTACACATGGTACTACTTTACCGCCCTCGGGCGATAATGAGCACTTTACGTGCCTGCGTTGAATATTCAAAGGGTGAAAACTCCAATATTTAAGCCGTTCTCTTTTTTGACGGACAATGAAACGCGATCTTCTCGATTTTGTGGACTTTTGATCACGTGTAAAATTATAATATTAATAATTGTAGATTTTTTTTTATATAAACATACTTTAAGAATAAGAATAAGAATAATATATGTTTGAAGTAGACTATTTGATAGTTCTTTTCATGTCGGTGAGGTACTTTTTTCTTTTCACATCGTGACAGAGTGGACCTTTTCAGCGAAGACAGCCTTCCGATTGACCACTCTGTCACGGCGTTTTGAGTTAAATAATGTAGGAAAGTTTACAGACACTAACCAGAGAAATAACAAGAATACTGTACCGTTAAGGTAATTCAAAATTTTGGGCATTTACCTTCTACAAAAAAAAAATCAGACAGTTTTTAGCGCGGAGACTGCTCATTGTCGCTAAAAAAAGGAGAACGGGTCACTTAGGGCCACTTACGCCAACCGGGGTTAGCCACATAACCTGGAGTTAAGCGTGTGTTTATTTGACAGCATATCTCCAGGTTAGCGGCTAACCCTGGGTGGTGCACGTGGGCCTTATTGTTACAATACCAGTGACGTCTTTTAATTCCTGTATATCTATGTCATTCAACCCACTTAACCTGAAATATCCTTCAACTAAATTACCCTATTTTGAGACAGTCATTCAAAACGGATAAATTTAATTTGGCGAACAATGTATTGTCAGGTAAATATAGATTTGACGCTACAATTGTTTCGCTACTCCGTCTGGTTGGGATGTTCGGAATAAAGGATGACTCACACTAGAACGGGACGGGATGGGGCGGGACGGGAAAATCTTTCAATTTCTATAGGAAGCGTCACGTGACATACTAGGGCTCCGAGCTATCACGGTTTTTTTTTATAGACTTTGACAGATTTTCCCGTCCCGTCCCGTGCAAGTGTGAGTCGTCCTTTATGATGAATTTTAGTTGGGGTTTTAATAAGTTGTGAATGCATTACCAATGTATTTATGTGTTACAAAAATAGTATAGAGACCGTATTTTCTAAGTTTCATAGATTTTGTTAGCATACGCAGTGAACGTGTAAACGTAATAACTTCATAGAAGTTTGACGTTAAAAATAACAAGTTAATTTGCTTGGAAGAAATAACGTGGTTTGACTCTAGCTATCTAATATTGATAATGAGTAATATTTTCTCTAAATATTTATTTATTTTTTCTGAAAAACATGTTTCTAGCGTGCCGACCGCATTCCAGAAGAAGCAGACGGGGAAGGTCTTCTACAAGGTGGACCGACGATCAGATCAAGGTCACGAGGGAGAGTTGGATACGGGAGGCGTTCAAACGAATATCGACGATTTCGGTCGAGCCCTTCTGTAGGAAATTGAGTAATACCTTTCGCCGAAAATGATGATAATGATGATTAAGTATAAGGTCATATATAGCTCGGGGAAAAGTATTTTCGTATTTTCTATGAAATCCTAAACGTCTATAGATAAAGCTGCATTTTCGATATCAAAATTCCCTAACTAAAAAACCCCGAACCAACTTTGTGCCACCTTTATTAACACGTCCATGGGCCTATTAATATCACAGATTTTTTCACTGCTTGATTAGCAACTTTTCTTTGTTTTGTATCAAAATTTTAAATGTATTTTTCTCCGTCAGATTCACTCGTTTTGACGGGCAAAAAAACAAATGAAAAGTGACAGGTAACTATTTTTTCTTAATTATTACTCTTTTGGCTAGGTAATCTCATGATAGGGACTTCCGGTTGATACTCAAGATGGCGAGGGCATCTCTTACTTATTATTTTTTGTTTTTTGTCTGCTAAATGTTGCTTGATGTGTAATATTTATAGCTTATTGTCAGTAAACTAACGAAGAAGTGTGCAGCTAATGAATAATTAATCCTGAAACGCGTCTAACCGTTATTTAGTCATTACTCGGTTGTCCCGGGATCTCGGTCCCCTGAGTAACCATGGGGTACCTCTTATAGCTATAAACTTATTAGGCCAATCAGAATCACCGATCAACGTCGCCCAAGTCCCATTATACTATTTGTGTTATATTGATAAAACTTGACATTGGCAAAATTATCCAACCCTCGGACAGACGTCATAAATTAAAAAGAAGAATCTTATGATATTATTAAAACCAACCAGAGAAAAACCGTAAAAGAATAAAAACATATATTATAATTTACAAAATACGACAAGACTCTCTCCGACCTTATTTTGCAAGATCCCGTTTGTAATTAGAATATTGGCTCCACCTTTTCATAATAACATAGTAAAATGTACCTAGAGCCAAACATAATTACAGAGCAGTAATATAAAGGGCCCTTTCATAACCACTCTCGATTAGACGACGCGCCGCCTAAAACGAAAAGGACATAAGTACCTATGCACGTATACAAAATAGTCACATATACATAAGATAATTCTATGAATATGTGACAATTTTGTAGCTGGGTAGGATTAGTCAAATACGAAAAGGGCATAAGTGCATAGAATGCTCTTATGTAGATGTGACTATTTTGTTTCAGTAGCGGGGCAGGGTTTGTCTAAAACGAAAAGGGCGTAAGTGAATAGAATATCCCTATGTAGATGTGACAATTTGGGTCTAGTGGATGAGTAGTTGTAGGGTTAACAAGATAAACTGCGCCCGTGCCTTTGCTTGCCTTAAACAGATTACTTTTGTACCACGCCATAGCTTAGCGATAAGAAAATTGTTCAATGTTTGTATACAACGTTTTAGCATGGGCGTGCAATAATCAAATAGTTTGACCCTCAACCTCGACAAATGCCCAGTAATGACTTATACGAATGCCCTTCAAACCATCCCTACACACTTGAGAGTAAACCTTTAAATCGCATCTCCGAAATCAAGGACCTCGGAACATGGTCCGATACGCAGCTAACGTATAACCAACATATAGTTGAGACATGTAACGAATCCCGAAGATGAGATGTCTTGGGTTCTTCATACGGCAGGCCAAGCTCTTTACCAATAGGCACGCGATGACCGTACTGTACAACGCATTCCTAACAGCGGAAACCAAATTTTTGACGGCATCATGTCGCTACTTGGAAACAATAGTTACTACTAGCTCCATTACAGAACAATAATAACCATATAATTGTATCTTTTGGTTGACACACATCAAATTATTTTATTTAATATTTTTGATTTGTTATTAAAGAAGTAACACTATTATATAAATTATAAATTGAAATAGATGTCATATAGGGGAGAGTCGGTTATATCGTACCACTTTTTACTCAAACGTGGATAACTTTTTTCTGAAGGCAGATAGAAATGTGAATGTTTATTCATATTAATAAACATTCACATTTCTATAAGTTCAGAAGAACTTATTTAACAAATTCGACGGCATTTCGACATGACCACTTGGCCTAGTGGTTATGACGTTAGCCGCGTGAGCTGAAGACCCGAGTTCGATCCTCGGATTGGCCTTCGTCGGTGTTGGTCTTTTTCTTTAGTATATGACATCTAATTCAATTCATATCTTTGTAATAAATCATATCATTGTAATAATAATAATTGGTATTGATGGCATTTTTTAATCTGCGTAATAGTATTAATTTATATTCTTTGACTTTTTCATTATTAATTTGTATTATTTAACATTAATATGAAAGCATGTGAAATACTTATTGATTATTATGTAATGTCAATTAGCACGTAAGTTTTAGCTGTAAGTGTCAATTGAATGGATTATAAAATTTATATTTTATTAATTTAATAAATAAATAATTGGACTACAACGATGATACTATGGGTTATATAGAAATGAAAAGATTTATTAGAAAACATAAACCCCCTAATGAGTCTAATGACAGTACAGTACCACGGGACACCCTGCGCCCTTTAAAAAAAATAATACGTGTGGCACTCGGGGACTGCCGCGGTAAAGCTATTGCATATAATTTTGTAGTTGTAAACCGCACTTTAAAAAACTTAACCTTATGACACTGCCTTCTTTGTACATTTTTGAAGCAATTATGTTTGTTAGGAAGCATCTCAATTTATTCGTGCAAAATAATAATATATGTAATAACTATAATTCAAGAAAAGGATATCAGTTAGCACTGCCGAAATGGAACCTTGTTATGTTCAAAAATAGTCCATATTACAGATGTGCCCAAATTTATAATAAAATACCACTCAACATATTAAAACAAGAAAATAATACCCGGTTTAAAAACATAATAAAACACATTTTAACCCAGAAATGTTACTACACGGTCGATGAATTTTATAAGGATAGTGAATTTGACATAATTTGACATAATATATAATTAAGACTTTAATGTAAGAATTATTGGAAGCAAATTTATTTATTGATATTGTATTCAAATATTTTAATGCAATGATATGGATTATTTAAACTAATTGTATTTTTATCTCTATTTTATTTACAAAACCATTTAATTTAATTGACAATTAATTAATACTATGGAATACTATGGATGTTCTCTTGTCTAGCCTTTTTTTAATTTAATTAAGTTAAGTTTATAAAGGATGAATTAAGCACATACATTAGTATTGTATTCTTGCTTTGCCCTAACAGGGCCCATGTGGAACTATTTTTATTAATATTATGTACATCTAAAATACCATGGTTGCAATAAAGAATTATGATTATGTATCAACTTATGCAATTATAATTTTTTTTTTTTTTTTTTTTTTTTCGCAAGCACACAACGCGGTGTCGACAACGCCGTGTCGAAGACTGCCGAACTGAAACGACGTTAGACGATGCACGGCCTTCAAGCCACACCTCCGTGTCCGTCGGAGTGGGGAGCGTGAGGTTTTTTCGTTACGGAATTTCTGGATTCGGTCCCCGCGCTCAAGGCCCGCGATAGAAGCTATGCAATAGCTTAAAATGTCAAAGTGGTCTCTCTGTTAAAAATAACGCTAAACAGCTGAAAGTGCAGGCAAGTTTGCAGAATATTTTAATTCCATGCATTATGCATGGGTTAAAATTAGGATGGCGAAAGAACCGTAAATTTTGGATGAATATCTAACTATTTAAGGGGCTTGTATCGCCAACGACCTTACAACTGGTAATGGATGATTGACACCAATCCGATTCGATCCGGGACGATCTGTCAGTTTTAATTTCTCTTTTAATCTTTGATTCTTTAATCAACGGGCATGACAAATGTTCAGCTATTCGTACGTAACGTACAAATAGCTATGTCAGATAAATGTCAGTCTATACAATGAGTATAAAACTAGCCCTCGGGCGCACAAATTGGGAACCACTGCGGCGGGCGTACCTTATTAAAATAACAGCAATGGCCGTTAATTAAATTGAGTTCAAACTTGTATGTATTTGAAATATACAGTACTGAGGTTCTACGTTGAGCGCCATGCGGCGAAGGAATACGCCGTGCCAGGGACGCCAAGCGATCGCGATTATGTAAGCGAAATTGAATTTTACGGAGTCCCGCGTAAGTCCTTATTGCATTGACGCAGCTATCGGCTGTAGCCGACATTGGCGTCCGTGGCAAGATTGTCCGATGACTGCCACAGCCACAGCCGTCTATGGTTGTCAGAGGGTCATCAATGTCATCATATATCATATCATCATCATCATAATGATTTTATAACATTTAAAACTTTCGCGATTTGAACACATATTTAAACATAATTATGAAACGATTGTGAGTGTCGTGTGTCGGACTATTGACAATAATTAACATATGTTTTGTGGGTAGTTTAAAAATTGTGTGTTTACCCCAAATTTCTACATAGACTTTTCGTTGGGTAGTTACACAAATCTCTGTTTTGACATTTTGCTGGGACATCAGTCAGCCGCGACCATGACCAGTGAAACCTGTGTCGAAACGTCGGTAAATAAGGTAAACAAGTTAATTCGCGTTAGACCCGTTTAATAATTATGTTTAAATAATGATTTTAGTCTTATAAGCAGTTATGTTGTAAAATGTGGTTGAAAATGTAATAAATGGGCTGATTTTTATTTTGTTGTTTTTTTTTCGCTTCCGATTTGAATGAAGTTTCTTATTCTCTTAAAGATAGACCCAATTACCCAGTATGTCCCACAATTTTTTCCACTGAGTTACGAAATCGTATGGGATTTTCGTAGGGAAATTTAGTACAAAAATTTTGTCGCACATTGGGATTTCGTATTTATCTACCGTAGAATAAGGAACTTTACCTATCCACCAAATTTCATACAATATCTGACGCGAAATAAAAAACGACAACAAAATAAAAATATGCCCAAATATGATTTCAAACTTTAGCTTTATTACTAACTATACCTACCTAGTGTTGTTACTATTTCTACGAAATTACCTTATGGAACAGTGCTTATTGTCATTTCAAAAGCTTGATGTACCAAGTATTTCCACGAGACAACATAGGATTTAAGTTTAGGGTGGATCCCAAACAAATTTTTATGACATAAGTACATATGTCTTAAACAAAAATTTTATTCAACATGTAGGTATATATCATTTAGGCGTCATAAAAGATGTCGTCAAAAACAACTACAATACAGAATAAAGTCGTTCTCCAAGCCAGCACAGGTGGAAATATCGCCATTACTACACGCGTGCTCGTAAAATCATACTTATAATGTTGTGTTGCGTCAACGTCCCGAGTTACAAGAGAATGGTTCATTACAAATGTTATGCATAATTTTAACTATAACTCTCGTGGGACTCGAACATATTAAATTATATGACGTGGGCGCCGCGTCAGTGGACTGTGTGAACGTGCCCTTATCGAGTGATGTAGTGAGTGTTGTTTGCAACCCGGTTGGCAAAAGCGATAATGAGAACGAGGGTAGATCGTCCGCCGTGTCGCCCCCCGCGCCGCTACCACCGCCAGCTGCAAGTAGCAGGGCTGATAGGGCATTAGCCCGCAGTGTACGACTTGCCTCTGTCGCGGGTGGTCGCTCCTGATGACGTTCTTCGTAAAGAACGAAACATGTCGAGCGAAAATCGACTAAATTACGTGAGTGGCCCGTTTTAAATATAATTTAATATGTAATGCATAATGTTTTGCTCCGCGGAAACGCCCGAACGCACGGAAGAATAACTAAAGCACGGAAGTAGTACGATAACTGTCAAATGACAACAGTTTGGAGTGTGCCTTGAAATTGGCAGTGGATTTCTCAAATGTCGTAAGTCTAACCTAATTACGTGTCTCTTACGACATTTGTAAAATCCACTATCAAAATATGCGACCAAGTTAAGTTGTAATGCATTGATACCGACTACCAAATTACAACGAATGTATTTAATAATTATGGCTGCTTGGACGAATTGCATCAAAAGAGATCAGCAAAACTGTTGACAACCTGCGGAATCGGAGAAATAAAAAACATATATATATACATCTCTTTTTGACACTTCCTTTGCTTGGTAAGGAAGTAATGGACGGGTTTACGACTTTGATGTTCTCAGTTTTGACGGGGGACTTTCCCGGACGTGTATTTTATGATATTTCAGTCAGTGTTAATATTAAAATTACTGAGGGCGCGAAGTAGCATGATAAGAACGAGCTTTCCGAGAAAATACGAGTACAAAACGCAAATCACTACATCTGTAGCTGTTTCCTTACTAAAGGATGACTCACATTAGACCGAAACGGGACGGAGCGGGTCGGAACGATCTGTCAATGTCTATAAAATTACGTCTGAGCGCCTACCACGAACCGCGAACGAAAGTATACCTCCCTTTCGCACTTGTGATTTCTCACTCAAGTGGGACAGAGAGGTGAAACTTCGTTCGTGGTTCGTGGTAGGCCTTCTGAGCTCGGAGCCGGACGTCACGTGACGTTTTCTATAGAAACTGACATCGGTCGAATCAGTAAAGAAACCGTGTGACCGTGGGGGCCAAGCGCTCGACGACTTTATAGAGACATTCCTTTGCGCGTGGTTGAGGCTTCTGGTGACCAGACGGCTGGCCACTATTTTGCTCAGCGGCTTAGCATTGGTATCCAACGGGGTAACGCAGCCTTCTAGGGACCCTGCCTAGCTAGCTAAGTCAAGACCTGGGTCAATTTTTTTATTTGCAGGTTGTTTTTTACGGGTTATGTATTTCATGTATTTGCTTATTTGCTGTTTGTGGTGTAATAAAGAAATGTATATTCCTTAAGGGTTGAAAGTAACATATATTTTGGAATTGAAGAGAAAGGGCTCTGGTTTCCGAGGACATCCGAGGGCTCATAGTGTGAGTCATCCATAAGCTGGGAAAAAGCTAGAAGAAGAAAAAAGATATTATCATTCAACTTCGAGGTAGGTAAGTGATCATCATCACAATGGTTTGTGAACCAACACATTGATCTCGTATAGTAAAGCTACTGTTACACATGCTCATTACTAGCACGCTTTGTGCTTATTAGCATGCTAAAAAGCATGCTTAATAGCAAGAGGGGTTGGGAGCGGGGCCCCTCCCACTTCCCCGCTTGCTAATAAGCATGCTAGTAATAAGCATGTGTAACAGTACCTTAAGGGAATTATTAAAAAAACATTTTGTAATAATAGACTCTTATGAATCACACCAAGTCCAACGTCGCAGCTAACTCGAGTTAATAGATGCTCTTTGCATAAAATACGAGACAGTCGCGGCCATGTGTGCTTAAAGACCGCGTTATGACAAGTACAGGCGCGTACAGCTCTAAAATTATACTACATTTTCATTGTTTTCTTAGTTTATTTAAGTTATTATAATAATATGCTGTTGCTGCCTATGTTAAATTGTTTTGTATATCAACATATCATATGCCCTAGCGCATATAAAGGCCGCCCTAATAATACGAGTAAACTTTTTTGTTACAACAAATTTCTTATCTGTGGTATTATAGCTAAATAATATTATTACAACCACATATTTAAACTACTATTATGTGGCTACTAAATAGGTAACTTCTATAAAATAATTTATTTAATTATGCTCTAGTTTTACAGGTTCCCAATCATTCTCAAAAAGGTATTGTTTTTTGTTTATTTTATCTTATTTTTTAATTCAATAAAACAAGGTTTATTAAAGTATTCGTACATCAATTACGCATTAAAATCTCGATTTTTCTTAAAGCCGCATTCAAATATGACTAAGACAACATCAAGTTATCATGTGGAAAGAAAGTTTACAAACTTTATTGTATAACGTATTAAAAATAAAAGACACTAAGTATCGCTACTAACTGAATTTCTTCCTTTAGGTACTTCTACTTGTTTGTTTTTTCTGTGTCACTAATCATTATTTATTAGTTAAATCTTAACAATAGGGATGATGACTAAGTTGAAAAACTATTATTCTAATTAGTCCGTCAGAAAGTTATCAAAATTTATTAGACACGTAATTTTTCCTTTTTCAAGATAACTTAAATTGACGAATATGAAGAGCGTCAAAATTCCGTGGTGAGGGCTGGTGACGTCACCTTTGTGTAAGAATTGTACTCAGGTGTGACGTCACGCGAAACTTTAAGGCCCTGTATTTCCGTCATTTTTCATTTGACGAACAAAAGAAAAAATCCGTATCGTATATTTTTATATAATCTAACAGACGGACTAATTAGATTTTATTTTGTCGTCTAGCCTATTATGAGCCGATTTTGTCTCAATATAAATGAAAATTTTATTTTATTACTTAAACTATATAAGACTTTTGTTCACACCTATACATGATAGAGTGTAAATTATTCCATAATGCTCAACCTTGTCGTAGCAAGAGTGTGGGTACACAGGAACACGTTCTCACCGTCATTACGGTTAAATACTAGGTACTGCGGAGTTTAAAGTTAAGTTATAATAGCTTGTCACAACGTGTTGTAAGGGATCGTAAGGTACTTCTTGGCTGTGTAATTATGACAGAAGGGACTTTCCCTTCCCCTTGTCATCGTATAATTTTTGTATGCATAATTCTTTTTTGCATAACCAGTATAGTCATAATTTTACGCATAAACTGTTATGGCATAGTCGAGTTTAGCATAATTTGGCCGATTTTAATTTGTCCTAATATTCGGACACAGTCCGAACCTAACCTAACCCACTGTTTAGTATGCGAATATATTTTCGGCCAAAAGTATTCGACATACAATACAATACAATACAATACAATAACTCTTTATTGCACCTCAAAACAACAAAAATAACACAAACTGGTATAGATTACACATGAAAAAGAGGCAAACAACACATATTTATTTTTGACATATTGAGCATTATGCCAAATTTTTCTTTTTGCTAAATTAAGATTCCGTGAAAATCGATTATGCCAACGCTGTTATGACAAAAGCCTTTCGGACAAAACAAATTTTGCCAAATAGATGGCACCCCTTTCGTTTTGACCTAGTGACCTGGAAACCTTTTCGTGCTAAACTGACATTTGACATATGCACTTCTTCTTCTTTTATAATATGGCCTCTGTCCGAGAATTGGACAATTTTGCCAGTGTCCCGTATTAATATAATCAGTGTATCTTATATAAATAGTATATTGCCTCTTGGGCGACGTTGTTCGGTAATTGGCCTTGCTATTTATTCCATTTACAGCTATACGTAATAAATATTTCGGGAGGCCGAGATCCCGGGACAACCGAGTAATGACTCAATAAAGCGATTACACGCGTTTCAGGATTAATTATTCATTAGCTGCACACTTCTTCGTTAGTTTACTGCACAATAAGCTATAAATATTACACATTAAACAACATTTAGCACACAAAAACAAATAACTATTCAAGAAACGCAACCGCGATTGTGAATATCAAACGGAAGACCGACATATGCACTTCATATTCCCTACGTCATTATCATGACATATTAAATATTTCCACGGAAGTTCGCATCGATATGTCACCACGTTCAAATAGGTCTGCTGTCTCCGCGCTGATAAAATTTCAATTTTTTTTTTTATATAGGAGGTCAATGACCGAACTTTTAGTTAACCTTATCTTCCCGGGTTAGTGACTGCAAACATACCTAAGTACATCATTGTTCTTATCTTACCTACATCAGTGACCACTCCGTCACTGTGATTTAAGTTAAAATAGCCAAGTTAAAAAAATGTGTTTACTCCGTGAACACGACGCTTGCAACAGTGTCAAAATATCGGGTGCTCAATAAAACAAACATGCATGGTAATTATCCCGTTTTAAATATTAGTTATAATGCAAATGACCATGTTAGCTTAAAATCGTATATATAGTATGAATTGGATTTTAAACCCTTTTTAATTTAGCCTATAGTGACGAGCGTAACCCGACATGATCTTGGCCGCTTTTTGGATAATCAATTTGTAGATCTAATATTAAAATGGCGGAACATTCGTCAAATCACCGTCCATTTCAATATTAAAATTGCTTTCTCAACTACGCACCGGGAAACAAAGTGCGGTTGTCGTCGCCTCTCGGTTTCAATGCATTTAAATGACTGCTTTCCAGCTCATGTATATTCAAGAGTTCTGTTCTGATTTTTATGTAGACGTCCTGATAGAGTCTCTGGCTCACTCACACAAGGATGGGACGGGACGGGAATGGACGGGCCGGGACGAGGCGGGACGATCTATCAATTTCTATAGAAATAATCACGTGATAGCTCGGAGCCCTGGGATGTCACATGACGTTTTCTATAGAAACTGACAGATCGTCCCGTCTCACCCCGTTCTTTTTTGAGTAATCTTTAAAGGAATGATTAGATAAGTAAAATATTAAGCGCCATTTGCACCATCCGGGGTTGGTGTGCTTTATTTCTTTATTAATAATGAATACTGTCAGATAATTGTGGCATAATTATTGAATTTGTTTTTTTTAATTTTATTGTTGTAATATAATGATTGAATTTACATTATATATACGTTTGTGTATTATTAGTACTTTCTAATATTGTATGCCAATAGGTATGACACAGAGTTCATTCTGTATATATTAACACCTTTGTATCACATGTGTTATGCAAATAAACGATTACTTACTGACTAAAATATGTGCTCCATTAAGAGGGGGCAGAGTGTTTGCAGCGGACACGAAATAGGCATTTTAGAGGGCATATGATAAGTCCAGATGTGTCTATTTCTATTTAATAAATCAAGGATTAGGTAAAGGTAAACCTTCCTACAAAGATTTAGTAATTCAATTTAATTAATTATTATTACATTCACGTACACCTAAGTAAAAAGCATCTAGCAAATTAAATTCCCACTTTCGCAGCTTTGATACTTTATGTTGCAAAGAGAACGCCTACTTTAATGAGAACTACCGTATTGTCACTCACCAGGCGGCGCCACCAATGCGTGGGTCTTGCGTCCATATGAGAGAATTGTCAAAGTGACGTTTGAAATGTTCGCGCCAGACCCATGTTCCAGTAACGCTTCGCGTTACTCCCTATTCAGTAGAAACGTCTGCTTAATATCGCAATCTCTCTCTCTTCAAACTTAAGAGCTGTGCTCTTGTCGGTGGAGCAATCTCCAACTCATCCGGTCCTCTGCCAACTCCTTAACCTTCTGGTACGACACAACCTGAACCTTCTCTTTTATTTGGTTAAAATAACTTTTTCTCGGTCTTCCTCTTCCTCGCTTTCCCTCTATCTTTCCTTCTATGATGTGAATATCGCAATGCTAATAAGAAAAGTACAAAACTCGTACTTACGATAGGGATACTCGTACAGTCAGCCAAAAATATGTTTCCACGACCTTAATGCTCAGGCATAATAAATAAATAAATCTTATTGGACAATCTTACACAAATCGACCTAGTCCCACGGTAAACTCAATAGGCTTGTGTTGTGGGTACTAGACGACGATATATATAATAGATAGATATATACAAATACTAAAATACATAGATAACATCCACAACTTAGGAACAAACATTCGTGATAAACACACAAATAAATGCCCTGACCAGGATTCGAACCCGGGACCTCCTGCTTCGTAGGCAGGGTTACTTACTACCGACTAGGCTAGGAGGCCGTTAATACATAGTTGCTTGTATTATTGCCTGGCTGGCTGTACATGCAGAGCTACCAAGACTGACTTACCTTTGGCTGAATTTATTCCACCCTATTTTTGTGTATTTGCCCTTGGGCAACTATATCAAACAAACCTAACCGGTATTTTTTTTGTATAGGAGAGACTCGGTTTTTAACCGAAACCGCAGATCATAAAAAACGGTTGACAAAACCCTCTTATACTCTCTCACCTTCAAGTGATTTCGAGTTGCTTACTTTTACCGAGACGCCTAAGTCGCTAGGCAAATCGTCAGTCGATGATTTTTTAACGATACGCTAGGCATATCATGACATGGCGTCGTTTCATGAACTGGCTATTACGATCGGCTTACGACATATTACAAGATGTATCAAAAATAGGTAGGCAGTTTTAGAGCGTAATCAGATAAGGAAAAAATTGAAAAAAATATACTTAAAGTAATAAATTGAAAGAGATGTCATATACTAAAGAAAAAGTGACCAAGGTCCCCGGTGAAAAAAATTAAAAATTGGTTAAAAATTGTATATTTAAAGTAATTTTTTTTTGAATGGAGCAGCTCATTCCACTGGGCCAATTAAAAATTGGTTAAAAATTGTATATTTTTAAGTAATTTTTTTTGTATGGAGCAGCTCATTCCACTGGGCCAACCTTCCATGGAAAGAAAATTGCATCAAGAACGATACTGATTACGCCCTTAAAGAATTCACCAGAATTTTTGAGCAATTGCTTATCCGAAGCAAAATATTTGCGAATAAATTCAAACGAGTGTGTAGCTAAGTTTCGTTGGGACTGGGATGGGACGGGACGTTTAAATGGTGCAGTGAAATATGTAGATTACTACAAGCTTTAAAGTATCACATGGTTCTATAGCGTGTAACTACCTCCTGGCGTTTCGAGTCATTTACAGCACTCTTTGTAAAACTGCAAAATAAACACCAAAAATATATACACGATTTATCTCAGTAAACAGGCTCTCCTTTCTGCGTGACTCGCTATCCAATATGTTACTAAGTACTCTCAGTGTAATTACGCCTCGAACAATTAATTCTGAAGATAATTAATGGGGAGATTCGTTTTCAAACGATTTCAATTCAAGCACACTTTGCTGCAAGTGCCTATATTATATTTAGAGCTGGCATTTGACATTTGCAAAGTTAACACGTTACAAATCTAGTTTAAATTAATGACGCATAATTTAAAGTATAAAATACCTATAATTACTATTTAAAACGAGATATTTACCATGTACATTTGTATTTATGAGCTCCCGATATTTCGGCACTGTTACAAGTGCCATGTTCACGGTGTAACTGATAGCGTGTAGCTGAATATCGGGAGCTCATAAATACAAATGTACATGGTAAATATCTCGTTTTAAATAGTAATTATAGTGTAAATGACCATGTTAGCTTAAAATCTTATATTATAAAATACCTAACTACCTACCTCTACCTACCTTAAATCTACAATAGGTCCTGAGGCATTGTCACTACCTAGGATGCTGGTGGCATTTCCTCGTTGTATCGCAATGCTGATACGTTGTGCAAGGAAGCCACCAGCTCTTCGGTCACCAGTAAGATCAACCAGACGTTTCGCGATTTCTACGAAAAATTTGCGTGCACTGGGACCCCATGGACCAAGAGTTTCGACCCCGAATGGTACAAAAAGGTACTCTCTGCCCATTAAAATCATAAGTTCAGTTGTTTTTATCGGATAACATAAAGAAACAGTTTTAAGACTTGTATTTTTATCTTTCAATAGGTAAGAGATGGGACGAATATGGACTTTGCCGAATACGAATATTTGGCCGAACATTCGCTTCAGCTCTTACTTAATCGAATATTCGGCCGAATATTTGGTTGCACTATATCCCTAGAAAAATGTGTTGACATAATATAATATCACTCAAACATTTTTGTCCATAGTCGCCACATTGTATATACCATACCATTCATTTCATGGGAGTGGCAATGTACAGCATACTAGACAGTGTCACGTTCAAGTGAATACAGCCCAATAATAAACACCTGAAACATGAAAATGTGTATTTATACTGCACTTATTCTCTCATCGATTAATGTTACTGGCTCAAAAATTAATGCTATCGTTTTCTTGTGAAATCAGCACTGATTTACTTTGGTACTCAACGAAGGTATCCATACTCCCGCGTTATATTTGAAACAGACGTACTACACTGACGATGAGCATAAAGTACCGTCAAAGTATTTTTATTTTTAGGTATATTCGGAAAAGCTTAGAAAACGTATATGATAACTATAAATATGTGTCAACATTTATTTTTCATCACACCTTCTCGTAAATGGTGATATTATATGCAATCATACTGAGACTTAATGATTGTATGATGTATTAAGTCTATGTAATGGATTTTCATAAATTTTACTGCCTGCCCGGAGCGAGCTCCCAGAGGACCTGCGCCCCACGCGGGTCCCGTGGACTGCGCTACTACAATACCACTTATAATTATTATTTACTAGCATGCCCACGACTTCGTCCGCGGATAATTTTGTTTTGGTGGGAATTAGTGATCTCAGAAACCCACGTAGAAATTCTCACATCTCTGGAGCAGTATGCGTTGTCTCGCTTTCTGTCCTGCTCCAACCGCCGCGCGCGTTCAATACTCTCCAGGCGCCGATGGAAAATCATTTTTGGTCTATAAGCGTTTAGCATGTTTGCATTTCCCATACAAAGTTTGACCCGTCTTTTCAGTCCCTTAAGAGTAAAAAGTTGCTATTTTTTAGCCTATAACCTGACAGAAGATCCCCTTACAATGTCAGTGAAGTTTGCATGTAAATCCATTCAGCCTTTTCCACGTGATGCTTGAACAAATAAACAGGCAGACAGACAAAAATTCTAAAAGTCATTGATTTGTGTTCTGGTATCAATTCTAACAGCTCCTAATTTTTTTCAAATATCTTTAATGTACATATTTTCGACCCTACTCTGATTTATTTGTATTAAGTTTATTTATTTCCTCGCAAATGTGATGAAAAGCATTGTATGTATCACGGGCGGTACAAAAAGGTTTACTGTGTTTTTTCGTGTGATGCACTCCCCGCTTCGCCGCGCATACCTAAATACCTATCGTGTTTATCACTATCACTTTCCAGTCGGCCCGATACTACGCCACTATCCGGTATTAGGCTGGATCAGGATAGCAAAAATACGGCCAAATAGACCGGATACCGGATATGTGTTGTATCTCTTTACAGGGTACCTAATGATGAATCTATCTAAGTACCTAGTGGAAGTGCTCTGTGCCGCATCGTAACGACAAGTCTCTTAGGATTGTAGACAAGAACCCAATCAATAAATTGAATCAATTAACGGAAATCAAGCCTTTGCCGATGTTTGACGATGCCTTCCCTTCATTAGCATGGAGCGGCATTCAACTCTTTTAAATCTGGTATAGATATGTTCGATTTCGAGGATTAGTTAAGTACATATAGCTATACTTCTCACATTTTTGCCATTTTTAAATCCCTTTCCATCTAATATTTTGTGAATTTAAGTCAGACCCCCTTCACCCTTCTTCCCCCAAAACACACTTGAAAATTGTCAAAATGCGAATTTAGTGAAAATTCTTAGATTACTGCTGGGTTTCATTAGTTCTTTTTACGATCACGATCAATCAACGCTACAGATGAATATATACAAAAAAAAATACCGATTTTTTTAATTAATTTATAATTTTGATTGTTGTAGTTTAACCTTACAATGCATAATCACCTACTTGTATTGCTATTGTGTGTTGTTTTTTTCATCGTCTTCTTCGTGTCGAGGTTCCCTCCTTATACTTGAGATGCCCAATAAATCTTTACAGCCCTGGGCGTCGCGTCCATCAGGTCGAGCTCTGAGCAGCAATATGGGCAGGCTGGGCAGGCCAACAGGTGCTTCATGGTTTGCAGCGCCGTTCCGCAGGCACATTGGGTTGAAGAGCCACGGAGCAGACCCCAGCGGGTCTACTTCGTCTATACCTCTTGGTCTACTTCGCGCTGTTAAGATTTTTCCGGAGTTGATGGGGTCGGGACGAGTGTGATCGAAAGTCTCATCGAATTGTTCATTATTATAAGCATATTGAGCATGGTATCTATTAAAACAACTTTTAAGGTTGCCTATTGTGACGGACGGTAAACTATGGAACCCTACAGTGAGCATGGCCCGACATGCTCTTGGCTGGTATTTTATTTTTTAAACATGCCATTTGAATGAGCTATTCAAGCACCATGTCTATTCGCACATAAATGTACACACGCGTTCATAATTGCCTGGGCAATTTATGAATGAAATTATTCATAATCTGCCCATGCACTTTTGAACGCGATAGTACATAGAACTATAGATTTTTTTTTAATGTCGCAAGTATCTAGTGCTCGTTGGCTGTATGTAATTTTTCCTTTGTCAGTTTAGTGTTAGTACGCAAATTTAAAAAGTTAGAACAGCGGACGATAATGTTCCGTTCATACTTACGCCCTACATTACTTCACGGCCTAAGGCCAAGAAGTAAATGTGGGGAGCCATAAACAAGAAACTTCATGTCTTCATTTCGTGACATTAATGCATACATTTCCGATCATGTCTGAAAAAATAAATGTTAATAATATAACCGAAACGCACTGCAACTGCAAGTAATGTTAATGTCAAATTAACATCAAAACAAAATCTAATTTTCAAAATCTTAATGCCGCTTACATCACAAGCTGCGGTAAAGGAAGTTATTACTCAATTAGTTAAGGTATCTATTGATTTCGCAAACGTTCACACCCTAAACTTGAGGCTATTTAACGATTCCGATAGGAAAAGTTATCGGCACATTCGGCACTAAAGTTGAGGTCACGCAAACAAGAAGTTCATCACTTTCATCAGTTACAAATTTCTTAAAGTGGATCTGCACACAATAGTAGATTGTTAACCATGAAAGTGACCCATTACTCCTGAGGTCCTGAGATGTTTTGGTGCTCGAAGGAAGTGAGACTACAGTCGTAGTGTTGGTTTCAGAAAAATTAAGAAAAAATTAAGTTACGTATTATATTAAGCTGCATCTAGGAAAAAAACTTCACCAAATTTTGGAATGAAATTAAAAAACACAGTTTTAGGCAACAGTTGCCAGTGAGCGTGGACGGCGCAGATAGCCGAAAATATTTAAACGTAGGTTCAAAGTTTTAATGACGAAAGTACCGGATGGTGTCCTTAGGGATGCGTGCAATAAAACTACCGCCGCTCGCAGTCAAGTCACTCAACTTCGATTCGTTTGATAAATCCTCCGTTATATTCCCCGCCAAAGTTTCAGTGTGTCGTTCCATAGACTTTGCAATAAATCGCAAACAATTTTTGATACAATTCCATAAAGTAGGCGCAATGAACTTTAAGAAATTCCATCTATAGAACCCATTATTCACTCATTTGATTCCACTTTGATTCATTCAATTGTCTATGGTTTCCGACATTTTTTATAGCTTTTTTCTAGAGACAAAGAAATAGTAATAGGTGTCTGTACCTCCATGAATGATTAGAGGCATAGGGTACAGACACTATTAGGTATGTCTTTTTCATATAGCATAAGCCTATTTTCGGTTGCTCAACAAACAACAACTTTAAAAAAAAATGACTTTGGTAGAATTAAAATTAGGTAAGTTAGGTAGGAAAAGCTATTCTTCACTCGGTTATCTGCTCATGAAAATCACACTATCCGAACTGGAGAGATGAAAAAAACATTTTTACATACTACAGTTATTGAAGGTTTTTAGGATATTTAGGAAACTTCATATTATTATTGACGAATATAATTCACGAAAATCGTGCTCGTTCTTTTGCGCGAATACAAAAACATGTTTTTGTTCGAATTTAGTATGCAACTGTAGAAAGCGATGTAAACGCATACATAGAGGTGATTTACGGCTTTCTGTGTGTAAAGTACATTGAGTATTAAGGGCTGTAAACAAGAAATTACGAACGAGTGTGAATTTAAGCCCGAGTCGAAGACAAGGGCTTAATTTTAGCACGAGTTCGTAATAATCGTAATTCTTGTACCGCCCGTGATACATACAATGTTTTTCATCACATTTGCGAGGAAATAAATAAACTTTCTAGGCAGATAAAGACACAATAATTATTAGCGGTAGTGTAGTAGCACAGTCCACAGTACTCCGGAGTGAGCGGCGACTACGTGTGGCGAACGCGTGGGGGGCAGGTCCTTGGGGAGCTCCGGGCGGGCGGTAAAGTAGTATGAAAATCCTTTAAGACCATAGGCTTAATACAGCTCATTAAATCTAAGTATGCTTCCAAATAATTTCACCATTTACGAGCAGGTGCTAGGTGTGGTGAAAAATATTTGCCTGCAGCCGTTCGTGGTAAGCACAGAGTAGAAAAATATACGGCAATAAGTTTTATATTTATCTGTATTCCGTAACTGTTCACATACACACGAAAATACTATATAACCTATAAACTAGATAAGCTGGGTATTCGACTAACCAGTAGATTAACAATTACGCTTCAATAGTCAAAGGACGAACCGCAAAAATAAACGACCTTCCAAACCGTTTACTTCATTTAATTTCAAACTATTTGGCGATTGTAATAAAGTCGTATTTGAATTGTAGTATCCGATATTATACTCTACGTTTGAGGCAGAGCACGGTCCTAACCTAACAAATGTCTTAAGTCAAACACTATAACTGAGTAAGTAACTTTGGGCTAGGGGTGGGCTGAATGTGGACTTTGCCGAATAGGTACGAATATTCGGCCGAATTATTCGGTTCGGTTAAGTTTCAAGGAAAAGATTGGCTCTGCGCTCCGCGCGTAGTCTTCCTCATTTAATTGAAGAAACATCGTTTTACTATGTTATGTTATGGAGGAACGCACCAAGTGCGCTCATCTTTAATGAAATAGGTGGCAATCGAGCAGACAAATCGCCTGATGGTAAGCGATTAACGCCGTCCATGGACACTCACAGCACCAGAGGTGTCACAAGTGGCTTGCCGGCCTTTAAGGTGGGAAGGTGGGAGTACGCTCTTTTCTTGAAGGTTTGAAGGTCATATCGGTCCGGAAATACCGCTGGCGACATTTTCCTTTGCTAGAGCTGCAGGTTCTTGTCCCGGCGGCATTCCCCCATTACTTTCTTCTAGCCTTCCTTTTTCCTTACCTAACTACAGGTCATCTCTAAGGTCGACGTATTTAGATATGTGGCACGTTAATTTATAATTAAAAACCGGCCAAGTGCGAGTCAGGCTCGCGCACTGAGGGTTCCGTACCAACGGTGCAACCGTTGCAACTTCACCTACAAGTAGAAAAATTTGACGTCAGCCACTGTATCGACAGATTGGTTCAGTAATTTGCACGGAGAGAGAGAGAGAGTTTGTTTTTCCTTGATACTTTTTTATCATGTAAACCAATTTTTTTTACTTTATTTATAAGACGGTACTATCATAATACCATACAGCATAATACCATATAAATTTAAAGAAAAAAAATCAAGCTGAGTTGGTTAAATTACAAATTTACTTCTGAAAAGTATTTTTATATTTAAAAAAATTAAGTTAGCTTTACCTACATAGACTTTGGAGATAAAGGGGGAAAATGTATTTTATTTTTTTACATTTTCGGTTATAAAAAAAACAGTGTAAAAAAATTATAAAAAAACGTTTTAGAATGTGTAAATCAAGCTCTTTCAAATGATACAAATACCCCGCATGACCCAGTAACTAAAACTTTAGTTTTTGCCCCCTCTTTTATTGGGCATTTTTCATTGAAAATAATTAAAAATATATAATAAATAAAACAAATTTTCTGTTTTGCCTTAAGGTTGACTGGTAGAGAATGCCTTCTGGCATTAAGTCCGCCTTTTGTACGTTAAGGTTTTCTTTTGTGCAATAAAGGTTAAATAAATAAATAAATTCTCTTTCAATGTGTCTGGATTAACTTTGTACAAAACTATTCCAAATTTCAAATCGGTAGCTTAAGTAAGTTTTCGAGATATTTAATGATGTGACAGACAGACAGACGGAGTCGCACCATAAGGGTTCCTTTTTTACCATTTTGGTACGGAATCCTAAAAGGTGTTCAATGATTCTAGGTTTTCAATGATAATCTTTCATTTCATTTCATAGATTTTACCACAGAGTACATATAAGTATAATGTATAATTCCTTTATGATTTTACGAAACCCCAGTCCACCCCGTAGTTGAGGTTAGGAGGGATAGGAATTGAATGACTTTGATTTGCCACCAAGAGAATAAGCTATTTTTGTAACAATTTGACAGGTCTGGTCTAAAAATACCAAATAACCCCTTCATTATCCCTCTTCTCCCATTTCACGACTCAACTACCCTCGCAATATCGACCCACCCCATTTTAGATTATTTGCTAAATTACCAAAACATTCAGACCCCTTATATACTATGTTTAGTTTATTTATTCGATAAATACTCGTATTCGGCAATCGCACCGACTTATTCGGCCGAATACTTGGCCCATCTCTACTTACTCTGGACATTCTTTGAAGTTGCGAGAGAAGTTTTGGTTGTAAATTGTAATGGCTCGTTATCTCTAGCCTAAGGCTCTGGATTGGACCCTTTAATGTCGTATAATACCTGTAATGGAGGGCAAAGGTATCATACTTGTAATAACTAATCGTTTCTAACGGTACGGACAGTTTACACATTATGAGTTACTTGTACGATTTAGTGTTAGAAATTGTATAACAATGCCCACTAGATCTCTTCTTCTTCTGCCTCGTTTCCTCATTGCTGAGGGTCGTGACCATTTGAGGCCGTTATTTTGCACACCAACGCTCTCCATTCCACACGGTCTTCTGCTTTCCGGATTGATGCCTGTATGGTTTCCGGGCAAGCTTCCTTCACGGCATCAGTCCACCGAGTCGGTGATCTTCCACGGCTCCATTTTCCTTCCACGTGGCCTACCAAAATGAGCTTTTCCAAGCTATCCGGTTCTCGTCTAGCCATGTGACCGAAGTACTGCAGGATCCGCTGAAGGCAAGTGGTTGATGAGCGGCACTTGATCTTCAATTGGGCTAGGATCGACGCATTAGTGCGACGCGCCGTCCAAGGGATTCCTAGCATTTTGCGCCAGCACCACATTTCAAATGCGTCAATCCTGCTCCGGATGCGTGCTTTTAGAGTCCAGGTTTCTGAAGCGTATAGAAAAATAGAGAAGATCAGGGTTCTCATCAGCTTAATTTTCGTTCTAATGCTAATACGTCTATTCCTCCAGATCTTGTCTAGCCGCTTTACCGCTGCCTTTGCAATCTGAGCTCTTCTTACCACCTCTTTCTCACAGTCACCGTCCGCGGCAACCAAAGCGCCCGGAGTTGCAGGCGTGTATAGGCTACGGTGACCGCTTACCCTCAGGCGGGCCGTATGCTTGTTTGTCACCGTCGTAGTATATTAAAAAAGGTGGTTTGTAGAATTTCTTTGATTGACAGGCGACGAATTCTCATTCTCTCAGTCATCATTTAACACTGTGATAACGAGTGCTGTAAAGGGCTCGAAACAAGATAATAAACACGATAAACCCGTTTCATGTAGATATGGTAGAAATGACATTGACAGATTTGATCGGCAGGCATACCCAACGGGCAAACCTGAACGTATAAGGCCGGCTTATCACCATCGGCTCCGATGACGTTAGTTGTGCAATCCACATGGCCTAGAACTGGAACAGTCCTGGGCCGAAATTGGTGCCCTGCCACCTTCCTTAATAAATGGTGTAACCACGCACACTAAAAAATACAGACCTATCACCTGATTGGTTGATTTCTAACCCTTTAATTATCACATTGCCCAAGGCTCACGTAGCATTATGCATAATGCCCGGGCATTGTGATAAATTCTAAAATTTAGGTAATAATTCTTTACTTGGCCCGCTATAGCTGGACATTATGCATAATGTCCGCAATAATCACTTTGCCCGTAACATATGCAATTTACCGGAAAACTCCGGGTTAGTTGGGTAACTTGGCTAATCCTGATTGGCGCAGGTAGAATAACCTTCAAAAAATAATCCAATAGATGTATATTCAACTTGAAAATATTCCCAAGTTTATTTCTAACTCTTTAATTTCCATACTGAACGATATCTGCATCTGACGTGGGTGTTAAGCAAAGGTCTACGTATTACAAAGTTAATTTTGCCGGTGGCGAAGCATAGAACTAACAACGTCCCGTACAAAATAGTCTATGTTTCTCGATGGTAGCGACAATTTCAACGGAATGTGTAGTGGGTAATAGTTATCGTATTTCTTTACGATGTTTGGGTAAGAGGAAAACCTATGCATATCTAATATGATGTTAATCCACGAAGTTTTTAAGGGTTCGATGATCGGTGAGAAAGTGCAAAGGCTTGAAGTTTAGTGGGGCTTCCAGATAAAGTTGTTTGCCTTTAACTTGGAAACGATTTAGGATTTATACGATTAGGTATACAACTAGCTATATTGGTTCTAACCACTTGAATATGTGATAATTTCAATATTATTCTGTATGACAACGCTACGCATTGTACGTTAGTTGCAAAATTTTAGACTACCTCCAACAATATTTTACACTACTTACTTCGCACGCATATTCCTTAATCGTGGGCCAAAACTGGTAGGAGGTAGGAGCTGAAACGTATACCATTGCAAGCTTTACTTTAATAAAACGCATCTATAAACTGTCGCAAACTGTAGTGCCAAAGTTTCGTACTCGTACTACCTAACTAGGTACGATACTTAGGCATCTTTCGACGTTGTTCGTGGTTAGAATAAAGAAATGGGAAAAGCAAATTAGATCAGGCTATTCGCATTCCAATTTTTTCTACAACCAACCAAAAGAAAAGGAGTAAGAGAGCTTTATAGCAGTATTTAATATTGCGCCATCTGTGGACAATTTGTTGTACTTCTGCAAAACCTACATGCGGTAGCATAGGTTGCGAATAGTTGCGGCAACTTGGCAAGTTTTTGAGTTACTGCATAGATGGCGCTTTTATAAAATATAATATAAGTACACTCAGTGTCACTAAAAAAATCACACATTTTCAATAGTACATTGTGTTTGTGATACACGTGTGCTATGATGGTCATTATACACGAGGCGGTATTGTGCCCACGAGTTGAAAGCGAGTGCGCAATAAGAAAGCCGATGTGTATAATGGCCATGCACACACGTGTCATACGACATTTTTCAACACACTTGTAAGTAAAAATCAAAATTTAATTCGAGGTTATTAACTTTTGTTAAATACGTTAATTTAACTGTCAGAATCATGTCAGAATGCCTACATGGTAATTAGCATATGAGTTTCACTAACCTTTATAGACTAGGTACTTGAAGCTTCTTGCGATGCCTTTTCGACGTCGGTTGATGACAATATTTTACATTTTCAATTAATAAATCCCGAAGCTAAGGCCCAAACGTCACAAATAAGTAGGTATATTTATCACTACTAAGCACAACTAGATTTTCATGATAGCACACGCGCCGCGTTTTGTAGTTTCAGAGGAGCCTAATCCACATATTGTAATAGTTTTACTTCTAATTCTATTATAGTTGCATTGTATCATAATTATAAAGCGAGAAAACAATCAAAAATGTTTTACGTAAATAAGTTAACGCAGCGCGCCATCGGTGTATTTTTTTCGAATCGCGTTGCGCGCGCAAATTTGAGGCAAAGGCCCGCCAAACAGCCAGAGCTGGGCACCGTTAATCAAATAGTTAACTTCGTTAATCGCTAATCCGTTACAAAAAAAGTTAACTTCGTTAATCGTTAAAGCGCTACTTTTCGGAAGACTTAACGGAAGTTAACGTTAATCGTTAATCCGTTAACACGTGGTTTAAAGGGCATCTTTGAGTTAGTGATTTACAACTTATATTTAATCAATTTCCTTCAAAAATATCCAATTTCCCATCCGAGTACCTTTGAAAATTCAGGAGTTTTCTTAATGTCTCATGGCTTCCATCATTTGATCTGAAGTAAAATCAAATGCAACTATCTTGTAGACCTCCGAGGTCACAGACAAAATAACAATGTGTCAAGTTAGAGGACAGGGCTATAAATTATCGAGCAGTTTCAATATGCCATCCCTAGTGTTCAAAATCAGGTCCACTGCAGCAAATTGTTGGCTTGATTAAGAAAATACCCCAACTTATTATGAAAAACCATCCAATGAAGGTTGTCTGAATTTCTCAAGAACTCCATCATAAGAATATAAATCAAATCAAAAAGATGAATGTCTGTGTTTACCGACCAATTCCACTTTGACATCCCTGGTCTTCATCATCAGGTATACTCTACCAAAATGTTGGTAACCCCCAAAAAAAATTTAAAGTTTATAAGGAAACCCTCAAATCATAATGTATGGTCATTAAAATTTGAGGAGTTCTTTAATTTCTTCATAAATTCCATGAATTCAAAATATGAATGTCTCAAATAGGATGGAAATTAACAGACAGTGCCACTTTGCCATCCCTGGGCTCCATCATCAGCTCCACTCCACCAAATTGATGGTTTTCGTAAAGAAAAATGCTCGAGTTTCTTAAGAAAACGCCCAAATCATCATGCATAAGCCTATTAAATTTGAAGAGTTCCCTCAATTTCTTATGGATCCCATCATCAGAAATGAATCGTCGGCTAGGACATCACATGTGATGTCCTAGCCGACGATGTCTGCCCGACGCAGACGAAACATGTGACGCCTATTGTGATAAAAATACGTGAGTGTTAACCATTGCAATTTAATATCAGTGTGTCTCACGAAAGTTTAAATTATATAAAAAAAAAAACACATGAATTGAGAAATTCTTCTTTTTTGAAAATTTGTAGTCGGGTGGAAACAGGTTTATTGCCGCGTGGCGTGGTATGTGCGGTATCTTTTTGGTAAGTATTTTGGAACTGGATTAACGATTAACGGACTTAGGAAAACTTAACGGAAGTTAATAATTCCGTTAACATATTCTGAAGTTAACTTAAAAGTTAATCCGTTAATGAAAATGTTAACTTCGTTAATTAACGATTAACGGATTAACGAGTTAATGCCCAGCTATGCAAACAGCCAAAATAAAAAATGAAATTATTTATGTTTGAAGCACAAATTATTATGAATTTTGAATAATTTAATACAATTTCGCGTATATTCAATAATTCAGAAAGTTTTAATCCATGTATTCAACTAAATACGGAGATATTGCTTTTTAAGGCATAAGTTATTATGCGGCTAAAAACAGTGTACTTTTTTTGGAAAAAAAAACTTTCCAATCCGACAAAGTTTGAATGTATTATCTGTGTATACTCTCGTAGGGTACAAACTTAATTTGATGGGGTTATCTGATTACAACACTAGTTCAATAATATAATGAAAAAGCACGCGTGTTTAATATCTAGGATTATGAGCCTAAAAGCGGTACGATAAGAACCTCGTTACGAGCAAGTGTGTTGAAAAAATCATTACTGCATTTATGTGATTTAAGCCCTCAGTAAAATGATTCTATCCAGAAAAAGTAGGCATTACGTAAAACCTATTAATTTAATATTATTTTAGTTTAAAATGAAGCTAACAGCGAACTTAAGCTAAATTAATAATCTATTCAAATGAGTAGGTACCTACTCTACCGAGGTAGGATCATTTTACTTAGAGCTAAAATACACTAATTGCACTGCCGATTTAAGGTGTGCAATTTTACTAACGCTAAGTGAATTATTATTACATACGACTTAATTTTTATTATGCTTTTTACAGATGTCACGATGTCACCACCAGAAAAAGCTGGTAGCTGGCGTCTTAAAACAGAAAAGAAAGGAATAAAATAAACTCATGACCACAGAAGTTATATATTTGGGTTTACAAAAAAGTTAGTTATGAGCATATAAAACGCAGTGTGGAAAAGACTCCAATGAGGTTTTTTTTTTATAAACTGTCAAAAGCTAAAATAAGTAACAAAGTTTCAGTATGTAATATTTATTATTCACAAGCCAACAAGCCTCTTACAATGTAATCACAGCTAAATAATGTTCATAATGAATTGTTTAATCAAAGACATTTTTCAACCATTTCCATCCTAATAAGTCAACTACCCACATTTCTAGAAGAATCAATCTCAAAATAACTAATATATATTATTCATAAACAGTACAAGCCTCTATAATGTGTTTTGTCTCATTCTAACTAATACTATAGTTTAAATTTAGATAAGGACAAACCAATAATAAACAAACAAGGCTTTTAGAATGTTTATAAACAATTTCATAATTATTTACAATGTAGGTACACATTAGAATATACGATTTGATTTTAGGGCGTCTTCAAAAAAAGCGTAACATTTCCTTTTTTTTTCAAATATACGAAGTTTAGGGTTTTTTATAACCAGAATCACGAGTACTATTGGTTGAAAGAAAGAAAATAGTGTCCCTTTTTTCTGGTCAGTTTCGTAACGAATTTTTTCATACATTTTGTATGGGCCTTTACGCAACTGACAACTTTTTTTGTATGGAAAATCGAGGACCCATGTTCTTTAAAATGGTGCATCTTTTTTCTGAAAATGCCCTGTAATACAAGGAAGCATTCAGTTTAACACAAGTACATGGCATCATAGTGTTTTCCCCTCTGCTAAAAGCATATACAGAAAAATCGTATCATGGTATGGGCTGACAAGTGTACTACTACGTAAAAATACAACCATCCAGAAATATCTGTGAAGCTTATTTCTGTTATGACAGCTCTATGTTTTGTAGAGACAAGAACAGTGTTTCAATTTATATAAGTTACTCTATGGAATAGTGGTTAAGTCATACATTTTGGATCCTAGTTAGTCTTTGTTTACATCATAAATCAATTTATTTATTTTATGATGTAAACCAATTTTGAAGTAAATACATAATTACCGAAGCAACTATAGATAGGGTGTATTTCTCTAGTATGTCCCTTTAAAAACGCTTTTGGCCTTACATGGCTCAAATATTTACTTCAACTAAATTTGTAACCAATAATGTCATCATGACATGTAATGTAAGCCATAGCCATGTCATGAAATGTTATCAGAAACAAAAGCACTTATTATCCATTTCATAAGACATATTAAAAGAATTGTGGAGTCTTAGTGAAGGATGACAAAAATACATAACAATGTACTGATTTCTTAATATTTTACACTAAACATTCAATCATACTTCGGCACTTGATAATATTTTAACTGTACCATATAAAAAACAATAGCAGTAAACTTACTGCTATTGTTTATTAACTAAAATGTACAATATAAGCTAATATCACAGAAAATAAGGTACTATTGATGTTCTATTTTATCCTCACTAAACTGAGATGATATCCATGTCAATGCCCATTTTAAATTCGTCAGCATATATTTCAATGCTTTTGTCCAATGTTCTTCCGAGTTAAACTGGATTTTGATGGAATAAGCATGTGGCGGGGACGCTGTATCCTCAATCTTTCCTTTATCTATTCTGTACGGAAGGCAGAATCCTGTATTTCCCTTTTCAACTTGCTCCTTGAATTGTTGCAGGCAATCCAAAAATGCAACCATTGCGGCATCAAATTTAGTGTCCCATAGAAATCTGAAACCTCCAGAACCATATAATGGTAGGACCTTTTGATCTTCCAGCACTTCTATGTACGAATGGTTGCCAAATGGCACGAGACGGTAACGCTGAAAACAGAAATTTATTTTCCTGGCTAAAGATGAGAGTAACAAAACAGTTTGGCCCCAAGCTGCATTAATTTCAGACCAGTCAACCGGAGCAGTAGGCAGTCTCCCAAGTCTAAAGTTATTTATAATGCCAAATTGCCCTGAATCCGAAATATGGAATGTAGCTTTGAAAATATTCGTCTTTTTAAGCTTCTCCAGCTGTGTTTGAGTATAAGCGAGCTGGCACTCATAAAATTTCATCTGATCTTCAGTAATCATCAAATCTTTGCGATATCTTGTATATTCCCTCCAATATACATCCTGCTCTTTCTCAAGTCTCTCTTTCTCTTTCTCTTGAATATCAATTTCATCTTTCATAGCCTTTTCTTCTTTTTGCAAAGAAGATAACTCCTTTAAAAGTCTGTCTTGCTCTTGCTTCATGTCTTCTAGGTCTTTTTCAAGTCCTTCTAAATTTAGATCTTCTTTATCATTCTCTAGGTTCTTCAAATAGTCGTTATAGTCTTTCCATTCTGCTTCAGTTAATCTCAACTGGTTGTCCATGAGCTCTAAAAGCGTGTCAGTACATTCATCACACAATGGATGGTCAACATCGGAGTTGTTCGATAAACAGTCAAATAAGGTCGCTTTTACATGTATCTGGTGACCTACCGATGTAGTTTCCCAACCGTCAGATATGACCATAAACCCGTTCGCTCCATTGCCGGACTCGGACATACGAAATGGGGGCACATAATGTTCTAAACTGGATGATTGCATATCAAGATCAGTTTCATTATTGCGACGGATTTGCAGCGTCAAATCGGCGATAGTATGCTCCCCCAAGTTGTTCAAGGACTCGTCCAACTTCAAGGGTTGAAGACATCGCTGGCAGGAAAAATTTACGAAAGATTTCGAATCACTCATCTTCACTACTTCCGCGATTGCGTCATTGAGTTAAAATGTCCACTTGTGATAAACAAAACTGTGTTTATTCGTAATAATATCCTTTATCGTGTCGTCTATGATTGTTAATTCGATTGCTATTCGAATTGATTTTTCAAACAAAGAAAATTAGCACAGCAAATCTGTAATTTATTATGACGTTTGAAGAATATGATATGACGCAGGTGAGATGACAGATGACAGTTTGTTTGAGGAAGAGATAAAAGCGCTTTGTAGACGGCCGGCCACAAGCTTCTTGGCCAAGGTGACCTTGATGGTTACGAGCACCGTGCAGCCGGTTGGCCACAAAATTATATTGAAATTGTAACGATTGGTTTTCGTCGCTCCAAATTGACTGTCTAGCCGTTACCTGAAAGACACTGTTTTTTTCTCGGTTTAACACATCTCATAGAAGGAGCGATGCTTATTACTACCCAAAGAATATGACTCGTCTAAATTAAAGTACAAGTCCAATTAATTTTCTTCTGAGGTTGGATGTCAGCAGGGTGACCCTCTCGGCTCAGCAATGTTTAGTTAGGCTATAAATCCAATCATCCAAAAATTTAAATAAACATTCAATGTTGCATATTTAAAACAAATTTAACGATCTGGCTCCTATCCTAATATAGTAGACAAACGTTCTCTTTGCCTCTTCGGCTCCCCTATATTTGATGAATCTTTTCCCGACTATATTTCTAACTCGATGTCAAAATTCAAAAGTCACACGAATCGTTTACTCGAAATTAGCCCTGTTTCTTTGTCCCTAAATTCACTTATGTGCTCCGATGCTGTCATTTTTGGAAATATCTAAATTTACTATCAGATGATTTGATCAAAATTAGTTAAGAGACGATTCTAAACATTCAGTTGAATGAGCCTTCCTGGTCTCAGGCAAGGGACGCTTATTCGGTTCGGGGGCTTAAGAATTCGCAAAATTTCTAGTGTGGCTTCCCCAGCCATCTTAGCATCCACTCATAGCACAGCTGGTCTCATAGGAAATATTTTAAAGGCTTTGCCCACAAACTGTGAGATCGCAAGCTTGGAGGCTGCTAAAAATGGGAGTTAGAGTTGGAATAATGTTAACTGCGATTTAAATTAAATAACTCTACAGGTCCAGATCGCGCGAGGCTTTTGGCGGTCGGATCCCGGGAAGCTGGTTACTGGCTTCATGCCCATACTTCACCTAATACTAGTACTTTCTTGGATCAGGCCTCCCTAAGATTGGCGACTGGTTTGTTTCGGTGACAGGAATTGTCATAATTGGTAGGTCCATAATATGGACCTTGTATTTATAATGTAATGTAGGTAATATTATTACCTACATTACATTATAAATACAGGAGGAGCGGAGGGAATTACAACATTTCGATTTATGTTGGTTTGCGGTAGGTAGACCCTCTGATACTACAGCCTGGTTGGCAATATAAAATGGCGGGAAAACCAATATTTATAAATTTTTAGCATACCTAATAGATTTGATAAGCTCGACCTAAGTACCTACGGCCTACAAAATATTTCCACAAAACTTTCCCTTAAAAAAATTAAACTAATGGTCATTCTTTAAGAACTTTATTTCACTTGTAGACTAGAATACATGTAATCAATAGAAACATAAACAGCACCTTAAAGTCCATACAAACATTGGCTTATTCTCACATTGCCGAGATTAATTAAAATGGTATGAAGTGAATTGTGTAATTAAGTTAAGCTAGTAAGCTACATTTATACTTTAATTGTTATGTTTATCTATTTTGCTATTTTCTGGCAAAATGGCGGCAGTTTTTTTGATAGCCAGTTTTTTTGGTAGATTAGCAAACAACTTCTGTCAGTAGAAATAAAAAGGCTGCAATTATTTAAAAAAAACGTACATAATTGACTTATAAAAAAAAATATTGGCGCAGTAACAGTGGGATAGAGAGCATCATACTGTAATTATCTTACGGTAGTATTCACACTCCGAAAAAGGGATGAATATAGTTTTTTTGTCCTACTGTTGTCGTTGGCTTATCAGACCATATCTTGCTGGCTATAAAATGGCGAAAAATTTAAAATATAGCTAGAACTATAATCTATAAAATGGCAATTTAATTTTGTAGTTCTTGCCAATGTTTTGTATGTTTTTTCTCCTTCTGGTCTAGTCAAAACTCAAGTTACAATTTACATAATATAATTATAGTTTATGGTGTAGCAAGTATACCAGAAGATAAAAAAAAAACTTAAGATCTAACACTGGAAGGTACTAAATGAGGTAAAAACAGAGAAATAGAATATAGCTCTCTAATAATAAAATCAGTTCCTAATACTTAAATGAGTTAACAAAATAAAATCTTTTTGCTTACAACTAGTTTAAAATATTTACAACAACGCAACATTTGTGCGTTTTTTTACAAAGTTTACATTAAGTCGCCATCAATATGTCTATACAAGGTGTAATAAAACTGGTAATTGTTTTAGGGCGTAATCAGTATCGTGTACAGATTGGGTAAAAGTAAGAAAAAAAATTTAAGCGATTATTTTTTGCATCGGTAGGACGTCGTAGGCTTAACTGCCCATTCCCCAGACAATTTTTTTTGCGTCACTAAAATGTTTTTCCTGCTCTTTTCCCATTAGTGAGGGATACTGATACTGGCCCTAAACTGATATAGGTACATAGCCAGTAATTTTGTCACAATTTGCAACCTGAACATTTGTGAGCATATAGCTACCGTTACACATGCTCATTACTGGCATGCTTTGTGCTTATTAGCAAGCTAATACGCATGCTTATTAGCAAGAGGCGATGGGAGCGGGGCCCCTCCCACTTCCCCGCTTGCTAATAAGCTTGCTATTAATGAGCATGTGTAACAGTACCTTATCTGATGGCGACTGTACAAAGATATGAAAAGATGAGCTAGAGTCCGTCTATGCTGTTTTATAGATTTTGATAGCACAGACAGTGAAAGTATTAGGTGAGCGCCTTTTTCTTCTTTTTTTTAATAATGGTTTCCGTCAGAGTTGGACAATTTTGCCAATGTCAAGTATATAAAATATCAGTATATTAGGTTGATGATAAGGTTAATTTCTTAATAAATCTTTATGGCATTCGCCGGCTATATACGTTTGGTCAATCAGTCGTAACTCCATAGTGGGTATGTCCACCGGACATCCGCCGGATAAATGTACCACACATTGATTAGCAGATTCGGTGGATATGTTCGAACGTATATGGCCGGCTTTAGCGCCTTATCGACAACCTACAAAGTACCTTTTACTAAAAACAATCACATTTGCTACTTTTCCTTGTCTATTATTTACGTGGTGGGTCTGTAGCTAAGGATCCTACTCCGCCCTATTAAGCAGTTTTGGCTGTGCAGAAAACTGCACTATCGAATTCCACACATTTGAACTCTAAACAAACCAAAGCATATTTCAAAATTCTAGTCTTCTTCTTCCAGCTTATAACTATAGGATGAATCACACTAGGACGGGACGGGACGATCTGTCAGTTTCTAAAGAAAACGTCACGTGACATCCGAGGGCTCCGAGCTATCACGTGATTTATTCTATAAAAATCTATAGACATCGTCCCGTCCCGCCTCATCCCGTCCTAGTGTGAGTCATCCTTAAAGAAAGTTTTATTTACATAATTATCTTTTATATATCTTCATTTAATTTCACGTGCTGTAAAATTACTGTACATTTTTTGTAATAATTCACTGTAGTAAACCTAATAAGTACAAGCGGAAGGATAAGATCTTTGAAATATCATTTGTACACGTACACTTGAATGCTTAAAAAGAAAGAAAAAAAATGCGCTTCCTGGGTCGAGGGTGATTCATTCTATAGAAATTGACAGATCGTCCCGTCTCGTCCCGTTCTACTGTGAATCATCCTTTACACCGCGTGATCCGTCGGGGCCGATCGTCGGGGCTACCTTACCCCTCCCTCGACTCCCTAGGTTCCCTTTCGTATATTACACAGGTCGACGCGAGTGATACCCCCCGACCCCCGGCCCCGACGGATCGCGCCATCTAATACTAACTGTAGTGCGTCACCCGAGGGCATTTTTTTTTTCTTAAAAACTGTCAGTGGATGATTCCATTATGCCCCATTGCTAAGATAATGGGTGGGCTCTTGCAGCTGATGGTAGTACGAGTTGGGTATCAGGGCCGGGGCGAGTGCTCCCTGCGGGCCGGCATATTGGGCTGGCACTAGCATCTCTCTGGAAAAATAAATACAATTATATTAGCAAAATATAAGAAATACAGTGTGTAAATTTAATACGGGCGAACCTCTTAACGGTGGTTAGTATAGGACATAAGAAATATAATAAGGTAACTTTTGAATAGCATTGCTATTAAAATTTTATCCATACAAAATAATTCGGCCCGCAATGTAATGCAAACACACTCGCGTTAAACATTCGTTGACAACTGTCAGCGTCAATTTTTTTATAGTACATTGCTGCTGAAAATTTTAGAAAAAAAGTAATTATGGGGTCATAATTGAGTGTAACTTAAAAATATGTTTTAATTATTGATAAAAATAATGATTTCTCTGTTTGGTTAAATTTATCGCCCGTATTAGACTTACGCACTGTATATACCCGACAAGCCAGCTCTGTCAGTACAAAACTGCGCGACATTTAAAGCTTATATAAGCCGATAAGCTTTTCCCCGTACAAATTATGAATTTCGCGGGGTTTTCCACTGACAGCACCATTATAACAGCGCCATCTATCGTCTATAAACATATACACGAATCATCTCTGAAGGCCTATCGTACACATCGATTTTTAGAGTTCCGTAGTCAACTAGGTGTAGTATATTGCTATACTACATGTAGGTAGCCGTAAGTAAGTTATGATATATACATATAAGAATGTAATACCTATTACCTGTAGGCGCGAGCGGCATACCTATGCCGCTCGCGCCTGACTATGTTTTTAGTTGCGAATAAACCACCATTGAAATGAGACCATCCGCAGCAGAACCAAAGTAACCGATATAGCTCTCCGAATCGCTAAACTTAAGTGGCAGTGGGCGGGGCACATTGCACGTAGAACCGATGGCCGTTGGGGCGGAAAGGTTCTCGAGTGGCGACCGCGTACCGGAAGGCGCAGCGTGGGTAGGCCCCCCGCAAGGTGGACTGATGACCTGGCGAAGGTCGCAGGAGTCCGCTGGATGCGGGTGGCGCAGGACCGGTCATTGTGGAAATCTTTGGGGGAGGCCTATGTCCAGCAGTGGACGTCTTTCGGCTGAAATGATGATGATGATGATGAAACCACCATTGAAGTCACATCCTGTTTGCTTTATATCGTCCCATACATACATACATATCACTATGAACCCTTACAATTTCGCTATGTCTGTCTGTCCGACGTCCGCCCGTCTGCGGCTTAGCTCAGTAACCGTTAATACTCGAAAGCTGTAATTTGGTATGAATACTATACATATCAATCATGCTGACAAAATGGTTTCGTGTGTTTTTTTTTAAACATAAACAGCAATACTATAAAAATGGATAACTTAAAAACATGCTATGCAACAAGGCAATAAAAAATGTGGTTAAATAAAAAGTCTTTTCATTTTTAAGGTAGACTTAAAAAAAAAGTATTGATTAAAAGGGCGTATAATTCGTAAGAGAAACTCCGTTTTTATTGTTATAAAGCATGGTATCTAATAAAACCCTTTTTAAGTTCGCCTATGTAACGAACCCTACACTGAGTCAGGCCCGACATCCTCTTGGCCGGTTTTTGTATTTTATAGCTAAAAATAATTTTGGTGGCCCAGCGGTAAGAGCCTGCGACTTTCAATTCGAAGGTAGCGGGTACAAACCCCGGCTCGTACCAATGAGTTTTTCGGAAATTATGTACAAAATACTCGTATAATATCGTTTGATACCTATGAAGTGAGAAAAAAGGGTAGGCATATACATTTAAAAAAATCTAATGTCAGACTGTAGTTGTTTGACTAGGTATATTTACTTTCGGAAAGTAATTAAAAAATCCCATTGAACTAAGCTTGTCAAATTAATTGTAAAAAAAGTCGCAGTCTTCTACCAGTCCCTACGAGCATGAGTAGTATCATACACTGTTTTTTTTATATATACTCTCATATATATATTATTATACTCGTTGATATATACTAATGTATTTACTGACAAAACCAGTCTGACAGTAGATTATTTTTTTGGCGGAAAGTCGACAGTGAGATTTGTAGTTTCAGACTATACATACGAGTACACATATTAACGGTAGGACGCGACCTTGCCATAAAATATTAATAATAATTACCAACTCAAAAATTATACAATTTAACTAACTACCTCTACCTACATAATCAGCGCAACGAAGTTTAACCTACCATAAAGGTACAAGACCTCAAAACGCTAAAATAAATAAAATCGACCCACGAAACGGCACGTCCCGAACATAAAAATCCGGTAGGTACCATAAATTATAAAATAATGCCCAAAAAAACATTCCAGATTCAAAAGTCCCGATCTCATTGGCTGCAAGTTTTTTTCCAGCCAGTCTGGTTTCGATTTTTAGTTTTTAAGGATCCGTAGGTACCAATAGTTTGACAAACCAAGTTTCACAGTAAATTAAGAGGCCATCAATACGGTTTGTACGGAAAAGCAACAAAAGCTGTTTTTTGACGTTGAAATACAAAGAAACTGTGAGCTGTTTGTTAAAGTTGTTAACTATGTTTGATAGCTTATTTCCTAGTGTTTAACTTGTAAGCCTCTAATTTGAGTAAAACTCAATGTTTTAACTTTTACTATACAATTATTGGCAGTTGTTTTCTAAAAAAAGCACGGAGACAGAAGTTTGACTTCGATTATTGTTAGCATGATATATGAAAACACATGTATTTCTAGGTTGATATAATATTGCAACATGGTTTTATTTAACTTATAGGCCTCATATTTCCAATAATTTACACAGATACCTATCTAGTTCGACTTTGAATATGCACTTTTTTCGATAAAAATACACTGCAAACGCAGGGATTTTCGCAGTAATTTTGACAAAATATTGGGATGATTTGTATACAACATTAAAGTTTATTCTTTTATGAACATGCTGAAATCGAAAAAAACACTTTTTGTTTAAATTCCGTATTTTTTTTTAAATATTCAAATGGTGTATAAAATCCAATCCGCGCTAGCCTAGTCCTCAGTACCGCGCTTGCGCTCGTAGAGGTAGGACCTGTGTTGTTCTCTGTGGACTATACAATTTGCTTGTTTTGTTGCACGAGTAAGTGCTGGAAGCGTTTGGAAAAGTGAATAGACCGCGACCAACCACTGAGATAAGCATTTTACATTTTTGACTATATTATAGACCTGTTTGAAATAAAAATTTGAAATGATTTTATCGAATGTGATTGTACCGCAACCAACCCTTCTAGATACTTTCAGTAATACATAGTGTTAATTAAGACGGACAGTATGGAGAAATTTTAGGTGTATTAGGGTGACGGTACCCATTATGAACACTTTAAGCTGACAGACAGGAGTGATGGACACTATATTCTTAATTCAAATGTCATATGATTGTCAATTGGTTGACACAAAATAAATGCATGAAACTTATTTCCTCATAATAAAAGTGACTGTACGTTACTCGTTCCTTGTCCATTACTGGTGCCACCGCCCTAGTCAGGGATAATCATATTGCTATATGAGCAAAATCCGGAATAAAACCGGCCAAAAGCGTGTCGGACCAAGCATAATTGAGGGTTTTGTAGCGTTATACGACATAAATATTGTGCAAACAAAAAGGCATAAGTGTCTTCAAAATATCAAGGGACTTAACTGTATGTTAGCAATTAATAGTTTTTGGCAAAAACGGATAGATAACCTTACCACGAAACTTATTTTGAACAAATTCGTTTAAAATAAGTTTCGTGGTAAGGTTGTCTTATATCCTAACTTCCTAAAGCTTTCACATTTTTAGGGCTCATACTTCAAAAGGAAAAAACGGAACCCTTATAGGATCACTTTGTTATCCGTCCGTCCGTCCGTCCGCCCGTCTGTCTGTCCAGACCCTTTATCTCGGGAACGAGTAAAGGTTGCAAGTTAAAATTAATACCATATACACAGGTCTGCGGTCCCATGAAGCTGCAAAAAAACCAAACTTCTACATCAACGCAATCCAAATCTGAAACTGCCGTACACTGAGAGTTCCATGCCACTTTTGTGCGGAGCCCTCGGTGGGCAAGTCCGACTCGATCTTGGCCGGTTTTTTGGACCTCCCGATACTGGATCAACCAATTTTTTGTTCAAGAGACCTTTAACTTATTTCTAAGGACCTATCAGATGGTGTGCCATAAGTAGATATTTGACAAAAAAATGGAACTCAAAAAACGGCATTTTTATTTTTTGTTGTACAAAAATCACTTTTTGCTAAATTAGAAATATTTATATTTATTCTACTCAGAATCGCAGCTCTTTCAATCCTAGTAGGAGAAATCGATTGAAAGAGCTCGCGATTCTGAATAGAAAACAATTAAAACTTTTCATATTTTCAAAAAATGATTTTTTTACAACAAATAATAAAAACGCCCAAAATATGCCTCCGGATTTCAGTTAAAATTACAAAACGTTTAAATAAAATTATTTAATTACACGTCCCTTTTTTCATCTTATCGGCTTTGTAACCTTCAATATAATATCACCACCCCAAAATAGAATTCAGTTTGAGTTTAAATTTTGAAAAAAAAAAAAACCTTTTTAGTAGTTAGGTATGCTTAGAAATGTACCAATATATGTATGAATATGAAAACTATGAATTGGATCCGGAGGCAGAAAACAAAATCCTATTCCAAAATAACTTCGGATACTATTTAGAGACATTTGACGTTTGAATAAAACTATTTTTAATCTTATGATAAACACAAAACAAATTACTCGTAAATTTTCTAACACCACGTACGCCAAGTAATAGTTGATGTTCTGACGCAAGTATCAATAATGTTTGGTCCGCGCGTCAAGCGTCGCGAGGCCTTTAGCCTCGCGTCGGTCAATGAATGCTCGCTCCCGTTCGCACTAACCGCACCTGCTATGCCGTTCGAAGAGCATGGCGATAATAAGTTTGTATACCTGATTGTAGTGTGTGTCCGCACACAGATACGCGTCGGCGCGCAACTGGCGCTAATAATATTGAAATGCGAGCGGGCGGATTTTGTGATAGCACTCTTAAAAATAAAATATATGCCTCCCTTTTTTCGGAGTGGCAATACAAGCGTTAGAAAAGGACAATATGACTCTCATGCACGAATGAGAACAGATTATGGTCAAAATATATCTACGTGTGTGTGTCGTAGGTAGTAGGTAGTGTGTGTAGAATTTAGTTTAGTATTTTTAAGGTTATATTCATATTCATATTCTTTATTATATTCATAATATAACATGTCACATAATACAATTTAATTATTAACTGTAAACGGGTTAATACTTAATAAATTGTAAAGTACTAATAAGTAAATAAATAGTCATTATTAGATTGCTAAATATTTTAAAATTCTTCGTAACTATAGAACGTGTGCTCAAGAAGCCAACGTTTCAGTTTTGCCTTAAAGCTAGGTAAGGAAGTAGCCGAGGTGACTGAGTCGGGCAGCTTGTTATAAATAGTTATAGCGTCAAACGATGTTATATTCCAAGCAAATTAACTGTCAAACTTTAGGGTTATTTTAAACGTCAAACTTGTATGAAACTGTGACGTTTACTTAACACTTTGACAGTTAGTGCTATCAAAATCTAGAATATTATAATATATACTAGTATCGTTTTTATACGGTTAGAAAAATAACGGCTTGTTTTGTCTACGCTTCTTCATTCAGTCATCTGTACACTATTAAAATAAGATTACTTATTTCCATTAGGTTACAGCAGGCAGGCTATAATCAGGAATAGAAGATGTCGATTTGGCAGTTTTTACATCAATTTCAGCAAGACGACAATCAGTAATCGCAGGTTTTATCTAATCCTAAATAAACGAAGTATACCGTTAGGAAGCCCGTCCCTCTGTTGTACAGTATTATAATAAGATTTGAGAGGTGAACTGTCACTCTGTCAGATATCTGATGTGTTTCATACCCAATTACCCAGGTCTGCTACCAAAAAAACCGCACGAACGTGAATTGATATCTCCCTCTCTACTCTACCGCATTTACTAATACTAGCGAAAAAGATGGAGCCGAATTATGAATTGTCGATGTTCGCTAGACCCTCAGGGCTGGATTTGTGAAAACGGTTATTTTTTGTTTCAAAACAAAAGTCCACAAATTGCTACCGGTCATTACAAAACGCTGCACATGTGGTCAACTAAATCCCTAAAGTGACTTTTTGACAAATGAGGGGCAGTTTGAAACAATGGAGGTTAACTTTAGAAAAAAAAACACTAAATGGGCGGGAAAGTAATTTATTAGTGATTTAGTACACACATGTGTTTGTTAATAAGGATGAGAATCACATTTGTAGAGTTATTGTTTTCTCAGCTTTTTCTAACTATAAATTGCGGACAAGAAGCATTGACAAGTCAACATAAGTAATTACTAGTAATTAGTAGTAACACGATACGTATATCAACAAAAGTTGAAGTCTGCCATTACATAAAGACACACATTGGGACATATTGTTACATATAAACTACCAAAACTTTTCGCCTTATCGATATTTCAAATTAAAATAATCAAAACAAAATACTGCACGCCCAAACAATCAACGCGGCATTAGAATATGTACTTTAAGATAAGGGAATAAACTCCAATTTCAATTGTACCGAATGTTATGAAGTATTTCATAAACATAAAGTCTTTAAAAACAAAAGTGACTCAAATGAAAACGGAACTTCATCAGATTTGGACTCAAAGTAGATGTAATAAGGGTTGTTTTGGAATGACACTAGTTTAAACCTGTAGCATCGTTGTTTTTTTTAAATATCGAAGTGACCTCTACACGGACCGACAAAGGATAACAAAGGAGCTTTCAAAGGAAGTAATAAATTTGACTTTATTTGTTTTTAACTTTTGTTTAAAGGCAAATAATTTCTAGTGGCCGTACACATTCAAATTTAGATGATGAATACCTAGTACATACCTACTCACATAATACAAAGTGATTTTTAGTCATTGACTCAAACCAGTGTATGTAGGAACTTACAGGAGAACCTCGATTATCCAAACCTCGATTATTCGAATGCTACATCGGTTTATTGGAACGCTCAATTATCCGAACGCACGCGATACTTACTACGTATATTCTTCCCTAAATCCGAATTTTAGTCTGAAGAAATTTTAAGCACAAAATAAGACTATTCCAAGTGTTATTTTTTAATTTAATGTTATGTGCGCTCAATTTTAATGTATCATTGCGTTCAAAGTTGCATGGGCAGTTAATGAATATTTTTTTTAATAAATTGCCCATGCACTTTTGAACGCTTTTGTATATAGGAACTGAACTGGTTTTATATTAAAAGCTGTGGTTTTTCTTAGATCTCGTCCCACAAAACCCACATTTCGATTATCCGAACTAGCCTCGGTCCCAATTAGTTCGGATAATCGAGGTTCTACTGTATAGTTCATACCTACTGAACAACTTTTGTTTTGAGGTTAAAGCCAAAATCACGAAAAAAATTGGTTGTCTGATACAAAGTGGTGGCGTCACACACGTGCCAGTATGTATGAAACAACAAATTTTTTTTTGGCGATTTTGGCACTGGCCCCATATACCTACCTATACATATATTCAATACTTAGAGTTTGATCAGTGCCAAAAAAATCATTCTGTATGTAGACGAGACGCGAGGGAAGCACTTTTTAACACTGATTTTCGACCGAGCTACAGCGATTGTCTCTGTTTCAGCTTGGGCCAGAAATCCTTTTGTATATCCTACCTCTATAGGTTTCTGGGCATTTTCTAGGCATTTTTCGTGAAATTCTAAAAAGGTGCAAAACTATTGTTTACTCACGGTCTGTTAATCTGCTGCGGTGTCCTATCTCTCTGCCTGCGGTTCTTGAACCAGTTGGACACCTGTGTTAGGGTCAGCCCAGTTTTACGCGCCAGGGCTCTCTTTTCGTCTGGTGTGGGGTACCTGGGAACACAAAAGAGCAAAATGATATGGTATATACACGTCGCAGGCTTCAATTCTTTAATAAAATCATGCCCAATGTGACAAATACTGCGTTTCACACTACTTATTAGGAAAATCACTCAATTCCAATTCCACTCTTTATCATCATATCAAACACAAAACTGTGTGGTACTTGAAAAGAAAGTGCATTTTTCTTTTCTCCTAACAGAAAATAACATTTTGATCTTTCCTAGCAGGGAAGGAAAAGCTTGTTTTCTGACACAGACAGGGAACGGGAGTGCGTAGGAAAACATGTATTTAACAAAAAACGAACACTGGTTCAGCACGCCTACCACGAACATCGAAAATTGGCATTGACGGGAAAACCTCTTTGTCACTCCAATATGCAAGTGTGATTTTCGTGGTATAGGCCCAGTTAAGTCGCATGAATCGGCTCGGACCTTCACATTTTACGAATAAAGGTAGTTTTTAAATGGGGGGACCTCGTCACGATGTGTTTACCTATTTCGGTAGTAGCACTCTTTCAAAGCGTTCCTGCTCTTCTCTTTAAAGCAGTATACAGTTTCCTCTCCATCCCAGATGGTCTTTGGTAGCGGGTACTTCTTCCTGAGTCTGTATTTATCCACGGCACCTGTTAACACATCATGTGAAACATAACTTGGTAGGTACTATAGCGTTCAGAATTGCATGGGCAGTTTATGAATGAATTCATTCATAAATTGCCCATGCAATTCTAAACGCGTGTGTACATTATTATGTTATTAATAATTAAATCTTTTTTTAAAGGGTCGGCAACGCGCATTTAACACCCCTGGAGTTGCAGGCGTCCATAGGCTACGGTAACCGCTTACGATCAGGCGGGCCGTATGCTTGTTTGTCACCGTCGTAGTATATTTAAAAACAATCTAGTAACTAAAATCGCTGTCAATGGAACTTCCTAACAAAGTAAACAAAAGGCGTCACATGTTTTGTCACTGTTGCCTTGTATTTTTACACATCCTCGTCAAACACCACTGAAACCATTCACTACTGAAACGGTCGTATTATTGTAACATACAAAATATGAGATAAATAAGTTAATCTTGGAGATTTAATTAAAAATGTAAGAGTTAGGTTATTACGATCAATATAGCGATTTGTTTACATTGGTAGGGAGTTCCATTGACAGCGATCTTAGCTATAGGTTACATGCTAAATGTAACGTCATTACCATACCGCATGTTAAATGGTAACTTTCATTAACCGTCACGAAAATATTTAATTGTGAAAATAATATCGTAAGCAGTCGCTTTAGAATTCTTTGGACCTCAACGTTCACGATATGGGAGTCGACTTGAAAACAATCTAATTCTCCTTTCACATCAGCACATACATTTAAAAATTAGGCTGTGTAAAGACAATGTCGTTATATCTTAAATGTTACCTTAAGTTTGTCTGTTAAGGCAAACCACAGTACCATACATCTGGCCCCAATTCACCACGGCGACAGGTGCGGCAATTGTCAACATCATTATTACTGATATTAAAGGCGTTTATAGGCTACGGGCGCCGCTAACTATTGTGCGGGCTGTATGCTTATTTGCCACCGATATGTCATTTAATTCCAATTTCAATTTCGAGAAAGAGGTTAATCGTCGAATCCGACTCGGTTGGGCATCGTTCGGGAAGCTGCGACACATCTTTTCGTCCAATATTCCGCAGTGTCTGAAGACGAAAGTCTTCGATCAGTGTGTGTTGCCAGTGATGACATACGGTACTGAAACGTGGTCGCTTACAATGGGCCTCATAAGAAGGCTCAAAGTCACCCAAAGGGCAATGGAGAGAGCTATGCTAGGAGTCTCTCTGCGAGATCGTATCAGAAATGAGACCATCCGCAGCAGAACCAAAGTAACCGATATAGCTCTCCGAATCGCTAAACTTAAGTGGCAGTGGGCGGGGCACATTGCACGTAGAACCGATGGCCGTTGGGACGGAAAGGTTCTCGAGTGGCGACCGCGTACCGGAAGGCGCAGCGTGGGTAGGCCCCCCACAAGGTGGACTGATGACCTGGTGAAGGTCGCAGGAGTCCGCTGGATGCGGGTGGCGCAGGACCGGTCATGGTGGAAATCTTTGGGGGAGGCCTATGTCCAGCAGTGGACGTCTTTCGGCTGAATGATGATGATGATGTCATTTAATAAATAAAGCATCATTATTTCCAGGGAGTGTACAATTCATGCCGGTTTCGTCATAATGACGTGTATAAACACACAGGATGTTTTTAAATACGTAATGAGTTAATGACAGATAAAGTCTATCAATGTTCGATTGTAACGTCTAACGTAATAGTTTTGCCACTATTCAATGACAGCACTTTTCATTTATACGTAAAACCTGAAACATGGACTTGGACTATACAGTAAATGAAGTACTAACAGGTCTTGAAATGAAAGATGAAATAAATAGACTTACCTCAGAACTTGCATCTACACAACATGAACTGGAGGAGGTTAGCATCGAAAACAATTGCCTACGAAGAAAAATTGATAAGTTACAAAATGAAATAGAGACACTCAAAAGACTATGCCATACTTCTAGTGTCGGCACTCCTTCTCCCGCTCACAAAAATAAAAGAGATTCAATACACAATGACAGGCGTCATCATATCTCTGCGCTGAGTAACTCACCCTGCTTATCACTAACAAAAACTGGTGAAAAAACCTGCTCAAATCGTGCATGCGAAGAGGAAATAAATCGCCTAAAAAAAGTGGTCAAAACTCTGGAAAAAAACTTAGTACTGTACACAAATCAAGTCGAAGATCTCAACATGCAACTTAAGGGGCTAAAAAATGAAGCAAATGCTGCCACAAATGTCGATAGCGTAAAATACTTAGGATTTGTAATAGATGCGGGATTAACGTGGTCACCACACATTGATCAAACGTGCGACAAGCTTTCTTCAGCGTCTTATGCATTGTCTAGGTTGGCTCCCAGTCTTTCTACAGAGAATATAAAGAAAGCATACTATGGCTACTTTCACTCTGTCATGGTCTATGGAGTTGACTTGTGGGCCACAGCAGCTGAACGTGACAAGGTTTTTAAAATCCAAAAGCAAGCCATCCGTGCTATAGCTGGAAAGCCTTTTGATTATCCAGCACGGGAACTATTTAGGCAGCTGAAGATTCTAACTTTGCATAGTGTTTACATTTTGGAGGCTTGCAAACACGTTCGACAAAATATGAACTCGTACATGACGCATGCGCAGCGCCTCGGTGTTGACGGGCGTCGGCCGCACCTGCTGCTGGTCCCATGGGCGCGCCGTGCCAAGACTCGCAAAACGCTCAACGTGATGGGTGTTAAAATTTATAATGCCCTCCCAACTGATCTTAAAAATTTGCCAAACGATGCAATCTTCCTAAAACGGATAAGAAAATATCTCCTTGACATGGCCTTCTATAGTACTGACGAATATTTTGAAAAAATACCATCCCCAACCCGTACAAACAGATAATGTGTTGCAGTAATGTATTATATTTTGACTTACTTAATTTAATAACGAGAAAATTGAATCCTATTGTAATCTTTAGAAATAATTGAACTGTAATTGCTAATATACCTGTGTTCTTACTAAATGTAATTGTGTGACGTGTAAATTATATTGACATTTACCAATAAAATATCTGAATCTGAATCTGAATCATGCTGTATTAAGCTTGACGTAATTTGTTTATCAACGGCATGAAACGTACGCTCCCTGATAATTACCATTAAAAACGAATACTTTTGTGAAGAGCTATTGACACTTGTCACAAGAAACACGACAATGTGTCACGAAATTCCGACACAGCATCATGAATTCTCAGGTCAAAATTAACTACTCAAAATTCTTTAAAACACTATTAGATCTCGATACAATTGTCAAAAAGTCTTCACCAAGGAATTATCTATTTATTGACGATACATTACGATTTTATTTAAATTATAGTCATCGTGGCAAACAAGCACAAAGCCCGCGCGATGGTGAGCGGTTACCATAACTTCTGGACGCCTGAAATGACAGTCATTTTAGGAATAGTGAAATTGGGGCCTGGTAGGATATTGACAAACCTCAAGAAAATGTCGAAAAATTCGAATAAAATAAGTGAGTTATTGTGTGTTCATGGGTATAGGACTACGGACCACTAATGCACAAAAGAAGTATCCACCTCGGTAGGCACGAACTGCAACCTTATGAGATACACAACATTACAGCCCAAAGAATCTGGAACTTTCTGGACTCAACGGGAATAAGTAGGTAATGATTTATAAAGGGCTGCCACAATAGATCACAACTGGTCGACGCGGCAACTTCATTAGCCCAAAAACAATAATAATAATAATGGGTCTACGGGCATCAAGAAGTCAATTAAACGCTTGTCTATGACCTTACCCAGTTTCCTTCCTCGGACTTTCTCAGCCTCCTTATAATGAGCTTTGAACCATAGAGTCTGTAGAGCGTTGTGGTGTTTTGGCGGGAAAGCATGCGCCTCTAGTATAGCATAGAGTTCTTGAAATGCGCCTGCATGGTACGCAACTAAAGCGCGGGCCCTGAAAAAAATTAATCAATTTGTATAAAACGCCTACTATTTAAGTTTACCCAATTTAATGGAAGATGTCGTTGTTGCCTGTGTCAAATTTTCTAGAATATGCCAACGTTTGTTTACCCTACTTTTAAGAGGTATCTGAAGATTGAAATATTTGTGTGTGGAAGTAAAGTTCAGTAAGATTACATTTGTCAGTTTATTATTAAACTCTGTGTTTTCTTGCTCCCTTCGAAATCTATGTGCTGACTTGTACACAATTTGTTTTATTTAAGTATAAGGTTAAGTAAAGACATAACCTTAAGGAATATCCTAAGGTCCAATTGGGCATTAGCGCAAGGTTAACCTGGTAACCCGGTGTTAACTGCCAAATCCCAAATGAAATAAACATAGATATAGAATAAAAGAACTGGATACCCAATCAGCCCAAAAAATGACTCGATCAAAGTGCTGCAGTTGCGACTCTTTTTCATATAGTCTTGTTTGGAACGTGAAGTTAAGTAAGTGCCAACAGCCGAAAAAGTTTTCACAGTGTTGGTAGTTCTGTGTATGAATGTGACACTTAATGCGTCAGTTAGCTCTTTTTCGTACGAAACATTTATCGTTTGTATCGTCATGAATTCACTTTGTTCGCTAATGTTGAAGTAATGTTGAAGATGAACGCTTAACTTCGGGTTACTTGGCTAATCCCGGTTGGCGCAAGTCGCGCTAAGTAAATATTTTTTTGGAATCAGGTTTTTAGTTACATTTATTACATATATTGAGTTAGATGCATACATATACACACACCTGTAGATACAAAAGCACATGAACTTGCTTAAATTAATTTGAGTACTACTTTTTGAATACCCTTTCGTGTTTTGAGATCCTCACAGAGCTCAAGATTCAACTGAGTCTTCCGTTTAAATATAAGCCAGTAAAAAGCAAATGCATATTTCAAGTCTATTTTTTACACGAGTAAATAATACTACTCCGAGTGCCATGAGCAGTAGAAACATGACTCCAATTCTCATGAAAATACTTTTCCATTATCATGACAACGGACACATCCTCCTATTCAACGTATTCACGGAAAACATACCTGAGTACAGTTTCGCTTCCCCGAAGCAGCTCACTTGGCGGCAAACTCCACAGAAACTCTGACAACTTCTCAATATCACCCTTCTGTTGTAATGCCTCACACACACATTGCACCTGCTCAAAGTTGAAGTTTAGACACCGACGTGAATTTTCATTTTCAGCGAAATACGACTGCGGCACCCTTTCTCTTTCCACAGGCACTTCAAATGTCTGTTCCGTCATACGCAGCAGTGTCATATTCGGCTCGTTCTGTGTGTAATTCATTTCTTCGTTGAAATTGGAACGCATGCGATCGTCAAATGTTTCTTCTTCATTGTTTTTGAAGCGTTCGACCAGTTCCTTGAATTCTCGGACGTAGGGTAGTTTGGTTTCGTAGCAGTCTCGGAACTTTTTGTTACGTTGGGGAGTTAAGTAGTTGTCGAACGCCAGTTTGTTCGTATCTAAAAGAAATATGGATACTATATAGTCTGACGAGCTAAGGCTGCAGTAGATTTATTCTTTAATTTATATGCATCCCTATTTTTTTCATACTGTAAAAAAGCGACGCACATAATTAAAAAAAAGCTACTGCAGCCTCGGCTTTTCAAACTATAATACACTAATATAACTATACTGTTGTTGCTCTACAAATCTATGAGCGTTTTATAAGGAATAAAGACTCATTTATTCATTATAAAACGCTTAAGAATTTAGTTTTTTTTGGCCTGAACTTATACCACGAAAATGGTACCTATCTCAATCTCTGTCACACTTGCATATTGGAGTGACAAAGAGGTTTTCCCGTCAATGCCAGTTTTCGATGTTCGTGGTAGGCGTGCTGTTTACCACCTAAAATAATGATCGTATTTGTATATTAAACGGTAAAGTTGTTTAAAGACGTGAGGACTCTAAAATGTATATGTATATTATTTATACATGTAGGGTTGAATACCCTATATGTAATTGTTTGAATTGTGTAATTGAATTACTTTGTTTTTTTTGTAAAAACCACAGTATGATCTTGCAACATCTACAAATTATCTGTTTTGTTCAACGGTTGACTGGTAGAGAATGCCTTATAGCATTCCGCCTTTTGTACGTTTGTTTTTACTTTTATGCAATAAAGATTAAATAAATGAATGGTTATATCTGGAAAATAATACTGTGACAGATAGCATACTCCAGTAGAGTCGGTCTATGCTGTTTCCTAGATTATAGCACAGACATGAGTGTTAAGTAAAACATCAAAATTTCATAGAAGTTTGACGCTTAAAGTAACACTTTAAAGTGTGACAATTGATTTGACAATTGATTTGCTCTAAAGAAATAACGTGGTTTGACTACTGATAGTACGAGTATATCAGTATAATAACAAACATTTGTGTGATTTGTGACTTAGCGGTAAGAATTCCTATCCGCGAGGACATTGAAAGGTGTGACGAATCCTTCATCCTTTTTTAGCCTTCCTAGACTATTAACCTAATCCTCTTGTGCTTAAGGGGAGGCCCAGCGGTTGGACGTATATTACCTTCAATAGTGGGACCTAGTGGTGGTGCTGTGCCTATCTTATCTAAGTCTGGGTACCCTACCGGATACACTTTGGCCCATGCTTGATATTTTGTGTACTTGTCTCCTACCGCACTAATCAAGAGCTTGCTCAACCATCTCCATGTGACGGATCATGGAGCTCAGGGGTAGTGCTCTGAATTCTGGCTCCAGGTATCCTGCACCGTTTTTTATTATTTATCTAGCGAGAGCGTGACAGTTTGATATGGCATACTACGAAAATCAAGCGGTCTGCTTTGTTTTCCACCGATGACGGTAAAAAGCTCTGGGTGCGTAGACAAGATGCTGAGTCTCTCTCTCTATCACTCTTCCTTATTAGTGCGACAAAGACAGTTGCATTTCGTTCGGAATTTTGTTCACGCAGCCGGTTCCCGAAGGATATGTTAGTAAAAGTTCTCACTGACCTTTCTGGTTATCAAAAGGGAACAGCGACGTTTCTGACTCGTCTGTGTCGCTGGCAGGGCTGAGGCAGCTCCCGCAGTCCATGACGGTAGATTTCATCCCAAGGCGAGACTGGAAAAAACATTCGTTAACGTTTGAATCGTGCGCGGGGCATATCTGCCGAATCTACCGATAAATGTATGGGAGATTTGTCTAGCGGATGGTCGGGGGACATTACCACTATGGTATTTTGACGGATTGCCCGAGGGTATATGGCCGATAAGACTCCAACAGGTTCAACAAGATAGCGTTGTCTCTACCATGAGTTGCTATAGATTTCGAAGGATAGGTTTCAACACCTTGTATATCGTCTATGTCGGTGTCCGTAAGTGCGAGCAAGATGCAGTGGCAGTGCGTTGACGTAGGCACTAGCGACTATAGATTTCTACAGTACGAGTAGATTTGAAACTCGTGTTAAGCATAGTAAGCTTATCCTATATATACAGTGTGTAAGTCTATGGGCGATAAATTATACCAGATTTAGAATTCATTAGTGTTATCATCAATCAAGAGGTGTTTTTAAATTACACTTTTATAACTGAGCCCACACTTCATTTTTTTTTAATTTTTAGCAGCGATCTTCTGTTACAAACATGAACTTTCAAAACTGACAGCTTGTATAAAAATTTAGATTTTTTGGTAAATAATGATAAATAGCTGATTTTTTTAACGTAACGGAAAATTTGTGAGTCTAGTATCATGTAGGCACCAAAATCCAACAAAATATAGTTTCATGAAAATCGCATCAAATATGTACACCCGAAACATGTATGTACAATCGTTTTTCAGGTAAGATTTTTCTGTATTTATGTTTTTTTAGTTGTTTAAAATGGGTCAGGAACATTTTTTACTTATTACCACTTGTTTCTAGCGAAATAACACATCTATCACCCACGCCGTACATTTTGTAAGTTTTACCGTTTTACGTGTATAAGTTTTCTTCGGTTTCGCTTTCAACGCATACAAGGCAAATATGTTGTCATGTTCACAAACAAGAAAAATATTTACTAGTTACAGTAAATTTCAAAAATCGAGTTAGTTAAGTTTTTTTTTTTACTTCTTTCCTACTTCCGGAAGAAAATTTTGTAGGATTTTTGCATACATTAGCTACAAATATCCCATTCTAACGTAATTTGAGAAAATCAGGCTATAATAATTTAATGTTATCAACAAACGAAGAACGTCTCTGCATTATATTGGGCGCCGAATTATTTTATATGGATAAATTAAATAGAAATTCTAAGTAAAAGTTATCTAAATACATTTCTTATGACCTATACTAACCAACGTTCAGAGAAACACACCGTATTTTACAAAACCGACCAATTATCATGTAAAAACACACGCGACGTCGAAGCCAAATATGTACTGAAAAAATTCGGATGCCAAGTAAAACGGCGTGTTATGAAAACATCCTGATAGGATGTCTATACTTTCATATGCATAACCAATGAATGGCAAGTAATTCGAAGCGAGTTGGAGGTTTCGATTTAAATAAACAAATGGTTTTACACGGTTCTTTCATTTATACCGTCTGTACCTACCTAGGTACTCCCTGATACTTATAGATCTTATTCTGAACGTTAACGCTATTTCGGCTTATGTTGTGGGATAAGCCGTGGCTCAGGGAGACTGGGGTCTTTAGCAACGAATCGCAAGATTTGACGCAGAGACTAGTTTTTACGAAAGCGACGGCGATCGGACCATCCAACCCAGAGGGTAAACTAGACTTGTTGGCATTAGTCCGGTTTCCTGGCGATGTTTTCCTTCACCGAATAGCAGTTAGTAAATATCAAATGATTTACAACTTAACCGCGCAGATAGATTTTAAAATGACCTCAGACCTAACGAAATATTTTGATCTGTTTAAAACTGGAGTAAAGCAGTGAGCTACATCTTAGCTTATATTATTATGTACTTCTTTTTAGTTAAAGGCTTATTTCTAAATGAATAATATGGCATTACTGACTTTTACTTTTTTAAATTTATTATTTAATTTATATTAAATATTTATTTAAGAAAACAGAACCTATTTGGAAAAATATTTTTCATAACTCCTGCTCTGAAAGTGGCAGTTTATGAATGAATTAATTCATAAATCGCCTATGCAATTCTGAACGCGTGCTATATGCCCTAGGGCATTTTACTTTTCCTACTAAATTTGAGCACCAAAATACCTCGACTGAAATGGGTGCCTTTACCAAAGTAAGCCTTGGTTAACAACCTACTATTTTGTTATAAACTTAGTCTCGTTGTGCACACCTATAAATACCTACACATTTCTAGTGGTTTGGTTTGTTTTAGGTCCTTGCATTTCCTCTTAGAAAACATTTGCTGAGCCGGGACACTTACTGATAATTTATAAAATTCTAACACTGGTTTGGAATGAAATAAATAAATAAATATTACTGGAAATTCTTACACAAATTGAGTAAGTCTCGCGGTAAGCTCAAGAAAGCTTGTGTTACGCGTACTCAGACAACGATATATATATAATATACAAATTCATAGAAGACATCCATGACTCAGGAACAAATATCTGTGTTCATCACACAAATAAATGCCCTTACCGGGATTCAAACCCAGGACCATCGGCATAGCAGGCAGGGTTACTACCAACTACGCCAACCGGTCGTCAAATATAAATATATAATAACATAACATAGCCTGGGCTGTTCTTTTTTGAAGGCGCTGTCTCCGCGCTTAAAACTGTCTGCATAAGGTTTGTTTTTGGTGGGAGGTAAATGCCCAAAATGTTTAATTACCTTATCAATAATTACATGTGTTTATTTTTAATCATTTCTACTGTTATTATTTTACACATGATCGAAAATCAGAAAAATTGAGATAATTGCGTTTTGAGAGGAAGGCCCAGCTATCACATTAAAATTAAATTTATAAGTAAAAATAAGAAACATATATTATGGCGCCTACTTGAAAAGTGGAACTCCCTTGGGCGGAAATGTATGACTTTATTTTTCAGGGTATGAAAGATGAAAACTCTTGTTATGAAATTATTTCGTGTAATTATTTCACGATATTTAAATGTCTAGATAGAGAATATATATTTTTGTTATAGGGTTTAATTTAGGGTTAAATTGTAAATACCTATATGTAAACATATATGCCGTTATTCATAAACGCTCATCAAACCTCCGTTAACTAATTTGGGTAGATTTTTATTTTGTTGTTGTTTTTTTTTCGAGTCAGATTTGAATTCGGTAGGTAGGAAGAGTTCTTTATTCTCTTCAAGATAGACCCTTTTCCTAGTATGTCCCACAATTTTTTCCACTGAGTTACGAAATCGTATGGGATTTTCGTAACTCAGTGGGAAATTTCGTACAAAACTTTTGTCGCACATTGGGTTTTCGTATCTATCTAACGTAGAATAAAGAACTCTACCACCAAATTCCATACAAGTCTGACGCGAAAATAAAATGACAACAAAATATATGCCCATTTATTGTTTGCCCTTATCTGTCAGTTTGACATATGTGTTTGTTAAAAAGGGACAAAACATATTTTAATTAATATGGGTCTGTTAGGTTTTTATGAATAAGGCGCCTAATGTTTACATGTAGGTATACGTATTGCCTAAATGTAGAAAATTAATATAGGAAATGCCTTATTAAATTAAACATTATAACAAAAAAAATGTTCAATTCGTCGTATTGATGAAATTAAAAAATTATTCAAATTTATATTAACTGAAAACAATGTTCCGTTTTTCTTGTAAGTATATATATTTAATTAAAACAAGCATAACATTAAACTTGAATATATACCTATAGGAATGTAGTAGGCAGTAGACATTGACCTACAACTTTTGAAGATACATATCACTCTTTCTTAATATTTTTCAAACTACTAAAAATGGGAAGTAACCCTATCATTTTAATAAAATTATTCCTGAATTATAAAAATAGTATCAAAAAAGTAAAACTAATTATCAAATATTAAACTCACCACAAACACAATATGTAGAAATTTTCACTAACACTTATTACCACAAAAATAACTAAGTCTGTCACACACCCTCACACGGCGAGCACTTGGGGTCAAATGACATGGTGTAGGCTTTCAAAGTGCAAGCGAGACGGCAGAGGGGCGGGGCCAGCTGGCGGAACGCATTGAAAAATAAATGTTTTTTTAACTGACCTCTATGGTCCCGCCTTGCGCCTTTTTGAAAAGGTTTTGAGCTTTGACCGATTCGTAACACTTTTTTTAATACACAACATACCGTACCTAAGGCTTTGATCATTCCATTTCTTTAGAGCCTAGGTTCCGCATTAAAAAAAGAGACGAATAGAGCATAAGTAATTATACAATATAAATACCTGCTTACCGCATAGATAGGTATTACTATTTTTATATTGCGATAGATTAACGTTCTTGAGTGATGACAGAAAGTCGTTGTGGAGACTTTTGGGGAGGGGTGGGGATCTATGTTAATCATTGAACGTCGTAATTATTTATTTCGGGTGTATATTATTTATACTTTGATGTATTTTGATGATACACAGATTTAGGTTTAAAATTGTCTTTTTTTTTAACAGTATTTTCGTATTTTTATGCATTTTTCTACAGACAATTAGTTACCTAAGGGCCTGCTACGAACCACTTCGTTAGTTCGTCTATTTCCCTCTCTATTGCTCTCGCGTGTTCGAGCGATAAAGAGGCAAATAGACGATTCGTCGTAGGTCTCCTAGTACATACTGACTCTATTTTAACCCGTAGGGTAAAGAGTTAGAAATTAGAGAAATATGTATCGAATATTGTTATATGAAATTGCAACCCTTATTGATAATCAGTTGACTGATTAAGTAGAAATTCGGGGCATTTATACTGTCCTTTGAGTCCATCAAAGCACGACGAAGCCTGGTTTAACTGTTTGAAAGAAAAACGGGCAAGCGACAAACTTCTGTATGTCGATGTAGAAGATTAACGGCAGCCCAACCATGTACCGACCGATTGTTTTTGTCAAATTTCGTGATTCTATGTCAACGGGAATTACCCTATACATTATGATTCCCATTGCAAATGTATAGGAAATGCGACATAAACGGCCGTATCTTTTGATTGAATATATGATAATGTTAATGTTGTGTAAAAAACGTCGTTAACTTCTGAAAGTAGGAGGGAAGGTATTTTTTTTAAATTTTCGTTTATAAATCAAAAATCTTTCATTGTAAAAAAAATGTTTTAGAATGTGAATATCGAGCCCTTTCAAATGATACCCCACTTGAGCCAGTAACTAAACTTTTAATTTTTGCCCATCTTTTATCGTGCATATTTTATTGAAAAAAAATCTCTCAATATGTCTGCGTTGACCTTATTTATAACAATTCCAAATTTGCAATCAGTAGCTTAAGTAGTTCTCGAGATATTTAGCGATGTGACAGACAGACAGACAGACTGAGTCACACCATAAGGGTTCCTTTTTTACCATTTTGGTATGGAACTCTGAAACGCTAAAACACGTGTATAAAACGCCTAATATTTAAGTTTACCAAATTTCGTGGAAGATGTCGTTGTTACATGTGTCAAATTTTCTAGAACACGTCAACGTTTGTTTACCCTAGTTTTAAGAGGTGTCTGAAGATTATTTGTTGTTATGAGGGAGAAAAAGGTTAGTGTAGAAGAAGTTTAGCTTAAGTTAAGTATCTACATACGTCAGTTTATAGTTAAACTCTTTTGTTTTATTGCTCCCTGCGAGACCTATGGTGCTGGTACAAAACGCATGAGGCGACACGAGCAGGCCTCTAACCCCCGTCCACTTGGGGGAGCACACACCTGCCGTGTGTGGACGAAGGATCCTCTCCCGCATAGGACTTTACAGCCACGAACGTAAGTTTCGTTCCCAGGATGCTGCTTGTAACATATGACAGAAATGGAAGGGCTTACTACTATGCTGTCCGTTGTACATAAGTCAGACCAGTGACCCTTACCTGAATAATTGCGTAACAAATAAACAAACAAATAGAGAGTTGTATTGAGATAATTGAGAGACTTCTTTTTTTTTTCAAATCCTGGCAACGCCCAAGTTCTCTGGGAACTGTTTGTTTGCATCATTCCGGTGTCAAGTTTAACGTGGCTGTTACTTGGAAGCGCCTGAGAACGACTTAAGCAATGCTTTACGAAACGGCATCAAGAATTTCAGGCATTTTAGAAATAACAGTCTTAATTCTTCTTGTAAGAATTTAGGAACGCTTTGAGTAACTATTTCTTCATCGTCGCAAATTCCCGTTTTTTGCCTTTGGCTCACTTGGCAAACTAAAGTCCGACTATGCGTACTTTCAACGATAAGGTATTAATTTAGCACAAACTGTAAATGTGATAATTCCAAATAAATGCAGCCGCCATGGTTTTAACCCATGATCTGGATCTCCTCCTTTTATTAAAGTCTTGGGCCCAGCCAAGTTCTCTGCTGGGACCTTGGCTGGAGAATTCGAGAGATCGTTAGCTTACTTGGCTTGCAGATTATCTCTTCAATATATTCCTAGGCGTTCTCTCAGGTTTGACTATAGCACAAAGACCGCGGCCGGGTTGGCAACTTAATCTTTAGAGTGGGCGAACTAGTTTTTACAATGCCATCTGGTCTTCTCACAAAGCGAAAAATAAATCAGAAGGCACGCTAGGCCTATAGCTCCGTAGGCTTCGAAATTCCTACAAGGCACGGGTCACTACACTACCCACAAAACTGGGTTAAACTTTAATAACCTAAAAGTTCCTGCAGCGGGAAAATTTTACCATAAAATATAATATTAGATTTTGACGTCAAAGGATAAATTTAGCGCCAAAATAAAAGAAAAGGTGCTCTTTCCTACATTTGACGTTTACCTTGTCAAGCATGCAAATGTCAAGATGACATTAACATTTGTGTTGTCACCATGCTGTCAGGTAAAGTTAGCTGCAGAGTTAAGTTACCCTCCTATGTTTACAAAATTTTCTATACAGGTTGCTTTGCTTAACTCTGCAGCTGACCGTACGTGTGGTGATACAATAACTTGTATAGACATGTAAATATGAATAAAATATGTATCGGAACAATATTTGTATTAAAAGAACACGTTTTTATTTATTATTTTTTAGTAGGTATTGGTATAAATTTGTCTAAGTATAAATTAGTATGCGATGTTTGAAATACAAATATATCTGATCGCACCCGTGAAGTAATGTTCCATTGCGCGAACCCTAACAGTTTATACCGCCTTAAGGCGGGATATTTTGTATCATAGTAAAACCCGGAGTGCTACCCCCCCTGCTATGGCGTACTTGATCTTATAAAAGCAAACAGAGGCCTCTTGCATAATGACTTGTAGCTTGTAATATTAGCGGAAGTCTCTTTTCAATCCCTCTTATTAGAAAGAGAGTTCCGCTAATATTACAAGTTGCAAAAGATTATGCAATTGACCCCAGGTATTGATACAGGATAAGCTATCCTACTTGTAAAATATTAACATCTAAATAACAAACCCTAAGGTTGAAATACTAAGCCCAAATCTAGATCAGGCCGTTCGCTCCACATGATTATAGATATTGTACGTGTTTATTTTTTCCATTTCGCAATTTTACTCACTAACTTACGTTTATGTAATAATTTTGTTTATGAATGAATCTTGCCGCTGATATTGAGGTTATGGAGAGTGAATGAACTGCATTTGTTTACGTTTTAACCTGGATTTAAAAGTGATGGAATATTACGGATCTAAAAAGAATGACGTAGGACGTAGGTATGACGGTATTTTAAACCTTTCTTAACAATCAATCTGGATTACTTTGTAACGAATTACGTCTATATTATGAAAACCTACCTCGTGTAGGAAGGAAGTGATTTTTTGTTACATCTCACCTCTATAAACCTAAACTGGCGACCTGCTCATTCATGATTTGTAATTTTCAAAACAATTCAGTTAATTATAATTTATAAATTTCTTATTGGATGTTGTGGAGTCTAAAAAATAAATAAGTGTTCAGGAAAAGCAAAGTGTTTCACCTACGGAACAGTATTGTATGTAATACCTACTGAACAGCGTCGGCAACACTTTTTATATGTAAACAAACAAACTTTCCATATATTTTGCTTACATAATCTTGCTACATTTTTATTTTAGTTAGGTATCTCAAATATCAAAGGACGCCCGACTGTCGATGTCGTATGACATTGCTTTAGCATTTTGTTGAAAATGCAGACGGTATTTTAATAATTAGGTACCTATTGATTACGATTATGCAGTTTTTTTAAAAGTAGGTAGATAACTATCCCTACCACACTGTACTTACTTATAGAAAATATCCCTACTAGTTTTTTTTCTACTCCAGCACTTCTATCTGTCAATTAGATGACTGACAGCGATACGTATTTAAAAAGTATACATTATAACGTACAATTTCAATGAATAAGAATCGCGGTAACAGAAGACAATATTAAAAAAGCTTTTGTTGAAATCATGTTTTCACGTTTACCAGTTTGTAGTTTTTTTTTATGCTATAGGGGGCAAACGAGCAAACGAATCGCCTGATGGTAAGCGATTAACGTTATATGTTGAAATTTTATGCGTGTGAATATCAGGTGAGTAGGTACCTAGCTGTTATCAATATTGAGATCCAGACGTCTGAATACCTAATAACAATTTGACCACCGACAAAGACATACATTTTTAAATTTTTAGTATAATTTATTTACACTTTATTACAGGATATTTTTGATATTTTGGCTTAAATTTGATAATAATCCTTTAAAAAAACAACCGGGGATCGGTTACCGGTGTTTTCTCCATACAAAAAGAACAGTACTTATATTTTCGTTCTTTGGTTTATTAATTCATTGTTAATGGGACAATCTAACAATACGACGTTGTTCGTATAAGATAAAACATTATGTTATTTCGGGATAAAAAAAACCGGTTCCGATCCCTGAAAACTTTATGAAAATCCATCATGTCAATAACAAATCATCTTGAAATTTTAATTTCGAATATACCTCCAGGCCACCGACAACACATTCAGTGGCGCCTGTCCAAATTTGCCTTTACCATCCACTTCTAAAATATCTGCACACATTTACTCCTTATTACAAATGAATAAGGTTCAACATGTATGGATACTTTTGACGTGGTCGCGCCACCCGCGGCGTCGCGCCTTTTTGATCAGATCCCGTGCTACTGTGTTATGTCAACAAGTGTTTATAAGGAAACCACTTGATACATAAACGATAAGCGATCGTTTTTGATATTTTTACTAGCCTCAGCCCGCGGCTTTGTCCACGTAGATTTTCTTTCTAACTGTAACGAGGTCATTGAGTCAATCGACATGTCAACACTGCTCATTGGAGATCTTAACTTAGGGAAAATTAACTGGTCTCAAATTCATCAACCTTTACCTGATATAAGAATGTCCTCAACCGAACAGTGTTTAATTGATTTCATAAACCTAAATAATTTTACACAACTTAACAGTGTTCCAAATTCACTCGGTAGAATTCTCGACCTAGTTTTAACCGATATTTCTGCCTCAGCGGTGCACCCAGCTAGTGACATTCTCTGTAAACCTGGAGCACACCATACACCAATAGTGACATCAGTCCCAGTTGCGTCAAAAAATAACTTGAAGTACAATGAAGGTCATTTGATGCGAAATTTTCGTAAGGCAGATTATAAATGTGTAAATAAGCATTTAGAACTTAAAAACTGGGATGAACTCTTTGAACAATGCACCGATTTAAATGAAATGGTATCAACCTTTTATGCGGTATTAGATGAAACTGTAATGCTATACGTTCCGTTTTCAAAAAAAAATAAAAAAAAATATCCTGTTTGGTTCACTGGCGCTCTTATTAAACTTTTAAGAGAAAAAAATAATGCGAGAAAGTGCTTTAAAAAATATAAAAATCCAAGGGATGAAATTGAATTTAAATTGCTGAGGAAGAGATGCGACACCTTAGCCACAGCTTGCTATAACTCATACATTTCCCATATTGAATGTAACATTTCTAGTAACCCTAAAATTTTCTGGTCGTTCATAAAAGCAAAGAGAGGAGGCTCGAGTCCTTTCCCATCGACCATGACTAATGGAGTCGTTGAGAGTTCGGAAGGATCTGTCATATGTAATCTCTTCGGCCAATACTTCTCATCTGTGTATGCACCTACTAATACAAATACAAATAACAGGCTCCTCGTAACTCGCTCCTCCGAAAGTATATCTGTTTTATCGTTGGATTATGACTCGATCTATAAAAAACTAAAATACCTCGATCCTACCAAAGGCGCAGGAGCTGACGGTATCTCACCATACTTTATCTGCAATTGTGCGAAAACGTTAACATACCCGCTATACTTAATATTTAATAAATCGCTTTTAACAGGGACTTTTCCCGATATCTGGAAAAAAGCTAAAGTTGTCCCGGTGCATAAAGCCGATGATGCCAGCTCGGTAAAAAATTATAGACCAATCTCTATACTTAGCAGTTTTGCTAAGATCTTCGAATCCCTTATCTGTCCCTTTATCCAGTGTCACTTTAAGCAGTACATAACCGCACATCAACACGGCTTTTTCTCTGCGCGCTCGACCTCCTCTAATCTTGTTTCCTTCACAGAATATGTTACAGAGGCGGTTGACTGTAAAAAACAGGTAGACATTATTTACACGGACTTCAGTAAAGCCTTTGACCGAGTATCTCACAGTATCCTTATACAGAAACTTTCCTCGTACGGTGTCTCTAACCCACTGCTGAATTGGATTGCGTCGTACCTTTCTGATAGATCGTTTTATGTCGTCGTTAATGGTTTCATGTCTGACTCCTATTGTATTCCATCCGGCGTACCGCAAGGCTCGCATCTGGGTCCAATCCTATTCAATATATTTATAAATGATCTACCTGAACAACTTCATCATTCCACTCCTTTCTTATATGCCGATGACCTCAAATTCGCAAGAATCATATCTTCGCCTAGTGATGTATCCCTTCTTCAAAGTGATCTCGATAGGCTTAATACTTGGTGCATTGAGAATCTGATGTCCCTTAACATAGATAAATGTTCCTTTATCACCATCACACGCAAAATAAACACCATACCTTCATCGTACCATATTGTAAACAATAACCTGCCGAAAGTTAATTCTGTACGCGATTTAGGGATTATATTTGATTCAAAATTGACTTTTACTCCGCATATGGACTCTACAATTAAAAAAGCTTCGCGCATTTTAGGGTTTATCATGAGAAATGGGAAGCTTTTTAAAAAATGGCAAACCAAAAAAACACTTTATTACAGCCTTGTACGCAGCCGCATGGAATACGGTAGTGTTGTATGGCGTCCACATTTTGCCAGTCACTGTCTTCGTATAGAAAGAGTCCAAAAAAGATTTTTATGGCACTTAGCACGCTCCGTGGGTCTTGCGAGAAGGTCGTTTTCTTATGTGGACCGCCTTAAATACTTTAAAATGATGTCACTTGAGAATCGCAGAAATCTCCTCGACCTTCAATTTTTATTTAAATTATTCAGAAATAAAATCGACTGTCCACTACTTCTTAATAGTTTCCGTATTTCTGTACCTCGTAGAGTACCACGTCTTGCCGCTAAGCCACTTTCCTGTCCTTTGCGTAGAACCGTTCTAGGTTCTTCCTCTCCCATACCACGCATGAGCAAATTACTAAACAACTTTAGTGATGCATTTGATATACATTTCGACTCAATGGCCAAACTCAGAACTTTATTTATACATTAATGCGCGTAATTTGGAACTTTAAATTATATACATATTTAATTTAAGTTAGTTTAAGATAACATATATACAGATTCATATATCGCGGAAAATTGTTTGTTCTTTCTTGCATGCTGTGTTTATCAGTAATTAGTTATACATTTAGCATAAGAATAACTCACGTATGTAATTTTCAAAGTATCAATGTAATAACTGTTGATAAACCTATAATAAATAAATAAATAAATAAATAAAAGTAGATGTCGGTACAATTTCAAACCAATTTTGTGAATGTTTCAAAAACCTTCTGTAAGTTAAGGTAAGTACATTTATTATATTTAATAAATGATTAAATTCATGCTTTACAATTGTGTATGGTGGCGCCATCTCTCGCTTTTAGTTGAAAATAATCTGTAAAGATCATCTAGAAGGACAGCACTAGACGTAAGTCCTGAGCTGTAAGATTGGCGGAACGCACCTTAAGCGTTTCAAAAATAAGAAAGGATTGCTTATACTTAAAAAATTTCGGACTCTGGTCGCCGTGGTCGGGTGGCCTAGTGGTTAGGGCTTCTGCCACGAAAGCAAGAGGTCGTATATTGGACATTTTCTGTAGTATGTGACATCTCTTTCAATTTATAAGTTAAGATATTTATTTGGTGTAAAAATAGTTTACATCTTAATAACTAAACGCTATTGTACCTATAAAGGTATTATAGGTGACACATAAAGTCGTAACACAACGTAATTGAACTAGAGTCCGACCAAGTTTAGCTTCACAGATTTTGATATAGGCGAATACGCGAAGACTATAATGACCCCTAAACACAACATAACTCACAAGTCGATTTTTTTTAAATTACCTATTAGAGTACACTTTAGACTAATCGAGAAAAATATTGTCTAACTGTTTTAGATAAAGCTTTGGGTAAAATATAGGTATTTGTTACCGACGCGTGTAAAATCAAGGAAAGATTATGCAAGTCATATTTTCTATCTTTATATTATTGGATTAAACTATTTGAATGTCACCTGTCATTTTATAACAAATTTGTCGAAAGCTTTCTTGAAGCGAGAAAAACCTACATATTTTCTCCAAAAAAATACTTAAGTACATCCAAGTACCTGAAATGTGTTAAAAAATTATGTAGATAACGAATAGGTTCCATGTCTAACGTATTCATCAATAGTTTCAATTTATATGAAGAATTCAACTTTTAAGGTCTTCTGTTAACTTCAATAAAAATCTAGAAATTTTCAAGTTGGTACATTTTGTTCATTAGTATTATAGAAATGCATACACCGAAATTATAAGAAATACATCAATAGCTCTAAATTTTATGAGCTTATCAGTTCGCATCATAATTCGAACTCGAAGAGATTTGAGCGGGATAGTCTATCGCGCTACGGCCCGTGCTGTGCGACCAATCAGATCACGATTACGCAACGCGTTTCTTACATTTCGTTTGTGCTACGTATTAAATTATGATCTGTAATGTAAATATTAATTTGTTAATTTTAAATTGTAATCCATATTGGTACCTAAAGCAAAATTGTTTTCTTCTTTAAATAAAATATTAAATGCACGCGTAGTATAAAATTATTTATTCAAATACTGTTTAATCACTATTTCTAAAGAAACCTCATTTAGACCGATATTAGACAGACGATGTGCCCTTTCAAAGGGTACGCAGTGAAAGACTTAGATTTTTTTTTTAAACATAGGAGTCGTAAAAGACTTCGATTTTATTTTGACAAAAAGTGAGATATTCATAAGTAAATTTAAAAAACTTAGTTTTTCTACCAGAAGTAACTACTTGGTCAAATTTTCGATGGTTGTTGTGCTATGATGACACCTACTTTTTATGTTAGAATCGTGTAGAGCACGCTAAAATAAGCATGTTCTGTATGAACAGCTTTTTTCTAAAATCAAAAATGGCCGACTTATTTGTCCCGAAAGATGAACAATTTTAAATCTTAGTAAAATTTTCGATGGTTGTTGTGCTATGATGACACCTACTTTTTATGTTAGTATCGTATAGAACACGTTAAAATAAGCATGTTTTGTATGGACAGTTTTTTTCTAAAATAAAAAATGGCCGACTTATTTGACCCCAAAGATGAACAATTTTAGATCTTAGTAAAATTTTCGATGGTTGTTGTGCTATGATGACACCTACTTTTTATGTTAGTATCGTATAGAACACGCTAAAATAAGCATGTTTTGTATGGACAGTTTTTTCTAAAATAAAAAATGGCCGACTTATTTGACCCCAAAGATGAACAATTTTAGATCTTAGTAAAATTTTCGATGGTTGTTGTGCTATAATGACACCTATTTTTTATGTTAGTATCGTGTAGAACACGCTAAAATAAGCATGTTTTGTATGAACATTTTTTTCTAAAATCAAAAATGGCTGACTTATTTGACCTGAAAGATAAACAATTTTAATTCAAAGATTCAAAGTATTTATTTGCATCGAACACAGTATAGTGGGTCTTACAGTTAGAATTGTTAAGTCCAGTGCATTCAACCTGCATGCAGGCGTGCAAATATTTCGAATAGCGTGCAGTATTTACAGTACTATATACAAATATATTAACCTTTTATGTCTTAATAATTATATCTAAAATTATAAAAAATATGTCAAGATAGATAAAAATGCATGAAACAATGTGTAAATTATAAACAAAACCCAAAAATAAAAACAAAAAACAATTGTGGTAGGTAATGAATGCAAATGTCAATAAAAATTCAATATTAATAATAATTAAAATAAATATGTCAGCTATATTCTAAATATTCTTTAACACTGTAGAAGCAATGGTCTAAAAGCCAAGAAGTCAATTTATTCTTAAATCTATTGCCTTGCAGGAATTTTATGTCAACAGGTAATTTATTATAAATAATTATACACATATTAAAAGCATTCTTATCATAAATCATTTTATGAGCACGTGGCTTGTATAATAAATCCATAATGTTTTGTCGGGTCTGTCTGTTATTCATAATTGCACCTCGCGTTTTGAATGAAGTTTGGTGGTTGTTTACAAAAATGCATATATCCCTTATGTACAAACACGGTAATGGCAAAATATGCCATTGTTTAATTAGATTAGGGGGACACATGGTGTTTGGTGGTTTAGGTCTTGCACCCGGCAGGAGCAGCTCCCGCCTTTTTTATCCGTCCAAATAAGATAACTTCACAGCTGGCTGTTGGTTGTCACTTTAGACAGCGAGCGAGCAAAGCGAGCGAGCAAATCCTCCGGGGCAGAATCGACACGGATTTGGTTAGGTTAGAAGACTAAGGCGAGAGCTTCGCTTCCCTTATTAAAAATAAATAACCTGGAAGTCTAAGGCGGGAGCGAAGCTCTGCCCAAGAAGGTCTTGCTCGCTCGCTGTCAAAATCATACCATCAAAAATATTACCAAGACATAAAATTGCTCATCTTTTGGGTCAAATCAGTCGGTCATTTTTAGGGTTCCGTAGCCAAAATGGCAAAAACGGAACCCTTATAGTTTCGTCATGTCCGTCTGTCCGTCTGTCCGTCTGTCCGTCTGTCCGTCTGTCACAGCCGATTTACTCGGAAACTATAAGTACTACAGTGATGAAATTTGATGGGAATATGTGTTGTATGAACCGCTACAAAATTATGACACTAAATAGTAAAAAAAAGAATTGGGGGTGGGGCCCCCCATACATGTAACTGAGGGATGAAAATTTTTTTTTCGATGTACATACCCGTGTGGGGTATCAATGGAAAGGTCTTTTAAAATGATATAAAGTTTTCTAAAAAACATTTTTCTTAAAGTGAACGGTTTTTGAGATATCAGCTCTCAAAGTCGTAAAAAGTATGTCCCCCCCCCTCTATTTTTATAACTACGGGGTATAAAATTCTAAAAAAAATAGAGGTGATGCATGCTAATTAACTCTTTCAACGATTTTTGGTTTGATCAAAGTATCTCTTATAGTTTTTGAGATAGGTTGATTTAACTGTAATTTTGGTTAAGTTATTGTGCTTACACTGAAAACGATGGCTGAACCTTATAAGTTTAGGCTCCATTCACCAGGTGTATAAATTGACATAATAAGTTTATTATATTTGCTGCTACGGAACCCTTTGTGCGCGAGCCCGACTCGCACTTGGCCGGTTTTTTTTATTTTAGAAAGAAACTGTCCTTACAAAACATGCTTATTTTAGCGTGTTCTACAAGATTCTACCATAAAATGTAGGTGTCATCATAGCACGATACCCATCGTTGTTGTTTTTTTTAATAGCCTGTTTTTGTGTCCTACTGCTGGGCAAAGGCCTCCCCTCTCCTTATCCAATCCTCCCTGTGCTGGGCAAGATCCCACCAATACCGCTGAAACGCATCCAAGTCGTTCCGCCATCTCTTTCTCGGTCTGCCTCTGCCACGACTATACCGGGGATGCCAGCTAGAAAATTTGACTGTCGTAAAATATCTTCTATCTTTCGAGTCAAATAGGGTAGAGTGGGGACGATTAAAACAATTTGCCTTTAACCGTCTGTGACCGTCATATTTTTATGAGTTGAAAGATGTCCGCACAAAAACTTCATAGTTAGTCTGCCATGTGTTAGTAATGCCCTTACTGCCCGTGGTACACACAATGTTTTTCATCACATTTGCGAGGAAAAAAATAAACTCTATACAGGTAAAGAAACAATAATGATAAGCGGTAGTGTAGTTGCACAGTCCACAGTACTCCGGAGTGACTACGTGCTGCGAGCGCGTGGGGGGCAGGTCCTCCGCGAGCTCCGGGCGGGCGGTAAAGTAGTATGAGAATCCTTTAAAACCATGGGAATAATACAGCTCTTTAAGTGTAAGTATGCTTACATATAATATCACCATTTACGAGCAGGTGTGATGAAAAATGTATTAATATGCTTGACATATGTGTTATTATTTGTCAAAAATATCAAATCAACATATAAAACATTCTGTAACAAGTGTTGCTATATGGCGATATACCAAAATAAAATAACATATTATGTTTTTTATGTGACATAAAACAAAGTAGTTGTGCTCACCGCATCAAAATCAGTTTAGCCGAACGCGAGATAATCGTGTACAAAACAAACATAAATACAAACATGCTGTCAAACTGAGAACCTCCTTTTTATGAAGTCACATATTCTCAAAAAATCAGTATAAAAAACATCGAATATCTATAATTTAACAACTAGGTCAAAAACTACACAAGTGAATAATATTGTCTTCTCTTACCGCGATTTTATTCATTGAAATTAAACACTGAAGAGAAGAGAAGAACGGATTAATCGCGTTTATTAACACCACGATCCTACGTTACGAGTACAAGTGAATTTGAAAAATGAAAGAACAAACTTGTGCATCAGAATCTTATATTATATTATATTCTTATATTATTTATTATTTTTTTCGATATTTGTTCCTGAGTCATGGATGTTTTCTATGTATTTGTATATTATATATATCGTTGTCTGAGTACCCGTAACACAAGCCTTATTGAGCTTACTGCGGGACTTAGTCAATTTGTTTAAGAATGTCCTGTAATATTTATTTATTTATTATTTATTTATTTATTTATATTTCGAAGTTCGTTACTTTTGGGGACGATTAAAACGCGAGGACGATTGAAACGTTTCAATTTGTTTCTGTCGTCCACACACCACATTTTTCAGTTCAAAGTCAAATATTATATATAAAAAGACTCGAACGCTGATCAACGGCTGTTAAAAACATTCGTTTATTCTTAAATATAACACCTACATAATTTAATTCGTCAAAATACAAGAGTGAACGAAGTTATAAGAAAATATACGAAAACACAAATACTTATTTTACACCGCGTAAACCTGTTTTGGCTCGTGGATACTCCCGTAACGCACCGGCGCTCGAGTGGTACTGGCCAAGTATCCAAACATGGCTGGCCATGTTTTCAGAGTTATGCGTCAGACGCGTAGATATTATAGTTTTCGAAAAATTTGAATAGTTTCAATTATAACGTGTTTCAATTGTCCCCTTTCTACCCTAAATCGGCCATTTTTGATTTTAGAAAAAAAACTTCAAACAAAACATGCTTATTTTAGCGTGTTCTACACGACACTAACATAAAAAGTAGGTGTTATCATAGCAAACCAACCATCGAAAATTTAACTAAGATCTAAAATTGTTCATCTTTGGGGTCAAATAAGTCGGCCATTTTTTATTCTAGAAAAAAAACTGTCTATACAAAACATGCTTATTTTAGCGTGCTCTACGCGATACTAACATAAAAAGTAGGTGTCATCATAGCACAACAACCATCGAAAATTTTACTAAGATCTAAAACTGTTCATCTTTGGGGTCAAATAAGTCGGCCATTTTTTATTTTAGAAAAAAACTGTCCATACAAAACATGCTTATTTTAGCGTGCTCTACACGATACTAAGATAAAAAGTAGGTGTTATCATAGCACACCAACCATCGAAAATTTAACTAAGATCTAAAATTGTTCATCTTTGGGGTCAAATAAGTCGACCATTTTTTATTTTAGAAAAAAACTGTCCATACAAAACATGCTTATTTTAGCGTGCTCTACACGATACTAACATAAAAAGTAGGTGTCATCATAGCACAACAACCATCGAAAATTTTACTAACATCTAAAATTGCTCATCTTTGGGGTCAAATAAGTCGGCCATTTTTTATTTTAGAAAAAAACTGTCCATACAAAACATGCTTATTTTAGCGTGTTCTATACGATACTAACATAAAAAGTAGGTGTCATCATAGCACAACAACCATCGAAAATTTGACTAAGTCCAGCGCACTAATTCTGGTAAAAAAACGAAGTTTTTGTTAAATTTACCTATGTATGAATATCGCACTTTTCGTCACAAAATTTTAAGTCTTTTACAACTCCATGTTTTTTGCACTTTCGGCAAAAAAACATCTAACTCTTTTTCACTGACATCGACCCAGACTTTATCACACGACATTGACATTTTGATATAACTATCTTGCGTAAACACTCAGTTGTAGTCATATTATCGACATCATTGTTATGTTATTTGTTGTTATTGACAGACAAGTGAGACAAGGTGCAAATACAACGACGTACCGATGTACGTACCGATTCACCGAGAGGCAAAGGCGCCTGGCGCGCCGGCTGTGATGTGATTGGTCAAACCGCCCCCGTTCCGCGCGAAACACACGCGATATCAAATCCCGCGCGTAGCTTCGAGCATTTGAATTACGCCTAGAATTGATAAGATAATAAAAGTTGAATCTTTCGATGAAATCCTTAGAGTTTCCGTATACATACTATTTAAATGATTTTGAACTAATGACCTTGACTTGAAAATTATGAGAATTTTTTTATGGCTAGGAGAATTTTTTAAAAATTCTAGTGCCTACATAAATTTAAGCTATTGATGAATGTGTTAGAAATGGGCTCTAATAGTTATCTTTAATAATATTAAATGCATTTCAGTTACCATAAAGCACTTGCGTAATGTTTTCGAAGAGTAATATTTTTTTTTAAGTTTTCATATTATATTGAAATAAGCTCTGGTCAAATATGTTATTAAATGATAGGCGACGTTCAAATAGTTAAATACGATTATCTGAAGAAAAAATTTTCCTCTTGTATATTTTTTCCTTAGATTTAAAAGGTTGGTAACGAATTTTTTTTTAATTCCTAAAGCAATATCAAAATCTGTTATCTTTTTTTTTTACGCTTTGTTCTAAGAGTATTCTAACCGTCGACAAATAATATCGCTCTTGGGAGTTGTAAAATTTTATTTCCTTTACGTACCGTACTAATAGCAGACTGTATAGTATAGCACTTTAAATTGTGACAGTTCATTGATTCAAGAGAACGTGGTTTGACTGTAGTAACGTAAATATTAAATAGATATGATAAATAAAGTCATAAATTGCTACATTTCAGCCCTTCATTGCCCACTGCTGAACATTGGCCTCTCTTCTTGTACACCACTGGCCCCGGTCTTGTGCCAACCTTATTCAGAAGTGACCCGCAACCTTTTTGAAATGTGTGTGGCAGCCGGATCTCTTCCAGAGATTCTTGGCACCCTCTGCCCTTCCGTTACCAGGACTGCTTCCGGAGCCTGAGATAGTAGGGCCGCTGGCGACCGAGGACCGGCTTTATGCGTACTGCTACTGCTGCTACCAACTGCTACATCAAAACAATTATCAAGAAAAACTAATTAAATCACTAAACCAAAATTGCACCCCTTGTTAACCCTACACCCTCACAAAATCCCTAAATCACTCCAATCTGGCTTAATAACGAGTAATTTGAGACGATCCACCCCCGTCTGGGCTCGACCAATCAGAGCGCGGCGCTCTCACCCTCGCGGCATTTCCACCAATCAGAGGACATCTATGGTCAGGTGTGTTTTAATAGGTGTTAAGTTACAAGCGGATATTTAAAAAACTGTTTCTAAAGGTGTGAACGGTGTTTAGCGTTTTTCTCTTAAAATGGCAGTCTGGATATGCCTTTGTCTGTTGAATTTCATTATTTATCACCGCATTCCTCTTTCGTCTCATTCTCTCCAAACGGTATAATACTCATCTCCATTTCAACCCATAAAGATGTCACTCGATCTCCAAGCTTTCCGAATCGATATGTGACGTTGCCTATAGAAATTGACCGGCCGGCCGGGGAACTAAAATAAACGCTTACTATAACAATTTTTACAATATTCGATCACCGTGTGCATCCAACGGTCCTCAGCGATCTTGACCAGATCGTCGGTCCACCATGAAGTAAATTCCAAGATAACTTTAGAGAAATACGTTGCCGTTACGAACCTAACAGTGTAAAATATTCTTTGGGCATGCCGGAGCTGATTTGGCCAGCTTATTGTTTCAGTCCCCCACTCCCCGCCACTGGAACTTGAAGGTTAAGTTTTGTTTCGTCGACAGTTCGACACCTCTCACCCCTCACGTCTTACCACCCTCGACTTTAACTTCGACTATAGTACATACCTACTTAAAATAACACGTTTACTCTAAACACAAAATTCACCGTCTCTCTTCTAGGTCAAAATTACAACTAAAACAATGTTAAATCCAGTTTTAATTTTCTGTTTTTCGAATGGGGGTTCCAACTGTCTTTTGTTTTGGAACCAACTCAACTCTTCATAAACTATCAATCAATACATACTATTAACATGCTGTAGCCATTAGAACTAGAAAACTGTAATTTAAAAAGGGAGTCCTTAAATTGAGAAATAACGAGTTTTGTCAGAGTCCTCGCATCGACATAAAATTAAATAGACTGAAAACACTGAAAAAAAATCGTTTATAAATGTGTCCACTTTTGGCGCCCGCCCTTTAAAACTATAATTTCTTCAAGTTAACCAGTCAAATATACACTTCACTCATTTAAATGTGATAAAAAGTATGTCAATGGCTAATTTATAAGTGAAGTCAATTAATAAACCCATGCAATTTTGAACGCGATAGTACCTACAATAGTTATTTATTCTACAAGGGGGCAAAGTTGTTGTTTAACTCTCGAGCTTATATTGAGACCCGAGCAAGCGAAAGATTCCAAAATTTAGCCACGAGCGTAGCGAGTAACTGGAATCTTGAGCTTTACGAGGGTCTCAAGGCACGAGAGTTAAACAAACTTTGCCGCCGAGTGTAATACAACATTTTTCCCCTCACTATTGCGAGGAAAAAACAGACTACATACGATTATGCCGAATCCTACGCCTGATCAGACGACGCAACGAAGCCACGTAGTTACGTCGCCTAAATTATAAGTAATTTTAAGTTTTATATGTTATGGTTTTATTTGTGGTTTTTGTATGTATTATATGTTTTGCTTTTTTATTTGATGGTTGCAGTGCTTTGGTTTTGACTGTTATGCTGTAAACTATTTTTGAAATAAATAAATAAATTATAAATCTTATCCACATGTAAGCTATCTTGAAGAAACCATCAAAAATCAATTTCAAAATTTGTCATAGAGTAGGTACGCTCCTGGTACTTAGATATTGCCAACAGCTTACCAAGTGCGGGATAAAACATGATCACATGACCAATTTAAGGTGCTACCTCCGATTGCGCATATTTACTATAGGCATATAGGACTCACTTATACTGGACTGGTGGTAAGTGATAGTAATTAGATTACTTTGCCCCACATGTGGATAAAATGCGTTTTTCCACGCTAGTTTTAAAGGACAAAACAGCGCTTTCCGAGCTAGTGAGGGGAAAAAATGTTTAATTTACTAGTTTTAAATTGTAAAAAAAATTCGGCACTAATTTTTTGAGTACACGTTTTGAGCCGTAATTACGTTTCTATAGTTACTTATAATTTTTCCAGGAGTACCTACACGTTTGTTTATTTGGAGCCAAAAATTCAAATACGGACTCTAGAACTGAAGACATTGCAATACCACCTGTGCCATATTTGGCACGTTTATCCTCTTGAGAAATCTCGAAAATCGGGTGCAAAATTTAATGGGTTTTGTCCCAAATCTCGATATGACCCACTTCCTATCTCAAAATCCTAGCCATCCGTGAGAACGTATGTTTTAAAAAAAGATCTAGAAAGATATTGTGGAGTGTGGACAGAAGGATAATAATCCACGAAAGCTTTCTGGTGTATTGTTTGCCTTTTAGAGGATTAAATAGCTGATTATATCTGTTTTTGGTGTTTTGCTTTTGCTATGCAGATATTCGTAGAGTTGGATGCCAAAATTCATGTTTATTAGAATACGTAGATTTGGTGGCCAATACTTATACAAGGTGCAACAAAAATGCTTGTAATCTGTTTGAGGGCATAATCAGTATCGTAGCCTAACCAGATAAAAGTAGTTTTTTTTCCTGTCAAATATATTTACTTTTTTAAACTTACGTACTTGGTAAAATCACGATACGACCCAAAAATACATTAAACAAGTTATAAATTGAAAGAGATGTCATATACTACAGAAAAAGTAACCAAGGTCCCCGGCGAGCAGGGCTGGGATCGAACAAGCGACCTCCTGCTTTCGCGGCAGACGCCCTAACCACTGGGCTACCCGATCACGGCGCTCGCTAGGAGGTCGCTGGTTCGATCCCAGCCCTGCTCACCGGGGACCTTTTTCACTTTTTCTGTAGTATATGGCATCTCTTTCAATTTATAATTTATAGATAAGTGTACAGTAGTGTGACTACATACTTAAAAAAAACCATGAATCAATGTAAGTAGTAGCTTTTTTTTGACGTTCGTAAGGGCATTGTAGTGTGCCTACATTGAATAATAAAGATATTTATCATTTATGATTTGTAGTTGACTGCACCAACGATGATTTTTGTACGAAATATCATTTGATATTTACCAATCACTTTTCGATGAAGGAAAACATCGTGAGGAAACCGGTGTAGGTATTTCTAATAAATCCTCAGGGTTGGAAGGTCAGATGGCAGTCGCTTTCGTACAACTAGCGCCTACGCCAAATCTGGGGTTAATGCCCTAGCATACCTAGGAGCTAAAGCGGACACATAAGCCGGCAAAACGCTAGGACCAAGAAGAGCCCGTACGTAATTTTGCGTTACTTCATACTGCTTTTATACTACGAACCAAACATGTGTCAACATAATAACATATCTCAATCACCCATTTAATCTTTACACGTCAAGGACCGCATTAGGGCGTGTTGACACGGACAAAACTTTTCTTCCATTGTTGCCACCGCAACGGGGGTGAAATGCGCAATGTTGTCTGTGGAATTGACAAATTGAGCGACCATTTTGGCTGACTGGAATGGGGTAGCAGCTTGGTTTGGTTAGATAATTGCTTCGAATTATAGCGTTAGTGATTATTATTTTGCAGGGTCATAAATAAGGAATCTTCTTCTGAAGCTGCCCGACATATCGCTATATGTCGAATACAAAAAAAAATTGCGTCATTCATACAAAATAAATGATAAAAGTTGTAAAACGTCCTTTAGAGTTACACAAAACGAAGTGTCAAGTATGAGAAAGCTGAAATTTTAGATATGACAGCACATCCCAAAGATGTAAATGGTTTAGTAACCCTTTATACTGGTTCAGCTAGTAAATTTATTTTATGATTATCTCAAAAACTGTACTAATTAAGACACTAGTTTATTAGAATTATTAGAGAAATTAAATCGATTTAACCTGAAGAATTTCAACTTAAAGTTAACGGTATTTTATAAAAACCGGTGTAGTATCTATTTTTTGTTTTAAAAGGCCATCAGTATGATAAACCAAAACATTTATAACACAGGTTAAATACACTAATTTAGGTTTCAACTCTTTGAACTTTGTGAAACTTTCTTAGTTTTAATTTCTTCCATCTAAAAAGTTTAAATGACATATTAGCTCTTTAACATGAGGGAATACAGTGTTTATTAGCCCACTAAACCAACTAGGTAATTTTGGAATTAGCTATTAGTTCAAATACAAAGTGAAAATTATCTCAGGTCTTAAGTATTAGTATTATGAGTTCAAATTTACTATAAGGCAGAGAGAGTCATACTGTCTTTTTCTTATGCTTGTTAGTATTGCTACTTCTAAAAAAAGGGAGGAAGAGGAATGTACATTTTATAACCTACTGCACAAATTTATTTGTCAGACCATATTAGTCTATAAATCTATTGACAACCACAGCATCAGCAATTTCAAGTCCTATAAACCATTAAATAAATAATAAATAAATAAACCAAAACTTAAACAAAAGAACAACAAATGAACAACCGAAATACAAATAAACACTTCTAATAAGTGCGTACCGCCAAAAGCAAGCTGCACCGCTCCACCACTCAAGCACAAGTGTCCCTAAACTACTATTGCGCATTCATTCAAGTTTACAAAGAGCTGTTCATTTCACTCGAACCATTGTCCCTTTGTCTGCTACTCGTAACTGAGGATTAACAGTCGCGCCTTTGCCCCTAATCTTAAAAAAAAACTGTTCCAAATTCAAACTGAGCCATTATTGATAATGATTTCACACTTGCAGTTGTGTCCGATAGCTTCAAACAATTTTAGCGTTTATTTTTTACGTAATAAAGAGTAGGGATTGTTTTTCTAGCTCCACTAATAATTTTGTATGTATTGCTACTTTAAAAATTGATATTAGAAATAGAGCTTTATTAGTAGCGGTTTGGAGTGCATTTTTGATTGTGATTTATTTGCAATCGATGACAGAATATAACAATCGAATATTTACAATTTTTGCAGAGATTAGCGCGCATTTGCGCTATCTTTCGGAATGCTCGATAGAGATCACTGGATTCTTAGTGGATTAAGTCGTTCAAATAATTCTATTCACTTCGGGTCAGTGAATTTTATGCATAAAATATTTGAAAAAAAGTGAATTTTAATACGCGTTTCTATTTATTTAAGTAACAGCTAGCTCTTGAAGTGAGAACTTTTTAATGAATCTTGAATATTACTTAAGGTCACGGAAATATTTCTTTGCCATACCAGTTAACCTGAAATAAAGAAATTCATAATAATCAAAAGGCTTACCGAAATCATCGAAAACTCCTAATTTTCGTATTTGGGCTTTCGCAAGTGCGATAGAGAGGGGGATACAAATTTTCAATCGTTCTATGTTCGCGGTAGATGGTCTGAATTTATACTAGACATACCTACCTACTCATTCAAATTAATAATTGAAAGCTCGTGTAGGGTAACCTCGCATTATTTGGTGATACTTCTAATTCGGTGATACTACATAGAAAAAAAAACTTTAATACCTTGCAAAAAGGTTGAAATTTAAAAATCAATACTTGACTATGAAAAAATCGACATTATTGCAACGTTTTAAAGTTTTTTTTCCTGTGTAGTATCACTGAATTAATATCACCAAATAATGCGAGTTTACCTTATACCTATAGTTAGCAAAAACAAAATAAATATTTCATGATATCAGCCATTATAGAAAAGCAAAAAAATGCGAAATCGCACTTCGCGTGTCGGACTTAGTTCATGTCATTCATATCAAATTACAGAATATAGGAAACAAATAAATAATCCATTCTCGTTGAATCAGCAGAACATATGAACATCGCGGCTTTACTCAAACAAAATCATTCATCAGCGTAAAACAAAAGACCACCAACTAATTTCACTAGACTTCATACCCTTTTAAACACAATAAAAAAACTCATTGCAATTTGACGCTTATCACGTAGCATTAAAGTTCACGGTTAATCATTTGCTATAAAGGTCGGATTGCACTGTTCACGTGGTTGGTGAAACGCCATGTGAAACTGCCTTATCGGGGTGTAAGGTTACACAATGTGAATTCCGTATCTAACTAGCTTTGAAGAATCTTCACATAAGTCTCATGTTATACATACACACACATATCGGAGTTCATACGTTAGAAACTATAGGTATCTACATGTAGGGGCACGACAAAGATCGGTCACACTCAAAAAAGTAAAAATAAAAATTGTATATATAGATTTAAGCCATACACAGATAGGTATAATCTCTTCTTTCTAGCGTTTTCCCAGTTTAAATCACGGGTCAGGGAGCCTGGGGTCCGCTTAGGCAAGTAATCCCAAGATTTGGTGATTTTGGTGTAGGCGCTAGCTTTACGAAAGCGACTACTATCTGATCTTCCAACCCAGAGGGTAAATTAGGCCTTATTGGGATAAGTCCGGTTTCGTCCGGTTTCCTCACGTTTCCTTCGTCGAAAAGCGATTAGTAAATATGATGAAAAACTCATTAGTAGGAGCTAGCCGTTGTTCGAGTTCTTACAGAGTGAAGGACACAGTTCACGAAATAAATCATATCAAATGTTGTGTACGAGTACCTATATCGTGTAAAACCGGTAAATTTTGTTTTTTTTTTGTTAATTTTTTTTTTGTCTTTCTGTTTCGCTATTTTCTTTTGATATGGTTTCTTGTAGAACCACATATTGTAAATATTTTTAATACTTTTGTAAAATTTTTTTTTAATAAGTCCCGCCGAGTTTCTTGCCGGTAATAATCTTCTCGGGCTGTGGTGTAGGGATAGAACCGGTAGTAGCTTTTTTTTTGACGTTCATAAGTGCATTGTAATGTGTGTGTAAATTAAAAAATAAAAATATTTATTTATCATTTATTGAACCAGCTACCATCGGATTTAAACTTTAAATCCGTTAAAGTCACACGCTCTTACCGTCAACCATCAACGCTCTATATCTATAACATAGCAAAACTACTTACTTATACAATATGTCGTAAAAAAAAACAATTTCGACTAAACTTGACGATCAGTTCAGGTTTTTACTTTCCTTTCTGAATTGCTTACCTACGTTTAGGTCGTCTGCCGCGAAAGCAGGAGGTCCCTGGTTCGATCCCAGCCCTGGGCACTGGGGGCCTTGGTCACTTTTTCTGTAGTATATGACATCTCTTTCAATTTATGTTTATATACGCAAAAGGTAGATTTATTTCGCCTTATCTCCTAAACACCTAATTTTCTAGATGCGTAAGTGTTGTCGCGAACTATCGCGAACTGGGTCACAGTTGTCGAAGGTAACGTGTAGATGGCGCTGGCAGTCGCGTTCGAGTTTATATCACCGGGAGAAGGAGTGTTGATTTTGTACGGTGGGTTGGAGGGTAGACGCGCCAACGACGGGAAAGACGGAGGTTGTGTGCGAGGTTATCTATGGTGAGTGTTAGAATAATAATTGTCTTTCATATATTGCATAGATGATCTTTCTCAGTTGTTTTATGACTCAATTCTCAAGTGTGAATTCACCAGCCTGCATCATAGCTCAGAGAAAACCTTAACGAGAGGAACGGGGTCGCTGTAAGGGGAGGTGGAGGCGACTATTTAGATCCTGTGAGAATATTATGTTAGTATAGGCAATCCATGTAGGTCATCAGCAACAATTCCTCGTCATCTCACCGACTACCAGGCATGGTGTATTTATAGAGGTGATGCCAGACCCACTTACTGCACAGGTTAAATGTGGTGAGCTTGACGACATGGTGGAGATGGTGGGATTCCTTTTATCTACATGCATATGCATGTAGAATATCTACTATCGATATCATAAGTACAAGGTCAATATCAAATCAATATTAATTAAATTTGACATTTTTTCTTTTATAGCGAGTAATTAAGTTTATGTGGTCAGCCTTTTAAAATTATGGCAATTTAGCAACACTACCTACTCGATTTATCCGTGACAGCAATAAATGTCTTGCTGTAGGACTGACGAGGTTACTCGAATGTGAAAAATATGTATGTAAACTTAATGTAATGTAATTTAATGTAAACAAAGCGAGTAACATCATAATTTATGTCCTTACGAGTACGTTGAAACAGAATAAGGTTCAATTTTCTTAACCCTTGATGCCGTTTTGTTAGATTTAACAAAGTTTTGCTACCTATTTATTTGATAATTAATTTAATTCAATTAGGCCTAGGTACTTTATACCGACTTTTGTGATCGTTAAAACCCTCATTTCCAACTTACATTTGTACATACTTCACATTATCTTTTCCATACTTATTAAGAACTTCATGATATTTTTAAACACTACTACATTTTCGAGCTTAAGAGTATACCTCAGAATTCTCAGATTCAAATTACAATGATAACTTTCAGAGGCACTAGATCAACTTAACTTAAACGATGGATTGTAAACATTCTTGCGTTTGGTTAAGACAAATGAAAGTTACGGCTTAAAAATTATTTATTACTCATATTAATATATTAACATTTCACTTATCTACATATCATAGTCAATATAAGGTGTATAATATATCTATTGGCATAACATTGAGTACTTAAGTAAGTACAAATTGACAGGTTGTGTATAAATTAGGGATATAAAATTTTTCGCAAAGGTCATACGTTATGTTGCGTTGCAACCCCTTGCGTCAACACGGGAGCGAGTTTTTCAAGCCAACCAATGTCGCGAGATCGCGTCATCCTTATCCAGCATGGGTATCGGAGTGCACACTCACGTTAGTCGACAATTACTTTAGCTCAGCTCAGGTAACTCGTTCGCACAATCTAGAGAGTGTTAAATTGTTAATATTAATATGTTGCAAAGACACAGCTTCGATACAGAACAAGGGTTGTATTTATGGTTTAAGGTAATATCTCGATTAGTACCTATACTATTTTAAATACACACAGTCAATATTTCTCAATATTTTTATTGTAATGTTTACATTTGTTCAGTTATCTGTATGTGTTTAAATGAGTATAACATAGTAATTAGCGAAACAATAAATTCGCTTCATATCGTGATCTGACATATCATTATTGTACCAAAATCTACCAAAATGGTATTTATGAAAAGTTGGATAAAAACAAACGATATTCTTGCATTTTACTTCTTCTATTCTTTCTTATTGCTGTTCCTATAACGTAAATACAGTCACGTCGGTTAATGGGTATACACTTCGCAACTTATTATTGACGAAGAAGGAAGTTCAAAGTTTAATATGAGTGCTTATATATTTATAAAGCCATACATAATAATCATACTATAGACCCTAAGTTGTGGCCGTAGTGTACCTATTTTCGTTTTATTCTAAGGCTAAGGGCAGAGTACTGTTTTTCGATCGTTGATAAGATAAATTCATAAAATATAAAACCTTATAAATACCTACCAAGGAGGCACCATTTCTATTGAAAGTATTGGAACCAGTGCGTTCGGGTTTATGATACAAGTCGCTTGTAAAATTGCGTGGCGAATAACTAAATCATAATTTACCCGGTCAGGCTTGACCTCCGGTCGAGTATTGTTACTGGGAAACTCCGGATCAAGGTCTATTGGTCGCTAACACATAGCCTACACAGTGTTTGCGCATTCCGATGCTCAGCTTGTCACGACGCGACGTCACGACTAAATTGAACTTTATGGCATTGCTAGTTATGAATCATTTTCTCTTTGCGGAATACTCATTTGGACTTCCTACTTTGTATGAACAGTGTTATAGATACATATCAATTGTAGCAATAATTGGTCAGTTCGGACGTAACGAAATATACTGAACCCGCTTACTATTCGAACGTTCTTTAAAATATATATATATATATATATTAAATTATTCGTAATTTATTACTTATACATTTTAAATGAGGTGGTATGGTATAGTTACTTCGTTCTAAGTTGTACATGCAGACTTACCTCTTTGTTGCTCGACTATGGCAAAGCTAAAATGAAAGTTATTTTATTACTTATACAGGATGTCCGGTAATTAATGCACAACCTTCTAACCCCCAGTAGGTCAACTTAGACTGGTCCAAAATATTGATTTTGAGCTCTAGTAAGTCTCCTGTTTTTCGAAATTTTCACACGTTTGTTAGTTTTTAAATTTTGACATTCACACTGATAGGTGTACCATCGAATAAAAAAAAAAGGGGAAAAATGTACTGAGGCAATACCTGTCATAATACTCTAGTAAGACTCGATAGGTGTCGATAAAATAATATTTCAAGCAGTGGCTAAATTACGCTAGTGTTTTGTTTTGCCGTGAAAAATCCGAGCTCTGCTTAAAATATACGTCATAGAGGACAGAAAGAAAAATGATACCTAACAGTACGCTATTTTTTTTCTATTATCATTTGTAAATAACTAAAAGGGAATCAATCAGTGACCCTTATCATCTGAGTAATTTGGTCATTATTTAAATGATAGGTTTACAATTACATATGTGTTTCCTAAGCTCAGACTACTATTTGTTGTTACAGTCGCAACAAGTTAAAACGGTTTGGTTCATGGACGTCTCATATTAGTTTTAGTAGCCTGTTAAGTGTCTGAACGATCAAAATGGAGGACGCACTAGAAATCAGATTAAAATTGCTAATCGAAAATGTCGAATCATTAATGAAAAACGGACTAGATTTTTTGCAAAGAGCAAAGGATGTATCAGAAGATCCGATCGATACAAAATCAGCTAAATTAATATATATTAAGTTAAAATCAGCTATAGACCGTTTCGTCGACGAAGTTCATCATTATTTTAAAATGGCTCAAAGCCCATCTGCAGACAATTTATCCTCATATACTTCAATTCAAATTCAAGCTGAAGAGGTCGCCGTAGAACTAGAATTGACCTTCAACTTAAAGAACCAAGGTACTGGGGGGGCTCCACCACAAATGCACCACGGGCCTAACGTTACAAGCAAACTACCAAAAATGGAGCTGGCAAGGTTTGACGGCAATATACTTAAATGGCACGCGTTTTGGGATCAGTTTGAATCCAACGTAGACAACCGAGATATCAAAGACGTAGATAAGTTGTTGTATCTGCAGTCTGTGCTCGATGGAGAAGCTAAGCGAGCTCTTGAAGGTTTGGATATAACCAACAAAAACTACCAGATTGCAGTATCAACGCTCAAGGAACGTTTTGGGAAACAGTCTACTGTGGTGGACGCGCATTACACTGCGTTATACAACATAAAGGCTGCGGACAAAACGGTTTTAGACTGCAGAAGAGCATTTAATGACGTAGAGCGTCACTTGAGAGTCTTAAAATCGCTTGGCGAAGATGTGAACCATAATTATTTACGCGTCATTATAATGCAAAAATTTCCCGAGGACCTCATCTACGAGCTTCGATTAAAAGCGGAATCAGACTCGTATTCTATCGATGAAATCCGAAAACAAATTGAATGTATCATATCGGCTAAGGAAGCCTCGAATAGAATAAAGGAGAGCACAAGCTTATCATCACAAGCAGGCACATCAAACCAAAATCACGATAAATACAGTCTGGATACCTTACTTATCAATAGTGGAAGGAAAATTTACCCAAGGCGTAGCTTTCCTGTTAGAGATGAAAGGGGGCTTAATCAAAGATACTACGGTAGGAACCAGAATATTAACCGACAGAATGAAAAAAACGCTAACACCAATTCTCAAAAAAGAACCGCAGAAAGAGATAGAAAGGAGACAGAGGCAAAGAAAATGAAACCGACATGCATATTTTGTGAGAAGGAACATTTCAACGATATGTGCACCGAATTTAAAACCGTACGTGAAAGAACACAAAAATTAGAAGGTCGATGTTACAACTGCTTAGCGAAGGGACACCGGGCTTCAGAATGCCGATCGCTTAGAAATTGCTTTCATTGCGGGCGGCACGGTAATCACAATCGAGCTTTATGTCCCTCTAAGGACCCGGTCAAAACGGAGAATCTCCATATTGGCGAGACAAATATCATCCGGGACAGCACCACAATCTTAAAAACTGCCATTGTCAAAGTCAGTCATGGTGACTCCGACCAGGTTCTCCGGGTTCTTCTCGACGGTGGTAGTCAACGCTCTTACGTCACGAGCAAAGTCGCAGATTCCTTGAACCTGGCCAAATTGGAAATTAATACCCTGTCAGTGTTCACCTTTGGAGCCGAACGTTCTAACGATATAGAATGTCCCGTAGTACGCTTGGATTTAAACACAAGGACGAATAATAAAACAAGTATTTATGCAAACGTAGTCCGTCATATAACTAATAACGTACCAACAATGCCAGTTCAATTTAAAGGACGTGACGTCAAAGAAATCACACCAAAAACATTTGTTCTGGCAGATGATTCTTCGTTAGGTGATCAAGTCGACATCTTGATAGGCAACGATTACTATGACTCCCTCATGACAGGAGAACAACATAATGTGGTAGATAATCTCTATTTAGTGAACTCAATCTTCGGTTGGATGTGGTCGGGAAAGTTTATAATTGATGAGAAGCCCTGTGATCAATTGTCAGTGCTTACGTACTTTCAATCGAGCATTGAACTGAATGGCTTGTGCAAACCAGACCCTCCGTTGCATAAAGATGATTTACGAAAGTTATGGGATTTGGAATCAATAGGCATCACGGACTCACCTACAACATCACGTGACGATGAAGCCATTACTCAATTCAACGCAACCACGCAGTACTATGATAACCGGTACCATGTTAAATGGCCGTGGATCTCAACTTCGCCGGATCTATCAACAAACTTTGGACTTGCTCACGGTAGACTTGTTAGCCTTCTTAAGAGACTTGACAGCAAGACAGTTCAAGCTTATGACAAGATCCTCTCAGAACAGTTAGAACAAGGTATCATTGAGACCATCCCTGATTCTAATAGTGAGACAAAGCATCCAATCCACTATCTTCCACATCATTGTATTGCCAAAGGAGATAAGTTGCGTTTAGTTTATGATGCTTCAGCAAAAACGAATGGATATAAGAGCCTCAATGAATGCTTATACCGCGGACCCTTGCTACTTAAGGATTTGGTTGGACTTCTGATTCGCTTTCGAGAACACCGTATAGGGATAGTTGCAGATGTTGAAAAAGCGTTTTTGCAAATCGGTCTTCAGGAAGAGGATCGAGATGTAACAAGGTTCCTTTGGCTTAAGGATGTCACTCAGGCCCCGTCAGCTCAAAATTTGCTACACCTCAGATTTCAAAGGGTACCCTTTGGGGTTATATCAAGTCCTTTTCTCCTGAACGCTGTGATTCGATATCATCTGCTAAAGACTAATAATTCAGTCTGCCGTCAGATTGCTGAAGATCTGTACGTCGATAACCTTGTGACAGGCTCTGATTCAGTGAAGGATGCTAGGCTATTGTACTCCACTGCTAGGACCGCGTTCAATGACCTTTCCATGAACTTGCGCGAATGGAACTCAAATTCAACTCAAGTTATGACTTCTATTTCCCCACACCATCAAAGTCAAGAGTTAGCCTCCATGAAAGTACTTGGATTGGATTGGGATATAAAACACGACTCTTTAAGCTTGCGATTTGAGCTGACAGAGCAGATAGAGGCACGCACTGTCACAAAAAGAGAAATGCTTCGTCTTATAGCGTCAATATATGATCCTTGTGGGTACGCCGTTCCTCTAGTACTGCCTGCTAAGTTATTTCTTCAATTTCTTTGGCAAGAGAAAATAGATTGGGACAAAAGGTTTACGGATGAGATATTTGACAAATGCAAGTCTGCAATCGAAAATCTAAAACTTATAAAGAATATCAAAATACCGAGATGCGTCAAAATGAACAAATCTGCCAATGAGATAACATCAAACGAACTTCATGTTTTTACGGACGCATCAAAACAGGCATATGCAGCTGTAGTATACCTGCGCATTAGCTGTGGTTCAAAGGTTACGACCCAAATCATTATAGGCAAAAGTCGGCTAGCAAGCAAAACACAACAAAATGACCTACAGATACCTAAACTTGAATTATTAGGAGCCTATATTGGTGCGAAACTGGTTCAAACTGTGATTAAGTCTACTAAACTACATATCGCAAAAACATTTTTATGGACAGACAGCCAAATAGTGATCAATTGGTGTTCAACTGAGAAGCTTCTACCTCCGTTTGTGGCTAGGAGAGTAGACGAGATACGACAAATAAATAATTTACAAATCAAGTTCGTCCCGACGCAACTGAACCCAGCTGATGTTGCAACTAGGTCCAATACGCCTCCTGATTGTATTAGAGATTGGTTGGAAGGCCCAGATTTTTTAAAACAGAATCCGAGAGACTGGCCCCTTCATACCACAATACCCACAGAATGTAACGCCTTAACATCAACGCACCTGGCCGGCCAGGGTCCTACGGAAAGCTTAACAGGACGTGAAATCTATCAAGCTAGTTCTTCAAACCTACCGACAAATACAATAGACGATGATAAAATTACAACAAAATCAGACGTACCAATTGATGTAGAAATGGCAGACGAGGAAAATACTAAAGACATGTCTATAAGGGCAGATAATTTGGAAGATGAGCACGGTTTTCTAGACGAGTTAAGACAAATTCAGGCAGAAGGGTATAAAGAAGAATCGAATGGGGTTATAACTGATTTAGGTCGATCTTTAGGGGTCTACATGGATAACGACGGATTACTTCGATGCAAAGGTAGATTATGCAATACGGACTGGCCTTACAATCAGAAGCATCCTATACTCCTTCCACGAAATCATGAGGTTACGTCTAAGATAATAGAAAGAATTCATCAAAAGAATTATCATGTGGGCGTATCTCACACCTTATCTCTCGTCAGGAAGAAATATTGGATACCTAAAGGTCGATCTCAGGTTCAACAGGTACTCCGTCAATGCATACCATGCCGCAAGTATTCAGGTGGGCCTTTCAAACTTCCTCTTATGGCTCCTCTTCCTAAAGAGAGGGTTACATATAGTCACCCGTACACGTACACAGGACTCGATTATTTCGGCCCGATAACAGTCCGCAATAATGGCTCATTGGAGAAGAAGTGGGTGTGCTTATATACGTGTTTAGCTATTCGCGCTATCCACATGGAAGTTGTTCAGGACATGACATCAGAGGAGTGCTTACTGGCCATTCGTCGCTTTGTAGCCACCAGAGGGATACCAAAACTTATCGTTTCCGATAACGCCACCCAATTCAAATTATTAGCGGACGTAATGACTAGCGACTATTGTATCACTAACGACATTAAATGGAAGTTTATTCCCGAACTTGCTCCGTGGTTTGGAGGCTTTTATGAGCGGCTCATAGGCTTAGTTAAGCATTGCCTAAAAAGAACCATCGACAAACATCTCATGAACTCCACTCAACTGACGACAGTTATAAAGGAAGTGGAAGCAGTGGTCAACACTCGTCCGCTTACGACTGTAGGTGAGGAAGTAGATCATGTGTTGACCCCTGCCGATTTTCTGTGCACTGGCGGAATCATTCTTCCCGAAGAATCGGATAAGGTCTTCCTAGGCTCAGCTACGGTTACTAAAGTCGACCTAATAGAGAGTTGGAAAAAGGGGCAACAAATCTTAAACGAGTTTACTGAAATGTTCACTAACAGGTACCTTGCTAGCTTAAGGGAACGAAAAACCTTTCATAAACAACCCCGAGTTACTGTAGATACTACACCGAAGTTAGGGCAACTAGTTCAGGTCAAAGGAAGTGGCAGTAATCGATTACTTTGGAAAGTGGGTAGAATATCATCTATACTAAAGGGCAACGACGGAGAGATCAGAGTCGCAAGAGTAAAAATAGGTCCCAACGAAACACTGACACGATCCATCGCGCATCTATACCCGTTAGAAATTCCAGATTCCGATAATGATTCGAAAAGCAATTCATCCATCAATGACACTCATGACACCCAGCTCACACAGGCTACTAACGAACCAAACCGCAACGATAATCCCACTCAGCTCAACTCAGACCAGCCTCAGAATTCTACATTCAACCAGCTCAGCTCAGACCAGTCTCAGAAGTCTACGTTTGACCAGCTCAGCGCCGACCAGTCTGAGGCTTCTACTCCCAACCAGCTCAGCTGCAACACCGACGAAAGCTCAGAACAGTCTCAGAAAAGCGATGCCTCAGTACGCAAATCTACTGCTCCATCAGATGTAGTGGAAAATCTCAGACCATCCCGACTATCAGCGCAAAGGGCAAGAGAGAAGCTTCGAGAATGGACTGCCATGATGCATTGTTACTCATTACCACCATATTAAAAGTGTTATCATTTTCAATATGCAATTGTTGATTTATCTACATGTTTTCTGATTAAACTGATCTGATTAAAGTACTACTGAAGTGTTTTCTTAGGGGGCGGGAGTGTCGCGAACTATCGCGAACTGGGTCACAGTTGTCGAAGGTAACGTGTAGATGGCGCTGGCAGTCGCGTTCGAGTTTATATCACCGGGAGAAGGAGTGTTGATTTTGTACGGTGGGTTGGAGGGTAGACGCGCCAACGACGGGAAAGACGGAGGTTGTGTGCGAGGTTATCTATGGTGAGTGTTAGAATAATAATTGTCTTTCATATATTGCATAGATGATCTTTCTCAGTTGTTTTATGACTCAATTCTCAAGTGTGAATTCACCAGCCTGCATCATAGCTCAGAGAAAACCTTAACGAGAGGAACGGGGTCGCTGTAAGGGGAGGTGGAGGCGACTATTTAGATCCTGTGAGAATATTATGTTAGTATAGGCAATCCATGTAGGTCATCAGCAACAATTCCTCGTCATCTCACCGACTACCAGGCATGGTGTATTTATAGAGGTGATGCCAGACCCACTTACTGCACAGGTTAAATGTGGTGAGCTTGACGACAAGTGTTGCGCATTGAAGTAAGAGCTTGGTAAGTTCCAAAATATTACGACTCCTTAGAACTAGATGTAACGACTGTAATGTTAGATTGAAGAACGCAGCTATATTGTCAAATATAATAGCTATGTACCTACCTCCTCATACGAATATGCTTGTTTCTACTCCAGCAGATAGAAGTATCTGTCAATTAGATGACTGACAGCGATATTAAAAAAGTATACATTATAAAGTTGTCCATGGCATTCCATAAGAACACTGTTAAACGATTCTCCTATGGATTTTCATACAATATAAGTATAAGGACTGTTGTTTTTTTTTAAATTTCTTCAGGCTATCTTCCACATACCTTTCGAGATTTTGCTTTGTCGCTATTTTAGCTATCTTAGAAAAACTAGCGTATGCAGCAACTAGACTTCGTCTCGTTTTAAGAACCCTTATTATTTTAAATAGAAAACTCCCGTGAGTATTAGACATATTAATATACTTAGACCGGGTTACTCACGTCTATAAAGTCGAAGATAGATAGACTCATGATTATGGGGCGCGGACCGTCCCGAAACATGTCGAGCTATCTTCGACTTTATAGACGTGAGTAACCCGGTCTAAGTATATTAATATAACCCTTATTATATCACTGTTGCATAAACTACTATTACGAGTATACCTACTCATACGAATGAATCGTCGACCTATTTCCTAACCAATCTTATTAGTCATGACAATAATACCATCCGGCGCTCCGCTCCACCGGTTGCCGACGGCGCGCGAAATGCAACTGTCCCGTCAAAATCTGATATGTGACATGAGCTATTAATATTGACTGGTAAAAATGACTTTAAACATGTTTTGATGAATATTCAACATACAGGATGACACACAAGAGGAAGGGACGAGACGATCTGTCAATTTCTATAGAAATAATCACCTGATAGCTCGGAGCCCTCGGATGTCACGTGAAGTTTTCTAGAGAAACTGACATATCGTCCCATCCCGCCCCGTCCCGTCCCGTTCTAGTGTGAGTCATCCCTTAATAGGTAGGTAATAATATTATTTCGGCTTACCGCGACTAATACTCGTATTTTACATAAAGTGATTGTATATTTTTACGATATTTAGGGAACTTTTTCATATTATTATTACATTATACCCACGATATAATAATAACCAATCGTGGTAATTAATATGCAAAAACAAAAACATGTCCAATTTTGTTAAGACTTCAAATATGTACTTAGGTATTTTTTTGAATTTTTGTTTTGTATGGAAATCTAAAAACACAAATAATACATTGATAATCACGATGACTTTATCAATTTTATCAATTTCACATGATGACCTACTATATAAAACAATTACAACACGAACACATATTGAAAATACGTCATAAAACTTACATGTAACAAGATTAGATTTCAAGTAAAATCAAATGGAACTTAGAGGTCTTAGAGGTACAGTCAACCAATTTGAACCCTAGGCCACTCTAGACCCATGTCAAAATGACAAGCAGTAAGAGATTTCTCACAATCTGATTTATAGCGTCACTATGACATAGTCCTACAGTGGCCTAGTCCTACAGTGGCCTAGGATTTCAATTGGTTGACTGTACCTCCTCACAAACAAAATAAGAATGTCTCAAATCAGATGATAAAGCCGGGAATTACCACTCAATTCCTCCATGCCATCCCTGGTCTTCATCACCAGGTGCTTCACCAAATTGATAGTTTTCGTAAATAAATGCTTGAGTTTCTTAAGAAAACACCCAAATCACCATGCATGTGCCTTTTGAGGAGTTCCCTCAATTCCACGTGGATCCCATCATCAGAAAATGGTTTAGAAAAAATCGGACGGAATTTATGAATCGAATCATTAAAGAAAGAGTTCTGTGGTAACTAACATCAAAAAATCCGTTCTAAAGTGTTTAATTTCAATGAATAACAATCGCGGAAACAAAAGACAACAAACATTAGATACCAAAGAAATAAAAAAAATCAGGAGGACCTCCTTCTTTTGATTTTTGTATCAACACATTTCCCTACGTTTCGTTACGGAAATTTGGTCAATATACGCGATAAATCCGTTTTAAAGCATTTCATTGTAATGTACCTTTTGGATAATACAGTTGTACAATTGTACCTTTTGGAGTTACAATGTTTTTTATTAAAAAAATGCACTATTTGAAGAGTTACAATTACAAGATAATAAATCATATTAAAAGGCAAACACGACTACAACTTAAAAACCAATCTTTAAAACATATTTCCAATGTTTTAATCATAATTAACTGCAAATATGTGACAGAAATGAGGTGTGAGGACAAACTCAAAATGGCGACAAAAAATCTTGACAAATTAGCAAAAAAACTAACATTCTATTTCGCATTCTGTACATGATTTGGGGGTTTGAGGTATTTGTATAAAAAGTTACCCTTTTTGGACATTTTTTGTGATATTTTTATGTTTTATTGATATTTGACACCGTCACCTCATTATAGCTACTGGGTATGTTTTTTAAAGAATAGCAAAGAAAGAATAATATTGATAGGATCGACCAAATACAAATATATGTTAGAATTTTACACATTTTAAAAATTATTTTAGAAACTGACGATGATATTGAAAGGTTGTGTGATGATATTTTCATTTCAAAGGCATTTCGGTAAACTAATGGTAATGGTCGTAAGTTTGAGGGTAATTTTAACTAACTTAAATTAATTAAAAAAAATATTTTTTTGTAGAACAATAATAAACAAAATCGACCTAGTCCCACAGTAAGCTCAAGAAGGCTTGTGTTACGGGTACTAGACGACGATATATAAACGACATAGATACATATAAATACTTAAATACATAGAAAACATCCATAACTCAGGAACAAATAATTGTGATAAACACACAAATAAATGCCTTGACCAGGATTCGAACCCGGGACCTCCTGCTTCGAAAAATCACCGTCAATCCAGCTTCCTAACAATGTACCTAAACAAACCGCCACATTGATCATAATAACCTAACTTTTAGGTTTTTAATGAAATATCCAAGATTATATTATTTATCTTGCGTTTTGTATTGTATGTTATATTATAATCATACGACCATATCATTAGTGAACGTCTTCAGTTGTGTTCGATGAGTAGTGTAGAAACAGTGACAAAACATGTGATACCTTTTGTTTACATTGTTTGTAATTGTAAGTTCTATTGACGGCGGTTTTAGGCAGGGTCACTGTACACGGTGCCCGTGAGCATTGCGAGAGATTTTAACAGCGTATTCCTGAGGCTAAAAGAAACAAAAATGTCATATGATGTTTGGTCATTTCCACCAAAAATGTTTGGTGGTTGATGCTTTGATACCTAAGTAACTTTCATTTAGAAAAGGCCCACTTACAAAAATACATACATTTTTTTTTGAAGAGCCGAGTTTTGCAAAGACATCACAGTGTCACTTTGAAGTCTGTCAAAAATCATGTCTAGACTAGACAACATAGTAGCATTATCACATTCCAAAACGCGTTATTTACCGAGTGGCGGTAAAATTATGTTTAAATAAAAATTGCAATTGTCTCAGAAACTAGCCCTAATCCTATGCACTTAATATGAACTTTTTTGTTTATTTTAGCCACAGGAATACGCTATTAAAATCTCTCGCAATGCTCACGGGCACCGTGTATATCTACTAGGCTAGGAGGCCGTTGTCTTATCCACACTAATGCGTCGCATGATGAAAGTATACTTTTTGTGGTAATAAATCTATCACGCATGCGCCCTCGCAGCAATTAAAGGTTAAACGTTATTTTTGTACTCCATGCATCCGGACGGATTTTAAAATACGTATATTACGTATAAGGTGGCAGAAAATATTATATTTTCGTATTTTGTATGAAATTCTAAAAGTCTATAGAAAAAGCCGCATCTTTGATATCCAAAAAAACTATTACCATCCCTTTTTTCTGGGTGATAATACTACCGTAAGAAAAATACAGTATGACGCTCTCTATCCTACTGTTACTGCGCTCGCTTGCTTGTCAGACTATATTTCTTCGTCAAATTCACTTGTTTAGATAGGCAGAAAACAAATTAAAGTTGTCAGTAAAGTTATTTTCTTATTTATTACTATTTTGAATAGGTTATCTTATGATAATATTACAACCATACAGATATAAACAGTAAAAGCATAAAAGAATATTGTAACTTTTTGTATATTATAAAATACGAAAAGACTTTCTCCCCGACCTAATATTATATAATTATTACCCAAACTCATAATCATAAGTGTAATTTATAATTACCTAAGGGCCACTTGCACCGCCCGATTTCAGCCACATAATCCTGACTTAAGCATGTTTTTGTATGGAATTTGACAGCTCAACTCCGGGTTAGCGGCTAACCCTGGCTGGTGCAAGTGGGCCTAAGTATAATAAACCTAACATGCAGAGAAAGCGCTGTATCTCGTGACAATTGTCATAAACATATCACCAAAAAATTACCTATTTATTAACGATATGTGAAAAACTTATTTAAAATATCAAATTGGTGGCAAACAAGTACATAGACAGTCTGATAGTTAGCGGTTTCCGTATACAGCATATGGACGCCAAACCAGTAGGAATTCAATTGTCACAGTTTTCAGCGTGGTGAAAGAGCTGCGGGTTAGTTACTTATTATTGTAAACAATGTACCTATACTCATTAAAAGCAACAATTTAAATAACAAACTCCAGATTTCACGGCACGGGAGACAATTTTTGTACAAAAAGAACATCAAATAATCGCACTTGTCGTCAAAAGAGCTAATTAAAATAATGATCCGCAATTTCATGGCCAATTTCACGACAAACAGCCCCCCTGCAGGGATTCTCAAACAGTTTCTCGAAATTGAGGGGTGTAGATAAATTCTGTGGTATTAACCTAATTGATAGAGTTCTCAATAAAGGGACGACTGGTCAATGTCAACCTTGGAAAACCTCAGACTACTGATAAAGCAAAGATAATAAAGGTGATAAATGATTACTAATTGGTATTAAAATTTAATGAATGGAACATCAACCACGACCTAAACGTATAAGTTTACTACATGTATAATATTACTATATTATACATATAATGTACCTATTATATGTACCTATTATATGTTTAGAGATCTCAAAACGATTGAGGGAAGCTACGGGGGACCCTCGGGCAGGCAGTTTTCTTGCGCAAAGGATTGCCATCGCGATCCAGCGTGGGAATGCTGCCTGTGTGATGGGCACCTTGCCACCAGGCGAAAGTTTGGAGGATTCGATGGAGGAGGAATAGTTTTATTTTTATTTTTTATTAAATAATTTATTTTTAATTTAGTTTTAATCAGTGTATTTTATAGTTAGTTCTAGATTTATTTAAGATTAGTTTATTTTTAATTATATCTAGGTAGTTTTAATTTTATTTTATGATATTTTGTTATTGTTATTGATGTTAGTGTTATTTTTTTATAAGAGAGAGAGAGAAATAATTGAAAATAGTGTAAAATCTAATTAAGTAAGCGATTAATTTATATGTACAATAAACCGGTTTATTTATACTGTAAAAAATTTCAACAGTATCCATCTGCGGTGTGATAAACTTTTAAAAATAAAACCGATTTCAAAATGTACCTATTTATCTGTTGCCCTAGTCCAACATTAAGCGTAGCCTTCTAAAAATGTGCAATAATTAATGCAGTAGTTTTCGGCTCACAAATAAAGCCCACCAAAAACCGAAACTGTTACCACAATTTAGCTTTTTTTAATGCACATGTTTTGTTTGGGTTTTCTTTTGTAATTATTCTTGTTATTCTTGTGTGTGACAATAAATCTTTTCTTTTTTCTTCTATATAGGTACGCCCTTTTACTAAGAGGGTATTTAAGTATGACTTTTTGTAAAAAAATTGAAAACGTTTAACTGACCTTATTCCAAATAATTTTCCTTGAAACTCTTTATGGGCATTACCCATGCATTTTGCATGATTTTCGGTTCAAAAGTACACATTTTTTTAACTTCCGGGCGATTATTTCAAAAAATATTAACTTTGTCAAAAATGTTTTTAATTTATTTGTAAGATCTTAAGACTTATATAAATATTATATTATAATTTATGAAAAACTATTGTTTTTCAAGTCGCTTGATAATCAAACTAACAACCATTAGGGGCAACTGACAAACAAGCAATTTAGTGATATTTCCGCGTCATTTACAATTTTAACCCTTATTAGAGCATATGCTTGCGCCGGGCTTAATCCTCAAAGGGATGAGGCAATCATATTATCCCAGAGGGATGCAGTGGTCCTCAAACTATAAAAAATATACCGCGTTTTATAAAAAAAATGTCCCCAAGTTTCCATACTTACATTTTTTATTTTATTATTTATTTATTTCCTTACCCTTACCATTCCGTTACCGCCATACAAACTGAGGACCGAAAGAGCTCGCGACGATGACTAGAAATCACATAAAAAATAAAAATGTTGGAAGACAATTTTAAATATAAATGCCTATACACATACACTAGTTACACTACTCTTTCTTTGCTCTACCCTCCTTAATTGTCAAACTCTACTCATCGTGAACTGAATTGCCGGTCATTTATAACATTATCAGCCTCCCAGCCTAGTTGGTAGTGAAGGGTATTAGGGTAAGGGTACCAACTAGGCTACCCCGAACCCGAGGGTTCGAATCCTGGTCAGGGCATTTTTGTGTGTTTATCACGAATATTTGTTCCCGAGTTATGAATGTTTTCTATGTATTTAAGTATTTATATCTATGTATCTATCTATTATATATATCATAGTCTAGAACCCACAACACAAGGCTTAAGGATGACTCACACTAAAACGTGACGGGATCGGGACCGGACGGGACGGGACAGGAAAATATTTCTATAGAAAGCGTCACGTGACATCCGAGGGCTCCGGGCCATCACGTGATTTTTTCTATATAAATTGACAGATTTTCCCGTCCCGTCCCGCCCCGTCCCGTCCCGTGCTAGTGTTAGTCATCCTTTACTGATGGGCAGATCTGGCGGTTATCAGCCGTTAGTCAGCAATTAGTGCACTAGTTCTCTTTATACAAGCATTACTGATGATAGTGATGATTACACCTAGCCTAGGTGAGGTTCATTTTGGTAGGTATTTCTCAGGTAACGGTAGCCGCTTACCATGAAACAAAGTTTGTTATAAAAGTTCTTATTCACAGTAAATTCAAGTTACAACAATAAAGCTGACGAAGCAATAAAACCAGTGTCCCCCGGGAACCAATTATAATTAGCGGCTGACAGCCGGTAAATCATGGCGTTGGGTTGCCGGGTCGGGTTGCTAGTACAGTGCTACAGAAAAAGGTAGACATTAATAAGGGTTCCTAGTTGACTACGGAACCCTAATAAGTGGCAACATCGTTGTCGTCCCGTTTTCTTACATATATTGATTTAAAAGGGACGACACAATGTTGCCGCTTTTTAATTTCTACCTTTTTTTTTTTTTTTATACTACGACGGTGACAAACAAGCATACGGCCCGCCTGATGGTAAGCGGCCACCGTAGCCTATGGACGCCTGCAACACCAGGGGTGTTACATGCGCGTTGCCGACCCTTTAAAAAAAAAAGGAGGATTCGCTGTGTTGACAGCCAAACGGGCCAAGGGCTTTGCTCCGTGGGTCCTCAGCTGTCAACACAGCGAATCCTCTTGGAGCTCTGGCGACCTTACTCACCAACAGAAACGGGTGGATTTTTAAAATGTGATTTTTGCATCATTTTCCTGGGCTTTTTTTTTTTTAGATTTTGAGCAAAATGACATTGGATTATGAAACTCCATTAAAAATGAAGTAAAATGGTACATTAGGCACCTCTTTGATCCTAATAGTTTTGAAGTAATGAGCGATTGAAATAACTTGCTCCAGGAAATGACGCGCATGCCAGGAAATGACGTATACTGTATAAGAAACAGTGGCATTCTGATGAAATAAAATTCTGGTTGCTTCACAAATATGCGACTGAGTTTAGTAAAACGTCCCACTTTGTCGATTCTACATATTTACGGAGTTACTGGCAGTTTAGTGAAATATGGCAAAACCTACCGAAAATCGGCCTTCAATAAAAACTGACGAAACATACTATAATTAACCTTTTTAAGCCCCCAAGTTTAATGCCTAGGGTCTCACTTTGTCGAATACCTAAAAAAATCGTCGATATCATATTTGTCACTGTTTTTAACAAAATTATCTACTTTATCGATGTGGAGTTATCAGTAGTGAGGTGGGATGTCTCTAGGTGCTATAGTTTTTTTTATTTCAAATTTACAAAAGCGAAAAAGCGATAACTGAGAAAACGATGGCTGGACCTGAAAAATGCCTACTTTTGGAAAATAACTGATAAAATTTTTGTAAAAGAAATCTTGTATGTTTAATTACTAACATATGTTTTAAAACTTGTATTGACTTGGCTTGTCAAAGCGGACCCCAGGCTCCCTGAGCCATGGCCATGGCATAAGCCGGAAAACGCTGGGAAGAAGAAGAGAGCTTGAGAATATGTTACGTTGCTTATAGTCGTAGCCGCTGTCTACATATGCTTTATACAGCAATTTTGTTTAAATATATAAAAAAAAATATTTATGACATTTTTGACCGGAATATGTTTACGATAGGTATATCATAACTGTTAGTTTGGGTAAGGTAGTTACTATTGAACATAAATTTGATTCAGCGCTCATATAATTATCACCATTCAGGGCACGAGCCACCCAATGAAACTTATTTCAATTTGATACGACATAGTCCAAATAGTGAACTACGATATTGAACAAATGTTTAACACTCTTTTCACCCCCTTTTCACACCTTTTTTGAAAACGATAAAAACACTTATTTTTGTATTTTGACCAAAAACCTTTCCGCATAAATTAATGTCTCTAGTTAAAAAAAAACATTCTTCCGCCATACAAACTTTCAACACCCTGTTCACTTTTTAGGGGTGAAACTTTCCAAAACACTAACAACACTTATTATTGTCTTTTGAAAAGAAACCTTTCAACCAAAATTAATCTCTAGCAAAAACAGAAAACCTTACTTAAACAAAAAAAAAATCAACATCCTTTTCACCACTTTAGGGGTGGAATTTTCTAAATCGTTGAAATAACTTTAATTAAATTAGGATTTATTAGTGTAAGGATTTTTTTCATAAAGTTTGAAGTCCATATCTAGAACGGAAAGCCTTCCGCATTACAAACTTTTAAGACATATTTCACCCCCTTTGGGGTTGATTTTTCCAAAACGCAAAAATTACTTTCTTTGTACAATAATAACAAACCTTTTTACTTAGTTTTAAGTTTTTATCTAAAAAAAACTTTCTCCCATACAAACTTTCAACCCCATTTTTACCCCCTTAGGAGTTGAAATTTTCAAAATCCCTTCTTATTCCTTATCTTCGCTAAACACTTAACGTACTGTGAAAAATTCAGGGTCTTACGTTTAGTAGTTAATCAGTCAATCAAGACTTTTCTGTTTATATGTATAGAAGATTTTGATGTCATCAGACGAAAGACGTCATTTCCTGGTATATTCGTCATTTTCCTGGGTCGGATACCAGGAAATGACGCCAGGAAATGATGTACAATTAATAAATTTTACGATAACTGCAAAATTGTAAACAAAATGAATACGTGATCTAAACATATATAAATACAAACAAACAAGCTATTCGACATTAAAAAATAATAAGATTTTAATTAATTTTAAATGCTTAAATGACTTTCCAAACATATGACGTTATGGGAGGACGAAAACGGATCGTGTAAAAGACTTACCTCGCAAGTCGCTTAACATTCGCCAATTACACGTCCAATCGCTATGATACCTACGAGCAACTATCTTACTTTATCCTAGCATCGCAAACATGGCCTCAGTACCTTCGATTAATCACTTATTAGCAGGTGTTTGCGTGAAGTCGTTTTCTGGCTAAACGTGTGACACATATATCATGGCCGCCTGGCTTTCAAATAATATGTTTTTGCCAGCATATTGTATATAATATAATGCGCAATTAATCTAGCTTTTTAATGATGTCAAAAGTTTAAATGTAGGGTGTACAGATGTGAGGCAAAGCTACATTGTTCGAAGAAATCCGCAAGTGTGACACACCTCACAGACTTAGTGCGCCTAGTAATGAGAATTTTTGATATTTTTTATTAAGGTTCTGTTTATAATAACTATAAAGATTATATTGTGCCTCGTTATGTTTTCTTGTGTTAAACACATAAAAAATAAATTTGAAGTAATTTTGTAATAAATTTAGCGGTAATAGGCGTGTGACACCTAAAAATCGCTCTTTGAAAATCCACCCAAACACAACACTATGAGTAGGGTCTAGTGTTATTTAACTGCGGTTTTCTGTAAGGTGGAGGTACTTCCCCAGATGGGCTCTGCTCCAGATTTGAGCGAGACGACATTTCTGTCATTTCTTTTTCTGTCGCAGTGTACAGTCACGTCTATAAATATGTATATACTTCGGAACTTATTACTGGGGAATACGGGTCAAAATTGAATACACATGCATATATATTTATGAAGCAATAGGATAGGGTCAAACCAAACCACGTTATCTCGTCCAAGAAAATGAACCGTCAATCTTTGAAGTCTTATTTTAAACGTCAAACTTCCATGAAGTTATGATGTTTTCATCACACTTGCTCGGTAATGGCGTTATAACGCGCAGGCGTATTAGAGCTGTTAGAGACAATTTAGTCCCCTCGGTTGTTATGGATTTTAGTACAATATAACTCCCGAGGCAGTTATGAGTTTAGTTTTATAATATCGTACGTCATTCCACTTCGACGAAGGAGGTTTTGCATCAGCTAAGGCTTATTTCAAATCTTCAAACTTGGCTATAAACCGACTTTACTGTGTATTAAACTTCAACGGAATATTTATCTGCATTATATTTAATATTTTACTATTATTTCACAGATTATTTCAATTATTTCAAAATATTTAGTTTTGAATATCGGTACAATCTGGCAGCAATGGCAGCATGACTTAGCAAGTTCGAATAATTAATTATATTAATATTATATTAATTATTTCAATTAATAATACCCCTGATACAAACCCAGAGTCAACCTTCGGACCAAGAACTAGATCAAGCTAGTCAAAATATCACCAACTCAATCCAATTTATTACATATATCCAGGAAAAAACATGTCATTAAATTTCACTAACAATAGCAATTGTACTATTACATTCCACTTTAATAAAAAGATTCATTTGTATATTTGTTTTTTTCCTTACAAGTGTGATGAAAAACATTGTATGCATCACGGTCGGTAAGCGGATTACAAACTCGAGTCATTAAAAGCCCTCCGCCTGCTGCGTCGGGCTTCTAACAGACTCTCGTTAGTAATCCTGAACTTACCTCCCTAGGTGCACAATGTACTATTATTTTTGAAAGGGAAGCAAACTTAACAAAGAAGGAAACTTAGCATAGACTTAAACGGACTCTATATAAGAGCGGCCGCAGTGTTCAAAAATATCTGAACAAACACTCTAACTGACAATAGCGTATCCGTCTCGCTCCTACCACTGCTGTGGCAGGAACGAGACAGACATACTGTCGAATGCCGCAGTCGCAATCGAATGCAACTCATGGTAAGCACATTAGTTGCAAATGTAGCCGCTACCGAGTTGAACATTTTGACGTGTTAGTGATGCCCGTTACGTGCGTTTTGCAACATCGATACTATTTGATTCAAGTTACTAACAACAGATGGCGCTGTTTTACATTTAGTCAGAAGTTAGTATTTATGAGCTTTCTTGCCTAATATTGTTTGAGAACGGTATAATGCTAGACTAGGTATATTAGTATGAGTGTATTCTGTATTAGGTATAGGTTACTACTCTAAAGGTCTTAGTGGTCATAAGGGAATATGTGGTCCGCTTTAGTAAAAGGTACCACTGTCGCTAGCCAATAAGGCGCAAAAAATATCATAAAGATTAGGTAATTTAGAAATTAAACTTATCAGCAAGCGACAAAGTGGTACCTTTCGGGTTTTATACTATTAGAAAATCCCGGGTTTTCGGGTATTACCCGGGATTTTCATACTAGAAGGTACCCGAGTTACACTCCCTAGCAAAAAATAACAACAACAAGTAATTTCGACGTCATTTATTCATAAAGACAATTCAATAAATGAACGCACTAAATTACAATAATTTGAGATATGTCACTTAGATATTATTTAGTGGTGAATGTTATGTTTTTACCAAAATATCTGTAATTGGTGTTTTGAGTTTATTACACTTCTTATAATTTAGAGTATTTAGACACGACTAAAGTCAATGACTCTTGCTCTTTATATTAGCAATCTACCATAACACCACCACCTTTGAATTATGACCATAATTATGTATATGTATAATAAGCTACAATACTTTACGCTATTGTTTAAGATCAATGTTACTGGAAGACAAATCGTATGGCATATAATATTTTTAGTACAACATTATTTTTTAAATACAAATGCACCGATACCTTCGTAATGCTACACAAACTATTGAGGAAACAAACTACAGGAGTCCCATACAAAACCATTAGGAAAATAGAATATCTTTCTACTAGAAAATGTTTCAGAAATATTCAGAGTTCCTAAAATGATATTATATTATTTGAAATACAAACCATAGTGCGATTCAAATCGAAAAATTCGAAAAGTGGCTTACGAGACAAGAAATATTTACATTAGACGAAAAAAGCATCATGCCTGTATGTATAAATATATCGAAAAATCCAAGTAGATTAAATATAAAAGTGGAATTCTGCATCCGGCGAAACGAAAGCTCTCCCTATGTACAGCAAGCAAGACTGAGGGACTATATATCTAACTTAAGCTAAATGCAACTCTAGCTGCATACAAACAAGATACAAACTTACACGACAGTGATCACAAAACGCATGTTACATTAACTTAGATTAAACGATATGTATAATATAATTGATGAGTATTATGTTACGATAAACAAATATAGCCTTTAGACTCAAGCTTTAACACGTAGCGCTTAACTAACAAAACTTGGCCACTAGTGTCTTTAATACTAGTTTTTATTTCTCTTTTGCTTATAAATATAATTGAGTATAAGTCACAAAATTACCAGAAACTTAGTTCGACAAAGCCAACTCGAACAAGTTAAAAGTGAAGCCGAAAACAGGCTGTCTCCATCTCTTTCCCTATTATAATAATCAAATGAAATAGCTATAGGGCAATGAATGGAAATTGAGAAAAAAAATCTCAATTGAAATGGCTTCACTGCGCTTGACAGTATGTACCTTCTTATTATAAGGTATAAGTATCATAATAAGTATATAATATTTGTATAAAGTGTTAGAGCCTGTATGCTTTGTTATAAAGACAACACTAAAAAGCGATGCTGTTTAACAGAGGTAAACTGGAAGTATGAGGTTAAATATTCTTATGAAATAAATAACTTATAATTATTTGTATGACAAAAACGAGTTTATGTCAATATGTATCCTATGGCTACATTCAATATAATTATATGATTACAACGTAGACATGTATGTATTATAATCAATTCTTGATTCTATGTAGACACAGAACGTACATAAATTATTAAATTTTATATTATACACAGATACAACAACAGACAAGGTTCAATAGATATTGTAATATAATTTTTCATTTTAAAGGAAACGTCAATCGCGAAAGGAAGAACTTATTAAGAAGGAATCGGTCAAATATAATTATTTCCATATCGAAACTAAATGACAAATATTAAAGTATCTTATTATAGGTATGTGGTAATGTTTGTCATTTCGTTTTTTAACAGCTCTGAGTTGTAACAAGGGTCTCTATAAACTACATGAGTCAAAAACCAACAATCTACATAAGTCAATGAATGTCCTGTAGTAATTAAAAAAAAGTAAGGGTACCTATAGTGGTATATATTTGGCCACATACTCGTAAATCCATACAGTTTCAAGTTGGCAACTGATAACATATATTATTTTTATAAAGTGCCAGAAATATACACTTCTACAGTCAGAATTATAAATATTTAACTCATTCAAGTAAAAGGACTGAAATATGGTAACATGAATTATTTAGGCGGGAAAAGGTGTAGGTATACATAATAAGTCCTTTGACAAAAAATGTATGTATAACCTTGACTGTGCTGGTTCTGGGCATCCAGGCTATACTGTTACAGTATAGTCTATGGATGCTTGCAAGTCAAACAGCAACTCCAGTATTACTGTTGTTTATTGTAGGTGCACCAGTTGATTACGATCGTGGTGTAAAAATATTACGTAAGCAAACTGTTCAAGATGTTATCGCATTTTCCCGAGAAAGTTGCAGTTGTTGCGTGTTTTTACTGGCAATTACAATAAGAATAAAGAAAAAAATGGTAGCCAGTTTATTGAGACCCCTAGAGCACATAATCTTAATTCTACAATACCATATGCGACACTAGTACCCCAAGTTTTGCGCACAATACAACATCGAATTCAGCCATTTGTCTTCCGACGGGCGTAATAAAAACGTACTTATTGCTTGTACACGTACTCCGTAATGTCCGCTACCGCAAACAAATAATATATCATATATCCTCATATAATTACAATCAATGCTAAATTATATAATTATTATCATGTGATATGTACCTATTATAATGATTATGATGCACTAATTATAGTCCTCAATAAAATTGACTCTAAATTATAATTTCAATGAGTGTAAGCCAATTTTCTTAGTTGTTTAGTAAATAAAATCTAACCTATGGGATTTGGGGTTATACAAGGTGGGGATTAAATATTTTTTTACATTAATAATCAACCGTCAACAACATTTTTAAACAACTATTACTAAGTTATTCGCAGACGCGCTTTTTTAGTTTATTTTTCGTCCATACCGTTATATGTGTACGAAAACCTTCTTTTGTCTTAATATCATCAGTAATATCATCATTACTCAATCGCTTCCATTGTTAATACAAAAAATAGGATTTAAAATGATTTCGTAATATCGATACATTTTCACATCACTAGAGAAACTGCCCTAAGGAAATCAAATCGCATGTATGAATTGGACATTTGAATATCTTATTATAATACAGGCCTACCAACAACGTGTAATTATATTTTGATATGGGAACTATGAATCTGCTCTTAGCGTTGGTAGCCATGCGAACCATATTTTATCTCACTTGCGCACGTCAATTCAGACAACTTGTCAAACGTCAAATTGACAACAGTTTGGTCTACCGCTCTAAAAGTTATCGACATTGGCATAATTAGTTTTTGAGATCTCACTAGCTTAGCTTAACTACGATGCGTTCTGAACTATCCCACAACACGGCAATGAAAAATATACAATCGTATATCACACATCTAAAAAATAAAGTTTATGACTAAATAAGCAACCATCTCCTTTTAACTCGTTTAACGAAGTTACATACACCATTAGAACCGTTTTCTAACCCTTGCCTAGAGTTCCACAATTTTGCTAGCTATTAAACATGAAAAAAACACCTATTTCCGACATGGGGTTGCTTTACCACTAGTGATGACAGGATTGATGATAATGATGATTGTTTCCTTGACATGATTTAATATGCATCATTAGGTATTGTTCACTTAGACAGAGAATTAAGTTGTTTCCATAGTTGGGTATAGAGAATGTTGGAGTCAACGTAACGAAGGTGAACTAGTTAGCAAAGAAGAACCCTGCCAAAATTAAATATTTATTTATTAGAACCATCATTTTGTTTCACATCCCAAAAAACTAATCGATATCCGTATCTTGCATGCATCTGTACTACTCCACAGTTTCTGCGAAGTTACCAAGTAATCTTTATTTATTAGAATCAACATTTTATATAGCTATCGAAGTTTCTATCGATATCCGTCTCATGTACATCTCTAGTGACGAAGCAGCAAAATAGAAACAAACGTTCAGAACGCAACTAGCCCCTTCACTCCATCGTATCATACTGAACCTTCTTGACCTTGAGATAGCGCCAGATAGCATAACAGACCAGAGTACCAGCGGTAGCTATCGCGAGCGCAGCGCCGACGGCAACTGGGGCGGTTTCGGAACGGGCTCGGGATGAATCCGAGCAGTGCCAGGGTGGACCGAATTCGCCGTCGCGTTTGAACATGAAGGCTTGGAGACGCATTTGGCGGAGGTACAGCTTGGCTTTGTGGGCGGTTGTTGGGCTGGAATAAAAAAAACATACTGGGTGTGGCCTGTAATAGGAGCAATAAATTTAATCGTAGGTTGTACTCCCCATACTGAACAACATTTGTTCAGCGACTTTTAAAAATAACTTGAATTTAGATTTTTATTACACTTTAAAGTTTTTTAGAAGACGCAATGTACTGCAAAGTTTGACCTATTGGTACTATGACAAGAAACGTCAAATAGACTGATGTTAACGTACATTGAAAATACTATTTAATTTGTATGAAAAAGTGAATATCTACAAATTACACAATTTTAAAAAGTTGTTGAATAAAAGTTGTTCAGTTTGAGGAGTGGAACCTACGATTAAATTTATTGCTCCTATTGTAGGCCACACCCGGTATAAATAAATAATAAAATAAATAAATAAATATTGTGGGACAATCTTACACAAATCGACCTAGTCCCACGGTAAGCTCAATAAGGCTTGTGGTGTGGGTACTAGACGACGATATATATAATATATAGATACATATAAATACTTAAATACATAGAAAACATCCATAACTCAGAAACAAATATTCGTGATAAACACACAAATAAATGCCCTGACCAGGATTCGAACCCGGACTCGGACTTAATTATATCAATAGTAAGGCCACCACTTAAGATTACAACCCATTGTAGGTTTACTAGGGCAAGCTTACAATGATAAATTATCTACTTATAAATTATTTCTGTGTATTATTATTTATATTAGAGTACCTAGGGAATACTTAAATAAATAAATAATAAAATAAATAAATAAATATTGTGGGACAATCTTACACAAATCGACCTAGTCCCACGGTAAGCTCAATAAGGCTTGTGGTGTGGGTACTAGACGACGATATATATAATATATAGATACATATAAATACTTAAATACATAGAAAACATCCATAACTCAGAAACAAATATTCGTGATAAACACACAAATAAATGCCCTGACCAGGATTCGAACCCGGACTCGGACTTAATTATATCAATAGTAAGGCCACCACTTAAGATTACAACCCATTGTAGGTTTACTAGGGCAAGCTTACAATGATAAATTATCTACTTATAAATTATTTCTGTGTATTATTATTTATATTAGAGTACCTAGGGAATACTTAAACAACACCGTGTGCCGTACTTGCTTCGGCGTCTCCCCAGCGTGCATAGCCAAGATGCCAATCACTCACGCTTAATAACGTATCGTAGCTACCTCCCTCTATCACTCTTCCTTATTAGTGTGACAATGACAGTTGCGTTTCGTTAGCGACTGAGCGTGAGCGATTGGCATCTTGGCTGCCGTATGGCGTATCGTCGAGTTCGGGAATATTCTGCAGAATTAGCGAGTCGATAGTGAGGGATATACCTAATGCCCAGAGCTTTTGTGACGATATTTTGATATTTGGTAAGACTCGGGAGCATCATTTGGCTACATTAGAAGCTGTATTGAAAAGGTTAAAGGGCTTGGGTTTAAAATTAAAGAAAAATAAATGCACGTTCCTTGCCGACGAGGTATGCTATTTAGGCTTTGTTGGCAGCAAAGTCGGAATAAAGCCTCAGCTGTGTTAATGTACTCTCGTCGTTTATTTCCAAAATACTTCATTGGCCCAGGGCAGAAGAAAGATCAGCGTGCAGTGACAGAACTACTCGTCTTACGAACTTCGCAATGACTCCTAAGATCGCACTCAATATTACTTATAATATGTTTATGTCTCGGCTTGGCGTCCGATAGGTCTTTTTCTTTAGTATATAACATGCTTACTTATGTAGTCTATAAAAGTGTACAATCATGTTAATTATTTCCTCAGGTCAGAAAAACGACTTTCCGACTTCGTAGAAACCCATCTTGCCTACTTAGCTGTGCATGTTTAAATAAATTTAGATAGTATTTAACTTGTCAGATATGCCTAGTCCCATCTTCCGTAATATCTATAACTGATCCCTCAGGACAGAAGAATGATTTTCCAACAGGAGTAGAGTACAACAGATTTAGGAAGTTAGTACGACGAGTAGCTACTCGTCCTACTTACCCAGTTGTGAATCTTAAAACTAACCTGAATACGTTCTTATACTTAGAGTTTTAGTTGCCTACCTTGTCTCATCCTCAGTAAGGATGAGGATCTTAAACTGTTTCCTCAGGCCAGAAGACCGATTTTCTAACAGGAGTAGGAAGCGGCAGATTACGAGAGTTAGTAGACAGAAATACTTATAATTATATTTATGTTATAATTATGTTGGTAGTGTACTATGTGTAAGTCACCAAAAAACGCATCAGACAGAAGAACAGCAACTGCAACAGTCCCCACTTCACACTCCACAGTAGTTAGCCACTAAACTCCGGAAAGACAGTCGTTGTGCCCGAAATCGGTCAGGAGGTCATCATCATATTAAGAGTGATTTGGGTTTACGAGTACGTAGATAATATTTTACTTGTCATCTATGCTTACCTTGTCTCATCTTCATTTAGTTCTACAACCGTCTCCTCCGGGCACCAGAACGACTTTCCGACTGGAGTAGGGAACAAGAGATTTCGGGAGTCAGTAGACAGAACGACTCGTCGGCCCTGCTTGGCTGCATGCTCTAAGATTCGAGCGCTGGAGTTGTAGGTCAGTTTGATGTTTCCGGAGTACCAGCGCTCGCCACCTGGTGTCTGAAAAGGTCAAGAGAATATGTTATGGCTTATCATAGTGGTATGCCATGCTTATGCCTTTTATGGCAGCTACTTTAATGAAATCCGTAAAGCTCGAGAAAAGACAACCAATTTTTTAGCTATGTCATGATGTCATGACATGTTATCAGACACATAATCGCATTTCGTAAGATACATTTTTGTGAAATGCCTCGGTAATCATATTAAAGCATGTAACAACTTAATACTAATCTACAGCAAGCCTTTAGACTTAAGGATGACTCACACTAGAACGGGCCGCGACGTGACCGGACCGGGCCGATCTATCAGTTTCTATAGAAAACGTCTCGTGACCTCCGAGGACTCCGAGCTATCACGTGATTCTTTCTACAAATTGACAGATCGTCCCGTTCCGCCTCATCCCGTCCCGTTCTATTGTAAATCATCTTTTATCTGTATCGTTATTCTGAAAATAGATATCTTGCATGAACTATTGAATTAAAAATTCTTAGATTATAACATTCGAACCTTTAATGATGAGAAAACTTGGGAGCATCTAAAAATAACACTTAATTGCGTAAAAACCTGAGAGATAACAGATTTAGATAAGTTCATCATGAGCTTCACTCAACGTCATCAGGAGTAATATTTACATAATTTCGATAACATCGATAATAAGCTGCAGTCTTTCCAAGCATGTTGTTAAAAGTGTCAAGTCACTATGGTACAGAGGTAGTTTTAGTCCTTGTGAAGTTCTCACGTCAGATCTTTGCAAGGCACTTGTTTTTGGGATAAATTAAAAAGCCTAGGGCGATAGCCCCCTCATCTCCCCTAAGGCAGACAGATGAATATTAACTAACCTTGGCAAACGAGAATTCGAGTGTGAATTCCTTGAACGAGATGATGAGTTGCTCGGCGTCACCCTCCTTGCAGACGCCACCCACATTCGCGTTGTTCGGTACGAATGTATTCGCGTCCTGTAACCACAAATCAAAACGTTAGAACATCACCCTTACTTGTCTGCATAGGAGACTAAAATCGATCGAACTTATCCAGGCTATTTTCTATATTTACGGTTATGCCCAGCGGGTGAACCTGGTGTGTCCAGACGTATATGGCTGGCTAAAAACTGGGACAAGTGACCACTATTGTGGGCGAAGAGTCATTTTAGGTTGTTGCACAAACCAAGTTAGCTAGTTTTCTTAATAGATGCTCCTGCATATTTAATAGATAGAGATAGTTGTTGTGACAAAAACCTCAGTGGTCACCCGAGTTAGAAAGAGGGGAAGCCAAAAAAGAGGTGGATGAACTTAATACGGAAGAATCTGGAGAACTGCAATGGTTCTGAATCCCTCATGGCTTCAGAAACCGCCGACCGGGCAAAGTGGAAGACGATAACTATAACGATAGGGAGGCAGACCCCACCATCAGATGGGAATAATAAACACCCAGGAGAGAGAAATATCGTGACAAAGAGAAGGCAACTTACCGCCCGCTCGTTCAGCTTGGTGATATAGGAGATGTCTATAAGTGCATCTACAGTGAGCAGGATACATGTCTCCCCGCCGCCGCCCTGGAGCCGATACGTGGCCGTGGATAAACTCCGTTCTGTTACCGCCTCCTGGAATATAACAAACAGCCATTAGAGGATGAAAGAGAATTCAAACATTTAAACATTATGCGGGCTTGAAATTAATTGCGCCTTTCCTTAAATTTTGTTTAAAAAAAACATTTCGGTTCACAGATCATTGCTTCGCTTGAAAGACTGCGTCTGAGGACATGTCTACCATTCATAGGGGACAAATTCGCAGAAAAACGCAAAAGGACGAAAACCCGATGTTAATGTGATGCATGCAATGATCGCATGGTTTGCAATGGTCATTGGTCAGTCGCCGACAAGAAAAAAAAATACGTCAGGGCAACTCCGAAAACTTCTCCGGACTCTTGTCTCTTGTCATTGTTAGAGCTGCGGTATACCATGTCACTATTGCAATGTTTTGAGATTTCTTCGATGTTGCCAACAATTTGAGATGGGCCAATGTTCATTTGTACATGTACGTGCATTCAAAAGTGTTTAACATTATGACTTTTCCTTTTTTAAATGAGTACCTTTAAAATTAGAAGAATTTGGCTTTACACAGAACTATTTGAACATGAAATAAATATTAGAAGTCGTGAACGAACTAAAACCATCAAATGACGTAGCTTAATGATAATGATCTTCTAACAACTCTATCATAAAGACCCTGTCTAATTTAGCTTTATAGCTAGAACTAAGTATTCTAAGTCTGGAAATTGTGTACGTATCGCTAGTAACTGCAAATAAAAGTAATTAGGACTCTTGAAGTGCCACATAATCCGGGTTAAAGAGAGAAAGTTTTGAAACAAACGAATTGCTGTAACTCACCAGGGAAATTTCGTTGAGATTGCTTGATGTTTTGATGTTTTTAGTGGTTACGTGGTTGAGACATTAAACTCGTTGAATTTGAGAGTACCTACAGTGAACCAGTTCAAACCCTAGGCCACTGTAGGACTGTATAAACCAGATTGTAAGAAATCTATTACTGCTCATCATTCTGACATGGTTCTAGAGTGGCCTAGAATTCCAATTGGTTGACTTTACATATCTGGGCATTTTTTTTTGAAAATATAGGAAGTTTTGGGTTTTTTATAACCAGAATCACGAGCACTATTGATTTAAAAAAAAGAAAAATAGTGTCCCGTTTTTTTTTGGTCAGCTTTGTAACGCATTTTTTCGTATGGGCCGTTACAAACCCGACAAAAAAAAATTGTATGGAAAATTGAGGACCCATTTTGATAAAAAGGGTGCACTTTTTTCTGAAAATGCCCATCTATCAAAGCATCTTTAATTTTTAGAAAAAAAAATCTTTTATACAGAAAATAACCAAAAAGGTTGGTGGTCCGTTTAAGAGCGTAATCAGTGGTAATCAGTATAACGCCGTTAAACCACCATCCATCAAGATCGCCAGTGTTTTTGTTATACCCTGTGTGCTAACTATGTTATATGGAGTTTATTTTATAACAATCCAAATTATAGAACTACACACCGTTAGGGTATTGCAGATTACGATTAGTTTTTCTCAAAGTAATTTGAAGTTCTAAAAGCCCCTATCAATCCCAACTAATTCTTCTATTATAAGTTGCAGCAAGGTATAAAGAACTTTTAGAAGATGTTACTTGGGTTTAATTTATAATCTCAGACTTTGAGTTAACTTTCGATATATATAATACTCACCGTCGAGCCCCCCGGTGCGGTAGTCGTTTTGCTATACTTCGTGACCCTCGGCTTCCTCGTGGAGGCCTGGCTGTCCAGCTGTAGCCCCTGGACCGAGCACACCAGCAGCGCTGCCGACACAAACCACATTAACACAACATCACAATTGAGGATCAACGTAAAGGACTGTCTTTGATGGATCCGGATTCGATTTGTGATCCAAATCTTGTTTTAATTACTACAGGATTCTTCAACGTGAAATGAAAATGTATTTTCATAAATGGCTGTTTGGTTATTCAATTTTCTTTCAATTCTTTTACAACTTTCAGCAAAATGTCAGTCGGAGAGAATTATGCTGCACAAACCACCTCCCAAACCACGTTTCTTTTTAAATTGTCTTTACAGAGTCCGGCGTTAACTATGCCCACATAACTTGTTTTGATAATGACGTAATACTGTTCAACGCTATTATATGCAACGTTTATTGGAGTTAAAAAATCTCTTTCTGTTAAAAGGTCTTCTTAAATCTTCAGAAAATCCAAAAGAGGGTTTGTCATAGAATATTGTGAGGTCCACTCTTGCACAGTTGAAAATAAGAACTGACAATGATTTAGGCACATCAGGTTAGCGTAACGGCCCACTTATTATGTTCAATACTTGACGATTGCATATGTTTATTAGATCGTGTCACACTTTGATGAAAAGTAATGGTCAAGTCCTCAATCTCATATCAGTCATGTGACCTCATGTTGTGAATCATAAGTGTTGAATGAAAGTTTCCGCAATTTATTTTCAAGTAATCATTGAATTTGAGATGTGACTAAACGAACTCTAGTTACACGACATTGTTGAATCACTGAACAAGACTGGCAGATTTGAAGCTTGTATGACTGTTGCAATAGTAGGATATACTGTTTTGAATGTGTGTTAGGAACTGGAGCATACATTGTTTGGAATGACCAAGACGCACAAAGCGGCTGCACAATTTAGTTGATTCGTTTAGAGATGGGGTATTATATATCGATGTCTTATCCAATTGGGTCAATGTTTTGTATAATATCTAAATTCCAAAAAAAAAATTATATAATTGTAGTTTTTAACTATTTTTACGTTTAATACGGGATAGTCATAGTTTCTTCAAATAGCTATGCAAGAAAAGTAGAAATCTTTATTATTGTACTAGTTTTTTTTTCATGTGTGTACTTGTGTATGTAGGTAAGTACTACTTATTATATTTTAGCTCGTTAAGGTCTCCCGACGCCCAAAATTTTCTGACTAAAGATGGCATAGCAGCCCAAAGACCTTTTTTAGGTTCACATGGTTCGAGCCAAGGACTATCGATATACTATATTTTTGCTTTAGCGTTGTCGTATGACTCTAGGGCTTTTTTTGGCATTATAAAGCATGTGAGTAGAAGGCTAAGAGACCAAAAAACATAGAAATTCAATGTCTTATTAATAGGTCTCCAGGCCGCTACCCAAAGAAAATGTTTTTTTAATGATTAATATATTTCGTTGTTTATCTAATTTTTTTTATTTAAAATATTGCATAATAAATCTTAAAAAAATATCGAAAAACTAATTGTATTTCTAATGTTTTGTTTTTCAAAAATAAATTAATTTTATTGTTGAAATTAAACACTTTAGAAAGGATTAATCGCGTTTATTAACACCATGATCCTACGTTCTAAAGTGTTTAATTTCAATGAATAACAATCGCGGTAACAGAAGACTATTAATTTTATTGTGTTATTTTTATAAAAATATCGATATCGATAAAACCAATCGCCCAACACTACACCTGCTCCGCCAATGGAAAATTATGACTGCGGATATTCGACTGTTGTTGTTGACATTCGAGCTAGAATCATGATAACTCTTCTTAGAATTTCATCGTAGACCGTTAAATGAGCAATGTTTGTATAAATAGCTCTCATGTGCCATACATCATTTTTGTAATGGTGACTTTCAGTCAAACAAGTGTCGTACCAAATTTAGTACCGTTTTTCATTATAATTTGGCACGCCTAAAAGTTGAGTCGCTACATTTTTTTTAAATAACTAATGGGCTTACTCTTGGCCACAGACACAGATTAGCTGAGAGCAAAGACGCGGCCTACAATGGAGCGAGCTCGCCCAGAAGGTGCCTGTTCACCCTTGATTTGAACGCTGTCGGGTTATATCTGCACGGAAATATAGACGCCGGCAGAGAATTCCACTCTTTATAATTTATGTAACTTGCAAATGATATGTTTATGCATTAGATATTGTGGCAGGTTTAGTACGTATTAATGTACGACTGAAGTTTCGGTTTCGGCCTAAAAATCATATTTCGGCCAAAGGTTCGGTTTCGGCCAAAAACCAGTCGAACCTTTCGGTCGCGCCGAAACTTACAATATCGTACTTTTGGATCGCGTCCGACTGACGTCAGGTGTGCTCGGCACGGCTATTTTAGAATTGAACATATGATGTCACATTTGATAATTCTAAAAATTCAATCCGAGAAAAATGAAATCGGACCATGCAACTGTTTCGTTATTAATATAATTGAAAAAAAAAACGGATCAAAGACATTTTATTCAGCGTTTTAATCACATTTATCCATGTTACGGTTTCGGTTTCGGCCGAAACAAGAATCAACGAAACCTTCGGTTTCAGCAAAAAATCTGTTGCGATCGGACACTAGTATGTATATAAACGACAGCCGTATTTTTTATAGCTACTTCACTTTTTAAATCTGAAGCATGCATTAAAGACCAATCAAATTAGCTCGGGTTTGTCCAATAAATACATTATGTATAGGCGCTGCCACTGCTAAGTGCTATTATCGAGCGAAGCAAGTAAGTTCTCCGTCTACTTGGACAATCTGTCGATCTGTCATCTGTCGATTGTTCGAGGATAACTCGAGTATCCTTGATTGGGTCGTTGTGAATTTTGGCAGGTCGCTAGACGAAGTAAATAGAATTTTTAAGTTCGAATATGAGTCGAATCGGTCAAGGGATTGCCGAGAGGGGCACGAGTTCAAATTCGGGGGCACACCACTAGAACTATTCAAATTTGGAACAAACGAACTCCACAACACAACTTTGCACTCGCAACTAAACAAAGTATGTACCTATTCAGGCTAGCTAGCTACAAGTTTACACAATCAATTCCATCCAATACGTTCATATTTGTGTTGAAAAACGAACAAAAAAGATTCACTTCTGATTGGCTCAAACGAGAGCTCTGGCATTAATTGAATCACGAGATATGGCTAATGGAACTCCGTTAACTACCGCCTGGTTGTCGAACGAACGAGTAAGGGTTGACTCACACTAGAACGGGACGGGACGGGATGGGACGATCTGTCAGTTTCTATAGAAAACGTCACGCGACGTCCGCTATGCAAATCCGTCGGATTGCCAAAACGTATATGGCCAGTTTTGTGTTACAAATCCACTGTAGTATATTTTATTTCTAAACACAAGCAACATGGTCTTATGGCGATTTGAATATATTTTCCATTTCAGTATCAGTACATTATCATAATTTATGTAAGTATTATAACCTTTTAGCGTATGTAAATAAGCCAGCTTAGGAGTTTACATGGCAATTTCTCACAAGGGCAAAATATAACATATTCCGACAGTAAAACCTTACGCGGATATTAAGTTTTACAATTCCGTAAACCTGTTTATGCTTCCCTTACTGTGAGTTTAAAGCTGTTACTAGAGACTGCGTGAACTCACTCTTAGTCTACCTTAGTTTTTTTATATAACGAGCGAGCGAAGTTCTTCCCTTGTCAGCATATTATGCATACGCACAGTCTTGGCTAAGTTACGGTATAATTTTATGGGGCCAAAGCAGTGACGCCCACGATCTCTTTTTATTACACAAAAAATGCATACGTATACTAGCTAATATCTATCACCCTGAAAGTTGCAAATCTCATTTTAAAAACCTCCAGATATTTACCTCCTCTCTGTATATTTTAGAAATAAATTCTTACGTAAAAACAATTTACACCTATTTTTATATTTGACCAGCTTTTCCCCGCCGGCTTTGCTCGCGTTAGAAAGAGACAAAAAGTAGCCTATGTCTCTCCATCTCTTCAACTATCTCCACTCAAAAAATCACGTCAATTCGTCGCTCCGTTTTGCCGTGAACGACGGACATACAAACAAACACACACACTTTCCCATTTATAATACCTATCAGTACAAGTATAAATAAGAGTGCGTGCCGCAAAGTTAATCTTGTCCTTCCTGAACCAATTTTAGAAATGTATAAAAAAGGTCCGTATTACCGAGCCATCAATATTTACAATAACCTACCTATGAACATAAAAACCGAACAAAAAACACATTTATTTATTAAAAAAACAAGTCCTAATTTATAAATAAAACATACTATTCCATGGACGAGTTTATGTATGACAATCTGGTATGATCATCCACATTTGCTAACCATAACTACTAAAATTAAGTGTTAGCATAAGTTTGTGTTTCTGTTGGTGAGTCGGGTCGCCAAAGTTCCAAGAGGATTCACTGTGTTGACAGCTGGGGACCACGGAGCAAAGCTTGCCCCTTTAGCTGTCAACACAGCGAATCCTCCTGTTTTTTAAAGGATCGGCAACGCGCATGTAACATTCCTGGAGTTGCAGGCGTCCATAGGCTACGGTGACCGCTTACCATCAAGCGGGCCGTATGCTTGTTTGTCACCGTCGTAGTATAAAAAAAAGTTAAGTAATTATATTTATATTATATTTAGTTAAGTAATATAGTTTTAATAATAATTGCCATACCCTTGCGGGGTGCCATGTGATCTCAGCTATTACTGTAAGAACTGTATATTATATTGTACCATGACTTGCAATGAAGGCGTCTGTATGTTTATATGCATGTTTGTTTGACTGTAACTCAACTATGGTTAATCGGATCATCGTGAAAGGCAGGTGGTTTGATGAGATAAATATAATTTCTGTACATACGAGTACCACGCCACGCCTCCTGCCACGGCTCAGTACCGTAATTTTCTCGAAGGATCACATAAGTTCTTGAGGAAGGTAGTTTACCTATATCCACTTACATATTTATATAATGACAGCCATAGTTTCTACCTAAGTAATTGTCTAAAAATTTGTGTAAATGGAAATCTAAGTTTGGGTAAATTGAGTTTAATTACTGTAATTGAATAAACTATTTGACCGTGTGTATGACGCAACTATCCCGACATTAATATGACAACTTTTAATAAGTAGTAGTAGGTACTTTATGTCGTACGCCAATTGCATAAAATTGCATCAAATTATTTAACGCTAAAACGTCACTTTCTAAGCAACTGTATTAAAAATAATTGCACATAGATAGTGAATCTTGATTTGTTGTAATTACGATTTGGTTATGATACATTTAGAATTGTGCCGTTTTCGTGAGCGTGTTCGAGTTTATATGGAGAAAGTTCTCGGTTGAGAATGTTGCCCTTAAAAAACGGAGAACGTTTTCAAGAAACTACAACGATAACTATAGACACGAATCGTGTCATGGTCGAACCAATCGTATCGTATCATAACGATAGCAAAACTAATTTAAGGCCGTTCTCGATTTTTACCGACGATAAAACGCGACTTTCTAGATTTTTCGGATTCGGAACGGTAGAAAATAAATATTTGTTTGAAGTAGACTATAGTTATTTATGTTGGTAAGGTATTTTTCTTTTCAGTGGTTTTCTAGAAAACACCGTGACCTTTCAGCGAAGACAGCCTTCCGATTGACCACTCTGTCACGGTGTTTTGAGTTAAATAATGTAGGTAAGTTTACAGTCACTAACCTGGGAAATAACAAGTATACTGTACTGATAAGGTAATCCAAAATTTCGGGCGTTTACCTCCTACCAAAAACTTAATAATTAAATTCTAAATTCGAACTTTTCAGTGCGGAGACAGCTCATTGTCGCTAAAAGAGAAGAATGACCCATTTATATTTTATAGCTAGTAAAGCGTTTAGCGAATAATTTCAGCCGGTGATTCGTGAGCCTTATTACAATGTGATAAGTTTCACGGATCACCAGTATTTTTGTTACAGCCTGTATATTGCCTATCTCTTTAAATGTCGGTTGGACCGTAGTTTACACAATAAACTAAAACATTATATTCCCATAAATCCTTATAAAAAACCTGAAATGGAGGAAGTTTTGTAACTTATTCACTTAGCTATTCCGGAGTGAGCTCTGAAATCCCTCACGCAATATTTAGGCGATAACAAAAGTTTGCTATGAATGATTCATACTTTATGAAGGGTAAATTCCCGAGCTTTACTGTTCACAGAACATATACTTAGTTTTTTAACTCTTCCAGTACAGTCACGCCTATAAATACGAGTAAGTATCTACACTTCGGAACTGAACAGTGGGGAACAAGGTTCAAAATTGAATTCAGGTGCATATATATTTATGAAGCCGACCGTATACTTGGACAATCCGTCGTTTGTATGTATGACATGTATATTTGTTTTCACCTCACTAGCTCGGAAAGCGCTCTTTTATCCTCTAGTGGGGAAAGTGACCTTGCGCTAATTCCTATGATTCACCGCCCGACCAGTGTAAGTGAGCCCTGTATGACCGTAACAAATATGTGCAATCGGAGGTCACATCTTTAAATTGGTCAAGTCTTATCCCGCACTTGGTAAGCTAATACCTAGCGGCAATATCTATGTACCAGGAGTAACTCTATGACACTTTTTAACCTTGAGTTTTAAATGTTTTCTTCAAGTTATCTTACATTTGCATAAGATTTGTAATCGTGTGTAATTTTTATTTATTTTCCTTGAGATAGTAAAGGTTTACATAATTATATCCACGATTATGCAATGTAAAAACGGTTAAAAACTGTGTTTCTATTCAAAAGCTAGTTCGTCTTTCAGTGCAATCATTATCACAATTTAATGGGGTAAGGTAATCCCAATTGGTCCATGTAAGGATCACTTCTTACTTATACCTACTGTATCCTTGTACTATAACGCCAGCCTAAAATGGTATCTCAAATAAATGTAATAAAAACCTTGACATTTCTCAACCCAACATCCCCAAGGTCAGCTTTAAATGTCTCGTATTCCGTAAATTGCAAATCCACTTAACAAATTGAATAAAAAATTATACAGCTTTTTCTATCCCAATTTGCGATGGCACTTAATTGTATTACGCTGGTCTAGAATATTAAATCCAATGGATGTCGCGTTGTCTCGTTCATGTTGAAGCTCAAATTGTGAGCTCGAATTACGTTATGTTGGAATTATCACCGTCTGTAGGTGATTCTCTTGAAATTGCCCGGTGCGCAATCGGTGCCTAACGTTTTAACGGAGCATAATGCACAGGTCTGTTTTTTTTACTTATCATGTTAGAGTATTAATTTTCTAATATTTTTTGACATTTTGAGACTTGACAGGTACCATCGCCCGCACTTAGAGTCTGTCTACCTTCAAGCAACGCAGTGAGGGGAAACGGTACGTATTAGGGCATGCAATCACGGGATTTTTTATATGGACAATACCGGGATTCATTATAAATCCCGGGATTTTCATACAATTCAATACCGTGATTGCATGGCCTAATACGTACCGTTTCCCCTCTACCGAAGTACAAGCCCAAATGGGCATACGCGGCTCTGTATTGTTACTAGTCCGTACACTAAAATATATCGAAGTGTGCAAGATTTGTTAGTGTAGTTGTATCATTTTCTGTGTTAGTGTCGTCATTTCATTACAGACTATTTTTGTACATAGTGTGTCAGAAGTGCGTCTGTGTGCACGTTTCCTCCCACAAAAGGTGACAGAATAATTTGTACGGTAAGATGTTGCTTTAGCCCCTCATTCACGGCAGTCCGCCGGCACCTCCGGCACGTAATATAGCATCGTGAATGTCGTTGCCGGATGCGTGCCGTACGGCAACATCCTGCTAGCTCCGCCCACCTCCTTGCAGTCTGAATTGCACTAAATTACAGTAATAAACAATTGAGAAATGCGGCAATGCATAAAATATTAATTATTCATTATTAAATATGACATAATAGATGTATACATAACAGTGTATGCGCTACAACGCAGCGCTGCGCATCTTTCAACGAATAAGTGCGAATTGGACTGCCAGGCTGGGCCACTTGCACACCGTGTGTCCGCTACATCCAGCCATGCCGGAGTGCCGGCGGACTGCCGTGAATGAGGGGCTTTTGCCATCTCCCTTCCAACGTGTTGGCATCCTGTGTAGCTCGAAGCTGTCTATGCTAAGTTTTCTAGATTTTGATAGCACAGACTGGGAAAGTGTTAAATACGTCAAACGTCAAATAACTCTTTTCAATCTGACAGTTCATTTGTTTGGAAGAGACAACGTGGTTTGACTCTAGCGTTGCTGCATTCGCGAGCGCAATGTTGCTTAAGGTATCATTCCAAAGCTAATGACTGTGTCGTGGATATAAAGTCTGCTACATTACCTAAGTATGTATATTTATTTCAAGGATCGGCTTTCAGCAGAAACAGCTCAATTTACCCATTGACAAGAAGTGATGAGTCCTGTAAAGGGTTCGAATCGTTGAGAATGTACTTCATACACGGGATTAATCTGATTTTTAAAGTGTTTCATTTCAATACTCAAACAATTTCGATGAAATTTGCTTTATTAATCGGGTGTTAATTATTGGTATATTCTGAGAAAAAGCCGGGTTTCGTATCTTTGTGTTTTTCGAGCGTCACGTACTCACCCAGCTTAGGATCTCTCAAACGCCCTGACATTTTTCAGTGAACTCTATTGTCTAGGTAATAAGGGCGGTAACTAGAGTTACCAAAAGCAAGAGCTATGCTTATGACGTCAAGACACGCAAATCGCGGCCCAAAATAAATTAGAGGTAGAGGTTAAGCCGGGTCAAGGGGTTATCAATGGTTCATTCAGTATTCTGACGAGAACTAATTTTGCCTCTCTCTTGTACTCGTTATTTCGTGTACAAGAGTGATAAGAACAAAACTTCGTTAGTCATTCGCAGTCATTCAATGTTCAGTGACTCCGGCAGCTGATGTTACATTGTAAGGTACTTTTGGAGGTTATTTTAGTTGATTATCCTCAGAAGTAAGGGGGGTGGTCCCCGAGTTCCAAGCTCCAAGGGGTGCCACGGCTAGTCCTCCCCTCCCCCTCCTTCAGACTCTGAATTTATTTCAAAAATCTGCTGCTGAGGGACCAAAATATGTAATGCCGTACGTAAATAAATTGTATATTTTATTATTCCCCGTTATTATAGACGCTACAGTATTCTAGTTTTCTAAGTTTGGTTCGTCAATGGATGAATAAATAACCTTAGGCTGTCAGCAGCGCTATTTCTGGCTATTTGTCACTGTATTTTAAACTTTAATCTGAATTGAGGTTACCAAGCTAACATTCCTCTTATTTATTCAGTGTTCTCTGAATGAACTAGATTTAGCTTCCATATATGCGCATAGTTTTAAATACCTGGGCAGTACTATTATAGCAGATTCGAGATGTCCAAAGGACATTAAAATAAGAATAGGTTTAGCAAAACAGGCTTGCAACCTAAAGAAGCACCTACTGATCACAAACATATCCCAGAAGACTAAAAAAGGTTCATAAAGACATTTATTTGGAGCATAGCATTGTATGAGTGCGAAGCGTGGACCATGACACAGAAAGATAGGGAATTACTGGAGCTACGGAACTCAGAAAGAACAACGGAAAGCAGGAGAATACTGCAAACCATAGAAAATCGGCGAGGACGAATGATTGGACACCTTGTATGACATGACTCTTTCGTAACCAACATAATAGAGGGAAAGATTGAAGGCAAGCGAGGAAGGGGAAGAGAAGACCAAGGATAAGCTACATCAAACAAATAAAAGATAAGATAGAAGTCATGTCTCGTATAAGGAGGTCAAGGAGGCAGTTTCGAATAGAAGTACTTGGAGTGAGCTGCATACTTCATCAGCTACACCGACAAGAGTTAACTCTTAAATTTATGATGGTATAGATGAAAAACTTAAGTTAGTCACCTGTTGTACATATGTAGTAGTGAGCTATTCGAATAGGCATTTGTTTTATTTATGTTCAAATTTTAAACATGTATTGTCTATTCGAATAGCTCACTACTGCATACAACAGGTGACTTACTTAAGTTTTTCACCTACACTAGCTTTTGCCCGCGGCTTCGCTCGCGTTAGAAAGAGACAAAAAGTAGCCTATGTCACTCTCCATCCTTTCAACTATTTCCAATTAAAAAATCACGTCAATTCGTCGCTCCGTTTTGCCGTGGAAGACGGACAAACAAACAGACACACACTTTCCCATTTATAATATTAGTATGGATGTGATGTGACGTTTTCAGGCTAAAGGTTGGTGGTATATGAAGCTTTATAGCAACGGCGCCTTGTCGATATCCGATTAAGACCATTAACCAACTGGACTGGCCATTGACAGGAGTTCCCCTATACCGCAGACCGCAGCATAAATATGAGCAATGATAATGTTCATTGTATGGACTGACTGACGTTTATCTAACATAGCTATCTGTAAGTTACCTACGTACGAATAGCCATACATTTAAGTCGCCCCACAAAAATCGCCTGACTTGTTTTGTATACAAAATGACAGACAAAGCCAGCCCGGTTAATTAAATGATATAAGACATCCGACAATGCGGCGCCTGTTAATTTTTTTAAACCTGAAAACGTTATGTACATATTTTGATGCTATGTACCCATATACATTTGTTTATGAAGCCATACTTCTATGAAATTATGAATGACGTAGGTACCTACCTACTACTTAACAGTTTCACAGTATGTGCTATCAAAATCTTGGAAATTTAGCGTGGAGTGGCAGGCGTCCATAGGCTACGGTGACCGCTTACCAACAGGCGGGCCGAAAGCTTGTTTATCACCGTCGTAGTATTTAAAAAAATGGTCGGATTCTAAAACCATTTCATAAATTTAATATATTTCCACCGGCGTCAAATTAAGAAACGCGGGGTTTTCCAGGTAAAATGTGCTATTTAATTCTGTCGGAACTTCAGAAATTAATGCAGTTGAACTTTGCAGCCATTTTTAGATGACGGGCTGATTGATATTCTTATTTTAATGTTGTATCACTTTAAAATAAATAATTAATAAATATTGTGGGACAATCTTACACAAATCGACATAGTCCCACGGTAAGCTCAATAAGACTTGTGGTGTGGGTACTAAACGACGATATATATAATATGTATATAGATATATATGTATAAATACTTAAATACATAGAAAACATCCATAACTCAGGAACAAATATTCGTAATAAACACACAAATAAATGCCGTGACCAGGATTCGAACCCGGGACCTCCTGCTTCGTAGGCAGGGTCACTACTAACTAATCTAGGAGGCCGTTGGGGATATTTGGGGATAATTTTAGAATTCAGAGCAGTAATCGAACATTTTGAAACCGCAAACCATTATGAACACCGGTCAGATTTCTCTGCCAATTGAGCCATCGCCTGTCCAACCCGCCATGAATCGGACCGCTATAAGTACTTGACAAACCGTCGTGAAAACAAACCACCTATCAGTAAACAGACTTGAGTAAATAGCAGATTCACTACCCCTCAATAGGTACGAGTATAATAATGTATACCCTTCCATGAATGGATTTTCCACTGGCGTCAAATTTAGAAACGCGGGGGCTGCTTCCAGGTAATGTCAGCTATTAGTTCTGTCTGAACGTCAGAGGAATTAATGCAGTTGAACTTTGTCGCCATTTTTGGCTGACGTGGGCAACCTGAAATAACCTATTAGGTAAACTTGATGGATTTGGTGACGGATTTGGGTGGCCTGTACTTATGTCTAGCTATTTAGCTAATGCCTGACAATTATCTTCTTTTCCTTAAAGTTGTTAGAAAACTAGCTAAAGTTGCTAGGTAGAGAATCCCGGATGATATTAAGTTATTTTGTACGAAAAATATATATTTTGTGCATTTACTATAAATAACTTTAAACTTTCGCGTTTTGTACACATTATTATAAAAATATATTTTTTTTAATAAATAAATAATATTTGATTGTTTATATTTATAACAATAACGGGTTCGTTCCTGGAACAGAAGGCCTAGTATAAAAATTGTACGACATTAACTTCTCGACCGCGTTAGCGTATCGAGGGGTCAAAATATGAAACTTGCCGGATGATTTAAATAAACGGCAAACATAATTTGAACTCTCGATACGCTAACGCGATCGAGAAGTAAGTATCGTACAACTTTTATACTAGGCCTTCAGACACTGTCCATTGTCTAACGCGATTCAACGTGGAAATCCAGCGGATGACTCACACCCGAACGGGACGGAACGATCCGTAAGTTTCTATAGAAAACGTCACGTGACATCCGAGGGCTCCGAGCTATCACGTGATTCTATAGAAATTGACCGATCGTCCCGTCCCGCCCCGTCCCGTCCCTGTGTGAGTAATCCTTTAATGGGCACGTTTACGCCGAGAACCAAACGGGACGGTTTACTTTACTCGTAGTAGGTCTTTAATTTATTTTCTTAAGAAAATTGTCATGTTTATCATAAGACATGATTAAATGTGAATTAATAAACAAAGGATGATATGGGAGCACCCTATTTAGGGACTTCGAGGTAGCACTCAGTGTGACACCTTACCGTCTATGTATAATGATACGAGTACACTGGGCTTATACCGCGAAATTCGAACGATTGCGGATTTGTATCTCCATCTCTGTCACACTTGCATATTGACATGATGATGACAAAGAGGTTTTCCCGTCAATGCCAATTTTCGATGTTCGTGGTAGGCATGCTGGTCGGGGCCTAGCGAAGATGAAAATCGAAAAGCGGAGAAGGAAAAAGTAAAAAAATATTCGAAGTGAAAGATGTCACATGATAATTTTTATATACAGATTGACCTTTACGCAAGACAAGTTTCGATCAAAAGTGTAAATTTATACATTTCTCCAAGATTCATTTAGATCAATATATCCAGCCTACGCGGCTAAAGCTGAAGACCCGAGTTCGATCCACGGATTGGCCTACTCAACTAAATCCAATCTATAGATTATAGTTTGTGCTAAAACTCAAATCTTGCATTCAAAAAATTTTCTCCAATTCGAGACATTTTTCAAAGCTATACTTGCTGTAATTAGACAAACATAAATCTTACAGAGGAGCTGCGACGTTAATTTTTTTACAAACATTAGCGTTCGTGTTTTAAAGCCAAGCGATGATCTATTTAGTAAAACAACATTGCGGTATAAATTGAAAGAGATGTCATATACTACAGAAAAAAGTGACCAAGGTCCCCGGTGAGCAGGGCTGGGATCGAACCAGCGACCTCCTGCTTTCGCGACGGCAACCAGAGTCCGAAATTTCCTAAGTATAGGCAATCCTTTCTTGTTTTTTAAAACGCTTAAGGTGCACTCACGCCATCTTACGGCTTAGACTTACGTCTAGTGCTGTCCTTCTAGATAATCTTTACAGATTATTTTCAACTAGAAGCGAGAGGGCCTAAGTCTAGAGTAGCCCTGCTCACCGGGGACCTTGGTCACTTTTTTCTGTAGTATATGACATCTCTTTCAATTTATAATTTATATATAGTAGTGTGACTACTTAAAAACATGAATTAAAACATTTATTATGTTTAATAAATGATTTAATTCATGCTTTATAATTGTACAACATTGCGGTATCAAGTTTTAATAATATACCGTATATTTCGTATATAGCTAGAGAAATAACGATATAGACCTTTCTCGTGGAATTTCTGTGGTACCCTGTATTATTTACGGTCTGATACTAGCGTCCCGTGAATGGATTTTCCACTATCGGCAAATTTAGACACACGGGGGCGGCTTCAAGGTAATGCTTTTAGTTCTATCTGAACGTTAGAGAATATTAATGCAGTTGACTTTGACGACATTTTTAGATGACGTGGGCTGGCTATAAGCCGGTGTGTATTGAGATTTATTCATATACTAAAGTTAGTCTTTTGGGGTCAATTGCATAATGACTTGTAACTTGTAATATTAGCGACCCATCCCGTGCCATTCTAGCGTACGCCATCTTTAAGACGTATAATTTCCGTAAGACAAGATTAGATTTATGATATATGTCAGTACATAAAGTACACTAGGGCTAGGTACTTACTTAACTATTCAATTTGCATTTTTCATATACGAAATTAAAGTAGAGTGTTACACCCGAATCAGCGCGTGCAGCGTCCGTTAAAACATCACACAACTACATAGTAATAACATTGTCATCTTCTTTTCCTTCCTAGCGTTTTCCCAACTTTCCCTACGCGTCAGGTAGCTTGGGGTCCACTTTGGAACCTAATCCGAAGATTTGGCTTTAGTTTTACGAAAGTGACTGCCATCTGACATTCCAACATAGGGGGTAAAATAGGCATTGGGATTATTCCGGATATTTTGGACACAAGTTCCGAAAAACTCAATGGTGCGCCGGGGTTTGAACGCTCGACCGTCAGATTAGTCGCGTATACCGCTGGGCCACTAACGCTATAGTGGGTATTAGCATGGTATTCATATTTTGCACCATCATGCAGGCCGTACCTATATGTAACAAAATTAATCATGCCATTATTCTTTTTACGTCAAATATAATTAATGGAAGTGAACTTTACAGACAGGTTCCGCTTTTGGTCTACGTGGGCTGAGCCTGGTCCGAAATAAACACAGGTTATTGGTTAAGCGCTATTTTAGTCATTTTTGAACGAATATTTTTTATAATAAAAAAGTCACGTGACATCCGAGGATAGAAATTGACAAATTGTCTCGTCTCGTCCCATACAAGTGTGAGTCACCCTTAAATAAGTAACCTGCTGTAAAAAATCTTCACAATCTGTAATTACTTTTGTTCTTATAACGGCTTTTTTATATGCAGGTAATTCAATAAGTAACTTGACTAGTTTGTAATTTTACGATGTATTTAATTACTTACGAATTAGTTTAGTAACAGTGGGCGTAGCCAAGATGCCAATGGCTAAACTCAGTTGCGAACGTAACGCAACTGTGTGCGTAGCCAAGATGCCAATGGCTACACTCAATTGCGAACGTAACGCAACTGTGTGCGTAGCCAAGATGCCAATCGCTAACGCTCAGTCGCGAACGAAACGCAACTCAACTGTCATTGTCATTAATTGTGTCAAAAAAGTGTGACATTAATTGGCATCTTGGCTACGTACCCTGTCATCGTCACAGTAATAAGGTAGAGTGATAGAGAGACAACTACGCTACGCGTCTAAGCACGCTGTTCTTGCCGCTCAAACTTAAGCCGGCCATATAAGTTAGGGGACGTCCGTCGGATCTGCATCCGTTGGACTAATCTACCATACATTGATTGGCAGATGCGCGGATATTCCCGAACTGGGGCATCCAATCACGGGTTTTTTTGTATGGACAATACGGGGATTCATTATAAATCCCGGGATTTTCATACAATCCAATACCGTGATTGCATGCCCTAGCCCGAACCAAAATGGCTGGCTATAGACATGGGTAAATGGAAACATTCGTAAGTATGCACAGACAAACACACAAACAGGTCCTAAAATAAAACTTTCATTTTGTTCACCGGCTGTACCGTGGCATACCCGTTCAATATTGGTTTCCACCCGAGATTGGACCAGATTGAGGTTTTTGTTATGAAAAACTGCGCCGGGAAAATGAAATTTTCAATGACGCTTTGTTTATTGGGACGTGATAGGCAGACAATAAAGTTAACGTTGACTGCGTTCCTTTTTGACATGGAAATATTTAACACTTTTTAGAATAATTATACTATAAATGGGTGAATTCAAAATGAAGGGGTGATATTAAAATAAGTTTTATGTCAAAATTTAATTTTTGATGCAAAACTTTTATCGCTGACTTCGGGTACCATAAACATTGTATTGTCATCCAACGTACTGTGATGTTTTAGCTTATTGGAATAACGGGAAGTTAGTCAAATTCAGCTTGCAAGATGTGACCCTAACATACATTGCGAGTTAAATAAAAGCGTGTAAAAACATTTCACACGCCAATATATCGATTTTGCAAAAGAATTCTTGTGAATTACTAAAAGGGAGAGGGGGTGGATCGAGCCACCAAGAAAGTCCACCTGGGACGCCCTAGCCTAGTGGGCAATGCCTGGGCAGCGTTCTAGGCCTTCTAGGTATTGCTGGATTGACGAAGTCCAGAAAGACCTGTAAGTACAGTCACCTTCCGCTTGCTATTCTTATTGGTACAGTACAACGAAGAACGTGTCACTTATTTTGCGGCTTCATAGCGAAACATAATATTACAGGTGAATTTACCAACAAAGGAGAGCAGACTGACGCAACTTCAGTGGGCGCCAAGATCTACTTTTGGGTCGCTGAGCCAGCATAGTAAGTAGTAGTAAATAAGTGAAGATTTGATTTGATTTCGTTAGAAATCTATCAAAGTAGCCCCAAAACCTAAAGTTATTTTACGAGACCTATATTAAACCTCCATGTCAGGGCTGAAGCCGGAGTTGAATTTAAGATAGAGCATGGTCATCACATGTAGAGCGCAACTGGCACAAGTACTTACTTGCGCTTGATCATTACTTATCAATTGATCTTATTTCTTAAGGTAGGGCAATTTGTATATTTTGTATTTAAAGCCACATAATCAACCCCCCCCCCCCCCCCCCCTAGCTACGGCCCTGCTCCATCTGCAATTATACAGTCAACGCAACTCACTCTACTCGAATTTTCAACTTTATTCTAAAAACTCCTTTATTAGTGGAGTTTCACACAATTTGAATTAAACATGCTCGAAATTCTAAAGTATACCTCTAATTTATTTGTCTATCAGCAGGCCTACCCTACCACAAACATCGAAAATTGACATTGATGGGAAAACCTCTTTGTCACTCAAATAACCAAGTGTGACAGAGATGGAGATACAAATGCGCAATCATTCTATTTTAGGCCCTGTCTATAAGATAGAAGATAAACAATTCTACAGCGACAGACAATAGTTTTGCCTCTCCTTTGAGACACAGTAGCTGATAAACTAGGTAAAAACAATAGTTTCCAGCGAGTTCGGCATACAAATGCGGCACAAAACAACCCCGTGCCTCGTCCCAAGTTTCTCGCTATCGGTCCTAAATTAAACAAGTTCAGACGCGTTTCACATAACTAGAGGTTGGATCCTTATTTATCTTTTTTGGTACCTATTTCTTTCTGTAAAACCATTGAGTTATACTACTTCGTATAGAGGAGCCGTAGGCAAACAAGAAACGTGTCACAACCCGCAAACTAAGTAGGGGCGTCAACCACGCGACCAAAACGTCGTAAACGCCGCCATGTTCCACTTCTGCATTGTCGTAAGCGCCGTGATTTGCACGGCGCTTACGACGTTTAGTCGCGATGTTGATCCCGGCATAGATTAGTCGGCGTAGAAAAAAAGAAACGGCATTGGTATTGCCTATATACGGACTGTACGGACAAATTAATGTAGCACTATGTTGCATTGGTACAAACTGGAAAATGACTTTAAGTACTAGAAATACATGGTAATTGGACATGAATTTGTTCTTGTGTTTCCGAATAGGCCATAACTAAATAAAACAACGTAAACTGCAACACAATATTTATTTCAATTTCCTTCAAACAGTATCAGTTTTGTCAGTTTCTGCCGTTTAGTAAAGTAATCTAAACTTTGATCAGTTTTTGCTTCGTGATGCAATCTAACTTTTGCGTACTGATTTATAATAGCACGAATTAAATGGATTCTGTGGTTAAAAGTTGATGGCTGATTAAGTGAATGTTGAATTAAACATACAAATACTTCTTTGTCGATGAAGTTCTTAATTAATGTAAATGTTTATTTAATAATATACACTTGAAAAACAATTGTCTAAAAATTGGGGTGTCCTTGGTTCCTTGGAGTTTGGGACGGATGCTAGTGTGGGATGCTACCTGTGTAGACACGCTGGCGCCGTCCCATCTCCAACGAACTAATGTAAAAGCGGGCGGAGCGGCTGAATGCGCCGAAATTTTAAAACGTAATAAATATAAGAGCCTGGGCAGAGAGTACCTTTTTGTACCATTCGGGGTCGAAACTCTTGGTCCATGGGGTCCCAGCGCACGCAAATTTTTCGTAGAAATCGCGAAACGTCTGGTTGATGTTACTGGTGACCGAAGAGCTGGTGGCTTCCTCGCACAACGTATCAGCATTGCGATACAACGAGGAAATGCCGCCAGCATCCTAGGTACAATGCCTCAAGGACCTACTTTAGATTTAAGGTAGGTAGAGGTAGGTAGTTAGGTAATTTACACTTACTGTATATATTTCGAGAATAAATGATTTTATATTGTCTAAAATCCGCAACATAGGCTTCGTCAGGAGGATACAGATTAAGCTCAGCTACAGGCTTCGCCACATACTTACAAACGATGTAATCCGCAACAGGCTTTGTCAATCATAACCACTAATTAAACCTAGGTAAAATGTTCACCCCGGATCGTAGCCGGCTCAAACGTCCCCATGACACTCGCCGCGTTGCCCCGCTGAATTGCCAAAGAGATTTGTTGAACCAGGTACGACCCGGACCGAGGATCGCAACCCCTGTCTCTGAGCCGACGACCCAACACTTTTATGAAATCCTTGGCCTCCGCACCCCAAGATCCTGCAGTTTCTACCGCAACCGGTATGAAGTCATACGCCGGCTCCAAGACAGAGTACTTGGAATGCTTCTGCCTAGCTGCATACTCCGCAGCCGACCCAGCAGCTCTTGTGGTGCCACTCAAATGGGACGGGGCAAAAGTGCTCACGCATGTAGCGTCCCACAAGAGGCACCGACCCCTCCGCCAAGGAACCAACGTAAGACCATCCGGCCTTTTTCCGTCTGAGCGGCATAACCCTGGAGGCTCCAAAACGCAGGGTACATTAGCCGACACTAAAGCCCGGCGAACCACCTCGTTTATCGCATGGTGACGCGAAAAACGCCCAGCACACTTTTGGCAGCTAAGGCCATGGTGACCATCCTCCTGAACCACCGCTCCACAGATGCACCGATGCACCTCACAAACCTTGCAACCCAAGCGCAAGGCAGCCGCGATCCTTAAGGAGTCGTTATCCAGCAGCGTGCCCAACTGTGGGGATGGCAATGCATGAAGCCATGATCCTGACTCGTAGCAAGATGCAGCATGGAGGCGCGCTAAATCCGCGCCGCCTGCCTCGCTCAATAGGCCCGCAAAAACCTTCCTACACAATATATCGTCCCAACCTCGTTGAGTGGCAGGATTATTTGGCCCCTCATCAGTCTGGCAAATGGTAGACCATTTGACAAATGCCTCGGCAGCAAAGGGAACCTGGAAATCGTGACCATAGTTAGACAAAATGCGAGTCACGAGTCCCAGACTTCCATGAGCCGAGGCAAGAAAAGCCACCACACCTACCTCGCGACACCGACGAATCCCCAGCCCACCATGACGAACTGGCAGAGCAGCCTGACACCACTGTCCCTCACTCAGTTGTACATTAAGTATGGCCTCCAGTGCTATTTTGAGGGTGTCATCCAACTTCGAAACAATATCCTCATATAACCAAGTTGGAGACGTTCTTAGAATGTACATCATTCTTGGCATGGCAAAGCAGCTCCGCAACAGAACGACAGAAACATGCGCTGACAGATTGCTCAGGTGTTCCTGGGCCTTAACCAACGCCAACCTTTTTTCTTCCAGGGCAGAACCGATGCCCTCTGGAAAAATTGGAGCGCCTAGCAGAGAAAAAGATGACTTCTGCAGGCGCCGAATCCCTGGCAGCACTGCATCGAATTCTGCCATGTCAACGTCCTGGAGGTCACAACAGAAAAGCTCGCACTTAGCCGAGTTTACCTCTAAGCCGATCCCTTTTAATGCTGGCAGTAGCTTTTTCACATCGTCCAGCACTGTTCGTGGATCGCCCCCAATCGTACCGTCATCCAAATACCATACGTTTAAGGGCGAATCCAACGAAGTAATTGCCTTCTGAATGGCCAAGCAAAAAATTAAAGGCCCCAAGGGATCTCCCTGCTGGGCACCAACTTGTGAGGCTATCAGGGAGTTATCAAAAAGCAAATTACTCACAGTGTGGTAACATTGGTGAAGAAACGGGTAAATTGAGGGTACCTTGTCTAAAGCTTCACCAAGAATAGAATCCCTCTCGACACTATTAAATGCGTTCTTGATGTCTATCTTTAGGATAACAGCACCTGTGGCTCCCCTTGCGGACGCAAACGCCCGAGTGGCGTGAATCGCTGCCTCACAACCTTGGGGGGTACCAAATCCTACCTGAACCGGTTGCAGATAATCCGCCATTGGTTCCTTAACCGCTCGACAGCACAGTTTAGCCGTAAGACGTCGAACAGTGCACCCTACTGCTATAGGCCTAATACCGCCGTCCTTCTTGGTAAGGGCGCAAAGAGAAGCCCCGTAGAAATAAGGACAAACAAGGGGGTTGAGTAATCCTTTAAGTAAAAAATTGCATAGTTTTGTTAAGGACTCTAAAAGCCGGGTGCCATTGCTACCTGCAGCAGAAGACGTGAGTTCCCTAAGATGCTGCGGTCTCAAACCATCTAACCCCGAAGCCGACCCATTGTAAAAGGAACCCAGCGCCTCCTTTACTTCATCCGGTTTCACTGACAAGGACGGACTTGAAGAGTCTGGTTCGGGCGGGAACACGAGTGGCCTAGACGGCGACGGATGTTTCTCCCGGAGAGACACCACAGTTGAATCATCCAAAGGAGCCAGCGACGCGTCAGATAAAAGGAGCCGGACCGCGCCTCTCAAGTCACCGTCGTGCACCTTACTCTCTATGCGTTTGTATAAAGATCCTGACTTCCGCAACGTGTCATCCGGGAAGTATAACGTTGCATTGTCCACGTTTTCCTTCACTTTGGAAGTCAAGGACTTCTTTGAACCCTTTTCCGGGACCCTCAGAGCAGAAAAAGAAAAGGATAGCAACGAAAACCAATCCTCTACCCTGTTGGTGTCCACACACTTACACATAATAGAACTCAGTTTCTCTGCTGCCAAGGATCGCGCACCCTTAGGAATGTGCTTTAAGACATTAACCTTATTCTTTAGTTCTCCCAATTTGTCAAGGCAATTTTGATCGCGAGTTGTTGCTGGTTGAGATAAATTGACATTATTTTGGGACCCAGGCGATACACTAGGCCCTGGAACCCCCAGGGTGTTTGGGCTAGGAGATAATCGTACAATATCCCGATGGACACGTGCTATGTGTACGTTAAGGCCCCTTGGTATGACATACAGCCTTGGAGAACCAGGACAATAAGGACAGACAGACTTAATAGCGGGGCTGCTCATTGTTACTTATTATTATTAACAACCAAAAACACAAATCCGAGTTAATCCGTCAAATTACATTTAGACATAATAGAAAAAATAAATCCATTTGCAAATCATAATAAATACACAGTCAAAAATTAAAACAATAAATATTGAATCATTAAAAGTACTTTAAAACTGCCTATACCAGTAAACTAAAATGTCAATAAGTTAATAAAAATAATAGTTTAAAAAACCAAACATGTTACAATAATACATAAAAGCTAAAAAAAAATATATTATAAAAAAAAAACCAAAAAGTCCATCGCACCTAGGTCTCGAACTGCCGTCTAAATTAGCGCTTAATTGTACTAAACCGCTTGCTAAACCAACTCATCCATGCCGTCTGACGGGGAGTCGACGAAAAGCCGCATTCGCCTGAGCAATTTGTTACGCTTGAATAAATAATACGAGTATGAGCGTACCCTCAGTGTAAATTGATAAACACTATATGATCACAAGTTAATTTCAAAGCACTTCCACTTTAGCACTGCTTATTTTCATCCGCACCCATGAGCCTATCGGGAACACAGCTTTGCCAACACAGAATTAAGATCTTGGACGTTTATATATCCACTGTTGTGTTATGGTATCCAATTGGTCGGAGTCATTGACGCCTAACTAAATCATTGATTTGGTTCACTGCTACCGATAATTGGACCTAGATAACATTTTTCACTTTCTTGTTGTGCCGGACAAATCATAAAAAACTTCAAATAAAGTCCTTTGTTCACTCCGATTAATTTATAAACATTAAAAGTTTCCACAGCTGTTGTTTACCGTACGGGTGATCTACCCTCTCCTTTAGTTCTTAATGGTGTTTACTGTTATATAACTATAGTCATATTTTGAAGCAAGACCTTTTCCACCGCGTAAGCTGAAGACTTGAGTTCGATCCTCGGATCGGCCTTCGTCGGTGTTGGTCTTTTTCTTTAGTATATGACATATATTTCAATGTATAATTACATTATCTGTAATATCTGTATTAACGTTAGCACCTCGATATTGTTACGTCTATGTAGACCTTTTTTTTACTCTTTGACGCTAACGAAACATGGCTGCCAGCTCATGGCGCACCGATATTGATACAAAAATTATTAAATTAGCGTGATTAGATGAAAATGCAAGTAAACTTACGCGTGAAAAGTCACTCCTTGACTTTTGTTTGCTGTTTTGGTATAGTTTTTGCGGTATCTCACTACACATGACGGCATATTTTACGTAATATTTTTAAAGCCAATGCGTCGAGCTACCGCAACCGTTTGGCACAGACTGAGCGTGAGTGCGGCAATTGCCTCTAACAGGGTGTACAAAAAATCAAGTTGAGGCGCCTACTCTATTAAAATGATTACTCAAAGTGTAAAACACTAAATTGAGACGTTTACGTAGACCGTCTGTTTATTTTATCGTACGTTAAGTTAGGTTATGGTATAATAAACTGTTACATAAATAGTTAATCGGTGCTAACTGAATTTTGACAGAATAACGATATATTAGGAGACTTTTGCTCGACGTCTTATCGTCACAATAAAGCAGGGGACTAAAATGTATGGAGTTTTAAGTAGACGACTATGATATAAGGTATTTGTAAGCCATCCGGACAACCATAGGCACCGGTTACACGGAAGATCTGGATCGTCGGATCCACGACGATGATAGAAATTCCCCCGTACTCTATGGTTTGTCGTGGATCGTCGTTCCAGATCGTGCTTCTAACCGTTAACCGTTCCCATTGGTGATTGACAAAATTGTGACTTTCTGTTTCTTAATGATCTGTAGGAAAACTGCTACGTTTTTTTATTTGACCAGCTGGGGGAGGCTAGCTACTGCGTAGGTACGTATTACAATTTTCTTTCCGTAGGCACTAACATCCGGTTTGAAGGACCAATTACAAAATATTTTTCAGACACAAACAAACTAAAATAAACTAATTTATTTTTGATTAGTCCTCATGGATAGGGTAATTGACATTTTGTAACCGAATATTGGTATGAAAGTATGTGTCAAACTCGCACTTACATACATAAGTACTTTCAAAGTTTCAATACATTTTAAATGCGAGTCCGCTGCCTCGAAAATCTAACAAAACATTGTTTGTCTAACATGTTAGCAAAACTGCACGTCCGTTGCAACTTTAGGTGAACAATGTTTTCGTGAGCCAAAACATTGTTGATGTACACGAAATGAACGCTGCACCCCCCTCCGAAGGCGAAAGCGGGGGATGTTTTCCGTGTGTCGCGGCAAACATGTTTGAGTGTTTTTGCTAACAAAAACACTTAAGCCACACCCCTTTTATGTTAGAATAACATGTTAGGAGTTAGAAAAACACAAAAACACGTCGCAGGGGACACGGCTTAAGTCAGCCATTAAGGATGACTGACGCTAGAACCTGCTAAAGCTCTAATCAACAAGTGACTATAATGGCACCATTTTATAAAGCTGCAAGTCACAATTTATGAGAGACAAACAACGAAATTGTAAAACATAGCTTTATAATATAAAACACAATCCAGGTCAGACTTGCATTGCTGGTTGCCTATAAAGCTATCTGTCATAGGTTCAGGTAAAGACACTAATGACCTCTCACATCGTAGGCACTACCTACAATCAGTACTAGACTAAGAAGGTCATTAAAACTCGACATTTCATCCAAAGGTTAACTATAATCGAATATAATCATAAACGGTGAAATCACTTGCCCTTATCACAAGTGTTCCATTATATACCTACGCACACAAACATGTGACGACATAATAATATATCATTTTCAAGTTACACTTGCCCTTCTCACAGATGTACTCACACATATATCGATTCTCGTATGCCGCAGATCTCGCGAATAAGGTCAAAATGTAGGCAAGATAGGAAGGTCGGGACCTTGACACAGTACAGTTATCTTACGGTTTCCCGAGGATACTGCAATTGTGGTGAAATATTCTAATGAAAGACGAGAAAAACTTTCTTATTATATTGTTCTCTAGACGTTCAATTGTTTGTAAAACGTTTTATCTATCGATATAGGTACTTTTGCTGTCCCTATTTTTATTATACAAATATAGTGAGACCAAGCTAAGTTTGCATCGATTTGGATATCAGAGATTGTGCAAGTATTATTTTAACGTCATCAGAGGCAGGTGTAGCTGCCGCCACGGTCATGGAAAGAATGAGAGATGGAGGTAAAACCGTAAGGAGGCATGAACGAACGAAAGGAAGTGAACGAATGGAAGGATATTTCAATCATAATTAATTAATAACCGTTGACATACTTTTAATGATGTAATTATGAATGAATAATAATTAACTATATTGATTTTAATAAATTTCAACTTAAATATGCTGGATAATATTTTATGTATGTATAATTTGTTAAGTAGCTAGCTAAGCTTAGGAAAGTTTTTAAGTATTTGCATGTCGATATACGACAGGATACTGTACAACACTGTACGACCATCTGTACAATTAATAGTTTTAGGTATTCTAGCAAATAAAAATCTTTATCTCTTTATCTTTATCTAAACTTATGAAATTATCAAACGTCAAACTCCGCGGATTAATTATTTCCGTAATAAAATTGTTGATATTAGATATCGCCTACTATCAAATCAGTAGTAGGTACGAATAAGGCCCCTGTTAATATTGTGTTTTATGCGGTGCTGGTGACAGAGGAAAAGCTTTCTCAGGAAGCTGAGTCGCCGCCTACAGAAAAGGGGTCTTGCTTGATCGCCGCTCCGGTTCTTTCCAGGAGCAGAGACTGTCCATCGCAGTGCAGCGTGCGTGATGGACACCTTTGCGTCGGTAATCAAATCGGGGCGTTTTACTCCAGTAGGACTAATTTTTACATTCATTTAGGATTTGACATTATTAGGAAGCCTAAGTTTCTTAAGGTTTAGATACGATTAACATTCGCAACCGTTGATAGACAAAAAAATCTAAAAAAATTACCGTAAAGATTCCTTAGAACTACTGAGTACTAAGTAACAAGTCGTTACGTACTCATTAACCAAATGATTCTTAGTGCTAATTACATTTCGTCCTTAGCTTCGTATCAATTAACAATGCAGTGTAAAACGAGCATTTTAACGAAACATGTGGAAAATGGAAGACATAAAACACATTACGTTTTATAAATTGACCGATTGAACAACAAGTACAACAACAAAGCTGTTTTTCTCAATCAATGGTTCATATATATAGGTAATTATACCTCTATAATAGTTAACTACCTTTTTTTTTTTTTGTCGCAGAGGAAATGCATTACGCATCCCCCCGGGACCTGGGGATGGCCCATTAGTGGGGGGTATGTGGGACTCTCTCCTCCAGCAACCCCTCCGCTAGTCGGAGGGAGGGGAGGAGCCTACCCACTAAAACCTCTGCGGCGTTGCCACCACTTGTCGTTGCATGGGGACGCCGTGGGAATGTCATATCATCCGCGACGCCCCCCGACTGTACCGGCTCGTCTTGAGCCGGGGCTCCTGCATCAAAGGAGAGGGGGAACCGCAACGCTCGGAACCCCCTCCCAGGCATGTAGGGCCAAGCTTGAGGGTCCCCTACCCTCGGCCCTACTGGGGGAGAACGCGGTATATCGTGGCATACCGCGCGCGTCTTCGACCCCTACGCCTCCGCCGAAGAGGAAGCGCCTCTTCGCTATCCTCGCGCTCCCTCTCCGAGGCCTCCTTCTGAGAAATGACGGTTTCACAGAAGGATAATAGTTAACTACCTATATCAACCGTTGATTGGTTTAAAAAGAGGGCACACGAGTAAAATAATTTTACCTCCAGTTTGATCAAATGCAAATGTAACATATCAAGTGTATTGAATTATGTGTTGAAAATGTATTTGTTTAAAACGTGTAATGTTGTTTTTACTTTTTATATGCATGTATAGGCTACTTGTATTCGTGTCCCGCCCCGTCCCGTCCCGTTCTAGTGTGAGTCATCCTTAAATGGGACTCGAAGTCAATATCTCATTTTCGATCCAGCCAATAAAATATTAAAAGTGTACGCACTTGTTTTTATATAGACTCTATTTTATTTATTTACATAATTTGTAATGCTGCACAGTAACTAAGCAGGAATCCATTATGCTTGATAATTATACGACATATAATGTTTTTTTCACAAATATTGATTTATTAAAAGATAAGTTTTCAATATTAGTGGACAATGAACCCTCCATCGTTTTAGGGTCAAATATGTTAATTTGTTTATTTTCATTTGTAACGTAGTTACGATTCCAATAAGGTTGTCCAAATCAATAAGCCGTCAAAACGAATAACAATTTACAAACGTTCCGTTCATGCGTAGGCTGAAAAATTGCGATATCCATTTTTTTATCGGGCTGTTATTTGTGGGTTTGTAGTACAAATTACGACGACTACAGGTTTTGGCAATATATAAGTTAGAATAGATAAATTGATTATAATTTCTTTTTCGAAGTCTCTCGTATATGGTCAAAGCCCGGAGCGTAAAATTGTATAAAATATGTTATTGTTTTCTTATACCCACTTTTCGTTGTAATAGTGTTAATAAAACACAGACCGTAGCTTATTATTTTCGACAAAATGGTTGTAATGATAATCAAAATCAAAGCATAATTACACAAAATAAATAATAATTTTGCACAAAAACCAAATGAACACATATGCATTTAAAAATAAGGAGATATGCAACAGTTGTACTTACATAAACACAGTAATTTCAGTAAAACAGGGCACGAAGAGTCTATCATTTTGATAAACTTGAGTACAACAGGGTAAACCATCTTGTCCTTAGCTACCTTCACTACACTCAAGTTTCATTTAAACAAACGGTTCTCCGCGACGCTCAGACGCGAATGAGACAAATTCTGGCAGAACCAGCCTTTAGGGAGACAACCTTAGCTTTAATTTTTAGTTTTTATACTGAGCTGCCGCGGCAACCATTTTGTGACGTCATTTTAGGAAAATCAATTCTTCTGCGCATGCTCGGTGTCTATGCGCGGTGGTAACATTCCTTTTTATGGCCATTTTAAGTATCGCCCATATTTTTCATGAATGGAACTCATTCATTTGTTATATTTAGGTTATCGTCGATCTATAATTAAGGGTTTCGTCGATCGGCATGTTATATAGTAATGGTAGTTTAGATGCCGTGTTCCTTTCGGCCATTATTCGCCTGTTGCTCTATTGTGGCTTATTAGAAAGATGGTTACGGTTTAAGCTCAATTTTAGTCGTTTATTAACACGCTATTCACGGTATACAAACGATTGAGCTAAATAAAAGGAGGTCGCTTATTGAATTGGACTTATGAACTATTTTTGGCTCGATTCAATTTTTATAAAATATTCAGGCTTAGAGTATGCATTGATAGTCGAGTGACTGCCTGGATAAGTCGTGGGTTCGAATTAGGTATGCCCGAAACTGATATAGAATATCGGTACTTTGATAATTACAAGTACTGCCAAATCAAAAATAAGATCTGTATGTCCTGGGTTCGAATCTTGGTAAGGGGAATCTTGTGTATTTATCACAATGTTCCTGTTATTTATTTATACATACGAGAGGCCAAGGTGGTCAAACATATCTAAATCAGGGGCCTTACCATGATGTTTTAACGCGATTCAGTTTAGGTTTAGTTTAGACTCAATTGTGTGGAAGCGACTCAGTTTAGGTCGTCATGGTAACCTCTGCTCCGTAACACCTTGACAACGAAGGCATGCTCAGATATTTATGAGCTCCACGTGAGCTCTGGTATATATGACTGGAGCAATTTGGGTTTAGGTTGCGCGTTGTATTTTAGTCTCTACGAAACAGTTACAGAGAGGAGACCGGGGTATGAAACTCACACGGATTGACTGTCACAGCGGTCATTACTGACAACTAATACTAAATGCACGAGTGAATTCATCGATCGGAGTCGAAGGATAACTAGTTCATGAATGAATTAATAAAACATTTATTCATTTCTGAAATTTCTTTCGGATATTTTTAACGTTTTGTTTCATAAATTATGAAAAAAAAAAATGAAGATGTGATTTCCTTAATTATGAATAATTGAGTGATACCCGTAATTTTATTATAATATAATATTCATAATTAAGGTAATCTCATGTTCTGAATACTTATACTTTTTTCTTCAGATATTTCCTATGTCTATCACTGTATTCTGACGATTTGGTCTTGCATTTCGATTTTACAACTTATACCCATTGAAGGTGTTCAGATTGTTAAATCTTGGTTTGTTATTACTACGAGTATGTTCTTCCCTTATGTGTCATATTGTGTCAATTGGCATCTCGCTCACATTTATAACATAAGATGCATTTCCAGTTATATCAAGGTATGAAAATGGTAACATAACAAATTCAAATTTTAAAGTTAGAATCGGCCTCATGCTCCTGGTAAATGCGACTAATTCGTCTACGTAGCAAAGAAATGTCTGCTACGGCGTAGCACAAGTAGGTGATGTAGCACAAGTAGCTGATGTAGCACAAGTAGCTGATGTAGCACAAGTAGCTGATGTAGCACAAGGGTAAAGATGACATTCGAAAGCTGACTACATCACCGTGGCTGCATATAGTCGACTACATCGTGATATATGTTAATTTCTTAGAGAAATTAAGAAACAGTCATACATAGGGTTTAAAAACATAATATTTGACGACCGGTTGGCGTAGTTGGTAGTGGCCCTGCCTGCTATGCCAGTGGTCCCGGGTTCGAATCCCGGTTAGGGCATTTATTTGGGTGATGAACACAGATATTTGTTCCTGAGTAATGGATGTTTTCTATGTATTTGTATATTATATATATATCGTTGTCTGAGTACTCGTAACACAAGCCTTCTTGAGCTTACTGCTGGACGTAGTCAATTTGTTTAAGAATGTCCTGTAATAATTATTTATTTATTTATAATATTACAGAACTTAACATTAGACCTATGGTTTCATTAAAAAAAAATGCTAAAATTTTCCAGACCAATATAATAACTAAAATATCATTATTTATATAAGTTCCATCACACAGCGGTTGGCCAAAGCGCTCGACTTCAAGCAACGACACCTTCATTTGTTTTTTATTGTGTGAATCCATTTGTAAGATTAAACGCTAACTTGAAAATATGGAAGAATAATATAATAGCGGGATAATAAACAGGCCTCTCGGCTGAAATATGGAAGACATTCACCTCAGACTATATTAGATTAGATCGGAGGCAGTTAGTAATGAAATAATGTACCTACCTAGTCGTTTAAAAAATATTGTTTTCATCTCACCAGCGCGGAAAGCGCTCTTTTATCTTTTAGAACCATTGGAGAAATGCATTTTATCCACTAATGGGTGGATATAAATAAATAAAAGTAATTTAATCTTGAATTTTGAATGGTTTCTTTCAGTTAACTGGTAGCATTGACTTTTAAGCGATAGTTTTGAGATTTGTATATAGTTTCTATATTCCTCGCGATAGTGAGGTGAAAAATGTTGTATTACACTCAGTGGGAAAGTTTGTTTAACTCTCGTGCCTTGAGACCCTCATAATGCTGAAGATTCCAGTTATTGAACCAGTTTTAGAATCTTTCGCTTGCTCAGGTCTAAATATATAAGCACGAGAGCTAAACAACAACTTTGCCCCGTTCTCTCTCTCTCTCTCTCTCTCTCTCTCTCTATTGAAAATCTCAATATTGTATTGGCTAGACTTCTACTAAAGTGTCTCGACTCTCGTAATGTTCAGTGGGTGGAATAGTAGGTAGTTTATGCGATTGTACATAATGAAGGGCATTACAACACGAGTGTAGGTTTATGAACCGAGCCGAAGGCGAGATTCATATTAACATCACACGAGTGTTTGAATGCTTAATTATGTATAATTGCATACACTACTTTATCTACACACATCATAAGTGCTCTAAGATGGGTTCAGGAACCGTAGGAGAGTGACCTGTATTGTACTTATTGTAAAAGGTCTTAAGATTAAACATACAGAAACCAATAACTCACAATTTTTTACTCATAAACAGTAAAAAGCCAATAAACAAATGACAGTGACTAGAATGTGACATCCACTTGAATATGAGAGCTGTTCCAAATTTAAACTCATAACCAGGAGGAAACTTATAACCATTATTTTCAGGAGGTAATGTTAAAATTACAGTTCCGTCAATTCTTGCTGGTTGGTAATGCCGGCCTATGGTTTCTGAACACGTTTCAGAGCACTAATGATATGTGCGTAGATAAACAATGTTACGTACGACAAGACAGCTTGTAACTAGGTAGATCTAAGTACAAGAAAGGTCGGGAGGTAGACGTGTACTTATATAAGTCTACCCACAGTCTTAATCGCAACTAGTGCATTCGTGTGTTCAAAAGGCAATGGAGCGAGCTATACCATGCTATACTCAAAGAGATAGTAGATATTCAACACAACGTTAAGAGCTATATTTTTTGTCATAGAGCACGATCCTGGTACTTAGATATTGCCAACAGCTTACCAAGTGCGGGATAAGACTTGACGCTTGTGTGACCTCCGATTGCGCATATTTACTATGGCTATATAGGGCTCACTTATACTTGACGGGTGGTAAGTGATAGGAATTAGAGCAAGGTCAAATTACTTTCCCCACTTGTGGATAAAATGCGTTTTTCCACGCTAGCTTTAAAGGATGATAAAAATTTACCTAGAACACAAGTAGACTTCAAATTTAGCTTTAAGTGTAGAAATAAAATGTACCTAATTGTGAATATATGGTCATTGAGCCTGGGTTCCGCTTCAGCAGCTATTCCCAAGATTTGGCGTAGGCTCCGAAAAACTTATTGGTACGAGCCGGGGTTTGAACCCGCGATCCTCGGATAAAGTCGCACGCTCTTACCGCTCCTCATACGCTACGTTTAACGTACGGGACGGGACGGGGCGGGACGGGAAAACGTGTGACGGTGTGGAACCCTCATTTATGCGTGGCCTGACATGCACTAGGCCGGTTTTTTACTCATAGTTTAAATTATACAGGTCCTACCGACTGCGCCAGATGATTTTCAACCTCCTTTAAAGGGACGTCCTCAATTCGATAGCCATAGCCAACCCTGTTATAGTATGACTCACACTAGAACGGGACGGGACGGGGCGGGACGGGACGGGACGATCTGTCAATTTCTATAGACAGAATCACGTGATAGCTCGGAGCCCTCGGATGTCACATGACGCTTTCTATAGAATTTGACTGATTTTCCCGTCCCGCTCTGTCCCGTCCCGTTCTAGTGTGAATCATCCTTGAATTGGTTAAATTGTGAATCTCACCTTCTTTTCCCTCGATTTCTCCAGCTCCATCATCAGTTTACAGTCCCCTGATTTACAATAACCGCGAAGAACGAAAAAATATTAGTGTCTCCGTTTATATTACAATCATAAAGATTGACCGTCTGTATCTGCACTTTACCCTGGCGCACAATCAACTCGACTAACAAAGAGCAACCTGCCTGCATTGTTCATCGCTACTGCAACTGATTGAGCAGGAATTTATTACAATTGCTTGCCAAGTGCAGGCATGTTTGACTCTATCTTTGTTTTCTAGGTCTTTTGTCACGGCTTTAGGGCGCCAAGCGTGAGTACTTAAGTAAACCTATTTGAAAGAGAGTATGTAACGGAACAATCCAACGTGTTAATGTATTATGGTTTTTCTGTAAGTACCTGTGTATGCTTGTTCGTAGATAACTTGAGTATCGTTGATCGGATCCTCGTGAAATTTGGTAGGTGGTTAAATAAGATCAAAATATTTTTTCCAGGATCGCTGGCATGCCGGCACTTACAAGGGCTCTGCGAAGGAGATCATTGATGCTGGCGTGTTTTGTTTGACAACCAGCACTATTACTGCAAAAAAGCCAAGGAGCCCGGTTCTGTTTACACTAGCGCCACAGATACACTTATGAGGAGCACATGTCGCCCCCAAACGCAGCGATACAGCAGTCCGAAAAGTGTTATTGCTCAATAGAGTCCCTAAATTTTTGGAAGATAGGGCTGTCAACCAAGCACCTGACTCCCACTTGCCACAGGCAAGAAGACGAACGCGCTCAGCGGTTACTGGTAGACGTTTCAAGAAGATTATCCCGCACCAACACGCAGAGCGGTTCGTCTTATCATCGCTGCGAAAGAGGAGTCATGGGTATGTCAGCGTCGGGACGTATGTCCACATGATTAGGATCTACTTTTAGAATTTCGGCGATCAAAATGGCAGTGCTATGAGTCGAGGAAAGGAAAGCGGGTAAAGAAACACTACTAATTTTGCGGATCCCAATACCACCATGCCTAACAGGCAGTGTGGCTTGGGACCACTGATTATCATCCAGATGTACATTAATTACAGATGAGGTAGATTTAATCACAGTATCTAGTTTTTCCAAAAGTGTTGTGTATTTCCAAAGATAGGTGCAACGAAGAGCATACGTAATATTTTAATTTAGGAGTGAAAAGACAGAATTTAATGAGTGTGTATGCCATATGGGCATTGATTTTAAGCAGACGATCCGAAAAAGTGAATAAAGTAGAAATTAAAAAGTGGCAACATCATAGCGTCGTCCCGCTTTGTCCATAGGTATATATATATATATATATATTGATTTGAAAGGAACGACACTACGATGTGGCCACTTTTTAATTTCTACTTTGTTTTGCCAAGCTGTAAGTTACCTTCCTGGCAAATACGCCAAGTATCTTTGTATCCTTTATGCTAAATCCTTTTACAACGTCATAATATTCAAGTTATCCTTGTGCCGTAAAAGCTTTTAATGCAACAACAACAGTAGAGGCCTAAAAGCCCTCCAGGGACGTCGATTAAGGGCGCACCTGCTTTTTTTTAATTTAAATTGCTTTTACAATGTAAGTGGGCACATTATGATCCGTTTTTATATTAAAATCATAATGAAAGAGGTTCAAGGCAATAAATTCTTTTAGGTTTACAAATGAAGTCCATAAAATGTTCTAAGCACTTTCAAATATTTTTGTTTTGGAAGGTTATTTCAGTGCTCTTTTGTGCTTTGAGTTCCAAGTTTACATACAAACGTTGCCAGTTATTACTCATATCGTCGACCATAGGTTCAATGAGGATTACCGCGAGTCGATTTTCCGCCAGGGGCGCTAGTGGACCGTGGGTCCTGCGGGAACATTTCAAAAGTCACTTTGACAATTCTCTCATACTGACACAGGACCTACGCATGAGTGGCGCCGCCTGGTGAACGACAATACGGTAGCTCCCATTAGGCTTAGGGTTACTCTAACATGCAGGGATTTCCATGTCCCTTAATCTAATTGTTTAGTAGTATAATAGTATTGGGACCATGCACGATGGCAGCGCCACGCGGCAGTGGCAACTATAGACAAAATCCGTACTTTGTGACACAAATGACATGAAAGAAGTCAAGTAATCATTGTAATAATTTCAATTAAATCTCATTATATTATACTATATTAGACAATACAAGACTATAATAGTATTGCCAATAACATTAACGTTGTTGTTTTAAGTTTGTAATGAGCCTAGTTGTCACTGAAACTCATGCAGTCTGTCGGTCTGTCGGGCTGCCTGTCTATCACATCGTTAAATATCTCGAGAACTACTTAAACTACGGATTTGAAATTTAAAATAGTTATAAACAAAGTTAACGCAGAACATTGAGAGAAGATTTATCACATATTTTCATTTAAAAAATCCCGATAAAAGAGGGGCAAAAATAAAAGTTTAGTTAGTTTAGTTACTGGGTCATGTGGGGTATCATTTGAAAGGGCTAGATTTGAACATTCTTAAATATATTTTTTTAAATGATTATGAAATATTGTAGTCCGGGAGGCGAGGGGGGCGAGGAAGAAAAGTCGCGAGTACAAGAATCGTACTTTAATTGTACTTAGGGTACGTTTACAATGCGGAAGCTTACTGGCGCTAGGTGACCCAACGAGAGGTGGATGCACTTAGAACCAGTAAGTATGGCAATTTGATCGACACTATAATGCTCAAACAATGGTCGAGGCATCTAGCGTGCGCTGAAATTGCTCCTACTGCGTTTCTCCAATAACCCTCGGACAGTCCCCGAGGGTCATGTTTCTAGGATGAACTTTCGTTGGCGAGATGTAACTTTCCGACGGAGCCATCTAGCGGTGGCCGGCGGAACTACTTCCCGTAGTGCAGTAATGTGCATGGGTGCAGCGGTTGCGCTTGCGCCGTCTGCAACCTGCGCGCTTGTGCGGCTTGGCGCTAGATGTCGCTAGTGGTATGCGTTATGGCGTTACAACTCTCCCCCTATGTCCACGCAGGCGACCCGACAAGTGAGACATAAATGGTTTCTGATCTCACTCTCTCGATTGTGTTGTCTGGGTGCGGAACCTTGTCACGAAGGTTCAGACGTAGCATAGGTCCAGTTGCTGAATCTCGGTGAGCCCTGGACTAGGGAGCTGGGAGAACAGCATCCTCTTACGCCTTACAAAATCATCAGTCGTAGTACCTTTTGCTTGTTTTTCCAGTGTTACGTCTAGGAATATTTGGTATTGCTCACGGGCAGGCGCAAAGTATTCCCGGAGTCCAGCTTCAAAATTGTTCTGGCGACATCATCATGACGTGCGTTCTTTCCAGGCTGGTAATACGTCCGGAGCGCGTAACAAAGGTAGGACTCTTCAACTTCGCCTTCTCCGGTCATTAACTAGGTTTGCCACGCGTAATCGTAAGTCGTAGTGCTGCTACGAATATCGTAGCGCCGATTGCGTCACGAATCTCGTAGCACGATGACGTAGCGGGTCTCGTAGCACCACGATGACGTCACGCAGACTGGCCCCACGTTGGGCGCCACTTGTAGTCCGGGAGGCGAGGGGGGCGAGGAAGAAAAGTCGCGAGTACAAGAATCGTACTTTAATTGTACTTAGGGTACGTTTACAATGCGGAAGCTTACTGGCGCTAGGTGACCCAACGAGAGGTGGATGCACTTAGAACCAGTAAGTATGGCAATTTGATCGACAGTTCGACACTATAATGCTCAAACAATGGTCGAGGCATCTAGCGTGCGCTGAAATTGCTCCTACTGCGTTTCTCCAATAACCCTCGGACAGTTCCCGAGGGTCATGTTTCTAGGATGAACTTTCGTTGGCGAGATGTAACTTTCCGACGGAGCCATCTAGCGGTGGCCGGCGGAACTACTTCCCGTAGTGCAGTAATGTGCATGGGTGCAGCGGTTGCGCTTGCGCCGTCTGCAACCTGCGCGCTTGTGCGGCTTGGCGCTAGATGTCGCTAGTGGTATGCGTTATGGCGTTACAATATTTATTAATATTGATGAAAATTAATTGATTTATAAACGAAACTGTTAAAAAAGTTATCATTCCTCCCCTTATATCCGACGTGTATGAAGGACGAAATATGTTTTTTTTTACGCGACGTTGATATTATCATAAGCATTACAGGACAAATATTAAATTGACCCTATCTTCATCAAGTTTTTTAAATAAAAAAAGACTTTTCGGAACAAAAGTTGAAATGTAACCAACTTAGATTGTTTTTTCTTTCTTTAAATTTATGTGATATCATGCTGAAAGTACCGTCTTATAACTAAGGTTAAAAAAAACTGATTTACGCCATAAAAAAATATCAAGGAAAAACAAACTCGCATACTAACTCCATGCCGTACAAACGACTGACTCAATCTCTTGATACATGTGGCTATAGTCAGCCACACAATGTATTGTGTGGCTGACCTCAAATTTCGACTTCTAGGTGTATTTGCAACATAAAGTGTATACGGAACCCTCTGTGCGCGAGTCCGACTCGCACTTGGCCGGTTTTCTTAACCTACGGTCGACGAGAGCGGTTGGTGGCCCAGCGGTAAGTTCGTGCGACTTTCAATCCGAAGGTCACGAGTTCAAACCCCGGCTAGTACCAATAACTTTCAGAGCATATGTACGAAATATCATTTGATATTTACCAATTTTTTGGTGAAGGAAAACATCGTGAGGAAACTGGAGTAATCCCAATGAGGCCTAGTTTACCCTCTGGGTTGATAGATCAAGTGGCAGTCGCTTTCGTAAAAACTAGCGCCTACGTCAAATCTTCTGATTAGTTGCCAACGAAAGAAAAGATGGTTGACGATATGCAGGTAAAAATTAAAAAAATATACCTACCTACAATTCTGACTACATTGGTCATCCAGATGGCCAGGCAAATTAGTAATTTATTGTACAAGGGGCCAAAGTTGTTGTTTACCTCACATTTATAATATTTAGACATGAACAAGGGAAACATTCCCCAGGTCTCATTATAAATATGTGAATATAAAGATGTGGAGCCGAGAGCCGAGCCACGGTCGTAGCGAGTGGTTCAAAAACTGTAATCTGAAACTTAGCAAGATTCTCCACTCGTTTTAATTATAATTAAAACTGGTCCGACTAAGCTAAGTTTCCATAGATTTGATAGCACAGACTGTGAAAGTGTTAAGTAAACATCATAATTTTATAGAAGTTTAAAGTTTTACTTTAACGGTTCATTTGCTTTGCAAGAGCTAACGTGTGACCTTCAGGATGATAGGACCGCGGTGAATTTTTTAATCGCCAGTTATTCGAATATTTAGTACCTTTTTCTTACTATTTGTACCTCATTATATATTTACTAAAAACTGGACTTAATCGAGTAAAACTTTGAAGGGCGACATTGGCCCCGTGGTACCGGAGGTTCGATTTTTAGTAAGGCACTATAGTAAACGCACCGATAATGAAGTGATAAAAAGGTTTTTCCGTTAATGCCAATTTGAGGCGTTCGTGGTACCTAGGCCGCCTGTGTGCGTAGCGTGACCTTTTTCTTCTTCTTCTTCTTCTTTTAAATAGGTAAATGGCTTTTGTCCGAGAGTTGGACAATTTTGCTAGTGTCAAAGAAACTAATCGCTAACGCCCAGTTGCGAACGAAACGTAACTGTCATTCTCACACTAATAGAGAAAAATAACTACGATACCCAATCGAAGGTATCGAAGCTTGTAGCGTGAGCGATTGGCATCTTGGCTACGCACCCTGCTATTTCTAAAAACCTTATTTGATAGAAAAGCGTCCTAAAACTGTGTATCCCCTGACCTCATTAGTAAAATATCTACCAATGTGGTACAAATTTTAGGCCACTGGCAACACTGAGAAGTGATTGTCAAAATGGAGTTGATGTGTACTTAGGTCAACCTTATAAGATTTTTGTTGAATTAATGGATTTCTCCTCTCCTTTCATTAGCAATTTGTGTTTTAAACCATTGCTTACACTTTATTAACAACGCTGAACGCAGTAAACGCTTTAACAACATAACATATCATCATATAACCGTAATGTTTTGGTAGGGACTACTATCAACATTTATTTCACTTTCATCGAAAATGTCGGCTGCCAGCACGATAGAAAACAGCGAAGAGCTAGTAAACGCGCCTTTGGTGCGTATGGAAGACGTTCAGCCTTCGAGAGACAAGAATAGTCCAGTGGAAGTGTTGGAAACCTGTGTTGTTGATGACATTAAGTATGATTGTGTAGTGAACGAAGATGAGGATTCAAACATTGGAAGTATGGTGTCTATTCAGTCAGAAGAAGTGGTTGGAGATGACAGTGACAGCGCTGAAATGATTGTTCCTGAAGTTCTAGAGCCATTGGATGAGGTTCCTATAGTAAGTAATACATTGATAAGCAACTCCTTATAAAAGTGATCTTGGTGCCTTTATTACGTATTACCACTCGACCAACAACGTTAATCTCTAGATACTATTAGGTATAATATGCTGTTTATGTCATATCTAGGCAATCTCAAATCTAGTATAAATAAATTAATCACTTTAATAAGATAAACATACATAACATAAGCAGTTTTAAGTAGGATGTGCGTCGTTTTGGTTATATATTTGTACATCTTAAAGTCATTCTTATAAGTACAGTCAACCAACCATACTTCCAACCATATTTTTACACTCAAATTAATTTGAAATATGTACCATAGCACATGTTTGGTATTACATATTTTGAACAATCCATATTTTTGCGCTAACTTATCAATGTTATCAACAATCGACAAACCACCTTGTTGGTTGTTGATAAGGTTAATTTGTAAATGAATCTTTATGGCATTATCACCTTATCGTCTAGCAACAAAGTGGTAATACAAAAAATAATCACTTTTTTTCACTTGTTGTCACGGTCTCCTGGGTCACTGTTAAGATCACAATATTAAGGCATTGAAATTTGTAAGACATGATATTTTGTGATAGTTACATTCCCATTCTATAACCACTGCGCTATTTCTAATAGCTAAGGACAGCCTGTATTAGATACAAAGTTACTTCTAACAAATTCTTTTACTTTTAAATTATTTTATTTTTTATAGAACAACCTGCGATCATGGTTTTTCCACTTTTCCTTTCTTGCCAAGAAATTTGTTCTAAATTTGTCCCCTGGTTGATGGGACAAAATAAAAATAAAAGTAATAGTTGCCCCCATACCCAATAGTTGTACCCATACTATATCCAAATCTTTTTTTTTTCAGGATATAGTACCAGAACAAAAACACCAGCCAGACATAAAGCCCCCAGACAGTTGGCCAACCCTCGAAATCCTCCCCGGAGGTGTCATCAAAAATGCTGACAAGTGCGAAGATGATCTCCAATTCCCTGAGGAGAAGGTGGAAAAAGGGGAAATGATGTATGCATGTGCGAAATGCTCGGAGAGTTTCAAGTACCTCTTTTGTCTAGTGAAGCATGTGAAATGGCATGAGGATGAAAAGAAGAAAGAAAAGGGACTGGATATGACCAAACTTAGTAAGTGTTTTGAAATTTGTTAGTTATTGAGAGTTCTTCTCTTTTTTTTTAAGGAAATTTGTAAGATTTAACAAAATCCATTTTTAGTTACTTTTTACCAAGATTATTCTCTTGGGTCCTAGAATGTACAGTTTTTGCCTTGAAACACACATGTTACACACAGCGCTTACACTTATAAACAAGTATTTTTAATGTAAATAATTACTTATTCAGTATAAGATTGTCTCCTGGGTAACGGCAGAAACATTACAAAATATAACTAATAAAATTACTTAACACTTTACATGTACTATCATGTTCAAAAATGCATGGACATTTTGTGCTTGTTTTGAGTAAAAGGTAACACTTTGTTGGTTTTTGATACATTTATTTCTGAAATAAGCTTTATGGTATTACCGCGTTATCGGTGAAAAAAGTGGTACCTTTTACTAAAAAACTATTACATATTATGAATTAATTAATTCATAAATTGTCAGTGTAATGTTGAACCTGATGGTACCTATTTAAAGATTTTACTTCCACATATAAATAACTACAGCTAAAAAAACACTACAAATACAAGGTAAAAGGTATACAATTTTAAATTAATTTTGGATAACAACTTTAGTGACCATATTGTGGTGTACGAAAAAGGATGATTAGCTAAAGATAGGGGTAAGTATATATTTTCAAAATTATTATTGAACTTACATTTATAGATCCACCAAAATGTAGCTGCCTATGTGAGTTATGATGTCGCTCTTATTGAAGCTGACAGACACAAAAGGAAAAAGGGGAAGGGGAAGAGCGTTGGTGGCCCAGCGGTAAGCGCGTGACTTTCAATCCGAAGGTCCCAATAAGGCCTAGTTTACCCTCTGGGTTGTAAGATCAGATGGCAGTCGCTTTCGTAAAACTAGAGCCTACTCCCAATTGGCTTAGTTGCCAAAGCGGGCCCCAAACTCCCTGAGCCATGACATAAGCCGGGAAAACGCCAGAAAGAAGGAGACACAAAAAAGGGAAAGATTTTGTGTTGATAATGTTGATATATATTTATCATATGCCATCTGAATTTATAAACGCCCCCTTCATACCTTTAGTAACACGCCATGCCACAATATGGTCAGCTAAAGAACTATTTTTGGTTGATCTATATATAATTCACTTATACGAGTACACATACCTACACAATATTTATTGTTTAAAATATCTTAAAGGTTTTCATAATGATATGCACGGTTATATTTGATTATATTTTTATTGTTTTAGCTGCATATGAAAAGGAATTTGTTAGTATTAAGAGGGCCCGACATGAACTCGACAAGGAGCATAAAAAGAAAAAAGTTGAGGTCTTTAGCAGGTCAGTAATATACAAGGCTGCATTATTTAGCTTAAATAACTTTAATTTCTCAAAGACACCGGTATTCTAATTAGCTCCATTTAGAAAATAACTACTAGTTTCATTTTATCTCATATGGGATTTGCATGTGTGTAAACGGAGTATGAGTATCCGACTTGACATTAATATATCATAGTTGTCACTTACTTAGCAAAGTCAATTTTAACCCTTTGACCGCTTTCATATTTGAATGAAGTGACCAGTCAGACGCCAAGCACGTTAAAAAACGACCCAATTAAAATAAATTAAAAACGATTCTAAATAGGTCTTATTCATGATCGAAGTACACCTTAACTGAGACAACTTTAGGCGCTGCTGGCGTCGTGGGTACGACAGCACATAGGCGTTCTTGGCGGTCAAAGGGTTAATGGTCAAACCGCTAATGTACAAAGGCCCATGCCCGTTGTACATTAGCGGTTGATACAACATGTAATTATTTTGTATGAGAAATAAAATCAATAAAAATTAACGAACTTAATAAAACTAACTATGCCATTCTGTATCCTTAATTATACCAAGCTACATGATGAAGTTAAAGCAAATGCCCAAGAACACCCTGTATTACTAAAAAAAATCTACAGATATTTTTTTATATGATATTGATTATATATATTTAAGAGTTATTTTAAACATCAAACTTCTAGGAAATTATGATGTTTACTTAACACTTTCATAGACTGGGCTATCAAATACTAGGAAACTTAGCATAAATTCTAAAATTGGAAACATAAGATGCGCGACTTGTGACACGAGCGAAAGAAAATTTACAAATCTGTCAATTAAAATAATTGGATTACTTAATTATATTATAACATATTTTTCTTTTGTTGCAGAATTGCAGAAGCCATGGGAAAGATTGAGAGTTTTGATGAACTTTTTAATTAATAAATTATTATAAAACACATCTTTTTTTATTTCGTTTCCGCTTGGTCTCAATGAACATACTAAACTGATGTTGTATCCCTAGTTGTATTTTGACTATTTAAATAATTTTATTTAGTCTACTGCATATATCTACATCATTATGCAGTCGAAAAGTTAGATAATCGACTCCTGAAAGAAATAACGCAATAAATGGTACGTTTGACTGTTTGACAGACCAGGAATTTAATTTCTGTGCCACTTTGTACCTTGCCCCAACCCAATGCCAATACCTATTATAGCCGCTAGGGATCCAATATTCCTGTTACTGTGACAAGGTACGAATTGGGGCAGAAATTAAATTCCTTGACCGTGCCTATAAAAAAAGTATTTTCAGCATTGTATATTTTATGCGAAACTGTTGAAAATTTTAAATTATATACAAATAAAAGAATGTTAAAGCTTAAAATTATACTGGTTTTATCTATAGCTTCTTATTGTTTCATTTATTTTCAGCTAACCGTAAAAAATGCATCGTTTTGCACTCGGGCAAAAAGAAAATGGTACAGCGAGGAAAACCCAAGAAAACTACAAAGAAATCATAGTATCGTAGCTTCAGTATTAACTGACATAGGTTAAAACAGCGACAACGTGTTTTGACTTTTGTGACGAATTGTGAGTAGGTAAACCACAATTCTGTAAGTCCTAAATCTACTATTGGACAACATATTTTAAAGAGTCTAATGGAACTAATATATAAAAAAAATGCCTTTAGCTGATACCAGCTTTGAGATCCTAAGCGTAAGTAATTAAGTGTGTAACAAATATTTGTATCAGTGTTGTCTCTTGGGTCACAAACAAAAGACAGCATAATAATTGGGCACCCCCGCCAAGTTTCTCTTACTTGATTCAAATGTCTCTTTTCTGCGATGATAAAAACAAAGTAAACCATTCATATTCATAAAGATATTTAAAAATATTATGGCGAGAAAAAGATAACCAACAGTATTTTTACTGCCCATTGAATGCACATTGTTTTATTGTGACCACACAAACATTATAATTTCATCTCGTTCCTTAATACCGCTAACGAAAGTGACGCAAACGCACTGCACAAACCTAATACACTGAAAAAGGACGAATAATGTTATTAATACTATATCTAAATTTACACTGAGTTAACTAAGTTAATTTCTAAGGATTTTTTAAACCTATCGCGATTGTCCCCTGTGTCACTTAGTGAAAAAGAGTGAAAACACGGTAACGCACAGGTCTATCCTACTAAGTATAATCATATTTTTCAATGAAAAAAATGTAATGATTCATTCATAAGATTTGAGGTACTGACTGGGTACTGACTACTGAGTTCAGTGCCGCGAGTACTAAGTTGAAATCCGCATTGAGGCTTTAGTGAGACATTGATGTGAAAAGGTATAACATAGTGGCCATAGAGCTATAAAGACTCATCCTGAAATCATGTGATCATATGTTGGCTACTTTTTGATCCCACGCACTAGTGAGCTTTGGTAATTTTTTCTTTAGTAGACAGGGGAGGGCCCCTGCGTACATTTTTCGTTACACTCCTATCACGTGTACTTTTTAAGCCGAAGATATCAAACTAAATCAAGGCCTTGCGCGCCAAAATACATAGTGCGCGTTTTGGAACAATCTTTTTCTATTATTATCCATTGATCATTGGATATTTTCCTGGATATTTAATTAATGTGTGTCACGTGATTTCTAGACGAACATATACTAGTGAACGATATAGTAAACTGTTCTTCCATGTGACTACCTCCAAGTGACTATTCTAAATTTAATGAATCGTTATAAGTAAACATAGTCAGAAAAATATAACGTGGACACAGGTTTTCAGGTAATTGTTAGCTGTTCTATTGTCAATTGGAAAAGGTTTTGTTGCATTGGTCATGTTTGATTTGAAAAGACAAGTAAATGTTAAAAGATTCGATTATTAAGGTGGTACATGGCTGCTTATTTATGTCACGAATTGAGTGATTTTTAGCACTTTGCGCCGTTAATTTAAAAACGGTTTGTTAACATTTAAAAAATGTATTGTTACTTTACTAACCTTAGGTTTATTGTGTATATGAGTTTAAACCAAAATGAGTTGTTTTCTTTCATTATAGTTTATGGCGGTTTGTGTTTGATTATTTTAAATGTTGTTTGGTATCGTCAGAATGTTTTTTTTTTGTGACTACTGTACTTTACAAATGTAGAATTTCATGTTAATTATATTAAAGATAATGTATATGTGCAATTGCAAAAAAATGTTTCAACCTGTTCCATTATAAGTAATACATACAAGAGTCAATCAACTATTTATTACATGTAGCTTGTTGCCATGGTTGCGTCTCCTGTGTCATCCTTTTTTGAATTGGTATTTGATGTTATAACACATTCCCATTATGATATTTATGAGACACCAACGTAAATATGTTAGTAGTACCTATGTGTTACTTATTTTACAACTACTGCGTATCTTTTGTTTTGTCTCCTGGCTGACAAGAAAACTATAATAATTAGTTGATCTACCCAAAAGCACTAATAAAATAATATCGTACTTTTTCAAAGGAATATAAAGTTGAACATTTTCATTATAACACAGCATTAATAAAGTGTGTTTTGTCATAGCAAGGTCGACCTTCTGGATAGTTGTTTAAGGTATACTCAGTAGCAAATACATTATGTATGTGTTTGTATGTATTTGCGACTGTACTTGTTTATGAATAGTGCAATAGTTTTTGTTTGTGTATTTTATTTTATGAATAGTTATGAGTTTTGTTTTAGTAAGAATATTATGATTATGTTGTGGACTTTATGAAATATCTGTAAAATCGAGTGTGTTCGAAATTAATGTTCGATATTTTAACTCGCATATTTTTAGTTACTCGCACACCATGTTTCGAAGAGTCTTAGGTTAAATTTCCAAGCGTTAGTATACTTAGTATCGTCGACAGACAGGGCTGGTTGCGCCGTTTCGCGTGACGGCGGTAGCGATGAGCGACGGCTATAGGTGAGAGCGAGATACCGTGCTTCGATTTCGATCTTTCGCTTTCAAGTATGGCTGCCGCTCTAAGTAGTGATTGAACTTTTAATGTCACCGCGAGTTGAAGCATAGTCTGGCTACCCATACTCCTCAGTAATTTAAAATAAACTATATATTCCTCATTTTTGGAGTAAGAAGCCGTAAGACAAAGAGTTTTTTTCTGGCTGCACAAAATAATGTGACCAAACTATACTAGGTACACTGCGCAGAGCCATCATAGAATCGAATACTAGTACTCAACTACTCAGCACTATAAGTGCTTGAGAATTTAGGTTGTAGGCTCTTTGAAACATAAGTGACTAATATAATTATTGTATGACTCGACAGTTTGACTTCAGCTAATTAAATTAATGGTTTTATTTTCCATGGGGCCATTATTGTTGTAAATTATAAGTCAATTATTTTAAATAAATTCTATCGTTTGTTGTAAACTGTGTTTTATCATTTACCTACTTGATAATCCAACCTAATTCAATCGCTATTTTAAGACACAAAACTTTTTTGGAAGGGGGCTGCCATACATGTAACGAAAATAAAAACACATCTTAGTATAAAATCAGGCAATTTATTCAACCACAATTATTTTTCTTAGCTATCCTCGTTCAGTTGATTTTGTTTGTTGTCACTCAATTTCCTTTTAAATATGTACATCCATCGACTACCCGCTTAAGATCAAGTTATTAGTCTTTATTAAACCATATTAGTGATAATGTAATACTCATAGGTATTTGCTACTTAGGTATTCGATTATGAAAATCTAATTTTGTCGTCATTGATGTCTGTCAATCCTTCATTAACGACTAATCGTTTCAACTGTGTTAGCTCCTCTCTCTTACTCTTTGAGTTATCTCTGTCTAACATTCGAGTGAATTCTGATAAATTAGCGTAATTCGGACTAGACATTTTCTGTTCTAACTTATCTAAATAACCTTCCAACTTGTTAACTTTTTTCATTAGTTTAGCTTTAGCTTCTTTCATGGCTAAATCTATATCTTTACCTAATAATTCTACATACACTTTAGTGTCTGTATCAAGCTGCCCACTTACGAAGTTTTTATTTGTAACTTGACCAAATTCAATACTGTCACATCTTGTAAGATTTTTAACTATATCACTATACTTACTTATATCAGCTTTTAAAACTTTATTTGTTGTATTTATGCACACAATTGGCCTAAGTTTGTTTGATATATTATAATACCCTTTTAGTTGTCTAATTAAAAATATTGTACTTAGAAATTGATCAACTTGAGTTTCCAAATTAATGTTTCTCCATTGTCTAAAGTCATCACCTTGAGGGTATCTATAATATTTTTCGTTATAATCATCGAAGTTGTATATTATACTTTCTTCGAATTGAGGAATCCTTGGTATCAGATCATGTGTCAAGTATATCATAAAAGGATTTAAACATCTCAGAGATGTATTTAAAACAGTGCTCAAAGTATGAGCATGAGCATAACCAATCTTGGGATTTTTGTGTTCAAATCCTGGTTTTGTGGTTTCCAAGTACACATCGCAGAATTCATTGTAGATGAATGTTCTTAAAGCTTTTGTAGCTAAATGGAAATCATTGTTATCCATAGCTATGTTTACTACATCTATCATATTTGCTAGTCGGCTCAGAATCCATCCATCGAAAAAGGTGAAGTCATTTTCTGAAATGGTCGTCTTTTCCGGCAATTCTTTCAATTTGGCAAACTGTAAATGTGTGTATTTAACGCTCTGCCATATTTTATTGCAGAATAATTTGTTTGAATGGCACATATTGACATCAAAGTTGACGAAATGTGACTTTATATCCTGCGATAATAATGTGAATCTCAAAGCATCTACACCACATTCTGGTATACCTTTGGTATTAGAAAAATTGCTCTTATGATATTCCAGTGTTTTCGTCAGCTCTTCTTTGCTTAAAATCCCATCTGCGTGCATTTTTTCGGTTTTATTTTTAAGTTCCTCTAAAGAAATTCCGTTTATAACATCAATAGGATCTATGACATTACCTTTGCTTTTGGACATTTTTGACCCCTTATTATCGCAAACTATTCCGTGGAGTAACACATTTTTAAATGGGAGTTTATCAGTCAATTCCAGCCCAAGTATCACCATCCTATGCACCCATAAACCTAAGATATCATGCCCCGTAGCCATCAAGTTTAAGGGGTAAAAATTGTCTAAATCCAAGCTATTATCCGGCCAACCTAAGGAAGAAAAGGGGTATATAGCTGAAGAGAACCAAGTATCTAGAACGTCTGTATCTTTTTCGACTTCTACTTTATCTACGTCTGTAGCTAACAATATTGCAGATAAGTTTTTAGCTTCAATTTCATTGTTCGCCGCCATCCAACATACGTTTGATCCATAACTACACTTATACCCCGGAATCTCCTGACCCCACCACAATTGTCTTGAGATACACCAATCTCTATCATCTTTACACCAATTTAGCCAGTTTTTCACAAATTTATCTGGCTGTATCTTCAATTCACCTTTCTCTACAGCCTCCATTGCTTTCTTATTTAAATTACTACAGTTTAAAAACCACTGTTCTTTAGGTAAATATTCGATGACGTCATTGGTTCTACTACAAATGGGTAAAGTCATAGAATGTGGGGTAACATTTTTTAGAAGTCCCAGTTCATCTAATTTCATAACAATTTCTCGTCTACAGTGATACTTCTTTAAACCATTGAAATCTTTAGAGTTTATAATGTTTCCTTGTTCATCTACTACTTGATGGAGTTCCAAATTATGCTGCTTAGCAAATTGATAGTCTACTTTGCTATGTGCGGGTGTGATTTTAACGGCTCCGGTTCCGAATTTCATGTCAACGAAATCATCGAAAATAATAGGTAAAGCTTTACCATTGAATGGGTGGATGACTCGCTTCTTTACTAGATGTTTGTATCTGGAAGAAATTACGTAAAAATATCAAGTAGTTAACAAGTAAAAGCATTCTGATTTTACGTTGTGATAAGGTACTTCAATTTAATTACAAGTTCACACAGAAAAGGATTCTTTTAGATACCTTCTGTAATTTATATTCATAAGCTTAACCGGGTTTGAAATAGCATAGCATGGGGACTATAACACAAGTTCTCTCGAGCACGAGAGGCGCCAACACTGTTAATACAGTTTGCAGTGAAATAGTTGGCCGTGCGCCGCAGTGGGCTTTCTGCATAAGGTACTTAGGTATAGTATCTCGGTACAATTTCCTGCAGTAATATCATCCATAAGGAATCGAGCAAAATATCCGTATTTGTATCGTAATATATTTTCGCGATAAAATTGACGATCCTTAATTACTCTTGAAATTACTCCAAATAAGTCACACAAGGAAAAATAAAATCAGATACCTACCTGGAATCTTCTGGGTGGACAGCAACAGCAACATCTCCAAGCATGGTCTCTGGCATAGTTGTCGACACCACAATCTCTTCAGTACTATCGCATATCCTGTAGGCGAAATCATACAGTAGGCCAAACTTTACCGGCTCATCATACCCTGGTAGCCTTAGTTCTGAAAAATATATAAATAAGTCATTTTGTAAAGTTTTTTTTTTAATATAAATACACCGGTCATGGAAAAAAATGAGTCCATCAACTTTCTTGAAAATGATTAAGTCCCCTAGGTCACCACCATTAAATAATGTATAAAATTTAAATGCCTAATACTTCAAATTATCTTTTAAGATCTAATTATTTGTGGCATCTGTAAAATAAATAAATAAATTAATGATTAATAATTTTATTACTAATCTTCTTTACTTGTAGGCACATTTACTAGCGTGTAAACATAATTTCAGTATAACATTACATACCTGTTGGACCTTTAATCTCCATATTATCCACCTCAATATCCGACACTGTTGACTGCAATGTATTACACCAATTCACCAAGGCCTTCTGTCTATACACCAATCTCTTCTCAAACAGCCTTATAAACGCAATGTTCACAGCGCGAACATGCTTCGGGTCCATAGTAAACATTTCTCTACCCCAGTTGAGAGAGTAACCCATGGTCCGAAGTTGTTGGCAGATGGTGTTGCCATGCTTTTCTTTCCATTTCCAAACTTCGCTGTTGAATTTGTCGCGGCCTAACTCGTGGCGGGTTAGGTTGTGACGGGATTTTAGATATTTTTCGACAACACCCTGAAAATAAAATTAAAAGCTAAATATATACAATTTACAATACATTAACAAAGAAAACTAAAATTAACTTAAAAGTATAAACGCACGAAACGAAGTAGATGGCGCTGCAATCGTTTGGCTGGTTGAGTAGCTATTCAAAATCAAAATCAAAGGTTGAGTAGTTGATAAGTATTCAAAATCATTCAAAAATGTGTTACAGTAAAGTTTATATATATACAAATACTCTGGTTTTTGTTTTATTCAAAAATACCAAGTAGTGATGGTTTTACAGGCATTCAAAGTTCGCGGAAATATCTAGTCCCGCTAACAGTCAATCAAGTGACCGCGCTGTGACGTAACTTTCCAGTAGCGCTCGCTTACTCGGGTGTCGCCCCAGCTATGACAGTAAGTATCTCGCGTAGTATTTGGTTCCAATGTGTGTATTGAAATAATAATGGATAAAGTATTCGGAAAAGGGCTATCAGATAATCTACATAGAATAGATTTCTTCATGGTTGCTCATTATTCAATTACAAACTGTGTGTGTGAAAAACCGAACTAATCCCAAAGGTCTAGTTTTCTTTCTGGGTGGGAAGGTTTGATGGCAGTCATTGCCGCAAAAACTAGCGCCTACGCCATATCTTGGGATTAGATTGCCAATTAGACCCCAGGCTCCTATTTCACCATAGTTATACCGGAAGACGATGATTATAAAAAATGCCTACCTGATTTCGTATAACACCGCAAGTACTAAAGCCGTAAGTAGCTAGAAGCATTTAGGTAGGTATATTACACCTACATAAGTACTTGTATATTAGAAGTTAGGTAGGTAAGTATTCTGCACCAGAATCAGATCAGATATCACGAGAGATCACGTATTCAGATCAGAATCTGATTACGTGTTTATAACTTTTATAAAGCGTATCAAGAAGCGCGCGTAAAGAAAAAATCATAGTTACGTCACAATAATTATAACTAAATATTTTCTTAAAATCTTACGTTCTCATACCATCTTTTGCATTTTGACATCTATTAAACGAGAAAATAAAACTTGCATGGGGCATTGGTGGTTGTATTGGAGTACATTTTGACACAACATATTATTTTCAAGTATACTTGGATTGTACATTTTGAAAACGCGGTACGGAAGATCGCCAACAGACTGAGTGAGCACAATAAAGTGACGTCACGCGCGTCGGCCATGTAGCGCGGGCCCGTCATCGCGCGCTGAGTTTAAAATTAAATATCTTGGAAAACTCATCACTATATCAATATAATTATTTCGCACTGTTTTTTTTTTCATTAGTGAACATTCTTAAAATCTTAACTACACTATTCATGAAGTCACTATTTTTTGTTATTTGTTTTGTCAGCTGATTTTGATTTTTATTATCTTTTTACAAAAAGTAATTGTTTAATCTTTCATTTGTTAAACAATGGTAAAACCAAAAAAAGATACATATGACTTCTTTATATGTATAGCTCAACTATATATAATTATTTAATTAACCGGTCCCAGGCTGTTCCAAGGTATAACAATAATAATAATAAGGTAAGAACCACATAATATAATACATATAATTCATAAGTGTGAGCAACTCAGCTTTGTAACCGAGGCCACACAAAATAATCTTTAATATTAAGATTAAGGTCTAGGTTATATGAAAAAAAAATTGTAATTCTTATTGAAATAAACAGTTTAAATTTTTAATTTTTTTTTTAGTTAATTTCCATTATTAGCCACTAACTGTAAAATATATTGGAACAAACTTAACACATTCACTGCTGGGAACACATATGTATGTGAGTTGATTTTCATACAATTCGGTGTGGCTTTGCTCATAAGTGAAACACATGAAAAGGCAATATTTTTAAGTTAGACATAGAAAACAAGCAGATATGTGGTCATTGTGGTCTGATAGCCTGTAGAGTGATAATGATGGTCAAAGTTGAAGACAAGAGACCGAGAGGCCCACCACCTACTAGATGGTGCTCCCAAATAACTGCACCCATGCAATTAAATAGATGTCATGATCCTCAGCATTGAGGGAACAACTGGCAATAATGCTGTCATTGTCAACAATTAATATAAATGTAAGTAACAACATAACAATTAAAAAAATTACCTGTGTAGCAATACCCGCATGATCTGTGCCTGGTAACCAAAGTACATTATGACCCCTTGCTCTTTTTCTTCTGACTATTACGTCTTGTACTGTTCCTGCAAGGGCATGACCTGAAAATATGTTAAATAAGACCTATAGCTAAAGCCTAAAGGATACTTTATGTATACAGGATCTTGATAATCCAGACAGGCCAAATATCAGCCTTTAATACATACAGATGAATTTCTTCTTCAAGTTGTAGTACTTGGTCAATTACTATTTTATTATCATGCAATAAAAGGGATAAATTAAGAGTTGATTTTTACATATAAGCAAGGTTATCATTCATTGATAAACAATTACACATCAATATTAACAAATTATTAAAACAAATCAGCTGATCAACTAACCTAAATGCAATTTCCCAGTAACATTAGGCGGTGGGAGCACCATACTGAAAGACGGTTTATCACTGACATTCTCAGGGCTGAAGAGACCATTCCTCTCCCATTCCTGGTATACATGCTTTTCCACAAATTCAGGCTGATATGCAGCCGCCGACAAATTGGGTTTAGGGAGGATACGAGAGGTTTTTGAAATGCTGCGGCTCCATAGAATTAAAAAAGGTTTAGTAAGGTTATGAGTATGATGATGGAAATACATAGTAAATTACATAAATAATGTTTTTTTTTATATTCTCAACCTGTATTTCGGTGTTTTTGATTTCTTTGAAGTTTGACGTTTAAATTCCGTTCCACTGCACGTCTTTTTTCTCGGATGTTAATTCGTTCGTAAATGTACACCGAACGTATTGCACGTGTAAAGAATTGTAATCCTATCCATTTTACGTACAGCAGTGAAATTGTCCATAAGAAGTATTTTATTTCTGCTTCTTTTGGAAAATTTAAACAGTTATAATGTGGTTACAATCTGAGTACATGTTACCCCCTACTATAATCCAGTAATTCAAGCATCCATAGCCTCCGTTAGATAGTGTATTGCACGTTATTGATAGGAACCCATTGTCCTTTAATAGGAACGTTACTGTCAAAGTGACGCAGTCGACCTTTTTGATTTTGACAGTTCAACAGAATCAGCCGGTGGCTTTGTTTTCTTTCCACTTTTATCAGTAGACGACCGTCTATTATCTTCGATGCAATAAATCGGTCACTATCTAAAGTACTGTTCTAGTTCCGTTTCCTTGACCAACGCTTAGATAAGAGAGTCCACAAATTAGTTAGAACTATGGCTATGTTAAATTATGTGAATCCATTTCACATTTTTCGTGAATTTGTGCGTAATCCTATAGAAGCCTTCGTTCTACACCATTACTTCGGATACAAGAAGAGGACAGAAGAAGGGATAAACAGTGCGAAAGAGTTGCTATACAGGGCTGGGATCATATCCGTTTTTGTGACCGCAATTTTGTGGGTGTCCATATTTATGTATGTGGTGTTTTACTACACCTACATGCCTAACGTTACGCATATGAGACCAGTGCATCTGCAGTTCAAGTGAGTAATTAATATATGCTTCGATTTAACTATAGCATTTAATGTTAGATTTTTATTTTAACTATAAATTAAGTTGTTTGAATTCAATAAAAAAAAATAGTTCTGTGAGCCATAAAAGGACCAAAACTGACTGACAAGAAAATATTGAACCTGCTTAGTGCTTACTAACATTCATGAGAATTTATTACGAAATGCAACCAGAGCAGGTTTTCTTCTAAAGCAAATAGGCCAGCCTAATCTTACATGTTTTTCCCCTAAAAAATCAGATCACAATATAATGCAGCATTTATGGTATGTTATTTGGACTATAGGGTAGTATGAAACTGCATTTTGCAAGCAAAAAGTTGTACTAGCTGTGAAGTATGTGGAAAACTTAAAAATGTTAAAAGTTTTTTTAGTTTTTCATTTTTATTTATGAACAAATGCAGTTTCAATTTCATACTTCATTGTGTCCAAACAACATACCAAAAATGCAGTGCTGCTACAGTGTAGTTTGTGTTTTTTATGTAAATTATGACTAGCCTGAAAGTGGATATGCTTGACTGAAGTGAAGTGAAGTGGATTTATTGACCAAGTATAAATTATTGGGTTGGACTAGAGTAAGATTTATATGAAATTACTACTTTTGTTAGTCTTAATTTGTGTGTTTCATATCAAAATTTATTTTACTAAGGAAAATGTGGGGCGGAATTGCTGACAACAGCAAATTATAAATCATAAATATTACAGAATATATTACACCTCACCTCTTTCAGCCTTTGATCTTGATCATTAACCTAAAGTTACATTAACCTGTCACTTTTATTGTCTTACTATAATTGTTTTGCACAATTATAGTAAGATGTGGTATGTAGTTTATATTAAAAGTAGCTTCTACCTGCGGCTTTGTCTGCATAGAACTAGAACAAAAACATATACTATGTCCTTTCACAAGAGTCAAACTATCCCCATACCAAATTTCATCTTGTTCCATTCAGTGGTTTTAGTGTAAACAGGTTACAGACAGAAAGAGTTACTTTAGCATTTATAAAATTTACATGAATTAGTTACGATTTACACTTAGTTTCATGGCATTGTCATACCAAAATTGATTTGGGTAAGACATTGTTAAATACCTACCTAGTGACTAGAGCCAAAGCTTCTTAATTGGTAACATAAATTTTATAGTGGAACCTGATATTCCCTTCAATAACTCCATCAGTCATTCATATCTTGGTTTCATATAAATTTTTTAATGGTTTTTATAACCTCTTTTTAAGGTGAATAAAAACCCACCAAAAAGTTATCTGTGTCTTTGAAAAATCTTATCCGTCTATTAAACAAAACCCCATTAACTGTTTGAACTTTTTTGAGATTTCTATTATCTAGGTTCCACTCTAAGGAATCACAATTCTGCCAAATTTTCATTTTTAGTTTTTTACTGGCTTTTGCCCGTGGTTTCGCTCGCGTTAGAAAGAGACAAAAAGTAACCTATGTCACTCTCCATCCCTTCATCTATCTCCACTTAAAAAATCACGTCAATTCCGCGCTCCGTTTTGCCGTGAAAGACGGACAAACAAACAGACACACACACACACACTTTCCCATTTATAATATTAGTATGGAAGTAGGGATTGGATACAGAGGTACTTTTTTAATTCAGTTATTTCTTATAATTGTTCTGCTCTTCCAGGTCATGTGACGAACAAATGGGCCTATGCTCATTCCCATCAGCCCATGTACAACTCACCAAGTACAGCCAGATGCTGATGTCGGCGCAGCCGTACCGCGTGCGGCTCGTGCTTGACATGCCTGAATCACCCATCAATAAAGAACTTGGTATGTTTTAATTAGAAAACTCCCGTGAGTATCAGACATATTAAAATACTTATACCGGGTTCCTCCCGTCAATACAGTCGAAAATAGCTCGACATGTAATCTAACTTGGTATGTTATTGTATACACTATCGAGTTTCAACTGTTATGACACATATAATTATAAAAAAATACGGATACCACTGAGATCACCATATCTGCAGTTGAACGATCCCGAAGTTACAAGACAGGATCATCCTCAACAGGTTTTGTCATTTAGACGCACGGTACTTGACGCTTGAAAATGGCATCCTAAGATCGCTTGTAGTGACTAAAAATACGTGAGTTATCCATATTCACTATCAATATCACTACATAGTAAAAAAATAAAGTCGCTTCCCGCTGTCTGTATGTATGTTTAAATCTTTAAAACTAGATAGAGTGATTCAAAAGGAAGGTGTCGTGACGTCTTTACGTTCTACAAGGTTGCTACTAGAGTAATATTATTACCCTAATATCAAGCCCTGCCTGAGTTCTTTCTAATAAGACATAACGACAAGATGCATACATAAAACATATTGATGTATAAACAATAGTGTGAGAGATGAAGTGATTTCTACATTTATATTCTATTCTGGATTCTAATTCTATTCTGATTGTTTGGCAGAGATTCTTTCTCCGCCGCGGGCCTCCACAACTCCCCTTATAGCCCGACCCTGTCCACTCACAGCCATGTGGCATATTCTTGGCTGTTTCTGTTCTAATTCTCATTTCATACTTTAGTGATCATTTCATCTCTCTGGCATAGACAAAGGTAAAACTACATGTCTAACACTTACCAGGTTTCTGCTGGTCTTCTTTCTGAAGAGTGTAACTTAATTACAATCCATTCTTTCCCGAACGAGAACATTGTTCCGTCCAGACTCACCAAACTGCTATTTTCTACTTGTTCTACTTCCCGCCAACGCGACAGACATTAATTTCTTAACTGTCAAAAGAGATTCGTTTAACATTTTTCAAACGGTTCTGTCAGTGTTGCCAGTACAATATGAGAAACTATTTAAGATGCGTTCACTCTCACCTGTAGTTGTGTTAAATATCGCGTTCGTCGCGACACTCCCAACGGCCAGAATGTTCTATAATATAGCTATCAGCTGGCTCGTCCATTGGGCAATCTTCTCTCTTGCCCGGACAGCCGCTGTCCTTCTCAGTCTTATATCACAAGGTTCTTCCGACACAGTCTCAACTCCTTCCACCTCTAATCCAATAGGAATCTCCGTGCTATTTCCTTCTCTAACACCGTTATTTATCTCTCCAACTTGAGCGAGTATTTTCTCGGAATCATTCATTTCATCCGACCTGGCATTATCCGGAATTACAAATTCCGGTTGCGTCTGTTCCAAAGGTCCGGCGTCGGTACTTCTGTTTCTCGATGTTTCAATTCTTGACGTCTCTGTAGTTCTATGGAGAGACAATTCTTCAGATTCTCGTCCCTCAGGACTTAATGATATTTCTGTTCCTACTCTTGAATCTTCTAATTTAGCGTCTTCTATCTCCAAAGGGTATAGGTGTCCTATCGATCTTATGAACTCTTTTCCTTCGACATTAACTTTCGCAACTCTGCATTCTCCATCACTGCCTCGTTCCAGACTGCTGATTTTCCCAACCTTCCAGTTCTCTCTGTTCTTCGAGTCACCTTTAATTTGAACAATATCACCAACCTGTGGGCTTCGGTTAGTCCTAATTCGAGGTTCCTTCTGCGAATGCTGGTACCTTTCACGCAGACTACAAAGGTATTGTCCAAAAAACATTTTCTTAAATTCTTCAAGTATCAGTTTTCCTTTCTTCCATCCTTCTATTAGATTCTCCCTCGTGACTGAACCACCTGGATATGGGTTCTGTATTGAAGGCTCAACTGCTATGCATTTCCCATGAGTTAGGAAATCCGAAGGTCTCAACACATATTCTACTTTAGATCCAACACAAGTAAGTGGGCGTGAGTTTGCCACCGCTTCGATTTCTTTAACAATCGTATTTAGCTGTGTGTCGTTCAAGACCCTCTTCTCTATGGTTCTCTTCATGCAATTCTTCACCAAGCCGACTAACCTTTCATAAAATCCCCCGTGCCAAGGACTGAGCTGAGGGATAAACTTCCATCTTATCTTATTATCCATAAGGTATGTGTTGGACAATAGCTCAGCAGTTAACTTAAACTGTAATGCATTGTCTGAAACGATGAGCTCTGGTCTTCCCCTTGTGGATATGAATCTTCTCATTGCAAGTAAACATTCCTCAGCAGTTAAATCCTTAACTACTTCTAGGTGAATTGCACGAACCGCCAAACAGGTGTATAGGCAAATCCATCTTTTTCTCATCTGCCCATCCTCAGCAGTGAATATTGGCCCGAAGTAGTCGATCCCCGTGTATGTGAATGGAGCGCTATAGTTGGCGCGTTCTGTGGGGAGTGCTGGTGTAGGGGGAAGTTTGAACGGACCACCCCCATGCTTAATACACTGCTGGCATTTTCTGATTATTCGCTGAACCTTCGCTCTTCCTTGAGGGATCCAGTACTTCTGGCGAATAATGCTTAATGTATGCGGGGCTCCTACATGATAGTATCTATGATGAGTTTCCTCAATCAGTTTGTCTGTAAATTCGGAGTTCTTAGGAATCAGGATCGGATATTTAGTATCATAGGAACACATTGTGTTCATAAGTCGACCTTTGCATCTTAGAATTCCGTCCATATCCATGAATAGTCCTAAGTTCCTAGATAGGCTAGTGTTCTTGCCTTCTATCTCTAGTGGAAAGTGTAGCTTTTGTAAGTTCCTTATCTCTAGACAAGTTCTGTTCGCTGCAGTGGTAGGGTTAACGTCCTGTATACTGTCTATTTCTATTGGCATTTCTTCTAAGTTTTCTCCTGCTATGAATTCTCTGGCCGGTTCCTCCCCTTGCATTGGCATGTCTAAGACATCCATGGTTAGGTCCTCTCCTGTCAAAAGAGTTGTTTGGTCATGTTCTTGTAATTTCGGCCAGCTCTCCTCTCCAAGCGAAAGAAACTGAGGTCCGTTGAACCACAACTCCTTCTTCGTATGCCAAAGCTCCGGTCGTGTCGCTAGGTCTGCAGGGTTCAGTTCTGAATTGACGTACCGAGGTTCTATTTCTTTATCTTGTTTAACCTCATTTATTCTTCTGCAAACGAATGGAGGCAATAACTTCTCCGACTTCATCCAGTACAAAACGATTTCACTATCACACCATAGACATAATCGTTTCAAATCCACTCCGAGGGTGTTTTTAACATAGGTTAACAGTCGCTTCCCGATCACAAAACCAAGCAATTCTAACTTCGGGATTTTGAGGTTTTCTTTGTGATTTATAGGAGTTATTCGTGATTTAGCCATTATGAATGTAACCTTAGTGCTCTTTTCTTGTTTGTCCAGAATCCTTAGGTATACCACCGCGGAAAAGGCTTTTTTAGATGCATCCGTGAAGCAGTGAAGTTCACTTTCTATGTCTTTATTTGGTACGAAACCAACATGCCGAGGAACTTCTATTTCAGCAGCGGTTTTCAACGCAGCCGCCATGGCGTCTAGCCATTCATCTTTCAAATCTTCGGGTAATGGAGAGTCCCATTTTTCTTTCCTCCTCCATAGTTCTTGAAGCAGAAGTTTAGCCGGTAAAATTAAAGGTGCTGCCAATCCACACGGATCATACACTGATGCGAGAGTTTGTAGTATACCCCGTTTGGTCCTAGTTTGTTCTTGCTTTGGGTCCGAGGGTATATCACCCAATCTAAGCTTCAAGGTATCTCTTTCCATGTGCCAGGTGAGTCCTAATACCTTCGTTGACTCAGTGTCCTTTGAACGAAACTGCTTTGGAATACTTTTCAATAAGTGCTTGCTGTTGGAAGTCCATTCCCTTATATTCATTGACAATTCTGAGAACACAGCTCTAGTCTTGTTTACAAGATCACGAGCTTCTTCCAATGTGTCTGATCCTGTAATTAAATTGTCCACATAAGTTCTCTCTGCGATTTTTGACATAAGGGTCTCGTCACTCTTTGACAAATGATACCTGATTGTAGCAGTCAACAAGAACGGGCTGGAAATCACGCCAAACGGGACTCTACAGAAACGCAGGTGAAGGAGGTTCTCCTCAGTCATTCCTTCTTTAGGGTCTTTAAGCCATAGGAACCTGGTAACATCCCTGTCTTCTTGCTGTAGGCCTACCTGTAAAAAGGCCTTTTCTACATCAGCCGTGATTCCAATCCTGTTTATCCTGAATTTTAAGAGAAGTGCGGTCAAATCCTCCAGCATAGACGGTCCTCTGTACATGCATTCATTGAGGCTTTTATTATCTTTAAGTTTCGCAGACCCATCATAAACGATGCGGCCCCCTTCTTTCCCCTTCTGCTTGACAATGTGGTGCCCAAGATAGTGGACTGGGTGTGCGCTAGAGTCAATAGCCAAAGGATCTATGATTTCTATGACGCCTGCCGCAAGTTGTTCTTTCAAAATCCGGTCATAATCATCCATTATATCCTGGTCTAATCTTCGGATCAAACTTGAAAGTCTCCCATAGGCCAGACCATAATTGGTGGGCAGATCGGGTGGATATGATATCCAAGGCCACTTAACCTGATATCTCTTATCCTCGTATTTGACTGTCGTATTAAAATGCTTGATTGCCTCCTCTTCTCTGGTTATTTTAGGAGAATCCACAATGCCAATACTTTCCAACGCCCATAGGAACTTGATGTCCGGTTCCCGGAAGGGCAAGTCTGGTGTCATAAAGTAGTGTGCTTCTGGTTCTTGACACTGGCAGTACATGATGACTGCTAATGTATTCTCTTCCTCTTGTTGAATCTTGCCGGCAACTGTCCATCCAAAATCGGTATTTATCAGATATAAGTTATCTTTCAGCAATTCCATTTCATTCTTAAGAAAAGAATAATAATAGTCGCCACCAATCAACAGTTGTATTTTCCCACTAACAGATCCATCATCAGCTACAACATCTACTCCAACTATTTTCACCGGAGGTCCGAGATAATTTGTGATTTGTGGGACAATGTTCACCCGGATGTCCCTTTTGACGCCTCTCTTTGTAGTAATTTGAATGTTAGCTGATTGGCTGGAGATTTTAGTTGGACTGTCAGCTCCGAAAACGAAGATCATCAATTCATCTTCCTGATCTCCTTTTAAATTAAGTTCTTTTGCGAGTTTCTTCGTGATGTAACTGCGACCACTGCCATTGTCAAGAACTAGTCTTTCTGTTTTAATTATTTTTGAATTCTTCTGCCCCACCTCCACGATTGCCGTCTGTAGATAAGAACAATCATCATATTGAATATTTTTATCATCAGATTTATACACAGACATTAATGCATTCGATATTTTACCTGGCTTTGGTGGACATAAGGCTTGATTATGCTTTCCCTTACAGAAATAGCAAGTTTTCTTGCTATAGCAGTTTATAGTCTTGTGTCCCTCCTTGAAACACAAGTAGCACCTCTTCCCTAACTTCTTTTTCCTATCCTGTACACCTTTTACTCCAGTGCAATCTGCATTGTAGTGTGTACCTTGGCAAAAAATGCATGCCACTCTAGGCGTTTTATTCTTTGGCCCTTCCTTGCTCGGTGGATTCTTTCTTTTGAGACATCCCTTTCTGAAAGACATTTTCTTCTGTCCGTCTCTCTTCTGATGTGCGGTGTGGATATGTAGAACCCCTGTAGAAATTTCTGCCTTCTGAGTGTGTAAATGGGATGTGTGGGTGTCGGTGGTAGCTGGCTTCTCTCTTGAGCTTTCTAGGGCAGTGATGATTTTGTGGAGACCTTCTCTGATATTTTCTATCGTATCAGCCTGTGACAAAAGGTGTAATTCATAGACAACTTTTTCAGGAAATTTCGCCAAAATCGTTGATCTCAGATGATTTCCTGTCACCGCTTCACCTAAACTTTGAAGCACCCGTAGATGTTTCTCAATAGTATTATAGTTGAGCCTACACTCAGTGGCACTATATGTTGCTCGTTGAAGACTATTAATTGCTTCATAATGTGCATCTATTACCATGTGCACATTTCCAAATCTCTGCTTCAAAATGTTAACAGTCACTGCATAATTCAAGTCGGTCACATTCAGACCCTCTACGGCTTCAAGTGCCTCGTTTTCCAGACATCCAATAAGATATGCCATTTTTTCTGCGTCCGGTAAGGGCTTGTCATGTATGTTGTTCTTAAATCGGTCCCAGAACTCGGCCCAACGGAGAGTGTCACCCTTAAATTTCGGCAAGGTGATCTTAGGTAGCTTGCTAGTATTGGATGAGACGGAAGGAGGTTGATTATATGACCTACTTAAAGCCTTCATTTCTACTATCCATTCTTCCGCTTCAAACTGAGTTTTTGTTAGAGCTTGTAGGCTTTCTTTCGAAATTTGTCTGCAATTAAAGTTATCAAAAACATTAATCTGTACTGTGCTTCAGTAGACATTCCTATGACCTTATCTAAATAACTTACTTGCTTTTCTCCATATAAAAATGGATTTCTGTTGTCAGCTTCGCGCTGCACCCTTCTACGAGGCCAACATGCTTCAACAGCACATCCACTGTAGTGGGACCCAAGGAAACTCCCTCGGCCAGCAAGCTCTGGAGCCGCTCGTGAATGAGTTTCACTCGGACTATCATTGGGTCATCCATCCTGACGGACTGAAAATAATTTCGATCGAGATATTCTACTTTTACGTACGACCATGAGGGTTACTACAAATTTACTTCTTGATAATCCAAAAGGCAAAACATTCTAAATTTACTCGAAAGTACTAACACGTACTTTCCACCTGGTACTTGAATGAAATGTAAGTTAATACGCTTCTTACTCAAACTATTGTTACCCCACATTTACTTCATTACTTGGTAGCAAAGAAAACTGAATTACCCTCTCATAATGGCTTCCCAAGTCAATTCTAACACGCGTCTTATATGAAACTTATAATCCTTACTTGTCCTTCCTGTTTGTTCTCGTAACTTATAGTAACGCTGGGTACTTCTTCACACAGCTGTAATTGTTGTTAATTGCGCTAATTAGGCAATAATACCACTTGTTTTCTTTTGATACAACTCAATCTTCGAAATAACGCTTGCAAACAATTCACAACTTCAAGCACTTCGTCCGTCACAAATGTATTTTTCTTCTAGACGAAATCTATCTTTTCTTCCTAACTTCAGACCAACCATAGTCATACAATCTAATTCGTCCGAAGTTATCTTCAGGTATAAAAGAGCGCCAAGCAGAAAAGTGCGTTGTCACTTACAATCACTTATCTTCAAGAATTAGTACTAATAACCAATAGGAACCGAGAAAATTCTTCAATTGACCAATAAAAATTGCCAACGTTCCAGTTAGACTTAGTTATTGTAACAGGGAACAAATTATTACACTGTTGCCAACATAACGAGTATAAGGCGTTTTCCTACCCTTTAACTCCTTTAAATTTTAAACCGTATCACACTGTCAAGCACTGTCACTTATGTAAGTCCGACTAAAATTGAACTTAATGATTAAAATGGACGGGCGACCCCACGCACAATCTGATCAAATCGACAACCAGATTGCATCGTATGACACAAAACAGAAAGGAAATGTGCCGATGTCCATCGATTGTAAAATAAGCTAAAATTTACATAAAATAATTAAAAATTAAAATAAAACGCTTGTATTCATATCGTATGATTTTTTATTTTAATTTCATTTATGAGCCCGAGCTAGGATTCCTAGCACAGCGTGTAAATGCAAGAAAAGACATTCTATTTCTATGAGACCAAACTAGGATTCCTAGGCTATGGACTCGTTTCTTCTTATTTCTAACAACGTGCGAACACTTATGGTCTGCACCATTCTGTGAGTTTCTTGGTCTCCACCGCTCTATGAGTTTCTTGGTCTCCACCGTTCTATGAGTTTCTTGGTCTCCACCGTTCTGTGAGTTTCTTGGTCTCCACCGTTCTGTGAGTTTCTTGGTCTCCACCGTTCTGTGAGTTTCTTGGTCTCCACCGTTCTATGAGTTTCTTGGTCTCCACCGTTCTGTGAGTTTCTTGGTCTCCACCGTTCTGTGAGTTTCTTGGTCTCCACCGTTCTGTGAGTTTCTTGGTCTCCACCGTTCTGTGAGTTTCTTGGTCTCCACCGTTCTATGAGTTTCTTGGTCTCCACCGTTTATCACCTTCCGTCCTGCTACGGAGCCTCCGCAACAAACGAAAGATGATATTTTTGAGTATGCTTCGCTTACATTTTCTAAACTTATGTTCGCTTCGCATCTCCACCAGGGACCGGAACCGGTTACCATAACCCGGGTTTTTCATAAGGTTATTTTAAAGGTTGTTTTCAAAACACCTCCAATTCGGTTAACTCATGATACGGAAACCTTAATCATTCGGAAACCTTATCGGTCCAGTTAACCCCAATTAACCTCTAACCAGTAACTAACCCCAATGAATTCTGTTAGTGTTTTATTCTGTTTTGAACAGTTCAAACGAAAGTAATCTTTATACGCCCAGGAATTAGACTTAATATTGAATGACCATGGCTAGGAGTTAGGACGTTGTCGCTCGCTGTGGAACCAGGTTTGTTTTGCTCTTAGTGTGGCATCGTTTCTTTATTTCCTTACTATAACCTAACATTTTAGGCCTAACATTTTTATTATCATACATAGAAATGAAAGCGGCGTGAGCGTTTGTTTCTACTATGCTCAAGTTTATTTATTTTTCTTGTAGTTAATCAGTCAAATATAGGTAGAGTCATAAATAATCATCATACATGGGTAACTTAGCGCAATTATTCTGATATTATTTAAAAACAAAACATAACTATTAGTCTCAGATTACGAAGCGATAAAATTCAGCAAATAGTGCTATTTTGTGAGTACATCTTGTGACGGCTGTCGGTAAAGTTAAAACTTTTTAAAATCTCGACATTGTTATCCTTTGTAAAACCAACAGCTAATTACCTGCACGAAATAGTACCATAAAGAACAAGAGATATTTTATTAATAACAACAGTATTCCTTTGGCAATAAAGTTCAAATTGTTATAGCATGCACTCAACGTATAACCTTTTGAAATTAAGAACCGAGGCGTGGTCAACCAGGTGTCTGTTTATTTTTCATAATTAAAAGTTGATTTGATTATTGTAGCTTGTGTTAAATTTTGCAACTTACGTAGGTAGATATTAAAAAAGTGGGAACAGATTTCTTATCGATTTGAGGATATTGTGCAAGCTTCAGTCGCTACGCTACCAAGTACCGGCAACGTTAGCTACACTGTATTCTATTCCCGATATTTCTTACAATCGACAACTGGCCTACTTTTTGGATTTTTAATGCATTTGGATTCTTGAATTTTTAATCCATGCTTAGTTCATACACTACTCAACTACAGCAAAAATAATATAATAAATACCACCCTCTAACTAAGACTTGCAAAACACGCTACCGGAGGCCTATTGCATAATCAGTTGTAGCTTGTAATATTAGCGGAAGTCTCTTTTCAATCCCTTTTATTAGAAAGAGAGTTCCGCTAATATTTTAAGTTACAAAATAAATTATACAATTGTCCCCAGGTGGTCAGATCATATTTCATTTCTAAAAGGTTTTATGTGAAATGCGTCCTATTCCAATTTGACCCTTATTCTTAAGACAATAAATTTGTAATTTATATTACAGGTTTTTGTATTACTGCATTTCATTTTCTGCAGGTAATTAGCGATTGGGTTTAACAAAAGACACTACAATGCTATTCATAGCAGATAAGTTTTAAGTGGAAATCGTGATTTCAAACTGTTTACATTATAAAACGGTGAATAGTTTTTGTCTTTCCTTAATTTCTCATATATGCGTCAAGAGTGATAATGCGACAATAAAAGTCTTGTTTATTACCAATCTTAATACGATTTTGCCGGCAATTGCTTTCTTTTCTTACCTGGGTGCGTAGCCAAGATGCCAACCGCTCACGCTCACTCGCTAATGAAATGCAACTGTCATTGTCACGCTAATAAGAAAGAGAGATAGAGAGAGGTAGCTACGATACATTATTAAGCGTGAGCGATTGGCATCTTGGCTACGCACGCTGACGTCTGACGTGTTTTCACTTGAGACCGCTATTTGCTACCATTGGCAAAACAAAAGTATGTATTTGAGTTAATTGTAAGCAAGTGCAGCAAGCGGTGCTCCAAATGATTATGACATACTTTGATATTGGATACTTATTATTATATTATTTTTTCGTATCTCGTATTATCGTAGTAATGAGCAAAATTTGTATAATCGTACGAGTTTGAGATTAGGGCTCCCGATTACAAGAGTACACGCTGACACGTGGCTCCGTGTACACGAGTCGTGTCTTAATTACACGTGGCCTAATGGCATGTTCCAAACAGAGCAGAAAACCGGTATCGTGTGTGACAAGACGCTTCTGTAATGTGTTTAAATTAATTTGAAAATGTACCGACAATAAATGAGTAATTAAACATCTATAATTTATTTTATTACATTACAATATCGCATCTCGAGATACTCTGGGTATAACTTTTTTAAGTAGGTATATTCACGGAAATACTACTAAAATTACAGTCTTTCTCCGGGACCACGGGGGCAATGTCGCCCTTGAAACGTCGGAGGTTTGTTTTCAAAGTTTATACACGATTAAGCCCCGTTTTCGTAAATTTATAATACTAAAATTATAATAACAATATCTAATTATATACAAAATCTAACAATGAAAAAGAGTTTTCTACTGATTTTATTTCCTTTAAGAACTCTCATATGTAACAGGAAGAATAATTATAATATAATTTGATGGCCATAGAGTTAGAATTTTTTTTTAAGCTATTGCATAGCTTCTATCGCGGGCCTTGAGCGCGGGGACTGAATCCAGAAATTCCGTAACGAAAAAAAACCTGACGCTCCCCACTCCGACCTCCGACGGACCGAAACCGACTTTATTCACTTTGTTACAAAGTTCTTTATCGGGGAAAGGATATATCTCCAAACGAATGTCGCTAAGTGTCATATTCTATACAAAATATTGAGGACAGTAGCTTTTATTACCAGAGATACGGCGATGTCAAACGTCAAAATAAACACTATTATTTTAGTCCCGCCAAAATCAAATATGTTAGTCGCAAACTTATGTTTCTCATTTCAGTTATCATAAACCTATAGTTTCAATGATAAATATTCCTGAATAACCAACAGCTACTGTAAGATAATAAAACCCACATGTATTGTAAAATAATGTTGACAACTTTTCTATCAAAAACATTGAATTTGAAAATGAATAATGATCCACAAGAGTCTACAACAAAATATGGGACCACCATTGACGCGGTATTTTCTAGGTATTTAGAGGATATTAAGTCGCAAACTTATGTTTCTTATTTCAGTTATCATAAACCTATAGTTTTAATGATAAATATTCCTGAATAACCAACAGCTACTGTAAGATAATAAAACCCACATGTATTGTAAAATAATAAAAACATTTTAAACAATATTAACTTTTTATTTATTAAATAATAGAAAAATTTGTTTTCTTATCGGTCACCACGCTCAAAAAGTGTAACTTGAATTAATATCAAAGAAAAAGAAATACTGCATGAATAAAATAAATAAATAATTATAATTGCATAAGTTGATACAAAATGATATGCAATAGCTTTACCGCGGCAGTCCCCGAGTGCCACACGTATTTTTTGAAATAGTTTTAATGTCTGATGTGTCGGTATTTAGATCGTATTTATATCGTTTTTCCCTTCCTTTCATTTTAAACAATTCTATATTATGTTTTACGAATATACACATAACAAATACATATAAGGATGGCAAGGGTAGTATACTTTTTTAAATAATGGCTTGCAACTATCTAGGTAATATGCTCCACACAAAGATCTTACTCGTAAACACTTTCTTTGGGCTAAGAAAACCTTATCAGCATCTGATGAGTTGCCCCATATTATTATTCCGTAACAGATTTGCGACGATACATAACCGTTATAGGCTGCCGTTGCTGCCGCCTCAGAGACGGTTGCTCGCAGACGATACAAAATATAATTAAATCGATGTAGCTTATTACAAAGGGTATTAATATGGGCTTTCCAATTACAAAACTTATCATTCTTAATTCCTAGAAAAACTGCACTTTCCGTTTCATTAAGTTGTACTTACGCCATTAAAATCGGCAGATAATCTAATTGGTTTTGCTATTATAAGTTTGAAATTAAACCAGTTGTGTTTTGGTTAAGTTAACTTTGAGATTATTATTTTCTAACCAATTTGTTACATTTGTTAATGTAGGTACATGTAATAATATTTCTTAGAGAACCATCTGTATTTTCTTTAATTACTATGGTTGTGTCATCTGCAAATAGTATAGTGTCATTTTGTGTGGCGCCAGGTAAATCGGTGATGTAAAGTAAAAACAAATACGGCCCTAGTATACTACCCGATGGCACGCCGCATGTGTTAATGATGAACGGCGAATTATACGTTTTGTTAAGGTTTTTAACTATTTTTGTAACTTCTACACATTGTCGCTGCCCATTGAGATAGCTTTTTAGCCAACAGTACGCTTGCCCACTTATACCGTATTTAACTATTTATATTACTTTAATAGCAATGTTTCATGGCACCCTAGATCCATAAAGCCATCCAGGATCTAGATTTCTGCTCATTCTATGCATTCGTGTACATACACACAGAAAACATAGAAAAGCGGAAGTGTTTACCGTGACACCAATTAGTAGGTATAGGTATCGGGATACAAAGTATCAACTCAAAATATGTGTAATAATAATTTGACTGGATTACGTAAATTGTAAGAATATTAATGTAAAATACCAGACCAAGATAATATAACGCATCGCGGCTTAGACATTGCCGAGATTCATTGTTTATGTGGAACCGATAAGGGCAATAACAATAAGCCTGCACTCGGTCGGTATTCATCTTTGTGCACTTAAATGTCATTGTCTCATGAGAGTAATTAGTAAAAACAATGCAAGTAAAGTTTTTGAAGCAGGAATTTCTAGAGCTGCTTTCAATATTATCATTTTAAATTGCCATAATTTTTATAACGATACCCTTACCAACAACTCATACCTATCCGTAGTCTGCACGTGCAAGGCCATTTTTTTGTTTTATAAACGAGCCTTTGTTAATATGAGCACGTCGGCTCCAAAAGCTAATCCTAATAATTACCTACCTACTAGATGTGGAAACTTAAGTGGCGAGTTGGCTATATGTTCAAAGTTTAGTGACACCTCTCTACCCCCAGCCCTCATACTGGTGTTGCTCTCGAGCTCTCTTAGATGTCGCTTTTTGTGGGGGCCCATCTTATGTGGGCGAGTCACCGTTTGCCGTAAATTAAATTTATTACCATTTTGTTAGGCAGACGTCTGATTTTATTCTCTATAATACAGTATTTAGTCAACCACCTTCACCTAATAGACCAGTATATTTTAGTTTCCATTAAATCTCAATAGTCTATACACCCTGGCGGTGCTGCCTCTGCATCCCATAACTCGGGCAGGTGCATCATTCGCTCGGTGTACCCCTTACATTTCATTAAATTGTCGAAAGGGTCTCAGCGTGTTGGCTTCGGCTCCGCGTACGCCTCCCAAAGGTCCGGAACACAATTGTTCCGTGATGGGAAGACCTACCTATTATGAAGATTTAAGACAAAAGTGTGATATTATTTTTTACTATCGTTGTAGAATTGTTTTTGCTGAATATTTTGTATTTTGATTGTTGTTCACATTGATCATAATATGTACTACGAGTATGTCTAATTTTTTGTTTGTATCCCTACTTTTTATTTTAATTATCATGCACTGTTACTTTACACGCCAAGGGGCCTTACCATGACGTCTTAACGTGATTCAGTTTAGGGCCTAAACTGAGTCGCTGCCATACAACTCAATACAGGTTCCTTACCTGAACCTGAACCTTAACTGAATTGCGTTAAAGGGCATTTTCAGAAAAAAGTGCATCCTTTTAATGAAAATGGGTCCTCAATTATCCATAAAAAAAAATTTTTGTCAGGTTTGTAACGGCCGATACGAAATGTATGAAAAAAAATGCGTTACAAAGCTGACAAAAAAAACGGGACACTATTTTTCTTGTTTCCAATAGTACTCGTGATTCTGGTTACAAAAAACCCAAAACTTCCTATATTCAAAAAGAAATGAAAATGGTACCCTATTTTTGAAAATGCCCTAAAACGTTATGGTAACGGATAAGGATGGGTTAGGTCCGCGTGTATTTAAGATCTGTTTCTACGAGTACCACGGATACTCGGATCTAAATTACACGCGAGCCCGACTTGTAAACTTGGCTACCTAAGTTGTTTAATTATCATTGCACGTGCGGTATTAGACGATTTATTCCTATTCGTTCCTACTACAATGGTTTTGAATGTTTTGATTAAATAACTTAACAAAATATCACCTACCGACGTTAGTCGTAAGACTCGTAAGAGATATTCACTAAATTCGTTGAACAAGTTAAATCCGTCAAAATAAACACTACGAATAACTTTAAATCACAACATGCAAGCAAACGTAATGATGTTGCAGTTTCATTAATTGCAATTTTGTTTAGTACTACACTTTTAACTTTCGAAAGCTTAAGAAATTCACGTAATTAATAGAAGTATTTTTATTTATTATAACGTGAATTGAAGTTGTAAGGTATGATGACATTTTATTTGATGAAATAAGCTAGTTCAATCTAACGGGTTGTTGTGTATTTGAAGAAAAATAAGAAATTATTAACACGTGCCGTCGCGTTGCCGTCTTCGCTTTAATTTGAAAGTGTAAGACGTAGAAACCGCTTGTTATTATTAATACAACTCTAGTGTAACGGCTTATAGTTCAAAATTGATTGAAGTGAGAACTATGAAACAAACCTGGGTTATTCTACCTGTTGGACCCAAAAAACAGTGCAAGATACAAAATGTCCTAAGTACGAGGTTTTTATATGTCCTTTACGACATTTCTATCGTTCACTGTTGACACGGAATTGTCTTTGCCGATGCCAGCCTCTACTGTTATTAGATATTGAATCTAATTTACTTACACGTAAAGAGTATACTCGTTTGTTATAATAAGGTTAACAGTAACCTAAAGAAAACCCCAAACAAAAACCCTATCGGGATTGGGTTTTGCAGTTAACCGGGTTATGGTTACTGTTACAGCAACATTTCGCTTACCGTTTGTATTTGGTTACTGAATGTTGCTGTTACAGTATCATTGTGTAACAGATATGATTAGGTAACCAACTCGATAGGCTTAAGCCTAAAGAGGGGTTTTCCGGTCCCTGATCTCCACCATTTTGTCGTGACGTCTTTACGTTCTACAAGGTTGCTACTAGAGTAATATTATTACCCTAATATCAAGCCCTGCCTGAGTTCTTTCTAATAAGACATAACGACAAGATGCATACATAAAACATATTGATGTATAAACAATAGTGTGAGAGATGAAGTGATTTCTACATTTATATTCTATTCTGGATTCTAATTCTATTCTGATTGTTTGGCAGAGATTCTTTCTCCGCCGCGGGCCTCCACAACTCCCCTTATAGCCCGACCCTGTCCACTCACAGCCATGTGGCATATTCTTGGCTGTTTCTGTTCTAATTCTCATTTCATACTTTAGTGATCATTTCATCTCTCTGGCATAGACAAAGGTAAAACTACATGTCTAACACTTACCAGGTTTCTGCTGGTCTTCTTTCTGAAGAGTGTAACTTAATTACAATCCATTCTTTCCCGAACGAGAACATTGTTCCGTCCAGACTCACCAAACTGCTATTTTCTACTTGTTCTACTTCCCGCCAACGCGACAGACATTAATTTCTTAACTGTCAAAAGAGATTCGTTTAACATTTTTCAAACGGTTCTGTCAGTGTTGCCAGTACAATATGAGAAACTATTTAAGATGCGTTCACTCTCACCTGTAGTTGTGTTAAATATCGCGTTCGTCGCGACAGAAGGTTTATACGTATGTAAAATAATAACCCATGCGAAGCCTGGGCGGGTCGCTAGTTTATTATAAGGTTATATAGGTAGGTATATTACTTTAACTTCACTCACAAGCCCGGATAAAAAAACAATGTTATCTCAATCCACCTAAAATAGTCCAAAACCTTGTCGAACTTACCGTCATTGCTGCATTTATTTGCAGGTATGTTTATGGTGTGTGCACAAATGAGGGCTAAGGGCGGCGTCCTGGTGTCGTCGTCCTGCAGATCAGCTATGCTTAGACACAGGTTAGTTTTTTTTATCAGCACATATTTCTAAGACCCTTTATTTTTTAAATACAGTCTAGGTCTGGTTAGTAACGCCTCAGTCACGACACGAAAGCTCAATATATCAATCGTTTCGCGCATATTTATAGGTAGGTAAAGACGAATACGATAAAATCTGGGCATGCGTGATCCGATCTATTACCAAAATCACTGCTGAATGTAAAGCCGTAATTTTACACCAACAAACTGAATATACATACCTATACATTTTATATAGGCCATTTCCTGTCAAAAACTCAAATTGGCCAAAGTTATAGGTAATGTAATAAGCCTCATAATTTCCGGAAACTCTAAGTCATAAAAGAAATATTGGGCTTTTTGCAGTGGGTATCAAACTTTTTATTTGTTTAAAATGAATACGAACCTTACGGTGCCAATCGGCATAACATTTCTTAATAGCTTACATGCATTATTTACAAGAATTGAAATTAAACACTTTAAACGGATTATTGTTTTTAATGTTTTAGAAATTAATAATGACGATCATCATCTTAACCCTGTGAAAACGACTCCTGAAAAGGGCTCGAAACGTAGGGTCACGGTGTTAATAAACGCGATTAATCCGTTCTAAAGTGTTTAATTTCAATGAATACCAATCGCGAATAACAGAAGACAATATTAAATTTAGAAGTTATATTGCATAAAAGATACCGAGGGAGTCAAATAAATTGATTAAATTTCGTAATAAATAGATAATTATTAAAATTAAGTTAGTCAAACATTAAGCAATGTTAAATAATTCAAACAAATCAAGTAATTAAGTATCATTATAAATTATGAATAAGTTTTGTGTTGAGTGGTAGCTTAGTGGTCTTTAACTGTGAGTAATATTCGATCCCTAATCACGGTAACCGAATAAAATATCAAACTTTAACCCTTTGACCGCCATTAGTCGGTTGTGGCCTTCATCGGGAAGCCACTTGCCACGGACGCCAATATATAGCTTCGCCAATGTAATAAGGACTTACGCGGTACTCTGTAAAGTTCAATTTCGCTAAAATTATCGCGATTGCCTGGCGTCCGGGGCACGGCATATCCCTTTGCCGTCAAGCGTTCAAAGGGTTAAGCATGACATGGGGTTAAGAACGGCTAATAATTAGGTAAATAATATCTATTTTTATAGCAAGGCAAAGATAGACAGGATACGCAAAGTTAAATTTGGCGGTTCCTACACACTTTATAACAGCGCCATCTGTACTCCGACTTATAATTCAAGACCTAACCTAACTTTCTTAATTTTCTGTTGTCCTGTACCTCGCGTCGTGTTTTTATTGCTGAGGATCGCGAAATCAAATGTTTCAGGTCGTGTCTACACGAATTTATCCGAACCGTAGTGTTCGCTCCCCTTCTCCTTACCGGGGTCAACGAGGAGCGGCAGCAGCTACAAGTAGAACTATTCAGCGACTTTGAGGATGACCAGGTACCTATTCTTACTCGTTCTATCAACTAGGGACAGAAAGAGGTGCTTTGAGAGATGCTAAGAGGGTATCACTTTTGCAAAAAAAAACAAAAATGGCCATGATTAAAATTATTTTCCTTGAATTATTTCCAAAAATATTTACTTTATCAAAATGATTTTAGCAAACCCCTATTCTTTTTCAAATACCCATCCAACGACACCCCACACTGTAGGGTTGAAACTAAAAAAAATCCCCCATTATACAGTCACCTGTAAAAATATGGGTGTACCTTGTACACATCTTACGTAAAAATATGTCCCATAGCGCCTGGTTCGGTTTATAAGACGATTTTGTCGATACATATTTTTGCAGTTGACTGTATCTATGTCTATGGTACCCTAAAAAATATTATCCTACTTTATATTTTACCACTTTGTTACCACAAATTACAGCTTTTTAGTACTAACGGTCACTGATCACATGGCGAATCTATAAGGGTTCCTAGTATATACAGACACTAAAAAAAATAGTGGCGTTATACAGAAACTGCAATGACAGACAAAGCACAACCTCAACCAACCCGACTAAGGAAGGGGTAGGAAACGGGGTGGAAAGATACAAGTTGGTCGTACAACTTCTAAGTTTTCTCGATCATATTTTCAGAACTTGCCAGTAACGGATGCGTACGTGGAACTCCAGTCCAGGCACGCACAAGTGTACGCATGTGAGTTGCAGATCGAGGCGCACTTCACGGGGCTCCGGTACTGCATGTACCACTATCCCAGACTCTCTGCTGCCATTGGTTAGTACCTTATTGTGTACGGCATACGGTCGAAAATAGTTCAGTGCGAACTGGTGATTCAGGTCGGGTCAGGTCTGCAAACTGTTGTTGCAAATCCAGGCCTACTTCACAAGGCTCAGGTACTGCATAGTAACACTATCCCAGACTCTCACCACTGCTATTGGTTAGTACAGATATTTAAAAAAAAACAGGCAATACGGTTATGCTCAGAGCAGGGCTTCGTAGTTGCCCGTCTGTTAGATTCCTCTACAGGACAGACTTTGCTTAGTGTGGAGATCAGTAAATGTCACACTGTTTTTTTTTTAATTTTTTTTTCGCGGCACTTAACTACGTCAGCTTAATAAGAACAGATGATTTAAAAAAAACTCCTATAATGTTCATACCTAATCGTTATCGTTGGAAGTACCATAACAATAAAATCCCATTATTTAATTGTAAACCACGAATTAAATCATTTATAATTTATATATCTATATTATAGTAGTGTGACTAACTAGGTGTAATCATAAAATAATAAATTATTTGATTCGTGGTTTACAATTAAATAATGGGATTTTATTGTTATGGTGGCATGGTGGCGCCATCTCTCGTTTCTAGTTAAATTTTATATAATCTGTACAAATTATTCTAGATGGCAACACTAGATGAAAGTTTGGGCTGTAGGATTGGCGGAACGTGGAACGCACCTTAAGCGTTTAATAAGAAAGGATTGTATATATTTAGAAAGCTCAGACCTTAGATTTCGTGATCAGGCCTAGTGGTTCAGGCGTCTGCCACAAATGCAGGAGGACGCTGGTTCGAACCCAGCGCTGGGCTCTGGAGGCCTGAACGTGATTAACTCGTGATATCTCTTTCAATGTATAGCCCTTAATCGTTAATAAATGTTTATGAGCAATGCGGGATTCGAACCCAGAGCCTGCTTCCAGAGACAAAGGAATACTAATCTTATTTTATCTCAATTTCAGGTATCAGCACGAACCTATTCTTCGTGTCGCTCATATTCATATTGAGCTGGTATCACCTGCAGGACGGATTGCCAGACTATGTAAAGGTAAATATTAAAATAAGTGACATCTTACCGTACTAATTATTGCGTGAAATTTGCACACAGACGCACTTCTAACACACTACATACAAAAAACAATCTGTAATGAATAATGAAAACACTAACATATAGAAAATGAACTACACTAACAAATCTTGCACACTTGGATATATTTTTGTGTACGGACTAGTGACAATCACAGCATACACCCGCGTATGCCCATTTGGGCTTGTACTTTGCGCAGAGGGGAAACGGTACGTATGCGGACTCCCCTTCCTGTGTTGCTTGAAGGTAGGGATGTATTTATTTCATACATATGTATATAAAGGTACCAGTTTGTCGTTTGTAGATTCGTTGCTAAGATTTTTGACATTCGCGCTTTATCGACAACCGACTAAAGTGGTACCTTTTACTAAAAACAGTCGCATATGTATACTTTTTAATTTCTTTAATTCTACCCATTTGTCTGATGTTGTTTCAGAGCAAATTTGGCGATATTAAAACTGAGAGCGACGACGATGACAAGAAATTAATAAAGAAAGTTAAATTGGAGAGAACAGGTATGTTTCGTTGTTTTGTAGAGTGAAATTGCCGAAATTATAGTTAGGATTTTTTCGTATTTGAGAAGCAGACTGCTATGCGATCAAAATGGTGACCAAAAGATACGGCAATCCAGAACATTGCATCTCATTTAGAATTCGAGAGTAGGATAACCACGTTAATTGACAATACATATGCCAACGTGATAATATTATAACTTGTGTAAATGCTACGTGGTGTTACACAGTGTTGTTTCAGAGTTAAAAGCTATTAAACTGTGGGCTAATAATGTACAGAAAATGTAATGTTAAGAAATAATGTACAGTACTAAAATATCTATGGGTCCTGCCCGAAATAAATAATTATTTAATTTAATTTAATTTATATTAAAAACAATAAGTATGTGATTGTTTTCAGTAAAAGGTACCACTTTGTCGGTTGCCTATAAGGCGCTTATGCCATGAGGAAACGTTTAGAAATGAACTTTATTAACAAGCGAGTTTTACCAAAAAGAAGCACATTATATGCTTAATAGTATGTATTTTTCTGTCTACGTCTTTGTAGCTCCCACACCAATAAATCAATTTGACCGCGATTTTTTTATTTGAACGGCTTCTTTTTCGCTACAACTAACCTCCGTCTTTTAATTCAAGACCTTAAAAACTAACCTTACTCCATGGCCTTTCCTCTTATATTTATGTAAAAGTAGCTTAATCCCGCTGTATGATTTGACTCCATCGCTGTTTACGTTACTTGTAGTGAAGTTAATTTACGTAAGTTTGTCAAACATATACATAAATACAAGAGGCATATTGGCCGCAAGTTAGAGCAATAGTAAAATCTCACGCAAAACTGAATCAAAATTCGTCAAATACTTAGTCTTCTTCATATTCAGTTATGGGACTTGGGCTCCGAACAGGGGCCACGACCGCATTGACGCGAAGGAAAATACTTCAGATCCCTAGGATTTTTCGCACAATGTCGATCTTGCGCGGGTTGAACGTCAAAGACATCTCAGACATCTATCTACGAAGAACATTGAAGTTTTTCGGTTACTCAGCGAGAAAAGAAAGCGATCATAAACATCTCACCGTTACTAGCAAGGTTGATGACAAACTCGGAGACTACAGCCCAACAAGTTGGGCAGCTCAAGTCCTTTCCACCTTGGTCATCGCGCTTCACAGTACTAAAACAAGGCACAAATGGCGGGACATCGTACTAAAGAAGCTGATGCCACGGTCGAACACGACGCGAGGTAAAGGACAAAAGAAAAATAAGAAAGTTAGATTAGAATTAGGTCTTGAATTATAAATCGGAGTATAGATGGCGCTGTTATAAATTTTGTAGAAACCGTCAAATGCTCTAACTCCTTGCCTAGCTATAAAACTAAGTAATCATTTTCGTAAGTATTAGCCGTTCTATAGGAAATGCTTAAGTAGCAGGTGCTCGCTCCATACAAAAAAATGCATTTTGAGCAGCCCTAGTCCTCTATTTCCGTAGCCTTCCAAAATTATACTGATAAGTACCTACTCTTTGACATACAGTGCCTGCTCCTACTGCCTTTTAATAATCTTGGCAACTTTCCCACGTTCCGATAATTCGATTGGCAGCTGATTGGTGGAGGACTTACAATTTTTTTGAACCAGGTAATGTATGGGAGGGTCGTCAAATCAGCGTTTGGCAGATGTCTATAAGGTTGCCTTTATTTGCAGATTCCTCCATGTTCTTCGACGATGAGAGCCTTATGGAGGAGTTGAAACAAATCGATGAGCCAAAGAAGACTTAGACTGAAACGAGCTTGCAATATTTTGTATGGCTTCTTAAATTATGTCAATTATTCGGCAAAGCTAAAATATTTGATAAAAATTAAAATTTATATATATTGGCTATAAAAAGATGCATAACCTAAAAAATTTGAGAAATGAATGTTTAAAGTTTACAAGTAAATAAATCAAAAAGGTTTGTCTTAAGTTGCCATGTAACGTTTTTAAACGATACCTACGAGTATGTATACATTCTATAATTTAATATTAAAAGGGTAACCAGATGAGCAAGCGGTTCACTTCGGACTACTCTATATTTTTGGTTATTTGTCATGTACGAGTATAGATGACTCGAAATTGACATCACTAGACTGACGTTATAAGGTAGCTCTCTCCCTGGTCGGCTTAATTTAGTTAAGTTATATTTTTAGAAGGGTATAGTATAGTATATGGAATATGGATCAGTTGATTCGTTAGGGATAAGTCATACACTACTGTGTATATTGCACTGATATCAATAATATAATAATTATTTAAAAATATTTTAAACAAGTACAGTTAGCTACAGAAATAATTAACTCCCCTCCCCCTGCGTATGTTTCTATGTGGGGGATCCTTTATCTCTAGAGCTGACCGTACATTGTACAAGTACATATAGTGTCACAACCAATATAGCTTTTTATCTATAGGTGTTGTTATATAAGTCTGTAAATTCCAAATCGCTTTAAATGATACTATTTATTCTCAAGTGTACTTACCTAAACCTACTTGTAATACCTATTTATTATAATGTCACCTTAACCTTTTAACCGCCATAGTCGGCTGTGTCCGTCATCCGAGTCTTGAGTAAAATGCTCGCTTAAATAATCACTTAATCAGAATCGCATGTCGTCCGGGGCACAGCATACTCTAGCGTTCAAAAGGTTACCATTTTCATTTATATGAAACTGCTGGTAGATTCCGCTCTTTTAAAACTCCAACTTTTGTATGTCCCCTTACTATAGGTTAACCATGTCTAGAGAAAATACCTGCTGGCGCTTGTTGCATACAAAATTGCATTTCTAAGCTGTGGTAATGCCCTATTGCCTCTTCCACAATTACTGCGTAAACTTTAATTATTAAACTGTACTTAAGTACAGGGGTAATTACTCCAAACCTTTTCACCAGTCGTATATTGTAACCTATCTTTTAATTGTTGTGAACAAAGGCTGATTCTGTCTTGAAAAAATGTATCAAAACATATATTAAAGTAGTAGATTTCGATATTGTTTATTAAATACATACATTGTTTTGATAAGTTTTGCTATAAATTGTTATGTTTAATAATTTTTTATCAACTTTTTAAACTGTACTTGTTTGGAACTGTATATTACGTTATTTTATTGTTAAGTATATTTTTAGATATAATTATTGTGATGTTATATTTTTGGTGCAAATCATTTTAATAAAGCTTTTATTGAATGTACAAGATTTTTTTCTGCTCTTCACAAATTATATTTATTGTTGAAATTTGGAAAGTAGACAGTATCTTTATTGTTTATAGATTCATGAAAGCCACCAATTCTCCTGGTGTCTGTATTTGCGTTACTTTAGTTTGTCATATGACAGAGCTGCTATGTTTGGTCAAAATTCTATAAAGATAAAGAGATATGTATCTAAGTATTTCATAAAGCAAATTGACGGCATAAGATGCTTTTTTGAAGTTTGGGTTGAATCAAGGTGGTTAAAAATTAAACACTGACGACGCCGCAGGCACCTCCTAGTACCTTCCTATAAAGAAATAGATTCGTAGAAGACGCAAGTAAAAAAAACAAAAATGATGTAAAAGTCTTTATTGATTGATTTCAAGTTTACAGTTATAGGTACATTTGATCCATCGGTGAGCAATTTTCGTGACAACCACCAAGTCTTATATCGTCTACCGTTATCCAAATACAAGTGTATTCTACCTGTTTTCCTAAAGCTTAAAAGTAATATTATTAATAATAGGACTATAGGTATAGTAGATCTAACATTGGATTTTTAGGCTTAAATCTTAATCTGATAACCTTTTGACCGAAGTTACTTACACGCTTTAGTAAACCAAGACGGAACACATGAAGGTTCATCTTAGGCAGTAAACGTCTGAAAGTATGACTTCCGTTCTGAGTTAGAGGAAACGAAGACATTTCGCTAAATATTCGCGATCGCCTGGCATCCGTGACACGGCATACTCCTTCGCCGATCGCCGTCCAGCGTTCAAAAGGTTAAAAAGCAACATACAGATTGCTTTTTAACCTTTTCATATATGGTGATGTTCAGGTAAAAATTTGAGTGCGTTGCTTTACACCAACCTATATGTAGATTAAGTTTAAGCCCAAAAAACTCACATTTTATTTTATTTGTGCATGCGTAACGTACAATCGGGGACAGACGTCGATTATCTAAATGTCAATACTTCAAGATTATGTAAATGTATAATATTTTAAGTAATTTTCATAAAATAATGAGATTAAATCCCCACATATAAAAATATAGTCTGACATCAGAACGAACGCAATAACAGTAGGACAATGCATCCCTTTTTTCGGGGTGCTAATACTAGCGTAAGAAAAAGACAGTATGATGCTCTCTAACCTACTGTTACTGCGTTCGTTCGGAACTCAGACTTTAACTTCCTAACTGTCAGGAACAAGTAGAAAATCTACAGACTTGTCTATGGTTCAGGATTCGCTATACATATATTCCAAACAGATGCGTTTTTTAAACGAATCCAACGCAATCTACTTTTAACCTTATTCGCTTAAATGTTGATAAAAAAAACTACTAATAGTGCATCTCGATAAGTTTGAACACCAAAGTTTTATTGATTTATTTATGTGGCAATTTTTCATTTAGAAAAAATTTTTTTTTTTTATTAAAGTAAATAATTTTATTCATTCTATTTGAATTGCGTGGTATTTTTTATTACAATAGAAGTAGAAATGTACCCAAAGGTTTTTTTTTGTGATTTACACATTTTTTGAGTATCATTTTACATGAATTCCGTCTATAAGCTACATAAATGGTTACCTACCTAAATTCCCAAATCAGAATTCAAAAGAGTTTTAATTTTCGTTTTTTTATAATATTTTTGAGTGCTCGTAATCAAAGAAGGAAAATAATCGTACACTAATATTCGGCACCATTATTTTCATATGAGATTAATAATGTCAATTCCTGGTATTTCAAAAATACAATTTCATTTCGCTTGCGTGGTATCCTTAGGGCTCGAATATAAAGACGATTTAAATTTTGAGATACAAGTTATTTCTACAGTCACACGTACATTGGTTTACACAAGATTTTCACTGTGTACCTACCATTATCTGACTCAATAGAATCTGAGTTAATCTTAGACCATGTAACCAATCTGACTGGCAATTGACAGACGTTCCTCTCTACCGAAAGCTTATCTTATCACCAATGTTCATGTTCAATGTATGGACGTTTATCTGACATAGCTATTTGTACGATACGTAAGAATAGCCATACATTTGAGGTGCCCCTCCCCCACAAAAATAGGCAAGCTTTTTTTGTATAGAAAATGACAGACTGCTTGGTTAAATGGTCTAAATAATTTATGCATTAACATTCGGTTACATTTTCTGTCAAAAAGCCCATGGCTTTTTCCGTTTTTAGTACTCATTGGTTCTTGACACAGCAAGAATGTATATTCTTAACTATAACATATAAAATTTAATATATAGGCATGTAAATATAAGCCGCTAGTAATATCACTAAACCTATTTAATATATAGGACAATGTAAACGGTAAAGACATTTAGTAAAAGTTTACTACGAGTAGGTCAACATTTAAGGCGAAATACTTCTGGATTAGAAATTATAAAAGGATTGTTTAAATGTCAGCTGTCAACTTTATATAACGTTGACTAAGAGTGAACGATGTGAATGCTGGATTCACTTTTAAAATGTATTTGTTTTAATTGCGATTGTCATACAATAAAGTTAAACATAACAATTTCAAGAATGGATTTTGTAGGTTTAGACTCTTAGTCAAGGATTTGTCTTAGATAACGACGATACGCACTCCCTCGAAGGTACAACTGTACACACACATTCGTAAAAATGTCAGGGCTTCACAAAGACATTTTGAAGTTCAACCCTTACTTAGGGATTATTTTATTTAGTTATTTAGGGATTTAATAAAATGGCGAGGATAAAATTGTTTTTTTTTAGAAGCCATGATTGCGTAAGTAGATGCAATATTTGTTTTTCTGGTTTTATAAACTAGGTACCTACCTGAAAATACAAAAATATTATACAAACTTTCCTGGTTTTTCTTAATTTATAATACAGAAGTAATTCGCGCGTCTAAATAATTGGTACATTTATTCAATATAATTAGGTAAGTCTAGTCAGTATAGGACATTCAGATATTTGATTATTTAGATTGATATAATAGTAAACATTTAGTTTTAGGTATTTCATCAAGAAGTCCTTCAGATAAATATTTAAAAATATAAACATACTGACTAAAATCAAAAATGGTACTTCCTAACACCTATTACATTATAGCATAAGATAATGAAATTAATGAAATAAAGAAAAAAAAGTTACAGTCAATTGTAAAAAAAATCCCTATACAACCGTATACAATGTAATTAAAATTATGAATTTTATTTTAAACATTTAAATGGAGACCGTTCGCCCGTAAACCTCGCGGGGTATTTTTTCTAATCACAGGTAAAAAAATACAAGTAAATAATGGACTTCTTAAATTGATTTATAAAACCAACTTTATACCATAGAGAATAAAGCTCAAAATTGATCAGAATCATTTTCATAGATTATTAAGAACACCGATATACAACATGTTCCATTAAATGTCTTATACTAAGTTGTAGAATTTCCAAAATTCGGATTATAGTCACATTTTTATATGTTATGTTATTAATACTATATCCAAAATCCGGATTATATAGAAGTTATAGTTAGAATATACCATTGGACACCGATGTACAACATATACCGAAAAACACCAACACTGACACATCAACTTTTTGCGCCAGTTTCCATAAAAATCGATATTTTAGGTTTCGACGTCGTGTCAAACATAAAAGCTGTCACTCAGACGCCACAGAACTGTCAAAACTAAAGTTGAACTTTATATATGTGCCTTAAGGTGTTTGTTTCTCTGCGGTATGAGACGGATTAATCCATCTTTAGCGTTGGATGGTACAGATATATATAAAATGTTATTTTAATATCCAAACCACGAACCTCTTTTATGTATCATTTCGACAGAACTCAGATATTAATTGTTATACGTTAAGTGTTACAGGGTCATGTCATGTGAGATGAGATATCATTTTAAAAGGCTAGATTTGCAAATACTAAAACATTTTTTTCAACTTTGAACGAAAATGTACAAAAAAAATACTATTCCTCCCCCTTTATCTCCGAAGTTTATGAAAGAAAAAATAACACAAAACAATACACATTATTATCATAAATATTACAGGAAAAATATAACATTAAACTTCATAAAAAAAACTTTTTTTATAATATTAAAATTTAATAAAATTTAATTTGATTATTTTTCCTTTAAATTTATGTGATATCAGTGCTGTAAGCACTATCTTAAAAATAAAGTTAAATAAATTGGTTTACCTACGTGATAAAAAAAAAGAAAAACAAACTGTCACCTACATACCTATAAACTCCGTGCCGTGCAAACGAGTGGCCCAATAATTCTAGGTGAAGTTGCAACATAAAGTTTGTACGGAACCCTCGGTGCGCGAGTCCGACTCGCACTTGGCCAGGTTTTTTTTTCTAACGAATACAGTCCATGTGATAAGGACAGACGATTATTAACTAATCAAGTCTTGTAGGTAGGTGTGTTGCATTTTAAAGGGCGTTTAAAAATACAGAAATCGAAATTAGACTAAAATAGGTACACAAATGTTAAAACCTTAAAAATAATTAGCAACCTTTAAGAATGGTAAAAATAAATATTTACAGACATATTTATTAAAAATAAAAACGATGATTTTACGGTTTATTCAATGCAGAGTACGCCAGAAAATCTATCACAGCCGATTTATATAAAAAATAATACTTTTAAACAAAATAGTTTTATACACCTTTTAGTGCCATAGCATAGCATTTTTTTAAAGCAATCTTAATCTAAAACTCTATTCTGACTTTTATCTGCATGCGTTCAAAATAAAAACTAACTTTAAAATTGATTGACCCACTTAAGTAGTTTGACAAAATTAATAACTATCAAATTAATAAAATACCCATAGCAAACCAATCAGTCACCTGCTAGTCTAACAAGTTTGTAAGTGCGAAAGTGACACATAGAGCGTGATAATGATAACCGATAAAATGGCAAACAATTTTCAATATTATTCTGTACGTGCTCGAGATGTAAGTAGCGTTGAAAAAACCTGGGAAACAAACCATTTTTTTTTTCAAACGAATCGTTTTTTTTTGGATCCTTTCGGAAAAAATCAAAGTTTCCGCTCTACTTTTCAATTGTATATCAATGCATATTTGGCCTCATTTACACCTACAAACGGGGTATATCGAGGAAGAACCAATTGAATTATTTATTTCTGAAAAAAACCGAAAGTTTCAAACCATGAAAATAAAATTTGATATTTTCCGGAATTTTCAACGCTAGACTTTTTAATTTAACACTTTTTAATAGGTAGGTATGTATAGCGAGGGACCGTCCGTCCGTCAATTGTAGAAGGCAATACCTTCCACTTCGTATTGGATTGTCAAGTTATACTCCTGCGGCCCACCATACATAAAAATGATATTTGAAATTGAAATGAATAATAAATTGAAAGAGATGTCATATACTACAGAAATAATAATTATAATTTGTATATAGTAGTGTGACTACTTAAAAACATGAATCAAAACATTTATTATGTTTAATAAATGATTTAATTCATGCTTTATAATTGAAATGAATAGTTTAAGGAATAAGGTTGAATTTTGATTGAAATTTGAGTAATATAAATTTCATTGCACTAAATTACTCCTATGGGTAAGAACGTGGTCCTTAGGAGGTTAACATTTCGATTTACGTCACTAGATGACAGACCCTCAGAAACGCGCCCTATATTACTTCTTTACTTGCTCTACTTTATATTATAAACATTGTGAGTTGAAATTATGTTATGCATTAAAGGTATTTTTATAATAGATTCGGCAGTACTTTTTGGCGTCACCTGTAATGTAACAAGCATCGTCTAAAGTTTGGCCCTAATTCAGCACCATTTTGGCATAGTATAGCGTTAAACGACTGTTTCATTTGGACTATTTTTCTTTCTAGGTTCAACTTTTTGTCTTAAATAAACACTATGTATCACCCAAGAAAGTTTTCGCTGATTTTCACGGCCTAAAGCCGACATAATATACCTCGGCTGTCGAGATTCAAGATAATATTTCCTTGTCTCAATTCATGCCCACCCAAATCTAGATGACCAAACAAGGAGTCTTAAGGAATGTTCTAAAATTCTTTAAAAAAGGTCAAATGAAACAGTTGTTAAACTCGTTAAAATCGGCTACCATTACTTCGCGTTGGTAGCTTAACTGGCGGTGGAGGCGTACCGGGAGAGCTCTGGCAACACCATGCCGACGGCCTGAAAGAATTGAGCGATCTATGTCAGCGTGTTTACGGGGCCGTCCGGTGGTCGCATGATTGTTAGACAAAACAAATACAATACCCCATAATATAACACCGTAACTAAGAATGGATCGGACATAACCATGATAAGCTGTGTGAGAGTGGTTCATAAAGCAAACAATTCACTTCGTGGCTTTTGCGTTTCATCGCTGCTTTTATTTATCATATTGAATCTTTCCCCAACTTCACTCAAAGCAAATAGCGCAACCTGATAAAAACCCACGAAGAGAATTAACAATGAAAGACGCTAACAAAGGTTTTTCAATGCGAAAATGGAATGAAACTACATGAAACACACCAACAAAATGTGAAGATTTAAGAGACCAGAAGAGAGGCGTTAGTGGCGCAGCGGTAAGAGCATTTCGGAACTTATGTACGAAATATCATTTGATATATACCAATCGCTTTTCGATGAAGGAAAACATCGCGAAGAAACCGGAGCAATCCCAATAATTGCTAGTCCTTCAAACCCAAGGGTTACCCCCTCAGCGCATAGTCCTCTTCTTACTCGTCTATACTGCATCTATACTGCAATAATTACATTACTTACCTAGGTATGTAAGTAATGTAATTATTGCAGCGAGCGGGATGCTATCTGAGTGAGAAGAGGAGGAAAAGACCAGAGAACATCAAATAATATAAATAAAGAAATGCATTACTTATGTAGCTGCATCTCTTTTGCTTATGCAAGTGCAAAAGAGAGAAAACTATAAAAATTTACTTAAAATCTTCTATGAAATACCTCATTGTCGGCTCGTTCCTCGTCGCTTTGGTACTGCACGTCCAACTCTGAGCTGTTCACGCTGTTCTCCCAATCCTCGGAGGAGTCTACCGATGATGCGTCCAGCTCCATTTCTGCCGCTGGGAAAAATTACAAGTCCAGTAAGGAAAAGTCTGCGTTAAAATGTATTTCGTAAGAATACGCTGGAGGAGCTCAAGGATGTCGACTTAAGAGATGCCCTGCGGTTCTGTAAGAAAACAGGAAGGCTAGGAGGAAGCAATAGGCGAACGCCGCCGGGGCAATGACCTTCAGCGCCAGCAACGGGGAAATGGGGTGAATGAGCGTCCGCGTCTCTTCATATATGCAACATAACAAGGAAAAGTCTGAAGAAAAGATAGTAGACAAACGAGTATGCTATGTCAAAGACGCAACCGTAATGGAGTCTTGCCCAAAGTTTGGGGGTTTACTCGCGCACCGAGGGTTCCGTGCAAACTTTATGTTGCAACTACACCTAGAAGTAGAAATTTGAAGTCAGCCACATGTATCGACAGATTGGGTCACTAGTTTGCACGTTAGTATGAGTTAGTTTTTCCTTGATATTTTTTTATCACGTCAACCAATTTTTTTATACTTTATTTTGTAACAACCTCAACTTGGGCTATTAAGAGAAAAAGAGAAAATAAATTTAGAAAATGAAGTTACCTGGAAGAGGTACAGAATGCCCAAAAATATCCTACTAATTTTTAATGTGCCAAAGTTCTAACTAAATGTTGAGAGCATAAATAAAATAAAATAAATTACCTCAGGGTCAAATGGGAATCAGGCCACTATGCAAGGTAGGTGTAATCTAGCAGCGACATTTAAATTAAGGACGCCTCACTGCTAAATCACGATATGGACATGTTCAAACAAAACAACAGATTCACGTTTCAGTCATATAATTATTATTTTATAATCCCTCCCTAGGGTTAACTGGTTAGGTTACAAAATATGTTCCTCAGTTTTATCGGAACCAGTTCAAGTTGAGTTTTGTTATAATAGTCACTTAAGTTCTAGGTAACACACGCCCACGGTCTCCTCATGTAGCTGGTAGCTTACATGGAAATGATGGCACTCGGCCTTACAAACAATTTATTTAGTTCACAAAGAATAACCAGAAAGTCCACTAATATGGTTCACTGTATCATTAAGCAAGTTTATATCACTCGATCAACCACTTTAGGTATAAGTTTTAGTGGGCACTAGAAATATGGAAAATGTACATCACCAGAATTTCACCAGCGGGGATACTCAGATATTCTTCTAGGGCAGATGCCAGCTAGGAACGAGAAGTAACACGACGAGTAGACCGCTTAGAGAGGCTCATACCTCAACTAAAACCTCATTATAAAGAAATAAAAAAAAAAAAAAATAAAAAAAAAAAACCCCTGTGGACAAAGAGAATATCCTAATTAGTATCTTATTCGTTTTCATAATTATCTAGGACCTTTCATCATCACAGTCTTTATCATCAACATATTAAACAAATAACTTACCAGGGTTTAGTCTGGGGTTAGTCGTTCAATATCAACCGGGACATTCCTATTCTCTTACTAGCTCTTGTCCGGGTGACTGGGATACTCTTTGTGGACCTGAAAATACAAGCATCCCGTAACAGCCTTTGCAAAAAAAACAAACCACGCTTTGAACTTGCAGTCGCCTCATAATGGCGTCCACGACAACTTACCATATAAATTATATAAAAGGATTGGGGTTTTATCCCCTTTAAAGTTTCATTTTCATCTCAATCATCTGGATGTCCTTGTTGACGCTGAAAAGACACAAACTCTAATATTAACCAGTCTTTGAGATCCACCACGAATAAAATGCCACGTGCCATGAGGCCTACCATTTTGTACTTAAATTCCCCTATCCAACGTCTGTGTGACAGCGGTACCGGAACACGAATGAATCGACGAAATCGCCATCCATAAAGACAACGCGCCATAAAAGACCTCACACACTCAAACCTTTATAATCAACCAAATCTATATCTCAAAGTGTAGTAATGTAGAATTTACTTTTCCAAATAAAACTATTTCTTTTTAAATCTAGTATTTTAATAATGAATGACCATTTGAAGGTTTGAAGACATAACAATAATCACCATCCATCTTAGACCTGAAACGAAGTAAGTGTGAACGACCTTTTTCTCCGTGTCACTATTAGGTGTCTACCTTATCTATGGCCAGACTCCGGCCAACTGACAGTTCTTTTGTCAACAAGTTGAATGCTTGATTATTGTGAGATTGAAAAGTTTATTCTTAGTTTAATTATGGATGTATGCATTTATCACTAGTGCCAGAACATAAGTATAAACGTCAGGAATGTAAATTTATTATTAAATGAATGAGATTTGGCCCTGAAGAGGCATATTGTAGCTACAAAACAATGTCGGATTCTTCCTTATAACAGTGAGTTAAAACATTAATTTCTATTCAAAATTTTAAGTTAGGACATGGTCTTAACAATTAGATATTATCTTAGGTTTATACTTTATTGTTTTACTTCAGATTTCCGTATGAAATACTTGAATTCAGTGTTTTACTAAACATCCAAAGTTAGTGTTATACTTGTCGATTTGAGGTTACAAAACTAACTCCATAAACTTAATTGAATACTATAAAGTGTTACAGTTCATCTTTAGTTGGGTTAAAAAAAAAATTAAAAGAATTTTAATTTTTTTTTTTTTATTTAAAACCTAGGGAGGTGAGCAAATTAAAGTACTATACCTTAAAGGAGAAGGTCTCTAAGAATTAAATACTTAGTTTCTAACATCAACTATTCTACTTTATTGGGGAGTGATCAGTTCGCCCAATTTTATACTACTAAATTATATCTTAACTATTACTGACGATAATACTATCGCGTTTAAACTAGCTATACTATTTGAACAACATTACTCTACTTGGTTTCCTAACATTAATTTTAATCTGGTGTCCTAACATTACTTGGTTTCCTAACATTAGTTTTAATCTGGTGCACCAAATTTGTTAAAACTAATTATGGCAAAGAGAGCTTTTACTTTATTAAAGGATTGCCGTACTATTTACAACCGAGGTAGTATGAGAACGGCTAATCGGTTTAGCACATTCTTCAATACTAGAATCTCGAAATAAAGGTTCGATCATGAAATGATCCTGGCTAGAAAGAAACTCTTACAGATTAATTTGCTTTCAGCCTATTTTCTACTCTGAGAGTCAACGCGATTCACTAATGCGTTTTCTCCTATAGAAGTTATGGGTTAAACATCGTTATCCCTAACGAAACGAAAGAGAGTTCATATCTTTATAAGGATATAAAATTATCTCTTAAATTAACGAGCAAGAGGGTCGTCATAATAATGTGAGTGTATATCTTTATTAGGATATATCGTATACATTTTAAAAACCAACATAGGGTAAAGTATTCTATCAAAGTGTCTTTATAAGGACAAATGTAGGAAATATAAGGCCAATGGTCCGTATGCATCCGATACCAAGGGTAAAGTAAATATAATCACTAGGATTTATATTTTATAATATAAAAGAGAAGTAGTTACGTCCTAAGGGGAGAAGACGATGACCGTGAAGTAGACGGCTCGGCTTCACCAGGTCGCACAATATCTTTTATATGAAAGTTACCTAGGAGTTTTCCTGCTAGGGATTTTAAAGTATAAACAAGTGGTCCTAGTTTTTTGTGTATAACACATTTCTCGTAACGGGGAGCTAATTTAGCCGAAAAGTGTTTAGCGGCATTCGACAATGGGAAACATCTTTTGTAAACGATCTGGCCTTCTTCCAGTTCTACGTGGCGCTTCCGCATGTTATAATATCTAGCGTTACGTTCATGGGAGGCGACCAACGAGTTACGCACCTTTTGAAATATAGTTTTTAACTCTTTGAGTTTATCAGAAAAAGCAAAACTTGTATCCAGCTGAAGGGCGTTTTGGTCTAATGGACCATCATCATTATACAAAGAGCCCTCTAGAATCATCTGACGACCATGTGTTAAGAAATACGGAGTGTGTTTGGTAACCTCGTGAGTGGCAGTATTTAAAGCACATTGGATCTCCGCTATGTTCTTATCCCAATTACGGTGATCTGAACGTACGTATGATGCAATGGTCCTTACCAATTCGCGGTTTACTCTTTCCGTTTGGTTCGTCTGGGGATGATATCTAGGGTTATAGAAAATATGCGGAACGCTATATTTGACCATAAGGTCTCTGAAATCTTTAGAAGTAAATTGAACACCATTGTCACAGAAAATATATTTCGGTACCCCGTGTACCAGTAAGATTCCTTTTTCTACGCACTTAACTATCGCCTTCGCGGTTATGGTACGCAGAGGAAAAAGAGTTACATATTTACTAAAATAATCAGTACACACAAAGAGGTATTGATTTCTTAAATATGAGGGAGGAAATGGACCAAGAATGTCACAAGAAATTGCTTCGCCTGGTGACGACACGCGTCGGGGAGAACCCATGAGACCAGGTCTAGCTAGATTTACAGGCTTATAAGTCCTGCAAATTTCACAAGTATGAACGTATTCTTTTACATCTGAGAAAAGTGCAGGCCAAAAGTATATTTCAGCAATTTTAGAATGAGTCTTGGCTACCCCAAAATGTCCTGCAGTAGGATCATCATGATACTTCTTTAGAATCTTTTCCCGTTCCTCAAAAGGTAAAACCAACTTCCAGCCAAATTGGTCTGTCAGGCGATATTTATTCTTAGAGTAACGGAAAAGTTTATTGTTCTCAATTTTGAAATTGGGATACAAAGATGGTTTTTCCTTGACCTTTCCGTAAAGGTCTTGATACCATGGATCTTGAGAAGTAGACACATCGATCTCATTTATATGAATACGTGAAAGGCAATCAGGAATGATATGTTCTTTACCCTTCCTGTGTATAATTTCAAAATTAAACTGACTTAGTCTGCACGCCCAACGGTTTAGACGACCAGTTGGATTTTTCAAGTTGGTAAACCATTTTAACGACGCATGGTCAGTTACAATGTAGCATTTTCTACCTTCTACGTATGCTCTATACTGCTCTAATGCATATATAATACTCAAAAGTTCGCGTTCGGTAGCCGAATAAGAGACTTCTGGCTTATTTAGAGTACGACTACAGTAAGCTATAGGATGATCGACCCCGTCAAACTTTTGCATCAGTACCGCACCGATGGCATACGAAGAAGCGTCAGTATGTATGTAGAAATCATTATCGAAGTTAGGGCATTTAAGAATAGGTGCTGACACTAAGGCAGATTTCAGTAAGTTAAAAGAATCATTGGCTTCATTTGACCAAACAAATGGAACCTTTTTGCTAGTTAGCCGTGATAACGGACGAGCAATTTTAGAAAAATTATTTATGAAACGCCGGTACCAACCGCACGTTCCCAGAAAACGTTTCACTGCTTTTGCATCTTCAGGAATAGGAAAATTCAAAATGACATCAATCTTAGACGGATCTGTTCTCAGACCGTGTTTATCAATAAGGTATCCTAGATATTTAAGTTCACTTCTACAAAAGAGCGATTTTTTCATATTAATAGTTAAGTTAGCAAATTTTAGTTTTTCATATACCGCATTTAACAAACGTATATGTTCATCAAAATCAGAAGTACAAATGATGATGTCATCAATGTAACAGAAAACTTTATTATCGAACTCAGCAGTGAAAAGATTATCCATTAACCGTTGCATAGTTGCAGCAGCTCCGACCAAACCAAAACACATAACATTGTAATGAAATAGGCCCTTTCCGGGTACAGTGAAGCTAGTTTTTTCTTTAGAATCATTACTAAGAGGAATTTGATGATAAGCGGCACTTAAGTCCAAGGAAGTTAAAAATTTTGCATCACGTAAGTTATCTAAGATATAGTGAACGTATGGAACTGGGTAAGCGTCTGATTTCGAAACCGAATTCACTTTCCTACTGTCTAAGCATAGTCTCATATCCCCGTTAGGTTTTTCCACCATGACGACAGGCGAACTCCAAGGTGAGTGAGATGGTTCTACTATTCCCGCTTTTAACATACGATCCACTTCTTTCTCTAAAGCTTGTTGTTTTTGAGGACTAAGCCGATAATATTTTTGTTTAATAGGCGGTGAGTCTCCCGTATCTATAATATGTTCAATTAAATGTGTTTTTCCTAAACCCACTTTATCAGTATTAATTTGGTCGAATTTTTCTTTCACCGCTTCAAGCTGGTGTTTTTGTTCATAAGTCAGAGAGTCAGAAGTTATTAAACCCGTATCAGATTTAGATAAGTCGAGACTAGCCAAGTGGTGTTCATCACCCTTGGGAATATCAGTAATAAGTCCAGGTGCTAAGTTAAATGCTCTCCAAAAGTTTAAACCCAAAACTATAGGTTGAGCAAGTTGTGGATGAATATTGAAATGAACTAATTTAATTTCTCCTCTATAATTAATAGGCAAAACCATGAATTTTGTGCATATCAGGCGATTATCGTTGGCTACACGAATAATTACTGGCTTTTTGTGAGATTGGATAGCAATCCCACCTGTAGCAAAAACTAGATGACTATCTTTACCTAAAAAGCTGGTACTAGCACCAGAGTCTAACAGACCTCTAAAATTTAAACTTAGTATATTTAAAAGAGCATAAACTCGGTCATCTCCCTTTGGAGGATTAAAGAAAATTGTCTTTTCTGCAGAAAAGGGAGCAGAAGGGTTATAGTTGTTATTTTTAGAAAAGACAAACTTATTTAGTTTTTTGGCGGAGTTTTACATTTAGAGCATTCGGGAGTGCGGACTCCTTTTTCCCCACAACGAAAACATACAATGTCCCGAGAAACAAAACACGACTTAGTAGTGTGGTTAGTTTTCCCACATCTGAAACACTTAACTCCAGACGAATTCTGTGACATCGAAGCAACGAACAGCTTCGAAGGGTTATAAGGACGTGAAGGATAACGACGACGATCCTGATTATTATTGGCAGCAACATCCGAAGTATTAGGTTCCGGCTTCTTAGCTATCACCGGTTCACGAAATGTGCTTGCTTTAACCTGAGCGAGTTCTATCCGTTTACATAACGATTTCAAGTGTTGAACAGAGTCAACATTGTGTAAAGCCAAATCCCTAGAATATTCAGGACGAATATTTCTCATCAACGTATCAAGTTTTTCCTGCTCTGGAACCTCCTTAGTCAAACGCTCGTACATGCCCAGAACAGTCGAGACGAAATATACGATGGTTTCAGACTTGGCCTGAGTCCTTGAACGGATCTCCTGCAGCAATTGGTAATCCAAGTCTGGAATATCAAATTCTTCCCGTAAAGCGACGGTGACCTGTTGATAAGATAACAGTGTATTACGTTGGGATCGGAACCATGACAACGCTGGACCCTCTAAGATTTCAGGAAAACCCCTGTATATACGGTCTTCTGAAATACGTCTTGCGTTCCGCAGCTCCTCCAACCTAGTAAGGAATGAACGCACACAAGTGTCACCCTTAAATTTCAAATTTAAAGAGTTAATATTAAAAGTCTTGTCCGGTTTGTACACAATTTCCCTAACCACTTGAGTTTGGGCCGAAGAAAAGTCCTCATCATCAGAATCAGGTGATGATGCAGCACTATCCTCCTCTAATCGTTCCAACAAAGAATCTAACATGGCTTTAAGAAACTGTACCTCATTCGACTCCTGTAATCGAGAGAGACGGCACAAAAGATATTTAACCCGAGATGACAGGCGGTCTCTAGCAGACGTAGACAAATCCTCCGAAATCTCTTGCTGAATCTCCTCCGTTTTGCGTTGACAGATCTCAAGTTCCACGGCAGGATTGCTTTGAGCCATCTCCGGAAATTTTAAACTACCCTTCTTGGCGAGAGCGGCTGTTTGTTTCAGCGCCTGACACAAACTAGTCCTACGAGATTCTGGGTTAACGGGAAGCTTCCGTATCGCCAGCTCATGTGTGATCTCGTCTTTATGTAGGTGAGTGATTTTACAACCCGCTTTTAAGAAATCCATGTTAGGTAATGTATCTTGTATGTACCTTAGTCAATTCAAGAATATTCCAAATTATTCGAGTTATTTAAACTTACTTAAATTTTCTTATTCAGATTTTAGTCACATCCGGTAGTTGAGTAAAACTCTATTTATAATCACTTAAGCTAAGCCTCAAAGTTTGCAAGCTTAAGGGCTGCTTAAAGAAAAAGTTGACATACAATTTTAACAGTAAGTGTTCATATTTCATAACACTATTTCAAAGGTATAAAGAATATTTAGAATTCTTATAGATAACACCAGTTATACAACAGTTGCAATTGTAGAAGTACACCTTACAAACTATAAACAGGTTAGTTGCTTGAACATGTCCTACATACCTTGCGCCTACTAAATGAACACTAGTTTAAATGTTAATATAGGCCCCACGTTGGGCGCCACTGTAACAACCTCAACTTGGGCTATTAAGAGAAAAAGAGAAAATAAATTTAGAAAATGAAGTTACCTGGAAGAGGTACAGAATGCCCAAAAATATCCTACTAATTTTTAATGTGCCAAAGTTCTAACTAAATGTTGAGAGCATAAATAAAATAAAATAAATTACCTCAGGGTCAAATGGGAATCAGGCCACTATGCAAGGTAGGTGTAATCTAGCAGCGACATTTAAATTAAGGACGCCTCACTGCTAAATCACGATATGGACATGTTCAAACAAAACAACAGATTCACGTTTCAGTCATATAATTATTATTTTATAATCCCTCCCTAGGGTTAACTGGTTAGGTTACAAAATATGTTCCTCAGTTTTATCGGAACCAGTTCAAGTTGAGTTTTGTTATAATAGTCACTTAAGTTCTAGGTAACACACGCCCACGGTCTCCTCATGTAGCTGGTAGCTTACATGGAAATGATGGCACTCGGCCTTACAAACAATTTATTTAGTTCACAAAGAATAACCAGAAAGTCCACTAATATGGTTCACTGTATCATTAAGCAAGTTTATATCACTCGATCAACCACTTTAGGTATAAGTTTTAGTGGGCACTAGAAATATGGAAAATGTACATCACCAGAATTTCACCAGCGGGGATACTCAGATATTCTTCTAGGGCAGATGCCAGCTAGGAACGAGAAGTAACACGACGAGTAGACCGCTTAGAGAGGCTCATACCTCAACTAAAACCTCATTATAAAGAAATAAAAAAAAATAAAAAATAAAAAATAAAAACCCCTGTGGACAAAGAGAATATCCTAATTAGTATCTTATTCGTTTTCATAATTATCTAGGACCTTTCATCATCACAGTCTTTATCATCAACATATTAAACAAATAACTTACCAGGGTTTAGTCTGGGGTTAGTCGTTCAATATCAACCGGGACATTCCTATTCTCTTACTAGCTCTTGTCCGGGTGACTGGGATACTCTTTGTGGACCTGAAAATACAAGCATCCCGTAACAGCCTTTGCAAAAAAAACAAACCACGCTTTGAACTTGCAGTCGCCTCATAATGGCGTCCACGACAACTTACCATATAAATTATATAAAAGGATTGGGGTTTTATCCCCTTTAAAGTTTCATTTTCATCTCAATCATCTGGATGTCCTTGTTGACGCTGAAAAGACACAAACTCTAATATTAACCAGTCTTTGAGATCCACCACGAATAAAATGCCACGTGCCATGAGGCCTACCATTTTGTACTTAAATTCCCCTATCCAACGTCTGTGTGACAGCGGTACCGGAACACGAATGAATCGACGAAATCGCCATCCATAAAGACAACGCGCCATAAAAGACCTCACACACTCAAACCTTTATAATCAACCAAATCTATATCTCAAAGTGTAGTAATGTAGAATTTACTTTTCCAAATAAAACTATTTCTTTTTAAATCTAGTATTTTAATAATGAATGACCATTTGAAGGTTTGAAGACATAACAATAATCACCATCCATCTTAGACCTGAAACGAAGTAAGTGTGAACGACCTTTTTCTCCGTGTCACTATTAGGTGTCTACCTTATCTATGGCCAGACTCCGGCCAACTGACAGTTCTTTTGTCAACAAGTTGAATGCTTGATTATTGTGAGATTGAAAAGTTTATTCTTAGTTTAATTATGGATGTATGCATTTATCACTAGTGCCAGAACATAAGTATAAACGTCAGGAATGTAAATTTATTATTAAATGAATGAGATTTGGCCCTGAAGAGGCATATTGTAGCTACAAAACAATGTCGGATTCTTCCTTATAACAGTGAGTTAAAACATTAATTTCTATTCAAAATTTTAAGTTAGGACATGGTCTTAACAATTAGATATTATCTTAGGTTTATACTTTATTGTTTTACTTCAGATTTCCGTATGAAATACTTGAATTCAGTGTTTTACTAAACATCCAAAGTTAGTGTTATACTTGTCGATTTGAGGTTACAAAACTAACTCCATAAACTTAATTGAATACTATAAAGTGTTACAATTTATAAGACGGTACTTACAGCATAATACCATAAAATTTAAAGAAAAAAAAAAATACGTGTGGCACTCGGGGACTGCCACGGTAAAGCTATTGCATATCATTTTGTATCAACTTATGCAATTATAATTATTTATTTATTTTATTCATGCAGTATTTCTTTTTCTTTGATATTAATTCAAGTTACACTTTTTGAGCGTGGTGACCGATAAGAAAACAATTTTTTCTATTATTAAATAAATAAACAAGCACACAACGCGGTGCCGACAACGCCGTGTCGAAGACTGCCGAACTGAAACGACGTTAGACGATGCACGGCCTTCAAGCCACACCTCCGTGTCCGTCGGAGTGGGGAGCGTGAGGTTTTTTCGTTACAGAATTTCTGGATTCGGTCCCCGCGCTCAAGGCCCGCCATAGAAGCTATGCAATAACTTAACAGACGATTTGAGAACCTCCTCCTTTAGAAATATTGAAGTCGGTTGAAAAAGCAATAATAGTTTACGCGGACATATTCATCAACAAATACTACTACACTATTACTACGGAGGCTAGGGGGAACTATTCTTAAAACCTCGTGAGTTCAATGAAAACTCGCTTAGCAGCCGTAAAAGCAGCTGATGGCGGCTACACAAAATATTAGTCGAGCGAAAGATAGATTTATACTAGTAAAAAAAAAGTTAATTGTAGCATTTAAGAGCTATTTGTATTTTTAAGGGAATTGGTCCTTTTCAGTTTTATTTCTAACAGTAAAGTTACAAAGTTACCATTATTAGTGACTAGCTGTTACCCGCGACTTCGTCTGCGTAGTATTATAATGTTTGGTAGTGTATTTTTATTAGCATAAGTATTAAAGACCAAATTGACTTGAACTGTAAATTGCTAATTAAATTCCGGGGCCGTATAAAACAAATAACTAACTTGCAACTACAGTAACCTGATATTATTTTTTCTCGTTAATAATTCAGGATATACCAAAAATGCTGGTGATCAATATTGTAATCTGATTTAGAAAAAATAGGACTGAATGTTTTTTTGACAAACATTTTTTGTTAATTTTTTCTGCTTATCACAATACGATACCGATTACGCATTTAATCGAATCAGCAGCATTTTTGTACAGCTGTATGTCTCTTTGTATCTACCACATATTAATCTTTCAGTGGTTGGAATACTTTGTAGATATGGTAAAAAGTACGTCCAAGTTTACATAAATTACTCGTATCTTTTAATTAAATAAGTAATCAAGGCCGAGTGTTTTTGATCACAGTTTAAAACAATGTCTTAAGCTCACTGAATTTAACCCATGGAATGCCATTCGATACCTGATTACAACTTACTTCCCAGTGAAGAAAAACATTGCGAGGATACCAAAATAATTACGTCGCGCATATAAACTTTCATTAGGTAGTAGGTAAGTATATATGTCTTATCCAAGGACGATCCTATGATAGGTTCGGCATAGGCCTTTATTCGCATGTACCTACTCAACATAAGATAAAAACAAATCTACTGTAAAAAAGTGCAATGCACAGTATTGAATTGACTATTTCACTTGCTTTCTTTCCGCTTTGCACCTGTATATAGGATGATTTCCGTAACAAAAACTATCCTGTCCTTTCCTAGGAGTCAAAACATCCCTATACCAAATTTCACCTTAATCCGTTCAGCGTTTTTAATTTACTTTGAAATGGTAACAGATAAGAGTTCATCTTTACAATTTAGCATAGCATGGAAATTTGTCCAAAATTTAATTGAAGAAACCGTGCTCTGGTTTTGTGACTGCTTCACTAACGCAACATCAGTTCGCTTGACAACAAAAATAAAATAGATGCCAAGTAAAATGTATCTAAATCTAACGACATGATCTAAGAATGTTTTTGCGCAAAGTTAAAATAATTTTAATCAAATCAATTTAAGGAGGATATAGGCGATACCTAGTTCGATTAGTGGCATATAGATAGAACTGTAATAAGTGCCATCCTAATCCATCAAGTTGTGCATATTCAGTAATTTTTAGCCTTTTAAGTATAGTAATAATACGAAAAAATCTAAGCTTAGCCATATTATACATTGAGTTGCCTTCTTTGTAGTGATTGGATTCCGCGTATCTGTCACTATAGCCTCAATGATATTGTCCTGAGGTCTGTCAGTCAGCGGCTGTTCATTCCGTTCTGGAGCCACTGAGTTTAGGCGCAGTGATAGCAAGATGGAGTGACGCTGGTGCTATGGGAGACGGGGCGGTGTTTGGTGTGGGATGCTACATGCGTCAGCACATTTTCGACTACCCATATTACTCGCACTTCCCACGTGGCAGGAGCCCTCTGCCGAAACTTTAGCGGCGGCGAAGCGGCATTAGTGTGCGCTCCCTTCTAAGATAAGATCCCAAACGGATAGCGGGATACTTACGTAATAGGCCAACACATTGTTACATTTGTGTGTAAATTTCTGATAATTCTATACAGTTACTCACATTTGACAGCAATCACCGTCGCGCTATCCATGCAACTTGTCTTTTCATGAACTTATAGCATTATCATTATCAGATGACATTCGTGGATAACCAACTTAGGTCTGTAGGACATGGATACAATACATGTTCATACCTTTGGTAGTGGAGACTGCGGGCTGCTTTGGGGGAACCCAAATTGTTCTGCATGACATAAGCCGTCGACTCAGACAAAAGGGAGAGGAGCCCGATCCAAGGTTGTCCGTAGCCATCCAGCATGGAAATGCCGCTAGTGTTCTGGGCTCTTTTGCACCAAGAATGGCGAAATACGGGTTATTATAATAAGACTTGTGTTTGGGTTTTTTTTATATGTAATTCAGTTTTTAAGTAACTGGCTGTGATTAATTTTTCAGTATATTCAATTTATACCATTAGGTTACCCATTTCATTTCATAGATTTTGTTTGACAAAACCTACTAAACTGTTAACAGCGCCATCAAACAAATCTAGAAGACTTCGCGGCTTAGTATGTTTCCTTAGAACGAAACAGTTAGATACCTACAGCTCTTAAGTAGTTCTACGTGGAATATATAGATGGCAGTGTAATAAACATAATATGAACGGGAAAATGTACCTTTTATGCCTTTGTGCCCATTTCTTCCGATAAAGGTATTAAATGTGGCACAATTTTATTTAAAATAAGTTCTGCTGATTAGCAAAATATTGCCATAAAACCATGAATTTGTCGTGGCATATTCACTTACTTCATATCTAAGCAAATAGATGGCGCCAGTGTACCTGAATTAAAATATTTTTTGGATTTTTGAACATTATTAATAACTGTTGGAATTAATCAACTTAAATTTACCGTAATATGCTTCTTAAACGGGAAATCACGTAGTAGTACACGTTTAAAGTATTTGAAACGTATGAAGTTTGCATTAATTGCAAATGTTTTACATCACGCTATCGACATTTTTAAATCACATTGCATAAATACAACTTCCAATTTACTAAATTTAATACTCTATTGCAACTTTCAAAAACCCTCTTAAAATTTTTTCGCTTATAATATTAGTGGGATTTTATTTATTATCAAATTTATGACAGCATTAAACATATCATATTTACATAGATTTAATGGATCCCGGCACATTGGTCACTTTTCAACTAATTTCCTAAAAACACAGTTATGTATTTTTTGTGCACTTTCGTCAGTAGTGACAAATATGTACTTAAGTTTAATTTCTGTTTGTTTATGACACTACTGAACAATACAAACTTAAAATAAATTTGGGTACATTTTCGTCTGCAGTGAAAGAGAGCTTTTTTATAGGCGAACAACATACGGTGATCATCGTCTTCGAACAATATTTACAGCACGCAGCAATGTCACCTTTGTGATTATCACAATAAGGAACAAATCTAATATACCAATAGAAAATATTTGATAAATAAGACAAAGGCATATTTCGATACTCTACTTCTTTGTAGGTACTAATATTTCTTATGCCAATGAAATTTCCACTTTATTCCGTTGTGCACTAACGTGCTAAATTCACAAATTTAAAATGGTACTTAGTACGACTTTGCATTTGCACTAAGATATCGATTAAAAAAACAAAACGATTCGCAGTCTAAATAAAAAATTAGGCGCCTTTTGCCTTTAATTCGATCCAGCCAGTATATTATGCATCGATTACAAAATCGATTTAACATATTTGATTCTGGCGGGAAAAAATAAAAGTGTTTATTTTGACGTTTGACATCGCCGTATCTCTGGTAATAAGGGCTACTGTCCTCAATATTTTGTATAGAATATGACACTTAGCGACATTCGTATGGAGATATATCCTTACCCCGATAAAGAACTTTGTAACCAAGTAAATAAAGTCGGTTTCGGTCCGTCGGAGTGGGGAGCGTCAGGTTTTTTTTCGTTACGGAATTTCTGGATTCGGTCCCCGCGCTCAAGGCCCGCGATAGAAGCTATGCAATAGCTTAAAACAAAACGATTCGCAGTCTAAATAAAAAATTAGGCGCCTTTTGCCTTTAATTCGATCCAGCCAGTATATTATGCATCGATTACAAAATCGATTTAACATATTTGATTCTGGCGGGAAAAAATAATAGTGTTTATTTTGACATTTGACATCGCCGTATCTCTGGTAATAAGGGCTACTGTCCTCAATATTTTGTATAGAATATGACACTTAGCGACATTCGTATGGAGATATATCCTTTCCCCGATAAAGAACTTTGTAACAAAGTAAATAAAGTCGGTTTCGGTCCGTCGGAGTGGGGAGCGTCAGGTTTTTTTTCGTTACGGAATTTCTAGATTCGGTCCCCGCGCTCAAGGCCCGCGATAGAAGCTATGCAATAGCTTAAAAAACAACCTAACTTGGTAAATTACAAATTTAGTTCAGAAATCCATACGAATACCATACGAATGTCGCTAAGTGTCATATTCTATACAAAATATTGAGGACAGTAGCCCTTATTACCAGAGATACGGCGATGTCAAACGTCAAAATAAACACTATTATTTTTTCCCGCCAGAATCAAATATGTTAAATCGATTTTGTAATCGATGCATAATATACTGGCTGGATCGAATTAAAGGCAAAAGGCGCCTAATTTTTTATTTAGACTGCGAATCGTTTTGTTTTTTTAATCGATATCTTAGTGCAAATGCAAAGTCGTACTAAGTACCATTTTAAATTTGTGAATTTAGCACGTTAGTGCACAACGGAATAAAGTGGAAATTTCATTGGCATAAGAAATATTAGTACCTACAAAGAAGTAGAGTATCGAAATATGCCTTTGTCTTATTTATCAAATATTTTCTATTGGTATATTAGATTTGTTCCTTATTGTGATAATCACAAAGGTGACATTGCTGCGTGCTGTAAATATTGTTCGAAGACGATGATCACCGTATGTTGTTCGCCTATAAAAAAGCTCTCTTTCACTGCAGACGAAAATGTACCCAAATTTATTTTAAGTTTGTATTGTTCAGTAGTGTCATAAACAAACAGAAATTAAACTTAAGTACATATTTGTCACTACTGACGAAAGTGCACAAAAAATACATAACTGTGTTTTTAGGAAATTAGTTGAAAAGTGACCAATGTGCCGGGATCCATTAAATCTATGTAAATATGATATGTTTAATGCTGTCATAAATTTGATAATAAATAAAATCCCACTAATATTATAAGCGAAAAAATTTTAAGAGGGTTTTTGAAAGTTGCAATAGAGTATTAAATTTAGTAAATTGGAAGTTGTATTTATGCAATGTGATTTAAAAATGTCGATAGCGTGATGTAAAACATTTGCAATTAATGCAAACTTCATACGTTTCAAATACTTTAAACGTGTACTACTACGTGATTTCCCGTTTAAGAAGCATATTACGGTAAATTTAAGTTGATTAATTCCAACAGTTATTAATAATGTTCAAAAATCCAAAAAATATTTTAATTCAGGTACACTGGCGCCATCTATTTGCTTAGATATGAAGTAAGTGAATATGCCACGACAAATTCATGGTTTTATGGCAATATTTTGCTAATCAGCAGAACTTATTTTAAATAAAATTGTGCCACATTTAATACCTTTATCGGAAGAAATGGGCACAAAGGCATAAAAGGTACATTTTCCCGTTCATATTATGTTTATTACACTGCCATCTATATATTCCACGTAGAACTACTTAAGAGCTGTAGGTATCTAACTGTTTCGTTCTAAGGAAACATACTAAGCCGCGAAGTCTTCTAGATTTGTTTGATGGCGCTGTTAACAGTTTAGTAGGTTTTGTCAAACAAAATCTATGAAATGAAATGGGTAACCTAATGGTATAAATTGAATATACTGAAAAATTAATCACAGCCAGTTACTTAAAAACTGAATTACATATAAAAAAAACCCAAACACAAGTCTTATTATAATAACCCGTATTTCGCCATTCTTGGTGCAAAAGAGCCCAGAACACTAGCGGCATTTCCATGCTGGATGGCTACGGACAACCTTGGATCGGGCTCCTCTCCCTTTTGTCTGAGTCGACGGCTTATGTCATGCAGAACAATTTGGGTTCCCCCAAAGCAGCCCGCAGTCTCCACTACCAAAGGTATGAACATGTATTGTATCCATGTCCTACAGACCTAAGTTGGTTATCCACGAATGTCATCTGATAATGATAATGCTATAAGTTCATGAAAAGACAAGTTGCATGGATAGCGCGACGGTGATTGCTGTCAAATGTGAGTAACTGTATAGAATTATCAGAAATTTACACACAAATGTAACAATGTGTTGGCCTATTACGTAAGTATCCCGCTATCCGTTTGGGATCTTATCTTAGAAGGGAGCGCACACTAATGCCGCTTCGCCGCCGCTAAAGTTTCGGCAGAGGGCTCCTGCCACGTGGGAAGTGCGAGTAATATGGGTAGTCGAAAATGTGCTGACGCATGTAGCATCCCACACCAAACACCGCCCCGTCTCCCATAGCACCAGCGTCACTCCATCTTGCTATCACTGCGCCTAAACTCAGTGGCTCCAGAACGGAATGAACAGCCGCTGACTGACAGACCTCAGGACAATATCATTGAGGCTATAGTGACAGATACGCGGAATCCAATCACTACAAAGAAGGCAACTCAATGTATAATATGGCTAAGCTTAGATTTTTTCGTATTATTACTATACTTAAAAGGCTAAAAATTACTGAATATGCACAACTTGATGGATTAGGATGGCACTTATTACAGTTCTATCTATATGCCACTAATCGAACTAGGTATCGCCTATATCCTCCTTAAATTGATTTGATTAAAATTATTTTAACTTTGCGCAAAAACATTCTTAGATCATGTCGTTAGATTTAGATACATTTTACTTGGCATCTATTTTATTTTTGTTGTCAAGCGAACTGATGTTGCGTTAGTGAAGCAGTCACAAAACCAGAGCACGGTTTCTTCAATTAAATTTTGGACAAATTTCCATGCTATGCTAAATTGTAAAGATGAACTCTTATCTGTTACCATTTCAAAGTAAATTAAAAACGCTGAACGGATTAAGGTGAAATTTGGTATAGGGATGTTTTGACTCCTAGGAAAGGACAGGATAGTTTTTGTTACGGAAATCATCCTATATACAGGTGCAAAGCGGAAAGAAAGCAAGTGAAATAGTCAATTCAATACTGTGCATTGCACTTTTTTACAGTAGATTTGTTTTTATCTTATGTTGAGTAGGTACATGCGAATAAAGGCCTATGCCGAACCTATCATAGGATCGTCCTTGGATAAGACATATATACTTACCTACTACCTAATGAAAGTTTATATGCGCGACGTAATTATTTTGGTATCCTCGCAATGTTTTTCTTCACTGGGAAGTAAGTTGTAATCAGGTATCGAATGGCATTCCATGGGTTAAATTCAGTGAGCTTAAGACATTGTTTTAAACTGTGATCAAAAACACTCGGCCTTGATTACTTATTTAATTAAAAGATACGAGTAATTTATGTAAACTTGGACGTACTTTTTACCATATCTACAAAGTATTCCAACCACTGAAAGATTAATATGTGGTAGATACAAAGAGACATACAGCTGTACAAAATGCTGCTGATTCGATTAAATGCGTAATCGGTATCGTATTGTGATAAGCAGAAAAAATTAACAAAAAATGTTTGTCAAAAAAACATTCAGTCCTATTTTTTCTAAATCAGATTACAATATTGATCACCAGCATTTTTGGTATATCCTGAATTATTAACGAGAAAAAATAATATCAGGTTACTGTAGTTGCAAGTTAGTTATTTGTTTTATACGGCCCCGGAATTTAATTAGCAATTTACAGTTCAAGTCAATTTGGTCTTTAATACTTATGCTAATAAAAATACACTACCAAACATTATAATACTACGCAGACGAAGTCGCGGGTAACAGCTAGTCACTAATAATGGTAACTTTGTAACTTTACTGTTAGAAATAAAACTGAAAAGGACCAATTCCCTTAAAAATACAAATAGCTCTTAAATGCTACAATTAACTTTTTTTTTACTAGTATAAATCTATCTTTCGCTCGACTAATATTTTGTGTAGCCGCCATCAGCTGCTTTTACGGCTGCTAAGCGAGTTTTCATTGAACTCACGAGGTTTTAAGAATAGTTCCCCCTAGCCTCCGTAGTAATAGTGTAGTAGTATTTGTTGATGAATATGTCCGCGTAAACTATTATTGCTTTTTCAACCGACTTCAATATTTCTAAAGGAGGAGGTTCTCAAATCGTCTGTTAAGTTATTGCATAGCTTCTATGGCGGGCCTTGAGCGCGGGGACCGAATCCAGAAATTCTGTAACGAAAAAACCTCACGCTCCCCACTCCGACGGACACGGAGGTGTGGCTTGAAGGCCGTGCATCGTCTAACGTCGTTTCAGTTCGGCAGTCTTCGACACGGCGTTGTCGGCACCGCGTTGTGTGCTTGTTTATTTATTTAATAATAGAAAAAATTGTTTTCTTATCGGTCACCACGCTCAAAAAGTGTAACTTGAATTAATATCAAAGAAAAAGAAATACTGCATGAATAAAATAAATAAATAATTATAATTGCATAAGTTGATACAAAATGATATGCAATAGCTTTACCGTGGCAGTCCCCGAGTGCCACACGTATTTTTTTTTAATCGATACCTTAGTGCAAATGCAAAGTCGTACTAAGTACCATTTTAAATTTGTGAATTTAGCACGTTAGTGCACAACGGAATAAAGTGGAAATTTCATTGGCATAAGAAATATTAGTACCTACAAAGAAGTAGAGTATCGAAATATGCCTTTGTCTTGTTTATCAAATATTTTCTATTGGTATATTAGATTTGTTCCTTATTGTGATAATCACAAAGGTGATATTGCTGCGTGCTGTAAATATTTTGTTTGTGGTGTTCGAAGACGATGATCACCGTATGTTTTTCGCCTATAAAAAAGCTCTCTTTCACTGCAGACGAAAATGTACCCAAATTTATTTTAAGTTTTTTTTGTTTAGTAGTGTCATAAACAAACAGAAATTAAACTTAAGTAGGTACATATTTGTCACTACTGACGAAAGTGCACAAAAAATACAAAACTGTATTTTTAGGAAATGAGTTGAAAAGTGACCAATGTGCCGGGATCCATTAAATCTATGTAAATATGATATGTTTAATGCTGTGATAAATTTGATAATAAATAAAATCACTAATAATGGTAACTTTGTAGCAGCCCGCTGTCTCCACAACCAAAGGCATGAACATGTATTGTATCCATGTCCTATAGACCTAAGTTGCTTATCCAAAAATGTCATCAGATAATGATAATGCTATAAGTTCATGAAAAGACAAGTTGCATGGATAGTGCGACGGTGATTGCTGTCAAATGTGAGTAACTGTATAGAATTATCAGAAATTGTCATACAAAGGTGACAAACTGTTGTCTTATTACGTTACGCTATCCGTTTGGGATCTTATCCCAGAAGGGAGCGCACACTTTTGCCGCTTCGCCACCGCTAGAGTTTCGGCAGAGGGCTCCTGCTACGTGGGAAGTGCGAGTAATATGGGTGGTCGAAATTGTGCTAACGCATGTAACATCCCACACTGAACACCGCCCCGTTTTCCACAGCACCAGGGTCACTCCATCTTGCTATCAGTGCGGCTAAACCCAGTGGCTCCAGAACGGAATGAACACCCGCTGACTGAAGAGACCTCAGGACAATATCATTGAGGTCTTAGTGACGCGGAATCCAACCACTACAAATACGGCAACTCAATGTATATATGGCTGTCAACACCCACCATGCATTGTACAAGCGGATGACATACATACCTCATAGCGGGCCCAGGGGAGTACAATGGCCAAACGCAACGATTTTGCCTTTGCGCAAAGAACAATGTCACAAAGCCAGTACGGTTTTTATATTAAATATTGGACAAGGATACATATTTAAACATAATTATTAAACGGGTCTAACGCGAATTAACTTGTTTACCTTATAACCCCTTACCTTTTGTTTTTGCTGGGACATCAGTCAGCCGCGACCATGACCAGTGAAACCTGTGTCGAAACGTCGGTAAATAAGGTAAACAAGTTAATTCGCGTTAGACCCGTTTAATAATTATGTTTAAATATGTGTTCAAATCGCGAAAGTTTTAAATGTTATATTGGACAAGGATAGTTTATAAATAAACTCAGATTTTTTTGTACGATTACTTTTCTAAAACGGCTTATTACTGAATATGCACAACTTGATGGATTAGGATGGCACTTATTACAGTTCTATCTATAGGTATATGGCACTAATGGAACTAGGTATCGCCTATATCCCCGTTAAATTTATTTGATTAAAATTATTTTAACTTTGCGCAAAAACATTCTTAGATCATGGCATGCCATTAGTCTCATTAGATACATTTTACTTAATAATGGCATCTATTTTATTTTTTTGTTGTCTAGCAAACTGATCTTGCGTAGCGATGTTGTCACAAAACCAGCACGGTTTCTTCAATTACATTTTGGACAAATTTCCATGCGATGCTAATATTGTACATTTGATGAACTATTATCTGTTACCAATTCACACTAAATTAAAAACGCTGAACGGATTAAGGTGAAATTTGGCATGGGGATGTTTTGACTCCTAGGAAAGGACAGAATAGTTTTTGTTATGAAAATCATCCTATATAGAGGTGCAAAGGGGAAGGAAGCAAGTGAAATAGTCAAATCTATAATTGCATGGGCAGTTTATGAATGAATTCTTTCATAAATTGCCCATGCACTTTTGAACGCCTGTGTAAATGCGAATAAAGGCCTCTGCCGATCCTATCATTAGATCGTCCTTGGTTGAGATGAGACATAATATATACTTACCTACCTAATGAAAGTTTATAATTATTATATGCGTGACGTAATTATTTTGGTATCCTCGCAATGTTTTTCTTCACTGGGAAGTTAGTTGTAATCAGGTACCGACTGACATTCTGTGGGTTAAATTCAGTGAGCTTAAGGCAGTGTTGTAAACCGTGATCAAAAACACTCGGCCTTGATTACTTATTTCATTGAAAGATAATTTATGTCAACTTGGACGTACTTTTTAGCATATCTACAGCGTATCCAGCCACTGAAAGATTAATATGTGGTCAAAGATACATACAGCTGTCACAAAAATGCTGGTGATTCGATTAAATGTGTAATCACTAATCAGTATCGAATTGTGGTTAGGAGAATAAATAAACAAAAAATGTTTGACAAAAAAAACATTTAGTCCTATTTTTTCCAAATCAGATTACAATATTGATCACCAGCATTTTAGGTATATCCTGAATTATTAACGAGAACAAAGAATAACAGGTTACTGTAGTTGCAAGTTAGTTGTTTGTTTTATACGGCCCCGGAATTTAATTAGCAATTTACAGTTCAAGTCAATTTGGTATTTAATACTTATGGTAATAAAAATACACTACCAAACATTATAATACTGCGCAGACGAAGTCGCGCTAGTAATTGCATAAGTTGATACAAAATGATATGCAATAGCTTTACCGCGGCAGTCCCCGAGTGCCACACGTATTTTTTTTTTTTTCTTTAAAAAATAATAATGAAATCAGGATCAATTTTATATTTTTCCTGCAATATTTAGAATACTATTAATGTTGTGTAAAAAAACATTTTTACCTTCATAAAATTCGGAGATAAAGGGGGAGTATGGTATTTTTTTTACAATTTCGTTTATACATCAGTAATATTTCCTTGTAAAAAATAAATGGTTTTAGGATGTGCAAATCAAGCTCTTATAAAGGATACCCCACATGACCCAGTAACTAAACCTTTAATTTCTGTCCTCTTTTATCGGGCATTTTTCATTGAAAATAAAATAAAATATATAATAAATTCTCTTTCAATGTGTCTGGATTAACTTTGTATATAACTACTCCGAATTTCGAATCGGTAGCTTAAGTAGTTCTCGAGATTTTAAATGATGTGATAGACAGACAGACGGAGTCGCACCATAAGGGTTCCTTTTTTACCAGTTTCGTACGGAACCCTAAAAATTGGTGACGGTTGGTGGTGCCGAACTGAGTATAACACAGCAACAAAGGGAGGGGAGTCCGCATACGTACCATTTCGCCTCTGCCGAAGTACTTAAGCACAAATGGGCATACGCCTAATCCCGCACATAAAAATAGATCGAAGTGTTTCAGATTTGCTAATGTAGTCGTCATTTCCTATGTGTTAGTGTCATCATTATAGATTGTTTTTTGTATGCAAAGTGTGAGCAGTGCGTCTGCATGCAATGTCTCTCCCCGCCAAGAGTGACAGAATAATTTGTATAGTAAGATGTCGCTTTGCCGTCCGTTAAACGAGTTGGATGCCTGTGTTGTTCGAAGGTTGTATATAACCACAGCGTAAGGATGTACTCCATACAGTGGGTTAACTCCGCCGATTTCTGGGTCATCGATGGGGGGCGCGCGGGGAAGGAGGCGGGGAGGAAATGCCGAATTTCTATGAAAATTCGGCGGCGTATTTGAAGGGGTGTAAAATGGAAATTAGTTTGCCAATCAGACTGTAATATCTTTCGCATAGTTTTTAATAACCCTAAGCCTCAGCGCGAGCACCGAGCCGAGCCGCTGGCAGCTGTATGGAATACGCTGTGATATGACTCACCCACGAACGCGTGGTTGTCGAGATGCCTCGGCCCCGGCACGGCGGGCAGCCGCAGCGCGGTGGCGTTGATGGCGAGCGCGGCCGCGTGCCGCCCGGAGCCCGACGACGCTAGCTCGCTCAGCGAGCTCGGCGATGACGCGTCCGCGTAGCGGATCAGCATGTGTTTCTGTGACAAGATAAACCCATAAAATAATAGTAGATTACATACCAAGGCCGTTTTAGTGGGAAATGTCTCGGATCCCATGTAATTGTGTGGATCCCATGTGATCCGAGGCTTTCCCATCTAACGGCCGAGGTTTGTATACTATTTTTCTGCCCGACGGAGCCGGCAGGCGGCAATTTAGTTTTGCGTAAAGTGGCGCTTACCGGCCGGAGGACTGAGAGCCCCCGCACACTGGCCACTTAGTGGCGGCCACGCTTCAGCCACTAGTGGCCGCCACAACCTGCGGACGCGTTTCTTCATACATTTTATATAGAATCGGCGCACACTGAGCGCTTGAGTGGCCGCGTCCGAGCCACAAGCTGCGAGAGTCGAGCGCGCTCGCTACTTGTGGCTGCGTTTTGTCGTTCGACTCGTGCGCATACACGGCCACAGTTGCCGGCTTCTTCCCACCCCTGCGCGCCGCTCCCCAATCCCGTCTCCCGGGTCTAGTCTTGTTGTAAGCTGCGTACTGAATGCACGTGCATGATGTCCACGGATCCGATTCCTCATTTTGATGTAGACGCTTTTATTTCCGATGTCGAAGAGCGACCCGCTATTTGGGATTTAAAGTCAGATTTGTATAGCGACAGGGGTAAGAAAACTGAAGCTTGGGAGGAATTGTGCCTAAAATTTATTCCAAATTTTAGTGAAAAAAATGTAGCGGAAAAAAACAAAGCAGGTAAGTTTTTGGACAATTTTATTTTACATTATTATTATATATTTATTATATTTTATTATTTTGCCAAGGTACAGCTCCCTCGTTGCTAATAAAATAATCTTTCAATATATCTCTGGTGTTTAATGAACGACGAGATTGCACGTGGGCGTTATCGATATCGTGAAGTCCTGGTACAGTCAATGTATGATGGAAATTAAATCCATCTCTCTGACGAACAAAGTTGTGTAGTATACAACAGGCCTTCACGATGTCTTCGGCGAAATCTATTGACACATTCAATGGTCGATGTAGTATTCTCCACTTATTCACTAATATCCCAAAGGCACACTCGATATGACGCCTGGCTCGAGAAAGCCTATAGTTGAAAATTCTTTTTTCAATATTCAAGTGTTTTCCTGAATAAGGTCTCAACATGTGTTCTGCAAGACCAAAAGCTTCATCACCAACAAAACAGTAGTTTACAGGACCAGAACTACTAGAAATTGCTTTTGGTGCAGGTAAATTCAGGGATTGGTCTTCCAATTTTTTGAATAATTTCGATTCTTTGTAGATAGTCGAATCTGAAGCTTTCCCATAAGAGCCGACATCAATAAATGTGAACTTATAATTCACGTCACAGATAGCTAGAAGTACGATGGAAAAATAGTGTTTATAATTATAATATAAGGATCCGCTATCTTGAGGCTTAATAATCCTTATATGTTTTCCATCAATTGCACCACAGCAATTTGGAAAGTTAGCATATTCTTCAAACCCCTTAGCTATTTTACTCCACATCTCTTCAGTTGGTTGTGGTACGCAGATATCTTGAAGTGATGCATAGATCAATTTACATGTTTCTTTTACAATCAATCTCGCAGTTGACGCACCACATCGATATACTAATTCAAAATCACCAAATGAACAACCAGTAGCAAGGTACCTGCAACAAAAAGAACAGATTAGAAACCTTTGATTATGTTATTTTTATGTTTCAGCATCCCAGTTGCAGCGAAAATGGAAAAGCCTTCGTGACTGCTTCAAAAGAGAACACTCTAAACAAATGAGCGTTAAAAGTGGATCTGCATCATCGAGTCGCAAGCCGTATATATATTATCAACAACTATCTTTTTTAAAAAACTTGGCTGACACACGACGTGATCCCAGCCCATTACCGAACGAGGTACACGATGCGACTGAGAGAAAAAGGCCAAAAAAGAACAAGACAAATAATGAAGACATTCAAGCAGAAACTGATATACTTGTTAGTATTTCAGAACAATTACAATCTCGTCATTCTAACAAGCATGAAGAAGACGCTGACCATAACTTTGCTTTGTCCTTGGTCCCGCACTTTAAACAAATACCCAATGAATTTAAATTGGATGCTCAAACCGATGTATTGATGGTACTAAAAAAATATAAACAGTATATGCGAACATCACAGAATCAACAACATGGATATTTCACATCATCATTTCAGGAACCACGCTCATACCATACTATGCAAACATCTACTTCGGGTTATCAACCGACTCCGCGTCCATCTGCTTTGGGATATCAATCGGCTTCGCGTCCACCTTCTATGGGATATCAATCAAATTTTGAGCATGACTTTTCCGTTACCTCGCCATCTGCATCTGATAATACTATGAATTCTGTTTTGTCAGATGATATAAATGAACATCTTTTTGACAACTGACTATGTAAAAGTAAATGTGTATTTGTTATAAAAACTGTATATCTGCGATATGTAACTTGATTTAGTTTGCGATTTTTCAATTCTCATTAATAAATAATTTCTATTTCAATTTGGCTTTTTTAATTGTTTGTTTTACGTTCTAGAATCCACGTGAGTCGCAAACTAATAGAAGCAAAATGATACGAATGGATGATACTTACCTTAAAGTTATAGCCAGCCTTTCTGTTGGAGAGATGCTTTTTCTCATGCGTGTATCTTGATGTTTGAGGTCATCGTGCAAAACGCTAAGTAATTCATTGAATGAGTTCACGCTCATTCTAAAATACTTGAAGAACTTATCTGGATAACATTTTAACTCTTCGAACAGCAATTTGTGCTGTCCATTTTTATTGCGTGATGTCAGAATTGGATGTACCCAGTGACGCCGATGAATTGGTCGTCGATGGTTCTGAATTCGGCGCCGTTTTCTACGTTTTAGAATAATAAGCAACAATAGCGAAATCAAGAGTGCGTCCATTCTTGGGCAACACACGTCTAACTCTGTCGAGATACTTGCAGCTAGTGTCTGACGCAAGTGGCAGCCACTGGTGGCTTGATGCGGCCACTAGTGGCTGCCACTGGTGGCGGCGTGTAGTGGTCTAGCCGAACTACTGGTGGTCGCGTTTAGTGGCGGCGACTGGTGGCCGTAATGTGCGAGGGCTCTGAAAATAAATATTTCATCCTGTGATGATCTGTGGTGATCGACCTAGCCTCAAACTAAGCAGAGCTTGTACTATCGGTACTAGACGACGATCTACATACTCAAATAGACAGAGATGTTAAAAATAGGTTATGAAATGTATTTAAATAAAAAATGCAAATACTTTGATATTTTACCTATTTCAAATAAAAATACAAAATAGTTTCACAAAAAGGTATTTGAAATACAAAATGCAAAATAGGTATTTTTAAAATACTTTTAATCAAATAAAATACTTTTTTGACAATAATTACTTAAGAGGCAGACAACACCTAAGTTATGTTCTTTATGCAGTTTTTTAATAAAAACTATTTATTTGAATACTGCTAAATATATATATGGTTTCATTATATTTCAAAGAGCGAAGATGGAGTTGAGATGAGAGTAGTTGCAAAGATTGGTCTTTAATTCATTATTACTTAAATGATTCTATGGCTTTAATGTGTTTTGGGTGTAAACCGCCAACGTCTCACATTTCACAAATAGTCCACGGTTTTATTTTATTTTAATAGTTTTAGTGTTTTTACTCGGACATCATAGATATTGTGCGCGGATTGGGCTGTTGTCAACCCCTTAAGTTTAACTTTTTGTTAACTGACGCTGTTTGAACAATTCGTGGCAGTTAGACTACTACCACTAATGCGAACCCTAGCACATTTGATAGATCGATTAATTAATTTAGTTTCACCCTATTCTAGAATGAAGGTTGAAATCCGTTTTACGTTAAAAAATGCCAAAAAGTATTTTGTATTTTAAAGTTTAAAAAAATACAAAATACGTGAACTTTTTAGTATTTGAAATAAAATACAAAATGGTTTCCGAGAACAGTATTTAAAATACAAAATAGAAAATAGGTATTTTGTATTTTGTATTTGCATTTGAAATGCTTTTATTTCAAATAGTTAACATCTCTGCAAATAGATAAATATTAATTACATACTTACATAAATAGAAAAAGTCCATAACCCACCAACAAATATTCGTTATAAACACAAACAAATGCCTTTACCAGAATTCGAACCTAGGACATCCAGCTTCGTAGGCATGCAGGATCAATACCAACTAGGCTAGGGAGACTGTTAAAGCCCCCAATATCGCTTAGCTGACCGCACTTGCGACACCGTACATGGCAGGGTCGCCATGTATGTAAGGTGAGGGTTCCGAGTTGATAGTGTGTGTAAAATTTTGCTTTATTACTGCTCTAAATACATGTGTAAATGTTTCTTATATAGATCCGATAAGCTACGTATAAAAGTATATCTAGTATACACTACACTGATGACATCCCTCTGTAAAATAAAAAAAATAAAAATAAAAATAAAATAAATAAAGTTTTATTGTGCAGGTAGGACACCCATAATTAACATAAAAGCAAACACAAAAAAGCAATTCTAATAAAATAGAAGATAAGAACAAAAAATAAAAATAAAAACATAAAATTGACCTTATAAATTACGAGGTAAAATCGTAGACGTCACATATAAATTATAGCTATAACGTGTCAACTTACAAAAGTATGTTGACCGTCACTTATTTGCGATTCTCACATAAAAACATGATATTTTATGTTATCCCTCAAGTACCAGGTTATCCCATTTGATAAGAATACAATAATTATAAATTGAAAGAGATGTCATATACTACAGAAAAAGTGAGCAAGGCCCCCAATGCCCAGGGCTGAGATCGAACCAGCGACCCCTGCTTTCGCGGCAGACGCCCTAACCACTACGCCACCCGACCACGGCAGCCAGAGTCCGAAATTTTGTAAGTATAGTATATGCAATCCTTTCTTATTTTTGAAACGCTTAAGGTGCGTTCCACCCATAATACAGCTCAGACTTACGTCTAGTGCTGTCCTTCTAGATAATCTTTACAGATTATTGTCAACTAGAAGCGAGAGATGGCGCCACCATACTGTACTATTGTAAAGCATGAATGAAATCATTTATTAGTTAAAATAAATGTTTTGATTCATGTCAATAAGTAGTCACACTACTATAAATAAATTATAAATTGAAAAAGAGAGCCCAGTGCCCAGGGCTGGGGGCCTTGGTCACTTTTTCTGTAGTATATGACTTCAATCAAAACATTTATTATAATTAACAAATGTTTTAATTCATGCTTTACAATTGTAAGAATACAATACACAGCATAACATAAGAACAACATTCTAATCACACATCTGGCTATAAAATTAGGAATGAGACTTACAGGATGGTCAAGCTCACAGATGGGGTTCTCCCTAATGTCAATCATCTCCAGAACTTGCAGGGTGTTTATATCGAAGTCCTCAGGTAAACTGGATATCTATAACACAAACAATGTGCCCTAATTTTAGTTTACAGCAATATCCAGAATAAGAAGTAATAAAAACTTTGTGATAAAACAATACTATCCCATTTATTCATATATAAGGCTGCAAATCTCTTGCGCAGCCCAAAGGATGTTATACCATTTCAGAATCCCAGTGTCTACAACGTGGAATGCAGTTGTAGAAGTGTGTACATTGGCCAAACGAAGCGCAGTGTTCAGGAGAGGGTGAAGAAACACATAGCAACAGTAAAAAATCGCCAAGTGCATATATAAGTCTGCAATAGCTGACCACCTGCTAACTTCTGAATCAAATCATTGGATCGAGTTGCACAAACCTAAAATACTCTCCACTGAACGTCACTATTATCCCCGGATAGTGAGAGAGGCGCAAAAATGTAATTCGCGAAGATTGTTTCAATTTATCACCTACTTGACCTACTGATTCTGAAGTTCAAACCGCGAGATCTATCTTCGGATCGATGCGCGAGTGTTATGTGTCGTGCCGATAACATTTAGTAAAAGGGTAGACCTAGCTTTTTCTACCTACCCACGCGTTTAAAGTGACTTTCTGCCGGGTACGTGAACATTTCTAGCAAGTTCGCCATAGACACTTCGCTGATTCATCACTCATCAGTCAAGCCGAGACCATGACACATGAAAACTGTGCCGAAACGTCGGTATATTAAGGTAAATTAACTACATTCACGCTATCGTGAATGAATACTCGTGTGAATACTCGTTCTATGTTCATAATAATACTATCCCATTCAGTTTGGATATATCAAAAGGCCTCAAGGAGTGAATGAAAAGTATAACAAAAACTTGTAAAACAAAATTAATATTTAAACTATAAAACTTACCTGGTTATTGTTAAGCTGTAAAAACATGAGATCACTGCACTGCAGTACTGACATAGGAAACTCGCGCAGGCTGTTGTGCCGCAGGTTACAGTGCACCAGGGCCTCCAGGCCGCCCAGGGTCTCTGGCATGGTTTCTATCTCATTGTGCTCTAGGGTTAACCATCTGGAAGTATAGTATAAAGAGAATAAAAGAAATGGAAATGAAGAAGGAATAGGATAATGAAACTGATTGCGAGCAAAGATATAAATTACAGGAGGATCATATTCCTATATAATTATAAATTACTTTTATAACTATATAGGAATTTTGGATTAGTCTTGACAAAGCCAAGTACAAAGGGGCCCTCTAAATGAAGTCCTCTAAATGAAAACCTTATGGTGAGTAAGTTCATGTTTGCATACATTTATAATTTATCATTTTATATTAGACAGGCAGCTGATGCTGATACGTCTAAATCATAGTTCACTATGCACTTTTTTACTTATTTTTAGATAGTTTGTCAAAATTCACAAGCAATCAATCAGAGGGTTATTTGTTCCATGTGTTTACTACTCGATTTGCAATAAAATTTTTGGTGATATTCAATTATTTTTATTAATAAATGTTCTTCACTTTTAAATTAAAAAAAAAAACTTTTGGATGCAGAAACAATGATAAAGGGTGTAAATCAAATCTTAGTTAAATTGTGTGAGGATGTTTAGATGTAAAACAATATTTAACAACATAGTTTCCAGTGTGACCATGGATAAAATGGCCTTCCTCTAAAATGATAGGTTTAGTCGGACCTAAATGTTGGAATTGACAGTTTTCTTGTTTTATTTGTCCATGATATGTATACTTCGTTAACCACTCAAGCCAGACAATTGAGGTTTTTGACATTCAAAAATTATTCATGCTAGTTGGTGGAACGGAACTGAAGGTAACCGTAGATCTTCATAATGTACCCACATGTCAATATATAACATTTACAATATCATAAAAAAAAATTACAATAAAATATGTGATAACAAAAACAATAAAATCCTTGCCAACTAGTTTCTGACAAAAGCTCAATGTCAAGTTCACTTTACGTTAAAAATAATTCTCACCTCAGCTTTGACAGTTTCGTCATTTCTTCTGGTATAGTTTTCAGTTGATTTCCTCGCGCTCCAAAAGTATCCAACTTACTGAGGTTCCCAATCTCTTTTGGTATCTCTCGGAGCCCTATCCTGTTGCACCAGAACGCCTCTAGATTCTCAAGTTCACCAATCTCGGGTATCAAAACTTTTAAAGGATTGTAACTCAAATTCAAATTCACCAGGTTTTTCAAGTTCCCTATTTCCGGCGGCAAGGAACTTATGTTGTTATAATCAAGTGTCAGCGTCGTCAAATTTAATAACTGAGTTAATTCCACTGATATTGTTGTTATTTTGTTTCTATGCAGGTAAAGATGTTCGACTTCGTAACAGGTGTACAAAAGGCTAGGAATTTCGGACATATCGAACGCATTGAGGCTTAGTCTTGACTTTTTTTTCACAAGTGCTGATTCTATTATGGCCAATATGTGATTATCACGGATAAATTTTAATATTGAACTCATTTTTGAGTTATTTTGGGTACATTTCAAGAGACTATTGCGTTTGAATTTGTTGTGAAAATGACACTGACACAGTTGCATTGGAGTTGACAGTTCAGATAATTGGGCCATTTGACATTTTATAGAAGTTTTTTCTCTTGCTCAACCTTCTATCCAATCAATCCATCCAAAATTGCTCAACCATGTTTCTGTAAGGTGTGAATGGTGTGATTCAAATCTCGGTCCGGTGTGACCCGGCCACAACAACTGCGTAGATCCGAATCATACCTATAATGTTTAATTTCTTTGTTTCATTCTATGTCAGACAACCACAAGCCGCAGTCGATTTATTTTTTATATGTCTCCCTATTTTTTTACTCGGAAAAAAAACGAACGCCCATAAATTGTGGTTGTCTGACTCAAGCCTCCCATTATAATAAGAAGCGAATTACATATACACCCACCCTTTACTTCCTTACCAATTAAATAATGTGTCAAAAAGAGATGTATATGTGCTTGTTATTTCTTCCATTGCGTAGGTTGAACTCAGAAATATAAAATTGATGCAATTCATAAATTTTACAATAAAACCAAATTAAATACATCATTCTAATTTACTCGTCGATGTCAACGCATTACAACTTAACTTGGTCGCACAGTAGTCACGTCATAGTACATTCGAATTCGCAATGAGTGGCGATAAGTTAAAACACGACCGTAAAATTCATTTTTAATTTATATGCCTACTTTTTTTTCTACCGAAAAAGAGGAACGCACATAATTAGAAAAAATAATCTACTGTAGTCTTGGCTTGTCAGACTATATACGTCCCATGATGGCCCATTGTGTGGAGCGGCCATAAGTCTACATTTTTCATTGGTTAAAATCCCAAAAAAACACCTTTGAGGTGCTGGGAGAAGGTATTGCTAGGATATTTCAGTTAATTCTACCACATACAATTTGTAAGGTTTTTCTTAAACAAAATACAAAATATCGATTTAATAAGTATCATCATAGTTTAAACATATGTAATTCAAAATATGGTGCTTTGGGTTTTAATTTCGGTGCATAGTTGATCTAAGTAAAGTTAGTAGAAAATAAATGTTTTCCCCATTATGTGCTGCGTCAAATGTAATGTTACGAACGTATTGATTTTTTGTATTTTCGCGGAAAATGTTTGGCCTATTCGATCGTAGTAAAAATAAACATAATAGAATAGAATAGTCTTAGAAAAAAATTACAAAGTTTTTAATTAAGATTCGAAGCAATAAAATATCGACAAGTGATACTTTTTTAACAAAGCGATTGTATTTAAATATTAGATAAAATGTCTCATGTTTTTAAGTTAATATTTACAATAGCTCTTATAGGGCAATGTATTATTTGTCATACAAATGGTGAGTATTATAAACCAACTTTAATAATGTTGAATATTTATTCTGTAATATATCATTGTTGTTGTTTTTATTGATTAGCTCTACAGCAAAATAGAACCTTCCATCATGTGCGTAGATCAAGTATGGATGATAGTTTCTTCAAGAACCAGAAACCACCGTCATATCGGTCGTTCCAGCCAGTCTCTATTAAATATAGAAAATCATATCCAAGGGAAGATCGCACAGACTATGACATTACCTCTTACGACTCCGAGTATGGCGGAGTAGTATCCAACTTCACGTCTTCCATTTACGATGACAATCCTCCGTTATATCCTAATCCAGAAATCTTATCCAGAAGCAACCAAGGTAAACGTAATTTGTACTTCTAACGCATGCAACAGGTTCACTAGGCGTGAATTTGAAATCAACAATTGTTTGTTTTTTTTTTTCTTACCACATACCAGGCCCTCTACCTGCCGACCTTGTACATCCAGCATAAATATTCCGTGGATATAACTGAAAAAATTTAAAGTAGGAAAATTAGTCGAGATAAAAATCACTGTATCTTTTAATAGCTATCAGCAAATCTGTGGACACACGAGCGATGGATTCAGACATGGACTTACCAGACGACTCCCTGGCCGATGCGGATCTCAAAGAGCATAATATCATAGACAGCGTCACATATCTGTATGGCTTCAATAACTGCCATGGCGTGAGAAATGAATGGAAAATATTGGTAAGTAATATTCTTATTTAAAAGTTTAGAATATTTTACTCTTTTACCTATTCAAGGCAGATGTTTGGCAACATTTTGTTTATTTTAATAGATCTTCATCACTAGCGGTATCGCCGTTATGATGCTGGCTGCTACTGTGATGTGGCTGTTGTGGAGCGAATATGCAGCTGAATTTCGAAAAAGCAGCAAGCTGTACCCTATTAATATTAATCTGTGCTGCTGCTTAGCGGCCTGCACGCTTATCTACATACAAGCAGTTATGGTAAAGTGATATTTAAATATTAAGTATCTTTTTTTTTTTGGAACAATATAAGTATCTTAGTCTTTCTCAATTGAACGCAACCTCCACTTCTCCTAGTCCTAAAACGGGTAATACACGGGGCAATCCATCGTGGTCAATCATCGGGCGGGGGTGCTCTGCCTCGCCCTTACGCCTCCCTGGAATCCCTAGGTTCTTTGTCAATTACATAGGCTGGTGCGACCGATTGACCTCGACGAATGGCGCCCTGTAATACTGGCATTAATCCTGATACTTCAGGATACTGATACTTCAACATCTTATTATCTAGTCACCTTCCGACCATCAGCTTAAACCGAAACAACCGGGACGGATAATTAAATAAAATTTGATGACTCCTAAACTATCTGGATACCCAATCAGCCAAAAAAATTACGCCATAAAAGTACAGCAGTTGCGGCACTTTTTCATATAGTCTTGTTTGGAACGTGACGTTTCGTTAAGTGCCAAAACCCAATAAAGTTTTAACAGTGTTGGTAGTTGTATATATGAATTTGACACTTAATGCTTACGAAGCATTTATCGTTTGTATCGTAATCAATGTAAACTATTATAACACAATTATTTATTGAGACAAAAAAGAACAAAAGTGGTAAAAATGTAAAATTGCTCGCTAATGTCATTCTGACCCCATTTTTTGACGTTTTTGTTCTGCTTTGTATGTATATTTCTTTTAATAAGTTATTGCTCCTACAGTAATTCATTATATCCTACTGGCGTAGAGGCGTAGTCGATAGGATCCTTTGAGAATTTTAATCATACCCGCGGAATAGCAAATGACAGGCGTATCCCTCTACTGAATGCATATGACAAACAATCGTACTCATTGTATAGACGGGCGTTTACCTGACACAGCTATTTGTACGTTACGTACGAATAGCCATATGTTTGACGTGCCCCTCCCCAGCAAAAATCAGAAGACCATTTTGTATAGAAAATGACAGACATTAATGTCAGTCCAGCTGAATAAATAGTCAAAGATGTACAATACACTGTGTCTTTTCAGGGGGTATCATCTCCATCTCAATGCGAGCGCATCGCCCTACTTCTCCATTACACGCACGTGTCCTGTGCGATGTGGATTGTCGCGCTCGCCGCAGCCGTGGCTGAATACTGCGTATGCGATACCTTGCTGCCTCTTAAGTATAACTACTTGCTGGCGTATGGAGTCCCCGCGATTGTAGTCATGGTATGTTTAGCTTAAGTTGTGGTATAAATACGGTTTTGCGAATATTAAATTAAAATAGGCAAAATAGCCTTATTTTCTTAAATTACTTTCTGATGTATCACTATGCAAATGCAAAAATCCAAAAAAAACTACAAATATATAAATTAACCTCACTAGCTCGGAAAGCGCTCTTTTTGTATTTCGAGAAAAATGTTGTATTACACACAGCGGCAACGTTTGTTCAACTCTCGTGCCTTGAGACCCTCGTGAAACTCATGATTCCATTTTTTGAAATACTCGCTACGCTCGGGGCTCAATTTTGGAATCTTTCGCTTGCTTGAGTCTCAATATACCTAAGCTCCAGAGTTAAACAACAAATTTGCCCCCTTGTATTTTAATGCCTCGTTGTGTATAATATTAACAAATAACTATTTCTTGTTTGTCAACATGACTTAATTTATATTTTCTTATTAGAAGTAAAACCTTTTAATCTGAAATATATTTGGCGAAGAATGTGTTAATTCGCTAGCTAGAAACAAATGGTAATAAGTTGAACCTTTGTTCTGTTGCATTTTAAACGACTAGGAAAATATTTGTACCCAAAAATCCTGTAATAAAATTGTTTCCAACTTGTGTGTATACATATTTGTGACAAATTTTGTTTATCAATATTTTGTTCGATTTTAAATTTTTAATGATTACATAATTAGTATTTATGTAAGCATTAAATTCCAACAATCATCATGATATATCCTTTACGCAAAAAAATCAGCTCTTATACATTATTTCCCAAATAACCAAAATATCCAGTCATTGAACTAATGACTGGATTATTTATCTTATAATCAAGTCAAGTGGGAGTCAACTATCGAAATATCCATACGCCTACCATGCTGGGCTAGAAAAATAAAGACTTATAAATATATAATACCTATTTGCTAATTAGCTACTTAATTCCAGTTTAACTACGCTCTGTCTATGGAACACTACGAAATAAAACACTATTGCTGGATGTCCATAGAAAAAGGAATGGTTATGGGCTTCATGGTTCCAGCAATGATTCTGATCCTGATCAACACTGGAATTATTATAATCGGTTTGCAAAGTGTGAATAGGAAGCAAGCTGAAATGCTGACGGCCAAGATTCAGGAATTAGTGGACCATCACCTAGCAAACTGGCCTAAGAACGAGCAGAGGAACAGTACCGGAAGTATTGATACTTTGGATAATATCTACAGTCCCGGCAGCAGCCGAAAGAATACGGATACTTCAGATAAGGATTATAATATGAGCGAAGACGATTGCCAATATAATGTTAATTTGGGGAATTCTAACGGAGAGTTAGATTTAGATGGTGAGAACCAGGTGAGAGTTACATTAGCTTTTTTAAATGTTTTTATTATGAGCTACCCTAATATTCAGAATCAGATGTAGTTTAAAATTTCAGTCTATAATACGCGAATGTCTTAACTATATATGTAGATAACATTTGCAGGCGTGTTACATAATTAAGTGTACCGTTTTATGAGTCGATTAACTACTTCCTATGGGATGACAGAATAAATTAATTTTTTACTTTCAAATCTTAGAGCTATCATCATCCTAGCTATATCCTAGCAATCTTATCTCCGAAATCAAACCCTAATAATTCTATACGCCTTAATTTTGATTAATTTATTTGCAGCCTCCATACATAAAAGCCTTACAAGATCGGGGACTCCTAAACATCCTCTACAGCATGGACAACCTGTCTCTAAAATGGAGTTGGAACACAGAAGGGAACGAGCTTAAGTCCTACCTAAACTTATGTCTAGTTTTGGAACCATTCTTCGCTATCAACTGGGTTATGGGCGTTGTCGCCATTGAAAATGCTGGTCACTGGTCCACGCCGACTATTTATTTGATACTCGTTGTCGCTATGGTAAGGAACTTTTAACCATATTATATTGATGTTAAATAGTCTAAGATCGCCTGTTTTATACGCTCCTGCGAACTTAACTTGGAGGTTAACTGGAAGAGATTCCTTCCCTAGAAAGTTCGCGTACAAAATCTATTCTTTTATTTTGATTGTAAGTAACTTTATAAAATGTTTTGTTAACAACACAACAAAGTGTACAAAACGATAGTTCGATTCGATGGTATAGAATACATATATACTATGCACACAAGAAGACAAAAATCTATTTAAAACCTATTATTTCCTTAAATAACGAAAGCTTTTCTTGTTTCAGTATGTGTATCTGTCGGCCACGTTGTGTACAACTCTGCCCATCGTTCGCAATAAAACTACGACACCGTGTTGCGAGGAAGTTATTACTGAACAAACATTGATTAGGACCAGGTAATATCCATACTATTATCCATTAGTATCATTATTAAGGCCAGTGAATCTCGAATGAATCGGTTTAAATAAAATAAATGCAAAAATAGGTGAAATAGGCTCAAAGTCCTTTCCACGTAAGTAAGTATAGCGCTTCCATTCGTTGTTTCTATTTACGCAAAATCACCTCTTGGTGGAACGAAGAGGAGGAAAGGGAAATTGCGTAGACCAAATTGCGAATGAAAACCGGAATCGCAATAAAGATAATAAAATATATTACAAAAATCTCCCAAATTGGTAATTGTTGTTAATTGTTTGTAACACTATTAAAATAAACTCGGAGGAACCTTTACAACACAAGCCAAGACTGCAGTGGATTTTTTTATTTAAAGTTTGCCAAGGTTTTATTTGACCCCAATTTTTTTTTACCTATTATACTTACTTTACTCTTTGTTTGACCCTCGCCATGTTGCGGATTTTCAGTTATACTAATTTGTTTTACTGGCAAGGAGTACTCTTTGACAACATACGTCGAAAGTCATCGAATGTCAGTTATGTAAACAAGAAGTAAATATTTTAAATATTCTAACGGTTTTATCGCAAATATGCCTAAAATAATACCAAAAGAAGCTAAAAAAAGAATACAGAATGCTATAAATTACTTACAACAAAAAAAGGATTTCACAGCATTCCGATAAACAATGTTCTGAAATCGGTTGTTGATAGACTGGTACTGACGCTTTATAGTGCGGTTGTACTAAACTGATCCGTTGGTTTCGATTTAGTTTAATAGATTTTATTATTATTTAAGGTGTAGGGTAGAAATAAGGAGACTGTTTCATCATTGCCACTAGTACAAAAAAAGATCCCACGCAAAAATAAAATAAACAGCGACGATAAATGTGCCATAAGGCACAAGAATCATGAATTTTATGCCGTGTGAAAACGCGAAACGCGAAACCAATACAAGTTGTCCCGATTATATGTATATGACGTTTGCTCATTATTGCCATATGAAAGCGGTTTGTAGCGACATTCTTTTAGGGTCAAATAAACAGTTTTATTTACGTGCATCCCTTTATTTCGGTATGAAAAATTGTACTTAAAATATATTTAAACTTTACAGCCAAACATATAACACTGTACTTTCAGGACGACTGACAGCATTCCCTTACTGGACCCAGCGATACAACAGCCAATTGTGACGCCAGCACCCGCCGATACTATTAGTACCATCAGCATATAAATGTAACTTTTATGTCAAGGTATGGGTTCATATTGACGACTGCAAAGTCGATTCGAACGATTAAAAATCGCTTTCGGAATTTCTATGATTTGACGAGGAATTGCAAAACATCCTAACGTTCAGGTAGTCAATTAATTTGTAATAGCCTGAAAGCCAAACTTTTGCCACGAAGGCAAAAAACATGTTTGATCTCTTAGGGTTTAAGAAAAATAGTGCTATCATATGAACTAAGTGCAATATGGATTATGGATATAATATATACACAGTACAGTACCAAGTTTTCAGAACTTAAGGCCATAAATATTGTTAATCTTAAATTAAGGAATTTTAAATCAGCTTTACAGATTTTATAGTGTTTTTGGTGTAACCATTTAAAAGATTTTATTCAGATTTTATGTCCACGGTGATGGGTTATGTATGATTGTTTTTAAATAAATAAATCTGGTATTTTTGTAATTGTAACATGGTGTCAAGGTGTATTACAGTTAACAAAGGAACATAAATATCTTCACACATTTATGTAACATTTTCAGATCTTGACTGTAGTTATAATTTTAACTACTAAGGGAAAATAACGATTTGGACTGCATGAATTTACTTATTTTTAATCATGTATTTCCATTATCGCTGTTAGCTATAATTCAGTATATACTGGAAATGCTAGGGACGCTTACAAAAATAAAACAAAACAGTCTTCTACTACTGCATTACTTCTCCTAAAATGTATATGCCACCTCATTCAAAATAAGAAAAGTCTCTAACGCGCTCTAGCATTCAACTTCACAAGAAATACGCCATCACTAACACTTATATAACATTTATTAAAGAATTCGGTTCACGTCAAACGCCTATGGATTACAGGATCATAGGCTACGGTAGCCGCTTTCTATCAGGCAGGCCGTATGTACATTTGCCACATTTTATTTTTTTAAAACATAATGCTTGAAGAAGAGGTATTCAACTGTCCTCGGTGTTCCCACTGGTGATTCTCTTGAATGCAGCTGTTATGCTATTTAAAAAAAAACGCTGTGGAAAGAGACTGCAATACCAAATTGAAGTGATCAAATGGCTACATATTGCGTCTTAAACTTTACTTCTACACAAAGTCGACTCCAGTATAGTAGTTTATGCAACAGTGATATAATAAGGGTTCTTAAAACTTGAGGGTCGCCGTTACAAAACGAGGCGAAGCAGAGTTTTGTAATAATAGACCCGAGAGTTTTAAGACCCAATTATGAGCTGTTGCATACCCTAGTTTTTCTACGACAGCTAAAATAACGTAAAAAGCTAAATCTAGAAACGTGGCAGAATAGGAAAGATGTTGTGCCCACTATAGAAATAAAAAAAAAACAACAACAGTGCTAATATATTGTATGAAAATCCATAGGAGCAGTGTTCTTATGGAATACCATAGACAACGTTATAATGTAGACTTTTTAAATATCGCTGTCAGTCATCTAATTGACAGATAGAAGGAGTAGAAAAAGAAGTTAAGAACACCGATAGAGAGGCTGGCCAATCAGCTTGTAGCTTCCAATAACGAAAGTACCCTCTTAATTTGAGTAATGTTGCCACCTTATCGCTATTTTTCCAACCAACGCATATCTTGTCCAATGTTGCCAGTAAAATAAAAAAATAATGATGATTGTCGATTGAATTAAAATATCCAATTAGGTAAGTAGATTCCGTATATTTAAATACCTAACTATAAGATATTGTGACCCACTAAACCGCCATGGATCAGCGAAGTGGGTCGCATCATTATATTTTATATACGCTTCTGTCCAAATTGATGGAAATTTTAAAAAACAATTTTATCTCCATGCGACTGAACATGATATGGCTGATTCAGATTTCGAACTTAGTATTAATTACTAGACTATTTTAAATTAAAATAGGAGTTTTATCTGAATATGGCAATAAAGCGGGCAATAGTTCACCTATAGGTACATAAATGTGTTCTTCATTCCTGACAGACCAGTCAATAATAAGAACTGCTATCTTTATACAAAGTTGTACTTTATCCATATACAATTTTCGATTTGAAATCAAAGTCTATTGCTGGCACTACACTAGCTTGGCGTATTTATTTACGTTTTGTCTTTCGCTCGCGTCGGTGCGAGCGATAGGCAAAACGCAAATACCCCAAGTGTAGGGCCAGCCTATGGTATTTTCATTAATTAGTATTTGTGGCATAAAGCGGTATTATACATTACTATTTCAGGGGCTTAATCTCTCGTGTAACTTCCTGATCCCCCCCCCCCTACATTCCTTGGCTTTATCACACTAGCGAGTAGAAAGCGAAAGCGATTACGCAGAGAGATCGCCGCGCCGCATAACTTCCTACAATTCTGCCGTGCCGCGAACTCGCTCAACAGATGGGGGACTAAGAAACAGCACTCAGATACCGCTTTTATAAGGTCCATAAAAATAATACTAAACGCTCGATGCGAGGCGGTGCGGGTGCCGAGTGGCTTTAATGAGCTGTGACCTTTATCCTAATCAAAGTTACTTTAAGAAATGTAATGAACTGAAGAAGCTCCGGATTAGCAGTATTATTATTAACTAGTCTTTTTCATGAATAATTTAGTATTAAGATTTAGAGCTTTAAGCTCTATTTTATATAAATGTCGGTAGTTTTTGAATATTCGTTGTCGCACAAGGATATACAATTTAAAATATCACTTAACCTTTTCAACGCGCGCCGTTTCAAAAAAAGCTGTCACACAGATGCAAGATGCCACGAAACCAAAGCATCATTAGTCATCACGGAAATTGAACTTTATGCATGTGGTTGAGGTCTATGTTGCTCTATGGTCTGTGACGGATTCATTCGTCGTTGGCGTAGAAAAGGTTAAAATTCTTAAGACAAAAAAAAGAGTTTTTCAACTTTACCTACAGTAAAGTTGAAAAACTCGTGACCTCGGGCGAGACTGGAATACATGCCCATCGCTCTGCCAACTGAGTGTCAGTGTCCAGTGTGACTGTGACGTGTCCTTTATGGGACACCCTGTATTTAGTCAGAAACGTCTGCGAATTAAATTATATATATTTTGGGTAATACGGGTCAAGCATAGTCCTTCCTTCCATTTTATTCCTGCAACATATTACGGTGTGCGCGCAGGAGGTCACTATTTGATTATTGATTTTGTTCATCAGAACATTTTTACAAGGACCCCGGGCCTACCACGATCATCAAAAATTGGCATTGACAGAATAACCTCTTTGTCGCTCGAATATGCAAGTTTGACAGAGAGGAAGATGCAAATTTTCGATCGTTTGATTTTCGTGGCAGTAAGCCTGCCTAAGCCAAACAAAACTTCAGAGCACTTTTTACGACAAAGTTATTAGATTAATTGTCTTAGATGGTAGTCATTCTGTTTGTGATAGTAACTTTTGCCAGTGTTGCCACAATAATTCTAATAAATGTTTTGACAAAAATAAATTTTCATTTTTTTCCTTCCATGATCATTTTGGGACTTGTGTACCTGTCCTAATAATATAAGCCAAACGTTCCACTGTGCCGCCCTTACCAAGAGTTTTAAGTACTTAATCTTATTCGCCAGTGCAGCTATTCTCAACCAAGTGTGCTCCGCGGAGCCCCATGGCTTCGCAAAGCCTTGGTTGCTCCGCGAGAATACTTGTAATAATTGTTCGGGAATATCTGCCTGCCATTAAATGGTATGGAAAATGTCTGGCGGAGATTTGAAGAATTGCCCAAACGTATATGACCGGCAAATGGGCGCTACCGTATTGTCGCTCACAGGCCTATTGCATAATGACTCTCTTTTCAAATGAGTCTCTTTTCAATCCCTCTTATTAGAAAGAGAGTTCCGCTAATATTACAAGTTACAAATGATTATGCAATTGACCCCAGGCCGCGCCAATGTCAAAGATTTGTCAGTGATGTCTGAAAGTTTCCCTGCAGAACCACGTCCCAGTAGCACCCCTTGCGGCTGACTCGCGGTAATCCTCATTACGGGAGCCTTACAGCCAAAAGCACCTCTTAGCAACTGGATAGAAATGATAAGGGCCAGTTGCACAACCCGGGTTGCCACAAGCGTTTTTAGTATGAAATAAGACAGTTTAACTTCAAGCTAGCGACTAACCCTGGTGCAAGTGGGCCTAAGAGATGTAAATAAAACAATCGATTCGCTTATATCGAGTGTATTTCTGGATAAATTGGTTACAAAATACTCATCCACCGACCATCAGGCCAGCCGAGCAAAGCCGCGACAGAGAATCAAAGGAAAACTTGATCGCACATCGTTTAGTATATATTACAATCTAAATAGTACAAAAAGCCGACCGGCGTTCACGTTAAAAAAAAATGCTCGCGTCACTGAATTTTATTTAGTTTGAGCTTACCTTACTCTTGGAAAAAATATATAATAATTAGTTATAAATTAAATTATTATAATAAAGATCCCCACTCGTCTTATACAGTATCTAGTTAACTATTCTGTACATTACGGGAGATGAAGCTTAAGGATGAAATGATATATTATAAAAAGAATCCATGCGCGTCGGTCGTCCGTGAAATGCTTATTGGCGATCCGTGGCGCGGAGCTTCTCTTCGACGGCTTCTTGGGACGCCTCGGACAGGTCGGTCGCTTGGATGTATTTCTGTACGCCGACTAACGACTTCTTCAGGGCGTCGAAGGAGCTGGAACAAACCAATGTGGCATTAGAATGGAGAAAGTTGTACAGTCAACCAATTGGAACCCTAGGCCACTGTAGAACCATGCCATTGTGACGCTATCAATTAGATTGTAAGAAATGTCTTACTGCTTGTCACTTTGACATGGTTCCAGAGTGGCCTAGGGTTCCAATTGGTTGACTATATGTTACTATAGTGAAACTAGTTACTCTAATCAATAAAGGACCGGCCAAGTGCGAGGCGGACTCGCGCTCTAAGGTTTCGTACCATTATCTATAAAAAAAACAGTAAGAAAAATCACGTTTGTTATGGCAACCCCCTTAAATATTTATTCTGTTTTTTAGTATTTGTTGTTACAGCGGCAACAGAAATACATCGTCTGTGAAAATTTCAACTGTCTAACACAGTTCATAAGATACAGACCGACAGAGGGATAGCGCAGTCTTACTAATAGGGTCCCGTTTTACCCTTTTGGTACGGAACCCTAAAAAGCGAGCGTTTCCACGCAGACTAGCGTTCCGTCTTTAAAACTCTTCGCCTGCAGTGGAAACAGTAGTCAATAATTTCATTTTCTTATGAATCTGAGATGCTTGGTTGAATTTACAACAGGTACAGAGCTCTGTCCATTTGTAACACTTATTGCAGCAGTGTATGGGCTGCGCTGGGCCTATACCACGAAAATCGAACGATTGCGGGTTTGTATCTCCATCTCTGTCACACTTGCATATTGGAGTGACAAAGAGGTTTTCCCGTCAATGCCAATTTTCGATGTTCGTGGTAGGCATGCTGCTTCGCCCGGCAATTCCGATGTGAAACGGCCTGTTAAGTGTGCCCCCCGTTAGCTTATACCCTAAGTCTCAACCATGGGTTGGATTAATTAAACATTCGGGATCGAATTGTCGATTAGAAAGTATTTGCATCTTGCTCTTTCATTCCTTTAAATCGGTACCCTGACAACTAAACGGTGTTAGTAGAAAACCGCTCGAAATTCAAAATTCCTATAGGCCGGTCAACCCTTCCCTACACAATTTTAATAATAACGCGCGGTCTTCTACTGTCGTTTGGTTGGTCAGGGTGTAATAACAAGTTTGCAGTAAAGCAACATAAGACATTAAGGAAATCTTCATCAAAAATCATTGTGGAAATCTTTGGGGGAGGCCTATGTCCAGCAGTGGACGTCTTTCGGCTGAAATGATGATGATGATGATGAAGACATTAAGCATTACCTGGAGTACAACATCTTCTTCTTGACCTTGGCGGTGTCGGGACACCACGACATCAGGAACAACTTCTGTTTCTTGCTCGCCTCCGACGTGCCTTGGCACTGGTGCGTGTATTCAAAGTCGAACAGGCCATATCTGAAATTATTAAACAAGTATATTAGTGTGCGGCTTCAATTTAATCGCCGTTTACGGTTAAATGGACGACTACAACGAATAAGTCAATTTCATTTCGGACTTTTTTTTTCGACACACTGCCTTTCATCTAGGAGATAACTTTTGAGCCAATCTAGTGTTGCACCTCTTAATCCATATCTTTCACATTTAACCAATAATATATCATGACTAACTCAATCGAATGCTTTGCTCATGTCAAAGAATACTCCTGTAATTGGAATTCTTACATCTATTTTCTGAGTAAGTAATGCTTTCCACAAGCAAGTAACATGCCTGCGTTGTTGATTTCCCCTTTTGGAACCCATGTTGCCCGTTTGTTACTATATTATACTTGTTCACAAATTTTGATATTCTAAAATGCGTTTTTTCATATATCTTCGCGAAAACTGAGATAAGGGTTATAGGACGGTAATTACTAATTACCTACAGCTTGCTTATCGTCTTTTTTATAAAGGGGTTTTACTATAGATTGATTCAGTCTAGAAGGAAATATGCCCTGGCTAAATGACTCATTTATAGATATAGTTGTCATGTACAGACGCGTTCGAAAGTGTATGGGGTTGCCGATGGTCTCCACGTCGATCTTGCACGTGAGACAGACAGTGTGTGAGAGAGATACCTGCACTCGCCGGTGCCGCCCTCCTGCAGGTGCTCGAGGAACTGGTCGTACTCGGCGTTGCGCTCGCCGATGGTCTCCACATCGATCTGCTTCTCGTCGCGGATGTAGAACACGACGTATCGGTGCTTCTTGTCCTTCTTGATCTCCTCGTACGTGGTCTTGCACGCGTCCGATACTGTCACACCAGACGCCTGCAAAAAGAAGGCCGTTCCGTAAGATTGCCAACTTTTTTTATCTATACTACACATTTTGTAAGGAGTTAAATATAAGGTTGGGGAAAAAGTGTTATTGTATTTTTTAGACAAAAAGTTATATATTTTTTCATTCTTTTACTGCTTATATCTGGTTGTTTTTAAAACTCTTATTTTTTGTTAAAGGTTCCATTTCGTCGATATAAAATTGTTTATTTCGGACCATATGTATCCATATCTTTGTTAGTAACTTATCCTAAATTAGGCTAAACAAGTTAGTGCTACATATGAAAGAGTAAAGTATAAAAAGAGAAGGAAAAAAAAACAAGAAACTTATAACTAAATACTGATTTTGCCTAACCTAGACATACTTTTAATACTTTTATACAAAGATTGAATTTTAAGTTCTCACTTTTTTTCTGTACATTTAACTATTAGATGCATTTTTTAACACAATACAATGCCTTGACCGCTTGGGAAGAGGTTCCTTTGAAAGCAGACGTCTAATGTTGGACGCAACATTATTCGCTATAATCGCGAGAGGACTACAACCTTAAGTCAACGAGAAAAATAACGAAGTATGTAAATGCTTGAATATACATTTCAAACCTAAAACCACCTAGCGAAAGTGCATTCAGATTCATAGTTCATGATTAGACAGAGCATTGTCGTATGTCGTATCGTTATTCTTAACTCTCGTATCAGACCAACGGCGGAGCCGACATAGTTCCAAGCAGAATGTTTATTTGTCGGGTTTATATCCGTTCGGTCAGAGACGCATTTAGCAGCTGCACTATCGTACAACACAAGGTCGGTGGGCCTGATATGCATGAAAATGTGGGTCGAAACATCAAATACTTTATATTTAAGAAAATGGCAGCCTCGAGGGCTTTTGCCAAATTCAGTTGACATTTGTGACTTAAAGGGGCTGCGGGTAAAAAATCAGCAAGATGAGATATTAATGTGATTTCAAAAGATTTTGATATCAGATATTACATTTTAGAAGAAGTACTAATAACTATGTGGTCTGAATTTCCTGACCGGAGAAAAGTAACGAATATAATATAATGTAAATCACAGAGTCAGTGAAATAAGGAACACTCCGTCCTTACTTCTATCAAGTGCAACTAGTAAAATCAAATTGCACCAAACAACAAGGACAACAGAAAACATTCTGTTGATTGCTAGCTAACAGCATCTGTCAAAGTGATATGTGACCTCGATAGGTAAAATAAAGAAAACTCATATCATAGCAATACTATTATAACATAAGTAATAATCCAACATAAAGACGCTAAAAGTGCTAAAAATGGGATCATCTTTGACGGGAACATCAATTCACAACTACATAGTGTCATCTATATTTAAGTCTGCCAGTATTCCGGCTTAGAACACTTCGATCTTAGCTACGAGTAGATGTTATTTAATTATAATATATATATAAATATATATATATATATATATATATATATATATATATAATGATCTCAGTTAGATAATAGGATACGTCAAACGCTCCTAATTTCTAAAAACACACTACAGTTTAATTTCCGATAGGCTCGTACTAATAATACGATACCAGTCATACACATAAAACTGCGTTGCCCAGATATGAGTAATCACAGATAATGACAGGAAAACATGTTCACAATTTCGCAAACTGTTGAGTTCGAATTAGATGAGTAATGACTAAAGATTTTACCTCCCATATATGGTCGGTCAGCTTTGAAACTAATGATAACAGCTCTTACACTTCACATAAGTGTATTTACTACTTAGTTGCGGTCTCTTAACATCGGTGCATGACCATATATGGTCGTGCAACACGTAATGATAATGAATGGTGTAATGACGTAAGTTTTACGTACGTATCTTCGCTAATAAGACAAATATTGGGAGGTTGTGGATATGTACCGATTTACGAGTCTACTACGGATACCGAAAATATACATATTTGTACGAAAGAGTAGCAGACACAAAAATGATTTTTACTTTTTGCGATAGAGCCTCTGTACTGTTATTTTTATTTTTGAAGGTTACCATAAATAAGTAAGGATTATCAATTTTGTTGTCAGTATGTTTTATGGATATAAATAAATAAATAAAACATCCTTGCAACAACATAGCCTTGAGACGTACGTGAAAATGCACGTATTCGAACTAAGAATAGATCTCTCGATATCATCTTTCTGCGTTAATCCCTCCTCTGACCGCAGATCAGACGTTTCCATGAATATCGAGTAACAGCTGACTTAACCTATGACTCAGAAAAACGGAAGGTTATCGCGTCTCGCCCCGATATCGGTTTATGTAAATAAATACTCGTACCTACTCATTGTTTTTACTTTAGTTGAATCGGCGTTGTTTGATCAGGTGTTCGAGAGTTTTGAACTTGGTTATATACGATTCATGGGTAGGGCTGTATGTTAGAGACTAGTGTAGTTTAATTTAATTGTGTTGCTAATAATAGGTCAGGATTAGATTGTATAGGTTTCTGAAACGTTTATATTTCCGCTCAGAATGACCTTTCAATCCCAATACATAGATACAAGATAGTGTTCTAAAACTACATGTTGTCAGGGTGATGGCAAGATTGGCAAGATGACCAAAATTTTAACAGACTGGTGGCCGCTTTCAGACGGAAGACGTGCTTAACGCCCGTTAGCTCGATGGGTGGATGATACTAGAAAAGCACTTCTGGATGAGGTTGGCACAAAACCGGGACCAGTGGTGTACAAGAAGAGTCCTATGCTCAGTTTCAGCTTCAATGGCTGAAATGATGATGAATGATGTTCTGAAGTACCCAAACATTTTTGATGTATGTATACATTTTTACAATACATTTATAATATTGAGTAAAGAGAACAGAAAAAACAATATGCGACAGTGGCATTTACTAAAGGAGAGCTTTATAGGATACTGATAATGCACAAATCTCGATATTTGCCACAGCCTGGATGGCAATGGCACAAATTCTTTTAGTGTAATAACCCCTCCAGTCCAGACCCTAGCAACTAACCGCAAGCGAGAGTAAACTCGTTTGGCATCTCCCCTCGACATTGTCGACTGATAGCATCGAATTTGCCGCCTAACCTACTAACTTTTAACGCGCATAACTGGTCGGAAAGTTCAGAGGTTTTAGCATAGTTCGACAACCGAGGTCAGTATATCACTCTCTCTTCGTTTTCAAAGAACGACTTTAGAATACTTAGATCTTGTTATTTATTGGATATAATGCAAAAATCCTGTTATAAACGTCTTCAAAAATCACACAGCAAAATAACAGTATCGCACAATGCAAATCTAGATTGTGTCTTAGACCTGAACGCAAAACGACTGAATGTGAAATGTATTAATATTTTTTTTACAAAATTCTGTACGTTTTTTGGATTCATCGATACACCATGTGTGTCGACAATCGGATATCGGGAAGAGTGTTCAATCAATTTAACTTGCAAAGTTGGTTTACACTGAAAAATGTAAAAGTGAACCAAATCTTGTTAAAGTTACACTATTTACAGCAACACTTGTTAGATATTTGACGGCTGTTACACTTTACTCAACAATGGTTAAACTCTATAAAATATCGTATATTCTGGAATACGAACCGCGTCGAATCCCTCCTACGTAGTCGTATCGAAATAGAACCAGTAGAGACATTGGCCGTAGCTCTATTATTAGAGATACTCGATGCAACACGTGCGTTATACATTATTGAACCTTAGGAGGGCTTCCCGTCTGGCTACGTAAAGCTAACGCCGATCAAGTTAGATAGAATAGCGAAAAGGCTACATTTCATTCCATTTGTCTTCTTGACTTAGTTCAATTGGGTAGAGAAACGTCTCCAACAGATTCTGATTTAGGCTTAAAAGAAAATGTTTGGATATGGACGGCTCCTGAAATGTTATGTATATAGCTAGGAAAGTATGATGCTGAGACACGAGAAATCGCCTATGACACGGAGATCCTGCAGTGGATAGTTCTTTATGTATACCTACAAGCATCATTATTCAACCTTAACACAAGCAACATCAGAGAAATAATGCTACCAAGATCTGAAATGATCGAGATCTCTAGTGGAACTAACAAAGGACAAGACTATGAAACTTGTATAATTATATTAACGATTGGGCTTGATCGGATCATGCCACGTTTGACATTGTTATGTCTACCGGTCGTTTTCTACAATCAGAGTAGAAACGACAAACTATGTTGATACAGCGCTTACACGACTATTGACAGTAGGGAATTTCCAGAAGAATATTCAAATAGGCTAATGATTTGATGATGTAGTGGCGTTGCCAGAAATAAACCAGACGCAAGTCATCTTTTCCCTTCTCGTAGCGATATCTTAATAGAATTAGCAAGAATCATGAATAGTTTCTAGTTATAGTATGACACGTATGTCTTAATAAGTATAAATAATAATCAGCATCTGCCAGCGCTTCCATGACAGTGGAACTTAAAATATTAAAAGCAATATACTAAAACGGGGCTTAATCGTGTAGAAACATTGAAAACAAAACCTCCCGACGTTTCAAGGGCGACATTGTCCCGGAGAAAGACTCAACCGTGGTCTTTCTCCGGGACACAGGGACAATGTCGCCCTTGAAACGTCGGAGGTTTTGTTTTCAAAGTTTCTACACGATTAAGCCCCGTTTTAGTAAATTTATAATGTGTAAAAGTCGATCTATAGCGCGCATTGCGACTGTTTTATTATGCAGTTAACCGGAATCAAAGCTTAATTTTTATTATCATATTATAGGTCCTTTTTAGACATTTCTAACCACCAAGTACGGTCCTTTTTAAACGATTCACACTTCCGATGCCTAACAAAATCGGAAGTAGCATGTTCCATGTTCTTTTAACCATAAAGCATTTATACCTAATTTATTATTCCTTTACCGTCCGCGTTCTAAGAACCATGACGATCGCTGACTCACCGACCTCGTCTCTTTCTCTCCGTAACAGGTTTATGTCCACAACCATTCGCTAATTATATCCAACAAATCCAACAACATGGAATCCTGTGTAAATTCGCTATAACACAATGTTTTTTGAGAAACATTTGAGATACAAATATTACAAGGTTCTATTACTGTTGTTTCATTGAGAATTCAGAAAGAAATATATTATTCATGGTGTGCATTTGCGTATGGATACCTACACAGTGACCCTTTGGAACTTTCTTCTGAAGATTTTCAGTGCTTCCAAACATGCACAAAAAGTTTGCAGGTCAATTTAGATTTATATATATTCTGATTTATGGGCATTATCTAGTTATTTGCCACATGTTTTCGTTATATTTGTACACGTAATGAAAGAAATGGATCGATCTCCTTATTGCTGTTTCCATCCTCAATTCCTCATTGCTTTTCCTCCATTCATCATCATCAGTTTCTTAAAGTAACTAGAAGGTACGGCTGGTATGAAACCAATGTGGATCAGAGTCTCACTCTCAAAGTATCACATAGTAATCGTAAAGCGGTAACTTCCAGTCAATAAACATCGCCTATTAACCTGGCATCTAAATCTTCAGTAACGTATGTATCAAGTCTGCCAGCGTGGATGATTTAAATGCTGGCCAGTGGTCGCCTACGCGGTTCTGAAAGTGTAGGACCTTGATGAGACAGATGTACGTTATAATGTGTTACGCATGTTTTACGTAATGACTTTCGTATTTCGCCCCGATTTCAAGATGCTGAAATGGAATGTACCAGCTATTAAAATGCATTAAAACTTGGTTTATAAGAGCGATGCAGTCTCAATACTCTCAATTCAGTAGCACGCTGAATTTCTTCAGGATTCAGTAGCTCTCAGTGGGGGAATTCCCTCATTTCTTCATCTGACTTACTTGGACTTTACACTAGCAAAGAGGGAACCAAATAAGTTAGTGTTTGTGACACTAATCTTATAAGGACTCCCGAGTGTAGTGCAGAATGCTTTTGCTCTGGTCATATGACCCTCATTGATGTATTGGTCCGACAAAACATTAATTTTGTTCTGAATTTGCTCCTTAATTCTTGGCGTTTGTTACGAAGAAATCTACAAATGACGTCAAAGCACAGAACGTAACTCCAGCATTTTCGAAACCTAAAGTTGCTCCGACGTTTTGATAAACTGGCGAAGTTTGCTTAGTTTGAATTTATGACCAAGGTTATGAGGGTTTGTCAAGATTTAAGCTGTATTTTACATAAGACAATCTTTGGAGTGCGTCTACACCGGATGGACTAAAATTCAACAGTAAGGCACCTATCCCACCACCAATGACAAATCTACAAATGTATGCCCTAAAAATAGCACTTTAAACAGTTGATGCTCGTGACATGACATGACATACAGCGGGAAAGTTAATAGGCCTTGAGGAAAGACATTCTAACACAGTATTTAATTACCAACGGGGAATCCCTATTGAACAATAACTATAGCGTCACTGATATCGATATGGCTACAATTTACTAGCCTGAGCAGAGCTGGTCCAGAGAGTATGGAAAAGCTTATACTCACAGGAGGAATGGCAAGGAGGAGAAGGAGTGGCCGTATGGGCCTGGCCACATGTCCACGTTGCGGCGCCGCCAACGTAAAACGGCACGACGCACGACGGCCAACGTGCCGTCGCACGTTGTTTTTTACGTTCCCGCCGACGTGAAAATTAACGTCGACGTTGCCGTGGCACGCTGCCGTGAGAATGAACGGTGACGGTGCCGCGGCACGGTGCAGTGCCACCACATCGGCGGACGGCGCACGGCTCGGTAGTTTTATTTAGCTATTAGCCTGGTCAACGAATGATTCTAGATGGAATGGTCAAACTTTTATATCGAATATATCTATCATATATCGTCCCTATCGACCTGCTCTAGCGACGGTCCATCGCCATGAATGTTAGGCTTTGGTTTTGGCTGATTCTTTTAGCGCGTCCCTCATCCCTCTTGCATCAAAAGTTGACGGGAATCCAAATTGTTATTCTTTTTTTTCGTAAATATAAAATCACCACATTTATTTTGTGGGTGCTCAATTGGGCAATCATGAAGAGGACACTTACATAACATGTTTTGGCAGCATGTTACCCCTTTTTTTTCTTTGAGTCGTATCAAGCAGTGGCTGAGATAATCTTAAGAGCGGGCAGAGTGTTTGCCGCGGACACGAAATAGGCATTTAGCGGCCCCGCACTGCTCGCTATCTGTGTGCGTGCGCGCACGCACACTACTACACCGGCGCGTCATTATTCGGGCGTTAAAAGGTTATAACTTAGAAATCTTAGAATTCCTCATTTTTATAATCCTTTGATACAGATATTGTATTAATTCACCTAATATTTGTTCGGTTTTTCCAAATGATTTTATTATTTGTGTTTGTATTTAGTACTAAAGAAAGGTACCATTCTGTCGGTTGTTGATAAGGTTCATTTCTAAACTAATATTTATGACATTCGCGCCTTATCGACAACCGGCAGAATGGCAAAGTGCCTTTTTCTAAATAAAAGCACATTTTTTATGATTTCATATGTGGCTATTTACGGCTAAAGGTACCTTATGGACGGTCGGCGCTTACGTCGCGTTGCAGCGCATTATTATCAGCGTCTTTGTTAACAGCGTAAGCGCCGATCGTCCATAAGGTACCTCTCACCGCAAAACGTCACATATTATGAAATCGTTAAAAAATTGTGTCGTTTTCTTGGTAAAAGTACCACATTGTCGCCTGTTGATAAGGTTTTCCAAGTGATTCTTTATGACAGAAGCGCCTTATCATTCTTATCAATAAGCGACAATGTGGTATCTTTCTTTACCCAGAAAACGTCACTTTTATAAATTGATTATATCAATATTTATAAATTTTGTAAGGTTGACTCCGATTTGGATAAAAATCGATATCCGAGGATCCGACGAAGTGATTAACATGAATCCAGAGTCAAAATGGTAAAATATTGTAAAAACCGACGCCATCTTGGATTTTGTAAGATCAACTCCGATTTGGATAAAAATTGATATCTGACGATCCGGCGGGGTCCTTAACATGAATCTAGAATCAAAATCGTTAAATATTGTAAAAAGCGACGCCATCTTGGACTTTGTGAGATTAACTCCGATTTGGATAAAAATCGATATCCGAGGATCCGACGGAGTGATTAACATGAATCCAGAGTCAAAATTGTAAAATAATGTAAAAACCGACGCCATCTTGGACTTTGTGAGATTAACTCCGATTTGGATAAAAATCGATATCTGACGATCCGGCGGGGTCCTTAACATGAATCCAGAATCAAAATCGTTAAATATTGTAAAAAGCGACGCCACCTTGGATTTTGTGAGATTAACTGCGATTTGGATAAAAATCGATATCTGAGGATCCGGCGGGGTGATTAACACGAATCTTGAGTCAAAATTGTAAAATATTGTTAAAACCGACGCCATCTTGGATTTTGTAAGATCAACTCCGATTTGGATAAAAAATTATATCTGACGATCCGGCGGGGTCCTTAACATGAATCCAGAATCAAAATCGTTAAATATTGTAAAAAGCGACGCCATCTTGGACTTTGTGAGATTAGCTCCGATTTGGATAAAAATCGATATCTGAGGATCCGGCGGGGTGATTAACATGAATCCAGAGTCAAAATTGTAAAATATTGTTAAAACCGACGCCATCTTGGATTTTGTGAGATTAACTGCGATTTGGATAAAAATCGATATCTGAGGATCCGGCGGGGTGATTAACACGAATCTTGAGTCAAAATTGTAAAATATTGTTAAAACCGACGCCATCTTGGATTTTGTAAGATCAACTCCGATTTGGATAAAAATTGATATCTGACGATCCGGCGGGGTCCTTAACATGAATCTAGAATAAAAATTGGAAAATATGGTAAGAATCGACGCCATCTTGGATTTTGTGATATCAACTCCGATTTGGATAAAAATCGTCAGATATCGATTTTTATCCAAATCAGAGATAATTTTCCAAAATCCAATTTGGCGTCGGTGTTGACATTATTTAACAATTTTGACTATGGATTCATGTTATGGACCCCGCTGAATCGTCAGATATCGATTTTTATTCAAATCGGAGTACTCGGAGTTAATCTCACAAAATCAAAGATGGCGTCACTTATTACAATATTATACAGTTTTGATTCTGGATTCATGTTAAGGACCCCGCCGGATCATGAGATATCGATTTTTATCCAAATCAGAGTTTATCTTACAAAACCCAATATGGCGTCAGTGTTGACGTTAATTAACAATTTTGACCATGGATTCATGTTATGGACCCCGCCAGATCGTCAGATATCGATTTTTATCCAAATCAGAGTTAATTTTCCAAAATCCAATATGGCGTCTATTCTTACCATATTTCCCAATTTTGACTTAAGATTCATGTTAGTCACCCTGCCGGCTCCTCAGATATCGATTTTTATCCAAATCGCAGTTAATCTCAAAAAATCCAAGATGGCGTCGCTTTTGACAATATTTTACGATTTTGATTCTGGATTCATGTTTAGGACCCCGCCGGATCGTCATATATCGATTTTTATCCAAATCAGAGTTGATCTTACAAAATCCAAGATGGCGTCGGTTTTAACAATATTTTACAATTTTGACTCAAGATTCATGTCAATCACCCCGCCGGATCCTCAGATATCGATTTTTATCCAAATCTGAGCTAATCTCACAAAGTCCAAGATGGCGTCGCTTTTTACAATATTTAACGATTTTGATTCTGGATTCATGTTAAGGACCCCGCCGGATCGTCAGATATCAATTTTTATCCAAATCGGAGTTGATCTTACAAAATCCAAGATGGCGTCGGTTTTAACAATATTTTACAATTTTGACTCAAGATTCATGTTAATCAACCCGCCGGATTCTCAGATATCGATTTTTATCCAAATCGCAGTTAATCTCACAAAATCCAAGATGGCGTCGCTTTTTACAATATTTAACGATTTTGATTCTGGATTCATGTTAAGGACCCCGCCGGATAGTCAGATACTCAGATATCGATTTTTATCCAAATCGGAGTTGATTTTACAAAATCCAAGATGGCGTCGGTTTTTACAATATTTTACAATATTGATCCTAGATTCATATTATGGTCCCCACTGGATCCTCAGATATCGATTTTTATCCAAATCGGAGTTTATCGCACAAAATCCAAGATGGCGTCGCTTTTTGCAATATTTTACGATTTTGATTCTGGATTCATGTTAAGGACCCCGCCGGATAGTCAGATATCGATTGTTATCCAAATCGGAGTTGATTTTACAAAATCCAAGATGGCGTCGCTTTTTACAATATTTTACGATTTTGATTCTGGATTCATGTTAATCACCCCGCCGGATCCTCAGATATCGATTTTTATCCAAATCGGAGCTAATCTCACAAAGTTCAAGATGGCGTCGCTTTTTACAATATTTAACGATTTTGATTCTGGATTCATGTTAAGGACCCCGCCGGATCCTCAGATATCGATTTTTATCCAAATCGGAGTTGATCTTACAAAATCCAAGATGGCGTCCGTTTTAACAATATTTTACAATTTTGACTCTGGATTCATGTTAAGGACCCCGCCGGATAGTCAGATATCGATTTTTATCCAAATCGGAGTTGATTTTATAAAATCCAAGATGGCGTCGGTTTTTAAAATATTTTACAATTTTGACTCTGGATTCATGTTAATCACTCCTTCGGATCCTTAGATATCGATTTTTATCCAAATCGGAGTTAAGCTCACAAAATCCAAGATGGCGTCACTTTTTACAATATTTTACGATTTTGATTCTGGATTCATGTTAAGGACCCCGCCGGATCGTCAGATATCAATTTTTATCTAAATCGGAGTTGATCTTACAAAATCCAAGATGGCGTCGGTTTTAACAATATTTTACAATTTTGACTCAAGATTCATGTTAATCACCCCGCTGGATCCTCAGATATCGATTTTTATCCAAATCGGAGCTAATCTCACAAAATCCAAGATGGCGTCGCTTTTTACAATATTTGACGATTTTGATTCTGGATTCATGTTAAGGGTCGCCGGATAGTCAGATATCGATTTTTATCCAAATCGGAGTTGATTTTACAAAATCCAAGATGGCGTCGGTTTTTACAATATTTTACAATATTGATCCTAGATTCATGTCATGGTCCCCACTGGATCCTCAGATATCAATTTTTATCCAAATCGGAGTTTATCGCACAAAATCCAAGATGGCGTCGCTTTTTACAGTATTTTACGATTTTGATTCTGGATTCATGGTAAGGACCCCGCCGGATCGTCAGATATCGATTTTTATCCAAATCGGAGTTTATCTTACAAAATCCAAGATGGCGTCGGTTTAAACAATATTTAACAAATTTGACTCAAGATTCATGTTAATCACCCCGCCGGATCCTCAGATATCGATTTTTATCCAAATCGGAGTCAACCTTACAAAATTTATAAATATTAATGTAATAAATATAATTTATAATTTTTTAATATATTTGTAAATATCTGCTCCATCATCAGACCTTGGAAACCATGCATGGCCCAAGTGCTCGTCGAATCAAAACTAACGAGTCTAAACACGAAGGTATTCTATCAACTGTCTCTGAGTACCAGTTGACACTTTACTGCTCCACCATCAGACCTTGGACACCATGTATAGCCCAAGTGCTCGTCAAAACAAAATCTACGAGTCTGAACACGAAGGTATTCCACCCACTGGTTCCTGAGTACCGGTTGACACCTTTCTGCTCCATCATCAGACCTTGGACACCACTCACGATCCAAGTGCTCGTCAAAACAATACAAATGACTCCAAACACGGGGGTATTACATCAACTACTGCCTGAGTTCCGGTGGCCGCCTTTCTGCTCCATCATCAGACCTTGGACATCACCTACGGCCCAAGTGCTCGCCTAGAGCATGGATACCGGTTTTCGATAATATCGAAATTTCGATAATATCGGACTATTTTCCGATATTTTTTTACCGGTATTGAATTTCTCAAATACCGGTATTTTCGATATTTTCGATTTTAACATTATGCTTAAAAAAATTACGTTTTTAAAAGGCCACAGTGGTAAAATTGTTGTTATTCAGACATCTACATCTCACTCAATATTGATAACAACTAGGTATCTGATATTCACATAGGTACATAAAATTTCAACATATTTCCTTCAAACTGGTAAACATGAAAAGATGATTTTTAACCAAAGCCTCGATAAGAACGTCGTAACCCTTGAATTTATAAACATGATTCTTAGTTAAATAGTTGAGTATTAACTAAGTAGTTCCTAAACCTGGTAAAAAAATATCTACAAAAAATGTTGTTTAGTTGTAAACGACAATTATCTGATTATGCGGTTTATTTTGCCGCGCCCGCATATTATCGCCTTTACATTTTTCACTTGATCCTGCAATTAGATTAAATCTATCCCGCTCTCTTTTGCTCAATCATGTGGACTCTTAAGTGTTACTGATTTGGTTTTTTTTCTTAGCGCCACTTTATTGTGTCCTACTGCTGGGCAAAGACCGAAATACCTGTCCCCTTGATTTGATCTCCACCGCTCCCGATTTTGTGCTTCCCCTGGCCAGTTCTTACAAAATGTATCCATGTCGTCCCACCATCTCCGTCTAGGCCTGCCCGTCCACGTTTATTTTGCGGGATCCACTTGGTGGCAATACTTGCCCAAGTAGCCCACCTGTCCGGATTCATGCGGTAGACGTGCATTTGAGCCTAGCAACTTTTTCGCCAACGTCAGCAATGCGGGTTTTTGAGTGGAGAATGCGATTGGTTCTCTTGATACCTAAAATGCTGCGCTCCATTGCCCGCTAGCAAGTCTTCAATTTGGACTTCTGAATCTCTGTGAGCGACTATGTTTTTGCACCGTAGGTTAGGACATGCAGAATACACTTGTCGACGAGTTTTCGGTTTAGTGACAATGGAATGTTACCCTTCATTAGCTCTTTCATGGACCAGTAGCTTTTTCAAGCGTTATCGACCCATCGTTCGACTTCTTAGTCTTGCCTGTTGCTAAAAGAGACTAGCTGGCGCAATAAGATATGCTCGTTAATATAGTGTATACTGTGTATAGTCTCGATAGGCGGCACCAAGTTGACCAACCTTCGTTATGCAGACGACACAACGCTCCTAGCTACCACCGAAGCCGAAATGCATAAACTCCTGCGTAGGATGGAGACGATTAGTTTGGAGTTGGGACTCAAAATAAATCACGCTAAAACCAAGCTGATGGTGGTAGACCGTGCTAGCAAGCTTCAATTCCTCGGTGTTCTCGGTCTCGAAACAGTGAAAGATTTCATTTGTTAGCTCCCAAACATTAGCGATTCTGGCTCGTGTGAAAAAGAAATAAGGCGACGGATAGGGATGGCTAAAGCGGCGATGTCGCAGCTCCATAAAATATGGAAGGACCGTAATATCAGACGCAGGTCTAAGGTCAACTTGGTGAACACCCTCGTCTTCTCCATATTCGGTTACGGAGCGGAAACATGGACGCTGAAGAAAGCAGATAGGAATCGAATTGATGCCTTCGAGATGTGGTGCTGGAGAAAAATGTTGCAGATTCCGTGGACAGCATTCCGCACCAACGAGTCGATTCTTCGCGAACTGCAAATAAAGACCCGTCTCTCCACCATATGTCTGCGAAGAACATTGGAATTTTTCGGTCATATTGCCAGAAAAGATGGGCATAACCTGGAACAGCTCATGGTTACTGGAAAGGTCGACGGGAAGAGCCCCAGGGGCCGGTCACCACTGAGATGGTCTGACCAAATCCACTCAACTCTGGACACCAACCTTCACAACACTCTCCATGCAGCCAAGAACAGAATAAAGTGGCGAAATACTGTCAGACGCATGATAACCCAGTAACGGGGGAATCAATCGGGAGGAGGTGTATAGTCTACTCGTCTACATCGACCCTACGTTTCGTGCTGTTGGTCATCACCTTAGTCCAACTTTAAAGCTTATATTATTAGCTTATATTGAATGTACACGGTAATTTTTCAATGATCTGGTCGAGAATGTGAAGATGTGTCGGTAGTGGAAAATGCAGGGCGGAAACCAGCTTGAACTGAAAGTTGGTGTCGGTAATGTTTTTATTAATTCTCAAATAAATATAGCAGTATTACATGTAAATACTGCGTTGCCTTTTTGTTTTAAATACTTAACTTTTTTAGCATTTAATTATGATTTATTAGGTAATTTGCAAATTAAGTTGAAATAATTAATAATGGTGTATTATAATATAAGTTATATAAGTAACCCATCATAAAAAATGGTTTTTTTAAGGTTATTTACTTTTTCTCCTCCAATATCGAAAAAATATCGAAAATATCGAAATTATCGAAAAACCGGTACTAGAAATTTCAATATCGAAAAAATACCGGTATTGCAAAAAGGCTCCGATATTCCATGCTCTATGCTCGCCTAACCAAACCTAACGAGCCCAAACACAGGGGTATTACATCAACTACTTCCTGAGTTCCGCTGGTCATCTTTCTGCTCCATCATCAGACCTTGGACACCAGTCACGGTCCAAGTGCCCGCCAAAACAATACAAATGAGTCCAAACACGGGGGTATTACATCAACTACTTCCTGAGTTCCGGTGGTCATATTTCTGCTCCATCATCAGACCTTGGACACCACTCAATGTCCAAGTGCTCACCAGAACAAACCTAACGAGCCCAAACACGGGGGTATTACATCAACTACTTCCTGAGTTCCGGTGGTCATCTTTCTGCTCCATCATCAGACCTTGGACACCACTCACGGTCCAAGTGCTCACCAGAACAAACCTAACGAGCCCAAACACGGGGGTATTACATCAACTACTTCCTGAGTTCCGGTGGTCATCTTTCTGCTTCATCATCAGACCTTGGACACCAGTCACGGTCCAAGTGCCCGCCAAAACAATACAAATGAGTCCAAACACGGGGGTATTACATCAACTACTTCCTGAGTTCCGGTGGCCACCTTTCTACTCCGTCATCAGACCTTGGACATCTTCTATGGTCCAAGTGACACTATATACAATGAGGTATAAACGAAACTAACTCTGTATGTCATTCATTTTGAACTGGTTGCTATTGCCTATTTCCTTTGGAAACACAAAAAATGGTAAAAAAATTCTTATACCGTTTTGCTACCTATAACGCAGTATACGTACACAATGGACATCGATTTATTTCAAGATGTAGACGCTCCGCAGAGAGACGTGGTGTCGCTTCGAACATTCGGGGCCGACTGACTATTTCGAGTGTTGCTCACTTCTTATATTTCAACGATCAGATTCCATAGTAATTTTGTATGGCGGATTTTTAGGACGTTTTAAAAAAATCATAATTAATTAATGAACCAGTATTATGTAATAAGACTACACGAATTCAGTAGCTTGTATATTTGAGATTGGATAGAGTTAGTTTTTAAAAATAAAGCAAATGATTTTTCATTCACTTTGGCATAAACGCTGACACGCGTTTTTCTCAATTTTGCTGCGTCTTTGCGTAGACATATTTACTAAACTGTACATTATTGTAGATTATAAATACACGAATATGGTAGACACACTCTTTGAGATAATAATTACATGCATCTTGTATGTCTTTGCAAATAATTGAGGACGCCACAGTCTTAACCGTAACTGTCGTTTACGTTGAAAACACTCTGCCCCCTCTTAAATTAAGCTCGATGTCCAGAATATATTTACTAGACGTCAATAAAAACATCAAAAAATCCTAAAATAAAAATAATAACATATAGCTTTGTATCAGATGCGGCCTAAAATACTCTCAGATTCTCAGGAATCTCAAAAACAAAAGAATCTCAGACGAAATAATACACATGTCAACAATTAGGCCAGGTTCATTTTGTATTTATACTTAACGATACAATCTTTAGTTTTATAATTTATCAATAAATTGGCTATGTTTTCATAATTTTTATTTAGTTCAAATCATTATCTACAGGGTGTCCCGAACGATACTTCTACAGCTGATAAGGTCAATGACCCTGAGTAAGAATCAAACAATTTATTATTTGTTATGAATGTGTTGATTTGGTTTAGTTTTAGGGTTCCGTACCACAAAAATGAAAACCCTTATAGGATCACTTTGTTGTCCGTACGTGTGTCCGTCCGTCCGTCCGTCCATCGTCTGACAAGACCCTTTATCTCGAAAATGCGTAGATGTATCAAGTTAAAATTAATACCACATACACAAGTCTGTAGTCCCTTGAAACTGAGAAAAAACTAAACCTCTACGTCAACGCCATCAAGATACCGCCGATTATATCGCATTTCTCATACATTTACAATGGGAATCAAAATGTATCAGGGTAATTCCCGTTAATCTAGAATCACGAAATTTGGCAAAAAGCAAGAGCTTGTAGTAGGTACAAGTACAGGAAAAAATCTGAAAACCGTATAGTTGCCGCATACTGAGAGTTCCGTGCCACCGGAATTTTAAGTAGGTAACTAAGGTCACAACTCACAAATGGGGGAGGGGTTGAGCATCCTTTGTGTGAAACCCTCGGTGGGTGAGTCCGACTCGCACTTGGCCGGTTTTTTAAGTAGACACATTACTATTTATTATAAATTGAAAGAGATGTTTCTAAATATGTAATTTTATTTTAAAGTTGTACCTATAATTTTGCAACGGTAAATGATACATATATTTATGCATATGTAGGTAAAGGTATAGTTTAAAAATAAATTAACTATCTAAAAGTTTTCTCCAAGAAGCTATTGTCTCAGATAAAGAGTTCCCAACATGTATAGCACAGAATGAAAAGAAAAGTGTGGAGGGATAAAGATTTGATCAAAATCGAGCATTTTTCGGAACTCATAATTATCTGGACACCATATAAAAATTATAGTATGTCATGCAACGCGACAACGCAACGTGAATTCACTCAATCCGGCATAACGTGTGTTTGCACGGCGCGCGGCGAGGCAACGTGCAACGTGCATCTGTACGTTGCGCGGCAACGTATATTTTCACGTCGTGCGACGTGCCGCGCAACGGCACCGCGCCGTTTTACGTTCACGTCGCCGCAACGTGGTCATGTGGCCAGGCCCTATGGCTACGCGTTGGGTCGAAAGAATAACATCGGCGACCAAAGCAACGCTACAGGCCAGCATGCACCAAGCCCAAAACCGTTCGGCTTGGAGAGCGTTCGTGAAAAGTGCTACAGCTCGTCACGTCCCTCAGACATGAGGATACGACAAAGAAGAGAGAGACAATCAGGGATCGGAACCGGTATTGGCTTAACGGTTAATATCGTTCTAATTCCATTTCTTTATTTCGTTCGACAATTAACCGGTAAATTGATGGAACGAACAAAATGAAATCGAAATGTTCGTGCTTACCGTTAAGTACAGATAACGTAATTTTAACGTTCGCGCGAACGAAATAATAACGGTTAAACCCAGCCGATCCTGACATGTGTCTGCGTGCGGCGGCGCAGCTGTTTCGTCGATCGGCGGGCATAGTGCTGTTTTAGTTTCCATCATGTAGGGAATATTCTACGCTTTATGTTTTATAACACAAACTCGGAAAAATCTGCCTGCAATCTGCCTGCAATTTATAATGTAATCTGTATTATGAAATAAATAAATCTGAATCTGAATCATCTAAGGGGTCTCAATTTTTTATACATGCATATAATTTTTGTCAAATTTTAGCGCGCGATTTTCGAACTACATTTACGGTTTACCGATTTCGATTTCTAAAAAATTCTTAAGTTCGGTTAAACATAGATGATCTATACAGGGTGGAAATTAGAGCATGGAATATCGGAGCCTTTTTGCAATACCGGTATTTTTTCGATATTGAAATTTCTAGTACCGGTTTTTCGATAATTTCGATATTTTCGATATTTTTTCGATATTGGAGGAGAAAAAGTAAATAACTTTAAAAAAACCAGCATATTCATACAAAATTTACATTTATTATGATGGGTTACTTATATAACTTACATTATAATACACCATTATTAATTATTTCAACTTAATTTTCAAATTAACTAATAAATCATAATTAAATGCTAAAAAAGTTAAGTATATAAAACAAAAAGTCAACGCAGTATTAACATGTAATACTGCTATATTAATTTGAGAATTAATAAAAACATTACCAACAGCAACCTTCAGTTCAAGCTGGTTTCCGCCCTGCATTGTCCACTACCGACACATCTTCACATACTCGACCAGATCATTGAAAAAATTACCGTGTATATTCAATATAAGCTAATAATATAAGCTTTAAAGTTGGACTAAGGTGATGACCAACAGCACGAAACGTAGGGTCGATGTAGACGAGTAGACTATACACCTCCTCCTCGAGTCGGTGTCCTCATTACTGAGGGTCGTGATTCCCCCGTTGCTGGGTTATCATACGTCTGACAGTATTTCGCCACTTTATTCTCTTCTTGGCTGCATGGAGAGCGTTGTGAAGGTTGATGTCCAGAGTTGAGCGGATTTGATCAGACCATCTCAGTGGTGAGCGGCCCCTGGGGCGCTTCCCGTCGACCTTTCCAGTAACCATGAGCTGTTCCAGGTTATGCCCATCTTTTATGGCAATATGACCGAAAAATTCCAATGTTCTTCGCATGCATATGGTGGAGAGACGGGTCTTTATTTGCAGTTCGCGAAGAATCGACTCGTTGGTGCGGAATGCTGTCCACGGAATCTGCAACATTTGTCTCCAGCACCACATCTCGAAGGCATCAATTCGATTCCTATCTGCTTTCTTCAGCGTCCATGTTTCCGCTCCGTAACCGAATATGGAGAAGACGAGGGTGTTCACCAGGTTGACCTTAGACCTGTGTCTGATATTACGGTCCTTCCATATTTTATGGAGCTGCGACATCGCCGCTTTAGCCATCCCTATCCGTCTCCTTATTTCTTTTTCACTCGAGCCAGAATCGCTAATGTTTGGGAGCTAACAAATGAAATCTTTCACTGTTTCGAGACCGAGAACACCGAGGAATTGAAAATTTATTTTGAGTCCCAACTCCAAACTAATCGTCTCCATCCTACCCAGGAGTGTATGCATTTCGGCTTCGGTGGTAGCTAGGAGCGTTGTGTTTGTGTCGTCTGCATAACGAAGGTTGGTCAACTTGGTGCCGCCTATCGAGACTATACACAGTATACACTATATTAACGAGCATATCTTATTGCGCCAGCTAGTCTCTTTTAGCAACAGGCAAGACTAAGAAGTCGAACGATGGGTCGATAACGCCTGAAAAAGCTACTGGTCCATGAAAGAGCTAATTAAAGGTAACCTTCCATTGTCACTAAACCGAAAACTCGTCGACAAGTGTATTCTGCATGTCCTAACCTACTGCTCACAGAGATTCAGAAGTCCAAATTGAAGACTTGCTAGCGGGCTATGGAGCGCAGCATTTTAGGTATCAAGAGAACCGATCGCATTCTCCACTCAAAAACCCGCATTGCTGATGTTGGCGAAAAAGTTGCTAGGCTCAAATGGGAGTGGGCAGGCCACGTCTACCGCATGAATCCGGACAGGTGGGCTACTTGGGCAAGTATTGCCACCAAGTGGATCCCGCAAAATAAACGTGGACGGGCAGGCCTAGACGGAGATGGCGGGACGACATGGATACATTTTTTAAGAACTGGCCAGGGGAAGCACAAAATCGGGAGCGGTGGAGATCAAGGGGACAGGTATTTTGGTCTTTGCCCAGCAGTAGGACACATAAAGTGACGCTAAGAAAAAAACCAAATCAGTAACACTTAAGAGTCCACATGATTGAGCAAAAGAGAGCGGGATAGATCTAATTGCAGGATCAAGTGAAAAATTTAAAGGCGATAGTATGCGGGCGCGGCAAAATAAACCGCGTAATCAGATAATTGCTGTTTACAACTAAACAACATTTTTGTAGATATTTTTTTTTACCAGATTTAGGATTTACTATTTAACTAAGAACCATGTTTATAAATTCAAGGGTAACGTACGACGTTCTTATCGAGGCTTTGGTTAAAAATCATGTTTTCATGTTTACCAGTTTGAAGGAAATATGTTGAAATTGTATGTACCTATGTGAATATCAGATACCTAGTTGTATATATTGAGATGTAGATGTCTGAATAATAACAATTTTACCACTGTGGCCTTTTAAAAACGTAATTTTTTAAGCATAATGTCAATATCGAAAATATCGAAAATACCGGTATTTAAGAAATTCAATACCGGTAAAAAAATATCGGAAAATAGTCCGATATTATCGAAATTTCGATATTATCGAAAACCGGTATCCATGCTCTAGTGGAAATAAATTGTGGGTCAGTGAGGGCAGCTAGCAGATCCCGTGTTGCTAGGCTAAATAGGTCTTAGGATTCCTTCCTTTGATTTCAAATTAATGAAGATTGGCGTTTACAGATTTTGGAAAAAAACAGGGTGCGAGAACACGGTCATTTTTGACAAACTGTTTTTTTGATGCCAATCAATTCCATTCCTGTCCAGGATCAAAAGCTTGTATCGGACCAAAAAAAAATTCCGGCTAGAAAAGCCATAAATCGAGAAATACTTTCCCCATACAATTTGTATGAAAATGAAAAAAGTTTTTTTACATGTATTTTTTATGTCAATCGATTCCATTTCTATCCAGTATCAACAGTTTCTTTGGGGTCACTTTCGGTAATGTACAAAAAAGCCAGAAATTAAGGAAAACTGTTTTCATACATTTACTATGGAGTAAAAGTAAAACTTTATTCTTATTCATCTGTCACCATAATTCGTCCTCATATGCTATATGAAATTTGATGGTATTGCATAGATGAATTAGATGATCTCTAATTATCAATATGCCTAAAGTTTGATTTTTATAGATGTTACACAAAAAAGTAAAAACACTTAAATTGAAGTCACGGGGTGTTCAGTAGTGCTAAGAATCTCCGGCAGAGATCCGGCTAACACCACCGACGACTCCTGGCCCTGGCAACTTACAACACGTGTCCACTGCTGACCGACGAAAACTTAGCGGAACTGGAGGAAGGATTGAGAAGGAAGTTGCGTTGGGACGTCGTGGGGTTGTCAGAAGTCCGAAGAGAGTGCGAGGATACGATAATCCTTAAGTCCGGCAATTTGCTTTATTTCCGGGAGGGCGACCAACAGTCCCAAGGTTCATCGTCCACAAGTCCCTCGTAAACAACGTGGTGAAAATCGAGAGTGTGTCGACTAGGGTGGCGTACCTTAGAGTATCTGAGAGGTACTCGTTGAAGGTCATACAGGTGTACGCGCCGACTTGGGCACACTCCGATGACGAGGTGGAGGCTATGTATGAGGATACTTCAAAAGCTATGCATAGCTCCAGAACCTGTACCGTTGTTATGGAGGACTTCAACGCGAAACTACGCAAGTGAGATGGTGACGAGCTGAGAGTGGGGCAGTTTGGGGTTGGACTTCGGAACCACCGGGGGCATTTACTGGGTTGGTTCCTTGGAGAAGGAGGGACTCTACATGATGAACTTTTCTTTAAGAAACGCGAGCACAGAAAATGAACCTAGATGAGTCCCGACGGTGCAACTAAAAACGAGATTGACTTCATCATGTCGACGAAGAGACATATATTCAATAATGTTGCTGTGATCAATACAGTCAAAACTGGAAGTGATCACCGCCTAGTAAGAGGCACATTGAATATATTTACTAAGCTAGAACGCTCTCGATTGATGAAGTCTACGCTCCGTCCTGCACTCCAAACTCAAAACCACAAGAACTGTCAGCTGGAACTCCAAAACCGTTTCAATTGCTTAGGCGATGATGTGGATGAATTCAACGACGGGTTTGTGGAAGCTGCCCATAGCGCTGGGTCTAAGTTTTTTAAGACCCAATGGACAAACAAGACCAAAAGGCCCTCAGACTACTCAAAAGACTCATCGATAAAAGGAGTAAAATGGTTCTACAATCTTCAGTTGATGCGACTCTATACCGGCGGCTCAACAAGTAGATCTCTAAATCCCTCACTCGAGATATGCGCCAATTAAATACTAAGTGTATTAAAGAGGTCATTGAGCGAAATAAGGGCTCCAAAGTTTTTGTAAGTTGTTCTGTCTTTTGGGCAAAGCCAGCTCGCTAAGTTAAAAACTGAAGATGGTAGAATCGTCACATCCAACCCTGAGCTCCTGAGTGAGATAAAGAGCTTTTATGGACAGCTATACACGTCTACCAGCAGACCCGAAGTTGGTCTGGCGGAAGACCCTGGAGCTAGACTGACCCGACACTATACCGAAGACATCCCGGACATCACAGCCTGTACGAGATTAGAATGGCTCTTAAACAGCTCAAAAATAACAAGGCGCCTGGTGAAGACGGAATTACAGCCGTACTTCTGAAGGCGGGTGGTAAACCGATCCTTACGGCCCTTCAGAAGTTGTTCAACTTCGTCTTACTGGAAGAGAGAACGCCAAAGACATGGAGCGCAGGTGTGGTAGTACTATTCTTCAAAAAAGGCGACAACGCCTTACTGAAGACTGCCGACCCATCTCACTTCTGAGCCATGTCTATAAGCTGTTTTCAAGAGTCATTACGAATCGTCTCGCACGCAGGCTTGATGACTTCCAGCCTCCCGAACAAGCCGGTTTCCGAAGAGGCTTTAGTACCGTAGACCACATTCATATGCTTCGTCAGGTTATACAGAAGACCGAAGAATATAATCTGCCCCTCTGTTTAGCGTTTGTGGACTACGAGAAAGCTGGACGAAGCTGGATTCGATCGAAACCTGGGCGGTACTACAATCTCTCCAACGGTGCCAAGTAGACAGTAGTCTACTATAACGTATAGCAGTAGCTATATCGAAGTGTTGAAGGGTTTGTACGAGAGCGCCACTATGTCAGTCCGACTCCAAGACCAGAACTCGAAGCCTATTCCGCTGCAGCGGGGAGTCAGGCAGGGAAAAGTCATGTCTCCTAAGCTGTTTACCGCTGCACTTGAGGATGTTTTCAAGACTCTGGACTCGAGAAGGCTAAACATCAATGTAAACGGCGAGTACCTCCGTAGACCATGGAGGATTTGTGTACGATGCTTGTTGACCTACGAGCGTATTGGTCTTAAGATGAATATTGATAAGACGAAAATTATGTCAAATGCCCATGTAGCACCAACTCCAGTTACAATCGGAGACTTAACACTCGAAGTTGTAGGCGATTATATATACCTAAGACAAACTGTCTAGTTAGGTAGGCCCAATTTCGAGAAAGAGGTTAATCGTCGAATCCGAATCGGATGGGCAACGTTCGGGAAGGTACGACACATCTTTTCGTCCAATATTCCGCAGTGCCTGAAGACGAGTCTTCGATCAGTGTGTGCTGCCAGTGATGAAATTCGGTACTGAAACGTGGTCGCTTACAATGGGCCTCATAGGAAGGCTCAAAGTCACCCAAAGAGTAATGGAGAGGCGATGCTAGACGTCCGACTGCGAGATTGTATCAGAAATGAGACCGCAGCGGAACCAAAGTAACCGATATAGCTCTCCGAATCGCTAAGCTTAAGTGGCAGTGGGCGGGGCACATTGCACGTAGAACCGATGGCCGTTGGGGCGGAAAGGTTCTCGAGAAACGAAGAATTAAAAAAAAACCCATGGACTTAGTCATTTCATTCATACCCCCAAAGTACACTCATGATTTTTTAACTAAACCTAAAATCAGTTCGTATACTTTTTCAATATTTAAACCTCAAAAGGTTTAAATATCTTACTATTCAGTTATCTACAATGTGTAAAAAAAGAGAAATAAAAGTAAGTTCTTGGGATCTGAACCTGGGACCTAACAGCCTAATCGCACTTATTAAAAAAAAAATTATTTACTTTGTATGAACAACGAAAAATTTTTATTTTTGATTCGACTATAAGCGACCTACAACGCAGCTTCTATTAATGTAACAAGCAACCTGTCAAATTTAAAGGATATAAAAAAACACCCTGTATATTTTTGAATATCCAAGTTAGCAATGAGTTACATACGATGAGATAAAAAAATTGTTCTCCAATTATGTCTCGTTACTCTCGTTTTATAACGAAGTTCAAATTCAAATTCAAATCATTTATTTGTTCAACATAGGTGTGCATTACAAGATGTTAAAAATGTTTTTGTATCACTATGTCGTGCCTATTTGGCATACAAATATAACTGTACAATATACAAGTATAAGTTCTTGGGCGTTTTTATTTTTTGTTGTACAAAAAACATTTTTGGATTTTTTTTTTTAATTGTTTTCTATTCAGAATCACGAGCTCTTTCAATCCTAGTAGGAGAAAAAAAGTGTCCTAAATTGTCCATACAAATTTCAAACTTTCCATTGACGCTACCGCCATACTAAATCAATGAAATTATGGTGGCGAAATGGAAAACAAATCTTGGGACACTTTTTTTCTTTGCCAACCAACCATGTTTGCATTGCCAACCGGGAGATGAGCTAAATTTAACTATCAAGATTTCATTACAGATTACAAACAGACAACGGCACAGTTTAATGAAACTAAATTTTTTGAATAAAAGTTTTTTGCATCCTTCTTTGCTTCTATACTTATATACACTAAACAACCCTCCGCCCCTGGGCTCCACGGAAGACCAGCGCCATGGCATCCATGATGCCAGGGCACATGCTGAGTGGCGTCCAATTGCAGCCACGAGTACTATAATGGCACCAATATCTTTAATAAATTGTATTTAGCATGACTTAGTTAGTTTAAGTGTATAGTGTATAAGTTTATATAGTTTGGTGCTGTATATAGTATGGTATAATGCAATAAATATTTTTCTTTCTTTCTTTCTTTCTTTCTAAATAAAACATCGCATTTTGTGATAAAAACGATTATAAATATTAACTAGACTAAACATAAATTAACGATAATAATTGCAAGCAAACAGCAGGATCGGAATAAAATATTCTAAGTCGAGTACAGCAGGTTGCGTACTCACGAGTAGTCGTATAAAAGAGACAGCAATACACGTTCTATCTCGTTTCGAAATTTTCAATTTAACCGTTTAATTTCGTTCCACAGGAACGAATTTCTAACAAAATGGGCAAAACCGGTATCTTATTTGAACGGTTCTTTTACCGGTAACCGAGAACAGAAACGAAATCCTTTCCGTTCATGGCAGAGGGAGCGATACCGTTACGGCAAAAATACCGTTTTCCGATCCCTGGAGACAATTTACTAGGGCTTGCCAATTCGCATGTCTGGGCTGCTATTCCACTTCAACACACGAACCAGATTAAGTTATTCGTCGACCATTGTCTTAAATGTCTTAATGGAATAATTAAGGAGTAGTAGCCATAATTGTATTGCCTAAGCGAGCTCGTCCGAATCGTCAGCTAGGCCAAACATGTTTTTGTATGTCCGGCTGTTCTTATATTCCACGGGTCTAATTTTTCCACCTATTCTTGTCAAATTGTGAAAACAGGTTCATACGTTTAACGGATTTTTATTGATGATTCAAAATGGCGGTGCAAAACCCTTGCAAGGTCGTCCGCTCCAAGCCATACCAGCCAGGCCAAGCCAAGCCAAACACATTTTCAAATTTGATTTGGTAGGCAAGAGCTGGAAGATTGGCATCAGATCCTGCTCAAAGGAATTATCGAAGAGCTTGTGTCCAACAGAAGACTTGCAGACGTATAGCTCGCCTATGGTGACGGTAGTTATGGATCACGGATTTTTAAAGAGCTTTACGCCTGCATGCAGAAGAAACTAAGTCTTATGGAATAGCCTAGTTAACTGGCCAGAAAGCACAATGGTAGAGTTATAAATACGTAACGTAGATGAATGAGGAGTGTCACAAGTGTAAAACGCCGCTGGCGCACATCCAAGACCGAAATTGTTGTGTTATGTCAAGAGATACTTCGTAAAATCGTAATAAATACTCTTCTTTATGCTTGCTTCTGACGTGATACTCGTGATACCGTTAATAGCATTTATTTGAGTGTACTATATGTAATAATTACATGCGTAGCTTAGGTCATCCCTTACTTTTTCCTCGAATCCGCTTATTAAATTTTCCTAATGAATAAGTATTTTATCCTGACAATGTCAAGAATAGAAATCACCAACTATAATAAAATCCACTTCTAGGTATGTTCTTTGTGGTTTCGAGTGGATTTCTAAAAGTTTTTGATGCTTATCACGTAAAAATTTTCTAGAAACCATCATCTTCACTTCCTAGATGATTCTTTAAAATCGAAATTTAAGAAAGTGCAATTTTACCATCATTGTTATAAATACATAAATTATGCAGTGATGTTTTTTCTTCTCACCAAACTACTCTCCGTTCAGGAGATTGATAAAAACGGAGCCTTTAAAACCGCAAATAAGACTGCGAATTTGATAATAATTTAAAAAAATAACTATTTTTTTAAATAACAACACATGCTTGAAAGTTTGCCCTGCGGATCAGGGACCCAAGACAGAGACCCTTGCCTAGCTCGGAGGACCTGGGCCAAATTTTATGTGTACGAATATATTTTTTTACAAGATTATGTATTTGCTTATTTGTTGTTTGTGGTGTAATAAAACAATTAGAAACAAATGTATGAATATGTTCCTAATTAAGTTGAAGTGTTTATTATCAATAATTATCTGGCCACGACTGTAACTAGCTAAGATCATGGCATAAGCCGTGACGGATGTTTAAAGGACTCAACTAGTCAACTTCACTAACGATCACATCATGATCGTCTAATCATCGGTTCACAAGTGCGTCCATTATTTAAGCTCAGGGCAGTGACCTCATCATGCGTCACGGCTGACGGGCTGACTCACTCAGGTGTCGGGGCAAGGACACCGAACTGCATCCTTCTAGTGTTGACAGATGGTCGAGATTCGTTTTCTCCCAACATTACTTATGGCTAGTGATCGGAATCAGGTGAGCTAAAATACCTAGTCTTTACGAAAAGACATAATTTAGGGATGTTACAACTCGATCATTGCTTGTAATATAAGTATAACTCATACTAATATTAAACAGGAGTTTGTCAATTTTTTCAAATGGACGCAAGACCCACGCATGAGTAGCGCTGCCTGGTGAGCGACAATAGGGTAGCCCCCATTCGCGGTAGAGCTAAACGTTTAGCTCTAAATTTTTCGCCTATGGCCTATATATATAGTATAAAGGGGCGTTTTTATTTTTTGTTGTACAAAAACCATTTGAAAAAAAAATTTTTTTTTTTTAATTGTTCTCTATTCAAAATCGCGAGCTCTTTCAATCCTAGTACGAGAAAAAAAGTGTCCTAAATTTTCAATACTAAATCAATGAAATTATGGTGGCGAAATGGAAAACAAATCTTGGGACACTTTTTTTCTCCTACTAGGATTAAAAGAGCTCGCGATTATGAATAGACAACCATTAAAAAAAAATGGTTTTAATACAACAAAAAATAAAAACGCCCAAAGATGGAGGTCAAATATCGAAGTTCTTTGACAACCGAAGTTTTTTGTTATTTATAGGGTAAAAGCAAATTAATTTGTCAAGTAACAACAACAAGGGCGAGGTTATATGGATTTAACGCTTTAATTGACAAGTGGCTGATAGGAGAGATACGTAAATGATAACGCGATACCGACTGATCAGGTACACATTGGCTTCCATGAACGTTTCTTTGGTTAAATAATATTTAAAAGCGGGTCACTCACGTAATTAAGTAGATTACGTGAGTGACCCGTTATAAATACTATGTTCGAGTTTCACGAGAGTTTTATAGTTAAAGTTTCTTTGGTTTTTACTAAATAAATATACAGACAATTGTTACCCTAGTCCCTGTGGTGAAATAGGGGCCAGATGCTTATGGGTTAAAACTATTTCTTGTCATTAGTTGTGGTTTCCGGGGTCACTTTTAAAATCACTGTTTTAGGGCATTCAAATTCACAAAACATAATTGTTTTTGATATGTTATATTTCCTTGATCTACCAAACATGTCAGTAGAACATACTACAAAGTTTCTTCTAACAAACTGTGCTGCATTTGTCCCTTTGCTGACGAGACAGAATAACAAGAAATAGTTGAATCATCCTTGTAGATAGTGGTCAACTGGATGATATCTTCCATCAAAAGTTTTCAACAGCAAGCTTAACTCATTATAGATACACTAATTTAATAAAAGACCAAACTATCAAAACAGTAGCTATAGCAAAAAGCATCTTAATCCCAAGCCATATAGTTAAGGAAATGCTAATTAGTAACTGTATCTGCTGATATGACTAATTCATGAACTTACTTTTTATAATGTTGTTAATATGGGTGTGGCCTATGGTTTTTTCCGGACAGATACAGAATGCGTAGATAATTATTATAGAGTCGGACCAAGCTAAGTTGGCATCGATTTTGATATTAGAGACTGTACAAGTATTATTTTAAACATCAAACTTCTATAAAATTACACTTTCACAACCGGTGCTATCAAAATGTATGAAAATTCAGCTTAGTTGGACTCTACTCTTAATTGCATTGAAATGAGATAATTTTATATGAAATTTTCTGTACTAGGACTACACTACACTAAATACACTTAGAGCAGTGAAGACTGAATACTCATAAGTATTAATAATTATTAATACTCGCAAAATTTCCAGTGTGGCATCCCCAGCCTTTTTAGCATCCACTCATAGCACAGCCGGTCTCATAGGAAATATTTTAAGGGCTTTGCCCACAAACTATGAGATCGCAAGCTTTGAGGATGCTAAAAATGCTTTTAAAATTGCCTGCCCGGGCAAAGACTTTCCAGACAACCCAAAATCACAAAGGAGTTGGGATAATGTTTACTGCGATTTAACTTACAATACTCTTTTAAATAACTCTTCAGGTCCAGATCGCGCGAGGCTTTTGGCGGTCGGATCCCGGGAAGCTGGTTACTGGCTTCATGCCCATCCTTCGCCCAATACTGGTACTTTCTTGGATCCGGCCTCCCTTAGACTGGCGACTGGTTTGCGACTGGGGGTTTCGGTGTGTGCGCCACACTCATGTCCTTGTGGCACAGACGTGGACCGACTGGGACACCATGGATTGTGTTGTAAAAAAAGTGCAGGCCGTTTTTCGAGACATGCATCTCTTAATGATATAATCCGTCGGTCTCTTGCCACCATCAACGTGCCTGCTCTCCTTGAGCCGACTGGCATTTTCAGGGATGATGGCAAGAGACCTGATGGGGTGTCCTTGGTTCCTTGGAGTTTGGGACGGATGCTAGTGTGGGATGCTACCTGTGTAGAGACGCTGGCGCCGTCCCATCTCCAACGAACTAATGTAAAAGCGGGCGGAGCGGCTGAATGCGCCGAAATTTTAAAACGTAATAAATATAAGAGCCTGGGCAGAGAGTACCTTTTTGTACCATTCGGGGTCGAAACTCTTGGTCCATGGGGTCCCAGCGCACGCAAATTTTTCGTAGAAATCGCGAAACGTCTGGTTGATGTTACTGGTGACCGAAGAGCTGGTGGCTTCCTCGCACAACGTATCAGCATTGCGATACAACGAGGAAATGCCGCCAGCATCCTAGGTACAATGCCTCAAGGACCTACTTTAGATTTAAGGTAGGTAGAGGTAGGTAGTTAGGTAATTTACACTTACTGTATATATATTTTTTTAAGATTTAGAAGCCTATTCTCTGAATAGCTTGTTGTTGGAGTTTGTTACATTATTAACTCAAAAATGTAATCATATGCATTACGTATACCTAAGTAGCCACATTAACAAAATGTAAGCAATGTTACAACTTTAATTTACTCAATAATTTTTTTTTGTTACAAGCAAGTATTTTTTAAGCAGAAAAATCATGATTTCGGGCGGCACTTGAACCCGTGACTCTGGGTCCTCTGGGATAGCGGGTTCGAGTTTCGCATGAGTTCATGAAATTTTCCGCTTTTTCTCAGAAATTTGTTACAAGCATTTAGTGAACTTACAATGTTTCTATATCAACTAAGAATGAAAGTTGTTTTCATTGTTTGAAAACCATTTTGCAGTTAAAGGAGCTAAAATTTGGCAAACTTATGACATACACTGTTTACAATGTATGTCTATATCTACTATATGTTCTCAAGCTGGTTTGATGAGACTGAAAATGGCCATAGAAACTCTGAAAATCCAACCTCATTGGATTTATTTTAATCACTTATGTAGATGAGGTAAGTTTCTAGTCAATCTCAATCTGAGGACTGTGACCATAATTATTAGCCCAGTTCCTGACAATAGGACCGCCCGGTAGAGTATAGGTTACCTTTAGCAGGTATTTTTGACTGCTAGTCGCACACTGGAATTTACTGCCTTTACTCTCCACCTCATATGTCAGTAAACAACTATTTAGAAAGGACTGCAATAAATACTTTATCAATGTCGTCAATTTTGTTTAGGCAGCAATTGTAGGTAGGAAAGACGGATAATATTTGATTACAGCTTGGTATAATGATGATGTGATACAGGAAGACCATGATATTTAATTTCCTGTCCATGATATGTTTAGGAAAATTTTGAATACAGTTTTTTATTAGTAATCAATAAAACAGTTACATATGATCATTAAAATGGGTCAAAGGGAATTTATTATACTAAATAATCAACTAAGTAGTACCTACATCTTATAGCACAATCTTTCTGCATGGAACTAAATTCTATAAGTTTCTTTTTCATTATAAATTGAAAGAGATGTCATATACTACAGAAAAAGTGACCAAGGTCCCCGGTGAGCAGGGCTGGGATCGAACCAGTGACCTCCTGCTTTCGCGGCAGACGCCCCAACCACTGGGCCACCCGATCACGGCAACCAGAGTCCGAAATTTCCTAAGTATATGACATCCTTTCTTATTTTTCACTTAAAAAATTGTTTATTTTTCATATTGCCTTATCTTTAAATTCTTTATCTTTCTTTAAATCATGAGAATCAACTGTATTTTTCAAATAATTTGGTTTAAATCTCAATGGCTTAATCATATGATAAGTACTCTAACTGCATGTTTCTATTAACACTTTTGTGGTCAAGAACAGACTAGTCACTTTAATAATATATATGATTAAAGGTGCTTGGCACTGAATGTGTTAAAATCATAAAAGTTCAAAAACAAATTAACCCTTCAATGCATGAATTATCAATATTGATCTTAAAACATCTTAAGTGACAAATCATTCAAATTCATTTCAAATTAAGAACTTGAGACAATATGACAAAGTCTAGGTTCCAAGAGAAGTTGATTGTCACTTGTATTGTTTCTGTGTCATAAATGCATCATCATGCATTTAACTTCATAACTTAATCATGGGTAAAGAGGTTGATAAAAATGGGCTCAGAATATGATCAAGAATTAAGGGTAGACCAAATGTTTATCGAGTGTGTTTTTCTACGTCACACTATGGCTGAGACAAGCTAAAAGGATACTGATACAAATAAAGAAGCTACAGGACCAAATGGAATTATATGAGAACTTTTGCCGAACAGTGGATACAAAACTAGGCTACAATTATAATTGGACCATATAAGCAAATATGATTAAACTGTGTATATCAACCTAGTCTCATTGAGCAAAAGGCACATGAAAAATCTAGGTATTCTTGTCCTCAATCCTAGTGATTTAAGCATCCATAATTTTGCATGACTCAACAAATTTGAATAATATTAAGATGAAACAGAATCTATTCTCTGAGTCAATGTATATTCTACAAGTAAATAAGTAGTTCAACAGGGTATATAAACACATGATTCAGCTCTTTCAATACTCAAGCTCCAATACTGACAAATAAGGAAACATAATGTCAAGTCAACTAGCTATAAATGTAGTGATATGACTCAGGCATTCTGATAAGAATCCATACGTTCTAAATAGTCCCCTCATTTGGAATTTCTTTCTCTCTAATTAATCTAGTTATCATACGAGTTTTAATGATTTACATATTAGGTTAGATTGACGGAAGATTTGGCTAGAGAACACAATTTACAATGCACGATATCTCTGAATTAGACAGTGAGTGACCTTGACACTGCGTCAGGCGGGAGCATTACCCTCGGTCAGTCTGCAACGACGCCCATTGCGCGACTCTATTCACCCGAAATAGACGTGAAATGTATGTGACAAGCGCCGCCGACTGCTATACCATATATGGTAAAACTGAATGCGATTGCGCGGCGATGCAAACCCTCACTCAGTTCGATGCCCTCTCTACGGCACCGGCATCGCCAAATAACCTTCACAAACTACAAAATCCAATTTCTTTCAATTATTCAGCAATCCAGTAACGCCCAAAATTCCATAGCCGTCAAAAAAGGCGCTGCAGGCTCGTAACCTTTCAAACATACGTGAAATCCAACACCGCTAATGCAAACCCAACATCCGACATCCACTCCGGAACCGCCCGGTTTAACCAGGCCTGATTTTAATAACGCTAAAAACACAACAGGTGGCATAAAAATCACTGAACAGTGACATTTATTTTTACGAGAAAAGGCGTGCGAACTCGGCGGTGGTTCGTGCGAAATATGGCGGCACCGGTCTCACAAGAATAAATTCCGTTACAATTTCGGCATTACGTTAAGTTTTTCGACACACCCGCGATAATTTTGCACATCACAATTATGGAGCACTGCAATTTATTCTCCTCACTTACCATTTTTTGATGTTATTCACGTAAAAATTTCACCACTAACTTCACCGACTCCGCGACAACAGCGAGCGACCGGAACGACACTGATCCGTACAGTTGGCTACCCGTTATTTTGCGACAGCCAATGAACCAATAGGCGCATGTGTCAAAAATGACGAGTGTAGTCAACACACTTCCCAATTAATTAAAAATAAGTTCACAACAATGCGATTAGAGATAATTTCATTGGAATGTATTTTTAATATTTCTATTAACGTTTTAGATTTATTTAACGGGGCTCTGTGGTTAAATTACAGACTAATTTATAAGCGCTAACTTCACACAGGTACTAACAACATCGATGCTGTCGTGACAATGAATAGCGGAATACTCGAATATATTTATATCACTATAAATTAAAGTCGCATCAGCAGAATCAGATAAGAGCATACAATACACTTGCAAAGCCAGTGATAAAACTAAATTTCTTGCTACTCTACAAGTGAGTCACTGATTATGATTAAATTTTAACCAATCACATTCCAGTATTCAACAAATGCCCATATATGGACAGACGGAAATAACTTCAGTCGCCATTTTACGTTTTGAAAATTTGGCGCCTTTTACCCAAATTGGGATTCTGATATTTTTATCCGACTGTAACGAAGCAAAAAAAGTGGGTTATGTGTTCGACCCAAATATATTTCATTTTTAAAGTTCATTATTGTTTTGACAGTGTATTTTTTTGGTTCTTAGTTTTCTTACAATAGTATATAAGACAAGTATACTTAAAGCTGTATCGATTCGATCGAGTTTTTTTGTACGGAATGTTTTTTTTCTCATTCGGTTACCTACTTAATGAGTTGGTAACCTATAATATATTTAGCGATCACAGGAAAGTTTTGTGGATCCATGCGGGAGCCTCTTTCACATCGCATCTGTTCGTTGTTTTTTTTTTCCTGTGGCTCAAGAATATAGTACAGTAAATTAAATATGATGCGTAAAATGATGTCCCATTGGAAATTACATCTCCAGATATCATAGCACGCTCTTAGAGTATTATGTTCTTTTATAGTATGTATTTGGCGATGGCGCCGTGGAAAATAAACGCTAGGCAGTCTGACCTGCCTTATAAGTTCTCCCAATATGTTGAAGTCTATTACGGGTGTGTACGAATACTAGGGAATGCAAAACCGGTTATGATTTGAACTAAAAAACTAACCGGTTTTGCATTCCCTAATGAATACCGTGTTGAATTTAGGTTTTGCAAAGGTTCCTAACTGTTTGGAAGCGGAACCAGTTGAAAACCTACAGACTTATTGTCTATGGTATAAGGAATATCTAATACTGGCATAAGAAAAGTACAGTACGATTATCTTCGACAAGGTACGCACGAACGGTAAAGAGATCCTCGACATTATATCAAAGACATGCGTTTCGTTTTTAACGAATACAGCTAAATTTGTGGGTTTTTTTTACTACCACGTCGGTGGCAAACAAGCGTACGGGCCACCAGATGGTAAGCGGTCACCGTAGCCTATGGACGCCTGCAACTCCAGTGGTGTCACATGCGCAATACCGATCCATTAAAAACGTGTAAGTACATTATTTTTTGGATGAACCTGGGGAAAGCCTTGGCAAGCTCATTCCACAGCCGGGGCGTCCGGGGAAGGAAATTCCTCTGCAACCGCAAAGTAAGCAACCATTTAGGTTGAAAGGTGTGCGGATTCTGGACGCCCTTTAGCTAACTTCATTGTTGTTTGAATAGGATTTCTTCTCATTCATGATTCATGCATAACAGTTAAACTTCCTTTTTTGTTGACAATTTTCGCCTTAGTATCTTTTTTTATATCAAAAATATCAAAATCGAATCAAAATCAAATATTTTAATGTAATCAGCATTGTAAAGGGTAGTCTCTTAAATACTAAAGAATTATAATTAGACCAGGTAATTTACAACTGCCTGAACTAGGAGTTCCTGTGTTTCAGGCGATAATATGACAGCAATGTAAACTTAACTAAGAGTCGCCACAGGACACAGAAGAACTGGCAGCTTCCTCACTCAACGCATCAGCCTAATTCAGTATTTCCTATTCCCAGCATCTTCGGTATAACATGAGTTTCTTGGAACTTATGTACGAAGTACGAAATACCATTCGATAGGACATCGCTTTTCGGTGAAGGAAAACATCGTGAGGAAACCAGACTAATCCCGATAAGAACCTAGTTTACCCTCTGGGTTGGAAAGTCAGATGGCAGTCGCTTTCATTAAACTAGCCTACGCCAAAACTTGGGATTAGATGCTAAAGCGGACCCCAGGCTCCCTTAGCCGCGACATAAGCGGGGAAAATGCTAGGAAGAAGAAAAAAGTGGTGTTGGGTGGTAGTCGGTTATGCTCATAGAATCCTAGAAATCTACAAGTAAAATTGTGCACACGTGGGGTGACGTTATTCTCTTTTAAACGCATCATAATGCGGTGTTTGTGTAGTCTGTGGTTTATTTAAACAACAATATTTCAGTGATATATAATATATTTATAAAAAATAAAGACTTGGCTTAATGTCTTGTATACCCAGGCCACGAAAATCCACAAAAAAAAAATAATTAATAAACTTTATGGCCCATCCACACAGGACAATCCAATTGCCAATTTCACCATTGTACGTAAAGTTGCCTTGTCTGGGCGCCCCTTTCACCAAACAAATACAATTTTTAATAAACTCTTATGGCCCATCCACACAGGACAATCCAATTGCCAATTTAACCATTGTACGTAAAATTGCATGGGCGCCCCTTTCACAAAATATCTTCACAATACACTAAGCGTTTCCCACATATTTGTGATACCTCTTGTACATAGTGTACAAGTTGGTGACAGTCATGTGCCCCGGCGCGCCGGCCAGCGCCCGCCTGAGGAACGTCATGGCGTGCGCGGAGTCGGAGGCCTGCAGGAGCAGAACTACGGCATTCTCCAGATGTTGGCGGACCATCCGTGAGGGGGCGGTGCGTTCCAGCCAGGAGGAGATGTCGGCAACGGTGTAGGTGGCGAGGCGGGAGATGTGGGTTTTCCGCTTGCAGATAGATTGGGTCAGTCTGGAATATGGGGAAATTAAGTAATACCACAGAGTAAGGATGTATTCTATACAATGGGTTAACTCCACCGATTTCTGGGTCATCGATGGGGGGCGCGCGGGGAAGGAGGCGGGGAGGAGACGCCGCCGATTTTTCATACAAATTCGGCGGTTTATTTTAAGGCGTGTAAAATGGAAATTAGTTTGCCAATCAGACTGTAATATCTTTCGCATAGTTTTTGACAACCCTGAGCCTCAGCACGACCACCGAGCCGAGCAGCTGGCCGTGTATGAAGTTACCTCACTATATGGAATACATCCCTACGCTGTGGTAATACTTTTAATATGACAAAAATAATTAGGAGAGGTATGGGCACCGTGGATGCATATCGTTTAGTGTGGTCACAGCACAACGAATGTCGTCTCGCTCAAATCTGGAGCAGAGCCCATCTGGGGAAAACCGCAGTTTAATAACACTAGACCCTACTCATAGTGTTGTGTTTCTGTTGGTGAGTAAGGTCGCCAGAGCTCCAAGAGGATTCACTGTGTTGACAGCTGGGGACCCACGGAGCAAAGCTTGCCCCTTTAGCTGTCAACAAAGCGAATCCTCCTTTTTTAAGGAGTCGGCAACGTGCATGTAACACCCCTGGAGTTGCAGGCGTCTATAGGCTACGGACGGCTTACCATCAGACGGGCCGTATGCTTGTTTGTCACCGTCGTAGTATTAAAAAAAAGATGCGGGCCTGTCTTACCGCTTGTTTTTTTTATCAGACACAAGAGACAATCTTATTTGTACCAGGCTTATGGAACTTTCCACGCGAATTCGAATCGATCGTCTTTTGTTTGTGTTGTGTTGTGTCGGATCCGACTCGCGGGCTGCACGTCACATCCAGCGCCATGCTATATACATCGATATCAGATTACTCTGGGATACTATATGATACACATACGTACAGTCACCTGCAATAGTATATGACGCTGTGAAGGCCGCAAAAATATGTGACACGCTCTTATGGCGGTACAAACAAGACTGTGTCAGATTATTTTGCAGCCTTCATAGAGTCCTATACTATTGCAGGTGACTGTACTATATATGGATACTATAATCTAACCTAACCCCGGGTGGTGATGGTGGTGGTGGTGTAACCCCAGATCTGGAACAATCAGGTTTCCGGAATCTTTTCAGGAAAGAAGCAAAGATATTTAATTTGAGCTTACTTTTCAATAGAATGTGCTGCCTCAGCCAGCCTGTCTTCTGTAGGTTTGTCCAGCTCTACTTGGGCGGAAGATCGCTCGCACAAGCTGAACACGAGCGCCCTATAGCACTGCATGTAGCACGGCCATCTGAAATTAATTAATAATAAGTTAGCCAAGAGAAGTAAAATCGCCTTCAATCGAACTTAGTAACTTATTTATTTATTTAGCGATCTACCCGCTTACGGGTTCGTTTAATACGCGCTACGGGGTGTGGGTAGACCACAAATAAAATAAAAACTCGCAGCAAATCAGTTACACCGTGAACATGGCACTTGTAACAGTGCCGAAATATCAGGAGCTCATAAAAACAAATGTACATAGTAAATATCTCGTTTTAAATAGTAATTATAGTGTAAATGACCATGTTAGCTTAAAATCGTATATTTTTAAATGTGTTTCTCCAGCGATTCTGAAATGGACCTTAACCCTGACTTGATTAAAAAAAAACTAAAAACGTACTTAACAGTACTTGGGCAGTCGGGCAAACTGCCATGGAAAATCTCTAAATACAAATTTCAAAGAGAATATACTTAAAAACATTTACCGATTGTCCGTTTAACCTTCTAAGGACATGCACAGTCTTACCCAAAGGACTAAAAAGTACAAGTACTTTTGTATCATTTGATTAAAAAAAAAATAGAAACTCAACCTTATTCTCTACACTATTGATACTTATTTCAAATAGCATTTTTAAATAGAAAACTCCCGTGAGTATTAGACATATTAATATACTTAAATAGACCGGGTTACTCACGTCATGATTATGGGGCGCGGACCGTCCCGAAACATGTCGAGCTATTTTCGACTTTATAGACGTGAGTAACCCGGTCTAAGTATATTAATATGTCAAATAGCATTATTTTAAGATGGGCCGCAGGAGGCTATTGCGCATTGTGAATACGCTAGACCATATTATCAGACTGACATTGCATTGACAATCAAAATCTTTTAACCCTACACTTTGATATGTTTACGAAAGTCCATTCTGATATCAACCCTAAATCTAAGCGATAAAGTAGAAATTCTATTGACATACATATGGTCTCAACTGTCCGCCCAAACAATTTGCTCAAGTTTCAAGACTATTTTGCAGAAGTACAATCTGATTTCAACCTTAAATCAACGCGCTTAAGTTGAAATTCTATTAACACATTGTCTCACCTGTCTTCTAAAATCTCTTCCCTTGACACAAGTAAACTGTTCAATACTCCCAGAGTACCGTCGTAGAGCGAGAAGAACGCCGGCCACGCCACTGTGCACCTTACGCGTTTGGCGTTACAGCCGAGAATCCCGTGGACTTGGTGGAGCAGCTCGAAGATGGAATCGAGGAATTTGTAGTCGAGAATTATCTGGAATTTATACAAAATAAGGTATTAAATTAAAAAGTTAATTACTGTCTGTGCAGTTCTATACAACCACTAGACGATGAATATGGAGACTTTGCCTCTTTATGTTCTATCGCCTATACAATGGGTTGTGTTCTAAAGAATTGTTTGACATGATGCCAACTTCCACTTTTCACCATCGCACCGCTCGCCATCGACAGGGCGCTAATCCACACACCTTGCATATGACCCCCCTGGAGTTGCAGGCGTCCATAGGCTACGGTGACCGCTTTCCACCAGGCGGGCCGTATGCTTGTTTGCCACCGTCGTGGTATAAAAAAAGACTGTTGCAGATCGTCCAAAGTGGAGGCATTGCGTTCAGACCACAGTGTAAGCCTTTGACGAGACGAAGCGAACTCGACGCTCGAGCGAAAGCGTGACCACCTGCGGTTATTGACTACAACTACGTAGGAGAGGTGCAGACTTGCAATAAACGTATGCGCACATTTCTTGCAAAAATAGACTATAGTCTGACAAGGCAACGATCGCAGTAACAGTAGGAAAAAAACCCTTTAATCCATCCCTTTTAATACTGATAATACTACCGATCGATTCTCGACCAACTAAGAATCAAAACCAGATTGTCCACTATCTGTTACCAACGGGTACTAGGTTACTTTGGCCATATCGCCAGGAGACAACCCGACAACTTAGACAAGTTAGTTGTGGTAGGCAAGTTTGATGGAAAAAGACGAAGGGGCCGTTCACCTATCCGTTGGTCGGACCAAATAAAAGACGTGACCGGACTCACCATACCGACAGCCCTGAGACAAGCCGAAGATAGAGCAGGGTGGAAAGACCTCGTCACTGTCTAGGTAAAGGCTTTTCAAGAAAGGCACGACCTTCAGGAATGAAGAGTACGATGAAGAAGAATACTACCGTAAAAAAGAGACAGTATGATGCTCTCTATCCTACTGTTAGGTACGCTCGCTGGCTTTTCAGACTATATGTAAGCCACCGAGCACACGTACGGCGATCTCAGTAGCCAGTCCAACCGATCGCCGTGGCCGAAATCGGTCAGGATGAGATGATTGATTGACAACCACATCTATGCAAAGCCGCCTGCTTGACCTCCTTATAAAACATGACTCGGTGTTCCGTTTTAAAGAAATTATCCTATCGCGTGTTGATTAGGAAAATTTAGGGGGGAAAATATCAGTAGACTTTGTTATTAAGGGACGGCTTTTGCGTTACCGTAGTGGTATGGCTTTTATACACCTTCAATGGACGGCAGACCTGTGTATGTGGTATTAATTTCAACTGTCTACCTCTACGCGTTCCTGATATAGAGGGTCTTGACAGACGGACGGACGGACAACAAAGTGATCCTATAAGGATTCCGTTTTTTTCCTTTTGAGGTACAGCACCCTAAAAACTAAATAATAAATAGTAACAGTTCTACTCACCCTTCTCGCAGCCAAAACTATTTCCGACAGAACCTCCAGATGACTCCTCAACACATCACAGACCGCACCCCCCACTACTATCTCCTTCTCATCAACCACTATCCTCTCTCCTTTCACTTCCAAACTATACTCATAGTTATCTTGTATCCAACACCTCAAGTTCTTACAAGTGTTGTATATTTGCTTGGCCAGCGCAGCGCATTTGGGACCCATTATGTTGGCTTTCAGACACTGTGTGGTCAAGTATTTTAATACTTTGTGAGATGTTAGTATTGTGTTTGGGGTGTCTTTTAGAGATTGTAGTTCCTGAAATAGGTTGGATGTTAATAGTACATTTCGATGCTAGTGCGGAAAGTACGTATGAACGAAGTTTTTCAATACAGATGCGAAGAAATAATACATAAGAACGAATTTAAATGTTTTTTTATTTTTCCGTAACACTAGTGTAATACAGTTGAACTATTAAGAACATCTTCAAAATGTTTAACTTATCTTTACTTTCTCATTTTCAGTATCATTTAAGCATTATTTCTCATTAACAAAATAATAAATAGCATGTGACAAAACTGATAATTTGACAAATCGTATCGTCATGTCTAATAGAGCTTTCGAAAATGTTTACTTTGACAAACTTTTCGTAAGGCTCTGTTCAGTTTCATACACACAGATTTATACGAACTTTTAGCAATTGAAAGTTTAAAAGATATTGCAGTGACAGGTATCCCACAATCGATCTCTACGTCACCCACGGGAGGAAAGGGATATTTTTACAGGGGTTAAAAATTACCTTGGCTGCCAAATTGCCCAAATCACCAACAAACTGCTTCGAAAAACATTCAATAGACGACAACTCCAAAATAAACTTCAAAGCAACACTTATATTTTCCAAACAATTTTCACTGGCCCTCCTATTTAGTTTTTGATCAAACACCATAAGCAACCTGTCTTTGATACTCCGCCATATTTTTAAAAATAAACCGTCTTTGTCTTTGAAAATGTCGTGGGTTTCTAATTTCTTGAAGTAGCGTAGAGATACGTTTAGTAGGTGGACGGATGATTCAATGTGTGGCGCTTTGGAGTCTGAGTTTTGGATCGTGGTTATCTGAAAACGAGAAATAATATATGTAAATATTATTACTAAAAGTCCTAAATAGATGGCGCTTGCAACGACTACGAAATATACGGCAACCGTACAGCGCCATCTAGTTTGACTATGACTATACATTTCGTTTTCTGTATTGTGGCATTCGGTAGAATAGTCTTCTATTACACTACCAATTACGAACGATTAAGATACGGTTGCGCGACGGTTGTCCTACGCGCACTGCGGGCATCTCATGATTAAGGGACACGGATTGTTCCGAAACATGTCGAGCTATTTTAGACTTTACTAACGTGAGTAACCCGACATAAGTATTTTAATATGTCTGGTACTCACGGGAGGTTTTTTTATTTAATATTAGACTACCTTTTTCTACAGGCATTCTTATATAGTACTTACAGCATTATCCATGAAGAAGTTTAATCCAGAACAAAGGTAATCCAAATTCTTACTTTCCGCAGCATCATTTGTTTCACAATACTTCGACAACGTTAGAGAATACGCCTCCATTGCGTTCAGTGCTGCCATCGTATTATCAGAAATTACCATAGAATCTTCAATGTTGCCAGATTCTTGGTTAAATAAATTACTATTTTCAGTAAAATCAATTTTTTTAAACGCTTCTAGCATAGTCCTGTGTATTTTTTCTTGTAAATCAGCTAATATTGATCTATAAGCACTAGTTGTTATAGCTCGTTTCTCTTTAGCTATAATAGGTAGTATTATACAGCTAATTTGGAATACTGGGTCGCAAAAATACTCAATGGTGGTTTTTGTGCTCTTCTGTTTTTTAAGAAGTATTTTCACGATACTTTTGACAATCTCGCTGTCGGTTTTAACTTTTTTTACACCAGTTTCGAGAGTGCTTTTGATTAAAAGCAAATTATTTGAAGTCTTTATTTTCAATGTCAATAAATCTATTAATGTTCTGTCTTCGAAGGAAAACAAGTAATTCACTGGGAATATTTTGTATAAATCCGGATTCTTTGGGCTTAATTCGTAAATGCTTTGCAGTATATGATCAGTATTGCGTTTTAACTTCTTACTAGCACTCCTCTTGACCGCTAGCATTATGAAAATCGTTGCCAGTTGATATTTTTCTTCCAAATTGTAGATTTGCAATTGTTTTAAGATTTCCAAATAACCAACAACATCATTATCTTCATTCACAGATAAATTATTAAAATACTCCATCACATCAACATCTTTTAAAAATACAGTCAAATCAAAATCTTTGCCCAAAGCTTTGGTTAAACCTTCTGCGTTTTCTATACATTTACTTATATTTTTCAACGTCTCCAACACCAAAGCATTCAGCAATGTTCTATTATTTGACACAGATGTACGTTTAAATATATCCATTTCTATATTACTTAAAGACAATTTCACTAATGATTTAGCTAATTGTTTTGCATGTCCTTTTTCAATATTCGCCATTACAATTTTGTTAAAATAGCTATCGTTTTGTAGACAATCGGAACTGATAAGTTGGTTTAATATGTGTGATTTGTCTTCCGTTTCTGATTTTATGTCTGGGTTCGTTTTAAGTAACTCTGATGCTATTATTTTGTTGGCTACTAGGTGATCCTGAAATGTGAAAGAATTGTTGAATAATATAGTTCAAATCTCAATAGGCCCATTACCTACGCCGGACGCAGTCACTGCTGTCTGAGCCGTGGAGGTGACAAGATCACTCTGACCTGTCCGACGATGACTGCCCATGCAATCGAAACATTTCACGCCTATTGTGATAATATGTATGTATGCATGTCAGTGTCATCATAAATAACGCCACACATAAAATTGATCTACTACTTGCTTGAACGTAAATTCTATTTAACTCTTGAAATTTGATTATAAATTGAAAGAGATGTCAAATACTGGCTGGGCTGGGACCCCCTGCCCCACCCTGCTCACCGGGGACCTTGGTCACTTTTTGTGTAGTATTTGACATCTCTTTCAATTTATAATTTATATATAGTAGTGTGACTACTTAAAAAACAAAAAAACATGAATCAAAACATTCATTACATTTAATAAATGATTTGATTCGTGCTTCACAATTGTCTTGAAATTTGAATTAGTAAGTAAGAAATTCATAAGTAGGTGAGTTGTAAGGCGGGCGGCCCGCGACTGACGAGCGACCGCCGGCCGCTAGAGCACTAGGTATTTAAAGCGACGCGCGCCACCCACTGAAAGCCCCCTGCTTTGACGCTTTGCTTTTTGATAAAGACCGCAATGACGACATTTCATTGCATGTTTGAGAAACAATAATTTTACCATGTGACAGATTGTGCCATCCGTTTGTATCCAAAAAGGGTTGGTTAAATAAAACTGGCAAAACTCAGAGAGCGAAACACCGTAGAGAGGTAGGGCTATCAATCACAAATGAGATAAATTAAAAATTTAAGGTCTCTGATTTTTATATTCGTTACAAAAAGCCTTGTCATTTAAAAGCTGCATTACACAGGGGGATACTTCGGGGCCGATTATCGGAGTATCTTGCTCCGCCCACGCCTCCCTCGACTTCGACACTAAGTTCCCTTTCGTGTATTACACAGATCGATGCGACTGATTGGCCCGATGGATCGCACCTTGTTATAATAGTATTAGTTTATAAGATCCGTCCGAAAAACAAAACTAAAACTTACCAATTGCATCCTCAAATCATCTTCCTGCACCTTACCAGCCAGTGTTACCCACTGTTTAGTCTTCAAACACGGCAATATCGGGCTGAAGTCGAAAACTGCACTGGTGTTGCCAGCTTGCACGTCCACTTTAATGTTGCCATATTTTAAATTGATCAGCTTTAGTCTGGAGAAGCTGACGCATAGTTTTAAGAAGGCGTTTGCTAGGTTGGGGTTCTGAAAAGAGATAATTTTACATACAACATTTTATGTTAAATGAAACTATTATAAGAAAAAATAACTATAGGTACATCCTTTTTATGATCAAAGAAAGTGGCGCAGCATACCATACAAGAATATAATATAAACTAGGGCTGGCATTATATGCCCGATAGACTTACCAGTCGTGTTCTGCCAATAATGGCACCAGCTTTCTTTTGAGATATTAAATAAAGAAATATTTGGCCATAAATAAAGAGGTCGTCCGAAGACACACCAACACACAAATATGATACATCAAAGCACCCTGTGGCGTCAAGAAAGAACTACTTATATTTAACCACATAAAAAAGAGTAATTACATAATTAAGTTTCAGAACACATTCTCCCAATTTCTTCAAGCATTCATTCTCGAAGTTTCCAAAACTAGCCCAGAACTCCTCGGCGATGTGGCGTGGCACCGTGTGGTCCGCCATTTTGCTGTTCTCGAAGAAGCTGCACAAGATGGCCGCCAATACCTCAGACAGGGTTATGATAGAGGGACCTTGAAAATAACAAAAGTTTTATTTAATTATTGAAATTAAACACTTTAGAACGCATTAATCGCCTTTATTAACACCATGATCCTACGTTTCGAGCCCTTTGCAGCACTGAAAACGAGTGCTGTAAAGGGCTCGAAACGTAACTAAACGCGATTAATCCGTTCTAAAGTGTTTAATTTCAATGAACATTGTAATCGCAGAAACAGAAGACAATATTTTATTTTATTATTTCATAGTTGCAGTAAATATCAGTCGACTGTGTCAGAACACACCCATGCATGTTGGATGATCACTCACGCATTAACAGATCTCTGTAACATGAAATGTTCTGTATGCCTACCACGAACATCGAAAACTGGCATTGACGGGAAAACGTCTTTGTCACTCCAATATGCAAGTGTGACAGAGATGGAGATACAAATCCGTAATCGTTCGATTTTCGTGGTATAGGCCCTGACTTTTAGGGCTATCTCAGGATTTTTATCAGGAAATTTCATCTGTTCATTTTGAAAAAAGTCTATTGGGCTTGTCATGCTCGTGAGGTTAACCACCCCAAATGAAATTAAAAATGCCACAGGGAAGCGAAAACTTCAGCCCTGTGCCCTACAGTTCATGCATGCTTCCTTTAAAAGCTTACAACAGGATCTTGGAAAAAAAAAACTGTTTAATACTCACTGACATAACCTTCTTCTAACATCATAAGGCAGTGTACTTGGAAATCCTTCTGTAAAGTCACTAGCAGCTCACTACTCTGCCTGAACATCAACTCTGATGTCCATTTTCCATACATTTCCACACATTCATGAGGTATGATATCATTGCTTGTGATTATCTTACTTCTGATCTTTTCCGAGGCATCCTCTTTTGATTTCTGTATCAACTCAAACTGCTCTGGGTTGCTAGCTTCTAAAACCAACTTTATGTTTGGTAGTATTTGAGTAACAAATAAAGTGCCTCTGCTAAGTTTAAATAGGGTTTGTAGAAGACATTTCAACATAGATGTGTATGCTTCCATGGTGCTGCTATTTTTCTTAGCAGCCATAATCGGTGGCAGGATATTGTCAAGCTTCTTTTCAATTAATATTGGATCTAACTGTAATGCTACATTTATTATATTCATAGTAGTCTTATCAGGTTTCCCTTCTAGTTTCAACAATCCCATCATAACACTTTGAAGGAATCCTGTGAAGTTCTTTTTAATTTCTACTTTAGATATTTTCTCCCCAAAAGTATCTGTTAGTCTGATGCTGATATCAACTTCATTTTGTAATAAAATCTCAATAAATTTAAGAAAGATGTTCCTTTTGGTTTTGTCTTCATTTTCTTTAAATACAATTCTAGATAGAGTTGTATTTGGATTTAAATATTTTTGCTCCATGTTCAAAGTTGATGTTGTCATTATATATAATGCAAATATTAGTTGATCTTCTCCTTTAAAACATGTTACAAAAACGTCAACGAAATTGCATAAGAAGCTGAAGTCGTTTGTAGTGCGGCCTTTTGGGAACTCAAAGAATGTATTCATTATTTTCATGACGGACTGGATATTGTCCCCCTTTTCAGCGATCAAGTCATTAATATTATCTTTCCTTACTAAAGTCTGTAGGAAGCTGATGAAAAATGTTTTCTTATTCAGCGGAAACAGAATATTCTGACATAATTCAATAACAGAATAACGGTTTTCAGTGTCAAGTAAACTGAATATTGTTTCCAAGTTTTCTCCATCTAATAGTTTTATTATATATTCAAGTTTCTTCTTTGACTCTTTGTAGTGTTTTGTGAGATGATGTAATATTCTTGTTATAAGAATATTTACTTTACTTATGTCTTTTTCATCAATTATTTTTAGAAGCTTCAGTATTGTAACAGATATGAGTAGATTCTCATTTACATTTTCTGTTACCTGTTTGGCAATTTTCTCGTTTTCCAAGAAGTTCAGGATTAAATGAACCTCATCTAATATTAATGTATTGTTTTTAACAAAATCTGATACTATCTGTAAAAGAGAAACATATGTAGTTATTAATTGTAACTAAAACATTCATTTTGAAATGAAAATATGTAGGGATTGGATACCAGTATTTTCTTCATACAAAAAGAACAGTAATGTATTTTTTCCTTCTTTTAGTTTTTTGGTTTTAATTCTTTGTTAATAGGGCAATAATTTTCATTGTTATATATGGAAATTCAAATTGGTTAATCTTTTTGGGAGCTATAACTCTACACATTGATTTATAATTTATATGATACTCTTGACTTCCCATTTTATGCATCAGAAGTTTAAAATTATCACAAAATCCTTCAAAACTATCTTTAATGTGTGTCTTTTTCTATAAGTTAATTAGCATACCTGTATCAATTTTGTTTTCAACTCGCCACTCAAATCATCCCCAAAGCTGACCCATCCCAGTATATTCTTTAGCTCCCCGCCTGAGAGTCTATTCTGCTTCGTCACTCCATCAAGCCAATCTGCAACTACCCGCTCCTTAGGACCAGCAGGGAAGTGGTGGGAATGGACTACATTTCTAGCCAGACAGAGTCGTTTTGGTAATACTATTGTGTCGTCCTCCAAACGCCGTTTTAGTTCTGAAACAATGGGAATATTTACTTACTTCTTAGTTGCATTTGACATGCATAAGAATGTACAGTCAACTTTCTATGCAGGAGGGGTCACTTAACCGTCTGCACATGACCGTACATAAAATAAGGATAATAAGAAATAAGGAGGTACGTAGAGGATGAATAAGAATAATATTAATATCGATTTTCTTATTTATAACCTATAATAACTTCTTTCTTTTTAGTCTATAATTCTTAAAGTACGTCAAAAAATATCTGAAACATATCACTAGCTTAGCTTTGAAATAACATAAAGGGAGTTAAAAAGGTTTATTCTGTTATAAGTCATGATTGTTGGATAAATATACATTCAAAGAATGCTAGGATTAAACAAATTTAGCGCGCAATATTGAAAAGTCCGTCTTTATTTAGGGTTAGTGCGGTCTCACGTTGTATTGATTTAAACTTTAAAGTCTTATTTTAATCCAAAACTTACCGTTCAAAGGGTTAAGCGACATTTTTATAGGGTTTCCTGACTATATATTTTAAAACATCGCTAGATTTTAGTGAATTAATGCTCAATTTACGAAAAATGCGAAATAAAACTGTGCCAGTATGCGATTGACACACGTGCACTTTTTGTTATGACGTTTAAAACGTTTTGATCGTAGACTCTATGGTAATTCTAGCGCGTTATTTTTATTTTGGATCTTTGCATTAACTGCCAAACAGAATTAACTAGCTATGAATTTCCAAGTTTTGAAATAAAATAATGACGTAGAATACAGAGATTCTTGACTTTATAAATTTAAAATATGGTTTAGAACCTTCAGGATTAATTTTCTCTTGCAGTAATAAACGCTTTGGCGTTTGTCGATAAAGGACGCCTACCACGAAAATAGAACGATTGCGGATTGGTATCTACATCTCTGTCACACTTGCTTATTGGAATGACAGAGGTTTTTCCGTCAATGCCAATTTTCGATGTTCGTGGTAGGCGTGAAGGGCTCTAGCAATAAAATCAATAAATCCAAAGAGATTGGAAGTTGTAGGGCGACGGTAAGGTTGTCACACTAAAAAGGTCCGAGCTCTGTGAATAAATCAAATACAATTTCAATTGGACGCTCTACACTGCGGGTATTTGCAAATACCCGCAGTGGTGCTGCTTATACATTGTTGCTGCCTCTAATCCATCTTCAACCCATAAATAGAGTCAAACCCAGTTATCTCTTCCAAGCCAATTAACTGTCAAAGTTGAAATTGTTATTTTGAACGTCAAATTTCTATGAAATTATGTAACACTTTCAGTCTGTGCTATCAAAATCTAGAGAAACTTAGTACCTATAGATAGTCCGACTCTATGTAATGTGGCATTATTTTACATCGATAGATCGATCTGCTATTACACAGTAAAAATGTGTAATTAATACCAGAAGTGGGCCGAGTGAGTCGGTGAACCCCGAACTGTTTTAACGAAATCTTCGTTTGTATTCGTAGTTCTAACGTACTTTAAAAGAGAATAAAACTACTAATTTGACGTTTAAACGTTTAATTATTAAAAAACAAGCTGTAAGTAAGTCCATAAAAAATAAATGGTTACACCAATCGTAGAACTAGTAAATCATGCAACAATAAAAAAACACTTTTAAAGTGCTTAGAGAATAAAGTGAAAATTAAAATAAGTTAAAAAAATAGACCATGAATTAACCCATTATAGCGCTAATCACGACATATTGTCGTTTTGCCTTGACGAAGCATTTTTATACGGTGCGATTCGTCGGCCCCAATCCCTCGCGTCGACACGACTATGGATTAGGTCCAACGAATCGTGCTGAATAACACCACTTTAACAGCCTGCCGCCCACCATACAACAAATATTGCCATTGTATTTTGAATCTATTGCCGAGTAGATAGAATTCAATTGCAATTGCTCTAAAATCGAAGGAAACAAACTAATTATTCTAATTGTAAAAATATAAAACTCATTGAAGTGAGGATTCCTTTTAATAGGTCTTTGGGCGGCAGGCGGTTACGATCAACGCGTGATATTGTTTATTCGGTTACACTAGCCCCTTCATTATACCTCCGCTCATGAGCCGGAAAGTACATCTGCATCAAAGTCTCATATATATCAACATCAATAGGCAAAAAAGTGCAGAAAATTACTCTTTTCATTTGCGGATTGGTTTCCAGAAATTTCCTCGCAGCTTTTAACGCGATATGGGCAGCTAGGCGGTTTGGGAAACCGTAGATGCCAGTGGAGATGCAAGGAAAAGCGATGGACTTGATTTCGTGTTCGTTTACGCAGGCGAAGCAATTTTCGTAGCAGGATTGGAGGTCCGGTGCTGAGCCGTTCTGCGGGCCCACTGTGTGGATCACATCTGAAAGATGATATCGTTATTTAATATACAACAAGGGAGCAAAGTTGTTGTTTAATTCTTATATTGAGACATGAACAAGCGAAAGACTCCAAAATTAATTACTCAAATCAAAACTATGGATAAAAGTCAATGCTACCAGTGAACTTCAATAGTCAAATTACTTTTCCCACTAGAGTTGGGATAAAATGCGGTTTCCCCGCTAAAGGCTAAAAGAGCGCATTCCGAGCTAGTAAGGTGAAAAGTATATTTTTGAATATTATTTTAAACGAGCATGCTCAGTGTAGGGTTCCATAGTTTACCGTCCATCACGTTACATTTTTTTAAACTTATGGAACAAAAAAATACACCTCCCACTTTACGTGTATCTTTACGGTACCATAAGTAAACATTTTTTTTCGTATTTTTTATTCTACCACATTGTCGGCATCATTGATATGTCTATTCATACCAAATTATAGCTTTCTAGTACTAACGGTCACTGAGCTAAGCCGCTGCCGGACGGACGGACGGACAGACAGACAGACACATCGAAACTATAAGGGTTCCTTTCCTAGTTAATTTCCTGCTTGCTAGGAGCCGAGGGGTATGGGGATAGCTTACCTAGCTAGGGGGTTGCGACTTCTTAGGTTTACCAAATAGGTAGTGTAAAAAACAGAATTATTTGTCACATGGTAGAAAAGTAAAAATGGCAAGAGAGTGGTGTAAAAAAGTCACACCGATTTATAATGCTCCTTAGTAGGGCTGCCATCCGTCCAGATTTCCTCGGATATGTCCTAGTTTGGAGCACATCCAGGGAAAAAATTTCAAAACTATCCCACGAAAACCTAAATATTTTTTGGTTCAGGTCAATGTCTAACAAAAAAAAAAACTTTAGTGTTGGGAAGAACAATTCAATTAAACATCTGGTATTTTTTACTTTATGCCCAGTTTCGGTAATATACGAGATGGCAACCCTACTTCTTGGTTTACTAGGTGCTTAACTTGACAAAATGGAGTAGAAATTAAAAAGTGACATCGTAGTGTCGTCCCTTTCAAATCAATATAGTGTAAGAGAGTGGGACGACACTATGATGTTGCCACTTTTTAAATGATTCTCTATTATGCCACGCTGTAAGTGTACTTACATTTAGCAGGCAAATTGTAGCCTCCCGTGACTTTAGCCTGACCGGTAGGGCAGCCTCCCAGGGTGTTGCATTCTTGCTGTAAAATTATATTGCAAATAATTAGATTTTTTTGAAGCTTACTATATACAAAGCTGTGCAATTTAAAAATTATTCATGAATATGTAGTGATCAATGACAAATTTAATAATTTTTCGTGAAAGGTACGGCTTCATATAAATATATGCACCTGTATTCAATTTTGAACCTGCTCCCCCTATAATAAGTTCTGAAGTGTGTGTGTGTTTTTTATATAAGAGGCCAGGCATTTGGGTTCAATATTTTTTCTAACTAGAATCCAAACAAGAAATGCGTCATTTCCTGTTAAATGATAGGTCTCTAACTCAACGACGAGATATCTCGCTTGCTATCTTCTGCTAAGTATCTTCCTCCTTATATTGTCTTCTGTCTTAGATCGGAGTAATTGTGTTTATTTCATTAAATTGTCGAAAGGGTGGTGCTCTACGTTTTGGCTTCGGCTCCGCGTACGTACGCCTCCCAAAGGTCCGGTACACCATTCTTCCGTGATGGGAAAGACATATGTATGTATGTAGTACTTTACAGCACTCGTTTTTTTTTTTTTATACTACGCCGGTGACAAACAAGCATACGGCCCGCCTGATGGTAAGCGGTCACCGTAGCCTATGGACGCCTGCAACTCCAGGGGTGTTACATGCGCGTTGCCGACCCTTTAAAAACTTTAACACTCCTTTTTTGAAGAACCCCATATTGTAGTCCTTTGGGAAAACAGTGGCAGGGAGCTCATTCCACAGCCGGAGCGTCCGCGGGAGGAAGTTCCTCATAAACCGCACGGTACGAGACCATTTAGGCTCCAGGGTATGTGGGGAACACCCTGCCGACGGCGAGTGGTGCGGTGGTAGAATGCAGCCGTTGGCATCATATCAAACAATTCCTCAGAGCACAATCCATTGTACAAGCGATAGAATACACATAAGGAGGCGAAGTCTCTCCTTAGACTTAAGGGTTCGATATCGCTCGTGAGTTCGGGATCGTTGACAATTCGGACAGCACGTCTTTGGATCGAGTCAAAGGGGCCCAGCTGGTATCCCGCCCAAAGATGGCCAAAGATGGCAGCAAATTTGGTTGATGGGAAGAATTCTTATTCTCTCAGTCATCATTTAACCCTGTGTTGTAAAGGGCTCGAAACGTAGGGTCATCGTGTTAATAAACGCGATTAATCCGTTCATAGTGTTTAATTTCAATCAAATATGTAATAATTATGAATAATGCCCAAAACTATACTTAATCCTTGCCTTTATAAGGAGTTGATCTCAATTATGGGGGTGACATTGTCTTTGTGTGACAAATAATAAATAATAAAATAAAAAGCCTTTATTTTTCCATTTGCATGCACAATATAGAGTTTGACAAGAGTAGTTTTAATTTATTATATTTAATTAGATGCGCATGCCGACTGGACCCCTCTTCGGGTGAAGGCCTCCTCTAGAGATTGCCATTCTTTCCTCTTTTCTGCTAGGTTTGGCCAATTTTTTGTACCAATTTTTTCTATTTCGTCCCTCCATCTTGCCTTTGGATGACCTACATTTCTGTAACCAAAGGGTCCTTTCCACATGGTCGCAGTGTGACAAGACTGTGTGACAAAACCCTTTTCTAATTATATTTAATGAAGATAAAAAAAACTGTACAAAAAGTGACTGAGTGCTAGGCATTGGCCTGACAGAATAATGTTGGCAACCAAAGCAACATTACAGGCCGACATGCACCAAGCCCAGCGCTTAGCATGGAAAGTGTTGGTGAAAAGTGTGTCATGACGTCCCTCAGACATGAGGATATGATAAAAAGAAGTACAAAAAGTATAAACTACTCCAATACCTGTAAGAGTGGTCCCGCAGCCCTGTGAATTGCCCCATCAACACCACCACCTGCTTTTAGCAGAGAATTAGCTGCATTCACTATAGCATCAACCTGAAAAAAAAAATGTCTGGAGATACAAGAGAAAAAAAAAAACACAACGGCCAGTTAAAAGAGTGTGCATGTTCCTGTACAAAACTTGACTGAAGGGTACCAAACTGGTGTAAACATCTTGATGTAGAAAAGGAACAGCAATATCATAAATAACAACCTCCAGTTGTTAAACTTTTTTTATTCAGATATTATTATTACACCAGGATCTGTGCTCAGTGCATAGCCAGAGACAGTCATACTGTCTTTACCTACGCTTTTATTGTCACTCCGAAAAAAAGGAAGGCATAGTTTTTTTTTTAATCTACTGCCCATTATGTTTGTTAGACTATAAAACTTAATATTAAGAAAATTCTGACTACAATTATAAATGTTTAAACATTCTTGAGATAATGGTATTCCGAAAAAATACAAATTTTGGAGAAGGTACTCACTTCAAGTTTGGTAATGTCGCCTTTGAAAATAGACACCTTTCTAATGAGATCCATGTTCTTCTCATTGTCGATGCGTGCACGCTTGAACAAATCTAAGTCTTCCAGATTGTGCTTCTTCGACTCAAGGTTCTTCTCCCTTTGAAAAGTGTCTTCCCACGGGGAAATACTCTCAAGAGTCACGTATTCTGGGGATTTGTAAAGTTTTCTTTTTTCGTCTAAGTTCAGGTCTAAAATCCTAGCTTTCTCGACTTTCCATTGCGCTGGCGATGCCATATTTTTTAAAGAAGCGGAACGGTATTGAAGATATTGGACGAATGGTAAAATTTTACGTGGGTCTGATATGTTAGAAAATAAAGGACGATAAACCGGCGATAACATTATAACTTGACATTGACAGTTGACCGAGAAACCACGTTCGAATACAAAACGGCATACATAATCATATCCAGAAAACAAGATGGAAACTATCTGATGTAAGTAATAAATTGATATAAAATCTATAAAAAGGAATACTTTTATTTTTTTAGTTTAATTTAAATTTTCTTGCTAATCAAAGTGTGCAAGTCAAGCTTCAACTCGTAAAGATACGTCTATTTTACCTTTTTGATGGTGGTATCTGACCGTAAAATGTACAATACAAATTTATGGCTATAAAAAAATATTTGCGGTGATGTGACATTGACAGAGTGAAAACCGGTCATTACAGAATTTACACTACTTATAAATTTTTCTTCCACATTAATTATTAATACTGACTCACATGTTGATTTTTTATTCAAAATATATATTGTTTATTTGTAATATGGAATTTATATATCAAGTATAAATTTGTATTACGTATTTACATTAAATGGAAGCTCATCTGATGTATATGGTATTGCTAGTAAAAAAAAATCTCCCATATTCTCGGCAGAATTTAGTAAGTTTGATATAACTCATTGACCGTCATCATAATCATCATTATCATCATCATCGTTATAATTCACCAGCGTCATAATTTTAGCTCACTGTCACTCATGTATTGTCATCATCTTATCCTAACCGATTTCGGCCCCGCAATGCCTCCATTTTGGACGTACAGTTATAGTCGTTAGTAGATTAGGAACAATTGGCAAAACTGGTCTCTTAATCTGGATACAATATTAATGGTACTTAAATGTGGCTACTGGTTTTGGCCGGTGTGGAACTAGAATCCGACTCTACGATATTGTTTTAATTTGTGTAGGAGACTTATTCTTTACCTACATACGCAACACATTGCACATACACAGGCTATCACGAGCCAAACTGCACATACGCAAGTTATTACAAAAAAAAAAATGTACTTATTATTTCTATACTGCCTAATACTGCTCATAAAATTGTCAAGTGGTCGCTCTGTTATATATACTTCCTCGCAGTTTAATGAACGATTAACGGATTAAAGAGTTAAAGCTATGTGTTTTGCTAATTGAATTTTATTACAAAAAAAAGAAGGTAGATTTTATTTCAGGCTGGCAACACTACACTTGTCAAGCAACGAGTTTTCTCCACGTAATTCTAGCGTGCGGGGCTATCAAAAATATATTAAAATTATTGAATAACGGAGTGTTACCGGCAATGGTCGCATTTTAAATTATTCAGGAGTTCTCAACACAAATTCCTAAGTGTGCTGTGCTGTAAATCCGGCAGGTAAACCGGATAATATCACGTTACAGTCCTTGAAGTCAGGTGTTGGTCACTGACACCGGCCTTTGTGAGCGTCTAACATATAACCACGTCAGGGTTTTGTGGTATTTTTTCAGAATGAAGACCCTGGGGCCGCTTCTGGTGTTTGCGCTGGCGTTGACAGGTTCGTTGGCCGTAGACAGGAACAATTTCAAGACGTGCGACCAATCGGGTTTTTGCAAACGTCTACGGTCTTTTAAGCCCGAGACATCTCACTATTCACTGAATTTGGACACAGTTATTGTGCACGGAAATGTGCTTACCGCGGAGGTCAACACGGTGGAAACGGAAACCGGAAAAAGGATTATACTGGTATGTAATATTTTATTGATTGATATATGTTTAAAGTACAAATTGCGTGGTGTTTTTGACATACTCTATTGAAAATGAGGGAATATTCATCGATAAGGAGAAATATCATTCATGGTTGTAATTTTGTATAAATGTCAATTAGTCAAGGATAATATAGGAATTGTTTGTGTTATTATTTCCTCAGAATAGCAGTTGTTTACATATTATCAGTGGTGGAGCGTTCATAGAACCCGATTCCTCCCGGCTTCCCTTGCATGAGGCAATCTAGCAGATTTTTCTTAATGGCTCAAAGAAAAAACAGACTTAATTAGCTTTGGGTTTTCTTAAGAACATTTTTTCGCTTTAAACTGTTACATATACTTGAAGCTTTCAGTTCCCAGCTTAAAGCTGTAATGAACTGAAGTTTTAAAATTAAGAATATATTCATAGTTTCATTGAAATAAAGGTTTCTCAAGTTCTTATAAACTAATGATTCTTCACCATATTTACCATTTTATTTTAGAACAATGGTTGGTAGAATATGATTTATTGTATTAATATCATAAGTATATTAATAGTAATGATATGTCATTGCTATTAATATGTTCTGGAATCAGGTTCTGGCGTCTAGCCAGGATGCAGCTGCTCTTAAAATTTAGTAATATTGAAAAAAAAATTTACTACATATTGAAGCCTAAATGCATTGTGATATTGTATTTGATTTATTTAATTACTAGCTTCTGCTATTTTTTTTTCCATATAGGAGTTAATTACTAGTTTCAAAACTTTTTTTTTCTTTTGAAAATAGTTTCTCTTAATAATCCATAATTCAAAACACAATACCCATTACACTCTTAAACGATTCACCACGATTTTTATTTACACCTTGTTTGTAGTTAAAACTGTGTTGACGAAATTGCTGAAAATTGTCATTTTCGAAATATTTTGATAGTTATCACTATTTCCTGATGTTGTATGCAATCCCAGAATCCCTGAACTTAAATAATATTTAAAAAAAGCCAACTCCATACTTGCTGAGCGTGTAGGTATAAAAGCATCCGAATTTCCGATCCCTGATAATAATTTGTAATCACTCTGATCCCTCACATGACACATTGTTTTTTAACAGTGGAATTACGCTTTGAAACTGACGGCGCTCGTCGACGGGACCTTCAGAGTGGAGTTAGATGAAGCCGACCCACTGTACCCTCGGTACAGGACCCAGCTGGCTCTGGATGGAGAGCCTAAGGGAGACAGGTGACACAATAATAAATATGTTACACATATGTGAAAGGTAACACTTTGGTTGTTGATAAGGATCATTTCTAAATGAATCTTTATGGCATTAGTGCCTTATCAGCTAGCGACAAAGTGGTACCTTTTAATAAAAACGATCACATATATAAAATCGCCGTCAATCGAACTTACTAACGATGTAAACAAAAGGTATCACATGTTTTGTTACTGTTTCGTCTTGTATTTTCACACTACCTCATCAAACACCACTGAAACCATTCACTACTGAAACGGTCCTATTATCGTAACATACAAAATATAGGATTCGCTCTGTCTGTCTGTCTGTCCGTCCGTCCGTCTGTCTGTCCGTCCGTCCGTCTTTCTGTCCGTCCGTCCGTCCGTCCGCGGACAATCTCAGTGACTGTAAGTACTAGAAAGCTGTAAATTTGTACGAATATGTATATCGGTCACGCCAACAAAGTGGTAAAATAAAAAGTGGTTATAATTTCTTTTTTAGAGTATACACGTAAAGTGGGGGGTGATTTTTTTTTTCGTTTTAACCCTAGAGTGTGGCATATCATTGAATAGGTATTTGTAAAATAATGAGGGTTTACTAAGAACAGTTTTTGATAACGTTAATATTTTCGGAAATAATCGCTCCAGAAGTTTAAAAAAGTGTGTCCCCCCCCTAACTTTTGAACTATAAGTTAAAAAAATATGAAAAAATTACAAAAGTAGAACTTAATAAGAACTTTCTTGGAAATTTATTTTGAACTTGATTGGTTGAACGGTTTTTGAAAAATTGTAAGTAAGTTTGCAATTTAACTGTATATGCAAACACTTCTTTTATCTTGAGTACTTAATTTATCATCCCGCACGTATCTTCCTTCTAATAAGAAAATAATGATTCAAATCGATTCACGCGATCAAAAGTTACCCTCGAAAACCCAACATAATAACCCGTCTAGTTTGTATTAATTAGTAACCCAATTGCCCGAGAGATGGCACTGTGGTCTACTTCGCGCTGTTAAGATTTTTCCGGAGTTGATGGGGTCGGGACGGGTGTGATCGAAAGTATCATAAGCATATTGAGCATGGTATCTATTAAAACACTTTTTAAGGTTGCCTATTGTGACGGACGGTAAACTGCGGAACCCTACACTGAGCATGGCCCGACATGCTCGTGGCCGGTTTTTTTTGTTTTCGGAATAGAGTTTTTTCTTTCCGACCAACCCATACATTTCGGACACTTAAAAACTTTTCTGCATTTTGAGTTTCTGGTTTCTGAGACAAAGCTAATGCGATAATGCCAACATTTTGGGAAAATTGTCGAAAGTGATCGATCACATTTCCTGTTGTGCTCTAACTAGACACTACATTTAGTAAATTTATTGTTTCATGTGAAATTGCCATCCCTCGATAACATCTTTTTGAATAAATACTTTGTAATTTTTAAATTTCATAGAATAAAATTTAAAAAATTAAATGTATACCACTTATTTGGCCAACCTGTAACTATAACTCAATTGTAATCGTGGAGTAATAGTAGCCTTTATTTCATTCAAAATTTTACAATTTATTTATGCTTAATATATTATTATTATTTTTTGCACGTCCTTTATGCGGAAAAGGCCTCCCCCAATTTTTCCCATTCCTTTCTACTGCGCGCTATTCTCCACCAGTGTCTGTCGAACCTTCCCAGCTCATCTCTCCATCTGCAATTTGGTCTACCTTGCCTTCTTTTTACGCCCATTGGTGTCCATTCCGTGACAAGTTTGGTCCAATGTTCATCTGTTATACGGGATATATGGCCAGCCCAGGCCCACTTGCTCTTTCTTATGGATACTATCACATCCTTCAGCCCAGTTTTCTTTCTTATACTCTTATTTTATCTTTAATGTTAATTTTTAGCATGGAGCGTTCCATAGCTCTTTGGCATATTTTTAATTTTTCTGTATGTCTTTTGTTAGGGCTCCAGGTTTGTGCACCGTAAGTTAGTGTAGGTAAGACTGCAGTATTAAATACCTTTTTCTTTATATCCATTGACATGTCGCTCTTGAGGATTAGTTTTAGCGACCAGTATTTTCGCCATGCTCTACTTATACGATAACCTATTTCTTTGTCAAGTCTGTTTTTGAAAGAAACTACTTGTCATAGGTATGTGAAGAATCGTGGAGTAAACCCTATTAACCTTGTTTTAAAACCGATTTGCTAAATCCACCCTTAAGCCAATGAAGGTAACGCTCAAATTCGTATAGCATTATTGGACTACGGTTTTTGATAAGAAATAATAACAATGCTCATATTATCAGTTACTTAATGGGAGTATTTGACTATGTTTATATCCGATTTGATTTGAATTTGTTAGCTTACCTGTTACAGTTTTTTCCTGTTATCTTTAAAAGTAGTTTTCACATCACCTGTTCAAAAAAGGTTTTTTTCTTCCTTGCATCAAAGTGCCACTTTCCTGTTCGGGGATCACACATTTTTTCATGCAATGACGCCATTTTTTTTATTTCTAGTTTTTTTATTTTCTTCTTAATTGGTGTCAGACAAGCAGTACCTATGTACCTATGTGATATCAAAATTATGTTCGTGTTGGGTTTCGTTAACGCTTGATCCCCATATTACGCTCAGGATTTGCAGAATTATTGCAGAAACCTTAGCTTGATTCGGGATTCAATGTACGCCCTCGCCGGAAATATATCAACTTGATCCCTTGTGACACGATCTACTATTTTACTCAACAAAAAAATCTGTAAAATCGCTGTCAATAGAACTTCCTAACAATGTAAACGAACCGCCATATTGATCGTTATAACCTAACTTTTAAGTTTTTAATGAAATCTCTATTTCTCTATTTTTTTTTTGCATATAAGTACAGTACAGTCACCTGCAATAGTATAGAACTACCTATATGAAGGCTGCAAAATAATCTGACACATTCTTGTTTGTACCGCCATAAGAGCGTGTCACATATTTTTGCGGCCTTCATAGCGTCATATACTATTGCAGGTGACTGTACAACAGTCGCGGACTTATACTGTTTAAGTACATTTGGTCGTTAAGTTTTAAGTTTTTAATGAAATCTCTATTTCTCTATTTTTTTTTTGCATATAAGTACAGTACAGTCACCTGCAATAGTATAGAACTACCTATATGAAGGCTGCAAAATAATCTGACACATTCTTGTTTGTACCGCCATAAGAGCGTGTCACATATTTTTGCGGCCTTCATAGCGTCATATACTATTGCAGGTGACTGTACAACAGTCGCGGACTTATACTGTTTAAGTACATTTGGTCGTATATACTTATGTTAAGAGCGTCCAATGTAAAGTGAATTGTAAATGGCTCAAGAATTAGAGTCCGTGACCGTACTTGTCGCACATCGTCTAATAGGTCTTTAAAAATAACTTTGAGCTTTCTTGAACAATTATTAGATTAGTCGAATATTTACAAAAATAATCGCTCTGAAACTGAAAGTCTAAAAAAGTGTGACGCCGCTTTGTTTTATTTCGGCGTAGAATTTAACCTTCTTTAATCCTGAATGACTTTCTTGTCCGACGTACCATTTTCGCCACAGTCACATATAGGTTTTTGTTTCAGTCTGAAGCTGGTGTCCAACGAGAAAGGCGTAGTGACCGTCGTGAACGGGCAGGGCCACAAGGTCCTCATCACGGCGGAACCCTTCAAGCTGGAGTTCCTTGATCAGGTATGTTTCGTATAGTACTTGTCTAAAGTCAGATTCAGATTCTGTGTGCATTTTTTTAAACATTGTCAAAGTAACGTGATCAGGGGACCTCAGTAATATGCATAAGGGCCCGCAGAACCGATATTATTATTTTGTGAGAAGAACCGTGATTCAGTACTTACCTAAGATAAATGAAAACTAAATTAACCACTCACTCAATTGATAAAAGTCAATAATTAAACAGGAAAACCACCAAAAGGTTTTTTTCAATGTCACATGAACTGTAACGTTTTAAAGACCGATCGATTTCCATAATCATTATATGAAACTAAAATGTGTTTCTTATCAGAAGGGTCTGTTAGAGTTGTATAAAGTTGATGCAACTTTAAGATCCTTTCTGAGCGCATGTATGAGGCGGTGGATCACAGCCCTTCGTCAAGGAGGTGGAGATGAGACCCCCTTGGCCTCAGGACTTTATAAGGATCGAGTGAGGAATATTTCAGGGCGACAGTCTGAGTCCTTTGTGGTTCTGCCTAGCTTTGAATCCGCTCAGAACTTTCTTGTATTTGAATTTTGTATTTGCAAAAGAGCGTAGTGCCATATTTATGAGTTATGAGAGCGTAGTACCATATTATCGACAATAAATATTTTTGCACTTGACTGTAAAGTCAACCAATTGAAATCACTCTAGACCATGTAAAAGGCAAACAGTAAGACATTTCTTACAATATGATGTATAGTGTCACTATGACATAGTCCTACAGTGCCCTAGGGTTCCAATTGGTTGACTGTACATAGACATAGTTGTTATTACTATGATTTTTGAAATTATTACTTTTAGGATTCTGCACTAAAAAGGAATCTATCGAACATTCCAAGTTTGGTTTCCAGACTTTCTAATCAAATGTACTATATGTTCTGTACAGACCATAGATAATTTAAAGTAACAAGATTTGTAACGAAGCTAAGTTATAATGGGTACTAATGTCTCCAGGGCCACCCCCTGGCCCCCTCCTCTGACCACATGCGCCGCGCGCTTTAGCCAATCACAGAGCGTCTCTGCGCGCGGTAAGCGATCACGTAATGTGGCGTTAGAGAGGAGTGTAAGTCGATAAACTGTTATCCATCGATATTTCATACGCTCTGAATATTAAAAAATACAGTAAAATACTAGGACAACCGATACGGTCGTGGTTAAAAAAAATATTACAGTGGACGATGTGTCAAAAATAATTATACTTAAACATGACTATTCATGTTTAAGTATAATTATTTTTGACACGTTGTTTTTGAGGTCGTCGTCGTCTTTAACTTCAAGACATTTAATATAGATTAAGTGTCTTGAAGTTAAGTCTGTGTGTGTGTATACGCATACGCATCGTGTTTCGCAGGGGTGCATTTCAATAAAGTAACCACAAGATGAGATTGTATTCCAGGTACCAAACGTCAACTGTAGTATGGGCCATTATATTCACTGGTCTTACCGCCCTTTGAGTGATCTATTAGCTCAAACCACGACATATCTTCCAAGTAAATGAAATGTCAAACTTAAAGGTTTTATTTTAACCCTCAAAGTTTTATGAAATTATAACGTTTATTCACTTTCACAGTCCGTGCTATCAAAATCTATGAAACTTGGCACTGACAGATCCTAATACTTTATAGATCTAATCTTAATCTTAATGAATGCAATCAACTACTCGTATTTATGATTCAGAATCATTGCAAAATGAACCATCCTCCAGCTAATGTTAAAAATAAGTTGAAGATTGCATCAAATTACTTTGCACTCCTGAGGTATACAAATGTTAACCGTTATGAGCAGGTGTGAGGCGAAACATTTTCTTTTCAGAAATAAAGGAATGTCTTATTTAGGTAAAATGAACTGACTTAAGGTTAAAGGCACTTTCCCTCCAGGGCCCATTAAAATTTTCCAACCAGTATATTTACGGACCAATTTGCATGATTGTTATATTTACAAATAAAAATGCATTAATTTAGGTTTTATTCACAATCTTCAATAGGGGTTTAGTTGTTTATAATGACTTTCGAATTATTGCCGAGGATTAGATAAATAAAAATATCTAAAGATAAACCATAAATAAAGACGTATTAACAAATATTGACATTAACAAAAAATTTACACATTAAACTTAAAAACGTTTGGGTTTTAACATACTGGATGTCTCCCTTGATTTTTTTAATGGATAACAATACAACAATAAATAGGTTGGTACAACATAAATTTCTTTATTACCCAAACATGTGAAAATGTTATTACTTATATGAGTACAATCAAGCCAAACATTTATCGACGCACATCGGCACGGGTGCATCTCTAGTTCCCGGCAAGGCACAAGCGGCCGTACCAGGTAATAATCATGCGATTGTGAAGATCGCTAGCAATTCTATACATTGCGCGGTTGCTTAACAAATCGCCACGCGACACAACTTGTTTGCTATTCTAAACCGGCAATGTAAAACGCATATACAATTTGTCCAACCAATTAGTCCGATAGAGAAAATTCATACGGCACTGAATATATTTGTAAAAATGCACGATTTTATCAACTAATAACTAATAACATGAATACTTATATATGGTAGGTGATTCTATAGTCCTTGAAGTTTTTGTTTTCACTTCTATTTTTGCAGGTAACAACGCAGCAATTCGGGATTTCTCGAAAATATCGGAGCACATTTTACGGTCGCGGCTAAGTTGCAACTGGCTCGAGTTGAATAGTAATATGGCCAACTGGCCATATCGCTGCGACACGCGCTACGCCTCCGTGCGATATCTATTCCTTATGATATCTATGGTACAGACAGAGACGAAAATGTGCAATTTCATATACCCTGTCTACAGAGACAGGGTATATGCAATTGCACATTTTCGAATTTCTGTTTTAGATGTAACAATGATAACGATTCTTTTTTTTTGTTGTCAGGCTGGTGACGTGGCAGTGGTGGTTAACGGCAACTCGCAGCTGCTGGTGGAGCCCCTGAAGGTCAAAGAGGAGGGTGGTGAAGTGAGTGTTGTGATGTGTCTTGGTTTGGTGGAATCTGGTATAAAAGTGTTTAGATAGGCGGATGCAGAAATGGAGTACACAGAATTAGACAGTAGCTAAATTGTCACCCATTGTGTGTGATATTAAATTGCAATGGTTAACACTCACGTAATAGGCGTGATATTCTTCGACTGCATTGGGCAGTCATCGTCGGACAGACAGTGGTGTTGTCACCTTCGCGGCTCGGGCATCACTGCCCGAGTCCAGCGAAGGTAACGGGTCGCGCGCGACGAAGCAGGCGGATTCGAGCAATCGTGCGCTGTCGTTGCGGGAGTCTGAATTGTCGGATTGTCACGTGTTTTTATTGTGATAAAAATACGCCGGTGCAATTGAATACCGGTAGACATGTTTATTAGGATGTAATAAAACTATCATGGCCATCTCAAAGTAGTAGCTAATAGAAATGGCGGTTAATCCAAGATGGCGGATGTATGACAGGTATCGTTAAATTTTTGAAGATATTAAATAGTCTTTAAAACCGGTCACTCACGCAATTTAGTCGATTTTCGCCAAAATCGACTAAATTACGTGAGTGACCCGTTTGAAATATTATTTGATATGTTCGAGTTTCACGATAGTTTTATAGTTAAAAATGTTTGAAGTACTAAATTTCTTTTTTACAGCAGTAAATTAGGCTTATGAGAACGACAAAAAACATGCTTTCCATCTCAAAGTAATAGCTAACAAAAATGGCGGCCAATCCAAGATGGCGGGTGTCGATTTGTATAAAATCAACTATACCTCCTAAGTATTCATCTTATTTGAGTAAGGTTTTTTATCCCGGATTAAAAATAATTGAAATTTGAAACAGATAGTATTTGCGAATAGGAATAATAATATAATAGAATCGTATCGGGCAGTACTATGTTTGGATGCCATTTTAACCTCGGACCGAAAAAAACGCATTTATAAATAAATAAATAAATAAAAATCCATTTATGGCGAGTGTTCAGGGCTTTAAAAGGCTCAAAGGTCAACAACGCATGAGTGGCTCTTCCGATGTTGCTTATGTCCATGGGCGGCGATGACCGTTTCCCATCAGGCGGCTCGTCTGCTCGTTTGTTACCTTTCCCATAAAAAAAAAAAAAAAAAAAAAAAAAATTTATTGCCACAACTGGGGATAATCCTTAAAAAGATAAACATTACAGAAAAAAAAATTAACTTAAATAACATCTTCTACATTATTAAAAACAAACAAGCAGCAAAAAACAAAAAAAAAACATTACATTAGAATAAAAAAACAGAAGATAAAGAAGAAAAAAAAAAGTTATAATTTTGAGATTCCCTCGTCTCGGCAATGGGTCCCAGTCTCAGCTTGTGCTAGATAAATACACAGACTGTACCTATCCAGCGCTGATTTTCAGACTGGTGATTTTCAGAATGATTTAACGAGTGTACAGTCCCTGCTGTAGTATCTTCTGTTAAATAATAATAAAAAACCGCAAAAACATTTGACAACCTTATCTGTACTGCCATAAGAGCGTGTCACATATGTTTGTCGCCTTTTTTTTTAATATTCTTTTTTAACGGAACTGTGTGAGCCTTTAAAATATTACTCTTCAAGTTTTAATAATTAGATATATTTAATACTAGATTCCGCTAAATCCAGCTTATTAATGTAATTATATTGTCACCGCTTTGTTTGTCCCTCGTTTTTGTGAACGTACTTTCTGTCGTACTGTCGTCTGGGTTTAGAACCGGTACTTTTGAAAAACCTCTTAATTGCCCAATATTCTATACTATTTTATGCTCTCTATGTAGCACTCGATCATGCATTTAGGTAACATATTCGTATTGTCAGATAATCCCATCAAACATAAAATAATAAACAAAGTACTTACCGATAAAAATGACAAATACTTTTATATGGACAAAATACCGGTATTCAAGCTATGACTGTCTTCGAGATAAGTATACGTAATATGACTCATAAGGGCCGGTTCTTACCTACTTGTTCGATGCCGGGTTGGCTTTTCGGATTTTAATCGGACGGTGCCTATTGACATGGTTATTATAAAAAAACTTCCTGGGTTCCGATGGTTGGTTGGGTGGATGATTGGACATTCCAGTTGCAGGGAAATTCGTATTCAGCAAGTGTGAATATGAAATGTCCGGATATAAAAAATCCGGACCTCACACCCGACCAGTGGGAACAGTCTTACAAAGGAGCTAGGTACTTAATGTGTTGCCGCTTGACACCGGCCGTACTCGCTTCGCGCTTTCTTGGTCAATTTATGTTTGCACCCACATTTAGATGATACGTTCGCTCCACGAACATTACGATCATTCACATAAATACTAAGTAGGATTTATTACTTAGTCATCTAATGTACTGAGTTCAAAGACCTTATATGCACATGTACATTATAGGACTTATCTACACATGTTGCTCGTGTGTTTATCTGCATTGCATTCTCAGCTGCACGGAATTATCCAATTAAGCATTTATATAGTTTATTCTTAAATTTAGGCATACAACAACGCGCTTATGAAGGTCATAAAGACGAGATTTACTATATGCAACTTTATTTCAGGACATAAAAAAACAGACAAAGATCTCTCTCTCTTTTCCCGACTATGTGTCCCAAATGGTTGTGGGGTCAGACTTCCTCGTTTTATCAAAAATAAAAATAATACTAAATAAAAACCTACTAAACTACGTTTGGCGTTTCGAGTCATTTCCAGCTCTCGTCACGGCCACGGGTGATCTTAATTCCACCCTTTGACAACGAGTTTTGTAAAGGTTCATTTAAAAGCATATTTTAATAAAATTCTCGTCTGTCTAGAATATTTAATAAATTTCAACTCATTAGATGGCTAAACATTTTTTCGCGGGTACATTTTATGTAGGTATTCATCATCAAACCTAGACCTATTTACTTGCTATCGGTTATCTAGTAAACATAAATAACCTGTATTCTGGTCCTTATCCTAACGCTTCTATCAGTCACATATTGATAAGAACATCATCTACGAGAGGGTGTCAAACTGTCAATAATAGCGATATATGAAATATCAATATCACGTTGTTTTTCTAGCGCAGGGATTACTTAGATATTATTAGAAATATTTTTTGATATCGATTTAAGATCAACAACAAGTTTTTTTTCTTCAGAACATGCCGCGATGCCAATTGGTTAATTGATGAACTCAAGGTGTATCTTGTAGAAAATGCTTACTACAGCATAGATGATTTTTCAAATCCCTAGTCAAAATGAGAACACCCTTATACACTCAATAAAAGGGCAAATGTCGAATGTACATAGTGCTAATTGTATATACTTAAGTAATATAGTAATAACTGACTTGTAAAATGTGTTTTTACCAATAAATATCTGTATCTGTATCTGATGATTCATCAGTTTCTTGTCGCCATTATAATTATTTGCCTTTTAACAAACATTTAACATAGACGCACAGTGCCCGACGACGCCCCAGTTATCGACATCGGCATTTATGTCAAAGTTATACAGTATATATCAGAACGAAAGGCAAAAAAAGAAACCCGTTAATGTTTAGATCATAAATATAAGCATGGTACCTAATTCATCAAAAATACGACAGTTATTACAGAAGGTATAAAATTATACATTAATTGTTATTGTTTTGCACCTCCCCTCTATTATTTGTTTACAATCTAATAAATGACATCCCTTAAATTATCGACTGACAGACAGGCGTTAAACCTTGTTGACGTCTGAATTTTTACCTAGTTACAAATAAACAGTTAAGAAAACGCTTGCGCGTGCCTATGACTACAGTCATTATTTAAATTATTACCAACGTTACTTATTAACAGAACTAAAAGCGCATGTACGTTGACATGACGACTTTAATGTTTATTAGTTGCACCTAGCTACGTACCAACAGTACGCAATACGCATGCACTGTCAATAATCAAAATCGTAAACAAACCTTACAGGATGTTACAAAAACCATTAAAAGTCTGCAAAAAGAAGGTCCTTGAGTAATTCACTTAGAAATTCTATGCCATAAAACATGTACATTTCACGTGCCTAAGTACTTAGGCACGTGAAATGCACGTTATAACATTGTACTCGAGTTCCCCGTCAACCAGTCTTAAGGTTTGAACAACGAAAACATTTCTATATTCGAATTTAAACCAAGCTTGTCAGTTTGACATAAATGCCCATGTCGATAATTGGTGCGGCGTCGGGCACTGGTGAGTCTACGTCATGTACTACTTGATTCACATAATGTTGTTTCGTTACTTTAATAAGTTGAGGAAAGAGAATATTTGCTCAAATCTTGATAGCAAACCAGTCAAACCACAACATTTAAAGAGTCCTACTGTTCAGTAACAAATGTACTATAAAGTGTGACCACCACATGCAGTAACAGGTTTAGAGTTACCACCCCGAAAAAAGGGATAGATATAGTTTTTTTGTCCTACTGTTACTGCGTTCGGTGATCAGACTATAATATGTATTTTAAACCCTAAACAGATCATCAAAAACTACAAATGAAAACTTGACCAGACAAATGCAATTTTGGTTTATTTATTTGATACGAACAATGGAAGAAAAAGTGTGTCGGTTCACTTCAAATTCTGACAGATGGATTACCCGAGTTTGAAGTTAAGCGACTCAAGTATTTGTGCAGCTAAATGTATGGAGACTATGGAGAATTTCTACGTATTATGAATAACGACGAGTTGATAACGGACTCGTATAATTTATAGTACCGCACGTATCCGCCTATTGACCTATAACCGGGTCGCCTCAATTAAATGCCTATTAACATGATTAAACTGAATAGTATTATTAGTATTGTTATCTAACTGTTAAACTTATAAATACTAGTAGTTGGCCCCGAAAGTGAACTGGCGACTACTAAACCTCGGCGCCTTTTTATCCTTTAACGAATTTTTGATATTCCAACTTTTTATCTCTATTTCACAGTCAGATCATCACAGGTATCTAAGCAAGATAAGTGGTCACAAATATCTGAACATTGGAGGAAAATATACTTTAGGCCGTTATTTCAAATTTAATGTCATTGCAGTCAGTCCCGCAGTAAGCTCAAGAAGGCTTGTGTTACGGGTACTCAGACAACGATAGGTATATATAATATACAAATACATACAAAACATCCATGACTCAGGAACAAATATCTGTGTTCATACAGAAATAAATGCCCTCACCGGGATTCGAACCCAGGACCATCGGTTTAGCTAGCAGATCAAATTTTTATATGAATGATTGTATTTGTCACATTATTTTAGTTTCCATTCATAATGGAAATGATGGCGACTGTACCTACTAAAAGGTTACTTCTTAATACAGGATGACGACAGCTCGCGGGGCGAGAATTTCAAATCGCACCACGATAGCAAACCGCGAGGCAACGAAGCAGTGTCCCTTGATGTCACTTTCCCTGAAGCCGATCATGTTTATGGTAAGAATAAATAAGGATTATAACTATGTGGTTGTGATTGAACCAAGATCGTACAGAGGGCGGTTATCATAAGCGTTGGTGGCGAAGCGGTAAGGCGCGCGACTTTCCAGCCGAAGGTCGCGGGTTCAAATCCTGCCGGCACGTACAGTCGCCATCACAAATATCGGAGCAGCCGAGGCGGTCACAAATATCTGAATACGCCTCTATTGTCAAGACGTTAGAGTGCTTGTTCAGATATTTTGAACACCTCGGACGCTCCGATATATCTGATGGCGACTGTACCAGTGAGTTTTTCGGAACTTTTGTACGAAATATCATTTGATATTTACCAATCACTTTTCGGTGAAGGAAAATATCGCGAGGAAACCGGACTAATCCCAATAAGGCCTAGTTCACCTTCAGGCTTGGAAGGTGAGATGGCAGTCGCTTTCTTAATACTAGCGCTTACGCCAAAGCAAAATCCCAGGGCCCCTGAGCCGTGGCATTAGCCGGGAGAGCTAGGATGCAGAAGAAGACAGAGAGCGGTTATACTGGCCACGGCGCGTTCCTCTCTCTGCAGCCTTGACCTCCGGCAGATTGGGTTCTGCCCCGTTGCCGGCGGGTTTTTTTATATTGTTTTCTGTTACCGCGATTGCTATTCATTGAAATTAAACACTTTAGAACGGTTTAATAGCGTTTGTATGTCTTTCCCATCACGGAACAATGGTGTTCCGGACCTTTGGGAGGCGTACGCGGAGCCGAAGCAGAGGCCCTTTCGACAATTTAATGAAATGTAAGGGGTACACCGAGCGGATGTTGCACCTGCCCGAGTCATGGGACGCACGCAGAGGCAGCATCCGCGAGGGTGTAAAGACTATTGAGATTTAATGGAATCTAAAATATACTGGACTATTAGGTGAAAGTGCTGGACTAAATACTGGGTTATGGAGAATAAAATAATAGCGTTTATTAACACCATGACCCTACATTTCGAGACCTTTGCAGCACTCGTTTTCACAGGGACTCATCATCGTTGTTTTTGTATATTTTTATTTGTTTTCTAAGATTCATTTCGCCATGGATAATTATGGGTCTTGCTTGACACACAAGGCTTAAGCATTCTGTTAACAAAAATTTAAATTTAACACAAACATGCACCTTATAGTCCATAGCTTACGATTCCATTTTCAAAATCCTTTATCCCTATTATGCTTAGCGGGGCAGCATTTTTCAGCAACTGATGTTTTCCAGGTATTCCCGAACACACGGACAAATTCGCCCTCCGCACGACCAGCGGCGGCGAGCCCTACCGCCTCTTCAACCTGGACGTATTCGAGTTCGAGTTGGACAGCCGCATGTCTCTGTACGGGGCTATTCCCGTCATGTACGCCCACGGGTAAGAGATCATTACATTTGTATATTGTATATGGCTGCCATCCGTCCGGGTTTCCTCGGATTTGTCCTAGTTTGGAGCCCGTCTGGGGAAAAACCCGGACTTTTCAGGTCAATCCCTAGTAAGATTATTTTTTCAAAATATAAATTGATTTCTTTTATTACCGGGGAGAAAATGCGGTTTTAAGGAAATGTCCGGGATTTTCAGTGTTTTGCCCGGTTTCGGCAATATACAAGATGGCAACCCTTCATTTATAGGTACATTGCGGCCAGAGTTTCTGATGTGAGGTTTAATAAATAATGTTTAATACCAGCACTAGCTGGAGCCGCTACAAGAAATAATAGTTTTACAATAGCGCATTAAAAATATTCGTAGAAAAATAGGAGCTATTTTTAGCGTTTCGTACCTCAAAATGAAAAAAACGGAACCCTTATACGATTACTTTGTTATCCGTCCGTCTGTCTGTCAAGATCCTTTATATCGGAAACGCGTAGAGGTAGCAAGTTGAAATTAATACCACACATACAGGTCTGCGGTCCTCCGAAAGCTGCTTATATCGCATTTCCCATACATCTGCAATGGTAATCAAAATGTATAGGGTACTTTCCGTTGACCTAGAACTACGAAATTTGGCAAAAAGCATGACCTTGTAGCAAAAATACAGGAAAAAATCCGAAAACCGTAAAATTGCCGCACACAGAGTTCCGTGCCAACAGTATTTTTAAGTACCTAAGGTCATAAATGGGGGTGCATTTGTGCGGAACCCTCATCCTTCAAGCAACAAAGGGGAGTCGGCATACGTACCCTTTCCCCTCGTTGCGTACAAGCCCAAATGGGCATACGCGGGTCTGCGTTGTCACTAATCTGTACACATAAATATATCGTGTACCATTCTGTACAGATTAGTTTATGTATGTACTGTGTGAGAAGTGCGTCTGTGTGCATGTTTCGCAAAAAGTAAGTAAGATGTTTGAAGACCCCAAACATGTTTGAAGCCCGCGTTGCTCGAGGTTGCTGTCTGAATCCTAGCAATCCCACGTTTGATATAAATGTAAGACTTAATAAATTGACATGTCTTTCGCAGGACCAAACGCACTTCGGGCGTGTTCTGGCACAACTCGGCTGAGACGTGGGTGGACGTGGTCAACCACGCAGAGGGCACTGTCGTCTCGTCGTTAGTCAACCTGGTCACCGGCGGGCAGAAGCGGCAGGTTGACGCGAGGTAAACATTATGTTTTCAAAATATATTGCATATTCCTTCGCCGTCTGGCGTTCGAACGTGGTCGCTTACGAAATGCGATTCTTCTAATATTTGTGAAAATGAAAATAGCTATTTATGCAACAAGTGCGGAAATCATCTTTACGCATGTGTTTCATACAATGTTTTACTATGCATTGTGCGAGTAAATAAAAAATCATACGACGACAAAACATTTTAATTATTACATGACAGTACTTTAAAATTAAAAGTTATATTATTTTATAGTTTTCTTACATAGAAAATACTTTTTGTATCGGGTTGATAGCGGAGTCCAACATTAATAAAAAATTGAAAAGTAAACGCACTGCGGCCAAATCGTGCGCAAAAGTACAACTTTCCACACGATTAGGCTTCATAGAAAGCGCACTTTTCGAGCACATGCATTGTAAAATATATTATAATGTATTTTCAGGTTCATGAGCGAGTCTGGTATCGTGGACCTGTTTGTGATGCTCGGCGACCGGCCCAAGGACGTGTTCCGGCAGTACACGAGGCTCACTGGCGTCATGCCCATCCCGCCTGTAAGTATATATATATCCACAGAAAAACGAGTACTAGAAATGGTACCAAAACAACTAGTGCTGGTCTTAGATTACGTTTTATGGTGTATTTGTAAATAAACGACAAAAATATAGTTATTAATTAATTCTTTATTTCAATAACAATAGAAACACATAAAACCAAAATAAAATAAATGTTAAAGTAAATATTCCCCCCTCGGCATGGTACCGTACACGCTGGCAGCGTTTGCTCGCTGTATTGCAATACTAATAGAGAGATAGAGATGCATTTATTGTCAGAAACTGTGTACAAGTAGGTCTTATATATTACAAAACAAAAAGGTCCAACAGTTTGTCCGTTCCGGGCGTACAATAATAAAAAACAAACACAAACATACAGATAATATTAGTACCTAAGTAAATTAATACATCTTAATCTTAACTATTCTTTAATGCGTTGGGCGAGGAAGCTGCCAGCTCTACGGTCGCCGGTAGCGCCCACAAGCCTCTTTGAAATATCCTTAGTAGTTACTTAGTTCGAATTTTTACGTGTGTAACTCAAATAAGTAACAAAAAATTAAACAATATGAACTAATATGACAAGAATGCTTGTCAAAATTGTAAAACGTGACCAAAAGCGCAAAGGTGTCAACTGTAATTGAAAAAATTGGAATGGAGATTAATATATGTTGAAATTAAACACTTTAGAACGGATTAATCGCGTTTATTAACACCATGATCCTACGTTTCGAGCCCTTTACAGCACTCGTTTTCACAGGGTTAAAATGATGACTGAGAGAATGCGAATTCTCCCCGTCAATCAAAAAAGTTACTTGTGCAAACTACCTACATACAAAAATATAAAAATAATTTAAAAATAAAAAACAAAAAAAACGAAAACTGTGAAATCGAGTGCTGTAAAGGGCTCGAAACGTAGGATCATCGTGTTAATAAACGCGATTAATCCGTTCTAAAGTGTTTAATTTCAATGAATAACAATCGCGGTAACAGAAGACAAGATTAATATATGGTTACGTGGATGGTTTTCTTTCCTAACATAATAATCCAAGACTTCACACATCACAATAGGTACTACTATAGTTATTTTATGCTCCAACAGAAATTCTCCATCGCGTACCACCAGTGCCGCTGGAACTATGTGGACGAAGATGACGTGCGTCAAGTCGACGAGAACTTTGACGTGCACGACATTCCCGCCGACGCCATCTGGCTCGACATCGAATACACCGATAGGAAGATGTAAGTAATAACGGTAATTTTTCCCCGCGTTGAGCGGGATTCGAACCCACGACCTCTTTGAACACAGGTCAAATAGCTCTGCCAATTGAGCAATTATAAATATTATAATTTACAAAAAATACAAATACAAATCGTTTATTTCCTTGAACAAAACAATGAACATAAAATACAGAATTAGGCACTGACAAAGGAAAAAGGTATGGGCACAGCTTAGCTGGTTTTAAGCCCATCCAAGGTCAATCAAAGAGGGAGAAATTACAATTTAGGTATAATAAGGCAATGAATAGAATGTAGGTACACAATAATTTTTATAAGAAGTAAAACTAAAACTACAACTACTTACCAATTATTATTTAGCGGAATTATAATTTATATGTAAAACGAGGTATTTTATTTGTGAGCTCCCGATATTTCGGCACTCTGTAAACATGGCGCTTGTAACAGTTCGAAATATCGGGAGCTCTCAAAAACAAAATGGTAAATGGGCATATTTTTTATTTTGTTGTCGATTTGTTTTTCGCGTCAGATTTGAATGAAATTTGGTGGGTAGGTACAGTTTCTTATTCTACGCTAGAGAGACACGAAATCCCAATGTGCGACAAAAAAAATGTACTAAATTTCCCACCGAGTTACGAAAATCCCATACGAAAAAAAATTGGGACATTCTGGGTAATAAATTGGCTCTATCTTGAAGAGAATGAGGAACTCTTCCTACCTACCAAATTCTATTCAAATCTGACGCGAAAAAAAACGACAACAAAATAAAAATATTCTCAAATATCTCGTTGTAGATAGAAATTGTAATGTGAAACAACCATATTAGCTTTAAATTGTCTATTGGCAGATGCTTGTGGATTGTATTTGATTCTCTAAACTACGTCCATTTTTAAATTATTTATAGACTCCCTCACCCTCAGGTACTTCACATGGGACGCTGAGAAGTTCCCCCACCCCGCCGAAATGGTAGCCAACTTGACCTCGAAGGGACGCCGACTGATCACCATCATAGATCCTCACGTCAAGCGAGAAGCCGGTTATTTCCTGCATGAGGACGCCACAGAAAACGGTTATTACGTCAAGAACAAAGATGGGAAGGATTACGAAGGTCAGTATATTACCTTTGTGAGTTGTAGACCTTTTTTGGCATTTTTTTTTATTGTGACATTTTCTGTGAAATTTATGTTTTTTCTACTCAGAATTACGAGCTCTTTACGTCCCAATACGAGAAACATGTGTTCCTTAGGTTTTTCCCCTATTGTGTTACCATTTTCCATATAATTTGTATGGGATAACAAAAAAGGATAATAACAAAAATGTATACAGACACTATATTTCTTCCAAAATTCACAGAAATCTTTTTCCTAGTGTTTTCCCGGCTTATACTAAAAATTCACAGAGAATTTCACAATCAAAACGGACAAAAAAGAAAGAAACGCTAAGCTAAGTCATGCCTTTATGGCTCATGAAAGGGTTAATTCATAATAAATTACATTAAATTATATTCGTTTTTTTTTATGTCTTGTGCCATGTACCGCAATTTTCAAAGTTTAAAAAAACAAAACGACTATAATATCAACTTTTTGTTGACGCAAATCAAATTATTTAACTAAATATTTTGATTTGTATTTTAGTCATCCAAAAGCATTTTCCTAATCTAAAAATTACATTTGCTTAACGAATATTCGTGATGTATACGGGCATTTTCAAAAATAGGGTACCATTTCCAGTTTTTTTTTTAAATATAGGAAGTTTTCGGTTTTTTATAACCAGAGTCACGAGTACCATTGATTTCAAAAAAGAAAAAGAGTGTCCTGTTTTTTTTTGGTCAGTTTCGTAACGCATTTTTTCATACATTTTGTATGGGCCGTTCCAAAATGTAAATTTCTTCTGTATGTTAAATCGAGGACCCATTTTCATTAAAATGGTGCACTCTTTTTTGAAAATGCCCAACACAAATAAATGATCTGGCCCCTGGCCAGGATATGATGTCTACGGGAAAGAAGACTCATGAGTTTACTAGAATATATATCTTTCTCAGGTTGGTGCTGGCCCGGTTCCTCCTCCTACCTGGACTTCTTCAACCCTCGCGCCAGCAAGTACTACTCCGAGCGCTACCAGTTCCAGAACTTCCCTGGCAGCTCCAAGGACGTCCACATCTGGAACGACATGAACGAGCCCAGCGTGAGTGGAATGTGGCCCGTTTTATGTTGAATCAATGTCTTCTCTAGCAAGTACTCCGAACAGTACTAGTTCCAGAACTTCCCTGGCAGCTCCAAGGACGTCCACATCTGGAACGACATGAACGAGCCCAGCGTGAGTGGAATGTGGCCCGTTTTATGTTGAATCAATGTCTTCTCTAGCAAGTACTCCGAACAGTACTAGTTCCAGAACTTCCCTGGCAGCTCCAAGGACGTCCACATCTGGAACGACATGAACGAGCCCAGCGTGAGTGGAATGTGGCCCGTTTTATGTTGAATCAATGTCTTCTCTAGCAAGTACTCCGAACAGTACTAGTTCCAGAACTTCCCTGGCAGCTCCAAGGACGTCCACATCTGGAACGACATGAACGAGCCCAGCGTGAGTGGAATGTGGCCCGTTTTACGTTGAGTCAATGTCTCTAGCAAGTACTCCGAACAGTACTAGTTCCAGAACTTCCCTGGCAGCTCCAAGGACGTCCACATCTGGAACGACATGAACGAGCCCAGCGTGAGTGGAATGTGGCCCGTTTTATGTTGAATCAATGTCTTCTCTAGCAAGTACTCCGAATAGTACTAGTTCCAGAACTTCCCTGGCAGCTCCAAGGACGTCCACATCTGGAACGACATGAACGAGCCCAGCGTGAGTGGAATGTGGCCCGTTTTATGTTGAATCAATGTCTTCTCTAGCAAGTACTCCGAATAGTACTAGTTCCAGAACTTCCCTGGCAGCTCCAAGGACGTCCACATCTGGAACGACATGAACGAGCCCAGCGTGAGTGGAATGTGGCCCGTTTTATGTTGAATCAATGTCTTCTCTAGCAAGTACTCCGAATAGTACTAGTTCCAGAACTTCCCTGGCAGCTCCAAGGACGTCCACATCTGGAACGACATGAACGAGCCCAGCGTGAGTGGAATGTGGCCCGTTTTATGTTGAATCAATGTCTTCTCTTGCAAGTACTCCGAACAGTACTAGTTCCAGAACTTCCCTGGCAGCTCCAAGGACGTCCACATCTGGAACGACATGAGCGTGAGTGGAATATGAATCTTGTTGCGTGGAATTATAGTCACTTTTTACTTGCTATTCCATCCTTGTAGAAACAAATTATAATCATAACAATAGGTGCGTTCCATATTATAATGTTAGTGTGTAGTTTAGATCTCTTTTTTGCTTGTACTGTCACGTTCATAATTGCATGGGCAGTTTATGAATGAATTCATTCATAAATTTCCCATGCACTTTTGACTAGTTTTGACCTATATTTTTATTTAGGTGGAACCCAATAACAATCTTAGTATTTCTTTGCTAGCTTTAATAGCTTTTCCGTGAAGGATAACATCGCGAGGAAACGGGGCTAATCCGGGCTTAGTTTACCCTCTGGGTTGGAAGGTCAGAGATGGCAGTCGCTTTCGTAAAACTAGCGCCCACGCCCAATCCTGGGATTAGTTGCCAAAGCGGACTCAAGACTCTCGAGCCCAGGCATAAGCCGGGAAGCCGCTAGAAAAAGATATAACTAAATATATTTCTAAAGTCAATAAAGTCGAAAATAGCTCGACATGTTTCGGAACAGTCCGTGTCCCTTATTCATGAGTCATGCGTCTAGCCGCGTCTAGTCGAGAGCTGACCGTGCTGGGGCTCGCAGTGTGCGTAGCAGTCGCCGCGGCTAGACGCATGACTCATGAATAAGGGACACGGACTGTTCCGAAACATGTCGAGCTATTTTCGACTTTATTGACGTGAGTAACCCGCGAGTTTTCTAATTAAAATATTTCTTAAGTTTCAAACTTTTTCATTAAGTACTTACACATGTGATGAATATATTTTTTGTTTTTATTAGGTATTCGATGGCCCGGAAGTGACTATGCCAAAGGACTGCCGCCACTACAAACCTCCTCAGGACGGGCACGACGGCTTGGCCTCCTTCTGGGAGCACAGGTATTAATTAATTTGTTACATTTATGTGTTGTGTTTCTGTTGGTGAGTAAGGTCGCCAGAGCTCCAAGAGGCTTCACTGTGTTGACAGCTGGGGACTTGCCCCTTTAGCTGTCTACACAGCGAATCCTCCTTTTTAAAGGGTCGGCAACGCGCATGTAACACCCCTGGAGTTGCAGGCGTCCATAGGCTACGGTGACCACTTACCATCAGGTGGGCCGTATGCTTGTTTGTCACCGGCGTAGTATTAAAAAATCTATGAAACTCTCCATACGAACTCAGATCGATTGCGACTTGTTACGATACGTCTGCGACACAAGTTGTATAAGGGCTGTCGCTGGCGTTAACTCTTACACCATATGTTTTATTATTATAGAAAATTATTTAGTTAGTCTTTTTCTGTCCGCGACTTTATTGAGTAGCCAAACATTACAAAATGTAAGACAAAGACACAGGTTTGCGCGTTCACCGCGAAAAAACTTCCGTTTGTCGCGTCACCTCGTTTTGAGAGCACTCCCCTATCTGCCACAGCCAGTATTGGAATCCTTGGCGTTGACATCTCGAGTGAAGTCCAGTTCCGCGGCCACCTAGAGGGTAAGGCCAAATTGGCCTCGAAGAAGCTCGGTGTGCTCAATAGATCGAGGCAGTATTTCACGCCGGCCCATCGCCTACAGCTTTATAAGGCGCAGGTTCGCCCGCATATGGAATACTGCTCTCATCTTTGGGCAGGGGCACCTAAGTACCAGCTTCTTCCTCTAGACCGCATCCAACGGAGAGCAGCTCGAATTGTCAACTGCCAACGTATTTCTGATCGGCTTGATCCCTTGGCGCTGCGTAGAGATGTGTCCTCACTCTGCATTTTCTATCGCATGTATTATGGGGAGTGTTCCGAGGAATTGTTCGGATTAATCCTTGCCGCTTCTTTCCGCCATCGCCCTACGCGACAATATTTCCACTCTCATCATTTAGATGGTTGGCAGTCCTCAACTGTGCGCTTTTCCCGAAACTTCCTGCCTCGCACAGCTAAACTGTGGAACGAACTGTCGCCAGCGGTGTTTCCGGACCGGTACGACCTTCAAACCTTCAAGAAAAGAGCGTACTCCCACCTTAAAGGCCGGCAACGCACTTGCGACAACTCTGGTGTTGCGGGTGTCCATGGACGACGTTAATCGCTTACCATCAGGCGATTCGTTTGCTCGTTTGCCCCCTATTGCATAAAAAAAAAAGATTAATTATAACTCTAGTTCTAAAGGATATCGACCTTTATGCAAAACGGGCTTCCAACAAATAGGACGTAAGAGAGGTATGGGCACCGCGGATACATATCGTTTAGTGTGGTAGGGCACAGTACAATGAATGTCGTCTCGCTCAAATCTGGAGCAGAGCCCATCTGGGGAAGTACCTCCACCTTACAGAAAAACGCAGTTAAATAACACTAGACCCTACTCATAGTGTTGTGTTTCTGTTGGTGAGTAAGGTCGCCGGAGCTCCAAGAGGATTCACTGTGTTGACAGCTCACGGAGCAAAGCTTTCCCGTTTAGTTTGTCAATACAGCGAATCCTCCTTTTTTTAAGGAGTCTGCAACGTGCATGTAACACCCCTAGAGTTGCAGGCGTCCATAGGCTACGATGACCGCTTACCATCAGGCGTATCATCATCATCTTACCGTATAAATTATTCTGTTATTTTTGTGGGGAGAACATGCACACACCACACTCACTTTTCACACATTACATACAAAAAACAGAATGATACAACTATACACTAACAAATATTGTACACTTCGTTCGTGTAAGAACTTACAAGTTACAACACAGCCTGCGTATGTCCATTTGGGCTTGAACTTTGGGGAAACGGTAGGTATGCCGACTCCCTGTGTAGTTTGAAGATATCTACAACCTTCTAAATGTTACCTTTTGTTTAAAAACTGCACCAATGTATAGCTCGCTGTTCCCTTTTGTTTCAGACACGTCCACAATGAATACGGGCTATCGCAAATCAAGGCCACGAACCAGGGCATGCTAGACCGCGCCAACGGCAAGTACCGGCCCTTCATCCTGACTCGCTCTGCTTTCGCTGGTACTCAGAGGTAACACTGTCAGCCTGTCATAACTTCTACTTAGGCTACGCTTTACCAAATTTTTATTCCGAGAATAACGCTTACTCTCAGATAGTAACGTCAGATCACTATGGGATTTTGACATTAGTATCCAAGACTCTTGGTTAAAAAGTTTGGTCAATCCGGCCTTTTATAGTCGTATACTTTTTGGCAGAGTGGTTGTGGTCCGTCCATCGCAATGGAAAGCGTCCCGTGGACCGTGAGCCATTTACTCTTGTTGTATATTAACTCCTTGTAAGAAAAACAACTCAATTCTTAAATGCACTTTATTTATTACTACACACAAATCAAAATTAATGACGAAACCCAACACTATCCTGGCCAACAAGTCTCTCCATAGCGTCGTCTTCATATAGTACTAGTAGGTATAACTATGCCAGGGTTCTCCCAACTCGCCTGTTTCGCAATTTTATACAATCGGAGGGCAAGTCCAAAAGTTTCGATACCCGAAAGAGCGAAATTCAGCAGAACTTCTAACATTTTTAAATAGTTTTAAAATAGAACGGTCGGTGCTGTTATTGAGCTCTAATATAAATGCAACGCTGCGTGTCGTAAGTGCTGAACACCGCAGAGCGTTGGTAACAGCGTGCGACGCGCTCAAAACCCGGCTCGTGCTAATGAGTTTCTCAGAAGTAATGTATGAATGAATAGTAGATTACATACCAAGGCCGTTTTAGTGGGAAATGTCTCGGATGACATGTAATTGGCGGCCGAGGCGAAGCCGAGGTCGACTAACATGTGATCCGAGGCTTTTCCATCTAACGGCCGAGGTTTGTATACTATTTTTCAGCCCGACGGAGCCGGTAGGCGGCAATTTAGTTTTGCGTAAAGTGGCGCTTACCGGCCGGAGGACTGAAAATATCATTTTCACACCACCTGTTATTCATAAAAGGGTTTTTTCTGTTCAAGCTAGGAGGGATCAAAGTGGCACTTTTCTGTTCAAGGACTACACGTTTCTACGTTTTCGGGCATTAACTAGTGGCATCGTGGTGTTGATATGATGCTGTTTTCGGCTTGGTTTATTTCGTCTTAGTTGGTGTGAAAAGCAGTATGTGTCACACGGTATCAAAATTATTTTCGTCTTGGGCGTTAACGCTTGAATCCCTCATTACGCTCAGGAATCCATTGCTTCATTCGGAATTCAATGTACGCCCTCGCCGGAAATATATCAATTTGATCCCTTGTAATACAATCTACTATTGATATAACTAATTGCTCTATGGGCTATTTTGAAGTGAGGAAACCGGATTAATCCCAATAAGGTACCCTCCGGGTTGAAGGTCGGCAGTCGCTTTCGTAAAACTAGCGCTTATACCAAATCTTAGAATTAGTAGCCAAAGCAGACCCCAGGCCCCATAAACTGTAGCACATGCCGAGATAATTTTTTATTTTATTTATTTATTTAAGGTTCACCAACGATGGTTGACATCAATACATTTTAAGCTTACTTGCTAATAATACATTTAGGGAGGTATGTCACAACCACTTATGGGTAAACACCGCATGCAATAGAATTGTGAAATATAGAACTTAATAAGTACAGACAATTGTAAGAAAAGCTACTTACTAATTAATATTAAAAATGATTAGGCATTGGCAAGTGCAGCAAAGCTTTGACAGCGGCTATTTTGGTTTGCTATTTCAGCAAGAGATAAGCTAGGAAGAAGACATATTTTCGAAAAACAAACTTTGCTTGAGTAAAATTCTTTTTTTATTTAATCCAGATACGCAGCAGTATGGACAGGTGACAACATGGCCGAATGGGACTACCTCGCCGTCTCCATCCCCATGTGCATCTCCATGGCGGTCTCTGGGATCAGCTTTTGTGGCTCCGACGTCGGCGGCTTCTTCAAATATCCTGAGGCTGAGCTCATGACGCGGTGGTATCAGGTTAGACTGGTCTTCGAATACTTATTATTAAATATATATATATATATATTACAGGACATTCTTACACAAATTAACTGAGTCCCGCAGTAAGCTCAAGAAGGCTTGTGTTACGGGTACTCAGACAATGATTGTAACGATTGTTTCATTGGATTATGGTCAGAGCCCGGAATTTTCGTAGCACCTTTGAGCTGTCATAGGGACTTCTCATTTATCGACTTCTGATATTTATCGATACATTATAAAACAGAATATATTATATAAGATAAAAAGTAGAGGTAAACAACAGTAGTTCTTATCGCTAAAGAGTGATGTCTTCGAGATAACCTATGGGTACTAGATTTCGTAAATTAAATATAGGAATTAAATATAATAGAATCTTCTGAGGTTTCGTTATTATTGCACATCGAAATACATCGCGTATTAATACCGTAGTACTATATTTCGAAATTTAGGGATAAAAAATTCAAATATACTTAGTATACAAAAATTCAACGAATGAGATCGCTCTTTAGCGATAATATCGCCTGTTGTTTACCTTTACTTAAATATTCTTCCGTGATATTCGTCCTATAATTTATCGATATATGTGAATATCGGAAGTCGATAAGTGAGAAGTCCCTATGACAGCTCAAAATTCCGGAAAATTCCGGGCTCTGATTATGGTAATGATCCGATTATGGGATTATCAAAGGTACTATCGCGTTCAAAGTTGCATGGGCAGTTGATGGGCATTTTCAGAAAAAAGTGCACCATTTTAATGAAATTGGGGATTTTCCATTAAAAAAAAATTACATTTTTGTTAGGGCCCATACAAAATGCATGAAAAAATGCGTTACGAAACTGACCAAAAAAACGGGACACTCCTTTTCTTTTTTTTATCAATAGTACTCGTGATTCTGGTTATAAAAAAACTTCCTATATAAAAAAAGAAATGGTACCCTATTTTTGAAAATGCCTTTATTAATGAACTCATTCATACAATTCAAAGAAAGACAGGAAAAGAAAAATTCATGACTTCGGGCAGGACTCGAACCCGCGAATCTGAGATACCAGCTCATCGCTCTTCCAACTGAGCTACCGAGACCACACCCGTGGCCACGAATTTCTCCACCATATCTTTCCTCATATGCGCCATAAGGGGGCGCTTATGGGACGTTGTCATGAATTTTTCCACTTTTCTTTCTAAGAAATTTGGTATTGCTCATGCATTTTTAAATGCGTGGTGTTTCGGAAACCAAAATTTACGATGTTTCAGCTTCGACCTGTAAAGTTCCAAATAGAATAGTCCAACTAATTTTGTTTCCCCATAAAAACTTTGTACCCCCATTCCACCCCCTTTGGAGAAGAATTTTGAAAACTCCTTTCTTTGTGCACCCTTACGCTTTATAAGGAATATCAGTGCTAAACTTGGAATCTCTAGAACCAGAAATAAACATATAACGACAACCGTAGTGATATGTTTAGATTTCGACCCCATCGCGTCCCAACAGGGGAGATGGTATTTCACAATCGCCACGTTGGATTTTAAAATCGTCGTTATTTTCGTGATCAGCGACCCGAAAAACCATATAAACGATACCCATGTTGATTTTTCACTTTTGCATCCCTTTTACTCCTTTCAGGGGTTAAATTCTCAAGAAACCTCAAACACGTGTTTACTCATTTACCTTAAAGAATACTCCGGTGAAGTTTCGGATAATTCTTTATAACCAGAAATTTACGTAAGAATGACACTTATATTGATATTTTGGCATTTCAACCCCATCGCATACCAACAGGGGAGATGGTATTCCACATTCGCCACATTGGATCTTAAAATCGTTGCTTTTTTTGTGATCAGCGACCCGAACAACCATATTAACGATATCCATGGTAATTCTTTCAACTTTTCACCCCTTTTACCCCTTTCAGGGGTTAAATTCTCAAAAAATCTGAAACATGTGTTTACTCATTTACCTTAATGAATACTGCTGTGAAGTTTCAGATAAAATAGTCTAACTAATCTTGTTTCCTCATACAAACTTTGGACCCCCGTTTCAACCCCTTAGGAGGTGAATTTTAAAAACCTTTCTTAGTGCTCGCCTACACCATAAAAGGAACCTACGTGCCAAAATTGAAGTCTATAGGACCAGCCGTTTGGGCTGTGCGTTGATATGCCGGTCAGTCAGTCAGCTTCTTCTTTTATATATAGATGTTTGAAGTTAAATGTGGACGCCGTATTCTGAAGCATGTCAGGCTAGCAGTGTCCCGGAGTGGTTTGCATGATGCTCAAGGCGATGCTGTTACTGGCTGTTACATCATATTTTGACACTTGGAAAACCACACCTCCATTTTTTTAATTTAATTTTAATTAATTTAGTATTATTACATACTATTGTTCTGACCTTGGGGACTTTTAACATGTCCAAATTTAATGTACATATTATTAACTATAGAGACTTTACATCTCTGTTGGATTCTATAATTTTGACTTTTTGGATACATATTAGTTATGTATTCTGTAGCATTAGATCTAAGACTGTTAACTTAACAGTCTGATGACTTGTGGTATTTATATCATAAATATATTATATTTTGACGTTTGGAGGCCTTTACACCTCCAAATCCTATTAGTATTATTTTTTGACAATGGGGACCGTTTACATCTCCAGTCTTTATTTGGACACTTGGGGAGCCTTTACATCTCCAAATTTTATTCGTATTTTATTTTGACGTGGGGGGACCTTTTACATCTCCCACACTTAATTTATTTTTAACTATAGAGACTATACATCTCTTGCACATATTACACATTTATTTTAATATTCTTTACCCAGGTTTTGGCTGTTGTATTATCAACATTTAGATTATAATTTTACTTCTATATATTGTAAATGTTTGTACATACAAATGCTTTACTGTAATGCTTATTGACTTGTAAAAGTGCCCCTGAGGCCTACTTGCAGAATAAATTTTTGAATTTGAATTTGAATGTCTCTGTTGTAGGCGGGCGCCTTCCAGCCGTTCTTCCGAGCGCACTCCAACATCGACACGAAGCGCCGCGAGCCCTGGCTGTACGAGCCCGCCACCACCGCGCTCATCCGCGACGCCGTGCGCCGCCGGTACGCGCTCATCGACTACTGGTACGTGGCTAGTCTCGTGTTGTAGCTTCCAGCCGTTCTTCCGAGCGCACTCCAACATCGACACGAAGCGCCGCGAGCCCTGGCTGTACGAGCCCGCCACCACCGCGCTCATCCGCGACGCCGTGCGCCGCCGGTACGCGCTCATCGACTACTGGTACGTGGCTAGTCTCGTGTTGTAGCTTCCAGCCGTTCTTCCGAGCGCACTCCAACATCGACACGAAGCGCCGCGAGCCCTGGCTGTACGAGCCCGCCACCACCGCGCTCATCCGCGACGCCGTGCGCCGCCGGTACGCGCTCATCGACTACTGGTACGTGGCTAGTCTCGTGTTGTAGCTTCCAGCCGTTCTTCCGAGCGCACTCCAACATCGACACGAAGCGCCGCGAGCCCTGGCTGTACGAGCCCGCCACCACCGCGCTCATCCGCGACGCCGTGCGCCGCCGGTACGCGCTCATCGACTACTGGTACGTGGCTAGTCTCGTGTTGTAGCTTCCAGCCGTTCTTCCGAGCGCACTCCAACATCGACACGAAGCGCCGCGAGCCCTGGCTGTACGAGCCCGCCACCACCGCGCTCATCCGCGACGCCGTGCGCCGCCGGTACGCGCTCATCGACTACTGGTACGTGGCTAGTCTCGTGTTGTAGCTTCCAGCCGTTCTTCCGAGCGCACTCCAACATCGACACGAAGCGCCGCGAGCCCTGGCTGTACGAGCCCGCCACCACCGCGCTCATCCGCGACGCCGTGCGCCGCCGGTACGCGCTCATCGACTACTGGTACGTGGCTAGTCTCGTGTTGTAGCTTCCAGCCGTTCTTCCGAGCGCACTCCAACATCGACACGAAGCGCCGCGAGCCCTGGCTGTACGAGCCCGCCACCACCGCGCTCATCCGCGACGCCGTGCGCCGCCGGTACGCGCTCATCGACTACTGGTACGTGGCTAGTCTCGTGTTGTAGCTTCCAGCCGTTCTTCCGAGCGCACTCCAACATCGACACGAAGCGCCGCGAGCCCTGGCTGTACGAGCCCGCCACCACCGCGCTCATCCGCGACGCCGTGCGCCGCCGGTACGCGCTCATCGACTACTGGTACGTGGCTAGTCTCGTGTTGTAGCTTCCAGCCGTTCTTCCGAGCGCACTCCAACATCGACACGAAGCGCCGCGAGCCCTGGCTGTACGAGCCCGCCACCACCGCGCTCATCCGCGACGCCGTGCGCCGCCGGTACGCGCTCATCGACTACTGGTACGTGGCTAGTCTCGTGTTGTAGCTTCCAGCCGTTCTTCCGAGCGCACTCCAACATCGACACGAAGCGCCGCGAGCCCTGGCTGTACGAGCCCGCCACCACCGCGCTCATCCGCGACGCCGTGCGCCGCCGGTACGCGCTCATCGACTACTGGTACGTGGCTAGTCTCGTGTTGTAGCTTCCAGCCGTTCTTCCGAGCGCACTCCAACATCGACACGAAGCGCCGCGAGCCCTGGCTGTACGAGCCCGCCACCACCGCGCTCATCCGCGACGCCGTGCGCCGCCGGTACGCGCTCATCGACTACTGGTACGTGGCTAGTCTCGTGTTGTAGCTTCCAGCCGTTCTTCCGAGCGCACTCCAACATCGACACGAAGCGCCGCGAGCCCTGGCTGTACGAGCCCGCCACCACCGCGCTCATCCGCGACGCCGTGCGCCGCCGGTACGCGCTCATCGACTACTGGTACGTGGCTAGTCTCGTGTTGTAGCTTCCAGCCGTTCTTCCGAGCGCACTCCAACATCGACACGAAGCGCCGCGAGCCCTGGCTGTACGAGCCCGCCACCACCGCGCTCATCCGCGACGCCGTGCGCCGCCGGTACGCGCTCATCGACTACTGGTACGTGGCTAGTCTCGTGTTGTAGCTTCCAGCCGTTCTTCCGAGCGCACTCCAACATCGACACGAAGCGCCGCGAGCCCTGGCTGTACGAGCCCGCCACCACCGCGCTCATCCGCGACGCCGTGCGCCGCCGGTACGCGCTCATCGACTACTGGTACGTGGCTAGTCTCGTGTTGTAGCTTCCAGCCGTTCTTCCGAGCGCACTCCAACATCGACACGAAGCGCCGCGAGCCCTGGCTGTACGAGCCCGCCACCACCGCGCTCATCCGCGACGCCGTGCGCCGCCGGTACGCGCTCATCGACTACTGGTACGTGGCTAGTCTCGTGTTGTAGCTTCCAGCCGTTCTTCCGAGCGCACTCCAACATCGACACGAAGCGCCGCGAGCCCTGGCTGTACGAGCCCGCCACCACCGCGCTCATCCGCGACGCCGTGCGCCGCCGGTACGCGCTCATCGACTACTGGTACGTGGCTAGTCTCGTGTTGTAGCTTCCAGCCGTTCTTCCGAGCGCACTCCAACATCGACACGAAGCGCCGCGAGCCCTGGCTGTACGAGCCCGCCACCACCGCGCTCATCCGCGACGCCGTGCGCCGCCGGTACGCGCTCATCGACTACTGGTACGTGGCTAGTCTCGTGTTGTAGCTTCCAGCCGTTCTTCCGAGCGCACTCCAACATCGACACGAAGCGCCGCGAGCCCTGGCTGTACGAGCCCGCCACCACCGCGCTCATCCGCGACGCCGTGCGCCGCCGGTACGCGCTCATCGACTACTGGTACGTGGCTAGTCTCGTGTTGTAGCTTCCAGCCGTTCTTCCGAGCGCACTCCAACATCGACACGAAGCGCCGCGAGCCCTGGCTGTACGAGCCCGCCACCACCGCGCTCATCCGCGACGCCGTGCGCCGCCGGTACGCGCTCATCGACTACTGGTACGTGGCTAGTCTCGTGTTGTAGCTTCCAGCCGTTCTTCCGAGCGCACTCCAACATCGACACGAAGCGCCGCGAGCCCTGGCTGTACGAGCCCGCCACCACCGCGCTCATCCGCGACGCCGTGCGCCGCCGGTACGCGCTCATCGACTACTGGTACGTGGCTAGTCTCGTGTTGTAGCTTCCAGCCGTTCTTCCGAGCGCACTCCAACATCGACACGAAGCGCCGCGAGCCCTGGCTGTACGAGCCCGCCACCACCGCGCTCATCCGCGACGCCGTGCGCCGCCGGTACGCGCTCATCGACTACTGGTACGTGGCTAGTCTCGTGTTGTAGCTTCCAGCCGTTCTTCCGAGCGCACTCCAACATCGACACGAAGCGCCGCGAGCCCTGGCTGTACGAGCCCGCCACCACCGCGCTCATCCGCGACGCCGTGCGCCGCCGGTACGCGCTCATCGACTACTGGTACGTGGCTAGTCTCGTGTTGTAGCTTCCAGCCGTTCTTCCGAGCGCACTCCAACATCGACACGAAGCGCCGCGAGCCCTGGCTGTACGAGCCCGCCACCACCGCGCTCATCCGCGACGCCGTGCGCCGCCGGTACGCGCTCATCGACTACTGGTACGTGGCTAGTCTCGTGTTGTAGCTTCCAGCCGTTCTTCCGAGCGCACTCCAACATCGACACGAAGCGCCGCGAGCCCTGGCTGTACGAGCCCGCCACCACCGCGCTCATCCGCGACGCCGTGCGCCGCCGGTACGCGCTCATCGACTACTGGTACGTGGCTAGTCTCGTGTTGTAGCTTCCAGCCGTTCTTCCGAGCGCACTCCAACATCGACACGAAGCGCCGCGAGCCCTGGCTGTACGAGCCCGCCACCACCGCGCTCATCCGCGACGCCGTGCGCCGCCGGTACGCGCTCATCGACTACTGGTACGTGGCTAGTCTCGTGTTGTAGCTTCCAGCCGTTCTTCCGAGCGCACTCCAACATCGACACGAAGCGCCGCGAGCCCTGGCTGTACGAGCCCGCCACCACCGCGCTCATCCGCGACGCCGTGCGCCGCCGGTACGCGCTCATCGACTACTGGTACGTGGCTAGTCTCGTGTTGTAGCTTCCAGCCGTTCTTCCGAGCGCACTCCAACATCGACACGAAGCGCCGCGAGCCCTGGCTGTACGAGCCCGCCACCACCGCGCTCATCCGCGACGCCGTGCGCCGCCGGTACGCGCTCATCGACTACTGGTACGTGGCTAGTCTCGTGTTGTAGCTTCCAGCCGTTCTTCCGAGCGCACTCCAACATCGACACGAAGCGCCGCGAGCCCTGGCTGTACGAGCCCGCCACCACCGCGCTCATCCGCGACGCCGTGCGCCGCCGGTACGCGCTCATCGACTACTGGTACGTGGCTAGTCTCGTGTTGTAGCTTCCAGCCGTTCTTCCGAGCGCACTCCAACATCGACACGAAGCGCCGCGAGCCCTGGCTGTACGAGCCCGCCACCACCGCGCTCATCCGCGACGCCGTGCGCCGCCGGTACGCGCTCATCGACTACTGGTACGTGGCTAGTCTCGTGTTGTAGCTTCCAGCCGTTCTTCCGAGCGCACTCCAACATCGACACGAAGCGCCGCGAGCCCTGGCTGTACGAGCCCGCCACCACCGCGCTCATCCGCGACGCCGTGCGCCGCCGGTACGCGCTCATCGACTACTGGTACGTGGCTAGTCTCGTGTTGTAGCTTCCAGCCGTTCTTCCGAGCGCACTCCAACATCGACACGAAGCGCCGCGAGCCCTGGCTGTACGAGCCCGCCACCACCGCGCTCATCCGCGACGCCGTGCGCCGCCGGTACGCGCTCATCGACTACTGGTACGTGGCTAGTCTCGTGTTGTAGCTTCCAGCCGTTCTTCCGAGCGCACTCCAACATCGACACGAAGCGCCGCGAGCCCTGGCTGTACGAGCCCGCCACCACCGCGCTCATCCGCGACGCCGTGCGCCGCCGGTACGCGCTCATCGACTACTGGTACGTGGCTAGTCTCGTGTTGTAGCTTCCAGCCGTTCTTCCGAGCGCACTCCAACATCGACACGAAGCGCCGCGAGCCCTGGCTGTACGAGCCCGCCACCACCGCGCTCATCCGCGACGCCGTGCGCCGCCGGTACGCGCTCATCGACTACTGGTACGTGGCTAGTCTCGTGTTGTAGCTTCCAGCCGTTCTTCCGAGCGCACTCCAACATCGACACGAAGCGCCGCGAGCCCTGGCTGTACGAGCCCGCCACCACCGCGCTCATCCGCGACGCCGTGCGCCGCCGGTACGCGCTCATCGACTACTGGTACGTGGCTAGTCTCGTGTTGTAGCTTCCAGCCGTTCTTCCGAGCGCACTCCAACATCGACACGAAGCGCCGCGAGCCCTGGCTGTACGAGCCCGCCACCACCGCGCTCATCCGCGACGCCGTGCGCCGCCGGTACGCGCTCATCGACTACTGGTACGTGGCTAGTCTCGTGTTGTAGCTTCCAGCCGTTCTTCCGAGCGCACTCCAACATCGACACGAAGCGCCGCGAGCCCTGGCTGTACGAGCCCGCCACCACCGCGCTCATCCGCGACGCCGTGCGCCGCCGGTACGCGCTCATCGACTACTGGTACGTGGCTAGTCTCGTGTTGTAGCTTCCAGCCGTTCTTCCGAGCGCACTCCAACATCGACACGAAGCGCCGCGAGCCCTGGCTGTACGAGCCCGCCACCACCGCGCTCATCCGCGACGCCGTGCGCCGCCGGTACGCGCTCATCGACTACTGGTACGTGGCTAGTCTCGTGTTGTAGCTTCCAGCCGTTCTTCCGAGCGCACTCCAACATCGACACGAAGCGCCGCGAGCCCTGGCTGTACGAGCCCGCCACCACCGCGCTCATCCGCGACGCCGTGCGCCGCCGGTACGCGCTCATCGACTACTGGTACGTGGCTAGTCTCGTGTTGTAGCTTCCAGCCGTTCTTCCGAGCGCACTCCAACATCGACACGAAGCGCCGCGAGCCCTGGCTGTACGAGCCCGCCACCACCGCGCTCATCCGCGACGCCGTGCGCCGCCGGTACGCGCTCATCGACTACTGGTACGTGGCTAGTCTAGTCTGACCCGAATGCACGGAATACCCACCCTGACTGCTGTAGTTTAACTATTAAACTCCTGAGACTCGAACATATTCAATAATATTTAAAACACACACACTACACGCAGTGTACAACTTGCCTCTGTCGTTTCATTAGAAACATGTCAAGCGAAAATCGACTTAATTACGTGAATGAACCGTTCTACATATAATGTAATATGTCTGAGTAGTATAATTTCGCGCTCCGTCGTTTAAATCATACCCTTCACCGCCATAAATTGTGCACACACTCGTCTCTACAGTTTTATAATGAAACTGCGTTTGATTATAAAACGAGCTGTAAGGATCAGTTCCAAGTTAACTCTAACCGTGGTTCGATCAATTACTTTTTGGAACTCTATACGAATTACCAATATTTCTTAGAAATAAAGGAATAGTGGACTGTTTTTTTTTCCTCGGGCGGGACTGGAACTCGCGACTCAATACGCTCATTGCTCTGCAAACTGAGCTACCAAGAACACACCCGTGGCCCCGAATTTGCCCCGTGGCCCTCGTATGCGTCTTAGTGGGCGCTCCTATGAATGCGTGCTAGTATGCGTCTTTCTTCGAGATTTGGTTTGGTATCGTTCGCAGAAGTTTCTGCTTCAAAATAATATTTGCCAATCGCTTTATATTATAAGTTGAAATAGATGTCATATACTAAAAAAAAGACCAACACCAACAAAGGCCAATCCGAGATACAACTTTTTGTATTGATAACAGCCTAACAGCGCCATCTCTCTCGCCATACCGGAACCCCTGAGTGGTTTGGATGGAAGTGCTAAGCAACGTCGCTTGTACTTAGAAAATGGCCACGGGCGTCTTGCCTGCTACTAAGATTGCATATACTCGAGAAATTCGCCAGCATTTCGATAAGACCGTTGGCCTAGTGGTTATGGCGTTAGCCGCGTAAGCTGAAGACCCGAGTGCGATCCTCGGATTGGCCTTAGTTGGTGTTGGTATTTTTCTTTAGTATATGACATCTAATTCAATTTATACTTTATATATAGTAGTGCTACTATTTTAATAACAAATAAATAAATAAAATATTTGTGTCAACAAAAAGCTTTATGTTATCGTGAAAAAAACGGAAATTCCACTGTTGAACTTTAATAGAATAAAAAATATTCAGTAGCAAAACACTTGTGCTGAGAGAACACTGCTCCACGAGTTGTTTCTTACAATTTATCTTAAGTGTATAAGTATTTATTGCTAATAACAATTTTAGAAGTATAATATAACGACTTGACTCTCGTTCTTAATTTATAACTTGCTATTTATACGTTTCCTTACAAGACGAAATCAAAGATTCAATATATTCAGGTACACCTTATTCTACGAGCACTCCGTGGACGGCCTGCCCATCATGCGGCCCACCTTCCACGACTACCCAGATGAAGAGGAGACCTTCGACATTGAGAACCAGTACTTGCTTGGTATGTACCTGGTTTTCATACAATACAAATTAAATCTTTCGCGAGTCATTCCTACTTCGACGCGCGCGACCCGTTACCTACGCCGGTCTCGGGCGGTGGTGCCAGTGATGCCCGAGCCGCGAAGGTGACAACATCACTGTGTCTGTCCGACGATGTCTGCCCGATGCAGACGAAACATGTCACGCCTATTATGATAAAAATACGTGAGTGTTAAGCGTTGCAATTTTAATGACAAATTAAATACTAATTATTGTTCACCAACAAGGAAATAAAACAATTAAATCAAGCACTAAAATGTAAACACCGATAGATAACAGAGTTCATCATATTTAAACATAATTATTAAACGGGTCTAACGCGAAATAATTTGTTTACCTTATTTACCGACGTTTCGACACAGGTTTCACTGGTCATGGTCGCGGCTGACTGATGTCCCAGCAAAATGTCAAAACAGAGATTTGTGTAACTACCCAACGAAAAGTCTATGTAGAAATTTGGGGTAAACACACAATTTTTAAACTACCTACAAAACATATGTTAATTATTGTCAATAGTCCGACACACGACACTCACAATATCCCCGCGTACATCCGAAGATATATCCCGTGGCTGCAACTTCTGGATCACTGGTCCCCAAGTTGGTGATAAGTTAAAACCATCCTCCCTATTAAAATTTCTAGGGTGTTTCTCGCAGGCCGAAGAGAACGGAAAGACATCCAGAGGTCAACAGACAGCCAGCGTTCTTGCCGTATGTGAAAGGAGTAACGGACAAAATTGGAACAGTACTTAAGAAATTCTCCATCAAGACTGTATACAAGCCGTTATTCAAAGTAGCAGATCTTTTACGCAGTCCAAAAGATGTCATTCCATACCAAAACCCGGGCGTGTACAAAATAGAATGCAGTTGCGGAAGTGTGTACATTGGCCAAACTAAACGGAGCGTGCAAGAGAGGGTGAAGGAGCACATAGCAGCAGTTAAAAACCGCCAAGTACACAAATCCGCGATCGCCGAACATCTTCTTACATCTGGCGTAAATCACTGGATTGAACTCCATAAACCAAAAATTGTCTCCACTGAACGCCATTATTATCCTCGAGTAGTTCGAGAGGCAATTGAAATCAAGAAACACCCTAGAAATTTTAATAGGGAGGATGGTTTTAACTTATCACCAACTTGGGGACCAGTGATCCAGAAGTTGCAGCCACGGGATATATCTTCGGATGTACGCGGGGATATTGTGAGTGTCGTGTGTCGGACTATTGACAATAATTAACATATGTTTTGTAGGTAGTTTAAAAATTGTGTGTTTACCCCAAATTTCTACATAGACTTTTCGTTGGGTAGTTACACAAATCTCTGTTTTGACATTTGCTGGGACATCAGTCAGCCGCGACCATGACCAGTGAAACCTGTGTCGAAACGTCGGTAAATAAGGTAAACAAATTATTTCGCGTTAGACCCGTTTAATAATTATGTTTAAATATGTGTTTAAATCGCGAAAGTTTTAAATGTTATAGAGTTCATCATATTTATCATGGCAACAAATCCTGTTGGCAATGATGGTAAGAGCTCAAACCCAAGGAATTACTAAAGTCAAAATTTGCCAAAAGTCAATGTCCCTAAGTGCGATGCAAGTGCAAAAATTACCAAATTCGAATAAAAAACACTGTATAGATCAGCTGATCGAAAATGCACCTGTCTCCATACAGTGATTTTTTTAAAGATTTTTCCACTTGCTTGGCACACAAGGTCATTGACCTTCTCAGCTGGTGAAGTATTGTTTGGGAGTTTTGTTACATCCTGTATATGGCACCGCATAAGGGCATTTTCAAAAATAGGGTACCATTTCCTTTTTTTTTATATAGGAAATTTTTGGGTTTTTTATAACCAGAATTACGAGTACTATTGATTTAAAAAAAGAAAAGGAGTGTCCCCTTTTTTTGGTCAGTTTCGTAACCCATTAGAGTTGAAAATTAGAGCGGAAACTTTCATTGATTTTTTCCTAAAGATGCTAGACGACTAGACGCTTTTCAACGCTAAACTCTCCTCGTGAACTCAGATCGATCGGCTCTTCTCTTGTGTGTTTCTACAATACGACGAGAATTTCTAATCGTAGGCAACCCTGTACAATGCTTATTACATTAAAATATTTGATTTGATTTGATTTAACCCTAGTCTTGTGCGGGGGCGAGGATTGGCCGAGCGTCAATTGTTTTTGCGTAGTGTTCATAACAGTTTGTAATGTTTATATTCGCTTTTTCTATGAGAGATAAATATGTATTCTTACGAACTATTGTATAACTTGTGATATTATTCCCAGGCGACGAGTTCCTAGTCCGGCCCGTGACGGAGCCGGGCGTGACCAGCGTGAAGGTGTACCTGCCCGGGAAGGCAACCCACACCCTGTGGTACGACGTCGACTCTTACCACGCGTACAAGGCCGACGGGTACTTCACACAGGAAGTCAATATTGCTAAGGTATTCACTTTTATTTACACAGAACAGCCATAAATAAACAGTTTAACATTTAAACTAATGTTGTTACATAATACACGTTACGTTTTGAAGACCGGTTGGCGTAGTTGGTAGTGACCCTGCCTGCTAAGCCGATGGTCCTGGGTTCGAATCCCGGTAAGGGCATTTATTTGTGTGATGAACACAGATATTTGGTCCTGAGTAATAGATGTTTTTTATGTATTTGTATCACTACATAGTATCAAACAAAGTCGCTTTCTCTGTCCCTATGTATGCTTAATTAAATCTTTAAAACTACGCAACGGATTTTGATGCGGTAATTTTAATAGATCAATCTTGACGAATATAACTTCAACCGACGTCGCAAAGAAGGCATACTATGGAAATGTTTATCCCCACCTGAAGTATGGAATAATATTTTGGGGAAACTCAGTAAATGTTGAATCAACATTTATATTACAAAAAAAATGCTTACGAATTATATTTAAGTTTAGGTTTCTGGAATCCGTAAGAGAACTATTTAAGGACAATGATATATTACCACTGACATGCATTTATATATTAGAAATTTGTTTATTAGTTAAGGAGCAAAATTACATTTTTACCAAAAAGAGTGAGCTTAAGGATAATATCAGAACACAATATAAACACGATATTTGTACGGTTAAAGCCTCCAGCTTCATACTTGGGAAGAGCAAATACGTTTCTGGAATTGATATTTATAATCATTTACCTGAACACATAAAGTCGCAAAACGGGATTAGGTTCAAAAACACGCTCAAGAGGTGGTTATTAGTTAAGAGTTTTTATAGTTTAAATGGATATTTTATGCACATGGCTTAAGTTTTTTAATGAAATGTTTTTGTTATTGTTTATTTAGTTTTAAGTTTATAATTGTACGTCCGAAATGGGCAAACTGTTGGATCTAAACTTTATTTTATATTATGACATCTGAATGTACACAGTTTAAACAATAAATGACATCTTATTTTATCTTATCTAGATAGTGTGATTCAAGAGGAAGGTTTATATGTATAATAATAACCCGTGCAAAGCCGGGCGGGTCGCTAGTATTATAGATATCGTTATCTGAGAACCCGTAACACAAGCCTTCTTGAGCTTACTGCGGGACTTAGTCAATTTGTGTAAGAATGTCCTATTACTTTTTTTTTTAAATACGGTCCATTCATCCATTGTTATCAAAATGAAAAGCAGTTTTAACGTAACGACAGGTAACTAATTAGTATGTAGGTAGTTTGAATAAAGTTTAAAAGTCACACAGAATACAGAACTCAATAAGTGAATGACTTGGCATATCAACGTTTACCAAATTATTATTTGGCCAACTAGATTAGGTGAGGTTCTTCTTCTTCCTAGCGTGTTTCCCGGCTTATGCCAAGTCTCAGGGACCCTGGGGTCCGCTTTGGCAACTAATCCCAAGACTTTACGTAGTTGCTAGTTTTTACAAAAGCGACTACCATCTGAACTTCTACCCGCCGGTAAAATCGACTCGCGGTAGTCCTCATTGGCTTGTTTGGCGATAGTAACCCCCTTGTTTATCATAGTGTTTTGTCACCAGGTGCCCGTGTACCAGCGCGGGGGCAGCGTCGTGCCGCGCAAGGAGCGCGTGCGCCGCTCGTCCGCGCTGATGGCGTCGGACCCCTACACTCTCGTCGTCGCGCTGGACTCTAACGTGAGTATTCCTTACTATAAAACATGGAACTTCCTCCCGCGGACGCTCCGGTTGTGGAATGAGCTCCCTGCCACTGTTTTCCCAACGGACTACAATATAGGGTTATACAAAAAAGGAGTGTTAAAGTTTTTAAAGGGTCGGCAACGCGCATGTAACACCCCTGGAGTTGCAGGCGTCCATAGGCTACGGTGACCGCTTACCATCAGGCGGGCCGTATGCTTGTTTGTCACCGTCGTAGTATAAAATAAAAAAAACTATAAAACACAACGAGTCTATCGCCAAAGCTTTTTCAATCTTATAATTTAAACTTTCCGTGAGTCCTAAGTCCTCCACGAGTGATCCGTGGTATCTAAACATTTATAATGGCTGTCAAAACAGTCCCACCTCATTCCTAAACTATACAGTAAATAATGGTAAGCTATTTAGATATAAACCGAATATAAATCCCCTATCTCGAGAGTTCGATTGGAAGCAAGTTTTTCCTCTTGAATTTAGACTACAGATTGTTAATCAAAATCATTCGGAACCTACCGCGGGCCATTTTGGCATTTTTAAAACACTAAAACGTCCGCGCATGCACATGGTTAACACTCACGCATTTTTATCAAAATAGTCGTGACATGTTTCGACTGCATCGGGCAGTCATCGTCGGACAGACGGAGTGGTGTTATCCTTCGCGGCTCGGGCATCACATCATCTTTTTCTATCTACCCATGCGTTTAAGGTGACTTTCCGCTGGGTAGGCGAACATTTCTAGCAAGATCGCGGTTCACACTTCGCTGATTCATCAGCAGGGCCCGTAATTTTGACCGACGACAGACAAATGACGACAAGCTTCATACAAATCATACATCATGTTTTAGGTTTTACGTTTGAAAGACTAATGCTGTCATTGAATAGCGTCAAAACTATTACGTTGGACGTTAGAATCGAACGTTGATAGACATTGTCTGTCATTAACTCATTTCGTATTGAAAAAGTGTGTGTAAATGTGTTTATATACGTCATTATGACGAAAACAGTGAAGCCGCGACTAATATGAGACATGCAACTGTGTCGGAACATTCGCGATAGACCCGTTCTGTTTTATAATAATGTACATTATTGCGACAGTTTAAAGGGTTATAGTATTCCTTCCTATCACAATAATAGGCAATATTCACTTATTGCTTTGTGTGTGGGTAAGCGGACCCGAGCGTCAATTGTTTTCCCGTAGTGTTCAAAACGGTTTGTATTTGCTGTTTCTACTAGAGACAAATATCTGTTACGGAAGAATACGGAAGATGTTGTGCCCACTGTAGAAAAAAAAACAACAGACATATATTGTCTGAAAATCCATAGGAGCAGTGTTCTTATGGAATACCATAGACAACTTTATAATGTATACTTTTTTAATATTGCTGTCAGTCATCTAATTGACAGATTTAAGTGCTGGAGTAGAAAAATGAATTTATGTTCTAGCTTTACACCTACTTCTGCTCTTGCTTTATGATAATAAATCTATCTATATAAAGTGTGTTAAGTAAAATAAAACGTAAATTTCGCAGAACACGGCTCACGGCTCGTTGTACATTGACGACGGCGAGACATACGAATTCAGAAACAACAAATACATCTATGCTCACATTGACTACGAGCCCAGCGGGATCACCTACTCGTGAGTATTGCTTGACTATATTGAGGAGAGATTTAACTGCTGCACACTTTTAACGATTTACTGCACTGATGTCCAAATTGTGGAAACTTTTCAAAATGTTTAAAAAAAGGTCTTGTGTTAACTTACATGTTTATAAGACCTTTTTAAACCTTTTTTATACAATTGTATAGCACGAATCAAATCATTTATTAAATGTAATAAATGTTTAGTTAATAAGAGGTTGGTCGTTTAACTTACCTGTTTAAAAGACCTTTCTTAAGCATTTTGGAAACTATCCACAATTTGCATATCAATTTACTGTCATTCACACAAAATTGACCATTTGAAATGTCCATTCTGAAGGTGGATCAAAATTATGGTCAAAATGTTATTGATGAAAAATGTTTACGACCAAATTTCTTATCGTTGTAAATTAGTCAAGCCAGAATGTAATTTTGTCCATATTTTGTAAATGTAGTCTAATATAACATGTTTTAGATGCTTCGTATTTAAGTACTATTGATGAATTTTCGGCGTGTACGTAAATAAAAATTGATGTGTATTCTTGGACCTCTATCATATTTGTAATTTTTTACTATTGAACATAATTATTTTTTCAACATTCTGGATCTAAAATTTCCTAGTTGATGTATTTAAAATTGTAATTTGTCTATGGTGAAGTATAATTTCGAATGGACAAGGTTCGATTTTTTGCCGACTTAATCATAAGATGTATGGCTCATAAAACGAAATAGATGAAATTTAAAAGTATTTTCAAGTAGCAGTTACATTTTCCCGGATCTATTAAATTATCAAACAAAATCAATTGCATTTCGTCACTATTCGAAAAAAAAAAACATTTAACGAGTTACTATGTTAACTTTCTATGTAACTCATACATAGTTACCGCATATTTACAACACGGTTTTTGTACAACAAACTGATTTTTCCAAAGTAGTGACGATTTCTACACTAAAGCTTGGTAATATTTAAAACAGGGTTATAATTAATAGTACATTACTGCAGAGGCCGTGAAGTAAGATCCTGCGATCCCTCTTCCGGCCGAGGCTTGTATAGTGCTTTTCTCAAACATTGTAAGGAAATATTAAAATTAAAATAACTACTAGGTAAATAGTTAATCAGGAAAAAATTGTGTAATTTGCCCCCTTTTATTTTTTAAAGATGCCATTTGAATGAGCTATTCAAGCACCGTGTTTAACCGCACATAAATAAATATACATAATAGAATTCGTTTTTTTTTAATGTCGCAAGTATCTAGTGGTCGTTGGCTGTATGTAATTTTTCCTATGTCAGTTTAGTGTACGCAAATTAAAAAAGTAAGAGCAGCGGACTCTAATGTTTCGTTCATACTTACGCATACATTACTTCACGGCCTAAGGCCAAGAAGTAAATGTGGGGAGCCATAAACAAGAAACTTCATGTCTTCATTTCGTGACAATAATGCAAACATTTCCGATCATGTTTGAGAAAACAAATTTTAACAACCAAAACCCGTTTTCAGTTTTGTGGACTCCGCCTCGTACCCCACTCGTTCTTGGGTTGAGCGCATCGTTATCGCCGGCATCAAGGCGCCACCGAAGACCGCCAAGTTGCTGCAGGGCGACAAACAACTTGCCCTCCAGATGACCCTCCACAAGGGCAACGACGTACTAGTTGTTAGGAAACCGGGCGCCAGCATGGCGCAACCCTGGAAGATCGTATTCAGCTACTAGGTAAATGGGCAGCATTCAAAAGCTACTTGCGTAATTATTTAACAGGGTCAGACATTATATTGTAAAAATAACCCTTAAATGCCTGATGATGCATCTATGATATAAAAACGAGACAAGTGAGAATAAGTTCTCTTGTGATGTAGACTTTGTCATATCGTCGTAAGTTCTTGATTTAAAATGAATTTTGTTGTCACTTGGGATGTTTTCGGATCAATATTGATAATTCATGCATTTAAGGGTTAACATTAACCTCTTCGACGCCATTTTAAAAATACACGTTTTCAGTCAGACGCGTTACCGAAGTATTACAACTAAAGTTGAACTTTATGAGTGCCCATTAAGGTCTATGTTGCTCTGTGGACTGTGACCGATTAATCCATCGTTGGCCTTGAACCTGCGGTGCCAATGTATGTCTTTAGCGTGGAAAAGGTTAATGAAGCGAATACCTAATTATGAAACAAATCAAAACTAAGTTAGGAGCAATTTCGATCGAAATAATCACCGGGGGTTTTCATTAAAAAGTACTTCTGCATGAAATCCCCATGAATATCGTGCAGTGTATGTTTCAGTTTTGTAACGTTTGACATCATGTATTAAAATAAATGTTATGTATAAATTAATTTTTAATATAAACCGGACAGTTATTGAGAAGTGATGGCCAGTAACTGACGATTTACGATTTAATCCTTATTATTATGTCGCTAGTAACTGGCCACTCAATTACAAGAGACATACTCTATATTCAAGTTAACTTTTGCGTTTACATGATAAAGTCTCTTTAGCTCTCTGAATTCCTGTTTCTTTCCCCAAAACGCACTCCAGTGATGAACGTATACTACCAGTTATTGTAAATTAACTTCACGTCTAACTTTTTAAATTCCTCAACTTAACTTTTTATAATCTTAGACCATTTAACCAACCGGATTGGCAATAGACAGGTGTTCCTGTTCCCATCTACCGAAAGCAAATGACCAACGATCAAGTTCATTGTATGGACTGAGCATTATCTGACACGGTTATTTGTACGTTACGTACGAATAGCCATACATTTGACGTGCCCGTCTCCCGCAAAATTTGGTAGACTTTTTCTGTATACAAAATGACAGCTCTGTCATGTTGGTTGTCAGGTTGGTTAAATGGTCTAAGACTTGTATCGCTTAGTCAGTCCAAGGCAAATTGAACTTTGTGTGAATTAATGAAGGTCGTAATTTAAAAAAAAGTTTTTGTGACCCCGGTGACTGTCTACCTTCGAGCGGGCTGTTTGCTTGTTTGCCACCGATATGGTATTTAAAAAACCCCAATCTTGATGATGTTTAGTTTGACAATCAAAGGATTAATGTTAAATATTAAAAGCTAGTAAAATTTGAAATCTAGATACTTTGTAACTAGATGTGAATTTTATTTGTGATTAGATCAATGTTATTGATACTCCTTATTTAAATGTATGCAGGTCTGTTTTATATGTTATTTTATTGTTATCATCACATTTAATCACTTTAAATGTCCTATCAGTTGACATTTACACCCAATTTATGAATAAATTCTCTTATATTGTGGATATCTCAGGACTATATCGATATAGAACCAGAAAGTGTATGCGCGTGGCAAAAGAGGCCAAAACGGCTCCGCCAACTTCAGTCCGCTCCCGACCGCGAACTGCGTGCGACGTCAGGTTTTAAACAGAAAATTACGAGTTCAATAATTAACTGCTTAACACCACCAATAAAGTTAGATAAGTCTCGAGTTATTTCCTATTTAGTATTTACCTAGTCATTGACTAACTAAAAGAAATAGACTCGGAAAGAAGAACAAAAACGTAAAAAAATGTGGGTGAGAAATGACATTAACGAACAATTTCGCATTGATGATGTTAAAAAGGATGAGTGTTTCGTACGAAAAAGAGCTTACTGACGTATGCATTAAGTGTCAAATTCATACACCAACCAACACTGCTAAAACTTTAAAGGCTGTTGGCACTTAAAGAAAAGTCACGTTCGAAACAAAACTATATGAAAAAATGCCGCAACTGCGGCATTGTTATGGCGTCTTTTTTCGGCTGGTTGGATATCCAGTTCTTTTATTCTATATCTATATACCTAGGTATAACGTATGCAATATATTACACGGTCGGCCTACTTACGATTTGATGATTTTTTTTGTTCTATCTCGATTATAGTTCTGTGTTGATACGTCTACTAACTTCAAGCAATTTACTATTACGTTTGTGCATATTGATATAGTTGTTTTTTATACCTTAAGGAGTCATTCGCACAGGAGTTTAAAAAGCGTCGCGTTAAAACCCGACGTTGACGCTTTTTTACCGCTCCCAATATTTGCATAAAGCACTGTAGATTGACGCGAAATTCAAATTTTTTACGGTTGGTCAACTCTTACTACTACAAATTGCAGCTATACAACACATGCGAAAATATCTCTAGCACACGGCCAACTGACAGCGGCGTTTTTTAAACGCTCGTCAGTACAGAAACGTACCTGAAATCCGACAGTGCGCGGTAAAAAAGCGCCTTCGTGTGAACACATTCATTTGTCTGATTCGAACGCTTATTTTAACGCGCGTTGATAGCTCCCGTGCGTATGACCCCTAACGGGAATCTGCAAAATATACATACTAATAGACTTGATTGTATATGCGACTCGTCCATGATAACCGTGATAGTAAAATGAAAGGAGTTTATGTCAAATTGTTCATCCTATTACAAGTAATTTATTCACGTTTTTTCGATTGTTCATTAATTACAATTACAGTATGATAATAAGTATCGCCAGATTCTTATTTGTAAGTAGGTAAGCGAATAGCAAAATAAAGGAATTCTAAGAGACGTAAAGTAGTGCAAAATATAGTAGCTGCTTTAACGACAATATTGGTGTTCAGATATTGGAAAGCACTTAGGCCGCTTATATTTGTTGGCGACTGTACCATAAGTTGTAGACTGCCACTTACACAGTGTGCAGTGTACAGTCGCCATCAGATATATCTGAGCATCCCAGGTGCCCACAAATATCTGAACACTATCTATTGTCAAAGCGTTAGAGTGCATGTTCAGTTTGTAAGCACCTTTTTTAACCTGGCAGGGGCTACATGCATTGAGCTTTGGAGTGTACGGACTGTGAAGTGGGATGGTAGCCTGAGGAAAATCCAGGACCCTTCCGCGAAATCACACGATATTTACTAATCTGGAATACTACTGGGCTTGCGCTCCGGAGAGATCAGTTGGACCGGAGCCAACAAAATCTGAGGTGCGTGTAAGAAATGGAGCTACTGGGAGTTTTATTGCTGGTACTGGTTTTATCGCTACCCCTAACTGGGCACCTCTGTAGCTTCGATATATCTCATGGCGACTGTATATATGGCTATTCGGACGGTTACGTAGCTCATACAATGATATGATTTTTCTCCATAATGTTCTGGCAGAGAAATAGTAAGATGATGCCTCCATTGTATCGAGCTTAATGGCTACAATATTTTGTACTATTACGCATGCGTACTTTTTGTGCAATACCGAAATCGCATTAGTAAAATGAAGGCTATTCAAAATATGCGGGAGTCACAAATATTGTGAGCGAGGGGATGTTTATCATGTTTTTGTGATAATAAATAGGTTTTAGAATATGCAACCGTTTTATTTCTCCTTTAAATATATATCTATTTAATATTATACATTTTCAGGTGGATCATTTATATGTGGCGTTTTTCGGCTAAAGGTACCACTTTCTCGGTTGCCGGAAAGGCGCTCAAGCCATACAAATTCATTTGGAAATGAATCTTATGAACAACTGACAGTGGTATCTGTTGCTACACTAAAGCACATATTTACAGAGTTAGTAACTAAATCAAATCAGCTGTTCTTATCATAGTTTTTCTTATAAATAAACTATTATTAGGGTTGTTAATTAAGTAATATAGTATAACTGGATTCTAGATTAAAAAGCATTAAAAACGGCTCACTTTGTATATAGAAAAAACATACAAAAACTGTTTATAAAATGATTAAAAATTACACACATGATTATAGTTACTAACTTTGTAAAGGAGTAAAAAATAAACCCTATTTAATGTGAACACAGTGTGACCTTATAAAAGCACATGTTTAGTCTATACGGACTAGGCCTAGAATCCTAGATGGATCTACAGGGTGTAATACCTGCCACTATAAGCCTCAGACATACCGTATTTATAAGTCATGCTGAGCAATTTTTACTATGGGACCAACCACGAAAAAGCGAAAAAAATAACTCCCATTCAAAATGTCACACAACCAAAATGTATGAGATTTTTTTTTTTGTGTGAGGTTTTTAGTGGCTTCCCGGTATTACACCTTGTATATTCCGTGCAATAATAATTATCTATCCCTTTTTGTCATACAAGATAGGGTAAATAGTCTATTAATGACCACTTCTCAATAACCCATAAATAGAATTCATTTAATCATAAGCTGTCAATTACTGGCTTACTCTTCATACGAACGAAATACGATTACATAAATATAAGTACAGAAAATTAAGTGAGCGAATAGATGATAGAGAATAGAGAGTGGTAAAAGAGGATTTACCCTACAGAGTGAGATGGATAGGTATTATTGTACAAAAATATGGTTTCAGGGAAATAATACCGTTAATAATAGCGTTTCATAAACGTTATAACCTTAAAACACCTATACCAGGGGCAGGGGCCCTATCGGATACGCGAATCTTTTGTGTACACCTATACCACGAAAATCGAATGATTGCGGATTTGTATCTCCGTCTCTGTCACACTTGCACATTGGAGTGACAAAGAGATTTTCCCGTCAATACCAATTTTCGATGTTCGTCGTAGGCGTGCAGAGCAGTCACGGTACGGTTATAAAACAAAGCGAGAACGCTGCGACGCGCCTCATTAGAGACAGCGAGTGTGAGCGAGACGTTGCGACTCAATCGGAACGTCTCTTCGACTCTGGTTTAACAGATGCAGTGCATAATGTTATGCCCTCGTATTTTGTCGGAAACGCTCGTATTTGTTATGCTACTTCAAACTTTCTCGGTACTTTTAGTACTGACACTGAATGAAGTAGCATGACACTTCGTGCGTTTCCGTAACGTTTCCGCAAAACATGCACTACATCTGTAACTTCATTTCTCCTGGCATTTTGACATATTTCAAGTAAATATACCAGTTATTTATTTAAGTGTATTTGTTGATATATCTAATACTACAATAGCTTGAATTTTCGAACCAGCCGAGGTAAGTACTTACACGATATTACAATACTCAGGCACATGTTTAACATATAGTTCGACCAACGAAAGCCAAATTAAATATATACAATTCACAGCAACACTATTTGACAAAATAATTAATTGAATACTAAGATTTGCTGTGTAACGACAAAATAATAGTACTTTATGCAACAGTGATATAATGAGGGTTCTTAAACTTGAGGGTCGCCGTTAATAATAGACCCGAGAGTTTTAAGAACCAATTATGAGCTGTTGCATACGCTAGTTTTTCTACTAATGTGGCAGAATGCTAAATGCTGAAGTAGGAAATATATTATCATATATTTCCTACTTCAGCAAAGAAAATGACGGCTGTCATGATACCTCTATCATGTCATGCGTCACAATTGCACTTAAAATCGCTGTCAATCGTACTTACTAATGATGTAAACAAAAGGCATCAGATGTTTTGTCACTGTTTCTCTTTCTATTTTCACACTACCTCATCAAACACCACTGAAACCATCAACTACTGAAACGATCGTATTATCGTAACATACAAAACATAAGATGAATAACTTATTGCTAAATATTTCACTAAAAACTTAAGTTAGGTTATGACGATCAATACGTTTGTTTACATTCTTAGCAAGTTGCTGTCTGTCAATAATAAGTGTTGTTACAAAATTGAATATATTTAAATTCGCTTTGGTTGAATCTTATTTGCGAATATATTTAAGACTAGCTTGACACTTAATTAAAGAAAAACAAATTAAACTTCGATTTAAAGATTACCTCTTAACAATATACTTAGCCACAGATCTAAAAATATATACACGCTACTTAGATACATAAAGTTCCACCGGCAACTGACCGTTTGTAATGCCTCAGTTGGTCAGTGTTGCGGGTTGTACAATAACTTCATAAAATGGCTATTGCCATTGTAAAATGTAAAAAACTTATCTTCTTGCTCAATTTTATGATTCAAAGTTAATTTAACTGTTTGAATTGTGCTTATGTTTGACAAGCACTTCGCCTTATCAATACCGCCACCGCCATTCAGATATTAGTGAGGATAGTCTTATCGTTTTGAACTAAGCTCGTTAACACAAAGGCATTGTTTTATTACAAAAAAAAGTTAGAAAAAGGACAATCCCAGCCAACACAGATTAGCTGAATAAATTTTGCGTAAAAGCAATTCTTTTGACTTTAAGCTGGATAAAGTATTTGTATAACTTCTGTGTAAGCGCTTATACAGATGATATTCAGGCAATTTGGGCACAAAATATCTTGCTTCAATTTGGATAACATTTGATTAACAGCCACATAGCAGCTGAATAAATGTACAACACACTGAATATCTTCTGCATAAATTCTGATTTTTCTTTAGTCCAGAAATTATACATCTTTTATGCAGTTGTTAATTTGTGAGTTCAGATATTCAAATGATATTCAAGATTCCGATCTCAGGAGTAGTTTTATAAAGAAATTATGCAAGTTAAAAAAGTATAAATGTATTTTTCATTGTGACGAGCTTATTTTGTGTTACTTAGTTCACAAAATTCTAATATGGTCGCATCACGTCTTCAAAAATTTGGTAAGTAAATTGTTTCATATATTTTAAGTAAGTTTAAGGTGAATTATATAAACGCATGGCACTTTACTGTGAATTATCAATATGATTAATATAACATTTTTTGAGCGCCTTAAGATAAAGCTACAATTTAAAAGGTAAACAAATGTAAAATAATATTGAAATTAAATTATCTTTACTTTTTATCAAATTTCAGTCCCAGCAAATAATGAGAATCAAATTTTGTATGACTGCTTATGTTTCCTACACACTAAACAAAGTGTTTCATAAGATAAATGTTGAGGATTTTTATAAAAAGAGGTTATGTCGAACGTTAGTTAATGGCGGACGGCCAATTTGAATAAAAGAGTATATTTCAGTGATTATGTAGCTTATTTCACCATAATAGTTCACATGCGACTACATATCCAGAAATTATTTGGTTTAAAGTACAATAATTATACATTTCTCAGAGAAAGGTCTTAAATTACATAATTCAGTATACTCTTATTCAGCTTTTTAGGGTTCTTTTTTATAGAAAATAAATCTATGAATATTTGAGGTTGATGGGACCTATACTAATGTAGGTAGGACCCACTATTAGGTATTTAAAGTTATCTACAGTACTACTATGACTATGAATGACGCATTGCGTAATATTTAGTTAGACAATTGTTTATATTACCAACTAAGCTAAGGGGGCGTCGTTATGTACTAATACTCACCACGGGCGGTAATAAAGAAAGCCTCAGGTCAGGTCCCATATATATCACTCTTGTCTTCGGCTTCGGGCGTCAAACACCTGCTATCTGAGACATTATTTGCTTTACCGCCCTAGGTAAGTAATGTACTATTATGCCACACCTGGCCATAATACCTTCTGTCCAAGTGTAGGCATAATTAATAGTTTACTATAAGCTAATGTAATATGACCCATGCAGTCAAACTTTGTATTAAGTTATGCAGGAAACTGTTTTATAACTACCGTTGTAATACCTTGCTTGAGTTAATAAATTATTCTATCTATATATCATTTTAGATAAAACCCTTGATCACATATTTACGTCCCTCGCTGGCAGCTCGGGTCGCAAACATCTGCGATCTCGGCCTTTCTTTGTTTTACCGCACTAGTTAGGTAATGTACTATTGTATGTATGTATTAAATGTAAGGGGAGATACCTAAATACGTTTTTTGTATTTAATTACTTATTCAGTAGTCTGTAGCATGTTAATATTTTTCAGAAAATTAAACGATGAATACCGAGGACCTTTTCGAAGAGGAACACGGTCAAAGGCGGAGTGAAGATAATGAGGAACACGGTCAAAAGTGGAGTGAAGATAATGAGGAGCACGGCCAAAAGTGGAGTGAAGATAATGAGGAGCACGGCCAAAAGTGGAGTGAAGATAATGAGGAAAACGGTCAAAGATGGTGTGACATTAATGATTTTGACTATAAAGACACATCAAATAAAGAACCAGAAAAAAACAAACCTGAACCAAAGAACGATATGTCAGAATCTGCCACACAAACACCACAAACCGTTGAGGTAAATAAGACCGAGACGAAATTGGCAAATGAAGCTTTTGGCACATTCGTTGCACATGAACTTGCAAATGTTGTACCCTTCAAAAGACGATACGTCATGTACAAAATAATACAGCTTTTGGAAGAACATTCTTAAATATGTAAATTATTGTTTTATTTTTAAATAAAAGCAAGCGTTCAATTATATTTTTCATTTATTAACACAAATAAACAGCATAACGTTTTAACTACTTAATTCCCAACTTCGGCTAATCAATACAAAACGACTATTTTATGAAGTCTTTACAATTAAAATTTATAATACTTCATAAAATTATCGGTTTTCCAGTCTCGTACAATAATCAGTATTCAGTATCATCAGATCTAAATAATATAATCTCGTTATCTGCACCTAAAGTTGGACCCAGTCTATTTGTTTGAATCACTAATCCTGATGGTGATGCACAATCATCGTGTACAGAACCCTCTTGAACTGTATTGGTCGCACTTGACCCGGGCCTATTTGTATCAGTTGTCAAATCCTTTTGTATTACTGCACAGATACTATTTTTTATCTTTACATACTCTCGTGAACACTTTCTTCTTATTCTTCCCGTTCTCTTTCTTTTTTTCCATGAATCATTTACGCTTTTGTTATTATTTTTCTGAGGAGGCATATTGTTGATGCAGCATTTATCACTGACACAAAATGGTGAAATATCTGGATATAAACATACGATATCTTCAACTAACCAGTTATTTGCTGCTTAAGATACCCACATTTGCAACTGATATTGTTTTAAGCTTAACATAAAGACAATTGTACGCTTATAGCGCTATAAGTTAGGTAAAACAAGGAGTTTATTTTCAATTATGCAGAAGTCAGCTGTGTAAAGAAGAGAAAAAATCTAAAATATTCAGCATCTGAATAAATTAGTACCATTTCGTACACTATGCAGCTTAAAGAAAATATTTTGTCTAATATTCAGCGTTTTGCTGTCTAACTGCTTTGATAGCGCTATAAGTTAGGTAAAACAAGGAGTTTATTTTCAATTATGCAGAAGTCAGCTGTGTAAAGAAGAAAAAATCTAAAATATTCAGCATCTGAATAAATTAGTACCATTTCGTACACTATGCAGCTTAAAGAAAATATTTTGTCTAATATTCAGCGTTTTGCTGTCTAACTGCTTTGCTTAAATATGTTATACAGGAAAATGCAAAAATTTCAGCTACTGTGCAGATAATAGCTTTTTCAATTACTTTTATTTGAATATCGCTTGTTTAGCAGATTCTACTCTTGATTACTATTCAGCTTGAAAAAATACCGCGAACTTTATACAGAATTTAGTAAGCTTACAACATTATTTTAATTTAAGAACTCTCTTATTCAAAATAAAGCCATAACGTCAGCTGTGATACAAAAGTAATAAAGCTTGACACTGCTTATTGTGGTATATTTTCGCTTCTATCTGGCTTATGTGTTGGCTGGGATGGAATGCCATGAATATAGCTTTTTTTTCTTATCCAACAAGGGATAAAGTTGAAAAGGTAACACACTTTTAACCTTTTGGGCAAGTACCTAGTAGGCGCTTACGAAAACAAAAGTAGACAATACTTGTGTATTGAACAATGCTTTTGTGTTAATATAATGCCTTTGTACGTTAACGAGCTCAGTTCAAAACGATTAGTACCTACTTTGATTGTCCCAATATATATGTATATGGGGACTGTAGAATTAATGCCATACGAAAGTAACTCTTACTCCGATGATATAACCAATAAACTGTTTACGTGTAAATTACGGTACGGTTATGTATATTTTTAAACCTGTGGCATTCTCCCATGTTGAAATGAAGGGGTTAATAATACATTACTGTGGAGGCATGGAAAAAGGCTATTTGCAGGCTGAATATTATGTTTATATGGACGACTTTAGGAGTTAACACTATATGAAGCCTGAAAAGCCTTTACAGACAAGTGTTTCCAGTATAGTGCTTTTCTCAAAAATGGTGCAAATAAACCAAAACCGGATAAAATCTAAACCTTCAATTTCATACTTGAGGCAGTTGCGGCGGGCGTTTTGACATGCCGCCGTTTATTTAAAAAAAAACAGTATTTTTCTTCTATACGCCATTCAACTTAATTACAATGTCGCGATACCAACATTATAATAAATACCACCGACCTTCCGTTTCGGCTGTTTAGTTTTTTTACTTTTTAAAAAGTTTAGAGCTGTCTGTCGCGAAATCCAGACTGCAATTTCTGTAACTTTTTAATTTCTAATTTACCATAAGCACCACCACGCAATTCGTAACCGGAAAAGTTGGCTCTGCACAGCTTTTTGAGAAAAACTACTTATTCAGCACTTTACACAGAAACTGGCAGTTATAACCCTTATTACAGTGCAACAAGATCTATTCATAATCACACTGCTATTTTGTTTACAATTTCTTAAATGTTTTTTTTCTTGAATGAAAAACTTTTTTTGGCGTCTGAAGGTAAAAAAAAACGACAACAAAATAAAAACTCCGCCCGTTAATGTTTCTACCCTTCTAGTTCAACATGGCAATACTAAATAACCAGGCAAGTTCTGACTACTTAAAGAATATCCTACTTGGCGTATCCTCATTAGGAAACTCTATAAACGGATGTGTTTGCTTATGTTCTAACATGGTCTCTTCACTGGGAAACTTTTCCCCGCACACTTCACACGTAGCTTCTGCGTCTGTTGAGCCTTCTATCTTTTTTTTCTTAACACTTTTACTTTGCGATGCTTTGATTTCGTCTTGCTTTGACGTAGATTCATTATTAATTTTGCCAGTTAACAAATATTCCTTCATATTTGAATGCTTTGCTGATAACTTGTGTTGCTTTAGTCTATTTTCCGATGTACACTGATATTCACAAATAAAGCACACATATTTCATATCACCTGTATGAACTTCGGCATGCGTTTTCCGTTTTTCTGGAGTTGCGAAGCGAAAATCGCAAAATTTACATGGATATTTTCTATCCGGAGAATGTAGCCTCATATGCGACGTCAGAGCATTCATGTCTTTGCATATTTTCCGACATTCCAAGCACATTATACCTCTTTCTATAGTATCGCTGACTTCGGGTGATTCTGTGTTGTGGTGTACCCTTCTATGTGATGTTAAACCTTTCTGTGTGATAAAAACTCTTTGACAATCTGTACATTGGAATTGAAGCTCTGATTTGACTTCACGACTATGTTTTTCTATCTGATGCCTCGCCAGCTTATCAGCTTCATGAAACTGTAGTTCACATTCTTCACATTTCCACGCTTGGACCAGTTTTGAGAATGCCTCTAGTACATCTAAGACAGACTGACCTTCAACTTCTGGATGTGAAGTTTTCGTGTGATTGGCAAAATCGATTATTTTAGGAAATGTATGCTGGCAATGTGGACAAATATAAGGCTCCTTATGATCATCCATAACATGCGACTTCAACTCTGAGAGTTCCGCACAAGTTTTCTTACACATAAAACACCGCATCTTCTTTTTGCCTTTAACAATCTCTGAAATAACTTTATACTCCATTAACTGAACTTTCTGATGTATTTGTAAATGTTTGAAGAGTTCTTTAGGCGTGTTATAGTCTGTGGGGCAAAATTTACAAAGGAACTTCTTCTTTGTGTGAAACCGTTTTCTGTGTAGCGCAAGATCTGTTTTGTCTTTGAAATTTTTCGCGCAAGTAATGCATTGATATGTCTTTACTTCCGCAAACAAGTTATGAGATCTCAAACAAGTCTCCATACGACTTCTCCTTCTGAATACTTTTCCGCACGTGCATTCATAGCCTTCCTTCCTAACCGCTTCTGGTTTCTTTTTAATAATTTTCTTTTCTTTCTTAGGTTCTACATTAACTTTCTTTACATTAACTTTCTTGGTCTTCATTTGTTTTTTAAGTTCAAGTCTTAATTGTTTTTCGGCTTTCAATCTATTTAATTTCCTTGTTTTCTGTCCTTGAATGACACCCTTAGCGCGGTTTTCTATACTAGCGTGTACTGATAAATGTTTTTGGAGAGATCGTTCAGTGCTATACTTGTTTACACATTTAGGGCATTGGTGTGTTTTTTCTACATCTACCTTTCTTTTCTTTGCCTTTAAAAGTCCATAGGCTTCCTGCTCTAATGTAAGTTCGTTTCCTGTGATAGAATTTAGTTGGAAGTCATCATATTCTGCTTCATTAGGTAGTATTTCCTCTGGGTTGCCCATCTTGGATAAAGGGATAGAGCCATCGTGTGACATTGGGTGGATCTCCATGACTAGGGTCTTGGTTGTCTGTGATTCAATGAGCCCGTCCTGCGGGTTGGTGATGGTTGAAGTTGTGTTGATGAGTTTGTTGGATATTAAATGTGTTTCAGTGACAGTCAGGTCAGCTTCTTCTTTTACGCTTAAATGGGGGTCCTGGAAAAAGATATCGTGTTTATTCTTATTAGAAAATACGAAAGACTCTTCTTTCTACAGTCAGGCAGTTTAAACATGTAACTTGTTAAAACCCAGCCTGTGGCCCACCAAACATAAAAATTGTATTTGAATTTAAAACCAATAGTGCAGGAAAAATGGTCATGTTTGTTTTGTTTTGTTTTAAAATCAAATGAAAAAAATAAATGCAACCCTTTAGCATTTCAAATAAAATGAATTCAGTTCCAAGATACCGCTGTGCATTATCCTTGCATTTATAATAATAATTTATTTGTGTATCTAATACTGACTGATGTGATGTGGTATTGTTATACTAATACTTAATAACATCTTACTTTATACAGTCTGGTAACATTTATAGTTTTATACTACCCTGTGCTCCCGACTGCAGTAGACTGCAATTGGGATCTACCTTTCGCATTGCCACTGCTGGAGTTTAACTTCTGAGTCATCCTTATACTGTGCCTGGGGCTAAGGCAAAACTAGTTATACTTCCTAATCCAAGCTTTTATTTATGATTCAAGAGAACCTGGGCTGCTCTGTAACCAAGTCTGAAGAACTAGCATAGGCACTATTTTGTTTGGAAGCTACTGCCTTGGTTTTGGGGAAAATCTAAGTCTTATTGGGATTAGTTGATTTTTCTCACACTGTTTCCTTCATCAAAAAGTGACTTGAATGACCAAAATAAAGTACAGGCCTGTATTTGAACCCATGACCTCTGGATTGAATGCTGCATGGTTTATAACTATGCTACCAATGCTTGCATTAGCAGCAATATTTAATGAAAACTTCAAACTAATACTATACCTATCTTTGTAAAACTTCAGTAATCAGTACATGACCTTAAAAGATAAAAGACATCAATAATGACCAAATACTTACATCATACTCATCATTTTCATATTTAACGCTTACTCCATCCTCCTGCAGACATGTTTCCACATTCCCAAGAGCTGTTGCATCATTGCTATCCATACTTCCAGTCTCCATACTCCTCGCCCCTATACTGTTTCCATCATCAAAGTTCGGGAAATCATAGGATATCATTGCATCATCTACCAAACACTCTTGCTTCACTTTTTCTTCCTCTTCTGGATCTATTATAGGCAATATTGAATCTACTTCACTCTCACTTTGTACTTTAAACTCTTCTAATATCTTATTTTCTATATACTTCCTGAAATTCACTGGTTCTGGTTCCTGTTTTACTTCTACTTGGATGTTCTGATAAGGATATTCATTTTCGGTTTTTAATTGTAATGCTACGTTGTGCTCTTCTATAACTATGTTATTGTCTATCTCTTCCTTTATAGTTACACTGTCTGTTAGTTGGTAATTTGAGTCTGTTTGGAGGGCATTTTCTAAGGCCATTAAGTCTGAAAAAAAATGATAAATTAGGTAAGTCAATAAAAAAGTCTAATTGGGATCAGCTTAAACATAGGTGTCTCAAATATAAAAAAAAAAACCTAAACAATAACACAATAATGTAATAACTACATTCTGTATGATTGTTATGTAAATTTATATGAACGTTAAGGCATAAGGTAATTAATATGCAAATTTCTACATACATCGTGCACAAAGTGTATTTACCGACGTATCGAATGCACAATAACAGGTCGTACTTAATCCTGTATTTACAAACAGAAAAATAATGAAATGCATTCCGTAATTCATATGATTTAGTAGTGCAACTTGATAGGAATACAATCTAAACATCCTTAATTATAACATAAATACTTAACTACGACCGAGATTGAAATAAAGCCAATTATATGTTCTGTTATTATTCAATAATTGATAATTACCTTCCATCGCGAAATGTACTAGAAATCGAACATCTAAAATTTTGTATTTATACGCAACCCCATGTGTCGGTCTGCCGGTAGTAAGTAGGGGAATCCTCTGTACTAGCTTCTTTTCTTGCTTTGAGTACGGAAATTGAGCAGTAATTAGAAAAGCGATCCATTTGCAAGATCAACACCACTCCTTCAGCGAACAATAATTAATTTTGACAGATTGCAAATCGGTATTGCCGGGACTAAATTTAAAAGTCCCACGAAGTATTTAGAGTACTCGTCCAAAAAAAATACTAGGTATTCGTAACAGGTATTTCTAGTTACTAATTTTGATCTAGCAACAAATACTTGGGCCGACGGCCATTGGACCCATTGGTGGCATTGGTATGGTATTGGTTTCAACGATCGCTTCCATTCCAAGTCTCGTTCGGGCAACGGTTGTACTTTTATAGAACGCAGCTATAAATTTGTAAGTGTGGTAAATTCCGAAATTTGTAAACACGTCTTTTACCTGCCTCTAAAACAAAGTTATAAAATGTGTTACAGAGAAATTTTCTTTAGCAGGAGATTATGGCGAGTTCCGTGGATCTTAAAGTTGTTATCCAACACTTAGTAAACGGTACCTTGGTGGATAATTTGTGTCTTATTTGCTTGAAGCCGCTGGACGAGTTAAATGAACATATTTTGACCACAATATGCAAAGAAGGCAAGGAATATTGCGTAGCAGACGTATTGGAGCAGGTTTGCCAAGTTAAGGTTAGTTTATCAATGTATTTTCCTAATTTGCCCTCTCTCTTTAGTACTAGCTTTGTAATTTCACTACTATTATTTTATCAGTTTTCAGATGTAATTCAACATAGGGTGTGTTCAGATTGCTTTGTAACAGCATCAGCTGCCTATAAATTCTTTTTGTCAACCAAACGAAGTCAAGAAATCCTAAATTTCTATACAGAAGAACTTCAACAGAACATGGATTTTATTAATACAGATTTGCAGAACTCTGAGGACTCAATATGTATATCATTGCCAGTATGTACTCCAAGTGTTGAAGCATATGACTATGATTTAGAAGGTCTAGCGCTTCAGGATGGCCGTGAGAATGCTGATGACAATTCTGATGATGAAAAACATATTACAACTATTGCTAAGATTAAAAAAGAAGTTGTGGTTAAGACAGAGGTAGATGATGACAATGTTATTGTAGTCATGGACGAGTATAAAAAGCCCAAATTTTTAATACCGCAAGACGGAAATTTTGTATTGGCTGACAAACTTGAGGAGAAAAAATATATGAAGATGTTTGGTTATTCTGATGTTAAAATTAAAGTTGAAGGAGAGAAGAGTAAGCAGAGGAGGAAAAGGAGACCAATGTCCTATATGTTCTGCAGCCAGTGTCCAGTCAAATACAGATTTGTAACTAAATTGAAGGAACACATGAAAACTGAACATAATATTGATTTATTTGTTTGTCAGGTTTGTACTTATATAATATTATCCTATTTAAAATTAGTGTGCTTACATATGTGGTTATCACAGCAATGGGATCCCCATACTGCCCCATTTTTTCAATATTCAGATTAAATGTGAATACAGTTTTATCAAGTCCTAAAATGTCAGGAGGGCACTAGCAATTTAATTCATTATGCAGCTAAATAAAATAAAGCTTACTTGATTCCATGTCTCAAAAAAAAACAAGATAATAGCAGATTGTTAACTCAAGTGGTAATTTACATATGTATATGTATGTACCGCTATTTGTTTAAGTGTGTCAAGGAATCAACTTATCAGAGGATCTCAGAAATGACTAACAGTCTCGATGAATATATGGGGATCTTCATGGCCAAACTTCTTCTACGAAAACTCTTCTTTTCATGTGTTTTCTGAGTTTCACTCGTCACCCAGATGACCCAGATAGTTTTATTAAACTCAACTCATGCAGTCATTTAACTTATCTCATAATATCCCTTTAGTTCCTTTACACCAATGGGAGTTACCGTATTGTCGCTCACCAGACGGTGCCACTCATGCGTGGGTCCTGTGTCAATAATGTCAATATGAGAGAGTCGTCAAAGTGACGTTTGAAATGTTCCCGCAGGACCCTCATTCCACTAGCGCCCCTAGCGGAAAATTGACTCGCGGTAATCCTCATTCTTGTTTTATGTGCCATAGAGTAATTGTATTTTTTAATTTACACACATTTTCACAATCTTCAGGTCTGCAAAGCCACAATGGAAGACAAGCAAGAATTCAGCAACCACTTAAAAACCCACACCAACACACACATATGTGCAATCTGCAACATGGTCTTCAAGAAGCGAGACACCATCATCAGCCATCTCAAGAAACATGAAGCCTTCCACCAGACCTTGGCAGGTTCGCATATCTGTGAGCTGTGTGGCCAAGTTTTGGCAGATGAGGAGCATCTGAAACAGCATTATGAGAAGAAGCATGATAAGAAATATACTTGTTACTATTGTGGAAAGATGTATAAAGGCGAAATTAGTTTTGATAGCCATATTAAGAAGCATGAAGAACAATTGCGAGTTAATAAGACGTAAGTATCGCAACCTGCTATGAACATCGCGCTATATACTTGACCTCTTCCTATCGTTTTCAAGCCCGCTTGGTAACTAAATCGTAACGTTTGGCGTAGGGCTGGGCTAGTTACGAAAGTGACTGCCATCAGGTTTCCTCACGATGTTTTCATTCACAGAAAAGCGATGGCAAATATGACATACAAAGAATGTTCCAAAACATTGAAGTAATTTTTTTTGGTTTGGTTACTTTCATTCTTAAGGCAACTTTGATCAGCGATATTTGAGCTATAAGAACTTAGTTTTAGACTACAAATTTAAGAGTTGTATGATATTCGCGGCAACCTCAACAATCCTCAATACATGACCGTATCTTAGCCGATTTTAGTTTTGGGGTAGTATTTCGTACATAAGGTCCGTTTTCGGTACTCGCAAGTGTTTTACCAGTGAACGGATGTCTTGCCAGACAAGTGCTCCGTCATATCAATATGTAATCAACTATTGTATGCAACGAGACGAAGACTGTTACGGATTTGCATTTGTAGTCAGTACACTGAGTACACAGCCTGTGCGAATTTTTATGTGCTATTTTTACTATCCAGATTAGTGATGGGCAAGCGGAAAGTTTCCTATTTGGGAAACTTTCCGTAATGAAATTTACAGAGAATATTACCGTAATATTCTCGTGATGTGAAAGATAGAGAAATTTATATTTTATTGCGGTCTAATGTCATGTCATTTAGGTAAAATAGAAGCACAAAGACGTCGTTAATTGTATTGCAAAAGGATAATATCGTTACTGAGCAAAATAAAAAGTTACATGTAAATTACGGTAAATTCCCATAAATTCTCGTAAGTTACCGTAAGTTACCGTGAAAAATTACCGTGCAATTTTAAACGAAACCTAGAAATTTATTACAAATACGAGGGATTTAATAAATACTAGCTCAAATTTAATGAAAGTGATACAAAAATACAATTGAGTGTAAAACTTGCATCAATTAGGCCACGTTCGGGCCGAGCGAACGCTCAGGCCAAGTATGTAGTAAAAAACTACCATGCACAGTGCACACTGCCTACGCGGAAAAGACAGTATTAGTCGACTTAATTGTAATTTTGTACTGTTTTAACAGTCGTGGCAAAACCATCTACAGTAGAATCCGGTTATAATGACGCCGAAGGGACCGACAATATTACGTCGTACTAACCGGAAGTCGTGCTAAACAAACTGTCAATTTTAAAGTTGTTTCTCGATTTTAATAGTCACACATGCATTATAATTCACAATGGTTCAATGTTACTCACAGAATAATTGAAATTAAGAATATTTTGCTCTTTAGTGAAAGAAACTGTTGAACCATTGACCTATTTACTCGTACTTCCTGACTACATTGCAATTTAAGCCATTGTAAATTGCGGAGATTTTTTTTACACGAGATGAAACCCTTACGCGCTTAAGTTTCAGAACATTCGCTTCGAACAAAGATTCTATCTTGTATGTATTGTTTGGTTATAATGCACCGTCACCGTTGTAACCGAACATATGCGTGTGAAATCCCGTCGTTAAAAGCGGTATGTCGATATAAGCAGTCGTACTAAACGGATGCACAAATAGTGACTTGTATGAAAACCAACCATCTGCCTATACCTACGTCGCTAAAACCGGTTGGTCGTTTTATGCGGATTCGGAGTCGTAAATTTGTGATTTGTGTTAGTGAAAAACGAATGGTTTGCCATGAAGCCAAAGTTGTTAAGTTCATGACTATTTTGAAAAATTTGAAAAAAAAATATATGAAATAAGATGTCAGCGAGTGTAAATTTAGTCACTTTACAACCTTATTTCATTAACCTAGGCTCAAAAGTGTGAATATATATTTGACATCGACTTTACAAGTATTCAATATCTCACGAAATTGTTGTATTACTACAAAATTTATATGCAGGTATATAGACTATGCAAAAAAATGTATAAAGAATTACAGGCACTTTTCATGCTATAGGATAAAATAGTTAAGTGATTCATATCATTCCATATTGTGCCGCTCTATCTTTGCCATTAAAATATATACTTATATTAAAAACTAAACTAAAGAAACATTTTGTTTACTTTTTTAACTACTACAATTTGAAAGTCCCTTGACTTGACTATACATATATTTAAATAAACTAATAATAGTATAGAATATGGGTACGCCGAGAACAAGAGAACAATGCAAACTTGGAAAGTATTTCTTGATTATTTTTAACTGGCACCCGCCCCGGCTTTGCACGGGTTATTATTATACATATAAACCTTCCTCTTAAATGAAACTATCTATTTAAAAAAACTGCGTCCAAATCCATTGCGTAGTTTTAAAGATTTGAGCATACATAGGGATATAGGGACAGAGAAAGCGACTTTGTTTTATACTATGTAGTGATTAATAATTATTCTTATTTGAAATGCAACAAAATGCAATGAGGTAATAATGCAATGTTCTTTAATTTTTCCATAGTAACCACTATATTTCGTTAACAAAAAATATATTTCCTAAGAAATTTCCATGAAATTTAAGAGAACTTACGGTAATTTACGGTAACTTACGGTAATATACCATTATAACAAGTTTTAAGTAATGTATCTGACCGCGAGCATGAAGCACATGAAAATATGCAAATATTTCGTTATTACAAAAAGTTGGATTTTCATATCGAAAAAAAAAGTTACAAAGTAAATTGCTACTTTTGGTAATATTACCGTAATCTTTCCGAGAATATTCTCGCAGTCGGAAATATTCTCTGCAATTTCCCATCACTAATCCAGATTGTAAAAGGACATGCAAAAAAAATATTGCTTTTATTTACTTAAGCAAACATAATGTTTACAGGATTGCCTCACCAGCCCCCAAGCCGCAAGAGAAACCTATAAAGAAGAAAGACAAGAGATTCCACTGCGATCTTTGCGGTGGTAATTTTGTGGACGAGAGGGCGCTCATGTGGCATACGAGGCTGCATACCAACGAGCGCCCCCATATCTGTGACGTGAGTACCATCGTTATAGGGTTCATCAACTATTTCTTGACACTAGGTGCCATGAATTACGGCCTCACTTTTAAAAACACGGTTTTATGGCATTCAAATTCACAAATATGTTTTTTTTTGGTAGTTAGATTCCCTTTCCATGATGGACCATCTACCAGGCAGAGAGAGGTATGGGCACAGCGGATGCATATCGTTTAGTGTGGTAGGGCACAGCACAAAGAATGTCGTTTCGGTCAAATCTGGAGCAGAGCCCATCTGGGGAAGTACCTCCACGTTACAGAAAACCGCAGTTTAATAACACTAGACCCTACTCATAGTGTTCTGTTTCTGTTGGGAGTAAGGTCGCCAGAGCTCCAAGAGGATTCAATGTGTTGACAGCTGGGGACCCACGGAGCAAAACCCTTTAGCTGCCAAAGTAGCGAATCCTCCTTTAAAGACGCGCATGTAACACCCCTGGAGTTGCAGGCGTCCATAGGCTACGGTGATCGCTTACCATCAGGCGGGCTGTATGCTTGTTTGTCACCGTCGTAGTATTAAAAAAAAGATAAAATACACAATCATAGATCAAAGCGTGTCACATATTTATGTGGCTTTCATGGAGGCAAATACTATTGCAGGTGACTACGAGCCGAGGTTTGAAAACTGAACCCCGCCATCCAAGATTGAAAGTCGCACGCTCGTACTCGTCGCCATCACATATATCGGAGCGTGCGAGTTGTTCAAAATATCTGAACAAGCACTCTAACGTCTTGACAATAGAGGCGTGTTCAGATATTTGTGAGCGCCTCGGCTGCTCCGATATATTTATTTATTTATTAGAATCACAATTATGTAAAATTACAGTAAAACCAAGGCTTTACAAGATTCAGACTTAACTAGGTACCTTAAATTAGCCTTAATCTATGAGGTTTTTTACTTGCTCCTTTTCAAGTACCCCCTTCCATTCTGAAATCAGCCTCGCTATCGCTGTCGTAAAAAGATCACAATCGGGCAGCGCGTCGAGTAAGGAGTTGACGAGCGTCGCACGCATATATGTGATGGCGACTACTATCAATACGAAGTGTTTTTGACTTTTTGTAGATATGCGGTCGCGGCTTCGTGTCAGTGAACCGCCGCAATCAGCACGCCAAGTGCGCCCACTCGGCGCCGTCGCGGCGCTGCCCGCTGTGCCCGGCGCTGTTCCACCTGCGCTCCATGGTCAACACGCACATCAAGAAGGTAACCGTTTTATAAAAACATTCACCAACACACAGGTAGACGGCAAAGCGATATGTTACCAAACAAATTATTCAGTCACTGGGGGGAAATGTGCACACATACAGTCAAGTGCAAATATAGGGTTCGACATAATCGACTCATAATATGGTACTACGCTCTTATTACACCGGCATAAGGTGCTATGGGACATATTTTTGAGTAAGATGTGCACCACCATATTTTTACAGTTGACTGTACAAAACAATCTACAATGACGACACTTACACATAGAAAATGATATACATACTGTAGGTATGTACAGTAAGAAATCTTGCACACTTCGATCTATTTTTGTGTACGAACTAGTCACAGCGCAGACCCGCGTATGCCCATTTGGGCTTGTACTTCGGCAGAGGGTAAACGCTACGTATGCGGACCCGTCCCTGTGTTGCTTGAAATTGAAAGCCTAATCTAACCGCCTTATTCATAAAATCTTAAGACCAATATTATTTAAAAAATGTTTCGTCCCTTTTTAACAAACGTAAAGCCAAAGTGACAGATAAGAACAAATAACGGATTAGTTTATGTAGGTTTTTTTCTTCAACATTTTCGTTTATAAATCAAAAATTTTTCGTCGTAAAACAATAATAAAAAATATTTTAGAATGTGCAAATTTAGCCCTTTCAAATGATACCCCACATGACCCATTAACTGAAGCTTTAATTTTTGCCCCCTCTTGTATCGTGCATTTTTCATTGAAAATAAATAAAAATATTCAGAAAATCTTCTCTCAATGTGTCTGGATTAACTTTGTCTATAACTATTCCAAATTTCAAATCGGTAGCTTAAGTAGTTCTCGAGATATTTAACGATGTGACAGACAGACAGACAGACAGAGTCGTACCATAAGGGTTCCTTTTCTACCATTTTGGTACGGAACCCTAAAAAAGGCACATTGTTATGTCACGGTTTCTCCTTAAATTTTCACACTGAGGTGTTTAATTATTGATGAGGTCATCAACCAAACACTACTGAAACTGTCGTATTACCGTAACTTACAAAACCATTAGATAAATAACTTAAATCTTGGACATTACATTAAAAACTTGAAATGGTTTAAAAGCGACCGACAATATGGCGGTTTGTTTACAACGTTAGCAAGTTCGATTGTCGGCGATTAAAAAAAAACATAATATGTATAGGTTACTTACATTACTTTTCATCACTTCAGGTACACCTGAAAGCCCACAAACGTAGAAACCGCACGTCCAAATACCAGGAAGTGTACTGGCGCACGGAGCCAGTGCCTATACAGGAGCTCAGCGTTTCTATACAGAACGAGATCTTGGAACTTAAAGCGCAGCAGGAGAACGAAGTCAAAGGATTTGGTTCCAACGAATGGCTACTCTAACAGGACATACACGTTTAACCTGAACGTCGGACGGCGATGATCTGCCCCGGACTTCAACGTAAACTTATGGAGTCCTATGTCAGTTTCTATTGCATTGGCGAAGCTGTGTGTTGGAAAGACTCCGATGACAGCCACACCCGACTGTGGCGGTCAAAAGGTTAAACTAAGTATTTCAGGGTCACTGTATTATGAGTTTGACTGATACCCTTTAACCCTTAAATGCATTATTAGCGTTGAAAATTCCTGAAAAAAAACAAATGATTTTTTCATGATTTAATGAAACTTTCGTTTATTCCGAAGTTTTCGGGTTTTTTAAGAAATAAATAACGTCACTATCACTGTCACTCTTCAAATCTGTTTCAATTGTTTCTTCCTCATGTCATCGATGTGTTTTAGGTGTAAATTAGACCTAAATAGGCATTGATTTAGAGTTGAGAATTAGAGCGGAAACTTTCTTTGATTTTTTCCGAAAAAATCCGAAAAAACGAGTAGTCTGAAAAAATCGGATTTCTTCTAGACTTTTTCAACGCTAATGATGATCATATAAGACCTTTATGACCTAATGAACATGATAACAATGGATTAAATGAATATGAATATGAATATAAAAACGAGACAAATAACAACCAAGTTCCCTTGAAGTGTAGACTTTGTTATATCGTCGTAAGTTATTCATTTATTGAAGGGCTAAAAGCTTTGCTATTTTGTATAATATTTAAAGTTATATTTATTAACAGGACCGTCGAAACTGTATCATGTGAATTTAAATAAATGACTGTCTATTGACGTAATATAGTGTTTTTATTTTACTGTTTCAAAACCTTAAACTCAACGTGGACCACGTTTAGTCTTCCTGTCAAGTTTTACGCTGCTTTTCGACTTCGAATCCGTACTCTTATCAAACACAAATGCTGTTACTCAGACGTCACGTCACTAATACTCTTATCTTAACCATATAATTTATAGTCTGACAAGCCAAAGGCTGCAGTAGTTTTTATTTTATTTATATGCCTCCCTACTTTTTCATACCGAAAATATAGGACGTACATAAATTTAAAAAAATCTACTGCAGCCTTGGGTTGTCAGACTATATCTATATTGATCTGTCTGTGACAATGATACTCACTAAGGACTGCGTGATTCGAAAGTGTTTGGATCTTGCTCACTAGCGGGAGCAAATAGGTACTTTCGAATCGCGCAATCGCTATCAACTCGTGGTCAAGACGCTTAAAAATTTATTCGCTTGTGTTTAACATAGCCATTAGATATAGCAGCCAACGTGTTCACAAATATATGAGAATTCCTCTATTGTCATACATTTTTCACCTACAAAGCTATATTCAAATTCAAATCATTTAGTTCGGACTTTCAATCCATAGAGTTAGTATAATAAGTATACAAACTTATCGCTATTGTTAATAATGAATTGAATCAAATTAAATTAAATTACATCCAATTAAATTAAATCAAATTCACTCAAATAAATTAAATTCAAATTAATTAATTAATATTCAAATTAATTTAGTCTTGGAGTATGTCCTAAGGAAGGTTTTAGCGCTGGAAGGAGGACTAGAGCTAGGTGGAAAACACAAGGTGATAGGGTACGCAGATGATCTGGCGCTACTAGGGTCATCTACAGACGAGGTGCGTGAGGCGGTAGATGTCCTGGCAGATGAAGCTCTGAAGGTCGGCCTAAGGATATCCAACGAAAAAACAGAGTGTCTCCACATGAAACGCTACAAAAATACCCGTAACAGACCGCAAGACCTACATGCTGGAGATATAACGTACAAAGGTGTGGCAAAATTTAGGTACCTGGGCTGCATCATCACAAACACCAACACCCGTGATGAGGAGATCATCGTCCGAGTTCAGAACACCTTGAGATGCACGGCTGCACTTCATAAAGTGTTAGTGTCCAAACTTCTAAGCCAATCCACCAAAATACGCATTTATAAAACCGTACTGCGACCAATACTTAATGTACGGATGCGAAGCGTGGACACTGACACTTAAGGAAGTCACTGAACGGAAGATTCTTCGGAAGATCCTTGGGCCAAAGCGACATCCAGATGGAAGCTGGAGAGCCCTAAAAAACCAAGAAATTGAAGATCTGGTGGCTGAGCCTAATATCATAGGAGAGACAAAGGCCCACAGACTCCGGTGGCTCGGGCACCTGGAGAGGACGGAGGAAGATCGTAAGGCCAAACAAGCATACCTCGGTCGCCCGGGAGGTCGACGCCCCGTTGGCCGCCCTAGGTATCGATGGGGTGACATGGTCGGCGCGGATCTGCGCGAACTCCAAGTTACCAATTGGCAAGAGTTAGCGCAGGACCGGGAAAAATGGCGCACTCTGGTGTCGGAGGCCAAGACTCACTTTGGGTCGCTGAGCCAGCGGAGTAAGTAGTAAGTAATTAATTAATATGGTGACTGTATACGTCTGTGGCCTGCATTGATGTTAAGGATTAAGGGTCAAAATAAACAACAATAAGTTCCTTTTCACGTGGATATTTATTTTTTTTGTTTTCATTTTTTCTCAGATATATATTTTTTCATATGTAATAAATTGGCTATCGTTATATACAACTTATAATTATCAAGAAGGTCCTTAGCTTCAACTACATTTGAGTCTTACAGCTACGTGGAATAACTTTCGTAAATTAACTAAATTAAAGTTACAATAAGGAGTGCAACATTCAGTGAATTTTATATATAACGTATGTACAGTAATTTGGGATTAAATCGAGAATAAATAATATATATAAAACAAAGACGTGAAGGCAATTTTGTTCTTTGTATATTTTTACAAGAAAATTATAAACTGACATGATATGTGAAGTAAATTGACAGTGGACTTTAAAATGAAGATGTACCGCCTTATTCATAAATAACAGACCCATATTAGTTAAAATATGTTTTTTCCCTTTTTAATTAACGCAAATGTCAAACTGACGGACAAGGACAAATGATAAATTAGCTAACGGAGGTTTGATGAGCGTTTATGAATAACGGCAGTAGTTTTTGATATAAGCTGATAATAAAACTCATTTAACTTGTCGAAATTCTCTGCTTGTCATACGAGTATGTGCATATTTTTAGTAAAATATACCATTTTGTCGCTAGTTAATAACGTTTATTTCTAAACGAATCTTTATTTATGACATTACCGCCTTATTGGCTACTGACAAAGTGGTTCTTTAATTAAAAAAACAACCACATACTCGTATGTGTTACACATCATTAAAATTTAGTTTAATTGCAAAATGATAATTTGTTAACGTAAATATTCAAAGAACGAAACCCTCCAGACTGTAAAAAATTAAGCACACTGTAACTCGAGAGTAGAAGAGAAATAATAACATTAATAACGTATAATCATCTAAGCGGCCTTTAGTGTCTTGACATGACATGACAACACTTATTCAAGCTTGTTTTTATATTTGTCGGGGTCTAGTGTAGGGCTTGCTTCTGGTATTTGTTTTTATTTAATACCAGTACCCGGAGCACACCCTAGTCCATAGGCAAATGATTAAATTAATATGACGTACCTACAACAATTTGTGGGACTTTTGTATGTTGGTGGGATATTAATTCTGGGCCCGTAATTTTCATGCCGATGACGGACAAATGACGTCAAGCTTCATACACATCTTTTAGATGTTACGTTACAAGAATAATGCTCTCATTGAATAAATAGTGTCAATTCAATTTTTGTTGGTATGGCCTCCATCAAATTCTTGATGATTCCGCCAATGTCGAGTTTGGATAAGACACACACTGCCATTATATTTTCTTAATTTCCGGTAGAATTGATAAATAGTGTAAAAACTATTACTTTCGACGTTAGAATCGAACGTTGAGACTTTATCTGTCATTAATGGTGCCTCTACACTCTCGGCCGAAGGCCTCGGGCGAATGCAAGTAATGCAACCCCTGTACACACTCATTCGAAACAGACTATATAGAGACATTTTAAGCGTTTTTAGGTAGTTTGGGTGAGTAAAAAGGTGCCAAACTACCTGTAAGAGCTTAAATTGTCTCTGGTCCGAGCCTCCCCCGAAGCATTCAGACGAAACATTCGGCCGAGAGTGTAGAGACGCCATCACTCATTTCGTATTAAAACACATGTGTATAAACGACGATATTGACGTATATAAGTCATTATGATGAAACCGGCATGAAAATTACGGGCCCTGAATATTATTAATTTGTAATTGATAATTGATTCATAGTGCATTTTCATGTATTTAATAAAAAAAAGACGATAAATAAAAATGGCTTTTATCAAAAATCAATTCATTAGCAACCAAGATAATTGATGTATATACATATGTATTTGTGAATACGGGGAATATCAGAATATTTATCCGCTGAAATAACAATTGTGTTGGTTGAAAATAACAGTGTGACTAGTTGGTGGATTTTATATATCGCCTATTAGGAAAACTGTTAGATTGCAGATAATATTAAAAACTCTTTCCGTCGATTCATAATAGGAATGTGTCAAGAATCTTGGCAGTAAGGTTTATAATCAGAATACTGTGCTTACTATACGTTCTACGAGACCTTAGTCAATAGCGTTTGCATCTGGATCGTTTTTAACAGGTGGAAGCGATATGCAAATGTGCGTCGAATCTAATCGCACAGTCGTTAACTCGTTATCGAGTAAAGTTACGTAACAACTCACGGTAAGCAGTAAGCACACAGTATTTGTAATTTTGTTCCCCCGCACTATTATTTTATATCCGGGACAGCAAAACTGATAAAAAACAATGAAACAATCATGCCCCAAGTTTGCGTCACTAGGCGTCTCTTGTGGAATATAAACTTTTGACAGGACAGCGATCTAGAGTTGTGCATTTCGTTCAATCGGTCAAAGGAACTAGTTCGGTCTTTTAGGTATTCAGTTCGTTTAGTTCATTGCGACGATGTCTGGGAATGAGAACCCGGGTTTAGGTCTATCGGAACTGTTGATTGGGTAGCTCTTCACCGCGGGTATTTGCATTTTGCTTCTCGTTCGCACCAGTTAAATTTTGTTACGGTGCGAGCGAGAGGCAAAATACAAACACCCGATGTGTGATGTAGGCTATTCGTATGAACGTTTTAATGGTTTTGGCTCCGTTTGCACTGAACTAAAGACCGAGGACCGATTTAACTTTTTGGCTAGGAACTAGTTCCTTTCGGTCCGTGATGGGATTTCATTCCTTTTAGTTCCTAACCGACACAAGCTAGCTAGCAGCTGACATTGTGACGCCGAATTGTCGTTTTTATAAACCGACACGACACATATGTCGCCGACATTGTCAGCGCGGTGAAACAGAGGCTTGATAGATCGCATATTATAATGGGTTGTTATTACATCGCCTTACAGTGACGATATCAATATCAGGGCAGACTTTACGCCTCTAATTAGAGCGCTAGCAAAATTACAAATACATGTAAATATCTTAAATATGTAAGCCGCTTAGATTAACTGAAATATGACAATGTAATATTAATATGTATAAAATAAACCTGTATTATCATTCTTTACTTCCACTTTGTACTCTCAAACGCTCAACCATTTGCAAGGATATGTAAGTACATAATTTATAAATAGGGAGTCAGTCGGTCACAAGTCATTGCAACATTAAAAATATGATAACTGTTCGAGTATAAAGTAAAAATGCTACTTAAGACGTCCAGAGGACTTTAGCCCATCCCTCTCGGGCATCAGAGGAGACCTGTGTCCAGAAGTGGGACGGATATAGGCTGCAGTAGTAACATTGCGGAAACTTTACCCCGATCGAACTTCCGCGTGAGTTGCTTCGCTACTACCGATTCTAATATATACCCGGCTTTAGATATCTACTTAATAGACAAACAACAATTTGAACTCTTTACCTGAAAACGGCACAATTGTTCAAGAAGTACTACTATAATTATTACTATTTAAAACGAGATATTTATTTATGTTTGTTTTTTTAGCGCCCGACATTTCGGACGATCAAAAAAAAATATGTTAGCTTAAAATCGTATAAGAAGTACTACTACTTTACAATTTCAGATCGACTACCTACTTTAATCGATTAAATTCGATACCCATTATAATCAGATTGCTCGGGTTATACCTACTGCAGTTGCGATGCGCCAAAGGGCTGCGTCAAACTATAATAATTCTTGGGAACAGATATTTATCTCATAGAAAACGCGAATACAAACAGTTTTAACACGCAAAAAACAATTGACGCTCGGCCCTCTCCCACGCACAAACGCTAGGGTTGCCTACGATTAGAGATACTATAGTCGTAAACACAAGTTTTATTTGCGTCCCTTTTTTTCCGAGTGAAAAAATTGGGAGGCATATACATTTAAAAAAATCTGCTGCGGCCTGTGGATGTCAGACTGTATATGATACTGGCGCCGGTGGGCGAGCTAGTGCGCGCGGAATGCATGGATAAAGAATAAAAGAACAGCTAGTCTATGATGGTCGGGTTTTTACCCCATCCTGGCTACGGTAGCAATTAGGTATAACTCCAACACCGCCATCATGCGCCAATTTGCCAGCGTAATGGTAAATGGCAAAATAGAATTACATTAATTTTAATGTTAATTGTAAATTAAATTGTGAATTGTAATATTATGTGTATTTTAATTATTTTATTTTATTTTATTTTATTTTTAATTGTGGACCAAATTGTTGTCTTATAAATAAATAAATTTGAATTTGAATTTTATCGTTTACCGACGTTGCTGTCACGTTCTAACAAGTATGTATGTGCGAAAGTGACGCATAGCGTGATAAGCGATAAAATGGCAACCATGCTAACCCCACTGGGTACCCAATCAGCCGAAAAAAAAACGACTCCACAAGACTACCTCAGAAACAAATCTTGCGATAGTTTTTCATATAGTCTTGTTTGGAACGTGACGTTTCGTTACCATTGGCCTATAAAGTTTTAAGTGTTGGTATTTCTAAGTAAGAATTTGACACTTAATGCTTAACCTTTTCTACGCCATGTCAAACGCACAAGCAATCACTCAGACGCCACGTCATCGAAATGTCAAAACTGAAGTTGAACTTTATGCTTTACCAGTGTAGGTTTATTTTACTCTGTGGGCTGTGAGCGATATAACGGTCATTAGCGTTGAACCTACGGTGCCAATATATACGCCTTTGGCGAGGAAAAGGTTAACTCTTTTATCGTTTGTATCATTATCAATTGAAAATTAATTAACGTCATTCCGACCCAAGTTTTTTGACGTTGTTGTTCTATTTTGTGTGCCTATTTCTTTAAGTCAATGGCGGGATGTCATCGGAGTCGCAAGACAAAAGACAATCAATTCGAGTTCGCGCAGAGTTCCGTTCCATGGGGCCTGTGGCAAGGGCAACTGCAGTAAGAATAGCCCGAAGCGATTTATCTCTAGGGAATGAGACTTTGGCCTGAAGTTGTAGTTTGTTGTTTTGGCCGTGGTCTAGGTAAAAAAATGTCACTGTCAGTGTATTAAAGTATCGTGTCTAGCTTCAAAAAAATGTTAGACGAACGAGTGCTGTAAGGATTCGAAACCTCGGAACGTAGTTAGTATACGCGACATAATCTGTTTCATTTCGAGAGTTATTCAAACTTTTTGCTGGTTAGTTCATTTTAGCTAAATAGGAATTACCGTATTGTCGCCCACCAGGCGGCGCCACTCATGCGTGGGTCCTGTGACGTTTGAAATGTTCCCGCAGGACCCACGTTCCACTAGCGCCCCTAGCGGAAAATCGACTCGCGGTTATCCTCATAACGTCAACATGGGTTCCCTTTAGTGGCGTGGTGTCATTATCTACATCAGCTTGGGTGAAATGTAGTGAATGTTTCTTTAAAAAATATACACAACATTCAAAGTTAAATAGGTAAAAACGGCAAAACTATCGGTAACCAAAAATAATGGAGTAATAAAGGGTTTACTAATATGTCGCCGAAAATTGTATGGCAAATTATCACTAAACAACTGTTCCCATATTTCCATTTGGCCGAATCATCAAATGGTATACAACATTTTACATAAATATGTTTCGCATATTTTTGTTTGACATACTAACCTAACCTATAAATATGGTAAACGTTGGTATGCCAACTAAACTTTATGCATTATATTTTTTGGGAAATGATATTATGCGAAACAAAATTCGGCGAATTTTGACAGCGTCCGATTTAGTAAATTTACAATGCTGTCTATTGACGTCTTTGACTTTAAACCAGACGGAGTAGCAATTGACAGGCCTACCCCTCTGCGGAATGGGTATGACATGGTATAATACTCATACTCATCTGATATAGCTATTTGTACATTACGTACAAATAGCTATACTAACCTGCACGTCCCCAAACATGGGAAGTCTTTTTTGTATAGAAAATGACACACGTTGCCATTCCGGCTGATTAAATAGTCAAAGATCGACGTCGTCAAACTCGAGGTACGACTATTACTCAGACTTTACGCCTCTTGTTACTCCAATCTGTTTGTTGGTAACACCACGCCACATCCCTGCAAATGGTCTCGCTGTATCTGTCAGTCACCGCGAAACATACCCGGCTCGCGTCGCCCATGCCTGACGACCTGCAAATAAATAACCCAAAAACAAATATTGGACCTTCGATTCACATTATCAAATTAAATCATTATTATCTAGACTTTTTTTTTTCAATTTTCTCATGTTTCGATAAAAAATCTTTTAACACTAATACATAATATTCAAACCTACTTATAACTCCTGTGGCGTTGTGCCTATAGTGATTGCTTTAATAGTTCGTTACAAAATGCCATGTTTGGGATATTTTTAATCCCAATAAACATTACTTTCGTAATTTTCAAATAAACATTCTCCTTTTGCACATTTATAATAATGATTGTGTATCAAACTTTCGGAGGTTCTCCCCATCTACCTCAATGAAATTTTGCCGCTTTAATAAAAATGTATCGGCTGTGCAAAAAGTCCGTGTGGTCAATGATAAAAAAATCCATCATTACATATGACATCCCTTTTCAGTCAGTAGAAAAACCAAACAAATTCGAAAAACGTAGACGCGAAGCGTCACTCAGCATGTTCGCGATTTTCTACTGATAATTTATTTGCCATATTTATAAAGTTTACAATTTCGCTAAATGAAATGAAACGAAATTGTTACTAGTATAACTGAAATTAGTGATGGATATTTTAATCTTGACAATAATCTATCAGAATATTAGTATGCGTCATAGTTCGGTGCTACAGTTACTGTTTACTATGCAACAATGCACATGACATCTCATTTCATGACACTACAAGTCTTGTAACACTAAAATATCGTATTACAATTTAATGAAATGAGATTATTTCATGTAAAGTTGTGTCCAGATCTAACAAACGCGCAACTGTGTGCTTATTTGAAAAATCTAAACGTAAAAAAGTCAAATCACTTACCATCAAACCAGTAGACGACGTCAATATCGGTGCACCAAAAACCTTATCACTATCATCACAAGTCACTCACGAAAAGTCTAGCCCATTGTTCGTCTTAGTACTAGCTTGGGTCGATACACTCAAGATATGTTGTTTGACAGCAACACTTAAAAATAATTGAATCATACATAACTATTCTAAACTCAAACAGCGATTTAGTTCGTATTTTTTCTAACATAAATCATATTAGGATGAAAAAGTGTCTGCACATTGCACTTTTTTCTTAAGAAAAATGAGCTATAAGAGTTTAATCAGCGGTAGTGTCATATACTTGACTGTCATCAACATTTCTTCAGTACAACCCAATATAGCACAGCGTAGCTATTTCTAGCCGTCAAATATGGTTCTATATCTTTAAGATCCGTGGGCCGTCAGTTATCTAGCGTTAGAATATATCGTACACTATACGACCAACAATGTTGTTGGACCACTAGATTCGACGCATCGCGATACCCAATACTACCTGGCGCGTAAACGATGATAATGCATTAAAAAACGCAAGTACTTGCCACGTGAACATTCTCGAAGAATTGTCGTCTTATAGACGTTAAATCGGTTGGTGGTTTTAGTGAATTCAGTCAGCAGGTGCATGGAGACTTTTTGATTATACAATACTATAAAGTAGTTGCATCAACCACTAAATAGCGTTAACCAACATTGGTCGTAGACTGACGCAAGTGTGGCGAGGTCACTTATTTAAATACCATCACTAACACGGCTGCATCGAAGACTACACTTAGTTTACTTGGGTATGTAGTATTCGGTCACCAAATTATTTAGTTCTCACGTTAAGTCCTGCAATATCATCGTGTTAACCGGGTGAGTAGTTGAGTTGCAGTTTACCACGGGGCCCTCGCTACTCTTGTGGCAGTGTGTGTTTTGCCGTATATGAAGCGGCGGCGCCACTCCTCGTACTGCTACGTGCACGCGATGCTGGGCCCGGCGGGGGCGGGAGCGGGCGCGGAGGCGGGAGCGGAGGCGGGAGCGGCGTCGCTCGTGGCGGTGGCGGGAGCGGACGCGGCAGCGGGCGCGGGGGCGGCCGAGTTCAGGTTCAGCTCGTACACGTTGGACGAGTTGGAGTCGTCGTTGTAGGACAGGATGCTGACTTCGTCCGCCTGCGGGAAGGAAGACGATTCGTTGTTAGTTAGCAACTTATACTTGGGAATAACAAAGAGTAACTTGATTACGCTTATGGCGACGTTTTTGCTCAAATTCCCAAGAAACGTCGAAACATAATAGTACCCACATAACTGTCGAATGGCTGGATATAATGTTAAAACGGACGAATTTAGGAGTCCGTTTCGAGTAATATGAAGCCTGCAAATGTCTTTCCAGTCAAGAATAGCGCTTTTCTAAAAAAATGTGCAAATAAACTAAAAACTGATAAAATCGAAACCCTCAATTGCATACTTTCGGTAGTTGCGGCGGATGTTTTGACATGCCGCCCTTTTTTTATTTTTATAAAAAAATTGAACTGTCATTTTCTTCTATACCTACGCTATTCAAGATACCTAAAATGTCGCTGTACCAGCATTATAAAAATAACCACCCACCTTCTGTTTTGACTGTTTAGGGCTAATGCCCTCACTTTATATGACAATTTCAACTTTAAAAAAAGTTTGGAACTTGATAAATAATGGAATTTATATACAACTTTTCTGTCTGTTTCTAACAGCAGTTTCTGTATCTTTTTAATTATTGATTGACCTTAAACAAAGCACTTTACGATCTAATTTGTAACCGTAAAAGTCCACTTTGCATAGACAGCATTATTGATATAAAAGGATTTTGTTATTGATTCCATAATGACATTTTCTCAGTAGGTATATGACTTTAGAGTCCATACGTTAAGTCTAAGCTCACTGAAGACATGTTCACCATGCACCTTCCCACGGCAGTTTATACTCATTTAATTGTTTAACGACAAAAGAATAAAGAATCTGAACAAAAAATAATAGATTGCACCTGCGTATCTATGACGTTCTTGCTGCTGAAAGCGTGAACACAGTTATTTAAGTTAAAAAGCTTGTTTTATAATTTAAACTTTCGTGAGTCATACTGATATTAACGCGCACCGTCGCGCGCGACCCGTTACCTACGCCGGTCTCGGGCAGTGATGCCTGAGCCGCGAAGGTGATAACACCACTCTGTCTGTCCGACGATGTCTGCCCGACTAGCGTTGAAAAAGTCTGGAAAAAATCCTATTTTTTCCCAAACAACTCGTTTTTTTCGGTTCTTTAGGAAAAAATCAATGAAAGTTTCCGCTCTATATTTCAACTCTAAATTAATGCATATTGGGTCTAATTTACACCTACAACGTGGCGACATCGATTACATTGAGGAAGAAACAATTGAAACAGATGAAAGGATTGACAGTGATAGTGACATTATTTATTTCTTGAAAAACCCGAAAAAATCGGAAAAATACCGAAAGTTTGATTAAATCGTGAAAAAACATTAGATTTTTTCCGGCATTTTCAACGCTATGCCCGACGCAGACGAAACATGTCACGCCTAATGTGATAAAAATACGTGAGTGTTAACCGTTGCAATTTAAAAAAGCTTGTTTCTCGTGATGGTTCCTAAGGTACCCTTTAGTTGGAAACAAACACATAAGTAGGCCTCCTAGCCTAGTCGGTAGTGACCCTGCCTACGATGCAGGAGGTCCCGGGTTCGAATCCTGGTCAGGGCATTTATTTGTGTGTTTATCACGAATATTTGTTCTGGCGTTATGGATGTTTTCTATGTATTTAAGTATTTATATGTACCTATCTAATACTATCTATCTATTATATATATCGTCGTCTAGTACCCACATCACAAGCCTTATTGAGCTTACCGTGGGACTAGGTCGATTTGGAGACGCCGACAAGTACTGGTGCAGTTGGAAACAAACACACAAGTACGTACGCTACTCTCGGACAGGCGCTTGGTCTTCTTGGGCACGGGCTTGACGGGCGCGGCGTCGGGCTTGCGCTTGGTGCCGGACGCCGTGCGCTCGCGCTTCACCAGCAGCGACGCCGAGGTACTGGTGCAGTTGGAAACAAACACACAAGTACGTACGCTACTCTCGGACAGGCGCTTGGTCTTCTTGGGCACGGGCTTGACGGGCGCGGCGTCGGGCTTGCGCTTGGTGCCGGACGCCGTGCGCTCGCGCTTCACCAGCAGCGACGCCGAGGTACTGGTGCAGTTGGAAACAAACACACAAGTACGTACGCTACTCTCGGACAGGCGCTTGGTCTTCTTGGGCACGGGCTTGACGGGCGCGGCGTCGGGCTTGCGCTTGGTGCCGGACGCCGTGCGCTCGCGCTTCACCAGCAGCGACGCCGAGGTACTGGTGCAGTTGGAAACAAACACACAAGTACGTACGCTACTCTCGGACAGGCGCTTGGTCTTCTTGGGCACGGGCTTGACGGGCGCGGCGTCGGGCTTGCGCTTGGTGCCGGACGCCGTGCGCTCGCGCTTCACCAGCAGCGACGCCGAGGTACTGGTGCAGTTGGAAACAAACACACAAGTACGTACGCTACTCTCGGACAGGCGCTTGGTCTTCTTGGGCACGGGCTTGACGGGCGCGGCGTCGGGCTTGCGCTTGGTGCCGGACGCCGTGCGCTCGCGCTTCACCAGCAGCGACGCCGAGGTACTGGTGCAGTTGGAAACAAACACACAAGTACGTACGCTACTCTCGGACAGGCGCTTGGTCTTCTTGGGCACGGGCTTGACGGGCGCGGCGTCGGGCTTGCGCTTGGTGCCGGACGCCGTGCGCTCGCGCTTCACCAGCAGCGACGCCGACAGGTACTGGTGCAGTTGGAAACAAACACACAAGTACGTACGCTACTCTCGGACAGGCGCTTGGTCTTCTTGGGCACGGGCTTGACGGGCGCGGCGTCGGGCTTGCGCTTGGTGCCGGACGCCGTGCGCTCGCGCTTCACCAGCAGCGACGCCGAGGTACTGGTGCAGTTGGAAACAAACACACAAGTACGTACGCTACTCTCGGACAGGCGCTTGGTCTTCTTGGGCACGGGCTTGACGGGCGCGGCGTCGGGCTTGCGCTTGGTGCCGGACGCCGTGCGCTCGCGCTTCACCAGCAGCGACGCCGAGGTACTGGTGCAGTTGGAAACAAACACACAAGTACGTACGCTACTCTCGGACAGGCGCTTGGTCTTCTTGGGCACGGGCTTGACGGGCGCGGCGTCGGGCTTGCGCTTGGTGCCGGACGCCGTGCGCTCGCGCTTCACCAGCAGCGACGCCGAGGTACTGGTGCAGTTGGAAACAAACACACAAGTACGTACGCTACTCTCGGACAGGCGCTTGGTCTTCTTGGGCACGGGCTTGACGGGCGCGGCGTCGGGCTTGCGCTTGGTGCCGGACGCCGTGCGCTCGCGCTTCACCAGCAGCGACGCCGAGGTACTGGTGCAGTTGGAAACAAACACACAAGTACGTACGCTACTCTCGGACAGGCGCTTGGTCTTCTTGGGCACGGGCTTGACGGGCGCGGCGTCGAGCTTGCGCTTGGTGCCGGACGCCGTGCGCTCGCGCTTCACCAGCAGCGACGCCGACAGGTACTGGTGCAGTTGGAAACAAACACACAAGTACGTACGCTACTCTCGGACAGGCGCTTGGTCTTCTTGGGCACGGGCTTGACGGGCGCGGCGTCGGGCTTGCGCTTGGTGCCGGACGCCGTGCGCTCGCGCTTCACCAGCAGCGACGCCGAGGTACTGGTGCAGTTGGAAACAAACACACAAGTACGTACGCTACTCTCGGACAGGCGCTTGGTCTTCTTGGGCACGGGCTTGACGGGCGCGGCGTCGGGCTTGCGCTTGGCGCCGGACGCCGTGCGCTCGCGCTTCACCAGCAGCGACGCCGAGGTACTGGTGCAGTTGGAAACAAACACACAAGTACGTACGCTACTCTCGGACAGGCGCTTGGTCTTCTTGGGCACGGGCTTGACGGGCGCGGCGTCGGGCTTGCGCTTGGCGCCGGACGCCGTGCGCTCGCGCTTCACCAGCAGCGACGCCGAGGTACTGGTGCAGTTGGAAACAAACACACAAGTACGTACGCTACTCTCGGACAGGCGCTTGGTCTTCTTGGGCACGGGCTTGACGGGCGCGGCGTCGGGCTTGCGCTTGGCGCCGGACGCCGTGCGCTCGCGCTTCACCAGCAGCGACGCCGAGGTACTGGTGCAGTTGGAAACAAACACACAAGTACGTACGCTACTCTCGGACAGGCGCTTGGTCTTCTTGGGCACGGGCTTGACGGGCGCGGCGTCGGGCTTGCGCTTGGCGCCGGACGCCGTGCGCTCGCGCTTCACCAGCAGCGACGCCGACAGGTACTGGTGCAGTTGCTTGCGTCGGACGTGCCGCACCTGCATACAATAGAATACAATAGAACAACATTTATTCAGACAACACATCATTACAGAAACACATTTACAAAGAAGATAAAGAAGAAGTATACATTGTAAAGTGATGTGAGGCTGAAATGATCATAGAAACACAAATATACAGTATGTATCACAACGAAGAGCAAACCTTAAAACTGGTTGACGGGGAACTCGAGTACAATGTAATGACGTGCATTTCACGTGCCTAAATACATGTTTTATGGCATAAAATTACTAAATGGATTACTCGAGAACCTTCTTTTTGCAGTCGGTTAATGGTATTTGTAACATCCTATACGGTTACGGGGTTTGTTTACGTTTTTGATTTTGACAGTGCAAGCGTATTTTGTACTGTTGATATGTAGCTAGGGGCAACTAATAAACATTGACGTTGTTATGTCAACACACATGCGCTTTGAGTTCTGTTTATAAGTAACCTAGGTAATCATTTAAATAATGGCTGTAGTCATAAGCAACGCGCAAGCGCTTTGTTAACTGTTTATTTGTAACTAGGTAAAAATCCAAACTTCAACAAGGTTTGACGCCTGTCTGTCAGTTGGTAATTTAAGAAATGTCATTAATAAGATTGTAAATAAATTATACAGGGGAGGTGCAAAACAATAATAATTAATGAATATTTTTATACCTTTTTAACTATAAAACTCTCGTGAGACTCGAACATATTAAATAATATTTAAAACGGGTCACTCACGTAATTTAGTCGATTTTCGCTCGACATGTTTCGTTCTTTACGAAGAACGTCATCAGGAGCGCCCACTCGCGACAGAGGCAAGTCGTACACTGCAGGCTAATGCCCTATCTGCTCTGGTACTTGCAGTTGGTAAAATCGACTAAATTACGTGAGTGACCCGTTTTAAATATTATTTAATAATAATATAATAATAATAATAACATTCTTTATTGTGCACTACAAAATACAATAGTAAAAAAAACAAATAAAAAGAACATGAGATAGTAAGTAACAACAACAGGCGGACTTATCGCTAAAGAGCGATCTCTTCCAGACAACCTTCAGATAGCGAAACAGCGTACAGATAAAAGTTATTGGGCAGTGCAAAACAAAACAAAACAGCGACAAACTAAATATATACTGCTAACTATACACTACATAAACTACACACTAAAATACATATAAATACTACATAATATTACATAAACTACAATAATAATAAATGTATACAAACAAGAAAAACAACGGCAAGATAGCGCAAACAATAAAACAATTGACATGAATGAAAATAACAGGACTAGGGGAGGGTTAAATAATATTCTTTAAGGCGATTTTTAAAAATTGAAAGCGATTGTGCACGTCTTATGTCAATCGGCAAAGCATTCCACAATTTTACTGACTGAAAACTGAAAGATTTGTTATAAAACTTACTACTAAAATGGGGGGGTACAAGAAGGAGATTTTGAGAACACCTAAGGGAATTCATGAAACTAAACCGCTCTTTGAGATAGCTAGGAGTATAGGGAATAAACAACGTGCCATAGAGAGGAGAAAGTATATGCATATTGCGCCGATGACGAATAGGCAACCATTTGAGTCGTAAACGGAAGCTGGAGACACGGTCATATTTACGAAGCCCGAAAATGAAACGTACACAAACATTTTGGAGCCGCTCAAGCTTGTTTAGTTGTTCTTCAGTAAGATCCAAATATGAAATGTCGGCATAGTCCAGAATAGGAAGTAGAAGGGATTGAGCCAGCGCAATTTTAGTGGCGAGAGGTAAAAAGTTGCGTAGACGCCGCAGAGAACCCACAGCAGCAAAAATCTTCCGACTAACCTCATTGAGCTGCGGAACCCAAGAAAGTGTACGGTCCATGATCACGCCAAGATTCTTCACTTGGTTAGAGTAAGGGATCTGGACCCCATCAAAAATAACAGGTGGCAGATTCTCAAAGTTCACTTTTGATATGTTCATGGGACTACCGATAACAATAACTTGAGTTTTGGAAGGATTTACTCTAATACCATAACAGGAGCTCCAGTACAAAATGCGTTCTAAGTCGGAGTTGGTGGCATGAATCTGAGAAGGTAAGTCAGCAGACGGACACTGGGCATAAATCTGGAGGTCATCGGCATACAAATGATAAGAAGAAAGAAGGCCAGTAGAGATGGAGTTTATAAAAATAGAAAAGAGAAGAGGGGACAACACGCCACCCTGCGGGACGCCAGCCAGCGTATTGCACCACGAAGAACGAGTGTCTTCAATCTTAACACGTTGCCGACGACCCTCCAAATAACTGCGAAACCACCCAACTACAGCTGGACAAACGTTCAGCGACTTTAGCACACCTAACAGGATGTCAAAGTCCACGGTATTAAATGCGTTGGTGAAATCTAGCAGCGTCAGAACCGTGACCTTCCCTTTATCCATTCCTGAACGGATTTCGTCCGTGATCTTAACTAAAGCGGAAACCGTGCTATGACCAGTTCGGAAGCCAGATTGATGTGAATTTAACAGAGAGTTACTATTTAAAAAAGAAATAAGTTGGTGATGCACCAGACGTTCTAAAACTTTAGAAAGGAATGGGAGGATCGAGATTGGCCTGAAATCAGAGAAAGAAGACGGATTAGACTTTTTGGGAAGTGGAATAATATCAGCGTCTTTCCAAGCTCTTGGAAAAGAAGAGGAAGAAATAGAGGAATTAAAGATGCTGGTAATAATAGGGACAAGGAGGTCGAGGAGAGGAATGATCATATTCCGGCCCACACAATCCACGCCGATGGCATTTGAAGAAATGAAAGAAATATTCCTCTCAACTTCACTAGCAGTGAAAGGAGAAAAGGTAAAAGGAGCAAAGTCGGGAGATGGCAGAGAGGAAAGTCGGTACAGGGTATCAGTTTTAACTGCGCCGGTGAAAACAGTGGACGATGAAAAATTAAGATTAAGGAGGTTGGAATCTAAGTCCTTGGATAAAGAGGAATTTATGGGTTTACCAACCCCGTAGGTTAATATTTTTATACCTCACGTAAAAACTGTCGTATTTTTGATGAATTATGTACCATGCTCATATTTATGATCTAAACATTAACGGGTTTCTTTCTTTGCCTTTCGTTCTGATACATACTGTATAATATTCTTAAGAACAAATATTGATCTTATAATTTAAACTTTGAGTCATATTGATATTAAATTGCAACGGCTAACACTCCACTCTGTCCGACGATGACTGCCCGATGCTGTCGAAACAAGTCACGCCTATTGTGATTAAAATACGTGAGTGTTAACCGTTGCAATTTAATAATATTGATCAAATATTGTCTTCTGTTACCGCGATTGTTATTCATTGAAATTAAACACTTTAGAACGGATTAATCGCGTTTATCAACACCATCTCATTTCATCTTATTCTCTCAGTCGTCATCTTAACCCTGTGAAAACGAGTGCTGTAAAGGGCTCGAAACGTAGGATCATGGTGTTAATAAACGCGAGTAATCCCTTCTAAAGTGTTTAATTTCAATAAATATTGATCTCACAAAGCAAATACAAACAGTTATGAACAACACGCAAGAACAATCGACGCTCGGTCCCCCTCTCCCCGCACAGCTAGTAGTTTTTTATTGTAATTATGAATCAGCCATTCACCTCAATGGCCATGCCTTCCCTCAGCATGTTAGTGTTCTCGGAGTGCACGCTTTTCGTGAACGTGGAGATGACATAAGTCAAATCTACGGTCAGGTTCGTCTTGAACTACATAGAGCAGATAGTTTTTTTATTGTATAACGGCGTCCTAGCCTAATTGATGATGACCCTGCAGGCACGAAGCAGGAGGTCCCGAGTTCGAAACCTGGTCAGGGCATTTATTTCTGTGTTTATCACGAATGTGCTCCTGAGTTATCGATGTTTTCTAAATATTTAAGTATTTATATGTATCCGTCTATTATCTATTAAGGTCCGACCGAGATCTCAATCTCGGTCTCGGCAGTCTCGGCCAAAATTCAAGCCGAGATCTCGGTCTCGGCTCTCAGCCAAAAATGGCCGAGATTCTCGGCACTGGCCGAACCTTCAGTCTTGACACTTTTGCGATTATGGTGGGTATCCATACTCACCAGTATTTTAAGCTATTGCTTAAAATACACGACGATAACACGCACGTTACACTTTATTATTATAAAGTGTAACGTGCGTGTTATCGTACGTAATCCAAGTTTTAACTTTTTTTTCTCAAGCACTGGCAGTAAATGTACCTAGTGTTTTAGTGATGGCTATATTAAAACAGTTTAATCTTGACTTTTTGTGGAAAATGCACGTTTTTTCGTATATATTATAAAATCTCGGTCTCGGTCTCGGTCTCGGCCGAGAACTCAATGTAATCTCGGTCTCGGCCGGGACCAAAAAAGTAGTCTCGGTCGGATTTTATTATCTATATCGTCGCCTAGTACCCACAACACAAGCCTTATTGAACTTACCGTGGGACTAAGTCGATTTGTGTAAGAATGTCCCATATTTTATTGTAATTATGAATCAGCCACTCACCTCAATAGCCATGCCTTCTCTCAGCATGTTAGTGTTCTCAGCTTGGTAGTGCACGCTCTTCGTGAACGTTGAGATGTCATACGTGAGGTCCACATTGAGGTTTGTCTTCTCGAACACGAGACCAATGAACCACATGGAGCAGTGGTTTGCTAAAACTTCTCCCTGCAACAAAATATTCATTTTAAATATATACAAAATTATTATAATACCCGATCAGCAGTGGTTAGAGCCGCAAAAACAGGTGATCGCTGGGCGCCTTGCTCTAATTTTTGTAGTATATGACATCTTTCAATTTATATTTTAATACTGTTAATAAATTATTTTAGCAAAAAAATCAAGTTGGTTACTGCTTAAGAAAACGCTATGATCGTAAAAAATACAAGATCGGAACTGGCGGAGATCAGCGATAGAGACCCTTTACACAACATTGAAACTATAATAGGATAAAGTTAGAGAAAAATAGAAAAGCTTTATGTGTACCTCATTGTTTTGAGGTAACCTTTTTGTAAAATCGCCGTCAATGAATCTTCCTAACAATGTAAACAAAAGGCGTCACGTGTTTTGTCACTGTTTCTCCTTGTATTTTCACACTACCTCATCAAACACCACTGAAACCATTCACTACTGAAACGGTCGTATTATCGTTACACACAAAACATCAAAAACTTAAAACTTTATTACGATCAATATGGCGGTTTGTTTCCATTGTTAGGAAGTTCTATTGACAGCAATCTTATAGAAAAATATATGCCTATCAGTGGGACCCACATTTACTATAAAATATATAGGAAAAATAATATTATTTTGTACTGGTATAACTATAGTGTTTCGAATGATTTACTTACATTTTCATTCTTTTTTACCTCTGTACCAGGATCTGGGATTGGAGCGCCTGAAATTGAATTTGGATATTTTTATACAGAAAAAAATGGTTACCGAGAACCATGCAGTCTAACATACTACCAGAGAATAACTAATAGTAGGTACCTAGGTACTAAAGTACAACAGGCTCTCTTCTCTTTTCTCCTCTCTTGATGTTTAGCTTGTCAAACATGCAAATGTCAAAAAGGGGTGCCATCTATTTGGCATAATTTGTTTTGTCCGAAACGCTTTTTTCATAACAGCGTTGGCATAATCGATGTTCGCCGAATCTTAATGTAGCAGACTAAACATAATTTGGCATAATGCACAATATGTCAAATACTATTTTGGCTAAACAGTGGCTAACATACTAAACAGTGGGTTAAGTTAGGTTCAGACTGTCCGAATATTCGGACAAATTAAATTCGACTATACTGGTTATTCCAAATTAAATTATGCGAAGACAAGAGGAGCCGTCAAAAATCCATTAAAATTTGTAAGTATCCTGTCGATATCCTACAAATACAACTCAAAATAGCTTACCCGGTGGCAAGGCCAGTGGTTGCCCATTGTTGATGTTGAGCGGCACAGAGTTGTAGCACTCCGGGTTGACGTGGGCGATGGTTATATGTTGGTTTCTTTCCAGGGTTGCTGTAATTAGAACAAATTATATTTCTTGTCCGTGTTACAATACATTTTTATTTTTAAATTAGAGTAGTTTTCTAGTATGGAAACGTAATTAGCAATAATGAACTTGAAACAGTTAAGGGTATAAATATTTCTAAATGTTATTAACAGGGCCCGTAATTTTCATGCCGATGACAGACAAATGACGTCAAGCTTGACATCATGTTTTAGGTTTTACGTTTGAAAGAATAATGCTGTCATTGAATTGTGTTAAAACTATTACGTTCGACGTTAGAATCGAACGTTGATAGTCTTTATCTGTCATTAACTCATTTCGTATTAAAATATCCTGTGTGTTTATATACGTCATTATGACGAGACCGGCATGAAAATCACAGGCCCTGGTTATAAATTTTTCGTTGTGAAAATAATTATTGAATTAAGTTATATTTACTTACTAATAAGATGCCTGATCCGACTCTCGACCAACCCGCACCACTGCAGGTGGTCATCTTTATTGGCCGAGGAAGCAAGCAGTACTATGAAGTGCTTGTAGCGAGCAAAGAAATTTGGTGCTTCGAAGAGACGCTCCCAACCACATTTTGAGAGCATTATCTCGTCTGTTATTGCGAGACCTGAAATAATATTTAAATGTTCAGTTTAGAGCCAGATTGGGATGATAAACACTAATATGAGTCGGCCAAATAAGATAAAATAGTGTTGTGTTTCTGTTGGTGAGTAAGGTCGCTAGAGCTCCAAGAAGATTCACTGTGTTGACAGCTGAGGACCCACGGAGCAAAGCTTGCCCCTTTAGCTGTCAACACAGCGAATCCTCCTTTTTTTTAACGGGTCGGCAACGCGCTTGTGACACCCCTGGAGTTGCAGGCGTCCATTGGCTACGGTGACCGGATTTGTCACCGTCGTAGTATAAAAAAATAACAAAGATTTTTGTGCATACTAACCGAGTCTGAATTCTTCCATGATGACTGTTCTCGTGGAGGCGGATACGTTGAAGGTGGAGTTCTGTTGCGGGTAGGCAGGAGTGATAATCGGCATTAAATGGAACCGGTCTGACACGTTCACCTGTTAAACGAAACAGAAGATAATCTAAATGTACTCACCAACGGCTCCAGCAGCGGAAATGGCTGCGTTAGGTGATCAAGTAAGTTTTAAAACATATGCTGGTTTTGTATGGTATGATTATTGGTTTACGCAGAGTTTTTCCAATATAATAGCAATATAATGATTTTCCTTCGTACATTCTTGGGAACTCTTATTTGTCACGCAACATCAATCGACCACGGTACTTTTAGTATTAATAAATATAATTTCCGTGACAATACGTGGGCAAAACTGATATCAGCCACTTCAAGATGTGATGTCGATAACAGGGTAATGTACCGATCATGTACATACCTTCAGAATAAACCTTTTTTGTTAAAAAAAATAACTTAAGAAATTAGTTATTTCATGCACGCAAACTTTTAACAAGCGCAACACATTAATGAGGACTACCGCGAGTCGATTTTCCGCTAGGGGCGCTAGTGGAACGTGGGTCCTGCGGGAACATTTCAAACGTCACTTTGACAATTATCTCATACTGACACAAGACCCACGCATGAGTGGCGCCGCCTGGTGAGCGACAATACGGTAGCTCCCATTACATAACCAGTCTACATTCAAGTCGCGACACACTTGTTCCAGGGCTTCGTGCAAACCTAAATGTCTGTCTCAAATATGTTTTGTTTCTTTTATCTCGTTAGTGGGCATTTTCAAAAATAGGGAACCATTTTCGTTTTTTTTTTAAATATAGGAAGTTTTGGGTTTTTTATAACCAGAATCACGAGTACTATTGATTAAAAAAAAGAAAAAGAGCGTCCCGTTTTTTTTTTGTCAGCTTTGTAACGCATTTTTTCATACATTTCGTATGGGCCGTTACAAAACTGACAAAAAATTTTTGTATGGAAAATTGAGGACCCACTTTCATTAAAAAGGGTGCACTTTTTTCTGAAAACGCCCTAGTAAGGAACTCACCCTCGGGTCCCACACCGGGAAGCCCAGGTTGACGCTGTCCGGCTGCTTCAGCAGCACCGGCTGCGGCCACTTCCACTGGCTGAAGACCAGGAAGAACTTGTGCAGCAGCGTGGCCGGCAGCGCGTTGGGGTACAGCTGGCACGTGCGCGCCACCAGCATGGCCCAGGACACGCCGCCGAGGTAGCCCAGCGTGTTGGAGTAGATGCCGTGACCTGGTGACAAATATTATTTTTTAACACATTTTTTTTATACCACGACGGTGACAAAAAAGCATACGGCCCGCCTGATGGTAAGCGGTCACCGTAGCCTATGGACGCCTGCAACTCCAGGGGTGTTACATGCGCGTTGCCGATCCTTTAAAAACTTTAACACTAAATAAATAAAAATAATAAGGCTTGTGTTACGGGTACTCAGACAACGATATATATAAAATACAAATACATAAATACATAGAAAATATCCATGACTCAGGAACAAATATCTGTGTTCATCACACAAATAAATGCCCTTACCGGGATTCGAACCCAGGACCATCGGCTTAGCAGGCAGGGCCACTACCAACTACGCTAACTGGTCGTCTCCACCACTCCTTTCACACATGATTTGAATGAGACAATTTGTGATCTCCGGAAATATTTGGGTAATTTATGAGAACTCCGGAATCAAGACATGTTCTAGACGTTCGTGTTGTATCTTGGAAATTCAACATTTCTGTGACCAAGAGGTTAGACTCTCAATCCAGAATTCCAGAGGACTATACGTTTTTCGGAAATTACGTACAAAATATAATTTAATATTTCACAACTGCTTTCCTGCATACATCTGTGAAGTCTCTTTGAGCCAGCATGGAGACTACACCTCATTCCCCAATTGTGCCCAGCAGTGGGACGAGTGGCAGTGATACTCACGTTTGGCCCACAGCTTGATAGCTCGCAGCGTCAATCGAAAGTTGTCGATGTTAGGCACAAGCCGGAGTATCTCGTCGGTGACTCTGCACCCGTTGAGCGAGCGGACGCATTTCTGGTCCAAGTTCTTGAGGAGCATGTCGTCTCGGAGGTCGAAGGAATCTGGAAGAATACATTATGTTATAGCGAGAAGTAAGTCATTATTAGGGTCCGTAATTTTGCAGTCATAGGGAGAGAACACCAATGTTTATCGACATATCGATCATTCACTCAGAGTTATTGAGATTAATTTATCCTTAATTAAATAACACTTGCATTCTTGCAAGCAAATAACTACTCAGGTTATCAACTCTTTATTGATATCTATATCCGATATCCCGCACTGGCTGTTACAAATGTTATATAACATTACATCTCTTTCTCACATGATAATGTCACGTAACACTATTCATATCACACCGTATTATATAACATTTGTAACAGCCAGTGTGGGAGCACCATAATATGTACAGACACTGTCATAGCGATTCCAAACCTTAATCAGTTCGTATTTCATTTATACATATAACTTTTTTCAACATTGACAGTTGAATATAGTATGTATCATCAGAAAGTTTAAGGTATTATTTTTTAAGACACTAATAAAAAACTCGATTTATCGATAAACACTGGCGCTCTCTCCCTATGACTTTTCAAAAACCGCACGCAAAATTCCGGGCCCTGATCATTATTATAACAAATTACGGATAACCTCACTAACAGTCACTAAGCGCGCCATGTTTCGGACATCTTAGGATGCCATTGACAAGCGTCAAGGCCCGTGCGCGACGCGTGCGGGCGGATTGAGTTTTGCTTCGCCGCGCGCAGTGCTCTCTATGACAAAACCGTGAAGAACCACGAGACTTTTGCCACTAGCCGCCGAGTAGCGTTGAAAAAGTCTGGAAGAAATCCGATTTCTTCCCAGACGACTCGTTTTTTTCGGATTCTTTAGGAAAAAATCAATGAAAGTTTCCGCTCTAAATCAATGCATATTAGGTCTAATTTACTCCTACAACAGGATCAATCCGACCGCGATCGGACCTAGCTGAGTTTCTTGCTGGAATCTTCTCGGCTAGGTTAGGGGTAGCGAACCAGCAATAAAACTCCCAGTAGCTAGTTTTCTTACACACAGCTCAGATTTGGTTGGACTCGGTCCAACCGATCTCTCTGGAGTGCAAACTCAGAAGGAGTATTCCAGAGTAGTAAATATCGTGTGATGTCGTGGAAGGGTCCTGGATTTTGCCCAGGCTACCATCCCACTTCACAGTCCGTACGCTCCAAAGCTCAGTGCATGGAGCCCCTGCCAGGTTCAAAAAAATAAAAACCTACAACAGGGCTACATCGGTTATAGTGAGGAAGAAACAATTGAAACAGATGAAAGGAGTGACAGTGATAGTGACATTAATTATTTCTTAAAAAACCCGAAAACTTCGGAAAAAAAACTGAAAGTATCATTAAATCATGAAAAAAACATTCGATTTTTTCCGGCATTTTCAACGCTAACGCCGAGGAAGGACGAGCCGAGATAATTAATAGTCAAATTAAATCACATTTAGTCAGTTAAATAAAGTACTAAATGTATTCGATTGTATTGGCTTAAATTACAAAGTCAATGCTAAAATTTCTTTTGATCCACTGGGTCTGTCTCTGACGCGTTACGGTACCAAAACAACATATCGTCAACTGTAGGTTCAACGGCCTCCTAGCTTAGTCGGTAGTGAGTGACCTTGCCTACGAAGCAGGAGGTCTCGGGTTCGAATCCTGGTCAGGGCATTTATTTGCGAGTTTACCACAAATATTTTTTCCTGAGTTATGGATGTTTTCTACGTATTTCAGTATTTATACGTATGTATCTATTATATATAAAGTCATCTAGTACCCACATCCCTTATTGAGCTTGCCGTGGGACTAGGTCGATTTGTGTATGATTGTCCCACAATATTTATTTATTATTTATATAATTAGGGTATATACACTAATTGAACCTACGTTACCGATACGTTACGTAATTGAGTGTTACCTGTGTTAAGTTTTTATTCAGCAATCATCATACCCTGGAGCCTAAATGGTCTCGTACCGTGCGGTTTAGAGGAACTTCCTCCCGCGGACGCTCCGGCTGTGGAATGAGCTCCCTGCCACTGTTTTCCCAAAGGACTACAATATGGAGTTCTTACGCGCATGTAACACCCCTGGAGTTGCAGGCGTCCAAAGGCTACGGTGACCACTTACCATCAGGCGGGCCGTATGCTTGTTTGTCACCGTCGTAGTATAAAAAAAACATCCATCCTTTTTGGTTCATTCATCTCATTTCAAATTATATATGTTCGGTTGGAGAAAAGAAACAAATAGAAGTTTGACAGTTGGATTAAGTCAGGGGAAAAAGCGGAATACAATTTTTTTTTATATCAAGAAAAATTAAGCTGGTCAGCGAAGTCGGAACAAATATATCCACGGGTGAGTAGGGCTTATTATTATATATTTCTGCTCTCCGGCCGGCAAACGCCACTTTACGCAAAACTAAATTGCCGCCTGCCGGTTCCGTCGAGCAGAAAAATAATATACAAACCTCGGCCGGTAAATGGGAAAGCCTCGGATAACATGTTAGTCGGCCTCGGACAACATGTTAGTCGACCTCGGCTTCGCCTCGGCCGCCAATTACCATCCGAGACATTTCCCACTTTAACGGCCTAGGTATGTAATCTACTATTGTTTTCTTTTTGTTTGTTCACGAGGCGTGAACAATAAATTCAAAATTGGAACCAGCGCAAATATGAACCACCTGGGATCTCCTTCAGAGCAAGCCGAGCGAACAGCAGATCAATCTCGATGCCGTTGAAGTTCATTTTGATGACGGGCACGAAGGCGTCTTCCACCGCGCGTAGGTCTCGCACCTGTGTGGTAAATATTGTATGAAGGCCAGGCCAGAAGAGTTCATGATGCTTACACAGAATTAAATAGTGTTAGCAGATGTTTGAGATCCTGCTAAATACAATAATAATCTTACTTTAAATTAAACACTTTAGAACGGATTAATCGCGTTTATTAACACCATGATCCTACGTTTCGAGCCCGAGCAAAAAAAAAAAGCAAAAAAAAATATGATATCGAAATCATGTATAACGTAAGAGTATATGTATTAGAAATTTATTGTAACAAAAAAGTTTTTCATTAATGTTATCTTAATATGCGGTTTTTGAACGAGGGTTAATGGATAAGTACCTAAATCTTGCTGAAACACGAGTGCGACCAAGCAGCACAGAACCATGTACCAAACTAATACCTGAACGCACAATATCTAAGAAAAGCGCCATCTTTGGCATCTACACCTAACTCAGCAGGTCTTAGAGACACCCATTTCAATATGTCAATAGCTGAGTTTTTTCCAAAATAAAACCCAAAAACCTGATTCTTCCAGATCTGGACTTTCTTGGGCTTATTCGAATCAGTATGAGGAGCTGATTCGATCCTGATAATAAAAAAAATTGTCTCAGAATTTCCATATAAAATTTAAGTTTCCATTACGCCACGTTCATAGTAAGTTCATACTGAAACGTGACGTAATGGAAGGGATTTTTTTGGGACATTTTTTTTTTTATTATCAGCATCGAATCAGCTCGTGATTCTGATTCGAATGAGCCCAAACAAGTCCAGATCTGGAAGAATCAGGTTTTCGGGTTTTATTTTGAAAAACGCTCAGCTGCTCAGACCATATTTCGAAGATAAAAAATCTATAAAGCTCCTACCTGTGGCTGTTGCCGAAGGAGCTCGTAGAATGACTGGAAGTAGTCTGTCCGGTCGATGTGCCGCGGCGCCACGCAGAGGGCGTCAATATCGGCCCCTCGGTGGTGGACCTGCCAACAACCACTTCATTAACCTCGACTACCTGTGAGTTCCTGTAATTGTCTTCCTGTATCTACTATCGCTATATTTCATGTAACAGCTGTTGGATCTCCAAATAAATAAAAATAAAATGAAAATTAACAGAGCGAACCGAGTACAATCTACTAACACATACGCGTCACGAAAAACTCACGGAAAGTCACATTTTCCAAGGAGACCTCATGGGTTTTTTTCTACATTGACCGACACCAAGAAAAAATGTAGGAGAAACCATCACTTCACACTTTAAAATAGGGAGTCTATTTTCACCTCATGTGATCAGTGGACGAGCCCTTAGCTACATAGGCGGCACGTAGAATTAACCCTTAATAAGGAGTAGATTTCCCATCCTATATTGAACTTTATCATTCTTTGACAGATTTTAAAATCGACTAAAATTTGACATCCTTCACTTAAGGCTTAAGATAACCACATTGTATTTTGATCTGTTTTCTATATATAATAGGGATGACGACTAGGTTGAAAAACTATTATTCTAATTAGTCCGTCAGTTAGATTATCTAAAATTATTAGACACGTATTTTTTCCTTTTTCAATTTAACTAAAATTGAGGAAGATAAAGAGCATCAAAGTTCCGGGGTGGGGGCTTGTCACGTCACTCCTAGGTAAAAATTGTACCTAGTAGTGACATTACGCGAAACTTGAACGCACTGTATTTTTGTCATTTTTGATTTGACGAACAAAAGAAAAAATACGTGTACAATAATTTTTTATAATCTAAAAGACGGACTAAATAGATTTTTTCAGTCGTCTAGCCTATTCTTAATGTCGTACTCAACTCACCCCAAGCCTATACGATCCGAACGTATAAATATTCCCCCCGACGGTTTCCGCCACGGTCGGCGGCATATTCTTCCTCGCGCTCTCATCCCTGATCCACTGCCTCACCAGCCTGTGCAGGGCCCCTAGGACTTCCATGCGATGGTCCATCTCCGCGTCCGATTCGAAGACACCGAACGGAATGAGGGCATCTTTCAGTTCGTTTGTTTTTTCGATGTCGATGGGTTTTGGACCTGAAGTACAAAATGCAGCTGGTTAAAGTCATATCTATCCTATAAACATATTTTTTTTTATATTTATAGAAGAGCGGTGGTGGCCCAGCGGTAAGAGCGTGCGACTTTCAATCCGAAAGTCGCGGGTTCAAACCCCAGCTGGTACCAATGAGTTTTTCGGAACTTACGTACGAAATATCATTTCACATTTACCAATCGTTTCGCGGTTGACAACTTCTTGAGGGAACGAAACTAATACTAATAACCTAGTTTGAAAGGATGGTAATCGCTTTCGTCAAAGTAGCGCTTACGCCAAATCTTGGGATGCAGAATATATATGACGTGTAATATGTAACAATATTATTAATAAATGAGTATGAGTATGAGTAAGTTGCCAAAGCAGACCCCAGGTCCCTGAGTCGCGGCATAAGCCGGGAAAATGATAGGAAAAAGAAGCAATGTTTTATTATCATGTTGTTACAATAAACTGCTTGCGTTCCAGTCCCAAACGTGGACCTATAATTTACAACGACGTAATCCTACGAAAACTAAACTGATTCCATGAGTCCATTATATATTCATATTCATATTCATTTATTCATAAAATTATACAATTTAACATGTCAAAAAAAAAAAAAAATGAAATAATAATGTCAAATAAATCATGTAAATTACAATTAAAGATTAAAATAACACATTATATAAAATTAAAATTTAAGATTAGGCATAAATGTTAGGATTAATGTTATATATACCTACACGTAATCACTCATAGAATTTGCACCAATCAGCGCTTGCCCAAATGCCCACCTTGTAAATGTGTCTTGCTCGTAAATACATCGGGAGGAATTTGGCACATCATGCAATTACATTTCTGTCACGGCATTACGTCCTTTTTTTTTATGGGAAAGGTAACAAACGAGCAGACGAGCCGCCTGATGGGAAACGGTCATCGCCTCCCATGGACATAAGCAACATCGGAAGAGCCACTCATGCGTTGTTGACCTTTGAGCCTTTTAAAGCCCTGAACACTCGTTTCTTGAAGAACCCCATATCATATCGCAAAGGGAACACCTCAGGAGGTAGGTCGTTCCACATTTTACATGTTCTGGGTAAAAACCTTATACCTTAAACCTTATATGGGCTTCTTTTGAGTAAAAGGTCAAAACTTCGTCACTTGTTAATAAGGTACCTTGTACTTACTAAAAACAATATGTCCTTCATAAATCTAATATTATTAAGTCTAAAAGGATTGGTCCCTAAAATAAATCTTGGTATGCTCAGGTTAACTAAAGCCAAACCTTACGTTTCCATAATTTCTTGATAATGTAATTACGGCTAGGTTTATCAAATAACGAAACACTAAAAATTAACATAACCTCCTGTATATAAGAACCATTTATCAAAATTCTTGACCCCATTCCTATTATATATGTCAGTGTAAAGCTGTAGTTATCATTTTTAAAAACCTGTTATTGGAGGGGAAGCAAAAATATGAATCATTATTTAGAACGGAGGGATAACCAAAGTAAACTTGTTTAAAGTAGTTTAACTTGCAGTATGGTAACAACGTTACCGACTCCCAACGACAAGTATTACAACGGCGAATCAGCGAATATGAGGATAGAATCAGAATGAATGAATTCTGGCACAAAACGGGCCCGGATTCAACCGAACATTAAAAAAAATGTATAATGTATTTTGCATGTTAAATTATCTAAATATAAATTATATTGCAATGTCCTACAGCTGATCTCATAAAATATACCAATCTGTATTAACCTATGAAAGCAATAAAGATACTGAATACTGAAAACGGTTTGTACGCTTTCTGGACTAGCTCGACTCTTAAGACAAATTCGGGGAAACTCGTTTATAGAATAGATGTATTCTTTTAGTGAAGTCGATATAGTGCATTACGTATGGGAATTTACAGTACTTAAATAAACAAACCTCCAGACTCCCGTCGATGGGCTAATTACTTATTTCCATAGGTAAAAAAAAAATCTAATTACCAACATGTTTTTGTTTTTTATTCCGATAGGTACGGGTTAGTATAATATTAAATAGTGAATTCCTTAAATATTCAGAAACACCTACTGTTTTTAGTCCCTACTATGTTAAAGGGACACACAAATACTTTTAGAATAGGGTCATAGCACCCTCCTGCCGTATATGGAATCTTGCATTGCAATGTCAGATGCAAGGCTATGCAGCGGATAAAACGACTTGTTTAAGGACAAACCAGTTGCTTGAGGTTAACAGTTATTGAAACCCTTTTTATATTTATCGTGAATAAAAATACCCAGAGAATTGACAATGTCCATTTCCTCTTCTTCCTAGCATTTTCCCGGCTTACGTCACGAGCCTGGGAGCCTGGGGTCCGCTTTGGCAACTAACCCCAAGATTTGACGTAAGCGCAAGTCTTACGAAAGCTGGTCAGATGACAGCTTTCGTCATCTGACCAGCTTCCAACGCAAAGGGTAAACTAGGCCTTATTAGGATAAGTCCGGTTTCCTAAACTATGTTTTCCTTCACCAAAAAGCGATTAGTAAATATTAAATGATATTTTGTACATAAGTCAAGAAAAACTCATTGGTACGAGCCGAGGTTTGAACGTGCGACATTCGGATTGAAAGTCGCACGCGCTAACTGCTGGGCCACCAACGCTCACAAGAACTGACAATGTTTATACAAAATTTAATTCCCATGTAACGATGGACCACTTGCTCACGCTTTGGTTGCGTGGCGCTATCCAGGTATTTATTAAATGAAAGTTGACCTATATTAATGAGGCATAAAATATCTGGAGGTTCCATCATGCCTGAGCAAATCATCCATGTAGGGGGATCAGGACTTATTGTTAACATTATGTTTCTTGTTTATGATGTTTTCGAAATCCTATCATCTTCAAGTAATACAGGGAGAGGAGTCCTGATACGTTTCTATTACGTTTCTCCTCTGCAAAAGTACAAGCCTAATTAAGCATACGCAGGTCTGTTATGACTAGTCCGTACATAAAAAATTTATAGATGTGTGCAGGATTTGTTAGTGTAGTACTATAATTTTCTATGTGTTAATGTCCTTATTACTAAAAAGTAACTATGTACGCAACAAGGCTAGGAAAATAATGAAAATCAAAAATCATTTAGAGCACAAACCTGCCATGGAAATCGCAGAGGTCATCCCCAGCGTCTTCAAGTTTTGCTGGTTCTGATGCTCATTGGGTTTGGGCTGGTTGGTGTGCGAGTACTGTGGAGCGGGCCACATGTTGGCTAATCTTATATATATAGGCTTAAGCTAGAGGTGGGGTCATTGAAGGCTCTCCTTGAGGGTGACTGTTGGGGAAAACGTGCCTGAAACAAATGGTGTAGTTTTATACTCATATTTTTGTCAAGATTTGTGGATATGTGGGAATTCTAGGAATCAAAAGCATAAAGTTGTCATCTTCATCAAAAAATCCCCGTACAAATAGGTGTTTTCTTCCTCATGAATCAACAAAGTATCAACATTGAAACAAGCCCCCTAACCAAGAAAAATTGTTTGTGGCTAGATTTCATAAGCAATTTACATACTTTATTCCACTCAGACAATTGAGATATCATATGCTTGTTCAACACATTAAGGCATGCCAAGGACTAAGACTGACATATAGATACTTTTAACCATGTAATTCAAGTAAAAAGGGAACTCATAGTAGCAGTAAATACGAAGCTAGCCCCAGGAAAACTTAGAAATCAATCAATTATGTTGTTTATCTCATAATAGGTGTAATTACAATTGAACTACTGGAAGTCATACAAATATTGAAAGATAATAATAAACCAGTTATGCTTGTATAATAAAATTAAAGTCATATTTAGCGTGATGTTTCAATCTTCATGTTAATTTGCAGTTCTTTTGATACTCTTGATCTCTATGCCACGGCTCAAACTCAAATGAAGCCTGGATACATGTAGCTCTAAATGAGACTTAAACACAGGACATTAACCATTTTTTAATTTTATTTAAATGCAGTTGAAGGCATTTTAATAACACATACTTTTTGTGGAAATGTTAAACTACTATTTGGGATTATGACACAATTGACACATACCTACAAATTAACACTTGTGTAGCAAATAAGACCAAACAAGCCTACCGTGGCAGTAGAAATTTACAAATTACTGTATTACTGTCTATTGCAGAAGATAGAGATGAAAATAGTACCTACTGTTTATTATTGCTTCTGTTATCACCACAAGGACAAGACCCCAGTAAATAAACAATCTAATCTACCTATCTAATTTTAACATACATGTACCGTAGTCAATTATTAGTACTAATGTGTCCAAGCCTTCATCCATAATCGATTTTAAGAAAAAATCAACATAAATAATCTTAGCAGAGTATGGTGTTTAGAAAGTATTTCGACGAAACAAACCTGCGACGACATAAAACTAAAGTTCATTCACCTGTTTTTTGTTGCCACGAACTACGGGTTATACATTTTCAAAAAACGTTTGTGCTGTATGATAAATAAAGCAATCACCGGATATTAAACAAAAAAACAAGAAGATCATTAACGAGTAATCGGTTGTGACAAGAAACTGCGAATCTGTCCTTTTGTTAACATGGGTAGCAAGTACGCATTTAAGGTCACAACTTATGTAAAAAAGGGATTTACATAACAAAATAAACGTATTGAAGACAACAAAATGAACAACACCGAAGATTGCAATCTTAAACTTATATTTAGAGATGCTTACAAAGAAAGCATAAGAAAACCTCACGTTGTGTTGAATGGATGGTTAGAATAAGTGTATTTTACATTATGTTCCAACGTGTATCGGCTACACAACACTCACCAATTAACTAAATCATCCGTTAATCTTCACAATGACGCAAACATAATCAATTGAACTCATAATAATACACAGAAATAAACATTAATTTCCAAACAAGCGCCCATCAGTCGCCAACAACAAGGCAGCCATCTTTAAATGGCGTTTGCATTTGCTGCCGTCACAAAAAAATAATCTGAGTGTTACCAGCTTTATAAGTTATTGCGTTTAATTACACTTTATGTATGTTAATGAATCACAGAAACGAGAGTCCGTCTGTGATGAGTTTAATTGATTTTGATAGTTTCATTGATTTCATACAAGTTTGATGTTTAAAATAACACTAAAATTTGACGGTTCATTTGCTTGGAAGAGATAACGTAGTTTGACTCTGATAATCAACATTCAATATTTTTGTATGCATAATATATTATTGTCTGACAAACCAATTCTGAAGTAGATTAAAAAACTTCCTTTTTTTCGGAGAACCAATACGAGCGTAGAAAAGAGACAGTTTGACTTGGTATGACTCTCTCTGACCATATTAAAATAACGTTTAGCTTTTGTTTGTAATGTCATACCACACATCGGGTGTTTGCGTTTTGCCTCTCGCTCGCACCGATGCAAAATTCAACCGGTGCGAGCAAGAGGCAAAATGCAATTCCCGCAGTGTAGAGCTCCCTTAAAATAAATAAATATATTTTCAATATTTTCTTTTGCCCCCACTGCACTGCAAGTTTGGTATTCGCGTTGCGTGTTCGCCGTGTTTGCCAAATATTCTCATTGGAGTCCGAACACCACGAATACGACATCCACATTTGGGGTGCCAACAAAAACCTATACTCCACGTAGCAAAAGATTGAATGTCAAAAAGTGACATTATTGACAGATAATGTATTGAACTGACAGCTGTCATGCGGATCATCAATTTCTGCGCTGCGCTACGTACAACACCGCGCGAGCGATGTATTTTTTTTTTATGCTATAGGGGGCAAACGAGCAAACGAATCGCCTGATGGTAAGCGATTAACGTCGTCCATGGATGGATGGTGCATTTGCGATGGTTTGCTTCTTCACGTCCTATGATGCGTGACCAAATGCCGACAAGAGGACGGATCGGCTGGACGATCTACACGACGAGTTTGGCATTTGGGTGTTCGGGTTATTCGTTCAAATATGCCCGAATATAGGCGAATAAGCTTTCCCCACACATGGTATATCCGGCCAAACACAGCAAATACGGGAACCCGCAACCCGCAGTGAAGTGTCACCTTTTGATACTACAAACGCACGCGACGCAGCTTGTTTTGCCTAATGTAAAATATATGCAATATCAAAACGCAAAGGTACGTTCAAGATGCGTTCATTCGTTTATTCTGCGCATGCTCTATTGGCAGATTTTCTGACGTATCGTTAAAACTCCGTTGAACTTTTTCACGTATCACTATCTCTTTTATATCGTTTGTAATAGACAGGGAATGATATAGAGCCGGTTGATGTTTTCGTGTCAGCCTTGTGCCCATTTACGAGGAGTAGGTAAAATCCGCCATCTTGAGAGTAGATTCAAGAACTGAGGACTTTTAGCGGAGTTATGTGATTATCGTTGACAATTTTACTATTAAATGGACAAATATTTGTCCACCAGGCGCTTTCTTAGCCCTTATAGAAGCCGGTCGCGTTGAAAAAATTGTGTTACGCGTCGGTTTAGAGTTAAAACGCCGAAATCCCTGATAGTGTTTATATGACAGAAGACACCGTAAGCTTTCTAATAGTTTTTTGCGTGTCTATTTCCGTTTTCGATTACAACGATCGCGGGCATATAGCTAAAAGTTAAATAGGATCGGGAATCGTGTCTCAGTTCAGTCTAAAAGGTTTCGCTATGTATTTTTCTGGCGGAAAATGCGGTTAAATGGGCGTTGTTGATCAGCGGTCTGTTAACTCTGATCTGGTGGTGGATAGTCCTGGTGAAGGCCCAAGGAGCCGGGGCGGGCTGCAGGAGCGTGTGGCGCAGAGGATGCGAGCTGCGAGGGCGCGCTTAGGGCTAGCTCAGTGTTAAGTGTTGAACTTGTGTGTTTTGGTGAAAATGTCGACTACGATGCGACCGACTCTGCAAACTGTGCCGGAGTCCTTGCCGGCGGACCACGTGACGACGCCAGCGGCGGCGCCGGCGGTCGCCACCACGACGGCTGCCCCGACTCAGCCGAGGCACGCCAGACCCATCTTCAAGGTAAGTGCTTATTCTATATGTTCCCCAGTCATTATCAACAGTATTTAAGTCATCCTCAATTTCTGTAAAAGTGCCAAACTATAATAGCGATTCAGTGATATAAGTGTTGTATTATATGTGTAATGGCCTCATCTGTTCAAATAAACAAATATTACTTTAGAGATAAATACATATTATAGCATCAGCTTTAATATAAATTATAGATATAAAGCAACAGGTGGTCATTTTATAAACATAAATTCACTTTACAATTTAGACTTAAATATTAAATTATGGTTGAGAATAGTAGAATATTTCTTAAGTACATTATTTTTTACATTGAAGTTAGTCTTGATGTTGTATCAATATTATGTGGCTTGTATGTGATTTTTTAAAATCTTTTTAATATGTAATATTGAAATAATCTCAATATCACAGTAGCAGTAATAAGTATAGCTTACACAATAGTAAACCACAACTACCTAGGCCTGACTTTAGATTTCTAGAAAGTTGTAATCACTGTTGCATAGCCCAGGCAGTCAGTATTAAAACAAAATGAGGACAATACAGTAATTTTATGTGCATCCAATGCATTTGTTGTGTTAAATACCTTTTTGAATAAAAAAAGTGCATTAACATAATTAAATTTAGAATATATAGCATGCTGTGTTGTTTTGTAATTAATAAATCCTAAACTTCAGCGTAGGTAACAGATAATTTATAAATTGGTATACGATGTAACTGACCCCACGAGACAGGCCTAGCCTAGTGTGGTGGTCATAGGTAAAACTAAACTTGTATAATTTTTGGCAAATAAACAACTTTTACTTTTTACTTTACTTTACTTTAATATCTAAATTTGATTATATTCTAAAATATAAATATTACTATTGCAAATAGAAACATTTATTGATAAAAATTTGAAAAAAATAAATCAAAAACCTGTTTTCTTGTTATTTTGTCCATCTTACATTAAAAACTATATATTTTTAGTATATTGGAGTAGAAGGCAACAAATAAACCCTCTTTTAGACTGTCAAACAATATTCATTATCATTATTAACAATAATAGTTAAAAAGCCGGTCACTCATTGTATTACTCTGGGAATGCTATCTTTTGTCTGATTGTCGGTCCGCACCATTGTTACTATTGTGACTCAAATCTTGAGGAAGTTGCCTTCAGTATATAATGGTGGTCCGTAGCAACCTGTTTGTTAAACATTATGTATATAGAAATACCTAACAGCCAGTTTGCCAAAGTTATGTCATATGTTTTGTCTACTAATTACTTGCTTTGTTATTATCTTTAAAGAGATGAATCAATCAATCAAAGTAAAGGGATCTTCAGTCACAATTTAAATAAATAAAAATAGCCTTTATTTCTACTGTCACATTGATTACATAGAGTTACATTTTAATATATTTAATTAGTTTTTGAGTTTGAGACTAATGCTAAATCTAAAACTCAAAGACAAAATAAAACTATCAAGCATTAGAGAAAAAACAGGTGTCACTGACATAACCCATACAATAAGGAAATTGAAATGGAAGTGGGTTGGTCACACAATGCGAAGTACGAAAAGCAAATGGTCCAAAGATATTACTGCTTGGTACCCTCGCGATGGGAAAAGAAAGAAAGGAAGACAGAGGAAAAGATGGGAAGACGAAATCAGACAGATGGCAGGAACAACGTGGAGAAGGAAGACAATGGACAGAGAGGAATGGAGAACTCTAGGGGAGGCCTTTGCCAAAGGGCAAATTGATACTTAAGTTATAACACTAAAATACTTTTTGTAAACTCAAGTCAATAATAAAGGCTTATTTTATTTTATTTTATTTTATTTATATTTAATTAGTAATAGTTCACCTCTGTTGCATTGAATAGGCCTCCCCCAAGCTTTTCCATGGTGCTCTATCACAAGATTTTTGCATAAAGTCAACTAGATGCAAGAGACTTGTTTATTTTTCCTTTTATAGAAGCGTATACATATGTCGCAGACATTTAATAGGTTCTATATAGACACAAAAATAGACCATTTTAAACAAAACAAGTCAACCCATGGTAAGCTCAATAAGTCTTTTAGATTGTAAATATAGGTAAATTATAGATTTGGATAACTTGTAGACATATCTAGTGAAAAAAATTTAATTTTTGATACTTTTCTGCATCTTGAAAATAAATATCTCAACTAGTACTTTTTTGTTGTTATTATTTGTATTTAGAGCTATGTTAAACTGTCTTTAGATGGTGTTCTAGGTCCATTAAACTCATTAATACAGCAGTATATTTGAATTTTGATTATAATACTATAATCAAAATTCAAATATACTACTATGAGCATAAGATTATATTTACTGATTCACTATTAAAATGAAGCACTTTTGTAGAAACTAGAGGCTGATTTAGGTAAATTAAACTAGCACAAGTATAGTCAGCATAAATACTAGTGGATGAAACTGTGTAAAATTATACAATTCAATAATAATTAATTGTACAATTACTTCATTAGTGTAGCAGGTACTTTATAATGTTAATCAACTAAGTTACCATGGTTACAGTCTACTGGGTGTCATTAAAATTCACAAAATATGTTTTTTTTTGTAGTTATATTCCCTTTCCATAATGGGCCATCTACCAAGCATGTCATTAGAACATACTACATTGTTTCTTCTAACAAACTAAGTTGCATTTGTCCCATAGTTCACGGGGCTGTATAACAACAACAAATAGTTTAATTACCCAGAGAGAAATAGTTTATTTAATACTTAGAAGCTTTTCAAAAGCACTAGCATCATAAAGATTATTTTAGAAATTAACTTAATCATCAAATCATTTGGAGGCTATGGGTTCCTTCAGGCTAAATCGTCACATTAGTCAAATTATTTAAATGTGGTATGTACTTTTGGCATATTGTTCTGGGTAAATACTGCAATTGATACTGGCTGCATACAATACATATCTAGGTTAGTTATAAATTCTAAATTGATTGCTCAGTATTAGTTTATCACCTTTGAAACAGATGTTGTACCATCTGCTTTCAAAATACATACATAAAATAGAATTCACATAATGACTCATGATGATTTCATGATTATATTTAAAACTTATTACCTATTTAGGTACCTATAAAATCCTTAGTATTGTATGATATGAACTGATTATGTTCATATCCATTTGCTTTAAAGTTATCTCTTTTTATTAGCTAATTAATGAAAGAGTTGAAAACGAGAGTAGGTATATAAATAATGACTGGGGAATAGGTATATATGCTCTATGTATGCTAAGCTTTTATGTGAATTGTGTTTTGACTGTCATGTCTGAAGGTTTTAGCATCTATCCTCTTTTAATACAATTAAAGTGATAAGGATGCACAATGAACATGATTCCTTTAGACAAGAATTTTTGCTTTCTACGAAACATTGTGTTGTCTAGTGTCTACGGTTGCTTGCCGTCTACGTCATACTATTTGTATCAGTTACGTCAGTATTTATGTTTACACAACATTCACCCTTATTACAACATTATTAAGCACCGATTTCCCAACCGTGCTTGCATAAAACGCAACCTTACGTTATATTCAGCCGACTGCGCTGTAATACCATTATCTTCATGAATAGGCTCACTTTGTTTACTTTTTTTTCGCCACAGATAAAAAATGTTATTAGGTTAAGAATACACGCACAACCGTTTGCATTAGCATAAACAATACTGAGTGCAAAATGGAATTAGTATTCGTTTTACGACGGTGGTAAAGGACACGCGAACACTATAGTTAACATAGAATAGACTGTTTATAATTTCTAGACGCTGAAATGACGTTTGGAGGTGTAAAACTGGAACGTGATAAATAGCGACCCACACTTTTTATTAAGTTAAGACTTTAAGGGCTACTGTGGACATCGAAAATCTAATGCCAATCTGCATCTAAATTGCTCTAGCAAAATGGAGTGACAGACAAGTATCTAGATAAGCGGTTGTCGCCTTAAAATTGGCGGTAGGCTTCTGATGAGTTTTCACATCTATCACAGCTTATCTTACTTTTACACCAGCAGGAATCGAATGATCAGCGATTTGCGGCGTTTTGTCTATATCCTCAATACCAAAGATTGGATGATCCGAATGGAAAACGTTATCTGCCCCCTCAAATCCCCTTACATCTATCGTCTCCCGCGTGTACCTATGTTAAAAGGGATCGCATGCGGGGGTCATTTTCATCTTGCATGTTAATAGTCATAGTGTTCGAGCATCATTTTGAAAGCGGGTCCTATATCATATGTTATGGAAATCTCCCGCAACCCGCTTGCTGGCCCTTACGTGCAATGAAAACGTAAGGGCGTGACGATAAAAATCTCTGCACCGAGTTATGTCACGGATGCACGATCTAATTTTACCGCGAACGAGGAAACCGCGTGGGCATTCTCTCCGCTACGAAAATACATTATATTTTATCTTAGAGAAATGCACTGTTTTCGTGGAAGCGTGGTTGGTATATATGTCGGACAGTTCGGTAAAATATGTTTATTGTTTACCTACATACTGAGATGGGTACTAAAGTCCTGATTATTATAACTCACAACCAAAAAACTAACCTCACTTCCACGTATTTAAATCATAGGATTAAAAATATTAAAATACCTACCAATTAATATTTAGGCGTAGTTATTTTATAAACATATGCTCTCTAACCTACTGTTGCTGCGTCCGTTTGGTTGTCATACTATATATAGGTGTTCAGATATTTGTGAGTACCCTGGCTGCTCTTACTTTTGATGGTTAATGTAGTTAACAAATTGTATTTCATTCTTTTCCCCACGTTTTATTGTATTTAAATTGGCTCTTAGTCATCAAAATTAAAATTAACGACAATAAACAGGAGTGACATAGTAATTTGCATATTTAATGTATTACGAGTGACACACCGCACGTTTTATGTCATTTGGCTTAAAGAGCATTTTATTGCCAAACCTTCCACCAATAAAAAGATAAGCGCTGCTGTAAACTTCGGAAAAACGTAAGCTCTTTAAAAATTAACAACTTTAACAAGGTATATTAAATTTTTACGTGGCATTGAATTGATTTATGTAAAATTAACATAATATGCGACATACTCCGCGAAAAATTGATATGAGTTCAGGTACTTATCTTTCGAGGTTACGCATTTGTATTAGAACAATATGAAAATCAATTTATGTTTTATAGTAAGTAATATGCCACAATGCAATAAGGTACGTTGTTTATATATTTTTGAAACGATTAGTTCGAACGTACTGACGTTGACGTCAGAGCGAATCGATAAAGCTCGTCCCTTTCGTGTCCCAAAATAGAAAAACAATTCGCTTGTAAATTACGTGTTTACAGTTAACTCAGCAAATCCGTACCTCTTAGGGAACATGACGAAACGTGCTTTTCAGTTACTGTTACTGGTTCCACTATCCTTGCTGCGTTTATACTATTTGAGTTTCTCTCTTGTCGTTCTCTCATGACTGGGGATCGTGGTCATCATTAGCCGGGCACATTAGCCGGCCATATATGTTCGGGCATATCTGTGGGACATACCCGCTATGCAGATCCGACGGATTGCCCCAACGTATATGGCAGGCTACTCGTATTGGATGGTTTGCACACGGAGTGAAATATTTGCCTCCATCGAGTCCTGTCCCTTTGCCTTACAACCAAGCATAACCAGTAGTATACCTATAGATGTCTTTTACTTGATCTGCAGATGTTGAGTTTAGCATGGACAAAAACATATTCTAAGACTATATGGCAACCAAAAAAAAAAAAAAATTTTTTCAAATAGGTATGTTACAGTGCACTTTTGAACGTCGAATGAAAAATAAATAAAGCTACACCCGCTTTAACCCTACACCACAGTTCCAAGAAGATTTAACACTTTGGACCGGCAAGAAACTCGACGGGACACATCTTTTCAAAACATTTACATCTTAATATCTAACATAAGTAGATTAATTGGATCTCAATATGGAATCAACAGATAGAGTAGCACAACTGAAGTACGGATAGCCTGAGGTCGGATGCATACGACTATGTGGATGTTGTCAGTTCTTTAATAAAATAATTGCCGGTTTACAAATATATATATATATATATATATATATATATATATATATATATATATATTTAAACCACAGTAACACAAATTGTCTATTTAACATCCTTTCCCTTAAGCAATGATCCACGTTGTAATTTCGTTTGGAAGATATTAAATGAACACAGAATCTTGGCCTATTTCTGTCTTATAATTTTTCAGTTCGCTGATTTCTGTCTTCAGAAATCGTTTGGGACAGTTATTGGAAGGACTAACTTAATGAATATGATTTTATCGACTCTAATCTTGTTGGACAGCAGACGTTGGATAAGCAGTTTTGTGCGAAAATATTTTTACGGAAGTATTATTGTTGAATGCTTTTCTGACTCGAAGGAGCTTAGCTAAAAGTAGAACGGATTCTACGTGTGTCTTGGAAAATAGGATATACAAGTTTTATAAAAGGTTTGATAAAATGCGCTGCGGCGTACCGCGTGTACAGAGATGTGTTTCCGAGAAATATTTTTCATTGTTTATTTAATGTGATGGAGAGATCCATTGAAGTTTAGAAGTTTATTGATACACAGACACTGTGACTTTAGGAGCGATACAGCCGTGACAAAGTAGTTGTTGTAAGGTAGTGCTTGACACTGACATATTGGAGCATCTTCAATTGTTGTTCATGTGGAATAAATGTAGCAAAGCAAATTGCAAAATTATTGAAATTTGGGTGCTAATTAAAAAAAAAGTACTCAAAAGGTTAGAAAGTACTGCAGTAGTGACTATCGATAGTAATTTAGTTTTAAAGCGACACATGCTCTTCTCCCTATTCATATAAAATCTCCCACATGTACTTTTAGCTTTTTAAGGCGTAAATACTTATTACTCTGCGTTAAAAATCCCAATTATCTTTTCAAAACACCACTATTGTGTTGCCTATCTACGAGACGCGCTGAACGCAAGTATTTCTGCAATTTGCTGAACAGAAAATGAGCTAATCGCTGTAATTGGATAAACTCGCGTCGGAATCCACGCGGAGCCTTAGAATCGCGATCGTTGAAACGGGGTGGTATTAGATTTTCCTACTAGAAATTCCGTTCAAGACATTAACGTAAGACGAATTCTCACACAAACCCGCGTATCGAAGCGTCCTTACTTCCTCAGGGTGATTATTAAAAAAAAAAACTTGTATTTGTATTGAAATATGTACCTATTTATGTGCTAAGGAAGGATGTCTGGAAGTGATCGCTCTTTACCGCGACAACACCACTTGTTGTTTACCTCATTCACATGTAAATGCTATACTAGTTTGTGTACTATTTTTGTTGTTTGAGGTGAAATGAAGGGTAATTGTAGGTAACTTATGTGATTTTTACTACGGACACCGCGGCAGATCGCGCTTTGTTGAGGCTTTTTACACTGATTATGTGTTCACCAGCCTTCAGAGTTGAGTTTTAGTAAATCTCACTAATCATAATCAATGTGTACACCAGCCCTAAGTGTTCAGAGTTGAATATTTACTGTTGGTATGCAAATAGAAGTCGCGAATTCCTAAAGCGTAGAATTTAGCAGACTTCTGCTATTGATATTCCTGCCAAACTGAACGATCATAATTTATGACTGGGACCGTGAAGGCAATTTGACTGCACGCGGGGGTAGTATCGATCAGGTCATTGCTCTTCTTCAGTACCTGTTGCGTTACGAACATACCGATACAAGGGCCTAAAATGGTTGCGGTTACTGACACGGGTAAGCTTGGGGTCATGCCGTTGTCGGAAACTCACGGGGAAATTGATCAAAGTCCGCATACTTTGTTATCGCTCTCTCTCATATTAGGTATGTGTGACAGTGTCAATAAGATTCCATGACCATGTAGTCAGCAGCTATTTCAAGTGATGCAAAAAGGAATGTGTGCATTTTGCCACGTCGCATACTTATATTTTTAGAGATTAAACTTAATACGCATCGTACACACAACTACTATATTTTGTTATGTTAATATGCCGCCTTTCAGCTATATATAAACATACATACTGAGTTTTTCACTGAGCTGCTCTTAAATTATCTCCGAATTAAAGTTCCTTCTTTAACTGTTGAAATAAATATACCTGAAGCATCTTACGTATCGAATGACATCACAAAAGCGCTAATATGTTAATGGCAATTTAACTGTCGTAACGGATATTTCAGACTGCAGAAAAACTCATCCGATCATCATGAACATACCACAAAACGTTAACTCGAATGAGGTTCTCATTTTGGCGGTGACTGGCAGGGATCGTAATGTAATGTCCAACCACGTATTGCATTCGCATACCTTGCCAATGCTTAGAGCATCGTTATTAGATATTTACTACATTAAGTCGCAAATTTAAAATCTCGCGTAATTCAATAAGTGCCGTCAGAAAAACCTTGTCATAAAACATTTTATATTCTGCTGACCTAAATTCATTCTTTATTGCCGGGATTATCTCGCACTTTCTAGCCAACAAATGTAGCGTCAAAAGACAAATAAAACTCGCGTAGTTTTCGAGTAGCTTATCATATGGTAGGGGTGTATGAAGCAACTCGATATGTGCAGCGACTTATCATGCCTTTTATGGGATGTTCGAGAGAGTTGACACTTGACAGCTCAGAAGGTACCGGCTTGACTAAAAAAGTAACTTTCTTTCACAACTGCCGTGAATTTAATCGATTTATAACTAAGTCTGGTCCATTAGCAGTAAATTCTTGTGAACAATTTGCACTAGACTTATCTAATTGCAATTTCATGTTTACTACTTCCCTTCCTTTTATTTTATTCCTTTTCATTATGCTAGTATTGTTGCTAAAAGTATCTAATGGCAGTTTTACACTTGTAAAACTGTCTTATTTTCGTTGCCATACAGTTAATGACAATCGTGGTCACAAAAATGGTAACAAAACAAGAGATTTAGTTTGGCATCCTTGTATTTGATCCAGGCGCCTGGTAGCTGTTGATCGGTGGAAGTCATAGAAATGAGAGGAGAGCAAGTTAATGAGAATAGTCCCGTTTTTCCCCAAATCGGTACCAATTTTCCCCTTAGTCTGTATTGCAGGCCTGTGGAACTCTCCGCGCGAACTCGAACCGATTGTCTTTTGTCTTGTGTCTGTAAAGACACATATTATCAACGGGCTGTCCACAGAAAAGCGGGTCCGCCGGCGCACGCCGCGGCCAGTATTATATAATATGTATGTTATACTTACTCGTATTTATAATCGTAGGCAACCCTAGCGTTGTGCGGGTAGAGGAGGCCGAGAGTCAATTGTTTGTATTCGCTTTTTCTATGAGAGGTAAATAGCTGTTCTTAAGAACAATTATAATATCAGTGTCGTTAGCAATTTTCTACTTAGTCTTAGTCCTTAGTCCTATCCTTGTCTAACCTCGCTCGTACTGATATTCCCTTGAAAACCCGCACCTAATAAAATTATGTAAATTTTAATTCCAACCCCGAAGACTTATCGCGGCGGATTGGCTTTAAAGTAACTTTGAAAGGGTTAGAATTTCCACTGCGAACTCATGTTTAAAATTTAAATGTGCCTAATTTTCATCGGTTGGGAGCTAACTCAAATTAATACTTGGTATACCAGATGGGTACATCTTATTTTTAGACAATTTGTTGTGAGCTTATGGTTCCCTAGTGATTATTTTCTAAAATATTTTTCTAAAAGTTGATTTAGCCTATAGAACACTAGATAGTCAGGTAGTGACGGAGTGTCTGTAGAAGTAAATGTTGACCAGCCTGAAGCCTGCCTATTTCGTGACAAGGGTTTTCCCTTGCGTTATCCTGCAGGTTCCAGGGAATATATTACCTGCGGCTTGTGTATTGGTGATGTGTTACACTATCTTATGGTTTTATTGTATTTTTCGTTTTTTTTATACATTATCTACTACTAGCCGTGTATGCTTTTTAACCGCGTCGTGCCACTTCTATGCGATTCATAACCTTCCAATCTAAAATTCCGCCAACACGCCAGTAATGATGAACTTGCCAACGAGTACGCCAGAAAATTGGCATCAAGTTCTGTGTCGATATTTCGTCGAATTATGTCGAAACGCCCAACTTTGCCGGGAGAACTGTAACTCCAAGTTTTACCGTATTCGACTTTGGAGACAGGTGAAAAGTTTTTGCGGGTGTTGCGAATGCGAGGTAATTTCTAGAATGTCTAACAATTCTCAGTTTGAAGTACATTCGTTTAGATACTCTGATAATTATATAGCATGTTTGTACGAGTACACTTGAATGAACCACAAACCGTAATGTAACTTAAGAGTTTGGAACTTAGTTACAGTGAAGTTAGTTTATTTAGTAGAAACTTAGTTAAGTTGCGGTGAAGTAGTGACTACTGTAGTGCTTTTTGCTTGGAGCCTAATTTTTTGGCTCAGAACCATAGGTACAACGTATCTTACCTAAAATTATTCTGTGAAGTTTATTTACGCTACTGTTGAAATAGCTAATTTTTGTGTCCCAATGGTTTATGTTTTTTATAAATGCATAAATATTAATTGTGCAGTTCTGATCTGATCTATCCTATCCAATTATGGGGCAGCAGCAACCTGGCAGAGAGAGATGGCCGGGCAACCTGTATGCGTTCTGGTCGGAATAGAGGGGTATTCGCACACCAGGGTCGAGTGGAGAAAAAGAAGGGAGGCCAGCAGTGGGACACTAAACCAGACTAATAAACACATATTCGTATGACAATCATTTAAGCTTATAAGCAAACAATCCTGACTACACATTTATAGTGTCTTACTAAATAGCCACTCATATATCTAGTTCATTTATTTACTACATGGCAATTAACGTTCATGTTCCCTTACAAGCTGAATCCTTTGATGAGCACGAGCCCACTATAAATAAGTCTAGGCCCGCTGGATACTTTATTGCTAATTGAAGGCGAAAAGGGTCGGCAGATATTTATTTTCGTTATAAGAATTATCACCTTCATAGCGCTAATCAATTTTTTTTTAAATATGTGGTGGTAAAGAAGGTGGGTAAAGTCAAGTTATGACCGCGATAAAGTGAACTTTCGATAGGAAGTTTGGACAGTTTCATTGATAATTCAGATAGTCCTAATACTCCTGTTAGTTTGAGAGAGTTTTGAGTTTTTCTGGGTATTCACTTTAATTACTTATACTATAATGGCCAGAACTTGCGCTGTTGCTGTTATATTATAGTTAATAGATTATACTTTGTTACATTCCTCATCATTGTTGTGGTCTTGTCGTTGCTAATCGTTTGTTTGTTGTTTGTTTGTAATGTTGACGTGTTTTTTTTCAAAAAGATAACATTAAAAGAGCTAACTTTTATGATTAAAGCACTTAGTCTTTGTTTTCTAACTGTCTTTCTCTGCTTTATTTAATACCAAACCAAACGCATGATTCACTCCTTTGCCCGTGCCGTCCATTTAATAAGATTGAAACGCACCCAATACGCATAACACATCGTTATTTGTGTCATGTGATCTAATGCCGAATTAGGTCTCGGGTCATTGCCCTCCAGGCCGGCTCCAGGCCGCTTCATACTTCATGAGATTCCCCCGTTGGGCGTAATGCGCGGGCAAAGAGAAGTCTGTTATAGTGGCTTTAATCAGACCACTAAAAGGCAGTTTTAAGATGAAATATTTTCATCTCACTCGCTCGGAAAGTAGCTCCCTTATCCTTATGGATTGTGTTTCCCACGTGTGAGACAATGATTATATACATTTTTTAAAGAAACAATTAATCAAACCATATTGTAATGCTTGTTTTGTGCGGCAAGGCATAGCCTAGTGTTACAGTCAATGTAAGCGATGTTACGAATTGGATTGTATATTATAGCTGACAATGTTTAGTTTTTACTTTATTCTCATTGAAGAAGTCGCTAGTATTTGGATAAGTCTAATTAAAAGCTTCTTTTTGTCTCGATATTTCTTAAATAATTCCCATTAGTCAATTACGCTACCCGTATTTAATTTGTCGAAACCATTTTGAAATCGTCATCCTCAATATGCCTACGAAATAGAGCAACGCACACATGGAGGGCGGCATACGCATCAATGTTTCATAAATATTAATTAGATGTGTTCCGTTAATACAAACACCGCTGGACTTCAATTGATTTAAAGTGACAAAAAAAGTATACTACTAATAGGTACCCACATTTAATGTCGCATGTCACGACAGTGTGTCATAGAGCTCATGTGGCTCAATTGTGACGCTTTCGGGTTACACAGACCATATTGTCGGTTGTCGATAAGGCACTGTCTAAAAAATTCAATTGAAAATTAACCTTTTCAATCTGGTACCTCTTAAGCCTTATACCATAAAAACACTCTGGTTAACTGTGAGGTGTCTAGGCTATAACTGCGAAGTACTTCTTCGTCCATTTTGCCCATGTATCGCTTTAATATGAACGATATAGAAACGATTATCGCTGTTCGCGCTAAAACCCCGTTTGCACGAGACCACGCACGTCAATTCAAATAAAATTAAACTAACGTTTCGTATTCTGTATAAAAAATGAGATAACTTATTTTAACCGTACTGATGACGTAAAATACGTCGCTAGTTTCTCAGTGGGGGGTAATCTGACATATAATAACCGAGGAGTCGGAGGAGTAGATTGCCTAAATTGGATTATTTTGAATATAAATGTATCCTGTATTGCGTGTTAAGTGAAAATTATTCATATATAATCCCGGAAGAGATAAGATAAAACAGAATTCTTAATTTAACGTTTGAAAGTAACTATTTTCCCTCAATAGATGGCGTCTTGCATTGCAAGTTTTAATCAAAATAGGGATACCCTGAACAAATAATCCATCTCGAAGGAATGCTACTTTATCAATTATCATGATTTGAACGTATGTTTTAACAATATTTTATTAGTTTTATTACCTACTTTGTATAAACGTGTAGCCCTAAAGTTATATTTAGGTTTGTATAAACCTAAATATAGTACCTATTATCCTAACCCTGCGCAACCTCCTTGACATTCTACTGACACAAAAGTTCGCCTTTACCCGACAGCTCCGTGTTTAGGTAAACCGAAATTACGCCGCAGAACGTACGAGCGTGAATACTTTGCAGTTATAGTTGGAGTGTGGAATTTTTGCAAACTTTGTGAACAGTAATCTTCGGAGTTGTTGATGTTGAATACAGTTTTATAAGTGCGTCTTGTTATAAAATACTGCCTTCCTGTGTGCAGCAAAACATTATTTTTTATATTCACGACTTTACGTGTTAACGTGTTATGTATGTGGGACAGAGGGCAAAGTATATCGATTAAGGGATAATAATAATTTCTTTCCAAGTAAAGGGTATTTCCCCTGACACTCCAGTTCTGTCCTGTTATCTGACAAGTATTGACTTGTACATATAACTAAACCTAAAGTCTAGTGCTTAAAATTCAAGGTTTTCTGGCTCGATTCAGGCAAAAGTGATATGGATTTTTGGATATTCAAAATTCTTTGAGTTATTAGATATTAGATCTCACGCTTCAATTCTGTTTTGCCATCTAATTCTGTACAAAAAAATTGCTGTGATATACTCCCGTTATGTTAAAAGCTATGATTTGCTAAACTTTGATGATGACACAATTCGTACGATAAATATTACGCGATCGATACTAGACGCGTTGGTTTCTACCACATACCAACAATTGTTCAACACTTAATAATAGAAATAATACCATCAATACATCACTCGATAAAGCTAAAAATATTTCGTGCCACTAATTAATATTTATGGGCTGTGAGTTCCTCTAATTGAAGATAGCGTTTTGTTTCGTGACTAGTCAGATGGTATCGTTATGTTGATTAGTTGCTTGCGTCATACGTGGTACTTAGTTGGTATCTTTTATCTGAGTATTTGCCAGCCTCGGAAAAATAAAGAAAATTTGTAACGTGAAATTCTAAATTGGGAAGTTTCCGCTTGTCCTTATACCTTATTGTCTGGTCCTTACAGCCTGTTTAACATCCCATTAAAAATAAAGTAAAATCTACAGCTCACGATGTTGATCTTTTACGATTTGTTTACTCTTCGGGAAATATTAAATTCGCAACAAGATTAATAAAGTCAGCAATAACAAAGGAAAGGGCAATTTAAAATCTAGTCAAATGTTTTTATATTAAAATACCCGCGTTACAATCCACTGCTTAATCCCGGTCTGTTTTTTATTAGCCGGTTTACTGACGCAACATGCCTTTCCTAATAAAGGCGTCAAGTTCAAGTTGTCTGAAATCAGACGGAATTTTTATTTAGGGTCTGAAACTCGGACTGAAAAAGTTATGGACACTGAAACGTAATTTTGAGTTTGGAATATATTTGCGTATATATACACAACCGATCAAAATGGGTGATTTTACTTCTGAAGTTTATGATTAAATGCTCTTCTAATATGGACAAACCCCAAAAGTAACAGGAGATATCGTTTCAGTTACAGATTCCACGATAAGAATTTGTCCTTAATTATATTTTATTTGGGGTAGAATTGATTGCCAATTGAACAGAATGGATGATACCTATACAATTAGTTGTTAAGTTCCAAAACAAAAGCATACAATCTGTGTTTATCGATTCAAACTAAAGCTAGATTGATCTAGTCTACCTCTCTAAGTATTCGCGTTTGGAATGGGATGCCGATAGCTTTCGGATAACTTGACTGAAGTATGACGGATACCGATTTCCTAAAGGAAATCCAAGCCTCTGAAACGCTGGCAATTCTTGTTATTATCATTGTAATATCGAATCCTTTGTTTTCCTTCTGATTTAATTTTGACGCGACAACAATACTGTATTGTTTATACGTTTGATTATTTTGAAATAATGAAACACATTAAGGTATTAAATTTTGCTATACTGGTGACATATGAAATTTTCATTACAACTTTAAATTGTATCAACCTGAATTTTTCAGCATTGCAGCCTTCTTCTTCCTAATGATTTTCCGGTGTATGCCACGGATCAACGAGCCTGGGGTCCGCTTTGGAAACTTATCCCAAGATTTGGCATAGGCACTAGTTTTAAAAAGTGATTGCCATCTGACCTTCCAACCCAGACGGTAACCTAGGCCTTATTGGGATTACTCCAGTATCCTTACGAAGTGTTTGCTTTGCAGTCTCTCAACTAAATAAGTATATTAAGTTGAAGTGGTCAAAATAGGTCAGAAAGAAGTAGAGAATAATTTACATACATTTTCCCGTGTTATATTGATATAAGTCTGACATTTGCAAGTCAATTTGCCTAAGCCTAATGATCCGTTCATAGATTTGGCACGCACCTCTATGGACTGTAGTCATATTAGTGTTGCCAGAATATCACCTTATTATTATTGGAAATTGAACTGAAATGTAACATTGATAATTAATTCTAATGAATTCCCTATTTTTTAAGCCTAAACGATTAAAAGAAAATTCACTAGGTTAGGATACGAATAGTGAATGCGTGGTTTTAAGATTCTGACTTTTTTAGTTTTCAGGATAAAATACGTAATCGTAAGGTGACAAATTGGCTGTAACCTCTCAACATAAGAAATGCTTGGCCTGTCTGGTGTTTTTATCGTAGTACAGTGAAGTGCAATTTATCGTCGACCGTAGGGTAAATTAGGGTGGAGGATGTTTTGGTACACCTATACCTACAGCTATTTCTAAAATTGTAAACACATCTGATTATGGCTTCAGGCTGATTGCAGATGGACGGATAAATAAAAATTGGGTAGACAATTTTGCACCTATATTTTAATTTAATCTTGAGCCAGTAACAAGATCTCGTATGCGATGATGTAACTGAACAGCATGCGTGTATTTATTGACTAAAAGGGGCCTCAGACTTGATAGCTTTATTGTTCGTGACTCAGAACCGACATTGGACTGATAAAAAAAGCAATTCAGCCCTATCTGCGTAGGCACGCTTTTTCATTATGGCCATTGTTAGGTTGAGTGTTGATGATCGTTGCTAAGCGTGGTGGTCAGTCTTTCCCAAGCGGATAAGGTGTTCAATAATTCTAAACGGACAGGCTACCATGATGACAATAATATAGACGCATTCAGATATTTGTGAGTTGGTCTTTATCGTTACACTGAGTCTGATAAGAAAGAGCAAGATGCAAACACTATCGAATCGCACAGTCGGTATCGAGTACGGTTACGTAAGACTCATTGTAAGTACCCTCGGCTACTCTGATGGCGACTGTACCTACAGCCTACAGCTGCCAATTCTTTTCCTGTCTTCGTATTAGGATTTGTCCAAACATTATCTGCCTCTTTCCTTAATATGCCAAGCGAATGTAATTAAAAATAAATACTACACGGGGTTGTCCATTATAATTATCATTTGGAGTTCCTAGACAGGGAGAGCACACGCACCTAGAGAAATCTTGAAATTCTTATAACTAACTAGATGGTGCCCGCGACTTCGTCTGCGCAATATCTTTATAAATTGTAGCCTATAGGTATGTTATTCTGATGTATAAGCTAAATTATTGTAAAGTTTCATTAAAATCCATTCAGTAGTTTTTACGTGAAAGAGTAACAAACATCCATACTTACAAACTTTCGCGTCTATATTATATTAGTAGGATATCTAAAATGGTTAGTATAATTACCATGTATGTTTTATTGAATACACAATATTTCGATACTGTTGCAAGCGCCATGTTTACGGAGTAAACTGACGAGCTGCGAGTTTTTAGTTGTGATCTACTCACACAGCGTGTTGTCACTGGCGATACTACCAGATTAGGTTTTATGACCATGTTAGCTTAAAATCGTATCATAAAATTTTATTTGCTGTTTTTTGGTTATTCAGGGTGTAACTAAAATTCTGGTAATCCGTTTACGTAAAGGCGTTATCAGTATCGGGGACTTTTTTGACTAGGATATCCCTACTGATTTCGCCCTTAAACGAATCACCTTTTGTTAGACCTTGTATTGCAGCTATACATGTACGAGTAGCCAGGGAGAATAAACTGTTGATTTTAGTAACGTTTGCTATAAAACCGTAATAAACCTTTTACTTTTAAATGCACCGTTGCCTTTTGTTTTTCTCAGAACCCCAGAACGGAGCGTATCTTTTGCATTTTTTATTCGCCGACTTCGTTCCTTTTCACGTTACATATAAACTTGCCTCACCGAAGACGTGGTAAAATGTAAATGTGAAGATCCCACATAGGTGTGGTAAACGAGAATTTTATTAGCATACACTGCTCCACACATTGGCTCCTAGTTGTTATTAAATTGTCTCTAATATAACCTTGACATAAGATAAAATGACTATTTTTAGCAACAACCATTTAGTTGAAATGAAATTCATTTTAAAATATAGATGGTCTATATTCAATATTCTATGAAACTGGCTCTTCGCTTATATGAAAACCCCCGAAAAAGAGGCAGACTCAAAGCTATGTGGTGATCAAATGTCAAAAAGAAAGATCAAATGTTTGAAAGCTGCAGCAATTCAACCCAGAACAGAAACGTCTGGCGCACCCGATCAAGGAGACGACCCCAGGTTGATGGGACAAGGGAAAGAAAAGATATTTTTTTTATTAACAGTGTAGTGTAATATTCATATGGCAATCATCTCATGTGTAAACTTGTTACGAAGAGACAGTTAAAAAATAAATGTATTATTATATTTGCATAATGATCACGGGTACAGAAGTTAAAGATAGGTATTTTTTTCTAAACTAGAAGAGGCGCAAAAAACTCATTACAAACGGGCAGAGATCTACGTATCGTATTGCGTATAGTTAGGAACCGGTCGGATGAGTCACTCCGGTCAAGTTCGCGTCCTTTGGCGTGGGAGTTGAGTGCGGGGGTTCGTCTAGCTTTCTAATGAGCTAGGCTTTTAGGTCTTTTAGGGCTTAGGTCACGTCCACGTCGATGGCTGCCTTTGCCAACACGCAAATTCTTTGAAATACATTTCAATGTTTGTCTTCTTTAGTACCTACTTGTGTGTGGTTTCGAGTCAATTCAGTTCTGTCATGTTGATATCGACGCTGGAAAGGAGAAATAGGATAAGCGCCATAGCAGTGTCTTGTTACTTATCCCCTTTTTTCCTTTCCACCTTATTTTAGATATGGGTTTAGCAGGACGCGGCTTTAATGTCGAATAGTTTAAGTTATTACGCAAATACTGTAAAAACCTTGAAGTTGATGAGTTTTTATTTTATTTTATTTCACAATCATAAAAATCTAAAGGCCAGTTAGGGACACAGACGGCACATACCGCCAGCGAATGAATCACGAGCTAGATGCGCTAATGCGACTATAGTCAGGTACTGTAAGTCACAGCGACTGCGTAGGGCGGGCCATTTAGAATTAATGCCAGATTCTAGAGCGAATAATAACTAAATGGAAGCCGCAGCAAAAGAGACCAAAAGGCAAGCCAAGAAAACGGTGGATAGACTGCGTACTGCGTAGAGGAAGACTTACGGAAAATGGACAGTACACAAATTGGAGGAAGGAGGCAAAGGACCGGAACAAGTGGAAAAACACTGTAGAAGAGGCCAAGACCCCCAAAGGGTTGTAGCGCCACAGGAAGTAAGAAGTAATATAAGACAAGTTAGAAATGCTACACGTGTCTAGCTCTCATTTGCATGCAGGCTAAAACCAATTACAACTTAACACACCCTGCAGCTGTTAACCCCTGTTATAACACCGCAACGTCAAAGTTACACCCAACTATTTTAACGAGCCCTGCATATCCTTCAAACTGGCCCCAGCTAGCTAGTTTCACGTTTACCCTCGTGTACACCATTTATGAACCTTACTGGAACGGCTTAAGATCGATCTATAGTTAGTCTGTTACGGCACGCTTATCCATATTTTCTGATACCCTCGACTACAATTTCCTTAACGATTATCTGCCTTATTCATAAAAAAGTTAACAAAAGCTTTAGTTAAATTATGTTTTCTCCCATTCTGACAAACGCGATTGTCAAAGTGACAGATAAAGACAATCAATCATTTAGCTAAACTGTTGTTGAAGTGCGTTTATGAATAACGCCATATGTCTTCTCCTGCCGCGTCTGTGGAGTAGTGGACAAGAGATTTTCTTGCATAGGGCTATACAGCTATGATCGCAGGTGTCGTTCCCAGGATGCTGCTTAAAAAGTCTGAAAAGGCCTATTAATACTAGAATGTCTTCTATGCGTTTTCTAGTACGCTTTTAATGATTACTTTTACTCAAACTGCAGCAATGTTTGATGTAATGCTTTTTGCGGTCACACTGAGATATCGCATGCTCGTATCCGTTTATGCGAGCATAATTTTATTGCAATTTGTACAGTGATTCCGAATCTAGAGCAGTTTTTAACCCCGTAACGTGAGCGGTGTGTGTAAAGCAGGTGTTGCGAAACGTAAAGTAAGTGCAAACACGACAAGGACTGAGGTAGTTCGTACGTAAGCCTATCGATTATACTGACATAGAAAATCCATTTGATTCGCCGATTATTAATCCATTTGATTCGCACATTAGGTCAGATTACAGAAGGATTACCCAACGACAGTTCAATGCCGCCCATTCTGATTGATGTTCCTCAAAGCGCTACTTGCGCCAACCAGGGTTAGCGGATTAGGCGCTAACCCGGCTCTAAATATCATAATCCATATGAAATAAACGCGTAGTTGGCCAACACCAGTTTCTTCAAGTGGCCCTAAATTGTTACTGGCAATTTTTTTAACACCCTTTTTTACAGCTGACTTTTACACCGGGGAGTGAGTATTCAACTTACAAAATTAAAAAAAAAATCGACTTAGGTATATGTACGTACTCTAGGTACCAAGTGGAGCTAAATAAACGTGCTGAAACATACTGCGTAATCCAAGCTCTAAGAGAAATCTGAATCCGTTTCAGAATTTGAAGATTATTTCCATTTCAGGCGTGAAGTGGAACGTGTTACTAAAATAACAAACAGCTATTTCGATGACGGCGTTCCAGCAGCGGAATGTGATTTTATTTTATTCACTATTTATGGAATCCAAATATCAGTTCCAGGACAAAATCCGTTATATTACCTAATTGCCGGATAATAAAACAATTGTAATACTTGTTCATTCGAGGCTTTTAGAATGTGCCTATTATCAACTATCCCAATCCCAATCCCAATTAGTACGCGGCGCGTGCGGCACTCAATAGAGTATATTTAATCAGGCACACTATTTCCGAACCTTTCTTTATCTCAGAAATTAGGTTTGCTTTTGCACGATAGACTTAAACCAATTACCAAAGTTATCTTAGCGGGTGTAAAAAAAACGTAATTCCAATTTGAATGTGGATGTATCGGTTTCAACTTAGCGATACGACTCGTTTTGCGATAGGTTTTAGTGAGGAAGATGTGAAATTTGCTCTTGGGATTAGAAAGCAAAGTACCTTTTAAATTGGAACATCTCGGGAACACGTGGTAAACCGCAAGGGAAATGCAGAGGAAAATTATTTCCTTTAATTAAACAAATTACTGAGAAAATCAAAGAGTGTTTACGCTTATTATGACTAAAGCAAGGCTTTGTCAAGGCAGTGTCATAGGACCAACTTTAAGAATTAGGACTAAACGAGGGGAACGGGATCATTTCTATAGTTTAGCTATTAGTAAGCAAACAACAGTGGTTTTCACTTCTTAACCTTTCAGTGCCAATACCATTTAACAAAACAACGTTTGTCAAACAACACTGTTTGAAATGAGAAATACAAGTCAACAAAGGTTTTGTGTTTATAAATTCGCGGATCACTTCAGATGCTTTCAAGGATAATGTTTGTTTCAAGGATAATGGTTAAGAACCATTGATTTAAGACAAGGAACTGACATAAGATATTGCGTAATATTATTAACGAGCTACGAAAGTACTTTGTCTTGATGGAATGGCAGCTGTAAACAAACTTTATAGACACTAAGTCTAAGTATATTTCCGTTCCCGCAAGTAAATGTTTCGGCGTATTTATTTTAGACCATTCCCCTTTTATATATAACGTTTTAATTGCTATTTATTTGATACTTGCAATGCAATATATTTACATTTGATATATATTATTTCACCCCGGATTGTGTTGCATTAATAATTCATTGAACTACTTTATTAACCTTTACACATTTAGCATTACCTAATTTACAGTTATTTAAATTATTATAAACGGGGTAAACCTCTAAAGACTTGATAGTAATTAATATAACTTTATGGTGTATATTTTAGACGTAGCCGGCGAGCTATATATTTGATAAAATAACTTCTTACAAGAACAAATACTGTTTAAAGCTTTGTAAATACTGTTTTAATTACACATGCCACCTCTTTCTCACTTCATATTTAAATTGTTGATAGTTGGTAACGTGTGCCGTGTGCCCGTAGACTTTGTTGTAAATATGTGACAATTACAAGATTATCTTTGTATTGCAGGAAAATTAATTGAACGCATTTTTGTGTCATAAAACCTCTTTATAGATTCCTTCCTGAAACATAAAAGGGTCCTTTAAGGATGCTAATGGCTTGGCAAAGTTTTCAAAACACCTTTCATATTTTGTATTCAATATGATAAAACGCAATTTACTTCCATAAGACTTAAGTTACAAGGTTCTGTGCTATAGTTCGTATTTACCAAAGTTAACGAAATCAGTACCTGTAAACTTTTATAAGAACAAACTAACCGAACTATAGCGTAACTTCAGTTTTCAAGTTCATATGAGGCTCACCTTCCTAACTTACTTATTGTTTTACTATTACTGACGTACTTATACAATGAATAGTTACTTTAGTTTTATTTACTATTTATTGAGTTATTCAACCTCAGGGATCTCTACAAGACTTCCGATTGTGGAATTTCTTGATCGAGGCTTTTATCCGAGGATGTAATTCGACGCATTTGAGGCTATATCTGCCAATAATTTGGAACGTTCGTTCATATATTTGAATTTTTCGTTTTCTTCTATTATTATGTTCTACATGGATCCTAACGTGAAATCAAATTTTCGAAGTTCGTCGTACTCTGAAATTAGGTACAGTCACGTCTATAAATATCTATACCCTTCGGAACTTTTTACCGGGGAAGAAGGTTCAAAATTAAATACAGGTACATTTATGAAGCCGACCGTATTACAATCGAGGACAATCTAATCCAATGACATGGTTGGTTGGAATTGGAGTATTATGTTAACAGAGACGAAAGATGGTCGTATAATAGTAGTTTATGCGACAGAGATAAGGGTATTATTAACGGCGACCCTCAAGTTTTAAGAACCAATTATGAGCTGTTGCATACGCTAGTTTTTCTACGACAGCTGAAATAGCGAAAAAAAGCAACATTTTGAAAGGTGGCAGAATGTGGAAGATGTCGTAGGCCCACTTTAGAAATTAAAATAAAACAACAGTGCTCATATATTGTATGAAAATCCATAGAAGCAGTGTTCTTATGGAATACAATAGACAACGTTATAATGTGTACTTTTTAATATCGCTGTCAGTCATCTAATTGGCAGATAGAAGTGCTGGGGTAAAAAAAGTGTGTAATAAAACAACGCAACGAGTTTCGATGCTTTAAAATCGTCCCGGTGAGTATTTAACGACATATTGAAAGTAGTTTGTAACAAAAATTTCCAAATTCAAAGTAATTCAAACTATTGACAGAAACGTATGTTAAAACAGCATCGAATGTAACATAGAAATACTACAACGTGTTTCGCGCTCATAGCAATGTCATGTGTCTTCCGCTGATATAAATATACTGTTTACCTGCCGCACGCTTGCCAGAAATAGTGCCGCGTGTATCTAGGATCGGTAAATAAATACAGATTCACTTTATATCCGATTTGATAGCACTCAAAACTTTTGCATCTTGAAAACATTTCATGCAAATTTGATTCTCCAAGTAATTTAATCTAAGCAGACACTTGTTCCCCGAAACTGATACATCGTGTTGGTTCCCTATATCGGGTAGTATTTGAGTAGAACCAAGTCTCAATATTTATTGACCTTGTCTTTTTTTCCGTGGCGTCATCTTTATAAACTCATTCAGAAATCTACATTATACCGGCCATGTGAAACAGGCTGTTAAGGGAACACAACTCATTATGATGACCCATTGTCTTAAGTGATTGACTGTTAATATAGATTACTTTGCGTTACGTAAGACTAGTTAAGCAAAGGAAAAATATAACCATATCATCTTTGGGTTCTGCCGCAGATTTTATCAATAAGCCGGCTTGAGATCAACAACAGTCGGTCCCTGAATTATTGAACCTACTTCAAAACCCTCAAACCGTCAACCTGGCTACCAATGTCACAACAAAAAACAAATCGCCTTCTTTATTTTATTATAGATCTTGACTTCGCAATTGTAGCCGGGCTCGGCCCACACGAATACGACAATGCGCAGGTTAGTCACCTCGCGGTGTAGCACGTCCTTAGCTTCCGTGCTTGCGTCACCCGCGCGAACGAACTTGACAATTGTCTTGCGTTTGACCGAATTGATAATTCTGGAAAGCTTTTAACATTTGTAAATTGTTCTTTGGATGTTTATTCATAGTTTGAACTTAATTGCTGTCTAATATTTATGCAACACATTTATTATAAAATAAATAAATAAATATTATGGGACAATCTTACACAAATCGACCTAGTCTCACGGTAAGCTCAATAAGGCTTGTGTTGTGGGTACTAGGCGATGATATATATAATAGACAGATACATATAAATACTTAAATACATAGAAAACATCCATAACTCAGGAACAAATATTCGTGATAAACACACAAATAATTGCGCTGACCAGGATTCGAACCCGGGACCTCCTGCTTCGTAGGCAGGGTCACTACCAACTAGGCTAGGAGGCCGTTATACTTACGTTATACTTTTATTAAGTTATGCTCTTAGTGGCAGATTAGTCGGATTAATTCATATGGCGTTCCTCAAGGCAGCATTATAGGGCCGCCTCTTGTTTTGGTTTAATTTTGTCAGATATAGAAAACAATGAACCCTTAATTGGTTTCGGCCTAAAAAAATTCGTAATCGTAAAGCTAATTTTGCTCAGACTAACAATTCATGTTTAAGTTTCTCGTCTACAGATTCATGTTCATAGTAATGATCTAATCTGTTACAAGGTTAAACGTTGAACTTGGTCCTAACTGCAGTGACATGCAATTGCGTTGCATTTTACCGCTGACGTCTCGAGAGAATTATTTCTGTTCAAATGGTATTTCTGCTCTCTCCAAGGTAATGTTCAAGCTTGTCCGTAAACTAGGTCAGGAGGTAATTCTTATGACCTGAGATTGAAAACATTAGAGTGAAAATGATTATGTTTCAAGTAAATTTGAAAGCAGAGTTGCTTAAGATTTATTGGAGCATGTGCTTAATACTCTTAACTTGGCAGACTATTGTTAATTTAATTTAGCACGTTTAAGCGATTTGTGCTTTAGACTTTGTTTAAACGAGCGTGAAAATAGGCACCGACATGTATTTTAATACAAAATGTTTTGTGCTATTTCAATTACTTATTCCGAATTTAAATTTACTTACTTATTACGTCTTTTAAGATAATCGTCCTGTTTAGTATTATGGTAATGTGTTCATGTGATGATAAATTGCAAGTAAAGCGTTCAGCAAATTTGTACATTTGGTTCATATTTGCCACCAAAGATGGTGTGCTAGTATACTTAAAGCTAAATGGATAAGAGCACTCGTCTTAAATAAGAAAAGTTGAGCAAATTTTGTATAGGTAAATTGAGTGTGACCTAACCAGGTATTGCCTACACCCATCGATCTACATGCGCGACTAACAATAGGCGGTCTGAAGTGTCACTTTTGACCCTAAAGCTCGGGTGAATGATCCACCCGTTCATTGTGAGTATGACAGTCGCGAATCCTATCTATCGGTCTGATCACGTTGTTAGCCGACTATGAAATTAGATGCGTTTGCAAGTCTGCATGATTCATTCTACCGTATATCATCAACGGCTAACTAAATACGTTTTACGAGCGTTTCTTTCATTTGAAGGCATTGTTAAACCGGTTTCTTTTTTATAGGCTATTTAACTTCATTTGTTAAGACATATTACGATCACATCATCATCTCTTGTATCATCAGCCTTCGGTCTATGACTTCTAAATTTGAACAAGTTTTATTCGCTCAAAGTAGTTTACTTCTTTCGTATGCTCGACGTTACTTTGGAATTCGCTCCCAATGTCAGTATTATGTACTCGAGTAATCATCATCATGTCACTTATCATGTTTTATTATATCAATTTTTCATACAAAAATTTGGCCCCTTTTCATAAGTCAGATGACATATATCACCATATTATTCACGGAATGGTACTTGAAATAGCTTGGTACGATATGGTTTATATGCAAAACCTTGTACAGAACTTCTTTACAAGGTTTTGCATATAAACCATATCGTACCAAGCTCATTACAAAAGTGACCGAGTGCCAAGGAAGTCGGAAACCGCTCACGAAAATATTTCTATCGCTACGTGAAAATTACGATACTTCCTGTTCTCACTTTTTCGCGTCACTCTTCAGAAATAGCTGCTAGCTAAGGTCGTGCACACGTACAATTTTAAATACTCTGCTGTACTTGTTAATTCTTGCCGTAAGTATTGCTTCTTTAGTAATTTACTTCTATCTAAAATAGATCGATAGATATATAGAATATTCTTTATTGCACACTTCAGTACAAGAATTTTTTTTACGTATTTTTATTTTATTCTTATGTAAATTTCCACGTCAACGCCCGTTAGTTCACTTGTGTTTACGTTCACCAAAAATGGGTTATTTTTACTGGACAATTTGTGATTGAAGTGTGTTCGACCCCGCTGTCTGTTTGCGCTCGTACAAACATCAACACCCTTAACTGACCATGTAGAGCTTATGGCGTGTCAATAAAGATTAAAAATGGTGTTAAAAGAGTTGGCGATAATGGCGATGGTACAGTCAAGTGCAAAAATATGGTTCGACGTAATCGACTCATAAATAGCGTACTACGCTCATATTACACCGGCATAAGGTGCTATGAGACATATTTTTTAAGTAAGATGTCCACCAACATATTTTTACACTTGACTGTACGTGAGTTAGCAACGGCAATCTGAGACGTGTGGAGTCGTGTTGCGGTCTGTGTGCTAATACTAATACGATGCGTTCAATGAAAAAGACTAATTCAAAACAATACAGTGTACGAACTAGAAAAAAGACTAAATTATTAAAGATGTTCAGAATTGCAAATATAGTTTGTTTTGTCCTGGCGTATTGTTGCCCCAATATTATTCGATTTTAAGTTTCCAAGGATACATCTCGACAATTTTTGCACAATCCTGCAAAGCGCTCGACCCACGCTGTTGTTTCGCGCACGATATTAAGAAAGTTTGAAATCCGTTGTTGAAAATGGAAAAAGTTTCATGTACACCGTTAACCCTTTACGATGTAGCAAGTAACCACCTCATTCCAGTGCTGGCTAGTAACACCGGTCTTTGATAAATACTTATATTACTTATACACGGGATGTAACGAAACTGGTTTCAATTTCCTAACTGCTCGCTCGCGCTGCTGGCGGCGAGAATCTGAATGTTTTATAAAACCTTCATTCGTAGTGGTTCGCTCGCTGTGCTTCCAAACGGTTCCGCTACTGCATAATAGATGGCGCTAGGAGTTCCCTCTGTGAACGTTTATTGATTCAGTTTTATCTTCCGCGCAAATATAATATTGATTGTTTTGCTATACACGGTGTGTTTACACGGCTTGGTCTCTTATCGGTTATAATCATAAAGATAAATGTGTGATTTCAGATTGCTAAGTTTTGCTTGAAGGCAAATATGTAACTGTATTGTATCTATTTTTAATTTAATCTTATAGTTCTACAACATCCTTATTTAGTTGCACCATCAATTACACTTGTACGAAGTTCCAACCCAGAAATCGAGCAAAAATGCATCCGAAAGAGGTATCAATCAATTTTGATAAAGCTGTTTTACTATAATAAAGATTTCGGACTTGACATATTGTTGAAGGGTTCGTGAAAAGACAGCATACATAACCAGCATGCATAAAGACAGATAACAGAACCAACCTCCTTGCACGTTCTTAAACTAAAATAGACTTCAGATTTATGTAATGACTGCTACGACTCCTACCTCTGAAATATTTTATCTAAACCTAGATTAAATTACCCTCACCTAAAATAAGCCAGAAAACAAACCAAAAGCAACAAAGCCGGCACGCGTCCGCCATCTTGTCCGGTTTGACAATTGGATGATTGCGCTGGAGCTGCGGTCATGTCAAGGTGACAGGCGTTTATCAGTTATCACACCTTTAACAACATATTCATATCATAATTTATATCGTCTCTGTCTGTATTAACTTCACGGCTAAAACCCTGATTGCATGAAACCGGTTTGCATGAAATGTGGCACATAGAAAATTTAAGCCCTGTTTAATAAATCTATCGTAATCACATCTGTGGAAGGATGTCGTGTCCAAGGATACGAGGTAATGGGGTATGCTCCCGGTACTGAGTTTGTATGGCGAAAACCGGGAATTCCCGGTTCTGGACCCGGTACTGTATGAGTATAAAAACCAGTCATGGTCACGGTCAAAGCTAGTATTTAAATAGCAGGAGCGTGGATGAAGTACAAAGTAAAAATCGAATTATTTTCTAATTACTCCTTTTAGAAACTGTATTTTATTATCAACGGTTTTCCAATTTTTATCACGTAGAATCAAGAAACCACATTGAAACTTGAAACTTATGTTAAAATAAAAGCACCATTTTGTTTAACATTAATGTTAACCAGGTTAAAATTTAATTATGTTGAAGTAGAAATGGATTTGCCTTCCTCCTCCCTAAGCACCTAGTTGTTGATGAAAATTCTATTAAATTATGAATTGAGTAAAGGGGCATTAATGGGTTTCTTATTTATTAAAACTTCAAAAGCTGTTTCAGTTGTGAGTTTTAATGAGAATTAAAGAGTAAGTTAATCTCTGATCCAATTTACAAAGTTTACTTGGATATTGTTTCGCCAATCACGTCAAAGATTATAACAAAGAGGTTTGTTCGTGATTTATGTAATCAATTCAGCCTAATGTGGTTGCTACTTGAATAGCCCTATGGAATAGAAGCTAACAAAGCAGATGAAAATAATGTATGACCCGTAAACTTGACAACTCTGGCGAGTCGAAAAAGTCTATAAAGAAAGAAGGGAGATATGATTCAGATCCAACATCCTGCCAATTACCTACTGATTTGTATTTGCACCATATAAGAATATGTCAAAAAGTCATTATAAATCAAAGTGTAATTCTAGAGTGACCAATTGGTTGAGCGTACATTAATAGTAATCATTTTCATCTTGACTTTAAAGGCATAGTTCACAGAATTTATTCTATTGACATACCAACTTCCTCTATAACTGTTTTATTAAGGTATGTCTGTAGAGAATGTTATTGGTCCTAGAATTTATAGGGTAGAGTTGGCCAAATTTAAGCTGGGGTATTCAATTTGCATATTCAACGGAACGCCCTAGACGTCTTATTCGTATAAGTAAGATTCATTGATGTTCAGTTAGAGCCATTTAGGATCACAAATTTAATTTTGCATAGCGTTTACATAGGTATATGCTGTGACCTAATTTAGGCATTGGTTTTTGCCCTTTATGAAGTATATTACATAGCACTTAAAACTTTCGCGTTTTGTAAATATCTATAAATTTACAACAGGCTTAACTAAATTCGCGATAGGCCCGTTATAAGTTTATAAAAATATGTTACATAGACTTCGATTCTAGAGTTTTTCGTTTCTCTTTTCATATCACACATAAAGCTGACAAAACTGACAATTGATAATATATATTGCATAAAAAAATACGCAAGTAGGTATAACAGGTTGGCACTAATTTACTAGCACGTTTGGCGGAATACCAAAGTAACGTTGTTTTCGTTGTTAATATGAAATTCCGCAAAGTAACGCCTGATTCAATAAAAAAATGATAATGAAAATTTATTTAATTTAATTTATTGATAAAAACGTTTACATGACATTACACTATATACAACCAATGCGTCAAGTAACTTAAACTAACAAAAATATAATATATATTTTTGTAAAAGGAGGTTAAAAGATAATATATAAATATAGTTTAAATGAATAAATGATAAGCTCTAAAATAACAAACTGTAAGAAAACACTAGAAATAAGACGACGCCCTTTTTTTTTGGCAAACCTGTGGCAGTCTAGTTTTACGGACGCCCCGGTCCTATTGTAACCTCAATTTACGTACAAAATCCGGCGTCTATTTAGACACATCTTCATAGACAAGTTTTGACAATCTTCATAGAAACCTAATTTCCAACTAGACCGTAGTTAATAGGATACCAATTCTACCGGGAAATTTCCAGTACTTGGTTCAATAAATACGGTTATCACGTTCAAACATTCGTTCACGTTACTCTAGATAGGGCATTAGATAATAGTAGATAGGAAGTAAAACGTTTCTAGAGTTGAACTTAGTTTGAACCTTGGATAGCTAATTACAATGACTGTTCCTGATCTTTTTATATTTTACTATCATGCGCCTTTGTAATCTTCTACTTGTCGTTCTGGTAGAGGTTTCTTTTGCTCTTTCGTTTGTATGTTTGAACGAGTTTATACATTTGACCCGCATACAAATTTGCTAGCGCCATCTTGTTTCAGATGATCATTTTATTTTCCGCTGATAGGTGGCTCTTCAATGTTTCGATTTGTCATACTCGTGGAAGTTTATTTTTTTTACCCATTTTCGCTTTTATAAATTGCACAAAAATGAATTGATTCAAATCTGCTAGCGCCATTTACTTTTTATACGATGATGGTGACTAACTTCCGTTCGTTTTCCAAGCTAATGGTTAATGTTCCCGTTTACTTATCGCCAACTGTGTTGAGGATGAGAGTGTCACGCACTGCATTATGAAATGCATCTCTAGTTGTTGCTAACTAAAACTGCCTTTTCAGCTACAGATAGCATACAGATGGCATATCTACATTTAGAAATATTTTAAATAGTTTACTCATGTAAGTGAATTGTAATATTCTTAAATATGAGTAATAATAAAGATTCTTTAAACCTAGATACACACAGTGAAGCAACTCACGGATTCACAAAAGCTTTCTAAAATCACTTTAAAGTCGTAGAGTAATACCAAATGTTGATTCGTTTTCCTGAAGTCTAGACGGAATTAATAAGACTTTTAGGTCTTTAGCAGTCATTTGCCTTGTTTAAATTGTTTTATAAAATGAATGTTTTAATCATCTTCCTCATAATTTATTCATGAGGTGGCGTGGCGTGATTTTATTTGTCTCAATTATGATGATGAATAATTCCTCGTTCAGAAATAAAATCAAATTTGACGATTATTTTAGCACTGTCTCTGTGATCCTAAAAGGCATAATTACAAAAATTTGAGTAAGTATTTAATTGAAAGTTTAAAACTATTATTCGCGTAAATTGACTACATTCCGCTACGTAGGTCCACTAGGTACAAAACAACTAATCGACTTAATAAAATAACAAAAACACCAACATGTTATCGTATTTGATCACAGTTCTATAGGATCGACTTGGATCCAGGCATTTGCCACATACAAAGTCTTCAAAGTCTGAATGTACTAGATTAGCCAAACCAAACTCGGTTACGTGGTCTGAGAGTACTCTAGGTACCTATGTCAGGCACGTAATTTGTTCCTGGGTTTATCCAATTTGTAGTTTACATAACGGTGATTCAGATCTAGCGCAGAGCTTGATTAAGCCAATCTGTCAAGTTACATGTGTCCGTCGGTCCCTAGTGTCAGACACAAGGTTAGCTTAGGGTCCACGTTCTAAGAATAGATCAACAAGTGATTTATTAGGTCTTGTAAATTCATTATTTGTATTAGAATTTATGTCCTCATCTGAATATTAACGCTTCAAGTGTCGCGGAAATATGTCGAATGTTAATATTGATAACCCTTAGCATTTGGTTAAAGATGCGACACGTGCTGCACAGCAATTAACATCTTAAATTGATGTTAAGTAAATACAGTTGTTAAGAATTAATCATTATCATTGGGGACTCGAGAGTCTTTAAGTTTGGCTACAGAAGTGGTCAATTTTATATTAATTAAGAAGAATTTGCAGAGTTTCTTGCGGCGGTTCTTACTACAATGTCATACTTTTCAGATCGTTAGAAAAGTTATCAATTTTTTTCTTGATACACCAGTATTCTGCATCAGGTACCCTGCAATTGACAAAACTACCAGTTCCTAAATTCAAAAAACGATCTTTTAATTTAACGAAGTGTGCCCTTTTCTGCTACATTATCCATTGTAACTTCTGCCACCATCACGGGACAGCCTTCCGCATCAGCCCAATCCACTTCAAGGCCAGCCGCCGGACAGACCCAATTATCCACTAGAATATCAGCGCGCCGCCTCGTGTTGGGTGCCGATTGAGGATGTACTGCTTGCTATTCTTGGCTTCAATGGACTTCATTGTTCCATGTGTAAGGAAGTTTGCGTACTTTTTACATAGCTTTATGTTTTGAATTGAGGAAATGGCTTATGATTGGTTTGTACCTGGGATGGAATTTCACTATGAATGGATGAGGCACATCTTGTTTATTAAATTCATCACCATCGATATCTCCTGTGTTTTCTCAAACCTTTTCGCGAGTTTTCGCTTTAGAATTAGAAATCTAAACTGAATCCATGATAATTTTTAACTTCTGCCACCGAACTAAACTGGTAATCATATTTAATGTCGAATTATTGATCTGACTCAGGTGGGCACTGGGCAGTCAGTCATTCGAAAGCCTGACAATCCGGAAATTGCACATACGCCCCGTTTCTAACCTATACCATTTCTCTCACCAATCTACAATCTATACGGTTGAATGCACGGAATTGAGTCAATTAACAACTCCCTAGTTAGCGAGAACGTCGGTTCGATGCTCTTTCCAATTGGATTTTCCATTGCTCATTGCTTTGGCACAGTAATTGTGGAAGAGAAGTCTTAGAATAGATGTGCCGTTTATCATAAGGATACTTATTGTTGGTTTTTTTTTTTTTTTTTTTTTAATGCTATAGGGGGCAAACGAGCAAACGAATCACCTGATGGTAAGCGATTAACGTCGTCCATGGACACCCGCAACACCAGAGGTGTCGCAAGTGCGTTGCCGGCCTTTAAGGTGGGAGTACGCTCTTTTCTTGAAGGTTTGAAGGTCGTATCGGTCGGTTGACAATAAGTATCCTTATCAATGGCACTTTAGCCAACAAGATTTATTAGATAAATGACTACTGATTTCCCGGTACCTTTAGCATGAAAACATAATAGAAATTGGCGTCATGAAAACCAGAGCCATGGCTAGGGATCTTAGTCATCAGCATTTGCTGAGTGGCATTGGCATCCACTTTGGTGCTCTGATCTTTAGTATAAGATGTAAATAGATTAAGTTATTGTGATTGTGTGACACCAAATAAAAAAAAACTATTTCGAATTATTTATTTGGCGTAAAAAGAATTACACTGTTAAAACAAGAGTTATATTACAGCTAGGTACGCCAAAAGGGGGCAAATTTTATACCTGTTATTCCTGTTCGGTGTAAATATGTATTATAACTATTATAAGATACTGTATTATTATTTTCTCTTGTAACTGTATTTCATCTGTGTGAGGTTTGCAATAAAGAGTATTGTATTGTATTGTATACGTTGACCATTTTATGCAATTGTTCTACGCTTTTCGGCACCTTCACCTCTGCAGAATTGTAACATTTCTTTAGAACTATCTCCAGTTGTTGTAGGTATTATAGTTTTGTTCGACATTGTATTTTTACCTCGTAAGGTCGTCTAAAATAAAAGTAACCTAGCCATAGCGTTGTATTTTAGACGACATAGTATCCACCCTTCCGGCTAACACCAGGTATTCACTTAGCTGAACAAAGTACTAAAATTTTACACCGATTGGTTCCACCCGGCCCACTCAGCGGAAAATATAATTGCCCCTTTGTAAAATGGGATTAGAAACTCCCGTATTAAAGTGAACTTCGTTTTTCTAACTTTTTAATCTTAGTTTACTATTCGTTCGGGAAATGCTAGAGGGAATTTAATATGAGCTCGACATACTTGCTGCTTTGGAATGGACGCTGCATATAGTTTGGTTATTTTAATATTATCCGTAGGAGTGCTATGTACCTATATTAGTCAAACTCAAAGCTTAAAAAACATTATTATGCATATAGATCGATTCACGAAAGCTAGCGAGGAATGTTTATGTAATTTATGACATTTCCACACATTTTCCGCGCCAGCTTTTGTGAATTGATCTGAATCATTATGCATGATGTGTATTGATGACAAGCAGGCAAACTTCTGTATTATTGTAGTACCTACCTATGTAGGCGTGTTAAATATTAAATAAGTAATACATTAGTTAGACCGGAACGGTTGTATTTCACGCGGTTTTCACATCGTTTCGCATCCGCATGTCGCTCCGGTGTGTGAGAGAGAGAACGATATGCATATGATCCATGCTAGCGATGATTAGCAATGTGCAGTGCAGACTGCAGACCACCTTCGTTTAGGGCGTAGACCGATACGTATCAGGTAAAACATATTCGTTATTTGTAACTGTGTCGATACCCGGTTTATTACGTAAACACACATACCGTGACCCGCGTTACGTTAATTAGTAGGTATTATTGTATATTGTTACGATACCGCACGATAAATATCTGTAAACCACGAAACTTGTTTACGTACGTAGTTCGCATAAACTGACCTAGATTTAAGCTTACACCATACTTTTAAAAATATATATTTATTGTTACGTTTTTATATGTTGCAAGTGTTACAGGGATACATGTGTTGGTCCTGAAGCATATGTAATGATAATGATCTAGTCTAATATATAACATTTTCAAGTAGGTATGAAATACATATATATTTCCTATAATTCATTCACACCCGTCAGAAAACAGGTTGATCTACCATATTATTCGTATGTGACTCTCAATAACTCGTTTTTTTTTAACCAATACTTTTAATTTGAGAGGTATATACAAAAATAATATTCTAGAGGAATAAAGACCCAAAGAATTAGCCTCATTGACCTTATCCAATAAAATAAAAAAAAATTGCCATTAGGGATGCACTGACTCCTCCACTTGGCACATCCTGACTAGTACTTACTTACAAGTTTTCATGTGTACAGTAATTTGCTATGTTGATGTTGCATTCGTTTACTATATGATCGATCGCTTTACAAACAGTGAAACAGCTCGAACGAGTTATCGAAAGAGTTCACTGATCCGTCAACAACTTTTTCGGTAGCTAACTCACAAAAAATTTAGTTACTGTTCAATGTTATACAAATGTTATATGCATATGTAGGGTACATTATATATGATTGAGTGACTAAAAAATGCTACCACGAGTTTTACTCACTAGCAATATAAGTCGTTATATAAATTTTGTCGATACATAATGATCAAAAGTTGACACAATGTCAAATAATTAGTTAAACTGTCATTCCGTAAATATCAGTATTTTTAAAGTTACAATATTTTCTAGCTCGTAACAATTTGTTCTTTACCATTTATTCCAGTTCGACCGTGGTACGGACAAAAGTTACCGTGATTTCAAATGATTAGTTGCGTTCTTCCGCATGTCGGTCGGTATTGCAAAAAAACCTAATCAGGCGTCAATACGGCTAATCCATAAATAACATGTGTATGCAGGAGTGTTAGTCCAATTGTTTGCCTAGCGCGGACGCATCGAACGCTCAAGCAAACCAGTGTAATGTACGATCACGCTAACTTTGCACTAATTTGGTTGCCCAGGGATAGCCGTAACCGTGTAGGTATTAATGTAAACTAAACTGAGTAAATGTGTTTGCCTTCCTGCTCATATTCCTGTCACTGCCGTCGACATTGCCGATTGTAATCTAAATAAATGCTGAAAATCAGCGGCTTCGTGTACTTTGCCAGTATCGACAAGTTCGCACTCTGTTCCAGCTACTAAGATATAGATCGTTCGAAGTTCCACATCCCCACACTCTGTACCTACTGTCGTCACGAGCTCCTTTTGTCTTTGTATATTTTGTTTCATTGACAAAAAACGAGTTCAGCATACTTTATAGGTACAGTCAACCAATTGGAACCCTAGGCCACTGTAGGACTATGTCATAGTGACGCTATAAATCAGATTGTAGGTGACAAGCAGTAAGTCTCTTACTGCTTGTCATTATGACATGGTTCTAGAGTGGCCTAGGGTTCCAATTGGTTGACTGTACACAAAACACGTCCTTATCACAAATTGGTTTCGAGGTTCACTGATCCACTGGTTTGACCTTACCGCATGTCTCGCCAAAGCTTGTTGAGCACTCTGAATGCACAATCGGTTGCTAATTGCATTAAATGCAAGCGGCTTGCGTCACGTGCATAAACTTGCACGTGGGTATTTTATTGTATGTCTTTTGTTTATGGCACTTGCATTACAAGCCAAGCTACTCAATTGCTTTGCTACATATTGTCGAGTTAGCCAGGCAAACCTAATTAGTCTGCTTTCACTAACATATTGGACAATACGCAGGTACAGTCGAGTGCAAAAATATGTATTGACAAAATCGTCTCATAAATAAGGTAGTTAAGTAGTCATAAATAAGTATTGAATGCGATTGCTCCGTTTGCTTCTAGTCGATACATAGCTTAACGGTATTAAAGCGAAATATGCCCCGAGAAAAACCCGAAAAACAACTACGATAAAGTTAGTCTAAAAATATGACTGAGACAACCTTTTGGTTTTATCTACATTTCTTTGAATGCTCAATTAGGTACTATCTCGTTCAGAATTGTAAAGGCAGTTTGTTCACATATAGAATGAATTTATTCATAAATATCCCATGCCCTTATGAACGCGTGTGTAACTGTGTACATACATTCCCTACAATTATCCATAATTGCTTTCACTAAAACATTTCTGCGAATTTTCGTGTCCTAGTTCATGACAAGGCCGTGTTTCGCCGTAATAAATATCTCATTCCAAAACATCTCAGACTCCCGTTTCCTACTAATAAATCAAGCTAGACACCTACCAAATATAGCACGGAGCTAAACACATTAGCTTAATTTACGGCGAAGCGAAATTGGGTTACATGCAGTCTCGTCCCACTAAGTGGCTGGGCATAGGCACTAATAATAGTAATAACTGCAATTGTACAGTATCGTATGATTCATGATGCCCTGGTACTGCTTACAGAAGACCCACTGTCTAGTGAGACTGATGTTTTGATTTATCAGAACATTCCCTCCCGCCCTGAGAACCTACCAAGTCTACCAACGAAGCTTTACCTTTCTGTCGTACTTGCATATAGAACGATAAGTGAGAAAGAGTGGCAAAACTTCGTTTGTGGTGGCCCTCTGATCTATAAGACGTCTTTTGTACTTGCACTTGCTAGACTGGTTTGCGCGTGATACACGTCGATTAGCGATGAAGGGTAACGCTGTGCTTGGCAACTATGAGCAGTATGAGTACGTATGAATGAAGACATACCTTCATGAAAGACGAAGAGGTTTTTGAAATATTATTTAATTTTCCGATATGGTTGCAGGAAGGGAACATGAGCATTTGAATAAGTTACAAACATTGAATAAGGTTAATAGAGTTATTACTATTGGACTCGGATATGGTTTGTTTCCTAAGTACCTACTATAACGGTTTACTGTTATAATATATAATGTGTTATAATGAACAATGTTAAATTACACCACGCAAAGCACGTTCATCGTATAGTTTCCTTAACCTACATTGTAATACCTTCTAATAACAACTTCACTGTTTATTTTTTACTGCGCGAACGTTACGAGTCGGTATTACACATCGCGAACGCACCTTGGTCGACGTACGATTTATCTATCTTTGTTTACCAAATGCTTCAATCAATCCATTCAACTCATACGCATCGTAAATAAATGCAGCTTCAAAACATTCGGGTGTGGTCAAAATCCACACTTGAACTATGTAACCACAAGTATCCTATACAGCTAGGGGTCTCATAATGGTAGCTGGATGCGCGGGTGTCAGCGGTACGGCAGTCCTATAACGCTCCGCCCAAGCGCTGCACGTGGCTTAACGATTCCAAATTCGAACGATTCGCGAATTTAAACCGCCGAATCCACGTGCTTATCGAGTTTTTCTTGACCAATCACGTGATCGGATTTATTTATTTTCGGTGCAGTGTAGTGCTCTTGATCAATCTTTTGAATTAAGATTGTATCTTAAGGGTGGTTTTGTGCTGTGCGCTCGGATACGTTTGTAAGCGTGGTTTGTATTTTTTTTGTATCGTTGTATTGGAGTCACGTTCTTGAGAAGGTCGGACCGGTTTTATTGTGGGAATATTTGCATCCTTAATAAGTTATTTATAAACCGCGTTGCGTTTGTTTTTAAGATAAGCGTGACAATATTTATATAATGTATATCGTGAAAAAGAAATAATTTCAACATACCTAATTTCAGAGTCATATTAAGTGAATCACTTTGTTTACTTATTCAAGTTCTTCCCTGTTATTATTTACTTACGGATTACCAATAGGGTCTCCCTTTTGTTAAAGGACGGTTACAAATAAAATTTCCGGAAAGTAACTCAAAGAAACTGAAATAACTTTTAGGAATGTTTGATTGAGGCTACTAAAACTTGAAAACTTTTGGGTTACTTGTAAAAGGCTTCGTTCGACTTTGAAAACTTTCGTTTTTAATGCCAGCCTCGGAAGTAATTCGTCAATGTTTAATCGATTATAATGTTTCAAAAGTTTCCTAGAATTTTGTAAAATATCACGCCGAGCTCGAGGTAAAATTATACCTACCTAGTTTTAAAAAGCATATTTAAAGCAAGTTATTTCCTTAATTTAATCCGATTATAGCTCGCCATGTTTTGATCTATTTAAAATATAATTGGAGTTTCACGGGAGATAAAAAAAAATGGTTTTAGCGAAGTGTTAAGCTCGATCATCGTTACGTTTAAACACTTTAAACAGTAGATTTCGTAAGCGTAGTTAATGTCCCTTACATCATACTAACTCTTTTGACCTTTAATTTTAATCTTGCTGAAGGTCCAAGGTCCTTAACTTATAATTATAAGACGCATGTTTGCTTATTTGTTACTCGAATAATCTTCATTAACGAGCGAGCAATTGAATTCAATGGTCAGGTGTATCATTATTTTATGTACCGGCTTTAGAACTAGTTTTAAACGAGCATTTGTAAGAAATAATTCCTAGATATTCGTGTTTTTAGATTTTTAACATCTTATTAATTTATCTACACCGACATATGATGTCATTATAAGCGCTATCGTCATTCTCTCTAATGTTTCACGCATGGATTCCTCACGTTAAAATGTCAATTTAATTAGTAATTATACTAGTCGTATACTTTTTCACGGATAGGGCGATGTAATGCGACTTAGGGTGTCAAGAACAGAGTACACCAGAAGAAGCGTAGTGTTCTAATACGAATATTAAGCTGTCAGCTTAAGGAGCTTTTATGTCACTATCGCGCGATAAACACCTACATTGTATATCCGTAAGATAAATGCAAACGTATCACATAAGAATATCCTGATTATGATTTGTTTGTAATAACACCTGTTACTCAATAATAAGAGGCGTTGATAATTTTATTCTAAGATTACTGTAGGAAGGGCACGAAGGTACTTCAATTAAGGTCAGCAATCATAACTTTAATAGTAGGCATAACATTGCCTTCGCACATAAAGAGTAGATAATGATTTTAGTTGCATTTTCCAAGTGTCAGCAACCAAGAAAGAATGTTGGTCAAATAAAATATCGTCGGGTCTGGGACAACCAGACCAGTATTTATTGGTAAATACTGGTAAATGTATGCAACTTTGCATTTATCTTCATACGGACTGATTAACATACTTATATCTATACCCCGTTATCTTGTCGCACTGACATTGCTGTTCAGTAGAAGGTGACTGTTATTTTTATCGATCATCTCGATATCGATATTTATATAATGCAATAACAGTTGCCGCCCAATGTAAAACTTCTGATCACCAAAACCCCTATAATATACTCGTAACCCTAAGTCACTGACGATATAGAGTTGTATAATATATTTTTTTTCAAAGTTCACAAGCAGTAATTGTAGACAAACTATTATAAGTATGTTGGCCCACGACGCAAAAGACAAAGCCGATCTACTGGGTAAGCTTTTTGCGTCCAACTCGACTTTGGATGACGGGGGACAAGCGCCGCCGACTATACCGCGGTGCGAGAGCTGTATGCCAGATGTACAGTTCCGCCAAAGCTTTGTGCGTAAGGCTCTTCGCTCCCTCGACACCCATAAGTCCAGTGGGCCTGATGGAATCCCTGCAATTGTTCTCAAGATGTGTGCTCCTGAGTTGGCGCCGGTCTTAACGCGTCTTTTTCGGCTCTCCTACTCTTCTGGCGTAGTCCCGACTTCGTGGAAGTCAGCTTTGGTGCACCCGATCCCTAAAAAAGGCGACCGCTCAAATCCATCCGACTACAGGCCGATAGCTATAACCTCCCTTTTCTCTAAGATTATGGAGTCCATCATCAATCGTCAGCTCCTCTGGTACCTAGAGGATCACCAGCTGCTGAGTGACCAACAATACGGTTTCCGTAGGGGTCGTTCGGCTGGTGATCTTTTAGTTTACCTGACACATTGCTGGGCACAGGCGATGGAGAGTAAAGGTGAGGCACTGGCAGTTAGTTTGGATGTAGCGAAGGCCTTCGATCGCGTTTGGCACAAAGCACTTCTTTCGAAACTTCCATGCTATGGGCTCCCCGGGAAATTATGCGAATGGGTCAGCAGTTTTCTAGCAGACAGAAGCATTAAGGTCCTAGTTGACGGTGAATGCTCAGACTCAATGTCTGTGAATGCTGGTGTCCCTCAAGGCTGTGTGCTATCACCCACGCTATTCCTCCTGCATATCAATGACATGTTGCAAACTAGCGGCATTCATTGTTATGCTGATGATAGTACGGGTGATGCCTCCTACACCGGCCGCGCCAATATTTCCCGGGAAAACGTCATTGAGAGCCGGAACAAACTTGTGTCCGAAATTGAGACCTCCCTAAAAGAAGTCTCAGATTGGGGTCGACTTAATTTGGTCCATTTTAACCCTACAAAGACACAGGTTTGCGCGTTCACCGCAAAAAAACTTCCGTTCGTCGCGTCACCTCGTTTTGAGAGCACTCCCCTATCTGCCACAGCCAGTATTGGAATCCTTGGCGTTGACATCTCGAGTGAAGTCCAGTTCCGCGGCCACCTAGAGGGTAAGGCCAAATTGGCCTCGAAGAAGCTCGGTGTGCTCAATAGATCGAGGCAGTATTTCACGCCGGCCCATCGCCTACAGCTTTATAAGGCGCAGGTTCGCCCGCATATGGAATACTGCTCTCATCTTTGGGCAGGGGCACCTAAGTACCAGCTTCTTCCTCTAGACCGCATCCAACGGAGAGCAGCTCGAATTGTCAACTGCCAACGTATTTCTGATCGGCTTGATCCCTTGGCGCTGCGTAGAGATGTGGCCTCACTCTGTATTTTCTATCGCATGTATTATGGGGAGTGTTCCGAGGAATTGTTCGGATTAATCCCTGCCGCTTCTTTCCGCCATCGCCCTACGCGACAATATTTCCACTCTCACCATTTAGATGGTTGGCAGTCCTCAACTGTGCGCTTTTCCCGAAACTTCCTGCCTCGCACAGCTAAACTGTGGAACGAACTGTCGCCAGCGGTGTTTCCGGACCGATACGACCTTCAAACCTTCAAGAAAAGAGCGTACTCCCACCTTAAAGGCCGGCAACGCACTTGCGACACCTCTGGTGTTGCGGGTGTCCATGGACGACGTTAATCGCTTACCATCAGGTGATTCGTTTGCTCGTTTGCCCCCTATAGCATAAAAAAAAAAAAGTATTATAAGTCTTAACTAACGAAAACCCGAGACTTATTTCTTCGTGTTAAGTAGTAATAAAGTTATAGTACCAAGTGACCCTTAGACTACCCTACACACTATCGACATTTAGATAGTCGATAAAAAAACGGTCACCCTCTACTGAAAAGAAATGTATGTCAGTTTTTTTTTTTTATACTACGACGGTGACAAACAAGCATACGGCCCGCCTGATGGTAAGTGCGACAAGATAGCGGGGTCTGCTTATATCTAAATAATATTTAAACAGCTCTCACGTTAAAAGCCTGGGATCTTTTAATCGTTGTCGTCTATGCATAATAAGTTCGGCACCAAAGCCACAGAATTAAATAAAGACGACTTACACGAACACAATATGCCCATCATGAACTATATAACCGATACTATTAACCACATCTCTATACTCGTGTCGTGGGTATGTGCCGCATATTCGCACGCAATGTGAATTGGCAACCCGACTGTCCTGTTACGGCTGCCCATAGCCATAATGTGACAATGAGGTGCTTATGGTAGCCACCGCTAAGTCGCCATTACTAATTATACAGCTGTTATAGCGCTCATTCTATGTTTGTAATTCGGTTTTTTTTTGTTTTTAAGCTATGTGACAGTGAGGTGCTGAGGTTTTATGGCAGCCACCGCTACATCAGTCAGTATTGCTCATTAGATCGTTTTGCATTTGTAACCTTAATATTATAGTTTCACATATTGTATTTGTCAGTGTAATAATTATTAAAACATTCGTTTCATTCGGAATTCATTTAGAATAATGTTTAGGTGTAGGTACGCTACGCGTGTGACCTTGGTTGGCTAGATTTCTGTGATAGTTATTTTACTCAAACCTTTATACCTAATCTAGATACCTATGTCAAGGTGGGGTGGTGGGTAAAACGGCGTTTTTGCGTGATTGTACGTTTTAGCAACAATTATATTCAATTATTAAAACATACATATTGCGTGTCTCTTTTAGATTCACTCTTGTTCTCTACATTTCACATTTTCATCACTAACTACGGTGACTTATGAGGCGTTAAATTGTCCACTTATCAGCTCAAAGATACTTAACTTTTTGCTACATTTTTCATTGAACCGTTGATTAAGTTAAATAGGTACCTACTCTTTTTCCTGCTTGTAGTTTGTTCATTTTCTTTGTCAAGTCCGCATACCGACCATTTTGTTTTTTAACCTCGTACATGATTTTTCAAAAGGGAATTCTCTGTGGTACACATTAAGGTTTGTTTTTTTATTAAAAAAAATATAAAATATGAGGTCAATAATGAAAGCCGACGTACTTTACTCCAATTATTCATTAGTATGCGATATTAATGCTGCACGCTTGCGGAATCGCCCGTTGAAAGCCTTTCCATCTTCAGGTTATGATACTTTAGCTTGCTATTCTAAAATAGCTCTTAATACAAGGCAATTAAGTTCAAATATGACGATGGAAATATAGACTAGTACAATGTGAATTATGCGATTTTCGGTCTTAACACGACGGAATAAAGTTGCAATTAGTGTTACGGAAGGTGTACGTGACATCTATCGGTCGGGTCATCTCTGATTTAGTTATAACGGTGGTAAATATGGTATTTTATTTCTGGCATTGTGATCAATCAATCACACATTTGTGTACCTACAATCAACAATCACAACGTTGATACGTTACTGATAAGTTCAAATCTAAATTACTTTGATAAATGTTACTTTTTTTCTGAGCAATTAGCTGTACCATTGTCAATATTATTCAGGGCTTTCTTGAGAAAGGGGAATTTACCGGATACCTGGAAAAAATCTTTAGTTGTGCCCATTCATAAAAATGGTGATAAACATAATGTTAAAAATTATCGAGGTATTTCTAAGCTATCTGTAATTCCCAAGCTCTTCGAGAAAATAGTTTATGACCATGTTTTTCCAGCCGATACCAATATTGACTCCATATCAGCACGGATTTGTAAGTGGTCGTTCGACAGAGACTAACTTGTGTGAGTTTCATGATACTGTCCTAGAGGCTATTAGGAACGGATATCAGGTGGACACGATGTATACCGACTACCTACTCTAAAGCCTTCGATAAAAGGAATAAGTTGGCCCTATTGAGTGATTTGTACTGATAAGGAATTATTTACATAGTCACAGTCAATGAGACTGCCAATTTTCTTAATAATACGTATTGCATGTTTCCTAATGGACTTTGTATAAACACCAGATCATCAAGACTTAGCTACAAATAGTTGCAGCAATTACTAAGGCATGAGTTATATTTATCCGTATTGTGATTTGTCAATTAGAATTCAAACAACGTTGCAGACACTCGCGTCTGTGTGGGACGCAATTATGTTTAATGATTCTAGAATAGCTACGTATTTAAACTGAAATTACATTTTATCGTTACTTGACACACGTACATAGGGAATATCACTTGATAATACAGGAACAGTAGGAACTGATTGTCATTTGTATTGTCTACTTTTTGAGTGAGCCTAGAAGACACTGGATCTTATGTATAAAACAGTAACGTGTGTTCCTATATCAAAGGTCTAATTGTATCTTATTTATTGTGGACCCAGTTTTAGTTTATTTTTTGTTTAAATTTCAGTCTATATTTCCAATTCAGGCTCTTTAGTCTAATAGCCTGTTGCTGACACGTTTATTTTCATTTCCACGTGACATAACTATTTATGTAGACATAATGGAGTACAGTCCGAATTTGAAATTAAATTAAATCTCCCTGTCAATGCCCTGTCTTATTAAACGGTCTCTAGGCTGACGTGCAAGCGAGACATATATCGCTGTACACTTGCATATTGTCGTCTCGCTCACGTACTGGAGCGGTGTGCGGATCCGCTCTGCAATGATCGGTGTTATAATGTTAACCGCATACTTTAAACACGAATTTAGTATCACTCTAAATTGAACTCTTTTGTTTATAATTTTCCATCAACATTGTCCACTGTCCTATTTGATACACAATGTTTGCCAAGTAAACGAACGTAAACAGAACTTCATTGTTTCGCTCGTAAATCGGACATTGATGGACTTGCACGTATTTAAACAGTTTGCAACTGTCAACACTTCGCCGTCTGGGGAAACGAGTATCGGGGCGAACCGCGAAACTCTTGGTGCGCCCGTCAAACTGTCACTTTGAGAGCGGCCATTGTTTTAGTTAAAGTCTAGTTTTAGTTAAAGTCTTGAATAAAATTAAATGTTCTTGCTGGATATGGGCAAGCATGTTTAACAAGGGATGCCTGATTAATAGATTATTTTTTTGTTCGATTGTTCATTGTATGATTTGTCTCTGCGTGTCTCTAAATAGCAATATTGCCAGTTAGATCTGACAAAGGTATCATGCGGACAAGTTTGTCAGTTGGAAATTAGGCACATTTGGTACTGTGTATCTGATAAATGTCACCCGCAAATGAAGCGAGTCAAATCTAGGCAACGGCCATATTTGTTAATATAGGTAGGTACCTACCTAATCCTAATTGGCACGCAAACTGCACATTTCTGTTAAGAGCAACGTTACATTTTAAAATAAATACTCTACATAGCTTTATGTTTTTAAAGTCGCAACAAGATACCTTATCTAGAAAATACAAGTTTGCTTCCTGTGATCCAGTCCAGTCACTTATCACGCCTTGAGGTAATATGCTGGGAGATAAATTATTTTCTAGTCGTTTTTCCTTCGTGAATAAGTTCACACAGTGAGGTTATGCCTAGCTTTCGAACCTTTTTGTCGCAAATATTTTCACAGAAATTAATTTTAAAACAACGAAGTTTCCCTCTTGTAGCCACTCCATTTTACTTTTTACAACGAGCACTTCATCTCTCTCAGGTCCTAGATAAATATAAATATTTATTTATGGGACAATCTTACACAAATCGACCTATTTAGTCCCACGGTAAGCTCAATAAGGCTTGTATTGTGGGTACTAGGCGACGATATATATAATAGACATATACATATAACTACTTAAATACATAGAAAACATCCATAACTCAGGAACAAATATTCGTGATAAACACACAAATAAATGCCCTGACCAGGATTCGAACCCGGGACCTCCTGCTTCGTAGGCAGGGTCACTACCAACTAGGCTAGGAGGCCGTTCTAGATGACCTTAGACCTTAGTTCCTAGATGACCTTAGAGTATAGTCCCCACTAAATTTAGATATAGGTCGGTATGATTGCATCATGAGACATGCCGGTCAAGGCGCGGAGGGTCGCTGGAGACCAGATCTGCATGCGTTGCATAAACATGTGGTTGAATGCGGTGGTGATAAATATGTAGGTGCAATGAGGTGACAGTTGACGGTTTTTAACGACGAACTTTTAAACGACCTTTAAATCGAATCGAAAAAAAAAAACTATTATAAAAAAAAGTAATTCGCAATCCGCACAAGCATCGCCAAAATGTTATAGCTTAATCATAACTTAAGTTATGTCGATGCGGCTTATGTTACTCGTACATAAGACTTAACGGCAACACGCTTCTTCTCTTTCTTCTTTCTTCTTCAATTCATCAATTTCGCATATGAATTAGGTATATTCATTGCCATAGCACTAATAGCAAGAATTGATGCGAGATTGTTTTTAAGTATGGATGATATGTTGCCCTGATATTTGTAATTAAGTACTTATTTGTAACATATAAATATAACCAATAGCTATGGTACGGTACGGTATGGTATGGATGGTGGCTAATTAACTTTATTTTCCGTATTTTACCTAAATGTTTGTTTATAGCGCAAATGTTTTCATTCTACCTTGTTATTGCATGTTAGTAGGTACTTATATTTTGTGGACTTCTTTTATTGGCTTTGCATTAAGTTCTGTATGTTTCTCATGTATTGCTGTTGATGCCCCAAATAAATAAAATAAAATAAAATAAGATGTGGATGAAATCTTACATTTGTGAACATTTCAGAAAGTGAGAATTTGCTTCGCAAATTACTATGGTACAAGTTCCTTAAGCGACGCATGTAGATTTGCATCCGCTTTTGAATCGTAAAACTATAAAAGCTTGTCATTTACTAACATGTTGGTGTACTCGCATAATGTAATCACTGGTACATCTAGGTTTCATACTAGATCATTATAATTCGAAAACCCACCTCACTGCTTTCTTTAGTACCGTTTATCTAGTAGTGCTGGCTAAAAGTTATATTGCTATATCTAGAACTGGGAATTCTTCCGTTGAAATTTATAATGCATTTTGACACATTCCGTTGTGCTTGCATATTTTCAACCTTGCATTTTTCTTAGCATTGCCCATTTGTATACCTAACCCTCCAAGCAATACAGGAAAGGGAATCCGCATACGTACCGTTACACTTCAGTCGTAGTATGGGCATACGGACTAGTCTGTATACTTACAAAAATAGATCGAAGTGTGCAAGATTTGTTAGTGTAGTTGTATCATTTTCTATGTGTTAGTGTCGTCATTACAGATTGCTTTTTGCACGTAATATGTAAGAAATGCGTCTGTGTGCACGTTTTCCCACGCAAAAAGTGACGAAAAAAATTGTAAGGTAAGATGTCGGCGTTTTGCTCGAAGGTATAGTATAACCTTAAAACTCATAGTGATGCTGTATTATTATTTTGTTTGTAAAGGAAAGTAATTATCTCTTATAACTTCCATAATGGCAACACGCTGCGGGTCGCGAAAGTTTAGAACTAGATTAAAGCAATCGCCTAAGGTGAAAAACTAAGATGAGACAACATTTTGTAAATGCATATCCTGTTTTGTGCAATAAAGTGTTTACTTACTTACCTACATTTATTTGATGAAAAAATAAGGCATGATACACATGTACAAAACAAGCAAAAGTCATATAAGATTCATTTACATTAGGAGGTCATTTACATTATAATTACCTACTATTTAACACGAGGTATTACCACGTGTATTTCTTTTTGCAAGCTCCCAATATTTCGGCACAACAAACAATGAAACAACTATACATGGTAAATAACTCGTTTATAGACATTATAAACTCAAGCACCCAAAATATTGCTATTCAGCATGCGTAGAGGTTGGCTTATTCAACTTATTCTTCCCACTAGTTGCCATGGTTACGGTGTCCTTAATCACTCTTTTTAGCATTCAAGTTCAAAAAACATGATTTTTTGTGGTTATATTCCCTTTCCACGATGAGTTATCTATGGCAAGGCAAGCATGGTTAAAACATAATATTTAAACGTTTCTTCTAACAAACTGTGCTTTATTTGGCTGATGGGACAGAAACAGAATAACAACAAACAATACTTGATTCACCCAGATATACGAGTACCTGTGGTTACCCAATGTAAAACGAAAATCCGAATACGCCATCCACACTAATTAACTGGCGTATCTCCTTTGAGTTAATCTTGGTGTTAAATGAAGTGAACCAGCTCAGTGCATCTAAATGTTCCATGTATATTCATGTAATACGAGTATATGTCTGGTAAACACCAAAGAAGGAAGTTTCCATGTACTATATGCAACATGTTAATGAAGTTAAGTTTGAGAAGTCATAAATTGAAAGAGATGTCATATACTAAAGAAAAAGTGACCAAGGTCCCCGGTGAGCAGGGCTGGGATGGAACCAGCGACCTCCTGCTTTCGCGGCAGAAAAAAAAAATTGTTTGAGAAGTCAATTAATTAAATGTTTTAATTATGTATTTTCTCTATATCATATTTGTAAATAAATAATGGTACTATGACAATTTTTCGCTATATTAAAAGTGTTGTAAACGTTAAGTGAATAAAATTGAAATATGCCGTCAGTTTAAGATCTTGTGTCAAGCCGCAAAGGTATTTAAGCTAGGTATTATAAATATTTTCCCTATTTATAAAAGTATTCCTATTGATTCAATCAGACATGTGAACACCTCATGTTCTCGTAAACTTTAGGTACCTATGCCACAGTTGCGGTTACCTTTTATTTTCATTTGCGGTGAGCTATACATACTGTACCTACGGCAGCAATAAATATAGGAATAAAGGATACGCCATACATCCTGGAAGTCTGCGGCAAAGCCCGGCACGACCGATAACTCCCAGGGAACTAAATGTTTTAAATCCGACGATGCCTCTGGGGCGCAATGCTATAGGTACATTAGGTAAATGCTTTGTACAGAGCTACCTATTGATACAAGGTCTACTTTTGTTTAATTATTTTATTGTAATTAGTGAGTTTTGATTGTCATCTGACGATATTTCCGATTGATTGATTGATGATCAGATCTTCTCATTCCTCCATTAGGATCTACGGCAAGAGGATTACTTATAATATGAAGAATAAGAATAAAAAAATATCCTGTAAGTAAATATCATTGTACAAACGAAAATGATACATAATTATGTTCCAAATATAAACTACGAAACCTTAAACTGGATTTTTTATCAAGACATTGTTATTGGCAAAGGCTATTCGTTTACAGAATCTTAGAAAGAAGGTCAAATTGTGGCGTTCATATAAATATTACATAATATTGTTTAATGAAAATACGAGTAGGTACAACTTGCTGCATACTGATTATGCTTGGATTTTCTGGCAAAAATGTAGAACATTTTATTTGTAAATATGATATGGAAAAAAAAATACAGTTTGCAATTCAGAAATTCTTAAATAGGCTTGTCTTATGACTAAGGTGGCAAATGGGCAGACGAATCGCCTGACGGTAAGCGATTACCGTTGCCCATGGATAACCGTTGTTGCGTTAAAAACCTTTAAGAATGGGGACGATCACACATGACAACATAAAGGCTTGAAAATATTCCTTCGTGGACAATGTTTTTTAGGATTCTTTTATAAACAGGGTATATTCATAATAATAGTGGCGTTTACATACCTGTACTTACCATCGTCGATATGCTACGTTAACCGATTACCATCTTTGCCGCATACTGACGTGCCAATAAGCTCATCCTTGCGCATTATTTAATTTGACAATCAAGCGACAATTATTGTCTGAACGACTAAAACATCAATTATAAGTTTTTGCACGCCCTCGCCCGTCGTCCTATTATGCTATTACGTCATTCGTTTGATGGACAAAAACCACAGTAGCCCAGCTACAGTAGAAGTGCACAGCAATAAAAAACCTTTTAATTATTACATCAATTAATAATGTGCGACAAGATGTGACAAAAATGCTGGATGAAAAGCGTAATCAGCATCATGAACTAGTAAGGAAAAATATTGCAAAGAAATTGATATGTTTTATTTTATTGTTGGGGTTAAGGGGCTCCACGCGGAAATCGACGGGTTTTTACGAGTTTTGACTGGATATTCCGCCAAGAATACTACAAGTAGAATTCCAAAACAATCTGTTATCGGTTTAACAATCTTTTATCTTTACTTGCAAGAGCCGGATTTAGAAAAAAAAAGTTAATTTTTAATTATTTTTTCAATCATGGTCTAAAAAAGCTCATTTTTCGATATTCTAAAGAAGTTTATGCTCTCTTGCAGGTTTTATATAATCCTGGCCTGCTGTAAGTCTGTTTCATCAATACGAAATACCAGCATGCCCTTTTATGAGCGATGAACGGATTTGCCGACTGATTGAACGCGTAATTTGGGTCCTCTTTCAAACATTTACCGACAACTTCGCATTGCGTTATTATTCGAATTCCTCGATCGAATACGATAAATTCAGATTCGATAAATAATAAAGCAAAAGAAGATTGAACACTAAAAATATTTCTGAAGTGTGCTTCTGCTTACCAGGAGTTTGAAAGATTTACGTAAGTAGATACCGTGCATTTCTATAGTCTCTAGCGTTTACGTCAAAGCACTGTCAGTGCTTCTTTCTTGCTCGCACTTGCGGGTCGAAGCGAGATGCAACTGTAGATAACGTCATGTAGAAAAACATTCGTTTTCTACAGCAAAACATCGTTAGGACAATTTGACGCGACTAGTCCGTATGTTAAGGTCAATGTATGAACTGTACTGATGTGCAAGTTGCGGAAAGTTTCCAAGAGGCCGGAAACATTTCACGGAAATTTCTTGGAAATTTCACAGTAATGTAAGAAATTTCAATTTTACGTCTCGGAAAGTTTCAATCCCCATACAAAAATGTGAGAAGTTTCTGAAACTTTTCTATGCGAAATATTTCGCAATTTTGGAAAGTTTCCATCGGCAAATCAGTAATTAAGTGTCACAACTTTTGACAATTTATGCTTGCTGGAATTGCAGCCTAATAGTAGGATAACGATATTCGGAATAATATACGGATGTATTTAAGTACGGTCAATCAATTGGAACCCTAGACCATTCTAGAACCATGTCAAAATGACAAGCAGTAAGAAATTTCTTACAATTTGATTTATAGCGTCACTATGACATCGAGGGGTAAGCGGTCAAACCCGATAAGTCGAGATAATTTTTCATTGCAATAACTAAAAAAAACTTACGCAAAAAAATACGTTAAAATAGACATACGCTAACTAACTACTAACATAGGTTAAGAGTAATAATAAGATGCTAATACATTATGGAATTTTATTTCTGAGATAAATAATTATTTAATTTTTAATTTATAACAAAGTTACGTAAATTGCACATACTTCGAATCCGATAAGTCAAGCAAACCGATTTTTGAAATTCGAACAATGTGCAATTTACGCAACGTTGTTATTACAATCAAAAATTATCTCGACTTATCGGGTTTGACAGCTTACCCCTCGATCATAGCCCTACACTTCCTACATTGGCTTAGGGTTCCAATTGGTTGACTGTACATACAGCAGCACTTTTACTGACTATCGGTAGGTACACCTCATTCATCTGCGATAGTGATTACAAATGGTGGGTAGTAAACCGTGTAGTCAATAGTACAATGTATGGTCATGGACAGTGAAAAGTACAGTTAATGTCATTGTTGACCGAAAAACAATTAACCCTCAATAATAATTAATTACATTTAGCCACGTATAGCGAGATATCACTAATTTGCAACTGAATAGCGTCATTGATGCTTTTGTTCAGTTCACGGTAAATGTGGACAAAATTGCATTGTAATTGTAATATTGACACAACAGTGCTATGTCTTTATGACTTGATTTCATTATTGAATATTTAACTGTCGAACCAAAAACTAGGTTACAGATGAATCCGTTCAGGCATTCGGTTAGTAAATTAAACTTGTTGAAACATTCATTCGATCCATGAAACTCTAAAGTTTGCACACACATTCATAAATTTAAACCCATTTTCATTGTAATACGGCCTATATTCGCTTGACATGACGTGAATGGAGCAGGCGGGAATAGTTGACAGGGAAATGTTCATTCAGTCAGTTACACGTTTGTTTCCAGCCATTATTATATGGGATTGTGAGCGCTTTCAGCTTCAGAATAGAATTTCATTACAATAACAGTGCCACAGTGCAGATAGTTAAGTAAGCTATAGATACATAGAATTAGGGAAAATTGGGGCATCTGCATTTAAGACGTAAGTATAACTAATAAAAATAACACCTTTTTGTTCTAAAAATACCAAAAAGGTACGCCAAATCTTGGTATCATTTTTCATACCATGAGTTGTAAGTAGCCGGAGGCGTTAGAGACTGAGCGTTTCTAAAGTATGTCCCTCTCGCTCCTGGCACAATAGTAGTAGAAGCAAGAAGGACTTGCTTTAGAAACGTTTAGTCTCTACTCTACCCCCTGAGCCGTGGCAAAAGCCGGCAAAAAAACGCTTAGGAAGAAGAAAACTGAGCGCCTACCACGAACCGCGAACGAAAGTATACCTCCCTTTCGCACTTGTGATTTCTCACTCAAGTGCGACAGAGAGGTGAAACTTCGTTCGTGGTTCGTGGTAGGCCTTCTGCTGTGCACTTGTGCAGGGCCGTGAAATAGATAATACCGTAAATTGGTGAGGCGTAAAGAATAAAAAAATACAGACAACTTGTTTACATTGCATTCTCTATGCCACGAGAATACTTTGTTTCAGAGAATTCGTTTGAGCGCTTTCGCATTCTTTCGGTGCAAATTCGATGCGTGCTTTGTTTTGACTCTTATATACGATGGTTGAAAACAAATTAAAATTTTGTAGGTACCTAATACCTATCAGCATCACTCTCGTTCGAATAAGCGAGTGATATTAGAGAGGGATACACAAATTCGCGATCGTTCTATGATCAGTGATCACGGTAGCAGTCCTGCACCAGCAAGTCCTGCAACTCTGTCGCACATTTGTTTGGTCTATGATTTGTATAGAAGGATAAGAATAAGAACGCAGTGCGTAGGTACTTAACGGGCATTTATGATTGCGTCAAAATAAATAATGTGTAGATAATTTGTTAACTGCTAGGTTGCACATTACGTGCTAGTTCATTGGTACCTATTTTACTGATGTTTGTGTAACTTGAAACATACGGCAACGTGGGATAGTCGAGTTCATAAATATATAAGCATTTCCAAGCCTTCAAAATTATCTGTACATCCTTAGGACATTCACAAAAAGGTGTAAGTGTTTACATATTATGCATTCAGCTGCACAGATATTTATGAATAGGTGTAGGTATACATATATAAGTGGTATATATGTATAGGTAAAACAGCCTGGATTTGTCTTCTGCCTATTTGATGGTATAATTATGACATAAAATAAATCATTTAATGCGGTTTTAGAGTTAAACTTCTAAAATCAAAGATGCTATATGTAGGTACTTACTTGTTAAATACGGTCAATATATACTGTACGTTTTGTTATGTAAATAAATGATTTATGTCTCTTGCTTAAAGCAATCAATCATAGTATATTATACAATTGTCGTATATTTTCGTACCTAGCTGCCTTTGATTCACACCCACTCTTATGACTCTTCATACAAACGCTCACGACCGACACTTAGGCATTGCCAAAGGAATTAGAATCTTTTGCCATAGAAATTAGGATTAGAATCATGTTACAATTTTAACGATGGAGTTTTTTCCGACTTGAACTAGTAGGTACTTTTGTAATGAACACTTTTTGAGTGTAAGATAAATATTAAAACAGGAGATTTACTTTAAATATTAGTACATTTTGTACTAGAATATGTTCCTAATGGGAAGAAAACGTACATGCCTGATTTCGAGGGCCTGACTTAATTGACATTCATTGTGAATGAATAATAATTTTTACTTAGTATTTTTAGTGGTAATATGACGTGCATAATAGGTATACATAGGTTACCTTAATACATACCTACATTATTTAAACCTTACATATGTATGCGCACTGCTTTATTAGCTCAACTCGCTATTAAAAGAGTTCTAGGTGGCACCTACTGATAGTGTATTTTTTTTGTCTATTCTATTTACCTAATGAAAAAAAAAATACATTGATTTTCACTGTCACGCAGCGAAATAAATGTTTATAACCTAATAAAGTACAATATTTCTAACGTTTTAGATATTGAGTAAACGATTCCTACAAATAATAATAACACGTTATCGCGCTGTCGAGCTGAGCGGCAACGTCGCGCCCGGCCAGCTAGAGTCAATTCAGCGTCGCGCTCACACGTGCGGATTAGTAGTATACCTGACTCGTTCTGGCTTAGCTTAGGCTTCTCTTATCCACGCATCGCATCAGTACAGTGTAAGCTACGGGACGGCTGCGCGTCGCTACATTTTATAGTGCGCATTAAACAAGTAAACGCAATGCAATGGCCACTAATTGTTTTAAAATTTCATCAAGCTTAACACCTGGTCTGAACAAACGCGCTATGCAACAGTTAGAAGCGAATGTGTTCGTCAAATTGCGCCGCTTAGAAGAAATTTACGAGAAGAATTCCGATGGTAAATATGTTTTTATTGAAGACGCACACAAAATAAAACCCGAACCGGAGGACAGCGTAACTTCAAATACCGAAGCTGTACTAAGGGCTTGGACTGAGCAGGTATTGGAAGAGGAGAAATTAAATATTAAAACAGAAGAATTAGAATCAGACGACTTAATTGCAGTAAAGGATGAAAGCGTTGAAGAACACGTAGAGCAAGCGGAGAACGTCAACCAGGTAATTAAAGAGAAGGACATTGTGACAAAAGAAGAAGAATCAGACTCCAACTTAGTAGTAGTGGCAAAAACCAAAGTGGTAATTAAAATACCCGACCTGACATTAGCAAATTCTGTGGCTAATAATTTGGAACCTAAGACTGATTCTGCTCCTTACTATGTGAATTTAAGAGATGATGTTTGTAGATCAGATCCCGCACTTGATTTTCCCAGGTTCGACAACACAGGCGTAAATATGATACGCGGACCTTGGATAGACGATAACAGAACGATGAGAAATATTAACTTCACAAAAAAACGAGCTTGGTTAATGCCCCCCACAGACAAACCTGCTAATTATTTTGAATATTTTATCGATGAGGAGTACCTTAATAGAATTGTTGAATCTATTAACGAAAACGCGATTAAGAGGAAGAATAATAAAAAAGACGCTTGTTCTTTACGCCAATGGAAAGACGTAACAGTTGCAGAATTTAAAATATTTATTGGACTTCTATTGCATACGGCTACTGCAAAACTAAAAATCTTGGGCGATTACTGGAGACAACACAGACTTTACAAGTCTTGCTTTCCGGACTACATGACTCATCAAAGATTTATAGCGATACTTCATATGTTAACGTTTTACGGTATGATACACGAGAAGAGTTTCGGGGTATTGAAACATTCTATTGCTGATAATTTCAACAACGTAATGGGTCGTATTTATTATCCAGGACGAAATCTATCTGTCAGTACATCTAAAATCGTATTTGATGCTGCAAATACCGATCAGGATTTTCCTTTGAATGTAATTTCCTTGCATGAACCCGACGGACCGATTGTGAAGATTATCATGCAGACTCGACGTAACGTGACCGTTGATGTGGAACATGTTACCTGCCAACTAATGGACGGCAAATTTGGTGTAGGACACGCAGTTTATATGAACAGTTCAGCACATGTTACTCCTGCCTTTGCACAATACGTATTGAAACGCGGAACTTCTTGTACTGGTATTATAGACGAGAAGCGGTTTAAGATTCCAGATGAATTAGCGAATTTCCGTCCAAAGCATTCCGAAAGCAAATCTATATTTTACGACGGTTTGCAAATAGCAAAACATCAACTTGAAAGCGATGCTACCTACTATGTAACCACTGAATACAAGAACGAAGAAAACGAACTACCGCACCGATTGCCCGAACCTTTTAGAGATTATAGAGAGATGATGGCCGAACCGGCGGCGGATCCACACCGTGACATGTTGAAATACTTTCCCTGTGATACAGACAAATTCATCGCAATCCAGAAAATGTTTGTATACACTTTATTACTGAGCATGTCCAGTGCGCATAAGCTATCGAATTTGTTTTCTGGCACCAAATATGACTTCCATGCGTACAGACTCTTGGTCCTAGAACACCTTTTACCCGCTCCATCTCCGACTATTAATAATGACAATCGGCACAAATTAGTCAAGATACCTAAACTATCATACAAAATTAAGGATAACAAGCAGGTCGCAGAGACAGTCAGGCGTGACTGCAAAAACTGTAAGAGTGTTACGAAGTATAGGAATAGCACTGTTTACCAATGCGACAGTTGTCTGGATAACCCGGCTTTATGCATGCCATGCTTCTTTGAACTTCATTCTTGTACTGTAATGCAGTCTTAGATTTACGAATATATTACAATAAGCGACATGAAAACAAAACTGTGAATTAATGACGTGTCAATTGCTTGCGCGCACATTCTTACGTATCGGATTATGTTGTTGCCGTGTGTTTTTGTAAATCTGTTAATTGAATAAATTTACTTATTTTGAACGAATTCAAATTTATCTTATTTGTTATCCTGACTTATACTTTTTTCATCTAAAAACAACGTCGTTATAAGTCGACCAGACTATGAGTGGAGAGTATTAACATGATAATAACAAGAATGTGATGCCTCATCATCTCATTCAATTGCTCGATGTTAAATAGTGACCGTTGTGCTATCACATGGCTTACTCCGTTAGTTAGTCAATATTTACCTACGAAGTTAATAAAACATGCATTTAACGGCCTCTTAGCCTAGTCGGTGGTGAGAGTAACCCTGCCTACGAAGCACGAGCTACGAGGTCCCGGGTTCGACCTCATATCACGAATATTTTTGTTCCTGAGTATGTTTTCTATGTATTTAAGTATTTATATGTATCTATCTGTTATACTTTCTACAACACAAGCCTTATTGAGCTTAGGTACCGTGGGATTAGGTCGACTTGTGTGAGATTGTCCCGGAATATTTATTTACAGACTTTGTTCCTACAGGTCTTTAATGTTACTGCGTAGAGTGCGTAGTAGGTAAAAAATTAATGTGAAATTGTGAATCGAAAAGATCACCTAGAAACGATCTAGGTCCAGCCTTCCAGGCTTCCAGCTTTGTCATTCAAGTATCAAGAATAAAATTGAAAGCGTTGTTTGTTTAGATACATTGTATACCGCGCCACCAACTATTGACATAGCAAAATAATTGTAGTCTTTAATCCATCGCATCACGGTGTAATATGGTCTGGACTAGAACGATTCTACATCGTCAAGATCTTATCTCATCAAATCAAATAACAGACTTGTCTTCTACAGAATTAAGTCCATATTCCAATATCACCTGAATATGAAGCTCAGTTAGCAAGTGGTCGAAACTCGAAATGTCAGGTGTATTAATACGACTGGTACCGGTTTCGAGACAGACGCTTGTCTTCGGAAGTACCGGCGATAGTTCGTTTCAAACGTCTGAAATGACTTCAGATTCGTTGTAGTTGTTACTTGTATGGAGGTCAAACCCGGCTGGTCTTAGTCAAGATATATGATGGGGATAGTACTAGTGTACGCTGTTATTATTGTCGCAAAAGGGTAAGGATCAGTTGAAAATGTGGTTCGTGTTTTCATTGCTTCCTACTTGGTATGTTATTGCGAATTCTTTCTTTGTTATTGAGAATTTCATGTTTTGGGTCCGACTAAAATAGTAGAAACTGGTTTGAAATTGTAATTTGCAATCCAATGTAAAAAAGTGTTGCGGTAAAATTACACTTGTATACGGACTTGTGAAATATTGCAAGTACATACCTATAATGTTTTAAATATGATCTTTGGCAATTGACAACAAAAACATAGGTACTCAATGCCGAATTGCCGACTCCGTTGACTTCCAGATAATAATTTGTCTTTACTTTAAGCCTCCTGTCGACAGTTATCCGGATTTGCCCCCAATATTCCGTCATGCCTTAATCTAGGATTAGCGTTATTCGCCCGAACGGATCTGATGCCAGTAAGTCAGGTAATTCTGAAGGTCGCTCCACCGGTTTACTCACCTGTCCGTTTTTTATAGGTATCACGTTGAGGCAGGGCGGGTTCTAGCTGTGTTGAGTTTGAAATGTTCGATTATGTTGTCATTTTCTTCCATGGGTCTCTTTTTATCTATAGGCAAAAATGTGTTAAGAAAATCACAGCTGCAACACACATGGATATCCACATATGTTATAATTTACTACTAGTGTTACTAGTATGTCCAGAGTTATAATTATAATATTAGATACGCCACTCAAGAGTCTTAGTGTCAAACAGTTTCTAGGAATCGGCGGATGCCTTATTAAGGTAATTACATGACCTACCGCCTAAGGCTACACCTGGGCACAACTGGCACAAGCTTATGCAAGCGAGGGAAACAATTTCAAATGCGTTTTCCATCAGGCGAACACTGTTGACTGTGAATTTGTTTGAATTATTTAACTCATATCTCGGCAGCATGATTTTATATGGTATAAAAATCATATCTTAGTAATCGGTAAGTATCAAGTGTGGTAAGAGAATGTCAAATCTTGGAATGTAATCTTAAAATATAAAACAATCGAGATTTAAAAAACTGATAGATTCTATAGCATAGATCACGAGCCTGAAGGAAGTGGAGAGGACGAAAACGGGTTGAAAGGTGTTAGTCGCTAAAACAGATACAAGTGTGCTTCCCTGTTATCTGTTACCTGTGATCTGTATTCGATAGCGACTGCGGTGCTCGAAAGTCTGTTTGTCTCGCTCCTACCATTACTCTGGCAGGAGCGAGACGGACATATCCACGAACACCGCAGTCGTTATCGAATATGGCCACGTATAACTCATGGTAAGCACAAAGGTCCCTAAATTGTAAATATTATATGAGCACACATAGTTCTATCACAGACTTCAAAGTATTTGAAATGTGGGATCATATCCCTCATTACGCTTTGTTTTAAGTAGGGCATTCAAATATGTATTTTCCTAAATGCTTTAAATTTTATGACCCTTTGAAATTGTTAAGCCCCAGTTTTGTTAACAATGGAGATTCCCGGCATTCTTCCGTTGGTCAAGGATTTCATTAACATATTTAACTTATTATATTGAAACGCTATGTTATTGAAAAATAAACGCTGAAGGGTTAGTCTGAAGTCTAGACAGTTTTATACTATCTGAGGGTGGAGTATTGATACCTTTCCATTAGTTTGAAGTGCTCCAGACGATTGGAAACTTTAAGAGACTCGAGATTTAACAAATATTCTCAATACTCTTATTTTGGTGTTACTGAAATTGCCAGCGATATCGAAATTGGTATTTGCCTTATAAATCAAACAAAGTAATATTTGCGACTGTAAATTTTTTCCCCGTTAAAGCTAGTCAAGTAGTCTGGAGATAACTAATCAGCAGTCAATTAATTCGATACGCTATATCCAGTGCGTCACAGCGCTCGATAGTTGTACTCACGTCACAACCAGTATTTTATGCCTGAGGACCTACCACGAACCGGGAATGAAGGAAAAGCATTACATTTCTGTCTTCTGTTCTACGTTTAAGATGGTCTCGCTTTTCTTCTATGTAAGTTTAGTTATCATACTCCCAAAAAATTAAATGACAGCCACGCATTAACCGATGGACGATAAAAACACGACGAGGATGATCCTAGATGGGCAAGTTTATCATGAAACCGTTTGAGGAAGCGTTATAGTTTAAAAAGAATGGTTTAACACAGACAACGCTGCTGCAATTTTGGTCAGGGTTTAAATATAAAGAGTAGGTAATTAAACCAAGTCATGCAATGATTGACGCGATGTTTGCCAACACGGGGCCCTTTCTAATCACGTTCTTGCAATACTTACGTGTTGATAGTTCGACGATCGCTATCTTTAACGCTTTGATTGCACTCGACGCGTATCCAATCAGAGCCCCTACCATGAGTTTGATGCCATATTCGCCAGTTCTCGCGTAAGCTGTGTCAATGCATATTGCATACCATCCTCACCACGATACCAGTATGGGAAAAAATACTGCGGGCGATTTTACGAATTACAGTCGTGGTTAACTCAAGGTAGGCGTAAAGATAACTTCAGGCTTGACGCGATTGACTTGATGTACAGAATACGATTCTGTATTGCTTTCTTGCGACTGTAAAAACTATTGAATTTGGAATATTTACCCAAAGAACCGCAAGAGGGCAGTATTTTGAAAAGCTCCTGGATGGGAACTGACGAATTTCACGCGTTTGATTTCCAAGCCAAGTGGCCGACGATATCTGATGAACCGTGTTCGATTCGAAAATTGTATTGTAATGGCCAATTATTGTTGTACGTCACTTCCTAGTAGCCTTTCCTAGTTCCCAGTGTAGGTAAAACTATGTAGCATCAAACAAAGGAGCTGTATGTACGTGTCTCTTCATACATTTGATACATAATTTTGCTCGCACGCATTCGCCCCCTACGTCGTTAGCGAGGACTAGGCATCATTCAACCACTTGAATATCTGCATAGCAATACCTGTCTACTGCAGTCATGTCTGGGGTTACACTAACACTGCAATGTCTGCAATATACGAACTGATTAAAGACAAATTGTTCATATCGGAACATTTTCGAAAGGAGCTACAAACGATTGAATGGAACCGGCCCTGAGTAGTTAGTACTCGTAGTTACTTAGTACTTTACAAAAACTCGTAACACAAGGACATTCGTGTTGCATTTAAAGACGGTTTTTTGGTTCATATTATGTTTTTGTCCGAGTAATTATCTAATTCTTTGGTATTGGTACGCCCTACAGCCTGAATCGTAAGACGGATTTTAATGTGTGAAGTGTTGTTAAATTCGCTAGTAGTGGGTTTTTTTAATCGACTTGTATCTAAAGTTCTTAATGAAAATCGATTAGTCACTCAACTACTCTTATATAATGCTCGCTTTTTGTCACGTCTCTTTAATATGCTGCGCTCTGTGTTTTTATGAATACAAAAAAAAAGCGAGACGGAAAAATAACAAAAGAGTTACCTTATCGCAAAGTCAGGAGCACTAAATAAGGATTACGCCCCGTCTGAGGTATTTTTCATGGCCAGAGATAGACTGCGTTTTTCCGGAGAATAGATTTTTTAACAGCACGGTGACTAAAGTTATGATTTACCGTTTACGACTCTTTTGTGGTTTTGGTACTTTCTATTAAATACGGCTTTTCCTATTCTTTAAATTGGGACTTTTTATAAAGTGAAAGAGATGTCATATACTACAGAAAAAGTGACCAAGGTCCCCAGTGTCCAGGGTTGGGATACTTGGGATCGAACCAGCGACCTCTTGTTTTAAAAAAAGTGTACAGTTGGGACTTTTTGACAAAATTCCAAGTGTACCTGCAACATGACATGATGTTCAATTACATAATACCTATGAAACATAATACTGCAGAGGTAGAGGAGAGAGGGGCTATAAACGGCAGATTTAAGGCGTAACACAGCTCTATTTCACTAAATGTAAAGTCTAATTTAAACGAAATATCCGGAAACATCCGTATTGGTCCTCCGTGGCGGATAAACATCGCCCCTCGCCGTAAACCGTATTTACGATGGTCCCCACCGTTGGTAGTCGTTATTTGCACGCTGCTTCTTTACCTGGCCGTATATTGTATTGAGGCAACATGTCAGTCAAAATCTTAGAAAAACCAGCGTATCGAGACCTTCTCGGCAAAATTTCCAAATTTTGAAACCATCTAACAAAATTTACCACTTCGCAACTTTTGTTCATACGTTTAGAATAAATAAATAAGGCGTCCATTACGTTTTAGCAAGTTTTCGGCTCTCGTTTGGCATTTGTTTTGGCAACACTATGCAGCTACTGGAATGGCTAAGCCCTCGACTAGCTCGTGCTTTTGATACGATAGGAATGATACCTGAACCGACCGATCGTAAAGACGAAGGAGTGGCACCTCTCTTTATGAAGATTGAAGTTTTGGCTTAATGATCCTACTAACCTACTTAAGTATAGGTGTTGCTTCTTACATAAGTAGGGATATTAATAAAATACCCGTTGATTCAAAAATACTTTATTCAAGAAAAAAGGCCTACCTACAATAGTAATTACCTTAAATATTCCGGGTTACCCGTGAAATTTAACGCAAAAAACTCCATCCGTTTATTTCAATTAAGATCGCTCTTAAAATTTAATTAAGATAGACATTAAATAACGAGCTCCTTAATAAAGCCGCTTAAACGTTACACGTGTATAAGTGGAACAAGTACAGGAATTCCGAACACGTATGATACAAGAAGTTCGTGGAATTTAGTCTATTATTGATAAACAAAGGAACTTGATATACGAGTTGTTATAGGAACTTAATGATGTGCTCGTTACGTCTATCAGATTATATTGCAATAAAGGGCTGGTAGACAAAAGATATTACCTTGGATGTTACAAGGTTACAATTTCGTTTGTGTACATATTACTAGACAGAGTAATAAATGTCACAACTCAATTACAGATGCTAGAAACAATGAGAATATCTCTTCATTCCTCGCTATAAATAAGTGCGTATTAAATCGTACATGTTTGTTTACTATCAAATAAGTGCCACTTGTACGAATCATGGTTAATCGCTAACCCGGCGTTAATTGTTAATTCCATATAAACTAAACGCTTAACTCTAGGTTAGTTAACTGACCCCGGTCAGCGCAAGCTACCCTAAGCAACTACCAAAGAGCTACATTTAAACATGGTCTCAAACCTCTGAGCTAAAGTTGATCTTTTTTATTGCTGTCCATATTCGGAATATGAGCAATAAAAGTCCTTTCATTCAAAGAGAGTTTCATATTTTCTCACTTACACCAAAGTGTAAGTGAGAAAATATGTTCCAATAACAATACAGCAGGCCTACCACGAATATCGAAAATTGGCAATGACGGAAATACCTCTTTATCACTCCAATAAGCAAGTGCGACAGAAAGGAAGATACAAATTTTCGATCGTTCTATTTTCTTGGTACTAGGCCTGGTCGCACTTAATAACTTGGTAAACATTTCTCGTCTACTGTGATTATAGGAGAGTACGGGGCGAAGCCATGATGATGAATGGAGGAGAGTTCGTGGGCATTTTGTGACTAATTAATTTTCTAATTGGATATAATAATCGCACTTCGGCAGAGCAGGTTCATTCGAAACTTCATGTACCTATGTAGGTATATATTCGGTGCTGCGCAGTCGCTTTATTCCTAATTTTTGTTTAACCTTTAAAATTTACTTGTATCTTTTTCTTTTCCAGCGGTAAAAGAAAACCCGTTTCTTTATTTTATAACAGTCAACAGAAGCAAGTAAATTTGAAATGAAAGAAACAACTCCTACGAAAAAAACGCGTAACTGTGTCGCTTAACTTCAAACTCGGGTGGATTTATTCGACTCTCTTAGCAAATAACTACCTTATTACTTTATTATACCAAAATCGCATGATCTGACAGATGGATTTACCCGATTTTGAATTTTAAGCGACTCAATTGGGTTACTCTCTTTTCAAGCACTTGGTTAGTTACGTAGTTTACACAAGCACTATTAACTCTCTAAGGACTATCCATAAAAAAATCCAGCAATAATTTCCATTAGTCATCAATCAATTTTAGTGAAAGTAATTGACATAATGAAATTGGAATCGCAACGAAATGCAATAAGCCGAATAGACAATCACCAATGGCGTGTAAAATGATTGCAGTTGACGTCCGTTATTTCAATTGAGTTGCGTGGAATTTATTCATAATTATCGGATTCCAGAGCATATTAGGCATATATATAGTGTAATTTTCGTCATAATATGCGTGGGATTAGGCCGAATTTATGCATTAACTTCCCGTATGCCTCGTATCAATTTTGATCATCGCAAAAGTGACATTGATATTTGAAAATTAAAATTTACATTTAGATTCGTATCATACACAGACAAGAGGTTAATTAATAAACGACTGACAAACTTTTTATTGTCACATTTTGTTTACGCATATTTGTCTTACTTTTTTTGAAGTAGGTATAGATGTATTTAAGTATGTAGGTCATTTTTTAGGTTTAAAAAAGTGACAGCTCAATTCGTCCAAGTCTCTTTGTTTATTACCAGGAACCGAGGAAACAGCTAGTTGCGTCATAAATATAGTTTCGTGTTTCTTCCACACCAGAGTGTTATAATGTTAAATAGCACGGTGTCAAATAAGCTAGTGTACGAGCATCGTTACGCTGTTTTCACTACGAGTATTTCAATAATCTAAGAATGTATCGCAAATCGCAAAGGCTGCCGACAATGTATGAATAGTAATCCTAGAGATCTAATCGGCCTCACGCATTCAACACCATTGCAAGAACGCTAAGAACACTGGCTACCGACAATGAAGTACCTACCGAGAATTTATAATCGATTTTATGTTTTAACTCCAATTAATGAAGTGTAATTTGCTTGGTAGTAAGTATTTAATAAGCGCTTGGTGTATTAAATAATACGACTAACTTTATTAAGGTGGTGTTCCCTTCTGCGCCCGTAATTCAGGGGAGCAATTTTATTAATAAAGTTTATATTTTGATGTAATAACATTGCCAGGAGCGGTTCCTAAGAAAATAAATAATAACATTGCCCAATACATATTGTTATAACATAAAAGGCACTGAAAAGAATTAGTTACAAAAGAAAAATATGACCAGTCGTTGTTAAGGTTTGGAATAAAGCCAGATTTATCTAAACGCGCTCGATTTAGGTACCTCTCAGGAGTAGTCAGGAGTGTGATCTTAATAATCGTTAATAAAACACCATATGCTAGCTGTAGCTTCACATCGTTCCTTAAAATACAACTTGCAACCTAATTTTTATAATGATGTCAAGTGTATCAAGACCTTATTCCGATTTTTGCTGAGGTTAGAGGTTAGTTCTATCAAGTATTTTAACCGTTTTGTTTAGCAGTCGCATAAACGGTTCGTTAATAATATGGCTGAATGAATGTACAAGCACACCCTACATAGGTTCAAGTGAACATGTTTTCAATATCCGATATCTCGACGTCAAGCGCTCTCCAAAGGGGGCTAGCGCCCGTATAATAGGGAATCCATTGGAGCGTCGCTTGGACTCCTCGTTGATCGCCTATATGGATGCTATGTTCTAACATCTTGTGTACCTAGTAACTACTATGTAGATTCGTCGGTGTCTCCGTAAATACAAACAGTCGCTTTTATGGAGACTAAACTAATTGGATGGGATGAATGTGATACATAGGTACTCGTACCTACGTATAAAATAGTTCAAATGTCGTGAAGTCGTAGCTGCACTAAGAATGTTTTTTTTTATATAATTCAACTCCTAAAACAAATCCGCGTGCTGACGTATGTTGAGTATTATGCTAGGTTTTTGTCGGAATCCACAAGGTTCACACCCAGTGTTACAAAACCACCTACTAAGTAAGCCCGTTGTCTACACGTTTATTGAATACCATCGCCAACACGTTAACTGATCTGTTGTAATCCCTATTGCTACAGCCTAAGGTCTACAAATCAGTTAACGATGCTGTTTGTACAAACGGTATGCCGATGTATTAATAGCGATACATACTCGTACATTACACATCAAAAAGTACGCTCTGACAATTGATGAATCCCAAGGATTTTCGTTGTTATCATTTTATATTTTCAACGCAACTCTTCTCTTTTGTGTGCCGGACGCATAAATTCAAATTTAGCAAGTTAACCGTAGCATCCGCTACATTCGCCCCCCACTCAATTTTCGCAAGACGTATCGACAAATTGTTCTTTTCGTGGTCATGTGATTCGTTGAGGTACTTATCTTAAATAAAAATTTGGCGCTCCTTAGCGACAGTTCAGGGTTCTACCATGACTAGGGTTTGCATTATTCGTCCAATTTTAGTATTCGAATAATACGAATACTTCGATTTTCAATATTCGAATATTCGAATATTTCGAATAAAACGAATATTTTTGAAAAATAACTCAAAATAATGATTTTAAGTTGTTTAATTGTTAAATATGTAGCTATGCTTTATTCCTTTAACATTGTTACAGGAACAAGGGCTATTGGTTGACAATTCCTAATGTTGGTATCTAAGCTTTTCCCAAAAAAAATCCCGAACACCTCATTCTTCCAGATCTGGACCTTCATGGGCTCATTCAAATCAGAATCACGAGCAGATTCGATCGTGATAATAAAAAAATTACCCTAAATTTCCATATAAAATGTAAGTTTTCATTACGCCATGCTCAAAGTAAGTACAGACAAAAATGTGGCGAAATAGAAAGGATTTTTTGTGGTATTTTTTTTACTATAAAGATCCAATCAGATCGTGATTCTGATTCGAATGGGCCCAAGCGAGTCAAGATCTGGAAGAATCAGGTTTACGGATATTTTTTTTTAAACACTACTCTAAAGACTACCCGCAACGGCCGCAACACTTCAGATCCTTTTCAACCATAACCTTATCCACGTGTTTGAGTTAAGCAAATGAATAAAGTCTATTTTTATTGGAATCATTTTTGTAATGATACTTGTTAAGACTGCAAAATATAAAATGGTACGGTAACAAGTAACAATGCCTAGGCAGCTAATTAAATTTTAAATGACGCGGCTTAGCTTAAGTTCACGTAGAATAATTGGTTTACTATAAATCGCTAATATCTAAGAGTCAGATTCAGATTTATTAATTTCATAATATAGGTAGATTACATTATAAATTGCAGGCATGTCAATCTACAAGTATTCATATTATGATCGTCAGAATAGGTATAAGAGTATAAATCAAATCATTACAAGATATAAAATTTCATACAATGTCACAATAGTATCTCCTGTAGTGGATCGTCAAAATCTATGCATCATTTATATATTCATTCATAGAATATAATGGATTATCCAAAAAAAATGTCTTAAACCTCTAAAAGTAATAAAGATCTGAAGAGTGTAAACTCAATCAAAAATTGGTGCATGCCGACTGTACTGTGTATAATATACATGTCATTGAAATAAGGCACTGGGTGTGTAATTACGGTATGCACGAGAAATTTAAACTAAGAGCAGGATCTATTTCTTGTGCAGTGTGTTAAATTAAACAGCATTCGACAGTATATATGTCTCGCTCCTGCCAGAGTAGTGGTAGGAGCGAGACGGACTTACTTTTGAATGCCGCAGTCGCAATCGAAAACAGCTCATGGTACGTACATAGGTAATGGTTGGCTTATTGAGCTTTTAGGGTTTCTATTTATTTCAGTTATAGGTAGTTTCACGAGAGTTGAAGTGAATGATTTCACACACAGCTACATAAAGTACCGATTACAAAAAAAGTTAACCAATGAAATTAACGTTTGTCAATGTCAATGTCAATGAAAACACTACTGGATATATATTCATTGGTATATAAACTTTTTGGTCTATTTTACAATTCACTGTAGAACTTGCCATCGGTACGAAAAAAGAACAGTACTTAATTTCAAAATCTCGATCTCATTACAGGACAATGTTGTTGTCTGACTAACTTAACTCTAGTGAGACTACCTATAATACTAATTAGATAGCTGGTAGCCGAATTCGCAATCCTTTTACCAATTATGATACGATATTTGGGTAGTTTTAGAAGATTTAATTTTAGGCTTCAATGAATTTGGGCAAATGAAAAGAAAAATAATTTAATAAGAATTAGTCTACTATTAAAACGGTTTTTTTACTTCGAATTTAAATCTGTTTCCACGGAGTTCTTAAAGTGAAATACAATTAAAATGGGCATTTTATTATAGGTTTTCGTAAAAAATAATAATTTCTGAATAAAATTGCACTATTCGAAATATTCGTTTTATTCGAATAATGAGTGTTGTAGTATTCGAATAATATTTATGGCGAATAATTCGAATATTCGAATATTCGAATTGCAAACCCTAACCATGACGTCTTCACGCGATTCAGATTAGGTTCAGTTTAGGCTCAGTTGTATGGAAGCGACTCAGTTTAGATCGTCAACTGAATCGCGTTAAGACGTCATGGTAAGGCCTCGAATCCGTTGCCCACTGAGTATTTTTTTGGATCGAGATATTTGATTTGAATGTTTTTATTTGTACCTAGTAAAATATCTTGAGGCATGAATTAAGTACACGCTAAACAGAAAAAATATAGGTACGTCTGTAAACTCTTGCAAATATTTGTATTGAGCATAATTGGACTCGGCGCTTTACAGAAATATTTTAATTAAATGGTTCGATTTCAAATTCATCAGCAAATTGTGATTCACAAGTAAATTGTTCACTGGATTTGCTTTTCCATTTCTGTTAATTTAACAATTAAATTTTACGTAAGGCAATAAATAATATGAATTTACTGCGTTAACTGTACCATAATTCAATTAGGCAAATCGGCGGAATTCTGCGAATAAATCAAGTGTAGGTACACTGGTACAGTTAGACTAATGTGAAATATTGTTCTACGTAAGAAAGGATATCCCAGAATGCAAGAAACAGATGTGTCGTGATTGGCCGTAGGCGCACCGCCCAAACACCTCAACGTTATATTTGGACCTTCTGTTATTAATATTGAAATATTGACCACCTGTCTTTAACTTGGACACGAGCCAACACGCATATCAATAATACCAATCTAATAAAATCTCCAATATTTAGGTGAGATCTTAATTCACTTTATTATTGGCTGAAAATTGAAAGCGGAGTTATTTCGGTATTGGGATTCGCCGTGGGTGTTCAAGGTTGTTGTCGTGTACATTTTCCTATTTGGATTGTTTATCAGAGGAATGTTGTTTACTTTATGTCAATAGGCATCTGCGCAATTGAAAGGCCATTTGTAAGGATACCTTCGTCTTCGTACATGTGTCAAGTCATGTCACGGCTCACGGCCGACAAATTTTGTTAGGTGCAGTAATATGATAGATAGATTTTCGATATCGTATAAACCGCTTTTGTTGTAGGCTTAGTTTTGTAATCTGTATTATGTGTACCTCTATTAAAAAATCCTGTTAGGTCATTTATTATTTTTTCTTCAGGCTATCTTGAGAAGTCATTAGACAACTGAGGCGAAGACATATTGGTATTAATACACTTAAATATTAAATGTAAAATAGATCAATAACTCACAGCTATCAAAATGCCCTTACCGATTGAAAAGGAAGTCCACAGACTGACAAACGATTTGTCATCAAGGAAATACTTATTGGCCTTGCAAAAGGACGCAAGCGCAAGTCGAGCGTGCAAGAAAAAGTAGTGGTCTTTTAGGATACGTGACGAAATCACTTAATGCTGCGATCGTGATAATCTAGCAACAGTGTCCAGAGATACTCGACCCACTGGCGGAGCTATAAATATGAGTCAAGTCAGATGCCCTGTTAGATTCCAGGTCATGCACATTTCTCAACTTGTCGTCTATAAAAACGCATTTAACGCAGGTAACGTCTGACTGGCTTTACTACGTGGAATTCCATCCACAAATACCGTTTAGTTGCGAAATAAATATTATTGACCTTTAAGTTTTAGCTACACGTTGCAAATAATGCAAGCGGACATTTACCTAATGCCTAGTAACTGTTGAAGGTTTGAGGAGTGGTCATTGGTCATCAGACATTGTTCTTACACAAAGCCTCCTGTCTGACTTTGGCTTTAAAGTACCCTGTTTACAACTTGATGAATCGCACGATTCTCACACATAATTAACGCTAAACCAAACCCAGGCTTAAATTGTTTTACTACCTTCTGTTTTATCTCCCAATCAATTAGATGCATCTTAAAGCAGTTAGCTTTATTTTTACGTAGCTTTGTTTACGCCTGCAATATCTCGGGGGTTAGGCGTAGACCTTTACAAATTATATTATTGGTTTAGAGCGACCGGTCATGAGTTACCTTCTTGCAACGACCCCTCCTATCCTCGGTTCACTTTGTTGCATTGTCAGGTAGGTAGGGCATGTTTACAACCTTGGTTCTAGTTCTTGGTTGGTGGTTCTGTACCTAAGCGTCGTAAAAACGAAGACGTGGAAAACAAGAAACATCTCTATATGCACATTGAACAAAGCTACGAGTATTTTAAAAACGGATAGTAAGTAACTAATTATCCCGTGACTAATAGTTGTGCAAACTGCAAACTTTTAAGACAAATATCATTCCTATCGCTTCAAGTGTACGAGTGTCAGTGTCCAAATATACATAGGTACATCAAAACTTATATATAAGGGGCCACTTCAAACGTAATGAAAGCAGGAACACATATTAAACCGTAAAAAATCGCAAAAACAAGTAACAGGAACCAGTGCGTTCCACGCGGAAAATCGTACTTTTATGGTTGGAAATTGTTGGAATTTACAAAGCACAAGCTGCGGACTTGTGCTTTGTTAAGCATCGTGAATCCCTGGGAATTCGTCTCTAGACTCGTGGATAATTTCAGAACGTTTATCTTGTAATCCCTTTTGCACGACGATGTTTTTAATTAAAACTTTTTTGTGGCGTCTTTTGCGGGATCAAGTTTTTTAATTCCTTTAGGAGTTTTCCTCTGCCGAATTTTTATATCTTTTTTTGCCATCTGACAATGCAGAGAGTTCTTATTCAGCAATTAATGCTTAGAAGCTAACGAACTTAAAATTACTCCTTCAATATAGATTATGTAATGACTTTACGGAATTCAGCATGAAATGAAATTGCTCGTTTCTAATAAAAAAGTGGGCCAAGCCATATTTTCTTATAAACAGATCTATTGCTTTTATTGTAAATATAAAACGCCGGAACATTGTAACCGTTACAACAGTGACATCGTATTGATGATAGCAGTATAAGTTTCATTGCAAGAGTAATGTAACGATTTCCTCGTCCAAGACCATTGGTTCCGAGCATTCGGATGTTTTATCTCTCGGACGCTACAGGAACAAATCGAACAGATTTGTTTTACCCTGCTTCTTATTGGAAACTCGTTCACAATGGCCCAGGCCCAGGGCATGTTTATCAAGAATAATTATTAACCTTCCGTCTGTTAGATGAAATTACCTTGTTTGTCTGCTAAAAGCAGACAGAATAAGGAACTTAACTTGGTTTAACAAATTGTCGGAATAAATTGATCTTTTGTGCGTAACATTAAACTAGACCTTCTTACAAAATGATTGCTTTTGCCTTTTGTGTTTAATTGCTCTCAGAAATTCCTGTAGTGATGATATACCTATATTAAAGGGTGTATTCGTTTTTTCAGGTAAGTGAGATTGATCATTTTATACCGGAACGTAGTGGAACTAAAATGAAGGTCACAGTTTTTGATATGCGAATCTAGAGGAGTTCCTTCAGTGTTTAACTTCCTTTTTTGATTGTTATTAATAACAATATCTTCTAGCTAGTATTTGAGGGAAACCCTCCTAATTTTAAATACCGTTGCTGTATATTTTTGATCGAGATCTGTAATTGTCAATTATCTAGAATAAGTGTAAATAAAATGGATCTTAGAGGAAGGCAATATACAAATTCTACCCTCCGCGACGTATATTTACGGGCAACCGACGTGACCATTAACAGTCAATACGTGTTTTTCGCATCAGGTGTCAACATGAATAAAGTGCACATCCCGCTTGGACGTGCTCGGATCCGCTCTGTTTAACATCGATGTCGCGCCATTGTACAGCCGAGTTCATAAATACGTGTACATTTCTATACCTTAATCCATGGACATAAGGAAAACTGTGTATATATATTTGTGAACTCGACTGTTCTGAACGAATCATGTTCGGCCTTTTTCAGAGTCTTCAGTTGCTAGATAAATGGAAACTATTAGGGATCTAATAATGTTTGACGACTGGCATCGATTTGTAGACAGAGATGTAATTGATCGAATGCTATGGGTTGGTACCTAGTTTTCTGGTGTATACAGTATAATTGTCACTTCAGGCAGAATGCTTTCGTACATAACGTATGAATGGTCAAGATTATTGTTGACTAAAAGGCCGCAAGCCCGTTTTCGAAATATATGGTCAACTGTACTTACTTATTCATCTTTTCGGTCTTTAAATTAAATATTTATTGAAAACAGCAGCACTGAAATTAGCTAAAATTTTAATTTTAACTATAAAACTCTCGTGAGACTCGAACATATTAAATAATATAACATATTAACATGTCGAGCGAAAATCGACTAAATTACGTGAGTGACCCGTTTTAAATATTATTTAATAAAATTTTAATATTGGTTTTTCTCTTTGAGACGAAATGCTATTATTTTTTGGTAACAGATTAATAAATGAGATTCGTTTGGTACAACTTTAAATTAAAGTCTGCCGTTCGTTGATAAAGTTTTAACAAAGCTCTGCTCTGTCTGTCCATGTTTATTTTATCTACCTTAATTGCCTCTTTGCCGTCACAACCAGGTTGACGTCTCAAAACATTCTTGTACACCTGAGCGCTCTAGTTGCATCGGCTAAACGACGCTAGAGATGAGATTGGTCTTAAATATGTATAGTTAAAGTGGTTTATACTTAAATAGATTTTACTCAAAAATGCTATGCAGAGTCCACTTTTCCGGTTACAGGTTAGGTCATAAGTGTTTTGTTTATGGTCAATCAAAGATTAAAAGTTACAGAAATGGCAGTTTCAATTTCGCGACAAGAAAGTTGCATTGGAATTCCATTATTTGTCGAGCTCCAACCATTTGAAATAGTTAAAACTGTCATATAAAATACAGATATTGGCCCTAAACCGCCAAAACTTGGCCAAAATGGAAGGTCGGTAGTTATGATTATAATGTTGGTGCCGCGACATATTAGTTGCCTTTAATATCGTATAGAATAATAAAGAAAGTTGCACCATTTTTGAGTAAAGCACTGTTTGACGCGCTCCTAAAGTCGTCCGTGTAAACATAATGTTCAGCCTGCAAATCGCCTTTTCCATGACTCGACAGTAATGTACTATTTATTAATTTTATAACCTCCAGACCCTTTACCTGTAGTCTGTGTAGCAATGTCACGCTGAACATATCGTTCAGACAAATTTGTAGGAAACGAGTTCTACATTTCGGTGCGACAGTGACACCAGCAGCCACCAGCGGCCTTTCTTCGGGTAATAGTGTATGGAGAGGATGAAAGTATTACGCGGGCATAGCAATAGAAGAAGTCAAAATATGTTCCAATACCGTTCTCTGGAACACACCACAAATGTCATCGCTATCGCTCTATCTAACAATAGCGGTACCAAGTGTTATCGAACGTAGAATTTACGTCGCTCTCATTATTCAATACAGTTCACAATTTGACCGAAATGCCGGCGACAAATAGCTTTTCTGGTGAATAAACGATCTTGTTGACGTACTCCGTAATGTAATTACCCTGATGGTTTTATTTACGCCGTACACGTGTCAAAGGGCAAATAACGCGGAACTATTCCAGTAAGATCTCGTACCATCGTCACTGTTGACTGAACATTTTTAATCTTTATTGAAACGGTAGGTATAAGGTCAACCGGTGGCCAGTTAAGAAAGAAAGATAGAAAATGCATTTATTAGCACACATAAAAAACATACTGTTTGTATACGAGTCACTGAATAGTGACGTCATCGAGTGGGTGCCGTGTGATGGTCACCGGACTTGAAACTGACCTAGGAGTTTGAAAACTTAAGAGGCCTTAGGCGGCCGATTACTGAACGGTCCAACCGTGCTTAGTTGAGATGGAAAACCTTTGTGCCAAATGTGCCAATGTAGGACGGATAGTCTCTGGGCGAATGTATACTCCACCGTTCACTTGAACAAAAACTTAAAAGTCATACGATATATTCCTTTTTTGTGTTTTAACTACACGGTTGTTTCTGGTAGTTTTTCTAGGCAAAGTTGATGCCTGGTAAAAATCAAAAATGATATCTCAAAAAGGAATAAGTATTCTACAATATGAAATAGGTAGTCATGCAAAGTCCTTCAGGGTAATATTTATTTGCGTGAAGGTTCATCTCACGGACTTATTTACATAGGACCCCGTTTTGGTCTTTGAAGTAGCTAATATGTCCCACGTTTCATAGTGTCACGGATTCCAGCGGTGTGTGGAAAATGAAGATAGTGAGATAATTTAATCGCCTGTCTGTTGGAGTGGCAGCTTGAGAGAAATGGGTAAAATGGTCGCTGCGAAAGGCAGATATCGTCGTCATACTTTACCACAAAAATTCAGATAAGAGTTTGCCTAAGTAAGTCGAAGATATGGTCACCATCATTTTTCTCTTAATCATCATTATCAATATTATTCATTTATTATTTTATCCCATTACCTGACAAGTGAACTTACAATCTCGAATGCAGCATATCGTCGTCTTAGTTTTTTTCTACGGTGTTCGTTTACCTTATTTATCCGTATTTGATTTACGACAATCAGAAATCTAAAAAAAGTGGTGTTTTTTTTTAGAAGTATTTAACACCTGGCTTTCTAAGCTTTGCTTCGATGAACGCTTCGTAATAATAATTAACGACTTAGTACTAAATGAAAAGATGCGTTGTTCTTTGTACCAAAAATTGGGTATTTTAGTATTTTGAAATAACTGATGCAATGCAAACGGCCCGGTCAATGTCATTCCATGCCTCATTGTATAGCGATAATCGTCTATTATTATAGACTGCCACTGATTAGTATGCAAGTAACACGTACTCGAATATACTCCCTATTCCTACGCTTAAAATACTACGTTTTTAAAGGGTCGGCAACGCGCATGTAACACCCCTGGAGTTGCAGGCGTCCATAGGCTACGGTGACCGCTTACCATCAGGCGGGCCGTATGCTTGTTTGTCACCGTCGTAGTATAAAAAAAAAAAAACTACATTTGTTTGCAAGATTGTAATAAAGAACTAAACGGATGTAGAAACATATGTCCATGGCTAGTTAGCCAGGATTTGGCTCGAAGCCAAACATATTCTTATGGTGTTTTGATTTCGTGGTTTTAAGGAGTTAATTTACCGTCTGTCAGGATAGTTTTATCGTAGAAATACAGTAATAGTAATAAATATCTAGGTTGTTTTGTTCCTGTCTTTTATTATTTAACTCAAGAAAATAAACCGCTAAGTTATCTTAAATGTATTATCATGTACGCACTACGTGAAAACACGTCTTGGCATATGTTGGAATTTAGCTTAACGTTTATGTGAGTGAACCGGTATAAATATATTTAAGTAGACTTGAGTCCAGGAGTTATACTACCTACTCGGGAGTCAGTGTTCAGTGACCCAAAGAGGATCTTGGCCTTTGACAGTAGAGATTGCCTCTACGTATTTGACAGTTGGATACTCCAAGGGCATCGCAAAATAATGAATATCTTAATAACACATTTAACAAAATAGTCAGACAACAAACATAGATGTCCTTATTCGGATTATTCCAATATAAGAACGAACAGACTCGATATTCTTCAAAGAGCCTTTTTACTAAGGGTTATTGCATCTATTCACCGTACGTCGGACCGTATTCATCCATTCATCGTAGTCAATTGGATTATTCGAATATGAGTTTCGTCACGTATCGCTATCACCTACTTACATACTTCGGGCTTGAATAGAAATATAAGTTCGTACATTGACACCTGGTCTTTGTTAGTATTCGGTGGAAGTTGGCGATCCAGTTGAGTGGTGCTGCTAGATTTCAAATTTAAATTGGTATGAGTTATGACTAAAGAGCATTACTAAGTCGACCGACCTAGGTATATAGGTATGTAGGTAGTTATTCTTCGTCGTTAATGATTATGTTTTCTATTAGGCTAATAAAAACAATAGATTTAAATATTCCGACAGAATATATATAAAACGTAGTACATCAATTATTGACTGTAGCCTCTGGACACAATTATTTGGATGTACTTACGTAAAAAAGCGGTAAAGGGAAGGAAAACATTCAACATAAAAGACAACAAGCGCCTATATTAAATCAGAAGAAAACCTAAAAGATTATGAAAGTAAAATAAAAACCGGTAGGCGGTGTAATAAAAGGTGAAAAGGTGAAAGAAATCAACCTTAACGAGGCTCCGAAGGATACCGGTCAATAACTGTAAAAGGTTCGGTGGTTATTTATAAACGTCAGCCTTTTATATTTCGTTCATATTCCTCTTTGACCAATCATAACAGTCTCTTTCTGGATAACAGACATTGTTTTCCCGACAAAGGTTCCGTCAGGAACAAGCAAATCTCAAAGGCTATCAATTTCTATAATTTTTTTCGCTATTGCTGGTGGTTTTTTGTAGCTCATTGACTTCCGTTTAAAATTGTAACGATATTTGCGAGAGGTAGTTGTGGTCTTACTTAAGTCATAGTGCTCGCGTAAACTCACTGTAAGTGCATTTTGCTCGCACAAGCATATCAGTACAACCGAGATGCTCTGCGCTGGGTAAGTCATGGTGGGCATACGGATACCTTGCTAATGAGCAAAGCTCGGATAACGGGCGGGACGTGGGTTGTTTTATTATTTTGTCAAGTTATATTGAGTGCAATTTTCATCATCAAAGTCATCCGGGCTTGCTTATGTGTCATCACTATTTACTTTTTAAATTATCTTGGCTATTTCTTGGTTAAGATTCATTTACACGGAGACTTAACTACAGACTTAATTTTACTTTCCGTTGCGGTAGTTCGACATGACAAAGAACCGTCGAGCATGTCGGTTTGAAGCGGCTGAAAGGGTTTTCACACGGTGACATTTCATTTCCGTGCCGTTTTCAGACCTGTCGCTCCAAGTCACAATTCAGTCAACTGCTCGACCAGCTAGTCTATGCGTACATCCATATTTTACGTAGTTCTTGTGACTCTGGAGGCCATGGTTAGTCTGGTCTCGGGCCCGTGTGCTCTCGGTATTCTATGTAAATTCCTCCGTATACTCGTACAGTGCTAACAACTAGTGGTTGCAAAAACTTTGATAGTCGGCTTTTGTTTTATTTTTTCCTTTGCTTCACGTTTGTGCAGTTTGGAACTGAAATCTCAACACTGACTGAACGTATCGACATCGACCACTGCCAAAGGAACTCCTATTGGGTATAAATAAAAAACAAATGCTTCGTAGCGTATCGATATCGAGTCTTTTCAAAGTATTTCTAGAAGGTTAGGATTTTTGTTGTTATTGATTTGACAGGGACAACATCCGCTCGGTGTACCCCTAACATTTCATGAAATTATCGAAAGGGCTTCTGGGTGTTGGCTTCGGCTCTGCGTATGCCTCCCATAGGTCCGGAACACCATTGTTCCGTGATAGGAAAGACAATAAAAATATTTCATGAAAAAGTCATCTGGAAGGAAATAAACTTAATGAGGCAGTTTAATCCTGAAAATGTTTAAATGGTGCCATTAGATGTAATCGCCCGCTGAGGCTCTCTTGACTTTTGTTTTGAGTTAATTGAGAAGAAAATTTGAAAACTCGGAGTGGGGACTTCTTAGAATAAAAAAAAACAATTTAAAAAAATTACTTATCCTCGTAGCGAACGGGAATAATTGCATGCTTATGAGACAACCTTACAAGATTATTACACCGATGCAGATTTTCAAGCTCTCGTATGCGAGCAAGACATTGCTATTTACGTAAATACCAACGTTTCACTCGCACACCGTACCGGCACGCGGATTTTCATGTGTATTTCGCCTTAACTCTTACTATTGTGTAAGGAAAAACTTTCTCATTTTCCCGACAGTTGTAGTGCGTTCTGAAAGCAACGAAACGCCTAGAGCTCATAGTTAAACTACTGTTTTTATTCACCCCGCTCATTATTTTTCCATCTACCTTCCGTCTGGCCGCTCAGGTGAACCGTGATATCCTTTTATTCTTCACCCTTTTCGTTTACAATTCAATGTCCTTGTCCTTTCAAATCTCTCCCTTTCACCAATTTCAAATACCTGTCTCCGGAATTTTATCACTCAATTTTGTAGCGCTGTCCTGAAATTGATAAATAATTCGATTACGAATTACAAGGCACTTACTAAATGAGTTTAAAATATCATACCCTCGAAGTCACTTTGTTGAGACGTCATCATATATTCTGAAGTGAACTACATCTAGCCTATCTACATTTGCCGATCATACCGCGTTAAAAGGTCTTCAAACTCCAGTCATTATGTTTAGATGTCATGCTTATCAAAAGCTTGACAGAAATCACATTCTTTCCCAAATATACGTCTAGGCTATATTTGCCGATTATTCCCAAAATACCTCAATAGAAGCGGTATCTACCGGAAAGTGTCTAGTTCGTCCCTATCACGTCTATCATTATATTATACCGTGTCTGAGGACCTTGAGATGATGGACATACAAAACCACAATAGATTATCACGCCCCGTTGTGCCTCGTTTGGAGGGTTTATTGACTTGTAAATGTATTTACAGCTAACTAAATTCTAGTCAATGTGGGCAATCTTTAGTGGTAGGGCTGGACTTATATCGAGTAGACTGTCTGGATCATTGTTTGGGAACAATTATGTGTCTAAATGTGTGTTATGTGTGTTTCATGATATTGAATTGAGCGTCTCATCCATCTCAGCTATCTCAGTTCTATTCTTTGTCTTTTCAAACTGGCATTTTTAAATTGAAACGCCACTCGATATAACTTTTGCACTTGTTCAGCGGATCGTAAACGCTCGACGTATTGAACGAGGCACAAAAGATACAAAGCTATGATATGAACACCCAACTGACTGTATTTGTAAGTATCAGAAAAGGGATACTCTCATTCTGACAATGCGCCTGGGAAATTGAAAAGTTCCCTTATACAAGATGGACATAGAACCAATCCTGACAAGTTGATAGTCATATTAATACAAGTATGGGATGCTCTGTCGGGAAAATTTCTAGTTGATTTGATTCCTGTATAAATCTAAGACTTAATTATTTTTATGTGACGATGCCGACAGTGCTAATTTAACAACCTTAAGTACTATACTAGTAATATTACCATTTTCTATTTGCAAAACTGGTAAGACTATTGAAATTAAACACTAGAAAGGAGTAATCGCGTTTATTAACACCATGACCCTACGCGCTACGTTTCGAGCCCTTTACAGCACTCGTTTTCACAGGGATGATGACCAGATGATGGTCATGTTAATAAACAATGTTGAGGTGGTCTTATTAAACGCGATTAATCCGTTCTAAAGTGTTTAATTTCAATGAAGAACAATCGCGGTAACAGAAGACAATATCTGGTAAGACTAATATTAATATTGTGTTGTCTAGAGATCAAACTAGTCTAATGAGCTCCAAGTGCGAGACTAAAACAATAGACTCTTTTAATGATCCGTCAGACCAAAATTTCATTCTTAAAGATCTTCAAATTCAAATTCAAAAAAATTTTTGAATTTGAATTTGAATTTGAATTTGAATTTGAATTTGGAATATTAGAAGATTAAATTTGACCCAAGGATTTTAGACTCAAGATTTTCGTCACGTTGTCTCTCGACAGGCCAAATAAACCTAACTCAGAGGATCGATCGTCTGGTCTCTGTATATTTATTTTTGCGTCTTCCCGATTTACATTAGGTTTCATCGGTTTATTTATTAAATACCTACTTATCTTGCGACGTCGAAGGAGATTTGAATAACAATCGTTTGTTTGCGGAAACGGCAACCATTTGCGGCTCCCATAAATCATGCGTTGTAGATACGGGGTTATATCTTTTAAACTCGTACATTAGGGTAAGAGTTGCGTAATACTTTTTTCATACGATTCCTCTTGGTACTTTTTTAATATCGGCTCAAAACGTGCTTGTTTTCAAATTCGGGCAAGAAGTAAGGGGTGACGGTTGAATAGGAATAATTATAATGCGACACCTTAGCTGTATATGTTGATAAGGTGTCCAATAGGTACTATGAGCAAAACCAAAACTTATTCAAGAATTAAGCAATGTTTTGTCAACAAAACAGCAAAACATGTTTTGTTTATCTCACTCCTGTTCCCGTTTGCTATTTTGAATATAAATTCCATTCGAGAAGTGGAATGTTTCCCAAGGAACATTATGTTTCGGTCGGTGGCACCATTTCAGGCTAGCGTCTGCGCTCGAGTAAACAAGTGTTTTGTTTTCCTTGCGCTGCCAAAGTTTTCTGGAAGCAGCCTTGTTTTGCAGTTCCGAGTAGTGCATCCTGTGGCTTATACCAGCTTGGGAATAATAGGTTTTCTTAAGCCAAAAGTTGTTAATAACCCTTACGTCACTGTGAAAAAACTTACAACACCAATAGAATTCAACCTAAAGACAAAGTTTTGATTGCAAACTTTACGTTTATTTTATTGCATATTCATCATGAGACATTTCGATTGTATTGTAGATCACTCCTAACGCAACAGCGTAATACGATTTTATCGTCCCTAAATACAATTGAACCGTATTTACAATGTATAATTGTATAGGCGTTTACACATCCGAAGGGAAACCTACTAACACCGATGATGTAAATATCATTCATCAATAGTCGATTGTTTGCATTCGTGCCTACGTAGGCTTTCACTCACTCTCTCTCGGCTCAGGGGTTGTATGTGGTTTCTACTACAATGTTTCTGCAGCTTTATGGAATAAAATAGAAGGTTGCGATCGCGATAATGATGGACTTGAAGGGAATCGTTGATAATACCTAATTAGGTATTGCTTTGACTATTGCTAGTCTAAGCTCACACACAACTTTGACCTGTAGCGTTGCGCAGTCTGGGCATTTGTTTGGTTTATGTTTTAGGATTTGCAAATGCAAAGCTAATCTCTTTTTTTATGCATTCAGAATGGTGCGTTGCAATAGAGAGAATTTTATATCAATTAAATAACATGTATTTAAATTCTTGTCGCGGTGTATGAACTACAAACCGGACTATGTTTTTTATCCCGTTTTCTCTTTTTGGACGCTGTTCCTTCCGTTTACATCAATAATGGATATGTGCTATTTGTCAATAATTTATGGCGCTTTCGGTCGGATGTTGGTTGAGGGTGAGGCTATATTCGAAAACCTTTAACATCTTATTTTATCTATCACTGATTTATTGAGAAAAGATATAAGGTAAATTTACGTTAAAAATACAATAGGATTATCGGTAATCAGTAGGCCTTATGACTCAAATGCATTCGGCTAATCAGCCGTGCAAATGCCCTCTTAGTAGTAATTAGGAATTACTAGGAACTGAAACAAAAAATAATTGTAATGTTTTGTCTTAATTATCTATCCTAAGTTCACATGGAAATGTTGTTTGCTTTTTTTTCTGTTAGTTTAATATTTATACTTATTAGTATCACCTCACTTGCGTTGTTGAATCATATTGCCCGTTTGACGGCATAACTGTGCCATCAAGCAACAATTTATATAACAGACTTAAAGCCTTTTAGGCTTACCTGCGTGTCCAACTAATATTACATAAGGCCATTTATCGAACCTATTAGCTCGGTCTCATGAAAAACTTACCATTGCACAAGTTCTACCAGTATTGTTTCGCGACAACCGGTCGTAGATAATCGTGTTTTATTACCCTTGTACTTACAAAGTGCTGGTTACTTATTATAGTTTATTTTCACTCGTAAACATGGCGGGACTAAATTGAAACTGGGTTTATAAATGGCTCAATCTGTTTCCGCAAAGTTAATTACGTACAGGACAACTCCAGAGAAATTTGTTCTGTGTCGTGTGGAGCATCCAGTCGTTTTTGTTAGTAGAACTTCTGAACTTATAAAACAGCCGCATTATAAAGAAACATAAGAAACAAGGCCCGTCTAAATTGTTAAAGATAGAACCTTGGAATTTATTTTTGAAATAGAAGTAGGTTTACATACATAAAAATGAAAGGAAATACTTTATCAGTTAATTGTTAAACAATAAGTATTTTTTTGTTTTATACCAGGGTGGTACTAACCACGAAAATCGAACATTGCGTATTTGTATCTCCACCTCTGTCACACTTGTTTTCAAAATTAATTTATTTTCAAAATATAGGTTTACCTACAGTAAGTGTAACTTACATACCTACCTCTGCCTACCTTAAATCTAAAATAGGTCCTTAAGGCATTGTACCTAGGATGCTGGCGGCATTTCCTCGTTGTATAGCAATGCTGATACGTTGTGCGAGGAAGCCACCAACTCCTTGGTCACCAGTTACATCAACCAGACGTTTCGCGATTTCTGCGCAAAACTTGCGTTCCCCGGAACCCCAGGACCTAGAGTCGAAACTCGACGTCAAAGACCCCAAATGGTACAAAATGGTACCCTCTGCATATTTATTAAGTTTCAAAATTTCGGCGCTTTCAGCCGCTCCGCCCGCTTTTACATTAGTTCGTTCGAGGTGGGACGGTGCCAGTGTGTATACTTTTTGATTCTATCTCGATATAGTTATGTGGCTAAAAGCTTTTAAATTTGAAACATATGTATTCTTAAAATGTCGTAAAGTCACTAAGCAAGAATTTCTGAAATACTTGCTCTAAGGCGGATGTCACGCTGGGGAAAGCAAGGGGGATGGCGCTATATACGCGCATAGCGTTGTCTCACTCACACACCGTCACATCCAATGTGACATCCGCCTAAGATGAAAACGGTGTTGATAGTAGCGGCTTCTATGTGGACGAGTTCTTGGGTGGAGTATACATACATAATGTCTTTGTCTAGTATAAAAACATTATGACAGGTATATTACCAGTAATTGCAAGAAATCGTGTGCGTGTGTTGCTGTCAGTGATAAATTTTAGAAGCCGACATGTATTGCTATGATTAGCAGTAAGGTACTAACGTATTTATCTGGCACTCACATTTCAGTCTTTATTAGTCGGTACACAATATTTTTTTGCTATCCATGTTTCTAACCGGAGTCTTAGGTATAAACTCGTATATGATCGAATAAATAGTTAAGGCGACCTTCGATCCAAATAATTCCGTTTTTTTACACAATCACAAAATCAAGTTGAGGGTAGGTAAGTTTTCTCCCTTTAAAACCAACTACTGTGTAGGTATTCAATTGTTATCTAACACTTACTTTGTGATAAAAGTTTACTGGCATCTCCAAAGTAAATGTCAAATGTGATATAACCATAGTGAATCACTTTATTCATAAGCTTGGAATAAACCGATCCTAAGTGAAGCCGTGAAGATTTATGAATCATTCATTAGATACAAAGAAACGCAGAAAATCTTTCGTTAGCACTTTGATTTTATAACCTTATGCCTTCGGTTTCGAAAACTCTTTGTCGTTCCCATGTGCTTCCCATGGAGTTTTACTTAGCCACGAGTTTTAGATAGCCACTGCGCAATTCGAAAGTGTTTGCCACTCGCTTCCACCGTTGAAGAAAGAGCAAGATGCTAATACTTTCGAATCGCACAGTCGCTAGCGATGGTCATTCTACAGCAAATCATGGCACCGATACTAAAGTCAAACAACAAATCAGGTGGCCAACATACTTTGTTTATGCAGTTGTTCCTACTGATATTCAATCGCGAAATCTTATGCTCACCCTTGACATGAGTAAAATGAAAGGAGTTGTGTTATTAGCCGTGAAGGACGGCTTATAGGATTATTCTGATTTTAACCAGGGAACACTGCATCTTTTTGTTGATTTTCAATATTTATACTCAAAATAGGTACATGCAAATAGTTTTTATTGTTTACTTTAAATACAAAGAAATACAGCTAACCACACTCGCATTAAAATTTTCATGAATTGCTTGTATTGAAAAAAACACTGGATGCATTTAGGGGTAGTAATATTGATGTCACAACACAAGTAAAAGAAAGCACAGATACATACGACATACCAGACAGACGTCTGTAAGTCGTTTTTAAAAATATTAGCTTTGATTGCGTAAAAAATGGTCTGCCAACATAGTTTAAATCGATAAGGAAGTGTTACTTCGACAAGGCGCACGATATCTCAATTGCCGTTCCTATTGTTCCTAAAATACGCTTTGTTTCAAGTTTCAACTCAAAACTTCACAGCACTGTCAGAATCCACCCAGGTCCCTCGAGCTATCTCTGTGACAAAGGAAATTCCTCCACCCACCTAAACCGAAGAATTTGCTTAGCGTTCTTAACTAAGTACACCGTTTAAGATAAATAATGCGGGTTGCGTTATTTAGCGGCCTATAGGTACTATGTAAATCTTACTTTTACTTTTAACGACAGCAAATGTTCGTAGAAATAGACACTGAGACAAATAGAGCTATTTGTCAGCTTCCGCCTTAAACGGCTTATTAATGTAAATTTTGTTTATCTCGTTATCGCCATTCACCTTTACACCCTCATCTGAATAAAGACGTGTTCCATCCAAGCGCCTTGCCAAATGTGACGTGCGGATGAATTCGTCTCACCCTCTTATCGTAATGACTCGCAAACTCCATCAAAACATTGACCTTTAGCGGTTTAGATCGGACTCGACAGTCGCCTCTACACATCCGCTGTTATCATCCTCTATCATTGAACGATTGTCCTAATGCTGCGTGCGTATGCCGTGCCAGTGTCTACAGCGCGCTCGAATCGAACGGACGCGCGGCGGGACGTGACCGGACTATCCGACTCAATTAAAACCACTCAATGACGTGATTGTTCTCTATAGGAAGCCATTCGTCGTGTCCGATAAAAACGCTTCTTTTTGTTTACTTTTTTAATGTGATGATCAATAGTTTTTTTCCGCTAACCGGTCCGACCCGACAAAAGGTGTTCGCGTGCGACACTTAAATACAACTCCAGCTTGCAAATGTAAGCAGTGTTCGTGTGTGTGATTCCGCGTAAGATCCGACAATGCGATGCGTATAAGTGAAGGATTGCAGTGATACGGATACCATGGTTGTGCTGTAAACAAACAGTTCGCAGAAGTTTTCCCGTGCGTTCGGGGAGTGTGAGACGTCGTAATGTACGAAGTGTCGTGCGTGGCCGGCAACAAAGTAGACGCTGCCTACGCAGTCAAGAGTCTCTCCAACGTGATACAACCAGGCATGGGGCACACGGTGTCGGTGCAGCGCCACCATGCGCACTCACAATCATACAAACACAAGCCGGACAACATGCCGCCGCCGGTTAGCAAGCCGGACGCTCTCAAATCCCATGTGATGAGGCTTTTGAAACGCTCTAAAAGCCACACCCCGGCTACCAGGGCAGCAGAGAACCAAGGAGACCCTCGCGCCAACTTCGTGGACCGGCGCACGGTGTTCACTAGGCCGGTGACCGACGAGCAGCGTCGCCGCCGCAACTCCGCTGAGCGACGCCGCAGCGCCGACAAGCGGGTGATGGTTACCATCGTCGACGGACTGCCTGTGGTCGTCACCGGCCGGGACCAGGTGCCGCCGCCGCCGCTGCACCCACCACCGGTCTCTCATCACAGACATTCACACAGGGATAAGGTACGGATAGTATAGACAAATAACAACAAAACCAATGAGCGCGAACTATATACTTTTTACGTAATGGATCGTTCAATATAGCCGGAGAAGTTTTCAAGTAAATAATGCTGTTATTGGATTAGTATTGGTTGTTGCGATCTAATTATCAACGATGTCTGTTAGCAACTGATCAGATTGATTTACTAGTAACTGATACAAATATTAAACGGCCGGTCCCGGTTGCTCAGAAATGTTAACGATATATTACCTAATGCGTCTAGCAATTAGGGAAAACTAGTCTAGCGTCTTACGGTAATTGTTTATATTTAAAGATGACGTAGGTTTGCGTCATTAAGATCTCTTTATCTTAGTCAGCTTTGTGACTTGTTCGTGTTAAACAGAATTGTTTAAGTTAGTCAGATAAGTGCTGTTGCGAAGGTCGACAACGTCATTCGCCAATAAAATAAAATAATAACTATATATAGGGTAGGAAATTATTTCACTTATAATTATACTTTATAGAACGGATTTTTAGAAACGGACGTGAGGAGTTAATAGCAGTGGCGGGGTATTCAAATAACTCGATTCCTGCCGGCTTCCCTTGCGTGAGTCAATCTAAGAAATTTTATTCCTGACGGCATTAAAAATACAGGCCAAATCAGCTTCAGCTTGCCCAAATTTAATTTTGATGCTTCGCCAATAGTTAATACAAAGCAATATAATAATTTTGTTAACAGTGGGATATTTGCACCTTCTATTTAACTGAACCACCTTCCGTACAAAATCCCGTTTAAAACGGCTACAATTTATATATACGCTTTATCGCCTTAATTTCCAAGAGTTCATTAACAGTCTTGAATAAATAAAGCCTAGTTAATTTTACTAATGTCGAGTGTGAAGGGTCGCTAGCATTTCCACTATCCATATAAGTACACGTATTTTCAACAAACCCGAACCTGGGGGAATAGTTGCTCTCATTTAATTAAGTTGATGATGCTTGGAACACATTAGTGCTATTTTCCGGAGAGACGAAGGTTTTTCAGTTTCATTTTCGAGCTAAATATAATTGGTGCCTGTCTGCGTTGAAATATTAATACCGTAATGATATTTTTCTTCGCAGAACTTGGTAAATTATCATTTAAAAGATGTCGCTGAAAGTTATAAGTTCGCTCCTTAATGTAGTGGAAAAGTTGGGTGTAAAAAACTCTTAAGAATATTAGTATCTCGTAAAGGAAGTGTCTGTATATTTTTTTATCTTCGGCGGAAACATTTATGTAATACGTTAATGTTTTGTCAACGATTTCAGAGCAGTAAATCAGAATGTTATCTTTTGTTTTTGATAAATGATGCTGAAGTTGGAATAAAAAACTACCAATTTTGCTGTATATTTTGATACTTACTGTTTTGTTTATTACTGATGGGAAATATGTTGATATGTTGACAGATTTTGCCGTGAATATAGATACTTATACTGTCAATACTGTCACTTACGATCAGACCACGATATATTTCGTAAATCAACTCGATAGTAGGTCGATATTTTACTTTTTATACTTACCCTTTTATTTTTAAAGCATAAATATACTAACTGGTACCGCGAATGAAATCAGCTAAATGAATCGCTCTGAGAGTAGCGTCCTGTCGTTTCAACTTCTACGTTTAAAAGCATGTTGACAGATTTTGCCGTCCATACACTCACGATTAGGGCTATTATTGCGAAATCGAACGAACGAAATATGTATCTCCCTCTCTATCCGAATTACATAGTCGAGCGAAAGAGCTGCAGATACGAAATTTCAAGTTTTCCATGTTCGCGGTAGACCCTCAGACTATGCCAGCTTTAATGGTAAAGCAACATTTTAGGCGCTAATTCAGTTCGGGAAAATTGGGCCTTAAATAGATACCTAATAGATTAGAAAGTTCTCAGCGAAATAATGCAAACATACATTATTCAGGACATTTTCTACGGCGAATTACACTAATCTCTCTCAAGATTTTTTGAATTCACGACAAAACCAATAAAACGCGAGCCAGTTTCAACACCGCTAAACGACTATTAGTCACACTATCACTTTTACAGCCGCGACCGACTTCCTAATGGCTGCATCTAAATGCATTTCATACTAGCGTGTGTTCCTAAAATTTGCACTCGGTCGACTTAGGAAAGTGGGTTGAGTCTTGCTGAAATTGTGGCACTTCCCGGTCACGAATGTGGGTGGCCCTTTTAGCAATTGCACGTCTGGCAACTTTAATTTTAGAAGTTGGTGTGCAGTGCATGTTCAAGATATGATTAAATGTAGAGCTGAACGGAGTTGAAGAAAACGGCTATCTTTTTTTTGTGTTTCTATTAAATGTCAACGGTTCATTCGCAAGATCGATATGTTGGTGGGTAATTTCGCCTTTGTCTGTATTTGGTACTAGTATCTTTAGGTTTTATTACACGCACTAATAAATACCATGTATGGAGTGTTCTTTTTGGGTATTTTGTTCGTCCACTCGGTCATTGTCTTTTTTATTGCCTGTGTACTTATATTAGATTAGATGACATTAGGCCATGAATGATGATGAACAGTAGTACGAAAGTAGACTAAGTCGTAGCAAGCACGAGCGACAATAAATCTACTTATTTAACTTATTCTAATTTCCGAAAAAAACCACGCCAACTGGTTGAAAGCCTGGTCGAATATCCCACCTAGAATGCTAAGTTTTTTTGTGATATTCCCCAACAGTTTTTGTAGGCTAGATACATTGGCAGTCTGCCTGCAATTTAACAAACATGTCCACGATAACACATGACATGAGACAGAAGCGGTTTCAGTAATTTGCGCTTCGCTCCAGGAAGTGGGTTAACTGGCGTCCCGGAAACCGGGATGCAACTTAAATGCAGGCTTTTTGCATATAGATGCAGTTCTTTGCTTAGGAGTATGCCAACCATCGACATAAAAATAAATAGACTAATAACACTGAATAATAGACGTTTAAAAATGCGTTCCACTTTCTACGCCTTTAAAACTATAATTTCTTATAGTTAACCAGTCTAATTTTCACACTTCACTTATTTAGACCATACGTACTGAAGTGTTCCACCTAAAACCTAGGTAAAATAAGAAACGAAAGTTTAAATTACCATATGTTTGGTAAGAACTGTTTAACAGTTTTGGTTAAAATCAGTTTGGCACCACCAATTATTGGATTCACATTTTGAGTGGTAGTTACGTTTCCATACTTATTATTCTGCCAAGGTGCCAACCTAGTATGGAAATAGAGAATTGCGGTTACTTTGCAAGGGCTATCCTTATGCCATACTGGTAATGTATAAGCGCGTACCTACCTAGTTGCTCCAAGATCTGTGGTGCAATTGTTTGGTTCATGAAATATTCAGATCTACCTGATGCTGTGTACCATTTCTCAAGCTACGGTTTAATTTGACCGAATTGTAATAAGGGGCATAATCTACGAGTAAACCCCAAATTTGCAGTGATTTTAACTGCCGTTTAAAATTTGAACTTTTATAGACTTCACCAAGATAAATGTGATGGTCTTTATAGCTTGAATAATCAAACAATTACTGAAACTGATTAGGTAATGAAATACAAAATAAATAATCTAGGAGGAATCCCATTTAATCTACCATACTTGTAATGTCAGCGGGCATGTATATAGCTCCTTTATTGTTTCAGTCGTAAACCATTTTAATTGTCACGATTTACCGCCCACTTCCTCGCACTTTCAAAGCTTCCATCTCGAAACGCACTATGTCACATCCGTTTTTCGATATCCTTTTCTCATTCAGCTGAAAGGAAAGAGAGGAACTGTTGCGATAATGCTTGTAAACAATATATCTACCGCCTGATATGCTAAAAAAACGTTCCAGAGGTTGCCATTATTTCGTATCTACTATTGAATAGTGCTCGCAAACAAGTATGCCTTTTTTCTGTAGTTTTTGCCAATTTAATTAGAACTTAACAGAGATGGTCACAAGGTCGTGTTTAACGTAGTTCTGACTACTTCTGACCAGGTTATTGTGGAAATTATTCACTCCAGCGGAAGTTCGAACAGTGGCCAAAATTAGTTGTTGAACTATCCGTATAAGTAGGTATAGGTACTTTAGTATATAGAGGTATAACGGAACAATACTAGAATATTGGTTTAAAAATGCTTAGTGGCAAGAGAGAAACTAGGTATCTGGGTTGATATACCTATCTGTCTCTGGGATTCGTCTATCTATTGATTTAAATACTTACATATATGCACTTCTTCTTCTTCAAACTTAAGAGCTGTGCTCTTGTCGGTGGAGCAATCTCCAACTCATCCGGTCCTCTGCCAACTCCTTAACCTTCTGGTACGACACAACCTGAACCTTCTCTTTTATTTGGTTAAAATAACTTTTTCTCGGTCTTCCTCTTCCTCGCTTTCCCTCTATCTTTCCTTCTATGATGTTCCTAAGAAACAGGTCATGTCGTACCAGATGTCCAATTAATATTCCTCTTCTGTTTTCTATTGTATCTATTAAATTTCTTTTTTCTTTAATCCTCTCTAGAACCTTCACGTTTGATATCTTTTCTGTCCAGCTAATCCCTTCCATTCTCCGCCAACACCACATTTCGAAGCTTTCTAATCTTTCTCTATCTCTTTGGGTCAGTGTCCACGTTTCGCAGGCGTATAAGGCGATGCTCCATATGTAGGATTTAATAAAGTGTTTTATTGTGCTTTTAGATATTTTTGATTTAAAGATGTGTTTCTTGTTATTAAAGGCTTGTTTGGCTATTGCAATTCTGGTAATAATATCTTGGCTACATCTCGACTTGTTGTTAATGATACTCCCAAGGTATTTAAAATTCTCGACTTCTCCCAAAACAGTGTCATTTAGTTTAATTGGTCTATTGATCTCATGAATTTTTGATGCTATCATGATTTTTGTTTTGTTGATGTTAATTTTTAAATCTGATTCCTGAAAAACTGAGTCCATGTTGTTAAGCAAAAGTTCTAGCTGGTCACTGTTTTCAGCAAATGCTGCTATATCATCAGCATAACGTACGAAGTGAATTTTTTGCCCGTTAAACTTGACACCTCCCTGATCCTTCTCTGTTATTTTGTTGATGGAGTTTTCTATGAAGGCGTTAAAGATTAGTGGCGAAAGTGGTCACCCCTGTCTTACTCCTTTTTTGATCTTAATGCTTTCTTTTTCTTCCCCTATCTGTATTAAAGTTTCCTGCTCTCTATATAATTCATATATTACTCTTCTGTCTCTATAATCTACTCCTATTTCCTTTAGCGTCTTCATCATAAGTTTCCAGTTTACCTTATCGAAGGCCTTTTCCAGGTCTATGAAGGCGATGTGCGTATTCAAACCCAAATCCATACGCCGGTCAATGATCATCCGTAGTGCTAAGATTGCCTCCCTTGTACCTTTATTCTTCCTAAAGCCGTATTGATCTGGTCCTAATCGAGTTTCGATCTTTGCCCTTATTCTGTGTTGGATAATTGTTAATAATATTTTAGAAGCGTGAGATATCAGACTCAACGTCCTGTGCTCCTCGCAGCGCAGAGTATTTAGCTTTTTTGGCAATGTAACCGTTTTACTTACTTGAAAATCTCTAGGGATTACTCCTGTTTTATAAATTTTGTTTATAATTTCATGTAGTGTACTTCTTAAAATCTCACACTCTGCATATTTTATTAATTCTATGTATAAACCGTCGTTTCCAGCCGCTTTTCCGCTTTTTATGCTTTTTATAGCCATATCGAATTCATCTTTCATTATTTCTGGACCTAAATCAAATTCTGATATATTACTCTCTGGCTCTAGATCGTTGTCTTCCAAACCGTCCCCGTCATATAAACCTTCAATGTACCTCTTCCATCTCTCAACAATTTTCTTATTATCAATTATTATATTACCATCTTCATCTAATCATCATCATTAGATGAAGATGGTAATATATGCACTGTGATAAGATAATGCCAAATAATGCCAATGCAATTTGACTAGGACTGGCAACAATTGTTAATAATGTATTTACTGAGCAAATTTACTACCAAGAAAAAAGGGTCGGTATAGTTTTACAATTGACGTTCTAAAAACGTACGCACATACCAACGATACCTTAGCGTTTCACGCGTTACCGAAGTTACACAACCCGAGAACTCATTCACCGGTTCGCGTTCAGTAAATAAACATATGCGGTTCTTTGAACGCCGGGCTATTAGCGGACGCACGTGCGCGCCTATTTTTATTTTCTGGTATTTCGTTATAAATTTTATAATTTGACTGTTTTGAGTCACGCGATGTGAGTAGTCGGTTTGGGGAAGTCTGTGATTTTTGGGTGTCGTTTGTTTGGTACGTGACCAGAGTCCGACTATGCTTAAGTTTGCATAGGTTTTGATCGCACAGACCGAAAGTGTTAAGTAAACGTCATAATTCATAGAAGTTTGACGTTTCAAATAACACTTGCCCAGTCTCTAATATCAAAATAGATTCAAACTTAGCTTGGTCTGACTCGTAAGATGATTTCATGCAACGTTTTATTGATTGAGATTAAGTATAACCATTTCTAGCCGATTTTAATAGCCAGGTACCTAAAACTTGGTTGATTCTAATTAAGTACTCGAGAATGCGTACCTACCCAGGTTTTCAAATTTTTTCTTATACTACGACGGTGACAAACAAGCATACGGCCCGCCTGATGGTAAGCGGTCACCGTAGCCTATGGACGCCTGCAACTCCAGGGGAGTTACACGCGCGTTGTCGACCCTTTAAAAAAGGAGGATTCAGGAGGAGGAATTATGTTAGGAAAGACATTGTAAATACCTTACTTCATTTTACAAGTAATTACAGATTTGTGTTTTGAAATGTTCAGTGAACTTATTCAAAGTTTTATTTATTATTGATACCAAATCAAACATTGATTTATTTCATACAAAATCTCGATTCCACTGGGAGTCTAAAATCAAAGTTTCTAGAAGTGAATGAAAGTAATGATCAACCGTACAAATCGCTAATCGAACCACACTCGACTCGACCTACAAAAGTACGTGACTATGGAGAAATAATACTAAATTGGTTTGTTTACATCTTTTCGTTTCGCTGAAGGCTTGTGGGGCGGAAGAGATAGCAAACAATGGTACATTATTGTGGCGTAAAAATATTAGGTATGCGCAGAAGACGGCTTTTAGCACGCGTCGAAAATGGTTCATAATATTAATTATATGTGGTACGATACACGCATTACAGGGGTTAAACATTTGTGATCGCAACACTGTTGAAACGAAATAAAGGATTCCGTTCCACGGTATCCCTGATGGTTGCATCGAAATTAGTACATTACGATACATGCGAAAAAGAGGAAATTCGCAATGAGTGGCGATAAATTAAAACACGATCGTAGAGAGTGTTTTAAATCAACACGAGTTGCGAATTACCTCTTCGCACGTGTATTGTACGACGTTTTACAAATTTTACAATATATATGGCCCTTTGAGTATTCGACGCAAGCACGTTAAGTGCTCATTATAGCCCTAGGGCGGTAAAGTAGCACCATGTGTACTGTAAAGAAATAAATAGAGTGATAACACCGAACAAAAGTCTTTTTAAAATGTGGTCCACTTTTTTTACGCACTTAAAATCATAATTTCTTCTAGTTAACCAGTCAAATATACACACTTCACTTATTTTGACCATAGGTAGGTACCTGAAACCATAGTAAAGTTTATAAATGGTTAAAATCAGTTCGGCACCATCAGCCAGCACCAATTTTTTGGGTACACGTTTTATGCTGCAATTATGTTTCTATAGGTAGGTACTTATGGATGGATGTATCTTACATCATAAAATGAAGTTACCTGTGTAATGCGGTATATTAAACTTCGGAGGAGAGAAGGAAATTACGATAACTTCAATGATTCCCTCACTAACTATCCTATAGTAACACTTGTTCATTAATGTTCATTTGCATACAGTCTGTTATGTTCCATTGCTAAGTAGGTGTACCTACTTAGGCGTGCATGAATATGCGTGAGTCACAAACAGTGTCATCGGCAAAGCAGGAAGGTCTTGTCGGTTCACGCCTTCTATTGCATAACACTCATGTTTAGAGTGGTGTGTTTGTCTGACAATGATGCATCACTTTCGCTCGGTTGTCTGCCAATAATGAAAATGTTTCTTAGATTAAAACGCTTATATCAGATACGATAATGTCTAATAATTATCGCCTTTATGATGTAGGTAGGTATATAAGAAAATCTTAAAACTTGTGTCTTAACTTCTGTCCAACAGGGTGGGCCGCTTTTGATGCTACTTAAATATCTAAGTCTTCCACAGCTTAATATGGATAGAATACAACTAGGAAACAAATCATATTTGTTAATATTATTATTTGCATTGTTCTAACTAGTATCACAACTGCTTATACATTTAATAAAACTAAAACCACCTCCATCGCATAACTTACCTAAATCTTCTTGCGTACTTGTTATTTTACGATAGACTTACAAGCATTGCTATAACATGTGTTAAGTAATAAATGTCTAGAATATTCCGGTTCTAAACGAAGTGCGTAGCGGAAAACTAGGACACGGATAACCCATGACCTGTGGTATTTCTAGTAATTTTACTGCAAATGGGTTTTCCATACAACCGCGATTTACCTGTTCTTTTCTTTTTCATTTCTTAAAGTGCAATAATGTAAGGGGTGCTAAATATCACACATGATTCATTGTTGCCGTGAAAGTGCGGTTAGTAAATTCAAATTCAAATTCAAAAATTTATTCTGCAAGTAGGCCTCAAGGGCACTTTTACAAGTCAGTAAGCACTACAATAAAGCATTTGCATGTACATGTAAATCTTGAGGTCATAGGAGTCCTGTGGTCTTTTAATAGTTGTATAACTTTCGGTCCTAGATTTTGCATTGTCATGACGAACATAATAGTGAGTTAGGTCTGATCTAGAAAGCTTTGTGGTCGGTGTTTTTAAGTTAAGTTTCATCGTGTACAAAATATGTCTAACATCTTGAGTGCGATTCGACGAATTTCCGCGAATTTGTCAATTCCCCATAGGTAAAACTTAGAGGATATTCCATTCTGTAAAATAAGTAGTTCATAAAAGGCCCCGGATCTGCTACATTTAGCATTTAGATAGTATGCAGAGTTTGATAAAAAAATAGATTTTCTCTTATAAAAATCGTTTTGAAACCAAGCTATGTATTTTACCGATACAATGTTTGACCGTGAATGAATGGGCATGTATTCCAAATGGTTAATACGATACGATGGTGGTGGTATGGTGGCGTAAGAGATCGTAATACGTTCCAATTCCAATGCATATTAGGTATCCGTATTTAATGAGAGCCAACAAACCGAAACTGAGCCCAATTTCACCAAACCAATATTTAGGTAAAGGAGAAAATATGCGTGTTCAAATCGACCGACGTAGAGACCTGTAGAAGCTCAAAATGAAACGATGCGGTGCGGCATAACAACGAACACTACGAAATGTATAAAAGGAAACTTCATATTGGAAGTGTAATATTCAATGTATTTATTTATCAGCGCGCTATCACTGATTAGATACGCGAGAGTAAACGCGAGGATGATAGTGAAACTCGTCTGTTTGTTTATTGGCATCGTTGTTATTCACACGTGTCGATTATAAGGCGTTGTATAATGTCATTATTATTCATAGACAAGTTTGAATCATTTGATTGTCCTTTTCTTTGTGTCCTGGTGGATAATGTCTCAACTTTTCAAGACGGTGGATATGAGATTCTATGGACCACCCTCTGGTATTGGTAGTTAACTCCTGCTGCCATATTTGAATTCGAAGGAGAATTAATTTCCTTACATGAGATGAGTTGACTAGATAAACATTGAACATAATTGTTCTTTGATTAAAATAGTTGCTTGTTTTGCTACAAAGACAGCAACGGAGTTGACAGCAGTCACCGTGGCCGAATCGGCCGTGGGAGTCATAATATTACCTAAATTATAGTTTAATTTGGACATATAAGTAATTAGTTCAACCTAGCACGCATGCAGTTGGTCAAGTCTCCAATAAGCCAATAACATTAAAGCAACTTGGTCAAATTTCCATTGTAACTCCAATAGCATTTCTTTCCGATTATGCATCTATTGACCAAGGTACTGTAATAAATTACTGATTAGTATTACAATAATCTACATAATGCGCACTAAGACTGATTGATACCATCTCACTGATTACAGGAAACTGTTCTAAATGTATCCCATTCAATTCTCAAGCTTTTAAACCCGTGTAGCGACTTTTTATTGTCCACGACTAGAAAGTCTTTTAGAAACTTCTTCGTCTGTTAAAGTAAAATGATCTCCGGTTAAAAATGTGACTGCTGTTATTGTTTTCCTGATTAAAAGACTGTTGGGTGTTTTCTAAGCTGTACTAAGATATGTACATATTTAACCTAGTGCGAGGTAAATGCTTACGTTCACAGTAGATACCTACGCAATAAGGCGTACATATGTATCTAGACACCCAAGTTATGCATGCCATATAATCGTAACAAGCCAAATATCAAGCCCAAAATTCCCCAACTTGTATATATTATGTGTGCAGAAAATACCTGAATGCCATCTACATTTGGATATCAAATGCGACAATAATGTGACAAAGTTGTGATTCTATGTGTAAATTCCAAACCGATTATCATAGGGCCCTAGATTTGATATTTACGGACCACTTTGCTATAATCTTACCTGTCTGATTAATGCGAAACTTGAGGATAAAACAGAGAAACAGAAAACGCAGTCGGTAGAGAAATTCTGCCTTATCACATTGAAGCTCATGAATTCTTTATACTTAATGACGTCAATGCCACTCGGATTCCACTCATTGTGTCACTAGACGCTACCTAAACAGATTTGTCGATCCGACGCCGGCGGGAGGAAGTGTCAGAGCTCACGACATCTATCAAGTGCAGTATCTTTGGCAACACCAGTATATACTATCCTCTATTAAACGTAATTCTTGCGGAACTCGCGGTCAAGTTATGCTGGTGATGAATTCATGTTTTGTGAATAAGATTCATGTCGCCTAATAAATAATGCTTCCGATACTTCGATGCAGCCGACACTGCTGGGCAGTGGAAATGTTGCAAGATACGTTGTGTTTATATTTGTGGCTTACATCGATACGGAGAAGATAAGACGATATGTAAACTTTACATTGGTTATCTGGTCCAGTCGACTACTGACATTGTACTTAATTAATATTATATTTATATTATATTATATTATATTTATATATTTTGATCGAGGTAACTATCAAAAATTACAGCCTTAAGGCCAGCTAACCTGCTTGCTGTCTGTCACCGCCTACAAAATTGAGACGTAGCTTTGTAGCACCCACAACTACACGCAGCATTACCTACATAGCTGTCTACGAACGCAAGCAGTGAGTCTGGGGTTTATTGTACACAATGCCTATCCAATTTTCTCGTGCTAAATATTTTCTCTGTAAATTGATAATTCTATATCATCTTCATACGTATATCGACTATTATCTTATTATACTGTATTATAAAAAATCACACGAATTGAAAACCTCCTCCTTTTGAAATTTTGAAGTTGTTTAAAATGAATACATGTTGCACATGTAGGGCTGCCATCTCGTACATTGCCGAAACCGGACAAAAAAGTTAGAAAACCCGGACGTTTCATTAAACTCGCGGTCTCTCCCCGGACACTAAAGAAATCAATTTTTAATTTAAAAAATATATGCTTTTGCTAGGGATTGACCTGAACCCAAAAATGTCCGGGTTTACCCCGGACGCTTTTAAAAATCCGGGCCGGACGCTCCCCGGACGGGCTCCAAACTAGGACAAATCCGGGGAAACCCGGACGGATGGCAGCCCTAAAATGAATGTCAATCGACTTTCAGGACTGTGTAAACAAACCGCCATATTGAAATTGTCTTTGAATGATGAATTTACTAGTGATGGGGAAGTGCTATTTTAAGTCAAAATAAATCGATTACTAAAATACCGAAAGTAAAACACATCTCATCTTCATATTTTTAATTGGTTTAATCTTATGAAAAAATCGGTGCTTGAAGTTTTACTAGAGTCACCAGTATTTAATTATAAAGGGTGGCGTTACATCATCGGTATACCCTATCGATGATGCCGTCTAAATTTTTCATTTTATGCCCTTCTCCTATTACATGATCCACGCATTTCTTCCACTGCATGCATCCGCATCTGAATTTAGGTATTTATTTAATTTTAAGTATATTATACCTTACGCTACGATCCTTTGCTCATTTACTTACCGTGTAGTGTACACAATGCCTATATCAGGTAGATACCGTGAGTACCGGCATTACAATGTCACTAACTTTAGTCACATCCCTAAACGTCATAGACAACGTAGAATATAAAAGAAACAAAAACGTCATTGCATTTTGTCGGAATAATCTAACTTTTAAATCATATTGAATTTTCAATGAAATTTCCAAGATTAAGTAATTTTTCCTATATTTTTTGTTTTTACGACAAAGGCTATTGTAATAGTGTATGTTTTCAATGACTTTTGATGAGGTGGTGTGAAACTTTAAGGAGTAACAGTGATAAATCAAAGTTACGCCGTTTGTTTACATAGTCCTGAAAGTCGAATGACATTCGGTTTATGCACATGTAGCTTTATTTAATTTATTTCTAATTCAAATAAACGCTGTTTGTCTGTGAATGACTTTGAACTGACACGTGATTCGTAATATCGTTCGCGTTATGTAAATTGTAAACGGATATTACATTAGCAATTTATACATTCATGTAAACACAAACTTAAACAAGCTTATAAACTTATGAGTAAACGAGGAATATGAATATACGAGTACTACTACCGCCACCTACCGGCAAGTAGCAAAACTAAAAATTACATACCACTGTCCAAATTTAGAATTTCATTTTTCTTATCGTGTTCGAAGTCATTAAGCATGTTTAGTACATTAAATTTGCAGTTTCACTATTTTTGGGAATTTGCGCGGACTTTGCAATTATTTTGTGGTGGACTTGAGTGGCGCCCCGCGAGACGAGCTAGTTACACTACTGGCCGATAGGTGTCGCTACGAGTACCTCAGCCTTTGTGTGGATGTACAAGTCGCTCGTCTTATAATATCAAACCTAGCCTGGTCTTCAGCATAATTATATGAACTTCATAATAATATTGAACAAGTCTGTAATGAATTACTGAGTCTACAGCTTGGTGTTTACGGATATTTTTCAGCAAAAAAGAAAATTCCTAGAAAGAGCACACTGAATTCAAAAATAAAATGAAAGAGCACTCTGGACTCAAAAAATACAATGATGATTGCCTATATAATTTTTATCTCCTAACCTTTTATGCTAAGACTGGGTTAAATAGTCATTCCTACAGACATTATAATTTGAATTTCACATGAAATGTTAAAATTATATTAATTCCAATTGTCTACAGGACCGTATTGTGAAATTGTAACGTAACACGTGCCGAGGTTTGTGTTCGCAATACCTACTAAACATAATTAACAGACGTCACGTCCGCGTTAGCGAAATTAGTGGGCCGTCAGTCGTTAATTACTCGTAATATAGAATTAGTGTTTCATAAATTGTTACTGAAATATTAAATATAATCGTCAGTTTTCAGAGCAATGCTCATTTTAATTAAGTACTTCGACATATTAAATTTTTCAAAGCCTGTTGGACTTAAAAAAAATAAGGGTTTGGCAAACCAGTCCGTTATTTCTAACTCACCTAATTTCATTTCACTAGATGGCAGCACTGAGGCGTCAGATGCTGGAACCATGAAGTTCGAACATAAGATCTTGTCTCTGCAGCTCTTTGAGATATAAATAAGCAAGACTAAGTGTTGTTAATGTGCTTTGCTGTTATTACAAAACCTCTTTTTGAACATTCCCCTTGTATACAGAACTTACTGCAAAAAATGTGATGAACGAAACTTCAGAACGTTTACAACTCCCATCCGGAAGATAGCTGCAAATAACACCTGCTAATGACAATTTACGATTGTAGTTTCACCAAATGACGTGTCGTTCTATAAATACGTTACAATTGATAGGTTAAAAGCAGTTTCCTCATACTAGTTCCCTACTAACTTACGACCTTCTGCAATTCCACACCAGAAAATGTACGATGCGCCCCCATTAAACGATTATCGACTATTGTCGGCTGCTCAGTTCACTTTTTGCGATCCTGCTAGTTCAACGAACTACAAGTTGGAACCTAAATGGAACAGCTTCTTTTGAAATTACCGCTAGTTACGACTTTTTGCTCACGTAGATGCTTCAGCTCTTAATGGGTCTTATGTCTAATGCGGTAGGGGTGGGTTTTGCGTAGTAGTCGAGGCTCATGTATAATGTAGTGCCTTGACAAATAATTGTGGCGTAGGAGTGTAGATTTATTCGTTATTGCTACGTTTGACGGTTAAGTTGTATGTATTATTTGTTGAAAGCATTTGAGACATGTAATACGTACAACTCGCTATTTTGATATCCACAATGCGCAACGAAGGTAAAGGGGAGTCTAAAATGTCCTGAATGACGTCGAAAAGGAGTGTTATGGCCTCTGCTGGATTCGCCGGTGAGAACTATCATATCACTATCGTACCCCTGAGCACGTCTTATGTTTCTAGTCACCCGCGCGACTTAAGTTTTGAGATCCAGGCAAAGCAAATTCATTTTGAAATAGAACACTACTATGTACCCGAAACATTAAAAAATATTTCTCGCTTTCGTACATACCAATTTAATAAACTTGACAGACATACGGACGGACGGACGGACAACAAAGTGATCCTATAAGGATTCCGTTTTTCCCTTTTGAGGTACGGAACCCTAAATATCAAGTAGACTAAGTAAACAGTGTCCGAAACTAGTGCATTTGGCAAGCTTAACGACATTCAGTTGTTAAATCACAAATCACACACTTGGCATGTACACGTGAGGATTTTTTACCAACCTGAAGTTAGAGCCAATTGCATTTAGGAAAAGGCAGTTTTTGCCAAGCTTCATGCACAAAATTTTACGTTACACATATTTTTATAACTTAAAGTTAGAGCCAATTGCATTTAGGTAAGGGCGGAAAGTTAGGGGGACAGCTATAAATTAAGACGCCCTATTCGAAATTAAGACGACCTTGAGCTTTGTTTTACACGGAAAAACTAAAACAACACGAGGACTTAACAAAGCTAAAACCCAGTTACCAGTTAGTGTAAGCCGCTGAAGTGGATTGAAATTCGCCGCAGCCCCACTAAAAGCTTTTGCAGAAAGCCGATATTACGTCGACTTTGACGTTATGGACTTATGGGCTTTAGTCTGCTGTCAATCAAGCTGCTGGTAACTTACTTTGTATATATTCAGATTTAGTCAATATTATAGTGAATAGATTGCTCGCCTTCATGTCCAATAGTCATAACATAAGTAAGCATATAGTAGGTAGTTGAGAACTGCACAATTCATAAAATTTGAAAATGGAAACCGGTCAGACGCCAAAGAGTTTCATTAAGGGCCACTTGCGCCAATTCGAAGCTAGGCTAGCTGTCAATAGCCATACTAGAAAACGCCCCCGAGTGGGTTATTTGGCTAACACCGTTTGTGCAAGTGGCCCTTTTAAAGGCCTACTTGCACCATCCAGTGTTAGCCGCTAACCCGGAGTTCCTATTCCATACAAAAAACAGTTAACTCCGGCTTATGTAACAGCCTCCTAGCCTAGTCGGTAGTGACCCTGCGTACGAAGTACGAAGCAGGGGTTCGAATCCTGGTCAGGGCATTTATTTGTGTGGTTATCACGAATATATTTTGTTCCTGAGTTATGGATGTTTTGTATGTATTTGAGTATTTATACCTATGTATCTATCTATTTATATGCAGCGTCGTCTAGTAACCACAACACGAGCCATTGAGCTTACCGTGGGACTAGGTCGATTTGTGTAAGATTATCCCATAATATTTATTATTATTTATTTATTATGTGGTACCCAGGGGGGTGATGCGAGTGGACCTAAAGGAATAATGTCGCTTTAATTTGCTGTGCTGACATTCCGTTGTTTAACGGTCGCCATTGTATTCACAGCTATTTAAAACTGTATAATTCTAGTTTTTACTGAAACAAATAAAGGTCAATGAGTAGATACAATTGATTGCTTTAGACTGAGACCTAACACCGGAAAATGGCAAACGATGACTTGCATTCGTCACGTGGCTTGCGTTCTTTGGCATCCAAATGAACAGCAGCCAGACGCTCAGGCGTCTCTAGATCCAGATCTAATATGAATAGCATATATATCAAACTAACTTGACTGCTTTCGTTACTCTACAAATCGTTACCTATTTTCAGGCACTAGTTCTTAGGTCTAAAATATTCAGACGCAAGTATCGACTATTCTTCTAATTGCGCCGTTCAATAACATACACTACCTTAGTTGGCTTTGAATCCTCAGTTCCATGCCAACCGAGTCATTTGGCTGGGGCGTAGGCGAAGGCTGACTTTAGTTACTTACTACGCTTACATACTGACCAGCATAAGTTGGAACAAATCGCCTGTAATCTCGCCATGATGAGCCAAGCGAAGCGAAAGGGCACTACCTTTTGTAGAAACCTCGTCGACCCTTCGACGACCTACGTTTTTGGACCCTCATAACTTGAGTCTCAATTACCTTCGTATGTCGGAAGACTAGTGTCGACAGTGAATTTAGAGAAATATGGACTAAGTAGTTAATTCCTCTCCTAAGGTTTTTTTTTGCGATATCACATAAGGTTCTTCAAGATGCGAGTGTCCTGACCTTTAACTAATTAAGGCTTAATCATCAGCAACGCATAAGCGGCTCTTCTGGCTTGCCATTTTATCGACTATCACGCTATTCACGCTATGCGTCACTTTCGCACTTCCATACTTGTTAGAACGTGACAGCCATGGTGATAACTCGACCAGATTAGACTAGCTGATGTTACTATGGAAATCGGCGACGGTGACGGTCACCTCATCTGCATCAAGCGCCTCGTCTGCTCGTTTGTTACTTATTTAGGTACATATAAAAAACCTATTTAGGTATACATCGGCAGTTGTATTATATGGGGTCATATTAAACTAGTTACGAGCTCTCAATACAAAATGGTTACAGAATATAGCCTGGCGAACCCGCACGGCCATCAGGCCTATAATGCTTCAATTGGCATCGGATTGCGATAACGTAGCTGTTAGCCTACGGGTATATGTCTTAATTGCTCTATTTTAACTAGATTTGGTTGATTAATTTTTAACAACCTGTATAGTTTTGGTAGGGATTTCTTAGTGAAACAGATCGTACGGGTTTTTTAGGGAATCTAAGCTAAGTCCATTATGGATATACTTCGCATACTTTCAATTCAAATTAAGCTATGTCACCGCATTTATATGTAAACACAGCGTGGTAAACAAAAAACATGAACATGCTGGACTTCATCATTAGCCTAGGAACTTAGTAGGGTAAACTCACATTGTGATTCTTCTAATTCGGTGATACGAGTACTACGCAGAAAAAAAACTTAAATTCGTTGCAAAAAGGTTGAAATCTAAAAATATAATTGACTTTGAAAAATCGACCTTTTTGCAACGTTTGAAAGTATATTTTTCTGTGTAGTATAACCGAATTAGAAGTATCACCAAATAATGCGAGTTTACCCTACTTCCAAAAATTTCTAACTGGCTTTTTCATTATTCTCCACACTCATCATAAAATTAGCAACGACCAATTGATCGATACTCGCAAAAGTCGTGGACCACACGAGTATTAGAGCGTCCGGCGCAAATGGGAACTAATTGCACATTTGGCTGGCCGGGTTAATGTTTCGCATTAATTGGGCATGATCTGGTCGTTTTCACTGTTACACTGACCAATTTGTAATAAGCTTCATGTTCTAAATTTGCAATTAGCTTCATATTCTGAATAAGCCATAATTTTATCTAAACACATTTGTATACGTTTTTTAAGGGGCCAAAAGTTCAGCGCTTACTCTAATTTTAAGCGTCGTGTAAGTCAACAATTTTATGATTGGTTTACCGATAATGGTCTCAAGATGGTTACCGAAGTCAAACTTTATCGATTCTCTATAATTTACTGTCTATTTATATAGTTGCGACAAGTTTTGTTATTTGTGAAATCATTGAATCGAGATTACAAGCTAAAGAAGGTGTATCGGATGTACTATATATCAGCAAACTAGAAGGAAACATCTTGAAATATAGACTGATATATTATAGGTATGAAATGAGCGAAGCGCGCTTCAAATTAACACCAACGAGTTTTCTATGCAAAAGCAATGACGCTCATTATAAAACTCCACTTAATAGAAGTTCATCGTTCCCGCCCTTGTATAATTTATTCCGTAAAGAGAAACTGCAGTTAAACCATGTAATGGGCCATTGTTAACGCGCCGCTGACCCTGTCCATAACGCATGGGTTCGTACCATTTACATAACGCGTGTAAAAAGCTGGACACTTACCATGTGTTTAACGTAACTGACTAACCGTACTCCCTAAACACTCGCTGTCTCGATCGTGACATTATACCAGGGCTGGTTGAGGCAAGCGCGCTAGAGGAAGAGCCCCTGCAAGATGGTCGGATCCTATTATACAAACACTAGGTTTTGCCCGCGGCTAACTCGCATTAGAAAGAGACAAAAAGTAGCCCATGTAACTCTCCATCCCTTCTACTATCTCCACTTCCACAAATCACGTCGATTCGTCGCTCCGTTTTGCCGTGAAAGACGGACATACAAACAGTGATGGGCAAAATTTATTCGAATGACGGATGACGAATGACGAATAACCAAATCATTCGCGGATGACGGATGAATTTTCGGATGATTATTCGTATTCGAATAAATTATTCGTCGAATAATTTATCCGCGAATAATTTATTCGCCGAATGAATTGCCACGAATAATTTTTTAAATACCTTATCAACTTCTGTTTAAAATAGCTATCTAATTATGAATTTATAACTCAAGTTTCATTACAACCGCCTAGTTTCATTGACACAATTTCTTTTAAACATTATGGCCTTACTAGTTTATATGGAATTAATTTTATATTCGGTTATTTGAATGAGAACTACGAGGCCCTTTTTAGACCGAGATAGTATATGTCATTGAAATGTACAGAAACTTGACAAAATCTATGCCATAGAAATTAGGCGGTTTCTTTGCTCAGATTTTCTTCCAGCCCGCATAGGGATTATAAAAGGACTGTAAATAAAAGTGCACTTTAGAAATCAACATGGATTTATTAATAATTCGTAATAAAAATCATACGTCATGATATTCTTTGTTTGAAAACCAGAGTAAATAACATTAACTACATATAGATCATATCGAATAGATCACTAAAGTCTTAGACGATCGTGAACTTTAGTAAAAATTTGTCATTTTTAATCAATGTTTCTTTTTCTAAATTTAATAGAATAGCCAAAAAACCTTTAATATTGTTAGTAAATTTATAGGAGTATTAATAAGTAAAACATTCGTCAAGTTAAAAACCGGTCGAAATATTTATTCGCCGATAAGTTACTCGCGAATAAATCATCCGCGCATAAATCATCCGCGAATAAATCATCCGCGAATAAATCATTCGCGAATAAAAAATTGGTGGATTATTCGTCATTCGAATGATCATTTAGATAATTTTTTATTCGAATAATGCCCATCTCTGCATACAAACAGACACACACTTTCCCATTTATAATACTAGTATGGAAGTATGGATGTGGTTCGATGCAGAAGGCAGTTACATAGACCTTGATCGCAATAAATGGAGGAACATAGTTGTTGGTCACGATCCTCAGTCATGAGAGAACGACGAAGAGAAGAAAGATTCGCTAAAGCCCGCTTAAAAACACTGTCATTGCGTTTCGTTCGCACCAGCATATTAGTGTAATCAAGATGCACTCCGAGTGAGTTAGCAAATACGGTTACGTAAAGCTCATGGTAAGGACACTGGACACCTGATGGGAGCTCACCTGCGAAACGTTACCGACGTGTTGTAATTATAAACCGAGTTTTTACACCATCCCAACGAATTTAACTACCCTTTGATACGGAAAAGGGAACTTTATACGCAATGCGTTAAATGTGCTTTTCGAAAATAGATTGCACTGACTGGTAACCTATTTGTTGATCCTTATTTTATTCAAGTTTTTGCAGAATACTAAATGTCAGATTAAATTATTAATCATGGGAAAGCTATTGTGTGTTGATCACTGGTATTTAATTTTCAATGTGGCATGACCTTATGTCTGGGTTTTAGATTCTCAAGTAAATAGTCGAATTTTGTGTCTAGCTGCATTTTTTGTACATAGTTATATCCTGCACTTTGTTCTGTATTCATTAAGTACTTAATACTTCTGGGCAGGCTTTAAAGGGAGTAGATCACTTGGGCACTACATTCCATTTATTTGGGACATCTTTAGTTAGACGTCTGCATCATTGTTTTTAACTCGACATATTTTATTTATCTCCATTTAATACCGTCATGTCAAGTAGACATATTGTGATTTTAACTGACGCAAGTATGAAGCGAAGTCAAGATCGGCTGTAAAAGGTACTCCTACAATAATTCCGACCAAAACGTCTTAAGAGGCTTGTAGATTAGTTCTTTTAAGCCTTTTTAGTCACTGACTTAAAGTATTAATCGTGTAGCTTGAAGTATGACGAGTTTTTACGCGCTGCCGCAGCCTCTGATGACTCACAACCAACTGTACTGTCTTCCAAAACCAAAAAGCCGCATATGACTGTGGAATTCCAATAAAAATACGATATTGTAGCCTGGGAGTGTTCGTTTGTGTGGCAGTGGCCGGCTACTCGTCCACAATGACGTATAATGCGATTTTATCGAGCCATCAGTTGGATACAGCGTTGATTTACGTTTGTAGCGAACGTTGATATTTTCTGGCGTATAATACTTAAGTATATATGACGACCGGTTGGCTTAGTTGGTAGTGACCCTGCCTGCTATGCAGATGGTCCTGGGTTCGAATCCCGGTAAGGGCATTTATTTGTGTGATGAACACAGATATTTGTTCCTGAGTCATGGATGTTTTCTATGTATTTATGTATTTGTATATTATATATATCGTTGCCTTAGTACCCGTAACACAAGCCTTATTGAGCTTAATGCGGGACTTCAATTTGTGTAAGAATGTCCTGTAATATTTATTTATATTTATTTATTATTTATTTATAAAAAAAATATAAATTATCAGTATTACCAGTTGGTGTTCTTTATTAAATACACAATTAGAAAAACACAATAATGATAAAATAACACAAAGTATCCAAAATTGCTATTTGTACTTAGCATCCGATTCATAGCAGAAATTGATAACCTGCTGATGACCTATTTTATAGCTGTTTAGGTTAACATGTAAGTAAACAATATATCTAAAAAGAGATATGTTCTATTTGCTATTAATGATTCAACCAGTCACTTACTCTATTTAATCGTCATAAAGTTTTGCATTTATGGTGACTTTTGTGTATCTATTCCGGCTCAGCTGCGCAATTTAAAATTTCTTCTCAAATACTTTATTTAATCTCTCATTGGCCTGAGCCGGGTAACTGGAATTCATCTGAAAGTTTGCAATTTAAAACTACACCGGCCACATTGCATTCATCCATACACTACACTGTTCGTTTGTGGAATGAAAAGTGCCGAATTCACGTTTCGGTTGTTCCGGCGTTAAGCCTCGGGTGTGAACTATTATGTGAATTGTAGATTGTAGTCCACATTCATTGTGGTAACGCATTCGAAAATCATTATTAATTTATTATGCTTCCTGCAAAATGCGAATCACGCTTTTGTTGACATGTATGGCGCACAACAAACCATCCGTAATCTTATGAGTTACTTTAATCAGTCTGCTTAAAGTTCATAGCACAGATCGTAATTGTCCTAAACCAAGACATTGCAGTGGACGGTGTCGTCAATTTTATTGCGGTCATTCCTATTTTCCTAAATTCATATTTGAACTCTACTTTTACTTGAGAACAATTATTACATACAATCGTGAATTTCAGCCGCTTATCTCCGACGTCACGTGCGACATTTCTATCCAACACCCCCCTTTGTCCCTCCAAGCTGATAACCGTTGGACCGGCGCGCGCGCAGCGCCTCGCCGGAGTCGCCAGTCTTCCCCCAACCGCCGTCGCACGCTGACGCGTTGCTGTTCTCTATAAGAATCAACTAGTAACTTAACCTCAGTGCTGTGATGGTGAAGTGCTGGTGATAGTGAAGTGAAGACAGTGTCGCGTGTGGACTTTTGTGCACCTGCCAAATACCGTTGTGTTGCGCTTCGGTGCTCCGGTTAATCGGATTCGCAGTGCCTGTGTGCTAGGAAGCGAGGAAAGCTTTACCTTGGTGGTAAATGCGGATTGTTGTAAGATTTCCATCGGTAAAGATTTAAGAGTAAAGATATCGTGGCGACCTATTGACTCATTTCCCAATCTTGGACGGATTATAAGTAAAGCCTAGCAAAGTTGCTTCCATTGTTATGTTTCACAGTTTTCGGGGACATTTCGTTTGTTTCGGAGGCTGGTGTCTCGCTCGATTGACTGCGGAGGAAGGCTTTTCGGCCGGGTGAAACCGCGGCAACTGGACCTTGATATCCGGCGTTGCAACAGTACAATTGAGCTGGTTTGTCGGCTGCCGACCGGCGCAAGTTTGGAACTTATTGCCGTTTTTATTCTCACAAAATTTCTCACATATGCAATGGCTTGGATAGAAAGGTGGTCCGAATTAATAAAATCAGTAGGCCACATTCTGAACAAGATAGCTAATTAGTAAACTTGATCACAATAACTCGTTAATGTAGACTGATAGTATGGTTGATGAAGTGATTAGTGCTATCTAATCGATTGGTCCTATTCCTGTTTGGACTATCATTAATTACAATGTATAAGGGTATATTGTTGACTACAACGTCTGCCTATTGAAGGTCAATATTGTTAATCTATTCAGTATCAGTTCACACATTTAAATCATATATCTAATTGATTTAAATATAGAGAGTATCGCCTCAGGTTTATGACTTGCATCGTGCCGTTCGAACTAGCATTTTATACTGTCAAGGTTGGAATCAGGTTCACTTGCATTGCCTATTCGGTATTGTTCTCCTTCTGTTCAAGTCTGGCCGTCCCGCGTCGCTAAGATTCGAATGGGTTTTTGCGTCTATAGTATCGATTACTTGTTAGCCGGTATTCCTATTTTGTTATTTAAATATAGGGCTATAAGTTACAATCTGTCAATATAGATTGACAGTGTTATATAATTTATGTTCTGCGCTATCGTAACTAGTTATGTAAGCTTGGGAACTTGTAAATCAATAATCCGCATGTGTTCTGGTTGACACTCGCATTGATATCATTGTATTTATTCACTTTCACATGACCATCACCATTGTCTACAAGTGCAAAGCTTTCGATTAACATTTTAATGAGCTGCATAACACCCATATGACTGTAAAAGCTGGTGTCATGGCTTTCTATGCTTGCGCAATAGGAAAGTGTGGGAGTTGACGGTTCTGTAATACACCTTGTATGATCATAATTATCTAAGCAAGCTGCGAAAGGTTAATATTTACACATATTGTTGATTTACTACATTTTCTGTGCAAAAAACATGAAAACGAACTCTGTTTACGTTTATTTAGGTACTCTATTTGATCATTCGGACGAACCAAGCTTATTGGTAAATACTGATCACGCTCCTAGCCTGTTTATAATGAATTTCTTCCTTTATTCGTTTTCCTTCGAATCATTGCTATTGCTACTATTTCTACATTGCAATGATTTAGTAATGATGCGAGGTAATTACAACAGTTTTTATATTGCATTTTAAACGCTTCACGTTCTCTTTGCGGCCTTTACCTTGGGTTTTCAATTTTTGCTTATTATGTGCTGTTGCAGGCATATTTTGGTATTGCATTTTAATGATAACCTCTTTTGTTATTAATGGTTACATGAATATCTTATTACTGTCTCTTTAAGTCATGTAAGTTATAGTAATTACAAGTTTTAAGTACCAATTCTCTTGGGAATATATTCCCTTCTCACTCTCACATAAAAGGTAACGCGAAGACAATGCCATGGAAATTCTATCATAACTTGTTTTATTAGCATATTTAAAAATAACGTTACCAATATTACCATCACCATTATTTCATTCCCAGATTTATAGAAAATTGAAATAAATATAGTGATTCGTTTCTTTTCAAACATTTGATACACATATCCAAAAGGAACCATTTATCGCAGCGTGAAAGAGGCGATAACTGATAACAACGATAAGCAGGTGATGTCACCTGCAGTTGTTAGTCGGGATTGTTTTGCGATAAAACTGCTCATTTGTAACTTTTAAACAAAACAAACGATCATTATTGTCTGCTTTATTTGTTTTCTCTTTGTTAATAAAATTTTAATTAGTCATTCTTAAATCTACTTTGAAGGCGGTGCTATAAGATTTAGTAATAGCTACCTTTACACATGTTAAAATTTGTGTGAATGGAAAAATGTGCAAATTGTACTTATCTGAAATTGTACCCATTGTCATGAAATATTATAATTTTATCTCGAGCTATCTTTATTTGCACAATTTAATTTCTAATCAAGATGTTGAACGTGTTTGAGTGTAACATCTTATCGGTAGATAAAAATAATAATCATTTGATAGATCCTTAATTAGCAATCAAAAAGACGAACCGTTCAATGCAAAATCAAATTAGTCAAAAAGTTTTATATACTTCTGTACCCTATTAAAGGTTGTATTGCCTCAGTCGTCAGTTTATTTGGGGGCGAGTATAATGAACACAAATTGAATTCAAATGACCATACTGTGTACCTGTCAATAATATATAACAAATCGATACGTTCAAAAATTAGATATTTGACCAAGATATTATTGCATACAGTACCTAAAGATTAAATATAATAAGTAATTAAATAAACGCCTTTGCTGCCTTGCCGCCGTCCTTATCGGAGGTTGTCGGGCAACCTTAACATGGTCAACTAGCCGTGTTAAATATTTAATTATTTGCCGTCGGTACTCAATCCATTTGCGTTGACCTTCCCGAAAGATGGTTACTACTATAGTTGAGGTTGGACCCAGTCGATTTGGGCACCTAGGAGACAGCTGGTTGTGTGACGAGAGTACCTTGTCTTTTTGGAATCGCCAGTATACAAAGGTAAACAAAGACACCTATTACATTCCAGTTATATTTCTCTATGCTTCGCAAAAATACTTATACATCAGCAGCTGGTCGGTACTAAATGAAGCCTAAGCCTTGGTGTGTTTAGATATTTGTTAGCATCTCGGCCGCTCCTAAATATCTGATTCCGACTGTACATAATCAGACTAGATACCCAATTTGAGAATTTTGACCTTTACTATGCTTAAATTTAATAAGGGTGTGTCAGACAAGACTTGTAGCCCTAATTACAATTCCACTCCTACTTCGGCTTTCGAAATACTAACAAAGTCTCAAGCTTAGTGATCAGAGCTCCAAAAGCGGTGTAATTTGAGGCACGCCCCACCGCAGACCGCTCATTACATGCAAAATGTACTTACGTAATTAGTTTTTGTCTAATAACGAACTATGTCGGTGTATTTTTCGACCAGTGCGCTGGCCTGCGGTTTGTGCAGAACCACCCAATCGCGCCGATCGTTATGAAGAATGATTGTATAATAATGTATCTCGTTACATTCATTACCCTCTGGAGATTTAACACTTTTGTTTTATGTTAATATTTAAATGTTTTTAATAAGGGTGACTTGCAGATTACTTATTCTACTAATGGGAAGGTATAACCATATGGCAAGGTTAATTGTCCGTGTCTGACCTTTAGGTGCCCAACAGAAAAGGAATTGATTGATTCCTATTTCTGTTCGGTTTGGAGAATTTGGTATATGTTTCCGATTCAGATACTTAGTTAATTAATTGTCAATATCACCGGTAGTAACCGATGAAAAGCAATCAAGCTGGATGAAGTTGGTTTCCCTCTCTAAGCTATCTGTATCGGCAAATATGGTTCAGCAAACGCATGCAACTTGTGTTAATGTAGGTAGGTATAAAATTTAACTGAAAAGGAAGCCAAAAATCCAGAGCTTAGAGCACTCAATTTATTCGTTCAGAAACAATATTTTACTTTAATGTATTTTATATTTTCATAAAGTTTTCCTTTCAAATGTGTGGTGATATATTAGTGCAAAGAGTTTTTAATGGCTGTCTAAGAGATGTCTAAGGCCATACGCTGTTGTGCTTCAGTCAAAGTAGTATATTTTTGTATGATCTCCGTCTACTCATATCCCTATGAAAATAGAGGTCCATGTCCATATATACCTACTGTTTCTAGTGATGAAAATAGTATTGTTTGCAGACAAACTGGCACAAGAGCGACGGGTATCACCTTTGTTTGTCGCGTGCGATTCTGTCAACAGAACGCGAACGGAATAGCTAATGGCAGCTTTAAACCATTATGAGCCATGTTGCCGCTAAGTAATGTGATTATGGCTCTAGTTATGTGCTTTCTCGAAAGTGCGTATATCCATGCTAGTTTTTGCAAGTGTTAACCAATTTTACATCTTTTGTATACCGACAAATAATTGCCTCTTAGTTTATTTTAGTTTACTTGTAAGTAACATGTACTGATAAATAAAAAAGTACTTTATTACAAAGTAGATAAGCAAGTGGTAGATTTCTCTAAGATTTTCGGAATGCATAGGAATCATTACACACAGGAAATTTTACCTGAAGGGTTAGCATGGTTGCCATTTTATCGACTGTCACGCTATGCGTCACTTTCGCACTTACATATTTGTTAGAACGTGACAGCCACGGTGATAAACGATAAAAACCCGACCATAATAGACCAGCTACTTGGAGGATGGAAGAGAATAAGACAAATGATGTCAGTTTTAAGAATATTTTAGTTGTTTTTGGAATATGGTTAGCGCATAAAGGCAATATCATCATCACGGATGACACGGATAATCTTTGGCAGCCGCATAATGTTTTGAGAAAAACAAAAAGTCAGGATAATTCTGTTGTATGAGTCAATGCAAGAAAACCCCAACTTCCTTCACTACAAGAAAATGAATCATTGGGCGGTAAATACATACACTTACTTTGATGTAGATAAAGAGCTGAATTTAAACCGTATTCCGAATATGTTTACGATAACAGTTCAGCAATTTATTTTTTCTTTTTACCTCACCTGAGTAAATAATTTCGCTGTAAACATCGTGTGCTGTTTTTTCATTGGAGCTGGGAGCGGTTCGGTATTGAAGAAATTCGAATAAATATGGATTATGTATTATGCGATTAAATTAAGGCTCGTAGGTTGAGTAGGTTAGTAGCACACAGGAATGGGAATGGAGTCCTAACCAAGCTTACTTAAAGCTTGGTTAGCAGTCGTTTAACTGCGATTTAATGTGTTGACTTTTTTGACGCATGGCAAGATGTTTTCATTGCCAGCCTTAATTCTTAACTAGCCAAGTACTGTGGAGTACTCGTAGGATAAGTATAGGTACAGGTTTAAACTGAGTAACACCAAACCCGCCCGTACAATAGCGAACAAACAAGTGCGCATTCACCATCTTATCTGATAGTGATAACAGATAATCACGAGGACGCGCTATCGATGCACTTACTCAGAACATTGTTCGTTGCGGGCTTAGCCGCGGATAGTTTGGATAACTTAAGGAAAATCCATTCAGTTTTAGTTATTCTCTACTCTTGTTTGTATGTGTTATCAACTACTACCACTATTATCAGTAAAAGACAGTCTTCTTGTACATCTATAAATATGCGAAAACTTTTCAAATTTCACTTAAAATCAAAGATGCAGACGAAGACGCACCCCCCAATCTATCCTCAATACATTTTTCCAATAGTACACATCAAAATCACAACTCGAGCGACTAGAAAATCGTTCGTGATCCATACGTCGAAAAACAGCAATTGTCATTCCCACAGCGTCACCCTCACCAATATCATAAGAGGCTCATTATAATATTTTCATAACCGAACATTGATCGGCTGCGTTTGGATACGTCCCAAAACGGTAACCGGGACAAAGTGCGGAAGACAAATATTTGTAGTTTGTACCCTGCGCGACTCGCCGTTTCCCTTGATGGCTCTAGTAAACATGCTGGAGGTATTATATATGAGCCTGGTCTTGTTAGAGGTTGTTAACTTTACAACTGAGCCTTGCTGTTGTATTTGAAGTTCTGACCAAGAATATTTAATCTTCTTGTTCGCGATACTTCTTGAATTAATATAAGCATAAGATTATACGAACGATATAGAAACGCATTGAATGATCAACAAGAGATTTACGTTTACATCAAAGTGGCGTGAGGTTCGTCAGGATTAAATTATGTTTCGTGCTCTTGTGTCGGAGGTTAAACGAGACTTATTTTGGGTAGCTGAGATAGCTATGTAGTTAATTAATACCATAGTTAAGCTTTTTCTAAACGATTTTCCAAAACGATAATTAAAGCAAAGTACCTGACCATATAACAATTCCTCATTAATTTTCAGTGATAAATTATTCGTATCTACCTTCACTTTAACAAGTAGAAATGTTGAAACTATTGTTCCGCTCCTATTGTTATAAAATGACCTCTCTAATCCTTTACCTGGAGCATTCACCAACTTGCCAGTGCTTGAGATTTCCCTGTAGAGATAGTCGGTTATAACCTCTACAAAGACAATAGGTCTTTAGTTTATAGGGGTTTGTAGGGTTTAAGCTATTGTTGCATTTACTTAGTTTTAATTAAGGAAACTTTAATAAAATGACAGTGTTTTGTTCCAATGCAATTCTTTTGAAAACTTACCGCCTTATTCATAAAAAAGTTAACTAAAGCTTTAGTTAAATTATGTTTTCTCCAATTCTGACAAACGCCATTGTCAAAGTGACAGATAAGGACAAACAATCATTTAGCTAAACTGTTGTTGAAGTGCGTTTATGAATAACGCCATCAGATTATGGATTAGTTGACATTTGTTGATCTCTTGACTATATTAGCCTCACTGGTATACTTAGATTTGCTCATCCAAAATATTACCATACTTTTTCAAGTCCCCAATGTCTTGCGAAAATCAGTTAAGACGTTGGTTTCCCACATTTAACTTTCTGACATATCTTTTCGACGCATTGTTTCACATACATATGTAGTATATTGTTGTATTCGTTTTTTGAATAGTTTCCTTTAGGATTGCCGGTTAACCACAAACCACGCCATCAACCCCGTGAAAACCTTTATTGTGTTCTCGTACGAAATTTCACCATTGTTCGTATGTACCTATATCTCCTTACGCAACTAGAAACGTACGCGGTATAATGAGAACGTCTATGAATTGAAAATTTTGTTTTTCAGATATTCTCATGTCCATATTAAATTTATAGCGTGTAGTTTTTATGTTTTCTTTAATTACGTTACATTTACTGATGTTTATTTAAGGTGCCATTACACATTCTTTATTTGATACCGCTTTATAGTGCAAGGGAACTAGATCATAACTTTAAAGTTGTTAAGTACAATGGTCAAGAGAACAATCCATCGTTTTAAGTAAAATCACACGCTATTAATGATACGATGTTTTAACGACACTCGTGAAGCGCAAGTCCTTAAGATGTCGTTATTCCACGATAATGGACCATTTGTGAGACTATGAGATTGTACTATCCACTAAGTCTTTATGGCTCTAGACAGAGATAAAGAGACCTAACTACTTATTTGATAACTATTGGACTATAAAATCAGTGAAGTTTGCGATAAACAAACAAAACGCGTAAATCCGCCGAAGCATATGAGGAGGCAATCGATTAATACTTATTAATCGATTGTCTCCAAATGTCTGTAAAATCTTTGAAAAGTGAGACTTTCTAGTCACATGCATCGCCGAAATCGTATTTCTGCTCTAATCTAACAGTTAAAGGCACCCACTGACTATACAAGCCTTCACGAGAGCCGCCCACGGTTAGCAAATTTAGAGCCCCAGTGGGCGACATGGCACAGTTAAACGTAACCTGTTTTGATCTACTAATGTTGGCAGCATTGCAGAATGCTGCAGTTTTGCCACGAACAATAATGTGCGTGCACAGTTTAATTGATTGTCATTAGCATGTGTTGTCGTTACACACAAGATTATCGGTGTAAATAGCAGCATGATTATTACGACTTATACGGTCATTAGGTTTACAACATGTTTTACATCTCTTCTTTATGCAAATATGAAATTCCTTGCGGATTAGATGTAGTAGAACCAGATGGACTTCAAACAACTACAAAACTAAGCCTGATTTGAATTCGGAAGATTGAAAAAGCAGAGGTAATATAATTTTCTATGGTTGGAGCACTTTAATCGACTTGAGAGTGACATACCGACATCCAATGGAATCGAGACGTACCAAATTTCGGCACAATTAATCTGATAGCTGTACCGTTACGGTGTACCGTTGCGTTGACCGAGACAGACGGAGCGGCGCACTGTGCGAAAATACACGTGCTTGGTAACCCAGTTACTGTTGCTCGGTCCGATGGTAACGCAGCAGCATGAAATGGGGGGGGGGGGACGAAGATGTACCAGGTATGTTCGTTTTCAAGAAAGCGGACCGACCAATCAATAACCATAATCCAATGCATCGTACTGGGCTGTAAATGTAAAAAGTTAAATTCGATTCTCGAGGTTGCAAGGTAACACATACTCAAGGAAGGTATCGAAGATGGATTAATAGAAAAAACAACAAAATATTAGTTTTGACTAAGTTCCTTTATTCAATTACTATTGCACTGCTAAGTATAACTTTGTGTTCATTGTTTAATCAGCCCTGCCTTATTGACACAACTTGGGTTCGGTTCTAACCCTGCCTTATCGGTTATCGTTCTGTTTTCTGTGCCTTAAATTTTGACTTCTAACACTTTTAAAACTCTTCACAGTTTAAAACATATTAAATCGATAGAATGTATTTTTTTCTCTTTCTACTTGGTATTTGTACTTTAAATATAATTTTCACCGATTTTGCCATGGTTTTCTACAAAATAGTTGTGACGTGTAGCACCAAACATATGTATGATGTAACTATCGGGTAAATCCACTTTTTTAAAGCAATGTACACACGCATGACATCTAACATCGATGTTTACAAATGTTTGGCATTGAATATCCGAACATATCCATTTCGTATATTACATACACGGGTATCCTAGCTGTTTACACAAATACCTCCAGCAACATTGTCTGTTCACAGATCTACATCATAACCGGCTAGATCGAGTCTAGCTTTCTTTTCCATCGGGCAAATACTAGATTTGTCCATTTATGCTTTTTTATCCATTAGTAAACTTGTTACGGCGTCGTTGAAAGTAATCTCAGAACACTCGCAATTAGAAATTAAGAGCGAACGAAAGTTTCCAGTGACATTTTCGTGGAATTGAAAAAGTTGTAATTGCACTTTTTACATTTACGGCTGTATATATCTATATGCAGAGGCGGTTTTTGGCAGAAATTAAGCATCGAAATTAAACACTTTAGAACGGATTAATCGCGTTTATTAACACCATGATCCTACGTTTCGAGCCCTTTACAGCACTCGTTTTCACAGGGTTAAGATGATGATGATGATGATGATGGTGTTTAATTTCGATGAATAACAATCGCGGTAACAGAAGACAATATTAGAAATTAAGCACTTTAATGTGTTCTCGAAAATCGCCATTGCTGCTATACAAGTCTGTCATTATTTATAAAAAAACTGCTAATTGCAATAATTGTTTTGCAATTCGTCAGAAGAACACCAATGGCTCTAAATTAAGGATCGCTATTGAGCTTGGTCACACAAGGTTAAATTCTTGTTCATTATTTACATCAATGTCTCGCAAAATCTTATGCGTAACAGTCTTGATGTAATGACTTTTTATTTATGCCACACCTCAGTACACTAAATAGATTATAAAAGGCTATTAAGATAATCTAGTCTAGATAATAAGCCCGTCGTAAAGCGATAGAGTTAAGTGAACATCAACCGGTTAATCAATTAGGAGGACATACTCATAATAAAGTCTTCCACGGGTTGTTATACTCGTGCCACGTGATGATTCATTGGCTAAAGATTTCGTTACGGCATCTAGCCACTAACCATTTTAATTGCTAACACACGACACTGACTTTGAAATTAACTCTCGTTATGAGGGCGTTAGTACCGAGTCTATCGTCATATGATATACATATCTTAGTGGGACGGCAGTTATTCCCATAACTGCCGTCCCTGTTTGAAATGATTTTAAAGTGTGAATTAATAGACTTAAACATACTTTTTCTTCAATGCCTCTAAAACTCCTTATAATTCATTTGATGTTGTTGTTGGTGTCCTATGGCACCTCAGAGGTGCAGAGGGCCTTCACAAGCTCGCGCCATCCCTTTCTGTCTTCCGCGACCCTTCTAGTCATTTCATTCTAGATATTTAATATATATCGTCTTCGTCAATGTCTATCCAACTCATGACTTTATTCCTTTCCATCATAAAATATGCAGACAAAATATCATAAAATGCATTGAAATATATTATTTTATAAAAACATTCTCAAGTAAATTGTTTGGCATCGCTATTTATTATGCATGCGCCAAAGCCATTAGGAAAGAAATGATTAATCATGCTCTGCCGTAGGATTAGGAATAATTTAAGACGCCGGATCTTACCCTAAGAACATCCGATATTCCGATGTAAGAATTATTAATCGTTTCAATCTTCCTTTACCTTTTACTGCGAAATTGCGAAATTCAATTCAGAAATGTATCGTTTTAATTGAACCAATAGTGTGGCTGAAAAAGGAAGTTTCATTACTGAATGAAAATTTCTCTTCAAATTCATATATATGATATATCATGTCTATTTCAGTTAAATTTAAAAATGTCTCGCATTAAATTCCACGCCTTAGTATTTTAATGAAAGTAAATGTTATTTGTACTAACTAAAACTAGAATGATTACTACTTTTAGGTGTCTAAAACTCATCGGAAGTTTCATTAGACTCAACATTTCTATCAAGTTTCAGTATTTCATAAACACGCAAAGTTTAGATTAGCTACCGTACAAAATAGAGTATGAGAGGGACACAGAATAATATTTTGATGCGTCTAAACTAAACAATGTGAAACTTTCACCTCGTCCCACATCGGTTACGTCATAATGACTGGTTCCATCCGACAATTTGTTTCTTTCTTTTCTCCAAAACGCCCGTTTGCGTACAAACTGGTTTTATCACTACACTTTGGCTTCGTTATAGATTTGTGACTTTTTAAAGCGAGAAAGTCCATTCCTTTTGCGGATTAAAAGCATGTATTAGTTACAGACATTTATGATAATTGGAATGTTCTGGACTGAATTGATTCGATACACACTCGTTTGTAATGCTTACCTAACCGATTGTCTGCCTTTTTCGTTTGGCTCGGATGGAAAAGGAAACACATGTCTGAAACATTCAACATACATCTATTGCGTCGTCAGTTCTACATGTCTATTGACTAGTACAGCCAGCACAGAAGTAGCTAAGCTGCCAAGGTGTTCAAAATTATCTTGGCACTACTTTATTGTTGTGTATCATGATCATTTTGAGCAACTCTCTCCTTCTGCACTGACTGTACTTGAGACTCAAAATACATAAAACGTGTTTATTCTCACAAAAGGACTTCTTCGAGAAGATCTTACATAGGTTGTCCCCCTGTATAAATGCCTACCTACACCTTTTAATTCCACTCGTTGTGAAAAGCCCTCGACAGCTTTTATATGATTAGCACAAAGAGCCCTCCCTTTGTGCTGTATCATGGACAAAATCGTTACCGAACCCTCGATAATATGTACATAAGCGCGTAATGCGAGCTTTCCATTGGGTTGAACTTTCACACTTTCAATCAACGAACGATGATTTATCATTATTAATTATATTAAGTACATGCTCGTTTGGAATCAATATCTGGAGATTACATGTTGTTTTGCTCTTTGCTTAATACAGACATTTCTATTTGAAAGTTCCATATACTTAAATTAAGTATGTCTAAACATTAACAAAATGTTTAAATACGAACGTATTTACTGATTCTATTTATATTGGGCTGGTCCTCTAATATATATATTTTTCAATATTCTTTAGTTTTTTGTCTGCTAATGCTAAGTAGTTCAATAATTTGATGGTACCAAATATACGAGATAATGTTATGAGTGGCTGTAGGTATGTAAATATGGTTCGGTGTTTTTCGAATACATCGCCAGTTAATATGTTAAAGCGATTGCTGTCTCAGATATGTCTTATAATTAACCTAATAAACCTCAATTCCATAGCCTATTAAAACATTTCACAGTTAAACTTTCCAGGTCAACGAAATGCTATTAAAACTGTACACAATTGAAAGTAACAAAGTTATTATGCGTAATTTTGTCCATCGGGGCAATTAGGTACCGGGTCAGTCCAGGTGTTATTCCAATCGCTTTTCAAAAACCTGCAAATGTATAAGATCTCTGAATACTCAAAGTTGTCAAGTACCTCCAGGTTGCAGTTAGTCTGGTTAGCTAAAGTGTCAGGTCGGTAAATGGTGGGAACGACAAACCTCGTTGACAATGCGGGCTAAACACTCGTAATGAGAGGATGCCGAGTTGTGTACTTCCTGTGCTCTCATTCACGAAGCTCTCCGACCATGATGCCGCAGACAAACTGGGTCCCTGTTTCACACAGGTCGGTGAAAATAAATAGTCAGCTGTCATCAATTTGGGTAAAAAAGTAACAACAAGCACGGCTGACATATGTCGTTCAACCTGGTCTTTGAAACGAGGCCCACTAAGCGTGATGATTTGATAACCCTCGAGTTCAAATTATACTAGAGGATTCGCGGTCGAGCAGAAAATGTTTGTGAATAGGGAGAGTTTCCAGTCCCAGAGCTATTTCGACGTAGTATTCCTAATTAAGTGGGATCCTCTTCATCCTGATCTACAGCCAAGTAAGACTCGAGTAAACCTTTAAAACGCTCAGTTGGGTCGGGTTGTCAATGCGTTTAAACATGCCACGCAAAATTGGATACGATCTTCACAAGTTCAGTCACGTCTTTAATAGCCATAACAAGTAATACAAGTTTATTGCATAGATAGCCTCTACAGATGATGGATGCGTTAGCAATAGTTGCTGCAAAAAAGATCTTATCAAAGCCTCAACACGTTCGTAAGACTTTATTAAATTCCGGTTTGAACAATTGAATAACTTACACTTTAAAACCTTGCAATTTTTTTTATCTAATCGTATCTGTGTCTCCCATGTGGTGGAGTGAGAGGGTGATAGTTGTGTGGTGAGTTGAAAAGGGATGGGTGCGGCTCTCGGTTCGATGCTCGTGAGTCACGCTCGGCGGCGCGAGCGCAGGCTCCAATGGTGGTCTGATTGATGAACGACCAGCGGGTCACATACTGCAGTAGGTCAGTTGTTATGTTTGAAGTGAAAAGACGAGCTTGCTGCTCAATTTCTTCTTGAAAATTGGAATTGTAATCAATTACTGTGTATAGACAAACCTGCTTAAAGCAATCGACGAATGTTTTCATATATATACTTTACCAATTAAAAAGCATAGGCTATTTCATTGGTCACTTCAAAATCGCGTGGACTAATTTTCAGTTTAAGTTCATTGGTGCTAACTAGTCATGCACCTCCGTTTAATATACATAAGAACGCTAACTGCCTTTAATCGAAAATTAAGTATTTAGTAGTAAAGAAATGACGGCATATTTTCGTATCGGTAAAATGCCTACTTACTTGGTACTCAAACTTGTTACATATTCTCTACTATTGCGGGGCTGACTTGCGCCGCAAACTTGACGGAAGCATCGACCGCGTACCGGGTCGCGTAACGTCCGTGATGGATTGCTGCCTTCGTTCACAATGTTCCGACAATCCGACAGATACCTGCGAAATACCGCAACATTTGTACCAATGCTCCAAGTGATATGAGAAACATTTGGACCAATACTCCTCCACTTTAAGTGAGATGGGCAACATTGGGATCAATGTTGGCTTTGGCCAGTTTGATCAGTGACCGTGATGCGAAATTCGGTTTGCGATGAGTCATGTTCTGCTACTGAAGCGGTATTTGAGTTTTTTGATAGATCGGGGGCATCGGGGCACAGCAAAAATTGTGACATCACAATATTCACAATAGTGGATATTTTAATTATCAGTGCAATCAATTTTGACTTCGTAAGGGACTTGTGCAATCTTTGATACTACGAAACTGGACTAGTTTAAATAAAAGTTTGCTTTCTTTATGACCTCAGTTCAATAAAATACCGGCGTCCATTCTTTTCGTCTTTTTGTGAAAAGGAGACGGGAACAGGTTTGCGAAGGCCCCGGCGGAAAATAATAACAAAATGGCCGCTTGAAATGCTCCTTTAAACGCTTGCTAATTTGCGTAGGCTTCATATTACAACATTAATCTCTGGTTATGCTTTAAAAGGAACTGATCGTTGTATAACTAATAGGCACTCGTGTAATACACGGTATTTATGCTTGACTAGCGTTTGTAAAAAGTTCTCTGCTCTATTAGTTTGAAGATTGAATCTATGATGTGCTTCAGTGTTTGTAGTATGACTCAGTGAACCAGCTTTGACTATATCTAGGTTTTATAAGGCATGATTTTAGATGAGAACACGCCTTTAAATCTGTGTCACATTCCTACTCACATACAAATACAAAATGTTATCTCGTAAATTTTTCACAAAATTTTTGTTTCGTGCAAATTTTACAGCGCATTCAACAAACAACTGTTTATTTCCCCGCGCAAAAATAATTAAACCGATTTAGAGTTTTAGTTATGCTCATTACTTCTTTTAATTGCGAGGTACCACGCACCTTGTGCTCTAAAAAGAATCAACTGAGCTTGCATAGCTGTATCAGCCTGACGCAACAATTTAGGGAAACCAGATATGACGTCTAAATGCCTAATACTGCATTCATGTGCCGTCGATGTCTAGATAACCAGATTGGAAGCAGACACCTCCGCTATAGCGGAAGCTTGCGGTTCTGGTATTGTTGCATCTTCCATGCAATTAACATCTGTAATGCCTACGATACACGTTTGATGTTGCGGTGTGTGTGAAATCTGCGGTATTCTAGGGTTTGCGTTACAGTTATTTCCACCTTTGTAACGTGAGACAGTCGCGTATAACCTTATGGAACGCTTTACGCATTTGTTGATATCGATGTTGTAGTGCTAATATCAATCCAACACCAAGTATACATGTTGGTGACATGTTATTACAGTAAGTTATTTGGTAGACCATGGCATTAAGGCTCTGCATATTGCGTTAGCAAACGGCTGAAAGGTTCTAATATACCAAAAATAATGAAATGTACTTGTCTCTGTACACCTATGTTTTCTTTTAGAATTTTAAAACATTCGTTTTCTCGGTTCATGTGACCTAGCTCCTAGGTAAATTAGATTATCCACTCAGAAAACTTGGGCGCTACCCAATTCATACGAAAATGTATTTCAGTGCAATTTCATCCGTTGCAGATTCTGCCGTATAAATAGATCGTGATTAAATGAACTCGCTATTTATATCCTACCACGTTTAAAAATAACCGACTGCAGTTGCTATTTTGATTATTGCACATGTTCCTAAGGAATCGATAAAATGCTAATTGATTTCGTTGAAATCGTCGAAGCATTACGGTCACGTTTGCAATGAATGAATATGGATGTAGGATTTGGTAATAACAATTAAACATACAGATAAAAAAATGATGAAGTATCATAGAGCTACAGAGGTCATTGCTTATTATTAACAGCAAAGAGATAAATTGCTTTTGTTTATTATTTTTGTAATAAACAATTGTACAGTAGTCGGATTATGAGTAACACGTGTTGTAGCAACAAAAAAACTAAGGCCATGCCAGCAATTTTGAAGTAACAATCCATGTAAAAAGCACCTTCGATTTAACGACTTCTAATATACTTACCTTATTTTAAGCCACAACAATGTGTGCTGGGTGCAATTTTAAACGTATTATAGTTTAATATTGTCCCGTGCGTTCGTACCACTCGAATTGTGTCTCACGCTCGTGAGATGAGTCATGCACGCTTCACCTACCATCTGTTGCAACCTCGGCTGCCACAAGGCAATACTATTTACTCTTTCAACACACCTTTTATTTATACCACACACGCCAGATTTTAATTATCCACGATTAAGTACCTCGCCCGACGATAAACTTATCACTAGATATCGTATCTATATTCTTATCACGGAAACTTTTTATTCATGGTCGTATTGTATCATCGTTTCGCTGAAATTGTTTTGTGTCCCGCTTATTGTGTTATGTTTATTCAAGTGTAATGGTGCCGGTTTGTGCGTCTCTTTCAGATTCAGGTGTGTCCGCAGCGACAGCTTTATGTGCTACTTTTGGTTTTGGGATGGTGAACGGTTTTGAATCGTTCAAATAACATAGTCGTTTTATCTCTTTCTTTGCAGATGGGCTGGTAGCTGCTCTCTCGCTCCTGCAATTGCCGATGCAGACGTGCTGCGAGTTTCGATGACTCTATATTTTTTATGATGGTCTTTCCTTGAAGTTAAATTATTACGATTCTGATACAACGTGCTTCGAATATCTTGTCAATCAGTCGATTATCTTTTGAACCGAGTCAGTCATTGTCGCTAATTAGCTACCGAATATGAAGGTTACCTTGCGGCTGAAAGGCGGAAGCACGATGAATACCTCGTCATACCAATCTTGTGGTTTCAAACGAAATAGACACGTTTCGGGCTTTTTACGGCGGTGGCTTACGATCAGTTTACAATTACCCTTTAGTTTAGCTCTGTCGTTGGTCGGAATAAGGTTTCGTTTATAGTCCGATTCGTCTTGTGCTGTGGCTTTAATTCGGTCGGCGGCACTTGTTTTCCCAAAGTCTATTCTTATCGGATTACGAATCGTTACGCCCGTCAGAGTGATTTCACTTTTTGTGAGGTATTCGTTTGATTTCTTTTTATTAGATTTTATTACGCATGGCCAGTGTCATTCAATTTTATTTTATCTCGGAAATGTTCTTCTATCAATACTGAGTTCAGTGCAATCGATTTTATCGTCGCCGCCGCGGCTAATAGGGCCTAGTGAGTCAATCACTAAATTTTAGATGTGAAGTGACTACGTGACGTCAAACGTGAAATAGGTGGAAACGATCGATGGAAGGCTCTTTATCAGGCTCGTCGCTATTCATATTAGACGATTAAGGCACGTTTGTAGGTGTAGCTAGGCCTGTTATCACCACACTGATAACCGCTCAGTGTAGTTGCAACATGGCCTGCCGTCTCATGTCAGACCACTTTTCAGATTACGTATGAAAATGTATATCCAATAGTGATAAAAACTGTGATAATACCATATAAATGTGAACTTCAAACTTAATTTACTAGTGAAATGATCTCAAACTAAAATGGAGCGTAAACTAACACGCGAGGACTTTATGCGGAAGAGTTTTCGAGCTCCCAGGACGTCGCCGGCGCCCGAGAACCACGAGCCGGCAGTAAACGGAGCCCCGCCACCGTCACCGGTGTCTCTGTCCATGCTGGAGCGAACCACCCAGCCCCCCAGGACGCAGTATGAGATAACCTCCTCAGGCATCGCTCCTAAACGCTTAGAGTTCAACAGAGCTCATCCCATACACCTCAAATCATTCCAAGCTCCCGAACCTCCCGATGAGACTAACACTCCGCCTTCTGATGATGTGCTACGCACGTTAGAGAGGCAGATCGGTGAAATGGAGCGTGGGTTAGAACGAGCCCAGAATGGAACAGTAGCCGTCGATGAAAGAGTACGCTACGCCGAACACGAAAACCTGCTCCGAACTGGTGTTTCCTCAGTCGGTGGAGGAGGTTATCTTGCTGCTGATTCGGATACAGAACACGACGTCGTACCATTTAATAGAAATGAAACTACTCGCAGCAGTACAGGAGCCACGGCTCCCACAGTACGACCGGCCCCCAGGCTGGCCAGAACCCATTCCGACACGCAGCAGCATCAAGTCGCTGCCACCGCCCGTCTGATGAGAAAGCTCGCCGACGGCGGCGTGAAAGAAGAAAAAACTAGAGTCATTTCCCGAAAAGCGATCCAAGCGCGCATGGAAAAGGTCAAGAACTCCGTGGTCGGAACCAAGCATGAGCACAGAGTTCTGGCCGAGCACAGAGCCGAACCGCCGTCTCCGCGAACGCCGACCTCACCCATCTCGCCACGCTCATCCATACAGGTAATTACTGTGCCCGTCCCGTGACCGTTTCCATGTTTTACTCATTATGCAACGTTTGTAACAAATCTTGTTTTCGTTTTATGACTTAACCGTGTAACGTAAGCCATTGTCAAGTTCGTATTTCAGTGACGCGTGTCAATGACCCTCAAGGACGACGCGGGGTGCTCGCTCGCTCCAGGCTTTAAATATGTTGGAAAATGTCACTTCTGAAGTGTTAACAACTATTTGGATAGAGACTTGGCATGGTTATTCGAAATACGTAGCCTACATAAACGTACGAAATAAATATAATTCATTCTTGTTAGGGACAAGCTATTGTCAGTCATGTGCAATTCACGCGTACGTGTATCTAAATATTTGAAAATAAATCATTATTAGAGTCAGCGTACCCACATGCCACATGCAATCTAATAAGTCAGGATATAAAGGACCGCCGTACAATGTATTACCTTTTAATCTTACTGGTTTACCCATCTTCCGCTAGGTGCATTCTAAATGACCAGGATGCCTTCAAGGTGGTCCTTGACTATATTTGAATTATTGGTTTTCTACGAGATACGACTGATTTCTTTTGCACCAAGTTAACATGCATAAATAAATTATCTTGCACGATTACCTTAATGACTAATACATTATATGATTATAACACATTACACATGAAATAAATGAATGAAATATATTATAACAGTTCGGTTTCTTTAAACCTCTTCTGCTACGCTCGAATTAGGTATGTTCTGACTGTCATATAATCAACGAAGAGCCGAAACTGCTGAATTTAAGCTACAGCATACATTTATATACAGCAAATTATTTAACACCAAACTAAGTGGCGATTTTGATAAATTTTACTAAGTTAATCTAGTTCTAGGTACCTATATTACACAGATTTACCTTTTATATGTGTCCAGAAAAAATATATAGGTACTGAACGGGAACCGTGTCTTGTTTTTATTCGGCCACCGTGAATTTTTTCACTGTAAAAAGGCTTTGTCACTCGCTGGCCTGTAAACTAATCTCCATGCTAATTTTCACGACAGCCGGGTGGGTAGTGTAGATGGGACAAACAAAACAACTATTAACTGTCTTTATTATTAAGTAACATTAAAAACTCAAAGCAACTAATTGGTGGCAAGTGGCTAAAATTCAAAATATTTATATTTCAATGAGTAGATACTAATCGCGGTCACTGAAGAAAATTTTATCCAAATATTTTCGTTAATACCCACGAGAACGTCTAAAAACTAAGTCAAGGTTGTATTGTTATAATTAAACCACTCATAATTATTGATAATAGTAGAGTAGATTACGTACGCCTGTAAAGTAAGAAATGTCTCAGGTCTCGTGTAATTGTCGTCCGAAGCGAAGCTGAGGTCTAGAAACATGTGATCTGAGGTTTTCTTATTTACTGGCCAAGGTCTGTACAACATATTTCTGCTCGACGCAGTCGGCAAGCGATGAATTTGTATAGCGTAGCGGCCTGCAATTGGCTGCTTGCCGGTCGGAGGGCAGAAGAAGGTTTTACGTGAAATATGGCATAATATTTCAGAGTTCAGGAGAAACACGTACCTACCTTTAAATTAGTATCTATATGTTTGTATTGCTATCCCTATATGTTTGTATTGCTGGTAATGTTGAATTTGTACTAATAACCTCTTTATTACATTCACAGGTAAGCAACAATGGATTAAACAAATAAACAGACGACAGACAGGTAAGTGGCTTAGCAACGTACGAGTATTACGTCGTTTGAGAAAAACACGCGAATGTCAAGGTTGCATTCTTTTGCCGGCGCTGCGTCGTCGGAATAACAATTGATTGTTTATATTTTACACACGTCCGTGTCGTTAGGGAAATCTCGCTATTTATTAGGCTTGTATTATGTATATGAGTATAATGTTTTTAATACTAATATGTAGTAAAAAATATAATAGTATTAATTACAAAATTTACAAAAAAGTAGTTCAGTGATTGTATGAATATATTGCAAAAAAAAATATATTGCAAATAGCAATTGATAGTAAAAACAGCATAACTCTCCGAATTCAATATAAAAACAACAGTCTCCATAGGGTATGATATTAGTTACATAATACTACATGATCTTGTATTGTATAAGGTACAGGAATATGATTCATTCTGAACGCGTGTGTACCTACAAATCCTACAATTTAATATGTTGTCACAGTAGCAATAACATCAAACCCCTAGCGGCTATAATATTGATTGTCACTGTGACAAGATAATAAATAGTAGGTATACAGTACCCTAAGGTTGTCTGGAAGAGATCGCTTTGTAGCGATAAGACCGCCTGTTGTTGCTTAACTCTTTATGTTTTTATTTATTTTGTTGTATTTTTCTTTCTGTTATGCACAATAAAGAATATATTATTATTATTCACTTTATTTATTTTTTATCTTAGGTTAGGCTATATAATATGATTATAAAAGTAAAATACAAAAACACATACAAAAACAATACAAAATACATATAAACATATTATAAAAACCTAACCTAGAGTGCCGCCGGCAACGGGGCAGGGCCCAGGCTGCCGGTGGTTAGGGCCGCAGAGAAAGGAACCGCCGGACTATACGCGCTGTGTCCAGGATTACTGCCTTCTGCATCTGACCCTTGATCCATCCACCTAGCGAGAGTCTCTCAAGATGTTGGTCGAGACTCTTCGCTATGAGACCGTTCGCTGAAACGACTATCGGAACAATGATCGTCGAGTCAACATCCCACATGGCGGTTATTTCGTGAGCCAAGTCTAGGTACTTACTGGACTTGTCCTTCTCGGCTTTCACGAGATTCTCGTCATGGGGGATGGTGACGTCGACGAGCACGGCCCGGCGCTGCGATCGATCTACCAGCACGATGTCAGGCTTATTGGCTACAATAGTCCTGTCCGTGATGATAGATCGATCCCAATAGAGCGTGGCACGACCATTTTCGAGAACTGGTGCAGGTGCGTACTTGTAGTACGGCACTTCGTGGTCCACAAGATCGTATTTAAGAGCAAGTTGCTGGTGAATAATCCTGGCTACGAGATTATGTCTGTGCAAGTACTCGCCGTTAGCAAGATGAGAACAACCAGAAATAATATGCCTGAGTGACTCTCCGGGACGGCGGCATGCCCGACAAATGTCGACCGTACCGTCCTTCAGGATATATTTCCGATAGTTATTCGTCATGATAACTTCGTCCGCAATTGCACAGGCAAAACCTTCGGTTTCTCCGAAGAGGTCCCCGAATCGTAACCAGTTCACCGACGCGGGCAGATCTACGTCGGGGCCCATGAGGGCCTTGTAGAACCGCCCGTGTAGCTCTTTGCTCTTCCATACCGTCTTGCGGTCCTCGGTGCTTAGTACCACAGGTTTGCGCCAATTCTCTTTTGCCAAGGAGAGCGGCGTGAGATTTCTGTCTACTGCCACCACATCACGATGCATCCCACACTCGTTGTTAAGGAAATAATTCCTAAGATTGTACACCTCACGGTTGTGAAGGTTTTTGGCGTTTAAAAAGCCGCGACCTCCACATTTCCGTGGGATGTACAATCTCATAACAGACGAGCGCGGGTGTAGCATACGATGTGTGGTGAGCAGTAGGCGAACTCTCCGATCCAGGGCATCCAGCTCGGTCTGGGTCCATCTTAGTATGCCAAAGGAGTATGTGAGCAGAGGCATTACCCAAGCGTTAAAGGCGCGCACTTTGTTGCCACCTGACAAAAGACTGTTAAGTACTTTTGTCAGCCGACCAAAGAAGCGCTCCTTCGTCGCCTGTCTAATACCAGCGTCCTCAATACCCAACGACTGTGACATACCAAGGTATTTATAGGTTTCTGCTTCAGAGATAGATCTGAACGACATTGTCTCAGAAGGTTGTAAATTTGTTGAATTTACTACTTTCTCCCGCTGTACATGCATAATCGCGCACTTATCGACACCAAATTCCATTTTGATGGCTCTACTGAAAACTGCGGTGGTTTGCAATAGCTCCAACAAATCTCGGTCATTTGGTGCAAATAGTTTGAGATCATCCATGTACAGAAGGTGAGAAATGACTTCACCCTCTCTCCGAAGCCGGCAACCTAGCCCTGAATCCTTCAACAGGGTGCTGAGAGGATTCAAAGCTAGGCAGAACCACAGGGGACTCAGACTGTCACCCTGGAATATTCCCCGCTCTATCCTTATAAAATCCTGCGGCCCAGGGGGACCATCTCTGTCTCCTGGTTGACAAAGGACTGTGGTCCACTGCCCCATACACGCGCCTAGGAAGGATATTAAAGCTGCATCAAGTTTATACAGCTCCAATATCCTTCTCAGCCATGAATGAGGCACCGAATCATAGGCCTTTTTATAGTCAATCCAAGCGGTTGAGAGGGTTCCCTTGTTCCGCCGAACTTGTTGGCAAATGGCCATGTCGATGAGGAGGAGCTCTTTAGTACCACGGGACCCAACCCTACAACCATTTTGAGAAGAGGCCAAAACATTGTTTGCGACAATATGCGCGTTAATTTTTGCTCTCAAAATGGATGTAAGGAGCTTGTAAAGCGTGGGCAAGCACGTGATGGGTCGATAGTTTTTAGCTTCCGTGGTACTACCGGACTTGTAGAGCAGGAAAGTTATACCAGTTGTTAAGGAAGGTGGCAGGGAACCAAGCTCAAGGGCTTGTTGAAATTGCGCAGCCAACCGTGAGTGCGAGCATCGAAACCATTTTAGCCAAAAGTTGTGCAATCCGTCCGGTCCAGGACTTTTCCAGTTTTGAGCCGTACGGATGGCACAACTTACGTCTTCGGGGCTGATGGTGATAGCCCCCATTGGTTCGATGGCCTCGCACTCACGTTCAACAACGCTCATCCATTCACCTTCCGTGTGCTCAACGGGCACCGACCAGATGCTACGCCAGAAATCAGACATGGCAGCAGCATCCGGCGGTCGCGCGTCGGGCACACGCAGGTTAGTTTCCTCCCACCTTCGGTATACTTTCCTTTGGTCACTTTGGAAAAGACGATTCTGCTGGAATCGGTCCACACGCTTTCTGTAGCGACGAATACGGTTTGCCCATGAATAGATTTTCTGCTTCAGAAAGTCAATGCGTTCTGTGACATTGGCCATGTAGTCACGGGGCTCAATACCCGTCCCCGCGAACGCCTGGTTCACAAAACGCATTACTCGGGGGCGATTATTACCCCCCCTGAAGCAGATCAGCTTTGCAATAAGAGTCCTAAATGAGTTGATACGTCGCTCGATCCGCACTTGCCACGCGGGGACACCCCCGGCGGTCCTAGGTGCACGTTCAGCGTCCGGAAACTTGACTCGAGCAACACGGCACGCCGAGATGGCCCCGCAGTACATGATCGAGTGTATCATCTAAATCTTTACTAGACCGTAGATACGGTTCTAGCAAATCATTCAGGGCACTCATTAGCGCTAGATTACGTCTATTCATTGGCAAACGTGGTAATCGTGGCCTAGAATTGTTTGTGGACCGATACTGCGTAATTACCTCTTCCAAAGTCCTCCTCAATTGCTCATTAGCTGAAGTACTCACACTCTGAATAGCAAACTCCTCCTCGTCAGCACTGGGATCAGCCCGCGGTGCCTCCGATGCCAGGTCGGGTGCGGGCACCGGTTCCGGCAACATGGCGGGCGGGTCTCGCGCCGAAGTGGAGACTGCGGCAGCAGTGAGAGCCTCCAGGCGAAGCCGATCGAGCGTCACGTCATCCAACCGCTTTAACCGCTGAATGACGCGCACCTGATCCGATAATCGTTGCTCCGAAACAGTGATGGCAGGTTCAAGAGCCTGAAACAGAGGCAACATCCTAGCACGGTACGCGGATAGCCGGGTTCTAATCTTAATTCTTATTATTATTATTATTACAGTGGTGTTCAAAACTGCATGGACAATTTATAAATGAACGCGCAATTTTGTACGCGATAGTACATAAATCGAAAGTATTTAAACTCCTTAAACCTTCTGATTAGTTATGATTAAGAAATCAGAGAGCAGCATTAACTCATTATCGTAAAGTTCTTTAATTAAATTATACATTTATTTATTTGTATCATGAAAGAGTAAATCAAGTTACGTTTGATGTCAACCGCTTTTTGGGCTCTAAAGTCGTATTAGTTATCCCCAATAAAGACCCTAATAATCCCTTTAAGTCTCGTTAGTAGAACCTGACTTTTATCCATAATACTGTATATAGGCACAATGGCTCTTAAAACTTTATAAACCGATACATTAAACTGACATAATCCCGCCGTCATTTAAGGCGAAACGGGTAAACAGCCTTGACATTTCGCGAGCTATCACGACAGCCTCACGATAAGATACTAGGCGAATTTCTTTAAAACATTATGTCGTGAAATTATCGCGAGAAAATATTGTCTTAGCGATGAGGAAGTTTGGTTTGTTTTCACAGCCTTGCTACGGATTGGAAGCTTTTAAAAATGACACGTGTTTCTAGACTGATTGTTTTGACTGCGTATATTAAACCAATAGCATATCTTAATATCTTGTCAGAAGTCGTGACACTTACATCAATTGCGACTTGAAATATGGACTCACGCCTGTCGCGCCGAGATATGCTAGACTTACTTTACCACTATGTGTTAAATATTACTTTAAATACTGTTTAGCTTTAGAGAAATCATACATTTATATAATAAATTTTCACACACGAACGAACACGAGTTTGAAATCTACTGTAGAAATTTTCAGCCGCTAGCGTCTGAATTGTATACTTGTCTTAAAATGATGTCTCATAAAATAAAACAACCCGCCGCCGTTGTCGTCGCTTCTAATGTGTGTTAAGCGTGTGCCTACCACAAAATATAACTCTTGATTTCCGCATCCCTAAATGTTAACTAATTCGTGAAACTCATTAAAACTCATATATTAGTATTCATTGAAACTCATTTATATTCAGGCTTGTACCGAACACAACACAGGGGGCTTTCACCAAAGTTTTTCAAAATTACACCAAATTGGGGTAGTGAGCTCAATTTGCATGAATATGTGTGATACTGGAATAGGAGCCAATGTTTCTTAATTAACATTTATAGTGCAGATCACAGAGTTGATATTGTTATATAGGTATTGGCCGAGGGAAAGGGTGAAATACGTTCAATTTTACCTGCCTTAGACCTATATAGCCTTAAAGAGCGTACTCTACTCACTCACATCTTAAAGGCCAGCAACGCACTTGCAACCACCCTTGTGCTGCGACTTGCGAGTGTCCATAGACGACGGCAATCGCTTACTATCGGGTAATTCGTTTGCTCGCTTGCCTCCTATCTCATAAAAAAACAATTCTCAATTCATCGATTCATTACCAGGTTTGAACACTTTGAACCATTCACCGCTTAGTCAGTACCTGTGCACGTAGCTCGTTAACACGAGCGATACGTGTTATTGGCCATATACGTTCGGGCGATCCATCGGATCTCCACGGTCACAATTTTCCCATACATTTATTAGCAGATCCGGCGGATATGCCCGGACACCTATATGCCCGGCTTAAATCACACCTCTGTCCTATCGACCACTCTCTCTGCTAATATATCAAGTCTGCAGCTACTTTTATGTTGATTTACTGCTTTCATCGTCTCTTATTTGCATTTGTGTTTAATGAAACACGGACCGTGTCTCGCGGGGAAGGTAGGGATAGGTTCACCTTGACCTTGCCCCGTTACCCCCACAATGCCTGGTCTAATCTTAATTTTACTGACGCGATTAAGGTGCACAGACGGAAATAGAATTAAATGTGCGTCAGAGTTACGTCACGAATGAATGGTGTATTTACTATTTAGGTTTGCCTTAGTCTTATCAGCTGATCGATCGATCGAGTCGCACTTTTGTCGTATTAAGAGTCCGGTATACTTATAAAAGTTAAAATCGTTAATAATTAAATAACGCATATAAATTGCAATTGCTAAGATACTCGTAGTATGAAGTATTGGTATTGCAAAAAATTGTTTTGATAAATATATAAATCAAATGTTTTGATTCATGCTATTTTGGTATATTTATAAATTGAAAGAGATGTCATATACTACAGAAAAAGGTGACCACTCTTTCAATTTATAAATTTATTTTAGCCGCTTTTAGTACATTTTACGTGGGAGCGTATGTTTCTAAAAGCATATGTATAAATTTTCTATTGTTATCAAAATCGTGTACGCGGTTGTAAAATAACCACTCCAGCATGTAACTTCAACTGATAAAGCATTCAAACATTCTCACGTAATGATTTAGGTGAGTGCAACAGTGTAAATATGAATTTGACATTCGTACGGCGATTCACAAATAACAATTCAAAAAATGTCATACAATTTCAAATTTGTCGTATTGCGTCCATAATTGAGCACTTTGGGATTTATTACCCTAATAAAGTCCTTTTTACACCAACTTTTAGCAATTTAAATGTGTAATTTGGGTCAACTGCTGCAACGACGGGTGCTGCGGAGCAATAAGACCGTTTCTAACCCTTATGAAACGAGAGCGCACTAAATTTCACCCCGCTATTTCAAAATGAGGGATAGCTTGATAGTGTAGAATTCTTATTTTACGTCTTATTTTTACTTAAAAATCATAATTCACTCTCTTTTTTTGTTTAAATAGTTTATTGTTTTTTTTCATTTGAATATTTAATAGTGCACTATTTTCCATGTGATTTGACACACGTACGCATTCCAACTTCTTCAGAATAGATTACACAATTAGGACTTACATTTTCTACTTACTCGTAATTCACTACATTGATATTTCATGAAATTGGCAGAAGCTACAGAATTCGTTTCAAACGTGCATTTTTAGGAATAAACTATACTTTGCTTATGTATTCAGTTGAATTCACTCCTCGAACAAATCCAAGAACCACTCAGTTCCACGTTTTATTTGTCAGGAAACGGATGAGTTTACGAGTCGACGATCTCATTGTTTGACGAATAGGTGTGGCTGGCACCCCGCCAGCTCGATGGCAAGTGTTGAGGTAGGATAGATGGTGTGACGCGACAACTAAAAACAACGTAGTCCTGTCTCAGCGAGTTTGTCTCTCATATTTTTTATGGGTTAAAATTCACTCATGCTTAAACTAATCCAACACCCACTCTGTTCCACGTTTATTTGAGAGATGGTGTGACGCGACAACTTGTGATAAAAAATATATGGTTCAGATAGTTATATCATTGTCACGAATGAAATAACGGCACGTCCACAGCATTGTAAATTGTGTGAAATTACTTACTTACTCACTTACTCTTCTGATTCTTGGACTCCAACACAATAGCTCGCCACTGACACCGGTCCTGTGCAATTTATCGCCTGTCTCCAACATCTGCCCATCGGTATTTAGGCTGAACGACCGGCGTGTTGTTGGTATTCCCTTAAAGGCTCTTTTCACCGTCCGATCGCCTCCCATTCGTTCTAGGTGACCAAACCACTGATGCCCTAGCTTTGTCGCAACAAAAGTGAAGTAAATAAAAGTGAAGACAAACTCATATTAATATACTTAGACCGGGTTACTCACGTCTATAAAGTCGAAAACAGCTCGACATGTGCGCAGGGCAATCGCGGCAAGCGCTTCTCACTCATGATTATGGGGCGCGGACCGTCCCGAAACATGTCGAGCTGTTTTCGACTTTATAGACGTGAGTAACCCGGTCTAAGTATATTAATATGTCTAATACTCACGGGAGTTTTCTATTTAAAAAGACAAACTCACTTATACAAGCGTATCTACATCTACACGATAACAGTACCGAAACCATAATTGACCAGCTAATCACGTTATTAACTGTTGATCTAACAAGTCGACAAATAATCGCGTGTTATGTTAACTGGTAAAACGTAGACCGCAGTTGTTTTCGAGTACCATGTCAATAAATAGGAAATACTTCAAAGAGTAGATCATTTGACTGTGACGTCACATGATAACATAAACTCCATATTGCCTTGGCCAATTGGAGATATGAAGCTGATTTCACTTCAGTAAAACACCCTATTCGGTTAACTATTATGTTTAAGCAGAAACGTCTGTGAACGTTACTCAGAAAGAAAGAAAAAGAGGAAAAATTCATGACCCTATTCGGTTTTAAGATGCTTTGAAGTATTTAATCACAGATTTAGATAATAACTTAATAAGTAGGTAAGTATTTATAAAGAATATCCTTGGCACAGATTTCTCGATTGATTCCAAATAGCCGACACAGTACAATAGTTTTCGCTTACAACAATCACACAAGAGTCAAGGCTATAAAAAATGATAAAATCTTTGAAAAACAAGGGCTGAAGAAATCGGAAATTCATAAGGGAAAAACGGGCACGGGCCTTGTAGGCTTTCTTAACGGGAATTTATTCACCACGATATAGGTCGGCCCCTTGGCTTACAGCCACTAAAGTTTTATGCTGCTTACACAATCGCCAAGTAAGTCCATGTAACTTGCAAAATGTTACTAAACAGAATTTCACCCGGCTCCAAGTCAATTTTGACGATATTTATCAAACTGTCGTTAAAGGTAAGTGAACAACTTTTTAACTAAAATCGCTTTACGGTTTGGGCTAGGATTTATAGTGAGCACTTCGTTGAGGTATTATTTAAGTTTCAGTTAAATCTGTAAGATAAAGGTCAAACGTAAAAAATATTAAGCCAACATTTCAACTGAACATTTATCTTTTCTGAATCCGAACAAGCTTGCTCTTTAAGCTTAATGGTCTAGTAATTTATCATTGTATTTGATCGTTGATTGTATATAAACTATTATTATACTATATAAAGTCGAAGGTAGCCCTATTGTTTAAACCTAGATTAATGTCATATATACGCAAACGTCCATGGCTTCCAGCGCCAAGGGCAGGAATCGAACCCGCGTCACCTGCATTCCCGGCAGACGCCATAACACCTAGGACACCCGGATTGCGGTGGTTCTACAGTTGCCTATATTTTAAGTTTATTTTTGACATACCATACACATACACGATAATCACATTACATTTTCTCGCTTGATCGTCCTGAATGTCCTGGCTGCCTACACCTTATTAATTCGCATACAAAGAGTCCGATTTTCAATGCGTTCGAGTGTATCTAGGAAAACTGATAGCTACGGAAGCTCTGGGAGCTCGTCGCGACCCAGGCGGAATTCCGTTTGCACAGAATATTTTCATATTTAGAGCAAAGTTAGATAAGTTTTACTGAGTTAGTGAATCTGGGTTCGTTATTCTTCGTTATTGAAGGTCGCGCGGTCGTGTCCCTTGTGAGAGGTTTCCACGAGTCCGACTATGCTAAGTTTCCTAGATTTTGATCGTACAAAGTGTTAAGTAAACGTCATAATTTGAAGAAATAAATAAGAAGAATGACTTTTATAAAACTTCTAAAGTTTGACAGTTTATTGCCTTGGAAGGGATAACGTGGTTTGACTACGTTGTTGAATATGAACCTCCATGATGTTGTGCCAGCTGTGGAGACGGATAGGCTTGTTGCTAGCTTGGATTTGAATTTTGATTTAATTGAAAGTGCAGTTCATTCCCATGGCTGAAAACGCGAATAGTGATTCGTAGACGTACATGAGTAGATGACGTTCTACGCATTGGGTAATGATGACCTAGCGTTCAAGACGCAAGGCCTTATTTGGGAAAGGATGTATTTTTACCTGATTCATCATTCGCAATCCTAATTGCGTCATCGCTTAGCCCATTGTGTGCAGCCATAACAGTTGCTCAAATAATAAACAAATAAGTAGGTACTTATTATGCCATTTGATATAGGTCAGACAAACAAGCTAAAGAGTTACAAATGGTAAGAAACACGAAGGAGGCATCGGTGCGGCTTCGCAGTGCGGGGCTTCGTCGTGCGTCACAAGTTGTGGTTAATGTGTCCACTTACACGTGTTTAATTAGTATTACAGTAATTAGATTTATATTTACTTGATATTTTATCTAAGAGTTTGGCGTGTCAGACTACTGAGCAAATGCTTCCTCCTTATCGTATTCCAATCTCGAGCAACTGCTTACCAATTTCTGTACTCATTTATGTTGCCCTGGCGGAAGACGACGCGTTAATTATTTGACAGTTGACTCCTATATAATGACATTTTTTTTCATGTCCTCTTAGAGTGAATTCTTCTCATACCGTGCGCTGTGCCACTCCCTTTGCACAGAGCCAGTGTTACAATGGCGTTTCGCAATATTCCGCAAGAAGTGTTGAATAGCTTTTTCGTTGATATATATTTTTACACTTCCCGAAACTAGTGTTTTTTATGTACCTACGTACCTCTCTCTCTCTCTCTCTCTCTCTTTGCACTTATTATTCCCATCTGATGTTGGGGTCTGCCTTACTTGATTTCGTCTTCCACATAGCCCTGTCTGACTCCACGGCTTTAGAAAAATTGAAGCTCTCCAGATCCTTTTGTATTGAGTCCGTCCACCTTTTTTTTTCGGAAGGAGGGTCCTTCTGACACCGGGGACACTGAGATTCTTGATGGTGTTCACGATTTTCTCAGGAGGCCTCCTCTTTACATGTCCGTACTGTACCATCTGAGCCTGCTCTCCTGTAGCTGGTGGGCAACATCGCGAACTCCGAGACTTCCGCGAACGTACTCGTTGCGTATCTTGTCGAGCCTCGTAACTCCATACATCAACCGCAACATCCTCATCTCAGCTACTTGGATAGCTTGGACTTGGAGATGTGTCATCGCCAGAGGCGAGGCGATTTCTCTTATTATTTGACATGACATACGTCATATTATACTTAAGGAGAATAGCTAATCCGCCGACCTCGGGTCATCGCCCATGTTTCACTCTCATGCCTGATCACGGGTCTAATAATGCTTTTGTATACGAGACCTTTAAGTTTGACGGGCATGCTCCAATCTCAGGGAATTGCCAACGTACAAATGTATACAAATAGTTTGAACATAAATTGTGTTTACATTTGACCTTTACCATGCGCGGCTCCATAACTCCCTTTAGCCAGTTTAGCCGAGTTCACCCGATTGAAGCTGTATTCGATTAGCGGGATAAGCGGCCGGACATCATAAATACATTAGCTGGCTTATTAATTAGTTGCCGTTCGAGGGTTGGAACGTATACTGTGATAGAGCAGAATGCTTAAACGGGCTAGTAGAGTACTGACAACAAAGAGGACTGACAACATTTACTATGTTGTCAGTTAAAAAACCGTTATCTTCCTAGCCTTTACCCGGCTTTTACCTCAGTTCATGGAGTTTAAGTAAGGACCATGTCAGAAAGTAATCTCAAGGTTTGATGCAGGCTCTAGTTTTTTCGAAAGTGATTGCCATTTGACCCTCATTTCCGAAGGGGAAACTTATTGGGCTTATTCCGTTTTCCTCACATATTTTCCTTTCACCGAAAGGCTATTGAGAAGTCTAAAAGGATCCTTAATAAAATGTAAATAACCCTTTAGAAAATATTGAACGCGTGCATGAAACTACGTCTCATCCTGAAATATACATATCGTAATTGAAATCCCGTACACAGGGATGGGATAGACTAACAAACACCGCCAAAGTAAACAACCTGCATTGTTATTTAAATTTGCGTACTTCAGTCCGAACACGTATGTGGGGACAATATTCATTTCACTAACAATAACAACGTTCGTAAGCTTATTCTCATCAGATCATTCCCTGGTACATTGTCGGCGAAACCAGTGTAAGTGTGATACGTGCAATATTGCTCGAATGCATCGCAAATGTTTTAGGAAAACAAACTGGCGTTATCGCGCTGCTACTGTCACACAGGCAATTGCGACCGTCAAAGCGTTTGACATATCATTGTGTGTATGGGTGTGCTGGAACTGCACTGCATTATGTGTTTTTGAGGCTTAATACTGAGCATCGCAATAAAAAAATAGAATTTGGCAAGGGATGGCAAATGTACCAAAGGACTGATCTGTTAACTTGTTAACGGATTGGTTGCTTTCTGCTGAAATAATCGCTTGGAGTCCGATATATTGTTGGGTGGATGATTTACAGTGTGCTTATCACGAGTTTGAAATTTACTGTAGATACCTATAGTCGTCTCGCTCGCACTGACGGGTGGAATACGGGATGCAACTGTAGATACCTATCAACGTGTCGATATCTATCCTTCGAAATCTATAGCAACTCATAGTATACACTGAAGGTTGCGGGTTACCGCACAACCTAATTCGAATAGACCAGGAAAAGAAGCTTACTCAAAGAGAAGCCTATGATGCCGCGATAAAATGCTGAAATGATGATGACTAGTTCAATTTCGTACTCGACTCGGCAATGTCAACAAGCGATCACAACACTTACCAGTTATTGGACATACTCGCGCATTGTGCACACGTTGCTGACCTTTATGCATGGCCGGCCATTCGCAATGACCTGTCTCCCAATCCTGTAGCATAGTTTACACGTGGGGCTTAGGTTATTAAAGGTCGTTGTCGTTCACGTGTATATTGCGGACGAGCGAAACGTGTGAGTGTGACCTTATTCTGTGCACACACATTTAGTGACGGTCTGCTCTGGATAGTATCATTTGAGTTGTTAAAGAGCTCAGGAGCTCCAAGTGAGAATCATTCATCGACAACGCCTAAAGAAACTTAATTTAATAATTATGTGCCTTTTCGTTCACGAATCATTTTATCTTCTATTGACGTTGTCAAATAATGATTGGCACCTCTAGTTTATGTGATTGTATATAATGAAAGGCAAAAGGCAATTCATAATAACATCACACGAGTGTTTTAATGCCTAATTATTTACAATTACATACACTGCTTTATATACACACATATCATGAGCTCTTCATGATGCGTTCAAAGCGCATATATATCGACCTTCAAGAATGTAAAATTTTCTGACATTTAAGTTTTGACATTTATATTTTTAAAATTCAGAGACAAACTAGAGTTGGCCCCAATTTTCATATCGTTCGATAGCAAAATAACGTGCGATTTGCGTGCGTCATTGTATGCAATTGACAATTAGTTTCAAACTAAACGTTATCTCGACTTGATATTAGAATAGAGGTCAAAACACATTTCCTTGTGTCACACGTGTTCAAAATTAAAAAAAAAATTTTTTTATCGTAATAGATTATATTATAGCTATAATAACATTTTCATGCATAAGAAAATTGCTGTAACAAAAAAGTTTATTATTATTGGAGCCTTTATATGCGGTTTTTGAACGCATTATTGAGGGCTAATGATGTGTAAGTATATAAACATAATTATTGTTATAATGATTACTGTAATGGCTAAAACAGACTTTAAATGTCTTAATTCGACTAGGTAGCACAATTGAAATAAGATGAAATGAAAACTTAAGCTCAACTTATATAGTCAGCAACGCCAAAAACATCTAACTCTATATGAATTGGGCTTGAATACGGATTTAGTTATATAATCAACTCCATTTAAAGTCAGCCGGACTGGTTTGCAAAGTGAAAAAAACGTAGATATAGCCACAACATAGTACTGAATAATATTATTTGAAACAGGCTCACGAAGCGCGCTAAGTACCTACTATTTACTACTCCGTGCGCCCCAACTTTCCGTCCCAGATAACTAGATAAGTAATGCTGGCTATACACCTGCGTTCTAATAGTACTTACTAGTTATTTAACGTTTTAGGTTGAGAAATGAATTCAGTTAAGTTTAGTAGTTATTGAATATCATTGAGTTTTGTTTAGGTTTTTGTTCAGCGGTAGACTTCTGTCGGCTGATATTGATTTTTAGGGTTCCGTACCCAAAGAGTAAAACTGGCCCTTTTTGTACGACGTTTTTATCCTCAAAATGCTACAGTCCACATGTACCCATAACAAACATAATATAAACTCATAGCCGCATATTTTGGGACAATCTTATATACAAGGGTAGGATACATATAGGGTATAAGGCGACAGTGTATATAACAGATATATACATATGAATAGGTACTGAAATACTAAGAAAACATCTTAACTCAGGAAGAACAAGTATTCGTGATAAACACAAATAATTGCCCTTACCAGGATTCGAACCCGGGACCTCCAGCTTCGTAGGCAGGGTCCCTACCGACTAGGCTAGGAGGCCGTTACTAAATATTCTCGTTTAGATTCCTATATTTCAATTAATTCCAAAACAATTATTAAGTTTATTCGTGGAATAAACTTCCAGAGGAAGTAGTCTCAGCACCGAACATTAACATTTTCAAGAATAAACTTGATAAACATAATAGGAAGAGACAAACCTAGAAGAGGATATCTGGATACAGGCTTACATCAGTTGTCTTCAACTGCCTGCCTGAATTATATATATATAATATAATAATATATAAAACTCTTAGCCCTCTTGCACCACCGTTAGCCGCTCACTCGAAGTTGAGCTGTCAAATTCCATTAAAAAAAACTCTTAACTCCGGGTTATGTGGCTAACCCCGGGTGGTGCAAGTGGCCCTTAGTAGTTCAAATAGCAACAAGCTTAAGTTTTCGATAGTACTCTCACAAATTTCATAATAACTCGTTTAGCCAGTACCCAATGTAATACCTCAGTACAATCAGTACATTCTGGTCTACGAGTAGATCGTGTGAACTGGCAAGCTGTGAACACAGATCCTTAGACGCCTCGAGTGCTAACAGCTGTGTACTTAGTTCCCAGGATTTGGAGTTTGGAACTTGTAATGGATAGCACCCGTTGCTATGGTGTCTTCAGGGAAATTAAGGGGAACGTAGGTTATTAATTGTCAACCTACACTTATTGCCAATGCTCAATGCTTCATGCAAGTGAATTTGCCCGTTGCAATGTATGGATTTGTAATGAAAACTACACTAGTTAAACTACTCTGTTAGGTTGCGAAATGCAACCTGCTGAAGAGAACAACATACGAAAGAACTTTTGACCGAAACGGAGACCTTTACTCACGCTAGGCAATTAGAACTTTGCATTTAAAATTGGCGCGTCAATTTAAACTAATGCCCAACATTTCACAGCTTGAATATTTTTTCCGATTTGTACGCCTCAGCAACATTATTGCCTAAATGTATGCGGCCTCGTTCAAATTGCTCCATTTAGACATAAAATAGCAGCCCATAGATGGTTAGAATAATTTTAATGAACGCTTATTTAGGAACGTCGTTGTGTGCTGGAATTTTTACCGTCGTCGCCGGTAAATGATGCGTCTCGATCGAAGTGCCACAACTAGATGGATCGCCGATGACACAGTTGTCCTAATCCACAGTAGAATTAACAAAAGTAGAACTCTTTATAATAAACTAAAATCAGCCACGCGACTTCATACGTACGCTTGTTGTTAAACTTTCAACCCCGTGACCCCTCACGTTTACAGGGATTTCACGACATTTGAGACACGATACATTCTTCAAATTTCAATGAAAAATAAATTGTTCGCGCACAAAGTAGTGGACGGAATATTAGTGGGTACAAAAATAATTAGCATTTGTAATGTAATCAACGCATTTTATACACTAAGGGTCCTGCGACGTTCCACTGCATCTTATACAGAACTAAACATACAGTGGAATTTATTAGTAAGCTCAAGGAATTTAAATTGCTTAGTGGTAAGTCGTAATTAATTTACGAAACATTTTGTATCTACTTAGTCTGAAATACCTACTCGACCGACGGTCGGTATGACAACTAAAACTATACCTATCGATAACACTAGTGAATAATATTTCTTTAAATTAATTAGTTTTTAGATTTATGATTTTTACATTACAAATAACTATTATATATCAATGACTTGCTCCAATAGTATAGTATAAAGACCGACAAACTAACGCATAGCCTAAAATGCTGAAAGTATAGTACATTACCTAACTAGTGCGGTAAAACAAAGAAAGGCCGAGATCGCAGATGTTTGCGACCCGAGCTGCAAGCGAGGGACGTAAATATGCGATCAAGGGCTTTATTTATTACCTCACGTGTTACGAGTAGGTACATCATTTTATGCCTACACTTAGGCAGAAATCGGCTTTTTCCGTACGCGTAGCGTGCGGAAAAAGGCACTTTATGGTCAGGTGTGGCATAAAACATATTGTAATAATGGCGTGAACCTCCACTAATAAATAAACTTTATTGAAATAGTTGTGGCCTGGCCTTTACTCAATTAATTTCAATGCACGATTTAGCAAAGAACTTGAACCTGGTAAATGGTGATGGTGGATGTCAATTGTTTTATTGTAAAGAACAAAAGACAAATCAATCCATTTGAAAGGAATGCCTTTGATGCCGTGTCAGCAATAAATGTCCGTTTGAGCTTCATACGGGTCAGTTGTTTTTGTAATTGAGGTTTCTCTTTAATACAATTGTCTTGTACCGGAGGATGGAGAGCTAAAAAAAAATTATTGTAGGTACATTTGTTATTGTTTTTGTTCCATTAACTACATGCGCCAAGATTGCGAGGAGCCATCTAGATGTAGGAAGTAGGAAGGCAGGACTGCTCGTAGTAACTTGTGTGGTATCTACTTGTTCGTCCAGACAGGTATAGGTATATTCGGAAGTAAGATATGCAGAAATTGAGGATCTTGTATTTATAAAAACTGGAGCTTTCTGTACTTACATCGAAACATATAAGATCCCTTGCATGTGAGCGAAAAATCCCGATAACAGAACTCTTCCAGATCTGGACTTCCTTGGGGCTCAATGTGCTCACTGCTCAGAAACACTAGCTGATACGAACTTAATGATAACAACAGTATCCCAAAAAAGTATTTTCCATTACATCACGTTTCAGTTTCAACTTACTATGAGCGCGACGTAGTGGAAAACTAAATTTTCTATGGAAATTTTCGGACAGGATAGAATGCGCCCAAGTAATTCCAGATCTGGAGAAATCAGGTTTTTGGGATTTTATGTGGAATAGTATCTATGCTAAGTTTCCTAGATTTTAACAGCACAGGCTGTGAAAGTGTAAACGTGATAATTTCATAGAAGTTTGACAGTTCATTTGTTTGACTGTATCGCGTCTCGTTTCACGTTCCAGTGTCTTTATCAAGTAGACAGGTATAGATAGGTTATATGTTATAAGTGGACAACGAACGCTCGTCTTATAACGTGATCATTGAATATGTAACGATTCAGCCCTCCCCGAACACTTCTCCCTAGGCTTAACACTATCATGGACCTATCTATCTAGAATCATGTTTAAGGCTCGGTTATTCGAAAACCAACTTCTTATTTTTACTACCACATACTATGAAATATCAGGTGTCTCACTCCGATTTTTAAGTTGTAAGTACCAATTTAGATACATGCCCGACTAAACTCCCCCCTCTCTCTCTGCCGAAGTAACATGTACTTACCTAGTAGTAATCTGTTCAGAATTAACGATATTTTAACGAGTTAATTTAAAAAGTTACACGAGTAGATGAGAGATAGAGAGAGAGGTAACTTGCTTTTTAAGTAATATTTAATTAGCCAATATAAATCCTCATATTTTCTACAAGCGTTAAAAATTGATCCTGCACCAACCGGGTTTAGCCTCCTAACCCGGGGTTAAGCTGTTATTTCATATGGAATTTGATGGCTGGTTGGCGCAAGCGGCGCATAGAATATACAATATTTAAAAACATTTAACTATTACTTTTTACAAATTTTCCGACAATAAAACGCGATTTTCTAGATTTTTTGGATTTTTGATCATAAGTAAAATGATAACGGTAGAAATTATTAACAAAATAAACACATGTGTTTGAAGTAGACTATTTTATACTTCTTTTCATGTCGGTAAGGTGTTTTTCTTATCAGTGGTTCTCTAGAAATCACCGTTACAGACTGGCCCTTTTCAGCAAAGACAGCCTTCCGATTGACCACTCTGTCAGGGTGTTTTGAGTAAAATAATGTAGTTAAGTTCACTAACCAGGGAATATACTGTACTGATAAGGTACGGTAGGGAAGGTAGCTCAAAATTTTGGGCATTTGTCTCCTACCAAAAAAATACAAATAAATTCTAAATCTGACAGTTTTCAGCGCAGAGACAGCTCATTGTCGCTAAGAAGGAGAACGGCCCACAAGCGTTTATTACGTTGCAAAAGATAGAAGTAAGATGAACGACATATATACATAACACAGAACAAAGAGGATAAAACGGACTCTAATAAATTCACGATGTGGACCCAACATCAAATATTAGTACTAGGTATTCAAATTTACATTGTTTTAATGACTCCGCACCTAAATATTCGCAGCGCAGGGAGAGGTTTAGCTTTAAATGCCTATAAATATGTAGCTGCTTTTGATATTTGAAGAAACTAACCTTAAAAAAAGGCACAATGGATATTGAGTTGCGAAAAAAGACCAGAAAAACTAGCTAACTAACCTAGCCTTAACGTATTCTAGCATAAATTGTGGTGAGAACGTGACCTGTGATGACTAAGAGGAGAGAATTATTTAGACACGTTCTGGTAAAGACCGCAACGCAGTTTGCCTAGTATAATTAATACTAGAGATATAATTATACCTACCTTCAATGTATTTCTAACGTGATACAGAATCTAGTTAAGTATAACTGTTTTTTTTTAAAGGAAATAAGATTTTCCGCCATCACGTGTGTGTACATTTAAACCTGTGCACATTTGATTTGGAAACTTCCGACGAAAATTGGTTTCGTTGAACCATTACGGAATATTATTTTTTGATTTTGTTCTGTTTCTGAAAGGCGTAAAGACGCTGCAAACGTTTCAGGTCCAACTTTTGTGTGTTCAAGTTACAAATTCCTAATAAAAAATGTATATTCACCGTGATCGTTAATAATCCGAAAGATTTTAAGTATGTATTCTGGACGTTAAAATAAGCAAACAGTTTTTAAGTATTTTTTTTTATTGCGAATATGTACTTTTACGCATGGCCTACAGTAGGTAAGTCATAATAAAAAAAGAGTACTACCTAAAGTTTTTTTTAACCCTTTGACCGTTTTCTTATATGAATGAAATGATCAGTCAGACGCCAAGCACGTTACGATAACCAAAAATGACGAATCTCGTAGTGCTGTGAAAAACGATTCTAAATAGATTTTAATCATGATCGAAGTACACCTTAATTGAGCCAACTTTAGGCGTTGCTGGCGTCGTGGGTACGACAGCACACGACGCGTTTAGGCGTTTTTTTTTTTTTTTTTTATCTGAATTTTAAGGAGCTTGGTCGGTAAACGATCATGCCGCTCCATACGGTGTCTTATATATATTAACTTAATAAACTAAATACATTTTTTATATAAACTATACAATAATTTAGATTCATCCGACTCTGGATAGGATAATAAATGATTACAGTATCCTATTTCATATGATAAGCGACGAGGTTCCCCTCGAACACACTCCATCAACACATGGTACACGTCCTGAATGACCCCACAGTGTGGGCAGTTGGGATTATCAGATTTCTTCATCAGAAATTTAAACTTATTTGTTGGAATGTGTCCGGAGCGAAGTCTCATCGCTATTACAATATCTTGGCGTTTTAGAGAAGACTGGCTTATCCATGGCGATTGTAACGGCTCAGGTTGAATCGTCCTGTACCAGATACCCTTTTCCTGGGACCGCTTATCGAAAAACTCTTTCCATAGGTTCTTACAGTGTATTCTAACCTGCGCCAATGCCTCGGTAAAAAAGGGCACCACCTGTATCATCGTACCTTCCGAGGATGCCTCCCTCGCTAGTCGGTCCACAACTTCATTGCCACCAATACCAATATGAGAGGGTATCCATTGAAGTTTTATGTTTTTGTTTTTGGCCTTGAGCTTCCGGATGAGGTCTAAAATTAAATAAGCTGTCGGTGTTCCTCGAACGGTCGAGGTACATCGAGCTATATGTTGTAAAGCGCTCTTGGAATCCGTCAAAATAACAACATTAACTGCATCTATGGATTCCACGTAGGCTAATGCCTCTACAATAGCCAGAAGCTCAATGGTCATTATGGAAACATGAGCATCAACACTAAACTGCATGGCAAGATTCAGAACTTCGTCAAAAAAAGCGGCCCCGGAACCACGTTCATCTTTTGAGCCATCCGTGTATATTTTGTAAAAACCGGGATATTTACTGGCGATATACTGCGTGCATAATTGTCTTAATTCGAAGCGGTCATAGCGGTTTTTTGCTTTTTTAATACCATCAATATGGGCACATAGAAAGTCCGAAGCATCCACATAACTAATCCAGCAATCAAACATAAACATTTCTATCTTTTCGCTGCAGAATATGCGGGTACCTCGGAATGTAGTATGCACTGCCCATAGTAATGGTTGTTTTTTCCTTGTCCATGCGGTGCTTTCCCTGCATATTTCATCAAGCACATTTATTAGGTTACTGTTACATTTAAGTGACTTACATTTCAGCCAAAATTTCCCTGCCAGATATCTTCTTCTGATGGTAAGGGGCGGAAGACACAGTTCGCTCTGCATAACATGAATTGGAGTAGTTTTAATGAATCCACCTACAACTCTCATAGCCTGATTTTGAATTACGTCAATTTTATTAGTGTGGCAGGCTGCACTATCGTCATACAGGTAGCTGCCATAATCTAGTCGACTGCGGATTACTGCAATATAAATTCTTCTTAAATGTTTAGGGTGCACCCCCCACCCAGGTCCCGCTAGAACTTTGAGAATGTTTAAAAACTTTGCAGTTTTATCAACAGTTTCATTAATATGTTTTGACCATCTCAGAGACTTGTCCAGCCATAGTCCTAGGTATTTTACATTAGGCACGACTTCCAAAGTCTGATTATTTATTTTGATATTTACATTTAGCGCTTTAGAACCTTTCTGGAAGATGCAGACTTTGCTTTTTTCAGAGGATAACTCTAATCCCACCTCACGCAACAGGTCAACGACGACCATTAGGGAAGCTTGTAAGTCTGACTCCATGATACGAATATCCTGATTTGTTGCGAACAGGACAAAGTCATCAGCATACTGTGAGATGTGGATTGTATCCACCTTACTGCAAACATCTGTTGTTGCTATATTAAAGAGCAGCGGCGATAAAGGGTCACCCTGGGCTAGACCACGACCAGTGAGGCGTACTGTTTCGGTGGTTTCAACTTTAATTTTTAAGCGTCTTTCCCTAAGATATTCCCATAAGTAATTGCATATTTTCAAGCCTACGCCCGACCGATCCAAAATAGCTGTTAGGCCAGTAACATTGACATTATTGTATGCATTATTTATGTCTATAAAACATCCTACTGTAGCCTGATTATTCAGAAAGCCTTTCTGTATATTACTGACCAGTTGGCTTAAATTATCGAGCGATGATCTGCATCGTCTAAATCCAACTGTCTTATCAGAAAATAGGCACTCATTTTCGAAAAACCATTCAAGTCTTCTCTGCAGGATAGAATGGAATATCTTAGTTATGCAGGACATCATCGCTATGGGCCGAAGCCCTCCCCTTCCGGGTTTTGGGATCGCTATAATATTCGTGTCACGCCATTGGTGCGGAACAAAACTTAGGTTGAAAAAAGTGTTATATAGTTTGGCTAGAACTTCTTTTCCGTTACTGGGGAGAAACTTGACCATGGAGTATGATACGTCGTCGCATCCAGGAGAGGTATCCTTGGCTTTAATGCATTTTTCTATTTCGGCCGTAGTGATGACAACTTCCAACTTATCATTTACAGATGAAAATGTTGGCCTAGACGGAGAAACGTAATCTGGTGCCAAGCTTTGTAGGAGGTCGGAAGCCCCGCGGGAATCTACATTTTGCCCGGGCGAACGGTTTCCTTTTAGCCACCTCATGCGTTGCCATACAACACTGGCAGACATATTTTCATCTAAAGTATCACAGAACACACGCCATGATTCTCTTTGAGCATTTCTAATCATTTTCTGTGACTCACATATTTTTTCTTGCAGTGCTGCTAGGTTATTTGGGGAAGGGTTTCGTCTGAATTTTGCTAGAGCTAATCGCCGTCGTGCCACCGATTTGGATAATTCCGGGTTCCAGTAGGGTTTTGGCTTAAATTTGCTTTGAGGATTATGACATATTTTAATATATGGAATATACTTTTCAGCTGCCTCGTTCAAACATGACATAAAAATGTCATACGCAGACTGAGGGTCCTCGGGGAGCACTAAACTACCAAATATTTCATTTAAATTATTCGTATAAGATGTCCACTCTGCTTTCTTAAAATTTCTTTTTTTTGTCATATTTAAATTAACTGTGATATTTGTATGTATCTTAATTACTCTATGATCGCTACCCAAAGTTTCATTCAAAACAGACCAGTAGAAATGCGAAGCTATGTCTAGTGAAGCTAAAGATAGGTCAGGGGATGAAGCTCGAATTCTACCCTCTACTAGCTGAAAACGTGTGGAGTTATTTGTATTAAGATATGCGAAATCATTTTCAAGCAGTGAGTCGAAAATTTGAGAGCCTCTAGTATCTGTTTTGCAGGACCAGCTCGAGTGGTGCCCGTTAAAATCGCCAAGAATAACAGTTTTGGTGTTTACAAATGATAATAATGTGTCCCAGTCCCTATGGGTGGTAGTAACGTTTGAAGGGCAGTACACAGATATGACATGTTCTAAGTGAGCGCAGTTAAATAACCTCACACAAATCAACTCAATCTCCGGATTTATACGAATGGGTAAAACGCATGCCTGAGCCCGAATTGACTTATGAATCAAAATAGCCACACCGCCATATGAAGAGTCTCTGTCCTTACGGAAAATATTATAGTTCTTAACAGTTATCGTAATGTCGGGGTCGAGCCAAGTTTCACTTAGTGCTGCAATATGAATTTTTTCTTGAATTAATAAATTTTCAAATTCTCTCAGTTTCGGTCTCAGGCTACGTGCGTTCCACTGAAATAAATTGAGGTCAATACATACTTTGTTTGGTCTTCTATCCATTAATAGACGAGAAAATATTTTTTAACAATGGTACTTCACTTAGGAGTTTAACAATTGATGATATAACAAAGCTTTTAATCATTTTCAACGCACTTTCTATTTTCTCTACAAGACTGCTTTTTTCAAAAATATAAGTTCTTTTAGACGTTCTAATAGATCTGAAAAACACTGTATATCTTCTTCACTACGTTCGCTGTCGGTGTCGTCCTGGCTAGGTTCCGCTTCTTCTCTATTGCCGTTGGTTATCTTATCCGAAGAGCGTATGGTTATCTTCTTGCGTTTTCGTTTCACTCTTGTAGTATGTTTGTGATGATCATCTATTTCAAGGTTTTCTACTCGCTCACTTTGACTTGGCTTTGTAACTTCACTGTACGTCACAGATGGCTTGGAAATACTCGTACTCACTGAGGTCGATGGGTGGTTTACCGGTGGGTGAGAGGCGACTATATGTTGATGTCTTACTTGCTGCGGCTCAGGTGGTGGTGAAGGTGGAACAAATATGTCAAGCGCTTTTTGGTATGTGCAATTGAAGTCTCTCATCAATTCCCTAATTCGTTTTTCTTTTTTATATGTAGGGCATTCTTTGGACAAAGCCATATGTTCCCCCTTGCAGTTCACACATGTAAACTTTGTAGTGTCGCAATTTGTGTGCCTTTCTCCACATTTGGGGCATAGCGGTCTATTAGCGGGACACATCTTTGCAGTGTGCCCGAATCTCCAGCAGTGTGAGCATTGGGTAACAGGGAAGATATACGGAGTTACCTTTATTCTTAAATCATATAAGTATATGTAAGGAGGGAGTCGGGAACCGTTAAATCCAATCCTAATGCGTTCGCTTGGGGTCCAGCCCTCTGGGCAAATTCGGTCGAGCCGCTTGGCGGAGGCTACCACCTCTTCACTTTTAATATTCTGTAGCAGTTCTTCCTCCGAGAGATCTAACTCAATATCCTTGATGACACCATAAGACAAGCCTACCTCAGATGTACTCTGACGTTTCCAGCCTAATTCTGTCAGTTCCTCGCAGTTAATGAATTTTAGCGCGCATTGCTCATTTTCAAAATTAATTATGAGTTTGTATGGGTTGACATACTTAACTTTCAAGATCCCTGATATGTTATTATTTTTGAAAAGCTTTGCTAATGCAAACTGTTTTGGAAATGTATTTTTACACGTTGTAGCTACTTGATGTAACGTTGCGGCCCTTTGAGAAGGCGGATCGATGTTTAAATTCGCTGTATTGGCTTTTTTCGATTTTCTAATCACTTCCTGCCACCCATTTTCATCATTATCTTCATCTCTGATTCTTTTTTGTCGTATAGATTCATCACCCGTCATCCCATCCATGCTGTCGTCTGTCTCCATATTTTGTATATCGTCTTCTCTGCAATGACCACTCGTACTCATGTTATTGCCACTTACGTCACGATCTAAATTGTTATTATCCGCCATTAAAAATAAGATTCATTTTGCACTGCACTTTATACCAGGAGGTATGCGTTATCGCACGCGCACTGGCGTAAACAACCTAAACCGGTTACCGGCCGCTCGATGTTATTATATCTAAGTGCACGTCTTAATCGTATGAATACCGAATAGACACTGCGTTTAGGCGTTCTTGGCGGTCAAAGGGTTAATGTTTTTTTAAGGTAGAGGTTTCTTTGCGAAGTTTTTTCAATTTTTTTCTAATATCAGTCATTAAGATGTCAAAACTCATAGTGGTACCACTGCAGTCTACAATGCGTTTTTCCACGAATTATGATGAAAAACAGTTTTAGAGAAAGATGTAATTCTCTGAAACTAAGCCAAATTCAGATTATTTCATATGACATTATAATCCTTTAATGCGGTCATGAGTACACCGTTAAAATCTTTCGGATTATTAACGATAGTATCATCCGCTATGAAGGCCGCCAAAATATCTGACATAGAAAGAAAGGAAAAGTGACAAAATTCATGACCTCGGGCGGGACTCGAACCCGCGCCTCTGAGATACCAGCTCATCGCTCTTCCAACTGAGCTACTGAGACCACACCCGTGGCCACGAATTTCTCCACCACACAGTTTTCCACTTCTCCTTTCTTTTTTCGAATCTGTTAAACATTAGTTAATTTTATTTGTACAGACATTTCTAGTTCTTCAGTCTATTTATAGTTAAGGTACATACTAATTGACAACTGAACGGAGTGAAAAATGTACCATAGACTTTAGTGTCTGGCTCCAAAGCAAAAGATAGGTTATATATAACATGTGCATTTGCACCATAGACTAGAGACTATTGTCTGGCTCCAAAACAAAATATAGTTCTTAAATAAGCTGTGGATTTGCAATCACGTAATCTTTATTTTATTTTGCAGGTAAGCCACAAGGACCATATTCAGGCGGTTAAGGCGGTGTGAGTAAGTTTACAAGGATTTTTTAGACGAAAAATCCCGATATCGCCTATTCCGCAGGCTGTCCCCAACGACCATTCTAATCTAGGAGATCGATCTCCGTCTAAGGGCCACTTGCACCCACCGGGGTTAGCCATCTAACCCGGAGTTAAGAGTTTATTTCACGTGGAATTTGACAGTTAACAGTTTGCTGGCGCAAATGCCTCTAAGTAGTCATGAACAGGTTCCAAACCTCAAGCAGTTTCCTAACATATGTTTACTTTCATCTTTTCGTTTGGCCTAATAATAAATATTTCTCACAATATTTGTTATCGTATAAAGGGGTTGTTTGGGTAAAACATTAGAATTTCAGATAGATATTTTTTTTTAGGTTAACTTACTGCTATGCATACGAACAATATATTATTATGTGTTTGTTTTTAGTAAAAGGTACCACTTTTGTCGTTTGTTGATAAGGTTCAAATCTACACGAATCTTTAAGGTAGGTGTTAGCGCCTTATCGGCAACCGACAAAGGTTCAACAATCACATATTCTTATTTTCTCTGAACTGACAACAAATTAAAGGGCATTCATTAGTTATAAAATATAAACAGTTCCACTCACACATGTTTTTACTTGAATTATATTTTAACTTTCGTAAATATGATAGTTCGACGAATGTTGCATATTGCGTCACACCGCAATTTAGCTTAATTAGGTTGTGCTCAATGCGGTGAAAATGTATTGAAAATCCCAGTTGAAAACTGAAGCAGTAATGAAAACTAGCTTTTTTTTATGCTATAGGTGGCAAACGAGCAAACGAATCGCCTGATGGTAAGAGATTAACGTCGTCCATGGACACCCGCAACACCAGAGGTGTCGCAAGTGCGTTGCCGGCCTTTAAGGTGGGAGTACGCTCTTTTCTTGAAGGAATTGAACTTGATAAAATATAATATTTTGACAAAATATTCCAGAGATAGTTGAACTTGTATTTTAGAAGTGCTATAAAAATTATAGAGAAACACTCGCATCTGACACGTTCGCAAAGACACTAGTACTTTACCTTGATATTAAAGATATTCATTAATATATATATTTAAATATATATTAATGGTTACAAGCTTAAATCTAAAAGGCCCTTGAGGTATTGTACCTAGGATCTAGGATGCTGGCGGAATTTCCTCGTTGATTATAGGATTTGTTGTTTACTTCATAATACTGAGACTTAGTTTCGCTCGTTTAACCCCTTTGCACGAAACCAAAAGGCTTAATTAGCAAAAAGCAACTTAAAGTAGAAATCATAGACGGATTAACTCATAAACACACTAGCAAGACACACTCAACTAGCGTACCTCGGAGGTAAGAAACACCAAAAAAACAGGGTCACACGTCTATTTAAGTAACATACTAATTTGAGTCCTATGCGCACACTCTTGAGTGCATTTTCAATTGTGTAGCCAACCGTGTTTGAGACGTCCTGAATTTACTAGTCGGAATATAGGGCGGTCACCCCCCACCCTCGCTTTCCGCAGTTGGAATCCAAATTGAATCGCGTACGGACGCGTTCGAAAATCGGACTGAATGAACTATGGTGTTTTTGTTTAACATAGTGGTGTGCTATTGATATGGCTAGGAAAAGGGTAAGGGTGAGGGAAAATAAGCTTTGTTTTTATCGTAAAACACAGTAGGGTTGCGTCGGTTACCATTTAAGCCTTTGCCTGCTTACTACATACACGTAACATTCGTTTGAGCTCAACGCATGCCTGCTTTTAAACCAATTTTGAATCGGTCAGACTATGACCAGTCGTTTATGAATTACTTATTGTTTTTATATACGAAGCGCTGGTTAATGGGAGCCTGGATTATTCGAAATGGGATTTTAATAGTTTAGTATCACTAGTTACGTAGCTTCTTTGGGAATCAGAAGCGTTTTTGGATTAAAAGGGGGAAATTAGAAGACTAATTATTTCTGATATAAATGTCACAAACACTTATTGGTTTGTGAAATAAATAAAATATAAATAAATATGTATATGACATTTAAACACAATGTGTATGAGGGTTCACCTATTTATTATGTTTCATTATAAGTACAATTTAACAGTTGATCTTTATATTAATCGAAAACAGTGTTTATGTAAATAGAGCTTTATTATCAAATTATATATAATAATTATCTTGTGCATATACTAAATAATTTTCTTTAAAATTTAACCTTTCTAAACCGCCTTTAACCGTAACTTAATTAACAATTTCATCTGTCTGCCAATATTGTATTTACTTTACTCTTATTGGATTCAGAAATTATGAATATAATCAATTCGATTATACACGTAGGTGGGTATTAAATAACTCCGCGTCCCTGAAATTTAATTTTTAATGATTCTCTTTGATCGTTGAGCTTGAAAGCAGAGATCTTCCTTGTGAGGTACAAGGTACAATATACAAGGCTTCAGACCGATACGGCGAGCTGAGATACCTTAAAAATATTATGTTCGCTTACTCGAATATTCACATACACATACACATATATAACACGCTTGCATTTCCAAAACTGCTCGACTGGTACCTAGTGCCGCTTTTAAAAAAACCGAAATAGTAATGTGCTGGGTTTCTAGCTCATTGCTTGCTTGGATATAAAATAACTGTATGATTAACATTTTATAAATTTATCGCAATTTATAGGTGACCAGGGCCCCCAGTGCCCAGGGCTGGGATCAAACCAGCGATCTCCTGCTTTCGATGCAGACGCCCTAACCACTAAATTTCCTAAGCATATGCAATCCTTTTCTTATTTGAACCGCTTAAAGTGCGTTCCCCTGCGCGCAATATTATTGCTAACTCAAAACAACTATAGCTTGATAGTGCCGAAGGAATTTTTACATCATGAAACAAATGTGTATGTCTCTTTCCCTCTATATTGATGCACCTAGGTAACACAAATATAGTTTTTAATCGTATACACGACAGAATCCTTTATTACAAACATATAGTACTTTATATGTAAGTTAGAACATACTTGGAAACATAATGGATATTAAATTTCTCGCTGAGAACATTTGCTGGATATTAATATTGGATCTAGGTGATATTTGGGTTTAATATAGAGGGTTTCATTCAGCGCCCTCGCATAAAGGAATGAAAGAATTCAGCTTTTACTATGGTTCGCGTTTTAATTTGAACAATATTTTCAAACCCTCTTCGAGAAACGGAGGCGGTGATATGTTCGTCTTATTTTTTTATGTATGTTAATTGTCATCGCTTCGTGTTACGGTGATTTAAATTATTGTAATTTCAAAAATCAGTTAAAAAAAATGTTTTGTAGGCTTTTTTGCATCTTTGAAAAAAGGAGTAGGTATACTAATGACGTTACATATATATTCTATTGTATCTATTATATACTAGTTATTTTCAATGGCAAGAAGCTATGGTACAGATGTAGTGTTCGTATTTTCACGAAAACGCCCCAAAGTTCCATGCTATTTCAGTTAGTGTCAGTACTAAAAGTACCGAGGTCGATTGAAGTAGCATGACAAATACGAAAGTGTCCGAGAAAATACGAGGCCAAAAAACATAATGCACTACATCTGTAACTTCATACAATTAGGCTTTTAATCTATTGTCTTCTGTTACCGCGATTATTATTCATTGAAATTAAACACTTTAGAACGGATTAATCGCGTTTATTAACACCATGATCCTACAACCTATCCTAGGCTTTTACAATTAAAAGAATACTCTATACATTGTGTCGTGTTTTACTCTATAAATATTTTGCCTAAAAGATTTAATTAAAAATATATGGTGTGCATATCTCTCTGCAGAATCATGCTCTGAAATCTCTCGTAGTTTACGAACCCACCACCCACCGCGCAATATCAATATTTAAAAGCGAAGAGAGCATGTTTGTCGGGTTTTCGCTCAGATATGTTCGTTTTTCGTTCAGTACGCGCATTTATTAAATACCAATCATAGTTGACTTCAGTGCATAACTTTGAAATCAAAATAGTCTGCATTTTTCAATAGATTTTTTTATTAAATATTTGAACTCATAAACATTAAATCATATAAGCTCACATGATATTGACGCTTCAGCCCAGTTTTAGTCTGCTTTATTTTGTACAGTCAGCAGCAGAAGTAGCTAAGGTGTGCATTGTGTGCAAAGTTACCTTGACACGACCTTCAACAATAAGCGTGTCAAGATCATTTTGAACACCCCGCCCGTTTAGCTATTTCTGCTCTTGACTGTGCATACAATTGTAAAAGTCAATCTGTGAAGTAGTGGATGTACAGAATACGATTAGCTTAAGTCAACATATTTAAATAATATTGCGCAGACGGTTCTTCTTCAAAAATAGTCAATGAAATGTTTAGTTACTACAACGCAGGCGAAGTCGCGAGCGGACGTTAGTTTTACTTTTACATAACGTTACACAGTTACAACAGACTTATACATTTAAATGGCCACACGCCAGTTTTATCTGAGTTGGTGGTAAAGTTAGTAGTTTACCTGCCGGCTGAGCTGAATTTACGAGTTATACCTACGTGATACAAACACTGCTGGGGCAACTTATATTTAAAATACGTCGTGACATTTGGGTTACAGCTGCGTTATGATTGTTTGTATGACATAGGAGGAAAACGGTAGACGAATCGCCTGATGGTAAGCGATTACCATCGCCCATGGACACTCGAAATGCCAGGATGGTTGCAAGTGCGATGCCAGCATTTAACATGGGAGTACGCTCTTTAGGTACTATTATGTACCTATGTGTATTTCTGTTGTATCAACCACAGTAGCATCAAAATACTGTGCCGATTTTCGCGAGTGAGGGATCAATCGATTTGTTTTTATGACACGACTGACATAAGCTACGTATCTTAGTATCCTACACTAAAAAAATGGTTTCTTAAATGAAACCGCCCTTTCGTCTACCTGTAACTTAAACAAAGTGACTACATAACTAAGGCAATATCTTGCCAATTCGTAATGTTGATATTTATGAAGGGTGCTGGTGTGTTGACATAAATAAATAATTAGTAAGAGAAAAAAGAAAGGTAGAATACTTACTAAGCCAGGCGGGCTAGCATATGTTACGTTCTCGCGCGCGAGTCCATACATCGGCCGCGACTTAAGGTATGAACTGACAGGCGACAGTGTAAGTTGTGCTAAGCATACAGGTGGCGAGGTGCAATACACAGCAAAAAGGTTAGGGATCGGGCTACTGTCAAATTTATAAATATAAGAAAAAGGAATTCGACCGCCAGACAGCAGTCCTCTTTAAAAACAAATGGATAGCCAAAAACTAAATTGAACTTTTAATCTCAATCTCCAGATTGTCTTATAATCAAACCAAATTCTTAAATCAAACGAACTTTAATAACGACTTATCAAATTATATGGTTGTTGATGAACTCAAACTATAAAGCGAAGTAGTTGGGTTAAATATTTTTTTCTGTTTACCAACTCTTACGGTAGTTTATATTCTACATTAAAACTAATCAAGCTTCCAAGGGAGTGACTTAATTGGAATACATATGAATTTCAGTTTTAATTAAGCCGCAGCAGGTAGAATAGCTATTATAACTCGCACCACCGACAGCTGCGTACAGCTCCCTAGAGCCGCTATTCGACATTATGATGCTCGATATTGCGTTATATTGTATTACAATTTGGTACCTATACTACTAATACTAAACCAAATTATAATACAATAAAACGCATTTAGCTATTTCGGCTGTCATATTCTGTTATAGTAACGCTTATTTATACAAATAAGGTAAAAAACGCCCGGATTAATTATAATGATAGTATGGCACACTAACTAAAGGGGTTTCATGGCTAGCACTCCCTCTAGTACACAGCTAACAGTAAACTAACACGGACACCATTTTCAAAACGAATTAACATAGTTTTTCAGCAATCACTCCACTCAGTGGGCAAAAGCAAAACATTATTATAAAATTACAACGGGTCTATCACGAATTTACTTGATTGAATGATACCGTTATAAATTTAGAATAATGTGTACAAAACGGGAAAGTATAAAGTGTTTTAAAAGAAAAACATATCCCAGCAATCAAAGCAAATCGCTAATACAGTTAATTGGCTCAAGACTTAAGTCCATTTTGAATCACGTGTAATGCTAATCTATCCATCTATTCAAATCTCCTATCAAGCTGAAGCCAGGTATATATACAGTGGCCTCTGACAGCATATGCTTGTTACTAAAGTCGAGGTCTCTTTCATATTGGTTTAGTCTAATAGAGCTGGAAGTAATAGACTTCGTAAACAATTCAGGAATGTTAATCGAATGCTCTTGCCGCCATGGTTCTTACATAATCCCGGAATTTCTGGCATTTCGGAATTAGTCATTCATATACAATGAGTTTCTATTCTATGGTTTTTTTATCTTCTTCGAAGAATCGATAATCTTAAATAGCATAGGGAACTAACTAAGTATAATTACCACTTAGGCATGTCAGTGGCACCAATTGATTTGAAAATGTATCTGTTGGATTAACAGATCGAAGAATCTAGATTTTTTTGTATTGACATTTCATTAACGTCCGTACCCATGTCCTTCGAGCTACTTTATATATTTACTATATTTAGTTTTAAAAAACAGCAAGAGTCCAGACCAGACGAAGCCTATAATTGGAAGTCTTTCGTCCACAAATAGGTACCCATGCAGTGGGTAGTATCGGCTTCTTTCTATCAGTACTGAGAAAAAGAGACGGAAATTGCGTAATTGTTAAAGTATGAAGTAATTATTATACTGGTTTGATCGTAGCGTTCATTGAACCAAAGCTTCTAGAACTTTCCTATTAAGTCAAGTAATCAACGTATAGATAACAGTTTCAGCCTGATCAAAATTACTAGTCTCGTTAATATTACATAGAGTGTTAATTAATAACTCTGATAGCGTCAAAGTGACGAAGGTCGACCAGAAAACCTTGCAGTTTTGTTATAATTAATGTTTAAATTATACATAATTATGTTAGCAAAAGGGTGTGGGGCCCACCATTAAAGGCCGTCAGTGGAATTCGTGACAGCTTTAAATTAACGAGACTTTTAAAACCTGGAATGGATGCTTGTGGGAAACGACACATAAAAGGCTTTTAATTGAGTGATGAATGACCAGACCGAAACAGTAAAGGTATAAAATTCTCACTTTCGCGGTGCTCCTATTTCTGCGTTGTTTGCCTCTTTGGCATATGAAAATACCTAACTAACCTAACCTACCTACTATTCGGGCAAATCTATCGTGTCATAAAAAATCGGTTGGCAATAATCGCATCGTGGAAAAACGATTTCCGAAAGACACAGTACAATCGCCATCAGATATATCGGAGCGTCCGAGGTGTTCAAAATATCTGAACAAGCACTCTAACGCCTTGACAGTAGAGGCGTGTTCAGATATTTGTGAGCGCCTTGGCTGCTCCGATATATCTGATGGCAGTACAGTGTACACGCTCAATTATTATAAGTGCATTAGTGTGAAATTGTAAATTTGCTTGACCATTAATTCAATATCAGTTTCGACCCGTTTTCATTTAATAATCAGCATAATTGGAGCAACTTACTTATACCAATTATCTAAAACAATTAGTCATAACTTGACATATCACATGTTGTTTATAACTTGACGCATTGTTTCGGTAACTACTTGGCGAACTGGCGTAATTGGAATTTAGTGACATAACGCTGGGTACTGTAACGGGAAACTTCGAATTATGTAACAGAAATTATGTAGGAAATTTGGCACCTGCGTTGGCCCCAAACCCAATAAGGTCCTTTGGGGTGAGCCGTGGTTTAAGCTGGGAAAATTTTAGCAAAACCGAAGACAAGGTAGAAAGATGTAGGTAATAGGACAACAGGACGTAGGAGAGTGCAATATTTCAATAGATTATGTCAAGTGTAGAGCGAAACGAAGGAAAGCCATTCTACTACCATGTGGGATGTGTGTGAGTTAGGAAGAAAGAGTGACAGATGTCATAGTAAAATTTATCTTTTAAAATTGCATGGTTTTGGAAGACTTAAAAAAAATACGACACCTGCATAGAGCGCGTGTACAACTCGGCTCTATTTTGTTGGAGCCAACTTAAAACCAACCAATTACAATGTATGTAATTCGTAATTTAAGAAAAAAAATTTTTTTAATTACTGTTCTGCTGTATTGCCCTTTTTATTTAGACAGTAGAAAATGCGGTAATAATTAAACGTGGTTTTTGTCATATTTTACTTATCAGTTGCTATTGCTATTTACTAGAAGTGAGGGAAGGAATTACCAAACTAGGTATAGGAGCTAATTGAATGCACTTCGTAGAATTCGTGCCAATACGAAACTGGATTTAACAGAGTACACCCGTTGGCTGTTTGGCAAATAGACCGCAGTCGCATTTCCGTTCGTGGAATTGTGTGGTACCTATTAAATTATAAAACAGGCTTCACGGCTGATTCAATGACATTTAAACACTTTAATAAAGAGAACATGCAATAAGTTGCTATATTTGAAGTAGGAGTTAACAAAGCGCTCTTCGGAGAACTCGTGTCAATACGACACTAAATTTAATGGAGTGGAGTGTGTTCCGTTGACTGTTCGGTAAACAGAAGCTAGAAGCCTCTCTGATGAAATTGTTGTGTGTTATTAAATTTAGAAACAGCCTTCACAGCTGATTCAATGTTAGTTAATCACTATAATAAAAGGAACTTGTGGCAATAAGTTGCTATATTTGAACTGGGAGTTAATAATGTGCTTCGTAGAATTCGTGTTAATACGACACTAAATTTAATGTAATGGAGTGTATTCCATTATTCAGCAAATCGTGCGCGATTCGATCCGTGAAACTTGTCTGTTATTTAATTTTGAAGCTGGTTCCAGAACTGATAACTATAAATAAATATGAGAAAGAGAAAATGTGTCAATCAGGAAGACTGTAGCTTTCATAGTTGAGAGTGAATATAGTGCGCTTGGTAGAGTTAGTGTCAATTTAAAAGTAGTTGTTGGGCAAACAGAAGCCAGTCGCTTTTCTGATTAAATTGTTTATTATTGATGTTTCTCTACAAAAAAACTAGGGAGATGATCAATTAAGGTACATTTAACTCTAATTATCCTATCCCAGCTAGAATAGGGCATAAAGATGCTTTTAACGCAATAATGCTGCACAGAAATTGCTACAAAATTTACGATCACTGATTATTACACTTTAAAAGCAGGGTCTAGTATTCCTATACAAATACAGTACCCACTGGAATCGGAAATTCACGGTTCTCGCCATACAACGTTAGTACCGGGGAGTATTTGTTGCGTTGCAGTAAAGGCAACTAATAAAATGCGCTTTTTAAAACTCGTGTCAATACGACACAGAATGTAATGAAGTAGCTGACGTGCTCCGTTGGCTCTTCTGCAATCATTCGCATTTCTCTTCATTAAATTGTTGTCATTAAATTTAAATTTTCATTTTGGAAAGGGTTTTAAAAGCTTTTTGATTCTGAAAAGGCAAGTTAAGGGCTAGGATAAGGTTAGAACGTGACATATACAGTAGGTACCTACAGTTGATAGACGAGACCATCTTAGACCAGTACAACTCGTCACGACTGGCGCGAGTCCAATGACTCCATGTATCAAGTGGGCTAGAATATGTCACGTTCTCGCGCGGGTTCATACATCGGCCGCTACTTAATATATGGTGTGATAGACGACAGCGTAAGTTCTGCTACTATAGCTAGTCTTCTATTGACAGATTATGCTAAGGCTCCTGCGTGTTTTTTTTAAGAATAAGCCAACGTTTGTTACTAACGTACTATCAACCAATTGGAACCCTTGGCCACTGTAGGACTATGTCATAGTGACGCTATAAAACAGATTTTCAGAAATCTATTACTGCTTCTCATTTTGCCATGGTCCTAAAGTAGTTCCAATTGGTTAACTATACGCTTTAGCTTGGAGTACATTAGTAAAGCCAAGGCGTTGGGTCACTTGCAAAAACCTTCCCTCGTCCGCGTCCCTAATGCATGTAAATTGTCAACTAACGACATCAAAATACATACTTGAGTTTTTCGGCTCTGTACTCCAGTTAGTTCAACCAATGTAGGTCGGGGACGATCGATACAGTGCACCCTGCACAACGTTGCTGCTCGCATGTTTCGTTGCTTCCATTCACGAAGACACACCCCTCTTATCGTGTACTACAGTCCGGGAGTTGCAGTCATAAGAGTTAACGTAGCATATACTGTGCTGTTATCATAAGAACATTGCAGTATATGGAGAGTCATTTCGAGGTAGAGAATTTAGAACGGCCTTTTCACTTACGAAATTAAAATTTTGGGATGGCACTTGCGTCATCCCGGTGTTGTGAGTGTCCATAGGCAACGGTAATCGCTAATCATCAGGTTATTCGTCTGCTCGTTTGCCTCCTACATCATATATAAATACATTAATTTATCTATGCTTTCGACCATTGGTCGGTCCAATTGAGACCCGTAGCCACTTTATTTTTATTTCGGTGTGTTCTCATTTGTTTTATTCGAAATTGTACTACACGTCCTAATAAGTGTAACTACATTTTTCTCCATTGTCTCCGTAATTTTCATAAGGAATCATTATTTGTGTACCTAAACAAGGAAGTCGCGTCGTTTACGGGCTATGAAAAGGAATACGACGTGAAAACGCGTCTCAATAAATACAGTATAAACGGTTTTGTAGGGGAATAAAACCGTTTTACAACATTGAAAGAGTCATGTATTCATTTAGTCTAGGTACTAAGAAATATATTTTACCGAGTTTTGCGATCTTTATGGATTCTGAAGGCTGTGTCTAATGTTTCGACTTCTGTTTACTGACGCCACTGACGCCAGGCCACATCAACTAATTGAAGATAGATATAATAAATACATTATGATTATGATAATGTAGTCTGACGTTGTATATCGTATGACGTCATTACTTAAATGTGACGTGGTAAATTTATCACCTATTTTACCCGATGTATTGTATTCATGTATTCCATTTGGTCTTTTAGATACTGTAAACGAAGAAAACCATTTTGCCAATGAGGTGCAGTCAAATGCCAAAATATGTATTAAATATCAATAGTCGTAGTAAACCGCTATATTCGACAGTAACAAGGGTAGCTAAAAAAGGCGAGTTTAAACCAAAATGAAAGCAATACAGCCTTTTACCCAGGTCCAATTGCGTAGGCTATCGTGGTTATCGTGGGCGGGACAGTGTCCACTCAAAAATGTTTAACACCTTATTACAAAGGATTAAGGTGCAAAATAGTGACATTATCTTTTGGTATCGACTGTCCAGTTACGACGGAACAGGGTGACATTGAAGTATTACGAAATTGCATTCGTCAAATGTCAGTCGCAGAATCAAATTGGATACGTAATTGCATTTATTGTTGATTAAGTGCGGTTCTATCTACAATTTACTGGTTAGGATAGTGATAAATATGGTTGCTGGTGCGGCGACTGTGTCGAGGAGAGAACTATCAATCTTTTGATGCATTGAAATATTGGCTTAAGTGAATAATGGCTATGCCATGCTTTCGTATGCAGTGCGTCCCGTGTAGTAACAACGAAATCGAATAGAGCGTGTGTATATTACGGACGTAATCCGCGTAGTGATTACGTCGGAGTTGCATAGGGTGACGCATACGCAAGCGGGTAAACCTTAAAACGTTCGTAAGCATATAGCAAGAACCAAATCATTAAAAAAAACTCCTTGCTTTCCTCTTTTGTCATTGTCACCCTTGAAGCGCGATGGCAATATTCAAAAGTTGAAGCACAGTTTCTAAAATATACGAAATATGTGTACCTTCACAAATTCCATTTCATATCAATAAGGACTAATATTTTTAAAGACAAAAGAGCGTTGGTGGCCCAGCGGTATGACGTGAGATTTTCAATCCGAAGGTCTCGGGTTCAAATCCTGCCGGCTCGTACCAATGAGTTTTTCTGAACTTATGTACGAAATGTCATTTGATATTTTACCAGTCGCTTTTCGGTGAAGAAAAACATCGTGGAAAACCGGACGAATCCCAATAGGCCTAGTTTACCCTCTGGGTTGCTATGTCAGATGGCATTCGCTTTCGTAAAACTAGCGCCTACGTCAAATCTTGGGGTTAGTTGCCAAAGCGGACCCCGGGCTCCCAGAGCCGCGGCATAAGTCGGGAAAAACGCTAAGAAAAAGAAAGACTAATATTTTTGACTTAAAAATTACATTGATATTTTAGAGCATGATCGTCCAAATCTAAATTGATAAATATGAGAACAGTTCCCGGGCCTTTGTTATAACTGTTGATAGGCGAGGCCTTTAATCGGATTTTGTACGGCTCGTTCCGTTCATTATTTCGTGATTTTTACACGTGCATTGCTCAATGTATAAAGCTATATAAATATAAGTAGAATAAGTATAATAACTGTTATAAAATGCGTAGTTGCGTACGTACTCGTATGTAATAACCTAATAACATAAATTAAACTGTCTGCGGAGATTGCATGTTGAGGTAACTAAAAGCAATGACAACACTAAATCTACATTATGTCATCTGTCAAACAACTAATGTGTCCTAAGACCGCCAAAATGATTAAAATGGTACCTATATCTGTAGTACTATTTTAATTTTGCGAAAGTCTGAATTCTAAAATGTAATTAAAACTGGAAATTTTCTTATTCGGGTGAGAAACGAAAGGAAAAAATAATTACTTGAAAATTGACTTTAATTCCCAAATGCTTTGAACTGTTCGAATATGTATAGTAATAAATAACGTTTCAAACTGGTTTAATTTCTAGTTAGATTCAAAGTATTTCAAGAGTAGATATCCAAATATTCAGTTACGCATTTGACAAACGGTTAAGCAATGTTTGCGAAATGGTTAGTATTCATTTGAATATCAGGTGCAGGCTTAAACGTAATTGGTGTAAAATACGCGTGATTTTATAATAACTATGAAATGGTACTGTACCATTTCATAGTTATTATAAAATCACGCGTATTTTACACCAATGGTACCTACTGTTTTAAATGTTTTATTCGACTATCAGTTGGCAAAGTCGATCTTCCATTACCGCGACGTCACAGTGATAAATTAATTAAACGAAAATATGTAGTTAAACTGGAATTTGGGGGTTGTGTTCTGAATAATTGTTTGACATGATGCCAACGTTCACTATCCAGCATCGCACCTCTCGCCATCGACTGGGCGATTATCCACACACCTTGCAACCTAATTGGTCGCGCCCTGTGCGGTTTCAGAGGAATTTCCTCCTACGCATGTCTGGCTGTAGAATGAGCTCCCCATACTGTAGTCCCAAAGGATTCTTCAAAAAAGAGTGTACAAGTCTTTAGGGGGCGGCCACGCACATGTGACACCCCGGGAGTTGCAGGCATCCATAAGCTACGGTGACCGTTCCATCCGGTTCCATCAGGCGGGCCGTATACTTGTTTGTTACCGACGTTGATATCATGATTGATGCTGATACCATGCTGGTTGATGATAGCAAGCAATTAGCAGCCAAGATTATTTTGAAATTTGAATACCTACCTTGCCCCCTCTGCTACTGACCGACTGCACCAACCGCAGAAATGTCTTTGAATAGTTTTAATATGAGATGTTACGAGTAGATTAAAATTATACAAAGTTTATTTTCTTTAATGCGAAGTATTGTAATTTTATACATTAACTTTCACAGCGATAATTGATTTAAATCACAGTGCAGTGTACATTGACAATGAGTGAACTAATTGTAAAAGTGATAAAGGAATTGGCAACTTGAAGACATCGTGGCGAAGATGGGTGTCAAAAGCAGATATCTGGTGAATCAACTCATTTCAAAACCCTAGATTGCATGCTTGAGAATTTGGTAGTTGTTTGTGTTGAATTTGTAGGTTTTTGTTTTTTGCACGAAAGTTAATAAGTTCTTTTTTTTAATACTTTTAATAAATATTTTAGATATTTGATCCTTCTGGCTCAATTGTCAGATCATCTCGATGCTCTACCAACATTCGAAATATGTAATCAGATTTGTAGATTTGATTATATTAATTACATGTTGTCTTAGTTAAATGTGTTAGGTAATTTAATTACAACTATTTCAAATATTCACACCGTGAGTACCGTGACTAATTTATTATATTGTATATTTATATCCCAAAAGCCGTTTTTCGTTTAGACAAAATTGTATATTGTTGAAAGGAGATTTGTAGAAAATGTTTTCGGGAGGCATATTTCTCCATAATAAAGTATTCTCAGGATACTGAATGAAAATAATATCTTCTTATTCTTTGATCCGGACCCGATTTCCATTCAAAATAATGCAAAGTTTATCAAACGCCTTCACAGATTAAAATTCACGAAATGGTTTTTATCAAAAGCCATTCCTTTCATCAATATTTTATGAGAAATACAAAATGTTCCATCGCTGAAAGAGCAATTCGTCACATTTTACAATATCTTAATACACTCGAGTTTTCTTAACGTTAATTTTCTTATCAGATAGCAGAGATTTGTTCTAAGTATTACGTCGAAAAACGTTCCACCTGATTGCCTAGCAAAATAAAGCGAGTATTACACGTTGTAGAGTGTCGACGCACGACTGAACAGTGACGTGACAAATCTCGGATTAGCGAGGACATATGTTCGGGTTTATACTCTGTAATCTCCGTTGTAGGTGATGCGAGAACTTGTGTGATTAAGGGAGAGACGCGTTTTTTGTACTAAGTAAGAAAATGTATGTTTACTCTACCTAAAGTACTGTTTGTTGAGCAGTGTTTAAAATACTTTGCTTTATAATTTGACCGAGATCTGTTCTCATTCGTGTATAGTCGGGGGTAGAATCATACTGTATTTTCTTACGCTTACATTGCGACATCCGAAAAAGGAGGCATATAGAGTTCTGCATTCGAAACGATTTTCCATCATTAGGTTAGTCAGGCACCACTAGGATTGGGGGAAGGGGGAATTTATAATCTAGCAGTGTTCTCATTATTCTCAGTGTCTGTCTTTGAAGTGCGTTTTAAACCCAAATTGAATTCAAACTTTTGAACTGGAATTCATTTGAAAGCTAAGCTAGTTTTAGATGCTCTGTTACCTTAATTTATTCAAATAATACTAGTTACAGTATTTAAAGTAAGGTCAATGTGGTTAATTCCGTCATAGGGACTATTCCGTCTAATGCGTGCCTGCGTTTAATACAAGCACAGTACGCATGCCCACTCAGACTATAAACAGGCTTCCTGAGTTCATCGATTGAGTCGGAAGCGGAAGCTTATATTCAACACAGGCGAGCATTAGACGGAACAGCCCCAATACTACTGAATGATAGATAATTTTGCGAAGTAACAATATTGGAATTCATATTTTCAGATTGTTAAACATTTCTAATTATATAAACTATTTGCTTGTTAGATAGAACAGAATAAAACTAAGATTTTAAGCTAACATGGTCATTTACACTATAATTACTATTTAAAACGAGATATTTACCATGTACATTTGTTTTAATGAGCTCCCAACAACAAATGTACATGGTAAATATCTCGTTTTAAATAGTAATTATAGAATAAAACTAGCCCATTGTTTTATCATTGAAGTCTTGTACATGTAATTTTTAGATAGGTGGGTATTTTATGTTGTCACTTAATTTCACTTGTTTTAAGACCTATTTGACGGATAAAGTGCAGGGCGTTCTCAGGTTTTCTTTACCTTTGTCTCCATTCGTAAAAAAAAATCAGTAGGTAGGCCTCTACCTTTAATATCTCCGCCTGTATGGGACACAATTTTACCGCTCTGACTTCCGTTTTTCACTGTCACCCATCGTCATGTCGAGGAAAGGAATTTATCCCCAAATTTCTTTTACGACCCTGACGACAAAACGTCTTTAATGTGAAGAGTAATTCGTTTTTGCTTTAGAAATCGTTATTTTTTTATCGTTGACATTGATCGCAGTATTTCGAATCGCTTTTGTATTTAGTTCTTTACCGTGCCTCTACATGCTCGGGCTCTCGGCCGAATGTTTCGGTCATGTTAGTACACGATCATTCGAGACAGACTATATAGAGAAAATTTAAGCCAGACCAGAGACAATTTAAGTACTTTTTCAGGTAGTTTGGTTGAGTTAAAAGGTGTCTTAAATAATTTCACTTCGGGTGAAGCTATTTAAAAAGTGTCTTAAATAGTTTCAATAACCAAAGCTATTTAAAACACCGTTTAACTCACCGAAACTATCTAAAAAGGTTAAATTGTCTATGGTCTGGCTTAAATTTTATCTATGTAGTCTGTCTCGAATGAGCGTATACTAGGGTGCATTCGCCCGCGGCCGAATCATTCGGCCGAGAGCCCGAGCATGTAGAGGCACCATTAAATCTTTTGTAATTTAATATTTAATATTAATATTAATATTTTTTAATATTTGTTCTTCGTCATGTTTCAGGTCGAATTAGATCTAGTATACAGAAATGAAAAATCACTAAACGAAAAACTAATTAACGTTATTGTCTCGAGGCAAGCATGGAAGGTTAAATAAATCTCCATGTTAGTTAAACCAAGATGTATTTCAAACCCTACCTATTAGTTTATATGGAGATGGCCTGATTACGCTGAAAGTTGAAAGGACGATCGGCTCTGATACCGTAGTTATTTTTAGACTTCGTGATAATGCTCGGATCAAAAGGTGGGTGGCAAACTTAATGGAGAGTGGAGACAGTGTTAAAATTAGGTTAAACACTGACACAGAGGCACAAACTGTGAAAGTGTTAAGTAATAGTAGTTTATGTGATTGTATATAATGAAAGGCATTAAAACTCGAGGGTGGGTTCATCACACGAGTGTTTTAATGCCTAATTATTTACAATTACATACACTGCTTTATATACACACATATCATGACTCTCCATGATGCATTCAAAGCGCATATATATCGACCGCCATTGCGACTTTCAGGAATTAAAACTTTTCTGACATTCAAGTTTTGACATTTATATTTTTTAAATTCAGAGACAAACTAGAGTTGGCGCCAATTTTCATATCGTTCGATATCAAAATAACGTGCGACTTGCGTGCGTCATTGTATGCAATTGACAATTCGTTTCAAACTAAACGTCATATCGACTGATATTAGAATAGAGGTCAAATCAAATTTTCTTGTGTCAGATGTGTTCGAAATTTGAACAAAAATAATATTATCCAAAACGATAATATAATTTAGCTATTATTACATTTTCACAGATAAGAAATTTGTTGTAACAAAAAAGTTTATTATTATGGGGGCCTTTATATGCGATTTTCAACGCATTATTGAGGGCTAATGACATGTGGGTATATAAACGTTATAATTTAATTGAAGTTTGACGTTTAGAATAACACTTTAAAGTTTCACAGTTCATTTGCTCGGAAGAGATAACGTAGTTTGACTCTAACGGTACGAGTTATCATTATAGTTTAAGGGCTCCTTTCTAACTCTGAAAGTAGGAAGCGACCAATTTGAACGTCATATTGCCGCTTCTAACCCCTTATCATGTTATTAAGACTATTGCCAATTACGTGAACCAGACGTGATGCTATCTTAGTTTAATCCAACCGTTCCTCAAAGCCCTTTTACTGTAAATAACTCGCGATTTTTGAAATCCGGATGGGATGCAGGTCTCGCTTGTGTTTACGTAAATCCTTGAACCTACAAATTCCCAAAGGACGCGCTCGCGTGAGAGTACCTACTTGCGGTAAATTGTCGTATACATTATGTATTTTGTTTCGTTGTTTGAAGTGTGGAAAGTAAGTATTTACTTTACACTTTCGTTACCTGATTTCTAACGAAAGGGATTGCGGTGCTATGAGACACGATAAAATTTCCTTTTTTGTAGCACATTAGTAGATTTTTATTGTAGACGAATTGTGTATGTCTGTTAGTTTGTCTTGAAAGTAAATTTTATTTCAAATCAGACGTCAGAATTACACGTCATTTGTCCGCACAAAACGATTTGCCTCATCATTTTTACTGCGGACGCCAAGGAATGGAATTCGGGACTGGGACCGGGAACTGGGACCTTCTGTATTCCCTGACAAGTACAAGGTCTCTTTAAAGCACGTGTGAATAGGCTATTACTGAACCGGTAACCTCCATCTTAGACTCTGTCTTCACATTTCATCAGGTGTGACTAGAGTCAATCGCCGGTAAATGTATTATTAAAAAAAGACTCAAGGTCTGGGTATCTACCGACCAATCAACTGAAAAGAAAGTACATAAAAATCCAGGTCCCAAGTAACCTAATTTCGAAATCCCCGGAGCGTCGGACTTAATTTTATTACCGAAGTGTCCCTTCCTTTTGATGCTAAAAGGGGGAGTTTTTGCAACAGTCCACTTGAACCATTTCCTAACGGAAACGGGTCACTGCCCCAAGCAAGAGCTTTACATTCCTCCGAGAAAAGTCTTAAGTACACATAACTTTAGAGTTGAGGTCTTAAAGTAGAAGATTGCACGTCCCGATTACCCAACGTATTTAGGTTAGGATGTTCCGCTAAATGTGGCGGGGTGGAAAAGTAAACACGTAAGGTATTTATGCGTGAGAGGTGGGAGCGTTTGCAGGCTGTTTAATGAATTATTTAACTTAAGTTGTCACTAAAAGTTTACTTTACAGATCTACGGGGATGATTTTGTTTCGTGTCATGAATTTTTGTTACTAATACCAATATTTGCGATCTACGTTCGTTCTGAGATAAATTCATGATTTTAAGGAATATCGTCGACCATGACCCATATCCACAAAATCGATATGACAGACGTTTATTTCAGCGAAAATACGTATCTGGGAAATAGCAAACCCAACAGTGCAAGCTGTTGCATATTGGGTATAACTTTCATGTTATTGGGTTGAGATTTGCAAATATTGGACAAGCCTAATCGTCGCGGGTATCAATACCGTTTCTAGATTTTGGGCCATGATTTATCTATCGCTTTTTCTGCAGGTTTTCACTTTGATCCACTATTGCCGAAAGTATCACGTCTACCAAATTTCACAGTTGGTCGCGCGTGACGTCTGAAGCCAATTTCAGTTTGATTAGATATCGTCACGTCTCGCAGACGGCATTGTCTTAATCAATTGTTTTCTCGCGACCTGTACAAATGTTTGGGTTCATACGTTTTGGAGGTGAGAGTTGAACAGGTTGTCCTGGATGTTATCTATGACCTTTTGTTTCATCGAAATGTATTACAAATGACTGAGCCTTTAGTAATAGTCGATCGTCGGGGACATGTGATAAATTGTTCAATCGCGTGTCAATAAAATTGACTGGTAATTTACTTATTACCTCTATATCACTCGATATAATAACTTACTAATATAAATAATATTTACCTGTAGACATATATTTCAATACCTATGCAGCTTTCGGAATCGTTTGTAAAATGAAATATTTATTTATTTTATTATTAATCTTTATTGTATTCCGGATATCTAAGTGTACTCTATATAGCGTAATGTAATTGATGTATGTCATTAACATTAACTATACGAACTAGCACAATATGCGTGTTTTAGCCTTAAACCTATTTATTTTTCCATATAAATAATATTTACCTGTAGACATATATTTCAATACCTATGCAGCTTTCGGAATCGTTTGTAAAATGAAATATTTATTTATTTTATTATTAATCTTTATTGTATTCCGGATATCTAAGTGTACTCTATATAGCGTAATGTAATTGATGTATGTCATTAACATTAACTATACGAACTAGCACAATATGCGTGTTTTAGCCTTAAACCTATTTATTTTTCCAAACATCGAATACCTAAGTTGTTGTTTAATAGGTTGCTTGTGAATAGTTTCTTTCGTTTAGGAAAATATTGGAATCGAGATTGATGTGTTTTTGAGCAATTGCTTTTAATTTCAAGCGTGCATTCTTTAGCTTAAATTAAGTTAATTTCTCAAAGACACTGGTATTCTTATTAGCTCCATTAGAAAATAACTACTAATTTAATTTTGTCTCATATGGTATTTGCAAGTGTGTAAACGGAGTATGAATAATCGACATGACATTGACATTGATATGTCATGGTTGTCACTTACTTGGTAAAGTTAATTCTAATGCCCGTTTTACATTAGCGATTGATGCAACATGTAAATTATTTTGTACGAGAAAAAAAAGTAACGAATTTAATAAAACTAACTATGCCATTCTGATTCCTTAATTATACCAAGCCACATGACGAAGTTAAAGCAAATGCTCAAGAACACCTGTATATATATATATAAACACTCTTCCCTGACGTATTGGCAAATGACGCGCTAAACTCAAGATACCGGTGTAGCGCAGATTGATGTTCGATGTAATATCCCATTGGTACCGTTGGCATTCCTATCACTTCCCTAACCTAACCTAACACATTGGCCCTAAGAGTCCTTATTCCTTTAAAAACCCTCATAAATTTAGTACTTTTTCGGGTGATAACATAAATCATAATGTTTTTTTTTCAAATTCGTAAGGCCTCTTAAAACAACCTGTACGTGTATCTCCAAACACAAGCTCAGGCTTAATATTGGTTTTCCTCAGAGAAACATACGCATCAGCCGCGCAATTTGGAATTACAGCCACGGAGATGAGCTCGGTTAGTAGGCATTCATTGCTTACCTCGCGTATGTTTAGTTGGAATTGGAATGGGGAGCTGTATTGTGGGGAAAATTATATGTACCGTTGCATTAATCTAGTGAGGTTTTGGACGCTAATCCAATTACTTTGGTCAATGCAGTAGTTGCTGTTGATAGAATTGAACCTCAAGCGACCGAATTTGATTTTTTTCAACAAATTGTAATCAACTGTTTATGGATTCGAAAATTTTATGTAAACATATGCCATATCAACTGATGTTGCCCGGATCCAGTTATTCAATTCTATTAATCTGGGCAAATATTTAAAAGGACATAGATACAGATACACACAAATATTATGTATAATTTACCGTTACAAACAAAAAATACAAAATTACAAACGAAAAAAAAAATTGGCTGAAACATAAACATAAAGACACCTGAAAAACTACAACGTAGTACTAATTAACGCTAAACAAAACTAAATAAAGCTACTAATTACATAAGCGTAACTGTATTTTTTTTTTCTAATCATCATCAAGTATTGTCAATTGCCGAGTACACAACTTTTACTTAATATGTGTTTGTTGGATAGGTACCTACAAATTCTCTGCGATCTCTACATTTTACACCATTTATCATCCAAAAAACTTTAATTTGTCTTGGGAATGTTTCAATTGTCTCTTGTTTGTGGGCATTAATGCCAGTCCTTCTCTGCAGTACCTCACCGTCACAAGGTTAAACATCTCTTCTCAGTTCACAATTCCTTTACAAAGTTAACCCTCTCCTGCCGAGTAATTGTTCAGCTTCCTGTTGTAAAAACAACTGAGAGACTTGTAATTAAAACTTTTCGACTTGTTGCTTCCTTGTTTATGGAGAAATGGAAAGATGTTTCAGTTTTATAATTGTAGCTAGTATAATTGTATTAAGATTCCTAGAATGAGCGCTGATTATTGGCTCTCAGAGTTTACAGTTAGTACAATAATGTCATCATATATTCAAAAATATGGCATTATTCATAAAGGTCTATTAGTCAATTGTCTTTGTCCTACGTTTTTATATTCATCTTTCTTGTGTTTACATTATTTATGTCCTTAATACGGTTATGCTAAATCGTGAAATTTGTTTTCAATTATTTACAGAAGCATTAACGATTTACAAGTCATCTAAATTGCTCTAAACGCCAACGTGAAACAAACAAGTTCGAACAAGCTCAAACATCCAAATCTGGCGGGAATCCAAGTTGACAAGTTGGAAGCGGGACTCGTTGCTACCTAGTTGGCGTCAAACGTTGTAACCACTTTTTAAACATGACGTTTGCTGTTAGACACATGAACGGCAGGGGAATGTAACGGTGGATTTACCCTACAGTTATTTTAGGTCGTGTGTAGGGTTTAACTTTTATTTCCAACGCACTGACTCTTTGACTTAAAAATCGATTGTAGGTATAGGTATTTATTTGTAGAGCAGACATAGTTCAACGGTGTTTAATATGTGTCCATATATAAGGTTCTGCCAAATACTTCGTTAAAACAGTTAATCAATGAGTCGTTACAGCAGTTAATGCCATACCATTTTCAGAATCAGATCATGTTTAAGTTTCCATAATGCGAGGTTGACGTGCATTCCTTGCACAACATCAACATTAAGATCGTAGATCCTATACTTATTCGTACTCGTAGTAATTAGTAATAGAAACCCAAAGAAAATGTCAAGTTTGATTAATTAGCAGTTATGTGAATTCATTGAAAATTACTGCACCGACAAGATCGTATCTCATGACTTGAGGGTATATAATAGAGGTGATACCTAGCTCCAAATATGACAATCTTCAAAGCCAAAAGTATGACCATACACCATTTTTTAACTTTGTGCAGAAATACACGGTCTTATAATATAACACACTGGTACTCTGCTCATTTTAAAGTAAGACAGTGTAGCTACTCAACAACTATTTTTCCTGACAATTTAACAAGTTAATCGCTCAAATTACCCTAATTTGTTCTAAACGCGGTGTTAAGGGAGTCATATGATGTCACAGTTCTTTATAATGTTTTACCTAATTTCCGAATTTAATCCAAAGGGGTAAGACACATTCGTACCTACTTATATCAAATTTTGTAGATTAGTTTTGAGACATGTCTGTAACCGAATCAGCTTAATGTCAACGATTATCATATCCTACACTACATATGCGTAAATAAAATGACGCTTTACTCGTATATTTATTTGGGTTTACTTGATTAGTAATTTGCTTAAACTTACTGTGCCGATGGTTTCATATTCACTGGGACCAAAAGGTAGCAGATCAGTTTAACATTTTAAGAGTAATAAATAATTAAAAGCCAAGGGCAGTGATTAAACGAATATATCCATTTTTTTGCACTTAGTTTTATGTATAATTATTCACTTACTTTAAATATGATATAAAGCCAGTCGGTACAGTCGGTTCGCCTTACTACATAGATAATAAGATGGAAAACGTAAACATATTTTTGGCGTCGACTGTACATATCCATAGATACATTTAGATTTAGTATCCATTGTAGTTGAATTTGTAATCGAAACCAATGAACTCTATCATAACTACATATAATATTTACATTTAATTATTTATTGTTGTAATGCAAATGTATAGTTAGTATTGTGTACCAGACATTCTCAGTAAGAATGACGTTACTATTGACAATGCATTTTCGGGATTAAGTTACGAAAATTGGATTGGAACGACGGAATGCCAGTGTTATTAATGTCATTTTTACTCATTACTAGCGATGAAAATGGCGAAAGATTCATGTTGTATGTTTCGAAACTTTGTATCTTTCTTATAAATTACATGTAACTTTCGAAAAAAACAAAACTGACGTTTGTCTGACAAATACAATATACACGTATAATACGTATAATACCTGTTTTATACTGTGTATTTTACATGTTAATTTCATAATTAATTAACTTAATAATAAAAGAACCCCATGGTCCCGTGAAAAGGTAAAACACAAAAAATAATAATATTAAGAGACTCTCGCTAGGTGACGTCACATAGAGCATAGATTAACGATTCCAATTTGTAAGCATTTCGTCAAAATTGATAATTTCAACCGCTCCGCCTGGGCTGCGATGTATGCCAACCTCACATATGCATTTGCGGTTCCATGGTGGGTGCGTGGGCCATCACGCATTAAGTTGCCGTCGGTGCGTTGGTAGGCATCCGCGTCACTATGCCCTCAACGATCTGGTTCATAAGGCACTCAGATCGGCAGGGGTTCCATCCGTGCTTGAGCCTCTACGACTTAGCCGTTCTGACGGGAGACAGCCGGATGGATTAACCTTGGTGCCTTGGGAGAGGGGAAGATGTTTGGTGTGGGACGCGACGTGTGTCTGCACATTCGCTGCATCTCATGTAGTTCGGACAACGCAAGTGGCCGGAGCGGCGGCCGAATATCAGGCGGCCATGAAGCGGCGGAAATGTGCTCCTCTTGGCTCGGGGTATATCTTCGTTCCGTTCGCGGTGATGCAGGCGGCGGGTTGCTGGGGTGCGTACGCGAGGCAGTTTGTGCGCGACATAGGCCGTCGCCTTAGGCAAAAGGGAGATGACCCCCGCTCCGAGTCGTTTTTGGTGCAAAGGCTGTCCATAGCTATTCAACGTGGTAATGCCGCGAGCGTTATGGGCACTTTTGCACCGGAAGCGATGGGGAGCGGTGGTATGACTAATGGTTGATTGACATGTTTCTGAACTAAATTTGTTAATTTTAAATAAATAAATTTACGTCTTAAAATTTCAACCTCTTTAGTTAACTGATATCGAGATATAGTCTGAGCGAAATGAAAAGTCACCTGTTTGTATGAGAGCCAATACATTCCGAGTCACTATTCATAATATAATGTAATAATGCGAAAAATACAATGTATTTTACACGTAAAAAACTGAAACTTGCGAAAGATTCAATCGAAGATCCGCAACGAAAGATACTGTATTTTACTGAAAAATACAGGGGCCTTTGTAAGATACATGTATCTTTCATGTTATTTTCATCGCTACTCATTACTCATGACCTTCTTTTTAAGATTATATGTGATTAGGTTAAAAAAAGGTACCACTTTGTCCGTTGCCGTTGCGGCGCTAATGCCATAAAGTTTTGATAAGAAATTAATCCTATCAACAAACGAGAAAATGGTTCCTTACAACGAAAACAAACAAATACATTTTTCGTCATCTAGATATCTTAAAAGGATTCATTTCAAGTTATCTGCAGTGATCATCACTTAAAACTAACTGTACTTCACGAGCTAAAGCTTGGTTAATTTCTCATTAAGTTTTCCAAAGTTTTCACTTGCAAAGCTTCCCATTGCGAGGTTTTCTAACTTTATAATTTCTTATTGCAGGTAAGCGCAACTTCGAGATCTTGGTTAATGGACTTCGCAAGTATGATTCTACAAAGCAGGTTGTATATAGAAGTGTGTATACAGTCGCCATGAGCCATATCTGTTGGTGACTGTACACATGCGTTTAAAAGTGCATGGGCAATTTATTAATGGATTTATTCATAAACTGCCCATGCTATTTTGAACGCGATTGTACCTAAACCTTCTTATTCATAACAAACGCAAATGCCAAACTGACAGATAAGGACAAACAATCATTTAGCGAACCTGTGTTTGATCTGCGTTTATGAATAATGCCAATCATATTTAAGTAATAAGGTTTCATGTCCCTTAAATTTGGGAATACGTTTTTCGAAAATTGTAAATGAGGACTAAAAAGGGTTTTGGAGCGAAATATTTATTATCTAATGGTGTATTACAAAATATATATTTCCAGCAGGAAATTACTTTTGTTGAATATATTAAGATTAAAGATAATGGAATTGAAGCATGAGATATTACTTTTTTTTAATGCCATACCTATTAGCAGGGCAGTCTTTGTTTGCATATGTAGATTTGTTCTAAAACAAACGCATACATTGATTTGGCTTATTTACACCAATCGATTCACTTAATTGTCCAAGTTACACTAAACACATGACAGTAATCAGAGCTAAAATGAATTAAAAATCTGATGTCCTATGTTGAGTGGGAGTACAATTTTCTATTTGTACCTAATAACAGTAAATCGTATTATTGAATATATACTTCAATATGATCTTTAGGGTGCCTCTATAATTCAGTCAATACGATATATTTTCCAATAATTCAAGTTATTCGCCTGAATGGCTTTTCCAAACGAATAACGCGTGTATATAACTCTAATCTAATTTCGACTGATTGCACATTATGCTAAAATTCTTTGAATATCACTGACGGATAACCTTGCATGGTTTCCAACGAAAATCTCAAATTCAGTGATGCGATAATTTTAAATGCGCTCCACTCGTATTGCAGGCAGTGAACACCGTCCACAGTATTTCACTTAACTCTGAAATATTACCTCTTGGCGTGAGAGGTGTCCTAATGGAATTCTACCGCCGTCTAAAACTAAAGTCATTTTCAGTAGTGTTCCGGCATTACTTTAAAGTCTCCTTAATGCTAGTTTCGCCTTTAACCGAATTGAACATTTTAACGTGTGTAGGTTTTGCATTTCGTTTTGCCGTGTATCAGTGGCAACTGACAGCGGTTCAAAGAAGTTTTCTTTTCATATAGGGCAACCTGTGGGTCTTCTCTTTGCATTGAAGTAGATAAATAGGTTGTTGATAAGGGTTGAATTTTTGAATAATACTTAGTTAAATGGATACATATCAGGATATTCAGGATAAAGTAAGAATAAAATGAAACATGAAATTATAAAAAAATATCAAAATATTTATATTGCGTTTAACATAAAATTCAATGGAAGGTCTCATTTGATTCTTTACACATACGTGTGTTTATTTACAAAGTATTACAATTATTGATAACTATTTATACTACAAGGCTAGGCTTATTTAAATAAGGCTTATTTTTAGGTACCTACTCAATTTTGAACTGGAAAAGTATTCAGTTAAAAAACCCACTCCATCAGCCATCAGCTTACTAACAGGCTTCCGAATTTCCAACGGCTAATTCAATTAAAAATTCAGGCAGAATCGATACACTCGCCGCAACGTCCCTGAATATTATTAGTCCAACTAGGTTATAACGCTCACCCAGCCTTTATCACGCCTGGCGGTCCACATTACCTGCCTGGCTAGTCCTGGCTCAGAATAGACGACGCCCTTCTGACCCTCGTCAGTGTGGTTACAGATCCCGATACTTCGATACCTGACGCGATTCGATTTGCCTGCTAATTACGTGTTGTGACGTTTACGATTGGTTTTGGATGTGTGCGTGTGTTCAAATGCTCTATTTCGTTAATACATTTGTGCCACCATATTCACGCTTATAAGGGTAACAGGTCCAAGTGTCTCTTAACGTATGAGTACAACGTCACATATAATACAGCACTATTTCAATGGATCGGATAATGAGGCCATTCTCGTGTTACAAGTAACTTTGCATTGCATTTATGCAAAGGTTGAAGAACCAGACAATAACACAATATTTTCATACATTCCTATTATTGTATTATTTGTATTTTATACGTGTTGAAAATACAAAAATAAAATTTTGTATCACACCGGTGAAGCGACATTGAATGAAAAATCAGTGGAAATTGTAGCAGAGCTGTGACTGTATCGATGCTAAATACATAAACATAAAGTTTTTTGTATCCAGTTAAAAATGAGGATAATGTGCTGATACCGTGACCTGCCGCAACCTCAATAAATTATGAAAAATATGTTCTTGCCAATGATGCCTAGATACGACTGACATTCTGAATAATTCAATCGCCGTTGGTTATAGCACTGATCGATTTTTTTATCGTTTGGTCTACCTTGAGTAGCTTTCCTTAGTATTGTTTGCTTCTTTCGTTTACTTAGCTTTAAGAGTACGTTCTATGAAGTCTACTTTGCATACCGTTTCAATAGTATTGTTTTGTTCAAGACGTGTTTGTCTGTGTTCTGTTTGGACGGTTTGGTTTGACGCTTGGTTTCAAACGTGGGCCTTTTCTGTATAAAGAGTGGCTTGTTTCTTTTTTTGTATTAACGAGATTATCTATAAAATATTGTTTAATATAATCAAGCTCAGCTGTTGGTGTGGTGGGCCTCGGTTGAAACCTATCTTGAGGTATCATAGTACAAAACATCCTTGAGGATAACTTTGAGCTCAAACAATTTCACAAAGTCGACGAGGAGGCTTCACTTCAACTTAGTTCTAGTACTTGTAAATCTATCAGTAACGGCTATCAGACCAAACAGTTTCATCAACAATCTCTGGGAAAAGTTGTTTAGCTAATTCTGAACCTATAATTATATTAATTGTTTTAATACAGTCCATTTTTAATCCGACTATTTAGAAGGATTAGGATTGTAGTAGTCTATGAATGCTGGTTTGTGTCGTGTGCGTCAAAGCTACTGAGCAGATTTTCGTAGGTTAGGTGTTAGTCGACCGCGAGAGGTTATACTTTTTATGTAAATTTTCAAACGCTTTGTTTGTTAATAGTTCGCACGAGTAGGTAAAGCAATTATAGGGCAAGCAATTATTTATTTAATATAGCGTATGTTGACAATAATAATCAGACTAGTAATATGTCTGCCTCGCTGTAGGTACTTACCTGTTTTGTAATATTTATTGATTTGTAATTAGGTTTTGTAATCAATGTCACTCATCGCTCTATTGTAATATAAACCTTTATCGCCATATAATCTCTGATCATTGCATGTTCATTCATCATTTGTATTAAACTTTACATCTATTGTTAAGACATTATGTAAAAGAAGATCTTTAACATTGAAATTCTATTTTATAATACAATAACAATAGCGTTATTCACTGTATTTTGACGTATCGTGGTTTTGAAACTTTGAACAATACCCGTCTTTAGTAAGACGTGAATTTGTGCACTAACTAATTCTAGAGTCTCTGTACTTTTGTAATTTGTGTTTAAATGGTGTTTTTTAATAGATTATATATGATTCGCAGCTGACATTTTGACTAATGCCAAATGTGTCTTAATATGAAACGGGAACGCCACCATAACATACATGAGAATATATTGATGTTGACATTTTTTGTTGCCAACATGTTTGAGAAATAAAGATTTTCCGAACTATTATTTTCTTGGATCTTAATCAGAAATAAAAATTCTGTCAATGCTAAACTTAAGAATGATTTTGATTGGCGGTAAATCTTATAAAATATCCCACTAATATTAGTAGTAAGTACACTCATCTACTTACATATTCATTCACCTGTTACGACTAAAAATATACACACAATCGGTGGAGCTCCCAAGTAAACCTCGTTTGAACCTAGCCTTTTTTGTATTCCATTGTAAGTTAACGTTTCCATTCCTTTGGAGTTTGAATTTTAAATTCCACTCGCGCTCGAGTTAGGTAAGCCATTCCAAGTGTTTCCGACCAGGTTAAGGAATAGTGTTTGCAAATAAACCTTTTAAATGAATCACTTGAAAATAATTTCTTCGTTGTGTCCCCGTATTAACTGTTTCGAATTTTGCATCAAACACGTCCATATCAAAGATCTTCAACATTTGTTTCTAAAATTCATGATTCTTGCTTTTAGAAATTCTCAAAACGTATTGATATTAAAATAATCCTTGGTTTTAAAAACATTACACATATGATTACGAATGAGCGCGTTTTAGCTAGGGCAAAAATACTTCCAAATGTCCAGCTCTTCTCATCTACAGATCGCGTTTCTCAAACGATTCTTGTGAAATTTTACGGGGGTTCTATAATTATTATAGACTTTTGTTGATACACAAAGCAATGTTTACAGCATACAAAGCCACTAGTATATCATCATCAGGGAAAATGGGTGTGTTATGATCGGTATAATAACTTGAGACATATTTTCACCGGATATAACAACATTTTGTAAAATAAATAGTTGTTCCTTTTGTTCTTATAATAAAAAGTATTTAAAAATCATAGCATTTTCAGTTTTATTGGACTTGAAACGTTAAGTATCCCGTCATGCCCCCCTCTACCCTAATTATTTTTCTGCACTTCTTTTTGTTTCCTTATTATAAAAAAAAATCGGTCGCCGTATTCGGATCGCAGTTCTCGCTCGCGCCCGCTGTCTTTTATTTGCCGAACACTCTTTGCAAATGAAAAGAAATCGCAACTACTATTTATTCAGTTCCTTTGAGTGCTCTTTTACATCATCACTTTTAAATTACTCGCCCACATTTATCTAAGAAGGGCATTCAAACTTCCTTATGAGTTGCCTAGTTGGTGATAATATACTTTTTAAAATCCAATTACTTGCTTAAAAAGTCGACGATTAAGGTATCCATCAGGAATGTCCTAATAGCCATTGTTATCTTAATGGTGTACCAGTGAAAACGACGTCGCTCGGATTTCTTTCTTTCCGCACAGTTTTTATCTGTCCCACTTGGAGCTAAAGTAATGTAATGGTCTTTTTAATTGCGTCAATTTTGTTTGAGTTCTGCTGACTGACTTTCCGGTTATATTTCTTCTCATTTTGCGGCAGTGTTGCTAGCCGTGCTACTTCTATACCTTAAGTCGTGATTACTTTTATGTGAAACAATAAGATAGGGAGGTTACTCCCTAGAAATGTGTATGTAAAGTCATCACTCTCAACTACAAAGCCTTAAGTGGCAGCTTGAGTCCCAATACAAGTGAATACAAGCCCAGTAGATTCATCGACATATACCTTTGTAGGTAACATAACGAGAATTCTCGCGCGCACCCGACACGAGAATCGCAATAACTCAACGGTTCTTCAAACATACAAATTTCGCGTCATCCGTCACGTTATTAATTCATAATTTACGATAGCAAAGTCACACGGGTCATGTAAACAATCGAACCGTCTTCTGATAACAGTTTCGTAATGTTTGTTATGCAAAACGCACGTTTATCTGTCTTTCACACGTCCATTCCGATCGTCAACTCGTCAGAATTGTTTTATTGTGAACATTAATTCCTTTGTGATACGTCCACTGTACTGTAATATTTCAATTAACATCGGTGTGTGACATTAATTAATTTGACTCGATCGGGTTCCGGTGTTATCAATATCACTTTTGTCTCATTTGCCTAGTTAGTGACAATAATTCATGGATATGACGTAAACAGGTCACAGTATAATCTCACGAAATAGAGCTTTTGAGAGTGAAGTATCTGTTCAAGTTGTAGAACATTTGATGACCAATTTATCTGAACATTGGACAAGCATAAGAAGGGCTAGGCAGCTGTGAATTCAAATCTTCAATGGACTTTTGAAATCAAAAACAAGAACTTGATAAGTGTCTCGAGCAAAGTATTTTTTGGAGTAAGATAGTGAAAAGTTTTGATGTGTTTTTCACATAGCCAACATAGTGTCATAGAAAAAAGTGTCTTAATCAGCCTTGCAATTAGTGTTCACTAGCGTTGCCGCTAGCAAGTTTCAGTGTTGAGCTGTGAAGTGAAAACGCCAAGATAAATCCCCAAACTATGCGTCACCGGGTGCTACCGTTCATGGCGCCGGTGTTCCTGACCAAGCTGTGGCGGAGACGTCGAGTGGCTAAAGCTATGGAAAAGTTCCACGGGGTATTTTCACAAAGACTTGCTTCTACAACTGGAGCCCGTTTCACGAAAGCTTGTAACTTAAAACGAGCGGAAATCTCTGTTTTATTATTATTAGAGAAGGACTTCTACTTGTTTTACAAGTTACAAGCTTTTGATAAACGGCCCTCTGCTCCCTTTCACAACCCGTTTTTTACTAGTCCTTGTTATGCGACTGTAAATCTTGCCCGTCCCTACCCCTAGAGTTGATAACTGCAAAAATTGACCAACCAATCATTTCTAGAAGCCTATCAAATTCTTTTTATGTGAGTGTTATACCCGCTACGCAAAGTTAAAAAGGGCTGATACATTCAAAATACGCGACCGAAAATTAACTACTTTTCACAAATCCTTTTTTGTTTCGTTAAGATACTCAGTGTAAAGTGTAAAAGACACAACTGTTTATGCCTTATCTGGCAATTTTGGCAAAAACCTATCCCAATCAAATATTTCGTGGTTGTAAGTACCTAATACCTAGTGTAGGTACCATTTCGGTATTAAAAGCACATTCTTTATTGTCTTTCAGAGTCCAGATAAGACCAGCTCTCCTATACACATATTTACGCTGAAACACCTTAGCTTAGAGCATTGTCTTGTTTATCTCAGATTCGAAGGCTTTAAGGACTTTTGCGAACAAAAGAGCAAGGAATTAAATTACATAATGGAAACTCGACAGTTGTTTTTCTACCATTGTGTTTTTGGAATTTTATATCATAAATTCGTATCGGGTAGTGACCCCATTATTCATGATTTATGTGAAGCAATTTAAATGACAAAATCTCCAATGTTAATGTTAAATAAATCCTGGTTATAATTCCCCAATGTGCTCTATATCAATGTTGGCAGTTTTTTTGGTCCGACTGTTTTTACGTTTATACGGCCCGCCTGTGTGTTAATGTTAATTATGATACAATAAGATTCAGATAGTCGAATGTGGTCGGGTATTTAATGTTTACCATCGTAAATGTCGCATTTTAATACGTATTTATAAGATAGATTATAAAATAATGTCAGTTCATTGCAAATGGAAATGTGCAAATGATATTGATCCCAAGTGTAAGGTTTTCCGGCTCTCTCGAAAAATGTAAACGAGCTCCATGTCCCATACATCTTGTAAAGCGTTTCCCATCAGGCTAACATATGTGTTGCCATAATTAGAGCCACAGACGGAAGGAAAGGCGTATTAGCATGCAGTTTCCTTCGGTTTCACTCGGCTGCGTCCCGCCCGCTGCGTTCATGCTAACTTCATATGTTAATGCCTTTTTACTAGTTTCTCGAGAAAATCTTTTGACGTGGGATAAGTTTAAACGAACAAGTTCATGCAAATAAGCATATTCTAATATTGTCTTCAGTTTCCGCGATTGTTATTAATTGAAATTAAACACTTTAGAAAGGTTTAATCACGTTCGTGATAAAATACGTGAGTCATTCATATGAAATTGAAAAACCGTTGCAATTTAATATGAGTAACCAAATTCATACATATTGTTTTTAGTTAAAGGTACTTTGACGGTTTTTTTTTAATTCAAATTCAAATTCAAATTATTTATTTCAGATTTACATCCATATGGTTAGTTACATTATATACTTATATCTATGTTAGTGAGGTTACATAATAAATTAATAAAATATTATAAATTACCTAATTAAATTAATTAAATACTAAAAAGAACACACAAGAGCTCGGTGTGACACAGATCAAGGCTATTTAATATATTTAACAAGTGTCCTGATCTGTGCCACCCAGTGACAAAGAATAGGACAATTGTACCTATCTGCTAACACCTTCAAAATGCTGTTTTGACTTTTTCTGACACGGTTCATCAACGATGCAATTTTCTTCCTCATGATCGCGTGAAACCCATCCGTGTGAGCGTCCGCGAACATTCCAGAGGCACTACACCATCTTGGTAGTCTCAACAGCATTCTAAAGGCGTTATTGTATTGAATTCGAAGGGCGTTATAAGCTCGTTTCGTATATCGAAACCACAAGCCGCTAGAGTATTTTAATACTACGACGGTGACAAACAAGCATACGCCCGCCTGATGGTAAGCGGTCACCGCAGCCTATGAACGCCTGCAACTCCAGGGGTGTTACATGCGCGTTGCCGACCCTCCAATAAGCCGCTAATGCCATAGAGATTTGTTTTGAAATTAACTTCCAACAAGCGGTAAAGTGGTACTTTTAACTAAAACATAATTAGTCAAAGTTTCCTGTCATCGCTTAAAACAAATCGCATAATTTTATCCCGAGTGCGGAGCCCTTCATCCCAACGGATTATTTCGAATAATCTTGTTTTGAATGGCATGTCCTTGCCAAGCGCCCTACTCGTTAAAAACTAGCCGGCTATGCGGAAATATAACAAGATCCCTTATTTATCCGTTAGTGGATTTTCTGAAATCTGAGTCTGACGTTTGTACCGTTATATCTTTATTTGTAATAACTTTATTTTAACGCCATAAATATTTCTATTGGAATTAACCTTGTCAACAAGCGACAGAGTGGTACCTTTTACTTAAATCAAGCACGTTGATATATTTGTATTAGTGTTTGTATTTGTTATAACGGCCTCCTAGCCTAGTTGGTAGTGACCCTGCCTACGAAGGAGGTCCCGGGTTCGAATCCTGGTGAGGGCATTTATTTGTGTCTTTATCACGAATCTTTATCACTTGTTCCTGAGTTATGGATGTATTCTATGTATTTAACAATGTATATGTATCTATCTATTATATATATCGTCGTCTAGTACCCACAACACAAGCCTTATTGAGCTTACCGTGGGACTAGGTCGATTTGTGTAAGATTGTGCCATAATAATTAATATTTATTTTTATAAGTATTTATTTTGTATTTGTATCGCTATGTACAGTCAACTACAAAGATATGAATACAGCTAAAGCGCCAAAAATATGTATACATGACCTTAATGTTCAGGCAATAAAGTCCTGTATACATATTTTTGCCACTTTGGCTGTATTCATATATTTGTAATTGACTGTACTGTACTTATATATTAATTACATATGTATTTAAAAAAATCTCTCTTTTTGAGATACAAAGAATCAAACAAATCAACCATCAGCGTAAATTCTACAAAACAATTGTATATGGCTACTAAACGTGATATGTACTTACTTATATACTTTATCATACAAGTAGATATATACTTAACTTCGGAATAAGTTGAATATAAATTGCTGCAATATAAAAATAAGCGTGAAAAATTATGGCTCATTTTCACCAAAGCTTGGCTTTTCAAAGGCCAAGACATTTGGCACAATCGCTTTTAAACTGCCGTTTTTTAAGCCAAATTGCTGTTTGCACACGAAGTTTCGAGTTTAGTCTGATTTACTATATGCGGTCATAATTCCATACTTGATCTGTTTTTTGTCGCTATGATGAATTATTTCAAGAGTTTTTTTGGCATAAAAACACTTAGCAAAGTTTTAAAGCGTTTTAAACAAAACTTTTCCTATTACATTTGATGAAAAATATTACTCTAGTCAAGGTGTGTTAAAGTAAAGATAAATGTTAACAATACAGTGTAGATTTTTTTAAACGGTCTTTTTTTTCAAAATGTGTGTGAATTTTATGTTTAAAACCGTCGAGATCCAGGTGCAGTTTGTGACTCAATATAAATTGCAACTGGCGGCATTAAATTTTCCCCGACGTTTAAAAATATTTTATCAAGCTTCTATTAGAGTACTTAAACAAGTTTACCAACGGCAGAGATTTTCCGACAATTCCGTATAAACGGTAGAATTCCTAGAAGCATCTAAGCCTCGGTGAAAATTAATCGAATAAATATTATTCCTTGGACCTCTGATGAAAACAGATTTGCAATAAAATGTTCACTTTCTGCGCGGCGCGCGGCGTCTTGCATAATTTATAAAAACATTGAAAAGTCGAAGCACTGCAAAGTCTGTAGAACTAAAAAGCAAGCTAGCTACACAAGCATACCTATTTACTTAGGTATATGTAGACCATGCAAACACACCTACTTCGCGTGCCAACGACCTTCTACAAACGTTATATGTAAGTACATTGATTATTGAATGGAATATTACTTTATTCAGACCTGAATAAGTTTAGATCTATTAAATAAAGACTTTAATCCAGTCGATTGAATCGATGGGTATGGATAAAAATTTAACCTCTAAACACCGAAGTTTACATATATTAAGTACCTACTTCTCGTTTCATACTCGGATAGATTTCTAAAAATCGGGTTAGAAATTCTTATTTTATAATTTACTAAAACTAACCTTCGACATTTTAAGAGCGATATTACCCCCGTGTTCCCGGAGAAATACTGGCTGAGGTTGACATCAACATCTTCTAGCCGCGTGGGTTTTACGCACTACCCGCACTTGGTCTTGATTATCAACTTGAATATTTTGCGCACTAGGGATGTTACTCTATCGACACACTACACTCGCTATATATATGAGCCGGCGATATTCGCTTACGCCCTTAAAACGTCGGAGGTTAATTTTCAAAGTATTACACGATTAATCCCGGTTTTAGTAAATTTGTAATGTCTGAAAATCGTTACAGTTTAAATAAATTCTTATTTTCTTCAGTATAATTTTAATACTGGAAACGGGTAAACTCGTTTTAATATCTCCCTCAGACGAATTAACGTGGAAATTTGACAAATTTTACTGTTATATTTCTAATCGATATGATTTTCTATAACTCGAGATACATTCGCCATTGATTTTCTATGCTTATGCAGGGAAGCCGTGCAAGACTGTTAAGTGGTGTAATCTATGTCTCATCGTGTTATGCATGCTATGCTTACATACAGTGCACCTAAGAATAACAGGTAGCTGGGTAAAGAATCATCTCTACACCTGAAGTGCCAACTTTTAGTGCTGTGATCAGTGTCTCTGAAGCAATTTCTTTAACATTTGATTTAAAAAGTTATTGGTAATCTCGGCTTATTATTACCAATTGTGGACTGACAGCCGTTTTGGAAACTTCAATGGGAAATCGATGTTATCAGGTATAGTTAAAACCGCCTTAATAAGCTTACGCGGACGAGTGTTTAGCTAGCTTGTAGTATTTAAGAACTTGAGCGTTGTGAATAGAATCGATAAATTACGAGTACCTACTTGAATTGTAATTGATCTTAGATCCAAAATACATCGTCAGCATTGAAAATGGGTTAATTCGAAAAAAAAAGATTAACCTTTTTCTTTATAAAGTAGGTAATTTATTTTTAGTATAAATTAAAAGTTAAGAGCCACTTGCGCCAACCAGGTTTAGCCAACTAACCAAGAGTTAGCTAAATACACTACTTATACGTAAAAACGCTTTACTCCCAGTAAGTTCGCTAACCCATGAAACAAGTGGCGTTAACATGAAGTTTTCAACTTGATAATGTAAAAAGTATTCCTGTAAGAGTCAAAGCACCTTGACCATTAGTCGAAACATCGAAGGTCATACAGAAATAGCCCCAGCCTTGTGGTTCAGTGGAAATCGAACAACTTGGTCCGAGACAAGTTTAAGGTTTTCCTCCCTATAGTGTAGTAGTAGTCTTACCATGACCTCTTAACGCGATACAGTTGACGACCTAAACTGAGTCGCCTCCATACAACTGAGCCTAGACTAAACAGAATCGCGTTAAGAAGTCACGCTAAGGCCCTAGGTCGTTGGTTACAGGGTCGGTTTGAAGAGATGATAAAAAATGCGTAAAAAAACATAACTTTTCATTTAAAATTACAATTTTGAACAGGTATTTCATTTTCAACACCTTGACAAGTTTAACAATTCCTGAAATTACTGAATTTATTGCGTTTCAGGCGTCCATAGGCTTCGAAAACTTTACTTGTTTGCCACCATTCGATAATTTAAATAAAATCGTAATGTATAGCCAATAACTACCTACATAGATAATTAATAAAAAATAAATAAGGGACAATTTTACACAAATCGACCTAGTCCCACGGTAAACTCAATAAGGCGTTTGAAGTGGGTACTAGACGACGATATATATAATAGATAGATGCATATAAAAACTTAAATACATAGAAAACATCCATAACTCAGGAACAAATATAATACCGCCGGTGACAGTTCATCCCATAGCCCATTCTCTTGAACATGATGTAACGTATAATAACGTATTTAACGGCCTTCATAGCCTAGTCGGTAGTGACCCTGCCTACGTAGCAAGAGGTCCCGACCTCTTGCTACGTAGGCAGGGTCACTACCGACTATCCAGAAGGCCAAGGATGAGGGATGGGAGGAGTTTCTGGCGACCCTCGACAGAGACCCATGGGGGCGCCCATACAAGATGGTGCGCGATAAATTGAAATGCGCAACGCCCATGGAGTCAATGGAGCCGGAACTCCTCCGGAAAGTGGTTGAGGGCCTATTCCCGGAGGCCCCGGAATTCGTCCCGCCCAGGATGGCGCCCCCGATTGTCGAACCGGAGGGGGCCCTCGTCGTTCCCCCCGTCACGGACGACGAAATGACGGGGGCAATAGATCGGCTCAGGGGAGCCAAGAAAGCGCCGGGCCCGGATGGAGTGCCGGGAAGAGTGCTCTTCCTGGCGTTAAAGCGGTTAGGGAACCGCCTTAGGTCCCTAATGGAGGAGTGCCTCAAGGAGGGGCAATTCCCGGCCTGCTGGAAAGCCGGGCGGCTATGTCTTCTGAGGAAGGAGGGGCGCCCACCAGATTCTCCCTCTGGTTACCGCCCTATTGTGCTGCTGGATGAAGTCAGTAAGCTCTTTGAGCGAATACTGGCAGCACGCATCCAGCAGCATCTAGCGGGGACGGGCCCGAACCTCAACGACAGCCAGTTCGGGTTCCGTAGAGGGAGGTCTACAATCGACGCGGTGGGCGCTCTAAGAGACTTCGTTTTGCAGGCGGAGGGCAGGGGAGAGGGAGTGGTGGCGGTGTCCCTGGACATCGCCAATGCTTTTGGCTCCCTCCCCTACTCGGTGATAGGGGAAGCACTCCGGTTTCACGGAGTGCCTCAATATATAAGGAGGGTTGTGGAGCACTACCTAACGGGGCGGGTAGTGCTCTACGAACAGGGCGGTGTTCGGTGCGAGAGGGCCATGGAGTGCGGGGTTCCACAGGGATCCGTGTTGGGTCCCCTCCTGTGGAACCTCGGCTATGATTGGGTGATCCGAGGGGTACAGCTCCCGCGAATGGCCACAGTGTGTTACGCGGATGACACACTGGTGGCCGTACGAGGGCGGGAGCTGGAGGAGGTACTGAGGAGGGCCGAGGTGGCGACCGAACTTACGGTCCACCGCATAGGCCTCCTGGGTCTACGGGTCGCCCTCCAAAAGACGGAGGCCATGGTCCTCAGGGGAGGAAGGGGGTGGAGAATGGGAGGGAACACCGCCCTCAGAGTGGGTGGGGAGCGGGTCCAGGTCAAGGCCCACATTAAGTATCTGGGCCTTGTCCTGGACAGGAGGTGGACGTTCGAGGAGCACTTCACGAGACTGGCTCCCCGTCTCGTGGGTGCTGCCTCTGCGCTGGGCCGGTTGTTGCCCAACTTGGGAGGGCCAAATGCCCCTTGTAGGCGGCTTTACGCGGGCGTGGTGCGGAGTATGGCGCTCTACGGAGCGCCAATCTGGGCCGAGCGGCTGGGTGACCGCACCACTGCGCTCCTCCGGCGACCGCAGAGGGTGGTGGCCCAACGAATGGCGAGGGCATACCGGACCACCTCCCATGCGGCGGCGTGCCTCCTTGCCGGCACCCCGCCCTGGGAGCTAGACGCAGGGGTGCTGGCCGAAAGGCACCACCGGAGGGCCGAAGCGAGGAGAGCTGGAGAGCAGCCGGACCCGGAGGAGACGGAAAGGGCGGCTCGGGCGGCGCAAGAGCGGCTGAGGCGCCTTTGGAGGGAAGCGTTGGAGGATAGCCAGTACGGGGTTAGAACCATCGGGGCTATCCTCCCATCGCTAGACGCGTGGGTCGATAGGCGTAAGGGGGTCCTGACGTTTAGGCTGACGCAGGTAGTGTCCGGACACGGCTGTTTTGGGCACTACCTGCACCGGATAGGTAGAGAGCCGGTGCCCCGGTGCTGGGAGTGTTGGGAGGAGGACGATACTGCCCAGCACACCATGGCGGAGTGCGCCCGCTGGGCGACAGAGAGGGCGGCCCTTGAGGGCACAACAGGGCTGTCGGACCTCTCGCTGCACAGCGTCATCGCTTCGATGCTGGGCAGCGAGAGGAATTGGGATGCGGTGGCCTCCTTCTGCGAAGAGGTTATGTCGCAGAAGGAGGCAGCGGAAAGAGAGCGGGAAGACGCGGTAGACGCTCTCCCGCTCCGTCGCAGGCGGCGGGGTCGAAGGCGTTTGGCGTTCATTCGCCAAACGCCTTAATGGGGCCAGCGGGTTTGGGTCCCGCATTGTACGGCCCCACGTCGTCGGGGGGGAGGTCAAAGCGTTTCTGACCTCCCCCTCCTTGTGCGGGTGCCCTGGCAATAGCCGGGGCCGCCGGAGGTCACCGTGGTAGAATATTCGATCCCATGGTGCCCTCATTAACGGCCAGGAGGGAAACGCCGGAGTGGAGTTTAGTGGGTAGGGCCGCTCTCCTTCCCTCTCAATAGGAGAGGGAGAACTGAGCGGCGAGTCCCACACACCCCCCAAATGACCTACCCGAGGTCGGGGGACGGCGCGTAAATGCGTTCTCCACTCCGTCAAAAAAAAAAAAAAAAAAAAAAAAAAGGGTCACTACCGACTAGGCTAGGAAGCCGTTAATTAATTAAGTAACGTTAATTATTAGTGAAAACTTAATGACAAATGTCCCGAGAAATAATACCTAGTGTTTTAAAGAGTTTTCGGTAAGTTAAAGGTCCTTGGTCTGGTTAAAGTTTGTGGTAATATTCAGAATACACACGGTAGCCTTTACCACAAAGTTATACAGTTCATGATCGGTGTTACGGTTCATCATTCACTGTGAGGATAATACCTAAGTTGGGTATGAGTATAAGCAGCAACCGTTTGTTGACGTATTTTATTTACCGTAAGCTGTACAATCGTCCTTCCGATTATGATAATGTAATGCGGTACTACGGCATTCAAGGAGATACGTCAGCACGTTATCATCCGAACGGTTTACTTATGTTTACTGTTCTTTGTTCATAAAACATGAATTTTCGGTGTTGTATCAACTAAGTTTCCTTGTTAGTCCGAGTTTCCAACGTATTTGCAACTTCAACCTCGCTCGCCATCAGCTGCCCTGTGCGCTCATTTGCATAAGCTTCTGAAGTTTAATTAGTTTTTGCGTGGATTCTTTTTGTTAAGATGTAGTACTTATAACTTATAATGGACACTAAGCGCCACTTGTAACTCTGGGTTACAATAAAAAACTATATATACGATTTTAAGCTAACTTGGTCATTTGCATTATAAATAATGTTTGAAACGGGATAATTACCATGTATGTTTGTTTGTACGGGTGCTCAATAAAACAAACATACATGGTAATTATCCCGTTTCAAATATTAGTTATAAAGAAAAAATATACATTGCACATTTAAAAAAAAACAGAGGTAAACAACAAAACGTTAATAAATATGAAAAGCATTTAGCATTAAGCGTTTATAAAGTATAGAGTTTGATAGCAGTCTCGGGATTAGTTGACTAACGCTGGTTGGCGTAAGTGGGCGTAATACAGATACATGTTGGCTAGGTAAAGTACTTACGTGATTTGCGAAATAAAAGCCCTTACATTAACTTAAGGAGAAAAAAAATCATACAATGTAATAGCCGTCAACTGATCCCCCAGTCCGCCGTCACAATCGCGAAGTCAATACATTAAGTACATGTAGGTATGAAGATGTACCGTTCCCACATGTCTTATGTGACCCTTTATGCCTTTATCCTTATACAATAGTCGCAGATTGAAAATCTCTCGACCATATTATACTCCGCTTCAAAAGATATATCCTTATAAAGGTTTTATAATCGAATTGTAGTGGCACATTTCGGACGCGAGAAAATTTACTACAAAAACGGGCTCGCGGTTTGAACCGCCCTCAAAACGTGTTCACACGTAAAAGGAAACATCTCCTTTGCCGGAACCTCGTTTCGCGGGTCGGGTCGTTGACCTAAAGGGTCCCCAGATATTTCTGAAGTCCCGACAGAAACTTGAAGGGCTGATTCTTAAACAAAATTCTTGATGAAATACCGAGCGGGTTTCAGGGTTTAATATTACTTACCCACAAAATATCTCTGTAATAGATTAAAGTTAAAAAAGTAGATAGATTTGTAGACCTTGAAAAAAAATGTCTTAGTCAACCAATTGGAACCTTAGGCCAGTGTAGGACTATGTCATAGTGACGCTATAAATCAAATTGTAAGAAATCTGTTACTGCTTGTCAATTGGCTCACACACTAGCAAATGTATGTGAGCGTCCTTCCTGAGTGCGCGCTGCATAAATCTCAGGACGCTTTTTTAGGATTCTACTTTATCGCCTTTACGTTTGGTTTAACATTTATTAGTAGGTCACGGAAACATCGGTCGTCGTGGGCATCCCTTAGTGTAAACCTTTACTAAGATAACTGGATTCAGGTCGCGTGGCCGGTAAAGATAACTGATGTTTGCGGACCGGCCCTTTGTGTTTGGTTATTTAGGGGATTGGGACGCTCGACCGGGATAGGAAGGACGGATCGGGGTTCTTTCCGGGTGGTTAATGAGGGAGAATGTGAGTTTACCATGGGGACGTTTACGTTTTCTTGTACAGGTATAAAATAAACACCATAAGAAATTGCTGTACTTTGGCCAGTCGGACGGTGGTAGAACTACATACAGGAATTTAATTAACCTTCTAGGGACTGAATGGACGCTTTGACCACTTTGTTTATTTTTGTCGGTTGTTTCAGTTGATGTAGGATATTAACGCTTTTTACAGATTGTTAGTTAGTAACACATTAGAACAAAAATCAGATCATGGTAACTATTTGGTTATTTTAAGTTGAGGCTTCTGTCTAGCTGTAGTAGCTATATAACCCAGTTTCAAAAGACAGTAAATCTTAAATGAAACACATTTTCTAATTAAACATTAACATTTACCTTAAATTACGCATGACAAAAATGCCATCGCGTATGTGCCAGTAGAACGCTATTCAGAACCATTTTGTGAATAATAAATAAGTTTCCTAACTGTTCACGTGCATAGCGCGCGTGCACACTTTCGAGTTACAACTACAATTGGCAAATTTGAACTTACCTTAATGTGTATACATATTAACATGTGTATTTTTTTTATTTTCAGAGTGCATCGGAGTCGTCCGCGGGCGCGGGCGGCGGCGGCTCGGCTACCGGCGTGCGCGTCTCCTCGCGGTCTCGGGCGTCGGAGGAGCCCCATATTGGTTAGTTCATTATACCTATAAGTTCCTTCAATATATCCCCATAGAGTAAAAGATAAGCACATACAAATGGTGAACGATTTGGGGAGTATGAAAATCGTTCGTGTCATCAGCAGGCCTAAGATGGTTATGCACGAATGTCATCTGATAATGCTATAAGTTCATAAACAGACAAGTTGCACGGATAGCGCGACGGTGGTTGCTGGCAAATGTGGATAACTGTTTAAAATTATCAGAAATTAACATAAAGTGCTGATGAACAGTGGTCTTAGCCCTGCTGATCGTGTCAAGAGTAGGAATATAAAGTCCAACTTAGGCCGCTGGTACTATAAAATTGTAAGTGACCATATAAATACGTTCTTAGTTAAATGTAAATTTAGAATATAATGTAATTACTAGTATAAAAACAGTTTTGTATATGCCTTACAATAAATAAATTAATACATTCAGTCACTGAAAAACTCAATATTAGATTGGTAACCATTTTTCGCAATTCCCAAATTAGATACGGTTCAGAAATAACTTGAACCTGATTTCAGCTTGCAATTATGGTCATTTTGATATGCATTTAAGTCACCTACCTTCTAATATTTTTTTATATTGGTTTGGCTGCGAGTATTTTTACTCCACCATAAATACTCTCACATGACTAGGTACTAATAACACTACTCTCCTTCGGCTTAAAACCTGATATTCATTGCTTTGGTGAGTCAGCAATTTATTTCGATGTTTGCCAAAGCAAGAAAAACCGTCAATACTTTAGACATCCACGCCCAGCGATGAATCTCGTCCTTGACCTCTCGGATTGAGCCTTCGGAAATGAAGAATGTTTGACAAATGGGAAAGGGTATGCGCGATTACCCAACCTTTCACGGCCAGCACCATAAGTCTTTAATCGCCTGTATTCAATGTTGAACCTTCTTCCCTAATAATAAGTTCCGGAATACATCTTTTATAGACGTGACTCTAGATTATTGTGCCGAGATTAATGTGGGTCCACTCTGGGCGGTTAGTGACTTCCAAACTCGAATTATGCGAGAAATGTTGTCAGAAATCTCTTTCGAGAGACCTTTGACGGATTACTAGTTATTACCAAGTTGACGTCTCCTTATTATAGTCTGAATATACAAAACAGTCGCGTTATAGGATAAAGAATTACTGCATACGTTCAGCTAGTAAAGATTGTATCTTGAAATTTGGAACGTACCTACAGCCATGGAGTTATGCTATCAAATTCCATACAAAAAATGCTTAACTTCAGGTTAGTTGATCAAGGGCAAGTGGCCTTAATCAGTGTAACTATGTGTAGGTAATAAAACGCCTTTTTTATCAGTCCTATACATCAAATAGTTTTGAATGCCGTAATTTTAACCTCCTTCCATCATTTTCCAGGAAAGTACAAGCTGCTCAAGACGATCGGCAAAGGCAACTTCGCGAAGGTGAAACTCGCCAAGCATGTGCCCACCGGCAAGGAGGTCGCCATCAAGATCATCGACAAGACCCAGCTCAACCCTGGCTCGCTGCAGAAACTCTTCAGAGAGGTGAGACTACCATATTTGGGCATTACTTATTTGGTAATAGAACAAAGCTGTGTAACGATCGGCATCGGCAACTTCGCTGCGGTGAAACTCGCCAAGAATGTGCCCACGGGCAAGGAGGTGGTCGGCAAGATCATAAATTACGAGTATGACTCGCTTCTTTCTTATGAAGTAATTTCCTTGAAGGTGCATACGGGAATGGCCCTTACGAAAGGCTTTGCTTTCTATGGTAGCTACTTCAATGTATTCCGTAAAGCTCGAGAATATACTGGCAATGTGTTAGCCAAGTCATGCAATGTTACCAGACACAACATCGATTTCTCAGCGTAGCGTTTGTAGTACAAGTATTAGAAAAATCGAATTTCGTAAGGGGCAGTCTGGAATGCCCACGACCCAATTTTTAATACTGATATAATCGAGTCGGGTTAGAATTATAATTTATCTGAGTAACATTTCGACAAGGGTTTCAATTTTACAGCAACCCTCTTTTTCTGTCAAGGCCCGAGGGTTAAAATAGTAAGCAAGTCAATAAATAGATCGGTAATAAGTAATAATTCAACTAAGTATGTCGCATTTAGATTATACAATGTTTATTTGTTTTACAAATGAACGCGAATATTTATTTATAATCTTCCACACATAAATTCTGACTAATATATAATATACCAATAGTAATTATTTTTGTCCGTTGTATAGAAAAGGGTCCGCTGGGTCCAATCCATTTACGTCGCGCGACGTACGAAATTTGAATTATGTTTTAATATACTTAAAGTCTAATTTAGTAAGGCTTGCTTGTATTTAAATTCTAATTAAATATGAGTTGTTGTTATAAGCGCTCCGTTTAGTATTTAACGCAGATATATGAAGTTAAGGAAATCTGTCAGGGCGTTCAGTGGTTTTTTTACATCCAGAGCATTACATTTCGCGGTCTGTTAATGTCCTTGTGCGTCGAGTTGTAGAATGTGGATTTTGGGGACTTAAATCCTGTTATTTTTCGCCGTAATTTCTGTGGACCTTGGATTACTTAATGCCTTAGAACACGAGAATTTCTGCGTAAATTTTAATTTTGTTGCAACATTTTAAAGTTACTTAAAATAAAGACTGAGGGGTCACTCTACACTTGTGGGTATAGCTCTAATAAGTTGACGGCTCCTATTTTAAGGCAATTTGCCCTTCGGGCATCTGAAGTTAACTAACGAACCTAACCTAGGTACCTATATTGCTACTATCATATAATAAAAGGTTTAGTTCAAATAGTTAGATTGTAATCTAACAGTATTTACAATACTACGTTGATATATACATATATGACACATGAAATATATATATAAACACTCGTAATCAACTTTAGAGTTGCGAAGCGAAAAAAAAACTAAAAATACTTGTTGTTTACTTGACTTAGTAGATTTTATTTTAAATTGAATATGAATCTACTTTGTGCTTTAAGATTTATTACTCCTAGTTCTACACCAAATAACGATGCTGGCTTGCCAAAACCCAACTTGTTACTCGTATTGCTGATACGGCTTAAAGTTTTGCTTGCGCACTGAATAATAAATGATCGTAGAAAATTAACTCAAAGAGAGTTTTGTTGCATTTTCCGATACAAATTGTATTTCTGATCTAGATATACAATTTTCAACAGTCTTTATCACATCTAATTCTGTTAAGATAAAATAATAGGATTTGGTGTACTGATTTAAGTGCGTTTTTATATTGAAAACCTTTTTTCGGGATATTTATCTTTTAGGCTTGATTAGGGTTTCTGATCGAGATTTCTCGAACTCGAGACAACTCGAGAATTTTGGTTTAATTCGAGACGAGAAAAAAATGTCCATGACTCGAGAATTCTCGAGTCATGCGCGGCGGGCACGCGCCTTTTCGCCCCGTACAACTAGACTTAAAGAAAATTAACTTGAGAATAATAAACACAGAACTTTTATTATTTTGTTTTTATAAGTAACACTTCTTCATTACAGTAGGCCCAGTAGGATAAGTTGGTTCTGTGTTAAAGTCATGACAAGGGCTTCTAATCATGATTTGTTGAATTCAAGACAACTAGCTACACTTTTTAGCTACATTTTAGATGAGATAAAAATTACCGGAAGTCAAGAAGTATCAAGTCTTCTGATGGACCGAACATCAAAGTTAATTTTGGACGTGACAGCCTTAGTTTAAAACGACTTTTCCAGCTGCCTATTTATCAATTTTTCTTACGAAAATTATACTTATTATGGTTGAACTACCCCAAAATGTCAACTTCAAATTCAAGACTCGGATGAAGTCAGTGGTGACGATGATAATTCTATCAGAAATTGGAATCTGAAACTGCAAACAACGTGCAATATCTACAGAATATTATATATTTTTATAACAAATATGATATCTGTTAAGAGTTTAGAAATAGCCCACTGAAAAATATCTTACAAAAGCATGTAGGTACCTAACAGAAGTTTCTGTTGATGCTGAAAGAAGCTACACTGAAACTCATTCTGTATTTTTTCCTTTTATATTTTATTGATTCTGAGACAATCCACGTATCAATCTTCCAGTCCTGTACTTAACTTGATCCTCGTGTTAAATCGTAATAATGTACAGGATCCCAAGCTGGTGATACGGGAAAGCTTCCTCACTATTGAAATTAGGAACCTTTTGATTTGAATAGCTACGCGTAAGAGCCTAGAGAAGTATCGCTTTACCTGGCGAGATCATTCTCGCCAAACTTCAAACTTTATTTAATGGCTTATATTAATTCGATGGAGGCAGACTGCGATGTTTTTTGGCTGTGCTGGACAACGGCTATGCCATGTGTATGGAATACATGGAATAGGTACTCCGTTTTGTTAGCCCATCGAATGGGAGATCACCAGGGGTCGGACAAAAAGTGCGGGTGACGTCAAACCACTTATAGGATGATTTGGAATCATTGATTTAAAATAGTATTTTTGATTTTCATAAACAATTATCACATATCATTTATCAACCTCTATTACACGATATCGCCACTTGAAATGAGTAAGTACGTTTTTGACTGACATTGTCAATCAGATGAACAATAAATTGACTTTCTTTATTGTTTAGCTATTGTACTATAATAGTGTAGTTGTGTATTGCACTATAATATTTAGCTAAAATTTATATTTACTAATGTATAAAAAAATGCTGTAAAATGTCATCTTAACTCGAATATTGTGGCAATTTTCCGTTTTTGGAGGTAGGTATGTACCGTGACAAACACGTGTACTGCTCTTGCTGTAATCAAGATATACCAACGAAGGTAAGCAATATTAAAAGACATTTGGAGTGTCGTTTGAAGACCAAAGATGTCGGAAACGTAGAAAAAAAAAGTTAAGTGAATTTAATATATTTTTTTTTCACTCACTTTATTACTTCGTCAATACTATTTCGTTACTACATGTCACACGGAATTTTGAATACAAACATCATCAGAATATGCTGCAACTATAACAAACGCCTAGTCTCGGTTGACATATTTAACCATACTCGTGCCGTTTTTAAACAAAAAGTTAGCAAAATTGTGTAATTCCTTCTTCCTTATTGGTTAAGTTATCTGCATGTGTAGTTTTTTTTTTCTCATTTCTAGTTGTTGTTGTTTTTTTTTACGTGGTGTGTTCTGTTGTATTGATAAAATAACTTATTTTTCTCTCACTGCTATGTTTTTCGTTTAGTTGTTTTAGCTTTGTTTTTATTTATATAAGGATTACTTGTTGTTTGTTCAATATACATTGCCAACTCAATATCATCTGTATAACTATTAGTGGGATTTGTGTTAGGATATAAGCTTTACCTTCTTTATCTTTTTTTCTATTCTTTGCATATATTGTTGGTTTGTATCTGTTTTTTTCCCCAATAAATAAAATAAAATCATCCTCTGTGCAAGACTACGTCATTTTTACGTCATCCGCACTTTTTGTCCAATCCCTGGAGATCACGTTCTGCCCAGTGACAACGAGTGCTTTAAAGGATAACTGTCTTAACTCTTTAGCGGTTAAGACTGGATAAAATGCTTAATTCAAACCTCATCGCCAATTCATAGTTATAAAAAAGTTATATATAAGGAAAACATATAAAAAGATGTCGTTATACTAGGTTGGTTTATTTTAAGAGGTTTGCCTTTAAAAGGGTAACAATATGTTAACAATGAATACTTACGGTGGTATCCGAAAAACATTAAAATTACTATGCTCCAAAAAAAGACTCGAGACTCGAGAAGACTCGAGAAATTGGGCTCGAGATTTCTCGAAACTCGAGACTACAAATGGGCCGAGAAATCAGAAACCCTAGGCTTGATGGACATAAAATCAGTCATCTTCGAGGTAGTCAACTCAAACTGTATCTCTGCCTAGGTCATTTTTTTGGGATTGAATGGGATGGATTATGCCAAGGTATGGAATGCGTTTCCTTCTGTATTCCCTGATAAGTACGACCTCGGTCTCTTTAAAGCACGAGTGAATAGAATATCACTGAACCTGTGAACTCCATCTTTAGTTTCCATCAGGTGTGACTGTCAATCGCCGGTCACTTTATTATTAAAAAAAAACTAAACTAAACTTGTTTTTATTTCCTTTCAGGTGCGGATAATGAAGATGCTCGACCACCCGAACATCGTGAAGCTGTTCCAAGTGATCGAAACGGAGAAGACTCTCTATTTGGTTATGGAGTACGCTTCGGGAGGCGAGGTAAGTATTTGTTGACTTTCATAAGCTGTGTCCATGGTGAACGTGCCGTTAACGTAAACGAAAACGAAACGCAAACGCTCGTGTCACAGTTGCGTACTAAATAGTACGATTACCGCGTATCACGAACGAAGATGCGAAACTTCTTTCGCGTTTGTTAGGTCCTCAGTGCGCTAGCGATTTCGGACGAACGTAAGTTTTTTTGTTTACGTCGGTATGTTACACCAGAACGTAAGTTTTTCTAACTTTGTTTACTTTTACTTCAGGTATTCGACTATCTGGTGTTACACGGGCGTATGAAGGAGAAGGAAGCGCGCGCTAAGTTCCGACAGATCGTCTCCGCCGTACAGTACTGCCACCAGAAGCGCATCATACACAGGGATCTCAAGGTGAGTGTAGAGTAAAAACCTCCCGATATATCTCAACAATGATCGTGGATATACGCTAGCTGACGCGGATTACCCGGAACGGACGCCCTTCTAATAAGAAATTGTACGAACAGCGCTAAGTGAAGCGGGCCCACGGAGCGGGTGCGCCATACTAAATCCACCCGCCGCGTGCACCCGCTCCGTGCACCCGAGTCAGTCAGCTAGCGTAGGCCCTTAACCGTTGCAATTTAGTATCAGTATGACTCACAAAAGTTTAAATTATAAAGCGGTACTTTCTTAAATTAATTTTGTAGGGAATTTCTAATCATTCATAATTATTACGATTGTGTTAATTATTAATCGTAATAATATGGGAAGAATTACATTGGATTATGGCGCGCTAAATTTTTTCGATTGTCAGCTTATTTAATTGTTGTCATTAATTTTCAGGCGGAAAATCTTCTGCTCGACGGCGAGATGAACATAAAGATAGCCGACTTCGGGTTCTCCAACGAGTTCACGCCGGGCGCCAAGCTCGACACTTTCTGCGGCAGCCCGCCCTACGCCGCGCCTGAACTCTTCCAAGGTACAGTTACAAGCATCCTTGTCACCACAGCGTAGGGATGTATTCCATACAGTGAGGTAACTTCATACACGGCCAGCGGCTGGGCTCGGTGCTCGTGCTGAGGCTCAGTGTTGTCAAAAACTATGCGGAAGATATTACAGTCTGATTGGCAAACTAATTTCCAATTTACACCCCTTCAAATAGACCGCCGAATTTTCCCCGCCCATTTCCCCGCGCGCTCCCTATCGATGACCCAGAAATCGGAGGAGTTAACCCACTGTATAGAATACATCCTTACGCTGTGTTTGTCACTGAACCTACAGCGTGACAGGGTACTTACATTGTAAAATCAAATCGTATATACAAATTCATACATTTGTTTCTAATTATGTTGAAGTGTTTATTGGATCATCCATATTTTTTTAAATTAGGCATTTCACTCAAGTATACCTTATTTAAGCATAGATTGTATTGTTATTTTAAAAATTGTTCAGTTACGTTTTAAATTATCATTCAATTTGCAAACTCCTATTTCTAGACATTTGAATTGGGAAAATAAATCTTGTTCTTAATTATCTGGCCACGATTTTAGGCAGGCCTATGGAACACTCCGTGCGAGCTCAAATTGATAGTCTTTTGTCTTGTGAGGGTATCGACTCACGGGCTGCCCACATATCATGCTGGTGTACGCTGCTGCCAGTTTTTTTTTTGCGTGATGTTGAAAACTCTTTGTTTTCGCTTTTTCTATAAGAGATAAATATCTGTTCTTTTATATAAATTATACTCTTTATTGCACACCTCAGTATATGAAAAAAAAAAAACATTTACAAGAAACATTTTAACATATAATCTGTGATATAGATTTCTCTAACGCCAGCTGCTGTAGAATTTTTCCATGGTGTATAAACCGCTATAGTTATAAAAGTGTATAGGTACTTAATGTTTTAAATGACATTTCCAGGCAAGAAATACGATGGGCCAGAGGTAGACGTGTGGTCGCTGGGTGTGATCCTGTACACGCTGGTGTCCGGCTCGCTGCCCTTCGACGGCTCCACCCTCCGGGAGCTGAGGGAGAGGGTGCTGCGCGGGAAGTACAGGTAAATATTGGCGCAGTTGGTAGGATGGGAAAAACTCACGGCTACTACCAATGAGTTTTTCGGTTATGTACGAAATATCATTTGATATTTACACGCTTTCCGGTGAACATTGTGAGGAAACTGGACTAATCCTACTCCAAATCTCTGGTTAAGTTGCTAAATCAGACCCCAGGCGACGAATAAGGCGAAAAATAAGGTAGGATAGCTCTTTTGGACTTTGAAATACTTGGCCTTTGGAAGAGGCAAACGAACGATTTGTCCGCCAGAGCTATTCAGGTGCTACCACGTTCTAAATCGCATGGGCAGTTTATAAACTAACTAAAACAAATGAATGCATTCATTCAAAAATGTAAATAAAATAACTAAATATATATTTTGGGACAATCTCTTACAGATCGAACGAATCCCAAACTAAGCAAAGCTGGAACTATGGGTACTAAACGACGATATACATACTTATATAGATAAATACATACATGTATACATAGAAAACGTCTATAACTCAGTAACAGATATTCGTGATTAACACACAAATAAAAGCACTTATATTAGATTTCATCCCGGAATCTCCAGCTTCGTAGGCAGAGTACCAACTAGGCTAGAGAGGCTCATGCAGTTTTGAATGCGTGTATACTGATTGATGCCTGTATTCCCAAAAAAGTAGGCAGTGGTAGGCAGACCACATGAAACTACTCAAGGATTCAGTGCGATTTGTAGCCACTAAGCGGTTTAAAGATAACGAAATTGTGATATCGCAATTACATGTTGCTAGCCCATTGCCCACGCTTGAACACGTACCCCACAGTTAACTCCTACGACACCCACGGGAGGAAAGGGGGTGGTGAAATACTTAACCCGGCACCACACGGGATTTTTGACCACATTAATCCCACTGCACACACTTCATTATTATTGTTATGAAAATCATGCAAATACAAACTATATTGTTACACATTCTGATAAACTAATGGAGCATTTTCCTGCATTCTAGAATACCGTTCTACATGTCGACGGATTGCGAGAACCTACTAAAGAAGTTCCTAGTCTTAAATCCGGGCAAGCGGGCTTCCCTAGAGAGCATCATGCGCGACAAGTGGATGAATACGGGCTACGAGGAGGACGAGCTACGGCCGTTCGTCGAGCCGCAACAGGATTATAAGGACCATAAGCGGATAGGTAAGCTTTGGTTGATTGTGTATGGTTTTGTTGAGGTGGTAGCATATCAAGGTGCCACCCAAACGCAGAGAGGCCTTGCTTCAGACCATCATGCGCGCGTGTGTACTACAAGGACGATGAGTTGCGGTCTATGCCGGAATGATGTAGGCTCACAAAGGCCGTAAGTGGATATAAGAGAAGTGCATCTATTGCACGAATATGGTTTCCTAGAATAAGTGATTTTTATAAGAGCGTCATGTTGGTCAAGTAGATGATTTTTTTAATGAGAACGACTGAGCTGTAGTAACATTAAAAGGCGCAAGTTATATGCCATTATTACAGGGGAGTGGTGTGTACCCCTTAGCTCCCTTTCTATACTGTCTAGCATTAGATAATAATTGTAATACCAGCCAATCTACTTGCATCGCTCATGGTACCTTTTAAAGAGTTTGAAGTATGGTTTGCGTACCTGCTTCGGTTATGTAAAACTGAGGAAGACGTATGGGGTTATCCTCTGGGGGGTCACTACCCCACTAAAATTGTACACAAGCTTAAAAGCTTAGGTAAGTATAGTGTTACGGGTGTTGACACCACTACAATTGTAGCTGAATGAAGTGCTTTCTTTTGATGAAACTGACAACATGAAGCTTTAATTGACCACAAATTGATCATAACGCTTTTATTGCCTCAAATAATGCTTTATCACTTGTAAGGCTTTCTAAACTTAAAACTGACCACCCAAGAAGAATTAGCTGACAATTTTGGGTGGCTGGTTGAAACACAAGCCAGAAAGCCACAAGTATCATCAGCAAAACTAATTCTACATTTGCTGCAACTACTGCCCATACTACTAATATTCTTAAGCATTTGGAGGTTTGAAAGTTTTAAAACTTGCTTTGTTCACGCAGAATGCTACACGGATTTAACACGACACAGTGGCGTAGCGTATACTTCTAAATGTTTGAGAGATCAAAAAAATCTAAATATATACCAATTTTAGTGCACTTTTCATCTTTTAAAGAGATCAGTGTTTCGTCTATCCAAGATCAAATACATTAGGTACCCTTCCTTGAGATGCGCCGCCGGGTAAAATTTGACCCCTAGTGATGTGTTTGCGCCACCCCACTGTGTGCTAAGTATATTTTGCCTCGCATTGACGATATGTGTGAATAATATTTTGTTTGTATTCCATGCCAACTTCGTATTCGACACACAGCTCAAGTTGGTAGGTGATCATAGCTTCATATGTGTTAGACATCTGTCAATTTGCGTGCTTTATATTATTTAAAAATGGTATATTAATAATTATTATGCTTCAGGTTTATTTATTGTCACCGTTGTTATCACTTTATTTTATATTATTTGCAAATTCATGTGATGGTCTTAATGTTTTATCCCAATAGAGCATGTGTTTACTAAGTGTCAAATAATTAGATACTTGAGATATATCTTATTATGATAGAAAAAAGAAAAATCTTATTCTATCGCTCTAACAATATACAAGTTCTCAAATCCAATATGTGCATGATCAATAGTCTTTACCAACTGTTTTTATTTTATTACTGGCGAATTAACCTTCTCGCCTCCACATCAAAAAGTAATAAAGTGCCGCTATTGCCAAGCCACAAATAAACATAGGTAAACTCATACTTGATATCAACTCGTGGCGTGAGGGGCACGAATTGTACTGACTTGTTATCAAGTCAATGGCGGCGAAAAAGTTAAAGGTTAAATTGGAATGCAGTAGTTGTGATGTACCGATGGCAACTTAAGTTTGAACTTCAAAACTAACATTGTGTGTTTGTGTTTGCAGAGGCTTTGGTCTGCCTGGGGTACAATAGGCAGGAGATCGAGTTTTCGCTCGCGGAGGCCAAGTACGACGATGTCTTCGCTACGTATCTTCTGCTCGGCAGGAAAAGTACCGACGTGAGTATTGTAATGTTAATAGGCAACATCCACTAACTGTTTTTAAACTAGTTTATGATAGCTTTTATCTTTATAAATTATAATGCTGTAAAATAATTTTATATACCCACATATAATTAACCCTCCATAATGCGTTCAAAAACCGCATATAAAGACAGCATATTAATCAACTTTTTACAACAAAATTTCTTATCTGTGAAAATGTATTATAGCTAATTTATGTTATCGAATTCGATAATATTATTTTTTTCAATTTCGAACATCTGTGACAAACAAAGAAATTTGATTTTACCTTTATTCTTATATCAGTCGAGATGACGTTGAGCTCGAAACGAAGTGTCAATTGCAAACATGCAAGTCGCACGTTATTTGATATCGAACGATATGAAAATTGGGGCTAACTCTAGTTTATCTGAATTTTGAAAATATAAATGTCAAAAATTGAATGTCAGAAAAGTTTTCATTCATAAAAGTTGTAATGGCGGTCGATATAAATGAGGTTTGAACGCATCATGGAGAGCACATGCTATTTGTTTATATAAAGCAGTATATATAATTGTAAATAATTACGCATTAAAACACTAGTGTGATGTTATTAACCGACACTCGAGTTTTAATACGTTTCATTATATACAATCACATAAACTACTATTCAGTGCAAAAAAACTAAAATGTATCACATAAATTTATTTTATTTTTTTATTTTTATAAATATTTTTTTAAATGTGGACGGACTTTGACATCACGCTCGTTTCAAATGTTTTGAATCATTGAAATTTTATCACAATTTTCAATAATTATTTTCACAATAAAAAATAAATAACACTAAGAAAAATTTATACACATATAAAGCTGATCCAAAATAGTTTAGAAAATAAAAATATTCCCCTTATTTGTTTCAAGTGCATATTGCCTATCATAAGGTCCCTAATGCTCAGTAATGCTACACAGTCTTGAAAATTTGGAGCGGAATGCCCACCTACTGAAATTTGCGATTGAAATTTGGTTTAAATATCGCACTTCTATAAATGGCGACAGGATTGTAATTTTTTTTCAAAAATACCCTAAATAAATAAAAATAATATGATCCTTTAGTTATATAGAATATATATGAACTTAATGTTTGTATATATGTATACCTATATTTTGTGCGCTTTCCTATCTAGTTGGTCATATTAATTCACTGGTATTTTTCTGTTGGACTACCTCAAGAAACAGGAGAAAACGGTATAGTTTCTTAAAAACATAAATGTCATAAATGTTTAGGATATAACTACTCAGTGGCGGATTAGCTATATAATAGTAAGAGTAGCAAATGACCAGGCGCTGCGCATTTTGGGGCCCCGCGCGCCAACTTATTCTGACTATAAAATAGTATCTTGTATTTAGGTATTTAGATAAAGACGTGAAAATTGTACTTAATTAGAAAACTCCCGTGAGTACATATTATAATTCTCATAGCGGGTTACTCACGTCAATAAAGTCGAAAATAGGTCGACATGTTTCGGAACGGTCCGTGTCCCTTATTCATGAGTCGAAAGTAGATGACGAAACATGTCGAGCTATTTTCGACTTTATTGACGTGAGCAACCCGCTATGAAAATTTTAAAATTTTACTTTGTGATAGAATTTCTAATCGGCTCCGCGCTGCCTTAATCCGCCACTGTAACTTTAAAGAAATTGGCTTGTTATTGTTATTTTACAATAAAGAAGTATCTTAGAAAGATCGTGGCAAAGAGTAGCTAAGTACAAGCATGTTTAAGGACATGGTCTAGTGCAGGACGATTGAGGATAGGATAAGTTTTGGGAGAATATTGCATCTACTGTCGTTATTAAAGAGATTTGAAATTTCATCGGGTGATGAACCCTTTGCCTTTCATGTTGACTAAAATAGTTAGCCAGACTAGTCTTGGGCGACTAGTTATTTTTTAATTTTATTTAAATGTAACAAAATTCTAGTTATAATCGGTGTTGTTAATGATACCTGTAGTGCGGCTATTAGATGTATATACGTATTTCAGCCGGAGTCGGATGGCAGCCGCTCGGGGTCGTCGCTGTCGCTGCGCAACGCCGCCGCGCCCGGCCAGGCCGCGAACTCGCAGGGCAACCAGCACTCAGGTACATACGCATACTTACTCTATGCCAGACTACGCGGCAAATCGCAAGGCCATAGCGAACATACGTGAGCGCTTTGTCGCGTGTAGTCTGGACTCGGCTTTACATATTGGGTAGAACTGCCAATGTTTTTTATTCAATCTTGCCCTTCTTTCGGTTCCACTGGAACATTTGAATAAGTATCTATAGTAGCACCCAACGTAGGGCACACGTACTGGTTATTTCATAAATCATTTTAGCAGAAGCAGCCTAGAGAAACCTCATATTGATCTGTATTTTAAATATTGAAAAATTCCTCTCTATTGCGAATCGTTTTTGCTCCGTTTATTATTATGCTGGAGAGTTTATCTTGAAGACTTCGCTCTTGTTGCTATTTCTGCATAATTGGGCCAACAAAAACTGTGCCCATTTCTAGCTCTACGTTTAGTTTAATATACTCTTTCCTAAAAATATATAGAAATTATATTTTAATTAATCTATTCAAAAATTTAAACTTTCGTGAGACATACTGATATTAAATTGCAACGGTTAACACGACACGGCAGACGAATTGTGATAATAATACGTGAGTGTTAACCGTTGCAATTTAATAATCTACTCAAAACTTGTAAAACAAATATTATAAAGTTGAAAATATTTAAATCGATTAACATTTTTTTTTTATATTGATTTAAATAATGAAAAATAATATACTCGTTTATAAACGCTGTACATCGGCAGCATTAACGCTTAGCTTAGGATAATGGGGTGTAGTCGCTTGCTTTACGGGTCTCCATCGGGCTATCGTGCTTGTTTATTCGTGTGCTTTTGTGCCGTCGCTACCACAACCGCTAACCTGGTTTTGTCCTAGTAACTGTCAGTTTTATAGAAGGTTGTGTTTACCCATGTGGTGACATATTTGATTAGCAAGCCGTAACGCAGACGCAAGTTGAATCAAAATGTCTAATATCTAATATATGTATTATATATGTATTATATATTATATATTTTTTTGAAGTCAATATGTGAGAATCGAGGAGTTAGGTCACTGTGGCGCACGTGGATTGCAAATTGAGTATATCCTTTCATAGGCAACTGAACTAATAAAAGTTTAAAACATGTAACCTCGATGAAATTAAGTTCTGAGATGATTATTTATTCTAAAATCACATCGCTGTACTGTCCAGAAACGGATTTCTGGGTAAACAAATGAACTCGCGATAAACCCGCTGCTCGATTTGTGGTGTACACAAGACCATGCGCGCCTCAATGAAGTTTTATATTAGGGATGTTTCGGATTTCCGAGTATGCGCTCGTCGTAGCGTAGTAGTGTTATCTGTATGGCCGGGCTCGGTTGACACTGTGGTGGTGCAGGCGGGGGCGGGGGCTCGCCGGGGCACCGCGGCGTGCAGCGCTCCATCAGCGCCACCGCGCGCCCCTCCAACTGCCGCCGCGCCAGCTCCGGCGCCGAGGTGTTGCGCCAGCAAGGTATGTGCCCGAGCGAGCTACTGTGGGTCCATCGGCGACTAATCGAAAACAATAACGAGTGCAATAGTCAACTACCTTAAACGGAACATCAATTTATGCACTCGGATTAACATTACTCCTATATTAGTAGATTTATATTGAGCATTCTAGACCACTAAAATTACTTGATCGGTAGGCATATATTGGGCATTCTAGTTAACTTTAATATAGATTATTTTAATGTAACATAAATCGTAAAAATACTTTCGCGCCCGCAATGAGCGTCGAAATGAGTTTGTTAAGGGTTATTTTTTGAATCAAACTGATTTCTGGTTCAATTAATGCAATCGGTACTAAAGTGTTCTAAAATGCCCTGTTTTATACCTACCCATATTTGGTCACAATTTTTATATACATAATTGATCAAAACAATAGACTTAGAAAAAGAGTTGTTTTGATAGAATAACTCAGTTGTAGTTCCTACATCTACGATCCATTCACATACATATTTTATTCTATTTTCCGTTATTACGATAAATGCCACTATAATTATTATAAAATGTACTAGATAATCGTGACAAAACCAAAAATTGTAAGTTGATTGGCCCATATATCATAAGATCATTATAGTAATTTTGTACCACAGAACCTACGATGGTCGCATTTAACCCTGCTTATCCCTGTAGATAAAACACACGTCGCTCTGGCACTTACATACTTGTGAGTGGGACCAGAGGGTAGAAAGATATAATATAGTGTTGAACAAAAAAAACTTAAATAGCGTTTTGACTATAAGAGCGTTGCGATTTTTCCTTTGAAATTAATTTCGTTTCCTACCTTTGGTAAAAAGTAATACCGATGTTTTATTTTATCTTAGATGATAAATATGAGTTTAATTTAGAATTTTAAGTTCTTTGGATATATTTACTACATTAAAGGCATTATAGCAACATTAGTTCAATGTAACTAGTGCCAAATGCTACCAAAATACTTAAAATTGACGCTTGGCGATAACGCGAAAGTTGTAGACTCGCTAAAGTTTGTAGTATATAGTGATACATGGGAATAAATAACACAGTCAAAACTACTTGTAAGTATTATTTATGATGGATGATTTGATAGAGTTTCATCTTCATCTATTTCAGAAAAATACTGTTCTGATCCTTATTTTTTGTAAGTCTGGTTTAACAAACATTGTAGACGTGAATCAGACATTCTCATTAGAATAGGATAGCTAGATTATTATAAGTTATGTTCAAAACTAATACCAATCGTGGCGTGTGCTTATGTTCTAACCATCATATTTCATTTACATTGGGATTTGATTTATTTAAGCGCTTTATAAAAACGAGTCTCATTTCTTGTATATTATCATAAAGTGTACATTATCATCCAGAATAAAAACATATGAATTGGTCGTCATTGCAAGCAAATCGTAGAGTTATATTTAAATGTATTGACGATGGATTCGTATGTTACAGCTATTTAATTTTAATAGTAATACCACTTGCTTGCTTTAGTAATAATTCGTAATACTAATAAGTAAGCTGATTAAAATAAAAAAATTATAAAAAAACAATAGTACATAAACATTACATAAAAACTTTGTTTTCGTCCAAAAAAATCGTCTATAACCATTAAATAATTAAATTATATTACACCATATGAAATGTTTTGATAAAACATACGCTACTTAACTTAGTGAGAGATTTATTTATACTTTATTTAATAACGAACGGATCTTTACTCTAGCTGCGTCTAGCATGTGGATATAAATAAATGCATGCATATTATATGTAGTACTATTAAAATAACTTCCCTGGCGCTAAAAGTTGACTATCCTATGTTCAGATAAGTATGCCTTACAAAATTTAAGCGTATGCTTACTAAGTGTATATTATGATTTAGAAACACTGAAAAACAAATATGTTTTCAATCTAACTAAATGGTTTCTTAACCTCGCAACTTCTTACTGAAATACACATTACTTATTGCATTGGTGAAAATGGCTAGAACTTACTACTACATGGCATTGTCAAACAAGCGGCATTATACAGGTATAACCAGTGTACTAATGTGTAGCTTGTTGTATCATTCCAGTCGGCACGACTACTAGCGCCGCCAACAACACGACGTCTACATCAACGACCACCACATCCAATTTCAAAAGACAGGTATGCATAGTTATTATACATTTTATGTTTCTACCCAGTATCCCGGCAGGGCCGCCATACGGCAAAAAAAAAACGTAAGAAAGGAAGGATGACCTTGCGCCATACGTTTTTTTTGCGTTAACGGATTAGTGAGCAGAGTCAGTATAGAAATGCTCAAGACCGATACAAAGCATTTTTATTTTGTAGCTTTTGTTTTGTTGTTGTATGTGTATACGATTAAGTTATCGCTATACACCAATAGTATCCAATTACCTTATTGAAATCTAACCTTTGATGCCTGAGACTTTAAACGCGAAGTAGAAGTCCTCAACTTTCAACCTCTATTTCAATCGCTGTTAGGAAGATTAGAAATAAATCTATATCAGTGGCGTTCTATGACATTTTAAATATGTATAACTACAGGCAAAGCTTATAGCACAGACTATATAATAGTTCTTGACAACAGATATTTATCTCTCATACAAAAAGCACATATAAACCGTTTGGGTCCCCTCACTCCCGCACAATGCTAGGGCTGCCTACGGTTAGATATTTAATACTGATGACGGCGTGCATTGGCGGGCGCGGGATGTTTGGGTAGCCCATGAGTCGGTGCCGACCCAAGGCAAAAGAAGATTGTTTCGAATTTGTGCGGAGAGCTTCATAGGCCTGCTATTCCTGTTGTTTTTTTCATAATGTTCAAAGACCTAATACTCTCTAAAAGTGACATTTTGATCGATATTTGATATGAAAATGTTTTAAATCATGATTTTAAATGTTGCAGAACACAATTGATTCGGCCTCCATCAAGGAGAACACCGTAAGGATCGCCCAAATGCAGGTACGTTCTCACTTCTTTCTAAATAAATCACATATTTTTTCACTATTTTACTACATTTTTATGAACTCATTTAAAAAGAAATGAAAATGTCATGACATCAATTATGTTTGTTTTTGAGCATTTATTACGCGAGTATAGAGGGAAATCTTCAATGCACATGCATGGTGATTTTGGTGTTTCCTGAAGAATCGATTCACTTATATCAAGCTCTCTGACTTCGCATGTCAGCGGCAGGGGCTAGCGATAGTCAGAGTCAAGAGAGAAAGATCCAAGCGTGGTATCTCGCTCTCACCTACGGGCGTATTTCGCCGATGCCGCCGTATAGCAGATTCGTTGATTAGATATACAGTATGTATCACAAGTCACAACGAAGAGCAAACCTTAAAACTGGTTGACGGGGAACTCGAGTACATTGTTATGACGTGCATTTCACGGGCCAAAATACAGGTTTTATGGCATAAAATTACTAAATGGATTACTCGAGAACCTTCTTTTTGCAGTCGGTTAATGGTTTTTGTGACATCCTATAGGGTTTGTTTACGTTTTTGATTTTTGACAGTGCATGCGTATTGCGTACTGTTGATATGTAGCTAGGGGCAACTAATAAATATTGACGTTGTTATGTCAACGCACATGCGCTTTGAGTTCTGTTTATAAGTAACCTAGGTAATCATTTAAATAATGGCTGTAGTCATAGGCAACGCGCAAGCGCTTTGTTAAATGTTTATTTGTAACTAGGTAAAAATCCAAACTTCAACAAAGTTTGACGCCTGTCTGTCAGTTGGTAATTTAAGAAATGTCATTAATAAGATTGTAAACAAATAATACAGGGGAGGTGCAAAACAATAATAATTAATGTATATTTTTATACCTCACGTAAAAACTGTCGTATTTTTGATGAATTAGGTACCATGCTCATATTTATGATCTAAACATTAACGGGTTTCTTTCTGTGCCTTTCGTTCTGATAGATACTGTATTTGTTAGATGAGTAAAGGATGGTGATAAAGGGAGTTTGGTTGCGGGCAGGTGCAGAGCACGGCGCGGCCCGCGTCGGCGCAGCCCAAGCCGGAGCCGCGCGCGCGCACCGCAACCGCCGGCGCGCGCCGCTCCGCGCACGACCAGCCGCCCAAGCTCAGCCCGCCGCCGCCCGCGCCCAGGTAACCCTACAATACAACAAGCCGGAGCCGCGCGCGCGCACCGCGGCCGCCGGCGCGCGCCGCTCCGCGCACGACCAGCCGCCCAAGCTCAGCCCGCCGCCGCCCGCGCCCAGGTAACCCTACAATACAACAAGCCGGAGCCGCGCGCGCGCACCGCGGCCGCCGGCGCGCGCCGCTCCGCGCACGACCAGCCGCCCAAGCTCAGCCCGCCGCCGCCCGCGCCCAGGTAACCCTACAATACAACAAGCCGGAGCCGCGCGCGCGCACCGCGGCCGCCGGCGCGCGCCGCTCCGCGCACGACCAGCCGCCCAAGCTCAGCCCGCCGCCGCCCGCGCCCAGGTAACCCTACAATACAACAAGCCGGAGCCGCGCGCGCGCACCGCGGCCGCCGGCGCGCGCCGCTCCGCGCACGACCAGCCGCCCAAGCTCAGCCCGCCGCCGCCCGCGCCCAGGTAACCCTACAATACAACAAGCCGGAGCCGCGCGCGCGCACCGCGGCCGCCGGCGCGCGCCGCTCCGCGCACGACCAGCCGCCCAAGCTCAGCCCGCCGCCGCCCGCGCCCAGGTAACCCTACAATACAACAAGCCGGAGCCGCGCGCGCGCACCGCGGCCGCCGGCGCGCGCCGCTCCGCGCACGACCAGCCGCCCAAGCTCAGCCCGCCGCCGCCCGCGCCCAGGTAACCCTACAATACAACAAGCCGGAGCCGCGCGCGCGCACCGCGGCCGCCGGCGCGCGCCGCTCCGCGCACGACCAGCCGCCCAAGCTCAGCCCGCCGCCGCCCGCGCCCAGGTAACCCTACAATACAACAAGCCGGAGCCGCGCGCGCGCACCGCGGCCGCCGGCGCGCGCCGCTCCGCGCACGACCAGCCGCCCAAGCTCAGCCCGCCGCCGCCCGCGCCCAGGTAACCCTACAATACAACAAGCCGGAGCCGCGCGCGCGCACCGCGGCCGCCGGCGCGCGCCGCTCCGCGCACGACCAGCCGCCCAAGCTCAGCCCGCCGCCGCCCGCGCCCAGGTAACCCTACAATACAACAAGCCGGAGCCGCGCGCGCGCACCGCGGCCGCCGGCGCGCGCCGCTCCGCGCACGACCAGCCGCCCAAGCTCAGCCCGCCGCCGCCCGCGCCCAGGTAACAAACCGACACTTGTGCGGGCGCCAACGTCTACACTGTACTCTATGCTGACTATTTCGTGAATCGTGACGACATTTCGCTGTGACCCTTCCTCTTTTGTGTACTTGTGTGCCTCAGGATGCTACAGTCCACTGATAACTGACTCGTAAATCTTATTCATTTACATGAGGTCATAATCGGTCAGTTAGGAGTGCTTATGTGGTTAGCTATAGCGCAGAAAACTTCTCGCGAATCGTTCGCTTCTTAAGAGACCTTGACATTACGTGCATTCAAATATTCCGGCGTATTGGTGAAATATGAATATTTTGTTTGGAGTTTTTACCACCTCTTACATCTCCTTATATGTATAAGAGCTGATTTATTATATGTTGGTGATGGTATAAATATTTATATGGGTATGTTATGTCAATAACGTACTTGACCGTAAACTGTACGTACTCACTTTTATGTATAAGACTAACCATATATTTATAAAAATTATATATTATGTATTTATCACGTGACATTATATTAGTTTACACATACAAACTACAAATTATATATCAGTGGCGTAGCTTAATGTTGTAAACTAGTAAGAAAACTTTAAAACTCATCTTCCAAGAAAACTTTCATTAATTTACTGAACACTTAAGCAACGGCACGCCACGCCACTCCAACAGATCGCATGTATCTAACAAAGACTCACTAACAGCATGCAATTCCTGCAATCGGACAGCGCTGGAGAGGGGAAGAGCAACGGCAACGGCACCAAGACTCACGTGAAGAGTGCGTCCATCAGTTCCACCGGCGCTCCGCCGCTGGCCGAGCCACAGCAGCACAATGCGTCCGCCAGGGATCTGGCCCAACCTAGACCCAGGTTACCAGCCTAGCCGCACGTAGCATGATCTAGTGCTGTCTATTTTGTACGAGCTATCGCGTTAGGTAGTAGCGCAAGCCGTAGCATGATCTAGTGCTGTCCATTTTGTACGAGCTATCGCGTTAGGTAGTAACGCAAGCAGAGGGCCGACCACAAAATAACTAAGTGAACTAGACTGAGCCGAGGCGCACGTAGCATTATCTAGTGCTGTCCATTTTGTACGAGCTATCGCGTTAGGTAGTAGCGCAAGCAGTGGGCCGACCACAAAATGACTAAGTGAACTAGACTGAGCTCTGACACATCAATTTCGGCGTTTTCCATGTGCACTCGTGTAAATTAAAAGTGCATACTTATTTATACATTTAGAGTTTAAGAAACCTATTACTCGGTTGTGGAACTCAAATCACATTATTAGTAGAATCTTACTTGTAAAATGGACATGTGTGAAATAACCTCGCGCTCGTTGTAAACACTTTGTGATGCCGTGTTTAATATGACTAATATGTCATGTCTAATAGATGGTCTATTTTTTCTTAGAACTGTCCCATTGATGAATGATCTGTCACTTAACTTGTAATAGTTGGCGGAAAAATGAGAATTAACTTATTTAAAGTTTTCTTACACCGCATTTAAAATTGCAAATACACAAGGGCAACGGTATTAGAGCAAAGAGATGTAAAAAAAAATTTCGCTATACAATCGACAATATTATATTACTGAAAGATACAATAAAATAACATATTAGTCACAACAGCTTGGCTACCATATAATTTTGGTCATAGAATTTTTATTAGTTTATTACGCTTTCTGAGTTTTTGTAGTACATCGCACGTGTTTTTTGAGATGCACATTTCTGGTTTTTGTTTAGGTATTTTATTTTCAGTGCTCTGGATATTTAAGCTTTTTATTTTGCTGAGATAGCGGAAATGTTTCCTGCTTAGCTACTTTCTTTTACACGTTTTTTTTAGCTTTGAAAAGTTTGAATCTTTGGTTCTGCACTTGTTTTTCATTTGAGGCGGCTTCAAGCGTTTTTTACAGCTTTAAAAAAGGTAAGTAGCTTTATTTTAATAACACCAACTAACTGTGTGATGGTTTTTATTATTTCTTATTTATTCACTTATTTGTTTATTTATGTATGATATTCACATGTAAATGTTAATTTATTTGTTACGAGTATTTTTCTATTTAGTTTTACGACGAATACTGTAACATTTAAGAGGTGAATTTATTCTAATTTGGGACAATTGTTTTGAAGGTTATAAAAATTATTAGGTGCATTTTATAAAACTGTAGGTAATATGTATGTGGCTCTTAATTTCAATGGCGGTTCCAGGATTTTGGTTTAGTAGAGACCTTGAACACAAAGTCTTGGGCTTTTCCAGACTTTACATTATCATGAATCAGACGGATTAAGTTTTTTATGGATTCTTCTGAATCCGATTTTAAATAAAAACTGTCCGTTTAGTTTATAATTTGTACTTAATTTACATTGTTAAGTATAATTGAGACTGAAGGTGTTAGGTCGTGTTTTTAGCAAGTACGTTCGCCATTAGCATGTAATGTAACCTGTGCCGCACGGTTGCAGCCTGAACACGCAGCTGAGCACGACGGCGAGCACGGGCGGCGCGGCCGCGCGGCGCGACTTCCCCAACCAGCTCGTGTTCCCGCGCAACGTGCCCTCGCGCTCCACCTTCCACTCAGGTATCATATACGAGTATATATCTACACCGTCTTATTCATTCCTAAAAAAATAACACTCCGAGAAAGAAGGGGAAGGTATACAATAGGGATGAGGACTAGATTGAAAAAGTAATATTATATTTAGTCCGTCAGTTGGATTATCTAAATTGATTAGACACGTGTTTTTCCTGTTTAAAATTAACTAAAATTGACGACGATACAGAGCATCAAAGTTCCGGGTGGGGGTTAGTGACGTCACTTAGACGTACTCGTAAGAATCGTACCTAATTATGACGTCAGGCGAAACTTTAATCCTTTTCATTTGACAAACAAAATAAAAAATACGTGTCGGATATTTTTTAATAATCTAACAGACTGACAATTTTTTTTGTCCTCTAATATTTGTAACCCCTGCTCACTGGGGGCCTTGGTCACTCTTTCTATAATATGTGACATGTCTTTCAATTTATAAGGAGAATGTAGTCAAAGCATATGGAACTCTTCGCGTGAATTCGAATTGATCGTCTTTTGTTTTGTCTTGGGTCGGCACCGACTCACGGGCTGGCTAAACATACCGCACCCGCCGGGATATGAGTGTCAATTGTTTTTTGCGTGGTGTTTAGAACGGTATGCATTCGCTTTTTGTATGAGAAATACATTTGTTCTAAGAAATGTTCTATTAAATAATTTTTGGTTAACGTGGAAACATCCACTTTGAGATACTCGCCCATTAACTATTGTTATCACTGATGTTTTTTTGGCGGTAGCTGAATTTGAATTTTCACGGAACGTGGAACGTAGGGTTAACCAAAATATGGTTTACTAAAAATACATTTGTTGTACACGCACAGGCCAGACGCGGTCGCGCGGCGCCTCGGCGGGCGGCGCGTACGGCGACGGCGGCTCCCCGCACCAGGCGCGGCCCTCCTTCTTCTCCAAGCTCTCCTCCAGGTTCTCCAAGCGGTACGTACCCCCACCCCACCACACCACACCACACCACACCACACCACCGACCTTATTACTACACCCCGTTATCTAACGCTCACTTTCGGGGCAAGGGATGGGGTAGTTTCGATAATCTGAATTAATAAAATCATGAAGTTGACTATAAAAACTTAAACTGCTCGTTATTATTAACTAAACGGGACCTGCTTGTACTAAATTACCTAGTAAGTCGTCTCTGTACTGTTCAATAATTGTCGTCCTCCTATCCGATCAAATAGATACAGAACATCTAATGACATCAAATATAACTCATTACTTGCATCTACAATGAATTAATTATTTCAAGATTATTCATAAAAAAATAATTTTATTTTGACTGATTAATAAATATGAATCGACTAAGCAACATCACTATTTTTAGCTTGCCCCCAAACTGAGCGTTAGATAACGGGGTGTACTTATTACAACAGGATAACGACTATATTTGCTCAGCTGTGTACCTAGCTGGTAAACGAATGACCTCTCGTAAACTTTATTACAACGGAATAACAACTATTATGGGCTATAGTGGACTCAATAGAATCGTTCCGGTGGAGTAGTAACAAATTGAGAACTCTGCAACGCGCGTCATTAGAGACGGAGAGCGCGAGGGAGACATCTAGCTAAACGCGTTTGGACTCAATCGGAACGTTCTTTTTAAGTTTACTATTTGTGTGTGAATCGTGAATCTTATTCCAAAGAAATAAATGCTAGTTTTGCTCAGATGTAATCTAGCCAATACACCTTCATCCTCCACACAAATGACCCAAAACTTTATTCCGACGAAATAAGGGCTACGTTTGGTCAGGTGTATTCTGGCTGGCACAGTCGCCTTTAGATGTATCATAGTGGCCAAAGTGACAACATCAGGAGCACGCCTCTCTTAACACTTTGGCCGCTGAGATATTAAACAGCGACAGCACACTTTAATACTCATCATTTACACGAACAACTGACCTTTCGTAAACTTTATTCCGATGAAATAAGGCTTATATTTGGTCAGACGTGCTCTAGCTGGCTTTATAAGGTTGCCTAACACTTAAAACGATTGATAGTGGTTTTAATTTTATCGTTTTAAGTGCCGGTGGTGGTTCTATCTCTCTAATGTTTATTGGCAAGACGATATAACTAAAAAGATTACCCTTGTATAGATTTTTGCTACAAAAATTCTGAAATTTAATTATTTTATAAAGTAAATATTAGTGACTGAGATTATCTTGCCAACAACACTTGATGTGAACTAATATCAACACTAAACACCATTCAACAGACCCATTTAAAACGAACATCTAACATGTGACTAACCTATTGTTGTATAATTTATGTGTTTGTCTATTATTTATTATATCCCATTCGCTACCATGCTTCACGCTCACTGTATCTTATACTATCATTTATATTATACACAAGAAGTATGTGTTTCTTTATATTAATAGTAAATGGTTTTTACTACGATTTCATATTTGTGATCGTTTTTAGAAAAAGGTACCACTTTGTCGATTGTTGACAAGGTTCAATTTTAAATGATATTTTATGACAATTGCGCCTTATCGGCTAGCGACAATGGTACCTTTTACATCAAATGTGCTTGACATTTGATGTTCAAAATAGACAGCTGAACTATGCTAGAAAATATTTCGTGTCAGATAACAGCTGTATTAAATGACTCTGTACTGTTGGCATTTAGACGTCTATTAATTTAATTGTCTGTGACCATACTTATGTCAAAAGGTGCAAAAAAGATTGGCATTTTTGTGATATTAACTTGTTCTAACTTAAAAAAAAAAAAACTTTTTGTCGCTTTATATAGAAACACATAAGTCTTATAATAAATATTCAAAATAGGTCCACTGCCACGCATCTATGTTTGCCCGGCACTGCTTTCCACGCACATCATATATCATTCTCACCATATCATATGCATATAGAGTAGACTTGTATAAGATAGTATAACAGTGGCGCCCAACATGGGGCCCAAAGTAAGTGATTTATAAAAGGGTTGTGGAAAAGACGTACAGAAGTGCTTAAGAGCCCTGTTTGAGCGTATGCATGTCTGTATCCACTGCAGCCGCGGCACATCTCAAACGGGCTCCCTTCACGAAGTTTATGTAAATAAAATGTTAACACCATTTTTTTTCTAAGACACACTTTCTAACTTGTCACTTGATTAACATTCGTACTGTCTAGTAATTGTGGCTAATATTTGTGTTTTTTTTGTACTTTCACTTGTATTTATTTGGTGCTCAATTGTCTCCCTCGAAAGAATCCGAGCTCCGGTTTTATTTTTGTTTTTATTTTTATTGTTGTGTTTGGTCTCGCGTCAAATACAGGGGATGCACGATGCTCAAACCTCCTATCTCCCTTTCTCTCAGTAGAACGTACGCACATTCGATTTTATGTACATAAATGCCGTATGTTGGAGTTAGCGCGCAAAATGACCCCCGTTCGTGTCCTTGCTATGTGACCGACGTCTTGCCGACCGTCTTAGTGCATTAGTTGTCAAAGCATGATGTATTCCCCTTTTCTATCGAAACAAATGCTATTTTATTTATAATTTTGCTATTTGAAAGTGTGCTACGAACAGAGCTGTACTGCCAGGCTTTGAGTGTTGTCCGTAGATCGTAGTGCTTAACGTAATTAGTGACGCGAAACGTCGAGTACGCAGTAAGTATGTCAGCTCCCGAGAGGTGTACGTAAACATTGTTTATTTTATTAAAGTTGCCCTTCGTGCATCCCCCGTGTTTACGATTATTTTTACCTAACCGTACGCTTCTACTAACGAATGCCGACGGTCGCGTTTACCAATTTTTTCTTAGTATCGATTCGCTTCTAGTCTTATCCACAACCCTTTTAACTTGAGTGTTGAGACGTGACGGACGTGTTTTTTTATTGTTTTTTTTTAACGGAGGGAGTTAGTGAGTGTAGAAGTATTGTGCATCTTTTCACGCGTTTCGCCAATTTACTGGCAATAAAAAGTGTCATAATCAAGAATAAAAAAAAGTGAGCCGGAGGCAGAAGAGGGGGGCGATTCGAGCCGTGATTGGTCGATTCGCTCACCCGTTCCGTTGTACGCAGGTTGAATCAGAACCCGTAAGCGCAGCGCAGCCACGACATGAAGACTTATGGAGAGTTATATTTAAAAATATAGAAAATTTATCGAAAACACCTGTCAACTGTGATCCATTTGGCAGAGCGTTTTGTAATATCCTTACAGAATAGCCAAAGATGCGAGTTCAGATTATAAAGTCTCTAAAGTTGGTACCTTTATACCGTCCATATTTATAAAAGGTCTTTAAGTTCTATCGATCTTTTTGTAATTCGCGTGAGGCTATGAATGTCGCATCTGAAACTACCCTGTAAGGGATTTCGTATAGGTTGTTGAAACATTTTCATTGTATTATAAACTAATGTAAGCGGTCCACTTTAGTTGACATTACGTACGAGTTCGTTTATATTTAACATAAATAAGAGAACATCGCGACGACATTTCTTTCTACATGTTATTTTATAGAAATTAATGAAACTATACTACTACAGAGGAAAATATATTTTTACACTACAGTGTAAGTTTTTTATAAAAACATTCAAAAGTACACAAGGAAGTAGCGATAACGTATTTGACAAAAAATAAAACGGTGAAACTTATTATATCATAATTTGCGCGACATTTTTTGAATGCGTCATTGCACCCAGTGTGCGTAGCGATGCGTATAAAACCACTTGAAAATAAACCCGAATCTGGATACCCGATGTAATCGAAATATATTAACGTAGACGTACCAGTGCTCGCCGCTGTACTAGTATTCGACTTGGTCACTTTGTGTCAAGTGACAAGGTTTAAATTCGAATATAGATTAATATTCGTTGTTCAAATTTAGCTTAAACCTGTAACTTTGACATAAAGTGCCCATATCAAATACTAGTAGAGCGTCGAGCACTGTTAAGTCTATGTTGCGCTAATTATGACTACAATGCGTGATCGTTTCATTTTTATTTGAATGTCAATACAACTCACGATACTTTAATTATAATTAAGGTATTTAATTTTATTGTTTTCGTGAAATGGCATGTAGAGAAAAACCTAGTCCCGTCGCGCGGCATTTCGTCTTAGGTGTAAGTGCATCGAGTTCTTATTATGTAACGAATTTTCTACATTCCAGGGTTCCGTATTTTAAGTTCACAAAGTAGCACAAACCTTTACCTATTGATATTTTTATTTTGTTTCTTGTTGAAGTTTCGGACTCTGCCTAAATTGTTAAAAAAATCGACGACTGAAAATAAATATTTTGTATATTTGTATTATTATACACGCTATATTTAGATTTTTCGGTAAAATAACTTTTCTTGCTGTTGGACTTCGGATGTGGACCATTTTGAAAGGATATTTAATACTTATTACCTATATAATATTTTTCCATCGTGTTCTACCCTCTTGTTATTCTTAGTCGTATTTTCCTATAATGTTTAAAATGGTCCACAAATGCAATGAATATACGTGTGACGATAAATAGTCGATTATTCCGTAATATTTTTTAACATTACAAATAAGGTGCAATAAGGTAATTGCGAGTGAACAAATAATTTCAAAAGCTTGGAAATTAATACATACGAACATGTGATTGGATCTTTAGTCAGAGTTGATGAGTCGTCTGCATATACGGTTCATTTTATTTAAACTTACTTTTTTTTACATGGGTGTTTTATGTGATTTCTACTCACATTTCTTCTAGGCACATTTTTTTTCCTTTTAGGATCGCAAGAGCTCGCGATCCTAAAAGGAAAAAAAATGTGCCTAAATTTCATACATTTTTCAAACTCTCCAATCTATGAAAAACTAGTAACAGAATGGGTAACAAATCTTAGGACACTTTTTTTAAGGATCGAATAAGGATCGAAAGTCTCGCGATTCTGAATAGGAATCCAAAAAATGGGTAGGGGGACAATATAAAAAAAACCGGCCAAGTGCGAGTCGGGCTCGCGCACAAAGGGTTCCGTAGCAGCAAATATAATAAACTTATTATGTCAATTTATACACCTGGTGAATGGAGCCTAAACTTATAAGGTTCAGCCATCGTTTTCAGTGTAAGCACAATAACTTAACCAAAATTACAGTTAAATCAACCTATCTCAAAAACTATAAGAGATACTTTGATCAAACCAAAAATCGTTGAAAGAGTTAATTAGCATGCATCACCTCTATTTTTTTTAGAATTTTATACCCCGTAGTTATAAAAATAGAGGGGGGGGGACATACTTTTTACGACTTTGAGAGCTGATATCTCAAAAACCGTTCACTTTAAGAAAAATGTTTTTTAGAAAACTTTATATCATTTTAAAAGACCTTTCCATTGATACCCCACACGGGTATGTACATCGAAAAAAAAATTTTCATCCCTCAGTTACATGTATGGGGGGCCCCACCCCCAATTCTTTTTTTTACTATTTAGTGTCATAATTTTGTAGCGGTTCATACAACACATATTCCCATCAAATTTCATCACTGTAGTACTTATAGTTTCCGAGTAAATCGGCTGTGACAGACGGACAGACGGACAGACGGACAGACGGACAGACGGACATGACGAAACTATAAGGGTTCCGTTTTTGCCATTTTGGCTACGGAACCCTAAAAATGGCCCAATAACGTAGTTTAGAAAAGCAAAATCAAAGTAATATTCTATAATATTTACTAAAACGGAAATTAACCTTGTAAAACTTTGAAAACTAACCTCCGACGTGTCAAGGGCGATATTGACCCCGTGGTCCCGCAGAAATACTGGATGTAGTTGACATCAACATCTTCTAGTCTTTCTCCGGGACCACGGGGCCAATGTCGCCCTTGGAACGTCAGAGGTTAGTTTTCAAAGCTTTACACGATTAAGCCCCGTTTTAGTAAATATTATGATGTGTGAAAATCGTGAAAGTTTAAATAAGTGTCCTTCTCTCCAGAATAATCCTTGGCCCTTGCACCTGAAGCACCGTATAGTTGATTTACCTCTGTGATTACGTTATCGAAATAGAAAATATTGTACACACATTGAGATTTCAGTTGAAAAAATCTTTCTAAAGGGATGTCGACTTATCTGTCACAACGTATACCTACTATTTATAAGGAGTGAGTGAGATATATCAGTATATAATGATAATTGTTTAGATTGTAAGCGGCAGATCCTAATAGCTTTGGTACAAATACTCAGTAGATGTTACCACATAGAAAACACAGGAACACGACACGATCATATAGGTATACCCACGTCCTAATAAATAGTTAGTGTGTGTAGATATTATTGTGTCAAATAGGCCAAAATAAAATAATAGGATTTAACTGTACTGAGAGGCTAGTGATTGTCGATCTCTGAGATCACTCTCGAATGTTCGATCCAAATATATAAATCATCTGTCATATAAATGTCTAAATATATTATACCCAGACTGATGTGACTAAATGGTAGCTTTTTCGTAAATTCTTAAACTGTGGAAATAAGTATACTACATATAGTATTTGTCTTATTTGATACGAAGTAAACAATTTTAATTTTTGGCGCCAAAATATTATTAGCAGTTTTCTCTTTTGCATTCTAAGTTAAAAACTCTGGAGTTTTGGAGTTGCCTTGAAGAAATTACATACTTTTTTTTGCTGTGGCAAACAAGCTTACGGCCCGCTTTATGGAAAGCGGTCACCGTATCAATCCGTGTCACATGCGCGTTGTCGACCCATTAAGGCGGGTTCGGGGTGCTGGCGACTCTTGGGACCACGGGTTCTCCCGTCGTCGGCACACCGCACCCTCGTTGGGCTCTGGGTACCGCCCTCACTGGCAGGAAAACAACACTATGTATTCATTTAATATACTTATATCGGGTAACTCACGTCAATATAGTCGAAAATAGCTCGACATGTTTTGGAACGGTCCGTGTCCCATAATCATGAGTGGGGTGCGCTCGCGGCGATTGCTCTGCGCAAATTTTATTTTATTTCAGTGTGCGCAGAGCGTCGCCGCCAGTGCATCTCATTCATGATTATGGAACGCGGACCGTTCCGATACATGTCGAGCTATTTTCGACTATATTGACGTGAGTAAGCCGAGATCATTGTATTAATATGTCTTATACTCACGGGAGTTATATTTAAAACACTATGAGCTATTTCATCAGGTATAATGTATACACAACATATGTATTATGTTATCGGCCTATTGAATTCAACTGTTTTCCATTACTATAAACTCTTTAGGGTTCCGTACTATGTGTTTTCATGTAGCATTTAAATCGTTGTACATACGTGTACATTGTATATTTGAAATTTTTGTGTGTTTAAGTGTGAACAAACACATTTAAATAGGTTTGTGAAATAGATACGTATGTATGTGTTCTTGACTCTTTATTTACTCTTTATATATTTATTTGACCGTGTTTTGGACTGGTAAATTATGCAAGTCATACAGTGTGGCTTATAATACGAAATTGTTTTATACAATTGTCGTCGAATCTTATGTCGATGCTTTCTATAGAATCAATGATTTCGGAATTTAAAATTTGTTTACGTATTTACGTATTTATCTTTCAGAGTGTATTTGTTGAAATATACGTAATGATACCTTGTGTAAATTTATTTATTTAAATCTGTTTACTATATTTACATTTTATTTTATTTCACAAATTATCATTATTTTTGCAGTCACCTTTGTGACTGAAATGCAATCAGAATTTATAATGTCTATCAAAATTATATTAAAATAAATGTGCAATCTTTTTTTTGTAGAATATACTAGGTATTGAGTTGATTAACCTACATTGAAAAATCAGAATGTCAGAGAGGAATAAAAATAAAGACTTTTGTTAAATCATAAAAATTGCAAGTCACTTAAATTAATATGTAGGTAGAAAGAAAATGTGTATGAACCTGCCATGTTTAATCTTGAGTGTCAACTTATATGTATCCGACGTATTCTACGCTTATAACTAAAACATTGGAATCCTATTCATGTATATATTTATGTATAGATCCCGTATGTATGGCAAAACTTAGGTGCTGAGAATATAGTTGTATAAATGTGGTTCATTTTAATTGGTACATCCCCTAAATGTACCAACTTACACAGAGTTTAATTTAATGACATTGCCGGTTTGATATACAGTTAATGTACAAACAAAAATATGCACTTTTACGACAATAAATTACAGTCATCACTTAAACTTTTTCAAATTTATCACGTGAAATATTTATTGTTGAAAATTAAAAGTATTTTTATGATGTAATTGTGACTGTTATGTTTACAATGACACAGTTGGTCACATTGAAACGGCAATGTGTTTTAAAAATACTTTGAAAAGAAAACGACAAGATTACATAGTATATTTTATATGAAACCTGGAAGACCTACGCACACAAATAGTGCATTATAATTTCTTTGAGCATAATTTCTACGTAAAATCACGGTTATTGTGAAAGGCAAAATGCAATACATTCTATTCTAATGTAGTAGCTAAGATTAGTTAGTTTATATAATTAGTAATTTTATATTTTGAGATTTTTTTTTCATCCTTTGGCGTTTTCAGTTGACATTGTATTTGCTTTGCATCGCATTTTTTAGTTTAATTTCATCGATTGTAAGCTGTACTCGTATTGAATCATTTTATACGTGTTTATAGGTTATTTCACGAAATATGATGTTACTATACCTACTTAGTTTATTCAATTCACATTCAGACATTACCATAATGTGAGTATCGGTTCCATTTGGATCTCTCACAGATTTTGCGAATGTTTACTATGACACGTATAATTCTCAATACATTTCTTGACATTCTTATTAAAATATTTCATTGTAATTCTCTCAAATGTTTATCATATTCGTATTCGGCCATTGCATCGCTGCATTTACATGATTGATGTTTATGACTTAAGAAAATGCCAAATTTGATTAATAATAATAGTATTTTTAAATTGGCGTAACGTCTGTAACCAAATTGTCAAAATCATGTTTAGTGATACTGGATGTGTTGCGCTTCTCCGAATAATCAGGTTTTTGAATAACATTACCTATGTGTTTTATTTCTTACCTCTATGACTGACTCACTTAGTATTTATAACATGGTGGTGTTGCATCTCTGTTCTTATAATGGCACATGAGATAGATGACCATGTTTTCAGAAATATATACGAGTGAGTATGTATGTTTATTTCTGCAGAAACTAACTCTCCGTTACCATAAAAAACACGTTACTGAGCGATAGGCACTTGTTATTTTAGATTTTTATGTTTTTATAAAACTAGATTTTAATTTCTTAGAAAGAAAGGAAAACTGGAAAAATTCATGACCTCGAGCGGGACTCGAACCCGCGACTCCGGAATACATGCCCACCGCTCTAACAACTGAGCTACCGAGACCACACCTGTGGCCCCGAATTTCTCCACAATATCCCTCGGGCAGGGGAGATTTTCTTTCTAAGAAATTTAGTATTGTTCGCAGACTGCTTGAAAAATTATAGTTTAGTATAGAATTATATCGTTGACCGTAGGTCTAAATAGGGTAAGGGACATGGAAATCCCAGTCCGTTACCCTAATTTAATCGAACCTAGGGTCGACGATGACTAAGAACTGATTAAGATCTTAGTTTGCTAATATAACACTAAATATAACTTTTTATTTCACAATGAATCCTAAAAACAGTTTTCAGCTGAAGAATGTGAATACATTGAAATTGTGAATTAACAATCAAAAAATTTACAACAGATTCCAGTAGGTAGGTTGTTTCAGCACTATAGTAGACATTTGGTTTGGGCCACGAAATACGCGATTACGCTTGACGTTGCCAGAGTTTAGCGTCAAATAAACTCGCCAAGTGGTTTCGTGGTTCTCGCATTACATATTTTGTCTCCTAGTAAGCACATTTGTAGACACGTAGTTTATTTAACAGCCTCTCCGTGTTGGGGGAGTCGACCACTCGACAGAAGCCGCGCATATTTTCCTCGCTCGACATACAGCGGAGGTAGGCGCGCTCGGATTGACTTGGTTTTGATTGGTTTTGGCGTGCTGTGGTCTTGAATATGCATAAGAGCCTCACATCTAGCGCCTCCCAAGCGTCGACATCTACTCATCTCTATGACGTTGTACATTGCGTCGCCGTTTTGCCAATGTTTCGTCAGGGAGCAGCGATAGAGTTGGTCACACGTTGACGTCCGGGAGACGCTAGTGTGATGGCCTTGAATAGGAATTCGTTCGTCACTTAGAAAATTGATAAGAGTGTCTAATGCTTTGAATGTCGTTATTTACTTAAGAGCTCCAAGCGTCAAGCGTCAAACACAACTGATGCGCTGCTGATGCTATAAAATTTTGGCAAATGTCAATACCTTTTTTGGGAACGGATTTTTGCAAGTCGCTTTGGATAAAACTAAATTATGACGAGATACTTTGCTGTATCAGTGTTGTCATAATATGCGTCACATTAGTTGGATTTTTTTAATGAAAATATTAGGTGCTAGGGTATTTGATTTTTAAGTACCTACCTAGGCCACAGCACGTCTATTAGGCCAAGTTTTTTCTAAATTTCTAAAGTTTTGTGTGAAAATATGTTTTCCAACCGATTTTATGTTCTTTCTCATAAAAAAGTTAAATGTTTCTTCTGAGCGTATCATTTAGAATTTTACAGGGGCCTCCTTTTCTCTTGTATAGTATTTTTTAGTTGTAGTACTATTTTTTTTAATCATTCTTATTCGACCTTATGTTTAGAGAGACAACTCCAAACTAATTTGCAATTTCCTATCATAAGATTCTGCGATGTGGAGGGATAAATTCAAATGTAGCATTAAATCGGATGGATGACATTGTGATTAACAGATATAACAGTTTTGCTTTATTCAAAATTTTTACCGAGCCGTAACATTCGCTATTTTGACTAATCTCGTTTTGAGTTTGTTTATGATTTTTGAGGAAATTTTGATCATTCTGAATCGTGGTACCTTATACCTATCCTTTTTTAAATGGGATATGAGCATGTTTTTATAGCACAATAGCGTACTGCAAGGTAAGTTAACCTTAGGCATGAAATTTTGTAGGTTTTTTTTTGAAAAAATCTGTTTGTGTGCTATTGCGTGCTTTTATTTTTAATTATGTGCACCCTTTTTTTTTGTTTTGGATTCTTGTATTCAGCTGAAAAGAAAATAAATCTAATATATAATATATTATCCTATTGGCTTTTATATTTTGAAAACTGCAAGTTTAGGTTACTCGTTCAATACAAATTAAATTCTTAAATTTAAAAGACAACATGAGTATATAGTAATTTTTAGTTTGGTACTTGAATTGTCATCTATAATACAAAAAGTACAAAAAGAAGTTATAAAGTGTGACCAAAACTTACGGGTTTCTTATTTTATACAAAATTTATCTGGTTTATTGCAAATTGTAAAATAATATCTATGTAAAAACTTGGAACTGAAAAAAGATCAGCTCGATACAAATGCCAGAAGGCACCGTGGCGCCCTCTGGTTAGTTGATGTGTCTGTTTTATTTTAGGCCGTTGGATGCAACCACCCCGAAGCATGCTGTAGGCGCTAGTCCACAAACCTTGCTTGGGTAATTATCATTTTATTTTCATTTTCCGTTTTTTTAATCGGCAAGTATGTACTGATAAACTGTGTCAAAGTTGACACGTATAGTTGACATCCACGCCTTTTAGAAAGGTTTAGATGTTACTATATTTCCATATTCTTACAGTTCGATTAACTAAAGCTGTCGTGAAGAACATTAATGGTAAAGATTATGGAATAATAGTGCTGTAAAAAAAAATACTCATGCCTCGAGTCTACGTCTAAATGAAATGAAATGAAATTTATGACTAGACGGCGCCGTATGTTTTGACATTACAATAGATTTTGACAGTAATTTACTACTTAGTAGTAAATCACGTATACGCCCCTGTAATACTTCATAGACCGTGCACATTTGATATAATCAGTATTTTATTTTTGCTTAGGTGCTATGTGCATCTCATGCATCTGTGTAAGATTGATAAGCGTTTTTATTGATTTTTAAATTGATTGATTATATTAATTTTTAGAAATGTTTCGCAAAGTGAATCGAACTGTACATACAAGTTAAATTGTCACACTAAAATGAACGGGATGTTTTTGTTTTGTTTTTAATTTTTTTAAAAGCATGGTCGGACTTCAGAAGACTTTATGCCATATCATTTTAATTCCATATTAACAGGTAAGTTATGCGTAGTTATATCTAGATTACTAAGCAAAGATATTTTGCACATTAAATTAAGTTTTTACTATTTTATTTAAGAGTTTTTATGAAAACTATGCAGGCTGCGCAACAAGAAACGCCATCCCTTTGTAATTATTGTTTGAAATGGAATGATATTTAAAAGGTGCACCTTAGTAACATGCATTACACAAGACTCCGAGTAAGGAGTACAGAATCATGTGTTTTGTTTCTACAAAAGGCATGTGGTTATACTACCTACATGAGTTAGTCTTAAACCAACCAAAATGTGAGCTGAAAAATTGTTACAATAACGCAATATTTCACATAAAAATAATATATTCTTGGTTTTTCAACACTTTCACGTACAGGGCCTATACCACGAAAATCGAACGATTGCGGATTCGTATCTCCATCTCTGTCACACTTGCATATTGGAGTGACAAAGAGGTCTTCCCGTCAATGCCATTTTTCGGTGTTCGTGGTAGGCATGCAGGTAACCAATTGGAACCCTAAGCCACTCAAACATGTCATAGGGAGATTTCTATAAATGTGATTTATAGCGTCACTTGTGACATACCTAGTCCTAGTCTAGGGTTCCAATTAGTTGACTGTACGTGATGTATGCGAGTCCGGGAGTGCAGTGAGCGCCAAGGTGCACCCGCGCCGTCTCGCTTTTGATTCAATATGGAATGTAACTACAGTGTAGATGGTACAAATTACTTTGACACTGGTAGTCGTGCTCCGACTGCGGCCGTTTGATATCAACCATGCATAAGTACCTATAAATAATAATATATAGGTAATATAATCTATAAACTCAGATAGCAATTGATGGCATTTGTTTTCTCGGAAATACCAACGCTGCTAACTTTAAGGCTAAGTTTCTTTGGTCGATAGGGCGGGGGTGATAGATTCCTGCTTTCAGCAATGCGGGTTGGATATCTCTCGCCCCTCCCCCATGTGGGCCACGAGTGTTTTTCAAAAAAACCCCGAAAAAAATTTCAAGATCTGAATTTACTTGGGCTCATTAGAATCAGTATCACGCTGAATCGATTCTGATAATAAAATACAAAAATTGAGTTTCCATTACGTCATGCTCATAGTAAGAAGTTCATACAAAACCGTGACGTAATGGAAATAATTTTTACTATACGGATTTAATTAGCTCGAGACTCTGATTCGAATGAGCCCAAGCAAGTCGAGACTTGATTTATTTAGGAAATAGCTCCCCTATCGACAAATCCAAATGAGCCTTTAACCTTTTCCACGCCAAAGGCGTATATATTGGCACCGCAGCTTCAACGCCAATGACCGATATATCGGTCACAGACCACAGAGTAAAATAAACCTACACTGGTAAAGCATAGAGTTCAACTTCAGTTTTGACGTTTCGATGACGTGGCGTCTTGAGTGATAGCTTTTGCGTTTGACATGGCGTCGAAAAGGTAAAACTTATTGTGTTCTTGATACACTAGTACTATGTGTGATGATATGCATATGTGACACAGGCAAGGCAACGATGAGCAGGTGAAGCCGCGGGTGCTCCGCTTCACGTGGAGCATGAAGACCACATCCTCGCGGGATCCTAACGAGATTATGGCGGAAATACGCAAGGTAACGATTACATGTATACTTTTTACCTACTTCAACACATTCGTAAGTACTAAGCATTCTATGACTAAGGAACAAATATCACACAAATAAATGCCCTTACTGGGATTCGAACCCAGGACCATCGGCTTAGCAGGCAGGGTCACTACTAACTACGCCAACCGTCACTTTAAATCGTTGAAAAGGAAACATCTATGTTCGTGTGCTTGGGTTCTCCTCGCCGGGTCGCACGGCGAGCTCCAGCCGCCTGTGATGTTACTTTATACACTAGTGCATTCAAAAGGGATTTTTCTACTCGCCTACTTTAATCTGTCAATTACGAGTACATAGACAAAACTATAAGCTCATACTTTTCGATATTAGACAGTCCAACTCAACTATAATATCTCATTTCGATATGTTGTAGGCAACTATAATAGAACTTCATACAAATTCTATACTTATTTGCGATGCCGCCTGCGACTTTGCCGACCGCGCTTCCCGCGCCCCGCCCACCGCGCCCCACGCGCGTGCGCAATTACATATTTTATGTCATAAATTGAAAGAGATGTCATATACTAAAGAAAAAGTAACCAAGGTCCCCGGTGAGCAGGGCTGGGCTGGGTCCCAACCCTGCTCACCGGGGACCTTGGTGACTTTTTCTTTAGTATATGACATCTCTTTCAATTTATAATTTATATATAGTAGTGTGACTACTTAAAAAACACAAAAACATGAATCAAAACATTTATTATATTTAATAAATGATTTGATTCGTGCTTTAAAAAAAATAATTGTATATTTTATGTCGTTTAGCCTCAACTTAAAGTGGAAATTTTCGAGCAAGGGAAGTGAAAATTATTATTTCGTTACAGGTTTTAGATGCGAACAACTGCGACTACGAGCAGCGCGAGCGTTTCTTGCTCCTCTGCGTGCACGGAGACCCCAACGCGGACTCGCTCGTGCAGTGGGAGATCGAGGTGTGCAAGCTGCCGCGGCTGAGCCTCAACGGCGTGCGCTTCAAGCGGATATCCGGTTAGTAGAGTGACCTGAGCGTGCACATTTCGATTGCAAGAAGGTGTAATCGAATAGGCTAGATGACGAAAAAAAACTAATAAGTCCGTCTGTTAGATTAGTAAAAAATATTCGACACGTATTTTTTCTTTTGTTCGTCAATTGAAAAACGACGGAAATACAGCGCTTTAATTTAAAGCTTCGCGTGACGTCACAATCGAGTACGATTCTTATTCTAAGGTGACGTCACCAGCCCCCACCACGGAACTTTGACGCTCTTCATATTCGTCAATTTTAGTTATCTTGAAAAAGGAAAAAATACGTGTCTAATAATTTTTGATAATCTTTCCGACGGACTAATTAGAATAATAGTTTTTCAACCTAGTCATCATCCCTGTTATGGATTTTTAGAACGTTTTTTATGTATCTCGCTGAAGTAAAAAAAAAAAGTAAAAAGCAAAAATAAATGCATTTATCAAAAACCTCAAACAATTTTTAGCTCATAAATGTTTTTATAGTTTAGACGATTTTTTTTACGAAAAATATGAATAAATTAATAATAATATTATAAATTTAAATAAATCCAAATTATATTATACATAAAATAGACTAATGTAAATAAAGAATGCATGTTAGTTTTAAGTACCTATATTGCTGTGCCCTTGCAGGGCGTCACATGTATACCTTTACCTAAGTTCCACCAAAACATTGTAATGTGATACGCAATAAACATCTTGAATCTTGTTATTTGTTGTGGCAGGCACCAGCATCGGCTTCAAGAACATTGCGTCGAAGATCGCGAACGAGCTCAAGCTGTGACTGCCCGGGAACCCCCCGCGCCGCCGCCGCCGCCGCCGCGCCTCCCCCTCCCGCTCCTCCTCCGACGAGCGCGTGCCGCTCCACCCCGCGCGCCCGCCCCCGCCCCCGCCGCGCACGGACTCGCTGCGCCTGTCGGCCGAGGACATGGTGCTGGTGGCCAACGGCGGCGTGCGCACGCCGTCGGGCGCGCTGGCGCACTTCCTGGCCGCCTACACGCCGGCGGAGCTCTCGCTCGCACGCAGCGACTACCTGCGCCCCCCCCTCTCGCCGCACCCGTCGCAGACGATCCAGCCGCGGTCGTCGCTGTCGCTGCGCGCGGACAGCGCGGACCTGGACGCCGGCCGCGCCACGCTGCGCCCGCGCATGCCGCACCAGTCCTACTCGTACAGCGTGCACACGCTGCGCCGGCAGCCGCGCGCCGTGTCGCCCCCGTCTCCCCCGTCGCCCCGGTCTCCCCCCTGCGACTGCCTCCCCACGCACCCCATCCCGCCGCCGGAGCTCTTCGACTTTTAGAGGAAGTACCTACGACTGGTACGAGTTTCCGTAGGATTTCTCGCAAAGCGTTACCACAGCGTTAAGGATGTATTCCATACAGTGAGGTAACTTCATACACGGCCAGCGGCTCGGCTCGGTGGCCGGTAAGCTCAGGGTTGTCAAATACTATGCGAAAGATATTACAGTCTGATTGGCAAACTAATTTCCATTTTACTCCCCTTAAAATTGACCGCCGAATTTGTATGAAAATTTGGCGGCATTTTCTCCCCGCCTCCTTCCCCGCGCGCCCCCCATCGATGACCCAGAAATCGGCGGAGTTAACCCACTGTATGGAGTACATCCTTACGCTGTGGCGTTACTATGGGATCTAGATAACAAATGAATTGCGATGATGCTGAGTTTTATTTGTGGACGGTGGGTCGGTGTGTGCCAAGCGGGCCCCGAGGGTTGCCGGACTCTCGGGCCGCGACGCCCTTGTATAATATTATCGTGTTAATGAACGTGTCATGGACTTTTACTTATTTTTATTCGTTTTAATCTAGCGGCGGTCCGGCCGGCGTTGTTGTTGTATACTGATTTGTATTTCTAACTTTTTTTAATTTATCTTGGGGCATGTTTTTTATCGTTTGTATGAAATTTGTTTTTAAAAGACATAATTTATGGTTCGTATTCGTGCCGGACGGACCGCCGGTGCTTCGATTCATTATATTAATTATGTTACGTGTTGTATAATGTACAAAGTGAGTGTCAGCTCAACAGATAAACTTAGCTTAGCGTTAATTATATTTTTTCCAATAATGACAAATATAATTGTAAAATATTGCTGTCGGTCGATAAATCGGTCAGAGACTCTTTGTATAGCCAGGTTGTGTTGATACTTGATTGGTTGTGTCCGAGGGGTCAGAGCAGTGCGGTCGCCGTTGTCTCTTTCTAATTATAAGGCTGAATTAGAAAGTGTCAAACTAATGTTCTATTGTGAGAACGAGGCTCTCGATTTCATTCCAAAAGTGTATTACAGGACCAAGATACACTGGGAGTAGGTAAAATGAATCAACCATTTGATATCTATTTATTACTTGTGCATACTTTAAAAATATTTTATAATATTAGTAGAACACAACGGTTGAACAAATAGGTTGATGCTTATGCCAAATACAAGTATTGTGGATATAAGCACCATACTAATTTGACTAAATCAAAACGACTCCCCTCGGCCCGATACAAGTATACAGCTATACGTTAGACAGAGAAACACTCTGTTTATCTCTTACTAACGTATAACAGCGTCTCAAGATTTGAGTAGAAGGTACACGCTCTTTACGCATCTATAGGTTATCACACTGAAATTGTTAGATGTGTATTATTCGTCATTGTGATCAAAGTATTAAGGACTTTGTAGTTATAGCAATAATGTTCATTATTGATCGTTGAAAGTGTCAAATATTGTTTCCTTCTTCGTATAAATAAATATGTGATTTGTACAGCCGTGGAGCGAGCAACCTTAGGCAAATTGTAATTTTGGACGAAACATTAAAATATGAACATCTTTTGTAACCAACGTCATGTCAAAGATTTTGATAGGATAACAAGGACTGAAGTGAAGTTAGGCGCAATTTGAAGGTAGTAAGAAAAGTATAGTTAAATGTCTAGGATTGCTCTCTCAACGCATTCAAACTTACTTTTTGTAATCAACAGTTTTTTTGTGATTTAGTGTGATGCTTTGATTTTTTCTATGTACTTGTGTGTGAATTTTCGCATACTTACTAGTAAATAATTAAGGTAGGGATGGATGTATAGAGCGTGAGGCGATCGCGTATTTTCTATTATTATCTAATTAAGTGTAGTATTATACTTTTACAAGAAATCACAAATTTGACTTTTCAATGTTAAACTGTCAACTTGCATCTCGAAATTCGCAGATTTTTTTAAAGGACCGACAACGCTCGCTTTAAACTCTATGATAAGCAATTTGTAACTTTATTTCTTATAATTTTAAGGTGCATATCCGTTTATAACGTTAATGTTCTTCGAAAATTCGGCTGTGAGAAAGGTACCCTTTGTCAATAATTCGAATATTTTGCCTTTTGTTTAACTCTGTTTAGCTTAAACCTTTCCTAGTGTCGAGAATGTTAGAGCCAGTGAATCAAATGCTCAGTATGTGAGGAAATTGTGAATATACGAGGATGTAACCTCGTCTATATGTTACAGTATAAAGCGATTCGATGTTAGGCGCCTTTCTCTCTTCAATTGCGTGACATCATTTTCACAAAACTAATTAATATTGTAGGTACATTTGTTGTTTTTGAACAGTACATTTACAAACTGTTATGAATGGTTTTAATAAGTGAATGAAAGTATTTATGCGTGTATGTCAAATTAAGATAAGACGACACTCATATATTACATTATTTAATTTGAGGGATAACAAGTTTTAAAATTTGACATGCGATAGTTTTTGTTATTATGTTGTCACGCGAACTGGAAAGTCGCTTCGATAGCACGATAAGAACTGGGTACATAATATACATACAGTAGTTATATATTTATATATATGAGCTTTGTTTTACGGTATAACTTAGAGTAGTGTCGGCCATTGCCTGAGTTGACGAGTGGTTCGGCGTTTTGTGAGATATTCAAGTGGAAATAAATTTTATTTTTAATTCCATTACCGGTTTTTTATTTAGTTTGTCATTATTATCTACTAATAAATAAATAAATAAATAAATAATAATGTACTTATGCGATATTGCGCACAAGTAGCTGATAGGTCTGGTTCAGACCCATTATAAATTCTTGCAAATGCGAACGCATACTTTAAGAGGGCGCAGAGTATTGTGTTTTTTTACAAAAGTTACAATCCTATCCATTTCTCTATATGGATAAGCCACCAATACACCAATCTTTAACCACCAATCTTTGTAGTCTTACTGATTCCTCAACTATTGGTCTATGCCACATAATTTCGATTTGCTTATTTTTTAGTTTATTACCTAAACGGCTAAAAGTGGACACTTTTTCTGTTTTGATAAAAAAGCCAAAAATAAGTATTATAAAATTATATCATATAGACGAAGTGTTGGAGAATTAGTATGACTACAAAGATCGTGAATTATAGAGAAATTGAAAGGTTTGTTAGAAAACACAGTCCCCCCAATGAGGGCGCCACTGGACTTTCTCCACCCTCTTTTAAGAGGGTGGAGAAAGTCCAGTGTCCGCTTTAGCGGAGGACGACGAACTTCGATCAAAAAGTGTACTTACATGAGAAGTCAAAATTGAGGTTTGGGTCTCGTTATTTCGTCCAGCATGATCCTTATTGTGATGTTGGCATTATTTTCAATACTGTAACTATAGCAAGTGAGACACAACAAGGCTTTAGTTGTAGTTTGATGCTCTGAACTGGACCGTTTTGTCTAGTCTCGTACAAACCTTTCTTACTCCGTAATACTCGTAAGGCACTATTTAGTTTGGCACAAAAAGTAAAAATACTATTCACTTATGTGTATCCTACTTGAAACTTCTAAAATATGCGAAGTCTCGCACTATTCGAAATAAGCCTGTTTTATCAGAATTTCATGCAATGCCTTAGAATTAAAACATTGGGAAAGAAAAAAAATAGTAGTATAAAGTATAAAAATTTAATGAAAATAAGTTACAACAAAACCTCCCGTATGTACATTTTCTTAAAGTATAATAACTTATGACTAATATCGAATAAGTTAGTAAATGACTTGAATAATAACAATAATTGAGTATTATTGATAACTGAACACACAGTATCTCAATAATAAAATCGAATTTGAACATATCGTTCTAAAATACAACAAGTAACAAACTTATAGGTTATGCAAATTAAACTATGTACAAAAGCTATCGATATGTAGGTAATACTACGTCTGAGCCTCTTAAATCTGTATCACAATTATATGGACGCCATCCAAGTACTGCCCGCAATAAATCGGTAGTTTTTCTAATACTCACCCAAAAATCTGTATCAAAGTAGATACTAATACTTTCGCTATAGTTACGCCTCTACGAAACATTTTCGCTTCATACCGAGAAAACGCTATGAGCGTAGCTGCATGATATTACAAATCGACTTTTGGGTAAGTACCTAATTATCGCCTTGCACAAAACTATCCGAACAAAATGCGGGAGTAATATGATAGCCCAAGGGTAAAAATTATCTACTCAAAACTGGATTCCTAATTTTTACGAAACCCTTATAAAGGTAAGCCTTATTTGGTTAAATTTTCCTGTTTTTCATATATGGGTAACATTTTTGTTTTAGACGTTATTTAATCTTTCTTAACTGGCACACCGTCTAGATCTATTTCAGTGCTAGGGATTAGTGGTGGCTTAAAGCCGTATTCTATCCTTAAATTCGATACCTTCGGCGTCCTGTCGGCTCTTCGCAGTTTCAATTCATCTGAATTTGGAGTGAAAAGGTTCTTATTCTGTTGCTCCCAATGGTGTTCGTTACGAACGACGGGAGGCGGGCCGTAGTAATCATATTGCTTGTTATTGTTATTATTGTGGTTGTTGTTGTTGTTATTGTTGGTTAAATAGTGAATGTAGTTGGATAGCGCTGGGCTCCTCTGAATTTCAAACTTAGGTGTATTGTTGATATACTGGTATGAGGACGCGTATAGATTTCCCCAGTGAGTGGTCTGCACGGCAGGCTTTCTGTCTTTCAAATCTTTGACGTATTGATTGTATTGGGCAGCGTAAGATTGTTTGGCCTTTTCGAAGTTGTTTTGTACTTCGTTTAGATTTAAACTTGCTGGCGGTGCCTGCTTACGTTGTTCGGCGAACTTCTGATATCTGGGGACATTCTGTGATTGCTCAGCGCCGTGTTGGTACGCGTAGTTATAATAATCTTGTGGTTTTTCGAAGTGATATGGCACTCGGATAGGCACATACACCGGTCTTTCAACTTTCTTCTCCACCGGGTAAGGAACCTTAACGTGTACCGGCACCTGGACCGGGTAAGGCACCTTTTTCTCCACAATTTTTTCAACTGGGTAAGGCACGCGCCTCTCAACGGGATATGGCTTGTCAACATATTTAGTGACAACTACGGGTTTTTCTACAATTTTCTCAACATATTTTTCAACCGGGTACGGGACTTGCACTGGTACCTTCCTCTCAACAATCCTGTCAATGTGGACTGGATAAGGCACCTTTTTCTCAACAATTCTGTCAACCGGATAAGGTTGAGGAACGTGTACCGCAACGGGCACTGGCTGCGGAACCGGTACCTCAATATGTACCGGCTTTTCAACATACTTCGTAACTGTTACCGGCTTTTCAACGATTCTATCAACTGGAACTGGAATTCTTTTCTCAACTGGGTAAGGGACTGGAACTTTGGTCTCGTAATGCACTGGGTAGGGTACCGGCTTTTCGACTTCATATGGTACCCGTACTTCCTTATGAACTATTTTCTCAACTGTCACTGGTTTTTCTACCGCAACAGGGTATGGGACCCGGTGTTCAATTGGGACAGGGTACAAGACTTTCTGTTCGACGGGTACCTCTACTGGCACCGCTACCGGGGTAGGCACAGGGACTTGATGAAAAACTTGCTTTTCAACAATTTTTTCTACGGGATAAGGGACGTGCACCGGTCGATCGACATAAATTTTGTGCTCTACCGGATAGGGGACCCGTACCGGGTATAAGTGCGGTACCTCTACTGGGTACGGTTTGTCTACAAAACGGGTGACTTCAACTGGTCTGTCTACGATTTTCTCATATGGTACTGGTACAGCGACTGGCCTATCAACCGGTACATGCTTGACAACCTCCACTTGTTCTGGATAAGGTACTTCCTTCTCTATAAATCGATCAACAAATTTAGTAATCGGGACTTCTTTTTCAATAATGATAGGTTGAATAATTGGGTGTTCTTGGTCCACGCTATAAGTGTTATAGTAAGGCCTTGCGTATTCGTTCCTCTCATTACTGTCATTTGGTCTAATTTCGACTTCAGTCTGAATATTTTCACTCGGCTCCAATTGTTCTCTGGAATCATTTTGTTGATCAGTTATTGTATTAGCGTTATTTCGGTTGTTCTTCTGTCCATACGTGTCCTTAGACCTCAAAACGTCAACGTAAGTATTGTATAAAGATTTAGCCAAATCTAAAGGACCCTTGTCATTACTTCTCCCTTCTTCTAAATACTCATGAACTTCAACATCGTTTATGTGAGTAATACTTAAAGGAATGGATTGCTGAATTTCTACAACAGTTCTTTCTTTTTGTGGGACTTTCACCGTATCTGTTACAATTTCACTGTCAGAAACTTCATGATCGTCCAAGGCGTTGAATGTTCCAGATTCGTTCGCATTGAAAAGTCTTAAAGCAACTGTGATAGGAGCGAGATACTTCTGACTTATAGGTCTTGGCGTTACATTGACTAGGTCTTCGGAATTTTGATTAGATTGTTGATCGGCACTATTCGTGTAGTTGTCATCAAGACTGTTCCTCACTCCAACAATTTCGTAGCCTTCTTGCAAATATGGGACCATAGTTGAAACCAAATTATTAACGATTTGCTCTTTGTAATTGTCGTAGTTAGAATCCTGGACAACGATAGGCGACGCAAATGTGTATTCATTTGCATTAGTTTTCAATACATCCTCTTTCTTCTGGTTGTTCTCTAAATGTTCAATTTCACTGTCGACGATCCTTTGTATTTTAGCTCTGACAGTGATTCTATTTCTTTGAGTATTTGGTTGAACAGTCGAATAGTGGTCATAACCGGTTTGTTCATAAATTCTATTTCTTGGAGTTTCAGGTGACACAGTAGAATAGTCGTCATCGTATTGAGTTTGCTCAGGGATTCTATTTCTTGGAGTACTTGGTGACACTGTAGAATAGTGATCATATCTAGTTTGCTCTGCCTTTAAACTAAATCGTGGTTTTGGTTTGATGATGTCATCATTGTGCATGTTGGTCTGTTTTTCAGCAGCATGATTTATTTTGAGCAGATCTTCATTTGATATTATATCCTGCGTGGAAGCAACTAGTCTAGAAATCCGTTCATCTTCTGTTCTCACACTACGAACAGTTGTTGAAGCAACTTCGTTGTAATAATACCTTTCGCTCCTAGAATAGCCTTGAGGAGCCTCAACTTTGAAATGGACTGCTCCTCGATACGACAGCGGTCTCTCCGTGCTTCTAATACCGTAATTTCCATTAATATTATGAACGTCATATTTAGGAGTTTCAGCATAAACACGTGTAGTCTGCAAGTTGTCGTAATGTTCCTTTGGTGTGTCATCTTCGTTAGTGCAATTATGATCTTTAAACACTTGGACAACATTGGTTGTGAGGTGTTCATGATCTTGCTCAGCATTATCCTCTTTAGTTTGAAGAGGTTTCGAGCGTTCTGCACTTTGCTTCGTCTCAAAATTCGTTACTTTTTCACTTATTTGTTCATTTAGTTGGATAGGGTGTAGAGTTTGTATGTTATAGTGGACGGGTGTTGCGATATTGTTGTTATGATAGTAGTTGGGTACGGGTGAGTACTGGACATTGGCTTGTGGGAACTGCGGCTGGTCGTTGGATGAGAACTGCTGTTGAAGGAGATAAATCTCGACGGGTTGCGGTGAAGTGACCGGTGCTTGTGTTTGGTTATCGTTGGAGGGCGACACTTGGTACAGTTGCGTTTTTAGCGGGAACTGAAACAATACCAATGATATAATTTGATTACTGTATAAGTAAGACTCCAAACATCAAATTTTAAGCATTTTTGGGAAAATTGTATAAGTAATGCTAATCGTTCAAGAGGCGCTGCACTCCAAAGTTCTAAGTTAGTAATAGTACATTACCTAACTAGTGCGATAAAACAATGAAAGGCCGAGATCGCAGATGTTTGCGACCCGAGCTGCAAGCGAGGGACGTAAATATGCGATCAAGGGCTTTATTTATTACCTCACGTGTTAGGTACATCATTTTATGCCTACACTTGGGCAGAGATCGGGTTTTTCCGTACGCTATGCGCAGGCACTTTATGGCCAGGTGTGGCATAAATACATATATGTATAGTTTATGTAATCGTCATGAAGGTTGTTTCGTATTAGTTGATTTTTTTAAGTTAGAGACGCATTAGGTTTCACAAAATCAAATAAAATCTCTTTTTGTGGGTACTAATACTGCTGGTCTGTCTGGTCTGATAGTTCATTGCGCCGTAATGAACATGGCTGTAAGTAACCTGTGTGTTAATGAACATGGCTGTAACTAACCTGTGTGTTAATGAACATGGCTGTAAGTAACCTGTGTGTTAATGAACATGGCTGTAACTAACCTGTGTGTTAATGAACATGGCTGTAACTAACCTGTGTGTTAATGAACATGGCTGTAACTAACCTGTGTGTTAATGAACATGGTTGTAACTAACCTGTGTGTTAATGAACATGGCTGTAACTAACCTGTGTGTTGGAGAACTGCAGCGCGCGCTCGCCGAGCGCTATGCTCGCGGTGTGCACGCCGGTGTTCACGGACACGGCGCCGTGGTACCCGGTGTCGTCGGCCACGTAGCGGACTTCCTGCTCGTTCTGAAACAGTAAATATCAAACTATAATACTAGGTGGACCGATGGGTGGACGAAGTTTGATCAATTTAACGATATAGAATCAAAAGGATCCTTCTTCCTAGCGTTTTTGCCGGATTATACCACGGCTCGGCCTGGGGTACGCTTTGGCAACTAATAGCAAGATTTGACGTAGGCGCTAGTTTTACGAAAGCGCCATCTGACCTTCCAACCCAGAGGGTAAACTAGGTCTTATTGGGATTAGTCCGGTTTCCGCAAGATGTTTTCCTTCACCGAAAACCAGTTGGTAAATATCAAATGATACTTCGTACATATATACGAGTAACTCATCGGTATGAGCCGGCAGGATTTAAACCAGAGACCTTCGGATTGAAATCCTCGCGTCATACCGCTGGGCCACCAAAGCTCTCCAACCCTCCTCCTCCAACCAACAGAATCAAAAGGATCTGTCTTCCAGTATTATCGATGTAAATAATACGGTACCTTCAACCGATGATAATAATATGGACATCTGACTAATATTATAAAACTAGATGTAGTCACCAAAGAGAACTGAAAAAGAGGGCCCCTCTTTGGTTCGCTTGATTGAAGTGCCTATGCATATGGTAGGTTCTAATGGATACCCAAATTATTATTGAATTAATTCATAAATTGAGTAGGTATGCTCTGTGGATGATAATACAATTTGTCAGAAAAAGGTGGAAATTAAAAGTTACCATATGGTAGTGTCGTCTCGTTTTTTTTTATGCTATAGGTGGCAAACGAGCAAACGAATCGCCTGATGGTAAGCGATTAACGTCGTCCATGGACACCCGCAACACTAGAGGTGTCGCAAGTGCGTTGCCGGCCTTTAAGGTGGGAGTACGCTCTTTCTTTGAGTTCTTTCTTTCTTTTCGTTTTCTTACATATTAATTTTTACCCTTTTCTGTCGCACTGTATGTGTATTTTTTTACCTGTGGTAATTTGACATAGTAGTGTCCCGAGGTGCCATCTCCTTGCGGTGTGAGTTGCCAGCCCCACTCGAAACCAACACCGTTGTGCTGGATTTTCTGTAAAAAAACAATAGTTTTTTTTTTTATTGGGAAATTAACAGTGCTATTCATTTAGTAAACATGTTAATTTATTTAGTAAATTTATTAAAAAGGTATGTGGCGCCAGGCGGATACTTGCCATACTTGGGTAAGAGAAGCATAATTTGATCAACACGCGATTAGTGCAACTTTAAACGACTACTGAACGACCAGTAAGTAGTTTTTGCAATATTTGCCTTTAGTTAATTACACGGATCCCTCCTCCGTAGGCCTTTTATTTTTATGCAGTTTGCCCTTCGGACATCTAAAAGTGCCTAACGAACCTAACCTATTTACTTTATTGTACGACGTTTATGCGTTCGACCATTAAGCGTACGTATTATTTAACATACTTAGGTTATATAATTTAAAAAGAGTGGTGTTGTCTGTCACCTTCGCGGCTCAGGCATCACTGAACACACCAAACAACACCACTCTGTCTGTCCGACGATGACTGCCCGATGTAGTCGAAACATGTCACGCCTATTGTAATAAAAACACGTGAGTGTTAACCGTTGCAATTTAATATACTTAGGTTACTTTTGGACAGAAGCATGTGTTGGCATTAAAAGTATACTTAGGGAAATTTGCGTTTTTTTGGAGAATTTTACTGGCCAATATGGGTCAAACAAAAAACTATGTTCCGAGTCTTTCCGTGGACTATTTAAGAGTTAAGGGCTATAAAGCTTGAATTTATTATTTAATACTTATCTAAATGAAGGGATACTCCTTTTCTATTGCATTGTATGATAAAAATCACAACTACATGTCCATAAGCTGTTAATTATTGACCACAGGAAAGAAAAAGTGCGTGTTCAGCTGAACTGTAGAGCCAATCTTTCCTGTGGCCAAATTAACAGCCTGTGTAAATGTATTCATGATTTTTATCATACAACTCAATAGAAAAGGAGTACCTTTAAATGTGGATAAGGGTAGAACTAGAAAATCAACCTTCATAGCCGTTATCTTTTGTAAAGTCCACCGGAAAGTCTCCGAATAGGTAAGAGTCTGCGACTTTAAATCTAAAGGTCGCGGGTGTAAACCCCGGCTCGTAAGAATGACTTTTCCGGAACCTATGTAGGAAATATCATTGATATTTTATTTTACCAATCGCTTTTCGGTGAAGGAAAATATCGTGAGGAAACTTCACTAACGCCGATAAGGCCTTACCCTGTAGGTTGGAAGGTCACATGGTAGCCGCTTTCGTAAAACTAGCGTCTACATAGGGCGTGCGAACCGTTTTTTAATTGTATGTAAAACCGGTTAATAACCGGTTATTAAACGAGATTTCATACAAACAAAACCGGTTTGCATACCCTACGTCTACACCAAATCTTGGGATTAATTAGCAAAGCGGACCCCAGGCTGCCTGAGCCGTAGTGCAAAAGCCGGGAAAACGCTAAGAAGAAGGTTTAATCCTAATAATAATTCTGAATACTAACTTGTACCAACAATTTCTCGTTACTCGTTCTACGAGTACTGTTGTAAAAAGCTACAGAAGAATACAACTTGTCCGTGATATGTCCAAATGTCTCTACTTCGTATCGCAAAAAGCTCCAAGGCTTCACGCCCGAGTTACTTAACAGGTGTTCCACTTCTGAGATAAAGATAAGATTACTCTAATACAATTTATATAACGTTACAATTCAATATGTCATTGTTGCGTAAAACACACGTGACGCAACGGAGAGAGTTATTATTATCAATAATAATTATTATGGAACTCGGAAGCAATAGTTATTATTTTTAGAAGGCGTTGGATGCTTTGTACAATCACTTGAGATTTGTTTTAATTAAGTTTATCTATTATATTCTGTTTTTGTGGCTGGTAAGCACATCCGAGGGCTCCGAGCTATCACGTGATTCTTTCTATAGAAACTGACAGATTTTCCCGTCCCGCGCCGTCCCGTCTCGTCCCGTGCTAGTGTGAGTCATCCTTAAGTGTGATTTAATCATTTTGTCGGGAAATATTCCCAAATAAAAAATAAACAATGAATTAATATGAAAAATGTTCATAAGTTAAGAGCCTTACGAACAATTTGATTAACCCTCCTCTAGGAATACTTACTAAAAGTTACAAAAGTGCATGCGCAATTGCAATTGCAATTTTGAACGCGATAGTACATATAACTATAACTACCTAATCTTTTCCCCAATAGCAAACACACTGTTTAACTTTTTCGGTACCTAACATCCCTCACATTAGTGGGTTATACGACTGTACATAATGAAATGCACTACAACACGAGTGTTTTAATGCCTAATAATTATTATTATTATTTATTTATTAGCAAGAACGGTTTTACACCAATTACACTTGTTATTCTACAACACTAGTTATTGTTGTGTATAGTTATGTATAGTTGCATATACTACTTTGTCTACACACATATCGTAAGTGCTCTAAGATATATGGGTTCAACCGTAGGGAAATGACCTGCATTGTTATTACTAGTGCTACATGTAAAATTAAAGATATTAAAATAATGCAATAAGAAATAAATTAAACACACAGACGCAAATTTTTCACACACTCGTAAACAGTAAAAAGCTACCCATCAAATGACAGTTCGGAATTTCGGCGCTTCGAATATAGAATAGACACCCACTTGAATTGGACAGCTATTCCAAATTTTAACTCATTACCTCCTGAAAACAGTAGGACTACTGTTTTCAGGAGGTAATGAGTTAAAATAATGTTAAAATTACAGTTCCGTTAATTCTTGCTGATTGGTGATGGATGCTGGTCATTGGTCGTTGCCTATGGTAGGTATCTGAACATATTTTAGAGCACTAATGATATGTGTGTGTGTGTATGTGCAGGGCGGCATTCTGTCGCCTTTGCTCTTTTCAATTTTTATCAACTATGTTACCCCGTTTATTTTGAGCTCTTATCATCTTTATGCCGACGACCTTCAGTTGTATACTCAGGTGAGGGCAGACGACATTGATGGGGCTATTATTCGACTAAACCAGGACCTCAGTCGCAGCTCCTCTTGGTCTAAGGACTTTGGCATTGCTGTGAACCCGACTAAGTGCCAGGCTGTCATTGTCGGAAGCCCTCGCTCTGCCGTCAACGACTGTTCTCGCCTGAGGCCTATACTATTTGAGGGTACTATTATACCGATCTCATCGCAGGTTAAGAATCTGGGGTTAATTGTTGACCGCAGCTTAACGTGGGAGCCTCAAGTTTCTGACGTGTGCCGTAGAGTGACTTACACCCTGAGAACACTGTATAGGTTCAAACACTTTCTACCGGTGAGTACGAAAAAGCTGCTCATTCAAGCCCTTGTGCTGCCGGTCATCGATTACTGTGATGTGTGCCTTACCAACATGACTAAGGAACTTTTGAACAGACTGGATAGGCTCCTCAACAGTTGCATCAGGTTTATTTTCGGCCTCCGGAAGTATGATCACGTGTCTGCTTTCCGTCGGAAACTCGATTGGCTCAGAATTAGGGATCGCCGCTCGCTTAGGGTACTGTGCACTCTGTACAGTATCCTGTTCGATCCGGCGGCACCTGACTACCTACGGACTAAATTTAAGTTTGTTGCTGCTCAGCCGGGCCGTGAGCTCCGCTCCTCGCGTGAGCTATTACTTTGCCTGCCTCACCATCGTTCTGGCTCTGTGTCCAACTCCTTCACCGTGCAAGCTATTCGTTTGTGGAATGATCTCCCACTGGACATTCGGCAGGCTCAGTCCAAATTGTCGTTTAAGCTCAAATTGCGTAAGCATCTAATCGCTAATGCTAATAATTACGGCTCGTAGTAATTTAGTTGCAGGTACTTTATAGTATGTATATCGTATATGTAATTATGTATGTTTTGTATTATATGTATATTGATGTTGTATGTAGGTATGTTTGTATATGAACGAATTTGTGAACGTATTTGTTAATATATCGATTGCTGTTTAACCTTTCGCTTTATGCTGTTACCGCACCTAAATATTTGTATCTGTTTGGCCTGATGGTTGACTGGTAGAGAATGCCTTTTGGCATTAAGTCCGCCTTTTGTACTTTGTTTTATGTGCAATAAAGTTTAAATAAATAAATAAATAAATGTGTGTAGATAAAGGTACATTTCCATAGTCCAATAAAGTAATATGGCCCGTAATAAAATATTACCTACAATTTTCTCAATTTATAACATTTGAAACTAAATCATACCAATATCATCTTATGATTATCAATGGGATTGATTTTTTTATTTCACACAACAACAATTGAGATACCTACTCAACTTTTTGTGTGTTAAAATTTACCGTTTATTTCTTTATTTTCGAGCGCTCAAAAGCCAATAAAATCTTTGCATTTTATTGGCTTTTAAAAAAAAATTGTACAAATACAAAATGAGCAGTATGGCGAAACAAATATACCTTTAATTGCCGAAAAGTAAAAGATAACGAGTTCTCGTACTGTACAATTAAAATAATCAAGTGTTATGACTAAGTTTTATAAAGTTCGTTTATCTCGTCAAGCCTGTCAATTAAATCACAAGCCAATCACCGGATGGGCAAACGGCCCACTTATCACATTTCAATACACGTTCTGTTTACAAACAAACTGACCCGTCCGTTACGTAATGTACGTCTTTCAATTGCCCGAGCTTTTCAACACGACCCGTTCCGAATCATGTTTCGAGAGCCAGTCCAGTCATGACGACTTGCAATTTGTTTTGCTAAGTACTCGAAAATATTGTTACGTTTTACGTGACCCAGTGCGAATTGGAATTTGCAAAATGTAGGTAAGTTACAAACCCGTTTGACTGAGGCAATTGGCAAAGTTACAGAGATATTTTCGAAAACAATGTAGGTTTGTGAAATATATAGCGTCCGGTACCTTACAAATTATTAAATGAATGGTACTTAAATAAAATAATCTCTACAACAGTCCCTTAAGACTTATTTTCAAATTATTTATAAGAAGGAAGGTGAATTCTACAAGCTTAGCTTCGATGATAGAGATACCGAAGTAATGGCTATCCATTATATCGAAAGTGTTCTGACATGGCTATCCATGTCAGAACACTTTCGATATCAAATCAAAATGAATTATTACTAAATTTGCGTTTATGAATACAAATCGTTTATTTTCAAAATGTCCTACCTACCACCACCTACCGAAAAAAAGCCCTTTTCACACCACCTATTCAAAAAAACACTTTTCTGTGTGAAAGGGTTTTTTTCTGTTCAAGTTAGAAGGAATCAAAGTGGCACTTTTCTATACAAGGACTACACTTTTTTACGTTTTCGGGCATTAACTAGTGGCATCGTGGTTATGATGCTGTTTTCGGTTTTGTATATTTCCTCTTAGTTGGTGTGAAAAGCAGTATGTGTCACACGGTATCAAAATTATTTTTGATACTGTCATGTCATAATATCTCCGATGCCAAAAAAAAAACATCTTCTAGCAACACAGGCTCCCCAAAATAAAAATAAAAATTGGGCTCTTGAAATTACTGGATTAAAAATACTTGGACATTGATTTTCAAAATATAAACTTAAAATATTATCATTATCAAGTAATATATTTTCATAGAAATACATTGCGTCAACGAAGCAAGCATTAAGCAAGGCCAAGAGCATATTTATATGTGCAACTTTCAAATAAGCTTAGGCATTATCTGAAGATAAATTTAACTCGCAATCCCTATTCACGATAAACTGACTTACATGGTCGCAGATCTTAAGGTACTTCCGCCGTTTCCCCCCTAACTGTAAAACCTAGACATTGCCTTTGAAATGTTCACTTTCAAGCTCCCGGGCACTTTTACTCTCGAAACTTATTCCTAAGTAAACTAACCATCGCCAAAACCATTTAAGTAAGACCTCTAAAAAGTTTCAGCGTATATAAACCTGTAGTCACACTTAAATTGGTTTTGTACTGGATAATAACAGGGCAACTTATAAGGAGATCTTAGGTTATTCTGTAATAGCAATAAAAAGTCTTAAGCTGTATAAAATATATTTGGAGTTACAACTGTTTGGTATTGATTCGGAGAGCGCGTTTGAAGGAAAGCCATGTATGTTTATGGCTTCCTGGTCCTACTCGGCGTCTTAGGGTTTTATCCGATACCGGTTGTAGAATGCGGTTAAAATTAGCGCCAGACCACAGCCATGCGCATTATAACGTCTATAATGTGGGATGGAAATTGGTTGGATGTACAGAATGCCTGCCTTAATGCCGTAATCAGACAGGTTAGCGCATCAAGTTAGCCACTTGTAACATCCGGGGTTGGCTAACTTACAGTTAAGCGATGGAATTTCGCAGTTAACTCCGAGTTAAAGGCTAACCCTAGTAAGCGCTAGTGGCCCTTGGTTATGTATTTCAAATGTATTTAGTAAATTATTAAGTAATTCTTATTGAATTATAAAATTATTATTTAATTGTAACATCGATTACTTATAATTTAAAGTAACGTTGTAGCCCGCTGAGCGACTTTGAATTTGTGGACTAGTCCTACCTCTAGGGGTCACGTTTCGGCACAAACTGCACACTAAGTACAGTGGATCCTCGTTAACTCCAACTTTGATAAGACGAAACACTCGTTAGCACAAATTAATATGATATTCTCTTCCCTTCAAAGCCTAAAACCTCTATAATTCGAAATACTTAACCTCATTAAGACGAAGTATCCAACTTATCTTATCAAGGATATTACGAGTAAGTACAAGTTTGACCACCGTAACTCGAACAATGAAATTAGACCTATATAACTCGAAAAAACCGATCTGTTGTTTTGTTACATCTACATCTCGAATTTATTTAGGTAATAAACCTCTGTATTTGGAAAAAAAATATAAAGTACTTTGCGCGTTTGTATAATTACCCGTATAACACGAAGATTTGATTAGGTTTACCTCTGAAACTCGAAACATCTTTAAGACGAACAAACACCTATAAAAACCTCTGTAAATATAAGACGAAAAATCGATACCACGAACTTTTACCGTTTCCCTTGAGGTTCGTGCTAATAACCGAAGTTCGTTGTTTCGTTGATCGAAGTTTCGTGCGAAGTTCCACTGTACAAGCACATCTAGCGTAAAAACAACACGTGAATAATCACTCCACTTATAGAGACATTGACATTTAATGACGATGTAAAACGTTTGCACACCTCGTTTTATAACGGTTTAAATATAATTCCGGAACGCCGTTGTGCTTTTTACGGCGACATACTCGTATCATGCTTTGGATGTTATTAGCTTTTTATGCTTGTAGTTAACTAAACCGTATGTCATTCGACTTTAAGGACTGTGTAAACAAACCGCCATATTGAAATTGTCTTTGAATGATGAATTTACTAGAGATGGGGAAGTGCTATTTTAAGTCAAAATAAATCGATTGCTAAAATACCGAAAGAAAAACACATCTCATCTTCATATTTTTAATTGGTTTAATCTTCTGAAAAATCGGTGCTTGAAGTTTTACTAGAGTCACCAGTATTAATTATAAAAGGTTGCGTTACATCATCGGTATACCCTATCGATGATGCCGTCTAAATTTTTCATTTTATACATACATATAAGTGAAGCAGATATTAAGCGTAAACTTCGCCAATTAGACACTAAAAAAGGTCCTGGTCCGGATAAAATTAGTCCATACTTCCTTAAAAATGTTTGTCCCGCAATAATAACCCCATTAAAAATATTATTTAACAAGTGCCTCCTTGAAGGAACATTTCCTGATTCTTGGAAGATGTCGCTTGTCACGCCGATACATAAATCTGGACCCAAAGCTCAAGTTAAAAATTATCGTCCAATATCAGTACAATCCTGTATACCTAAGTTGCTCGAATCTCTTATTCATGATGTTGTCTACCCGCTAGTCAAAAACATCATTATACCCCAACAGCACGGCTTCATTCTTCTCTTCTCTTCCATGGACAATCGCACTCAGGTTGACGTTGTGTATACTGACTTTCGAAAAGCTTTTGATAAAGTTGACCATGTATTACTTTTGCGTAAATTAGCTTGCAATGGTATCAAAGGCAACTTGCTGAGATGGTTCGCTTCCTATCTTGAAAATCGGACACAAAAAATCGCTATAAATGGCTTTGAATCACAAGCAGCGTATGTAACTTCGGGAGTAATTCAAGGGTCAATATTGGGGCCACTGCTGTACTCTCTATTTGTCAACGATATTTCTAGTTGTTTTCGTAATTGCAAGTTTGCTATGTTCGCAGACGACCTCAAAATATTCAAATGGGTGAAGGAACAAAGAGATTGTGAACTCATTCAAGAAGACTTAGACCGTTTTCATGATTTTTGCGTGGACAACATGCTTTATTTGGCTCACGACAAGTGCGTCCATATTGCATTTACTAAAAATAAAAATATAATTATGTCTAAATATAGCTTAGGCAGTGTGGTCCTCAAAAGAGTTTCCCAGGTGAAAGATCTTGGAGTGACTCTGGATGAGAAGTTAACTCTCGACCAGCATATTCATACTATTACTTCGAAAGCCTTTCAAATGCTTGGATTTGTTCTAAGATCAGCTAAGCCCCTAAAACATTACTCATCTTACCTGTTATTATATAAATCCCTTGTACGACCGTATTTGGAATATGCTTCAGAAATTTGGAACCCTCTCTATGCAACCTATGTTGATGCTGTAGAAGCGGTTCAAAAACGCTTTCTCAGAGCCCTCCATTTCAGACTCGCACGTGCATCTCTGTCATATGAAAAACTTCTGGAAAGGTATAACCTTAAAACATTGGCCAGTAGACGTCATGCCAAGGATGCCACCGTACTCTACAATATATGTACTGGTATATATAACTGCCCTGAGCTTTTAGAGGATATTAGCTTTAGAGCATCTTCTTATAGAACACGAACTCTGTCGCTCTTTGCGGTCCCGACAGCCTCGACTAATGCAGGCGTGCGAGTGCCCCTGCGCAGAATATGCTGCAACTATAACAAAAGCCTGGTCTCGGTTGACATATTTAACCATACTCGTGCCGTTTTTAAACAAAAAGTTAGCAAAATTGTGTAATTCCTTCTTCCTTATTGGTTAAGTTATCTGCATGTGTAGTTTTTTTTTTTCTCATTTCTAGTTGTTGTTGTTTTTTTTTTACGTGGTGTGTTCTGTTGTATTGATAAAATAACTTATTTTTCTCTCACTGCTATGTTTTTCGTTTAGTTGTTTAGCTTTGTTTTTATTTATATAAGGATTACTTGTTGTTTGTTCAATATACATTGCCAACTCAATATCATCTGTATAACTATTAGTGGGATTTGTGTTAGGATATAAGCTTTACCTTCTTTATCTTTTTTTCTATTCTTTGCATATATTGTTGGTTTGTATCTGTTTTTTTCCCCAATAAATAAAATAAAAAAAAAATAAAAAAAAATAAAAATAAAAATTTTATGCTCGTCTCCTATTACATGATCCACGCATTTCTTCCACTGCATGCATCCGCGTCTGAATTTAAGTATTTATTTAATTTTAAGTATATTATACCTTACGCTACGATCCTTTACTCATTTACTTACCGTGTAGTGTACACTATGCCTATATCAGGTAGATACCGTGAGTACCGGCATTACAATGTCACTAACTTTAGTCACATCTCTAAACGTCATAGACAAACGTAGAATATAAAAGAAACAAAAACGTCATTGCATTTTGTCGAAATAACGTAACTTTTAAATCGTATTGAATTTTCAATGAAATTTCCAAGATTAAGTAATTTTTTCTATATTATTTGTTTTTTACGAGAAAGGTTATTTTAATAGTGTATGTTTTCAATGACTTTTGATGAGGTGGTGTGAAACTTTAAGGAGTAACAGTGATAAATCAAAGTGACGCCGTTTGTTTACATAGTCCTGAAAGTCCAATGACATACGGTTTAGGAATTAAAGGATGAATTACACTAGAACGGGACGGGACGGTTCGGACCAATCTGTCAGTATGTACCTATAGATAACGTCATGTGACCTCCTAGGGCTCCGATCTCGGACGTGATTTCTAAAGAAATCGATAGCCCTTCCCTACCGCCCCGTTCTAGTGTGAGTCACCCTTTACTGCCTGAATTAGCATTTTTTTATTTTATACTGCGACGGTGACAAACAAGCATACGGCCCGCCTGATGGTAAGCGGTCACAGCCTATGGACGCCTGCAACTGCAGGGTTGTTACATGCGCGTTGCCGACCCTTTAAAAAAAAGGAGGATTCGCTGTGTTGACAGCTAAAGGGGGAAGCTTTCCTCCGTGGGTCCCCAGCTGTCAACACGGTGAACCCTCTTGGAGCTCCGGCGACCTTACTCACCAACAGAAACACAACACTATGAGTAGGGTCTAGTGTTATTAAACTGCGGTTTTCTGTAAGGTGGAGGTACTTCCCAATGCATACACTCATGACACGTTCGGGAGTTTCCGTGAATATACGAAGGCAATACATTATGTACTACATCTGTATGTATGTCTGTAACATTCCACATCTACTCAGCAATCATAACTTCATAAAGGAAATCGGTTTTTGCTTGTAAAGTGCTCCTGTTCTCAATGACTCCGGAACTATGACAATACAGCGTGTAGGAAATGCGGAACAAAGATCTTCTATGTCATCTCCGGGTGGTAAATTGTATGTTAAACGTTGAGCGCAGCGTAACAATTGATTTTACTAGTAGGTGTGGTAGAGATTTAAGGTAGATTCTTATTAGTGACATGTTCGTTTATAGGGCCATAGCCAAGTTCCTGAATTAACTTAAAGAAAACGAATAAACTTAAGATATTTTAAGTTTTAGCACAACTTGTTAAATAAAAATAAATAAATAAATAAAAAGTATTTATTTCAGGCAATCAGTTCCCATAGGTATGCTTACATCTATAAATTAAATGAAAAATGAAAAAATAAAATAAAAATAAAAATAAAATAAAATTAAAATTAAGCTTAACACTGTAGAGGGGTGTCATGAAGCGCGTCATAAAGAAGGTGTCAACCTTTAAACCTTTGAACCTGCCTCATTTGTTAGGCATTACATAGGGCCACTTGCGCTAGTCAGGGTTAGCCAAACTAACCCGGAGTTAGCTGTCAAATTTCATACTAGAAACGCTTAATTAAGGAATAAGAGGAATAGGGTTAAGGATGACTCACACTAGAACGGCACGGGACGGGGCGGAAAGAGACGATCTGTCAATGTCTACAGAAATAATACTTGATGGCTCGGAGCCCTCGAAGGTCACGTGACGTTAGAAACTCGTAGCTCAGCCCGGCAGTGTTGCCAACTTGGCATTAAAAATGCCAGATCTGGCATTTTTTCGCGCGTAGTCTGGCATCGAAATTCTTCATGTAGCATCTATAATTTTTTTTGGCATTTTTTGGTATATACTGCATTTAAGCCAACTTTGTATAGATTTGGTCAACATTTAGTCTGGCAAGCCAACAATAGCAGTTACAGTAGAAAAGATAAACTATATCCATCTCTTTTTCGGTGTGGTAATACTAGCGCAAGAAAAATACAGTATCATACTCTCTATCTTACTGTTACTTCAGGCTATAGAAATCTTTTGCTGACACGATTATTTTAATAATTTTCATGTGTCTATGGAATCTGAGAATCTGGCATTTTTTTGGCATTTTCCAGACATGTGTCTAGCATTTTTTTCAGATTTCGAGTTGGCAACACCGGCCCGGTCACATCCCGGCCCGTTCTAGTGTGAGTCATCCTTTAGTTGGCTAAGCCCGTTGGTTCAAGTGGCCTTTACACAATAATTGATTGGCATGGGAACTTAACACTGAACTCGTTAACAAACAACAGGAAGGAGTTCCACCTGTCTGGCGGTTTAGGCGCTCAATCACTCGGACAGACGGACCGATAGGAAGTTCCTTTCACTCGGAGCAGACCAGCTTTATGTAAGCGTTATGTAACGAAAGTTTAGTTAAATCGGCCCTTAAACTGTTCTGCTTAAGTTTTATGGAGCTTTATACATAAGAATGCGGTAGTGATAGTAAGATAAACAGTTTAGTTTCTTGAGATTACGTCTGGCGCTATAAAACATATTTAAGGATGACTCACACCAATCCGATCCGATCCGATCCGATACGATCCGGGACGATCTGTCAGTTTCTATAGAGAACTTTACGTGACCTCCGAGGGCTTCGACTGCGAGCTATCACGTGATTTTTACGGATCGGATGGGTGTGAGACGTCCTATATCAAGATATAAGAAAAAGCTTTTCAATTTTTATCGTATGTTTATATGTATTATATTTTTATGAACTTGTTTTTTATAATGAAACCGATTCGGTTTTTCTTAAACTAAATACGATACTGTACTATTTAAAACGTATTGTTCTCACTTTTATGATTGAGCGTCTTATTTTCTTTAAAATCAATAGACATACGTATTTGTACTACATTCATATATTACTGCCATATCTCAATCCCAAAATAAAATGTAGCAACATCCTCCCAAACAAGAACGTATCCATCACAAGACCAATTACATACTTCGAAATTTAAAACAAAAGAGTTATGCCATCTCGCATCTCGCTAATTAACGCAAAAAATGAATAGCCGCACAGATAATAGACGAGCCATAGATAATAAACAATAGACAATAGTTTATTAATAGACGGGCTAGCACGCGCGAGCGCGCGTGGTGTAAGTTACTTGCACTTTTCATCTCATCTACGGCAACTGCCGTAGAGAAATTAATATATCTCGTGTGTAATTGACTTTTTGTATAGATATTTAGACATTACACAGTTTGTTTAACAGTATAATTACGAAGAAGAGTCCAGCAACAATACCGTGTTTAATATTTTTTTGTATGGAGGTACCTACATACATAGTACTATATTCATATTCATATTCATATGCATTTATTAGCAACCATGGTATTACATTGATGTTCTTACATATTAATTGATCACATGGGTCCTGTTAGGGCAGCAATAACTATTGCACAACACAACAGTAACTATAACAAAATGGAAGGCTATTTATCACAAATTAATGTAACTTCAGTCCTAACCATACTCGTATTTAAGATTTTAAATTGGAATGGGATGACACCAAACTTTAATTTCTATTTTGCGCCATATCCAATTCCATATCCAATTAAGAGGGTAACTTAGGCCCAATCGCCAGTGTTACTTTCCCAGGTCTCTGACTCCGACTCTTCGACATTACTGTACAGCAATCTTAAAAAAAAGATGGCAATAGGTACTTAAGGAGGTGATTACGAGTATGTCGGTCATCCGTAACACATTTTGATTGCCATTTCAGAATTGATCCCATAGTAAAAGTTGTTACGGATGGCCGATAAAATAACCTCCTTAGTATAAAGTATTGCCTGCTATAAAAGATAAATGTAATGTTTTCGTAAAATAATTTCGCTCTCTCTTGTACCTTAGGTCGCACTTATGCATATTCCATTGTACGGAGCAGGAAGCAATACTGCAGTGGTTTATATGTGCGGCACTTTCTCCCAACCGACAAGGTTCGATGATTCTATCCGTTTTAATCCAGGGGTTTGGCTTTACATTTACTTTGGTTTGGCAATGGTAACTTGTCGTCACAAACAGCGAAAAGCATAAAATCATGTGGGGTATATGGAATACACATGAAGTGATTATATGAAATTATCGTTCTATTTAAGAAACGAAGGAAGTTATACTTAATTTAAAAAAAAAACTTGTATTAATTTCATTCTCTACATTTGGCGTCCTTTGATGACTCATACTTAAACGGGCCCATCTGTCAGTTTCGTGAGTTCGGACGTGATTATTTCTATATGGCATTTGCGTCTTTTCGTACCGGCCAGCGACATAGTGGTACTTTTCATTTTCACTAATAATGATCACAAATTTTCTTAAGAAATCTCGTGCATTTACGTATGCCTATGATTTTTTCTTTGCTCGGTTACGAGGAACTTCAATACGAGTATTTAACAGTTGTAAAACGTTATGTAATTTATAGACAGCTGTCGGTCGAACAGTTGCATTATTAACTGTACCATGTAATCAAGGGTTAAGAAAACGGCTAGGAGCATGTCGGGCCATGCTCATTGTAGGGTTCCGTAGTAGCACATTAGTAACAAAAGGTGATCTTAAAAGCATATTTGAGGCACCTACGTCATTTTACTAAGAATGGATGATATTAGCAGAAACTCCAAATCGGCTCAACTTACTTAAATAGGTACCTACTACGTAAATTTATTCTCACTTACGTAGTACCTAAGTAAGGTAAGTATCCCTACTAAAGTTTTCATGATTAGAAATGCATATTTATTAAAAAAAAAACTGCAAGTAGACCTCAAGGGCAATTTTTACAAGCCAATTAACATTAGGTACATATACTGTTGGAACTGGCCATCAGGATCATGTTTTGTATTGACTTCAAAATGTAATTGTGACATGTGTTGGATTAATCAACACAATTAGACATAAATGTTTGTATCAATAGGTTATGGGCCCAGGTTACGCTTCCTCTGCTACAAAAATAATACCTATTGCTAAACCTATTGTTAAACTAAATAGTTTTTATTGTTAAAATTACATATAATTTTAACAATAAAAACTATTTAGTTTCATGGTTAATGTTATGTAGACTGTTCAAAAGTTAGAAGTGGGTATTTATTGTACTTTCAGAGGAATTATTTTCCTTCGGTCCCGTTGCCCGCTCCGACACGGGAACCTATAGAATTTATTTAAACTTGCTGATAGGTGTTCCCAATCTAATTGGACAATCAGTCGTCTGTAATTATGTATGTGTGTGTATGTTTGTTTGACCATAACTCTAGTATCGTTGATCGAAATGAGCCAAATCCTTCCGAGTTGCCGACATAAAGGTCGCGAGTTCACATCGGACCACTAGTTTAATGTTCAATTAGTTTGTAGCATAGCATTTAATTATTATGGTTTTCCTTACCGGTTGCATTAACGCCATTTCCTACCTTTCTTCAATCAATTTTATTAAACAAAACAACCGGTAGGAGATGATTTTATAGCCATAACGAAATGCAGGGACGTAAAATTGAATAGTATCTAGTACTAATACTCGTAGGCATGATTTAAATGAAAGTCTGCCTTTATCGGTATAAGTACAGAGCGATAGAAAAAGCTAGAAAATAAATAGTGGAACTGAATTCAAATCACAGCTTGGCAACACCAGTCGGGCTAACATTATGTTAGGTTCTCGCGCGCTGGTTGCAACGTCGTAGTGTATTCCCGTTTTCTTACATGTATTTGAAAGGGACGACACTATGATGTTTTCACTTCTTTAATTTCTAGGGGACAACGTAAATTGTACTCCTATAGCAGTTATTCTAGCTCAATTTGATACAATATTTTACACCCAAAATCAAAGGTATAATTTTTGTAATCACTCGCGCTTGGATTTGTCGGAAAGTTAGCGAAAAAATGGCGGACATTTCACAATAGCACAGGGTCGCGGACTACGCTGGCATGAGTTTGTCTTACGCTTGCCGCTTACCCCTCCCTGGACATATCACCCGATTTTTCAACAAATAAGAAGTTAGAGAATGAGAATACATTCATGTTATTGGATAATTTAAAAACTGGCGCTATTTGTGGCAACTAAAAGACCGAAAAGGCTGACTATAGGCTCCTGGCCCACTTCTACTCCATTACTTTACCCTATTTATCTTTTTTTTAAACTGTTTATTTTCGAACTATATACAGTAAGTGTAACCTAACCTACCTATCTCTACCTACCTTAAATCTAAAATAGGTCCTTGAGGCATTATCTATATATCTCGTCGTCTAGTACCTATAACACAAGCCTTATTGAGCTTACTCTGGGACTAGGTCGATTTGTGTAAGATTCTCCCATAATATTGAATATTTATTTGTTAACTCACCGTATGCGTTGTCTGCGAGTACGCGCCGGATATGGTCAGCGCCATCCACACTCGCGCCCACTGGAAACAAATAAATACAATTATATCATCTTATTTTATAGCAAACATTCTGAAATACGTCTACCAATTCTAACATTATAATAAGGTATAGTTATAGCACAGGTTAACTAATAGGATGACCCATTTTAAGTGTTCTTTTTATTATTTTCATCCACAGATTCAAGTAATAACCATTTCGCATGTTTCTATGGAGTTATTTTAAAGACATGCAATATGAATATTGTAGGTCGTTGGTGGTCTAGCGGTAAGGGCGTGTCAGGTTCAATCTAAAGGTCGCGGGTTCAAACCCCGGCTCGTACTAATTACTTTTTCGGAACTACGAAATATCATTTGATATTTAGCAGTCGCTTTCAGGGGAATGAAAATATGTTGAAACCGAACTAATACCCTCTTGGAAGGTCAGATGGCAGTCGCTTTCGTAAAACGAGCGCCTACGCCAAATCAAGATTTGGATTTGGATTTTTTGAATCCCAAGGGATTAGTTGCCAAAGCAGACCCTAGGTTCCCTAAGCCGTGGCATAAGCAGGGAAATCGGTAGGAAGAAGAAGATATACAATATTAATATTGAAAACGAAAATCTAACCATAACCATAACTAGTTAACAGCTCAGCGACCCAAAATTGTTATTCAAACAGTTGGAACCCTAGGCCAATCTAGAACCATTTAGAAATTAAAGCAGTGAGAGATCTTACAATCTGATTTATAGCGTCACTATATATGACATACTCCTACAGTGGCCTAGAGTTCCATTAGTTGACAATACCTACTAAAGTCGACCGACAGTTGGTTGACACAGGTATGCTGTCTTCACCAGCCGATCCTCTCCGAAGGTCTCAACTTCTCAAGGTGGTTTAAAGACGATGGGTCTTCAAATTTTATGAGTAAAGGGCATCGACATAAAAATAAATAGACTGATAACGCTGAACTGAAATCGTTTATAAATGATATCATTTAAACACGTAAGTACACGTTTGTAAGTATATGTTTCACTTTTTCCCCCTTAAACCACAATTTCTTCTAGTTAACCAGTTCACTTATTTAGATCTATTATAACGTATTACTATAGATAAATTAAGGAAAGCTGGCGCGGAATATCTATTAAATTGATGTCAGTTTCATACATTTTCCACGACAGCTTTCGTGAATGGATCTATACCTAAAACCATAGTAAAATTTTTAGTTCACTTGTCACCAATTTTTTGGGGACACATTTTGAGCGGTTATTACGTTTCTAAGCTTATTAATCTAACCGATTACGGATCTAGGCTAAAACAATATGGATCACCAATAACCACAGTAATAAGAGAAGGTAGGTACAATAATATTTAACCAGCAAATCGATATGATTGGAAAACGACCTGAATGCCTACTCGATATTATAATCCAATTTTCACCTCTAGCTTTCATTCTACTGCTCCAATATTTATTTATAACCAGCTATTTATAACCAGTAGAACCTCGGTAATTCGAAACTTGCAATAACGAAATCCTCGTTAACGTGAAATTAAATGCAGAACCGTAATATTTATTTTATCTTCATTATATTTCGCAGTTAAGTACCTAATTATAAAAACTCTGTAACTTTAAAAAAACCGGCTAAGTGTGTTTAGGACAATTAGCTTCATACGATAAGAAAATTCGAAATTATTTACAGATCAGAACCAATAGAAACATCTAAAAAATGTAACAAAAATGCTGGTGATCCGTTTAAGTTCGTAATTAGTCCGAGTAGGGTAACTGGTAATACTTTACTTTTCTGCGTTGAAAATTTAAAGGGCTTCGTGATTACACGAGGTTGTTCGCGTTGCCGTGGAGATTCGTGTTACCGAGGTCCCACTGTATTTGCATAGTAGTCGTGTAATCAGTGTCTATGTCAAGATTATTATGTTAACTCTAGGTCATTTACCAGTTTCTAAGACAGCCCTTATCCTATATCATACGAGTAAGAAAGCCGCCCCTAGTTAATTTTATGTGATGTGTCCTGTCTTTTAGTCAATTAATTGTGTCACTACTTCACTAGGAAATTCTAGTAGGAGAAAATAGGGTAAATATGAATCTGAGTGATAGGGCTCTTGGACTGACAGACAGACGAATGGACAATAAAATTATCCTATGAGAGTTCCGTTTTTTCCTTTTGAGGTACGGAACCCTAGTGCCTTCGGGACACGTTGATTTCATATCTATTTTTCTAGAAACAAATCAAATTGTTTAATTAAATTATTTATATATAAATATATAAATTATAAATTGAAATAGATGTCATATACTAAAGAAAAAGACAAGCCGAGGTAAACCGCCTGAGCTGAAGACCCGAGTTCGATCCTCAGCTTGGCCTCCGATTGGTCTTTTTTTTAGTACATGACATCTATAGGTATTTCAATTTATAGTTGATTTCACAGTTCATATATTCACATATATAAACGCGTAAACTAGTAAAACATAGACACTCTATCATGCAACAGGTCATGAGTTGTACGGTGTTCACGGTTGTACGTACTTTCTACGTTATACTATTGGTGATAGCTGATCGTTATCGACTACAATGATAATTTATTAGCTTGTATTTATTGTTACGATCGTTGTTAACGATATACATGGTAGGGATTTATGCGATAAAGTGGTAAAGTAGGTACTTAATGAGTTATTTATTATCTTACGCGGTGTCTTTGGATTTCGAAAAGTGATAATGTTTATTCTTAGAAAGAAAGCATAAGTGGAAAGTAAAACTTCATGACCTCAGGAATACAAAATTCTGTAGGTTTCCCGTACAATACGAACCATGATTGTAGTCGAGCCAGCGTGCGCTGAGGTCTAATGTTTCCTTCTTCTGTAGATCAAAAAATCTGAAACAAATAAATATCTGTTTGTAAAATCTTTTTTGCGGGAAACTTCAAAGGAACGTCTATCATGTAGACAAAAAGTTGGGGAATTAGTTTGACGATATATGATATTATAGATTACAGAGAAATGGAAATGTTTATTAGAAAACACAATCCCCCAATTAGGGCGTCACTGGACTAAGCTGTTTTAAAGTGTTTCATTATTGCACAATATGGCTCACGCCATACCTATGCAAAACATTCCATAGTAACTAGATAAGTACGAGTATCTCCAGTAATTTGGCAAATTTCTCTCGACCGCAGGTAGAAACCCGTGGTTACATATGATCGACATAGTAGTTCTGTTTTACATAATTCGTCATTATGCGGTCTAAGTGCGTGGGCCGTTTTGGGCATAGACGAGACGACCTTTCTATTGCCTAAATCTTAATGGCTATATTTGACTTTAGTCTAAAGTGACTCTGTTTGGAAATCTGGTCCTAGGTTTGAATTCTTGGCGTGATAGGCATATCTAAATACAAGTATGTATTATCTTTGTATTCGGATTGTTCCTTCGTTTAGAGCTCAGTTTTGAATGTAGGTGCGGGGAACACAGAAAAAGACATGTCTCTTCGATGTAGGTGTAATTGCAACTAAAACTACTGACCTACTTACTGTCCTATATATGTGAAGCTATGCATGCGTCGATACGTTTAAACATACCGGCCATCAAAACTAACAGTTTTCAATTAACTTATACAATCAAAATATATAGCATGCATATCTATTTACAAACATGATGAAAATATACCTTATCATCATTATAAACATTTAGGTACAGTACACGTATTCTATCGCATATTCGTTAAATGTACGAGTATCACTACACTATAATATAACACATGCAAAATCACATCACTCACTAATCTCACTTTGCACTTAATTAAGTTTTACTTGAGTACTTAGTATTTAGTACTCTTTAGCTTTTGGCAGTAATATTAATTTAGACAAAGGTCTTTTAAGCTCGTGGTCTCCCTTGCACTGTACCGTTACCACTCTTACTAGGTTGTCTGCTCCAGGATGAAGATGCTTGACTCTCCCGAGTAACCATTTAGTAGGTGGTGTAATTTCATCTTTTATAATTACTAGATCTCCAGTGCAGGGTGCTGGTACAGTCACTTGCCACTTATGTCTTTGCTGTAGCGTATTAAGATATTCAGTTTGCCATTGACGCCAAAAGTTTTGTGTCATCCTTTGCACTAACTGCCATCTGGTAAGTATATTGATATTTTTGTGCGTGTAATCTAAGTCTGGAACGCTAACCAACGGTTCACCCACTAAGAAATGTCCCGGTGTTAGCGGGACACCGGTAGTACTGTCTATTTCGCAAAGGGGTCGAGAGTTTAGACATGCTTCTACTTGCGTCAACAAAGATGACATTTCTTCGTAAGTCAGTTTAGTATCTTTATTTACTCTGGCTAAATGTCGTTTAGCAGACTGAACTCCTGCCTCCCACAGGCCTCCGTATGATGGCATTCTTGGGGGTATGAAATGCCACGTTGTTCCTTCTGTAGCCAGTAGTTCTGCCACTTCACTGGCCAAGTTCTTTTTGCCTGCTTCGAACATGTACTTCAACTCTTTGGCGGAGCCAGTAAAGTTAGTCCCGTTATCGCTCCAAATATCTTTACAATGACCTCTGCGTGCAACAAATCTTCTAAAAGCCGCTATGAACGCTTGTGAAGTCAGATCTGATACAGCCTCTAGGTGAATGGCTTTAGTAGCCATGCATATGAATAAACAAATGTATCCCTTGGTTGCGTGATGTCCCCGGCCTTTCGAAGTTCTTAATAAAATGGGTCCAGCGTAATCGACTCCACTATTCTTAAACGGTCGATTCTGGTTAACTCTAACTGTTGGTAGCTGGCCCATAAACTGATTCTTGACTTTAGCTTTGTCTATGAGGCAGATTTTGCAATTGTGGATGCATTTTCGGACAGATGACTTTAAGCCGATAACCCAATATTTGGTCTTCACGTAAGTCATCATTAACTGATTCCAACCATGAAGTGTTTTAGTGTGGGCCTCGTTGATAATTAATTTAGTAATATGTTGATTGCCTGGGATAATAATAGGGTGCTTGGTTTCTTCAGACAATGATGCATTGTGAAGTCGGCCTCCCACTCTTAACAAACCTTTCTCATCCAAGAAGGGTGCAAGTGTGATTAGGGAACTTCTTTTCACAACTCCTCTCTCTTTTTTCAAATCTTCTATTTCTTTTCCATATACTAAATTTTGGTAGAACCTTATGCACTCTTCTTCCACCTTGTCCATTTCTTTAGCCGTTATATGTTTACTTTCTTTTAGCTCTCTTTTTTGGCCAGTCAACATTCTTCTACAATAAGCTAGCACTCTCTTCATTCTCGACATAGTTGAAAATCTCTCCCATATCGGCTTTTCATCTATAGTTACGTGATGTGTGTTATGCGTGTTTTTTGATTCTAATTCTGTTTGTGTGATTTCTGTTTTATCGTATTCTAAATGTTCTTCCTTAAGCCATTCTGGCCCATTCCACCATAAAGTTTGTGTTACTAGATCTTGAGCTTTTGTTCCTCTAGTTGCGATGTCTGCGGGATTTTCAGCAGATTGCACATGTCTCCAACGATCATTATCAATCAATCGCGTAATATCTGCTACCCTATTCGCCACAAATGTTTTCCAGCGGCTAGGCTGAGATTGAAGCCAAGCCAATACCACCATCGAGTCCGTCCAGAGAAATATTTTGTTTCTGGGGATGTTCAGTAGTTCTACGACATCATTAACCAGTTCGGCTAATAAGGCTGCAGCACAAAGCTCCAATTTTGGAACTGAAAGTTGTTTTAATGGTGCCACCTTAGTTCGAGATGCAATGATCGAGATGTGTACTACACCATTTCTAACGACTCTCAAGTACGTCACAGCTGCATACGCCTGTGTAGATGCATCCGCGAACCCATGTAACTCAACCGAATCATCGTTTTGTGTCATGTTTAACCAGCGTGGAACTTTGATGTTTTGTAGATGTATCAATTCTTCTCTGTAGCATAACCACTCATCTGTCAAGTCTGTAGGTAATTCATCATCCCAGCCCAAATGACTTAACCATAATTTCTGAATCAAAACCTTGGCGACTATTATTACAGGTGCTAGCCATCCAAATGGGTCGAACAGGCGAGCGACATCAGAAAGTACAGATCTCTTGGTTATAGGGCAACCCCTTTCAGGTAAGTTTACTGTAATTTCAAACGTATCTTCTTGTCTATTCCAGGTCAAACCAAGGATCTTTATTATTTTGTCCATTTTTATTTCCATTGTGTCTCTTGTAGTATTATCTTCTTTTAAAACTTCTAAAACCTCATCTGAATTGCTGGACCATTTTTGCATTTGAAATCCTCCTCTTCTCAATATTTCTTTAATTCCTTGACACATTGTTTTTGTTTCTTCTATGTTTTCGTTTCCTATCATTAAATCATCCATGTAAAACGATTTCTTTATTACAGGTGCGGTCTCTGGAAATTCGTGTGCTTCATCGTCGGCTAATTGATTTAATGTACGGACTGCTAAGTATGGTGCTGCAGCGGTACCAAAAGTTACGGTTGTCAAATCATAACTCTCAAACTCATTTTTAGGTCGATCCCGCCAGAGGATGCGTTGCAGACACATATGCTCTTTCGTCATGTTTATCATTCTATACATTTTCACGATATCTCCTACGGCGCAAATCTTACTTTTTCTCCAAGTTACTACAAGGCTCCGAAGATCGGGTTGTAAAACCGGTCCAACCATCATAGTGTCATTGAGCGAGTGACCATGTGAGCCCTTAGCCGAAGCATCATAAACTACACGAACCTTACTTGTGTCTTTATCCTCTCGAACTACAGCAAAGTGAGCAAGGTACAGTGCATTGTTATCGTCTTTACTTTCAGATCTTCGCAAGTGACCCAAGTCTTTATATTCGTTTATGACCTTTTCGTATTCCAATTTCAATTTGTCGTCCTTTCCAAATTTTCTTTCCAGACTCTTAAAACGATTAATAGCCTGCTGTTTCGTATCACCACAAAGATCTATCGTTTCGGTCACACTTTGTTTTAAGGGTAAGTGCACCGTATACCTTCCGGTTTCATCTCTTGTCGTTGTTTGTTTGTATATCTCTTCACATTGTTCTTCTTCTTTTGTTAGTATTTTCTTCTTTGTATACAAATCGGTTTCTATTTCCCAGAACTTTCGTAGTAAGTTGTTGTCTTCAGCTACCATCCTTGTTATGTGTAGTGAGGTTACATTATTTTGGTCGTTGTGTGCTTCTATTAGTTTTCGACCTGTTAGTATCCACCCCAAGATAGTTTGTTGAGCTACTAAGTCATCTTTTATTCTGACAAACCCTTCTTCCATAATTTGAATATAGACATCGGCGCCAAGCAACAAATCGACCTTGGTTGGTATGTAATAGGTAGGATCTGCTAACTCCAGTGTTTCAATGGCATAAGAATCTATGGATATATGTTTCGATGGCATATATTTGGATACTGACTTCAAAACGAAAGCTGAAAGTTGAACATTGTTCTTATCTTCATATCTTGATGCAATTGTAATGTCCACAGCGTGCTTTAGACTTATTGGTATGCTGTCTTCCAACCCGGACACGATTCCATTGACCTTATACTTTGTCAAGCCCAGCAGCTGTACTACCCTTTCTGACACGACTGAAATCTCTGAGCATGGGTCGATTAGAGCCCGTACTATATGTGTTTCACCATCAACTGACTTGACCTTGACTTGCGCAGTGGCCAGTAACATTTTCCGAACCGGTTGTAGTTTAGAAACGTGCAAAGTTGTAAGCTTTGTATCCGGTTCTGGTTGTGTTTGTGGTTCTGCAGCTACTTCCTCGGTTGACTCTCTGGCTTGATGCAAAAGCGAGTGATGTCTCCTTTTGCAGATCCGGCACGATGTTTTTTGCCTGCATTGAAAGACGGTATGGTATGGAACAAGACAGTTGTAACACATTCTGTTCTTTCTCACAAAATCCTGCCTGTCCTCCACCGACTGCTTAGCAAACTCCTTGCATTTGAATATGTAGTGTTCACCTTTACAATAGGTGCAGGTAGCTTGTGTAGGTACGCTGGCATGTGCACATTGGAGTAAACTCTCTTCATCTTCTTCTTCCTGCTCAGCGATGTGAAACGTTTTGTGAGATTGTGGCTTTTCTCGAGTAGGTATTAAAACTGCTGCAGCCATTTCTAATGTACGGAATTTAGCCACCAGAAACTTCTGTAAATCTTCCCACTTTGGCATGTCTTCCGAACTATCCTTATGAACAGATTGTTCCCATTCTTTAACTGACTCTGCATCCAACTTCTGTCCAACGAGAAAAATAATGATTGGATCCCAATAATCCGTCTTAATGTTTAAATTATTTAAACTGTTGATACATTCCACAGTGGTGTCAAGTAGATTTTTCAGTTGAGCCGCAGATTGGGTTTGAATCTTCTTTTGTCCAAACAACTTCTTTAACACAGAATTAACAATCATCTTTTTGTTGCCAAATCGGTTCTTAAGTAGCTCCCATGCCTGTGTGTAATTATTATCTGTTATTTGTACATGGCGCAATAATGTCTCAGCTTCACCAGAGACAGTTGTTTTTAAATAATGTAATTTTTGTACATTAGTTAATTTTGTATTATGCACGAGAGCTGTGAATAAATCTTGATATGTAGGCCAATCTTCATATTTCCCTGAGAAAGTCGGCAATTGGATTTTAGGTAAATTTACAAACGGCAACGGCTGGTCGTGAAACGATGTTGACATGTTGCTCAGTTCCAATGACTTTTTTTGAGTCTCCCAATTGGTCAATATATCTGTTAAATCGGCTTGCAAACACAGATAAAGGTCCTCCACGGAATAATAATCCTCATTAAGGAAATACTGGATATCTCCTCGCTGTTCACGTGGTGTGCAAACCATAAGGTTATTGTGTGCTTGCTTAAACAGAATCCAATAATCTTCAAGCAATTTCATTCTTTGTTTAACATAACCTTCGGTCAACCTTTGTTTTGGGCACTTTTTTATGTTTGTTTGCGTCTTTTGTATCATGCCGGCGACGTCTTCTAACTTGGTAATTAATTGAGTTTGTTCGGTTGTTAACGGAGGCATTGTAGTAATTTATTGCACTTATTTATTCACTTTAAAGTTATATCATTAATTTTCACTACGTATAAAAGTTAATAGTTACGCCACACTACGTTATAATTGTACGAAATAGTTAGTAAAACACATTTGCAACCACTTTACTCTTCATTTGAAATCAATAATTATTTAACGTAACTTAAATTTGCACTTAACGTTGTAAACATCTCCGCTTATCTCGTAAGGAATGCGCTCCCTATTGTGCTCGCCGGCCGGCCGCCTGCATCGCTCCCGTACTTGATCCGGTTCGATTTAGGACCATATGTTCCTTCGTTTAGAGCTCAGTTTTGAATGTAGGTGCGGGGAACACAGAAAAAGACATGTCTCTTCGATGTAGGTGTAATTGCAACTAAAACTACTGACCTACTTACTGTCCTATATATGTGAAGCTATGCATGCGTCGATACGTTTAAACACGGATAGTAACAAAATGTTCGAAAAATACTAAACTAACCTACGAAATACTAAAAGTACTGACTGAATTACTAACCGAATTTCAATTTCAAGTCATTCGGGCTGTGTATGTTCAAGAAAAAGACCAATAGACATTTCTATAAGTTACTGAGAAACACGAACACCACGATTTATAAACACATATATACTGTAAATATTTAATGCTTTCGTGCATAGTCTTAACTTGTTATAGATACACATAACAAATGGTGCGAAAAGATAATTTAATAAGTTGATTAAAAAGCATCCAAACAGACAATAACGTGTCTGACTTTTAATAGCTTTAACTTTTAATTTTAACTCTACAATGGACAGACAATACTGAGAACTTTTCTATTATAAATAATATTTATTGTAAGAAACTAAACTAAAGTTACAATAAAATAAACTAATACTAAAATTTAATATATACAGTAAAAATAAAAATAAAATCCTAAAACTATCTATAAATAAAAAATGCCCTCCAGATCGCTGCCAATGGGTAGCGTGCCCAAAAGGCTGGCCGCATTGCCACGTTGTATGGCAATGCTTATACGCTCAGCGAAGTATTGGCCAGCCCTCTGGTCACCCGTGGTATCGATGAGGCGTGTCGCTAATTCTTTAAAGATGCGACGCGCGCTCGGCCCCCACGGCCCCAACGTTTCGACCCCAAACGCCTCAAATAAGTAGCTGCTGCCGAGGGCTGCATACTTACGGCGTTTGAGATCTTCTGCTGCGGAAGCGGCATGGCCAGCAATACTGCTGGTACCAGGAAGATGGGACGGTGCGAGGGTATCTACACATGTAGCATCCCAAACGAGTGGTCTTCCCATCTTCCAAGGCACCAGCGTCATACCATCGGGCCTCTTGCCGTCGTCCCTCGCCAGGCCAACAGGTTCCAGGATGGCTGGGACTTTGACGCTGACAAGGGCCCTTCGGATGACATCGTTTATACTGGCATGCCGGGGTATGCGCCCGGTGCTTCTGCAGCAGGAAAGCCCATGGTGCCCCAAGGTATCTACCATGGTACCACATTGGCAGCGATGTGGAGCGTTGGTGGCTGCCCCTATGCGCAAACTTGCCGCCAGCCTAAAAGTGGAGTTATCCATTAGGGTACCTAAAGATAGCGACGGTAGAGCCTGTAGCCACAGACCCGACTCCCACTCCGTAGTGGCTAGAAGACGAGCTCGATCTGCCTGACAAGTTGACGTATTCAAGAGATTGTTCCGTACTAGTCGGCAGAGCGGCTCGTCCCATTGCCTTTGTGAGCAAGGATTAGCGGGCGGGTCGGTGCTGCTACAGGTTAGGAGCCAAACATTCTTGGCCTCGGTGCAATGTGCAGCTTCCAAAGCTCCCAGAGAAGGGGTTAAAATATCACTAATGAGGTTGCGGGCACTATGCACCGAGGACAAGAAGGCAGGTAACGACACACTTGAAATTTTGCGGATACCCAGGCCACCGTGTCGAATAGGTAGAGTAGCCTGGGTCCAGGATCTCTCGTCAAAAGGTACGTTAATTAGGGACGACAACGTTTCTTGAATTAAAGTATCTAATTTGTCTAACAAATTGGGGTGCTTCCAAAGATGACTGCCGCGGAGGACGTAAGTAAATTTAGGTACGAATAGACAGTGCCGAATAATAGTGTAGGCCGTGTGGGTATTTATTTTTAGTAATCGGTCCGAAACAGATCTAAAATTTTGAATTTTGTCATTAACATATTCATCGAAAGATTGGTCTAAAATGGGACAGCCAAGAAGGTGAAGCTGGTTTTCATTAACAATTTTTATTCCGGGTGCCACCTTTGCAAAGCTCTCAGCTATAATTTTGTTATCAGAAGAAGAGTTCAAAAAGAAAAGTTCACATTTGGAAAAATTCAAAGTTAAGCCAATAGATTTCAGTTCAGAAGTTAATTTTTGAAGATCATCTAAAACAGAGCTTGCGTCACCTCCAAGTGTGCCGTCGTCTAGATACCACAGATTTAATTTTGAATTTAGGTTTTTTATTACTGGGTGAATAGCGAGGCTAAAAATGGCTGGGCCAAGGGGATCACCCTGCTGACAGCCAACTGAGGAAGCCAGAAGATTAGATTTGTATAAAAGTTTAGTGGGGGAATTGTAGCATTGCCAAAGGAATTTATAGGTTTCGGGGATTTTTTCTTTAATTTGGGTCAACAGGGTACCTCGGTCTACGGAATTAAACGCGTTCGTTATGTCAACTTTCAACAGTACCTCACCTGTCCGTCGCTCCACAAAAGTACGCACAGCGTGAACGGCAGCTTCACAACCGCTTTTGGACCCAAAGCCTAATTGTAAGGGACTAAATTCCTTACCTAATTTATTTAGCACGGCACGGCAGGCTATTTTGGCAGTAAGACGGCGAAAAGTGGAGCCAACAGCGATTGGTCGTATGCCGCCGTCCTTTTTTAGAAGGGCACATAAGTTGGCGCCGTAAAGGATATCCGTCACGTCTGTGGGTACTTCGCCTGCCAGCATTAGGTTCACCAGGGCCGTTAGATGCTTTAGGAGCTCGTTTCTCGTTCCATTGCAGCTGCCGCTTAAAACGTCTTTTAGGTGTTGCGGTGTGAGGCCATCTAGGCCGCCAGCTGAGCCATTAGGGAACGACATGACGGCTCCCAGAACGTCCTCTGGCGTAGCTTTGAGCGGTGTGTCATAGTTTTGAGGAGGGTCAGGGAGGGTGAAGTTAGCTGTTCGAGGTGGATGTTTACTGTTAAGGGCTGAAAGGGTAACGGGGTTGTCAGGTGCCACTACGTCGTTAGAAAATATTATCCGAGCAGCTCCTCTAATGTCACCGTCGGCCACTTTGTTCTCAACAATTTCAGATATGTTTCGACTCGAACATTTACGGCGGGTAAGGGGGTGTAATAGGGGATCATTAACCGAGCAATTTTGTTTTACTTTGGATGTTAGAGATTTTAGAGGCTGACCTGGCTGGGGAACCGAATTCACGTGTAAAACTTTAAAAGAAAATGTTAGAAGTTGCTCCCAGGCGCTTTGCGAATTTTCATTAACTACAGATTTTATGGAATCCGCTAAGCATTGGGCAACAGCGACGCGAGCGCCTCTGGGTATACGTTTGAGGATCGGGAGAGAATTTTTTAGGTTACTGATAGTTTGCCAAAATGGGGGTTCCAAAACTGTCGGTTGCGGTTGCGAAATGGGTGACAAAGGGGGGACAGACGGAATGGGGGCCGAACAAGAAATATGGGGTTTATGTGATTTTGCGATATGAATCTTTAAACCTTTAGTACCTTTACAATAACGGATTTTATTACGTAACTTATTATTATTTATTATTATTATTATTTCTATTATTACGTAACTTATTATGTTCAGCTTTTATTGAGTTAGTTACACGTCTAAACTGAACTAAATGTGTGTACATGTTTGTACACACATAAACTAAATAATAAGAGGAATTACTAAGATTAACGGCGTTTTGCCTCTCGTTTGGCTTAATTTGTTTTGTACGAAATGCTTTTGTCATAACGGACTTGGCATAATCGATTTTCGCCGTATCTTAATATAGCAGAAACATAATTTGGCATAATGTACAATATATCGAATAGGTAATATTTTGTCCGAAAATATTTTGGCATGCGAAAAAGTGGGTTGGCTTAGGGTCGGATTGTGTCCAAAACGACAAATTTAATTATGTCAAATTGTGCAATCGCGTTCCTGAGTCCCACCCTATAACGGAGCGGTGGAACACCTCAGGGAGTATCACGAAAATCGAACGATTGCGGATTTTTATCTCCGTCTCTGTCACACTTACATATTAGAGTGACAAAGAGGTTTTTCCGTCAATACCAATTTTCGATGTTCGTGGTAGGCAGGGCGAGTAGTAGGCAGAGTTCGTGCGTGTCGGACATACCCACTCGGTTGCTCCCGAGCCGAGTAGGATCCATAACGGATTTTCCCTGAGCGAAAAAGAAGGTAGTCTAAGATAAAGTAAACCACAACAAGCTCAATGAATAGCCGTTAAACTTTCAAGTTGTTGTTAACAAACCACTAATTAGATATAACATTTAAAACTTTCGCGATTTAAACACATATTTAAACATAATAATTAAACGGGTCTAACGCGAATTAATTTGTTTACCTTATTTACCGACGTTTCGACACAGGTTAGACACTAATTAGATATCGGTTATAGTATCCTATGTTGTTCTAGATAATCTAGATTTCCAGTATCAGCTTACAAGACAATTGATGAATAGTGCGATACAAATGTTGTTTTCCATATTAATTACAAATATGTAGATTTAGGGTGAAACTCGGTCATTGGATGTTTATGTTAATGGTCTGATTTGTCAATTTGTGTATTAGTGGAATTTCCTTTTTAAAAAAATGCAGAAAATTCCTATCTCTATTAGGAACAAGTTTGAAGTCTATAAGAAAAATATCAATGTGTTTTTCGGAACTTAACTATGTGTGAAATATCATTTGACCAATACTCGCGTCTGGGTGAACATCGTGAGGAAACCGGACTAATCCCAATAAGGCCTAGTTTACCCTCTGGGTTGGTAGATCAGATGGCAGTCGCTATGGTAAATCTTGGGATTCGTTGCCAAAGCGAACCCCAGTCCCTGAGCCGTGGCAAAGCCGAGAAAAATTATACGAAGAAGACAAGACTAGGTATCACAGAGATGCATATTTATTAAAAGAATCACTCCGTTTCGCCCCAGGGATCACTCCATTTAACCTGATCGATATCAACAACATACACGATTTCTGCTGAAAAGTAAATCAATCGCCTACGCAATAGTTTCATTGTCCTCTTAATGATCATCAAGATCGTTTCTCAGCAGAGGATTTATAGCAATATCACATTAGCGCGAATTTATTAGCAATGATAAACATGATCTGTGGTTATAGGGTGTTGGCACGACATATGAAGTGATCACACGAGCTGGTGACATCAAGTTTTTGAACCAATTGCATTGCGACATTTCAACAAAAATGAATAATTGGTGAATGAGCAATTTGGTTTTACGAGCGGTCGTTCGAATACAGATGCCGCCTCTTTATTAATCAATCATATATAAGACACCTAGGAACATTCACAAGATGCTATAGGTGTCTTCTGCGAACTCTCCAAAGCATTTGACTGAGTGGAGCATGCTACGCTGCTGTACAAGCTAAAACAGTACGGGTCGTCTGCTGAAGCTTTAAACCTTCTACAGTCTTACTTAAACCAAAGAACTCCGAAAGTTGACTGTAAAACTTGGCGTACCACAAGGTTCCATTTTGGGTCCTATTCTTTTCTATTGACTTGCCAAATCTTGGAAAGAATAAATATGATATAGTTTTGTTTGCTGATGATAACTCATTAATTTTCAAAGTTGACAGGAAACGATGTCAATGAAACTTTCAAAGAAGTGCTAGATTGGTTCACAGCAAATAACTTGGTTCTTAATGAAAAGAAGACAAAATGTGTAAAATTCACGCTGCCGAATGTAAGAGAGGCTGAGACTATTATTACATTAAACGGAAAGAAGCTGGACCTTTCCGAGAATGCACTTCTCCTGGACATTACTTTGGACTGCAATCTGCAATGGGCCCTCACAATCTGCCCATGCGCTGCCGCGTATGCAGTCATAAGAATCAGACAATTCACTGACGTGGAGACAGCTCGCCTAGTCTACTTCAGTTATTTTCACAGTATTATGTCGTATGGCTTACTAGCCTGGACGCATGGGACATGCCGTTCACTTCGTATTGTTTAAAAAGGGATACTTTGAAATCGACGATTACTTAGGACACAAAAATCAATGGCCAAGTAGGTATTGAGTCTCACAAGCTGTCTTGGCAGGCTAGCAGTGCAATAGCAATGCTCGAGGTGATGCTGTTAATTGCTGTTAAGTACCTAATATGAAGATCAGAGTCTTAAGTATATAAGTTAGTTAAAATTACCTATAGTTTCACTATAATTTACGTTGAAATATCTTTCACAGGCGTAAGCACTCTTAACTTACGCATAAAGGCGGCAGATTAAAGCGCGGCGTAAGCATGTAAAAGTGCCATAACATTACAGTTAAAAGATATTATAACTATCAGAGCGCTGACTGACCAAGAATGCACAACATTACTGCCAATGAGTATGCTTGACGACTTAATGTCAGTGTTGGTCGTAATAATTACTTACAGTAACAGTATGCTCAAGTAATTAATCATTACTAAGCCTTATTGCTATTGTAATAAAGATTATAAAAATGTAATATAAATAGCAGCGGCAAACAGTAATTCTTAGGAATAACCATTAATAGGCGCTATGGCAATTGAAATAAGGTTTATCACTTGCTAAACTTTGCTTTGCTTTGGTTTGTCAGTGATAGTAATGATACTAATGATTCGTGGAAATGTGCGGAAATAATTATTTAACAGCTTGGTTGTTTACACGGTTATTTGTGATTTGGTTTCAAATATTACTTAACTGTGGGGTATAATTTTGTTGATGTGTTAACAGTAGGAAATACTTACATACTCAGTTATATAATTAGTTTAATACGTTTTCAGATAGGTACAAAATTTACAGTGAAAAACTAGCGGGAAAGGTAATATCTTTTTGACAACGTTAAAAAGATATTACCTTTTTGTACCATTCGCATTAGAAACTCTTGATCCATTGGGTCCCAGCGAACGCAAGTTTTTCGTGGAAATCGCGAAACGTCTGATTGATGTTACTGGTGACCGAAGAGCTGGTGGCTTCCTCGCACAACGTATCAGCATTGCGATACAATGAGGAAATGCCGCCAGCATCCTAGGTACAATGCCCCAAGGACCTATTTTAGATTTAAGGTAGGTAGAGGTAGGTAGTTAGGTAAGTTACACTTACTGTATATATTTCAACGTTAAATAAAAAATTATTGCGTGACTTATCGGAGTTTTTGGCCGCATGCCGCATCTGAAATTTTAGTACATTACAAGTCGGACAATTTCGCCAGCGTCAAGGTTTATTTAGCAAGTGCTAAAATCGCTCTTTGAGTGTGACTTTATACGGTGAGAGTGGCTGGATAAAGATGCTTGTAAAGACAAGCAGCCCAATAGGCGACGACGCCGGACTACCGGCTCATGCCCAAAAAGTGGTTAATCACATTTCAATAATTTTTAATTAGCTGCACTCTTCTTCACCCTGTCCGACCTAGGCCTGTTTTAGCCTGACGACCGACCCTGTGACCACTTTCATGCGTTCATGTTACTATAACGTAATCAAATTAGCCTGTTCACGGACTGCCAAATTTATTACGAGAAGATAATGTAATGTAGTTTGTATTTTAGGTATGCAAGTTTTTGCGTGCGAAATAACCACTTTTTATTCAACGGTTTTTCAGCCTAATCCGGGTATTATTAACAGGTTAATAACGAATTCATTTTCTGGGTTATTGACGCTGTACATAATCGGAAATCATATAACCGGAAGTTGTATATAAGAGTTATGCTAAAACAGAAATTACTGGTTAACAATTTTACGAGTCAAGAGACAGTCGGGTTTACCTTTTGCAACACCCGGGTTTTTAACTCCGGGACAATTAACTCCGGGTTTGTTGGTTAACCTGGTCGGCGCAAATGGCCCTGAAAGTTAAATGCATGCCAAGGAAAATCTGGATGGCGTGCGACAGACGATATGAAAGGAAAGGGGGAATGATGAGATGTCGGGCGACAGAGAGGAATGAATCCAAAATACATGCTGCGCCGACTTCAAGTAAATGTAAGGTACGTCGAAGCTTTCTCAATACATGCCATTTTTTTTAACTTATGTTAAAGTCAAAATGGTCACAGGCGGGTGTCATCTATTGGGCATGCATGTCGAGCACTCGGTCGTTTATCATCCTGATTAAGCAGATAGAGAATGATAAATTGAAAGAGATAGATACGTACTACAGAAAAAGTGACCAAGGCCCCCGGTGAGCAGGGCTGGGATCGAACCTGCGACCTCCTGCTTTCGCGGCAGACGCCTTTACCACTGGCCTACCCGATCACGGCACAATTTTACGATACAAGGTTACAATTGTAGAGATAGAGAATTATTAAACTCATCAAGAGTCTGTACTCACAGGTGCAAAAGCCTGAGCCAAAGCAAGGTGCAGAAGTTCCAATATTTTTATAGTTTGAATAGGTAAACAAAATCGCACGGGCAAAACGCGGCCCAATTTTTTAGATACCTATATAATAGTTTTAATATTAAAGTTATTAGCCGTATGCTGAATTTGTACATTGTTGGCAGGTAATTAAATATTTTTTTAAGTCTTTTTAGTTTAGTTTTACTTTATTATGTTTTTGTATGTACTTACATTATATGTACATACTTATCTTTTTAGTACCGAATAAAATAATTTCCTAAAATTAAACACTTTAGAACGGATTAATCGCGTTTATTAACACTATGACGTTTAATTTCAATGAATAACAATCGCGGTAACAGAAGACAATATTAATTTCCTAAATTTTTAATAAGTATAAGCTGGTTCTTGTGGTCATGTAGATAATATTGTCTACGGTTACCGCGATTAGTTTTCATTGAAATAAAACACTTCTAAATGTATTATAAAAAGTAAGTCATGAAGTAAAAGTACCAGTTTTAATTTATATTATTTTAATTGGAACTAATAAAGTTACCCTAAATCTATAAAGATAAAAAAATAAGTAACTAGTGTGGGCGACAAAAACATTAGAATGTTCGCGGAAATTCACATCCAGTCAGTTTTGGAGCATCGAATCGCACAGCAGGTAATTGCCAAAAAAACTAAAAATTTACGCGCTATGCGAATATGAAGCATAGAAGTTCCTCCACTATAAATCATGTGAAAAACTGCGCAAGAGTTTACGGCTTGCTTTATCACCCGGAATCTGTATGTGTATTTAGTAGAACTGTTTTTACACCATATTGCGTGTAAAGATCGCATAAATCACGTAACAAATAGAATTGGTAAACGATTTGGAGTTACAGTGCAAAAGTAATTTACAACCGTGCGTAATAAATATCGTATCAGTAGCTTCTATAACAATGTTTTTTTTTCGAAGTAGGGTTGCGTTTTTCGAACGTATGTATGCCACAGTCTGAAGGCTTAGTACCTATAATTTAATACTTGTTGTATAGGTATGTTGTACGGTTAGTTATGGCGCCAAAATACTGCAATCTGGATATGTTTTAAATTAGGCTTTTGAAGTATTTTAAAGAAGACTTTTTAAATAGATAAGTTACACACTTTTCTTTTCTACTCGAAATGAACAAGCCAGGTTACAATTCAAACTTAAATTTTTGGCTCACTCATTCACAATAAATACCTATCTAGTCAAAAATTAAAAAATCCTTGGTTACTGAGCCTAACAAAACAATTGTATTATTTACAGGCAAAATATACATAATCATTTTTATACTAAATTGTTATATTCAACTGAAACAGGCATGCTAAAATACGGTCGGATCCGGCCGCATCCGGCCGGATTGGTGAAAACCTGGCCGGATCCGACCGGATTGAAAATTGACCCGGTTTGCAATCCCTAACCATGACGTCTTAATGCAATTCAGTTGACGACTTAAACTGAGTCGCTTCCAAACAATTGAGCTTAAACAAAATCGCGTTAAGACATCATGGTAAGGTCACAGAGCACAGTTAAAACCTAAACTGTAAGGCCCCAGAGCACAGTTAAGAACCTAAACTGAATCGCGTTAAGACGTCATGGTAAGGCCCCAGTGAGTACATTTTAATCGTTGTTTCGCCAAGATACGCCGATTACGGCTAAACACTGTCGTTTTTGCCGCCACATTCCTATGACTTCATAGTTAATGCGCTGATTTTCTAGTTTTTAGATTGACTGATAATTTGAGTGCAGGCTGCAATTATTCTGGTGTGAGTAAAGAAATTATCAGAGTGAATTCATGTTGAATTAGCCACTCTGTGCATTTCTTAGATTATATTGCGCTAAGATTTTTTACGCCAAAAACGTTATTCTGTTGACTCTGTTCTAGAGCTCCATATACACTGGCTAACCACGTGTCACTGTAAATATATATTATTGTGTGACAGTAAAAGTTCCATTATATTTTGGTGAGATAAGAAATTGTGTTCACATTGGTGAATAAAGGGTTATAGAGTTAGACTTACGTGCTTTCTTAAGTTAACCCATTAGGTAATTGTGGTAATTAATTCCAGAATTACATACTCAATGTATAATGTTGTGTTTTGAATTTAATACAGTATATAGGTATCGATTCTGCAGCCCATCGCACCAACGGAAATATTGTTTGATCTGACTTATTTTGTCTGTAACATTAATGATACAAATTGGCTGAATTTTCTGGTATTTTAAGAGTTGTTACTCCGTTATGGTCTTCTATTCTTGTGGCTTAACTTGAGATCAGAGGTGGCTGTTCTCTTACGTGACGCTTAAACAATTGAATTGCGCTATTTTATCGCTCGAGAGCCCACAGTGAGATGAAATCATCCTCATCTACTGCTAGAGTCAGGGTTAATGCACTAAAGTGACTAAAGGGACATATCTTTGTATCTACATATTTAACAGGCTGATTTGAAGCGCTTAAAAATCTGACAACTATATTGTTACACAAAACTCTAGCATTTTGATTTTTAATATTTAGCGTAAGTACATAGGGTAGGTACATTATCATATATTGTCGCGTAACAGCCCGTTATCGTTAATACCCTTCAAGCAACACAGGGACGAGTCAGCGTACGTACCGTTTCCCCTCTACCGAAGTACGAGCCCAAATGGGCATACGCGGGTCTGTGTTGTGAGTATAGTCCGTACACAAAAATAGATCGAAGTGACAAAGGCTTGACAGCATAGTTGTATAATTTTCTAGGTGTTAGTGTCGTCATTACAGATTGTTTTTTGTATGTAGTGTGGGGGAAGTGCGTCTTTACGCAAGTTTCCCCCCGCAAAAAGTGACATCTGTAATAATTTGTGAGGTAAAATGTCACTGCCGTCTCCCATTTAATATGTAAGACACTTTCAAACGGATTAATTCGAGTATAACCCAAAGATAATAATATAATCTTAAAGAGCGTGGCATATTAAGTACGTTCGGCAAAGTGCCGGGTGATTTTGGGTGGGTTGAGATGATGTTGAATTTTTTTTTCTCAGCTTGTGTGTAAGATACGGACATGATTCAATAAAGAAAATATAATATAAATACTTTATGACACTAAAATTTGGTATTTTTAAAGACCTTTAGGTACGTGTGTACTGAATATTTAACTTTAGGAAACTAAAAAAAAAATTGTCAAGATTTTTTTCCTGATAGTGTAAGAACGGACGAGCCTATAAGTTAGCTCCTATTGCTAGTAGCAAAGAATTTAGTATTGAAAAATATTCATTTTTTCCTTTTGACTTATATATATCAGAATTGGCCAACTAGTACACAGGCGTTTCATTTCCGACACGGTTTTAATTTTTTTACACTTTTTCCGTCCGATCTTATATATATTTACACAAAATCGAGGAAATTGTGGTTCTCAATCGTTTTTGGTGGTGTCCTCTCAAAGGGGTCAATGACCCCTGGTAGTAAGCTTGAAATTGGTGGAAACGTGGTCCAAAAAAGAGGATACAAAATAGATACACGTTTTTGAAATTCTCCTCCGTTTTTATTATATGTTATTAACCGTTTTCATAGACGCACGCATGCCGATAACACACTGTATACACGTTTGTGACTCACGAAAGAAAATTTTGAACATTCCTGAGAATTCTTAAACCACTTCAGGTAAGACCGGATCCTCGTCTACAGGTGTTGTATCGTAAATTCAATTTATTATACAAATTTGTCATCAATTTAATAAAAATTATATACAGCCTGTAAAAAAGTGCATAGATTTACCAGTTATATTCAAAAAACTGGCGAAGAGTAATTCTGGAAACGGCAAAAAATATTTTTTTGGTACATTTTTACTTAATCGCACATATTTCACGACTTGTCAGTCGGAGCAACCAGAACGGACTGAAGGTGGGGGTGGGAGCAACATTAAATGGCGCATGGTGTCAGCTTGCCATCATTAAAAAAATACCCGCAATGGGCCCGAAATCGAATCATACGATCTTACCTATTGTCCGATCTTAGTCGAACGCACCTTACTTGTCTTACAGCATAATAAGCACATCGCTCTATAATCGCGTGCCTTATAATGGCTACTGCACATGATACAACATACGTAGCTACTGATAACACAGGTGTAATATAGTTTACGTTTAGATAACCAAGTAATTGAGTTATTTGATAGATACTTAATTTTTAAATTAAATATAAGAATACATGCTATCTATTGTATTTAGCTATACTCATTGAATAGACAATTCGTGAGACCTTTGAATGAATTGGAGATATGGCTTTAATATCACACTAACTAAATACAATATTGATTATACCAAAATTACTTACAGAATATAACAAAAGACATCAACGCATCGCTAACCCACCGGCACATCGAATCATTGCGGAACTTGTTTTATTTTTTTCGGTACCTTCCTCTTAATACATCCCCTTCTTCTGCCTGACATGTAATTTCTGAGTTTGACATCTTATATCTGTATTGTATTGTTATTAATGTCTGTCTTATTATTACTTTTGACTTTTGTTATGTACATTTTATGCGATTTTATAACTATATTTGCATGCATTTCAATATGTTCTATGGCAAATAAAAAAAAAATAAAAAAAAAATAGCATTTTATGGGTCAAAACCAAAACGATGTTAGTCTTTTTTGGACTACCCGAAAGGTAATGGCTATAAAGGTTGATTTTCTTATTTAACTCACTCCACGAACCAACATTTACCTATAGCCTTTGACTTTACCAGGAAACTGTAGTCCCTAATGGAGGAGACTGTAATATCATTTTTGTGTTTGACTCTTAAACACTCGTCACATAATTAAGAGACCCGTGTACATCATAATTAATCCAGTCATTGAACTGACAGCTTGTATGGAAATTTTGATTACTTGGGAAATAATTTATAATAGCTGATTTTTTAGCGTAACGGATATATCGGGAGTCTAGTATTATGTAGGTAACAAATTCCAACAAAATATTGGTACATGCTAATCGTCACAAATATGTACACACATGTTACAAACGTTTTTCTTGTAAGATTTCTAAGTATATATGTTTTTTAGTCGTTTTAAATAGGTCAGGACCAGTTTCTACCTATTACCATTTGTTTCTAGCAAAATAACACATCTATCACCCATGCCGTACATTTCGTAGATTTAACGGTTTACGTGAATATGTTTTCTACTGTTTCGGTTTTAACAGATAGAAAACAAATATGTCATCATGTTCACAAACAAGAAAAATAATAATTACCATAAATTTAAAAAAATTGACTTACTTAGGTAAATTTTATTTTTTCACCATTTACCTACTTTCGGAAGAAAAGTTTGTGAGATTTTTGCATATATTATCTTTAAATATACCATTCGAACGTTATTTGAAAAAATCAGGCTATTATAATTTAATGTCTGTCAAAACCGTTTATTTCCTGAGTTAAATACTACAATATGATACAAGTGCGACAATGAGGAAAATTCGAATTACCTATTCGCACGTGTACCGTACGACGTATTTTCAGCACATGTCCCATTGAATTTTTGACATGGGCACATAAAGTGCTCACGGTCGCACTAGTGCGGTAATGTAGCACCATATGTACTGTAATAGTACATTACCTAACTAGTGCGGTAAAACAAAGAAAGGCCGAGATCGCAGATGTTTGCGACCCGAGCTGCAAGCGAGGGACGTAAATATGCGATCAAGGGCTTTATTTATTACCTCACGTGTTAGGTACATTATTTTATGCCTACACTCGGCCAGAAATCGGCTTTTTCCGTACGCGTAGCGTGCGAAAAAAGGCACTTTATGGCCAGGTGTGGCATAAATAATATTTCGTGAACTGTCTTGAAATTGACCTGTCCTAAAAACGCGTCAAAATTCGAATACCTACCTATTGCATAACATGGTTATCGATACACCAACCCGTCAATTTGCCACCCACGTGTGTTCAAGTATGTGATCTCATTATCCACATGAGCCGTTTGAAGCTATTAAACCACAGATACATTATACATGCCGTCTGAACTGATGTCTGTCATGATAGATTATGTTTTATTGCAGTTTAATATCAAATGAAATGACGATGCTGGTATAAACCCGATCGTGTTAAATGACTGTTTACAATGCGATCTCTTTCTAGTCGTTCACAAATGACTGAGGATCGCGGTCATGTGCGGGAGTTTGCCTCCATTGAGTCCTATCCATTGCTTCCCTTACAACCAAGACCGAGTAGGTATAACTTAGAACTCCCTTACCATATGATACCAATACTTTTTTCATAACACTTAGACGTAATTAGCTGTATTAAGCCCAGGGCCGTAATGGATTTTCGTACTATTTTACCGCCTGCCCTGGTCTCCCGGAGGACCTGCGCCCCGCGTGCACGGCGCACGTAGCCGCCGCTCACCGCGGAGTACTATGGACTGCGCTACTACACTACCACTAATACTTATTATTTATGTATCTGTCTAGTAAGTTTATTTATTACATTGCAAATATGATGAAAAGCATTGTATGTATTACGGGCGGTACAAGTATTACGAACTCGAGTTAAAATTGAGTGGAAATTTACACTCATTCGTTATTTCTTGTTTACCGCCCTTAATACACAATATAATATTATTACACTTCACACCTCAAAGGAAGATACAGAGAATATAGGAAATAAAAGAAGAAGTAAACATCAGCATCGTGAAGCGAGGCACGAACCTAGGACTTGCAAGCAACACACTAGATTCAGATCAAGATATGTTTTCATTGACTTTGATATTAGAGACTGCGCAAGTGTTATTTTATAGGTCAAACTTCTATGAAATTATCAGGTTTATTTATTAAGCAACTTAATGAAAACTAGGTATTATGTAACCTATCTATTTACCCTACCAGAAAATAAGGGGACGGATCCGGTCGATCATGTAGGACTCCCATTTAGGCCTCTGTATTAATCCAGCCGGAGTACTTAGCACTTGACCGGACTACCCCTCGGCCAAAAGCCAACGATCATTTTCATTATATGGACTGAGTTTATCTGGCATAGCTATTTGTACGTTACGTAGGCCTAAATGGGAGTCCTACGTGATCGCCCGGATCCGTCCGCTTATTTTATAGTAGGGTAAAAAGATAGGCTACATAACATAATACCTAGTTTTAATTAAGTTGTCAAAACTAAAGCGAGTTCAGCCGAGTTTGACTGGCATTGCGTGCTATTCTGTCTCGCCCATGATGTGGGTGGAAAGAAAGCTTAGTACACTGTTACTATATAGTGTTAACGAAGGTAAGAACGATGTGTATACTTATCTATTAAATTATTAATACCTACTGGGTCTCCGAAAAATAATAAATAAATAAAACCGGTGTACTCAGTACCATGCCGCAGGGGCGTTTTATTATATTTATTTCAGTTTTATACGTAGTTTCATTAAGGTAAACATCCCAGTGCTCGACACGCTAATGCCCAATAGATGACACCCGTCTGTCAACTCTATTGGCATTGACATAAGTTTACAGATGACATGTATTGGGACAGCGGCGTCGAGCTTTAGTACGTTTACCTTATACTTTTAGATTTAAATTTGTATTGTAACAACCGTCTGTCTTTTAGCATATTCTAATGATTATTACCTATAGGTACAACCTGCTGAAAACTCGTCAAAAACGTATACGTATGTACATTTCTACTAAAATCCATTTAGTTACGAAGGATGTAAGAAAGAACTTGCCACTGCCACACTATCCGAATCAAAGGACCACTTTTTATGTGCATTGTTTTAGTATGATTTTTCGTATTAATTTAGTCCGCTAAAAGGGTATTTCCTACTAATAATTCCTATAAAAAGGTAATAAGAGTGGATTGGCCTACTAGTATTGCATGTTCTCTTTGCTTTTAAGTGTACGTCCTCAATACTTTTCATTGTAATTGAACTATTAAATAAACAACTAAACTACAAAGCGTGAATACACGGTCGTAAATATTATTTAATAACTTCATTAACCTTAAGACAAGTGTTGTAGGCATTAAGTAAAAATTTATTCCACACCGACTTCCTAATAGAGTCTTAAAATAATCATATGGTAGTAGTAGTAGTAGTAGTAAAACACTTTATTGCACAAAAACAGGGGAAAAAAACAAGATAAATAACACAAATATTTGTACAAAGGCGAACTTATCCCATTTAGGGATCTCTTCCAGTTAACCTTTGAGCAATTAAAGGAGAACTGGAGATGGTAGACATGTGTATGTGTATTGTATAAATTACATTTAAAAAAAAAGAAGAAACCCAGTTAGTTCCTACTATACTATAAAGGAAGCCCAAAAACTATTAAATATAAATTACATACTATAATTTATGAAAAAGAATACATAAACTACATACATCAATAATAAATACATACATACATACATACATATACAAGTATATAAAACCGCATATATCTTACGTTTCGTCCGAAAGCCACAACCTCTTTAAATTCGCCTTCAGCGATGCGACCGACTGACACTGACGGAGAGAAGGCGGTAAAGAATTCCAGAGTTTAACCGAATAAACTGTAAAAGATTTGTCATAAGACCGACCGACCGGTAGTCACACCGGAGCTAATTTATAGCTTTCCTATTTTTCTGGAAATTAAGTAAGCCTGTGGAAATCGCGTTTTATGCTCCTCTACTGGTTTTTGGCACTTGTAAGATATTATTTTTAAGCGGAAACAATTGCGAACGATACCAAATTTCTCAGAAAGAGCGGAAACTGAAAAAATTACGCGACTGAATTCGTTATAGACTTGTTTCATTCCAAATAAAATTACACCAAAGGAAGTTAACTCCGATGTAAATAACCTCGGTAATTAGGTATTTATTCATTAAATGATAAAATCTACACGCAAACATTCACGTCCGATGTGACACAATTAAAAGTGTCAACACGCTTAGATTCGAATAGATCAGGTTTCCATTAGTTTTCAGGGAAACTTTGAAGACGGATTCAGTGCTAAGTTGGCACTGCTAACACAAAATATTAAACTATACCTACATAATATAATATAACTACTAAACTAGACACTTTAAATAGTTTGATAACTTTTTGTCAAAAAAAACGCGGTAAATTCAAATCATTTAAGAGGGTTGCTACGTGTAGGTTCTACCCTCTTGCTATTTTAATTTTCTTTTATATATGTATATAAGCACCTACTTAATTGTAACTCTAATTGTTTATAGAGAGCCGTTGGATTAATTTTAACACAGCTAAAAAGAGGCATGGGTTTTTTTATATTATTATTAGTAAGCTCGTGTTTTTTCGCTGAAAGCTTGCGAAATGCTTTCATTTTTTTTACATGTTGCTGCCGGGAAAATATTTTAAATATGTAACTCTTGTAATTTTAAATGGTTAATGCTAAATTGTAATAGTAAATTTAATAATCACTACGATTTAGTACCAGTACATAAATTAAATAACTCTCTAGAAAAAACTCACCTTAAAAAGAACACTAAAAATCCACAATTCAACACACACACGCACGCGAATAAAAAAAAAACTATTGTCTATAGATAGTATAGATACGCGACCGGCCAGTACGCGAGTAGCAGATCGACTGTGGTGTGGTGCGGCGCGATCGCGTGGGGCAGGAGCTTTGGGAAAACGAAGGGATAGTTTCAAATTGAGAGTGCGACTTAGGTAACACAAAGTTAGATATAATTATAACTATTAAAGTATACGTTTATGGCGAAGTTAATAGCTTTAGTGGTGTTAAAAGATGTAGATATTATTTTTTATGAGTGTTTATAATTTTTTCATAATAAATCCAATAAAGCTTGTGTTACGAGCCTTCCTAAACGTATATGTATACATAATTTACATATTGACTTGTGGTGAATTATTTGTGTTCATTACAATCTAAGAGTTAGAGACCATTGGGAGCTTAGTGGTAAAGTATGCGACTTCTACTTCAGAGCCTGCAGGTTCAACCCCCGTCTCTGTCCAATTATTTTTTCGAAGCTTGAGTAAGAAAGTATCGTTAGATAGAAATTTACCAGTCGCTTCTTGGTAAAGGTAAACATTGTGCGACGAACGAATTAAAAAGTAGTAAGGGGGGTAGGAGGGACGGCTACGTTCAGGTATGCGACGTTGAACTAGCGGGCCGAACTTCAAGTCCATCATACACGTCCCCGTCGGCCCTAGTCTGCCGGACTTGGGTCGAACCCATCCCGACTGTTCTACTGTGTGGGTCGCACTCCCCGAAAATGCTGGTGGCCATATGGGCGTCGCACTATTTACCACCTTACCCCGGACCACCAGCAGCTAAGTATGAGGGCGGATACGGCAGAGGGCAGGAGTGTGGAATCGTGACCGGGAGCCGGGATGTCAGGTATAAACCCAGTACATCCTGGATCCCGGGCGCGAGTCCCGGCATCATTGCCTTCTCCCATATCTTTAGGTTAAGATTATTCTATATCTAAGTATAGTTTATTTATCTTTATTCTATATATGTATATATGGAGGAGACAACCTCCTAAAAAATCCCCAATCTAAGGTCTGTCGTACCGAGAGAGGCGTGGCTGAGGGGGTGCTCAGTCGCAAGCGATAACCTCTCGATACCGGGCAACCTCGAGGGCGTATTTTGCCTTATTCCGGCAAGCGGGGCTCCGCCGGAATGGACCACTTTTCCCTAGCTTCTCGTGGGACTTACATGGAACATAACTTTAAAAAAACAGAAGGTACCCTGGACGACCATTACCAGGAACTAATGCCCTTGATGGAAGGTGCGGATAATTCTGCCCACACATCTGACCAAGACATGGAGGTTGTGGAGAACTCCGACTCGGCCGAAAGGTGCGCTAGCCGCCCAACCAGTCAAACGGAGGTTTCCCAACCTAACACTCAGAAGCCCGCCAAGAAATTGGCGGGGTCTGCAAGGGGGCGCTACAAAGGTCTTAAAGGACAGGGAGTGGCACCTGAAGAGGCGCTGCAACTAGCCGCTAAGAGCTTTGAAGAGCTCAAGAAAATGGGGTACAAGTTCGGGGCCTCGTAATCCAAACCCGTGGAAAAGCCGACAAAACGGCCCCGCTCGGAGGAGGTATCACCAAAGGGTAACACACCCAAAAACCCAAGGGTGAGTGAGACTCCCCCGGCCCAACCCCAACCTACAACCTACACAGCCCTACAGTTCGGTTCTCGCGCAGACTCGTGTCGGGATCAGGAACTCTAGCCCGATGTCAGTAGCTCAGCTGGAGTCCCTCTGCAAAAACATCCTGCAGAAGGCGACAATGAGGATGGACGAGGGACCGAAGTTCAAGGGCTACTCCTTCAAGCCAGGCTGGCTGCTGATCACCTGCAGCGACCAACGCTCTAAAGCCTGGCTTGAAGAGGTAACACCAACCCTAAAGCCTTGGCCGGAAGCCAAACTCGCGGTTATACCGGAAAATGAGCTTCCCAAGCCAAATATAGGGATGATGTTCATCCCAGAGATAGATGACTCCATGGTGCAGCAGTCACTATCGCTGGTTTACGCGCAGAACCAGGGGCTCCACACAGAGTTATGGAAGGTTCTCCACGCAAAGGTCGAGAAAGGTGGGGTACTAGTGACCCTATCCCTAGACGACGCATCTGTGGAGAACCTAAAGAAAATGGGGCTCAAAGTAAACCTCGGGTTCCGCGAAGTCCTGTTCCGGCTAAAGGGTCACTCAAAAACCCAAGAGCCTGGAACAGTGGCACCCCTAATCCCTCCACCGCAACCAACATCCTCTGCCCCACCGCCACCCAATCCCAAACGCCAGCCCGAAAGGTACCTCTGGGCCCAAAACGAGCTGCGCCGTCCTCCCCAAATCCCAAACCAGGACCGTCCGGTTTATCCTCAGGGCAGCAACGGTTTCTCTCCAACAGGGGGGACCACAGGGGCAAACATCGCCTCAGGGTGGTGTCTATATAAAGAAAATAAGTAAATAAAAATACCTATCAAATGAGATAACTCTCAGCTCTGTTGGGTTTGCGGCAAATTTGCACATGGTCCTTTTCGATCGTTCGATTTTCGAAGTTGGAGCAACGAATAGTACAATTAGCGAGCCGAACCCGATCGAGCCTTAACGTAAAGAGAAAATGCATATGTAATCAGATCTCGTAAGCCGAGACATGTGCCGGTCGAGAGCGAAAGCCGCCCTGCGCACTTGATCGTGCGTTCACCGCGCATTTTTCACATATGTCCCTTTAGTACATTGTATATACCTGTGGATACACATAGAACTCGGTCGTGCGTTGAACTATTGGTGCTTGACATTTACTTCAATAAGGAGGTGGCATCGAACTGTTTCCCTTCTGTCAAAAGAATATGCAGAAATAGTACATTGAGTATTAAGGGCGGTAAACAAGAAATTTATGAACGAGTGTGAAAATATGATAAGAGATTATGAACGATGTGCTGATCTCAAAGTCGCAGGCTTGAGCCTCGCCCAAGGTCATCAGTTTTTCCACTTTTCCTTGCTATCAATATAACTTGAGACGATGTTGAGACCATTAAGAAGTAACTATCCTCTTACGGTAGATGTTGCTAAGGCGCATACGAGGGGTATGGTGCAAACAGTCGGGGCCACCGGGTGTCTCTCGGTAGCTCAGAAAGTTCGGATCTCGCCCGAGGCCATGAATTCTTCCACTTTTTCGTTAATTCAACCGGAGTTCACAATTTAACTGTGACATATAGGTACATATGACTGGGTCGCCATAATTAGATTGTCAAAATAACTTTTTATAAGTAATATTTTGTTGTGTCCGATTGACACTCGATTATTGATTGAAACGAATCAAAAGTTTTTATTTCAGTTTCTTTGCAGCCATAAAAAAAAATCAAAACATTGCATATATTAAGAGTCACTTGCGCCAACCGGGATTAACCAACTAAAGGAACACACTAGGACGGGACGGGACAAGAAGGGACAGGACGGGGCGGGACGGGGCAATCTGTCAATTTCTATAGAAGGAATCACGTGATAACTCGGAGCCCTCGGATGTCACGTGATGTTTTCTATAGAAACTGATAGATCGTACCGCCCCGTCCCGTCCTACTTTAGTGTGAGTCACCCTTAACCCAGGGTTAAGCATTTTTTAGTTTGAAATACTCCAGGTTAGCGGGCTAACCCTGGGTGATGCAAGTGGAAGTGATAATTACAATAAAAAAATAACAAATCCTAAACTTAAGGTTTTGAATTGTGCAGGAATCCTGGAGTGCCATAAATTGTTTGATTCTCTTGTATATTTTTAGACTGTGGAATAAGTTTCAGGTTTAGGGTTTCTAGGTACTTTTTCCTTCAAGCAGTATGCCTGTTTGCACCGCCGTGGGACTAAAAAGATCACCGGGCCGGCAATTACACGTCATTACTCGCACACGCTTTCACACTCACCGGAAAATGATTCGTTTAGCCCTCCGATGGGAGCACAGACTAGATCAGACTAGATGTACAATTTACAAACACAGGGTAATACTGTGACTTAATTTCTGGTACATGGTTTCACAATCGCCGATAAATGATCCGTTTAGCCCTCCGATGGGAGCACAGACTAGATGAACAATGTACTATAGCGATCAAAATTGCATGGGCAGTTTATGAATGATCCATTGCTCGCTGGCAAACCTTCAGTTTGGGCTTCTGACTCTCGGATAGTGACCATGTAAACAAGCAGGCAGGATACACATGTCTACGAGTTTACACTTCAGTGACACCCAAGATATAGTTTTAGAAGGTTTTCGAGAAGATATAGTTCTAGAATCGGAAGGTTTTTCAAGGACTGTAGTACCTATTTACGCACAAATTTCCTTTAACATCTTAATGAAGAGGTTCGTGCTCCATGCTTTGTCTCTTACTTTAGTGTTATTCTCTTGAAAGGTTCATATGAATCATCCTGCAATTATCCGGCAACTCTAACAAGACGGCATTAAATTGCCATAAATTGCGCCTCATATTTCGCTTATTTGGACATACAGGCTCCAATATTGATACTTGATATTAAAAAAAATTACCTGGTTGCAACGTTTTAATAAAAAGGGGGCAAAGTTGTTGTTTAACTCTCGGACTTATAGTGAGACCCGAGCAAGCGAAAGATTCCAAAATTGAGCCACGAGCGTAGCGAGTGATTCAATAACTGGAATCTTGAGCTTTCCGAGGGACTCAAAGGCACGAGAGTTGAACAAACTTTGCCACCGAGTGTAATAGAACATTTTTCCCCTTAGTATTGCGAGGAAAATACAGACTACATACGATTATAAATCTTATCCACATGTAAGTTATCTTGAAGAAACCATCAAAAATCAATTTAAAAATTTGTCATAGAGTAGGTTTGACATAATCGACTCATAAATATGGTACTACGCTCTTATTACACCGGCATAAGGTGCTATCGGACATATTTTTGAGTAAGATGTGCACCACCATATTTTTACACTTGACTGTAGGTACGCTCCTGGTACTTAGGTATTGCCAACAGCTTACCATGTGATAAGACATGATCACATGACCAATTTATGGTGTGACCTCCGATTGCGCATATTTACTATGGCGTGGGTAGGCGGAACGTGGTCGCTTACAATGGGCCTCATAAGAAGGCTCAAAGTCACCCAAAGGGCAATGGAGAGAGCTATGCTAGGAGTCTCTCTGCGAGATCGTATCAGGAATGAGACCATCCGCAGCAGAACCAAAGTAACCGATATAGCTCTCCGAATCGCTAAACTTAAGTGGCAGTGGGCGGGGCACATTGCACGTAGAACCGACGGCCGTTGGGGCGGAAAGGTTCTCGAGTGGCGACCGCGTACCGGAAGGCGCAGCGTGGGTAGGCCCCCCGCAAGGTGGACTGATGACCTGGTGAAGGTCGCAGGAGTCCGCTGGATGCGGGTGGCGCAGGACCGGTCATTGTGGAAATATTTGGGGGAGGCCTATGTCCAGCAGTGGACGTCTTACGGCTGAAATGATGATGATGATGATGATGACTATGGGCATATAGGACTCACTTATACTGGACTGGCGGTAAGTGATAGGAATTACTTTGCCCCACATGTGGATAAAATTCGTTTTTCCACGCTAGTTTTAAAGGACAAAACAGCGCTTTCCGAGCTAGTGAGGGGAAAAGTATATTTACAATGCATGTGCTCGAAAAGTGCGCTTTCTATGAAGCCAAATCGTGCGGGAAAAGTACACTTTTCTGCACGATTTGGCCGCAGTGCGTTTACTTATCAATTTTTTATTTATTTTGGACTCCGCTATCAGCCCCATACAAAAAGTATTTTCTATGTAAGAAAACCATAAAATAATATAATTTTTAATTTTAATAAAAAATTAAATTACTGTCATGTAACAATTAAATTGTTTTGTCATGATATGATTTTTTATTTACTCGCACAATGCATAGTAAAACATTGTATGAAACACATGCGTAAAGATGATTTCCACACTTGTTGCATAAACAGCTATTTTGTGTGTCACCGAATTACAAGTATCACCAAATTATGCGAGTTTACCCTATAATATAATGGCACGAAATGGCATTATATGAAACACGACAGTAACTGCGTCTAGTCAGGCGTTTCACGTTTCACTCCGCGTTTTACATTGACACAAAATCTTCCGCCTATAGGTGGCCTAAACTGTCAGGGTTCGCGCAACGCGTATTACCTCACGGGTGTGTTCAGATTTATTTATATTTCAAACACAGCATACTAATTTAAATTTAGTCTAATTGATACCAATACTAATAAAAAGTCAATAAAAACCGACGTGTTCTTATAATACAAATAATGTTCCGATACATATGTTGTTCCTATTTATATGTTTAAGTATACAAATTGTATCGCACCTTACAGCAAGGTGACAACCCTAATGTTAATGTCATCTTGACATTTGCATGCTTGACAAGCTAAACATCAAATGTAGGAAAGAGAACCTTATGTAGGTTAGTGTTAGTACTTTTACTTATTCTGTGGTCTAGTTCATTTTACGGTCTGTAGTGGAAACTAAGCTAATTTCTAATTAAATTCGCTATTAAAGTACCGCGGTGTAATGAGGGATTAAATTTAATTTCAGACTTCTGATGGGATGGTAATGGAAGTTAGAATCTATCTCCGTCTACTGACGTGGACGATACTGGCAAGAGAAGGACAAATAATTGACGAAAACTGTTATTTTAAAGCAGAAACTCTGCGAACGATACCAAATTTTTTGAAAGGAAAGGAAAAGTGGAAAAATTCATCAAATTATGACTTCAATTAGAAATTCGGGGCCACGGGTTACGGCGCAGCAGCTTAGTTGGCAGATCGATGGGCGTACTCGTATATATCGGAATCGTGCCCGAAGTTATGATTTTGTCCACTTTTCTTTGTTGGCCATTTCAGCGCCTTCTGGCCAGCATCACTCGGGACACTTACTTTACAACGCCACAAAATTTACTGGAAGATTCAATAGTTGTCAACTTAGACTAACAATTTTTTGTGGCAATAAGATTTTTCATCACACCTTGTATGTAAATGGTGATATTATATGCAAGCATAGTGTTTATCACGAATATTTGTTCCTGAGTTATGGATGTTTTCTATGTATTTAAGTATTCCTCCTCCTCGCTCCGGGTCTTTCCTGTTGCAGAGGTTGTCCGTTGCGGTTCAACGTGGAAACGCGGCGAGCGTAATGGGCACCTTTGCGTCCGGAGGGGCGCGGAGTGGGTTTCATAATTAATGTGTATGTGTTTTTAGTTAAGGACTTTTTGTAGATTGTAATTTAAGTTTAATTTTATGACATTTTGTAATTAATTTAATTTACTTTGAATATGTAACAAATATTTAACATTTTAAGTATTTATATGTATTTGTCTATTATATATTAATCTTGACCAAAATCTCATTATATACTCTTAAAATTTAATATACATTTGACATTAAATATCTAACGTTCTCATCTTATTTAGTTTTCCATTTTATTTTGATTTTATTTATATTAGCCAAGTATGTCAATAAATTTACCAATAATTTCAATGTAAACAAATCTGTATATATTATTTTAACTGTATATTTGCATGTATATTTGTATACTTATGGCAAATAAATGATTTTGATTTGATTTGATTTGATTTGATATATATATCGTCGCCTAGTACCTACAACACAAGTCTTATTGAGCTTACCGTGGGACTAGGTCGATTTGTGTAAGATTGTCCCATAATATTTATTTATTTAAGCATACTTAAACTTAATGAGCTGTTTTAAGCCCATGGTCTTAAAGGATTCTCATACTACTTTACCGCCCGCCCGGAGCTCCCGGAGGACCTTTTTTTTTTTTACGTGGAGGAATGCATTTAGGCATCCCGCCTAGCCGGGGAACTAGGACGGGTATGTGGGACTCACAGGTCCGGACCCGCACTACCCACTAAACCATCCACGGTATGCCCATCTTGCAGCGTTGGTGACGGTGACACGGGATTGCCCTAGGCTCACAACCGCGAACACCGCCTGCTGCGACAGCCGAAGCTGTCCCCTCCTTGAGGCCGAAGCCCCTGGAGCCGAAGCTCCCCCGCCCGAAGGTAGCGTGCAGGGCGACACCACACGCTGGTCCCTCATGACAACCTCCACACCGGGAGCGAGATGGAAAAACCCCGGGTTCCACCCCCTCAGGTTGCCTTTGCGATTTTTTATAGAGGTGGTCATCCTCGCAGCCACCACGCCGGCGCCGGCCAGCAGTGGCAACCCCCGGTCCGTCATCATAGGCCCTCTGCCTAGACAGGGTACGGGACCGCAGTTTTATACAGGACAGCGGCATTCCTGTCGGCAGACCCGGAAGCCCCTCACGCCAGCACTCAGAAGTTCTCTCCCTCAATGAGAGTACTCCCTGTACGGAACCCCCCAACCCCCCCTGACAGGATATTTGCAGCACCAGTAAGAAATCCTCGGAATCTTCCAAGAGATCGCTTACCGTTGCCCCCAGGAAGCACCGTCCAGGAACCCTTCCCTTTTTCCCGGATCAACCGGATCAAGGAGAATGGGAAGAGCCCTGGCACTCGAGGAGGTTTCCCGTTGTAGCCCCCCAGCTCCCGGAGGACCTGCCCCCCACGCGTTCGCCGCACGCTCCGGAGTACTGTGGACTGTGCTACTACACTACCGCTAATAACTATCGTTTCTTTATCTGCCTAGAATGTTTATTTATTTCCTCACAAATGTGATGAAAAACATTGTATGTATCACGGGTGGTACAAGAATTACGAACTCGTGCTAAAATTAAGTGCGTTCGTAATTTCTTGTTTACCGCCCTTAATACACTATTATTCATATATAATACGACCCGCTCCGGCTTCGCACGGGTTATTTTTATGCATATAAACCTTCCTCTTGATTGAATATATTTAAAAAAACCGCAGCAAAATCCGTTGCGTACTTTTAAAGATTTTGAACATACATACATACATACAGACAGCGGGAAGCGAATTTGTTTTATACTATGTAGTGATGTAATGATAGTGATGATGGTCGCAAATGAAAATGAATGAATGATAGTGATGAAATAGATTGCATTGTGTGTTTGTTGTGGTTCCCAAGTAAAAGACATCAACGCATCGACTACGCCATTTTTTCCAATGATGCTACAATTTACAAAAACCCATTTTGCAACCTTTCTCATTATGCTGATTTTACTTTAAATCTTAGAAATATAGGAAAGTGGGAAAAATTACGGCGTCGGGCGAGTCTAGAACTCGCGGCTCTGTGATACTCGCCCATCGCTCTACCAGCTGACTTTTGCAGACTTTTCCGCTTTATAAAAGAAAGAAAAAACCAAAACTCATTCTGTTTATTCCACTGTAAGTTTGTTTGCATGAATATGTTTTAGTTTTTAATATTTACAAATACCAATTTGACAGTAAACCAAATAATGAAATTCCTTAAATCTAACCTAAAACTAAAACACAAAAAACCTTTAAAAAAACTATTTAAAAAAATATCCCCAACTCACCCCTTTCTGGCATTGTTGCCAGAACCTAGCGGCGTTCCCCCTCTGGATAGCCAGACTCAGCCTTTGAGCAAAGAAAGCTCCTGTCCTGTGGTCACCTGAGATGCCTATCAGCCGAACCAACACTTCTTTTACTAAGGTTTTGGTGACGGACGACATAATTATGATTACCTAAAAAAACATAGAAATAGATGTAGTGTAAACGGAAACGCCTAAACGGGTCAAACACAAAACGATGTTTGGAGTCTTACCGGTGGACTATTCAAAAATTAAGGACTTAAAAGCTTGATTTTCTCATTTAAGCCTTATCTGCATTAAGGGGTATTCCCTTTCTATTGCATTGTATGATAAAAATCATTATTACATGTTCAAGCTGTTAATTATTGACCACAGGAAAGATAAAGTGCGTGTTCAGCTGAACTGTAGAACCAATATTTCCTGTGGCCAATAGTTAACAGCTTGTGTACATGGTTTTTATCGTACAATTCAATAGAAAAGGAGTACTTTTTAATGTGGATAAGGGTTCAATAACAAAATTAACCTTCATAGCCCTTAACTTTTGAAAAGTTTTGTATTTGACCCGAACGTGTCATACTATTTCAGTCAGTGTCAGTACCAAAAGGACTGCGATTGGAGTAAAATCGCTGTCAAAGGAACTTACTAACGATGTAAACAAAAGGAATCACATGTTTTGTCACTGTTTCTCCTTGTTTCACACTACCTCATCAAACACCACTGAAACCATTAACTACTGAAACGGTCGTATTATCCTACCATACAAAACATAAGATAAATAACTTAAACTTGGAGATTTCATTACAAACTTAAAAGTGAGGTTATTACGTTCAATATGGCGTTTGTTTACATTATTTGCAAGTTGGATTAACGGTGATTAAAAAAAAACAAGCGTTTCCGAGAAAATACGAGGGCAAATCATTATGCACTACACCTGCATGCTTACCACGAACATGGAAAATTGGCATTGACGGGAAGACCTCTTTGTCACTCCAATATGCAAGTGCGACAGAGATGGAGATACAAATCCGCAATCGTTCGATTTTCGTGGTATAGGCCCTGTACTTACCCTTACTTACACCACCATACAGTCCAAAGCTTCGACATAACAAAATGGCGCCAGACTAAGCGCCGTGTAAACTGTCAAACAGCTCAAAACGTTACGCAAGTTTGTTTACAAGCGGCGTGGGAACGAGTAATCAATTAACTAACCAGTTATAAATATACTAATTATAACTGGTTCACACGAAAGCGTCGGAAGTTAATGTTCGTTAAGCTTACAGTAGGTTAAGACTTAACAGACTAATTTTTTATTTAACTTTTTGGTTGTTACCGTGAGCAAAAAAGTAAGTATCCACTGTCTATACAAAGTTGGGTTCCTCTGACTTTAGCTGGCCATATACGTTAATTTGTCTGGCGGATGCCCGGCGGACATCCACTATGGAGATCTGACAGATTGCCAGAATATATATGGCTGCCAATTACGACAATAACTTTACTTATCTGCCTTCCGGCCGGCTAGGAGCCAATTGCAGGCCGCTACGCTAAACAAATTCGCCACTTGCCGACTGCGTCGACAAGAAAAATTGTGTACAGACCTCGGCCAGTAAATAAGAAAGCCTTAGATGTTTGTCGAACTCCGTTTCGCTTCAGCCGACAATTACACGAGATCTAAGACATTTCTTACATTACAGGCCTCGGTACGTAATCTAATATTGCTATTCCGCCAAACGCGCTAGTCAATAAAAGCCAACACGTTATAGTCTGACAAGCGAGCGAGCGCAGTAACAGTAGGACGAAATAACTATATCCATCCCTTTTTTCAGGGTGGTAATACTAGCGTAAGAAAAAGGCAGTAGGGTAGAGGATCCAAAAGATGAACAACCCCCAATAGATGAACGTTGTTCCTAAAAATCCCAATAATTAAATCCCGACGTACTTTACAACCTTAGGAATATTTTTTACTAAAACTTTAACATTTTCCCTTCATATAACTTTAAACTTTTAAATAATAGATCAGTGTATGTGGTTGTGAGAGCTCACCGAAAATATGCCTCGCGCCGAAATCGCCGTTTGTATGGAATTCTTATTAAGAATGGCGCTTCAAAATTTAAGGAAATAAATTCGTATAAAATTGAATAATGTTTCTACTGACATGCTTTTGCTTGGTAACGATTCTAGACTAATCCCGCTACCCTTTACGTTATTAATAAAGTCATAATTTATCTTATTTTATTAAATATTAACTGTTCAAGTTATGGTTCCAATATTGTGTGATTTATCCAATAGCTGAACAGCGTTCAACTTTTGGGTAAATGTTAGTTTTTTGAAATACTTATATAAATCCTAACGGTAACGGTAGATACTCCATTTATATCTTAAATTTCTAGTTTGCTGTTCCTTGATTTTTTGACTAAAAGATGAACGGAACTTTCCTTGTTTTACTCAATTATTACGGGGCATATTTTAGTATGGAAACGGGACTGTTCACTGGTTTAAACTATACCTAAAACATGAACTAAGAGAATTTACTAGTTCATCTATTGGGCTGCATTCCAATACATGAACGATTGTGTTACTTTTCTTAGTTCATTTCATCAACATCGTGCCCAAAACTTGAACGAACTAAATTTATTCGTCTTTCTATACTACTGTTCATCTATTGGTGCCCAGCTGTTCATAATTAGGGTACTCCCTTTTGCATTTTTACTGGTTCATCTTTCGGGGTAAAAATGTTCAGAGTTAGGGCACTTTGTTCATGTTCTGGGGAAAATGGGCCATTTCGGAACATAATCATTTTTATAAAAATATTGGATAGTTTAAAGAGGGTTTGGAATAGTTTAATCTAAACTAGACTATATGTAGTATAGTATAAAAAAATAAATCTTAGTGAAAATTGGTTACAACATACGTAAAAAAAATACAAAAGTGAGGTAAGTCGCTTAATCGTTCATTTATTGGTTCCCCTACCCTATGATGCTCTCTATCCTACTGTTACTGCGCTCGCTGGGTTGTCAGACTATATTACTTGTGTATTTTTGCAAAAAAAAAACCGAAAAAAAAATGCAAATAAATATAACAAACTACTACTACCTACGAGTAGACTCGTGTTAATATGGAATTCCTCAAAGTAACGCCTGATTCAATTATAAATTCCTCATAGGTATGTGATGTGACCGATCTGTCCAATATCATTTTTTTTAATATACAATACATGAATGGGTTTTAGTAGTAAAGTAAGCTAGTTTCCTAACGCCATGCTAGAATTCAGACCTGAAACTGATCAAAGATCAACTTATATTGGTTTTGACGCGGTATAATAAAATTGTTTAGCTACTTTATGAATGGACAGATGCAGTTGATTATATTTTGGTGAAGCAGAATACCTGTTAGATTACCAGAGAATTATCGTGATAAGAAGCCGGTATGTGGCGCCTGCGACTTCCCTTCATATGCGTAACCAAAACACGAGAAAGGCAACGACTGCTTGTCCATATAATGTAGCTTTAGGGCCTCAAAAGGAAATCGAAGATTTGCATCTCGAACGTACGGTCACCTGAAATAGTATGTTCCGCTGTGAAGGCCGGAAAAATATGTTACACGGTCTTATGGCTGATATAAGATTGTTTCAGATATAAAGGATCCCACCAGAAACATAAATGTAAAAAGGAGAGCCAAGTTCAATACAAAAATTATGCTTGGTTGTGGGCTTCGCCGCAAAAAGAATGGAGATCTAAATGAGTGCCAAGTTCTATACAAAATCCAAATATGTATTTATTGGAACAAAATAACATTATGAACAAGTATTAACCTTTATTTCTTTGCTTTATTGGATACCTATAACAATTGCTGTTATTTAAAAATGTGAGAGCTTAAAGTACGTTTGATTTGACATGGCCTTGGAAAATAAAGTATAATTTACCTTAGGCCAAGAAGTAAATGTGGGAAACCATAAACAAGAAACTTCATGCCTTCATTTCGTGACGTTAACGCATACATTTCCGATCATGTTGAGAAAAGAAACTTACCTACTTTTACGCGAATTTTGAGTCAAATCCGCTAAAGTAATGAAGATCAGCGGTCGCTTGCTTCAATTGTCTTACGTTGTTTATTTATATATGTGACAACATTCTCATATATAAATTGTAATTGATTCTAGCAAAATGAATGCAGAGAACAGTGTTTTTTGCTACTAATTTCTTTCCTTTTATTTATTTTTATTAAAGAGTATTTTTATTTTATTTCACTTGGGCCATATCTCCCTGAATAATCACGAAAATCCAAGAGTTAACTAGGTCGTACTTATACATCGAAGGCCATACCTACTGCTCATATTTAACACTAATACCTATATAAATTACTTTCCCGTCCCTAAGCCGACTAGTAAAAGGTACGATTGCGCCACATAACAACTTTACCTAACCATTTGAACTATGTGAAATAGGTGGCGTTTATTAGCTATTAAAATTTAAGTACTTTACCGGGATGATTGCAATAGGTAGGAGTGCTTTCTGTCCAGCCCAAAGCTTCATACTTATGCAAGTATTATCGTAAGTACCTTTGGCGCAGTTCAATTTTCTAGTAAAACATATTTTTCCAATAAAAGTGTCACAATGTAGTTATAGTCTGACAAGCCAAGGCTGCAGTAGACTTTTTATTTATTTTTTCTACTCCAGCACTTTTTATCTGTCAGTATTAGTATAAATTTACTAGATAAGTGCTTATGATAATTCACAAAAACTTAAGTATAAAAAAAAACACTTAAAACTACCTTAGACAAATTTAATTTATTTATTAAATGTATTAGTGTCACTATTGTCTTGTAGAATTTTATTTGTCATAAATTCGATTCGCAGAATAATTTATAGCAGAGGTAACGCCAATTAAAGTTTGACAAACTTTAAAGCGTTATTTTATACGTCAAAATTCTATGAAATTGTGACGATTACTTAACACTTTCACATTTTCTGCCATCAAAATCTATGAAACTTAGCATTGACGAACTTTAATATAGTTGTGTTAAAAAGTCTCCAACATGTAATACTTTAAGTGCAAAACACTGCCATGTCAGAATGATAATTGATAATTTACTAACACATTTTAGACCTGACACAAAAACGTCAGTTACCTCATTCTGTGCGGTCCGTCGACCTCTGACCGAACTGTCACTATAAAACGAATGTAAATGTTATTGCAATTCGTTTAGCGACCAATGCAATTGCTAATGAAAGTGACTGTGTTACCAGAATGTCAGATTTACATACTTGAATATGCATAAAGTGTTAATAAGTTGCAGTGAGGATGATAACATTTCTTTATCTTTAAATGCAAATATGCTAATTGGTTGACATTTTCGTGAAGGTCAGTTTATATCCCGTGTTATGTAAATACTAACCGCTTTTTGTGATTTTGTTCGTAAAAATCGTTTTAATTTTTTTTTAAATTTTCGCAGCAATTCTAGAGAATTAATTGCCAAGGATCGAGAGAGAGGATGTAGGACAAAAAAGAATGCGAACAAGATGGGCAAACGGGACTTCCTTGGAATCTACGGCCTCCTAGCCTAGTCGGTAGTGAAGTGACCCTGCCTACGAAACAGGAGGTTCCGGGTTCGAATCCTATTCAGGGCATTTATTTGTGTGCTTAACACGAATTCGTTCCTGAGTTATGAATGTATTTTAGTATTTATATGTATCGTCGTTTATATGTGTGTGTCTATTATTTATCGTCGCCTAGTACCCACATCACAACAAGGCTTATTGAGCTTACCGTGGGACAAGACAATTTGTGTAAGATTGTCCCACAATATTTATTTGTTTATTTATTATTATTTATTCTCGAACTCGCTGCGCAAACTAAAGATGCCTGTCTCTCTCTCTCTCTTAGTAGTTGCCACAAATATCTATGCCTATTTTACGACCTATTTAACTTTAAGAATAGGTGAGTGGAATAAGTGAAGGGGAATTTACATATTGCGGATAAAATACATAAAGACATGAGCGGGGAAAAGTGGTTGAATCGAATCTGCGCGACCTTCAAGCAATGAAAGAATTGGACATAGTCTGCACTATTTTTGAAAATCCAACCCCCGCGAATATAAATAAAATTGCTCGGACAGAGTCCCACTCCCACGTAAGGAAACCGCCAGCATAGCTAGTAGCAATTAAATAACTACATACGCGTAAATAAAATTAATTCAACAAATATTGACAGATTTACAATTACAAATATTTTTGGGTCACTTAGGCCCACTAGCACCACCTAGAGTCATCTGCTAACCCGGAGGCAAGCTGTCAAATTACATATAAAAAAACGCTTAACTCCGGGCTTTGTTGCTAACACTGGGTGGTGCAAGTGGGCCTAAGCTAACTAGAGTCCATCTGTGCTGTGTCTGGTTGTGACAGTGTTAAATAAGCCTCATAATTTTATAGAAGTTTGACGTATAAATCACCACTTAAATGTTTAACAGTTCAGTTGCATGGAAGAGATAACGAGGTCTGACTCTAGTTTCCTTTAACTCCGATTGAGGCCGTATCGACGCCATTTTAACCCGAACAGCCAGATTCGTACAAATAGTTAATAGATTACCACAAAATTACAGCATCGAGGTCAATTGACTGATAGAAGACTGGTTGCTTTCTACCTACACGGGGCTGAAAATAACAGTTCCAATTGATATTCGGATTAAAGAAAGTTCAACTTTATATGAAGGGTCTTAAGGTGCTAGTCGGAATGCTGTGAACATGTGAGTTGGGACCTTGTGGATGAATTATTTTAAAGATAAATACGTATGTGCACTGTTGTGTAATATAATACATGGATTGATAAAGTACGTCGTGATTCAGGTGTTAGACAAATAAGACGCCCAAGCGCATGTCAGGCTACGCTTAGGGTTCCGTTAAAACATTTTAAAATGTATAAATAATATTTTCTTCGGTTACCGCGATTGTTATTCATTGAAATTAAACACTTTAGAACGGATTGACGGGGAGAATTCGCATTATTTCAGTCATCATCTTAACCCTCTGAAAACGAGTGGTGTAAAGGGCTCGAAACGTAGAGTCATGGTGTTAATAAACGCGATTAATCTGTTCTAAAGTGTTTAATTTCAATGTATAAATAATATATCTACCTTTGGGCTTAATTTTAGCTACTTTTAAGAGTTTTAGAGGTAGTTATTCAGTTTTGTTCTATATCTTCCTTTTTTATCGGTGCTCTGTAATTTTATGTTTTGTTTATAATTAGGTAATAACCTCTTTGTTGTGTATAATGTACCACGCATGAACCGATACTATAAGAATAGGCTAGATGACAAAAAAAATTTAGTCCGTCTGTAAGATTATTAAAAAACATTATACACTATTTTTTTCTTTTGATCGTCGAATAAAAAATGACGAAAATACAGTGCATTCAAATTTCACGTGACGTCACAATTAGGTACAATTCTTACGTAGCACTCACGTCACAAATACGTCACGTCATAAAAGAACATCCCCATTTATATTACCTCATTTTTCCACAGATGGTCAGATGGACAACGGAATCCTAAAAAGCTTGGCAAAGGTATAAAATTAACAATAGTATAACATTTGTAAACACTGCACTCTTAAAAATCTGGTAAGTCATCATCAATTCCGTACTATTCAAAACTTCGACATAGAAATAAATAGGCTGACCGAACAAGAGTCGTTTAAAAACACACTAAAACCGTAATTTATTCTAGTGAACTAGTCCAATACACACTTTTATGATTTCGGACAATTCGTACTAAAGTATACTGCCTAAAACCATAGTAACATTTTAAACTTACTTGTTTTGAACGGTCAAAATCAGTTCGTCACCAGTCGACACCAATTTTTTGAGTACACGTTTTAAGCGGTAATTACGTGCCCATACTTATTATTATTCCAAGACTTAAAAGTGCCTTTTACTGCATACCAACGTACGTAACTATAACTATCGCAAATCCAGTCTATAATAATAAATATGGCCCACTTACTTTCGCCGCCGGCGATCACTTGTTTAAAAACAACTGCAAGTCACGGCTAGCCAATACGAAGGCAGTGACAAATCCGCTTACCAAAGATTAACTGGAAGAGATCTGTTTTAGGGATTAGGTAAAAGTACCAGTGCTCAACACTGCACCAGTATTCGACTTGTGAATTTATGTCAAATTAATATAGGTTAATTGAACAACGAAGATTTTTCGATATTCGATTATAAACCTTGTCAAGTTGTCTTTTGATGCCTCCTCAGCGCTCAATAGTTCTAATAGCTGGCGATATACTCGTACGTTCGCGCATATCTGCCGGATCACAGTGCGTAGCCAAGATGCCAATCGTTCACGCTTAATAACTGACGCTGGAATGGCTACGCACCCTGACGATAAGTGTAAGTAGGTATAAGAAGTTTGTCTGGATGCCCGACGGACATACCCACTATCTGACGAATTGCCCGAACGTATATGCCCGGCGTATATGAACGTATATGACTCTGGGGCTCCGAAAATATGTAATACAAAAAGAGGGTCCAAGGGTGCGTTCATCGTGAATCGTGACGAACATTATCCATTAAAGGGTTTGACCAATACTTTGAAATTGAATACAATTAGGAAATATTTGTTTGGATTTTTTCATAATAATGCTTTTGGATATATATAACTTTATTTTCAAAATATATACAGTAAGTGTTACTTACCCACCTATATGATTTTTATACATTGAAAGAATATTTAGATTAAAGGAGAAAATTATACTGAAATTGTCATTTTTATTTTATAATTGATGCGTGCCGCATGGATATCTAGGTATCTCTTTCTTCTCAGCATGTTTGCGCCCACTGCTGGACATGTGCCTCTTGCATGGATTTCCATGTTGTTCTTGATCACATAGATGATCCAGGGGGCCTTAACCATGGCATCTTAACGCGATTCAGTTTAGGTTCTTAACGATGCTCAGTTGTACGGCAGCGACTCTTTAGGTCGTCAACAAAATCACGTTAAGACGTCATGGCCCAGGATCCAGTCTTGCTTGTACGAGAACACAACTTACAAACACTAAAAAATGCCATTTAAAGCCGCATGCCAGTTTCTTGAGCCAACACTCGCGTCCCGGACAACTGTTGTTACTGTAACACGATAATTACACGTTACGTCAGCGTCATGGATTCACTAACCGGATTTTCGTTTGGCGAATAAAGAAATATGTAACGTGTCATGAGATATAATGGATGGATTGAAGCTGTTTTTTAGGGTTCCGTAGTCTACTACGATCCTTTATAGTTTCGCCATGCCTGTCCGTCTGTCTGTCCACGGCTAAGCTCGGTGACTGTTAGCACTAGAAAGCTGTAAATTGGTATAAATATCAATCACGCCGAAAAAGTGGTAAAATAAAAAACAGAAAAACTTTTTTTTAGGGTACGTAAAGTGTGAGGTATTGTTAGATTGGTATTTGATAGAAAATAGGGGTTTGCTAAAATATTTTTTGATAAAGTGTATATTTTCGAAAATAACCGATCCGAAAGTTAAAATAAGTGTCCCTCTAACTTTTCAACCGCAACTAAAAATTATGGAAAAAATCAATAAAGTAGAGCTTTATAAAGACTTCCAAGGAAAATTATTTTGAACGTGGTCTGTTAAGACATTTTTGTTTTTTTTTTGCAAAAGTCATATTCTCTTCGTAAGATGGTGTATATGAGTCGGAAGTGCTGCGTAAATACTCCTTTTGGCTATGGTCATCGTATCTACTACAACCCCTTGTAGGTTCACTTATTGTGACGGACGGTTAACCAGTTAACCGCGGTTCTACAGAACCTACCGGGAGCGTAGCCCGACATGCTCTTGGCCGGTTTTCAAAGCTTGTTTTGAGGAAAGGAGGGCAATGTTTTTGTCCGAGGTGTGTAAGAACTGTCGTCGTTTTGGTTTCATCAATGTGGGCATCTGATTCGCTCGCTGCTAATTACGGGAACAGAAAAGACAATTTTCACCCACCTATTCGAAAGAAGATTTTTCACACCACCTATTCACAAAAGGATCTTTTCTGTACAAGCTAGGAGAGATCAAAGTTTCATAATTTTCATAAAAGGTACAGTACCTTCGTCCAGGTACCTTCTATGAAACGATAACTTCTTTTTCTGGGCTCTATAGGTACTACAGGTTACACAGAACTCACTATAGAAGGCTGAGAGGCTGGTATAGAACACGAACGCAAGTAGGTATATACTTAGAAGGTAGATAACATGTTTATGAAGGGCTACCATTTCCCCACGAAACATTTGAAACTATTAACTAAGTACTCACTTTTTTAGCATCAAATCATCAAAACGTGAAAAGGGCTTGTGTACACAAGCCCTTTTCACGTTTTGGACATTATATATAACATTTCACGCTTTCTTGTGTGATATTCTTGTATGATTTCATGATAATTTTAAACACATATTATATAGGTAATATAGTTGCAAAATAAGCTAAATACTATCACGTAGCATTTAATGTTCTTTACTGTATGATTCACTGAAATTTCCTTTGCGTCTATTTTCGTAAAACATAATTACTTGTATCTTTGACCCAGCACAGAGGACAGGAGAATGAAAATAAGAGTGAAAAAATGTAATTATGTTTGTTCAAAATATACATTCAACAATACCAGAATCACCTAAAATATGGGAATCAGTATGCGAAAGCGACCTTTAACAACAACATCGCTTTTTTGCGTTTAGTTCAACTTTATTTAATTTCTACCGTTTTCTGTCGCTGTACAGCTCAGTGGCGCCCTCCGTAATTCTGCCTTGCCGCACTGTATACTAGATAACAAAACTGATAAAATGCTACTTTACACACTGCTTCTACTAAAAAACAAACGTCTTTCCAAGAGGCTGTAGTAAAAATATAATTATAATTAAGCGAGAGAAGTTTGTCATCGAGGAAGTAACCAAAACATCTCAGCACGTAATAGTAATAACTATTAAAAGTTTAACAACTGCCATCGAGATCGTTTGTACGCTGTTAGCTTTAACCGTCCTACTGCATTAGAAGCTGTACATAATATTCTTAAGTTACCGAGCTTTCGCTTCCATGACCAGTGTAGTTTGACTTATTATTATACGACGTGTCCCAAAACTCAACGATAAGCCGGCACTACAGGATAGAGCTGCTTATTAAATAAGAGAAAAAATATATAGGTAATTAGGTACTCATCTCAATTATTTTAGAAATCACAGAAAAAAATTAAATTAATCGAAAATCGACATCCCTAATGGTATTTTTAAATGATAAATGATAAATATCTTTATTTTTCAATTTACACACACATTACAATGCACTTATGAACGTCAAAAAAAAGCTACTACCGGTTCTATCCCTACACCACAGCCCGAGAAGATTATTACCGGCAAGAAACGACCATGTTAAAAAATATTCAAATATTTATTGTTTATGTAAAAACTACATGTATTATGGTATTTTTAAGGGCTGTGTTAGATAGCAGGACTAAAGTTTCCAAAAACAAAAAAAAAACAGAAATATTTGAATATTTGTAGACAATGGTAGTTAAAATATCATTAGGGATGTCGATCTTCGATGAATTTTGTTTTTTTCTGTGATTTCTAAAATAATTGAGATATAATTTTTTAGCTAGTGGCTAGTGTGTCTACACAGGTTGCATCCCACACCAGCACTCGTCCCAAACTCCACGGAACCAGAGACATACCATCCGGCCTCTTACCGTCAGTTCTGGATATGCCTACAAAGTTACAATTCACCTCGCTGCTTCACAGAATATGGCTAAGGGTTAAAAAAACTGTTCAGAGCTTAACTTTATACTGGTTTTCTTGTAAGCCTCAGTAACTAACGAGAATAATAGCCCTGAACTATTAATATCCATCTTAACTAAGATTAATGAAAGTAAAAGTTTTCTTGCGCTTGATCTTCGCTTGACACTATAAAATCTAAACTGTGAAGATTTACTAACGAATTTGAACTTTATATTATTGTAACAAAACTTATATTGGCTGTAAGGAATACTGTCGCTTGTGACGTTTAAATTTCTTAGTGATAATTACGTCACAGATAAAGTAGACACATGGCAAACGGTTATTATTATTATAAATTATTTTTAAAATAATTTAGATCGGAATTATGGAGTGGACAGGAATGTGCTTTCTAAATGGTTTAGAAAAGGTACTTAGTTATATGAAGCTTTTAATTTTCTGAGTGTAGTTTCCGGGTAAGGGTAAACAAAAATATTTAAATTAAAATTTGCTACTTATGGGCTGAAAAATAAAATATGGTAAGCATACCGATGCGTGAGAAATACTCGTTAAAAAGGAGCTTATTTCACATTACTTTCTTCATTCGTTGTAAGACTTGTAAGGAAATAGCTCAGAGTCTGGAAGTTGGACAAGCCGACGGAAAACGAGCTTCACCAGTGTTAGGTATAGCTACTAAAATAAACATTATTATGATTTGACACCTGCCTGATCCTGCCTCATATTCCGTATAAATAGGTATGCAAAGTGGGGAGGGTGAAGACTACCTACTTGATTTTCACAACGCATAAAATTATGACTACCTACGGATGGGATGGTAGTGTCCGAGCCCAATATAATTAGCGAGAGAAAATACTATATGATAAATATAATAATATAGTGAGCTGCGATGCCACAGACAGAAATACATATGAGCGTAGGTACATAATTAGTTAATTACATACTATTTGTATACCTACGTCAAACTTTAAAACACTTAATTTTACCTGTAAGGTTTAAAAAATTAACTAGAACCCTAAGTGTCGCAATGATACTCCTACTTGCTTGCCTTAATTTTGCTAATGTAACTCGACGTGCAACTACGAAACTTTACATTAGGCATGGACCGACCCGCTTTTCGTTAGTTTCCTATATTATTACTGGCAATAAACAAAATCGAAGTAAGATTTTTTTGTCTTGGTAACACACATCAGCTGCTCGTTGACGTTTGAACTGTCAATGTCAAACTTTGTGAAAAAATTCTCATATTTCGACGCATTTTTTCGCCACTCCTGTTGTGGCAAAGAAAACTTGGTTTTTCACATGAGGTCCCGCTGTGGACTTTATAGGAAGTAAAATTTCAATCATGGATCGTACGTTAATCGAGAAAGACAAGGTTATTGCTCCCGACGTCGCCATAAGCGCTGTACTACAACCTAGTCAAGAATTACCTGCTGAGACCCCTATTGTGACTGGATATGATTGGGAACACGGGACAGACTACAATAAACTACTCGAGAGTTACGTTAACTCTGGTTTCCAAGCCACAAGCTTCGGAAAAGCGGTCGCAGAAATAAATAAAATGCTCAAATGTCGCTCTGTAGCTTTGACAGAAGAAACAAGCGACCCCTATGAAGAAGATGTGTTTATCAAGAAGAAAACTAACTGCACTATATTCTTAGGCTACACTTCGAACATGATATCCTCCGGCTTGAGAGATACGATTCGATTTCTAGTAAAAAACAAACTTGTTGACTGCATTGTGACTACTGCTGGTGGTGTTGAAGAAGATTTCATCAAGTGCCTAGCTCCTACTTACGTAGGTGACTTTAATTTGAGCGGGAAATCTCTGAGGATCCGTGGTATAAACCGGATTGGGAATCTCTTAGTACCTAATGATAACTATTGCCGTTTTGAAGAGTGGGTCACTCCGTTGCTTAACGAAATGCTTGATGAGCAAACTAGAGATGGCACTGTGTGGTGTCCGTCCAGAATTATCGCGAGACTTGGCGAGAGAATAAATGACGAAAGCTCAGTATGTTACTGGGCGTGGCGGAATAACATTCCAATATACAGTCCTGCTTTAACTGACGGTTCTTTAGGCGATATGATGTATTTCCATTCTTACAAGAGGCCTGGTCTTGTCATTGATATTTTAGGAGATCTCAGAAGACTTAACACAATGGCAGTAAAGGCTAATAATACTGGCATGGTCATTCTTGGAGGTGGAGTCATTAAACATCACATCTGTAATGCGAATTTAATGAGAAACGGAGCTGATTTTGCCGTATATGTGAATACGGCTAGTGAGTTCGATGGAAGTGATGCTGGAGCCAGGCCAGATGAAGCAGTTTCTTGGGGCAAAATCAAACCTAACGCTACACCTGTGAAGTTGTATGCTGATGCTACTTTGGTATTTCCATTACTAGTCGCTCAGACATTTGCTAAACATCATTTCAGTAATAAAAAGAATGTATAAATATCTTGGAAGTTTAATTAATTATTAAAACTGTATAATTGCAATATAAAATATACATTTAATGATTTATTTTAGAAATGTAAAGCATTTCAATGTTACCTTGTGTATGTTTCCCAACGCCATCTCACGCCGAGTAGCGAAAGTACATGGACAGTGACATCTATCGCAGGTTGTGTCAAATTTCTGTTGCGTTCTGAAGCAAATTTTTGGTATTTTTTTTCTTTGAACATAAAATGTTTTACCGATGCAACTCACTTTAAACACATTTTTACCTACAGTGGGTAAAAATTGATTCGATTATTTATTATAATGAGGAATATTTTTTGATTGAATTGTTAAAAACATTCTCAATGCGTAACTAAATTAGCGCAAAAAAGGGAAAGGATAATACCAGTTTTAGTTTCAGAACGTGCCTGGTGTGAATGAACTGTCAAATATTCAATGAAGTTAGCTGCTGTCTGGAATCCTTCTATTCCGCCATGCATGTGTGTGTGGAGATGCACCACTTCTTACCTTAGTGTGCTATCCGTGAAAGCGGTTTTTCAAAGCTCGCGCCTGCCGTTTTCATCGTTTGATGCGCCGCCCGGCCGGACGCCGGTGTCACTGGTGCATAATATTTACATTTCGGCTTCCAAAAACCCAACATTCCGCTTCCAACGTTGTCTTCAATTAAAAATGTTCATAGTTAGTTCGAAAATCGAATCTTAACTTTTTAATGTGGCCAGTTTAAGTGATAAGTGTTTTATGATGTGCTTTCTGCGAGCGGTTTTATTCCTTTCGTTGGTTTTATCCGGTAAGTCGCATCCTGAGTGCCCTTTTGCAGTGCTATTTTTAAATTTTATGCTTATTCGCTGCAGATATTAAAGAGTTATCCTCGGGAGTGTGTAATTTGTCGCGCAAAGGTTCTTTGATGTTGATAATATTACTTTGTCTGCAGTATGAATACTAAGCGACTGTTTCTTATTTGATCCTCGCTTAGGTATGCGAGATGCGTTTGTAGGTGTTTTGTTCTTACTGCAATGTAGTCGTGCAATGAGTCCGTTGTGTTTATGAGCTATAATTTCCGATCATAAAATAGCTTTTCAAGAAATTTCTTAAATTCGTAATTTAAGCACTAATGTTACTTTAAAATCTTAATTTTAAAGTTAAACCTACTTAATGATTATTAATTGGATGTCAATATAACATTCTGTATCATCCCACATGTGTTGTGGGTTGTCTGAGGACTAATAATAAATGACCCTCTGAAATCACTTGTAGGGTGTGCAAAATAGGTTTATACAGATTGAAGTTCATTCATGAATTTGTGCCATATGGCACTGAACTATATTGAATGTTTTTACATAGTAAATAGTGAATTCATGACTTAATCCAATGTATCAAAAATTATTAATTGCACACAGACCTCACAGCCATGTAAAATCAAAACTGGTATAACATAAACTACTTTCATCTATAACTAAGTAAAAAAATTATTGGCAGTTCATAACAAAATTGTTAGGTACTTATACGACAAAAAAATTGTTTAATTTACCACTTTCTTAGAGATTTATGAACTAAATTCTTCATATAAAGATTTACTGATTCATTTTAGTTACATAGGCATTGAACTACCAGAACTACCCTACAAGCTCAGAACTTTTATAAAGCAAGCCTGTTAGAAAGTGAATTATTACAATTATCAAATGAAAGTAAGTTCAAAGAGAAATAATCCTAACTAAACCTTACATTTAACATTTTTGGCTTACATTTTGTCCCTGGGCCATTTCTGCCCAGGGTAAGCATTGTATGCAAACTCTACAGTGTGTATGATGAATGTTTGAATATTATGATCATGTTGTTGTCTGATATGACTGTCAATCATGTCCGGGAGTCATGAATAATGTAATCAAGACAACTGTTATATGTTATTGTTATTTAGTTGGTTATCAACTGTTTGTGCAGATTTAAATCAGACTTTACAATAAAATGTGTAAGGAGGAATTTGTTATGCAATTATTTATTTTAATAATATGTTTTTGCTCAAAAATACATACCTCGTCTTTAGATTAATTTTGGCTCTCTCAATAAAAATTCACTATATTACAAATAAATTCTATGTTACTATATTAAACCACTATAGGTAGCCCTGTTTAGGATAGTAAATGGAAGAAAATACTATGATTTACATTAAATCACGCTGAAAATGGACTGGATTCATGAGTCCTCCTTCATAAATCTTTCGTTAGGGTTCCATACCTCAACAGGAAAAAACGGAACCCTTATTGGATTACTTTGTTGTCCGTCCGTTTGTCTGTCAATACACTTTATCTTGGGAACGCGTAGAGGTAGCATGTTGAAATGAATACCACGTATACAGGTCTGCAGTCCCTTGGTGAAGCGGAACCCTCAGTGGACAATTATAAATTTTAATATTATGTAACATCTAACGGCTAAGCTTGTGTACTTCACATACTTCCATAGCATCATGACGTACGGCATTTTACTTTGGGGCAGTGCAGCTGACGTAAATGCCATTTTTGTACTGCAAAAGCGCGCTATACGTGGAATTTACAAGATGAAACGTAGGGAGTCAGTAAGAGAGAAGTTTAAGGAAATTAGTGTGTTGACTGTGTATTCTCAATATATTTACGAAAATATTATGCACGTTCATAAAAATATAGATTGTTTTAAGAAAAATTGTGACGTACATGACATTAACACGAGAAATAAAAATAAACTATCAGTTCCATTTTCGCGATTACAAGTAATCAAAAACTCCTTCAAGGGAAACTGTATACGCTATTATAATAAACTCCCTAGTTCTGTAACAGAACTACGAGGCAATAGGTTTAAAAATCACATCAAAAATACCTTAATGACTACAGCACTAAAGATTATCTCGACGATGTAAATGCTTGGGATCGAGTTGCTCCGGACTACGCAGGCCGATATCATTTGCATCCTTGTGATATGTAGTTTCTGCCTTCTTCTTTCTTCCGTACTCTGTCCTTCGGTATCACGACATATAGCTGCGATGGTTTTAGTTTTGGATGTGGCATCTAGAAAAAGAAACGTATTAATTATTATTGATTTTGATTGGTAGATCTCTCTGATATGAAAATTGTCAAAATCTATATTAATGCTTTATTGAAACCTGTTAAACTATAATTATGTATCATATTCTGGCTTCTAAAGTAAATAACAGGGACAAAGTTCTCACCTATAAACACTCGACGACGCACGGTTCGGATCATCATTATTTTTTTCTGTTTGTTCACCATTTTGTTTGATGTAATTCGCCTCGAAACCGCTGTGATGTTCCAAGTTAATAATTTAATTCGATTTGATATGTATTTTTGATTATAAAAATTTATAAATTGTATTGACTTACTTATTATTTTGTTACTTGTTAATTTAATTTCTGTTGACATTGTATTATTTCAATTTAAAGTTTATATCTTTTTATTTGACATATTTATTAGAATTAAGTGTTACTTGTTTTGTATTATTATTATTTTTTTTTGTTTTTTTTTTGTATCGTGTATTCTATTTGACGTTGAAAAGTGCTGAGTTTTGGCCTATTTCAATAAATCCTTTTGAGTTTGAGTTTGACATCAATGTATCTTTATGCTTAGGTATACATTTATATGTATACATAGTTTCCATATTTTAATAGATATTTTTGAACACTATCCATTCAAAATTGGAGCCTGCAATATATCTGATGCAATTGTGCCTAATTTTTAATGGCTAGGCAACGCTTATGTGACACCCCTGGAGTTGCAGGCGTCCATAGGCTACGGAGTTTGCTTTTCACCAGACGGGCTGTATGCTTGTTTGCCACCAACATGGTATAAAAAAAATAGTGGACTGGTCCTAAAATTTAAGCTTTTCGGGCTGATTATAAATAAATACCTACCTAGTCATGTTTAAGTAGGTACATACTTGTTTATAAAACAGTTTCCAAGAAATATATCCAATTTTAAAGAAACCCCAAGAATGTTGCTGCCCCAGGCCAACTTTCAAGGTTCCGTAGCACAATGGCTGCAAAGAAGGTTCTATAAGCTGCATAGTGATATTAGTGATCGAAATTATCAAGATAATTATTTCGTTATGATATTATTATCGCTTAGTTATCCATCAAAAGTACAGTAACACATAAAAGATTATTAAAATCGGCAATAATTAGATTTAAAAAGACGACCGCGGTTTTTGACGCCAAATTTCACCATTTTGATTTTTAATAATCTTACACACTCTGGGATACTTCTGCGCATGTGATGAATCTAATGTCACCTTACCCCACCCTTTGACCCTCTTGTATTTTTTCCAAACCAGAATAATTATAACTATTCTTTGAAAGCCTGTGTTGCTACTGTTGCTTTAAGTAGGTAACTATTCAACGCGGAGGCTTAAACTTACAACCATTTTTTTCCCTAAATTAACCATGGCTCAAAGTCTGTTCAAACTTGACCTTTTTAAACAACACCCATTAATTTAAATAAACGGTTGTCAAAATGCTAATGTTTCACAAATAACACAAAAAACATCACCAAGACCAACAATTCGTAAACCCTATTACGAGGGTTGAAGACCTATATTGGTAATTAACGGTCGTTTGTGCTATTCTAATGTCAGTAACTTGGGAATTGGGAGGTTTTTTCTCAAGGACGTTACAATTCCTCCCATTTTTTGCACCTACCTGAAACCCAGTTTGACCCTAATCCATAAAAATAGTGAGTGAGTGAGTTGTAGACGTTATATAGTTAATACTGTATTCTCCATTTTTCATATTTAAATGTCCATACAAGGTGGTGTTTTTCTGAAATGGACTGTTTTTTAAAATGCAATAGGGTGACGGCACCCTTTAATTATGAACACTAAGCTGACAGGCACCAGTGACGGACACTTCATTCTTAATTCAAATATCATATGGTTGTCAATTGATTGACGCAAAATAATGAACATTACTGGTCCCTTGTCCATTACTGGTGCTGCCACACTAGGAGGCAAACGAGTATACGTATCACCTGATGGTAAGCGAGTATAGCCGCGAGTATTGGCTTAGTACAGTCTAGTTTATTAATATCTATGATTAGCTTCATAGATAAAGTTGTAAACACTTAAACCTTATTGTCAATGTCCTAAGGGTGTACAGATAGTTTGAAGCCTTGGAATAGCTCATATATTTATGAACGACTGTACCACGAAAGTCGAACGATCGAAAATTTGTATCTCCCTCTCTGTCACACGTGCTTATTGGAGAGACAAAGAGGTTTTCCCGTCAATACCAAATTTCTATGTTCGCGGTAGGCCTGCTGACCCCAGGTAGCTCTCAGCAGGGTATTACAATTAAACGGCGCCAATGGCGGAATCTGCAGAACTGGTTCTTTTGAGGCAAAAAAATAATATGTATCATCGCTTACTGTTAACTGACCATTTATGACCTCTATTACGACGGAATAAGGTCTACCGCTGGTCACGGTGTTGCTGTTTGTAGAATTAAAGGTCTCCAGATCAGAATCTGCTGTGTTTAGGTACGTCGCGATCTAATCTGTATTAATTATAATTAAAAAAACCGGCAAGGTGCGAGTCGGACTTGTGCACGAAGGGTTCCGTACCATTATTTTTAAAAACGGCAAAAAAATCATGTTTGTTGTATGGGAGCCCCGTTAAATATTTATTTCATTCTGTTTTTTAGGATTTGTTATAGCGGCAATAGAAATACACAATCTGTGAAAATTTCAACTGTCTAATCACGGTTTGAGATACAGCCTGGTGACAGACGGACGGACGGACAGACAGACGGCGGAGCCTTAGAAATAGGGTCCCGTTTTACCCTTTGGGTACGGAAGCCTAACAAAGAAAAGGCTCGATGCGATCGGATGTTGTTTTTGGGTTTTTTTTGTTTATGTTTGTTACGCGATTGTAATGTCAAATATGTATGTATCGGAAAGTGAAAATAAAAAGTATTTTTTCGGAAAGCAATAATTCTAATATGATCTCAATTTTTATATAGGTACCTGTACCTACACTACAAATAAAGAAATAAAATTGTTTATCAAAACTCATTTACAAATAATCTTTATTGCACCTCAAAGAAAACAGAATAGAAAATACCGATCTCTAATCTCCGATAAAATCGATCTCTTCTCTTCCAAACCAAGGCTACCCCAGAGACTTCTAAAAACAATATATGATCATGTACCTATACCTTTTGTATTGTAATATTGATGTTTTCATTATTAACTCAAGCAATTTACTTTCGTAAACTACAAATATCTACAAAGCAATTTTTTCTTAAAATTATTGGCAAAAAACTTCGGTGCCGTACACATTTAAATGCAACTACGAAACCACTTAGGAACTAAAACATCGGCTAAGTTTTGTTATACGCTATCTTGAAAGTAAAATTGCAGAAAGTTTCGTTCAAGATACAATAATATCGATATTCATCCTCACAATCCAAAAACAATATGGCGGCCGGCCGGTTCAAGTTCACAATTCACAATGGAATTCCTTCAGTGATCGACGTCATAAATGTGTATACAGTTATCGCTCTTACTACATTGTAATAACGTGTAAAACTGATGATATATTTGTGGTCTCGAACGTCAGTCCGCGGAGATAGCGTGGATTTTACGATTATTACATTTATAATTAAAAAGTTTAAGGTCCGTTATGGATTTGGTTTAAGTCGCCATTATAGTCGGTTGCAAAATGGTCCTAAAATTGTGTAGAGTGAATGTTGAAGTTAGTAATAAAACTAGTGTATATAAAATGAATTTAATACCTTTACAATGCATGTGCTCGAAAAGTGCGCTTTCTATGAAGCCAAATCGTGCGGAAAGTTGTACTTTTCCGCACGATTTGGTCGATGAAGCCAAATCGTGCAGAAAAGTGTACTTTTCCGCACGATTTGGCCGATGAAGCCAAGATCCGATTTGGCCGCAGTGCATTTACTTTAAAAAAAAAATTTAATTTCGGACTCCGCTATCAGCCCGATACAAAGAGTATTTTCTATGTAAGAAAACTATAAAATAATATCATTTTTAATTTTAATAATTAAATTATTGTCATGTAACAATTAAATTGTTTTGTCATGATATGATTTTTTATTTACTCGCACAATGCATAGTAAACCATTGTATGAAACACATGCGTAAAGATGATTTCTTACTCGTGTCGGCTTATACACTCGCTTCGCTTCGTTCGCTCGTGAATAATATGACACTCGTCGGAAATCACTGACTTTCCGCACTTGTTGCATAAATAGCTATTCTATGTAAGAAAACTATAAAATAATATCATTTTTAATTTTAATAATTAAATTATTGTCATGTAACAATTAAATTGTTTTGTCATGATATGATTTTTTATTTACTCGCACAATGCATAGTAAAACATTGTATGAAACACATGCGTAAATATGATTTCCTACTCGTGTCGGCTTATACACTCGCTTCGCTCGCTCGTGAGTAATATGACACTCGTCGGAAATCACTGACTTTCCGCACTTGTTGCATAAATAGCTATTAAACGAGTTTATGTGATTGTTTATAATGAAAGGCATTAAAACTGTAGGGTGGGTTTAATAATAATAATAACATCACACGAGTGTTTTAATGCCTAATTATTTACAATTACATACACTGCTTTATATACACACATATCATGACTCTCCATGATGCATTCAAAGCGCATATATATCGACCGCCATTGCGACTTTCAGGAATTAAAACTTTTCTGACATTCAAGTTTTGACATTTATATTTTTTAAATTCAGAGACAAACTAGAGTTGGCGCCAATTTTCATATCGTTCGATATCAAATAACGTGCGACTTAACAAATGACTCGGTTGACATACTGATGCAATATTTTTTTTTCCTTCGTGTTGAGTTGTTGACTTAAATCTTGGTAATCTCTAGCAAAAGACCCATTTATAGGTCTATAGTGTCGTTTGCGTTTTGACTCGATTGTACAAAAACCACACTGAAAGATCACCGCAGCATTCTGAATAAGTTCTGTTTCCATTTTATCGACAAATACTGTTTTCACCTTAACGTTCGAATGTGAAATGAACGCAAGACGGAAGTAACGTGGGACGTCGCGCCTCGCAGCTCCGGACGGAGATGCGGAGAAAACTCGGACGTTGGTGCGTTGTCTCCGCACGCGAGTCCGTTGCTCCGCGTCTCGCAACGAGACGTCGCGGCAGTGTGACAACCGCCTACGTATAATGTGGAAATCCAGAGGCCTTGGTCCAGCATGATGATGATCATTACCCGAGATCCTATACAAATAGTTCCAATTCAGCTGATCTCGGAGACTACTGTTTTTTATGTTCCACGATCATATCTAAGTGGGACTAAGCTGGGCACGTCTGCCACATGCACCCAGAGAGGTAGGCCAAGTTGAATAGGAACGGGACTACGCAGACGATGTAGGACTGTAGGCCGGGGAAGAGGCAGACGGAAAAGACGGCGATACGACTTTGACACGTTCTGTGCAGATTGGTGAGAAACAGCAGATAATAGGACCTTAGGGAGGAGAAGAGAGGACGTCTTTCCTTAGGGACACCTAAATAGGTTCAAAAATATCTAAGAACCATCTCGACTCATTGTGTGACAAACCCCTTTCTAATTATATTTAATAAAGATTTAAAAAAAAACCATCTCGACACACAAGGCTTTCGATAAAAAAAAGGCTTTCAAATCGGTTCACCGCTTCGGGGGGTATACCACAGACAAACACACAGATAGACACGTTACACGTACAATATGCCTTTTTATGTCGGAGACAAAGAATGAAATCAAAGTGTAACTGCATTAGTAATCACTGTGGCTTTGACTCCCCCAATGATTAAGACATTAAAGTGGCGACAGGACACTTAGGGCGAATTTCCTATCTCCGTCTCTATCGCACTAGCTATAGAACGATAAAGATGCAGACTATAATGAGATTTCGATTTTCTATCCCACTGGGAAAGATTTGACTTGTTTAGTCGGAATCAATGACTAACTGTATTAGTAATTATTGTAGTGTCTCCCCCTTTGATTAAGGCATTAGAGTGGCGACATTGATAGCGCTTCTGAATAATAGGGACAGATTCGACTTGTTTCATGGCAAATAGTGACCTACCTATATACGATCAATTACAAACTGAATTGACAGGCAAAGGGCCTGGGCAGAGCAAGGGCCAAAAAGCTTTGGTGGCCCAGCGGCAAGGCTTGCGGCGTGCAACTTTCAACCCGAAGGTCTCGGGTTTAAATCCTGCCGGCTCGTACCAATGAGGTTTTCGGAACTTGTGTACGAAATATCATTTGATATTTACCGATCGCTTTTTGGTGAAGGAAAACATCGTAAGAAAAATTGACAACTTCGTTGAATACTAAATGCAATTTTCGCCACTTGCGTATATTTACCTAAAGTACTTTTTTGTTTCGAGAGAACGCACCGCATACATTTCATACCTCTGATGAGTCATTTCATTATGAAGGGGATGGTAAAACTAGGGTTGGACAACCTGCGTGAGGTATCTCGGTAGATTTTAATAAAAAGACTACCTAACCTGTAGCTTTGTGCTCCTGAGTAAGATTTACCAATATACACAATCCATATGGAAGTTCAGCGCTGCTACTTACCTTCAGGCAAACGATCCCTTGCTTACAAACGTCATAAAGCTTATTCTTTTATTCTGGAGACTAAAATGACAACCACAAATGTCATACCCATAAATAATGATACCAGCTTGAAACAGATAGTGCTGCTCGTTCCTTACGGTTCATGGTGTATTTGTACATAACTGGCAAAAATATAGTTACTTTGTTCGGATTTTTCACATGTGGACTGTCACGTTTGGTTACTGTCAAAATATTATGTAGCTATAGATATTAAATATCCCTAAAAAGGATGACATTTTTACGTAGGTAATCTATTTTCGGCATCACATATTATCCCCTCAATTGTGTTTAGATAATTGCTCTCTATTCTACAGACATCTACCAACCTTAAGTATCTACCCCCAATTGTGGTACATCACTATTTATTTATGAAATGTAAAAAAACAAACAACCTACGAAACGTCGTTTTAGTCTCTGTAATAAAAGAATAGACGTCAGTATAAAATAAAAACAAATTGCCAGAATAAAACTGCTTCAGCCAGCCATCCGCACAATATTTCTTTTATCTGTGGCTTATCTTATCCTAAGGAAATGAGGCAGCTTTAAAGAAGGAAATATCAATATTGAACCTACAAATCTGATCCTAGACTCTCCAGATAAGCAATCAAGCCACCGGTAACAATCCAGAAGGAACGATTGACGACCCCTGGCCCCTCGCGGGCGAGGCAGGGGCGCGCAACTATAAAACCGACATATTTACGAGCTTGCGACTCCCCCTGTTTCTAACGAGGGGGCGGAAGGGACGGGCGGCGAGCGGTAAAAAATTAAAAAAAAAAACAATCGGTCGAAATTGTGTTTTTGTAACACGCTAATTATGGTTTTTAATTTGAGAGGAATGTGGGTCATGGTCAGCTTTCGGTTCTGATTGGTTGGTCCTTTCCGTTCCCAAAAACTGTCTTGTTGAGCAGACTAGCCGATTATAATAAGGTTAAGTAAAAAAATAATAGGGCTTGAGCTATCTTTCGTCCCATAATAAAACTGAATCGGTCCTTTAGTTGCTTTCGCTTTCGAATCATTATCGACTCCGCGATTCGAAAGTATTTGTACGGTGATTTTTGAGTATGAGTTTTACGCAGCCGCGATTCGATAGCGACTGCGCGTTTCGAAAGTACTTGCATCTTGCTCGTTCTTGACGGTGGAATCGAGTTGTCGCTTTATCATCTCTTTTATACGTAATGAAGGCTGTATGCATCATAACATAACATTAGTTACCTAGTATTTAACGTTAATTGGATCGTCCCGTCGATGGCGTGTAAAGGACGAGTCACGATAAACCGGACCGGGCGATCACGTCACGTTAAGCTTTCTATGGAAATAAATTGACACATATTTCACGGCGTCATTCTTTACTCACAATCGACGTCAGTCTCTTCAGTTCATTGGGTCTTGACTTTCTTTTATATCTCCTATAAGAATCGCTTAACTTCAAACTAAATCCATCTGTCAGATTATGCAATTTATTAGGAACTTTCCATTGCGCTACCCCATACCTCAACCTGAGAAAATATGGTGGCGAAATGAAAAACATCTCAGGACACTTTGTTTTATCTTACTTGGATTTAAAGTGCACGCATTTCTGATTAGAAAACACATAAAAAATTCCTATTTAGCAAAAAAATATTTTTTGAGAACAAGAAATTAAAACGCCCAATAACTTAATAAGGTAGATACATATTTGCTGAGAGGGTCGAATCAAATGGATTAACCCAAGAGTAAGAGGTAGTAGTTCGAGAGGCAATTGAAATCAAGAAACACCCTAGAAATTTTAATAGGGAGGATGGTTTTAACTTATCACCAACTTGGGGACCAGTGATCCAGAAGTTGCAGCCACGGGATATATCTTCGGATGTACGCGGGGATATTGTGAGTGTCGTGTGTCGGACTATTGACAATAATTAACATATGTTTTGTGGGTAGTTTAAAAATTGTGTGTTTACCCCAAATTTCTACATAGACTTTTCGTTGGGTAGTTACACAAATCTCTGTTTTGACATTTTGCTGGGACATCAGTCAGCCGCGACCATGACCAGTGAAACCTGTGTCGAAACGTCGGTAAATAAGGTAAACAAATTAATTCGCGTTAGACCCGTTTAATTATTATGTTTAAATATGGGATTAACCCAAGTTTGAAGCGACACAATTAAGGTGTAAATTATACTGTGACATATCCTGTCAGATTAGTTGTTACCCCTACCTGGCGAGCTGGCATATGTTACGTTCTCACGCGCGGGTCCATACATCAGCCGCGACTTAATGTATGTAGTGAGAGACGACAAAGTAAGTTATGCTGGTGTAAAGTTTGAGTGTCAAATCTCGAATTCCTCTTTTCACTTGCACTCCACTAAACCCATAGGAAAATGGGAAAGCCGTTCATAGCAAAAACAACTCTAACCCCATCGTTTAAAGTCGAAAATAAAATTTACTCATCGCTTTCAGCCGTCGCGAGTACTCGAAACGTGTTACGGGTTGCTACTGTTAGATTTAAAAAAAATCGTTTTTTTTTTATATTTTAAAACTTGGTTATATTGAAGAGTTTGAGGGCTCTTATATAAATTCATCGTAGCGAAAAAAACTTTTTCATGACGCTCTTTTGAATTAAAAATGTCTCTTTAAGAGGGCGTATTAGGTTCTCTTACTTTTCTTTACGACTGTTTTCAAAGAGATTGGGAATTTTCTTACAGCGTGGAAAATGGAAATATGGCTATTGAAACTTTTTAGGTAATATGTAAGAAGGTAGGTTTGCAAAGAACCTTTCATTTGGCGAGGGAAAACTTTTTAATTTATGTTCTGGACATGAGGCTTGCTTTAAGATTTCTAGCTGGCCTATTTAACCTATTCCTCTGTATATGACTACGACTCACTCTGATAGAAAGAGACGCTGTTCATTGATAATGGAGAGCAAAGATGGAGGCATATAACACATTATGGCATTAATAGTAATCTGAAAACTCATCATCAAACTCACCTGTCCTTTACTTCCTTACCAAGTAAAGTGTCCAAAAGAGATGTAGGTGTATATTTTTGTTATTTCTCCGATAGGTTGTTCCAGTTTTGCTTCTCTCTGACTCAATTCATCCAAGCAGCCAAATTAAATAGAATAGAATACTCTTTATTGCACACCTCAGTACATGAGAAAGAAAAAAAACATTTACAAGGTACAAACATTTGATTAACACAGAGGCAAACAACAGGCGGTCTTATCGCTAAAAAGCGATTACATAGTTGTAATTTGGTAGTCCGTATCCAATGCATTACAACTTAATTTAGTCGCATATTTTGAATGGATTGGATTTTTCAAATGCCGTAAGAGGCATGTTGTTAAAAGGTTAGACCTACAATATTAGAAAAATCTACTGCCAATATCAAGGCCAAGTGACATTTGACAGTTCTGGTACTACTACCAATTACCATGCTTTAGTTATTCTTCCGTGGGCAGATATAACACATAAAACTTCAAAAATCTCCTCTAACCTCTAAGACAGAATTTTTGTTATACTTTGAGGGTGCTAACGGGGTTGAAGGTAGACGAGACGAAGTCGCGGTTGTAAGCTAGTGGTAATGATATTTGCACAATTTTTTATGTTGTCGCCCTGAAGAGCATATCCACAGGCCAAACGCACTCGCACTGGAATGAGTGTTTTATGTTAGGTATACACCACCGTTTTAAAACACTCTACTTATAAGTACACAAAATCGTTTTTTTTTCGTGATTACACATAATGCGTTCTTGCTTACCATGAGTTCTACCTAACCCTACTCAGAGTCCGACTATGCTAAGTTTCCTAGATTTTGATAGCACAGACTGTAAAAGTGTTAAGTAAACGGCATAATTCCATAGCGGTTTGACGGTTAAAATAACACTCTGAAGTTTGATAGTTCATTTGCTATGAAGAGATAGCGTGGTGTGACTGTAGCGACTGCGCGATTGCATAATGTTTGCATCTCGCACCGACCAGTTAAGAACGAGAAGGATGCAAACACTATCGAATCGCGCAGTCGCTATTGAGTACGGTTACGTAGAACTCACGCTGAAGTGTGAATTTTGAGTCTCACCTAGTGACTAATTCTCACCGAAATTAAGTGATTTCAAGCTCGTGGGTGAGTATAATTCTCAATACCTATGATATCGATGTACGAGTACCCCCTGGCAATGAAAATCACTAATGCGACTGTTTTTGATAGTTGACGTAATAATGTAAAGTCGACCAAAATGCATTTTTTGGAGAATCAGTAGCGTCAAAATCACGGATGATATTTTTGTCACCGGTGCTCTGAATATCACTGGTTGTGGTGGGACTCAAAAATCACTCTTCTGGTTACTTATAATTATAAAAAGTTATTTCATTATTTCTAAAATAGTTCTGATAGACGGAATCTATTGCTTAAGTTTCAAATATGTTTCCTGTTTCGCTGTCTTCATGGATCTTCTTTTGGTACCATGCCATGCCCTTTCGTATAATATAGGCGTCGGCGGTCAGCATGGCATTTTGCTCTCTAGTCTTTGTCAATCTCTTGGGGGTGGCTGCGTCTTTTTTATGCATTTAGTCTATCCATTAGACTGGGATAGAAATTCAGAATTGTGATTGTGAGAAGCAAATGATGTAACAAGTTGATAAGCGAGTTATTTCAGGGTTTTGGTAGTCGCTGAATCCGAAAATTGCTATTAGCACTTCGAATTATCAATAGTTTCCCTTTCCTCAAATTAAAGATGGCTGCCAAAAAATTATAAAAAAATAAAAATGCCTACCATGTGGGGTATCAAATGAAAGTGCGTCTTGAGTAGATTACAAATATATAACATGGTACCATATCAGCACTCACTGGTCAAGTATTTTTTTTTAAACAATGAAAAAAATGAAGTTTTGGAGTTGATTTTGCATTGGCGTAAATTAAAAACGACTAAATGAATTTCTCTAAAATATTTTATACCATATCTAGGTCTATCTCGCCCAACCACACCCAACCAGGCTCAAGTATATTTTTGTTTCGAGTACTTGATATTTATCGGCCTTTTAGCCTATTCGGTGGTGACCCTGGGTTCGAATCCAGCATGCCTACCACGAACACCGAAAATTGGCATTGACGGGAAGACATCTTTGTCACTCCAATATGCAAGTGTGACAGAGATGGAGATACGAATCCGCAATCGTTCGAATTTCGTGGTATAGGCCCTGGTCAGGGCATTTATTTGTGTGTTTATCACGAATATTAAATTTGTAAGAGTTATGGATGTTTTCTACGTATTTATCTATTATATATATCGTCGTCTAGTACCCACATCACAATCCTTTTTGAGCTCATCGTGGGACTAGGTCGATTTGCGTAAGATTGTCCCATGATATTTATTTTATTTTATTGATATGCGGCGGTGTAGACCCAACTTTACGTAAGTCCGAATGCACGGCCGCGCCGCCCGGAACAGATTAAATTAAAACTAAACGCATGACTAACTTATTGTTACACGTGGATGAAAATTTTAATGAACCCATTTTTGTTTCAGGCCTCCATGCATCCATCGGGTCCGAAGGTAAATGCAAATTTTAATTATGCTATTTTATTATATTGGCGAAAGGTTTTTATACCCATTTTTTAATTTTCATTTTTGATGGTTTATAGCTTATGGTATGATTGCAATACTTACATTCAAAATGTAAAAAAATATTGAAGTTGTATTAAAAAATAAAGTAAGGTAAGGTAAGCGCGAGCATTATGTTTCGGCATTATGTCGGCACGATGCGTTTAGTTCCACTTTATTTAATGTCTACATTTTTCCGTCGCGCTGTGTTCACAAATGAGAAGTCAGATCTCATTTTAATATTCTTAATTTGACAACCCGGTGAAAACTCGACAATGGTCGTGCTGGCAATTTGGAAGGCAGCCATAGTAAACCGGCTTATTAAAGTAGATAATGTGTTTCAATAGGGGAGGCGATATGCTTTTGACCGTCGGCGACCTTTTTGGGGGTTATACCTAGACTGAGAGCTCACACGGAAAATGGTTCGAAAGGGTAAAGAGTGACTCAAGCTATGAGGCGAGTGTGCATAGCCAAGATGCCAATCACTAACGAAACGCAACTGTCATTGTCACACTAATAAGGAAGAGTGATAGAGAAAAAACATATTTTATTGTTTAACTGTATACATAGATGTTAACATAATACAAACAACAGTTTATCCATCACGGATGTACAATATTATAACTATGCAGAGATTGCATATACTCGAGAAATTCGCCAGCATACGTTGAGACCAGGTGGGCTAGTGGTTAGCCGCGTAATTCTCCGACGGTCTTTTTCTTTAGTACATGCAATCTATTTTCATTATATAATATTCCACTTTGCCACCCTCTCAGTTTCTCAGCATATAAGTCACTGTAATCGAGTTACGGACATTTGCTGCGACTAACTTAAAAACAGTAATTTCATCTAAGTGAAAACGTATTCAAAGGAAATTGCAAATCCAATTATAAAATTATGCTGTCTGATATTCAGATTCTATTTAGGGCCTGTGTGGCGTGAGTTTCATTCGTGGGTAATTTAGAAACAATTATTTGTTAGCTTTTTTACGTGTTCCTTTAAAGGCCCTCCATTGTGGTACATTTTAGTTGCAGGAATATAGTAACATGCACACACTTAAAGGGTAAAATAATGGGTTGTTTCAAGCACTCTTGACATTGGAAAAGGAACGGATTTATTTTAGCTTTCGCATGTGTTATTTCTTCTTTGACTACGGAGAAAAGCCAACCGGAAGGGTAATGATTTTAGCAGTCTATGTATGTTCGTACCATGTGTTCTACTAGCGTCGAAACTACTGCGCCGATTTCGATGAAAAAGGTGTATCAAACGGTTCCACTTTGTCGAAAGCCTGCAACTCCAAGGGGGTCACATGCGCGTTGCCGACCCATTAAAAACTTGTACACTCCTTTTTTGAAGAACCCCATACTGTAATCTTTCGGGAAAACCTCGGCAGAGCTCATTCCACAGCAGAAGCGTCCGCGGGAGGAAATTCCTCTGAAAGTCTGAAACCGCACAGCGCGCGACCATTTCGTTTGCAAGGTTGTGTGGATGAGCGCTCTGTCGATGGCGAGCGGTGCGATGGTGAAAAATGGATGTTGGCATCATGTCAAACAATTCTTATTATGACATGATTCGATTGTTGATAATGATAAGGTTCCTTTCTAAATGAAGCTTCGCATTCGCGTCTCATCGGCAAAGTAATTGTAGACCATGTGTCTTGGTAATAGCGGTCATGTTGGTAGATAAATAAGGTTGTTTCTTCAAGTCGTTGTGGTGCGCGGCGTAATCCCATTCCGTAGCTATGTTTCGCGAAGCTCAATCGCTCATGTTTCGGGCAATCTGAAACGAGTGGGGTCAATTATCCTGTTTATTAGTACCTTTTACTAAAAACTGTTGTGGGTAGAAAATATTTAATAAAATCAGTTGTCATCCAACCCTCGTTTTATTACACAACATGGTGGCAGCGGTGGTGTTTTAAATTAAGTTTAATCCAGTTATTCGGTCGCGTTTGGTGCGCTATTGTGAACAAAGCAGTCAATTTGACAGTGTATTGTTTAGTGATAACAAAAGTTAGCATGGAGCACGCGAGACCACCGTCGGAGCTAAGCTTGGATGGCAGCCCCGTCAGCAGGGCTGACGCATGGCGAAAATGGAAAACGCAGTTTGTTTTATTCCTGAAAGCATCTGGGGTGCACAAGGAAGAATCAGCGGTGCAATCTAGCTTACTTATCAATTTGATAGGGCCTGATGGCTTCGATGTTTATCAAACGCTTTCTTTCGCAGCGGAATCTGACCGTGATGACGTCAACGCGGTACTTAAAAAATTTGATGAGTACTTCGGAGTAAAATCAAATTTAACTTTAGCCAGATACAATTTTTTCACCAGAAATCAGGAGCAAGGTGAAACCATCGGTCAATATGTAGTAGCTCTGAAACTACTCAGCAAAAAATGTGAGTTCGGGTCTTTAGAGGATTCGCTTGTTCGTGATCGTATAGTGTGCGGCATCAACAATGGAATTGTGCGCGATCGGTTGTTACGGATGGAGGAGTTAAGTCTCGACAAGGCAATAAAAATGTGTGAAGCCGATGAGGTATCAGCGGACGGCAGTCGGTGCCTAGAGTCCCGCGGGGCGGGGCCAGCGCGGGTGGACGCCGTGCGTGCGCGTCAGCACGGCCCGCGCGGAGGCCGGCGCGGCCGCGGCCGGGCGGCGGGCGCCGGGGGCGCCAGCGCCACCTCACGCCAGGCGCGGGCGCCGCGTCAGGATCAGCTGGGAGCTAGCTGTCGCGGTTGTGGTATGCAGTGTTTGCCTGGTACGTGTCCTGCTATGAATGTGAAGTGTTATATATGTCAAAATTACGGTCATTATGCAAGACTTTGCAATGCGCCGCAAGCCATTAAAAAAGTGTACGATATCGAAGTTCATAATGAGACCGCGGACAGCTACGAGGACGATTGTGAGTCATTTTATGTTTCTACTGTGGAAGGCGTTTCGCTTGCAGGACAGTCCGATAATGACGATTGTGTTTGGTATGAGACGTTGACCTGCGATGGCGGTAGCTCAGAGCGCTTTAAATTAGATACGGGCGCAGACATTAGCGTACTGTCATACAAGCGTTTTAATGCCTTAGGTTATAGCGATTCTATTTTAGAGCATAGAAATAACGTAAGATTGTACAATTACAGCGAAAAGATAATACCTATTAAAGGAACTTGTTACATAAACTTGTTGTATAAAAATAAAAAATATTGTGTTAAATTCGCTGTTGCGAACATGGCATGTCAAAGTATACTGGGAAGACGAGCATGTAGGGAAATGGGATTAGTAAAACGGATTCATGATGTTAGTTTCGATGAGTATGGAGACTTATTTGAAGGTCTTGGTTGTCTACCGGGAGAGTATAGCATTATTATCGACCCGAGCGTACCACCGGTAGTGAGCGCGCCGCGAAAGGTGCCGCTAGCGCTGCGCGACAAGTTGTTAAATGAGTTGAATAGAATGACGGACTTGGGGGTGATAAGAAAAGTGACCCACCCTACTTTATGGGTTAATTCTATCGTTTTGGCGGCTAAAAAAAACGGTGATATTAGAATATGCCTAGATCCGCGTCCATTAAATTGTGCTATTCGTCGAGCTCATTTCCAACTGCCAACGATCACAGAGTTAACTTCAAAATTACACGGTGCCTGCTATTTTTCCGTGTTAGACGCAAATTCCGGATTTTGGGCGGTAAAGTTAGATGACGCCAGTGCTGACCTCTGCACGTTTAGTACCCCATTTGGAAGGTTCCAGTTTACTCGCCTACCGTTCGGAATCAATTGCGCGTCTGAGGTTTTCCACGCAAAAATAAAGCAACTACTTGAAAATCTGGACGGAGTCGATTCTTTTATTGATGACATCATTTGTTGGGGTAGGACAAAACAAGAACACGACGAACGGTTAAAGGCATTATTGGATAAAGCGCGGAACATTAACTTGAAATTTAATAAATCTAAATGTAGAATATGCGTTGAAGAGGTGACGTACCTTGGTCACGTGTTTAGCAAAAATGGAATGAAACCGGATATATCTAAAGTTAAAGCGATTATTGAGATGCCGCCTCCCAATGACAGGAAATCCTTAGAACGTTTTTTAGGAGCTACTAATTACTTGTCAAAATTTATACCAAATTATTCAGAGCACACAAAACCATTGACAAGTTTATTAAAAAAAGATACTGTTTGGATCTGGGATGCGGTACATCAGAATGCGCTTGATAAACTAAAAAAATTGATCAGTGAGAGTCCGGTTTTAGCGTTGTACGACGTTCAGCAGCCGGTAGTGCTGTCGGTTGACGCGAGCAGCGTCGCGCTGGGCGCGGTGCTGCTGCAGGGCGGGCGGCCCGTGGAGTACGCCTCGCGCATGCTCACTGACACACAAACTAGGTACGCTCAGGTCGAGAAGGAAATGTTGGCGATTTTGTTCGCGTGTGAAAAATATCGCCAATACATTTATGGCAAAAGAAATGTAGTTGTGGAAACAGATCACAAACCACTAGAGAGTTTGTTTAAAAAGCCATTAGAGTCCGTCCCTGTACGCTTACAACGAATGTTATTGCGCTTGCAGGGCTTAGATTTATTGGTAACATATAAGCCGGGCAAATATATGTATTTAGCAGACACCTTGTCGCGTGCGTCCTTGCCAGAAAAATACGATGATACTGTCAGTAACGGAATAAGGTATCAAGTAGATCTTTTAATGTCTTGTGTAAATATGTCAAAAGATAAATTAAAGGTAGTTAGAGAGGAAACCCTTAAGGACAACAATTTAGTTATGTTGTTAAACTATATAAACAAAGGTTGGCCGAATAATAAGTACGAAGTAGCTGAAAACATAAAATGTTACTGGTCAATTAAAGATGAGTTATTTGTGATAGATAACATCATATTTAAAAATAAATTGATTTTAATTCCGAGTTCTATGAGAGTGGAAATGCTTAATATAATTCATGACGGGCATCTCGGCGTTGACCGATGTAAGCGACGCGCCAGGCAAGTATTGTTTTGGCCTGGAATTAACAAGGAAATTGAAACCTATGTAAAATGCTGTAAAGTGTGCCAAGATCACTTAAATGCGCCGAGTAGGGAGCCTTTAATACCGGTAGAAGTACCTAATTTACCATGGTGTCAGGTCGGCACAGACATTTTTGAACACTTAAAAAAATATTATTTGTTAATTATTGATTACTTCACGGGATTTGTAGAAGTTTCGAAATTAAATAATATTACGAGTTCTTCGGTTATTCTTGCTCTCAAGGAAAATTTTGCTAGGTATGGAATTCCAGAAAGAGTAATAAGTGATAATGGTACGCAATACACCAGCAGGGATTTCAAGCGGTTTGCAGCGGATTGGGGTTTCGAGCATATTACCACTTCACCAAATTATGCTCAGGCGAATGGAAAAAGCGAGCGAGCAGTTCAGACTATTAAAAACATATTGAAAAAAACTATTCAAAGTAATTCTGATCTTTATTTGAATTTACTTAGTTATCGCAATACGCCCCGTGAGAAATTGAGCTCTCCCGCGCAAATGCTGATGGGTCGGATGTTGAGGTGTCGGCTGCCTGTCCACCCTGATCTGCTGCAGCCCAAACCGGTTCCCGTCGATCAGCATGATGTAATTGTTAGCAATCAAATAAAGAGTAAGCGCTATTACGATCAGCGATGTAAAGTATTGCCAACGTTGAATAAAGGTGATAATGTAATTATTCTAGATAGAAACCAGAGAGTGAGGGGACAGATTGTGTCAAAGGGTGATTCACCCAGATCTTATATGGTAAAAAATAGGAGGGGAGTTTATAGACGAAACAGACGGCATCTGATTAAATGTCAGTCACCTTGTCAATCACACGTTAGCGACCAAGCTAATGATCGCGAGACCGAGCGTGATGCGGAGCAGGATTTGTTACGTGACCTGGACCGCTTCTCATCTGCGGAGTCACCTGACGACCTTGTTGCCGAATCACACTCGCCCATGATAACGATCAGAAAACGAGGCGGAATAGCCGAATGATACTATTTTGTCCCCCATCACTCTGTTTAGGTACCTATGAGTTGTCAATGTAAGTACCTACTTATGTTAAGTTAAGAATAATGTTCATACAAATTGTGTAAAAAAAAAAAAAACTTTTGGTTGGAAGAAAGGTTAGACAATATTCGTTAAGTTATATATATATAATCCGGTGTTGGGTTGATTATACTTCTTTTAAGGGGAAGATGTTGTGGGTAGAAAATATTTAATAAAATCAGTTGTCATCCAACCCTCGTTTTATTACACAACAAAAACGATCACACATATTTTGAGCTACACTTCGCATGTGGTTTGCCAACTCATTCCGACAGGCGTTCGCATTTCATTCTTTCATTTCTATAATTTTGTTCGCGCTTATCTAACATGCGACGCCATCTTAAATACCTACTTGCTTGAGTTTATAATTAACAGTCAATGTGGAGACATTTACTTCATACTTTGCTCTAATAATAACTTATATTAATGTCAGCTTGAATGTTTGTATCCAGCCCCATTAACATAATATGAGCCACGAGTACATGTCTTCGTTAAAACTTTTTAATGAATGGACAATTCCTCTAATAGAGCTTACAAGTTTGAGTATCACATGCTGTTAGTGAACTTTGAGCATCTATGGCTTCAACTAATGCTGAGAGTTGAGTCATAACTGCGATGCTTTGTTTGCCAATTTTGGCAGATACAGTACGAGTAGTACGACAGAAATTGGAAAACTTTTCGGAATAAACACTTTTAGGAATTAAATAATAAGTTGCTATTATCTTAATGCGCAATATAACTTTCACGTTTATTTTGATATCTATTTCATATTTATATCACACGAAAGAGCATTAGGCCTATGGGCCAATAAAAGCATTGTTTAATGTAATTAAGTACATAATTTGGTTTGTTAATAAACTTTTCATGGCACTTTTATTGAAGCTAGCCGGGGTCGATATTGGCGTCGAAGCATAATTGCCAGTAAGTGCATATATTGTCTGTGTCGTGTCGCTTTTCCTAATAATTTTTCACCCATAATCTTTGTATCATACCTACATAATTTGAACTGGAAAACCAATAAACAATCCTCCTCGTTAAATTGCCGTTTGTTGTTTTCAATGTTCAATAAAGTTATGTACGTATAGTTCAATATCTTTAGGCACTATGAATGAATGAACATTATCATACAAGATGAAAACTAAACACCTACCTACATAACAAAGTACAATTCAATATTGAAAAACAGTGCGTAAAAAACGAGAACAAACTCTGTCCATTGTCCAAAACACAATTCCCAACTTTTATAACCCAGAGTTTTTCACTAAAATCATCACGTAAAACTAGAATCGGAAACAACGGGCCGCCATATTGGGAGCGGAACCGGAAATCATTGTTGGCGGGAATCTGGCTTCTTGTTTTTTTTGTCAACGTCGCGTGGCACGGAACTTTCAGCTTTTGTTTATTGATGGACTGGCCGGTTAGAATTTTTTTTTTGTCTATGACCTCTATAAATATAAGGTACTGATACTACTGATGAGTGTTAATATGCTCATTTAATAGCATGCTTATTAGCCAGCGGGGAAGTGGGAGGGGCCCCGCTCGCAAGCCGTCGTGCTAATAACAAAGCATGCTAGTAATGAGCATGTGTAACAGTAGCTAGAATATTTCCGTCCGACAAAGGGGGGTACATTACCTTTTACACTCCGTATAGACGGTCTCTGCCTTCACTAGCGCGTTGACTCTTCAATAGGCTACTCTCTCGAAGGCCTCCTTAATATGTGACCAAGATTCCAAGAATAGTTACCATCATTTTTATCAACATTTTTGTTCTTACTCTTTTTTCCAGAACATCAACCAACAGCCATACAGATGAAACTTACAAAATTAACTGGAATTATCTGATTACGCGATTTATTTTGAGGCGCCCGCCTACTATCGCCTTTTAATTTATCGCGTGCTCTTGCTCTCTTTTGCTCGAGCATGTGGACTCTTAAACCAGGTTTCTCTTATAAATTTGCCCGTACACGGTCACTCACGGAGTCCCGAGGCGCTACGGTCATTTAGGAATGACCGTTAAAGCACGGCGTATAGCCGAGCCAAGTTTAGGAAAATAAATAAAAGAAAAAAAAGAAACCCTTATAGGATCACTTTGTTGTCCGTCCGTCCGTCTGTCTGCCCAGACCATGTGTCTTGGGAACGCGTAGAGTTAGCAAGTTTAAATTAATACCACATACACTAGTCTGCGGTCCCTTGAAGCTGTGAAAAAACCAAACCTCTACGTCAACGTAATCAAAAGAAAGGCCGTCGCATTTGCCATACATTTGCAACCGGAACCAATCAAAATGTGTAGGGTACTTCCGATTGACCTTTGACAATCACGAAATTTGGCAAATAGTAAGAACTTGTAGCACAGTTACAGGAGAAAATCCGAAAACAGTATAATTGCCGCGCACTGATAGTTCCGTGCCACCAGTATTTTTAAGTACCTCCTTTAAAATATTTTGGTGGCACGTATTAACTATCAGTGCGCGGCAATTATACTGGTACCTGAGGTCATTGATTTTTCTTTGTGTTTTTTTTAGTCACCTAGCCTTTTCCGACACTTCTTAGCAGACTATGTACCTAAGTATGAGCATTAAAATGTATTCAAAGATAGCAATACTAATTTACATAAACATGCAGTTATAATATCGCAGGAACTGTTTTTTCACACTGAATGCATTGCATTCAAGACTCTTCAACCCCTTGAAACGCCTAGAATATTTCCATACAAATTCTTCAAGCAAACATTTATTCGCAATGCATCCACGCGTTGCAAAACGTCTTAAGTCTCACATATGTTTCATAGTGGAACGGCCCTTTCAGTTCGGTAGCGTTCAAGTATTTTCCATCAACGTCCTCAACGTCACACTACGTTGAAAGTCGTCATTCAAATATCGACTCTATTGTTTATAGATAAGGTTTAGATTGTATTAGTAATAGTTGGGCAGATACGAGGGTGTGTGAGTTCGGGTGGTACGTAGGTATAAAGTTGGTGATAGTACAAAAGAATGCTCGGGTATTCATGGCGGAGGCGACGGAGCATGCACTACACTAGTCGATGACGATGACGTAGTGTTGGGATCATGGTGATTTTTGTCGATACGATGATTATTAAAGGCTTATAATTATCTTTTCAACCGACCTCAAAAAAATAAAGGTAAGTATTATGTTCGAAAGTAGAGACGAGAATTTTCATTCGATTTGGGCTTTGATCCGATGATATATCCAAGGATAAATGAGGAACAGAGGGAAATATATATATAGTCCTCCTCATCGTGTCCGACGACGGCGATCCTTACATTTTCCTCTGATGAGCACGTATATGGCTCGCAAAACCGAATTTGGTCTGAAATATCCAAGGATAAATGAGGAACAGAGGGAAATGCCCAACTAGCAAAGGGTTGTCGAATGGAGAACGATTGCAAGATCTAAATCGCAAAATATGTAAAAAAATCGGGATTTATAATTCGTACAACATAAACAAAGTTACCACTAGTCACTAGAGATAGTGGCCATTCAGAACTTCGTATTACCTACTGTAAAACCTCATTTTTATTTTACCACTCCTGTATGAGCAATTTCCCCGTAAGATTACGAGTTAACTTATTTCACGGGGCTTTAAAAAGCCTTTAAATTCACCTCTTGCGAATAAGCATAAAGCAAAACGAACACTAGTAAAGCTTTGCAATTTGGAAACTACGATGAACTTTGTAAATTCGATACATTAGCCAGTTTAAGTGTACTTACCATGAGTTCTACGTCGATAGCGACTGCACGATTCGATAGTGTTTATATCTCGCTCCCACCAGTTAAGAACGACCGACTACGATTACGTAGCATTCGTGGTAAGCACACAGGTCACGTACTCGTACTAACTTTGGGGAATGGAACGTATGTAGTCTGGAAAACGGATTTTGTCAGTAACTGTAGAATAGAAATATATAACCAAGCTGCATGCTTTGCGATTATAATAATAATAATAAAAAATTTCCGACCACTTTCTCTTGCTAAATTATACATCGGCTTAGGCTCAATCGCATTGCGCCGACACTTGCAACGGCATAAATTCAACTTATAGGATTCTTTCTACAAGACACACAGCAGGTTAGTCAGGTTGGTTGAGGTGGTGGATAGTACAAGAATATTTAAAGCAATGCCACATCGCTCCCTACCCTCTTGTGCATAAAAGGAGGCCTCTGCCCAGCAGTGCGATGACGCGGGGTAGGAGTGTGGTCTACTCATACATACGGGTTCTGCCTTTTCCGGGCTCCACGCCTCAAAAGGAGATACAACAGGACTTTTTTTTTTTTTTTTTTAATTATTTATTTATATAAGTATAGATTACATCTTAAGTATTATACATTTATATTCTCGCCAAACTGTTACGTTTGATGGTAGATGGTAGACTTAGGCAGGGGCATGACCACTCGTGTATTTGTTTGGCCTTTTATTCCAACCAGTTTGTATTAAATGTAATATACCGATTGAGCCGACTTAATTTTGTATTAAGCAGAGATGTCGAGCGAATGAATCTATTTTTATTTTTATAGGTAATTGAAACAAAAATGGAACGTTGTTCAGAGAAGACAGGTTCGCATCCTACTCGACTCGACGCGGGAATTTTTCCATTTTTCTTTCAATGGAGGCGATGGAGCTGACATTTGTATGACATCCCGACTCGATTATCGACTTCCCATTTCTATCGATGATCATCCCATCCCTAGTTAGGAAATAGACACTGCCACTTGATGACTCCTCCGCCGCGCATTGAGGATGGGGAAGCATGTTGGACGGGAAATATTTTAGGGCAAAATGTTTTGTACAAACAACCCGCATGTTTTTATTTCAGGTGTGCGATAGAACGCAAAAGCGCGTTTAATTTTTGCACTGTTCATGAAATACACATTTATTCGGCAAAACTAAGCACTTACCTTAGAGACTCCATCATATTTGAGCTCTTCAGGTCAACCATGACAATTCAAAGAATGAAGGAAATACTTCTTGTCTGCTTATACATATTCGAAGTGTTTGATTTTTTTTCGTAACATAAGAGGCAAATGATTAGATACCGTTGCCCATGGATAGTCTCACCACCAGGGTGGTTCCAATCTATTACCGGCTATTAAGATGCGAATACGCTTTTACTTTAAGGTTTGAATCCGGAAATACCGCAGGCGACAGTTCATCCCACAGTTATTCTCTTGATGATATAACGTATAATAACGTATTTAACAGCCTCCCTAGCCTAATTGGTATTGGTTTGAATATTGGTAAGTGCCTTCATTTGTGTATATGTATATCACGAATATTTGTTTCTCAATTATGGATCGACTTGGAAGCCAAAACGATGGGAACCCACGAGACAAATGGTCAACGACATTAAGTAAAAAGACGGCAGGGCCGACCTGGCACAGACTCGCCGCATCATATACGACAAGGCAATCCATGAAAGAGGCATATGTCCAGCAATGGACGCAAATATGCTGAATAGAGAGAAGTAATCGATTTGCAGAAAGAGACGACAATTCCAACGTCTCGTGTTTATGACTTTTGTGCCTCAAATTTAACTTCTAGCCTCCACTTAGGATTTAAGCTCTTTCCCCAGATGATTTAATTTGTCAGCCATAATCCAATATTAGTTATTCTGTCACGCCAATTCTGTACAGATGTTCATTGTAACTGTCTTACTAATTCATTAGGAATCTAGTATAGCTCGAATGGTTTATCAAAACGCCAAACCGTCAACGCAATATCTGTCCAAAAGAGATGGGTAACTACCCGGGTAAATACCCAAGGGCGGGTATTTACCCGGTAAATACCCGATATTTACCTACCCACGGGTAGATACGCGGGTATTTATTTTTACTTACAAATTTTATGCCTGATTTTTTTTGTTATAACTTATTGTATTAAATCTGTTTTATTACTTATGTTTTAATAGTGTTAGTGTCCATACAAATTATTTTTGTTTCTTTTTTTCATTTGTTTCTTATTATTAAAGTGTTTTGGGATAATTTGAATGTAGATAGTCAATAAAAATGATCAATCACGAAAAAAAGTATAAAACAAGAGTATTTGAAATAACTTCAAAGTCCAGGAAAGGTTTAATTAAACGGGTAGAGCGATCTGAAATTCATCCTCTAAGATCCTTTTGGATCAACCGAGGTTAGCCAACTAAACCGGAGCTAAGCGTTTTTTTACTATGGAATGGAATTTGGCAGGTAAATCCGGGTCAGTCAACTAACCCTGGGTGATGCATGTGGCGCTTAGAGGGTTAAAAAGGGGTTGAAAGTTTGTTTTCAGATCGTGTAATTTTTAGTAAGGGACTTAAAATACGGTCAAAGACTAGAGTCAAACCACGTTTAAGTATCTTACGTACCTATTTAAAAAGTGAAACTTCTATGAAATTATAACGTTTCCTTAAACGACTTTAAAAACTAATAGATATATGTAGGCGAAGTTTACCGGATCATCTAGCAAATAGTCTTTTTTTCATTGTTTGTTGTAATATTATTAATTTACGCTGTTATAAAAACCGTCAAACAGTTAATACCATTAATTTGCAACTGATGTATATTTGAATAATTTATTAAATTATTTTTGTTAACTGAATAAACTCGCTTTTTTTAAAACAATTCCGAATGTAAATACGAACTTTCAAGATTCTCACTTTAAAAATCACACAGCCTCATACAATCATTCAACCCACTTTAACCCCTGTAGGGGGTGAACTTCGAAGAACCTTGAAATAGCTTTACTTGTATTTTAATAAAAAAAATATACACGAAGTTTCAAACCTCTCACTTAATATTTTGCACTATCCCCATACATACTAACTTTCAATTCTTCTTTTAACCCTTTTGGGGGTTAAAAATCAAATCATATTATTTGTACTCGTTTTATAAGTAGCCCACCACGAAAATGTCAACTTCTAGCATCATTAGGTTAATACAAACCTGCGTTAATACAAACTTTCAATCCCTTTTTCTCCCCTTCGGGGAAGCATATCAACAAACGCTGAAACATGTTTTCTTGATTTACAATAAGCAACTTTCCAGAATCTCACTTGAAAAATCATACAGCTTTGTTTCAACCCATTTTCAACCCCGGTAAGTTCGTTTATTTTAATAAGAAATGTATACACAAAGTTTCAAGTTTCTCACTTAAAAATTTACGCCATATTCATACAAACTTTCAACCCCTTATTATCCCTTTAGGGGTTGATTTTTTCAAAATTGCTTCGGATCACTTGTATACATTATAAATGAAACCTGATGTGCATGTTTCCGTTTTCTAACTACAGTAGTATGGGCACGGCGTTGATTAGTCAGTCAGTCTGTGAGGGCACTCACATTTATATATATATATATATACTAGCTTTAACCCGCGGCTTCGCCCGTGTACTAAACGTAATTTTCAACCGTCATACAAAAAAGGGTTTTTTATTTATTTATTTCACGTCCGCTAAGTTGGCTTTGAAAATCGTTGTTGGATTTGAAAATTGTTGTTGTTTTCGAAATTAGCGCCCCGATAACGACACCCATATGAAATAAAATAGTCGTAACTATTCTTGTTTCCCCTTTACATACTTTGGACTATCATTTTACCCCTACTTTGAAAAATCCTATCTTTGTGCACCCCTTCACCTTATAAGAAACCTACGTACCAAATGTCGAATATTTAGAACCAGAAATAAACATAAAAACGACACCCATATTGATATTTAAGATTTCAACCCCATCGCACCCCATCAGAGATGATGGTATTTCACGCCCGTCTCGTTGGATGTAGAAATTGTTATTGTTTTCGAAATCAGCGACCCCCTAAACCAGAAAAACGATACCCATGTTGTTTTCTTTACTACAATACCCCTTTTCCCCCTTTTGGGGGTTGATTTCTAAAAAGCCTGAAACACGTCTTTACTCATTTATCTTTAGGAAAATTTCTGTGAAATTTCGAATAAAATAATCGAACTAATCTTGTTTCCCCATACCAACTTTGTACCCCCCATTTCACCCCCTTTGGAGATGAATTTTGAAAACTCCTTTCTTTGTGCACCCCTAGGCTTCATAAGAAACCTAAGTGCTAAATTTGGAATCTCTAGAAACAGAAATAAACATATGACGACACCCATATTAATATTTTAAGATTTCAACCCCATCGCGCCCCAATATGGAAGATATCTTACGCCCACCTCGTTGGATTTTAAAATGGTTGTTGTTAATTAAATCAGCGACCCGATAAACCATAAAAACGATACTCATGTTGTTTTTTTTAACTTTTTCACCCCTTTGCCCCCTTTTAGGGGTTGAATTTTCAAAAAACCTGAAATAGATGTTAACTCATTTATATTTATGAATACTCCTGTAAAGTTTCAAATATAATAGTCCAACTAATCTTGTGTCCCCATACAAACTTTGGACCCCCAAATCACCCCCTCAGGGGTTGAATTTAAAAAAATTCTTTCTCAGTGCACCGTTTATAAGGAACCTACCTGCCAAATTTGGAATCTCTAGGAACAGCGGTTTGGGCTGTGCGTTGATATGTCAGTCAGTCATTAAGTCACTCAGTCAGTCAGCTTCTTCTTTTATATTGTTTTTAATTAATTTCAACCACCACATTGATAATGTCATTGTTTGCTAAAATTATACTCGTAAATTCGTAATAATAGATGCACCGCGTTACATTTCTAGGACCTAAAACCATAATATCTACGATAAAGAGTATCTACCCTCCGATTTGGGTAGATACGGGTAAATACCGGGTAGATAGGTATTTACCGGGTATTTACCTGGGTGGGTAGATTGGGTAAATACCCGCGACCCATCTCTAAGTCCAAAACGACGCATAAAACCCCGATTCACCCTAAAAAGACTAGACGGACGCCAAATAGCAAAGTAAAACAATACAGACGGCTCGAAAAACGTTCTAATCCGCTAACGATTCAATACGATGCAAAAACAAAACGCATAGCCAGACTTGTCAATTATTCGAGGCTTCTACTACTCTTCGGAGAACTCCTATCTGACATTTTGATACGCAATATTTATTCCTATGCCTTTGGATTTAAAGCCCAAATGCGGTCGTGTACTCAAATTAGATAGGAGGTTTTCAAATATTGACGAGGATGGAATTTTTGTGAATGCAACACAATGGCCCATCAATCCGCGCCGGCAAAAACTGGCAACACTAACATTCCTGGACAAAGGGCGCGGAAGAACGGTGCGGCCATCTTTGAATTTTCGAATTTGGAATTGGTTTTAGAAATGGTCTCGTATAGGTTTCGGTTTTGTTGATTTTGGCTATTATAGGTATGTATAGGTGTGTATTATAGGTGTGTATGTATGTGTACTAGTAAATATACTAGTTAAACCATTAACCTACATTTTATACAATTAGGCAGTAATATTTATTAGAATTATTTGGGTCAAACACAAAACGATGGAAGTAGTCTTTCCGGTGGACTATTCAAAATTTAAGGGCTATAAATAGGGCTTAAAATTCCGGAATTGCTTTGTATGGCCAATTCCGGAATTCCGAAATTGCCCATAGAAAATAATTCCGAAATTGCAAGCCCTAGCTATAAAGCTTGATTTTCTTATTTAAGCCTTATCTACATTCAGGGGTACTCCCTTCGTATTGCATTGTATGATAAAAATCATTACTACATGTGTCCACAAGCTGTTTACTATTGACACACAGGTCCACAGGAAAAAAAATTGCGTGTTCAGCTGAACTGTAGAGCCAATCTTTTCTGGAGCCAATAGTTAACAGCTTCGAAGCCGATTTTCAGTAAAATTCCAACTTGAATGGAGAAAATGGTAATTGCTCGAGTCTCATTAAATCCATCATCAGATCAGAATTAGAACCATTCCTGTGGGACCATACTAACGTATAACAACAAAAACATTAAAATCGATAGCAAACATACTACAACCTAGCCAAATTGGTAACCTCCTGTTTGAAGTTGGTCAAAAAAGAACGATCCACGAAATTAAGTCAAAGAAAATTGTCCAATAAATTAGTAATTACGGCTATACTTATCCGTATCTCGCGTCATTGAACAGTACCTAATGTGAATATTCTCGTCCTTCGATCGAAAACTCATTACCGGCCCCGAGGGAAATCTCCGTCATGACTGGCCAGGAAATACCTGATTCGCTGCGAGTAATGTAGGTGAAGGCGACGGTATGTGCATAATATATTCCTGCAGAGTGCTCAAGTCTGTAGGTAAATCTACCTTTGTCAGGAATTGCTAGGATTACTGAAATCCCTGATCTTTTTATTGAGTGTTGTATAAAGATGCGTTCTGCCATATACTGTGCAAAATTCAAGGGAACGCATTCAAAAAGTCTTCATGAATGTAAAATATAGTTTTAAAGCACGAAGAAAATCATTTATTAAATGTATAACCAATGTTTTTGATTAATGTTTGTGTGTTTATAAGTAATCACACTACTATATATAAATTATAAATTTAAAGAGATGTCATATACTACAGAATGAGTGACTATGACTAAGGCCCCCGGTCAGCCCTGCTTACCGGGGGCCTTGGTCACTTTTTCTGCAGCATATGACATCTCTTTCAATTTATAATGTAAATCTATGCTTGAAATGTGCTTGCTGACTAGATTTATGATGTCAATTTTCTGTAATTATGATGGGGATCAAATGTCTTTTGCGGCCAGCGTCAGAGGAATAAAAGAGCCAGAAATAAGAATTAGCATTTCGAAACATTCTACTTTTAGAAAATAGCTGCAACGGATTACATTAGACATACCGTGAAATGCATACAGGGATGCAAAACGAAAGTTTTGCATCCCTATCGCACTTGTAGCCTCGTAAAAAGGGCGTCAAAGAGTCAAATCGACGGGTCTACCCTCTGAACCTGAACATCGATTTTCAATTCGATTTAAGTTATGCAAGTAGTCCGTCGTCCGTCGTTCATTTTAATGATCTATTTTTTAGTCAGATAGTAGCTCAGGCGGTCCACTCAAATTTTACTTCTCTCAACACGGAATCCGTAGGTACCTATTGTCTTATATACCGAGTAAAATACTTCCCATATTATCAATCAAACGGTCCGGGTTCGATTCCGGCCGGTAGGAGGGACGGGCTCGCACGTGACCGGACTACGGATGCTATACGTAATACGTTTGGTGCCGTAGCTTGAACGTAAAATAATTCATCTTCTTATTCTTCTTTACGGAATCGTTATTTTTCTTAAGAAGAAAGCAAAAAACTTTAACCGAAAATTTAACAAACATGATAAAAATCATTATAAAAATACGAGTTTGTACCTTTAGACAATTCTGTTTAGAAATGTCGGTTCGGTCAAGAGTACTTCGTTAATATCTTGCAATCGAGAAATACACCTGTAATTATTGAATTTCTAACTGTCTGAAATAGACAATAAGTTTTTCTACTCCAACACTTATATCTGTCCATTAGATGACTGACAGCGATATTAAAAAGTATAACATAGCTTATATACATTATAACATTGTCTATGGTATTCCATAAGAACACTGCTAAACGTTGCTCCTATGGATTAAGTATCATAAAATATATTGAAACTATTGATTTATTTTTAATTTATATAGTGGGCATACGACATACGACATCTTCCACATTCTGCAGCCATTCAAGATGTCGCTTTTTTTGCTATTTTTGGTGTTGTAGAATAAGTTTTGTATGAGAAAAGCAGGCCATATAATAAAAGCTCAGTTAATGTTGTAGGTACTGTCTAAATATTTACGAAATCCGGCAGATAACTCGTATGTATTCATTTCGCTGCCTGTTCGATTTGTCCATGCTTCAAACTTCAGTACTTCACGGATAAGGGTTGAAACCTTCACTTGCCCTCATCAGCGTAGTGGTAAAAAGGGAGGAAAAGAGAAATAGTAAAATCATAAAATGTTTGGCGCTTTAAAAAATCTATTAAATTTATAGAATTGACTATGTTTGGGACAAACTACCTACCTATAGGTAGGTAATAGGTAGGTAGGCTATACCCTGACCAGGGTGTGCGGCGCCATCTATATTGAGAGATAATTGCGTTATTTACGAGTACTTGCGTAGTTACCTAAAAATACCTCCGTCGTAAATAAAACCTTTGAACTTTTTTACCAAAACCATCAAAATCATGTAGGTATAATAAAGTTGAAACATAAAATGTGAACTTTTAATTTAAAACTAAAATCAGACCGCGGCGCGACGGTTTCAGCCGGAAACGCTTAATTATTAATAATACCGTTTCAACAGTTACACTTTGCCGGTTTTAGTTAAATGTCCGGTTTCAATTTGTGCACATTCTATAGTGGAATGGTGATACTTTTATTAACCGACTTCAAAAACAAAAAATGATACTTTTATTAACCGACATAAAAAACAAAAAAAGGGGGGAGGTTCTTGAGGATTACCGCGAGCCGACTTTCTCCTAGGGGCGCTAGTGGAACGTGGGTCCTGCGGAAACATTTCTATTTTGAAGGAATAAAATCTGCAATGAAGATATTCTTATGTCCAATATCCACCTGACAAAATGGTAATTAAAACACTCGTACTAATCGTACTAATGCAGTAAAAAATCTACCGTCTGATAGTTTTTTTTATACCACGTCGGTGGCAAACAAGCATACGACCCGCCTGATGGAAACCGGTCACCGTACCCCAGGGTCGCGTACGCGTTGCCTACCTAGTTTTTTGAAGAACCCCAATCTTTCGGGAAAACCTCGGCAGGGAGTTCATTCCACCTGTCTGCCTGGTTGATGAAAATAGGATATCCTTAAGCATTCAGACAAATCCCGCTAGACTCTAGCCATCTAGCTAATGCATCCTCCACAGACGACTTGCCGTCAAACTAAGCAATATTCTGTGAGAAACTTGCCAAATATCTAAAAAGTAAATGTAAACGGCTGTGTACCTATATGCTGTATAACTTGAATAGGGCAGACGTGGTTATTTTAGAGAGACGTGAAATCACTGCCCGGGCGGGAAGTCAACAGATCCTATCATCAGGCCAGAGTATTCCTGATAGTGTCCGACCGAGGTTTCGGTTTCGGCCGTTTTCGGCCTAAAAATTATGTTTCGGCCAAAAAACAGCCGAAACTTACAATATTGTTCTTTCGAGTCGCGTTCGACTGATTCAGGTCAGGTCAGGCTGGCAATATGACATCATATGATAATGCAAAAAATTAAATCCGAGAAAAGTGAAATCGGACCATGGAGATTTCGTTATTAATGCATTTGAAAAAAAAACAGCTCACTGACATTTTATTCAGTGTTTTTATCACATTTTTAAAACGTTCGGTTTCGGGCGAAACAAGAATCAATACCAAACCTTCGGTTTCGGTTTCGGCAAAAAAAATATGTTTCGGTCGGTCACCAATTTCTGACAAAAAAAAAATCACAATTAACGGCTTAATCGCGTAAAAGGCGGCTGAGTCTAGTAAATCCTACTTTTTTCTAGTTGGTTCTGGATAGTTTCTCAGTGTATTGTTTGTTTCACATTTAGCTTGAAGGAGGATAATTGTTGTTGTTCATAATTTTGCAATCCAAGAAGCGCCTAAAGGTAGTGGCGACGAAACATCGTAGATTTCATAATGCGGAGTCTTTTAGAGGGTCGTCCCTGTTCATATTCCGACTGAAATAGTAAGGTCGCGTAATTGAAACATACGTTTGCGAGATAGAACTACCTTTATCTCTTGAAAGTCCTAAGTTGCTCTTATAAGTAGTTAAGCTACTATTGGGAGGGAGCATAAGATATAAGAAAATAGTACTACGTACTTACTGAATACGGAGAGTATTACTGGTAAGAATAAGTGTACAGGGCCGTTACCATGATGTTTTAACGCGATTCAGTTTAGGTTTTTGTCTGTGCTCTGTAGTGTGGCAGCGTTATGTCCTAAACTGAATCGTGTTAAGACGTCATTGTCATGGTAAGGGCCCAGATCTCTTCTCTTCTTCCCAGCGTTTTCCCGACTTATGTGACGACACGACTCAGGAAGCCCACTACTAATGAATGGACAGCTAATGCCAAGATTTGGCGTAGGCGCTAGTTTTACGCAAGCGACTGCCATCTGCCCTTCCAACCCAGAGGGCATATCCTTATTGGGATTAGTCCGGTTTCCTCACGATGTTTTCCTTCACCGAAAAGCGATTGATAAATATGAAATGATACTTCGTACATAAGTTCCGAAGAACTCATTGGTACGAACCGGGTTCAACCTGTGACCTTCGGATTGAAAGTCGCATGCTCTTACCGCTAGGCCACCAATGCCCTAAGCGCAAAGTGTAAACAGGCCCTAAGTGTATGAAAATGTTGTTTACTAAAAGTTATCGTTCCTTGTACATCTCATGCTGTACGCTATTGTACCTAGCTTCTATTTCCTCCACCACTCTGCATTTGGCACCCTCGGACAGTACATTAAAATTATATTTGAGCCTGTTTCCGATTCCACCCTGTATTACTTGTGACGTTTTGGAATTGTGGCCAGGAATCGAATACGATACAAAAGCCCGTTACTGCAGTGTGTGCACATAAATGTTAAGGTTCAGTGCTTGGGGATTTCGAGTTTAGTTTGTGTGATATGGTATAACGTCAGTATTTAGATATAAAAAGACGAAGTACCTACTAATAGTAGCCATGCAAGTGCAAGCATACCTTCTGCTGAACAATCTAGAAAAAATAAGAGCAATTGCAGAGTGGAAGGAAAGGCACACTCGAAAACTCTAATCCAAGGGTTCAACAACAAAAATACTAAGTGCTAGGACTCAAGAGACACAAAGCTTGTGCGGTAATCAGAATTCTGACAGGGCACTGCGTTGAACAAACATATTGGTAAGAAAGAAGATGCGGCATGCAGGTTCTGTCAGGAAGCACAGGAATGCAATGCACATCCTCTGCTCATGCGGATCACTGAAGTATCCACCTATTGCAACCCTATGAGGTACAAAACATTACAGCCCCAAGAATCTGGAACTTTCTAGACTCAACTAGAATCAGCAAGGATTTATAAAGCGCTGCTGCAATAGATCACAATTCACAATTGGTCGACGCGGCATTTTCAACAGCCCAAAAACGATAAATAGTAGCCAATAGGAAATAGTATGGTATAGGTGGTGTAAAATTAATTTAGGTTTAGGTTTACAGAAATTTATGAAGACAAAACATCACTGACTTGAGAACTTTATGACGACCGCTTGGCGTAGTTGGTTTGGTAGTGACCCTGCCTGCTAAGCCGATGGTTCTGGGTTCGAAACCCCGTAAGGGCATTTATTTGTGTGATGAACACAGACATTTGTTCCTTTTTTTTTTTTTTTTTTTACGTGGAGGAATGCATTTAGGCATCCCGCCTAGCCGGGGAACTAGGACGGGTATGTGGGACTCGCAGGTCCGGACCCGCACTACCCACTAAACCATCCACGGTATGCCCATCTTGCAGCGTTGGTGACGGTGACACGGGATTGCCCTAGGCTCACAACCGCGAACACCGCCTGCTGCGACAGCCGAAGCTGTCCCCTCCTTGAGGCCGAAGCCCCTGGAGCCGAAGCTCCCCCGCCCGAAGGTAGCGTGCAGGGCGACACCACACGCTGGTCCCTCATGACAACCTCCACTCCGGGAGCGAGATGGAAAAACCCCGGGTTCCACCCCCTCAGGTTGCCTTTGCGATTTTTTATAGAGGTGGTCATCCTCGCAGCCACCACGCCGGCGCCGGCCAGCAGTGGCAACCCCCGGTCCGTCATCATAGGCCCTCTGCCTAGACAGGGTACGGGACCGCAGTTTTATACAGGACAGCGGCATTCCTGTCGGCAGACCCGGAGGCCCCCTCACGCCAACACTCAGAAGTTCTCTCCCTCAATGAGAGTACTCCCTGTACGGAACCCCCCAACCCCCCCTGACAGGATATTTGCAGCACCAGTAAGAAATCCTCGGAATCTTCCAAGAGATCGCTTACCGTTGCCCCCAGGAAGCACCGTCCAGGAACCCTTCCCTTTTTCCCGGATCAACCGGATCAAGGAGAATGGGAAGAGCTCTGGCACTCGAGGAGGTTTCCCGTTGTAGCCCCCCACAGACATTTGTTCCTGAGTCATGGATGTTTTCTATGTATTTGTATATTATATTATATATATCGTTGTCTGAGTACCCGTAACACAAACGTTCTTAAACTTATTGAGTCAATTTGTGTAAGAATGTCCTGTAATATTTATTTATTCATCGACGTCGCAACGCGAAAAATAAAATAGTGTATAATACCTACTTATTTTATTAGATTAATTTCTGGTCCCGTTTCCGAATTCACCCTTGTACTTGTGACGTTGTGGAATCGTGGCGAGGAATCGCAGACGCCACGATAGTCTGTTAGTTTGTTACTGCAGTTTGTGTACTTAGATGTTAGTGGTACAAGTTTAGTGCTTCGGGGATTTGGGGTTAGTTTGGGTAAGATAGCTAATGCAATGTTAGTATTTAACTGTGGTGTTGGTTAAGCGGTAAGGAGCGCGGCACTCAAATCGAAGGGTGCAGGTTCGAGCCCACATGGAACTCCGCGCGAACTTGAATCGATCGTCTTTTGTTTTGTGTCTGTACCGACACACGGGCTGCCTACATAACCCACGCCCGCCTGTGCACGCTGCCTCCAGTATTCATCATCATCATCATCATTTCAGCCGAAAGACGTCCCCTGCTGGACATAGGCCTCCCCCAAAGATTTCCACAATTTCCTCCGACCTTCACCAGGTCATCAGTGCAATATGGCCGCCAGTATTACTTATATAATATTTCTAATCGTAGGCTATTCTAGCGTTGTACAGTCACCTGCAATAGTATATGACGCTGTGAAGGCCGCAAAAATATGTGACACAGTCTTGTTTGTACCGCCATAAGAGCGTGTCACATATTTTTGCGGCCTTCACAGCGTTATATACTATTGCAGGTGACTGTACGGGGGAGAGGGGGCCGAGCGTCAATTGTTTTTGCTTAGTGTTCAAAACTATTAGTATTCGCTTTTCTATGAGAGATAATCTTAAGAACTATTGTATAATCTGTGGTAAAGTGCCATCGAGGTAACTGTCTCTAGTTACCAGGCCATAAAATTCCAAAAAAAGAAAGAGGTTAACTGTCAAATTTCCAACAGCAATATTATGCATTCTACTATACTATTTGTCTTTGTTTTGAACTATCATGGAATTTATGCTTGCTATAAAAATAGCAGTAAATAATTTTATAACTAAATAAACTTTCCTTATTATAATACCGCCAAGTTTACGACGAAACTTCGGGGAGTAGCTTGTCGGCTCATTTATTTTGGAGAGACAATAATTTCAGGAAGACATCTCATTCCTGTCACGTAGTGCGTTGGATGTCGCTACCGTGTATTGTGTTGTACCGAGCTTGGGAATATTAGGAATATTTTCAAAGCTAATGGGAATAGGAAAACTATGTTTGGAGTCTTACCGGTGAACTATTAAAAAGTTAAGGGCTATAAAACTTGATTTTCTTATTTAAGCCTTATCTACATTAAGGGGTACTTCCTTTATATTGCATTGTATGACAAAAAATCATTATTACCTACATATCAACAAGCTGGTAACTATTGACCACAGGAAAAAAAATGCGTGACACTGAACTGTAGAGCCAATCTTTCCTATGCCCAATAGCTAACAGCTTGTGTACACGTAGTAATGATTTTTATCATACAATTCAATAGAAAAGGAGTACTTTTTATTGTGGATAAGGGTTCAATAAGAAAATCAACCTTAATAGGCCTTAACTTTTGAAAAGCCCACCGGAAATATTAATTCCGAACATAGTTTTGTGTTTAACCCGAATGGAGTAGAGAAGTAACTGTAAATTCTAAGGAATAATCACGCCTGCGTTTGAGAGCTTCGGCAGATGACGCCTACAAGTTTTGTGATAGCTAATTTGTAAATTTTTATGACGACCAGAGTGACCGCATAGTGTATGGGTACCTAGTGTACGTATCTAACGTGATTATTTCTTACAATGTACACCTCTATTACTCCATTATATTACATTCCGACACAAATATCTCACAAACTTTGAACAGAATATGGAATATTTTGTACCAGGATAACTTTGAAGATACTTATTTGCCTACCACGTAATGACGTAAATTATGAAAGACCGAAAAAGAAAATCCTCAGTGTTCAGTGCAGGAATCAAACCTGTGTAAATCGACGTATCCAGCTCATCACTGCCTGCTGCTATACATGCGACCTCACAGTACCCAGCTCAGTCGTTCTGATAAGAGAAAAATTATGCCTGGATATGCAAACACTCGCTCTCCAAAGAGCCAACAGACTAGAGACATTGGACCTATAACCAGAGTCTGCCAATTAAACATAGAGAGTATAAGCTTAGCTAAGTGTGAAGTATTACGTAAGATCCTAACTGAACATGACATTGACATTCTCCTTTTACAAGAAACTCATGCCAAGGATGAACAAGACCTGCAAAGAAGAGGGCACATTCCCGGCTACACTATCGCTCATGCTGTCAATCACCCACAATACGGAATCGCTACTTACGTAAAAGAAAATATAACTGACGTAAGCACAGAACATTGTCTCTCTGGACCTGACGTTTTTGCCTCGGCTGTCAAAATTCAAGACCTCACCATCGTGAATGTGTATAAGCCGCCTAACTCCCAATGGTCCACAAATATACCAACTTATCCACACCCTTGCCTGTACGCTGGAGACTTCAATAGCCACCACGAAACATGGTGTTACAGAAACAATGACCTGAATGGCATCCAACTGGTACAGTGGGCGGAAAATAGCACCCTACACTTAGTGTTCAACGCAAAGGATAAAGGATCATTCCGATCGGCACGTTGGAAAAAAGACTACAACCCCGACTTAACATTCGTCACGTGCGATCCTAATGGAGTACCTCTGCACACGTCACGAAGGATTCTTAAAGATTTTCCCAATAGCCAACACAGACCAATCTTCATAGAAATTGGTATAAAGATCCCGTTAGTAAATTCTATGCCATTGCCCCGGTGGAACTTTCAAAAGGCCAGCTGGCAGAACTTCACCATAGACATGGAAGCTGCCGTCAGGTGGATACCCCCTCAAGCTGAGAACTATGATCGCTTCACTAAGCTGATCCTCGCTACCGCTAAAAAGAACATCCCGAGAGGCTATCGTAAACAATACGTACCCTGCTGGTCTAATGATAGCGAAAAGCTGTATGAGGCATACAAACAAACTGGCAATCATGACATCGGTGAAGACCTCTTAAAGTCATTGAACGAAAACAGACGAGACAAGTGGGTGAAAACAGTGGAGTCCATGGACTTTAAAACATCGAGTAGAAAGGCTTGGAGAGTCCTTAACAAACTATCTGGTACATCTGCCATCAAACCACACACTGCTACAAAGACTTTAACAAATTCGATTGCCAACAGAATTGTAGAGGTATCCCGAGTCAAAGGGAAAAAGGCTGAAACGGCCATCATTAAACATAATGCAAAGCGGCTTAAAGCAACGCTCCAACCCGTTGCCGAGTTGTCAAAGGAATTCTCCTTAGATGAAATAAACCACGCCTTGAAAACCCTACCCCTTGGCAAAGCAGCAGGTTTTGACGGAATCTACAACGAATTCCTTAAACAACTCGGCCCTAGGTGTAGACAATGGCTAACATGCTTTTACTCTAATATCCTCAATCACAATAGACTGCCGCGCAACTTCAACCGTGCTAAAATCATAGCAGTGCTAAAACCGGAAAAACCTGCCGATGACCCTAAAAGTTACCGACCGATCGCTCTTCTCAGCTGCGTATACAAGCTTATGGAAAGGCTGATCTACAATCGCATCTACCCACACGTGGATAAAATAATACCCGCTGAGCAAGCTGGGTTCCGCAGTGGCCGCAACTGCACAGATCAAGTGATGTCCCTCACAACTCACATCGAAACAGGCTTTCAAAGAAATATGAAGACGGTTGCGGTAATGATAGATCTGTCCTCAGCGTACGACACGGTCTGGAAGCAGGGACTGATATATAAGCTCATGACTGCGTTACCATGCAAGAAAATAGTGGCACTAATTAACACTATGCTGAGCAGCCGCGAGTTCATCGTACATCTCGGAGACCATCAAAGTACGGTCAGAAAGCTAAATAATGGCCTACCTCAGGGATCAGTCTTAGCCCCTCTCCTTTTCAACGTGTATACATACGATATACCAGAAACGCAAAGTCGGAAATTTATGTACGCTGATGACATCGCCATAACATCCCAGCACAACAGCTTCCAACCTTCAGAGGAGATACTGAACAAAGATTTGGCGAGCTTAGACAAGTACTTCACGAAATGGCGATTGGTTCCCAATACTTGTAAAACAGAAGTAACAACCTTCCACCTGTACAACAAAGAGGCTAAATACGAACCTAGTATCTCTTTTGGAGGGAAAATCCTAAAATTCAACCCAACACCCAAGTACCTTGGAGTAACACTTGATCGTAGCCTCACTTACGCGCCACACATAAGCAAATTAGGGAAAAAACTGCAAACCCGGAATAACATCATTCATAAACTAGCTGGAACCACGTGGGGAGCTAGAGCTGATGTCCTTCGCACCAGTGCCCTAAGTTTGGTTTACTCCACAGCAGAATACTGCGCACCTGTCTGGCTGAACAGTGCGCACGTGCAACGAGTGGATGTTCAGCTGAATCAAAGCATGAGGTGTATTTCCGGCACTATCAAGAGCACCCCTGTGCAATGGCTCCCAACGCTTAGCCACATTCCTCCTCCTCACCTAAGAAGGCAACAAGCCCTGGCCCGAGAGGCGCGGAAGATCCTGGCCCATATCGACTTGCCTGCACACGCTGAGTTTGTTAACCCTCCTCCACATCGGTTAAAATCTCGTCACCCTCCCTACAATACTGCACGAAACCTGATAGACTGTAATTTTAACACAAACGCAATGTGGGAAAGGGAATGGAGAGACAGACCTCCTGAAAGCATGGGTGTCACCGTCAACCCTATAGTGAAACCACCTGGCTTTCTATTGCCCAGAAAAGAATGGTGTCAGCTAAATAGGTTAAGAACAGGCTTTGGACGCTCACGATCTTTTCTACACAAGTGCGGCTGGGTACAATCTCCTGAGTGCGATTGCGGTGCCGCAGTTCAGGACATGGCGCATATCATTGGGGACTGCCCACTCCACAAATACGACGGCCATCCAGCAGACTTGTTTACCCTCGACAAAGACGTAATCCAATGGATGCAGAATTTAAATCTTACTCTGTAAAATTAACGACTGACAGGGAAAAAAAAGCCATACGATTAAATAAACTGCCTGCCTGCGACTCAAAAAATCGTGACGCTTGTAAAACTAGACACGTGTACAGATTTAGGCCCTTAAGCAACCCACCGTAATCATATTTATTAGTGAATATTCCCAGAAACGGAAATGTTGAGAATATTCCTATCGGCCCATCACTAGCCGTAACTCGTGGCTAATTAATTTCTTGCGGAAACACAGTATTAGTGCAAGTATTCCTGTTTGACATTGTTTATTTTTGAGATAAAAGGAGCTATTTTTGTCTGTACTAGATCAATACGGGCTTTGTTCCATCCCAATACCGTTAAGGAGCTCCACGCGGAAATCGACGGTTTTTGAAAAGTTTTAACTCGATTTTCCGCCAGGAATACTATAAAAACAATTACAAAACAATCTTTCATGTCTTTACCAATCTTTTATCTTGACTTACAAGAGCTGGATTTAGTATAGTTTTTTTAATGATTTTATCAAACATCACCAAGAGCACATTTTCCTGCTACCTACACCAAAAAAACACCCATTAGGTATAATCCATGGTACGAGTATGGTCGTAGCCCTACTAATTTTCAAATTTTCCATCTATGTATAATGTATATGATGTACTTTTATATTACTTACTTTTTGGCTTTATCGCCTAAACGGAAAAAGTGTCCACTTTTCGCCGTTTAGGTGATAAAGCAAAAAATAAGTAAATCGAAATTATGAGTCATAGGCCAAAAGTTGGGGAATTAGTATGACTACAAAGATGATACCGTGGATTATAGAGAAATGGAAAGCTTTATAACACAATCCTTCCCAATGAAGGCGCCACTCGACGCTATCTTAACTACATAGTCGGTTTAAAATGTAAGTCTGTTTATTCATGACTTTATGGACATGGTTTTGAATTTACGGAACATTTTGGGAAACATAACGTAACCTTAAATATCGGGGGCTTATTACCATACAATAAGGATTTGAGGGGTAATGTTCGGTGCGCGTTTAACCACACTTTCGTCATCACTTATAAAGGATGACTCACACTCACACTAGCACGGGACGGGACGGCACGGGATGGGGCGGGACGGGAAAATCTGTCAATTTCTATAGAAAGAATCACGTGATAGCTCGGAGCCCTCGGATGTCACGTGACGTTTTCTATATCGAAAATCGAACGATTGCGGATTTGTATCTCCATCTCTGTCACACTTACATATTGGAGTGACATTTTCTCGTTAATGCCAATTTTCGATGTTCGTGGTAGGCGTGAACCTCGCTCTAAGAGCCAATTTTTTAACTCGCCGTACGCTTGTAGCCCATGTGGCAATATGCCTTGACACTAGCGAAATTATCCCATTGGACAGAAGCCACTTTATTAAAAAAAAACTGAACTGAACTTATTACCTCTATGAACAAAACAGCAGGTGTTAGCCTAACTTTGACAATACAATTTATACTGTAGTATATGTTTATTTATATATGTTGCGTCATAAAACATTTCATCTGTTCGAGCCCAAGTGCCGTTTTATGACATTAAGCGTATTAGGGTAAGCGTGCCAGTTTACGACTCCTACAGTGTTAGGAGTTGGGTTGGTATTATGTACATTGTTGACTGACACCCGGCAAATATGTTAAAATCCCGGACACTATTAGTATATTATTGCTTTAAAACCTAGCCCGGGCGGTTCTTAGACGGGCTCTAGACTAGGACCGACCCGGAAAAATCCGGATATATTGCAACCCTAATTTGAAGAAGGACACGCTTAACCAAGCACCCTGCGCGCTTTTGAGGGTGCCAGATGAAGCGTGAGCGGAGCGAGTGCGTTGCCACTGCACTTTCTTTTAATGAGTTGTGTTTAGTTTCATTGAAGCAAGGAGTTTTACATGGTAATTTGTAGAAAAAAAATGCGTTTTATCATAGATCAAGGAATACTTCGATATATTAAGGTTTAAGGTAGTTATTGAAAAATATTGTTGTTGCAAATATATGATAACTAAAGTAGGTGGCACTGTTTTTTTTATATATTACGACGGTGACAAACAAGCACACGGTCTGCCTGATGGTAAGCGGTCACCGTAGCCTATAGACGCTGGCAACTCCAGGGGTGTTACATGTTCGTTGGCGACCCTTAAAAAAAAAGGAGGATTCGCTGTGTTGACGGCTAAAGGGGCAAGCTTTGCTCCGTGGGTCCCCCCCAGCTGTCAACACAGTGAGTCTTATTTTTTCATAATTACAACATGGTTACCACATTGTGTACAGGACCGTACCTGAAGGCCTAGTATAAAAATTGTACGACATTAACTCCTCGACCGCGTTAGCGTATCGGGAGTTCAAATTATGTTTGCCGTTTATTTAAATCATCCGGCAACTTTCATATTTTGACCCCTCGATACGCTAACGCGGTCGAGGAGTTAATGTCGTCCAACATTTATACTAGGCCTTCTGCAGCCATCTACTTCTACTACTCAAAACTCGCTATATCGTTATCTCCTTCTCTATCGCACTTAACACATTTGAACGAAATAAGCATAACGAAATATCAAATTAGAATGTTCGCGGGAGATCCTCGGTTTGCACTCTAAGTGCGTCTATGAATATTTTATTTGGCCATAAATTATATCGCTCTACTACCGTTTGGCGTGACTTCACACTTGACAGTTCCTTATCTGAACCCCAGGGAAAAATTTTATCGACATAATTGTAAAAAAAAAACGCCCGCCATAACTTTTTTACGATTTCATTAATGAAAGTTGCCACGCATAAACAGACATTTTCCAAAATGGCCGACTTTGTATGAAAACCGACGGTGTTTACGACATTTTTAACGGCCAGAATAATTCATATGTGCTTAGAAATAAGCCAATATAAGTTGAACTTAAGGATCCTCAACATTATTCGTAATCGGAGACATACTTGTACAGAATGCCTTCCGCGAACCGCAAACGAAATTCTGCCTCTGTCACACTTACATGCAGGTGCGAGAGACAGGCTTTGACGGTGTTCAGTTGAATGCTCGCCAAGGGATCGAAATACAGCCCTTAAGGGCCCTCTTCCATCACAAAGCGACATTTTACGCCTTTCGACGTACTTTACGACCTGGGGAGCCTTAATTATAGAATATGCCACTGTATAATTAAGTTTTCGAGTTTATTGAGCTATTAGAACGTTTTTAACTTGCGGCGAGTAAATTGTAAAAGGAATGTTTGTATTTACAATACACGGGAGTGTGTGATTCAACTAATAAGTTGGGCGTCCAATTTGCGCCTCTTGTCGTCTTTTGTTTTCGGTTCGAAATTTGAATTGTACAACTGGATGTGGAATACAGCTTGAGATTGTATTGTACATTTATTAGCGTGTCTTTCAATGTCTCTTTTATTACATTGACAGACATTTGAAAATATTCATTTCCCACGTTTAAGGTGTAGGTATTGTCGGTTTTCGAAACCGTTTGAGTGGCTGTATCTTTTGATTGCTTTTATGTAGACGTTTGATTTTTTCTCAGCGTCAAGAGACTGCAGACCTCAGTATGTGTTAACTTCAACGTTCTCGAGATAAATGCCTTTACAGACAGACTGCCGAATGTTGTCGGACGGACGAACGGAGAACCTATAAAGTTAGGTAAAGGTGATCCTATAAGGGTTTCGTTTTTTCCCTTTGAGGTATTACTCGGTGCGGAACCGTTAAAAGCAATGGGAAGTTTTTTTATTTTTGTTGTATAAATATATTTTTTTACTAAATTGGAGTTTTTTATATGTTTTTTATCAGAATTCCGAGCTCTTTCAATCCTAGTAGCAGTAAAAAAGTGTCCTAAAATTTCCATAAATGTTTCATTCTTTCCATTGCGCTACCTATACTAAATCTATGAAAAATGGTGGCGAAATGGAAAAAAAATCTTGGGACACATTTTTCTCATAGTAGGATTGAAAGAGCTCGTAATTACTAGTAGAAAACATATAAAGACTTCCAATTTTGCATAAAATGGTTTTTCTACAACGAAAAATAAAAACGCCAATAGACTCACTCCAGACTCTGAAACCGCAACAAAAATGAAGTGCCTGTAAATCCGTGTGGGAAAACCGTCGGGTAAACGAATGAAATGCCGTAATATACAGCCGAGTCAACACTCCACATAATCGAATAGTTTGAAATGAAATTGAGCTACCTAGAGTTATTCACAACGCGAATCACCAATGCGTATACCACTGTTTCCCATTAATTCGCTAAAAGTTATTAGAGGATTGGTAGAATTTAATAGTATGTACGTACCTAGTCTCAAACTTTTGGTTTTTAGTTTTTGCTAGATTTTTGGAAAACTCTGTAGTAATAAAATAACACCATTCTTACTGTAAGCATACTGTATGCGTGCGTTAGGAGTCCGTCTATGCTAAGTTTTCTAGATTTTGATAGCGCAGACTGTCAAAGTGAAGTAAACGTCATAAATACCCAACGTCATGAATCCTACGCCTGACTAGACGACGCAACGGAGCCACGTAGTTACGTCGCCTAAATTAAATTAAAGTAGTGTTAAGTTTTACATGTCTTGTTTTGTTTTTTATTTGTTTTTGTGTCTGATGGTTGCAGTGCTTTAGTTTCTACTGTTATGCTGTAAACTGTTTTTGAAAGAAATAAATAAATAAAATAATGTCGTAGAAGTTGGACGTTTAAAATAACACTTTTAAGTTTGACAGTTCATTTGTTCGGCAGAGATAACGTAGTTTAACTCGCTCTATGAATCGCTCTATCTAGTGTTTATAACTATAAATAGGTCTTCTTCGTTACATTCTTTACAGAGTTATCGTAGCCATTATGTAGTATTTTGAGCGACTTGCTTATTAACGATAGGCCGCTATTCTTTTTGTAAAGCTGCTCTTCGTGAGCACTCGTTTATTCTGGCTTCCATTTGGTCGGTCCATCTCATTACCGATTTTCCTCTAAATCTGACACTTTCTATTTTCCTGGCACAAATGTAGGACCTTTTACGGAAACTATGCATCAGAGTTCACAAATACTGGTTTTTCTAAACTTTATATTCTGTTAAGAATCAGAATAGCACCCCTAATCTAATACATAGCGCTCAACGTCGCGTTTTGCGCGCGTGGGGGCGCTGCTCGTAAAATTTTACGATCGTTGCCATGGTTACCGACGCCATTATTGTTTTTGTTCTGGCCTTTGCCGCTAGGGGCGCTGCGTGCTGAGAGGCACTCCACAAGCGCCTCATTTTATAAACCCAAATTCGAGTTTTATTCGGAAATAATAACATAAATGTAGTAGTATATAATGAATACAATTATTTTATTTGAAGGCGTATATACTTTGATAATCGTGCAGCGAATGCTTCAGGAGAACGATAATGTTACTATTAATAATTTACTTAAAAAAAATCAACTTATTACAAGAAAAATGTCGCATGTGAAAATTGTTCCTGCGCTGCGTTTCCAATGACATTATTTTTCTTTTAACTTTTAAGTGTCAGCGCTAAGGCCAATGACAGGTAACAATATTGACGCTGCCGAATTATGTTTTAGCCTATTTAATAATAGAAAACCGACTGGTAGTTTGACGAATTTGATTGGCAGCGTAGCGTATATGGCTTTATGAAGACAATTTGTTTGAAGGTACTCTTCCATGTTTATTTCCAGTCACCGCTCACCGACGTTCTTCTTAATAACTAACCCGGGATTTTTTAGCAATTATTTCGAAGCCTTTGGAGTACTATCTAGGTGCTTCAGAAACCTCAAACGGTGTCAAACCAAACGGTTAGGAGTTCTTTAATTGTTAATCACTGTTACAGTGCAAAAAGTTAAAAAATAAAAAGGGCAACACCATAGTTTCGTCCCTTTCAAATCAATATATGTAAGAAAACGGGACGACACTATTACGTTGTTGCCACTTTTTAATCTCTACATTTTTCTGACGCACTGTACAGTGCTACAAAGTTAGCATTTGTCAAACAATAACCAACAACGTCGAGCGAGACACATAAACAATAAGTTTGGAGCTCTGTTAATTTATGGTTTGCAACGTAAGCTCAGACAGGCAGACGGTTTATGACTTTCCAACCAATAATTATGGGGTTACTGAATTCGTGTGTTATACCTATTATTAAGAAATTGTTACAAGCTGGAGTATTTGTTAGTACTCAGTTAACAATAAATACTGTAAGATTAAAATCATGGGTCTCCTGTGAAGTGCTCTAAAATGTAGGCACTTTTGAATAGACGGTTACAACAAAAGCCAACAAAATTAAAATTTCTGGCTGAAAAATTTCTGTGTGTGAACTCAGGGCCGGTAATTCCTACAGACATCTGTAAAAGTGATAAATAAATAGATACAAATAATATTAAACCAAAAAAAATTGAGAAATTGAAACGCATAAAGATATTCGCGTCAAATCACACCGAAGGCGAAAAGTACTAAATTCATGAGCGATTTTTAAGAAATTAGGACGTGCGCGCACTAGGGCACTGTGCTGGCTGGCTACTAGGCCTGCAAATTTTGTACGAAATACCAGTTTTGGTGCTCTCAAAATGCGATGTTTTGCAGCCTATACAGAAACTAATAACAATACTTCCACGTATATTTGAGAACCCATATTTACTCTCAATAAAAGTGACATCGCCGGTGAAAGATAAGGAGTGCCTCAACAAATAACACTTACTTTATATTTGTGTGCCTACAGTAATCTAATCTGAGGCGCGCGCGCGATATTCAACACTTATGGATGGACAGTTTGACACTGACAGTTTAATTACATTGCATTGTATACAATTGTAAAGCACGAATCAAATTATTTATTAAATGTAATAAATGTTTTGATTCATGTTTTTTTTAAGTATTCACACTACTTACGGCCCGTGCCGTGCCGTGATCGGGTGGCCCAGTGGTTAGGGCGTCTGGCGCGAAAGCAGGAGGTCGCTCTTGTCTTGGTCACTTTTTATTTAGTATATGACATATCTTTCAATTTATAATTTACATTGCATTGTGTAAGCACAAGGGCCTTACCATGACGTCTTAACGCGATTCAGTTGATGACCTAAACTAAGTCGTTGTAAAATGGTAAGCGCCCCGATGTATGAACTATAGCATCGTCGACAACTCCACTGAACGAACTCATGCTTATGATCCGTCATCACTAGCTCGTCACATCACTACGTGTTACGACCGACTTGCTGAGTGAACGTATGTACATAGTGACGTCACGTTCACTCAACACGTTCTTAGTAGTGCTCCTGGTCGTGACCGTGTTTCGTGAACCCGTAGCCGAATCTCCGTTGCTGTGTTACTCGGCAACGTAGATCCGCTCCGTTTGCTCCGTGTGATTCGGCTACGTGTAATTAAGATACGTAGCTACGTGTACACGGAGATACGTATCTTATTTATACGTAGATCGGATCCAGTCGTGACCGTGACGTTAAGTGTAGATTTTATGCGTGTTATTAAACCCCCGAATGTAATGCAAGGGGCGAGTTTTTAATTTCAGTTTCCATACTATTGCATTTTAAATAAAAATTTAAGAGATCAAAAATAATTAGATGCAAATATTATGTTGGAGGCAAAAATAATAGACCAGTACAAATTGTAAAAGATGTGTATTAAAAGAAGCCGAGCGGAGCCGAAGCCGAGATTCGCGGGAACGTAGCCGAATCCAGAAACGGATACGTATCTTTGACGTGACCGTGTAGTACGGGATCTTAGCACCGCCGGTGCTAAGGCTACGTAGCTACGGTTCCGCGTGTAACACGTATATCACAAGCCCTAGTTCTTAGTACGGTCAGGCGTAGGTACAGTCACCATCGGATAAATCGGAGCGGCCAAGTCACAAATATATGAGCATGCCTCTAATATCATGGTGTTAAGGTAAGTAAGATTTAATTTGTAAACATAGGTAGGTATACAATACAGTGGTGGTGTATTTACTTGGGAGAATTGCGGTCGTAGCTATCGCTCCAATATCGGGCTTATTAGCCACACCAATGATGATGAAGGTGCTTGTTCAGATAATTTTGAGCACATTGGCCGCTCGTATATATTTGATGGCGACTGTACACCCAACGGAACACCAAGCCACTGTAGGACTATGTCATAGCGACGCCAACGCCATAAAGATTGTAAGAAATCTCTTACTGCCTGTCATTTTAACATGGTTCTAGTGGCGTAGGGTTCCAATGGGAGCTACCGTATTGTCGCTCACCAGGCGGCGCCACTCATGCGTGGGTCCTGTGTCTGTCTGTATGAGGGAATTGTCAAAGTGATGTTTGAAATGTTCCCGCAGGACCCACGTTTCACTAGCGCCCCTAGCGGAAAATCGACTCGTGGTACCTAGTCCTCATTGGTTGACTTTACCTAACATAAATTATACATACCCACATGTAAACTCACACTTAACACAGGCGGTAAGAGGGGCAGGCAAAGCACATGAAACAGCTCAAGTTTCAGTGTCACTTTTAGCAATTAATGGGTTCGGATAACGAAAATCTTATATTGCAGACAGGAATGTCATTGTTTCGATTCGAAAGTATTTGCATCTTGCTCTTTCTCATTGGTGGGAGCGAGTTACAAATACTTTCGAATGGGCAATTCGATCCCGAATGCCAACTCATAGTAGAAACACAGGTTACATGCGTCCACAACACACTTGAACCGATATCCCACAGTCGACTTTTACGAGAGGAAAGGGGTAGTAACATTTTTAACCCATCAGGTCTAAAAATATGTTATTGATACGGAAAATTATGCCAGGAGAACTATTTCAAAGTGTTTAAGTGACGTGCGAACTTCCGTGGAAATTATCAATACGACATGCTAATGACGTAGGGAGTATGAAGTTATGTCACATGTCAGTTTAGCACGTTTGAATAAGTCCCCTGTAGACATTCTAATATGTGCACATAATTATTAGTAGACGTGGCTGTATATATGTTAACTCAACACATATATAACTTTTCATCACACCTGCTCGTAAATGGTGATATTATATGCAAGCATACTTACACTTAAAGAGCTGTATTATTCCCATGGTTTTAAAGGATTCTCATACTACTTTACCGCCTGCTCGTAAATGGTGATATTATATGCAAGCATACTTACACTTAAAGAGCTGTATTATTCCCATGGTTTTAAAGGATTCTCATACTACTTTACCGACCGCCCGGAGCTCGCGGAGGACCTGCCCCCCACGCGCTCGCAGCACGTAGTCACTCCGGAGTACTGTGGACTGTGCAACTACACTACCGCTTATCATTATTGTTTCTTTACCTGTATAGAGTTAATTTTTTTTCCTATGAAAAACATTGTGTGTACCACGGGCAGTAAGGGCATTACTTACGAGGGTCTATTGAAGCCCGACGCCGTAGGCGGAGGGCTTTAAATGACCCGAGTTTCTTACCGCCCTAGATGCACAATGTACTATTACAGTACACATGGTGTTACTTTACCGCCCTAGGGCAATAATGAGCACTTTACGTGCCTGAGTCGAATATTCAAAGTGCCATATGTACTGTAAAACGGCGTACGATACACGTGCTAAGAGGTAATTTTTTCGCCCTTGTATCGTAATGTACCTACTATTAAAATTGATACACAATCACCGGCAATAATGTCTTACTCAACAAAGCCCGCTTAGAAATAGGTATCATACAAAATCTTATTTTTACAGTTATAGCAGGCAGTAACTGTACATGCGCCCAAGAAAGACGACTTTTTATCGCTACTTGGTTAACGCAAGTAGCGCTAAGGACACTTTTTAGAAAGCTCGAATATCCGTACTAGGTATTTAAGTATTTAAGAGTCAAATAATTATAACTATGAATTTATATTAAGAATCCGGCTTAACACTAGTACTGGACTAGAACTTGTTTATGCCAGTTCTGTTTACCCCCTTTGATGTTGCCGTGTTTACGCCCGTGTTTATGTTACGCCCACTGGAATACTACTTTATTTTCGGAGTCGGTTAAATATAACTTGGCTTTGAACGCCGAGTTCATAGCTCTACGATGAAGTGTTGAATGAACTGAATGTTTTAGATCATGCAGTTATACAAATAAAGTGTAGGTGTTAACCGGAGTGGCAATATGAGAGTAATAAAAAGATAGTATGACTCTCTCTCTCTCTCTAGAACAGGGTCCTTAACATGACGTCTTAACGCGATTCAGTTTAGGTTCTAACTGTGCCCAGGGGCCTTACCATGACGTCTTAAAGCGATTCAGTTGACGACCTAAACTGAGTCGCTTCCATACAACTTAGCTTAAACTGAATCGCGTTAAGGCTTCATGGTAAGGCCCCTGTTGCATGGCAGCGACTAAATTTATCGCGTTAAGACGTCATGGTAAGGCCCTAGATCCTTGTGAGACTGATTTTGTTAGCCTTATTACAGATACTTTCAATCCGAAGGCTCGTACCAATGAGTTTTTCGAAATATTTTTTTTTTTTTTAATTTATTTAGAACACAAACAGTCATAAAAAAAACATGAGATAACGTACATATAGTGTACAGATAGAAACACAACAATAAAAAAGACCTGGAGGTTCATAAAAGAATATCAAATGTTGTTAACCAAAGAAAGTATAGGTAGTTGTAAGTAACAAAACAGTATCAAACAAAGCAAAAAGTTATACTAGAATAATTTACGCTTAACTAACGTTTTAAGACTAAACATCGAATTATGAAAGGGATCAATATCAAAAAGATGCTTATTATAGTAACTTGGTACTCGTCTGAAAAAGGTATGTCTGGAATAATTCTTACGAGAAAAACTAATATGAAACAAAGATCTAGGACGTAAGGAGCTATGTGGACAGCTAAAAGAAACTAATTTTAAAAGATCTGGACAATTGATGACGCCTTTAAGAATTTTAAACAAAAACATGACATCTAAGTATTGCCTACGATTAAGTAAAGAAGGGATACAAAAATGTTTTGCCGCCAATGCAGAATGTTCGAAGTAAGTACCTGTTCTGTAACTTAATGATTTTAGGAAAATGTTTTGAATCCTTTCCAAACGGTCAATATGAACTTGGTACTGAGGTGTCCAGATTACGCAACCAAATTCAAGTATACTCCTAACGAAAGAAAAGAATAATAGTTTGTAGGTATTAGGCCGTTTGAACGGCTGCCCAACACGAAGAAGCATACCTAACTTTTTGTAAGCACGCTTACATAACATATCAATGTGCTCATTAAAGTTTAATTGCGAATCCAAGGTTACACCTAAGTCTCGAATAGAGAACACCCTAGTAATGTTCTTACCAGAGAAATTATAGTTATAAATTATTGGGTTGTTTTTTCGATTGAAACTTATAACAAAACACTTATCAGTATTTAAGAACAGGTGGTTATCAGAGCAATATAAGAAAAAGTTATCCAAATCAGCTTGTAATGAAAGGCAGTCAGCTTCCGAGGATACGGCCTTATAAATTTTTGTGTCATCCGCGTAAACGAGATGTTCAGCATCACGGAAACAAGCCGCCATGTCATTCACATACAAAATAAAAAGTAACGGACCAAGGTGTGACCCTTGCGGTACTCCAGATGGGATGGGGAGGAAACATGACGTGTATCCCTTTAAGGCCACAGCCTGGCTACGGTTGGACAAGTACGATTTAATCCACCTAAGGAGGAAATTTATGTTAGAAATACCATTTAATATTTACCAATCGCTTTTCTGTGAAGAAAATCATCATGCGGCATAATAAGCCGAGCCGGGAAAATGCAAGGAAAAAGGATGCAAAAATCTTACCATATGTATTCGGTGTACGTTGTTTATACTCGTTAAGTATGTTGATACAAAAAATGCAGTGATCGCAGCATCATTTCTTAGTAGTCGTATTAATTTTTGATTAGCAAGTATGTTTATGTTACGGAATAATGTTTATATTATATACTCAGTCACGTACCCTGTCATGATACAAGAATGATAACAGTTTTACTGCATATAAAGCACCCTTGACTTACTTGACTTAGGTTCTTATGTCCTCTGGGTGGAGCAAAGGGCGTCCACAGTACGCCGCCATCTCGACCGGTCTTGAGCTTCGCGCTTGACTTCGCTCCATGTCTTCCGTATAACCTTTGCCTCTGCAACGACTTCGCCAGGATTGTTTTGGACGGCCGCGCGTTCTCTTTCCTTGGGGATTCCATTCCAATCTAGGGCTTGCAGCACCCTTCGTTACATAATTAAGATTGGGAGAAAATGTCCATTGGTCGCTCTTGTGGCTATCCACGACACGACAATGTTTGTATGGGAAACGATTACGATAAGTATAAAAGCGTCTGCATACAACTCCGTACATGTTTCGTTCGATTTACGGTGTTTGTCGTCGAGCCCTGTGGGCACCCGTTTGATACTGCTGCTCATATTGATAAAGGATGCCTCACAGTCACAGTAGACTGGGCCGGGCTGTGCCAAAGTATCACGTGACCTCCGAGAGCTCCGAGCTATCACGTGACGCTTTCTCTAGACATATGACGGTTCCCCTTGTCTTCGTATAATTTTTGTATTCATAATTCTATGCGGCATAACCATTACTCATAATTGGTTTCACGCATAAACTGTTATCGCATAGTCGAGTTAGCATAATTTGATTTCGCCGAATTTTATTTGTCCGAATATTCGGACACAGTCCGAACCTAACCTAACCCACTTTTTAGTATGCCAATATATTTTCGGACAAAATAGTATTCGACATATTGTGCATTATGCCAAAATCGATTATGCCACGGCTGTTATGCCAAAAGCCTTTCGGACAAAATAAGTTATGCCAAATAGATGGCACCCGCATTTGACACATCGGGCACGGATCGGCCCGTCCCGACCCGGTGTACTTGTGTGTCATTATTTATGTGTGTCTAACGAAAGTTTTATTGCGTTTCATAGTTAAAACATACCTAAATAAAAATAGTTTTTCTAACACTTGTGTTTTGTTAACAGGTATCAGCCACCACTCTGGACATAGGCTGCACAAGCATAAAAACAACAGAAAGCATCGAGCTACAAATGGTAAGTTATGCAAATATTTAGTACAAAAATTAATATTATCTTATCTTGATACAGTTTGAATCAGCTTGCCGACTGCTAACGCCATCTCGTGGAGAATAGCGGAACTAACCAGGCTTCTCTGAACTTGGTTGAGAGAACACAGATTTCCAAGTTATTTTCCCCAGAGCAAAAAATAGATAGTTTTATACTCTAGTTCGTTTTTAGTCTATGTTTTCGAGTGTGTCATGAATTAAAAATCGATTTAAAACTAAAAACAGACTAAAAACCAACAACACACTTTAATTTTTTTCTATAATATATGTAAATAACCAAACTCAAATTGTTTATTTACATAATTAGGTTAAAACTTCAATAAATAGTTATTATCAGCGCGGCTTCCACCAAACACGCACATACAACAACAGCGCCGACGACGATGTGAGCCATTCGCTAACGTAACGCGACGATGGCGTTTGCGTTATTGCAATTTACAGACAGGATCCCATATATGATCGTTTTAAATCAAAGGAACCACTTTGACGCTTTGCCGATAAAGTGCTTAATGTAAATGTCATAAAGTTTCACTAAAAACAAGCAAATATAACTTGAGACAATTAACGCAAACGCGATCATCACGTTACGTTACTGAATGACTCTCAATAGGGATTAAGTGGGGTTAGTTTTTGGTTATGAAAATTCTTGCTACTCCCGCGTCAGTTGAAAAATTGTAACATTGTGTATCTAAGTATGATAACCCGGTAATTCGCGGGCGTGGGCGTGGTAGACGAAAGATTGATTATTGAATGTGTTTGTATTTTCAGAAGAATTTCGCTTCGATCCAAAGCCTTTTAATAAGAAAATCGAGCTGAATACCCCTGGGAAGATACATTGCAAGGTGGCTGGCGGGCTGTCTCCCACCGTACAATGGTTTTTGGTAAGTATGTTTCTGCCCTAGGTAAATAGAGGTATATTAGTGGCGCATTGCCGACCCTTTAAGTCCTGTACGAGGAATCACGGCGTTGAGAACTTAAGGGACAAATAAACCTCACAGCGAACAGTGTATCTTTGGGAGTTCTGAAGGCCTAGTATAAAATTGTACGACATTAAGTTCTCGATTGCGTTCGCGTATCGAGAGTTCAAATTATGTTTGCCGTTTATTTAAATCATGCGGCAACTTTCATATTTTGACCCCTCGATACGCTGAAGCGGTCAAGAAGTTAATGTCGTACAATTTTATACTAGGCCTTCTGGGAACTTTACTCACCATCAGGATCCACCAACATGACCGTTTACCTATAGGCCAAAAGTGGGATAGTAACGAAAATCTGGTGGAGAATATAGAGAAATGGAATGGTTTATTAAAAGACATAATCCCCTCATGAGTTTGCCACTGGACGGTGGACGCTCTCTTAAGTCTGAGATCGAGCGCTCGAAAATCAAAACAGACAGACAGATCATCGCCATAAAGGTTCATTTTTTAACATGTTCGTACGGAACCCTAAAAACGTCACGACAATCCCAAGTTCCCACAAAGTCACAATCTTTTGAGAAATGCGACACACACAACGGCACATACTGCAGAATCAGAGGCTCTGATCCCAGTCAAACTGTGAAAACCGTTTTGTGGGACATATACTTCTAAGAATTTAACCCCATTTAAAGATAATAAATAAATAAATATTAGTAATATATAAAAAAGAAGCAGTTTTGCCCAAGCTGAAACAGACGGTTTCCTTCATGTAATTTAAACTTTCGTGAGTCATACTGACATTAAATTGCAACGGTTCAAATAAAAGTCACGTATTTTTATCGCCACAGGCGTGACATGTTTCGACTGCATGCAGACAGAATGGTATCGTAAATAAAAGTACGTGAGTTTTACCCGTTGCAATTTAAAACGGTTTCCTTGATTAATAAATGCTATCATTTCAGAATTCAGCCGACCCGTTGCCAGAAGGCCTGAGCTCGGCCAACGGGACGCTGCATGTGGCGTCGGCCGAGAAACGCCTCGTTGGGAACTATACTTGCCGCGCCACGGACGGCAACGACACCATCACAGCCGAAATACATCTAGATGTTGTCGGTAAGTAATAATTATGCATAGATTTTGATGATTAAGAGGAACAGAGGGATCTTCTCAATATCGTAAAGCGTCATCCGTGGTTATTTTGGTTTTTCAATTTTTCTTTTAAAAAACTAAAACAAACACATACATTTTGTATAATAATAATATCATCAATAAATTGCTCAAAAATATCAGTTTAAAATAAATAAATATTCTTCATAAATCACTCGATATTGACCAAGTTATAAGAAATAACGTTTGCGTTTTAGTAAATATAGTTTAAGATTTTGTTGACGATTCAAAAGTGCTTCTTGCTTCTCTTCTTCATCGTATCCTCATGTCTGAGGGACGTGACGAGCTGGAACACTTTTCACAAACGCTCTCCAAGCCGAACGGTTTTGGGCTTGGTGCATGCTGGCCTGTAACGTTGCTTTGGTCGCCAATGTTATTCTTTCGACCCAACGCGTAGCCATACGCTTCTTCCGTGTGCTTCTGGCTAGGACTAGCACTAGGCGTATTTAAATAAATTATATTTTGAATTTGAGTGCGGATTTCAAATATCCGCCACTAATGCCACCGAATTGTCCAAACCTTACGCTTAGTCTAGCTTCCCTTACTAACTCTTAATCATTTCAGTGTCGCCAAAAGTCATCGAGCCACTCCCTGACACAGAGATGCACGTCGGCGAACGACAACCAGTCCTACTGAACTGCCGCGCCTTCGGCGACCCGCCGCCGACCACGCACTGGGTCCGCAACCTCACCATCATCAACCAGTCGCGTGAGTCTCTTTGTCCTCCTGAACGGTTTTCCCCGGGCACTAAAGAAAACAATTTAAACAGAAATATAGGTAGCGGTAGGTAGTTAGGTAAGTTACACTTACTGTATATACAGTGTGTAAATCTAATACGGGCGAACCTCTTAACGGTGGTTAGTATAAGACATAAGAAATGTAATTAGGTAACTTTAAAATGGAATTGCAATTAAAATTTTATCCATAGAAAATAATTCGGCCCGCAATGTAATGCAAACACACTCGCGTTAAACATTCGTTGACAACTGTCAGCGTCAAAATTTTTTTAGTACATTGCTGCTGAAAATTGTATAAAAAAATTAATTATGGTGTCATTATTAAGTGTAACTTAAAAATATGTTTTGATTATTGATAACACTAATGAATTCTATGGTTATTTAAATTTATCGCCCGTATTAGACTTACTCACTGTATTTCGAAAATAAATGTCTTACTAGTTCTTAGTTACAGAAAAAAACGGTCAAGGGCGAGTCGGACTCGCCCACCGACGGTTAAGCACAAAGGTGTAACGGAACTCTCAGTGTGCGGCAATTGTAGTTTTCGGATTATCTCCTGTACTTGTGCTACAAGCTCTTGCTTGTTGTCTAATTTTGTGATTCTAGGTCAACGGGAAGTACTCTATACATTTTGATTCCCATTGCAGATTTATGGGAAACGTGACATAAACGGCCGTATCTTTTGATTGCGTTGACTTAGAGATTTGTTTTTTTCGCAGCTTCAAGGGACCGCAGACTTGTGTATGTGGTATTAATATCAACTTTCTACTTGTACGCGTTCCGGAGATTAAGGATATTGACAGACAGATGGACGGACGGACGGACAGCAAATTGGTCCTATAAGATCCTATAAACTGACAGATACCTAAGGGCTAACAATCATTTACTTGAACTGTGTTTGATGTGCGTTTATGAATAACGCCATACAAGTTTAGAAGTTTAACTGAGACAGACAATAGGAATCTATTGCCTAACGTTATATGGTACTACGCTCTTATTACACCGGCATAAGGTGCTATGGGACATATTTTTGAGTAAGATGTGCACCAACATATTTTTACACTTGATTGTTCGATACGACCGTTTCAGTAGTGAATGGTTTCAGTGGTGTTTGATGAAGTAGTGTGTAAATACAAGGAGAAACAGTGACAAAACATGTGACGACTTTTGTTTACATTGTTAGAAAGTTCAATTGACGGCGACCGTAAATAGGTATACCTATCTACGTGTTTTAAGTTTTAGTATTAGATTAAGTGAACCTAGGTTTTAACCTGAAATAGTAGAACGCTTAACTGTTTTTTTTATTTACAGAAGATGGCGTGGATATTGAAGGAGGAGTGAATGCATCGCATGCCAGGTATGTAGACACCAAAATACTACACCACTATGGGACACGCTGTATGGGTTTATATGTTTATATATGTTTTTTTTTTCTATATGTTTCTGTAGAATAACCAAACCTTTTTAGTGGGTTTTATCGGTGTGGTCAGCTCCTACCCTGGTTTGTGACCATACCCTGATTTGAAGTGGTTAAAAGCAAATTAGACCCTAGGTTAACCGAGTCAAACCAGATCAAAATAAGATTTCTGCCTTATTTGGCCAGATTGCGGCTAGCCACAGGCAGGCAAATAACATCCTACTAAGCTCTGTTCTCTTCGCAAGCCACCATCGTCACGGTTACTGGCCTTGGATAAGTCGCCGGATCTTATTTTGATCCGATTCACACTTTCGGCTAGTGGGTTGATTATTAAATTATTTTAACCCATTCAAACAAAAGAAAACGTAGATTTCCTTAGCGCCATTTGCATTATCCGGGGTTAGTCCACTAACTCGGAGTTAAGCGTTTTTTTAGTATGTAATTTGACAGCAAACTCCGGGTTAGTATGACTAACCCTGGTAAGCGTTTTTTTTTTTTTTAATTTAATGAAATTTTTTATACAGGATGTTGCTACTCAACAACGGGTCGCTGTGGATCCGTTCGGCGCGGCGCGAGGACTCGGACCGGTACGCCTGCACCGCGGGCAGCGCCGCCGGCATGGCGCGCACCGAGCTCAGCCTCACCGTGCACCCAGGTACTATCCGTGCATCCAGGTACTACCCGTACGCCCAGGTACTATCCGTGCGACCTGGTACCATCCGTGCACCCGGGTACTATCCGTGCAACCAGGTACCATCCGTGCTCCCAGGTGCTATCCGTGCTGCTAGCTACTATCCGTGCACCCGGGTACTATCCGTGCTCCCAGGTGCTATCCGTGCTGCTAGCTACTATCCGTGCACCGGGTACTAGCCGTGCACCTAGGTACTACCCGTACGCCCAGGTACTATCCGTGCGACCTGGTACTATCCGTGCACCCAGGTACTATCCGTGCGACCAGGTGCTATCCGTGCGACCAGGTACTATCCGTGCACCCAGCTACTAGCCATGCACCCAGCTACTGTCCGTGCATCTAGTTATTTATCCGTGCATCCAGGTAGGTACTAGCCGTGCACCCGGGTACTATCCGTGCACCGAGCTACTATCCGTGCATCAGGTACTATCCTTGCACCCAGCTACTATCCGCGCACCCATGTACTATCCGTGCACCCAGATATTTATCCGTGCATCCAGGTACTATCCGTGCACCCAGCAACTATCCGTGCACTCAGATACTATCAGTACACCCTGCTACTATCCTTGCACCCAGCTACAGCCTAGGTCGTTGCACGAAGCGGAGACTCGGATATGTGCAGCATGACCTCTCCCACACCTCATACATCAGTACACTAACTATTCGTGTTCCGAAAATTCCCGGATACGATACCCATCGTCACCCAGGTATCTGCACTACACAACCTACTAGGCTGTGGTTCCAAGGAGTTCACTACGTTTCTTGAAAAATGGCTATTAATTAGAGCTAGATCTTGCCTTGTATACACGTTTTAAAGTTTAACAGTGATGGCTATGGGATCTACAGTAACCGTTTTGTTACAGAGGGCTACTACGCTGAGGGTGGGAGTGAATCGGGCGCAGGTCGGGCCGTGCTGGTGGCGGCGGGAGTGGCGGCCGGGTACATGGTGCTGGTGCTGGCGCTGATGCTGTACTGCCGACGGCGCCGGAGGCAACGCCGTCTCCGTGGTAAGTCGGTATGCAGTTTTACAAAGGGCAGTCAGAGAATGGGATTAAGTCTGCTGAACGCGCCTTATCATGTCTACCTAGTACATTTAGGAGTACTTACAGTTGTAGTGTCCTATAATTTCCATACATTTTAAATCTGTAAAAAAATTGTGGCAAAATGAAAAAAAAAATTAAATTAATGTTAATTCAATTAAATTCAATTCAAATTATTTATTTCGAATCAGAGATCCATATGTGGTTAGTGTACAATCTTAAAATATAGTTAAGGTGCACTTACATTTAAATTGTAACAAAAAATAAAAATTATACTTAACTAAATAAATAAATAAAATAATTAACGCCTAGTTTTATACGCAGGCCTTCTAGATGCACCATTTCTCAACATCAGTGGCTGCCATATGTAAGCTGTTCCAATGTTTGAACAATGGTGCATCCACCTTACCTGCCAACGTTTTCAGGATACTATTGTCACTTCCACTCAACCTCCGCGTAAGTGACGCCGATCTGTTACGTATAATCGCGTAAAAATCGTCCGTGCACGCCGTAGTTTTGTAAGCAAGCTCAACGGTAATTTGTTAATACTTATGTACCTACTAGTACTTAATTTTTAAGCCATTGTTTTTGTTTCCCTTTCCTATTCATAGACGGTCCCTATAAGGCCCAGTTACGAATTGTTACTAACATAAGTTTTCCTGAAATTAATGGAACTATGGTCTGTTTGTAATTTTATAAGTTATTACACATCTGTATATGACTGTTTGTTTCCAAGGGTTCCAAAACAAACTTGGGACCCTTTTTCTCCCACTAGGATTGAAAGAGCTCGCGATTCTGACTAGAGAACACTTGAAAATTTCCAATTAAGCAAAATATGATTTATGTACATAAAATAAAGACCCTTACACCATTTCCTTTTAATCACAGGTGAAAAAATAGAGCTGGAGATGGCGGAAGGTCGTGAAAAGCTGGTAGAGGAAGGTGAAGACAAACCCAAAACCAACGGAGCACCCAACGGCAAGCTGCCACACGACAGAGACAGCGGTTTGTGGACTTGTGTCTTATCGAATTTTAACTATCGTGACCGTGAGACATATTTGACCGAGTGAGCGTCCATTTGGTCTCCTCTACAGTTCGCATTTATCAACGAATTCGTGTTAAATTTTGTAGGTCAGTTAATTACATTTTTTTGTCGATTCACTGCTAGGAAATTTGAAGTGGTTTGACTCTAGTGTAATATTACGTCAGTGATGTATAAATCTCCTCTCAGTTAACTATTCTGTGCCGTTTGGCCTTTCGCCATTTGAAGATAACTAACGGACCTAACCTATGTACAGTCAGCCACACAGCTAACAATACACCCAAAGTGCCAAAAATATGTATAAAGGACTTTATTGTCTGAGCTTAATGCTCAGACAATAAAGTCAATCAAGTCAACAATAAGGTCGTGTATACATAATTTTGGCACTTTGGGTGTATTGTTAGCTGTGTGGCTGACTGTACCTATTGATATAAAAAGTGGTCGTTTTGCGTTCTAGACCGCTCGTAATGTAGACTTATAGTCTACAATACGATATGGATCTTTTCATTTTGCCTTCTATTCTAGTAAAAAAATAATAATAAAAAAAAATGCAAAAAAAAAATGCATTTATTTCAGACTAATTGCTGTTCATATTTTGTTAGTAAAAGATAACTTAAAATTAAACTTATAACTATGGTTAACTTATATGTGACGTTATCTGGGAAAAGGGACCTTATTGTCGGTGGCGCTTACGGCGTTATGAACGACATTCGTATACGGATATCGCTCATAACGCCGTAAGCACCACCGACAATAAGGTCCCTTTTCCCAGATAACGTCACATATAACTATCTTAGGTGCTAAACTTAAATGCAGAGAGGAGAGGACCAGTGCCTTATCAGGCCACTGTCTGTATCTAGTCACTGTGAGACTACCATAAACTGCGGATAACACTCACGTATGTTTAGGCACTACGCGCGACATGTTTCGTTTGTTGGACACGTCAAACCGGCAGTTTATATTACATACGAGTTGTGCTAGGAACTGATTTGTATTGTTTTTAGGTGCCGACACGTCCGAGGTGTCGGGCGCGTCTCGCGCGTCCCGCCGGGGGTTTGAGCACCTCGCCGCGCCGAGGACGCTTCTTACGGAACAAATTACTTTGGGTAAGAACAAAATTACTTTGGGTAAGTACAAAATTACTTTGGGTAAGAACAAAATTACTTTGGGTAAGTACAAAATTACTTTGGGTAAGAACAAAATTTACTTTGGGTAAGAACAAAATTACTTTGGGTAAGAACAAAATTACTTTGGGTAAGAACAAAATTACTTTGGGTAAGAACAAAATTACTTTGGGTAACAACAAAATTACTTTGGGTAAGAACAAAATTACTTTGGGTAAGAACAAAATTACTTTAGGTAAGAAAAAAATTACTTTGGGTAAGAACAAAATTAAACACGCCATAGTAGCGAGCGTCCTGATATGCCCGGCTCCCAGAGAGGGTGGGATGATATATTGTTTAATATATTCTGACAAGTCAGCTAGCGCAGTAACAATAGAACGGTGAGCATCATACATGTGGCTGGCAGACTTATTATGTTTGTATCTCTATGGATCTAAGTTATCTGAAATAAATTGATTTTGATATGGCATCATATAATCAATGACGTGGTTCGGACTCTGATGTCAACCAACAATCAACATTCCTTTTGTATATTTTTTTAATAAAAGAAATCGTCTTGCCAGGTCGCGGCGAGTTCGGCGAGGTGTCGCTGGCGCGCCTCGACGTGTCGGCGTTGAAGCGAGCGCGCTCGGCCGCCGCCAGCTCAGCGCCGCGGTTGCGGCCTGTACTAGTCAAGGCTCTGACTTCTAAGGATGAGGTAACGTTATAGATTCTTCATATACAATCATAATTTCAGACGAAAGACGTCCGGAGAATCGGACCGGCGCGCGGGATAATTCGGAGATTTATACTATTTAATTTATTTATTTAATTAAGAAACAAACAGTCTTTTATAGTTACGAGGGGCGTTCAAAATATTCTCGGTATGTGGATGAAAAAAAACAAGTACGAAAAGTTCCATATTTTTATTTTTCAATATACTCCCCCCCTATGTTCATACACTTATAAGATCGATCGATTATTTTTTCTTTGGTGTAAAAATGCTCCTCCACGGCCGCCTTTAACGCTTCATCGTCAGAAATTTCCACGCAGATCCTTTTTAAGGTTTGGGAACAAAAAAAAGTCGCTGGGGGCTAAGTCCGGACTATAGGGTGGATTAGTAACAGTTTCAAACCCACATTCAACAATAGCTGCCTTGGCAATATGAGCAGTATGGACAGGGGCGTTGTCATGCAGAAGCAGAACACCTTTGGTTAACTTTCCTCGCCTCTTTTCTTTGATCGCATCTCTTAATTGACGTATAATGTTAGCGTAGTACTGCCCTGTGATATTTACACCTTTTTCTTTATAATCGATTAGAAAAACTCCTTCACAATCCCAAAATATTGTGGCCATGACCTTTCCAGCTGAAGGGATGACCTTGAACTTCTTGGGATGAGCTGAACCCTTAATGTGCCACTGCATGGATTCCTGTTTGCTCTCTGGGTCATAATGATGAACCCAGGTTTCATCTCCAGTAAATATTTTTTGCAGCACCTCGTCGGGATTTTCACCACACAGCTCGATAAAATCTGAACAGCAAGCGACACGCATATCCTTTTGGGCAATTTAGTTTTGCGTAAAGTGGCGCTTACCGGCCGGAAGACTGAAAAATACATTATGTCTGCAATTTATGGCTGATATGATGATACTATTGTTTGGTATTGTTCAGGCGGCCGGAGCAGAGTTCCGTCGGCAGTTGGAGCTGTTCGGGCGCGTCCGTCACGAAGGCATCGCGCGCCTGCTGGCCCTCTGCAGTGACGCGGACCCGCATCTTATGGTCCTAGAACACACGGATTGGGTACGTTCTTATTTTTCTTATGAGGTCAAGGTTTTTGGGAGCCGGCCAAGTTCAAGTCGCGTACGAAAGGTTCCGTACCGTTATTTATAAAAATGGCAAAAAAATTACGTTTGTTGTATGGCAGTTCCCTTAAATATTGATTTTATTCTGTTTTTAGTACATTTTGGTTAAGTATAACGATTCATGAGGTACAACCTGGTGACAGTCTTGGTAATATGTATAGGGTCTCGTTTTACCCCTTGGGAACGGAACACTGAAAAGGTGAGATTTCATTTGTTTTCCAATCCAAGTTGAACTGTATAACCACAGCGTAGGGATGTACCTATTCCATACAGTGAGGTAACTTCATACACGGCCAGCGGCTCGGCTCGGTGCTCGTGCTGAGGCTCAGGGTTGTCAAAAACTATGCGAAAGATATTACAGTCTCATTGGCAAACTAATTTCCATTTTACACCCTTTAAAATAGACCGCCGAATTTCCATAAAAATTCGGCGGCGTTTCCTCCCCGCCTCTTTCCCCGCGCGCCCCACATCGATTACCCAGAAATCGGCGGAGTTCACCCACTGTATAGAATATATCCTTTCGCTGTGGTATAACTGAACTGTCTGTGCATACAGGGTGACCTAAAGACGTTCCTGCAAGCGACGACGGCGGAGCAGACAGCGCAGTTTACGGGCGCCGGGGGCGCCAGCGCGGCGCCGCTGTCGGGCGCACACCGCGCGCTGCTGGCGCGCCAGCTCGCGCACGCTGTAGCCGCGCTCGCCAGCCAGCGGCTCACGCACAGGTAACCACAGGCGCGGGGGGCGCCAGCGCGGCGCCGCTGTCGGGCGCACACCGCGCGCTGCTGGCGCGCCAGCTCGCGCACGCTGTAGCCGCGCTCGCCAGCCAGCGGCTCACGCACAGGTAACCACAGGCGCGGGGGGCGCCAGCGCGGCGCCGCTGTCGGGCGCACACCGCGCGCTGCTGGCGCGCCAGCTCGCGCACGCTGTAGCCGCGCTCGCCAGCCAGCGGCTCACGCACAGGTAACCACAGGCGCGGGGGGCGCCAGCGCGGCGCCGCTGTCGGGCGCACACCGCGCGCTGCTGGCGCGCCAGCTCGCGCACGCTGTAGCCGCGCTCGCCAGCCAGCGGCTCACGCACAGGTAACCACAGGCGCGGGGGGCGCCAGCGCGGCGCCGCTGTCGGGCGCACACCGCGCGCTGCTGGCGCGCCAGCTCGCGCACGCTGTAGCCGCGCTCGCCAGCCAGCGGCTCACGCACAGGTAACCACAGGCGCGGGGGGCGCCAGCGCGGCGCCGCTGTCGGGCGCACACCGCGCGCTGCTGGCGCGCCAGCTCGCGCACGCTGTAGCCGCGCTCGCCAGCCAGCGGCTCACGCACAGGTAACCACAGGCGCGGGGGGCGCCAGCGCGGCGCCGCTGTCGGGCGCACACCGCGCGCTGCTGGCGCGCCAGCTCGCGCACGCTGTAGCCGCGCTCGCCAGCCAGCGGCTCACGCACAGGTAACCACAGGCGCGGGGGGCGCCAGCGCGGCGCCGCTGTCGGGCGCACACCGCGCGCTGCTGGCGCGCCAGCTCGCGCACGCTGTAGCCGCGCTCGCCAGCCAGCGGCTCACGCACAGGTAACCACAGGCGCGGGGGGCGCCAGCGCGGCGCCGCTGTCGGGCGCACACCGCGCGCTGCTGGCGCGCCAGCTCGCGCACGCTGTAGCCGCGCTCGCCAGCCAGCGGCTCACGCACAGGTAACCACAGGCGCGGGGGGCGCCAGCGCGGCGCCGCTGTCGGGCGCACACCGCGCGCTGCTGGCGCGCCAGCTCGCGCACGCTGTAGCCGCGCTCGCCAGCCAGCGGCTCACGCACAGGTAACCACAGGCGCGGGGGGCGCCAGCGCGGCGCCGCTGTCGGGCGCACACCGCGCGCTGCTGGCGCGCCAGCTCGCGCACGCTGTAGCCGCGCTCGCCAGCCAGCGGCTCACGCACAGGTAACCACAGGCGCGGGGGGCGCCAGCGCGGCGCCGCTGTCGGGCGCACACCGCGCGCTGCTGGCGCGCCAGCTCGCGCACGCTGTAGCCGCGCTCGCCAGCCAGCGGCTCACGCACAGGTAACCACAGGCGCGGGGGGCGCCAGCGCGGCGCCGCTGTCGGGCGCACACCGCGCGCTGCTGGCGCGCCAGCTCGCGCACGCTGTAGCCGCGCTCGCCAGCCAGCGGCTCACGCACAGGTAACCACAGGCGCGGGGGGCGCCAGCGCGGCGCCGCTGTCGGGCGCACACCGCGCGCTGCTGGCGCGCCAGCTCGCGCACGCTGTAGCCGCGCTCGCCAGCCAGCGGCTCACGCACAGGTAACCACAGGCGCGGGGGGCGCCAGCGCGGCGCCGCTGTCGGGCGCACACCGCGCGCTGCTGGCGCGCCAGCTCGCGCACGCTGTAGCCGCGCTCGCCAGCCAGCGGCTCACGCACAGGTAACCACAGGCGCGGGGGGCGCCAGCGCGGCGCCGCTGTCGGGCGCACACCGCGCGCTGCTGGCGCGCCAGCTCGCGCACGCTGTAGCCGCGCTCGCCAGCCAGCGGCTCACGCACAGGTAACCACAGGCGCGGGGGGCGCCAGCGCGGCGCCGCTGTCGGGCGCACACCGCGCGCTGCTGGCGCGCCAGCTCGCGCACGCTGTAGCCGCGCTCGCCAGCCAGCGGCTCACGCACAGGTAACCACAGGCGCGGGGGGCGCCAGCGCGGCGCCGCTGTCGGGCGCACACCGCGCGCTGCTGGCGCGCCAGCTCGCGCACGCTGTAGCCGCGCTCGCCAGCCAGCGGCTCACGCACAGGTAACCACAGGCGCGGGGGGCGCCAGCGCGGCGCCGCTGTCGGGCGCACACCGCGCGCTGCTGGCGCGCCAGCTCGCGCACGCTGTAGCCGCGCTCGCCAGCCAGCGGCTCACGCACAGGTAACCACAGGCGCGGGGGGCGCCAGCGCGGCGCCGCTGTCGGGCGCACACCGCGCGCTGCTGGCGCGCCAGCTCGCGCACGCTGTAGCCGCGCTCGCCAGCCAGCGGCTCACGCACAGGTAACCACAGGCGCGGGGGGCGCCAGCGCGGCGCCGCTGTCGGGCGCACACCGCGCGCTGCTGGCGCGCCAGCTCGCGCACGCTGTAGCCGCGCTCGCCAGCCAGCGGCTCACGCACAGGTAACCACAGGCGCGGGGGGCGCCAGCGCGGCGCCGCTGTCGGGCGCACACCGCGCGCTGCTGGCGCGCCAGCTCGCGCACGCTGTAGCCGCGCTCGCCAGCCAGCGGCTCACGCACAGGTAACCACAGGCGCGGGGGGCGCCAGCGCGGCGCCGCTGTCGGGCGCACACCGCGCGCTGCTGGCGCGCCAGCTCGCGCACGCTGTAGCCGCGCTCGCCAGCCAGCGGCTCACGCACAGGTAACCACAGGCGCGGGGGGCGCCAGCGCGGCGCCGCTGTCGGGCGCACACCGCGCGCTGCTGGCGCGCCAGCTCGCGCACGCTGTAGCCGCGCTCGCCAGCCAGCGGCTCACGCACAGGTAACCACAGGCGCGGGGGGCGCCAGCGCGGCGCCGCTGTCGGGCGCACACCGCGCGCTGCTGGCGCGCCAGCTCGCGCACGCTGTAGCCGCGCTCGCCAGCCAGCGGCTCACGCACAGGTAACCACAGGCGCGGGGGGCGCCAGCGCGGCGCCGCTGTCGGGCGCACACCGCGCGCTGCTGGCGCGCCAGCTCGCGCACGCTGTAGCCGCGCTCGCCAGCCAGCGGCTCACGCACAGGTAACCACAGGCGCGGGGGGCGCCAGCGCGGCGCCGCTGTCGGGCGCACACCGCGCGCTGCTGGCGCGCCAGCTCGCGCACGCTGTAGCCGCGCTCGCCAGCCAGCGGCTCACGCACAGGTAACCACAGGCGCGGGGGGCGCCAGCGGGGCGCCGCTGTCGGGCGCACACCGCGCGCTGCTGGCGCGCCAGCTCGCGCACGCTGTAGCCGCGCTCGCCAGCCAGCGGCTCACGCACGGGTAGCCATCGTCAACGTTAACTAATCACAGGCGCGGGGGGCGCCAGCTCGCGCACGCTGTAGCCGCGCTCGCCAGCCAGCGGCTCACGCACAGGTAGCCATCGTCAACGTTAACTAATCACAGGCGCGGGGGGCGCCAGCTCGCGCACGCTGTAGCCGCGCTCGCCAGCCAGCGGCTCACGCACAGGTAACCACAGGCGCGGGGGGCGCCAGCGCGGCGCCGCTGTCGGGCGCACACCGCGCGCTGCTGGCGCGCCAGCTCGCGCACGCTGTAGCCGCGCTCGCCAGCCAGCGGCTCACGCACAGGTAGCCATCGTCAACGTTAACTAATCACAGGCGCGGGGGGCGCCAGCTCGCGCACGCTGTAGCCGCGCTCGCCAGCCAGCGGCTCACGCACAGGTAACCACAGGCGCGGGGGGCGCCAGCGCGGCGCCGCTGTCGGGCGCACACCGCGCGCTGCTGGCGCGCCAGCTCGCGCACGCTGTAGCCGCGCTCGCCAGCCAGCGGCTCACGCACAGGTAACCACAGGCGCGGGGGGCGCCAGCGCGGCGCCGCTGTCGGGCGCACACCGCGCGCTGCTGGCGCGCCAGCTCGCGCACGCTGTAGCCGCGCTCGCCAGCCAGCGGCTCACGCACAGGTAACCACAGGCGCGGGGGGCGCCAGCGGGGCGCCGCTGTCGGGCGCACACCGCGCGCTGCTGGCGCGCCAGCTCGCGCACGCTGTAGCCGCGCTCGCCAGCCAGCGGCTCACGCACAGGTAACCACAGGCGCGGGGGGCGCCAGCGCGGCGCCGCTGTCGGGCGCACACCGCGCGCTGCTGGCGCGCCAGCTCGCGCACGCTGTAGCCGCGCTCGCCAGCCAGCGGCTCACGCACAGGTAACCACAGGCGCGGGGGGCGCCAGCGCGGCGCCGCTGTCGGGCGCACACCGCGCGCTGCTGGCGCGCCAGCTCGCGCACGCTGTAGCCGCGCTCGCCAGCCAGCGGCTCACGCACAGGTAACCACAGGCGCGGGGGGCGCCAGCGCGGCGCCGCTGTCGGGCGCACACCGCGCGCTGCTGGCGCGCCAGCTCGCGCACGCTGTAGCCGCGCTCGCCAGCCAGCGGCTCACGCACAGGTAACCACAGGCGCGGGGGGCGCCAGCGCGGCGCCGCTGTCGGGCGCACACCGCGCGCTGCTGGCGCGCCAGCTCGCGCACGCTGTAGCCGCTGAGATATGATGAGGTTGGAGGGTCGAGTGGAGGTTAAGTAAAACTGGTCATTATGGATGATATGTTGTATTGTCGATAATCAATACAAGAGAGAGCGAGTAAAACTAAACATACGTTATTTATAGTACATTATTGCTTACATGCTATTTTATTCACTTACGTGCGTCACATGTATGTTGCAGACAGTAACGCGAAGTTACTGTTAAAGTGTTAATTAGGGATATACTACATCTCCCCGTAAAGTTACTCTTCACCCCCACAAAGGAAGAAAAAAAAATGTGACATACGTATTTGAATTTACATTTTTTTTTTTACTTATTTATTTTAAAACAAAATTAACTTATTTTTATTTCGAATACAACTTAGTGTTATTTTTATGAGTTATATATATCTGATCATTTTTTAATATCTTAACATTAGGTGACATATCTTCTATAACCTCATAAGGTCCATTATAAATAGAATCTAACTTATTGCCTACTTGATTTTTTAAAAGTACTAAGTCTCCTGGTTTATATTGAACAGAATTCATTTTCTTATCATATATTATTTTTCTACTAAATTTACTGGACATTAAATTATTTCTAGCTTCTGATTGAGCTCTTTGTAACCTATACTTAAATTCCTTAGGGTAACTATCATAATTATAGAGAGGATCGACAGAAGAAATTAAATTATTGGGCAAACGACAGTGTTTGCCGAAAACTAATTCAAATGGCGTATATTGTGTCTCGGTATGCACGGTGGTGTTATACGAGAAACACCAGTAACTTACCCAACTGCTCCAATCGGTACGGTTGTTACCACATTGAATCCTAAGATATGCACCTAGGTTTTTGTGCGTGTTTTCAAGCGCTCCTATGGTTTCGTGGTGATAAGCAGTCGAGTGTAGCTTATTAATACCTAATAATTTACAAATATCGCTAAATACACTAGACATAAATTCGGTACCTTGATCCGTTATAATGTCGCTTGGAATGCCATATCTTAAAACAAAATTATTTACAAATGCTTTACTTACAGATTCAGTGTCTTTTCTTTCTAAGGGGTATGCTTCCACGAACTTAGTTAGTTCACACTGAATTGTTAATACGTACTTATAGTTATAATTATCTATTTCTAAAGGTCCAAGTATATCTAAAGAAACTCTTTCAAAAGATGAGCTTGGTGTCGAAGTGATCACCATTGGTTCCTTAATGTATTTATTAGTGTGCTTGTTGTATTGACAATGTGCACATTTTTTTACGTATTCGTATACATCGTGACTCATTCTTGGCCAGAAGTAGTATTGTTTTATATTATTAAGCATTCTATTAACCCCCGCGTGGCCACTGGTGGGTAATAGATGGAAATCATTTAAAATAACTCTTATTTCATCTTTATCATATACTTTTGTAATACCTCTTGTTACTAGGATCCTAGGAATATCACATTTATAGCTAGCTAAAAATTCATTTACTTTTTGTGCATTTCGATTATTCTTTATAATTATAACTTCGCTTATGTTTTGCTCCTTGCAAAATTGTTCTAATTCCCTCGCTAACACGCCTACGGTAGATAACGATCGGGATGTTAGATACATGCACGATTTGCTTGGTACGTACCAAAAATTTCCATTATTACTCATTATTCCATTTCGACATGTCTTATAGTTAGAGTTTAGTACTAATTCAATATAATTTTTTGGTGCTTTGATGATTTCCACCACTCTAGGTTGATCAAGCCTATCGTGTGCGGGATCATCTGTCACTAAGCTACCTTGATCACAAGTTTGTTGTTGTTGTTGTTGCGCGCGTAACTTCCGTGATTGAGCTCTCGTTATGACTGATACAACGTTTGACCTAATATTTTTTAAATCATCACTATTCATCGGTAAACGACTCAATGCGTCTGCAGCTGCATTGTTTCGTCCCGGAATGTATTCAATGTCAAAATTAAATTCCTCTAAATATAACCTAAATTTGGTTAATCTACTCGAAGGATCAGTCATTCCAAAAAGATAAATTAAAGGTTTATGGTCTGTGACAATTTTGAACTTTTTCCCATAGAGATATGGTCTAAAATGTCTTGTTGCAAAGACTATAGCTAGCAATTCCAATTCTATAATTGGATATCGCGTTTCGGCTGGCTTAAGGTTTCGACTTGCATACGCGACTACTTTGCCATTGGAATTAGACAAAACTGCTCCTAAGCCTATCTTTGAAGCATCTGTATGTAAGGTAAACACATTATTTTCAGAAAAATCAGGGTAATCTAGGACTTGTGGACCTGTAAGTATCTTTTTCAATTTTTCAAAGGCTGTTTCACACTCTGGGGTCCAGTTGAAAATTGCATTTTTCTTTGAAAGTTGATGTAATGGATAAGCGATATTCGCAAAATTTTTAATAAACCGTCTGTAATAATTGGCAAATGCCACGAACCTTTTGACCTCATCTGTATTCGTTGGTCGTGGATATTTATTTAATGCTTCTACTTTTGCTGGATCGGGTTCCACTCCATTTGAAGTAATTTTATGACCTAAGTACATTATTTCTTTTCTCAAAAATTCACACTTTAAAGGATTTAACTTAAGATTTGTACTTCTCAATCGCTCTAACACTCGAATAAGGTTATGGTTGTGTGAAGTCATAGAGTTTCCTATTACAATACAATCGTCTAAATATATGAAACATTGTTTGTAATTTAATCCGGACATAGCTATAGTCATAAGTCTAGAAAAAACACTGGGGCTTGTTCGGAGTCCCATGGGACATCGCTTCATTTGATACATCTTATCGGTGGTAACGCGGTATACTTCCTGGATTCTTTGTCTAAAGCTAGTTGGTAATAACCTTGAGAAAGATCAAGTTTTGAAAAATATATACTACCTGCAAGGGAATCTAATATTTCCGTTATATTGGGTAATGGGAACTTATCATCCTGTATCCTATTGTTAAGCTGTCTATAATCGACAACTAATCTCCACTTCTTTTCTCCTAACTTATCACATTTTTTGGGAACTAGCAAAACAGGGCTGGACCACTCAGAAGTGGTCTCCTCTATTATATCGTTATCGAGCATATTTTGAATCTGAGTTTGAAGTTCATTACGTAAGGCATGTGGTATCCTGTAGGGCTTTACGTATACCGGGCTTGAATTTTCTTTTAAATTAATTTTGTGCTGTAGTAAGTTAGTTGTAGTTAGCTTGTCGCCGGGCAGATGAAAAACATCCGCGTATTTTGCGCATATTTGTTCTATGCTTAACTGTTCCTCTTTATTTAAATAATTGTCCAAATTTAAAAGATCTAACAATGTTTTTACTCTGTCAACACTTATTTTCCTTGAGTCAAAATGGCAAATATCAAAATTACATAATCTGTTTACTTCCAAACTTGATAAATCTAACCTAACTGGCCTATCTGTCGTATTTAATATTCGTACTGGTATTTTACCTTTCTCCGGTCTTGAAATGACACCTGCTACAAAAACGCCTTCTTGCATTTCTTCCGATAGTACTACGCAATCATCGGTGAGCTGTGACGCGATGTGAGTTATAACTTCGCAGCGCGGTGGTATGTTTTGAATAAAACTACACTTAGAATACACGTTCATAGGTATTGAGACAGTTTGACCTTTGTCCTCTAAAAATAATGCATTATGTTTATAACTTATGTCTGCATTGTAACGTAAGAAAAATTTTTCACCTAAAATAGCTTCGGCTACACATTGCATATTCTTAAAAACATGAAATTTTCCTTTGCAAATAAAACCGTTAAAGTCTAAGTCCAAATAAATGTATCCGTCTGAAATTAAATCTCCACAAACTCCTGCAATAGTAATGCTCTCTCCTTGCACTCGCTTAAGGAGATCGAGTTTGTCTTGTAAATATTCATACCTAATAGCACATAGACCTGCGCCACTGTCGGCTAAAAGTTTTAATTTATGTCCATTACCTACACTACAAGTTACCGTACTATAATTATTCTTATTATAACTAAAAATAGCATTATTCATGTTAGTCACGAAAAAACTGCCTATTAGAATTGTTGTTATTTCCTAACTGTGTAATATGATGTGCACGTGCATTTAAACGCGTGTCGCGAGTCGCGTGCACAGGTCGGCGAACGCTGGATGCGCGGTCAGCAAAATGCTGAGGTCGCGTAGCTCTATTTGTCGGGAAGTGTTGCGAAATCCTTGCATTGTGGTTATTATTAGAATAATACCGTGTTCTGAATGTATTTCTATCTGTAAAACTTTTACCCCTATCGTAACGGTAGGGTTTATTATTTATATTATTCCCGTAAGTACGAGTATTGCGAGAATGATTTTGTTTAAAATGTTGGACCTGTTCATCTCGCGGCGATGAGATATGCTCATCGATTGCTGTCCTAATGGCTTCAGGCAGTGACGAAAACTGCCTAGCCGATATGATTGTGCTCAATTTTGGGTCTGATAACCCGTCAGCGAACCGTTTAATGGCTGACTTTTCGTTCAGTGGCCGAAGTATTTCGTACCTACTGTCATCTCCGTCGGCTTGAGAGATGGTCAAGTTGACAAAAAGATCCTCGATCTCAGCTCCGAAAGCTTCTATGGTACGTCTACCTTGTTTAGCTCTGTATAGCTGTGCCTGAATAGACTCCGACGATTTCTTAGGCAATAAAGATGTACGCATATCCTGTACGAGGGCTTCTACGCTACGGTATGACGTCTTTAACCTAAGTTTAGCACTAGACGACAGTCTTGTCTTCAAAACAAATTCAATTAAAATCTGTTGAGTCTCACTGCTAATAATAGAACTATACATTAAAATACCATCGATTAACTGTTTCGTAGAATCCTCCTGTCCCGTCATGAGGGGTAATAAGGCAATAGCTGTTTTAACGTCAAAACTAGGTTTAGCCATTTTTACCTCTGTTTGCGTTCCGTCGTCAAAGTGTAATAATAATTCTTTAATCCTACGGTAAACCTTAACTATTTCTTCTATTAATTCGCTGGCCGCTTGTATATCCGACGGCTTAAAATTTGCGTGCTGTTCCCTAAACAGAGACACAATATCCGCAGCGCGGTTATATAAATCATTCGACACTCGTAATTTATTTTTCCCGATTTCCTTCTGTCGCCTCTCAGGGCCTAATTTTACGATATCCTCTTTTAATTTAATTAATTGGTCGCGTAAGGACTCTAATTCATCTAACATACTATAAAATTCAACAGAAAAAGGCTAATTAAAATATCTAAGGATCTCTAATTACATGACAAAACAGCAAACATAATAATATAATTATAATTAACTTACATTAATAGCAGGCATTGTACCGCGGTAAGTAGGTCATGTCGACGCTGCATTCTGGTCGGCGCGCGCGGCGGGCGGATGTCGCGTGACGCGGCCGGCCATCTCCATGTGGCACTCGCTGTGGCTGTTCCCGATGACGATGCAATGCGGGCCGGGATAACCCTGGACTCCCTCGAACATGGGCCGGGATAGCCCTGGACACCTCTTGATATGGGCCGGGATAACCCTGGACACCTCTTGACTTGCGAGCCGGGAAACCCTGGACAACGCTCTTCTTCTTCGTAGTATTATATGTAGGACATATTGTGTTTCTTCTTTTCCTTATTTGACGCGGTTTTCAACATCGGTCGTGTTCTTCCTTCTTAAATATGGTTTCTTCAATGCCAATCGTCATAACAGTAATGTTGGATCTTCAGTGTGGTTCTTCATAAGGGTAATTTTGAGTCTTCAGCGCCGATCTTCATTAAGGTAATCTTGAATCTTCAGTCTTGAATTATTTTTCTGTCTTCCGTGGTGATATCCGTCTCCTTGGTTCTACTGGTAAGGGTCGCCATGAGATATGATGAAGTTGGAGGGTCGAGTGGAGGTTAAGTAAAACTGGTCATTATGGATGATATGTTGTATTGTCGATAATCAATACAAGAGAGAGCGAGTAAAACTAAACATACGTTATTTATAGTACATTATTGCTTACATGCTATTTTATTCACTTACGTGCGTCACATGTATGTTGCAGACAGTAACGCGAAGTTACTGTTAAAGTGTTAATTAGGGATATACTACACCGCGCTCGCCAGCCAGCGGCTCACGCACAGGTAACCACAGGCGCCGGGGGCGCCAGCGCGGCGCCGCTGTCGGGCGCACACCGCGCGCTGCTGGCGCGCCAGCTCGCGCACGCTGTAGCCGCGCTCGCCAGCCAGCGGCTCACGCACAGGTAACCACAGGCGCGGGGGGCGCCAGCGCGGCGCCGCTGTCGGGCGCACACCGCGCGCTGCTGGCGCGCCAGCTCGCGCACGCTGTAGCCGCGCTCGCCAGCCAGCGGCTCACGCACAGGTAACCACAGGCGCGGGGGGCGCCAGCGCGGCGCCGCTGTCGGGCGCACACCGCGCGCTGCTGGCGCGCCAGCTCGCGCACGCTGTAGCCGCGCTCGCCAGCCAGCGGCTCACGCACAGGTAACCACAGGCGCGGGGGGCGCCAGCGCGGCGCCGCTGTCGGGCGCACACCGCGCGCTGCTGGCGCGCCAGCTCGCGCACGCTGTAGCCGCGCTCGCCAGCCAGCGGCTCACGCACAGGTAACCACAGGCGCGGGGGGCGCCAGCGCGGCGCCGCTGTCGGGCGCACACCGCGCGCTGCTGGCGCGCCAGCTCGCGCACGCTGTAGCCGCGCTCGCCAGCCAGCGGCTCACGCACAGGTAACCACAGGCGCGGGGGGCGCCAGCGCGGCGCCGCTGTCGGGCGCACACCGCGCGCTGCTGGCGCGCCAGCTCGCGCACGCTGTAGCCGCGCTCGCCAGCCAGCGGCTCACGCACAGGTAACCACAGGCGCGGGGGGCGCCAGCGCGGCGCCGCTGTCGGGCGCACACCGCGCGCTGCTGGCGCGCCAGCTCGCGCACGCTGTAGCCGCGCTCGCCAGCCAGCGGCTCACGCACAGGTAACCACAGGCGCGGGGGGCGCCAGCGGGGCGCCGCTGTCGGGCGCACACCGCGCGCTGCTGGCGCGCCAGCTCGCGCACGCTGTAGCCGCGCTCGCCAGCCAGCGGCTCACGCACAGGTAACCACAGGCGCGGGGGGCGCCAGCGCGGCGCCGCTGTCGGGCGCACACCGCGCGCTGCTGGCGCGCCAGCTCGCGCACGCTGTAGCCGCGCTCGCCAGCCAGCGGCTCACGCACAGGTAACCACAGGCGCGGGGGGCGCCAGCGCGGCGCCGCTGTCGGGCGCACACCGCGCGCTGCTGGCGCGCCAGCTCGCGCACGCTGTAGCCGCGCTCGCCAGCCAGCGGCTCACGCACAGGTAACCACAGGCGCGGGGGGCGCCAGCGGGGCGCCGCTGTCGGGCGCACACCGCGCGCTGCTGGCGCGCCAGCTCGCGCACGCTGTAGCCGCGCTCGCCAGCCAGCGGCTCACGCACAGGTAACCACAGGCGCGGGGGGCGCCAGCGCGGCGCCGCTGTCGGGCGCACACCGCGCGCTGCTGGCGCGCCAGCTCGCGCACGCTGTAGCCGCGCTCGCCAGCCAGCGGCTCACGCACAGGTAACCACAGGCGCGGGGGGCGCCAGCGCGGCGCCGCTGTCGGGCGCACACCGCGCGCTGCTGGCGCGCCAGCTCGCGCACGCTGTAGCCGCGCTCGCCAGCCAGCGGCTCACGCACAGGTAACCACAGGCGCGGGGGGCGCCAGCGCGGCGCCGCTGTCGGGCGCACACCGCGCGCTGCTGGCGCGCCAGCTCGCGCACGCTGTAGCCGCGCTCGCCAGCCAGCGGCTCACGCACAGGTAACCACAGGCGCGGGGGGCGCCAGCGCGGCGCCGCTGTCGGGCGCACACCGCGCGCTGCTGGCGCGCCAGCTCGCGCACGCTGTAGCCGCGCTCGCCAGCCAGCGGCTCACGCACAGGTAACCACAGGCGCGGGGGGCGCCAGCGCGGCGCCGCTGTCGGGCGCACACCGCGCGCTGCTGGCGCGCCAGCTCGCGCACGCTGTAGCCGCGCTCGCCAGCCAGCGGCTCACGCACAGGTAACCACAGGCGCGGGGGGCGCCAGCGGGGCGCCGCTGTCGGGCGCACACCGCGCGCTGCTGGCGCGCCAGCTCGCGCACGCTGTAGCCGCGCTCGCCAGCCAGCGGCTCACGCACGGGTAGCCATCGTCAACGTTAACTAATCACAGGCGCGGGGGGCGCCAGCTCGCGCACGCTGTAGCCGCGCTCGCCAGCCAGCGGCTCACGCACAGGTAGCCATCGTCAACGTTAACTAATCACAGGCGCGGGGGGCGCCAGCTCGCGCACGCTGTAGCCGCGCTCGCCAGCCAGCGGCTCACGCACAGGTAACCACAGGCGCGGGGGGCGCCAGCGCGGCGCCGCTGTCGGGCGCACACCGCGCGCTGCTGGCGCGCCAGCTCGCGCACGCTGTAGCCGCGCTCGCCAGCCAGCGGCTCACGCACAGGTAACCACAGGCGCGGGGGGCGCCAGCGCGGCGCCGCTGTCGGGCGCACACCGCGCGCTGCTGGCGCGCCAGCTCGCGCACGCTGTAGCCGCGCTCGCCAGCCAGCGGCTCACGCACAGGTAGCCATCGTCAACGTTAACTAATCACAGGCGCGGGGGGCGCCAGCTCGCGCACGCTGTAGCCGCGCTCGCCAGCCAGCGGCTCACGCACAGGTAGCCATCGTCAACGTTAACTAATCACAGGCGCGGGGGGCGCCAGCTCGCGCACGCTGTAGCCGCGCTCGCCAGCCAGCGGCTCACGCACAGGTAGCCATCGTCAACGTTAACTAATCACAGGCGCGGGGGGCGCCAGCTCGCGCACGCTGTAGCCGCGCTCGCCAGCCAGCGGCTCACGCACAGGTAACCACAGGCGCGGGGGGCGCCAGCGCTCACACAGGTAACCATCGTCACCGGCAACTTCAAAGGGGAACACCCATATATTCCGAAATGTTATAAATTGAATATTATGTCATTTACTACAAAAAAGTGGCAAAAGTGCAGAAGGCCGCTGCAGCGAAACCAAAATTTAGCTGGTTCCATTCCAGCCCTCAGCACTGGGGGCCTTGGTTCACTTTTCTTTCAATTAAAACAATTTCAACGCGAGTGTGTTTGCATTATTGCCTGCCGTTTACATTTCCCATTATATTTCTTATGTTCTATACCAACCAGCTAAAAATTCGCCCGTATTAGATTTACACACTGTATATACTATTAAAATTATATGTCAAATCGTTTCCTTCCTACAGAGACATCGCAGCCCGCAACTGCGCCGTATCCTCAGCTTTACGGCTCAAACTCACCATGGCAGCCATGTCACGAGGGCCCGATACCGCTCACTACTACAAACGACATGACCAGGTATTCAGACTTGGGAGGGGACCGAAAGATTAAAAGATGATGGAACATTTCATGGTGTCGTAAGCGATATTCGCACTCTTTTTTTTAACTTTTCAAGCTTTGGCTCGTCTTTTTTATCGTGTTTTGTTTTCATCTTAAAGTCGCCACTGCTCTTTACAAGTTGTATATCTTTTTAATGTAAAACTTAAGTTTACAATAAAATCCGGCTTTAAAGCAAATATGTCGTAAGCGACTCGTACTCATAATGACGCCAATACATTGAGCTTCAGATAAACATTGCATACTTACATTTTTTTTTAATAAAAAACGTTTTCATGGAATGCTCCTGGCTGACACTAGAACGGACGATCTGTCTTTTCCTATTTAGAAAAATTTCCACTTGCGTCGGTCATTGACTTTCATCGCACTCAGGGTCATTGACCTTATCAGCTGCGGAACGTTCGGGGCTTTTCTTACACCCTGTATAGTTTTGACATCAAAGCATTTATTTCTTACAGGTGATCCCGTTGCGCTGGCTACCGGCTGAAGCGGCTCTAGAGGGCGAATATTCTGCCAAATCCGATGCATACATGTTCGCAGCCACTGTATGGGAGGTTTGTATCGCTACTCGCCGATAGGTGGCGCTAGTGTATAAGGGATCTCGTTACACTGGCAACCAGCCGAGTTGCTACTCAAATAGCTTGCTGTACTAAATAGAATGATAATTTTTCAACCTAGTCGTCATCTCTATTATTCTGTATACCGGGTGTTTCCTAAATAGAGCACTAAATTTAATCATAGGCAATGCTCCTCAAACATAACAACTTTTGTGTAACGAATTTTAAAAATGTTGTATTCTGTAAGTATTCACTTTTTCACACAAACTAAATAGTATTTTCAACGTACGTTAACATCAGCCTAACTGGCGTCTCTTGTGATAGTTCAAAAATGACAGAATTCGCAGTACATTGCGTCTTCTAACTAACTTTAAAGTGTAATAAAAATCGAAATACGTCATTTTTAGAAGTAGCTGAACAATCGTTTAGTTTTGGGAGTACTACGATTAAATAGTACGATCAAATTTATTGCTCCCATTACAGGAAACACCAGGTACACCTGAGGTGACCTCATACCTAAAATAAATATATATGCTTACAACTTATATAGAATCTATGAAAACATCTCGTTACCTAGTTTGCGCTAGTAACAACGACATCTTTTGAGAAATTGGAAAAACAAACTAAACACATTTTAATTTCAGATTTACACCAAAGCTGAGCTTCCATTTGCAAAATTGAATGACAACTCAGTGATGGAGCGGCTAAAGAGCGGTACCCTCGAGTGGACGGTCCCGGCTTCAATGCCGGAGGCGCTGGCTGACTTACTCGTAAGTTTTACTAAGCCTAACTTGCACCCGGTTAGCCCACTAACCCGGAGTTAAGCGTTTTTAGTTGGAATTTGGCTAACTCCGGGTTAGTTGGTTATCCCTGGTTGGCACAAGTGGCCCTAAGATGCACTAAAATATACAAAATTTCATACAGGAATCGCATTCGCTGCACAAAAGAACTCGTCCTGAAATAAGCTTTCAGGACCAGTTGTTTTGTACATACATTTTTACTTGTCGTATTAGCGTATCGACAAGTCAAAATATGAAAGTAGCTGGATGATTTATATAAACAGCAAACATTACGAACACTCAAGTCTTGATACATGAAGAAGTAAATGTAAAAAAAAACAGACGAATTGAGAACCTGCTCCTTTAGAAATATTGAAGTTGATTGATTAGAAATATTGAAGTCGGTTGATAAACAAATATATACTCTAAGGGCTTCTTTGTCGCGTTATTATTTTACCAAATAGTTAAGGTAGAATATAATACATTTAATTACACTAATAAATAGATTTACTAAATACTGTACCGACAATAGACTAGACCTTAATATTGCTAAATGCCACTCAATGTCTTTCACTCGAAAATTCAACCCAATCTCTTTCAGCTACACCCTCAACTCAACCATGATAGCCAAATTATTTTCAACGAGAGACCTGGGCCTTCATCAAGACTCGAAATTAATTTTCGATGATCATGTAGATAAAATAATTAAGAAGGCTTCCAGGTCTCTAGGCTTCATCATGAGATTAAGTTCAAATTTCAAAAAAGTAAAGCCTATAAAAGTTTTGTACTGTTCCTTTGTCCGCTCAATACTCGAATATGTGTCCGTTGTGTGGAATCCCCATTATGACATTTATATTAAACGTATTGAATCCGTGCAAAAAAGATTTCTGAAATTTTTACAATATAAGACTAAATGTACAGACTTGTGTTACCATGATAGATGTGTAAGGCATCATTTTATGCCCCTAGATCTTAGAAGAAAAACCGCCGATATAGTGTATCTAATAAAAATCCTAAATGGATCTGTTGATAGCCCTGAACTGGTAAAAAATATTAATATTCGTGTCCCTAGAGTTTCATCCCGGCACTACCGACCCTTATCACTCCCACCGACTAAAACTAATTATCGTCAGAACTCATATTTTGTCCGAGCTGCGAGGTCGTTGAATGAACTATGCCAATGCAACGATGAACTAGATTTAGATTTGCATTTGTTAAAGCCCGCGAGCATTAAAAATATTATTTCTTCTGATTTCTTTGCTCCCCCGCCTGCATAAGAATAGGTAATTTCATGTTAAGTAAGCATAATATTGTCTTCTGTTAATTAAGTGATATTGTTAATTAAGTAAGCAATTAATTTCTGTTTTTTTGTCGTGTCTCTTTGCATGCTTAGTTTTCTCTGTCGCTAGCATTATATAACTTTGTATCCTATCTGTGAAAACCTGTAACTGGCTTCGCTGATACTTATGTTACATCATCTGTCCTTGTTAATTTAAGCTGTTGGTTTTCCGAATAAAAAAATAATAATAATAATAATAATTTGCATATATCATTACGTTTAGATTACGCTTATAAATACTTTAGTATATTATATGTACATATTTTATTGTAGTAAGATAAATTACTTTTATTTATTGAACTTTTTGTACTTACTTTACTTTTACTTTTTTACTTTTTTTTACTCCAGTCTACCTACTCCTTTTATCTATCTGTCAATTAGATGACTGACAGTGATATTATAAAAGTATACATTTTACCGTTGTCTAAAGGAGCCTTTTCTCGGAATTTATCTATCGCTTATCGGTGAAGGAAACCGGAGTAATCACAATAAGGCTTAGTTTACCCTCTGGGTTGGAAGAGCAGATGAAATGAAAATGAAATGAAATGAAATTTATTATTAATAACAGAGTTCCAGGTCAATCATGTCACAAAGTTAACAATTATAATCATAATTATTTAAAAACATTCGAGAATATAAGATATACTCACAATATATTTGTAATAAAACTTACAACATTAAAGGTAGTTTCAGAAAATCATCATAAGTTTAAAATAATTCTTCCAATCGCCATTTTTTCAGGCTTATTTTGAAAGCCGCGGTGGAAGTTGCATTTCTTACAGTTTCGGGCAGGCGGTTGTAAATAGACGGTCCAGAAACGTACACGGATCGCTCTGACTTAGCCTGTGGGCTTCGGTGACCAGCCTATTGTGGTGTCTATTGCTGCGAAGGTTGTAATTCATATTTATGCCTTTGCAATTAAACGTGTCTAGATTTTCGCGCATGAATATCGCTAGTTGGTTAATAAGTAGATGGCAGTCACTTTCGTAAAACTAGCGTCTATGCTAAATCTTGGTATTAACTGTCAAAGCGGACCCCAGGCTGCCTGAGCCGTGCCATAAGCAAAGAAAAGGATTGGAAGAAGAAGAATACTTACTCGGTTATCACTCTAATGTGTAGATCGCTCTAAGAAGTGCGTACAATCTGTCTTTTTTACTGATGCCTATTTCTTTTTCAGAAACGGTGTTGGAGCAACTCCCCGTCAGAGCGGCCTCAATTCGAAGTCATATGCACTGAAATCGATACAGTGTTGCAAGCTGTCACCTCTGAGAACACTCCACAGGAAAATGAGTCTTAAATTCATCAGTTTACGGTTTATTTTTGAATCTATTGGCACTGAGGTAGACGCGGTACTGCAAGCGGTCACAACTAAGATTGCCTCACGGGAAAATGATTCTTAATTACATTGATTTACGGCTTATTTTCGAATCTACAGGCACTGAAGTAGACACGGTACAAGCCGTGACATCCGAGAACGCTCCACATGAAATGACTCTTAAATAAATCAGTTTACGGTTTGTATTTGAATCTATCGGCACTGAAGTAGCGATCTCTTCTGAGAACGCTCCACAGAAAATTGACTTTTAAGTACATCACCTTACGATTCATTTTTGAAACTATTCACCGAGGTAAGGTACGTGGGCTTCGGATATCGGCGGAAACAGGCCAAGGTAAAGCAGGGCAGCAATATCACTTTCGTGTGTTTCCAGACTGTACTGCAAGTGGAACCTGCGAGAACGCTATGCAGCAAAATAAACCTTAAGTATATCATTCTACGGTTCAGTTTGCAGCACTTGTGTTTGGCGTTTATGCCTTTTGTATGTTGACAAGGTTCAATCTCAAGTAATTTGAAATTAAATTAAGAAGTAGTTGCTGATTTAAAGATATTGCCGCCTAATGTGCTAGATCTCGTTATTAGCGCTTCGTATGACACTTTGCTTACGAAACACTTATATTAGTATATTTAATTTTCAATTCAGTAATTGTTAATGACCGTTTTGACGCAATTAGATTTATCTATAGCCCACGACCCAACGTTCTATCTATAGTACTTATTAAATACAGTTGTTTTGTTTTATTTTAGACACAATCAACCGTAGTTCATGCATAGTTGATAAACATTTTCCCCGTATGGCTGACCCTAGGAGGATAAAATATTATTTTGAATGAAACTTGACTCTATAAAAATAACGGACTGTCTATTACGGCTCTAAACCTTCTAGCTACCCGGAGGCCTATAAAAAGGTCTCCTCCACTTCAACGGAATTTAAAATCTGTCAGATTAGAATACAAATGCATTTCTTTTGTAATGTTCTATTTTAAAACAAATTGAATTGAATTCTATTTCCTATACGATAGATTCGAAGGTCACTGGCAATTTTAGTTGTATGGTGGGGCGGCAGGGACACAAGTAATATCATATGTATATTGTTTGGGCTTAGGCTCCTTTGTATATGCTGCAGGGATGCCTAAGTGGATCTTCAATGAAGATGTAATTACATTATATATAAAAAAATATATTATATTATTTTTGGAACAAATGGCAAACACAACCGGTCGTTTTTATGATTTTGAAAAGAATGTCGTTGGTCGGGACGTCGGCCGTTACTTTTGATTCGTCCCTGATCGGCGATTTTCGGAAGCGGTCGGCCGTCCATGACGTCACCTCGGATGCGTTCTGAACAATATTATATCGAAGCAGTTAATGAGATCACAAATATCTGAGCATGCCTATTTGGTATGCATGTTCATATATTTTTTACCGCTTGCATTTATCTGTGACTGTACATTAATTATCATAACTTTGTAGCATCTCAAACTTTATATAACTAAACAATCTCAAAAAACGAATATTTAAAGTATTATTAAGCGTAGCTTTAGCAAATATTTATGTCATTTTGATACATTTACATTTATTGAGTCCGTTTTTATTTCGGAACTATTTAAGTCATATTAAAGTTAGATTAAGTAGTTATAAGAAAACTAAAGCTAAAAAATACTGCCATTTTGTAAATATGAGATTAGAATTAAGACTGATAGCCATATTAGAAGTAAGTGATACATTTTGTATTGACAGATATATTACTGATTTAGATATATCTGTGCAATGACAAAGGCACCTAAAGACGGCTTAACCTTAAAATAATAAAGCCTAGAAACTTAAACTGAAATAGATGAGATTACATAGAAATTGAGCAAAGCGTTCTCTTATAATAACACGAATCAATATATCAACATAGTAAAATTACTTGATGTTCTATTGTCATTAAATGTCGTTTAAATAGTTTTAGTTTTTTTACGTTTAACGCTGTATAACTGATACAGTCGAAAACTGTAACGCTCTAATGTGACATCTAAAATAGTGTTGTTGAGTTCAGATTCCTCGTAAGTCCCTGCGTGCTTTTAAAAGTACAAATTCACAATCGCGTTTTCGACTCTTATAAAAATCAAGAAAAAGCTCCAATTTGTAAGACTACTGAGCGTGTAATATTTAGCGTATTATATTTTAGGAATGTAAGGGAATATCTCGATAGATATCTCCTACTTTATTGGTGGCGTTTAAGCATTAGGTATCAATACGAGTAATTTTCGGTTTTTAACCTGACGTCGCTCGTGGCTGACGTCGTTGGCAGCGGGAAATGGAGCCACGCACCTCTTGTTGCCACGCAAAGTACATACAATTTATGGCTCTATAGTTCTATAATGAAGAGGGTTCCAAATTCTAAAACAAAAACATTTCTGGGATTTACGAGTGAAAGTTAGGCCGTCGCTTATCGCCTAAAATTTGATCGTCCGAAATTGATGTAATTGGCACGTCCTAAATAAAATAATACTTAAGCATATATTATATTATAAATGTTGCCTCTGAATGTAAACTTTAAGTATTGTTTGGTCGCTTTAAAATTTTCAATATAAATTTATATTTCGGAACTTTTCCAAATTAAAAACCTAGAGATATTTTGGCATGGATCTTACATATACATATTTAAAATTTCATTCTTCCGAGGCTTATATATTATAATACGAGCTAAACTTAAATAAAATAATTAATTATTGAAATAGACAAGATAGATACTTTATAATGATTATTATTTAAAACGAGATATTTACCATGTATATTTGTTTTTGCGAGCTCCCGAACCCGTAAGCGGGTAGATCGCTACGGCGTGTGGGTAGACCACAAATAAAAACTCGTAGTAAATCAGTTACACCGTGAACATAGCGCTTGTAACAGTGCCGAATTATCGGGAGCTCGCATAAACAAATATACATGGTAAATATCTCGTTTTAAATAGTAATTATAAATAAGATAGGTACCTATTACAATGTTACTCAATTACTTGACTTAATTAAATAAATTTACGTAATAAATCGTAAATTAAAATTGAAATCACAGAAAATTAAATCACATGTATTATATTAAATACTTAGAACTTTCAAGAGTAAAAAGTACAGTTGTTTTCGCAACTATTTGGTGTGTTTTATAACCATTTTATTATATTCGTAGTTAGTATTTGATTTTGGTCTCAAAAAGATTCTTTATTATTATATTAATAGTATGTATTGTATAGTTTATGTTTCTTGTACATTGCCACGATACCAGACGATGCATTTATAGGTCATAAGTCATTTATATAGTTTAATATGTATAATAATAAAAAAAATACAATACATATGTCTTTTTACAACTAAATCACGAAAGTAGGTGCCAAGACGTTGGCATATAAAAATAATTGAAACTGACAGTTATGTATCATAATTTACAATTTCTTGTCCTAAATTAGAAAAAAAAACCTAGTTACAAAATACGTTTTTTGTATTAAAATACTAGCTGCGACGGCTGCTCTAGGCTGTGTGCGTAGAGCAGCCGCCGCGGCTAGACGCATGACTCATGAATAAGGGACACGGACTTTGTTGAAGTGAGTAACCCGATATAAGTATTTTAATATGTCTGATTACTCACGGGAGTTTTGTAAGTTTTTTGTTTTTAAAATAATAAGTAGATGCCAAATCATTAATATAAACGTGGTTTTAATTCACCCTTAATCCTTTGAGCAGCACAGTCGGCTGTGGCCGACCAGCCTCGCCAATGCAGTAGGGACTTACGCGAGACTCCGCAAAGTTCAATTTCGCCATAACTGTCTCAGGCCCACTTGATACTATTTTAGGTTATGACTAGTCTCTTCCTTGATATAAGATTTTGAAACCTAGTTTTAATATCATTTTTATTCAGGTTTATAGTGATTATAAAAAAATAATGCGTTTTTTAACAACTGTAATCTTAGACTAAAATCCCGTTACTATTGAATATTAGTAATTGTAAATATATCTAGTTTTTGTATGTACATGTCAGTAGCTTTTTGCCGACATGCTACTTTAAAGTAAGGATTGACAACTGACTATAACATTAAGTTGATTAGAAAAACTGCATTTTTACCCATTTTGTCCGTGTAGATATTAATGGACCTAATGCGATCTGTCGTCGACCTTTATGGTGGCTAGAATGTTAGGCTCATTTTTGAAAAATCTCATTTTGATTCTATAGTTAAGGTAGTACGTAGCTTTTATACATTTTTAATATCAACTCGGTTTGAGTCGGTGTAACCGACGTAGGGTTAGTTTTTGTATGCAGTGTTCCAAAATGCTTTGCAAAATATGAATTGCTGTCGTCATTCTGTTTTTTTTTTAAGTCTATGAATACCTCGACGGTTGCAAAATTACGAATGCGACGATTTGCCTTATTTGTGTCTCATTAAGACCACCTTAATTTTGATGACTATATATAACTTAGCCACGCATTTTAAATATCATAGAATTAAGATGATACACTTAATCAATGATTGTGATGATCATATTGCCAGTGTGGGACATCAATAACTTTTATATTAAAATACTTATATCGGGTTATTCACGTCAATAAAGTCGAAAATAGCTCGACATGTTTCAGAATCCCTTATCCCTTAGTCATGATGCGTCCAGCCGCATGGAACATAGCGAACTATTTTCGATTATTGACGTGAGTAACCCGGTATAAGTATTTTGATGTGATACTCATGGGAGTTTTCTATTGTAAACCACATCTTATATCGCTATCGTTTCCGTACCTTGTGGTCTTTTGTCGGTTTTGCAAAGAATTTTGGAACACCTTGCCTAGTGCCAGAATAGTAAGTAATGTTAGTACAGATCGCGGCGCAGTTTTATTTCTAATTAATTATCAAATTACTTATCATTTGACATATCTGTAATAGTACATTACCTAACTAGTGCGGTAAAACAAAGAAAGGCCAAGATCGCAGATGTTTGCGACCCGAGCTGCAAGCGAGGAACGTAAATATGTGATCAACGGCTTTATGTATTACCTCACGTGTTATGTACTCGTACATCATTTTATGCCTACACTTGGGCAGAAATTGGCTTTTTGCGGAAAAAGGCACTTTATGGTCAGGTGTGGCATAAAATAATTAAATTAACAGGATCTGTGCTTTTTGTTTTGAATTGCCATATAGCCAAGCTTTTGAGATTTTTACCTAAAATCTAGAATTCAGGACAGGAGGAAATGAAATCTAAATTGTTATTTACTGACGAATTCTCTCATGACTTTCGTTTCGGCTGATTTAAATCATACTTACTAAATTCGTCATATTCAGTATGATAAAAATAAAATTATTTATAACCTTGTGTGATAATGTCCATACCTGGGATAACTCGGGCAAGTTCCAGGGATTTTATTGATAATAAAAAAGATGTCGATATAATTAATGAAGCACATGTAGTGCTCGTGCACAAGAGACTCGATATCGGATAGATGTCATATATCTGGTATCGAGTCTCTTAAGATAATAAAAGCATGTTGTCAGTAACATCGACATATTTTTTGGTCGATAAAATATTTGACTACATTACTTTCGTACAGATGCCCCGAGTTATCCCAGGTATGATAATGACTGTATTTCTTTACTGTATGTTAATTATATTATTTTACTACATGGTACGTTAATTATAGTATTTTATTTTAGCGGTAAAACTTGGAGTTGCTATAATTTGGGGGTTCGATTTGACTCATCTCGTGATATTGTGAAAATGTCAAGTTTTTACGAAATAGTAAATAAGTAAACTTTAGTTATACGAACCCCTAAGTCTTAAAGCCGGGTGCACATCACGCGCGGCTGATGCGAGAGTACTACCCATAGGACTAACTAGTCCAATGAAATTTAAACTTTACACTTTTATTAATTTATTTTATTTTATTTTACAGTTGCATTTCTTTTGTTTAATTTCATTTTAAAACAAAATAAACTCTATCTTATTCGCCACAGTATTCAATGATTTAAAATTCATATAGCATTGTTTTCTGTGGTAGGCCGCTAAAGGTCAAAACTGAAATACATATTACAAGATGAGGATGTTATCTATCAATCGTCAAAAGGCGCGATGTATGCAGTGCTCCATTTTTTGTTTTGTGTTGTTATTCTCATATTCGTTTTAGTCATTTTAGTAATTATGCTCGCAAGGTCTCGTCTCTTTTTAATAAAATAGTGACCCAGTGTCCTAAAGATAGGACAATTTTTTTTTGAATTTTGAATAGGCCTAATTTTAATCGAAAATTTGACCTTGTGGGTCGTGTGGACTAATAAAAATGATACTGAACTTATAAATATGAGAATTCCACCAAAAGAGTACTAAGTTTTTATAAATTCACTTAGTGCGTAAGAAATATAGGAGAATGATCAAGCATTTGCAATTCTTTTAATAAAATGTCATTTGACTGCTAGTAACTTTCTTGTTTCATTTTGCTTGTCATTTTCTCCAGGTTTCCTTCATGGCTATAGCCCGAACGATTAACTTTTTCCACGCCAAAGACGTATTACATTGTCACCTCAGATTAATCAGTCACAGACCACAGAGCAACATAGACCTGAACAAGTGAACATCCATAAAGTTTACCTTTAGTTTTGACACTTCGGTGACTTGGCGTCTGAAAGCGTTTGTATTTACATGGCATCGAAAAGGTAAATTCAGGACTGAGGAAACTGAGGGCGCGGTACAGGGATATAACGTCGGAGGGGAATGAGGAACGGCAAGCGCTTTCCAGCCGCACGCTTCCAATTCCCCTCGCACATGGAAGTATTCAATTCAATAAATAAATTACTGTGGGTATATTCGTTTATTAAGATTTTAATTGACAAAGTACCTAACCATATAGAAGCTATGAAAATCTTGGTAGCTCTCTGCCTCGTTTAACAATGAAAATTCTATGACATCCCATTAGTAGGTACTCTGCTAATTACCGCTTCCCATCGGTTCCGTCAACATAGTACCTTGAAATAAGGTTGAATGTTCCTACGAGTTACTAGTGGCAGCGAAAATAGATTTTGGCGCGTTTAAGAGGACTCCTGACGGTTACTTTAGACACACTTTTTTTTACTGATAATAATTTACGACATAACCTGTATTCCGAATTTAAGCTGGCACTAGTATTTTTTAAAATAGTGATCTAGATTGGAGGTGGTTTTTAAAGGGGATTATCATTTTTCGCTAGAGGAACGTGGGTCCAAGCTTTTATTTTGACACAAGACCCAGGTGGGAGAGGCGACGCCTGGTGAGCGACAATACGTTTTCGGCGGCACACAAACGCGGGTCATGTGTCAAAATATAAGCTTAATTTGGCGCGAAATGCACCCATTAATGACGGGTGTAGCCCCTTAGTTACCGCCCGACCAATTCTTTTGTTACACGTGATAATTTAAACGTAAAAAGCCAGATCTATCACGGCCATATTCAGAAAACTGCCTGCGCGGCACGGGACCCTCATGCCATTTTGGTTTCGGTTTAATCAATTTACTCAATTTTATGCTTTGTCTCACTTTTTTGTACGGAAATTCCCTCAGAACTGGTTTGACATTTTTGCTTGAGTTCGGTTTAACATGGTCCATTTGCCTCTTTATTACATGCTGGCTTGTATGTTGGTTATCGTCGTTAATTTGTTGAGGTTTTGTAATTTTACTATTGATAGACACATAAGAAACGGACTGGCTCAGTTTGGTCGGGTTACTCGGGTTTACCTTTTGGCTCAGTTTGGTCGGGTCTAACTTTTGGCTTAGTTCAGTGGTGTTTACTTCTTTACCCATACGCAGGGCAGAATTCGTTCCGTACCCTTGCGAGATTATTTTGTAGAGCTTTGCTATCTTTGCAGCGTTCCCGGGTTCCTGAAGAAATAGAAAACAAATTTAGTATCAGATCTGAACCAGATTCCTACTTATTTTAAGACGTTTCAATTTTTTGTTGTTTATAAAATTTTTTTTGCTAAATTGGAAATTTTCATGTGTTTTCCTTCTAGAATTCTTCCTTTAGAATCGCGAGCTCTTTCGATCCTAGTAGGAGAAAAAAAGTGTCCCAAGATTTTTTGTCCTGTTGGATGTCCTAGGTAAAACCGCTGTAGCGAGGAGGTCGGGAAAGCCTTGAGCGAGCTTTGTGTCGATTGGGCAGAAACGGCGCTGGACAGAAGCCTGGCGGTCCTTAGTGTCAGAGGCCAAGATCCACTTCGCTCGCTGCGCCACAGCAGTAAGTAAGTAAGTTTTTTTTTAACCGTAATATTTTTTTCACTGATTTTAGCTGGATTGAACCGACATTATTTTATACGTCAAACATCTATGAAATTATGTCGTTTACTTAACACTTTCACATTCTGTGCTATCAAAATCGAAGCAAACTTAGCTTGGTCGGACCCACAGACCAGGAATTTGCATATGCTTGTTTACATTGAGCTTTAAGAATTTTGTTAAATCTGTTTTAATCAACTATCGATAGGCCGTGAACAATATAGCGACACATGATCGACACGCTGTATATGTATAATTAACCGAGTGAGCGAAGCGTCGTCATTTCAATTTGGGCAAAAATGCTTTGGTGTGTCTGTCCTGTAGAGGAGAACAAATGGACAGACACACTACGCATTTATCACCCAATTCTTAGGAAATTTCGAAAGTTCGTTAGTAACATTTTTGTTTGTCGATTCAGTTTTTGGAATTTTTTGTGAAGGTCAGCATTTTGTGGCTAGTTCGTCGATTTTCAATCTTATCCCGTAATATTTATAAGGTAAGTAGCTAAGATTTTAGACACTATTTCAATCTTATCCCTCGACCATTCTATCTTAACCCGTCTACTTTTTAGACAAAAATACAGTGTTGTTATTTTTATGTATTATAATAGGTATCTAGGCGTAGCCGCGTTTTACCAACATATTACAAAAATATAGTCCTTGCCCATGCCTCCTAACTTAGACAACCGAAAGGAATCAAATAGTTTATTTTATATTACAAGGGTTTCAACACAATACTGTATATCTGATCAAAAAACTTTTACTAACGATATTATAAACTATAACTACTATCTGACAATAATCCCCCAACTTAACTTATATAAAAAAATAATTCAATAAAAACAATCTGGCGGACGATCTCAGGTGGAACCAGTGATCAGTAAACGAAAAATAATGGCAGTGAAAAAGCGAAATATTTACCTCGCTCATTCTAACGCATTTAGTGTCCCCGAAGGCAGTGATACAGTATCGGGAATGGTGGTATTTCACCTGAAACACAATGTACAACTAAATACAGGCAGGTATAGTTAAATTACTCTCGAGACATGCTCTCTAATGGACAGAACAAAAAAACTCAAGAAAATTACGTTTCATTGTCTAGACAGTAAATAAAATGACATATCAAAAAAGCACCTAAATTGGATTCAAAAAACTGTACTTAATAATAGAGCAGCAAGTACCTTGGCATCTCGAAAAGGAAATTCTGTCGCCCCCACGTCATCGGCAGTTATGGCGAAGCACTAAAATAAAGAAAGCAAATTTAATATTTAAAGAAATGTTGAAATACCTGTATTGGGTTATTTGTTCAGAAATAATAAAGTGGGCAACAGCTAAAACACTCAATAGAGATGAAAAACTTTAAAACGGATTTATCGCCTTTATTAACACGTTTTGAGCCCTTTACAGCACTCGATATCACAGGGTTAAGTGATGTAAAGGGCTCAAAACTTAGGGTCATGATGGTGTTACTAAATGCGATAAATCCGTTTAAAGTTTTTTTTTTCTATTTAATGTAAGAACAAGAGCAAGCACCGCGACCCGCGACAATATCTCGCGGTCAAAAAAGACAACTGTCATTGTCTAATCTGAACAATTAGAAAATGACAGGCGTCTTTCTCGACTGCGACCATAACCTACTGTTTTCAGGAGGTAATGTTAAAATTACAGTTCCGTTAATTCCTGCTGGTTGGTAATGCTGGTCATTGCCTACGGTTTTGGATAGACGCATTGCAGAGCACTAATGATTTGTGCGTTGATAAATACAGTTGATTCTCGCTGACTAGTTACGAGTGAGAGATCTTCGCCCAAACCAGAAATATTTGATTTTTAAAACGTTACTCAAATAAACTATTTAAAAATCTTACCCAACCACATTTAAAAATCCCAAATAAAATCAAGGCCAAACCGTTGGCGTTCATCTTCGAATTGGATTTGAAATTGATAATTTCCATCAAACAAGTCCATTCAATCTATCAAATCGATTTTCCGATTCATTATTAAATTATCACGACTTTCATGAATCATGGTGACCGTAAGAAATCTTGGAATAGATTTTAAGCCCTATTCAAATCCTATTTTGTTTTTACGGTTCCATACCTCAAAAGGAAAAACGGAACCCTTATAGAATGACTTGATTTTCCGTCCGTTCATCTGTATATACCCTCAGTCAGGACCCTATTATCGGGAACGCGTATACGTAGAAGTTGAAACTAGTAGGAGTACCTACCATACAATGAAGTCTATGCGATCCCTCGGAACTATGAAAAGACCAAAATTCTAAGTCAAGGCTGTTGGATGTAGTGAATGCCCTTTACATAGTTATTGCTGCAGGCAACACTTGCTTCTATGTCATCTCATGTCATCTAGTTCCGTTTCCTTGTCTCTGCTCTCAGGTCATGGCTCCGCACTCATGCCTGCTTTTAATATATTTTATATAAATTAACAATTTAGCGTATTAGTAAAGTAGTACCTATTTTATTCTAAGCCCCTGACACAGTGAAACTTAATTATTGATGTAATGGGACAATGGGAGCTACCGTATTGTCGCGTGTCAATATGAGGGAATTATCAAAGTAACGTTTGAAACGTTCCCGCAGGACCCACGTTCCACTAGCGCCCTTAGCGGAAAATCGACTCAACTCTGTAATCCTCATTAAAACGCGTCTTCATGATGAAATCAGTTTTCTATTTTCACGACTACCAATCTACACGTGTCCCTCTTCCGTGGTATTCCAACGCGAAGCCCGCGAAGCGCCTTACTTCCGTTCTGCACAACAAAGGCAATTAAAAGCAGTTTATACCGCAGTTTATATCTCATTTCCCATGCATTTGCAAAGGGTACCTACTAAAATGTATAGGATACTTCCCGTGGACCTAGAATCATGAAATGTGACAAAAAGTAATAGATCTCAAGATCTATAAGAAAACAACCCGAAGACCGTAAATTTGTCGCGCACTGAGGCTTTTATGTCCATGTTTTTGTGCAGTAATACGGAACCCTCAGTGCGCGGGTCCAACTCGCATTTGCACATTTTTTTTGTTGTTAACAAGACCACACCGTGGCAAAAATCTGGGAGAATTCTGGGAACATGATGATGTTAAAGAAATATACTTAAACAGCGAAGCAATGTCTCAAATGCTTAATTCATCAATGAGATTTGAATAAATTGCCAATTTCACGTTTTAAGTACTTATCTATAGTCTGTGACTAATTAATTAAAGTCGGAATAAATACCTACTTATAGTCAATTATTGTCTGCAGATTGAGACTAATATGCAATTACTGTATGATAATTGAATACACAATGAGATAGTATATTTGAAAACAAAAATTCAATATGGCTGACATACCTACCATAATTTAGATATGAGCGCCGATGGCCAAATAGTCGGCGGCGGCGCGCCGGTCAAAATCAATCGGCGGCGGCGGCGAATCGGCGGCGTGGCCTTGAAAGCACTTGTCTATAGGATTAAAAGTAATAAAACCACAACTTTTTATAAATAAAATAAATTACGTTATAATATCACAAATTTCTTTAATTATGCGTAAAATAATTGAGTATTTTACAAATTCGAATGTCAAATAATGTAACTCAATCCAGTGATTTGTTCCTGCCTCCAAAAGATGTTCGGCAACTGCCGATTTTCTGGGTTCGTTGTTTTTAAAGTGAGAAACTGTCCTTCGGCGTCCGTTAATGTTGTGACAGTTTTCTGTAGGGGATGAAGATAGTTTTCACCGAGAACTTCTTTAAAATCTTAAACAACCTTATCTGACACTCCCTTTACATACGGTAAAAGGGCTGGTTGTCGTTCCACTGTGTAGTCCAGGCGCTTTGTCGTATCAGTGCGTCTACCATACCATATGTATAAATATGGAAAGAGACCATTTAAGGATAAAATTTATCTCAAAATTAAAATTATGATTTAAAAAAATCCGTGTAATTTCGCTTCAACGCTAAGTTGGACAAGAAAGGTGGTGATGAGTTAAAAGTGGGGCAATTTGGTTATGGGCAACGGAACCCTAGGGGACAGAGGCTGGCCGACTTTCTGGAGAGAGAGGAACTCTTTATGATAAACTCTTTCTTCCAGAAGTCACCCCAAAGGAAATGGACCTGGATGAGTCTTGATGGTTCCACGAGAAACGAGATAGACTTCATCATAACCGACAAGAAACGTATATTCAGTGATGTTTCTGTGATCAACAGGATAAAAACCAGTAGTGATCACCGAATGATCAGGGGCTCACTCAATATAAATATTAAACTTGAAAGGTCCAGCCTGATGAAGTCTACGCTCCGACCCACTCAAACCCACATTCAAAACCCCGAAAGCTTTCAACTCGAGGTATCGAGCTCTGTAACCGCTTTTCTTGCCTAGAGAACTTGGTTTCAGTTGACGAGATTAACGACGGGCTAGTGGAAACTGTCCACGTGGTAGGGTCCAAGTTTTTTAGGCCCCGCCGTAAAGATAGACCTCAGAAATTGACCGAGCAAATCTTAAAACTCATGGCTACAAGACGCTCACTACAGCTGCAGTCTCCGGATGACGCTAAGTCATATAGGCAGCTCAACAGACGTATATCTAAGTACTTGCGACATGATCTGCGTCTCTTTAATACTAACCGTGTTAAAGAGACTATTGAGCGAAACCAAGGCTCCAAAGTGTTCGCAAAGGACAAGTCTGTTGGGCAAAGCCAGCTGACAAAAATAAAACGAGAAGACGGCAGCATAGCGTCAACAAAAGCAGAGGTTTTAGGTGAGATCGAGAGGTTCTATGGACAGTTATACACTTCGGTCGCAAAGCCCGTTGACAGCTTGGTAGGAGACCCAAGAGCCAGGCTATCCCGATACTACACCGAAGATATCCCGGACATCAGTTTGTACGAGATTAGGAAGGCCCTAAAGCAGCTTAAGAACAATAAGGCGTTGGGCAATGACGGAATCACCACAGAGCTTCTGAGAGCAGGTGGAACACCGGTACTTAAAGTCCTCCAGAAGCTCTTTAATTCCGTCTTGTCTGAGGGCAAAACTCCTGAAGCATGGAACAGAGGCGAAGTGGTGCTGTTCTTCAAAAAAGGTGACGCCTTTTGAAGAACTACAGACCCATCACGCTTCTGAGCCATGTTTATAAACTGTTTTCAAGGGTCATCACGAATCGGTCCGAACACAAACTTGATGACTTCCGAACAAGCCGGACTCCGAAGAGGCTATAGTACCATATACCACATCCATACGCTACGGCAAATTATACAGAAGACCGAAGAGTATAACTTGCCACTATGCTTTGCGTTTGTGGACTATGAGAAAGCCTTCGATTCGGTGGAAATATGGGCAGTGCTTGAGTCTCGTCAGCGATGCCATATTGACTATCGGTACATCGAAGTGTTGAAGTGTTTGTATAGTAACGCCACAATGTCGGTTCGAGTACAGGAGCAGAGCACGAAGGCGATTCCGTTGCGAAGAGGCGTAAGGCAGGGAGACGTTATCTCTCCGAAACTGTTTACTGCAGCAATGGAAGACGCCTTCAAGCTTCTGGAATGGCAAGGACTTGGCATCAACATAAACGGTGAATACATCACTCACCTTCGATTTGTCGACGACATTGTAGTCATAGCAACTCGCCGCTGCTTGCTCCTTCTCCTAGCGAGAAGGAAGCAGAGTGGCCCTACCCACTAAACTCCACACCGGCGTTTCCCTCCTGGCCGTTAATGAGAGCACCGTGGGATCAATATTATTCCACCTCGGTGCCCTCCGGCGGCCCCGGCTTTGTGCCGGGGCATCCGCACAAGGAGGGGGAAGTCAGAAACGCTTTGACCTCCCCCCCGACGGCGTGGGGCCGTGCAATGCGGGACCCGAACCCGCTGGCCCCGTTAAGGGTCTTGGCGAATGAACGCCAAGCGCCTTCGACCCCGCCGCCTGCGACGGAGCGGGTGAGCATCTACCGCGTCTTCCCGCTCCCTTTCCGCTGCCTCCTTCTGCGACATAACCTCTTCGCAGAAGGAGGCCACCGCATCCCAATTCCTCTCGCTGCCCAGCATCGAAGCGATGACGCTGTGCAGCGAGAGGTCCACCAAACCAGTCCTCGCGACGAGGGCAGCTCTTTCCACGGCCCAGCGGTCACACTCTTCCAGAGTGTGTTGGGCCGTATCATCCTCGTCGCCGCACTCATGGCACCTATCGTCCTCCTCCCGCCCTATTCGATGCAGGTAGTGTCCGAAACAACCATGCCCGGACACCACCTGCGTCAACCGGAAGGTCAGGGCCCCTTCCCTCCGGTCGACCCACTCCTCCATCTTTGGGAGGATAGCCCCTATGGTTCTGACCCCATACAGGCTATCCTCCAGCGCCTCACTCCATCGACGCCTGAGCTGCTCCTCTGCCGGCCAATGTTAGGCCTATCCCAGTCTCTGTTGAAAGCTCGGTTCTCGAAGTTGTTGACTCGTACATCTACCTAGGACAAGTAATCTAATTAGGTAGGTGCAACTTCGAGAAAGAGGTCAACCGCCGAATCCAACTCGGTTGGGCAGCGTTCGGAAAACTACGCAATGTCTTTTCGTCCGACATACCTCAGTGCCTCAAGACAAAAGTTTTCAATCAATGTGTGTTACCAGTGACGACTTACGGACACGGAGCCGAAACGTGGTCCTTCACAATCGGCTTCATCTCAAAACTCAAAGTCGCTCCGAGCTATGGAGAGGGCTATGCTCGGAGTTTCTCTACGTGATTGAATCAGAAATGAGGAGATCCGTAGACGAACTAAAGTCACCGACATAGCCCTTCGGATTAGCAAGCTGAAGTGGCAATGGGCAGGCCACATTGCACGCAGAGCAGATGGCTGATGTAGTCGAGAAGTGCTTGAGTGGAGACCACGGCTTGGCAAACGCAGCGTAGGACGTCCACCCACAAGATGGACAGATGACCTTATGAAGGTCACCGGGAGACGCTGGATGCAGGTCGCTTCCAACCGGTACATATGGAGGTCCAAAGGGGAGGCCTATGTTCAGCAGTGGACGTCTTATGGCTGATATGATGATGATGTGTAATTTCGACTTAAACGTGATTTCCATCACACTGAGTTAGGAAAAATAGTACCTGATCACTGATTAAAAATCATCGTATATAAAAAATATCGTCGGGAAGAAAGTTGGTTTTATTATGTACCTGCTAATTAAAAAGTATAAACATAATATCCGTCAAAACATATCGAAAGGTGGCATTTACAACGATTTTAGCTATTAAAAACATTTAATTTTTAAGGTTCCAAAATAAGTGTAATTTCGGCATGCCTCATCAAGGTCACGCCGATTCCACGCCGGTGGTGGCGTCGGCGGCGGCGGCGCGAGATTTTTTACCGGCGGCGGCGGCGCGCCGGCGCGGCGCTCATATCTACCATAATTACACAACTATCTATCTAAGTAAACGATAAATAAAGTAAAGTAAAGTATATAAATCTAAGTAAACGATTCGTGTGACTTTTGAATTTTGATATCGAGTTAGAAATATAGTCGGGAAAAGATTCTTCAAATATAGGGGAGCCTAAGAGGCAAAGAGAACGTTTGTCTACAGATCGTCAAATTTGTGTTTTAAATCGGCAAAAATACAACATGAATTTTGAATGAAGAGTTCGCATTTTGCAAAATTCAGTTCTAAACCAATATTTTTGAAACTACTCTTAATAAGGGACAAGTCAGAGAGCACAGTATTAACGTTGCCTCCTAGGGTCCCGTCATCTAGGTACCAGACATTGAATTTTGATTTCAATTTTTGGATGATTGGATTTATAGCAAAACTAAAAATTGCTGGGCCGAGAGGGTCACTCTGCTGACAACCAACCTCAGAAGATAATTCATTGGACTTGTACATTAATTTAGAAGAGTCCGAATAGCAAAAGAAAAGGTAATTGTATAGTTCAGGAATTTTGTCCCTAATTTCTGTCAGCAAAGTGTCCCTATTAACCGAGTTAAAAGCATTTTTAACGTCAATTTTGACTACAATTTCGCAATCATCAGAGGAAAGGTAGGTCCTTAGGGCATGGACGGCTGCCTCGCACCCACCTTTCGTGCCAAAACCCAGCTATACAGGTTCAAAAAGGCCCTGCAATTTTGATCGAATGTGTCTTACTGCAATTTTGGAAGCAAGACGTCTTATAGTAGACCCCACCGCAATGGGTCTCACCCCTCCGTCCTTTTTGGTAAGGGCGATCAGGTTTGCGCCGTATAAAATTGGGACGATTTCAGTATTAATTTTGCCTGAAAACATAAAATTTATTAATTTAGTAAGGGAAGACACAATCTGCTCACCTGCATCGCCCACGGAATGGGAAATAAGGTCTTTTAAATGTTGGGATGAGATCCCATCCAAGCCGGCCGCCGAACCGGTTTTGAATGAAAGTATGGCGTCAATAACGTCTTTGCCTTCAATTTGGAGGCAGGCCTGGTCTACTGCAGGTGGAGCTATCAAATGAGGTACTGAAGGAGCCAGGGGATGTTTTGAAAGTAAGGCCGAAAGGGTATCTGGACTATCTGGCGATAGCACGTCACTTGAAAAGAGAAGGCGAGCGGCACCTTTGAGATCGCCTTCGCTAATTTTATTTTCAATTACTTTGGTTCTATTAAAGGTAGATGAGGCACACCTTTTAGAAGGAGAAATGTGTGGAATGGTGTTCAAAACGCAATTGTTTTTAATTTTCTGTGTCAAAGAAATTGTCTCATCCTTTTTGGCATGCAGGGTATTGTAAGAAAAAATGAAAAGATTGTGCCAATCATTAATTTGATTATTTTCCACACATTTCATAACTAGGCCTGAAAGGTGGTTAGCGACTGTCATCCTTGCGCCTCGCGGAACTCTTTTAACAACGGGCACGTTATTTTTAAGTTCGCTGAGGTATACATGGAAAGGGATAGAATTTGGTTGGTCAGAAAGGGAATTGGTTATAAGGGATGGGGCTAAATTTAGACCAGCGTCATTTTGGCTGATGCGGAGACGGTGTTTTTTAGAAATATGAATGTTTAAACCGCGCCGCCTTAGATAAAGAAGGCCTAGATAGTGTGTCAGTATACCAGCAATGAAGCCACTTCAATGTTGAAAAAAAAAACAACATTTGGAATGACGTCTATCAGTGCTCAAGGTCGTGTCATCGCAAAAACATCTCCCGGTTTTTATTATAAAATTAAGTAATAATGGTTGGTTCTGCAGTGATTGGGTGTTCTAACTTATCTTCCAACACAAACACAGCACGTAAGATCACATTCCACTCGTAAGTATTAAGTTTTATGTTATATTTTTACGTATTTATAAATGCAAAAAATTCAAACGCGATTGTATGAAAATGTTGCCAGTACAATGATTATTTTTCCCTCCGATTGGGGCATAATAATTACGTTCGAAAATGTCTATATTTGCTAGTGTTTCGCTTACCTATTGTTATTTCTAGTTACATATTCGTTTCCAATTATAATATTTGTTACCAAGTTTTAACTTAAGTACATTTGTTTTTTATTTATCTAGTATTCATTTTAGGTTTCCAGTTGACGAGTATCTCGCCGCCCGAATGGCTAGCGAAAATAAGGCTGAATAGAAATGACCAATTATGGAAACCGACTAAATATAGTAAAATTTGCTCTGATCATTTTGAAGATAAAAACAAGTACCAGACTAAAAACAAGGGTTCTATGGAACCTAAAATTAGATTTGTTATTTATTATAAATTCCAAACCTACGCAATTTAAAAAAATTTAGTATTACTAAAATTAAATGCCTTAAATCCCTCTACTTAAGACGCGCAGGGTTTTCCTGGCAACATTATTTTCGTCCCTATGTGTGTGTCGCCGCGTGTAAATACGAGCGTCGCACGCACACATGAATTCACTTTTGGCTTCAACTTTGACGGTTTCGTAGTTTGACGTTAGGTCTCTAGGCCTAATACCTTTATGGTTGCGGCCTTGTTCGGCAACGCCATGTCGCTCTGACGGACGACGTCAACTCAAAATATTACGAACTATAAATATTATTATTTTTGTTATTTTGTGTTTAAGCATTTTGTGTTTCTGTTGTGTTTATGTGTGTAGTGTTATGTGTTAAGGTAAGAGCATGCACGCCGCAACCCAAGGCGATGGCACGATACAACTAAATTTTAATTGTATTCAATGCAGGAGCTCTTTTACAACGCGGCGCGCATAAAGGTATTAGGCCTAGAGACCTAACGTCAAACTACGAAACCGTCAAAGTTGAAGCCAAAAGTGAATTCATGTGTGCGTGCGACGCTCGTATTTACACGCGGCGACACACACATAGGGACGAAAATAATGTTGCCAGGAAAACCCTGCGCGTCTAAAGTAGAGGGATTTAAGGCATTTAATTTTAGTAATACTAAATTTTTTTAAATTGCGTAGGTTTGGAATTTATAATAAATAACAAATCTAATTTTAGGTTCCATAGAACCCTTGTTTTTAGTCTGGTACTTGTTTTTATCTTCAAAATGATCAGAGCAAATTTTACTATATTTAGTCGGTTTCCATAATTGGTCATTTCTATTCAGCCTTATTTTCGCTAGCCATTCGGGCGGCGAGATACTCGTCAACTGGAAACCTAAAATGAATACTAGATAGATAAAAAACAAATGTACTTAAGTTAAAACTTGGTAACAAATATTATAATTGGAAACGAATATGTAACTAGAAATAACAATAGGTAAGCGAAACACTAGCAAATATAGACATTTTCGAACGTAATTATTATGCCCCAATCGGAGGGAAAAATAATCATTGTACTGGCAACATTTTCATACAATCGCGTTTGAATTTTTTGCATTTATAAATACGTAAAAATATAACATAAAACTTAATACTTACGAGTGGAATGTGATCTTACGTGCTGTGTTTGTGTTGGAAGATAAGTTAGAACACCCAATCACTGCAGAACCAACCATTATTACTTAATTTTATAATAAAAACCGGGAGATGTTTTTGCGATGACACGACCTTGAGCACTGATAGACGTCATTCCAAATGTTGAATTTTTTTCAACATTGAAGTGGCTTCATTGCTGGTATACTGACACACTATCTAGGCCTTGTTTATCTAAGGCCGCAACGTCTGAAACAAAAAGATATGTTATTATTTGTTCAGTGTTGGGCCTGCCCACACTATTGCACAGTAATTTGATGTTTTTTGTTTAAAAGAAAGCGGTTTTAGGCATCTAGAGTCATGTAGAAATTTAAAAAATAGCCAAAAATATAGCTGTGCAAAGTGACAGACAGAAGGTTGACAGTTTTTTTTGACTTATATTACTTACAATCTACTCTTATTTGACTTGCAGCAACAGAAATAAATAAATACAAAAATAATGCCCCGGGTGAGGATCGAACTCACGACCTTAAGATTATGAGACTTACGCGCTGCCTACTGCGCCACCGAGGCCGGTGCTGTCCTGACGAAAACAACGAACCTATTCATGAAATATAATCTTTGTAAACATACCTACTGTTTCCGTTATCTATAGATACCTGCTTGGAGTGCAGAGTTATTTAAGTATAGATTTTTGTGTATTCTGTAGTCAAATTTCAAGTGAACTATGTTACAATAGAAAAACTTGCTGAATGTATTATTTAGTATTGAAATAGTAATAATTGTATTAAAATTAATTTAATATTTGGGACGATCTTACACAAATCAACGTAGTCCTAAACTAAGTAAAGCTTGTATTTGTGCTATGGGTAGGTAATAAATAATAAATTATCTAGGACATAGAAAACGTCCATAATTCAGAAACACATATACCTACATATGTATAAACACCAGGATTCGATCCCGGTACCTTCAGCTTCGTAGGCAAAGTCTTAAGAGCATCATTTTCCATAGTACATTATTGGCGAGGGACGGAAAGCAAGGGATTGACTGACGAGGTATGCATGTATATTAAATAAATTAACAGTCATCATCGAATTTAAACTATCGTGGGACATTAATATCATAATAAATTACGAATAACACTCACGTAATTTTTAGCCACTACGCGCGATATGTTTCGGAGATCTTAGAATTTCATTATCAAGCTATAAGCACCGTGCGCGATGATGTAGTAACGTAGTATTGACTAAAATACGTGAGCTTTATTTGTAATAATTTATTATAATATGAAAATAGTCATCGTTATCAACGTACGTTTACATAAAAAAGCCAAAGCCAAAGCCAAGAGGTACCTAATATTTGATACTAGTCAATACCCGTCTTTGATAATATATCTACTAGGTCTTTTTTTTTCAGGAATGCTGGAATAATATATGTCCCGTTTAATAGGTGACCTATATAAGACAGAGACGATGACTAAAAAGCCTACAAAAGGATGTAATCATGACACTAATAAAGAGAAATAAAGAAATAACATAAATATTTTGCATTTTATTTAATAACAATCAGCCTATTGCAGTCCACTTCTGGAGCCCGTTTCTCGGTTTCCATGGTAAGACACTAATAATAATACACTACGAGTAATATCTTTCGAGAAATGGACCCCCACCGGAAAAGAGAGATGAATTATTTTTATTCTTTCTACCGCTACTGACAAGCTGGCCAGCCAGATTTTAGGTACACGGTAAACATGAATCTAATGATGTTGCATGGTTATCAGCCTTGTATCACCCATATAGGTCTGCGCAAGATGCGCTGCCACCAATATCTATGGCGCACAACACGAACACTGCAGTAGCGAGGTAGACCCAGCATGCCGCGTATAACTGACCTTCTCACGAGTAGAAAGACTACCAGTATGCTGTACTTAGTGCCACTTTTACGTTGTCACTTCATCGTGCAAATCGCCGAGCCAGCATATTACAACGAACGGCCAAAGCGCTTCGTTCTCGCTCAGCGTCAATAGCGACTCCGTGACCCAGTTACCCAAGTACTTACATTTTTTTACTCTGGTAGGTGTGGTATGCCGTCAAGCACTACTGGAAGCGCTTTAAAAACCAGCAGCTCACTCTCTGTTTATTGTATGTATGTATGCTTACATTTTTAAAACTACGCAACGGATTTTGATGCGGTTTTTGTTGAAACAAATTTAGAAAAAATAAAAACAATTTATTTCAAATAACTATTTCAGATACCTATAATATAACTAACAAAATATATATAGTAAGTTACAAGTTAGGTACCTTACCTTAAATGTAAAATAGGCCCTTGAGGCATTGTACCTAGGATGCTGGCGGCATTTACTCGTTGTATCGCAATCTGGGCGCTGGGTCCCCATAAACCTAGAGTTTCGACCGCAAATGGTACAAAATGGTTCTTAATTGGTCTGAACGAGTTGTAAATACTTTCTAATCGTGCTGTCGCTATCGACTCATGAGTCTTGCGCGAGCAAAAGAGAGTGAGATAGATCTAATTGCACGAGAACGCAAAAAATTAAAAGGCGCGTCACAATAAACCGCATAATCAGATAATAGCTGTTTACAACTAACTAAATTTTTTGTAGATAAAAGCTTTTAAAACAAACAAAAATGTATTCGCAGAAAAAGGGTAAATTACATGTGTTAGTGTAGATATATTACAAGATTGTATCACCTTTTTCGACTGTTTTGAACAGTATGCAAATATTAAGATAAGACAGTGCACAATCAGATTTAAGAACCAGTTATTTATCACTCAACTATTTAAGTGAGAATCATGTTTATAAATTCAAGGGTTACCACTGTGGGTACTTTCTGACCAAAAACATGTAAAAATAGGCCCAAGGTTTGAAAAATAAAAGTATCGTGGTTTTTGTTAAAAATCATGTTCTCACGTTTACCAGTTTGAAAGAAAATATATTGAAGTTTTATGTATATGAATATCAGGAACCTAGTTTTTATCAATATTGAGATCTCTAGATCAAAACGTTTTTTGACCACTGTGGCCTCTTAGATAAAACTCATAGTAAGCACACAGGACGCTCACATTAGCTGCTTGTATCAAGATCAAGTAACAAGTCTTTGAGCATGCAATTATAAGAACGTGTACCACTTACCCATTACACATGGAAGCTATGTGGAATGAATTGCAATGACGCCAAATCTAACAAGAACTCATTAGTGGTTGGGCTATTCTGTAATTGAACGAACCATCGAAGCGAAGTTCTCCGAGTCCACTGGAACAACGTAGGCGTTAGCGACTGCGCGTTTCTCAAGTATATCCGTCTCACTCCTGCCAGAGTAGTGGTAGGGTAGGAGCGAGACGGACATACGGTTACGTACAAATCATAACACAGAATCTTCACTACGGTGACAAGTCTGACAATTGTCAGCATCGCTACTAGCATTACTGGTATTGCAGGCATCTATGGGCTACGGGCGCCGCTCACTATTGCGTGGGCTTTATGTTTGTTGGTCAGTAACATGTCTTTATAAATAAAAACATCAATTGTACCACTAAAAACTACTATAATTTCACGAAGAGCTTTTGACAAGTGTCAAAAGAAACACGACATATGTCACGAAATTCCGACACAGGAACAGTCTCAACGGGGGACTGCCGGTTGACACTCAAGATGGCGAAGATGTCTCCAGATTTTTGTTTTTTGTTCCTTTAGTTGTTTACAGCGTATTGTGCAGTTAACTAACGAAAACGCGTGCAGGTAATGAAGACTAACTCTTGAGACGCGTCTTACCTTCTTGTTTTGTCATCACCCGGTAGTTCCGAGGTCCAGCGGCCTCGTGGCCAGAGTAAAGGAGCTACCTCCTTACCTAGACCCTCACTGTTGTTCTAAGAGCACATTTTTTAACTCACCGTACGCTTGTAGCCTATGTGGCAATATACCTTGACACTGGCGATATTGTCCCATTGGACAGAGCCATTTTATTTTTAAAAACTGAACTGAGTTTCAACGGAACCTTAGTTTTTTAAATAGCAGTCACTCTTGTGGTTATTGTACCCGAACCTGCTGAACCCGACAAAATTCAATTAGTAGAACACAGTGAGTGACCGGCGTAGCTAATTATGTCCTATTTACAATGTAATTACGAAGTGACAGTTAATTAGAATCCCACAACTCTCATAATGTGCCTGTAAAATTATCTATTTATGGCAATTTAAAATTTAAAACTATGAACTGCAAATTGTTTATTTATATTAGCGAATAAGTGATCACAGTACAGTCTTACCTAGTGTGTGATAGAAGTGACATAGGTACAAAGAACTTCGAGAGAGCGAGCCAAGCGAGTGAGGTCTCCAAGTCTACCGAAAGAATCCGGCATTTGTTTTGTATGTTGAAAAACATTCATTCATTTAACAAACTAATATAAAACTAAATAAAAACTAAAATATAACTAAATTAAAACTAAATTAAATCTAAAACAGGCCCTTGCGGCATGGTACCGAGGACGCTGGCAGCATTTCCTCGCTGGATTGCGAAGCTCATACGTTGAGCGAGGAAGCTGCCAGCTCTTGGGTCTCCTGTGGCGTCTCTGAGTTTCTTCGAAGGTCTTTGAAAAGACTCAGAGCGCTACGGCCTCACGGACCAAAGGGCTCTACGCTGAAAGGAACAAAATTATATTCGGCGCTTTTGTGTGTATGTTTATGAACTTTGTGTATATGTTTGAAGTTTGAACCTGTTTATTGTTGATTGGATTTATCTTAAATTTGGCAAGTGGTTAATAAGATATGAAATGAGGCATATCGGTCACTCTACACACTTGCTCACTCTACATGGGTTATACAGGATATCCCAAAAATGGCACATCAGACTGACAAGGGAAGTCCAGTAAAAGTTGCACGATTTTCAAGTTATACCCATGGCAGTGTTCACCTGAAAAGTCTTCGAAGTATTTTTTTGTGTTCTGCATCATGGATAGTTGATAGAGATTTCAGAAGGGGATTTCGAAGGAGAGTCGAGGTAGGCGGGGAAAGGGCAGGTCATACGATGGATTAGGCCAAGATTGGGCCGCAGTCGGGAAACACGCCGACTAATACCCACTTAAGCTGCTTTCCCTACAATGTTACGTTAGGTTAGACGGTTAGACAGATCATTTATTTGTATTATTTACACATCGTTACATTTCAATAAATTCTTTGCACACAGGTAAAGAATAATAATAATCATAATAAGTATCGAGGAACTAATTTAGTAGTTACAATATTGATAATAAAATGTCGTTGTCCTGAAACACCCAAACGCCTAAGTATATCACTGCAGAATGGGATGGCAATCCACCGTGTCGCCATATTTCGTCGCAAAATGTGACAACAAGAACTCCATTGGATTTAATATTCTTACAGGTATCTATTTGATGTGGGCTCCGCTGGTGTGGTCGGTCATAGCGGCGTTGGTGCAAGGAATCGAATTCTACGATGACAGCAATGAACACGTGAGAGTTCATCTTTATATTCATAAGCCTTAACTTTTTCAGCAGTGTCTTACTTAAGACAATCTTTGACCAGTGTGTGTTGCCAGTGCTTTACTTACTGCTCTGAAACGTGGTCTTTCACTAAGGGTCTCATAAGAAGAATGAAGTCACCCAGCGAGGGATGGAAAAATTACATGACTTTTGATGTTTTTGGGCATTTTTTTTGATATTTTTACTTTTATACATGGTGTTACAAAATGACGCGGTTTTGGAATTAAACGATACAATGTCAAATGCAACAGTCTGGATCGAGCATAAATATATATACTCGCCGGTAACAAACGGTACAACAAGAAAAATCAGTCCAATAGAATACCATGCAACGAACTCACCTGTAAAACAGCGGTCTTCTATCAGAGTGACTGGTTCTTCTTTCACGTCCTTTCTCCTAACACACAGCCGGCCGGCGGTTAAATGATTGTTCAGATAGTCTGGATATTGTTCCACTCGCGATTTAGCACGACCAGCCCAAGATCGATGGGTTTTGGACGCCGCAAGGATTATTCGAACGGGATCGATGTGAACGGTGCGCGGCGTCTCGCGGTTCTCTCGCAGCGCCGATAGAGGCGCTGCCTGCTATATGCTAGGTTCGAAGCATGAGCTCCGAGTAATTTCGGGCGTTCCTATTGGCTAAAATTTCAATGTTACACCTTTGTACAGTGCGTTTGACATTGCATCGATTGGAGTATTAAACTCGCGCGGAATTTGGTTAATTACATAAAAACTAACGTTAAGAACGGAACATTCCGCCCACCAAAATACCAATGGGATTTTCCCGAAAAGAAAAGAGAGATAAACGTTAAATAACTTTGCTTAAGCTAAATTGAATTACGATACTAATCTTAAAATTAGGGAACGTTACTACTACTGTTAACTATTCGATTGGAAGAGGACATAGTTTGACCAGGGGCCTTTTAACTAAGTGGTCTCTAGCAGTTTTCACGGTAGCCACTCGAGCTACTCCATCAGGCCCGCTATGAATAGAAACGACTCGTCCTAACGGCCAGTGAAGAGGGGGTCGGTTGTCGTCTTTGATAAGGACGATTGAGTTCACGGTTAACGGTGTCGAGTCTTTGGTCCATTTTGCCCGCAAGGTTAATGCTTGTAGGTACTCATTTTTCCAGCGTTTCCAGAACTGCTGTTGGAACGCTTGGATGAGTTGCCACCGATTTAATCGATTGACTTTAGCATCCGTGTAATCGGAGTCTGGGACTGCTGTTAGGGGTTCCAATGTTAGGAAGTGACCGGGTGATAAAACGTTTAGATCATTAGGATCTGAGCTTAATGGACACAAAGGTCGTGAGTTTAGAATTGCTTCTATTTGGGTAAAAAGAGTTGAGAGCTCTTCAAACGTTAGAGTCTGGTCGCCCACGATGCGATATAAGTGAGTTTTGGCGGCTTTAATCTGGATCTCCCATACGCCTCCGAAGTGTGGAGCGGACGGTGGGTTACGTTTAAATTCAATGCGTTCTGCGTGCGAGGCTTGTTCCATGTATGACGCTAATTGTGAGCTCGCACCGACGAAGTTAGTACCACAATCCGAGTGTATAACGTTACAACGTCCGCGACGGGATACGAAGCGACGCAAAGCGGCGATGAAACCGTCAGTCGATAAGGTTGAGACTACCTCTAGATGCACGGCCTTTGTGCTTAGGCACACAAATAGGCACAAGTAAGCCTTGTCAATTTTTGCGCCGCGGTGAGATCCGAGTTTGATTCGAAAAGGACCCCCGAAATCAACGCCTACCACAGAAAACGGTTTAGCTTGATTGACTCGAAAGGCAGGAAGGTCGCTCATGAATGGCTGCAGAGGTTGTGGATGGAGACGGTAGCATTGAATGCATTTCGACAGTTGATGCCGTATGGCACGCCTTGCCGCAAGAATCCAGAATTGTTGCAAGATCAAATAGTGAGTCGTGTTAAGACCAGGATGAAGGTTTTTTCGATGAATAGAATCGATCACGGCAGTCGTGATAGCACATTTCCTAGGCAACAGCGCGGGATGCTTGTGCTCAAACTCTAAACCAGAGCGAGCGAGGCGTCCGCCCACCCTGAGGATACCCTGATCATCCAGAAATGGATTCAGTTTGCGAAGACTACGAGGCAGTTGCTTTCGCAAATTCAGTTGCGTTACAACATCGGAAAAATGACGATTTTGGAAATGTTTAACAATCGTTAGGAGCGCCTGATGGCGTTCGGTGTCGGTAATAAAAAGGCTGTCAGACCGTGAAACGGTACCTCGCGCGTTGTTACAAAACCTATGAAGATAGGCTATAATGTGACAAATTTTGTCTAAAGATGAATACCTCTCGAACAACTGGTCGATGATTGACGTTGGCTTAGTTGGTTCGAGTTGACTTGTAATGAGTGTTATGCGACGCTGCTCTGACAGCACCGCGTTGTCGTTGATGCGAGCTTTCGATAGGTCTGTTGGCCATTCAGACGGCGATTGGGGCAGCCATTCTGGGCCCGCCCACCATAGCTTATTGTTAAGCAATTCCTGCGGTAGTTGACCGCGCGAACATATGTCTGCGGGGTTCGTTACAGAGGGAACGTGTCTCCAGCACGCGATAGGCACGATGTCCTGAACGTGACTGACACGATTCGCGACGAACGTCACCCAGCGAGAAGATGGGGCGCGCAACCAAGCCAATGTAACGGTGGAGTCACACCAAAGGTGAGTTTCGTGGATAGGCAGTCGTAGCGAGTCCTTTACAAACTTTACGAGGTCAGCGAGCAGAACTGCAGCGCATAACTCCAAACGAGGCAAGGATTGTTTCTTTAAGGGAGCAACTCGTGCCTTTGCACAGACGAGGAAAACGCGTACAGAGCCGTTAGAATCCGTGACACGTAAATATATGACGGCACCGTACGCCAACTCAGAGCTGTCACAAAATCCATGCAACTGATACGATTGAGCACCTTCGATGACGAATTTGCGTGGAACTTTCAGATCCCTGACTAGGGGAAGCTGCTGAGAAAAGTTGTTCCATTGAGAGACAACTTCCGGTGGAGGAGTTTCATCCCACGAAGAGCCAAGAATCCAAAGTTTCTGGATCAAGGCTTTGGCTTGGATTGTCAAAGGAGACAAAAAACCCAGAGGGTCGAAGATTCGGGCAACCTCGCTAAGAATAGTTCGTTTGGTACATGGTTGATTTGACGGTTGAACGTTAAAAACGAACGAGTCTGAAGCAGGCTCCCACTTAAGGCCTAAAACCTTAATGGTTGTGTCTTCGGAGTCGGTAAAGGTGATTGCTTCCGAAAGACACACTTCTGAGGGTAAGTCACTCAGAAGTTCAGGTTGATTGCTCACCCATTTTCTCAGCTCAAAACAGCCGAGATTGAAAAGATCGATAACTTGCGACTTGATGTCACGAGCCTCATCCAGCGATGAACTTCCGGTCACGATGTCGTCGACATATATGTCGGAAGTTAGAACGGTTTTGGCTTTTGGGTACTTGTGACCCTCATCGTTAGCCAATTGCTGGATGGTTCTGCAAGCGAGAAACGGGGCCGAGGAAACCCCGTAGGTAACGGTATTCAGGACGTATTCATGGAGAGGCTCATCTGGGTGAGCTCGCCAGATAATACGCTGATAATCACGGTGATGGGGAGCTACGTTAATTTGACGGTACATTTGGCGCACGTCGGCCATGAAGACCACTTCGTGCTCACGGTAATGGAGAAGAATCTCCACAATATTTGACTGTAATTTTGGACCTGTTAACAGCGAGTCGTTGAGCGATTTTGAATTCGCGTCTCGGGCAGACGCGTCGAAAACGACACGCAGCTTTGTTGTCGCGCTGTCGGGGCGCAAAACGCAATGATGCGGGACATAGAATTTGCCCTGACCCATGTGCTTAGCAGGTACCAAAGACATGTGACCACTCTCGATGTAGTCAGTCATGAAGTCAACATATTGTTGCTTTAAGTTTGGATCACGAGACAGGCGTTTTTCAATAGCATGAAAACGTCGGACCGCTATCTCCCGAGAGCCTTCAAACACAGGCTCCGAGTTGTCCTTGAAAGGGAGAGAGACAACGTACCTACCAGTCTCGTCACGGTAGTGTTCGTTGGTGAAACTATTTTCACACAACTGTTCTTCTGGGGTCAATCGGGAAGATTGTGGAACGGTATCGATTTCCCAGAAGCGTTGAACGATATTGTTCAAGCTATCATCGGCATTAGGAGGCAGTGCGCTCAGTAAACAGGACGATGTAAGTCGAGTTTTTCCGAGGATCAGCCATCCAAATACAGAGTTTAGAGCTCGCGGTTTGTTGACACAACGTGTCAAACGTTGGTCAACGAGTGACTCTGAAAATACATCAGCAGCCAACAAGACGTCGATTGGACCAGGAATGTCAAAACCAGGATCTGCTAACGGTAATGTTTTGAGCTTATCCCATCCGCTCGTATTAAGCCTTGCTATTGGTTGGTCTCCGCAAATGTTTGGCGTGACAAACATGTTGAGACGGAAATGAACGTTACGGTTGGCACCAACGTCGCATTTGACTTGACCACTCACCGATGCGGGAGCGCCTCCTAAGACACATGGCACGTCAGATGCCGGCGTTGGCTCCAGCTTTAGCTGTTGAGCCGCGTAAGACGTTAAAAAGTTGTTGTGACTTCCGGGGTCGAATAAAGCCCGGAATGTATGAAACTCGCCCGAAACGTCACGAATTTGAACTAGAGCGGTTGCCAGCAACACGATCGCATTGGAGGGTGACTTGGATGAAAGTGACGCTTTGTTAGCCATCAAGGCTACAGAATTGGATTTTTCACCCGAAGTTTCGGGATTGCTAGTCGCTTGTTCCCGGTGAAGCAAAGTATGATGCTTACGTTTGCATTTCTGGCAAGAAAATATCGATGTGCATTGTCGCACTGAATGAGACGCGTTAAGACAGTTGTAACACCATTTTCTTTCGGAAGTAACGGCCATACGTTCATCCACGGACTTCGCTAGAAACGCTTCACATGACGATATGTGGTGTTCATTACCACAAAAGGAACATTTACGAATCACTTTCGTGCTTGAAGAAGCTTTAGGCTTTGCCTCAGGTTTGACCTCACCCTTTGTAGGGGGGCTCGCAGTAGGAGCGAGGAGTGTGTGTGTGACATTATGACGCTTCGGTTTATGTGAGGCTCCCGGTGCCTCTTTGAATGTGTTAGCGATTTTAGGAGTAACTGCGGTAAAATGAGTATCGCGAATCAAAGCTTCACTCTTTGAATGTAAGTACGCCCGAATTTGTTTGTATTGTGGCATCTCGACGTTGGCGTGTTTTTCCTCAAACTCGCGTCGCAGCTTTGTATCTAATTTCGCTAAGATATTATAGCAAAGGACGAAGTCCCAATGCTCAGTAGGTAACTTCAACTGTTTTAAAATAGTCAAGTTTTCATCTATCGTATCTAACGCGTGTCGAAAATCTTGAGCGTTATTAGTTTTGAAACTGACATCCGATATGTCACGCCAACACGTTAAGGCTAATTCGCGTTTGTCTTCGTAACGAGATTTGAGAGCGTCGTATGCGCTTAAATAATGTTCACTAGCGACAGGGAACGTTCTAATTAACGATAAGGCATCACCACGTAAAACAGATACTAAATAATGAAATTTCTCAATTTCGGTCAACAGTGTAGAATCATGAATAAGCGCATTGTAGGTCGCGATAAATTCGGGCCACTCCTTAATAGTACCCGAGAAGGTCGGTAGCGTAATCTTTGGGAGTCGCATGTGACTACTGTGATTCGCGTGCGAACCCGTTACTGAGTCCCGTCTCGAAATATCCGGTTGTTGAGACGGACACGGTTGAAACTTGCGCTGTAACGCTACGACCTGAAAGTACGCTTCATCGAACCGCTCCTGAATGTCGTTCTCACTGTCGTCAGCGTTATCCCCTAAAAGGTCGGAAATGATAAGATGCGACTCTTGAAAACTATCGGAAATATTTTTCATCTCCTCACAATATGAAAGAAATAACTCGACTTGTGAAGCATCGGTATTAGCCAAGGTCCCTATTTCCAAAGCCTTCGTTATACGGTTGTACGCTATGGTTCGTTTACGTCGTAAACCCGGCAAGTTGCTGACAGTATAAGCTATCTCGGTACATTTTTTACCTACACCAGATTTCGATTTTCGCCTCGTTAGATAAGACATTATTATCAGTTAGAATAATGTATACTAACGCGCAAATAAGAAACACTAAAAACGACCAAGTTCGTACTTGAAAATGCTATAGGTACGCTATCAACGATAGCACGACAATAACAACTTCGAAGATTGTTTGACGCGACAACTATTATTACCGAGTCAGTCAACTTGTATAAAATAGAACCTTAACACTCCTGTACGTTACCTATGCGAATTCCGAATAATTAATTATAGAATATTCGTCTTCAAAAAAATAGAAATCTGATGCGTTATTAAGTTAAATCTTAAAATAAATAACTATTGTAATACGACACGTTACAGCGATAAAATGTAAGACGACGATTTTATTTATTCGAAATACGAAACCCAGCTAATTACTCTGTGACTTGGCCTCGCCCGCCGTATCGTAAACAGCGATCCAAGGGTCAAGTTACCCAAGTTACTGGTCGTCGGTACAATTAACAAAGCCGCCCGGCGTCGAACGGACTATGTACTATAACCAGAATGTCTTGAACTCACACTACATACAAACACTGTAGGCACGAGGTTCTCGTTACACTGGACGATAATTCTAATACGGTTACACGATTATGTTGAATGATATTCTCTAAATATTGCGATCTATTTATTTCAAAAATATCGTAATTTCGAATGTTAAGAAGTTTGATAACGTTGTTAACTGGTAGAAAACGGTGAAATAAGTATTTGAAATGGAGATTCGGCGAAATTGTTGTGCAATTTTTATTTCGGTAAGTGGCGGGTAGCGAGACAAAATGGAACAAAGACTGATTTTAGCTTCGTAATTACGCGATAAATTGTCGTTTCTATTCGTTTACGCGGTAATGTATGGATATTAAACGAGTATTAACGGCAATGGTAGAAATCACAAAGTAAAATTGGTAAATCGTAGGCGGAATATGTTCAAGGACAAAGGACGATCCCTGGTTTCGGCACCAAAAAGATGTTACAAAATGACGCGGTTTTGGAATTAAACGATACAATGTCAAATGCAACAGTCTGGATCGAGCATAAATATATATACTCGCCGGTAACAAACGGTACAACAAGAAAAATCAGTCCAATAGAATACCATGCAACGAACTCACCTGTAAAACAGCGGTCTTCTATCAGAGTGACTGGTTCTTCTTTCACGTCCTTTCTCCTAACACACAGCCGGCCGGCGGTTAAATGATTGTTCAGATAGTCTGGATATTGTTCCACTCGCGATTTAGCACGACCAGCCCAAGATCGATGGGTTTTGGACGCCGCAAGGATTATTCGAACGGGATCGATGTGAACGGTGCGCGGCGTCTCGCGGTTCTCTCGCAGCGCCGATAGAGGCGCTGCCTGCTATATGCTAGGTTCGAAGCATGAGCTCCGAGTAATTTCGGGCGTTCCTATTGGCTAAAATTTCAATGTTACACCTTTGTACAGTGCGTTTGACATTGCATCGATTGGAGTATTAAACTCGCGCGGAATTTGGTTAATTACATAAAAACTAACGTTAAGAACGGAACACATGGCTTGTAATAATAAGTCATAACCAATAAAAGAGTTTTATAGTTATTGTTATTAACTCTTTGAGGTAAAGGTTTTTCTAATTTTTTTTTCAAATAATCAGCCAATAAGTATGTCCAAACTAAAACTCATAGTTAAAATGCTATTCTGCACGAGTTGTGATGAAAAACAGTTTTGGAAAAAGATGTGTTTATTTCTGAAACTAAGCCAGATCCAGATAACTTCATAGGACATTAAAGTCCCTAAATCAGGAATACAACTTTAAAATATTTCTGGTTATTAATGCCCACGGTGTATATGAGCTTAGAGCCTTAGAGGTCAACAAACATTTTGCTCCCTTGTATGATAAATAACTATCGGTACGTTACAGATAAAAATGCTCAAACAGAAGGTTAGTAAGCATTTATTTATCACAATTGTATTAATTTTTCACCACACTGTTCGTAAACAAGTTGTTTGTCCTTTAATATTTTAATCTTTTGGACAGAGTAAAGCAAAAAGCCATACTGCCAATCTATTTTGATCTAGACCTGTGATATAGGATATGATTGGTGATATCTTAATTTGACATATGCCTTTTTTGTATGATTTTTCTATACATCAAATATATTGGAGCTGCCAAGGTGCTCAAAATATCTGAATATGTACTCTACCATACTCTCGTGCCTTAAAACCCTCGCAACGCTCAAGATTCTATTTTATAAGCCACTATATTAACGACAGGTTGAATTATTTTAGAAATACTTCAACTAGGTAATATCTCTTCTTCATGGAACCTAAGCTACTCATATTCCCAACACACACGAAATCAGTGTGCTACGGAACGCCGTAGCATTTGTAGCAGTTCGTAGCTAATGCTGTAGCATTTCGTAGCAAATCCCGAATATGTAGCAGATCGAGCCTCGAAGATGTAAAACTGACAATTAACTGACGAACACGATGACGAATCGGTGCGGCGCGGTGACATATCAATGCGACGCCATGTGGCTCGCCGCTTCGCGTTGAAATGTCATAATGTCAAGGAACAAAGTATCAAAGTATTTATTGTATGTAAGAATTAGGTTACATTTGATGGTGACATATACCTACAGTTATACATTTGTCTCACTAAATCTTTACCCTTTCAGGTGTACATACATTTATTATTTCTATACCAATTCTTAAAGCACGAATCAAATCATTTATTAAATGTAATAAACGTTTTGATTCATGTTTTTGTGTACCATTTCTATACCATGATTTAATATCTCCTACTACTTATATAGAAACTTGATATAGAAACAAACAAACCTACCCGCGTAACGATCGCCTATACCCTTCCATAAATATTAAAGATCTGTTTTTTCGCGCCGAACCGCATCGCGTCAGCATCACTTTCGTTTGCCCACATAACGCAGATCTTATAGACATCCATTTCTTAACAACTCAATCGCTGTCTCATAGATGGCGCCACTTTCCTTCAGTACTAAGATCATTTAGTTTATGATAGCCCATAACATTTGCCGTAAAATGCATTTATTCGTGCGAAAACAGTTAAATTGTTTTGTTTCTGTCATTAGTTAAAAGCCTTGGAATCCAAAGAGGAGGTATGTACATTTTTTTAGCCCATCTACGAAATAAGTAAGTAAGCTCTACTGCGCCATGGGGTGCGCAGTGGGGGTTAGTGTCCGGCTGGTAAGTTTCCTTGAATTTGATACCTAGCAGAGACTATGAAAGTGATAAGTAAACGTGTGTATAATTTCATAGACGTTTGACGTTTAAAATTACACGTTAAAGTTTGTCAGTTATTTGGTTGGAAGAGGTACGTCGTGTACTACGCGAGCGAACAATTGCAATTGTATCAACGGTTTGTTTCTTGACATTTGAACTACATAGGTATATTTATTCCACCAGTTTGTATGAAGTCGTCAAGATAATACAAAAGTATTAACCACATATTAAATTATTATAATAAATATTGTACAAAAATTACATTATTTAGTGAAAAAGTGATCGAATATTAAGTCCTTGTATGAGTTAAAACAGGAAATAAAGCTATGTTCAATTTCCTATGATGTGCCATATCCTAGAAGATTGTCCTAAATTTTAGAGTTCCTTTTTAACTATAAAACTCTCGTGAGACTCGAACATATTAAATAATATTTAAAACGTTTTAAATATTATTTAATATGTTTAGAGTTCCTTAACCCAAAGAGTAAAGCGGGACTCTATTACTAAGACCCCGTTGTCTGTCTGTCTGTCTGTTCGTCCGTCCCTCACCAAGCTGTATCTCATGAACCGTGATAGTTAGACAGTTAAAATGTTCACAGATGATATATTTCTGTCGCCGCTATTTATAACAACAAATACTAAAAAACAGAATAAAATAAATATTGAAGGGGTCTACGGTCTACAACAAACGTGATTTTTTATGCCTCCCTTATAATGGCACGGAACACTTCGTGGGCGTGTCCGACTCGCACTTGGCCGGTTTTTTATTTAATTTAATCAATAAACTAATTATTGCTTCAATATTTTCTTCATACAGTTCGCGATAGACGACTACACAGATGAATTAGATGAACATAGTAAGCCAGTGAAGGTACGTAGTAAGACAATTAAATCGAGATTTAATTTGTTGTAACTTTTGCCGTTTTTATTTAAAGCTTTAAACTACAATTTGGGACACAAAAGTGGGGAAAACATTTCGTGACGAATTGTTTCCACTTTATTTATATCCATAAGCATATATATGAATGCTACATTTATGCCTTTCATGATTTCTACCAAATGGTGACTTCACGCTAAGGACTGCAGACTATATTTAATGCCTAATTATAGGCATTCATTACTTATATATTACCAAAACTTTCATACTAAGGCGTTAATTACTTAATAAAATCTATGAAGCTTCTTTGACACAGGTAAAGGAGGACCCTGCAGTAAAAACTGTGTGCTTGCTCAGTTTCGGCCGAGAGTACTGCGTCACCGTCCAGAAGGTAAATTTACACAGAAACACACACACACACACATTTAAAAGCATTTTCGGACAAAAGTGACCATTTTAATGAAAATGTGTCCTCGATTTTCCATACAAAAAAATTAACAGCTTTGTAACGGCCCATACAAAATGTATGAAAAAATGCGTTACAAAGCTGACCAAAAAAACGGCACAATCTTTTTATTTTCTCGTGATTCTGGTTATAAAAAACCCAAAACTTCCTATATTTTCAAAAAAAAAAGAAATATTACCCTAATTTTGAAAATGCCCCTATACACCTGACCTGAGTGTACCTAAGGTCTGAGTAGCGTGCATCCATCGGTGCGTGCGGCGGGGCGGACAGCGTGTGCTTTGTGCACTATGGACGCTCGCATACATTTGCTTGCGTTTAAAATGAACGCCGCACGCCCCGCTCCGCTGCACGCTCCGCTTAAGTCGCCGCTCATAGAGAGAAGATGTCTCTGGACGTTTAAACTATAGTGTGACAAAGCAAACGAAAACAGTAAAGGATGACTCCCACTAGAACGGGACGGGACGGGACGGGACGGGAAAATCTGTCAATTTCTATAGAAAGCGTCACGTGACATCCGAGGGCTCCGAGCTGATCCGTGATTCTTTCTATAGAAATTGACAGATTTTCCCGTCGCGCTCCCACCCCGTCCCGTCTCGTGCTAGTGTGAGTCATCCTTATCAGTAGGTTAGAGAGCATCATACTGTATTTTTCTTACGCTAGTACCACCATAAGAAATGGATATAGTTTTTTTGTCCTACTTAAAGGCGTTCGTTTGCTTGTCAGACTCTATAAACGTCTCATATTTATTGATTAAGTTGAAAAACCTGGTCTAGTAGCTAGAGTCTGATTATGCTAAGTTTCCTAGATATTGATAGCACAGACAGTGAAAGTGTTCAGTAAACGTCATAATTTCATAGAAGTTTTACCTTTAAAATAACACTTTCAATTTTGACAGTATATTTGCTTGGAAGAGATAACGTGGTTTGACTCTATGTAACGAAGATTTCATAATTTTCAGCAGGAGGAACGAGGAAGAATGGAAATTAAAGGGAAATTAGAACTGGTAAAAATAGCGGTTATTTATTTTATTTTACTACTTAGTGGTTTGTTTCGGACGTGAATTCGCGACGACCCCTTTATCTGGGTAACGGATAATCACCTGACCTAATTACACACGATGGGCCATCATGGTCCATTATACGAGACGTAGCTATACAGCAAAATACGGGATGGCAGTATTGCGTAACTCCTCTTACTCATAACTGCGTCTCGTATCGTCGCCCATCATGGCCCATTGTGTGGAGCGGCCAATTCTTTTTACCTTAGAGCATGTACGATAGGAGTAGGCTTTCATTACAATTTCATGAGTTCTCTGAGGAACTAGAACAATCTGGCGTTTGTATGTATATTTGTATGTTTATTCGACGATAAGTTTGAATATGAGCCAAATCGATCACGATTCGCGACTTCACGTTCGGGTCGCGAGTTCAGATTAAAGCTTAAATCTACCCTGTAACACCCTAAAACGGGTATTATATGGGGTGATAAACGGGTCCTGATTCTCGGCTTCGCCCCGTGTAATCGACGGAATGGAACCTAGGAAGTCGTAGAGAGGGTCAGGGGCAGGCGATAATCGGCCCCGAAAAATCACGCCGTGTTATACTAGCATCACTAGCATCCCCGCCGTCCGACAGTCCCCGGGGAGCAAATTTTGAATATCGAACGAGAATTGTAAAATGTCCAAAGCTGGAGTACTGGTCTAAACCTTTGAATGTTTAATTAGGGCTGGCAATGTCTGTTATTGTCCATACAACAAAATCGGCCAATTTATGCGGGGGTGACCACGTCAAATGTATGGCTATTCGTACGGAATAGCTGATAAAACGTTTGTCGAAACAATGAGTATGATTGTTTGTCATACGCATTCGGCAAAGGGGTACGCCTGTCAATTGTTACTCCGTCTATTTTAATACTCAAAGGTCTAAGACACCTTATACTGTGGTTGAAATGTCCGACCTCTGTTTACAGAATGCGTCCGAAAAGTTTTTGGATATACAATAATATGATATTTTTAATTTACTCAGGTGGAATGCATTTTGAAAAACATTTCCGTCGGGTGGAGATCTGCAGCAACGCTCTGCTGGGACGCACGGACCAGGTACCATCATCAACGCTGTTATTCTGTTATATCACCATTTGAAATCCACATATACCCAACCTTAACTGCCCATAAGTAGACCTTCAATACCATCTACTCTGGCTGACATATTTGAGACACGTTATTTTCCTCTTTATTCATATTTAGCATATATCCCTTTCTAGAAAACTCAGTTGTCAGTCTGTTAGATAAGGATGAAAAATAAATCAGCTATTGCAGATGTTTGTCCATCAAAGTTTAGTGGTTGTGTGGTACAACTTTAACTTAACGGCGACCTTACGCTTGATCAATGGTTTTTCCTGTTACAGACGGGATTACCCACGAAGTTTTCTTCTCAAGCCGTTGAGTGAAACCATAGCAAGCGTCGAATGAAATAAAACACAATGCAGCGATAAAACTCTTTTTATTATGTTTAAAAACCTGTTTTCTGAAAAATAACTATAATACTTTAATAAATACTTTCCAAACCCCCGTCACAACCACAGATTACTAATATGTAGCTAGCTACAGATGGGACACTGACTTTTCCTTAGTTCTCTCTTTTGCAGTTTTGGCGCTGTTATACTGTCCATGCATTACAACCTAACTTGGTGGCATCATATTTGGAGACCAAGTAGGTCCACCCCAAACCTTATAGGTGGCTCTACACTTGGGGTATTTGCATTTTGCCTCTCGCTCGCACCGAAGCAAAACTTAACTGGTGCGAGCGCGAGGCAAAACCCAAATTAGACACTTTACGCAATGTTGTACTCCTTACATGCTTTAGTTATTCTTCCGAGGTTTAGTTGTCACCATATATTTCAACGGATACAACCAAATACCAAATATTTTGCAACGAATGTAATCCACTTTGCACCAAAAATGTTATTTTGTATAAAAGCTTCTTGGCAGCGACAATATACTTGACGTCGCACTTGGCGTGGAAGCGGGCTCTAGTGGGCTTATAATTCTTTGCCCAACGTCAAAACCATGTCAAAACGAATTAAGTTTGACGTAAACTTTCATCTATCACAATGTCGATTTTATAGAAATTACTATCAGAATAAAGCACTTTTTTACTAAAGACTCATGTCTAAAAGGATTTAAGATTTTAAATGCGTATGTACTGCGAGCAAAATTACGAAAAAGCATCTAAGGTATCACACCAGCGCAATTTATTTAACTGTGTTTTGCACACTTAGAACAAAATTCCTCAATACCAACATATTTTTAAGGTCCGACCGAGACTTCTTTTTTTATTTAGATTAAATTGAGTTCTCGGCCGAGACCGAGTAAGCTTTTCATATTAAGCATTTTGGTATTTCTATAAATCATTAAAATGTGTACTTTAAATTTCTAAATATTTTGATAAACAATCCTAAGACAGTTTATCAAAATATATACTGTTACTGATTAACGGAAATAAATATAATCGGTTCGTGCTGTCTCCCGATTGGTCACGCCAGCTTGAATCGAGGTTTCCGGTGGCAATGGCGGCGAACGCATTGGGCGAGGAAACGACAGATCGAGTGATGGCATGAGCTCGTGCTAATAATAAGGATTGCGTGAAAATTACCATCTTTAGCGATTGATTTGTGCTCGTCGTACAATTGTATTCAAGTTTCCAAGAAATACAAGTTGTTCTACATATTGGATTGTTTTACTGAGCTGACGCTCTTCACGAGGTTTTATAAAAAATACGAAAAACGCACATTTTCCACAAAGAAACATGTAATAGTAAAAATTAAACTGTTGTTTAATATAGCCATCATTAAAACGCAACATTTACAGTCAAAGCTAGAGAAAAATAATTATAATTTGCATTACGTACGATAACACGGTACACTATAATTGCTTAAAATACCCACCAAATCGTAAAGTGTCAAAATGGAAGGTTCGGCCAAGGCCGAGAATCTCGGCCCTTTTTGGCCGAGAGCCGAGACCGAGATCTCGGCTCGAATTTTGGCCGCGACTGCCGAGACCCAGACCGAGACCGAGATCTCGGTCGGACCTTACATATTTTGAAATCTACCTTTGTAGTATGTACACTACATCAAACACCACTGAAAGCATTCACTACTGAAACGGTCGTATTATCGTAACATACAAAACATAAGATAAATAAGTACCTTTCAGGAAGTTCCATTGACTGCGATCTTAGATAGTTTACTTTGGAGAGTCACTACGAGAGTGATATTTATAAAACCTTTTATATTTAATTACGTAGGTATAAAAAAACCTTTTGCTCTGTTTTCAGTGAATATGGTGGTGTTCGAAAAATGCTGTTTCACGTACAGCTTGCGCAGTGGCAGCATCATATTCGCGTTTTTGACGATGTTGACACCCTTGCTAGTGTACCTCTACCAAGTATACGACGGATTCGGTACGGAAATATTTTTACAAGCTTTTATTTAACCCTTTGATCGCTTTCATATTTCAATGAAGTGATCAGTGACGCCAAGCACGTTACGATAACCAAAAATGACGAATCTCGTAGTGCTGTGCAAAACGATTCTAAATTGATTTTAATCATGATCGAAGTACACCTTAACTGAGACAACTTTAGGCGTTGCTGGCGTCGTGGGTACGACCGCACACGACGCCTTTAGGCGTTCTTGGCGATCAAAGGGTTAAATTTGTCGGTTTGTTTGATTAGGGTCAAATGTTGCAAGCTGAATTTGACTCCCCGTAATTCGGATAAGCTGAAACTTCAGATGCTTATGTAGGTTGGATGACAATACAATGTTATGGTTCCATCGAGCTGATAGGATGATGGAGACCGGAGATGGCTAAAGGAACTCTGTGATGAAACGACCAAACCCCATTGTGGTTGGGTTTCTAAAAATTACCTTAATGAGTATAAGCTGGTCAAACACACAACGAGGTTCCGAGTCTTTCCGGTGAACGATAAAGCTTGATTTTCTTATTAAATTTTTATCTGCATTAATGGGTACTCCTTCTCTATTGCATTGTACATATGATAAAAATTATTACTACATACCCACAAGCTGTTAACTATTGACCAGGAAAGAAAAAGTGTGTGTTCAGCTGAACTGTAGAACCAATCTTTCCTGTGGCCAACAGTAAGTAAGTAAACACTTTATTGTACAGAACAGGATATGCATTTAAAAATGGAATATATAGAAATGTACAAAGGCGAACTTATCCCTAATGAGGGATATATAAGTATGCCTAATATGTAATAGGTATTAATAAAATAAAATAAAACAACTTATTAGGTTAGATACTATGTTTCGGACCAAAATGTTTTTAATTTAGCCTTTAATAGCTTGTGGACATGTAGCCATGATTTTTATCATACAATTCAATCGAAAAGTACCTTTTAATGTGGTTAAGCGTTCAATGAGAAAATGAACCTTTAAACGCCAGAAATAAGAAGAAGGGATCAAAGTTTTCGCGGCACTAAGATTGTATGTCAATTGTTTTATTCGTTCATGGTTCGTATATTATTGGGTATTATAATTCCAGGTGGTTGGCGTTCTATTTTTATATACGTGATTGTCGGAATTCCAGCGATCGGCAGTGTTTTATTTATCATTTTTGGAATTGGTGAGGTAATGTACCAAACAGAATAATTACTTTCAGAGCGACCTAGTTATATTATAATATATAAAATGCGGCTCCCAGTTCATCGTACAAACTTACTTAACGTATTTACGTAATTTAATTTACTTAACTAAGTAAGTACGGCACTATATCTGGCAGACAGTATGAAACTCGTCATGCTATTGTAGCTTAATATTATTATGGCATGCAGCTATTATAGCTTAATAGGGACACGAATTAAAAAAAAAAACTTCTCTTGCTCGAAAAGTTCGACTTTAAGTCGCTTTAAGTAAAATCGCTTTTTATGCTCTAGAGCATAAAGTAACATCGCAGGCGGCCGGAGCTCGCCGGCGCCGCAGCGCCCCCCCAAGCATAGCAAACACGGATGTTTCATTTTCAACGATTTAAAATAAAATAAATCCTAATATTTTCCTCGAAACCTAATAATATATCGGGCATAAATACCCGTTTTATCCCGACTAGGTAGGTACTATAAAAGGCTAAAATGGGTTACTTTATGCTCTTATCATACAATCTACTAATCTAATATGCCTAAATTGCACAGATTTTCTGCCAGATGGTGCCATACTACACGCCAAGGAACCGCACTAAATAAACATTTCTTGCGAATCCATTTAACGCTATACAGAAAATATATTCATTTAAGATGTGAAAAATCTATCCGTAGATTGTTAATATGTACGAGTAGACCCTAGATTGTTACTGCATTAATTAGTTATTTTAAACTAGATTGTTACTGCATATATGTACCTAAATATAAAATATACTTAACTGAAATGATTTGCGGTCCCCGTCACAATACTGACCCAGTAGTTTACGAGAAGCATGGGACAGTCATGGGAGCTATATGTAGCTCTACCGTTTAACTGAGGTGAAGGCGTACCATAGTTGGACGTAGTATATAAAAAAGAATTCAAGCCACAATAAAAAAACAATAAAATTTGAACTTTCTGTCAAAAATAAAAGGCGTCTATAACAATGCCATTGTTTTGAAGACAGATCCATTTCGATAAACTACTAGGACGTCCAGTTGTCATCTCGTGTTTTTCGTGATTTACATAATAATTATTATAGTTTGTTACAGGACATGTTGTGGGCTAAAAAGATGTATGCTCAAATGATGGGGCTGAAAATCCTGACAGATTTAGTAGCCTGTGCAGTACTGCTAATTAAGTTCCAAGGTCCGGCCCCCGGGAAAGTTTTACTCACGGCACCTTGGTATTGGGTTGTAATTATCCCCGTTTTTTTGACACGTAAGAATTTTATTTACACAGAAAACCTGAATAGTCCCTATGACGGAATAAGTCACATTGATCTTATATAAACAAGTATCTTTATATATTTAGATGATCTCGATAACGGCTCTAACGATTTCAACGAAAAATGGTGACTTTCACGGTTGTGAAACACTGTCGCGGCACTTTTGTACTACGGCTTTTATGCGATCGAACTAAGCTCGGGAAGTTCACGTAAATCCGTTGTTAATAAATACCTACTTTAATAAACTGCCGCTCGCCGTCGGCAGGGTGTTCACCCGCATACCCTGGAGCCTAAATGGTCTCGTACCGTGCGGTTTAAGAGGAACTTCCTCCCGCGGACGCTCCGGCTGTGGAATGAGCTCCCTGCCACTGTTTTCCCAAAGGACTACAATATGGGGTTCTTCAAAAAAGGAGTGTTAAAGTTTTTAAAGGGTCGGCAACGCGCATGTAACACCCCTGGAGTTGCAGGCGTCCATAGGCTACGGTGACCGCTTACCATCAGGCGGGCCGTATGCTTGTTTGTCACCGTCGTAGTATAAAAAAAAAAAAACATGGCGCTTGCAACAGTGCCGAAATATCGGGTGCTCAATAAACACAAACCTAGATAGTAAATATCACGTTTTAAAAATCGTTTATGCTCTTATGACTCTACAAATTATAACAATAATAGGTTACGTAATTTAGCGGCTTTCATAGTGTAACAACAACATGCAACAAAACAAAGTGAATTCATCCTTTGGTACTGGTGTAGCGGGTAAGGTGAAAGAATTTCGCTCACCAGGCGGCGCCACTCGTGCGATGCGAGGCTCTTATGTCAAAATGAAAACTTAACACAACGCAAGAACAATTGACTTGAACTCACTCGGTTATCCCCATTTGACTTGTCAGACTGAATATATGTAGTTCTAAAACATGAATCAAATCATTCATTAAATGTAAATTTAAATGTTTTGATTCATGTTTTTTGTTTTTTTTAAGTAGTCACACTATTATATATACATTATGAATTGAAAGATATGTCATATACTACAGAAAAAGTGACCAAGGCCCCCGATAAGCAGGGCTGGGATCGAACCACCGACCTCCTGCTTTCTGCCGCAAAAGCAGGAGGTCGCTGGTTCGATTCCAGCCGTGCTCACCGGGGGCCTTGGTCACTTTTTCTGTAGTATATGACATATCTGTCAATTTATTACTGAATATATGTCTATTTTTCAGTTTATAACATCTACTGTTATGTGATTGTGTACGGGTATTCCAACTGCAATGAGTTTTATTGCGAGTAAAATTCATCATCATATGCAGTCTGGAGCCCAGGATGGAAGAATCTTGTACGGAAGAGGAGCAGTGTGTTTCACAGACGCAGTATTAGATTTATACAAGATATAGGAGGTGTACCTACGTTGTCAGAGGGTACAATTCAAACTGATAGGCGCGTCCACACGGAGCGAGCAAAATTGTCGCGCGAAGCAGCTCGAAATGGGTACACGTGTTTCGCCCGGGTGAAACGTGCACAACAGGGCACGTCTACACAGACCTTTTTGGGTCCCCATACAAAAAAATTCTATAGAACTTTTGCAATTTGGAACATTCCATACAACTGGGCCTATACCACGAAAATCGAAAGATTGCGCATTTGTACCCGTCTCTGTCACACTAGTATATTGGAGTGACAAAGAGGTTTTCCCGTCAATGCCAATTTTCGATGTTCGGGTAGGCGTGAATATCCGCAAGGTCCCTACAATTCAAGAATTTACACTAACATGAGTAATATTAATATGTGTAATAAAATTACGGATTATATTCACATATTTTTAGTCACTACGCATGACGTGCTTTAGAGACCTTACTCGAAGCTTGAAAATTGGAACCTAAGCTCTCCGAAACATGTCGCGCGTAGTACCTAAAATTATATGAGTGTAATCCGTTACCTATTTAATTATAACTATTTTTGAAATAAATAAAATAAAATAAAATAACGATATTAGTTATGCTGAATAAGCTTGTATAAAAAATATAATTTTATTACCTATATAAAGAAGCTAAAAGTGTCAAATAAACGATTTATTATTTAGCTGTGCTGTATATACTATACCTAAGTGTTTTTTTTTTGTGACTCTAAATATTGAAACTTGGAAGCTAACTCTCTCTAAATATGGAAAACGTCGAAAAACTAAAGACGGACAATATGGAACAGTTCCAGGGATCCACATGCGGAACAAATCCGGAGTTGTATATACTTTAGTCTTAGACCATTTAATCAGCCGGACTGACATTGACTGTCAGTTTCAATACAAAAAAGTCTGCCATTTTTTGCGAAGGGGGGTGGGGGGCACACGTCAGTAGCTATTCGTACGTAACGTACAAATAGCTATGTCAATAAATTGTTGAAATTATTTGAGAAATTTTTTAGTCCCAACTCTTTTTGGTGTTTTGCATTCGATTGAGATTACTACTATAGTACGACCCGAGACTTTAATCAAGCGTTGAAAAGGTTAATGGATCCCTTATTAACCCCATATTACATTATCAAATAAATTTGATCATTTGATCAAATATCATAGATCTACATCGTGAAGAAAAAGGACGGCATGTAATCTATGGTCTCAGATATGATCATATATACCGTATAGTGTATTAAGGGCCTTGGTGAAATTCCGGATTCGTGACCAGATCTGTGTCCAAATCATAGTGCGACAGTCAGACATCTAAATCGATTGAAAAACACCAAAAAAGTATTGGACTTACAAGTTTGTCAATAAAATTTCGTAATGTAAAGATTAGCCTTAGCTTTTTATTTATTTATAAATCAGAATAAAGTTCAATAATTTAATAAGATTATTCGTAGAAGTAGAAATGTAGCTCTTGGAACTAGAGGCATATAAAGTTTGACATGAACTTTCAACTGTCACTTAGATGTAAATTTTATTTAAATTTTCAGACGCAGAGTAACTTTTGTGTACAATATTGATGTTTTAAGATAGGATTAAATTTCAAATTACGTAAGTAAAACATAAACAAGAGATATATGTATATGTAGGTATGAATTATGTACGCGACAAGTCAACAACAGATATGATTTGATTCAAGGAATGAGTCATTCAGATTCAGTTTCATGTGGGGCAGGTCTAGTTTTTTCTTCGTATGTGGCAGGTCATCGCGTGTAGACTTATATATAACGCCTTTCATGCAAAAGAAGTCTGAACCTAACAGAGGGCCGAATATCGAAGGTCGCGAGTTAATGTTCACGGCTAACCACTAGTTTAACCTGACTTGCCCAGTGTGATTTCTAAAGGACATATTCCATTTTGAGCAAGTTAAATGTTATGAATTAGCCTGGATAAATTTACCTCTTTATCTTTCCTTAAAACGTCAAAGGAAAATCCACCGTATTTGTCAAATAAAAATGGTTTAAATTTCAATGGCTTAATATAAGTATGATGGGCAGAACGAGTTTAATATGTTTGTACGTGTTTCAGTGACCATGTGTCACTATGTGGTTATGGAGAAATGCTGCTACTCATATGGCTTGCGGTGCGGCAGCATCATAATAGCGCTGCTAACGATAGTGACGCCTTTCTTCATCCTCGGGTACCAACTTATCGATGGATTCGGTATGTATACGTTTTTCTACTCGACGTTTCTATTCCATGATTAAATTATAGTTTTCGTCTCTACGCATATTGACCAGTTAGTACGCGTTATGGCTATTATTGCAACTAAAAGCCTTTTGCAAATTTTGCCTTCATTTTGCTGGTGCTCCACGAAGTGTTTATTTTATGTGTTTGTCCCTATTTCTGTGTAATTTCAAACCTAACCTAACTGATTTTACGACGGATATTCGTTAAGCCATTATTACGCATTATTTAACATACTTACCTTCGTATTTAGCTGCGGCTGATGGCTCGTGCCAACATTATGCGTATAGGGTAATTTGCGTTTTTCTAATTTGTAAATTCAATACGCATAGAGAACAAAGCCTTGCTTTGTCTGTCAGTCTATAACTGACTGTTTTCTTTTCAGGTGGCCATTTCGCTACTGCTATGTACTTGAACGCTGTTGTAGCGGCCATTTGCAGTATTTTGTTTCTTATTTTGGGAATAAGACTGGTAATACTCGTGTATTATACGTTAATGACCACAGAGTGCTTAGGTTTTTCATACTTATTTTTCTTATTTGACCCAATCGTGGGTTGCCAATCGGAGTTAACCCGGAGCTAGGCGTTTTTTAGAATGGAATTTGACAGCTAATTCCTTGTTACTCTGCGGGTCTACCCGAACATCTAAAATTGGCATTGACGGAAAAACCTCTTTGTCACTCTAATATGCAAGTGCGACAGAGATGGACATACTAATCCGCAATCGTTTGATTTTCGTGGTACTAGCCCAGCTAACCCTGGTTGGCGCGACTGACCCTTAAAGACACTAGTAATTATTTGACACTGTTTCTTAAAATGCGTATTTTAGGATATTTGGCCATTACGTTCCTTTTCTGTTTTGTGATGGAGAAAGAAGCTAAATTAGGACGACGATCTGATGTCTTATTTTGATAAATCGGGTCTAATTTTTATCAAAAGAATAACCTTCTGGCTCGTCATGCCTAAATCCTATCGACCTGGAAAATGGACGTTGGGCCATACGACAAGCAAAGAATAGGCTTATACGAAAAAACATAGCAAAATTTAAGTATTTTTATTTTTATTTTAAAACGTTTTACTTGTTACAGGAAAAGAAATGGGCTAAACAGATATTTGCAAAAGTATTATGGATAAAAATCTACACAGATTTAATATTTTGTGTAATAATTATCATTATGAGAGCAATAGGAAAAGAAAATGCTCTTTTATATTTCGCTTTGATAACTGCACTTGTTTTGTTAAGTAAGATTTATATTTTATTCAAAGACGCTTATTTGAGCCATGTGCGCACTGACATGCGGCTTAATACCGAACATTCTCGAACAGTCATTTCATTAATCTAGGCGCTAAGCATGTCACCCGTAAAGTGCGTATATGGCCTAAAACTTACACTACTTATTCAAAAGTTCGCAAGACTAAATATAAAATTTTCTTTGTTTTCTTTTTCAGTATACAATATCTACTGTTATTTTGTAGTGCTCAATTATTCCAAGTGCGATGAATATTATTACGGATAAAGTTGGCGTTCAATCAAAGCAGCATGAAGAGAAGATTTTTGTACAGAAAATGTACAGTTATATGTACCTACATCTGGGAGAGACGCAAGCATGTAACTCCTCAGTTACAGTTTGGCAAACCAGATTGACAGTAACAAAGATTTTGTGAAATCAATATTATAATAAAATTACCGAGTGATCCCGGGATACCGAAGCAAGATCATCCTCAATCGGTTCTGTCATCAAGGGTGACCCACGCGTTCGGCTGATGACTTAATAATACTAAGAATTAGTGTTACCTCCATGAACAAAACATTAGTGAACATAATGTGACCATTGGAAATATTCAACTTATCTACCAATAACACGTACAGCTGCCTGAAAGACAATCTCGAGTTCTCTGGGATTTTGCACTTAATTAGTGACGCTACCATAAAGTTGTAAAAATAAATCAACGGATTGGAATGAAAAACGTGTTTAACATTTTGTTTATAAACTTTTAATTATTATATACTTCTTTGAAGTAAGTTCTCTTAACCTTTTTAATTAAATGTCAAACGTGTTCGCCATAGGCAGGTAATGTGGTAAAGCTGGTGACTATAAACACACATCATCGGTTATAAATTGGCACTTTCCGATTACGTATCACCGTCGTAAGACCTCTACTGCTGCAGTTAGAGCTTGTAGTCTTATCAGTTAGTAGCTAAGCAGTTATAAGTACTACCCAACATGTTAGGGAAGTTTCTACTATGGCTGACAATAATTGTATTGGTCTGGGTTCTGCCGTATAAGGTAAGGTACACATATATTACATTCATTCATTTCATTCATTGTTTAACCGTTTGAACACCAGCCGACGAAGGAATTTTTACATTCAAATATTTTTCATAAGGCATTACTTTGAGTTGAATTGAAATACTTTTTTTTTAGGTCAATAAGGACGAACTTTGCACTTCTTTTTAGTGACTGGAAATTTGGGGTTATGGATGTGGAGGGACCGGCAGTCATACTAATCAAAAATGGGATAAGATAAAAGTGGATAATAATTTCGATAATCTGCGTAGCATTATATCCCACTACACGGTGACATCTACCAGTTCGCCTAGTATCACTTAGCGCGGCTAGACAACTCTTTATTTTGACAAATTATTAAGATACACGGGGCATTCTTTTCAAAGTTGTCCCCTGACTTTTTTTTAATTTTCTATAGGTGTCCCAAGGTTTTTTTCAATTGTGTTACAATTGTTTAAAGGAATGGAATGGAAAATGTATGCAATTTTTGGGACAACTTTTTCTCCTATTAGAATGGAAAGAGTTCGTGATTCTCAGAAGAAATAAAGTGGGGGTGCAAAAAATTGCCCACACAGTTTTATACTCTTTTTTTGTATGCCTTTGTAGATTTTTATTAGGTATATCAGCGCAACCAGCTGTTGAAAAATTATTTTTTTTGAGATTTTCGGTCTATGTACCGAAATTTTTAAGTTAGTTTTTACCAATAGAGCGTAATGAATTTTTGAAAATGTATATCACTTATTATGTCTACGTACAGTCAACCAATTGGAACCCTAGGCCACTCTAGGACTATATCATAGTGACGCTATGAATCAGATTATATGAAATCTCTTACTACTTGTAATTTCGACATGGTTCTAGACTCTACAATCTAGAGTGGTTCCAATTTGTTGACTGTTCCTTTATTTGACACCAGTTAAAAGTTAACGCTTGTGACAGTTTTGGCGTAACGCCAGTATGACAAAGTAGCGTTCTGAATTGTGTCGCTTAACTTCAAACTCGGGTAATCCATTCGACCCTCTGCAAATATCAAACTTATTACCTTTTCTTAATACCAAAATCGCATAATCTGACAGATGGATTTACCCGAGTTTGATGTTAAGCGATTCAATCATTTTATAAGTAAAAAATAAATAATTAAAAAGTAAGTTTTCATTGCAATATCGATTGATGGCACTCACGCCTACGTCTGGTTAAGTGTTGAGGTAATATTAAAAATACACGCTGTATTTAACAAAACTTCTGCGAAGCTACTGTATTTACACAGATGAAATAAAAAACCGAAAACACAACCTTTCTTTCTTTATTTGTCTTTCATCTGTTTATTTTAATGGCGGCTAGGTTCACTTCTGTAAACAATATAACACTTAGACTATTGTATTTAAGAAACAATTTTAAAATTTGTATTCCCTTGTTGAAATGAAAATAAATAAATAAAAAGTTGCCACCAACCATTTATTACCCCAATTGTTTCATCTGAAATAAAATCCAAGCAAATTGGTTGTCTCCATTTTGAAAATAAATTTTCATTAAAGAGTAGTAAGATAATTAAGAGGCTTAAGTGTAATATGGGCATTACACTTTACCATGTGGGATCATATCTAGGTTCATAGATTATACACCGCCCTTTTTCTTAACACAAAAGGGACGGGGGGACCTATATTGAAATCACATGAGCGTTGCCAATCACAACGTAAATGTTGATTAGTTTCCCATAGTTACATATCAACAATATGTAAACGCATCGACTGTAAAAACTCAAAATGATAACAAACCTTACAACTTAAGACTGACCGCAAAAAGAAGGTACTCAACAAATAATTATTTATATATAATATTATCTTCTGTAACCGCGATTGTTCTTCATTGAAATTAAACACTTTAGAACGGATTAATCGCGTTTATTAACACCATGATCCTACGTTTCGAGCCCTTTAAAACACTCGTTTTCACAGAGTTAAGATGAACGTAGGATTCATGGTGTTAATAAACGCGATTAATCCGTTCTAAAGTGTTCAATTTCAATGAGTTACTTATATAATTTAGCGATTTCAAATAATTAAACATGTATATAATTTAAACTTTCGTGATTCATACTGACATTAAATTGCAACTTTTAACACTCACGTATTTTTATCACAACAGGCGTGTCATGTTTTGACTGCCCGATGTAGTCGAACCGTAAATTAAACATGTACTTTTAAGCACGTAAACTGCACTGTGTGTGTGTGTGTGTGCACTGTGTTATCGTAAAACGTAAGTACATACCCACTTCCAAAAACCTGACTGAAATTATAAAATAAAGTTACAGAAATAGAACACTTTTGTTCGGATTAAATCGCATATATTAAGTACATCCCGACGTTTCGAGTCATTTAAAGTATTAGTTGTCACGCGGTGGGGGAACAACCACTATTAAAAAAGAATTAACAGATTATAAATAGGGAATGCAAGACCGTCTATTTTTGTATTGACGTAACCGGTTATAACCGGTTTTTTCATACAAATCATAACCGGTTGTAATTCCCTACTTATAAAAGTGCTTTTTTTAGTTGCTACTTATAAACTTACCGACATAATAGTGACAATATCAGCCATAAACTGTAATAGAATAAATATAGAATATAAACGGTATACCCTCGTTTTGTCGAACAACTTTTTGCCTAATTTCAGTTCGCCTAAAAACGTTTAGTATAATCAACGGTTGGTCTAAAGTTATTTTACATAAACTCACTTCACATAAAAATCATTACATCGAATGTCGTTTTGCCTAATGGTCATTATGTATAAGTATTGTTTCGTCGAATATTATTTTGCCTAATTATCGTTTCGTCGATTGCCATTTTGACTAATTATCTATTTGCTGAAAAAAGATATACCAAATATAGGGGAACCAATAACCAATAGATGATACTAATCAACAAATTAGATACCACCGCTTGAAAAAAAAAACATTTAAGCAAGGTTAGGTTATAAGAAATAAACCTTTTTTTTTAATATTGTCTTCTGTTACCGCGATTTTACCCCCTTGCGCCTTTTTTTTTACCCGACCGACCGGATTGGTTAGCTCGCGCTCGTTAGTTTTCTAGGCTAGGGCAGAGTAAAGAGCGAGATAAAATATTTACTTTTAATTAGTTGTTAGCTTACCATCACCCTCACGAAGTCAGTCAGAGTCAGTATAGGTACGACGACGAGCGAAGCGAGGAGTGTTAGGTTGAATTGCGGCCAACAACACGCGAGCGAAGCGAGCGTGCCACCACATCAGAAAGCATGTTGCCAGAGTCGACCTATTGGGTAGCCAATTATTGGGGGTTGACACTAATCCAATCCAATAATAGGAAGCAAAAAGCCAGGTATGTTAGCGGAGTCAGTTTAGGTACGACGACGAGCGAAAGGAGGAGGAGTGATAGGTTGAATTGTGACCAACAATACGCGAGCGAAGCGAGCGTGCCACCACATCAGAAAGCATGTTCCCAGAGTCGGCCTATTGGGTCGCCAATTATTGGGGGTTGACACTAATCCAACCCAATAATCGGAAGCAAAAAGCCAGGTATGTTCACAGAGTCAGTTTAGGTACGACGACGAGCGAAGCGAGGAGGAGTGTTAGGTTGAACTGTGACCAACAACACGCGAGCGAAGCGAGCGTTCCACCACATCAGAAAGCATGTTCCCAGAGTCGACCTATTGGGTCGCCAATTATTGGGGGTTGACACTAATCCAACCCAATAATCGGAAGCAAAAAGCTAGGTTTGTTCCCAGAGTCAGTTTAGGTACGACGACGAGCGAAGCGAGGAGGAGTGTTAGGTTGAATTGTGACCAACAACAAGCGAGCGAAGCGAGCGTTCCTCCTCATCAGAAAGTATGTTCCCAGAGTCGACCTATTGGGTCGCCAATTATTAGGGGTGGCAGAAAAAAAATTTACATTAGACCAAAAAAAATTATACCAATTGAATATTAGACGAAACAATATTAGGTAAACTGAAATTAGGTATAATGATAGTTAGACGAAACGGGCGTTCGACATAATGATTTTAGGCAAAACGAAATTCGATGTAATGAAAATTCGACGAAACGAATAAGTATACCAAGTGATATTAGGCAAACTGAAATTAGGCGAACTGAAATTAGGCAAAAAGTTCGTCGACGAAACGAAGGTAAACCAATATAAACAACTTAATCGCATATAAAATAGAGAGGCTGTAGGTTTATAAATAAAATAAAGAAATATTTGCGGACAATCTCACACAGATTGACCTAAACTAAGCAAAGTTACTAGCTTTGCTCATAAACTACTTATGCTACGCGGGATCACCTGGCGGAAAGTTAGGTCTAAGTGAGGGAAATCTATTTATCTAATGTAATATCATTTGCCATGCGGCGCCGGAGTTGGTGACAGGGATCGTTTTTTTTTTGCGCTCAAAAGTAAGAAAACTAGCTTGAAGTATTTTTCTTCTAATTTCATGAAAATAGATGTCTCAAAAGTCTGGTAAAACCTATCACATTATCACACGCTATTTGGCAGTCCCAACTACTCGCACCGTCGCGCATAGTAACTCTCCAGCCGTGCGGGCCCTAAGGCTTCTGAACTCCCTTCTGTCATGGGCACCAGAGACTGATATTTTTACAGACCATTGGGCAAATGTTTGTCGAACATGTCTGGCGTACTGTGAGACGTTGGACTGATTTACTCGTATTATACAATTCTGTGTGCTAGTTACTATAATTAAGTGATGCTACCTTTGTACATACTTGAATGTTGAATTATACAGTGCCTTGGTTTCTCTGTCATGCTGTATATTTTTTTTTTTGTAAATAAATAAATAAATAAATTAAAAAAATCACTTAATAAATTAAAGGGCCTTTCGATTTTTATTACCGATTTTGATGCAAGTATGACTCATTTAATTTAACCCTAAGATTTTCTAAAAAGCGTGGTGAGGGGTTAGTTGAGCAGTTCTTTGCGGGGTCAGCAATGCCCAACACTAGGTGATTGTAAAAAGTGTATAGGTCAAAGCTTATAGCTAGTAGAAAACATATATTGTGGTCGTGTTGACCTTTATAAAGTTTTGTTTAGCTTGCAAGTGATTAAAAAAATATAATTTTGAGTTTATGTCCATTACTTAAATTTCTGTGACAAGTATTTACTAATGAACGTTGTAACTAAATCATGTTATGAGTAAATAGAAAAAAAAAACCATTTTTGATTAGTTTATCAAATAAATGTTATATATCTCTATCTCTGCTCAATTTATCCCATATCCATGCTCAACTTACCTCACTAAATATAGGGGTAAGTTGAGCGATTCTGACTTCGATTACTCTAAAGCAAATATTTGCTAAATAATGCACGATATATATAATAAAACATGTCGGGGATTATTTATAGCCAGATAAATTTCCTAGCAAGCAAAGTGAGTTTCATTTTTTAGAGCAGTCAATTAAGAAATTATAGGGCTTTGATTCCAAAATTGCTCAATGTGTCTCGCTCTACCCTACTCGTACTTACCTGAATTCCTTGTGTGACTGCCGTCAAACCCGATATAAAACTCAATTTTGTTTGTTGAGTAATTTTCTGCCATTGTTGTTGTATCTGAAGTTTTGCGATACGTAAATGATGTAAAACTTCTGAATATAGTTTTACTAATTCCTCTCCTTTACTTCGTGCTTCATTTTGAGAGACCTGGTCTACTTCTGCTACTTTTTTTTTGTTTTCTGTAACACCTTTAGCGTATCTCGAGAAGCCGACCTGTAACATACTATACTGTGAGTGTTAATAAAACTAAGCTTTTGATTGCGTAGATCATGGAACGCTCATTTTGAAATTAGAACATTATGGTCTGACAGAGAATGCTTTAAACTTAATGCCCTCATATCTTAGCAATCGAATACATCTGATGTTGTAAATAAAACGCAGTCTAGCGGCGCCTTAGTTAAACTAGGAGTGCCACAGGGTTCTAGTTTGGGCCCATTCCTGTTTCTAGTTTATATAAATGATTTACCAAGTGTTGTAGAGAACCGTTGTGATATAGTGCTTTTTGCCGGCGATACATCATTAATATTTAAGGTTGACCCGAAATCTACCGATTATAGTGTAATTAATAGCACACTAGTTGATGTACTTAACTGGTTTACTATTAACAATCTGCTACTTAATGCTAAGAAAACTAAATGTATTAGATTTGCTTTGCCGAATGTTAAACCAGTGGATACTAGAATACGTTTAAATGGTGAATGTTTAGAGATAGTTGATATAGCATTGTTCCTAGGTTTGACGTTGGACAAAAATCTACAATGCAGTCCGCTTAACAACACTCGTAAATAGATTAAGTTCGGCAGCTTACGCTGTTAGGAAAATCAGACAACTAACTAGTGTTGAGACAGCTAAGGTACAGCTTGCACAAGAACCTTTATTTGAATGGATTGGGACCAAGGTTAGTATGAATAATCAAAAATGCGGATTTTTGGGACGCGATTTATGAAAAACAACACCTTTAAACCAATTATAAAAACCACTGTTGGTATATTAAAACCTAAGGCACGTGTGGACATTAAATGAAAAAGAAATAAGTAAGTATGCCACGCTTGACACATAAGATAAATATCGAGTGCGCTCGGATAGTTGAGAGGTTCAGAAAATCTAGGTTCTTAGTAGTCTGTGACTGTACCTTAAGAACTATAAGGGCTAAGACGAAGAGCAACAGGGAGGCCCGCGTTTAAACCTTTTCCCTTCAAGCTACACAGGGAGGGGAGTCGGCATACGTACCGTTTCCCCGCTACCAAACTACAAGCCCAAATGGGCATACACGGGTGTGTTGTGACTAGTCCGGACACAAAAATAGGATGACGTTTGCAATTTTTTGTTAGTGTAGTTACATAATTTTCATATGTTAGTGTCGTCATTATAGATTGCTTGTATGTAATGTGTGAGAAGTGCTTCAGTGTGCACGTTTTGCCCCGCAAAAAGTGATAGAATAATTTGTAAGGGGTCGCTCAACGTATTGGAGCCCCGTGTTGCCCGGAGCTAATAGTTATTTATTATACAAGGGGGCAAAGTTGTTTAACTCTCGGGCTTATATTGAGACCCGAACAAGCGAAAGATTCCAAGATTGAGACACGAGCGTAGCGAGTGGTTCAATAACTGGAATCTTGAGCTTTACGAGGGTCTCAAGGCACGAGAGTTGAACAAACTTTGCCGCCGAGTGTAATACAACATTTTTCCCCTCACTATGGCGAGGAAAATACAGACTACATACGATTATAAATCTTATCCACATGTAAGTTATCTTGAAGAAACAATCAAAAATCAATTTCAAAATTTGTCATAGAGTGGTTACCCTCCTGGTACTTAGATATTGCCAACAGCTTACCAAGTGCGGGATAAGACATGATCACATGACCAATTGAAGGTGTGGCCTCCGATTGCGCATATTTACTATGGGCATATAGGACTCACTTATACTGGACGAGAGTTGAACAAATTTTGCCGCCGAGTGTAATACAACATTTTTCCCCTCACTATGGCGAGGAAAATACAGACTACATACGATTATAAATCTTATCCACATGTAAGTTATCTTGAAGAAATAATCAAAAATCAATTTCAAAATTTGTCATAGAGTGGTTACCCTCCTGGTACTTAGATATTGCCAACAGCTTACCAAGTGCGGGATAAGACATGATCACATGACCAATTGAAGGTGTGGCCTCCGATCCGATTGCGCATATTTACTATGGGCATATAGGACTCACTTATACTGGACTGGTGGTAAGTGATAGGAATTAGATTACTTTGCCCCACATGTGGATAAAATGCGTTTTTCCACGCTAGTTTTAAAGGACAAAACAGCGCTTTCCGAGCTAGTGAGGGGAAAAATTTATTAATTAATGTTGCCACTTACTAAAATTGGTAAATTGCGATACGTTACGACATCGGCTCGCTAGTCGCTGGCTATATCTACTTACAGTGTCTATTAGTGTTTGAAATGATATACAGGGTGTAACAAAAATGCTGGTGATCCATTTAAGGGTTTAATCAGTACAAATGTAGGTAGTGTTTTGCCCTCGTATTTTTACGGGAACGCCTGAACATATCATGTTATTTCAGTCAGAGTCAGTACTAAAAATATCAAGGTCTATTGAAGTAGCATGACAAATACGAAGTACTACATCTGTATCGTATTCCTATTAGAAAAAAGTTAGTAAGTGATTAGATTTTTTTTTGTACCGAGTATCTTTTATTTGGAGCATGTCGTTTTATCCTAATAGGCCTCCCTACTGTTTTTTTTTGCGTCAAAAAGTTTTTTTTTTAACTTTTTGATTTTTGTTACACCTGTATGAGGCTATTGAGGCTTACCCTTCCATTTTTTCCACGAGGCTCGCAATGGACCCACGAACCAAGGGCTAAAACATATAACCACAAAGAAGGCCGCATGGTGACACGCAGTCATCAGCACAATTCACAGAAATTATCAATTAGATGGATCAAAATCGATTGCACCGTAGCGTACTACCTGATCGGTTTTATAATTGCTCTTGTGGTTCTACAATCTTTGCGGCCCTTATTTCGACATGAAAAAAATAGGGAATTAATATCAAAAAATTGTACTGCAGCCTTGTCTTGTCATACTATATATTTATACTCACCCTGTGGATTTTTACGATTTGCCCTCATTTCCAAGAATCATGGTATCGCTCGCAGATATTTCTGCTTAAAAATCAAAATTAATTTCGATAAACATACCTTATGTAACAATGATTCTGGTGATCTATGTAAGGGCATAATCAGTATCGTGCACTGAGCAAGAAATAAAATTTTGATACGAAAATATAATTGTATGGAGATTTTCTCCCGAATATGCTTTTCCTCTATACAAAAAAATGTCTAAAAATTGCGCCCTTAAACGGATCACCAGCATGTTTGTGTTTATGATAATTTCGACATTTCAAGGTTTTCGGATTTAGCTGTAAGTTGTTTATCGATTGTGTAGCCCGACTGTTTTATAGCCTATACCACGAAAATTGAACGATTGCGGATTTGTATCTCCATCTCTGTCACACTTGCATATTGGAGTGACAAAGAGGTTTTCCCGTCAATGCCAATTTTCGATGTTCGTGGTAGGCGTGCTGTTCTCAATCGCGTGTAGTTTTCTTACGCTTGTATTGTATTGTACTCCGAAAAAAAGGGAGGCATATAGAATTGTTTTTTAAATGTACTGTCAGACTATAATATTCTTGTATTTAGCCTACTGTAAATTTAACTGCTTTGAATAAATTAATCTATACGCAGGCGCCCTCTCTAAATACAAAAGTGAACTTTCATCGAAACGAGTTCACAGATGAGAGCGCTTACTCGTACTAAACCTTAGAAGCGATAAGTTCTAGCAACAACCGCTAGATGGCTCAAAAATCAGTGGTTCATTTTCAACAGACTTCAAAATTTCAAAACAAGGAGGTTCTTAGTGTTTTTTTAATAGTACCTTCTGTTGCCATACTGGTACCCCTGTAGCTTATTACTCGATAGTTTTGTATTGTATGTAGTAAATTTTATCTGATCGCTATTTCACGTTACGTACGAATAGGCATACATTTGACGTGCCCTCTTCTGCAGAAATTAGCAGACTTTGTGTACAAAATGACTTACTATGCCCGTCCGACTGAATAAAATTGTCAAAGGTTTCTACAGAAGATCAGCGTCAAGGCCATGAAAAGTCGCAAAGGGATACTTTTCAGTTACGTTTAATAATGTATAATTAAATTAAATAATTTTAAATTGTGTAATATGATTGTTGTGAGTGTCTCTTCTAGTCTTTCTTCTATTCAATATTTAAATGATGTAAGAAATAAAACGACAATATAATTAAAAACACACGTTTGTTTAAAAATGCTACTTAACTACTAATAAATAAACTACAAACATGCGAGGTCCTTAATTTAAAATATTTATACAGTAGACACGCAGTTTTACTAAATAAATTATCGTACTAAAATTTAAATAATAAATAAAACTATTTATAATTTTAACAGATGTAGGACATTAAACGTCTCCTAATTTAAATTAATAGAATCTAAATTAACATAAGTTCACATAGTATTATTAAATTAACCAACTTCAAGAAACAAAAGGAGGAGGTTCTCAATTCATCAATTTTTTTTAAAATCATTATTATTTTATTTTTATACAGCGTGTTTTTTTATTTACATAAAATTCGATTCGTTGCTTTGTCTGTCAATAGGACCTGCCTGATATATCACTTAATGTCGAATAGAAAATATTTTATTTTCGATTTTCATACGCACAAAATAATTGCAAAAGGTCCTTTAGAGCTACACGAAAGTAGGTAAGTGTCAAGTATGACAAAGCTGAAACTTTAGATAAGACAGCATCAAAGCACATGATAAAACACAGCTTAGTAGTGGATGGTTTAGTACCTAACCTTTTACACAAATTCAGCGAATACATTTTTTTACTTATTGAATATCTTAAAATCTGTAATAGTAAAGACACTAGTTTCTTAGAGAAATCAACTCGAGTTAATCCAAAGAAACCCCCCTTACAATTTACGGAAATAAAAAAACAGGGTGTATAGTTAAAGTGATTCCAAAAAATCTAGTTCCATTACTTCTTGAGCTTACTGCGGACTTAGTCAATTTGTGTAAGAATGTCCTGTAATATTTATTTTATTTACTTAACTTGTACAGGTTTTTTCGTGACGTCATTTTTTTTTAGTTATTTGTCTTACTAAAATGAGTCGGAGCTGAGTAATTTCATTATAATAATTAATTTAGTTCCTATTAATCTAAATCTCACTTTAATATTAGTTAATATTAAAATTTAATGCACATAATACTTAAATTAATATTATTTAAAAGTGTACTTACAGAGCGATAGAAAACGGTACAAATTAAAAAGAAGCAACATCGTAGAGTCGTCTCGTTTTTGACATATGTTTGTGTATTGATTTGAAAGGGACGACACTATGATGTTGCCAGTTTTTAATTTCTACTTTTTTCTGTCGCACTGTACAAAGCTGCTGATAATTTAAGAAAAACTATAACAGTAAGGCTGCCCTTTCACCATAGCTATGCTACGTTTCATACAACTAACACATATCTTCGTACATAAAGGTAGCGCAGCATAGCTTTGGTGGTAAAACACCCTAAATGTTACACAATATTTTCTGTACTTTTATTTTTAATGGACTAATTAACTTAGACCATTTAACCAACTGGACTGGCATTGTTTGTCATTGTCTAAGATACAAAGAAAGTCTACCAATTTTTGCGGGGCACCTCAAATATATGGCTATTTGTACGTCAGATAAAGTTAGTCCAGGGTTGATCAACTATTTCTTGTCACTAGTTGACATGGTTACGGTCTCCTGGGTCACTTTTAAAATCACGATTTTATGCCATTAAAATTCAGAAAACATTTTTTTTTTTGGTAGTTATATTCCCCTTCCATGATGGGCCATCTACCAATCATGTCAGTAGAACATACTATCATGTTTCTTCTAATAAACTGTGCAGTACTTGTCCCCTGGCTGACGAGACAGAATCACAAAAATACATAGTTGACTAAACCCCGGATACAATGAACATGATCATTAGTTATAATAGGGACGACTAGGTTGAAAAACTAACATTCTAATTATTCCGTCAGTAAGATTATAGTAAATGATTAGACACGTATTTTTTCCTTTTTCAATTTAACTAAAATTGACGAAGATAAAGAGCATCAAAGTTCCGGGGTGGGGGCTGGTGACGTCACTACTAGGTAAGGATTGTACCTAATAGTGACGTTACGTGGAACTAACACACTATATTTTCGTCATTTTTGATTTGACGAACAAATAAAAAAATACGTGTACTATATGATTTAATAATGTAAAAGACGGACTAAATATTTTTTTTAGTCGTCTAGCGTATTCTTTCAGCAGAGGGGAACAGCTGTCAATTCCTGGTCCGGTTGGTTAAATGATCTGAGACTATTAAGGATGAATAATAATTCATAATAATATAATTATTATAATTGAAAATATGTATGTATGTAAGGTCATTTATAACTAACAAGGTTTTTGCTGTTTTTAATTTAGTAAACGTTTGCGGTTTTTTTTTATCAATCTCAAATAGGTACATATTTATATAATATCATACATATTGTAAAAGGTAGTCCTAATTTTCATTCGAAGAGAATAGGTAGAGTCTGTCTATGCTAAGTTTCCTAGATTTTGCACAGAATGTGAAAATGTTAAGTAAATGGCATAATTTCATAGAACTTTGACGTTTAATATAACACTATAAGGTTTGACAATTCATTTGCTTATAAAAGATAACGTGGTTTGACTCTATAAAAGACTGAGGAGTTATAGACAAAAATGTGATTGTATTCAACATAAGGTACCACTTTGTGGGTAGCCAATAAGACGCGATAGTCATAATTTTTAAGAAAAAAAAACCGACTTCATTTGGTTCCCGGTAAAAGTGAAATTAAGAATTTGTTTGAGTTAGCCAGTTTACTTCACAAATATCCAATACACCGCACGTGTACGATTGAAAATTGAGGAGCTTTCTTAATGTCCTAGGGCTTCCATCATTACATTTGAAGTATAATCAAACGGAACTCCCTTGTAGACCTTTAAACAAACAAAATAACAATGTGTTAAATTGGATGACAGACTGTAAATTAACGAGCATATTCATTATGCCATCCCTGATTATCAACATCAGGTCCACTCCAGCAAAATGATGGCCACAGTAAGAAAATGCCTAAGCTAATTATGAACACCCTCTAATCACAATTAACCTGCCGTTCAAATTTGAAGAGTTCTCTGAATTCTTCTAGAACTCCATCATCAGAATATAAATCAAATCAAAAAGATGAATGTCACAACTAGGATAATAAGTAGAGCTAGGTTTATTAACCAGTTCCACTTTGCGATCCCTGGTCTTCATCATCAGATCAAGTTCATCAAAATTTTGGCTCCGCCAAAACACTGTTTTAGTTATAAATTTACTAAAACGGGGCTTAATCGTGTATAAACTTTGGAAACAAACCTCCGACGTTTCAAGGGCGACATTGCCCCCGTGGTCCCGGAGAAAGACTGATACTGATGATACTGATGACTGATAATCAAGACCAAGTGCGGGTAGTTCGTAAAACCCGCGCAGCTAGAAGATGTTGATGTCAACCTCAGCCAGTCTTTCTCTGGGACCACGGGGACAATGTCGCCCTTGAAACGTCGGAGGTTTGTTTCCAAAGTTTATACACGATTAAGCCCCGTTTTAGTAAATTTATAATGTGTGAAAATCGTGAAAGTTTAAATAACTGTTTTAGTTACTTAAGGAAACCCTCAAATCAGAATGCATGTACCGTTAAAATTTGAGGAGTTCTCTCAATCCCTCATGAAGCCCATCATCAAAATAGAACTATAATCAAATAGGACTATCTTGAAGGTATTTCTTTACAAAGAAAAGATGAATGTCTCAAATCGGATGATAGAGCTGGGAATTAACAAGCAGTTCCACTTTGCCATCCCTGGTCTTCATCATCAGGTCCACTCCACCAAATTGATGATGTTCGTAAAGAAATGCTCGAGTGTCTTAAGAAACTACCCAAATCATCATGCATGTGCCTTTCAAATTTGAGGAGTTCCCTCAGTTCCTCATGGATCCCATCATCAGAAATTGATTTTGAAAAAAACGGGACAATCCTGAAACCATCTATATACAGACAAAAAAATATTTTTTAAAATCGGATCATAGTCCTGAGAATTACGAAGCAGTTCCACTTTGCCATCCCTGGTCTTCATCATCAGGTCCACTCCACCAAATTGATGATTTTCGTAAAGAAATGCTCGAGTTTCTTAAGAAATCACCCAAATCAGCATGCATGTGCCTTTCAAATTTGAGCAGTTCCCTCAGTTCCTCATGGATCCCATCATCAGAAATGGATTTTGAAAAAAACGGGACCAACCAGGAATCGTCTACTTTTAGAAAACAAAAAAAAAAATTCAAATCGGTTCAGTAATGACGGAGTTATGAGTGAACATCCATTAAAAAAAAAAATAAAAAAAAAAATTCAGTCGAATTGAGAACCTCCTCCTTTTGAAATATTGAAGTCGGTTGAAAAATGTTTAGAAACGAACCCTATCAATAAATGACAAAGGGTACCTTTTACTAAAAACAAGCGCAAATAGTCTTAAAATTCAGCAAACAAATACCTACACTTATTTGCCTTTCAATTACTTAGTATACAGTCACATATTTAAAACAGGTTCGTGATGTTTTAAGAGTTAGGGGCCAATTCGACTCGAGAAAGTGGCGTTGCTACTATATCAAAATCTGAAATCGAATTGGTCTCGAAATCATATTTATCAACCAATTCCCTTTTAATTTCAATTACTTTTTTCATATTCTTACATTAATAATAACAATAAGATTATATTACAAATATTTGGCTAAAGTGCGCGTACATTTTATTTACATTTTGTAAGTTATTCTGCCAAGATTCCTTTTTCTATCAAAATTTCGGTTATAAACAATTGCTTGGCTACTACGGTCAAGACATAGCTAACGCAGTCAGAAAGCCTACCACGAACCACTTCGTTCGTTCGTCTACATCCCTCTCTATCGCTCTGGCATATTCGAGCGGTAAAGAGGTAAATAGACGAACGGACGAACGGAGTGGTTCTTGGTAGGCCTCCAGAATCTGGCCAACAATTACAGTATAGCCTGGAAAAATATATTGCTAACTTGACAGAATATTAGCGTAACTTCACTAATTCATAGTAACTGTGCCAATGAGGATTACCGCGAGTAAATTCACCACTAGGGGCGCTAATGTAACGTGGGTAAGACGGGAAACTTTTAAAAGTCCCTTGGTTTTGTGCCAAATTAAGCTGACAATACTCACGCATGAATGGCGCCACCTATTGAGTGGAAATACGATAGCGCCTATTGTGATAGTTACAATACAGTTATTACAAGCTATTAGTGTGATCATAAATGATCGTGTAAGGTAAAACGGTCACAACATAATGTATGTTAGATAAATAGGTGAATGAGGTTTGGTCAACTAGTGAGGACGGGGTGGGTTTAGGTAGTTAGGTTTACGAGGTATAGTACGGCTAAATCGGGCACGATCGACCACCAGTGGTATCACTGGTGCGGTTACTAGGACGGCCACTCGTGACAGGGTTATCATGATCAGAATTAGTAGCGCTAGCGCCAACTCAGTATGACTATTGTTGAGTCAAGTCTCGTTGAGGAGGCGAGCTACCGCGGTCAGGTTTGCTGACCACGAGTGGTAGTATAGAATGTAGTTGATGACGATGATGTGGTTGGAGATAGATGTAGTGGGTGGTCGTAGAGAGGTTGGACCGCGTGCGCGCGTAGAGCTAGCGCCAGCACTATTGTTGTCTGGAGATGTCGAGTTTCATTAAGGTGGTGAGCTAGTGCGGTCAGCACTCCACATTGATAGAGTGATCACATGTAGTAATCGCTACCGCGGTCAAGTTTGGTAGTGCTAGTACGGTCACGAATGATGTTAGTGTAAATGTAGTGGATGGTCGTAGAGCGGTTTCGGTGGATGCGTCGGTAGAACTAACACTGGAATTTAGCGTCTTCGCTAGAGCGGTCAGGTTTGGTAGTGCTAATGCGGTCACGAGTGATGGTAATGCAGATGTAGCGGGTGGTCATAGAGCGGGTAGAGCGGCTGGGGCGCATGCGCGGGTAGAGCGTGCGCGGGCGCGGCGTCGCTGTCCTCGTCCGACGACGAGTCTAGTTGCTTCTCGTTGGGGTTGCCACTGGAATAGAAAAATATTCATTTTAACTCTCAGTCTGTAGGAATCAATATTAACTTACTTAGGGCCACTTGCATCCACCGCGGTTAAATCAACTAACCCGGAGTAAAGGGTTTTTAAAAAGAAGTTTTACAGCTAATTCCGGGTTAGTTGGCTAACTCTGGTTGACGCAAGCGACCCTTAATAATAATAAAAAATAAAAAAATAAAAATATTGTGGGACAATCTTACACAAATCGACGTAGTACCACGGTAAGCTCAATAAAGCTTGTGTTGTGGATACTAGACGACGATATATATATACGTAATAGATAGATAGATACATATAAATACTTAAATTCATAGAAAACATCCATAACTCAGGAACAAATATTCGTGATAAGCACACAAATAAATGCCCTGACCAGGATTCGAACCCGGGACCTCCTGCTTCCTAGGCAGGGTTACTACCAACTAGGCTAGGAGGCCGTCTCCGTTAATATTTAGATTTGTTAAGATTGAACGTCGAATGTATTCGACGTTCAATCTTCAAATTTATACCTAAGTATACGTAATTTTTCTACTCCAGCACTTCTACCTGTCAATTAGATGACAGACAGCGATTTAAAAGGAGTACTATACATTATAACGTTGTCTATGGTTCGTTAGCAGTGTTCTTATGAAATCATAAGAACACTGCTAAACGATGCTCCTATGGATTTTCATACACTTTCACAGTTGATTCATTTTTTTAATTTCTGCATACTGCATACGTATTTCTTGCCGCGGATTGACCCAAATATTACGATGCCATTGCCATGTACAGTCAGCGTGAATTTAAATTTTAGATATTTTAGGTGACTGTACTTATTATTTGTATGGCCACAGTCTTCCCCCGTTCTCCTATACTTATTATTTGGTCAGAGTCCCCTAACAGACGTTACCCCGCTGTGGCACGCTGACAGCCGTAACTCGATACGGCGCGCTCGGTCGAACAGGCGTTTTTTACGAGTTCATGCTCTATCGGACGCGGAGTTGTTAGGTTAGTTTTGACATACAGTGTAATGACAGATATCGACTAAAGGATGACCTACACTATAGTTCGTTTTTTTTAGGATTAGAGTAAATCGTGCGATTGTCGACGTGTGATTTTTAGGAAAACGATTAAAACTAGCATGTCCGCCTCTTATTTTCTCCATCGGATCATTAATAATGGAAATAAGTAATCTTACTTCAATATTTTCTAGAGTTTACTGATATAGTCGAAGAAACGTAAGCAAATTCGACCGTTATTACTCTAATCTTAAAAAACACGAGGTGTAGGACGGGTTCTGTAGAAAGAATCACGTGACAACTCTGAGCTCTTGGAGGTCACATGTCGTTTTTTTCTATAAAAACGGTCATGTCTAGCTTAAACAACAGGACACCGTCCATCTATGTCAGCTACGCAAGCGAACATCATTATTATTATCGTCAAAACGACAGCTTGATTAGAATAATAGCTTCTTAAATGATGATTACTTCATATTTCTCCGCAAGAAAACCTAATATCATGTATGGAGTGGAAGACGTCATTGCGCTTGCGTGCCACGCGCTTGATATATGGAGTACGAGTATAGAAAGAATCACGTGATAGCTCGGAGCCCTCGGATGTCACGTAAGTTGGCATAAGTGGACAGAACGTTAAGTTCAATACATGGCGGCCGTAAGCTCCCCTCCCCCCCTGCCAAGAGAACTCGTACTCGCGACTGGGATATGGACTATGGTACTATTATTTATTCTGTGATATGGTGCAGAAATTCGGGGCCACCGGATATGTCTCGGTAGCTCAGTTGGCAGGGCGATGGGCGCGTAGTCACGAGTTTTTTTTTTCACTTTTCCTTTTTTTTTAAGAAATTTGGTATTGTTCGTCTGCTTAAAAATAAAATAATTTAAAAAAGAAAGGGAAAGATCATTTAATTCTGCAGTTGCAAACATAGAGTCAATCAAACCACGTTATCTCTTCCAAGCAAAATAAATGAACTCAAACTATCAAGTGTTATTTTAAACGTCAAACTTTTATGAAATGATGACGTTTACTTAACACTTTTACAGTCAATGCTATAAAAATCTTTTAAAGTTAGCATAGTCGGACTCTATATCCAACCATACCATACGGGTCTTACGCCTGTTCAATACACGTAAGTAAAAAAAAAGAGATAAACCTATTCTGACACCGACAAAAGACGCTTCGGTTGCTTCCACATGATCGGACGTCTCGGATTAGGACACAAAGAAAACAAAAAAAACAAAAGTCTGCCCTTAATGAAACGTCAATAAGTGATACACGATACTTTCAAGTGAAACTCGATATTTGCAGTTTTTTTTTCTAATTGCAAGTTTTGGAGCGTAATGAAGTGTAAATAGGAGCGTATTGTTAAGATTATAGATGAGAGATTTCGAAAATCGAACGATTGCGGATTATCTCCATCTCTGTCACACTTGTATATTAGAGTGAGAAAGAGGTTTTCCCGGCAATGCCAATTTCCGATGTAGTAGGCGTGCAGCTAGCAAAGCAAGAATTTACACTACTATACAGCCACTGGCTACACGAACATGTCATTCTGAAACCTTTACAAATATAATATGCACAGTTTTACTTGTAAATTTCTACGATTCTATCATGGCCGATTATAGTTAAAAAACTTAAGTGACATAATATGTTCAGTGAGCTAGTATGTGTCACCCGATGTGTCCTTTCTAATCTTCCAAGCTCAGTAGTAAATAAGTATAGTTAGAGACAACAATACTAACATTATTCCTTTTTTATGAATATTAAGTTAAATTACTCATTGAAATATAATAAATAATAAAAATAAAAATACCATTAAATTAATAATTTCGTATACCTATAAAACTAGCATAAATATTTGTACACGAGCGTAAACCCCTTAAATATAATAAGTTTAAGTATTTTGATAATATTTACATATTTTTATAATGTTCTCTGTATTCCAAAATTGAATTACTTAGGTACATCAAAATCATTACATTAATATCGCCCTGAATGCGGCCCTGTTCGCTTTTACAAACGCAGATGTGACGGTGTCGGGTTACATACGGCCGTCTTGCTTGGCTACGTAGCGCTCTCTCGCTCGGGCGCGCGAAACTCTAGCTTCAGGGGGCTCAGGTAGGTATTTGGATATGTTTTTTTTTATTTGTTTGAGTTTGCTTTGTTCCCATAATCTTTCAGGGTAGCTAAATAGTAGTTTAGCAGGTGAATAGTAGATTGTGTCACAAGGGATTAAAATTATATATTTTTGTCGAGAGCGTACATTTAATCTCGAATGAAGCGATGGGTTTCAGAATAAAATCCTGAGCGTGATGAGGGATTTAAGCATTAACACCCAAGACGAAAATTATTTTCATACCGCGTAATATACTGCTTTTCGATTTTTTAAGTCGTTCACACAAATCAAATGAGGGTTCACATCAAACCAATGGCCATTTTTGTTTTGACCATTAAATGTTCGCTCAATGCATTCTATATTTAAAAAGAGAAGAACAACTTGCAAACAATATCAAACCGTACCACATCTCAATAATTACTACCTCGTTTACTGAGAAACAAAAGGTCAAGACACACATTTAGAAATGAACCCTACGCTAGCGATATAAAGGCGAGATTTCATTGGCATCATAATTTATTGTTGTGTGTTTGGCACTACGTTTGATTTTGATCCTAAAGTTATTAAAGATAGAGTTGAAATTCGTTTAAATGTCGGTACAGGATATCAGGTTACGTGAAGCCAGCCAAATGGATAGACAAACGTATGGCCCCTTTATATATATAGTATATTATATATCGTTAGCAGTTATTCTGTTATCTTTTGGTTCCCAGTATTAACCACCTTAGAGGTATACCATAAACTATATAGTTTTAACGCTATATAGTTTAAGCGCTAGTTTAACGAAGCTACTGCCATCTGAACTTCCTACCCAGAACGTAAACCAGGTCTTATTGGGTTGTTTTCCTTTACCGAATCAATCAATCAACCAGCCTATTGCAGTCCACTGCTGGACGTAGGCCTCCCCAAGGGTACGCCACAAAGTGCGGTCATTCGTGACCCTCATCCAACCACTACCAGCTACCTTTCTCAAGTCATCGGTCCACCTGGCAGGAGGATTCCTTTACAGAATAGTGATTGGTAAATATCAAATGATATTTCGTAAATTCGTACATAAGTTCCGAAAAACTCATTGGTACAAGCTTGGGTTTGAACCCGCAACCTTCGGATTGAAATTTACACGCTCTTCCTGCTGGCCATCAGGTTTTAATAAACATACATTGATTTAACAAATAGTTTCTCAGGTGGCCGAAATCCCGGGGCAGTCAGGTAATGACTATACAGGATTGTAAGAAAAATGCTGATGATATGTGAACCTTATCACATTGTAATAAGGCTCACGGATCACCAGCATTTTTGATACACCCTGTATAACGGTGACACGTGTTTCAGGATACATTCTTCATTAGCTGCACAATTCTTTGTTAGTTTACTACACAATAAGCTATATTGCACATTAAACAACATTTAGCAGACAAAAAACAAAAAACAATTCTAGGGACGCCCGATCTTGAATATCAACCGGAAGTACCGAGCAATTTCAAAAATTATTCGCTAAATTTTTGACGGCCATTGACAATTTGCCTTTCATTTTCGGGTTGACGCCAGGTGATCAGAGCGCCTACCACGAACCGCGAACGAAAGTATGCCTCCCTTTCGCACTTGAGATTTCTCACTCAAGTGCGACAGAGAGGTGAAACTTCGTTCGTGGTTCGTGGTAGGCCTTCAGTTCAGCCCGTAATTTTCATGCCGGTTTTGTCATAATGACGTATAGGTAAGGTATAAAGTTATAAACAGACGGGATGTTTTAATACGAAATGAGTTAATGACAGATAAAGTATATCAACGTTCGATTCTAACGTCGAACGTAATAGTTTTGACACTATTCAATGACAGCATTATTATTGTAAACGTAAAACCTAAAACATGATGTATGAAGCTTGAGCTTGACGTCATTTGTCTGTCATCGGCATGAAAATTACGGGCCCTGCGTGCGTAGCCAAGATGCCAATCGCTCACGCTTGATAACGTATCGTAGCTACCTCTCTCTATCACTGGTTATTAGTGTAACAATGACAGTTGCGTTTCGTTAGTGACTGAGCGTGAGCGATTGGCATCTTGGCTACGCACCCAGGACTGATCATTCTGAGTAGGTAGATTTGAATTGATAAAAATATAATTTTCAGTCCTCCGGCCGGTAAGCGCCACTTTACGCAAAACTAAATTGCCGCCTGCCGGCTCCGTCGGGCTGAAAAATAGTATACAAACCTCGGCCGGTAAATGGGAAAGCCTCGGATCACATGTTAGTCGACCTCGGCTTCGCCTCGGCCGACAATTACATGGAATCCGTGGCATTTCCCACTTAAACGGCCTTGGTATGTAATGTACTATATATCTAGAGTCAGGCCAAGCTAAGTATGCATCGATTATGATATTAGAGATCACGCAAAACCACCGCAAAACTCAATGAAATTATGACGTTTACATACTTTGACAGTCTGTGCTATCAAAATCGATGATTATAGCTCATTTGGACTCTATACGTTACTATACGGACTTAACTATTGTGTACACACGCCTCAAAACAAACAAAAACCTTTGTGCCTCCCTGAACGCACTTTTTTTTTAATTCTCGAGACCCGGGACTTCCGCGCCATTGAGCCGAAACAGATGCAGATCGGCCAGATAAGATGCGATTTGATTTTAAAGATAGGCCGGTTTTGAGAGCCATTGTGTTGAGGGCTTAATTTATTTTAAAATAAATGCTCCTGTTAGCAGAAAGTTTGTATTGGCGATTTGATTCAGGAATTTTAGATTTGATGGGTAAATTAATATTTTTATTCGATCCCATAGTTACTCCTAGTCTCCTAGGAACTTCTTCCTTGTTGCCGTTATTATATTTCTAGTGAGCAATATGTAGGATTGTGTGCTCACGGCCCTGTGGGGGAGCAAAGTGTATGGAGTTGTTTGCAAACGCTTTTAAGCGAGCCGCGTCCCTATGCGCGTAGCCAAGATGCCAATCTCTCACGCTCAGTCGCTAACGAAACGCAACTGTCATTGTCACACTAATAAGGAAGAGTGATAGAGAGAGGTAGCTACAATACATTATTAAGCGTGAGCGATTGGCATCTTGGCTACGCACGCTGGTGCGCAGAGTACGAGCCAGCTCCAACAGCATGCTAGCCATGATCGCAGACAGGGTTGATAGCGTATATGTGTATTACTGCTGCATGGCCCATGTATGCAGAAACATGTAGTTATTTAATGTTGTTGTGTTTTGTTAAATTAATAATTTAATTTAATGTGCTGCATAATAATATTTATTATAAGATAAAAACATTTTTGTAAATAACAAATTGATCCCAGTTGTTCGTGAATAAATGAAATTGTAATTAAACAAACACTTCGTACAAAAAGTGCCATGTCGTGGAAATCTACGCCAGATTAATTATAAAAGCAACTGTGAAATAATGTAAAGGGCCGATGATGATGGTGACCCCTTTTGTGGTTGTGTTGTGAGAGAGCAGTCCAATTGGGTTTGCGGGTTCCCAAAAGTTCAGCACTCTTATTGGAATGGGTTCAGGCCTGGCTAGTCAGAACAACAAAACACAGAGCTCGTAGCAATATTCTTTATTTGTAGACACAAAGTTGTACACACACAGTAGGTAATTACAATTATAGTTCCTTTACGTAATAATGTTTACTAATTGTCACACACTATATTGTCTATTATTGGTTACACTGTTCACTGCGCACTGATCGTCTTTTAGTACGTTACACTTGCCACGCGACTCTCAACTATATATACGTGTAGGCGTTTCGACCGGCGGGACGAGACGACTCCGCACTGGGCTTACAACTCACTTATTCTGGTACTGCGCCGTGTGTGACTCGGATGGCTACCATGTAGGGTTTACTGCCATGTATGGTCGGAACGGGTCAGTCCGTACTTTAAGTAAGGAGTTAGCTTTAGACCATTGCTTAGGTAGATCAGTCTTGCGATCGGAATAGATACCGTAGAGGGTTTACACTATGTGTGATCGTCAGGACTGTCGTCCCTAGAGCTAGGTGTTAGCTTGGAGGTGACTCGGTTGTCAACTGATTTGTCCTGTGGTCTCGATGACATTTTATACTCGCCGATGGCGTGGGGGAAGCGACGCGCTCCTTGGCGTGGCTTGGGTCCTCGGCATTGTTTCAAGGCGTGAGAAATTGCGCGCAAACGAACGGCTTGCATAGTAGAAACAATAGCTAGTTCCGGCGTCACGGGATGGGCCGGCGGACTTCAGCTACCTGCCTTGCGCATCTGTGTTACGTCGGCGCAATGTAGAAATATTTAGATGCTACAGTCTCCCCCTCTGGATCCGATGACGTCCCGGCGAGGAGACAGTAAATTGTAGCACATCTTCTCTTGTGCTTCCTCTTCTTCTTTACTTGCGCTGGTTGGTGTTTTTCCTCTGATTTGCTTCTTTGGCCGACCTCGCTTCTTGATTAGCTGTAGCGGCTTTGGTGGCGCATCCATATCTCCGTGATATGGCGTCAGTGCTGAGGCGTGGTAGACCCTAACCTTTTCCAGGGGGTCCCCGATGCGTTTGACCTCAAGTGAAGCGGTTCCATGGCGCTGTAGTATAACGTAGGGACCATCTCGTCGTGGTGCCAACTTGGCACTTATACCACGGGCTGAATTACTGACTGCATGATTTACAACCGTCACTATATCACCAGGTTGATACCTCGGGGTTTCACGACGCTTTTGGTCTGCTGTTTCTTTTCTTCTTTCTTCCCGCTCTTCCTCGGCGGAAGCTTGACCACTGCCTACTTTAATCTTTGTTGTAGGGCGCGGCCTCATTTCATCAGGGACGCTAGGGTCCCAAAAGCTAAATTCGAGGCTCTGGTCTCCTGGATGTCTGCAGCAATTTGGACACTTGCTGCGGACGACGCCGGGTCTGCCGCATCCATAGCAACTGATGCCAACTTGTGGTGACGGAGCACCCTTGCTCACGTCTCCCCCTGCAGTTGAGTTCATCTGATGTTGGCGTTTCTTTTCTCGGCATTCTTCTTCGGCATGACCGTTCTTCTTACAGTACTCGCAGTGCTGTTGTCCTGAAGTATTCCTCTTGCTTGAAGTCGCTGGTGGATCTCTCTCTTCCCAATTGGGCTTCTTCTCTAGAAGGATTTCTTCGGCGCTGCGTGCGAGTTTCAGAAGTTCGTCGAACGTGGAGAATGTGCTCCTTGGCACCATTTCCCGGATCCGTAGATGGAGCTGACCGTAAACCATGTGCAGTTGATGACTCTCCGGCGGGATTGGTTTTGGCAGCTGGGCTATGAGTGCCCTCTTCCTTGCGACGAACTTCTCGGTGGATGTCTTCGCATCCTGCTTCTGCTCAATAATCCTTTGGTAGAGGATATCGGCAGGTATCTTTGGTGCGAACGCGTGTCTAAGCCGGTCCTGGAATTCGGCCCAGTTATGTATTCCGGTCTTAACACCTTCCCACCAGGTTGCGGCGTCCCCTTTTAGTAGCAGGGTGAGCCCTTCCAGTGCATCCTCGTCCTCTATATGCTCGATCTTCTTGTACACGTTTATGGCTGAGAGGAATGTCTCCACAGCTTCATTTTCGCCGCTTCCATCGTATGTCGCGTTGCACTGCGTGAACGATCCCCTTTTCCTTGCCGGAGCTAACGCCGCGATGATCCGCTGGAATTGTTCTTCGGTCATGCTGAGGGCCATCTTCGCTGCTCTGTGCTGTGCTCTAGTTTTGGGTTCTGAAGCCAGGGCCACTTAGTTGGGCGCCAGATGTGAAATAATGTAAAGGGGCCGATGATGATGGTGACCCCTTTTGTGGTTGTGTTGTGAGAGAGCAGTCCAATTGGGTTTGCGGGTTCCCAAAAGTTCAGCACTCTTATTGGAATGGGTTCAGGCCTGGCTAGTCAGAACAACAAAACACAGAGCTCGTAGCAATATTCTTTATTTGTAGACACAAAGTTGTACACACACAGTAGGTAATTACAATTATAGTTCCTTTACGTAATAATGTTTACTAATTGTCACACACTATATTGTCTATTATTGGTTACACTGTTCACTGCGCACTGATCGTCTTTTAGTACGTTACACTTGCCACGCGACTCTCAACTATATATACGTGTAGGCGTTTCGACCGGCGGGACGAGACGACTCCGCACTGGGCTTACAACTCACTTATTCTGGTACTGCGCCGTGTGTGACTCGGATGGCTACCATGTAGGGTTTACTGCCATGTATGGTCGGAACGGGTCAGTCCGTACTTTAAGTAAGGAGTTAGCTTTAGACCATTGCTTAGGTAGATCAGTCTTGCGATCGGAATAGATACCGTAGAGGGTTTACACTATGTGTGATCGTCAGGACTGTCGTCCCTAGAGCTAGGTGTTAGCTTGGAGGTGACTCGGTTGTCAACTGATTTGTCCTGTGGTCTCGATGACATTTTATACTCGCCGATGGCGTGGGGGAAGCGACGCGCTCCTTGGCGTGGCTTGGGTCCTCGGCATTGTTTCAAGGCGTGAGAAATTGCGCGCAAACGAACGGCTTGCATAGTAGAAACAATAGCTAGTTCCGGCGTCACGGGATGGGCCGGCGGACTTCAGCTACCTGCCTTGCGCATCTGTGTTACGTCGGCGCAATGTAGAAATATTTAGATGCTACACAACTAATAAAAAAATATTGTACAAAATTATTGGTTATTCAATATGCAGTGACTCATCATAGAAGAAGCTTAAAGGTAATAAAAAACATAAATTGAATAACTTACCTATCTTTGTGTTCTGCCTGTCTGTCTCTTTGCCGCCTGTTCTTGAACCAATTTGAAACCTGTAAATCAAAATATTAATTTAATTTACTTTGAATTTTGAATGAGATTTCATTTGTAATTTGTATAGGCCATGTTTGGCCAGAATCGGTATAAAGTAACTGATTTGAGACCGTCTTCCCACCGTCGCTGCGGTGGTCACCCGACACCCGTATAGGGTTACCGGTAGTGACTTCGATCAATATTGACATCATGATCGAGGGCATCAGCCTGCGCAAACAGAAATTAATAGAGATTGGGTTATAAAAACAGCTACCAATGAATAGAGCTCGAGGCACGGCGAAACGGCAGCAGTTGTTAACCCTTTGACCACAGTCGGCTGTGGATGTCAGGTTCGCCATACAATAGGGATTTAACCGGGTCTCCGTAAAGTTCAATTTGGCTTAAATAATCACGAACGCCTGGCGTCCGGGGCACGGTATATTCCTTCCCTATCTGGCGTTCAAAAATCCAGTCAGGGTAATGGGAGCTACCGTATTGTCGCTCGCCAGGCGGCACCACTCATGCGTGGGTCCTGTGTCAGTATGAGAGAATTGTCAAAGTGACGTTTGAAATGTTCCCGCAGGACCCACGATCCACTAGCGCCTCTAGCGGAAAATGGACTCGCGGTAATACTAGCTCATTAGAATAGAATAGTTATTGAAGTTCCAAGTTCCAAATAAATTGTTATTTAAGCATGGATGAATTTCCGGATATTCAACTATCTATATGATCGGGACTGGCAGTTCATATCTACAGATTACACACACATCATAAGCCTCATTAAGCTTACTAAGGAACTAGGTCGACTTGGGGAAGATTTTCCCGTAATATCTATTCATTATTATTCATACATACATAGTTACGTAGGTTTTTTTTATAGTTTAGAATTTTTTAAAGGTGGATATTGGCACAAAACACTTAAGGACTTAACTAGGTTACTGTAGGTTATAATTCAGGGTTAAGGTTAGTGAGTATTATAGGCAGTCTAGGCAGTGAGTTATACCTGTACAGTAGTGAGACCCGTGGTCTCCGCTAGTTCTCTCTTCTCACGCGGAGACGGGTACGGGTTGTGGATGTACCAGTCTCGTAGAACCGACCGTGATTTCTCCTGCAACAAATCAAATAGTTTAGTCTGAGCTATTGGCAACGAGCAACACCACCTCAGCAACGCTCATCTCCCTCTTTCTTTACCTGTCTCTGCTCATGCCGGCTAGGCCGGAGCAGGCATGTCATGGCTGGGTGTGGTACCTATATTCATGTTCAACTGCTAATACCAGGTATTTACTCTTTATTATCTGATGATCGGATCCACAAGGGACAACGGGAACTTCTTAATATGTCTCCCTCCTACTCCTCCCAAGGCACAAAAATCGATCAGAGGCACAAAATTCCATTGTTTTTTGTTAAAAGTTATTTGAGGTTGAAGCGAGGATGACTCCCTCTATATAAAATCGCTAAGGCAATCTGGGGGTGGAATCCGGAGCCATTTCACCTTTCCGGAGATAACGTTGTCATGAGAGATCAGTATGTGGTGGTGTTCCTCTGCACACTTTCAGGAGTGGGAGCTTCGGGTCCCAAAGAGGGAACAGCCTCGGCTGTCGCAGCAGGTGGGTGTTCGCGTTTGCATAGACGACCCCGTGTTCACCATCACCATCGCTGCAAGATGGGCGTACCATACAGTAGCATAACGTACCTTGAAACAGTAGCTGGTCTCCTCCCCATCCCATATAGTCCTCGGTAGCGGAAACTTGCGTCTAACTCGGTATTTACCGACGGCTCCGAGCGGCCGCCCGCGCAACCTCTCTGCTTCCATATAGTGTGCTGGAACAAGACATATGGGCTTAAGCCAACTATAAATTTAAGTTTCTAGTTAGAGAAGATGCCTTTTATGTGGGATGTAGCGAGTCGAAGCCAACGGGACATGTTACCTACTCTCTTGGAGCAAAAACTCAAAAATTTGACTGAACTCGAAATGTCATGTTGATTCCTTTGAACCAATCTTTTTAAGCTAGTTTTAAATGATTAGGTATATGATACGATTGTGTGTGATATGCATTTCGGTAATATTCTTGAGTAGCTACGATGGAAGAGCAATACGAGTATGATTTTGGTTTTCAGTAACAATTTAAAAGTTATTGTCACTATAAATTAATGGGTGGAGCAGCTGGTAGGTAAATATGTATAATCTGAAAATGATCTTAATTCGACTTTTTTGTACAACAGGCTACCAACGATTAGGAAAACCTTTATTAAATAAAATGAGAACAACCTGTTAAGTCAGTTTTGAGTTCTTGTACATACATAAACTTCCTTACCTTTAAACTACAGCGCCTGAAGCTTCGCAATGTTATGCGGACTGAACGTATGTGATTCTAACAGCCTATACAGCTCCTTAAAGTTGCCCCTATGGAAGGCCACCATGGCCCTGACCTTAAGCACAGACTCTTGTACAAAAACTTATTTACCTTTAAGCCACAGCGTCTGCCGTTTCGCGGATTAAACGTATGTAATTCCAACACCCTATACAGCTCCTTAAAGTTGCCCCTATGGAAGACCACCGTGGCCTTGACCTTGACTTTTGTATATAAACTTCCTTACCTTTAAGCCACAGCGTCTGAAGTTTCGCATGGTTGTGTGGACTGAACGTATGTGATTCCAACAGCCTATACAGCTCCTTAAAGTTGCCCCTATGGAAGACCACCGTGGCCTTGACCTTGACTTTTGTATATAAACTTCCTTACCTTTAAGCCACAGCGTCTGAAGTTTCGCATGGTTGTGTGGACTGAACGTATGTGATTCCAACAGCCTATACAGCTCCTTAAAGTTGCCCCTATGGAAGGCCACCATGGCCTTGGCCTTGAGTACCGACTCGTGGGCGTGAAGTCGCTCGCAGGCGGGGAGGGACCAGAGGAACCTGCCCAGCCGCTCGATGTTGCCGGCTTGCTGGAGGACCTGCGCAATGGAGAACGGGGTAAGTCTTTATTATGGGTAAGTGCAGTTTAAAATAATACGGCTTAAGGATGGCTCACGCTAGGATGAGGTCGGGCTGTTCTTAATCTGGTCGATGTCAGCTAGGTGGAAAATCAGGGAATCTTTATCAAATTTATTCTTTCGTGTTTAGCCACTACTATGACGCCATCTAAAACCTCTTCGATTAACCACAATTTTGTTTGGAGACTAACCATTAATATATAAAACACATAGAGGGTAGAGAGCTAGAGGGTAACATTGCCCACGTATAAAAACGAATATTATGAAATTGCTACTTTCATAGAAACGATACCATATAATACTAAACCAAATTTGCTTAGGTAATTGATTTGTGTTGTTTTATAAATGAGTAATTTAATAACATGGGTTTTGATGGGTGAAAAATGTAGCCCGTTAGGGCTAAAGAAACCCGGCTTTACGGTGTTATAATAACTTGGTAAATAAATATTAAATATTAAAAATAATAATAACTTGAGTACCACATTTACAAAGATCATTCTAAATCACGACTTCTAAATTAATTAATTCACAATGGAATAATTTCATAAACATCCCAAGTGACAAACCAAATGGTGCAGTAGATATCCCTATATCTCTCTCTTTTTCCAAGTGCCATACAAGCGTAAGAAAAATACTTTATGACTCTCTCTGACTATGCACGAATGAGAACAGGATCCTAGTAACTATATAATGGGTAAACCAAACACTACCACAGAATAAGTAATAGTACTAAAGTACAGAAGCTCCTCTTTGACATGAAGCATGCACATCTCAAGATGACATTAGAATTAGGGTTGTCATCATGCTTTCGGGTGCGTATGCTGGTACAACAATTTGTATAAACATATAAATAGGAACAAAATATGTATCGGAACATTATTTGTACTTTAAGAACATGTTTTATTGATTATTTATTACTGTTATTAGTGTTGGTATTAATTTGTCTTAGTATAAATTAGTATGCGGTGTTTGAAATATAAATATATGTGATTGTGAGAGGGCATCCTAACAGTTTATGCCGCCTTAAGGCGGAAGATTTTGTGTCAGCGTAAAACGCGGAGTGACGCCCCCCTGACACTACATACATAATGTGCTGTTAAATACTAGCACGTTATTAAATCTCTAAATAGCAAAGCAGTATATTTTTATCGTAAAATAAGGAGTTCCACAAAGTAATGACTCCTTCCTGACGATTTTCTCGGCTTATGCCACGGAGCGGGAGCCTGGGGTCCGCTTTGGCAACTAATACCAAGACTTAGCGTAAGCGCTAGTTTTTCGAAAGCGACTGACATCTGACGTTCCAATCCAGAGGGTAAACTAGGCCTTATTGGGATTAGTCCGGTTTCCTCGAGATGATTTTCTGCAGCGAAAAGCGATTGGTAAATCTCAAATGATATTTCGTACATAAGTCCCGACAAACTCATTGGTACAGCACGTTGTTACCGCTTTGACACTAAAGGATGACTCACACTAGAACGGGACGGGACGGGGCGGGACGGGAAAAATATGTCAATTTCTATAGAAAGCGTCACGTGAAATCCGAGGGCTCCGAGCTATCACGTGATTCTTTCTATAGAAATTTACAGATTTTCCCGTCCCGTCCCGTGGTAGTGTGAGTCATCCTTTACTCTCTTCCACAAAGTAATGACTGATCCAATAAACTACTGATCCATGCTTCTATGTACGAGTATACAGTTTCATAATAATAATTACAACCAACCCTTCAAATATTACTTACAGACCATCAAAAATTAGAGGGTTCGCGAAATAATGGCTTCATTTCCTTTGCTATTATATCTAACCAAACAAGAAAGACTATTTTACAATAATCTTTATATTTATTACACATATACGTAATCAGAGTCCAATGTATTCTGGTTGTAGTTTTCTACCGCTAACCAAAAATGACTAGTTTATAGAGACCTCAAGATTCGTATTAAATATATGTATTCAGAGACTATTATATACTGGAAATGCTACAGGTGGATTAGAGGTAAAATTAATGCGTTTGGACATAATAAAATGCACGTGCAAGATAATGATTATTATTTTTAGATTTTCCTTTTATGCATAGGATACTAAAGATGGGGTTGATTTGTATTTTAGCTAACTCAACATATATAAGTAATTAACCGGCTATATCCGTTCAGACAATCCGTCGGATATGTCCGCCGGACAAATTTAGCATATTAATAGGCAGATCCGGCGGATATGCCGGAATAGTATATGGCCGGCTAAAGTTTTCTATTACCGCGACTTTTATTCAATGACATGAAATACTTTTTTTCCTACTCCAGCACTTCTATCTGTCAATTCGATGATTGACAGCGATATTAAAAAAGTATACATTGTAACGTTGTCTATGGTATTCCATAAGAACACTGCTCCAATGGATTTTCATACAATATGAGCACTGTTGTTGTTTTTTTTTATAGTGGGCACAACATCTTCCCTATTCTGCCACGTTTCTAGATTTTTCATGCTTTTTACGCTATTTTAGCTGTCTTAGAAAAACTTGCGTATGCAACAGCTCATAATTGGTTCTTAAAACTCTTATTATATCACTGTTGCATAAACTACTATTATTGTTCAGTAATTAATTTACCCTGTCATAACTATTAATCCGTTTTAAAGTGTTTTATTTTAATTAATACTAATTGCGGTAATATAATACAATAATTATAAGCGCTTGCGTCGAAAGTGCTGCGAAGATACTCCTTGTTATGATCATGATATGAGGTAACGATTCTATAGATACTCGTAAGATTCTGTTTTCAAAATGATCGAGCTATGGGGGCAGCAAGGTCTACAGATTGCAAAGCCACTAGTTTAACATAAAATTTACTAATTTTATGTTAAACATATCTGTAAACAATACAGCTATGTAAAACATTATGTTTATGTAAAAAATTTACATAACTGTAAATACTGCACGCTATTCCAAATATTTTTACGCCTGGATGCAGGTTGAATGCACTGGACTTGACCATTTTAATTCTAAGACCCACTATACTGTGTTCGATGCAAATAATAAATACTTTTTGATTTTAATCTTTTGAAGCATTTCTCCAATATACTAATACTAGCTTTTGCCCGCGGCTTCGCTCGCTTTAGAAAGAGATAAAAAGTAGCCCATATCACTGTGGTTAGGTTAGGTTAGAATTTAGAATTAAGTACCCACTTATTCCAAATTGTTGCTACGCCCTAGTAGAGTCCATGTTTGTACTGGTTAAATTTAAGAACACCTAATGTAATACCATGGTTGCAACGCATGAATGATTATGATCATGGTTATTATGACTTTCTCCACTTAAAAAATCACGTCAGTTGGTCGCTCGGACAAACAAACAGACACACACTTTCCCATTTATAATATTAGTGTGGAAGTATGGATGTACCTGGCTTGCACTAAATTTATATTCCATAACCCCGCAGTGAAAAACTAGAATAATCGACATTATTTAATAACATCCTATCACTCCTGTAATATTTCGGCGATCCCATTATTCCACCCCTCCAATTATGGAAGTAACCGATACCGTCCATTAGGGGGTTTCAATACAATCGTTATGGGATTTCCGAGCTCTTTAGCACCCTGGCAACACTGACGGGGCATCTTTGGGAGTTAAAAAGTTAGCTGTCAAAATTATAAGTGGAAGAAATTTAAATTTTATTTAATTTGTTGAACTCTTACTTTTAATTTTCACCTTTTCGGCGGTATTTTTACACAGCACTAATATGAAAAGTCGATTTACTCTACCAGCAAAAAATAACTTATTTTCAAAATGAGTATAAAATATCAAAACAAAGAAAGTTTATCAAATGGGGTCGAAACTCTTGGTCCATGGGGTCCCAGCGCACGCAAATTTTTCGTAGAAATCGCGAAACGTCTGGTTGATGTTACTGGTGACCGAAGAGCTGGTGGCTTCCTCGCACAACGTATCAGCATTGCGATACAACGAGGAAATGCCGCCAGCATCCTAGGTACAATGCCTCAAGGACCTACTTTAGATTTAAGGTAGGTAGAGGTAGGTAGTTAGGTAATTTACACTTACTGTATATATTTCGAGAGTATAAAATAAATGTACTATTACCTAAACAAAGATGTATAATATAATCCAATTAGACTTCGGCAACCGCACACGACGCTACACTTGCTGTTGGTGATTTGATTACCTACTAGCAGTGATCGCAAATTTTTATCAATTTCGGTGCACCATAGTAGAAATAATAGAATTACCACAAAAAAAATCTGGGGATATAATCAATTAAGGTACCTACATATTACTATCCTAGCCTCCTAGCTATCCCAGCGAGATAGGGCATATAGATGCTTTACGCAACAATACTGCTGATTACAAACGTCCATTCACGACGAATTTCGCTTACCAACGCAGATCCGCGGCCATTTCGGCGAAGTCTTCGAGGTGGTCGCAAATATTCGCCTACTCGCACATGTTACGTCCGGCGTCCTAAGTCAACACTTTAAATGCAAGCTGTAGTTGACAATCACGCACTTATTGTTGACATTAAGTTCCCATCAACATACAGGCCCATAAATAGCAGTTCAGCCTGAGACCCAAGAGGTACATAACAAACCTAACATGACCTCAGTAAAAGTTGGACTGTTTTCGAGATGTAGCCGATTTAATTTTTTTCGAACATTTCAATTTTTTACATTTTAAGTGTCATTATTTACTTGGATAGCTCTTTTAGTACAATTTTTTCATCAGAACTCTATCAAATAAAGTTAAAATTAATGCAAGTGTCATTTTGTCGAAATCTAATATTAAATGCGAAAGAAACGCAATTGATTTTAATAGTAGTTTGTATTACAAGGGATCAAAATTATATATTTCCGGCGAAGGCGTACATTGAATTCCGAACGAAGCGATGGATTGTACAATAGAATCCCGAACGTAGTGAGGGATTCTAAAGTAGAATCCTGAGCGTAATGAGGGTGATCCCTCCCAGCCGGGAAGAAAAGTGCCACTTTGATCCCTCCTAGCCTGAACAGAAAAGACCCTTTTATGAATAGGTGGTGTGAAAAATAAATTATCAGCAGTAACAATAAGAAATCGGCAATATCTCGAAAAGCGTCCAACTTTTACTTTGGTCAAGTTAGGTTGGTTAGGTACCTCTTGGGTCGATATTATATTTGTTGTCAGGCTGAACTGCTATTTATGGGACAGCCTGTAGAGTAGAAGCACTATACCACAGATTATTAAACGACCGAGCGAAGCGAGTGGGGTTCTCCCATTCTACCTGGACAATCCGTCGTTTGTATGTATGTTTGTATGTATGAATGTTTGTTCGACAATAACTCGAGTATCATTGATCGGATCCTCGTGAAATTTGGCAGGTGGTTAGATGAAATAAATATAATTTTTAAATTGGAATTTGAGCGGAATCGGTGAAGGGGTTGCCGAGATATAGGGGTCGTGAGTTCACGATCGGGGCGAACCACTAGTGTAACTACAAGAACATGTTTCTAGGTATAATCTGACAAATCAAATTGGGCAGTAGACTAGCTAGAGTAGAATAGAGTTGTAGTATTGTGTTGGGTACATAGGGAAGATACGATTTATAAATGTACCCAGCCTACATTTTTGCGCGGGTTCAAACCCCGGCTCGTACCAATGAGTTTTTCGAAACTTATGTACGAAATATCATTTGATATTTACCAATCACTTTTCGGTGAAGGAAAACATCGTGAGGATACCGGACTAATCCCAATGAGGCCTAGTTTACCCTCTGGGCTGAAAAGGTAGCAGTCGCTTTCATAAAACTAGCGCCTACGCCAAATCTTGGAATTAATTACCAAAGCGCGCACCAGCCGGAAAAACGCTAGGCAGAAGTAGTATTGAAAGAAAGAAAGAAAGAAAGAAAGATAGATTATAGGAATACAAAAGGATGACTCACACTAGAACGGGACGGGACGATCAGTCAATTTCTATAAAAAAATCACGAGCTCGGAGCTCTCGGAGGTCACGTGACGTTTTCTATAGAAACTGATAGATCTGCCCGGACCAGTCACGTCCCGTCCCGTGTGAACTGTGAATAAAAGACTGCTCACTTCACAAAATATTATTAAGTAAGCATTTCTTTAGAAACCACCTCTCGATCCTCACGGAGTTAGAATTTAGCGAACCCCGAACCCCGCGACACCCAGATCCATTTCCAATTTACCCGGACCCCCAAAACAAACAGTGGCCATGGCGACCCGGATATCCGGTTACTGGGCGGGGCGGGGATACGCCTACAAATGGCTCTCGAAATATTGGGGTAGTATTTTCTTGTTTTTGTACAAAAGAAATCCATACTAATTCTTACTAATATTATAAATGGGAAAGTGTGTGTGTCTGTTTGTTTGTCCGTCTTTCACGGCAAAACGGAGCGACGAATTGACGTGATTGTTTAAGTGGAGATAGTTGAAGGGATGGAGAGTGATATAGGCTACTTTTTGTCTCTTTCTAACGCGAGCGAAGTCGCGGGCAAAAGCTAGTGGGAAAATAAAACTGGAAAAGTAAAAATGTAATCCGGTTATGCATTTTTGGAAGCCGGAGTTTTCCTCATTGAAGCTTGGTGGTCCAGCTGTAAGACGTAAGATTATCAACCCGAAGGTCGCGGGATCAAATCCTGACGGGTCGTACCAGAGCGTTTTCCAAAATAAAACCCGAAAACCTGATTCTTCCGGATCTGGACTTGCTTGGGCTCATTCGAATCAGAATCAGAAGCTGATTCAACCCAGATAATAAAAAAAATTGTCCCAAAAAATTCCCTTTTATTACGTCACGTTTCAGTATGAAATGAACTTACTATGAGCGTGGCGTAATGGAAACTTAAATTTTATATAGAAATTCTGGGACAATTTTTTTTTATTATCAGGATCGAATCAGCTCCTCATACTGATTCGAATAAGCCCAAGCAAGTCCAGATCTGGAAGAATTAGGTTTTTGGGTTTTATTTTGGAAAAAGCTCACCAATGAGTTTACTTATCGGAACTTATGTATAGGTATCATTTGATATTTTCCAATCGCTTTGCGGTGAAGGAAAACACCGTGATATCGCTAGAAGTGTGTTTATCATGAATTGTACTAGGCCGTATTCGTTAGCGACTGCGGCGTTCGGAGTTATGTCTATCTCGCTCCTGCCAAAGTATTGGTAGGAGCGAGACGGACATACCGAGCGCGCAGGCGCTATCGTACACAGTTGCGTGCAACTCATGGCAAGCAGTGGTTTATTTTTAATACCACGAGTCAAACAAACGTACGGCTGATGGAAAGCGGTCACCGTAGCCTACGAACGCCTGCAACTCCAGGAGGGTCACATGCGCGTTGCCGACCCATTAAAATCTTGTACACTCCCTTTTCGAAGAACCCCATACTGTAATCTTTGGGGAAAACCTCGGCAGAAGCTCATTCCACACTTCATACATAGAGTACTTATTTTGAGTCACGTATAATGTTTTTGGGGTTAATCCTACTAATATTATAAACGCGAAAGTTTGTAAGTATGGATGTTTGTTACATTTTCACGAAAAAACTACTGAACGGATTTTAATGAAACTTTAAAATAATATTGCTTATACATCAGAATAACACATAGGCTACAATTTATAAAGATATTGTGTGAAGCAGACGAAGTCGCGGGCACCAGCTATTCATACATATAATAGAATATTTCCTTTGGAGATAGGTACTATACAATATTGAAAACTACAACATTATTTTCAATCGTGCATACCTAGTTAGAATTAGAATCATACTGTCTTTATTACGCTCCAAAAAAAGGAAGCATATAGGTTTTTGTAATCTACTGTCAGAGTTGATATGTCAAACAGTTTGACTCAAACTATAAAAAATAAGTTTTCTTTTTTGCTGAAACGACTAACTTTTAACTATCATTACAAACACAAACCAAATAAAAATTTAATGAATAAGTAAAAAGCGTGCTATGCCGTTTATACGCATCAAGCCTTTCTTAACCACAACTTTAATATAAAATACCAAATCAAAAGATAAAGAACGCACATTTATTATTAAAAACAGAATCTATTTGTCTCTGGTTTATCGTTGCGTATGACCAACATCAAAACAATAAATTTAAAAACAAAAGAACGAATAAAGATTACCACACACGAACACTCACCTCGCATACGCAGGCAACCTGCTCCTGTGTGAAGCCAAAACTCGGCAGGGGAGCGTCTCTGGGGGGGGTGGCCTCCCGCTGCCCCCACTCGGGGCCCCCCAACATATCCAAATGCTCGTCTCCTGCCACTTTGACACCACAATTTGACACTACAAATTAGCACCACTTAGAGGCGCTAAATAATCCACATTAAAGTTAAAGAATGGCGAGTTTTACGCAGTTTGAATTTGGAATTCGACTTTGACACGAACTAAAATGCATTTGTTTTAGGCGTTTTTTATTACTCTTAAATGCGATCGTGTTTGTTTCACCGTTTTGTTTTTAAAAAGCCTTTAAGGGCAGCTATATAAACATGGAAAGGCAGCAGTCCCAAAAATGTTTAAACAGAACCGCACCGTGAAGCGGCAATTATTTGTTTTCGGATTTCGAAAAGCGCCGAAGTTTGTATTGAATCGGTTGGTTTTCTTTGTACCGGTAAATAAAATCAATATTTGGTCACTTCAAATGTTATTTTTTCTCTCATTAGTAGGTACCCAGTCTCTGTCTGGCTCACGTTCACTTACACTATTAAAAATGGATTATTAAATGCGTTAAACGTTTTATTTCTTATTCGCACGATCTGTTTTTTCTCTTCTTTCTCATTTTAAATTCGGAGAGACGAATACCTGGAACAAAAGAAGTTACCTCGTTAATATTTTTATATGTACCTATAGGCCCTATAGGCTATAGGCTAAGATACACATGTATCTATGTCTAGTTAGATTTACCTACTTAGAAACTAGTAGGTACATAGGTTGTTCAATCACGCTAAGTCATGTCTACTCGTTAAGTTCTACGCCAAGTAAGTATGGAATTGGCAGTCACGATACATTATAACTCATAAATGTGCTTAACATAAGTTATACGTAACCGTAAGCGTTAGCGACTGCGCGTTTCTAAAGTATGTCTGTCTCGCTCCTACGACTATTCTGGCAGGAGCGAGGACAACTCATGGCAAGCACAAAGTATTGTGACAGCCAAGTCAGCACACTTAACGTTAACGGAGTCAAGGTGTGTAACCAAAAAGACAATGTGTCAGTGTCACTATAATAAGTTCCGACTTTTTGACATTTGACTATTTGAGCGCCCGAAATATAAAAAATAAAGGGCATTTTGGCATTATACTATTAGTTTAAATATCTTGCTGGCAAAGTTTCAAATGACATAGTCGAACGTATGAAATTCTAATATTACCCTTACTCTCATAAACACTTCAATATAAGCAATATTTGTCCTTTAAGGATGACTCAAACTAGAACTGGACCGGACGGGGCGGGACGGGACGATTTGTCAGTTTCTATAGAAAACGACACGTGACCTCCAAGGGCTCGGAGCTATCACAAAAAAAAAACAAAATACGCTTGGACTATTTAGAATGAAAAACAAGGAATACCTAAAAACCAACAAAAAGAGTTGAATAGACGCAAAATTTAAAATGTATTAAGAAATGTATAAGTTCTACGTGGCAGTGACGATAGATAAAACAAAACTATAAGTCTCTCCTTTTTTCGGAGTGTCAAAACTAGCGTAAGAAAAAGACAGTATGACTCTCTCCGACTATGCACGAACGAGAACAGAACAGATCGTTGTCAGACTATATTTTTATCAACATTATTTTTCATTTAAAAGCTGCCAGTTATTTTTAAAAATTAGTCCTCATATTGTTTTTAATATTCACTGAGTATAAATTAATATTAAGCGCTTATTAATTCAGTTGCTTGACGTCATTAATTTATTATGAAATATGGCACCCACGTGTCTCCTGTGTATATTTTTGTCGGTCACATTTCTCTGTTTTTTACTTTTTGTATTTAAAAAAGACTGTCGTAAATTGTTTGCAAATTGCTTTTTACATTGGGATAGAAATGAGATCATTTTAAAGATCACGACTCTATCTCTAAATAGTAGAGACAAAAGAAGATCAATGAATTCAATAAATATAAAATAAGTCGTCAATTATTGTTCTTGCTTGTCTGGCCGATGCCAAGCGGACATAGGTACCTATATGGCTGGCAATTATAAAAGTTTGGATCTTAATTTTTACCCTGCCAATATTTATAATATACAACTGTTCTCTTGCACCGATGTTTATTTTACTCAACCTTACCCTAGCTAAAAACTTTATGTGGCATTAAAATAAATAAATAAGTAAGTAGATTAAAGGGTCCGTTAAAATTAATTTACTTGTTTTATTGGTTTATTTCTAGTACCTATTTTAATTTGATTGTATCTTAGATCCAACATTACTTTTAACTTCTAACCAACACGAAAACACAGACATATTTGAAGTTATTCTAGCTTATCTAGAATTTAATAAACAAAACCAAGTTATTGTCACATCGTGAACTTAAAACAGCCCTACATTAATCAGATCCTAACACAATCACGTCTTAAATCTCTGAAGGGGTCGCCATCAATTCAATTTTTAACAAACATACCATCACGTACTTTGAATCATTACAAAGATGCACTGACAAGACAACAAAGATTTACTATAAAATTTTTATAAAACAAAACCACAAACAAACTTTTATTTTTTTATTCCAAACTCATTCGATTTTAAGCTCAGTGAAACGCCTTTAAATTCCAAATTCGAATTTTCTTATTTAACCTCATGTAACCTTTCAGTTTTGTATACGCAGTTTGTAGGATAGTGTCATCTCTTTTCGTGTCACGGTTAGTGTGGATGTGTAACAAAGAAGGAAGAACGAGATGTTAAATGTTTGGCGTTTTAAGTAATTTTTATCATCGACACGATCAAGGGGCTGATGTATGGAGATGACGGGTTACCAGTGATGTAACTGAATCGATAATTATTCTGTTTACATTTTTTCTTTACGTAAAAACATGATTTTGTAATTTTGTTTTCGTTTGACGTTATGCAGAACAGACGCCCACCATATTACGGTGTGCTATTTTGGGATTAGTAATGTTTACTCAGAACTCAACTTTGTGGAGTCGACAGGTTGCTATTCGATGGCCTACACACATTGTAATTGTATTTGTGAATCACAAAGTCATACAGCAGCAGTCATATCGCTTGCGAGTAATTATTATAAACAATTTTCTTCGAAATATACCCACCGTTGTAATAATGATAAATATGATTTTACATTCAAGCGTTAGTGCGGGAATAATGGGGATATGGAAAGACATCTACTGCTAGATTTAAGCTGTTCCTCAAGGAACTCCAGAGCGATCGGTCGTGCGCTGCCCTAACCCTATCAAAGGTAGGGCAGCGCATGTATAGGTCATACTGAACAACTTTTACTATGGGGTCAATGCCAAAATCGGAAAAAAAGTGCTGTCTCATACGTGTTTGATGCCGCCAATTTGTATGGGAAAGTCAAATTCTCTATCGCGATTTTGCATTGAGCCTATAAAAGTAGGCTCCAATGAGATGTTGTATAAAGAGTTTTGTCGCTGACAAACAAAACTATTTTAATGCAATCTGGTACATATCATACCAGTACCAAAATTGAACGAGGTATAATAAAAAACTGTCCTTTGAAATTAAATAAAGACAAACCATATTTATGTTTAAGTAACAAATAAACACTTATTGGGATACAAAGTCACGGATAAAGAATAAGATAAAGGTTCTTAATTAAATATTATATTTTTTATTAAATGTTAATATAGTGATTTGCATTGTAATTATGAGATTAAAAAATCAAGACTCTTCCAACCAAAATCACAAATGTAAAATACATTTCGCTTTGTCCATAAAAAGGTGTCTAAATGTCCTTTGAAACACGAAACTTCATCGCAATTATAAATATTCACATCTATACTAAGCCATTATATTGACGAACAAAATATGAAACACGGTGGTTAACGACAACAACACCCATAAGCTTATAAAATAACACTTGCCATTTTACGAACTGACGTTCCCATAAGAATATGTTTAAATACCTCGATATCAACAGCACATCACTATTACCCCACGTGGCGCGATCCCTATCGGGCGGGCCAGCTGTAAAACACAAGATTTATCGACAGATTACCGATTCACGGTACGGTACAAATCGCCTCACTATTAGCGATTTGATTTTCGAAGGCATTCGAAGCATGTCGGTGGGTGCGAACGTTATTACGGGTTGTATCGATTTTCGAATTTTTGTTGGTACTTGGGCGTTTTTATTTTTTGTTGTCCCGCAACTTTTGTATTTTAATCGGAAACGTTTATGTAATTTCTACTCAAAATCGAGCTTTTTCGATCCTAGTAGGAGAAAAAAAAAACCAACATTTCCATAAATTTTTCAAACTTTCGATTATGCGTCATAAAAATATATGTGAAAAAAAGGTAACAAATTAGAAAAAAATTGGGAAACTTTTTTTCTCCTACTAGGATTGAAACAGCTCAAGTCACATACAAAATAATAATTAAAAAAAGTTTGAGGGACGACAAAAAATAGTAACGCCCACTTATTTTTACTATAATAATTTCCCATTGTTAAATTATAATGCACAAGACCTGCACGTCTTTTACATTATAATTTAACAATGGGAAAATTTTAACTACGTATAATTTATTAATTTAAATTATACGTAGTTTCGTTATTGTAGAATTTAGACGAATAAATAAATATTTGATTTCAAAGTAATATTATAAACGAGAAAGTTTGTGAAGATGGATGGAGGTACAACCTATATTGAGGTACTTAACGACCTTAACGGATTTTTTGATAAATTTCGTGTATCTATATAAACCAAAGAGCTGGTGGCTTCCTCGCACAACGTATTTGCGATATTTGCGACGCAACGAGGAAATGCCGCCAGCATTCTCTAGGTACAATGCCTACACAACCTTCACACACAAGCCAAGAAGTTCAAGAAGGCTTATGGTAACACAAGCCTTCTTGAGCTTACTGCGGGACTTAGTCAATTTGTGTAAGAATGTCCTATAATATTTTTTAATTATTATTTAATGCCTAAACTTTAGAATTAAGGTAGGTAGAGGTAGGTATTTAGGTAAGTTACACTTACTGTATATATTTCGAAAATAAATGTTTATTCCCTTTTCTATATAAAATGTATGTAGATTTCTACTTAAGTAGATTGTTACATTAGAACATGGGAGGTATAATTTCCTGACAAACACCTATTAAACATAAATAAATAAGTTCTAATATTTAATTTAGAACACTGGTAAAAACTCACGTGTCTTTATCACAATGGAATGGCGTGACATGTTTCTATGGCATTTGGCCATCATGTTCAGACATGGCTTTTGCTACTATCACGTCAAATAACATCTACGTCGACATATATGCAAGCAAAAGGAGACAATAAAAGAGTAAAAATAAAATACCTAATACGCAAATAACAAAATCTATAGGCTATTATTTTTTAAGCAGAATCGTCTACGAACGATACCAAATTTCTTAAAATTGAATTGAAAATTCCTTAGGGACGAATATTCCACTTTTCTTTCTGAGAAAAAACCTATAGGTACCAAAACCAAAGCTAAGTATACGATTTTAAGCTAACATGGTCATTTACATTCTAACTGCAATCTAAAACGGGATATTTAGGTACCATGTGGCAATGCGCAAAACAAGCGAACCCGTAAGATCGCTATGGTGTATGTGTGAGTAGACCACAACTAAAAACTCGCAGTACGACACGACAGTTAAGGTTGACTCACACTAGAACGGGACGGGACGGGACGGGGCGGGACGGGAAAATCTGTCAATTTCTATTGAAAGAATCACGAGATAGCTCGGAGCCCTCGCATCTCCCGTCCCGTCCCGTTCTAGTGTGAGTCATTCTTTACTCCGCGAAAATATCGCTTGCAACAGTGCCGAAATATCGGGCGCTCATAAAAATAAACATACTTACATTTTTAGTTATACACGGTAAATATCCCGTTTTAGATTTAACTTTAATCAAAGCAAAGTAATTTCAAAAGTTTTCGTGGATAACTATTAGTCGAATATGTTAAGAAATAATCAAGATCTTTTTGAAACGAGGTCGTTGGCGCGTTGCCTCATTCGGGATTGTTTCTTGTTCTTCCTTCATTTTCACTAAACATTTGTGACTACCGTTATATTCATGTCAAAAGCATTTTCGTCTTTTTGGTAGATCTCCGCATAGTTGAGAAACATTTTAAAATTAGGAAGTTAATTTAAGATTTGGAAGATGAAGTGATTAGTGGGAGATGTAATCTTATTATTAGATTAAACTAAGAATGTTTTCCCCTCTCGGAGACAAAATTTTAATATTAGAATTTGTTTAATTTTACTTTAGAAACAAAATATAATAATTCCGTTAAGTAATAAAATATTGACAAGACATTAGAATCACTGTTCATTGATAATAAAAATAACTGTTCATTAGATAAGATCAACAATTAAGAAAAAATCTGTAAGCCAGCATTTTAAAAAGTCGTACAAACTTTACAAACCTCCGTTGAAAAACGCCTTTTAAATCTAGTAAGGCAGAATAGGCCTAAGGTCGAAATCTTGATGTTATCTGCGGCCAATAAAAAGGGTCTTTTATGGTCGCGACTCGGGGGGTTAATTAATAGTGTTGTACCGTCATTTTACACCAAAGTTACGGTTGCCAGCTCTAATAAACTTAGTTACATTTGAGACATGTGTTTTGTGATAATTTTATTGGTTTTGGAACGCTCGTTAAATTTGATCGGGTTACTTTTATATTGATTTGCTGCGGCGTGTGCGGCCGGGATTTTGTTACGTATGGTAGGTATGGACATTTGGACGTCTTGAAATGCTAGGTTAGTTTGGCTCTTGAAATATAAATGGGTGTTTTTTTTTCTACTTAACTGTTACCTACGGTCAAAATTGTTTAGCCGAACTATAACTGGTTAAAAATGTTCGTCTATTTTTTTTAACACAAAAAAGAGATCAACCTAGCTTCAAACTCAGAAGAGTTTGTACTAAAGGTAATAGGTGATAATGAAGGTAGAAAACGTCCATAACTCAGGAACAAAATGTTCGTTAAAACACACACAAATAAATGCCCTTACCAGGATACGAACCCAGACCGCCTTTTGTGGTAATCCGACTGTATTCGACCATACAGGAAATACGTGTTTGATTTTTTTTACGCACTGGCAGCTGTCAACACAACTTTGATGTTGTTATGCCATTATCGAGGTATACCATTATATTTTATACTCGCAACACTTCGGTAACCTAATTAGAAAAACTCCCGCGAAACGAAAAAAACAAATACCTACATATAACATTTCCGTCATTACTACTTTGAAAATGACACTAAAACTGTTCAAAAACTTTGCATATAGGTATTAACTATATTCCGACGTCTCGAGTCCTTTACAGCACTCGTTGTCACAGGGTAGAATAGTTAAAGGATTTTAAATAAATAAACATACGGGACAATCTTACACAAATCGACCTAGTCCTACGATAAGCTTAATAAGGCTTGTGTTGTGGGTATTACAGGGCCATGGGCGATATAATAGATAAACACATAACATTTTCATTACTTAACATTTTTTTAACACGTTGAATGCGGTACATGCCAGTTTCGACTTGTATTGTACTTTCTTCTGGTGCGGCGTGAGGAAGTAGCTTGTCTCTGTCTGGTGCGGGGTCGATTTGTCTATGAAATCCTATGAACTAGAAAGAGTCAAGTATACATTTATGTGTCTTTCTGTAAATTCTATCTAATAGGTACATCAAACTTTACAAGACAAATTTGACTCGTACCGCACTAGGTGAAAAAAATAATCAACCAGTGCGGTACCGGCCAAAAGTGTCTTGTATACCTACTGTCTTGTACAGCACCGCGAGTACAGGTCAGTACAGCCAGTGCGGGGGTGACGATTACGTGTTTTTTGTTTACCTTCCGATTGCAGAGAAAAAGTTGTAGAAAAAAAGAAAATACACACATTTAAAAAGGAGCAAAAAGGAGGATGAGTACTCAATGCTACAAGGAATTAAGGAAAACACTGACGAGTCGAGAAGCTGACAAAAAAGTGAAAAGAGTGAATATGTACTGCCAAGAATGTGAAAAATCTATGTGTTTAGAAATTTAGAGTTAGAAAAGTTTCAATTAATCTCATTCGAATTTGTAATTTTAGCTACCTTTTTTTTAATAATAACAACTACCGATATCGATGTTTTACGTCATTATACTTCCCATCCCTACCAAAATATCGACTAGACGGCACCAGTCCTGTTCCCTTGGTGCGATACAAGTCAATTTCGTATCGTTAATTAATTTTCCTATAATGCCTAAACCAAGTTCGACAGTATGTAACGACAATAACCTTAGATCAATCAATTGTTTAACTAGCCATTGTAATCAATATATCATCGATTTGTAAAATCAACAAGGAAATATTCGCTTAAATATAGACCTTTAGTCACAAGCCAAAAAAGCCTTGTACCGCACCAGTGTACAACTATACTACAATTCAAAAATGGTATGTATAGCACTGAAAGTAAATTATAAAATTATGTTCCCGCATTCAACGTGTTAATTTGGTATTTTTTTGTAGAAATACACGAACATTAGCCAAGTTTTCTGGCTAAACAGTATTTTTTTTTACATAAATGAATATGCAAATATAAAGTTTAGGTCATACTCTATCCAAAAACTATGAATAGTGTATACCCAGTGTATCTCTAGTGTTTTTTTTTAAACAGCACTTAAAATTACTCTGAATATCGCTATAAAATATACGACGTAAAATAAATGTAGCAGCACTAGCGTAGCGGCAGTCCAGCTCGAGAGCTCGTAGAGAGAGGTCATGTGGGTCCGCGCTGTGACTGTGACAATATTTACACAGATGAGAGACTGAAAGTACAGAGGAACGTGTAAGTGGTGGATATCGAGATATTGGGTGGCTGAGAAGTCCCTTGTATAGTATATGAAGTTTATTTACATACAACTTAAATAACAAGAAAATAATGACTAAAAATAAAATTAAATAAACAAAGAAAATACATTTAAATTAAAAAAAAAAAACTAATACCTACCTCTAAAACAACCCACACTGCATAGTACCCGGCTCAAAGGTTCCCATAATGCCTGCAGCATTCCCCCGCTGCACAGCAATGGAAACCTGTTGAACCAGGTACGACCCTGAGCGAGGGTCGCAACCCCTTTCTCTGAGGCGTCGCCCAAGCTCCTTTATCAGACGACGAGCCTCCAAACCCCAGGGCCCTGCCGTCTCCACCGCCACCGGTACAAAGTCATACCCTGATTCCAGGGCAGAGTATTTGGTGTGCTTACTTTTCGCAGCGAATTCGGCTGCTGAGCCAGCACACCGTATGGTCCGCCTCAAATGGGACGTCGCAAATGTGCTAACACAGGTTGCATCCCACAAGAGGCAGCGTCCTCTCCGCCATGGAACCAGGGTAAGCCCATCAGGTCGTTTGCCGTCCGTGCGACTCAAGCCCGGCGGTTCCAGGACGCACGGCACACCAGCCGAAACCATAGCCCGCCGAATAATTTCGTTTAAGGACTGGTGCCTCGGGAGTCGACCAGCGCATCTTTGGCAGCTTAAACCATGGTGACCATTTTCGGCAACCATTGCCCCGCATCTGCAGCGATGAGCTTCGCAAACCTTAGTCCCCAACCGGAGTGCCACTGCTATCCTCAACGAGTCGTTGTCCAGCAGTGTACCCAGCTGGGGCGAAGGCAGTGCGTGTAGCCAGGCCCCTGACTCTGGCTGTGTGAGGGCCTTAAGGCGCGCCAAATCGACTCCCGAAGCGCCAGACAATAACATGTTGTGGATGCCCCTGCTCCAAATGTCATCCCATTGCCTCTGCACGGTGGGATCGTCAGGACGTTGTATAGTTAGGATACTTTGGTATGCCTATTTATTAGGATAAAGTGTAAATGTTGTATTTTCGCGCGTTATTGTGCAAAAGTCGTATCTCGCGCGGATTTGAAACATATACTGGACTCTTAACTCACGGGTGCATTCAGATAGATTCATATTTCAAACACCGCATACTAATTTATAGTTCTATACTTAGACAAATTAATACCAATACCTACTAATAAATAATCAATAAAACCGTGTGCTTATAATACAAATTATGTTCCTATACATATTTTGTTCCTATTTACATATTTATCCAAATTGTGGTATCCCTAATGTTTATGTCATCTTGACATTTGCAAGCTAAACGTCAAATGTAGGAAAGGGAATCTTCTGTACTTTAGTACTATTACTTATTTTATGATGACACACGCTAGACCGGACCGGGACGGGCTGGGCCCCGACCGACCCGTCTATTTATATAGAAAGCGTCACGTGATTGGCTTGAAAATCTCGGAGAAGTTATACTTATTTTTTAATATTTCGGTTAGGTACAAGCTCTCTGCTCAACTTATTCAAAATTTCTTCTTCCTTTCTAATTGTTTTTACACGACTGTTCAAAACAAACAAGAGTGTTATCAACTTAAACTTTCACTATAAGTTACGTCAAATCAACTTAAGAGGCTGACAACAACTAAATCATCGCACACTGTCTATTTCTATCGGAGTAAATGAGATCACACAATCACCGGCCAGCCTGGTTTTAGAAGGAAAAAACACGAAAACTATAAAAATAAACAAAACTGTGAACTATTTGTGAAATATGACTCGTCTAAGTTTTAGATGTGAGTATATTGGAATTGTGATTTTAATTGCAAACGCCTAAGACAAAGAAATAAAGACATGGAGCCGTTTAATGATGAGCTTAAAACCAATCTGTGCAATTATTATCTATAGAGCCGATTTCGTGAAATTAAAAATCGGCTCCGTCTAGGATCTTTGAAATATAACGAATTTTAACATATATTTTTTTCCAGCATTAAAATACCTACTATTTCTTAAAACACTGCTTAAAAAACATGAATTAGGTGTTGTCAGCCCCTTAACACTGATACAGCTCTTGACAAACTTGTCAATTAATAACTACAAGAATAACACATGGCTCAACCATATGGTTATCGCGTTATCGTTCGTGCATTTTGCGTGCGTTCGACACGTCATTCGTTTGTTTCGAGTAAAAAGTGTACTCTGGCAATCCCAATTGCGGAGTAGATAAGACTAAGTCTGAATGAGAACAGATCCTGTGGCCATGGCACACGAGTGCTGTGACAGTATCTTCTTCTTCTTTTAGATATTGGCTTCTGCACGCTTCTTCTTTAGTTCACTGCACAATAAGCTATCAATATTACACATTTAACAGCGTTTAGCAGACAAAAAACAAAACTCTATTTCAGAGACGATCGGAAGTCTGCGACAGTATCAGGGGGTCGTGAAAGACAATTGTCATTGTCTAATCCGAACTGTTAGAAAATGACAGGATTGACAGGTGTATTTCTCGACCACGAGACAAAGTCGCGGCATTCTTGTGCTAGAGCTACCGGTCCAACTATATGTATAAAGGTCGATACAGACAGACTATCACAACGAATATTAGTAAACACAATACTTTTGCAGTCATAGTGTAGTTGTAATACAAATTGCAGTTGAAATTCATCGGTTCATCACGTAATTCACATACATACGTGGTACAAAATTGTAAAGCATGAATTAAATCATTTAATTATGTGATATTACTGTTATTGTTGTGTAAATACTTTTGTACGATTTGTATATAAATTAAGTATTACTGTATCCCAATTCGTACCGCCGTGGCCCTAGCTGTTAAGGTACAATTGTAAATTTTATAATAAACAATAAACAATAAATTTATTATGTATAATAAATGTTTTGATTCGCGTTTTTAAGTAGGCACACCGCGAAAGCAGGAGGTCGCTGATTGGATCCCAGCCCTCCACCCCGGTGTGACTGTGCACCTTGGTGACTTTTTCTGTAAGTAGTAGGTATATGACATCTCTTTCAATTTATACTAAGTGGTATAATCGGCTTTATTTAAGAGGCAACGGATCAAAGCCCAGAGTTTCAAATAATAATACAAATTTTTATTTGAAAATACGAAGCCGAAAAATGTTTAATACCCGAAATCAACTAATATTGGGTTCTTATTACTTCTTAAGTTAAATACTATAAAAAATAATCATTTATTGGGCCAAATTTGATATGAGTCTGGTAGCCTATTGCATACTCGTACCTATAGGTACCATTCATTATTTTAGTTAGTATTAATCTTAATTTATATTTTGTGCAGCTTTGTAACAGACTTGAAACAAAACGAGGAGGTTCTCAATTCGGCGTTACATTTTATGATGAATATGATGTGTTATCTTAATAACTGTATTTTTATCTTGAATAAACTCTATTAATTAATAAAGTGCGTCACACTGTGATATGTTTCTTGGCGTGTCGTGCTCAAAATATGCTCTTAATATTCAGGTTAATGTCTAATGTGACTTTAGAGACAGCTTCTTACGTTAGTCGCGTGTCATTTATTTTTTTATCGTCAATAAATGTGCTTGGAGAAACGTTAGATACGCTTAATTTGTGTCAATGCGTTTATTTTTTTTTTTTTTAATGAGTTTGCGTAGTTTCTGCGGTTCTGCAATCCGGCTCGAAGGTCAGATTTATTGACAATGAAAAAAGTGATATTTGGCGTCCGCGATCAGCAGTTGGTCGTTTAGGCTGTAACGATCATTTTATGCTATTTTGTCATCAGTTCCAGATAACCAAATATCACTACACAGAAAATACATGCCTAGGTATATCATTTGCAAAGTTCCCTCAATTTCATCAGGGCCCTACTCGTATCATCCTCCTGACCTGATGACAATGGGATTAAGTGTAAAAAGACAATATGCTGAATCTATATAACTTAGACTCGTAAAAATCATAAATCAACAAGAAGCGTGTCTTGTCATCGCCGTCGGCGCATCACATCACATCACATCAAATCACATCCACCTGTTGATCAAGACTTAATTTTATTCCGTATATGTCTCGCTCCGGATATTAGAAATTACAACTATTACAAGTAAACCTCGGAGCATATTCGAAGAATAAAATTTGTTATTGATTTGTTTTGATATTAACTAAATCCTGAAGTTTACTTATTCGAAGAATAAAAATTGTTATTGATTTGTTTTAATATTAAGTATATCCTGAAGCATATTCGAAGAATAAAATTTGTTATTGATTTGTTTTGATATTAACTAAATCCTGAAGTTTATTCGAAGAATAAAAATTGTTATTGATTTGTTTTAATTCTCCCTAAATCCTGAAGCATATTCGAAGAATAAAATATGGTTTTGATTTGTTTGATGTTAACTTTAAACCGTTAAATTGTATTCTTGGAACATGCTTCAAATGTTCGAAGAATAAGTACAATTTGTTATGGATACATATGTTTGGATAAAAAAACCATTGTCAAAAATGCCCTTTCGCTAATTCAGTACCTTGTTGGTATGAAATTAACTAAATCCTAGACCATAATCGACAATGAATTTCTTTAATTTTTATATTTCGACCCAAGTGTGATTTCCAAGCTTATCTCACATTTATAGTAATGTCGGATAATCATCATACCTATGTTTCTATGTCATGTCTTGTCATATCCTAGAAAATAGATCAGAGCTTTGAAGCTGCTATAATACCACAAAAAGGTTTAAGAATAAGCCCATTCTTTACCAACCTTCCTTCTTTCCTTTTTTCCTTTATTATACTGCAGCAAAAACAGAGAAAATATTTATCTGTGGTAGGGAACCCATGCTGTTGAGATGCACATGTGATCAAGAGAGATCACATAGGGGTTGCTGGCGTTATAGGAACGGTTGATGAGCGTAACGTTTATATCATGTGACAGAGGTGTTGCGATGCGAAATTAAGTAAGAAAATCTTGTCTCATTTCTTCTTTTCATTATTGGACAAGCTGTTTCAAAACCTTTAACTACCATTTGATATGGCTATAAGATTCGAATCTTGGACTCAGAGGATAATGCTCTACCTCAGGATTCTGTGACAAGATACGTGAAGTTATGCATCCGTTACACTGTGGACGCCCGATACAGGCCAGTCAGTGACAGGAAATCAACAAAAATATTCAGAGCAGCTTTTTTTAGCGTCAAACAAAGTTCAGCCGACGGCTGCGAGCGAAAATAAGGAAGGCACGGTTGGTATACTCACACAAGTGCGCACAGCTATATTAAGATCCGTCTCACGCCAACAACAGCTTTAACAAGCTAAATGCTAAAAATAATATCCTTGCAGTGACGAAACACAACCTAGTTAAAACAATAACCGTAAAAACCGGTATATTCAGACAACGGCACTATAAAACACTTTTTAAAAACATACACTCCACAGCGCTAGAAAATTCGAAAATTAAATGTCAGTCGTTCCAAATTTGAAACGCGTGCGCGCGTCGTCGGAGCTAAAATGGAACTGGATTGACTCGAACTTCCTCTAAGCGTTCTGATTGGTCGGCTAGTACTGTGGGGTTTGAATAGACCAATGGGCGATGGGGCAATGTTTTTCGGCAGTCGTGCGGCACCGCCTTCTATTGGCTCCGCGTGGGATCGCCATTTTTCAGTTTGTGAAACAATTGGAACTATTATTTGTAGGCGTATTCGTTCCATCCGCAGTAACGGTTTCAGAAATTGTGTAAGGTATTTTCGGGCGTCCTACTCAGGTTAATGGGGCACAGCTGACTTGATTAAATCATCCGATCATGTTGTAATGAATGGGTTTAAGTGAGTTTTACGTCGTTTTGGCAGTTAATGTGAGAGGAAATGCTGTTTCTTGAATTTATGCTTTCTGTTAAATCGTGAAATGGACATTTGAAGCTTTAACTGGAAATGCAGTGGTCTTGATGCACACGGATTATTAGGCACGGATGTTCAAAATATGGATTTAAAGTTTAGGCAGAGTTCCGAATTAAGAGATACTTATATCTCTTAAGTTAATTTTGACTTGTTAAAGTGTCCTACTTGCAGAATACATTTGTATTTTTTTTTATTAATTTAGTTAAAAACACACACAACATTTCTAACATATGTATTTTTATCTAGTTTTAACTACCTATACATAACATAAACAGGCTGGATTATTTTACGTCTTTGTTACTACTTACAATTTATTTTTTCCATGAATTCGGTAATTAAATAAAATGCTTTTTCAATAAAAAATTATTAAAGGAAAAATTTAAGATTTAACGGAAAATAGAAAAAAATTATCGAAAATTGTGGTACAATGGAAAAAAAATATAGAAATGGTAGGAACCAATTTAATAAAACCAAAAAGTTAAACATAAATTGAGGTTTTTAAGTAATTAATTTCTATTGTGTTACGTTACGACAATTAGTGAAAGCAACATTTTCAAGTGGACATCAGTGAATCTCAATTCTCATGCCATTGCAGTAAAGGTTTATTAATAACCAATGAACATTGTGCATTTGATTGTTAATTGTCGAACACAAATGATAGATGATGAACATAAATCGTAGATAATCAACCCTACCACCCTACTAAAAATACTTTATGCTGAGGTACTTATGTGCGATGCGATTATAACAAAAATTAGAAAAAGTTTTTAAAACATGTTTTTATAAATCTTTTTATTTATTTCGTCTAGCGAAATAAGTAAATAACACATCTATCACCCGCGCGTTACATTTTGTAGATTTAACGATTTTACTTTTAATAGATAGAGGACAGAGAGAGGACATACGTCGTCATGTTCACAAACATGAAATATATTTACTTATTACCGTAAATTTAAGAAATCGACAAATTTGGTTTTATATTTTTACAACTTAGGTAGGTACCTACTTCCGGAAGAAAAGAAAGTTTGTAGGTCGTGTGCACATATATATTATCTATAAATATCCCATTCGAACGTAATTTGTGAAAATCATACTATTATAATTTAATGTCTGTCAACACCGTCTCTTTCCTGTGTTAATACTGCGACCACTATAGTCGCACTGGCAAAAGAAGCAACGAAATAAATTCCTATTTCAAAAAAATCGGCCAAATGCAAGTCGGACTCGCGCAAAACGAGTTCCTGCGATCTACGAGTATAAAAACGGCAAAAAAAAACACAATTCTTGTATGGTAAAATTATAAACACAAAAATACATAATCTGTGAAAATTTCAACTATCTATAACGGTTCTTGAGATACAGCCTGGTGACCGACGGACAGACAGACAGACGGACGGACAGACAGACAGACCGACGGACAGCGGACTCTTAGTATTAGGGTCACGTCCCGTTTTATTCTTGGGTACGGAAGCCTAAAAACTGGAGTAATTTTTACAATTGTAAAGCATGAATTAAATCATTTATTAAATATAATAAATGTTCCCTAAAATGTCCCTGCTCACCGGGGACCTTGGTCACTTTTTCTGTAGTATATGACATCTCTTTCAATTTATAATTTATATGGAGTAATTTTTGTCAAAATTGGCAAAAACTTCTATAGGTATTTCACAAACTACTATCGAAAATAAATCTTTCTCAATTTAATTGTATTGAAAGAAGATAACAAGGGCATAACAATACTATAACATTATCTCAAGATCAGCATTACTTTAGTGGATTACACTTTATTTAAATAAAAACGACGTAACCGCCAATGCTGTCTATAAAAATACCGTCATTTTCACATCACTAGGAGTACAGAAAAATGTCGTAAGGGCGGTGTTTGTCTATGGCGTGGCCGCCATTCTTAAAATAAAAAGGTCTATTGTCGACGGATATAGGATAATGGTGGATTGGTCTATTGAAGTAGTGCTTGACTGCCGGCACTACTGAAAAGGGCGCACGAATTTACAATAGATGAGAGGGTTCCTTACAAAATATTTATATTTGCCGATCGTAAGGAATATAATTACTTGTACCTTGTACTTTTGACAAATTAAAATAATCTAAACAAACAAAACCGGAAACAAAACCATTAAAGTCTCACGCTTAATCGCAGAATATCTTTGGGCAACCAGCCTAGTATCAACTTATGTGATGTAGTTCGTTAATATTAACGTTTTGTTATTATAATAATTTAATGTATTTATTTTGAGTAACAATATTTATCAAATGGTCTGAGTTTCTTTCGTTTCCTCCAAAAAATTGTTCCATTTGTTTCGGACCTTCCTTTTATAATCCATTATTACGATTCTTGCGCAGTCCTATTCATCCCTAAATCCGCACCCCTATATCTGTCATTAAAAACAAGATGTCTACCGCTAAACGCCACAAAAGCTCTTGAAAGCACAAAAGCCGGCAAATAAGCGTATAATCACCTATATTCAATGCTTTATGCTCGCTACCAACATAACAATGCCAATACTACCAACCTTAAAGCTATAACCATAGGGCATATTGTACTTTTTTTTCGAGCTTCTTTTTTAAAGGCGTTTTATTGAAGAATAGACCGAAATGAGCAAACAGGCTGCCGCCTCTCATGTTTTGTTTGTTTTTAGGTAGTTCAAATTCCTTTTTAAATAGAGTGGCAAATATTTAAACATGTGGTTATTTGAGACATTCTTAATGAGCGCGTCTTAATTAAACCATTGATGATAGTTCCGTAGTCGTTTTGATTTTATGCTCGGTATTCTATTGGAAGCAGTTATTCATGTTTTGCCGAAATTAATTATTATTATTAGCTGTAAACGACCAACTGCTCACATGTGTGCTCCATGCTTTTATTTTATAAAAGAGATTGATCTACACCCACGCTGAGCGCCTACCACGAACCGCGAACGAAAGTATACCTCCCTTTCGCACTTGTGATTTTACACTCAAGTGGGACAGAGAGGTGAAACTTCGTTCGTGGTTGGTGGTAGGCCTTCTAGAGTCAAACGACGTTATCTTTTCCAAGCAAATGAACTATCAAACTTTAAAGTGCTATTTTAAACGTGACACTTCTATCAAATTGTGACGTTTATATTCTTAACACTTTCATAGACTGCGCTATCAAAGTCTAGAAAACTTAGCACAGACGGACTCCAGCTCAGTGAGGAAACTACACAATCATACAATTCATACACATCTGACGTCCGTGCCAGATTAACAGGAGGTACCTACCTACCTAACCAGTACCAGATAACGCAAAAGGTCAACTATGAGGTAGACTGACCAAATCAAACCAGCCACAAACTGCCCTCAAGAACAACAGGCGCGCGGCGGTCAGAAAAGAAAAGGAAGACAGAAGACATGACAGCCACGACCACTCTGCCAAGAGAGTAACGACGAAGAAGACCTAAATCTCTGTACACCGAAAAGAATTATGAATCTCTGGCCCTCTTTACTAAAAAAATACGAATATGCAGTAGATAATAAAGTTCCGATTTTCGATATTGACCCGAGAAAGTACGGTACGAAAGTCTAGGTCTGTCTGTCTAAGCCTTGCCTTAGTTTGACCTGGGACCTTACTATGACCTCTTAACGCGATTCAGTTGACGACCTAAACTGAGTCGCTTCCATACAACTGAGCCTAAACTCAATAGCGTTTAGACGTTGCCCCCCCCCCCCCATGCAGTGTCGATGTTGTTTTTTAATGTATAATTTAATCATAGTTTAGTATATCTACCGATCGTAGATACTAAAATGAAATTCTGTCTTCTGTTACCGCGAATATTATTCAATGAAATGAAACACTCTAAACGGATTTATCGCGTTTTTAACCCCATGACCCTACGTTTTAAGCCCTTTACAGCACTTCTTATCACAGGGTTAAATTATGACTGACTGAGAAAATTGAGAATTCTCCCTATCAGCCAAAAAAGTTAATTGTGCAAACTCTACACTCCATTCTTGGTGTGAATTTTTATGAAATTAAAGGTTTTACGATTCTTCAAATGTCATTCGTATTTGGCCACAAAAGACCATTTAAATCAATGAAGTTCAAATAAATCATTCGTTCACCAGAATAAATCATTCACTCAACATCTTTAGACCATTAGTCAGCACATTGTTAGCGCCCCCCATTTACTGGGGCACCAATTTGTTAACCCCTGGCTGGTTCACAGTAACTTACGTAGCCCTTATGTCCTTTGCAATAGGATTAAAATGGACCATCAGTGGCGATGGTACGACGCATTAGAATGTTATTATAATTTGAATCCTGTAGCTTGTGTTATACGGACGCAAATTGAATGGATTATTTTTTTACAATGCCATTTTTTTATGAATTGGGTTTTTACTTTGTTTCCAATACTCTGAGTATATACCCGTACTCAAGAGCAATGGAAACGGTCATTTTGTGTCTCCCACCATTTTTATTTTAGTTTTCCCGGAAAACAAAAGAAAAATTATAAATTGAAAGAGATGTCATAGGTATACTTCAGAAAAGGTGTGACTATTCGTGCTTTACAATTGTAAAAGAAAATTTTTAATCAGAAATTGTGGTTATAAAATTAAAGGATTTTTATTAGCTTAAATCTTTAAAAAATGCCAATTTTTCAGATTTAACTCTTTTAATTCCGACCGGCGATATATACTTATTTAATAGTCTCTATTATTGATTCGCCGCATGTAAGTGGGTACTTATTTAAAAACAGGACTGACTCTATGGTCGTAAACTCTTGGGTCTGTCGTGTGAGCAGGATTCCCGGGATTCTCGAGGCTTGTAACACATTACATAAACTGTTTCGAGTTGTCTTTATGGAGGTATGGGTGGGGTGAAGTACAGTCACGCATTATTACAGTTCGGTTTACACTACCACGTTATCTTTCTTCTTCTTTTAAATAATGGCTTCTGTCCGAGAGTTGGACAATTTTGCCAATGTCAAGTATTTTAAAAATCTCAGTATATTATATTATTGGAAACCCTCTGAAAACGAGTGCTGTAAAGGGCTCGAAACGTAGGGTCATGGTGTTAATAAACGCGATTAATCCGTACTAAAGTGTTTAATTTCAACTCAGTATATTATATAAATAGATTATTATATTGCTACTTGGGCGACGTTGTTCGGTAATTGGCCTCGCTGCATGTTAAGTTTATAGCTATTAAGAATAGAGATATAGTTATTAAGACTTAAAATACGGTTTCTCAGGGGGTCGAGATCCCGGGACTACCGCTTGATGAGCCATCGCCATCTTGAGTATCAACCGGAAGTCCTACCACGTTATCTCTTCCAAGCAAATTAACTGTCAAATTGTATAGTTTTATTTTAAACGTCAAACTTTCTATGAAATTATGATAGTTACTTAACACTTTCATAGTGTCTGCTATCAAATTTTAAGAAACTTAGCATATTCGGACTCTACTAGTGCCACAAAAAAGCTTTAGCAGGTAACATTGTATAATGTTTATCTCATTTTGTCGCAACAAGTGCGAGCAGTAGGTAAGTTTGCTGTTTAACAGATGTTTGTTTAAGAAAATAATGACATATTTGACAAGAGAACAGATATATGCTTCAACAGTTGTTTGCGTTTAGTTCCACTTTATTTAATTTTTACCTTTAATTTTCGAGCTTATAAATATATCAATATTTATTTTGCCTACACATAAACTTGTATTACATATGACACGAGTCATATAATACAAGCTTCGAGCCGCATTGACCTGTGTAATAGACGAAAAGGAACCTAGGGAGTCGATGGCCCTCCCTTGTAGAGAGCGGCAAGGTACTCCAATAAGCCCCGACGGATCGCGCCGTGTAGTACTGCTTTAAGGGCGTTGTCCGGTACTTTCTCTTGCCTGCACCTTGTCAGACGGACGGGACCTCCACGCCGTCACCCAACACCGCACTTCGTCAACTCGAACCAAATAAAAATACGTACGTATAGGTTATTTTATTACGGCCCGCGGCCCCATCGAATATATAGTTTTAAGCCATCATAACTACAAATCGAGCTTGTTGAGATAAGATCTTTATTTAGATATCGAGGTTTTTATTGAAAAAAAAAAAACATTTTATTTATAAGTATAAGCCAAAATAACTAATATTTCAGATATGCTCGATTCCTCGGCTCAGCGTACAGATGTAAGTACTCCTAGCCTCTATCTGCGTCAATGCAGAACGAGGCAACTTTTATTGCACCGGGTTAATACGGTTTTAAATAAAGGGATGGCTTGAGGGATCGTACTTGAATGACGTTCTTGTCAATAATTATCCCTAAGAAAAAAAAGAACGTGAAAAGAGGACACACTAGAACGGGACGGGACGAGGCGGGACGAGACGATCTGCCAATTTCTATAGAAAGAATCATGGAAGAATAACAAAAAGCATGGAAGTAGTACAACAAATGTCAAATGTCAACAATTTTCAGCGGCCTTGAAATTGGCAGTAGATTTTTCAAATGTCGTAAGTCTAACCTTTTAATATGTCTCTTACGATATTTGAAAAATCGACTGTCAAAATATGCGACTAAGGGCCACTTGGACCAACCGGGGTTACTCAATCAACCCGGAGTTTAGTCTTTTTAGTATGGAATACGACGGCATAACTCCAGGTTAGCGGCTAACTCTGGGTGGAGCAAGTGTGATACGGACTACCAAATTACAACAATGGCTGGCTATTTAATTTGGCTGGCGGATGAATTGAGTCAGAGAGGTCAGCAAACACTGTCACATACAAACTACGGAATCGGAAAAATAACAAACATATATAAATCTCGTCTTCTGTTACCGCGATTGTTATTCATTGAAATTAAACACTTTAGAACGGATTCATCGCGTTTATTAACATCATGATCCTACGTTTCGAGCGAGGCTATTGAAATCAAGAAAGTCCCTAATTTCGATAGAGAGGATGGCTTTTCGGTACCACCAGCTTGGAATCCTGTTTTACATCTCATCAAGGATCAAGCACGACACAGAACTGGAAGACCTTAGTGTGGACTTTGTTTGAAAAGATTGAAAACGGATAAAAGAGGCAAAATGGGGTAGTTTTCTTGTCGCTTCTTTCTGCTCCATAAGCCAGTTAGGGAAGCGTTCGTAGGTAAGTTGGATGTATGTTAATCCTCACAGGGTTTAAACATTTTTTATTTTAATTATAGATTGCCCTTCAATCAATCAATCAATCAATCAATCAATCATTTATTTCATTTCTTGAATGTGGTACAATATAAGGTCATAAAACATGTTTTGTTCAGCACATCCTGCCATTATTGGCATAGAAATAATAGGTACATGCATGTCATAAAAATTAAGATTATCTTTAGTTAACAATAAGTAAACTATTATACATCTCCTAAGAATAAAAAAATAAAAAATTGGTACATAAAGTTAGGATTAATTCACGAAAATGTCAGCAAACCGCAAAATAAACAAGATTAATTATCAATTACAGTAATTACAAATATTATAATACCAAGTACTTAATTAAGGTGCATCTAGAAATTCTTTTATTGAATAAAAACATTTTTTGCATAAATAAGAAACTAATTCTTTTTTAAATTGATGCATCTGTAGAGTTTTTAAATGGGCGGGTAATTTATTAAATATTTTAGGTGCCATTCCAAAAAAGCTATTTCCCATTAATGCCGTTTTCATAAAGGGGATGTACATCTGTCCTTCATATTGAGGACGAATGGGGAGCTTACGTTTTTCTGATACGTCTGTAAACAAATTCAGATTTTGTTTTACAAATAGAGCAACTTCCAATATATATAATGACGGTAGAGTTAAAAGTTTAAGCCCTTCAGGCTATGTATTACTAGCTTTATAAGCCCCTCTGGGCATTGTAGACTAACCTTTGTTTTTATTTTTAAATTATTTTTTATATTTTTGTATGTAGGTTGTTTGCACAAGTAACTTTTTTGATTGACGGGGAGAATTCGCATTCTCTCAGTCATCATCTTAACCCTGTAAAAACGAGTGCTGTAAAGGGCTCGAAACGTAGGATCATGGTGTTAATAAACGCGATTAATCCGTTCTAAAGTGTTTAATTTCAATATATAAATCTCTTTTGGACACTTTCTTTACTTGGTAAGGAAGTAAAGGACGGGTGTATGACTTTGATGTTGACTTTGATGATGAATGAAGAGGCTTAGAAAGAATGACGTGATAGCTCCTTAGAAAATATCTTTTTTCCTTATAAACCCACGTAGAGAGATTTTTTTAAATCTACTGTCAGACTTGGTTTTTTAGACTAAGTATAATTAATTACACGCATTGAAATCAAACACTTTAGAACGGATTAATGATTGAGGGGGAGAATTCGCATTCTCTCAGTCATCATCTTAACCCTGTGAAAACGAGTGCAGTAAAGGGCTCGAAACGTAGGGTCATGGTGTTAATAAACGCGATTAATCCGTTCTAAGGTGTTTAATTTCAATGAATAACATCGTGGTAAAATAAGACAATATTATAAAAAAAAGATGAATTTTGATTTATACAATTTAATTTCCCCCTGTATGATATCTATATTAAAATAAAACTAATAACTTTTAACCAAAACTTAAATTCAGAATCCAAACTAATTCAACTAATAAGCTAAATATCCCAACTTGAATAAAAAACGTCAAATACGAATGCCAACGAGATAGACAATGAGACAGCGCATAAGGCTTCCAAGGTGGGCGGCGTCACGAGAAGCTCCGCCCACAAGGCTTGCGGTGGTGGAAATCATTTCCATCGTTTTGTGTTGCGAACTTGCGAAGTTTTGTTTCAAAAATATAAGGTGAAATCAAAATGAAATATTTATTACAGCAAATAGGTACGCCACAAGCGCAGTTTCGTATGTCAAATAGATAAAAATAATAATTGACCAACAATTTTAAGACAAAATTTAATTACTTCGTCTGTCTTCTAGAAGATATTGATGTCAATCAACCTCAGCTAGTTTTTCTCCGGGACCACGGGGACAATGTCGCTCTCAAGAGGTCGGATGTGAGTTTTCAAAATTATACGCGATTAAACCCCGTTTTAGTAAATGGATTCCGGTTTTTATTTCAATCTCCAATAAATTCTAATTTTATTTAATCATTCCTGATAAGAATTCTGACATGACCCTAAAAGTTCTGACGTTCCTTGTAAGACATTTGGTCGGCAAACCCAAGTCTGGCACTAGATTTTTTTTTATTTATATGCCCTTTTTTCGAAGTGAAAAACAAGGAAATGAACGCAGTGAGAGTAGATTATAGAGCATTATACGGTATAGTCTGTCTAACGCTAGTATTACCACCACGCGAAAAAAGCTATGGATGGATATAGTATTGTTGCCCTATCGTTACTGCGTTCGTTTGCTTATGCCTTCTTCTTCTTTTATAATATGGCCTCTGTCCGAGAATTGGACAATTTTGCCAGTGTCCCGTATTAATATATCAGTGTATCTTATATAAATAGTATATTGCCTCTTGGGCGACGTTGTTCGGTAATTGGCCTTGCTATTTATTCCGTTTACAGCTTATACGTAATAAATATTTCAGGAGGCCAAAATCCCAGGGCAACCGAGTAATAACTCAATAACGCGATTACACGCGTTTCAGGATTAATTCTTCATTAGCTGCACACTTCTTCGTTAGTTTACTGCACAATAAGCTATAAATATTACACATTAAACAACATTTAGCACATAAAAACAAAGAACTATTCAAGAAACGCAACCGCCATTTTGAATATCAAACGGAAGACCTCTTTGCTTATGCCTATTAACATTTCCAAAAAAAATACTGTCAGACTTGGGTTGTCAGACTATACAATATATACTCATATTTTATTAACGATGTTATTTCTAAAAATCCTGTCAATTGACAAGTCTGCCTGCAATCCTGACATAGGGTCAAAAACGGACATGTCAGAAGAAATCCTGTCATATGGCAACCCTGGGCTCCTATGCGATGATTTTTTCAATTTTTCCTTTATTTTCTTAACATTATTTTTAAATAAATAATAAAATAAAATGCATTTATTTCAAGCACCATGGCTCATAAGGGTACAGATTACAATAATGAATTCAAATAATAAAATAATAACTAATAATACTAACAACTAATACTTATATACAAATCTAGCCTATGCCAGTTTTTACATGTCTGTCGCAGCAGTGCGTTATATATGGACAATCTAATCTGGCCGCGATCATCGCCAGGACGGCGTTGGAGCTGCTCCGCACCCGCTGTACCATAGATGCGGCTCGAACGCGCATGGTGGCATGAAAGCATGGCGTGCGGGCCTCTGCAAACATGCCCGACGCACTGCAGTAGCGAGGCAGCCCCATCACCGCCCTAAAGGCGTTGTTATATTGGACGCGGAGTGCGTTGTATGCTTTCTGCGTGTAGCTAGCCCACAGGCTACAGGTGTACAGCGACGTGCAGTATGCTTTGAATAAAGTTAACTTTACGCCGCTAGAGCACCGCGCGAACCTGCGAGCCAACATGTTCGCCCTCACACACAACGCCCTCCGTTCCCGCTCCATGTCTTCATCATCTTTGAGGTCTGCCGTAACTACGTGCCCAAGATACTTAAAACTACAAACACGTTCCAAACGAGTCCCACCAAGCAGGACAGGTGGTATATTGGACAGTTTGTTATTGCTGGCCTCAAAAACCATGAATTTACTTTTTTCCACGTTATATTTCAACCCATGACTGGCAGCGTACTCCTCACATATTCGTAACAGCCGCCTGAGACCGCAAACTGACGCGCTCAGCAGGACCATGTCGTCTGCGTAGCTTAGATTGTTTACGCACACTCCGTCTACCTGACAACCGGCATGCTGCCTGCTGAGCGCCTCAATCAGCCCGTTCATATATAGGTTGAACAATGCGGGAGAGGTTAAGCCCCCCTGCCTCACCCCGCACTGCAACCCATACTCTTCAGACAATGCACCCGCCCATCTAACATTGTTGATCTGATGTCCATACCAGTACTGCAGGATTATGATTAATTCCCTAGGTAATTTAATTAATTTAAGCTTTTCCCACAGCACTTCGTAGGACACCAGATCAAAAGCCTTTGAAAGATCGAGGAAGCAAGCAAAAACCGGGGTATCACGATCTGTATAATATCTGACGGTATGCTTAAGACACAGTATAGCACTTTCTGTGGACAGGCCAGGCCGAAACCCAAACTGGTTGTCGTGCAGGTGTAGATAATTATTCAACTGTGTATCAAGCATAGCGTCAAATACCTTTGCTATGATCGTAGCAAGAGAAATGGGCCTGTAGTTACTTCTATCAGCTAAATCACCAGTTTTGTTCTTCACTACAGGTACCACTATCGTCTTCAGCATATCCGTAGGCATATATGAGTGACTCATGCACAGATTATAAAACATAGCCAGTATTCTGTTTATATGTGGGCCGGCATGGTGCAGGTGCTCGATGCTCAGACCGTCATGGCCGGGAGATTTACCTCTCGAGATAGATTTAATTGCGCTCGCCACATTTTTAGCCGTAAATAAAGTTCCCAGCTTTTCATCCTCGGTCTGCTCATCGAGTATCACCTGCTTATTAGGACCCAGCTGAGAATGAACTAGAAAGTGGTTCTTAAAAATATTTGCTATGCCTCTCGGATCGCTCACACCCCCGACGCTCACCGGTATACCAGGTCGCACGTTTACTTTTTTCGTGCTACGCCAAAATCCCCGAAAGTTGCCACTGGCATGTTGTTCCGCCAGAGCATCCATTTTCAGTTGCTCTTCGTGAGTTTGGCACCACCTTAAGCGTGATTTGAATAGCCTGCGACTTGCACGCATTTCGTCAAACACTAATCCTATTCTAGGCTTTCCGCATGCCACCCAGTCTATGAACTTTGACCTGGCCTCCCGGTGAGCATCCGCGACATGTGCATTCCATCCTACCACTCGCCGCCCCTTGCCCCCCCGACCTCCGCCCTCTCTTTCACATACCGCTGCCTCAGACAAAGCTGTCACGATACGATTATACATATTATCAAGAATACGCCTATGCGCCGGGTTATTACAATAGCTATCAGCACATTTAGAAAAGTTGCTATCAAAATCAATGTCTCTTAACCTAATATGCACCTCCTTGCCATAAAGAGATACTTGCTCCTCAGACCTTTCACCCCAAACCACCTTATTGCTTGACAATACTCTACTAGATTGTTTAGGTTGTTTTTACCTTGTCATGTCTATGTTTTACCATTAGTACCTGCACCTCATGCATCATATTCATGGTGCAAAGCACGGGATGGCACCAAAATTGCTTGCACAAATCGACTGCAGCATGCACGATTTGCATTTAGATTGGGACTGCAATTTGTGGACTTTTGGAAGGGTGAACAAAATTACTGGGTACTTATGGTAAGTTGTAATTAGGGTTAACATCAGCGTAGAATCAGACGTTATCTCTGCCAAGCTGAAATTGTCAATCATGTAAAGATTTATTTTATACGTCCATTTTCCATGAAATTATGCCGTTTACATATGTAACCTAGAGGATCACGATCTGATCAGTGACCGACAGTATGGCTTTCGCCATGGTCGCTCCACTGGTGATCTTCTAGTGTATCTCACCCACCGCTGGGCTTCAGCTATTGAGAGTCAAGGTGAGGCATTGGCAGTCAGCCTGGATATAGCGAAGGCGTTCGATCGGGTTTGGCATGGGGGTCTTCTATCGAAGTTACCATCTTACGGACTGCCCGGGGGATTATGCGAATGGATTGCCAGCTTTTTGTCCGGCAGATGCATACGAGCCGTTGTTGACGGAAGTTGCTCCGATAGCATGGACATAAATGCTGGTGTCCCACAAGGCTCTGTGCTATCCCCAACGCTGTTTTTGCTGCATATCAATGACATGTTGTCCATTGGCGATATTCATTGTTATGCAGACGACAGTACTGGGGATGCCTATTACACAGGCCGTGCTAACATCCCTCGTCCCGTTGTGTTAGAGAGTCGTGAAAAGCTTGTGTCAGACATCGAGAGTGCTCTCTCTGATATCTCACTGTGGGGCCAGGAAAATCTTGTCCGATTTAATTTGCTAAATCAGACTGAGTGCGCTTTTTGGGCATACATTTAGACCCTTATCTAAGATGGAATATGCATATTGATTATGTGAATAGGAAATTGGCTAGTGCGTGCTATGCATTAAAAAGTTTATATAATAGTTCGGATAAGTACATCTTAAAAAGTGTCTATTTCTCTTATTTTGAAAGCATAGTGAGCTATTGCATTGAAGTTTGGGGCAACGGTGTTAATGTGAACTCTGTTTTGCTTAAACAAAAAAAGCCCTGAGGATTATGGAAGGTTGTTCTAAAGTACCTGTAACTCATAGACATATGTTCACCAACAACAAAATTTTGACTGTTATATCTTTGTATTTGTATCGTGTATGTTTGTATGTTCATCGTAATAAAAATGTATATAGCACAGTTGGACAAAGTCAGAGCTATAATTTAAGGAATAATGACCAATTAATACTGCCAGTCCCTAGTTTTGTACATTATAATAATAGTTTAGGTAATATTGCAATTAGAGTATATAATAAGTTGACCAAAGATTTAAAAGACTGTGATGACATTAAGCAATTTGAAAGAAAATTAAAAGATTATTTTATAAATAGACCTTATTATTGTATTGATGAATATTTTGCTGATGCGTTAAATTAGTTTGATTATTATTTCTAACATATCTGATTTGAATTTTTGTATAATATATATATTAAAACATATTGTTAAATGTGGTAAATTTGTAAATATTTTGATGTATATTGTATTTGCATGCATGTCAATGTGTTAAAAGCAAATAAAAATAATAATAAATAAAAAAACCCACTAAGACACAAGTTTGCGCGTTCACCGCTAAAAAAACCCCATTTACTGTGGTCCCACAATTCCAAGACACAGTCCTTACCATGTCAGAGAGTATTGGGATCCTGGGTGTTGACATTTCCAGTGACGTCCAATTCCGTAGCTACCTGGAAGGGAAGGCCAAGCTGGCATCCAAAAAGCTCGGTGTGCTCAATAGAGCTAAGCAATACTTCTCTCCGGGGCAAAGACTGTTATTATACAAGTCTCAAGTCAGGCCCCATATGGAGTATTGCTGCCATCTTTGGGCGGGAGCACCTGGATACCAGCTGGGCCCCTTCGACTCGATCCAAAGACGTGCTGTCCGAATTCTCAACGATCCCAAACTCACGAGCGATATCGAACCCTTAAGTCTAAGGAGAGACTTCGCCTCCTTATGTGTATTCTATCGCTTGTACAATGGATTGTGCTCTGAGGAATTGTTTGATATGATGCCAACGGCTGCATTCTACCACCGCACCGCTCGCCGTCGGCAGGGTGTTCACCCGCATACCCTGGAGCCTAAATGGTCTCGTACCGTGCGGTTTAAGAGGAACTTCCTCCCGCGGACGCTCCGGCTGTAGAATGAGCTCCCTGCCACTGTTTTCCCAAAGGACTACAATATGGGGTTCTTCAAAAAAGGAGTGTTAAAGTTTTTAAAGGGTCGGCAACGCGCATGTAACACCCCTGGAGTTGCAGGCGTCCATAGGCTACGGTGACCGCTTGCCATCAGGCGGGCCGTATGCTTGTTTGTCACCGTCGTAGTATAAAAAAAAACACTTTTACAGTCTGTGCTATCAAAATCTATACAAACTTAGGTTAGAAGTCTAGAAGTTAAAAAGTTCCCATTTTCGCTCCATTGCGGGTTGTACGAAAAAAAGGAGTGAAGGTATATAGGTACTTAACATTTGAGTAAGAAATAAGACAAAGTTTAGACTGACACTTCATATTGTATTTCAATACGATTTCGTACCATTTCGACGATGGCAAGAGACCAGGGGCCTTATACCATGACGTCTTAACGCGATTTAGCTGACGACCTTAACTAAATCGCTACCATACAACTGAGCACAGTTAAAAACTTAAACTGAGTCGCTTCCATACAACTGGACCTAAACTGAATTGCGTTAAGACGTCATGGTAAGGCCCCTGATGGAAGTGATGGAATGTCGTTGGTTCCGTGGATGATGGATCAAGTGCTGTGAGACGCCACCTATGTTGACATTGACACCCTAGCCATCACATCTTCACGGATCTACAGCCAAGACCAGCGGGGTGCAGAGGCCGCGTAAAAATTAAAAAAAAAATATATATATAGGGATGTCGACGGCGAATACAACTTTGTTCCGTTCGGCGTCGGAGACCCTCGGCCCATGGGATTCAAGCGCCCACACCCTCTTTAAGGATATCTCAAAGAGGCTTCTGGACGCTACACCGGCTTACCGTAAATGCTGCCATGGCTAACTATGCCTATTTATTTTAGCATGTATTTTATATAATTTAAACTTTCGTGAGTCATACTGACATTAAATTGCAACGGTTAACACTCACGTATTTTTATCACAATTGGCGTGACATGTTTCGACTGCATCGGGCAGTGATCGTCGGACAGACAGAGTGGTGTTGTCACGCCCGCAATTATAGCATGTATTTTATTTTAAGCCTGGTTTTTTTTCGTATTTTTTGAAGTGACCAAGTGACATTAAACTCGAAATACATGGACAGAGAGAGCTGGAAGATACTCCACCGACAAGAGTGAAAAACTCTTAAGTTTATGATGATGATGACATAAATTCTCCCTTTAAATGTTTTGTAGCGATAGTTGAATTGGCTGAACTAAATTACCTTAGCTTAAAACACACAGCAGAGAAAATAGCATAAATTATATATCATCGTCGTTTCTATACTATAACAGTACGGGATGCCATTGCAATCAAGAAATACCCCAATTTCAATCGAGGCAATAAATATTCTGGGACAATCTTAGCCAAATTAAGCTCAAGCTTGTGTTGTGGGTACTAGACGACGATATATATAATAGATAAGATACATATAAATACTTATATACTTAGAAAACATCCATAACTCAGGCACAAATAAATTGCCCTGACCAGGAGTTGAACCCGGGACCTCCTGCTTCGTAGGCAAAATTACTACCAACTAGGCTAGGAAGCCGTATAGGTACTCGTACATGGAATCCGGAGATTAATAATACTCGTACATGGCCGGCTGTAAAACCAGACATTGTGAGTGTCGACAGAGTCACATCCCTAGTGCGCAAAATGTACAAGTTAATAATGAAGACCAAGTGAGGGTAGTTCGTACAACCCGCGTGGCTAGTAGGTGATGTCAACCGCAGTCAGTCTTTCTCCGGGACCACGGGGACAATGTCGGTCTCGAAACATCGGAGGTTACTTTTCAATGTTTTACGCGATAGTCCCATTTCAGTAAATTTATAATACAAATGATCGTAGCCAAAATGGCAAAAAATTAATTTAACTTAAAATCGTGAGTTGAAAGTAGCTTTCAAAGTCAGTAGCGTTGAAAGTATTTTATGACTACAAGCGACACCTAGTAGGACGTGCGTGAAATGTAGAATAAAATATTCTACACTAGTGATTGATAGATGGCGCTCTGCCGAGAGTATGCTGAAATGGATAGGTGTGTATTTTATAGTTTACATCGAAATGGCATGGTATAGTAAAATTTTGCAATAAGCATATGTCGCTATTACATGTAGTTTTCGCCAATAAATAATTACGAATTTGTTTTTCGACATAGACAATTGACGTAATCGGAAAACCGGTTACTTCCGACATGCTAATTTGACATTGAAGTGGGCAACATCGCTCGCTCGCTCCTAGTCGTTGGCCAAGCGCAGTAAACGGAGATGCAAAGAATTCGCAATCAGATAAATTAATACGTCATCTACCATTATAGAGTGATATTTATTGTACAGTTAGTTCGGCTACAGTTGTAACAAACAAAAACACAGTAAGTAATCCGAGTGCTGGATAGCTTCGTGCTCACGCCTCTGATGCGTTGTTTGGTTCGCGGTATCTCTATACAAATGCATAATATAACCTAGTCTCGCTTTGCATAAATCTGTTAGAGTGTAGCCTTGTAATTGATGCAGATGCAGTGTAAGTGGTAATAGCGTAATGGGATTATAGGCATAGTGCACGTCATCGGTGCGAAGCCATCGTTTTGTGATCGTTTGGCGCGTTCCGACCTCCACTGATACTGACGCGTCTGGTGTATTGCAGGCAGAATGCCGGCCGCGCGGGGCGTTAAACGCACGGCGTCGAAAACCACCTCTGCCACGTCATCCAGTGTCCCCAAGAATAAGAAGAAACGCGCAGGTAAGATTTAGAAGTGTTCACTTGCAGTTGTTTTCTTTACCTTTTGGTACGACGTCAATGACCTGTCAAAGTAATCATGGCGGGAAATGCTTTGGTTCTCTGTATTTCTTATTTTTACCTGTTTACTTAGCATTGTGCACTCTTAATTAATAAATAAGTAAGTCTAATTGAATTTTAGATATACGTCACTCGTAACTGTATTAATTACATTACAAATCAGTCCAACCTATTAGATTTTGAGGTTATACATTTAAATGAAATTATTCAATCGTAAACATTATCATAGAGTAGTCTAAATAGTATAAGAAGTTACATGTTGGGTTATTTGTGGTTCATCCTACAAATTTTAACAATGCTGCTCTGAATAGGCACATATTACTTTTGAAAAAAATCTGATAAGCAGACCAAAGATAAAATCATGGAAAAGTTTACATGCAATCTCTATTACTAAACACAATAATAACAGCCTATAAATACTTTCAGGGTTATGCAATGTTTACTCAATGTTATCTATGACTCAACTCATGGAATAACATTAATAGTTCAAATTTAAAACATAAATTTATTTAATGACTTGTCATATTTTTATAATGCCGTTACAGGTGAAAAAAACAGCATGTCTGTTTTCCTTGGTCCTTTCTTGGTCTATTTTCCTTATAATTTTGTTACAGTACTGGTTTCTATTTAATTGTAAGGTATAAACAAGAATAGAAAAACTAAATATGTAACTTAAATATTTGTTACACATAAGTTAGATTTTTTTTACTTTTATTGTTAATTTTCAGTATTCCAACTTGAAATACCGAGTGCACCCAAAAAGAGGGGTTCGGTATTTACATGTGGCCAAGGGGATGTTGGCCAGCTTGGACTTGGAGAAGATGTCATTGAGACCACTAAGTAAGTATTCAACATATTTAGCCTTTTAAGATCCGTGAGCTCCTTGGGTAGCGTCAAAAACCTCTAAAACGCTTGCCATATGTCTTTGGGTGTATGGACTTCTAGCATAGCCTCCTGCAACTCACCAGACAAAAAAAATGCTATTTGAAATTGAAATCAATAGTGGAGAGAATAAGGTTGAGTTGCTACTGTTACCAAAATTTAATTAAACAAAAGAAATGCAGATGCATGTTTAAATTTCCTTGTACAAAGCCCTAGGACTGTGTTCCTTAGGACGATAGTAGTATGGCTACTATGCTAGACTGCCAATGATGCTGCAGTATGAATTTAAATATAATTTTTAATTACTACTATAGTGTGCTCTCAGTACTGGTTTTCTATACAAATATAGGGAATTCTGGTTCTCACTAACTCAGTACCGGGAGCAACCCTAATTACAACCAATCAGGACATGGTGTGAAAACTATCTTACTACAAGCTTTGCTTCATCTGTGGTCCCTCTGAGTACTTTCAACTAATGAACACCATTGTTTTTTATTAAAATTGAGCATGAGATCATATTTCGGCGATGTTGCAACTGTATTCATGTATTCTGTATGCCATGGCTTACGGAGCCTGGGGTCCGGTTTTGCAACTAATCCCAAGATATGGCCTAGGCGCAAATTTTTACGAAATTGATTGCCATCTAACCTACCAACCCAGCTGGTAATCTAGGCGGGCGGCATTATTGGGATTAGTCTGGTTTCCTCGCGAGGTATTCCGTCAGCATAAATATTTACCAAAGCGATTGGTAAATATCAAATGTCATTTTGTATTATTACTACAATCTAAAAATATTTACCATGATATTTCGTACATAAGCTTCGATTGAAAGTCTGTTTGGGACTAATCAATTTATTTATTTACAGATTCAAGTATGTATCGGGTCTTGGCGATAAGATCGTGGATGTGTTTGCCGGAGGCATGCACACTATTGCTCTAGACTCCGATGGAAAGGTAACACTTGGTTTATCGTATTTTCTTTCGGTACTAATATTAGTTTTAATTGAGATGAAACACTTTAAAAACGAATTAATTGCGTTTTGGACAAGGTGTATTCAACGAGCAAGTTTTCGAGAAATGGGCCATCAGCATGTCATCATTTAAGACGACGTTACAGATTCTACCTGTCTCATTTACAAATGCTTTTAGGGTGTACATTTGTACATTTTTTTTCATACGCCTCACCTATTTGAAAAGTGGTTTTTGCTTCCATACTATCCAAGTCATCAAACTATATAACTTTTTATCAGGTATGGACCTTCGGCTGCAACGACGAGGGCGCGCTAGGGAGGCCTACGTCCGGTGAGACTGAAGAAGGCACAGCGGGGTCGGTGAAGCTGCCAGCTAAGGCAGTGGCCATCTCGGCCGGAGACTCCCACTCTGCTGCTTTGCTTGCAGACGGACAGGTGTACGCCTGGGGCGCTTTTAGGGTAAGTTAGAAAATAATCTTGCAGTCGGATCAACAAACGCCAGACATCTTTTTTAAAAATGGGATTTGGAATGTAAACTAATTTTTAGTAAGTCCTTTTTTTCAAAAAAATTGCTAAAAAGTTATCTAGGCAATTCTAAGATCCCAAACACAATGGGGTTTGTTTACTTCATCACAGAGTTCCATCATCTGATCAGCTCAATGGAGCCATAACCCTGTATTGTCATCAGACCTACATAAAACTGTAAGGTTTTATATTATTCGAGTAATGGGAAGTCAAATTCAGTTTACAATAATTATTTTTATTTTTATTGAGGAATAGGTAAGCATTTGACCACAATCTCACCTGATGATTTGATCTTAACAAACACACAGATATACATTGCAAGTTAAATACAAGCTTGTAAAAGAAGAATTAACTTAACCTGGGTCTCTTCACTGATGCTTAAGGGGATACCAGAGGATTTCATAGGTTTTAACAAATGTGCAACTTGGCCCCAAACTCAACAGAGCTGAGAATTATCTCATTTGATAGGTATTTTTATTTACTTTTTTTCTTTATATGCACACCAAGTTGAATTCCATTGCAGAACTGAGATATTTAGACTTTTTTTAGTAAATAATTGGTACATAAATGCACCCAAGTGGTATGCGTAACGCATTCCCCCCGTTACGAAACAAAAGACTACGTCCGCCATCATCGCCGAGCGGTTGTGAATATTTTTACTTACATAATACTCGCGTTTTAATACGAATATCTGAATATCTCAGGTCTGCAATAGAATTCAACTTGTTGCCCATATAACAAAATGAAGCAAACAATAAGACCTGTTTATAGACATAAAGCTCATCTATGTTGGTTTTGGGGTCCTTGAAATGTTAACGTAATGCCCCGGACGCGAATTCGCGTCGTCGCGTGGAACGCGGCGGCACTGCGTGATGAGTAGAAATATGAGGCGTCGGCAATGAATGGGTTAAATTAACACTACAGATATAATTATAAGACAAATGGTCATCGGTTCTTCTGTCTACCTAATTTGGAAAGAAATTGATGCTTATTTTGTATGGTTGCTTTAAACAATTTCGTTACCTATATGATTTATGAAGGGTCTTACTTACATACATGAAATCGACATGATTGGCTTCACCTTTTCTAAAAATTCGACAGATTTTAATATTAAACTTATTAAGACGAGTTATGGCCATTAACCCTTCGAATGCCTTGTCCCGTATCCGTTACAAGCCGTTTGGACTTTAAATGTAAAGTTCAAGGTCATTGTTTCAACAGCAAAAATTTTACAGTGGCGTTCCAGGGGTTAAACCAGATTTTTCCCTAAAATTGTTTGCCAACTTTGATGCCAATTACTCACAGAGACAATGAACTTTTCAGTCCTCCGGCCGGTAAGCGCCACTTTACGCAAAACTAAATAGCCGCCTCCCGGCTCCGTCGGGCTGAAAAATAGTATACAAACCTCGGCCGGTAAATGGGAAAGCCTCGGATCACATGTTAGTCGACCTCGGTTTCGCCTCGGCCGACAATTACATGGATCCGAGGCATTTCCCACTTAAACGGCCTTGGTATGTAATGTACTATTGAAGTATTTATTACTATTTTGCTTAAAAATGTTAATATTAGCGTCAAAAACCATCATAAAGCCAAAGGATTCAGACCCTGTGTTGGGTTGGGTGTTCCCTTACTGAATGCGTGTGTTTGTAGGACTCTCACGGCAGCATGGGGCTGGTGGTCCGCGGGCGGGAAGGCAAGGCGTGCCGCGAGCCGGTGCGCATCGACATCGGCGAGCCGGCGGCCGACGTCGCTTCCGGTGGAGACCATCTTGTTATTCTCTCTGTAAGTCAACTACTTTTACAATCAATTCAATTTATTTCGAGTAAAAGTTACACTCATATATTGTTAGTATGACTTAGGTTATATAGTTAATACTATTCTAATTCTATTATTATTTTATTTAAATTACAACTGGAGCGTGCAACCGATCACAGTTGATTAGATAAGGGGAGTCAATTCTATCCCCTATCATTCGCAGGATGTTGTTGGGACACAAACACGTTTTTTTTTTATATTCCTCCCTATTATTGACCGACCGGTTGACGTAGTTGGTAATGACCCTGCCTGCTAAGCCGATGGTCCTGGGTTCGAATCCCGGTATGGGCATTTATTTGTGTGATGAACACAGATATTTGTTCCTGAGTCCCATGACTCAAACATCCAAACAAACAACATCCATATGTTTTCTATGTATTTATGTATTTGTATATTATATATATATCGTTGTCTGAGTACCCGTAACACAAGCCTTCTTGAGCTTACTGCGGGACTTAGTCAATTTGTGTAAGAATGTCCTATTATTTATTTATTATTTTCACTCCGAACAAAACTTATACAAAGGGACGCAGATAAATTTTAAAACCAAACAATATAAACAAATTTTGACATAATATTTTACCAAGAAATGGACTCTCCAAAGCATAATGCTGACCTAAGGTCAGCACTGATCTTCCGGCGAGCCCTAATATTGGTGTGATTTGTTAGTTTGTAATGTTTGTTCTCAAGTCCTTCCTCTTCCTAGCGTTTGAAGCTTGGGGTCCACTTTGGCAACTAATCCCAAGATTTGGCGTAAGCACTAGTTTTACGAAAGCGACTGCCACTTTCAACCCAGAGAGTAAACTAGGCCTTTTTGCGATTAGTCCGGTTTCCTCACGATGTTTTTCTTTACCGAAAAGCGATTGGTAGATATCAAATGATATTTCGAACGTTAGTTCCGATTTCCGAAAAGCTCATTGGTGCGAGCCGGGCTTTGAACCTGCAATCTCCGGAACGAAGTCGTGCTCTTACCGCTAGGCTGCCAACGCTCAAAAGGGAAATGTTTGTTCTCAAGTGTTTGTTGGTAAGCATTGAGCCATAGTTAAAGTGTGAGTTGTGTTCCGTACAGACGACAGGCGGTGTATACACGATGGGCTGCGGCGAGCAGGGCCAGCTCGGCCGCCTGGCGCAGCGCTCCGCCTCCAGGGACTCCCGACAGGGATTCAGTGAGTATTAGCGTTGAAAAACTATGAAAAATCCATTTTTCTCCCAGTCAGAAAATCAATTAAAATTTCTGTTTTAATTTTCAACTCTAAATCAATGGATATTCGGTCTACTTTACACATAAAAAAGGGCTACATCGAGGAAGAAACAATTGAAACAGATGAAAAGAGTGACAGTGATAGTGACATTATTAATTATAAATTTAAATAGATGTCCTATACTAAAGAAAAAGACCAACACCGACGGAGGCCAATCCGAGAATCGAACTCGGGTCTTCAACTTACGCGGCTAATAAAGTAAATATGAAATTGAATAATTTGATTTGTTTCACACTTTTTGTTGAAACTTTCAACAAAAAGTGACATTATTTATTTCTTAAAAAACCCGAAAATTTCAGAAAATTACAAAAGCTTCATTAAATCATGAAAAAATAGTCGACTTTTTTCCGGAAATTTTAACGCTAAAGGTGCCGTCTAAAGGATCAGTTATAACGCAGCGGCTAAGACAGTTACAAATACCTGAACATGGCTATCGCTATGACCCCGCGTTTACCTCGAACATTGACAAAAAAAAACGATTAATTAACACAACCTATTTTCACAGGTGCGCTACTGGTCCCTGCAAAGGTGACCCTCAAGTGGGCCGCGTCCCACATCTGGGCAGGTTACCACGCCACGTTCGCTTTGGATACCGCCGCCGACAAAATGTTCGCGTGGGGACTCAATAACTACGGACAACTCGGTAAGAATAAAAAGAAAAAAATGTTGATAAATATGTATTGTAGTAAAAAGTTACATTTCATGACACGGGCGTAGTATATAACTACGTAACACAATGGTTAAAGTAAAGGAGTGTGTACATTAATGTGACATAGTGGTACACAATTAGTGTCTCAAAAATAACTCAAAGTTACTTAGTCATATGTCCACCAGTGGACGCGAATATGCTGAGAATCTCCGATGATAGACCATATAAAATTAAATGTTAGAATAAACTGAAATTGATGTCATATACTAAAACAGGTGACAATACCTTCCAGTGCCTAAGGCAGGATTCGAATCTGCGGATTCTGCGTATAATAATTAAGAAAACTATGCCAATAATGTAATAAGAATATGACAAAATCCTTAGTAACTATAAGACGTCCTCGTATGACATAATATACTCATATCTGATTGTTTAACAGGTATTACAGGAGAAAAACGCAAGACAGCGCTCTACGCCCCTACTGAATGCGACGCATTTACCCAAGGCAGCGGTTGGCAGCGAGTGGCTTGCGGGCAACATCATTCATTGGCTCTGGACTCTAAAGGACAAGTGTTTGCTGTTGGTCGGTGCGAGTATGGACGGTACGTAACGCAGTGGTAAAACCAGATAACATTGTAATAACGTAATCTGTGGAGAACATACGGGTTTCAAAGGACTACTGTTTGCTGTAGGCCGATGCGAGTATGGATGGTACGTAACGCAGTTGTAATAGTACATTACATACCAAGGCCGTTTAAGTGATCCGAGGCTTTCCCATTTACCGGCCGAGGTTTGTATACTATTTTTCAGCCCGACGGAGCCGGCAGGCGGCAATTTAGTTTTGCGTAAAGTGGCGCTTACCGGCCGGAGGACTGAAAAATCAATTAAAGTAACATAGTTGTAACAAGACAGATATGTGTTCCAACGGAATGCGACACAACTCGAGGCAGCGGCTGGCAAACATCCGGCTGGCAACGATCATTTGTTGCCAAGTCATCTTGCAGGGAAATATCATTTGTTGGCTAAAGAACATGAGTTTGCTTTTAGCCGGTGCGAGTATTGAAGGTACGCAACGAAGTGGTAAAATCAGATACTGTAACACAATGGTAGTTTTTTCTGTGGTCAACGTCGTGTATTTGCGTTAGGCTTTAAGCAGTTTGTCCGATACAGAAATTAGATTCTCATATAAAATAGGACATATTGATAGTATTTAAAAAATCTAGTCAAAATGCCTATTGTAACGTGAAGTGTTTATTTCAATTTAAGACGGTGAACAAATTAGTTCTTTGACGTGGGTCTGTAGGTTGACTACTACTTGTTTAAAGATAATGTAGGTTGACTACATTTTATTATTCTTAAAAAAAATGAATATTAGATTTACGACCCAAAGTCATTGTTAAATGCTTTGAGTTTGAATCCTGCCGGAGCAGCATTTGACAAGTTCGTTCTATGTCAGTGTCAATGTCATACGTTGTTTTGAAAATTCAAATAAATTTCTTTCAAATAATTCACATCTTTGCAATACACAATACCAAAATACTCTTAAAATATACCGGAATATCTAAAAATATAGTGAAAGTGTTTACTCGATTCGAAATTACCATAAAACAAAAATATCAACATTCTACACCAAATGTCAACATGCTAAAAGCACCCAACAAAATTGTGTTCTGAAGATATGAATACAACTGCAGTCAACTCAAACAATCAAGAAACCTGCCCGACCTGCTACAAAACCTTTAAAAAAAATGGCTTGCAACGTCACATACGTGCCGCCCATGGAGAGCAGTCCTCTTCGCAACAACAAGCTGCCACTCAACACTCGCCGCTTTCATCACCACTAGAAGAAGCATATGGGTCGCCCTACCTTAATAACACGGGATCGAATACAGGTATATGGCAAAAAAGATGGAACGACATATGTTCACTGCATGGAAAACTTTACGATCTCCCATTTGGCACAGCTAGTAGAAAATTCATCCATACACTTGCCGATGAAATAGAACACCTAACCAAGTTGAATTATCCCTCAGAACGATTACTAATTTACACTGCCGTAATGCTACAAAGAGACAAAAACATTAAACAGGCTAAAGATATTAGCAGATTGCTTGACCGCCGCCTTAAACTGTGGGCCGATGAACAGTTTGACATTTTAATTTCAGAAGTGATAAAATCTGACAAAACTCTTCAAATTACTTACATTCGGAAACACCACAAAAACGACGAGACAACACAAACATTTACAAGATTAATTCTACGTGGTAAAGTCCGTGAAGCTCTAAACTGGTTGTTAACCAAAGATACAAGCAAAGTCCTAAATTGTAACGACGAAATCGATTGTACCGGTAAAACCGTCATTGACGTACTTAGTGAAAAACATCCACCTCCGACAAACGCCAACCCCGACTTATTTGTCTTGCCCGAGGATCTCCCCGAATTACCACCATTATTGGATGTTGACATAACAAGTAACCACGTCGAGCAAATTGCAAGAAAACTACACGGCGGCGGTGGTCCAACTGGCTCAACGTCCGAACACTGGAAGGACTTCCTCTTAAGATTTGGAGAGGCGAGCCTGCACCTAAGAAATGCCGTAGCACAACTTACTATGAAATTGAATAACGAATACATACCGTGGACACAAATACAAGCTCTTATGTCGAGCAGACTAGTAGCTCTTGATAAATGCCCGGGCGTGAGACCCATTGGAATTGGGGAATGCCTAAGAAGAATACTCTCTAAATGTATGATTTTGGCAACCCAATCTGAAGTCACCGAAGCATGTGGACAATGGCAACTCTGCAGTGGCCTCAACTGCGGCATCGAAGGAGCCATACATGCAATGAATGACACTTTTGAAAATAAATGTCAACCAAGCTCGGAATGGGGAATGCTCCTCGTTGACGCAAATAACGCCTTCAACAGTGTAAATAGGCAGCTTGCTCTCTGGCAGGCCAGAATATACTGGCCACATTGTGCTCGTTTCTTGTACAATACATATAATGGCCATGCAGAGCTTGTCATTCGAAACTCAGACACAAGATTGTATAGTAAAGAAGGTGTAACCCAAGGAGACCCACTGGCTATGCCACTATATGCTCTTGCAACATTACCCATTATCAACAAACTGAAAAAAGAACAGAATACATTCCAGGTATGGTACGCAGATGACTCATCGGCACAAGGAAACTTCAAAAGCCTTCGTAAATGGTGGGAACAGATCTGCAACATAGGACCGGCATATGGATACTTTCCTCAACCTAAAAAGACAATCCTTATCGTATCTGAAATGGACAAAAATAAAGCACAACAGTTTTTTAAAGGAACTAACATTACTGTCACCACAGGTTCGTCCTTCCTTGGCAGTTACATAGGCAAGGGAAAAGAAGACTTTATAAGAAATAAAGTGAAGCAATTTATCTCAATAATTGAGAAATTAACACATATCTGTAAAAACTCTCCCCAAGCAGCCTACACAGCACTTATTAAAGCCGCCCAATTCAAATGGTCATTCCTACAACGTGTAATCGCTGATTCTAACGAACTTTTTGAACCGCTGACACATTCACTCCGGACAAATTTCATGCCAACTCTGATGGGTAGCGACATCACTGCTGACGAAGCCGATCTGTTCTCCCTTCCCGTGCATAAAGGTGGCTTGGCAATATCTAATCCATTCACCGAGAATAACTTGAGCTACAAAACCTCAAAAAAAGGCTGTTCAACGCTCTCATCAGCTCTTATCGGGACACAACAAGTAGACCTCGCCCAACACAATAAATCTTTGATTGACGCACGTAAAGAAAGCCGAACGATGAAAGAAGCTCGTGACAACGAACTTTTAGACACGATATTAGCCAAACTATGCCCTAACAAAAGAAGAGCTATAGAAAGATCAATCGCATCGAAAATGAAAACAAAGTCTTCCACCTGGCTATCCGCTATACCAACGAAGAAAGATAACTTCGACTTGTCCCCTCATGAATTCAGAGACGCCCTGGCGATACGCTATCACAGAACCCCAATCTCAATGCCACCATCATGCGATGGATGCGGCAATAGCCAATTTAACACCGACCATGCACTCTGCTGCAAGACTGGGGGGCTAATTTCAAGACGGCACAACGAAATACGAAATCTATTTGGTGAACTATGTCAGCAAGCATGGAACAACGTCACAATAGAACCTATAATCACAGAAGGAGACCTTGGATTACGCGGTGACTTATCTTGCCGTGGCGTATGGAATGCTCAGAGGGAGGCGTTGTTTGATATCCGTGTCGTAGACACTGACGCTCCCTCTTACATTTCACGTGATGTCACTTCTGTACTTAAATCTGCTGAGACTGAAAAACAAAGAAAATACTCTGCTGCATGCGAAGCGAAACATGCTACCTTCACCCCTCTCGTGACTTCCGTCGATGGCGTATTCGCACCACAGATGAACTCCTTCGTCAAACACATAGGCGAAGCCCTCGCAGACCGCTGGAATAAATCGCTGAGCACGATACTAGGTTGGCTTAGAACAAGAATATGCACTGCTATAATTCGAGCCACCAGCATGTGCATACGAGGCACACGTCACAAATTCAAACCTGCAGCGAAACTGCTGGGGTTTGACGACGGAGCAGCCATTCCCAACACCAGCTAAACTCCATTTACTGACCATTATTATTACTATGCCATATTCGTATTGCCGAGATGTGAATTATTGTTACCTATTTATTTTGTTATTTTTATTACTTTTTATGAATAAATGATTATTAAATTTTTTGACAAGCTTACCCCTCTGTTGAAAGCACATGACAAACAATCATGTTTATTGTATGGACTGACGTTTTGCCATAGCTATTAACGTACATTACGAACGAATAGCACGTTTGGCGTGCCCCTCGTAGAAGTCGGCAGACTTTTTGAGTGTAAAATGGCAGACAATTCCTTTCCTGTTGATTGAATAGTGAAAGGTTAAATGTTACTATGTAACAGTGTTATATTATAATTATCTTGCAGGTTAGGACTGGGCGACAGAGAAGGAGACGCGGAGAACTTGGAACCTGTACCGGCGCTCGTCGGCAAGAAGTGCATCAGCATTGCCGCGGGCACGTGTAATAGCTTCGCTGTCACCGATACTGGTGAGTTGTCCCTCATTCGAGTTGATAGATGTGGTGTATGGTTACGTTTCGGAGTTTAATGTTACAGAAGTTAACTTATAGTCTGACAAGCCGACGATCGCAGTAACAGTAGTAACAGTAGGAATAAAAACTATGTCCATCCCTTTTTTCGGGGTGCTAAGAAAAAGACAGTATGATGCTCTCTATCCTACTGTTACTGCGCTCGCTGGCTTGTCAGACTATATATCTCATGCTCTGAAAGTGGGTCATCATTGTTAACTTATGAAGCGGGTAGAAAATAACAACCCTCGGGCGTTTTATTTTTCAAGTGATTTATTTCTTAAGTTTTACTTTTTTTTTCCGGCAGGCAGTTATATAATTGTTATTGCCTGTATCCAATTGCTCTGCTCTGAAGTGTTTCTTGTTCGAGTGAGATATTTGTCGAGTCGTATTCAGTGTGGGCATCAATCCGAACAAAATCAATCCGGATTGATCAATCGAATTGACGCGTCAATCCAAATTGAATCAATCCGATGATTCAATGTGGATTGACGCGTCAATTCCATGAGGACTACCGCGAGTTGATTTTCCGCTAGGGGTGCTAGTGGAACGTGGGTCCTGCGGGAACGGTTCAAACGTCACTTTGACAATTCTCTCATACTGACACAGGACCCACGCATGAGTGGCGCCGCCTGGTGAGCGACAATACGGTAGCTCCCATTGAATCAATCCGAATTAACGCATCAATCCTCAATTCGGATCAAATCAATTCTCAATCTAGATTAACCATAGTCCCTTTTTTGGGACTTGCTTACTAGACTTAAAAGTCGATATCTGAGGTTCCCAGAGGTTCGAAAACATGTTCCTGATCATTTTTCGAAATTGAACATGTTCCGGAACCTTTAGTAAACTCAGACACCGCTTCTGAACGCATTTGGCCAGTTTCGAGAAATGGTTTAAATAAAAAGGACATTAGCACAGCGTAGGGAAGTATTCTATACAGTGTAGTAACTCCGCTGATTTTTGGGTCATCTATGAGGGGCGCGCGGGGAAGTGGGCGGTAAGCAAGTTTCATACAGTGGTAAATGGAAGTTACTTTGCCATGACGACCGTAAAAGGTGAACTCGTGTAAAGAAAAGTAATTTTTTTGGTTGAATATTGGTGCTACATTAAAATCTTTTTGATCCAATCACGAAATCAATAAAAATCGATATTTGAGAATTTGAGATGTTACTCCTAACGAATCTAGGGTCAAAATCCTTAAAAAGGCCGCCGGCTTGAATTTGTTCAGTTTTTGTGCGATCGGGATAAAAATCGATAGCTGAGGATCCAAGAGGTTCTTTATAACGAATCTAAGGTCAAAATTGCGTAAAACGGCCGCTATCTTGAACTTCTTCATTTTTAATCCGATCCTAACAAAAATCGATATCTGGAGATCCAAGAGGTTCTTTATAACGAATCTGAGGTCATAATTGGGTAAAATGGTCGCCATATTGAAGTTATTCAGTTTTCATTCTATCATGATGAAAATTGATATCTGAGGGTCCCAGAGGTTCATTATAACAAATATGAGGTGAAAATTGCAAGAAATGGCCGCCATCTTTAATTTCTTCATTTTTGATCAGATACTAACAAAAATCGATATCTGGGGACCCAAGAGGTTCTTTATAACGAATCTGAGGTCATAATTGCGTAAAACGGCCGCCACCTTGAATCTCTTCAGTTTTCATCCGATCGTAATAAAAATCGTTATCTGAGGATCCGAGAGGTTCCTTATAACGAGTCAGGTCAAAATTGAAATAAATGTCCGCCATCTTTAATTTCTTCAGTTTTCATCCGATCGTGATATAAGTCGATATCTGAGGATGCGAAAAGTTTTTTATAACTAAACTGAGGTAAAAACTGCGAGATGATTAGGTACTTATCTTTATTTTTGGTCCGCTCATGTTAAAATTTTACATTATCGCTTACATATGCAGCGTCTTAGAACGATAAGAATGATAAGAATCAACACCTACGTCAGGAGTAAAGGGACACGTTTTTATGAACCTGATGTTAAAATCTAAAAGAGTTGTTAGAGTAGAATAATGACGGTATTTCGGTTTCTACAAGGGTGCCGTTTTTGCCATTTTTTCTACCGACCCCTAACAAACCTAATCATCTCGCAGTTTTTACCTCAGTTTAGTTATAAAAAACTTTTCGCATCCTCAGATATCGACTTATATCACGATCGGATGAAAACTGAAGAAATTAAAGATGGCGGACATTTATTTCAACGATAACGATTTTTATTACGATCGTATGAAAACTGAAGAGATTCAAGGTGGCGGCCGTTTTACGCAATTATGACCTCAGATTCGTTATAAAGAACCTCTTGGGTCCCCAGATATCGATTTTTGTTAGTATCTGATCAAAAATGAAGAAATTAAAGATGGCGGCCATATCTTGCAATTTTCACCTCATATTTGTTATAATGAACCTCTGGGACCCTCAGATATCAATTTTCATCATGATAGAATGAAAACTGAATAACTTCAATATGGCGGCCATTTTACGCAATTATGACCTCAGATTCGTTATAAAGAACCTCTTGGATCTCCAGATATCGATTTTTGTTAGGATCGGATCAAAAATGAAGAAATTCAAGATGGCGGCCATTTTTCGCAATTTTCACCTCATATTTGTTATATTGAACCTCTCGGACCCTCAGATATCAATTTTTCGGAAGAAATTCAAGATGGCGGCCATTACTCGCAATTCTCACCTCATACATGTTATAATGAACCTCTCGGACCCTCATATATCAATTTTTATCACGTTATAATGCAAACTGAAGAAATACAAGATGGCGGCCGTTTTATGCAATTATGACCTCAGATTCGTTAGTAAATTAAATTAAATTTGTTTATATCGAACCTCCTAGATCCCCGTGATATCGATCTTTGTTAGAATCGGATCAAAAATGAAGAAATTAAAGATGGCGGCCATATCTTGCAATTTTCACCTCATATTTGTTATAATGAACCTCTGGGACCCTCAGATATCAATTTTCATCATGATAGAATGAAAACTGAATAACTTCAATATGGCGGCCATTTTACGCAATTATGACCTCAGATTCATCATAAAAAACCTCTTGGGTCCCCAGATATCGATTTTTGTTAGGATCGGATCAAAAATGAAGAAATTCAAGATGGCGGCTATTTCTCGCAATTTCGCCTCATATTTGTTATAATGAACCTCTCGGGCCCTCAGATATCAATTATTATCACGATAGGATAAAAACTGAAGAAATTCAAGATGGCGGCCGTTTTACGCAATTATTACCTCAGTTTAGTTATAAAGAACCTCTTGGATCCCTAGATATCGATTTTTGTTAGGATCGGATCAAAAATGAAGAAATTCAAGATGGCGGCCATTTCTTGCGATTACCGAGCCGGGCTGCTGACCGTGTAGGTTGTATGAAATTAAGTTAATAGAACATTAGGTAGGTAATAACGATACATTAGGTAGGTAAGTACATACAAAGTAATCGTCACCCGGATTGAAGATTGAGGATTGACCGATCAATCCGAATTAAGGATAAGTAAATTTCAATCCGTGGATTTAGAATTAGTTTCTTCAATCCTCAATCGTCAATTCGGATTGATTTTTTGCCAACACTGCTAGTATTTCATAAAATATAACCTGTATTTTTATTTCCCTGTATTAAAATAAACTTGGGCACATTTTAGTGTTACACTATCTACTGATCTTCCCTTGTTTAACAATTTAGTATTTGTGTTCAGGCGAAGTTCTGGGTTGGGGCATGGGCAGCGAGGGTCAGCTGGGCACGGGCGCGGCGGCCGACGCGGCGGCGCCGTCGCCCGCCGCCGCCGCCGCCTTCCAGGCGCGCCGGCCCGCCAAGGTGGCTGCCGGCGCGCAGCACACCGCGCTGCTCGCGGTCAGTATATGTGTGCAGGCGAGGTGCTGGGTAGCATGGGCAGCGAGGGCCAGCTGGGCACGGGCGCGGCGGCCGACGCGGCGGCGCCGTCGCCCGCCGCCGCCGCCGCCTTCCAGGCGCGCCGGCCCGCCAAGGTGGCTGCCGGCGCGCAGCACACCGCGCTGCTCGCGGTCAGTATATGTGTGCAGGCGAGGTGCTGGGTAGCATGGGCAGCGAGGGCCAGCTGGGCACGGGCGCGGCGGCCGACGCGGCGGCGCCGTCGCCCGCCGCCGCCGCCGCCTTCCAGGCGCGCCGGCCCGCCAAGGTGGCTGCCGGCGCGCAGCACACCGCGCTGCTCGCGGTCAGTATATGTGTGCAGGCGAGGTGCTGGGTAGCATGGGCAGCGAGGGCCAGCTGGGCACGGGCGCGGCGGCCGACGCGGCGGCGCCGTCGCCCGCCGCCGCCGCCGCCTTCCAGGCGCGCCGGCCCGCCAAGGTGGCTGCCGGCGCGCAGCACACCGCGCTGCTCGCGGTCAGTATATGTGTGCAGGCGAGGTGCTGGGTAGCATGGGCAGCGAGGGCCAGCTGGGCACGGGCGCGGCGGCCGACGCGGCGGCGCCGTCGCCCGCCGCCGCCGCCGCCTTCCAGGCGCGCCGGCCCGCCAAGGTGGCTGCCGGCGCGCAGCACACCGCGCTGCTCGCGGTCAGTATATGTGTGCAGGCGAGGTGCTGGGTAGCATGGGCAGCGAGGGCCAGCTGGGCACGGGCGCGCCGGCCCGCCAAGGTGGCTGCCGGCGCGCAGCACACCGCGCTGCTCGCGGTCAGTATATGTGTGCAGGCGAGGTGCTGGGTAGCATGGGCAGCGAGGGCCAGCTGGGCACGGGCGCGCCGGCCCGCCAAGGTGGCTGCCGGCGCGCAGCACACCGCGCTGCTCGCGGTCAGTATATGTGTGCAGGCGAGGTGCTGGGTAGCATGGGCAGCGAGGGCCAGCTGGGCACGGGCGCGGCGGCCGACGCGGCGGCGCCGTCGCCCGCCGCCGCCGCCGCCTTCCAGGCGCGCCGGCCCGCCAAGGTGGCTGCCGGCGCGCAGCACACCGCGCTGCTCGCGGTCAGTATATGTGTGCAGGCGAGGTGCTGGGTAGCATGGGCAGCGAGGGCCAGCTGGGCACGGGCGCGGCGGCCGACGCGGCGGCGCCGTCGCCCGCCGCCGCCGCCGCCTTCCAGGCGCGCCGGCCCGCCAAGGTGGCTGCCGGCGCGCAGCACACCGCGCTGCTCGCGGTCAGTATATGTGTGCAGGCGAGGTGCTGGGTAGCATGGGCAGCGAGGGCCAGCTGGGCACGGGCGCGCCGGCCCGCCAAGGTGGCTGCCGGCGCGCAGCACACCGCGCTGCTCGCGGTCAGTATATGTGTGCAGGCGAGGTGCTGGGTAGCATGGGCAGCGAGGGCCAGCTGGGCACGGGCGCGCCGGCCCGCCAAGGTGGCTGCCGGCGCGCAGCACACCGCGCTGCTCGCGGTCAGTATATGTGTGCAGGCGAGGTGCTGGGTAGCATGGGCAGCGAGGGCCAGCTGGGCACGGGCGCGCCGGCGCGCAGCACACCGCGCTGCTCGCGGTCAGTATATGTGTGCAGGCGAGGTGCTGGGTAGCATGGGCAGCGAGGGCCAGCTGGGCACGGGCGCGCCGGCCCGCCAAGGTGGCTGCCGGCGCGCAGCACACCGCGCTGCTCGCGGTCAGTATATGTGTGCAGGCGAGGTGCTGGGTAGCATGGGCAGCGAGGGCCAGCTGGGCACGGGCGCGCCGGCCCGCCAAGGTGGCTGCCGGCGCGCAGCACACCGCGCTGCTCGCGGTCAGTATATGTGTGCAGGCGAGGTGCTGGGTAGCATGGGCAGCGAGGGCCAGCTGGGCACGGGCGCGCCGGCCCGCCAAGGTGGCTGCCGGCGCGCAGCACACCGCGCTGCTCGCGGTCAGTATATGTGTGCAGGCGAGGTGCTGGGTAGCATGGGCAGCGAGGGCCAGCTGGGCACGGGCGCGCCGGCCCGCCAAGGTGGCTGCCGGCGCGCAGCACACCGCGCTGCTCGCGGTCAGTATATGTGTGCAGGCGAGGTGCTGGGTAGCATGGGCAGCGAGGGCCAGCTGGGCACGGGCGCGCCGGCCCGCCAAGGTGGCTGCCGGCGCGCAGCACACCGCGCTGCTCGCGGTCAGTATATGTGTGCAGGCGAGGTGCTGGGTAGCATGGGCAGCGAGGGCCAGCTGGGCACGGGCGCGCCGGCCCGCCAAGGTGGCTGCCGGCGCGCAGCACACCGCGCTGCTCGCGGTCAGTATATGTGTGCAGGCGAGGTGCTGGGTAGCATGGGCAGCGAGGGCCAGCTGGGCACGGGCGCGGCGGCCCGCCAAGGTGGCTGCCGGCGCGCAGCACACCGCGCTGCTCGCGGTCAGTATATGTGTGCAGGCGAGGTGCTGGGTAGCATGGGCAGCGAGGGCCAGCTGGGCACGGGCGCGCCGGCCCGCCAAGGTGGCTGCCGGCGCGCAGCACACCGCGCTGCTCGCGGTCAGTATATGTGTGCAGGCGAGGTGCTGGGTAGCATGGGCAGCGAGGGCCAGCTGGGCACGGGCGCGCCGGCCCGCCAAGGTGGCTGCCGGCGCGCAGCACACCGCGCTGCTCGCGGTCAGTATATGTGTGCAGGCGAGGTGCTGGGTAGCATGGGCAGCGAGGGCCAGCTGGGCACGGGCGCGCCGGCCCGCCAAGGTGGCTGCCGGCGCGCAGCACACCGCGCTGCTCGCGGTCAGTATATGTGTGCAGGCGAGGTGCTGGGTAGCATGGGCAGCGAGGGCCAGCTGGGCACGGCCGCGCCGGCCCGCCAAGGTGGCTGCCGCTTTCTGTAGTGGGCATACAGCATCTTCCACATTCTGCCACCTTTCGAAATTTTGCTTATTTTCACTATTTTAGCTGTCGTAGAAAAACTAGGGTATACAACAGCTCATAATTGGTTCTTAAAACTTAAGGATCGCCGTTACAAAACTCGACTTCGAGAGTTTTAAGAACCTTGTTATTTATATCACTATTGCACAATAGTAGTTTATGCAAATAGACCTGACAGTTTAAGAACCAATTATGAGCTGTTGCATACCCTAGTTTTTCTACGACCGTTAAAATATCGTAAAAGCAAAATCTAAAAACGTGGCAGAATAGGGAAGATGTTGTGCCCACTATAGAAATTAAAAAAAAACAACAGTGCTCATATATTGTATGAAAATCCATAGGAGCAGTGTTCTTATGGAATACCACAGACAACGTTATAATGTATACTTTTTAAATATCGCTGTCAGTCATCTTATTGACAGATAGAAGTGCTGGAGTAGAAAAACTACTATTTCCGCAAATCGACATCCATTGCACCTTATTTTGCATGATAACAAGGAGTTCTGCTTTAACCATCCTAAAAACTGTGTTTAGGTTTCTAACTTTCTCTTTTAGAATATATTTGAAATCCCCTGATCTTGCTAATCGCGATAGATTTTTGGGAGCCTAAGGAGCCGCTAAACAAAAATAAACATTTGTTTTATCATTGTTTTATTTTTCAGGAACACTAAAGACAAATGAAAACCGAAATCTGTACACATAACCCATCCTATCATTAGTAAATGTTGCGAAATCTCCACTAAATTTATATATTTCTTTGTACTTATTTGTTAATGTTTATGCCTACTATATGAATACACTAATATACCGAATTATAATTTTTTATTGTTTTAGTAGTTCTAGTAAAATATTGAAGTAATTACGAAATTTGACTTAAGACCGAATTTAACCTTTTCATTGCTTTTAACTTGATATCAAGACAGTACATTTCGTGTCTCACACGCTACGACTCCATATCAAATATGAATTTACCTGTTTATTTGTTGCTTGGCGATGGTGGCACTTTATTACCTACTTTTTCGAAGTGGCAGCGAAAAGATTAAAGTTTTCAGACTAATTAAGTTTGACTAAATCTTACATTTTCAAAATTTCATGTTAGATAGAGGCCAACAGGGAGTGCTTGAGCTAAATCTCACCAGGGATCGAAAACTTCACAATCTTACGTAATTATTGGATTGCCGCCTAATAAAAGAAAGTAATTCCCCCCAACAGCTAGACACATCACCGGTCAAAGAGAAATCTCCAACACCCGAAATGGAGACGGAGGAACAGCCCGTAGAAGAGAAGACAAAACAGAAAGAAGAGAAGAAGGGCAGACAGAAGAAGCAGAAGAGAGGGGAGCAAGAGGATGAGGTGTCTTCTACGAGCGCGCAGCCCGACGTGCCAGAGGAGAACAAACCGCAGGTCTGTAATTACTCATAATAATTTGTATGTACAAACATAGTAGTAGCGAAATCTGTCCTCAATGCTGCTGGCAATTCCTTTTGTTAAACTATAGCTGTTATTTGACATGAAAACGGGTTCTTACCATGGATTTTTGAACTTATTGAACTTAAATACCTAAATTATAACCTATTAAGAATCGAGCAATATAGCCTGGGAAAAAAGTGCTTTCAAATAAAAAGGTGCTTAGAAAATATTTTGTACACCTTATTTAGCCATAAATGCTGCTTTTTACGACCAAAATAAGTTTCTTAATCCAGCGGTCATTAACAAAGTGCGGCCCGCGTCAAATTCGTTAACTATGTGGCCCTTGACTGCTTTGCCGACTCCTGCAGTTTAACCCTTTGACCGCCTGTGGCCGTCATCGGAGTCTTGCCACGGATGCCAATGACGGGTACAGCTTTGTCAATGTAATAAGGGACACCGCAACCGCACGGCATATTCCTTCGCCCTCTGGCGTTCAAAGGGAATATCTGCTACGTGGAAGAGACATCACTCCCTCATACCATTTAGTTCATGTTAGCTACGGCCCCTGTACAGATAGATGCTCTATATTGTTTTTGTTCTCTGTTTGCTGCATACTTTTGCTTTAATTATTTTTAACGCACTTAGGTAAAAAAGCGGCGGAAATCTTCATCGTCTTCTTCAGTACGGGGACGCAAACCAAAAAAGCAGTAGCGGATCGCGTAGGACAAGACTTATAGGCACGACTTGAGTCATACTGACATTCATTTTAAAACAGCGGTTAAAACTTACGTATTTATTAGCCACTTGGTTAGTTGGGTTAGCCAGCTAACCCGGAGTTAAGTCAATTTCCATAATCAAAAGAGTGGGCGAAGCGAGTTTCTCCCAGTCTTAGACAATCTGTCGTATGTATACTGTATGTATGTTTGTTCGTCGATAACTCGAGTATCTTTGATCGGATGGTAGTGATATTTGGGGGGTGGTTAGATGAGATGAATAAAATATTTAAGTTCGTATATGAGCCAAATCGGTCAAGGGGTTGCCTAGATATAGGGGTCGGTATTTATAAACGCTTAACTCCGAGTTAGTTGGCTAATCCCGGATGGTGCAAGGGTTGCTTAGTCTGTCAGTGTCTGTCGCCTTTGCATCGCAGTCAACACTGCGACATGGAGGTGACAGCATTCGAATCTGTCCGATGATGATTGCCCAACGCAATTAAAACACTAGCACGCCAACATAATAAGAATACGTGAGCTTTATCCGTTGGGTTAGTATTTTTTTTATTTAGAGACTGATAACACTTAGGTAATAGGCTAGACGACTAAAAAAACTATAGTTCGTCAATTAGATTAATATAAATATTGTGCACGTATTTTTTATTTTGTTCTTTAATAAAAAATACAAGTACATATACACATTCAAGTTTCACTAAATTTTTTACCTAAATAGTGAAGTCACAAGGCCCCATCTCGGAACTTTGATGCTCTTTATCTTCGTCAATTTTAGTTAACTTAAAAAGAAGAATACGTGTCTAATAATTTTGGTTTATCTAACTGACAGACTAAATAGGATGATAGTTTTTCAACCCAGTCGTCATCCCTATTGTTACCAATATTCCGATGTCTGGTTCAAACTAATACCAAATAGTCGTAAAGTAGAATCATATGACGTATGTGTTATCAAGGATTTGGTAACGTGATTGTCTTGGTTTATTTTTATAAACATTGGGAATGGGGGCTACCGTGTCGCTCGCCAGGCGGCGCCACTCATGCCTTGTGTCAATGTTAAAGAACTGTCAAAGTGACGTTTGAAAGCTTCCTTCCAGACCAACGTCCCGCTAGCGCCCCTAGCGGCGAATTGACTCGCGGTAATCCCCATTGCTTATATAACTAAAATTGATTGGGAGTAGTAGAAAGTAACACATAAGTAGATGGTCTTAAGTGATCTTTTGTTATATTTAATGGGTAAATGGAAGTAATATCTTGGTAAGGTCACTAGAAACTAGTTTGAGCTCATCCATTAATTTTACGTCACACGAATTTCTTGACATTTTGACCGCCCTTGACAAATATTTAGCAATAAAAAAAATGATAGCAGCACTATCAAAAGAGCTTTGTATTTTACCCAACTAGGTGGTGTCCGCGACTTCGTCTGTGCAATATCTTTATAAATTTTAGCCTATGTGTTATTCTGATGTATAAATAAGCTATATTATTGTAAAGTTTCATTAAAATCCATTCAGTAGTTTTTACGTGATTGAGTAACAAGCATCCATACAAACTTTCGCATTTATAATATTAGTAGGATTAAAATATAATTATACAATCAACCCAGAACAAAGTAATCATAATAACAGTCTTCATCAGGTTTAGTCCATGGCGTCCGGGCCTACTCCTTCGATTATTGATTACTAACTTTACTGGAATATTCAATATTGTATGTGACGTCACAAAATTTGTAACTCCTCCCCCTTTTGTAGTCCCTCCCCCTATATGTGTGACGTAATTAATTGGATGAGGCCTTGCAATGATGTAATAAAATTGGGTAGCTCGAGGTACTTAGTAGTGACGTCCTGTGTTGTCAGTTTCGTTATGATTAATTTAATTGATTAGAGAGTAATAATCGATTTTGTTTCTAGAAGGTAAACGGCGATGAGAAGAAGGAAACCCCGATGGATGTAGACGAATCTGGTAAGATTACATTATCTCTTAGATTAACTTACGTACGAACGTAACTATAACCTAGGTGCGGAGCTATAAGGACGCCTATGTGTGGATGACAGACATTACTATGTACGGGAACCTACGTACGAAAGAATAAACAGGCGAAAATGGTTCGGGTCGTACAAGTGTTAACGCCTAATCTAACGCCAGGCCTATGGTACTCCCCGTAGTAGTTCGAATAGATTGTCTTGTGTTACGACACATTATCAACGGGTTACCACACGACACTGCGCGCCACGCGCCCGTCGGCACCAGTATAATATTTCTATTCGTAGGCAACCCTAGCATTTGTGCGGGGGGGATGCGTCAATTGGGTTTTAGCGTAGTGTTCAAAACGCTTTTGACTATCAGAGATGACTACTTCTTAAAAACTATTATATATATAATCTGTTGTAACGCTCTTATCCCTTACTTGTATTTCAACGCCTTTCTGGTTACAAATACCAAATTTCATCTACACAAACTAAAAATACTTTAAATTCCACTGTTGTGTCAAATCAAAACGAGAAGCTCATGAAAATATAGTTCTATTATATTTAAAGTACAAAATTTACTTCTATTGTTTATTTTTATTTATTTAGTCACCTAAAACTTCATTTTGATTCACAGACAACTCACAAGACAAAAAAGAAGATACGAAACCGGAAACAGCAGCGGTCGAACCACCAAAAACGGAAGCAGAACCCACAGAGAAAGCCCCAGAGCCGGCGTCGGAACCGGTACCGGAACCCGAACCGGTTAGCAAACCAGAACCGGAAACCACACCGGAATCAGCACCTAAACCAGAACTCGACACAGAAAAAACAACAGATGTTGAAATGAAGGACGAAAAGGTAAATGGAACACCAGAGGAAGAGAAACCAGAAGTGGAAGCTAAGAAAGTGGAGGAAGCGATACCAAACGATACAGTTGTGGCGACCACAGCGTGATGTTAGAGCTTATTTCGTGTTTGTGACGAGAGTATTGGATCCACTGTTAAAAGCAAACCAGTGTCACTGGAAATTGGTCTAGCGGCAATGAAAATTGTAGGGCATATTATCACTTCCCAAACAGCATTACCCATGTTTTCATTTGGATGAATCATCAAAGGTCATATAAAGTTTCGCATATTTTACAGTACAGTCAGGCAGAAGTAACTGAGCATATAGGGCATTCAACGAGCATTAGATTTGTCCTTAGTTCAAAATATTACCTTTTGTGAGTTTTCAAGCTAGCGGGAGCAATATAGAACACATGGCATAAACAAGTGAATTTTAAATTAGGGGTTTTTTGTGTTCATAGTGTGTGCAAAAACTTAGATAACTAATAAGTGTAGTAAATTGCTAAATATAAGATCAAGTGTAATCTAAGCTTATACCAGTATATCCAATAAAAATGAGAATTCTCGCTCTTGTCACAAATACTTTTCAACTTGGTTAATGTAAGGCTGTTCGCACGCTGCCAATTCAACAGATTTATGAAAAAAGTAACGGTTTATTTTTGTATCTTTCGAAGTAAGACGTTATTACATTATTGTGTAATTTAAATGTGCGGGCAGCCTGTATTCGAAGTGTTTCATATCAAGTAACATACACACAATAGATAAATTCTCTCTTGATAGCAAATTAGTTAATACCGAACAGTAAATGTAAAAACCGGTTTATTCTGCTCAATGTTTTATCTATACCGGTTTAGCTACTTATAGATAAAACAATTAGCTCCGGTTGTTAAGATAAAACCGGTTTTTATTCATTAGCCGTTGATGTTCATTATGACATGTAATCAAATTGTTGTATATTTCATAAATTTATGACGAGATTTAATTATAAGAGTTCCGGTTCGGGACGCCCGTTCTTTGACCTGTATTTAAGCTAAAATAGTTTGTATTTCCGTTTGACATAATAATGTGATTTTGGTGTAAGATGAATTCAGCATACCTGCATTGTCCTGGAGGTCTAATTTACTATAGGCCGAAGTAAGAGGCAGTTAAAGAAGCCAAATCAAGCAAATTGGGCCTTCATAATCATTTTGTCAGATTGTAACCCAAAAAACTAGACTCAATTACTTATTGTATTTATAAACAAAAGTAAAGTCAAAATACCTTTATAATTAAGATTAATAATACTATAAATAACTTATCTAAATATGATTTCCTTTTTTAAACACATAAATACGAAAGGTGAGTGAGGTTAGTTTTGATCTTTAAAAGAAAACGCAACTCTGTTATTATTTGTATGGAAGTAGCTGGCTGATAAGCCGGTTATTTAGATACATTCTTAACCGGTTTTGCGTTCTCTAGTTTCGTATTAAAAACCAGAGTATAAGGTTACATCAGTAATCAATATAGTAGAACTTTGAGGTTGCTAGATCGCTAATATTTTAAGTTCGTCAAGTGTACTAATGTAGGTACAAACTCTGGACTGTCAGGGATCAGATCGTCACAGTAACATTTAGTAAACTTTTTGTTGAATTGTTTATTTTATTTTATAGATTTTTTCGTGCATGATTCTAAAGTACAAGAGTACAATTTCACGACGCTAATGTTTACTTGTTACGATAAAATGAACTACATATAGTTATAATGATTGTGTTTTAATAATAAAAACGTAGTGGAAATATTTGGCTTTTATTGATGACATCGAAGGAATCAAGGCTCCTGTACATGTAAGCGACGATCATAGAAGTTATTTAATTGCTTAGGCTATTGTCGTATAAGCTGTTTAGGGGAAACTGTTGAACCTTGGACATAGTTTTACCTCGGACAATTGGCAATATTTCTACCTTGCCAGGGTTATTAAAATATTTTATTTACTTTATTTGTAACGTTATTTGATAACTAATAAAATCAACTATCAACGAAACTTGAGGGCCGCTAGTATCTCGAGAAAAATAATTAAATATGAATCGTGTCATGAAAAGTTGGTATTTAGAACTTTACATCAAGGCTGATGATTTCATGTTTTGCTACTAGACAAAAAACTTTTATATAATAGGTTAATATCAAGATAATAAGCTACTCGATGGTAGGATAGTTTCAGCCTAATCTAAATTGGAAGTGCTAATACGAAGCTTACTTGTCCAAAAAGTTATTTTGTTGTACCTTGGCCCCTACCTAACTACTACTGCATATATTTTTTTTAACTGAAGGTTCAATATTTACTGGATATCTAATTATTGGTTACCTGCGTTTTAAGTTATCAAGTAATCAATCTTAGAAAAACTACGTAAATTGTTTTAGGCAAAAATTAAATATGTGAATTGCTGAGTAATTTTTCTAAGATAATTTGTACTAGAAAACTTTGTTGAATGGCATTAATGTGCTAAAAATAGCTATAATTTTATAAATAATACCTAATAATTTTATAAATATAATAAAGTTAATAAAAAATATCGTGTCCGAGGTACAACGGGATATGTCCAAGGAACATCAGGGGTGTTGTTCCTTGGACACTTTTCCCTTTTTTTTTCGTCGACGTAGCCTATCAAAATAGATATACCAATCCTTTTATTTCGTATTATATTCGATAGTTTATTAATCTATCTTATGGTATTCGGATAAATAATAGTTTTGCGGTTATTATTTTATTTTCTAAAAATCATAAAAGAAAAAACTGACCGAGGTAGAACAGGTTCCCCTACTTTTATACGAGCTCATGCATTAATTACGTCACACTAATTTTATGAAATTTAAATTCGTGGGGCTCCTACCTGTTTCTTAACAGTTTGCCCTTCGAGCATCTGAAGATACCTAATGAACCTATCCTTCCTCCTTTTTTTACGACAAATATGCGTTTGGTCCTTATGCGTAACTTTAACATGGGTCATTTTGCGACTGGTTGCTCGAGTTGACATTGTTGGCAATTTGCGTCTTTCAAATTGGTCAATATAGGTAGGACACCTTAGAGAATTTAACTAGGCAATTCTTTGTTCTGATAATGTTTTAAGTGTATATAACTGTTCATTAAACTGCAATTTTTCAGTTACATTGCAGTTCAAATGCTGTCCGCTTTGCCTTTTACATATATATTATACATATAAATACTTAAATACATAGAAAACATCCATAACTCGGGAACAAATATTCGTGGTACACACAAATCAAGGCCCTAACCAGGATTCGTGTGACTACTAACTAGTCTACAGTAGTTCGAGGAAAATGGGTCATTTCATGCAGACTAGAGGGGTGGCGACGTCATATCGAAGCCAAATTCTATACTTCCTACTTTCAGCGAAAGGTGTATAGAAAAACAAGTTTTTTTTAATGATATGGTTTATTAGTAAAGGTTTCTGGAACCAGAATTTATTTGGATTACAAACACTACGGACTTTGAGCGTTTACAAAATATTACTCGAATCAATACATTCTATTCAAACTAGAAATATTTCAACAATCATTCATTACACAGGGATTGGTAGGAAAAGTAAAAATACAAAGAATACAAGCATTTCGCCATGCAACAACAAAATAGTTGACATTCTATACTATCTTCTAGGTCGCAACCTCATGACTGAGGATAGTGACCATCACAAGTCGCTTTCCGTTGAAGTGCACTCCAGGCTGGTCGGTCTTCTGCCTTCCTTAGGGATCCTTGGAAGGAGTCATTTTTGACTATTTTGTGTGTTCTATACTACACTATAACTATAATCCATTTTAAAATCCACTTCGGGATACTTTTTTAGTATACAGTTTTTTACAAAACCTATAATAACATGTTGAACATAATACGTCAAAGTAATATGTGTCTAATACAGCCGATAGTTTCGACGATTCATCGTCGTCTCCAGCAGACAGTGCCATCAAAATATCAACATAAGACAAGGTTTTGTTTATTAATAATACATATCGGTCTATGAAAGTTTAACAGCATTTTATTAACATCTTATATCGAGAATTATACATATTATTTGACGGCGCGAAATCAGCTCAAATATTATATCACATTCAGCACATTCACTCCGACTACATACCCTACCTCGTTTCGGTTTATAGGGTTAAATATTATGGTCGAGTCGCTCATTCAATCGTATTTATAAAAATTGCGAGGCGAATAACGTTACACTTTAATAATAATTGGCAGTTTAGAACTTCATACATGTCATAAGCGACCGTTTAATACACCTTATTTTTTACAATAAGGTATACAATGGATAGCCAACATTACATGTATACATAAGGAGCCGATAAATACCAAATGTAGGCTTTGGGGCAACCCTTCACACTTTTTGTTATGAAATTTTCTGCGGGGGTAGCGTGCGCATCACTACATAGTATAAAACAAAGTCGCTTCACGCTGTCTGTATGTGTGTATGAATAAATTTTTAACACTACGGATTTCGATGCGGTTTTTTTAATAGATAGAGTGATTCAAGAGGAAGGTTTATATGTATAATAATAACCCATGCGAAGCCGGGGCGGGTCGCTAGTTATATATGATGTTTGTCAAAAAGTATGAAAATTGTATCCGATGCAAGCTATGGTGACTTGTATTTCTCCGATTAAGCACTTTGCACATAAGTGTGTGTAACAATATTTGCTATCTATGCTTTGGTGATTTAAGGTAAAGTATACAGGGTACAGACCCCGAGTCCGATGCAAGTAAAATAATTCGAAAAAAATATTTTTCACTTTGTATCGAACAATCAAAATCTCGCTCATTAAACCAAATTCTCTCAGTATTTTATTATTAATAATCTCTTTCATTTCCAACGTCATCACGGAATCAACTCTATATAATATATAAAGACTCGAAAACGAGAAAGACATTAATATCATGCATACTATGCATGTATAATTATGGTAGTCGAACGGAACCACAAAAAAGTAACTATTCTATTAAACAAAATGAATCTTAGTATAAACCATATCACTCTCAAAATTCTTTCAATTATCAATAAATACACTTAAAGTGACGTAAAACATCGAACGAAGAAGCTAAACATTACTTTTCGGTTTCCAAAACCGTTTAAATTGAGTCAATTTGGATTCGAGTGGTCAGATTTCTAGTAGTTTCTAAGCGAAGCTAAATGCAGATGTTGCATGCATTTAAAACATTGGATATACCAAATCAAATAATAATAAACCACAGACAGTAAGCCTATTCTATTATTCAAAACAGAGTCCATGTTCTGCGGGTTTTTACTCAAAATTGTCTATAAGGTAAGTTGTCACTTGTTCAAAACTATCATGAACATTTACTTGGATAATCACAGTGGGTACATTAACTGGTTTATTAGAAAACATTTGTGTACCTTACTGTACAGGTGTACATACATTTATTATTTCAATTTGAGAGTATTTTGTAAACCCAACTCTTATTACATTCTGATGTCAAAAGAATTAAAAGAAAATAGAGTAATAGATAGAAGATAATTCCACGGCTACAGAATATTGTACAGTGTGCCATGAGTTCTACGTGTCTTTATCGATAGCGATTGCGCGATTCGATAGTGTTTACATCTTGCTCGTTCTTAACTGGTGAGAGTGAGATGCAAACATTGTCGAATTCGCGAAGTCACTATCGAACACTTTTACGTACAACTCATAGTAAGCACACAGTTACTAATTCACTTTTTACATTCTTTCCACACTCGAATGGAATAGACTTAACTTTTAAACGGGTTTTTTTCGTTTTCTTTCAGCCAGTTGTTGACTGCATTAGAACAATGTTTGACACCTAAATCATTACTTTAATTGAAAAATTAAAAAAGCTAACCACCGTTTCCGGTTCACTCGTCTGCTATTTCGTCTTCAGGCTCTGAAAACATAGAAAAACAATAATGTATAACTTTAAACGGGCGATTCTCGTATACGGGTGTTAATTTTATAACCGGCTAAATTTAAGATGCTTTAAAATTTCGCAGAAATAAGTAGAAGTGAGTGGATTGTAATCCAATTAAGTAAAACACAACACACTCCCTTCCGTTCTTCCATTGGCATACTCGTACTACTGATGCCTATAAGAGTTCTTGGCGTCGGGGGCGTAACTAGAGGTATGGGCGTTCGGGGTAAACTTCATTTGCGCCCCTTATTTGGGCGCCCCCTGGTCAGCAGTGCCCGGGGCATCGCCCCCTAGTTATGCCTCTACTTGACGATGAAAGGGTTAAACAGTGCGCTCACCATCTGCATGCGTGCCGTTGGCCTGCTCGAGACGCAGCGTCCGCAGTCTCGCCGCGGCGTCCTCCGGAGTCGTGTTGCTCTCCTCGGCGTCCTCGAATTCCTCGTCTCCTATACAAAAGGGACAGTCTCACAATGACTAGAACTCAAAGTGACAAAGTCCGTAAAAGGAGGTCGCGTCTAGTCTACATCGGAAACGGTTTAGAACGTAAATATACCACTTTTTAGTGTTGGTAGGTTAGGTTCGTTGCTTTAAATTTATTACGTGATTTTTCGGTCGCATTAAATATTGCAAATAAATAAATAAATATTACAGGACATTCTTACACAAATTGACTAAGTCCCGCAGTAAGCTCAATATTATTTATTAATAAAAAAATAAATTACACAGTATTACAGAGACCAAGGCACTGTGTAATGCAAACACTGTTAATTAAGTACTTAGGTACTAATTAATACTAGGCAGACAATAAATAACATTACCAATAACAAACATTAACATTAACAATTAACTGAAGACGCACGGTCATCCATCACCTCACAAAACCTTTTACATTCACAACATATCATCTTCCACGTACTAGTAAAAACATCGCATTCCGGTGCCGACTTGAGAAGCGCGTTTAAGTAGCATAAAGCGCGAACTAGAGGTGAATTCCTATACGCCACAGTGCGCGCCATAGGAACTGCCAGTAATTCACGACTACGTGGTCTGAGATTAACCCCCGATTGGGACAGACAGGGCACGTGAAGGCGTACCAGTTGCGAGATCAGCTGAGGACAGTCAGAATCCCCACGCAAAATTCGATACGGGTACTCAGACAACGATATATATAATATACACATACATAAATACTTAAAAAACATCCATGACTCAGGAACAAATATCTGTGTTCATCACACAAATAAATGCCCTTACCGGGATTCGAACCCAGGACCATCGGCTTAGCAGGCAGGGTCACTACCAACTACGCCAACCGGTCGTCTAAACTTTATTATTATTGGCATTAGTCATTCCAATTTAACTTTCCGATTGACCTTTTCTGTGTAATAATTCAATTACTTCGCACGAGTCAATCTCGCCCTGACTGCGGCCTATTGATGTAAATCTAACCATACAGATCGATTGTCTATGATATTAAGTTATTCATAATTGAAAACTCATATTATTCCGGTTCCCTCATAAAATTCTTCACAGAAACACAGGTGTCAACCACCGAAATTTCTAAATGCATTCATCAAATTCATTTTCATCCAGTTAAGGATCGTCTTAAGTCTTCCTCCGGCTGCAGGGTCCCTTTGACCATGGCCCGGTACACCTGAGGTCTCTGGGGTCCACTAGGGAAGTATGTATAATGTAAATACCTTCATCAATCTCCTCTCCGTCCATGTAAGGGTCGCCATCTAAATCATCCTTCGGTAGGTGGTATAGGTGCAGGATCCCTTGGATCATGGCCAGAGGCACCCCTAAGGTCTCTGGGGTACGCTAGGGAAGTATAATGCTAACCTTCATCAAACTCCTCTCCATCCATGTAAGGGTCCTCATCTATGTCAGCCGGGTCGGGGTGCAGGGTCTGCCCGTGCACCATAGCCTGGTACATTGGCTGGAGGTCGGACTCATTCTGAGGTACAAATCTGAACAAGTAATAAAACTAATAAGTGTTAAAATTATGCAAGTGACAATTTTGTTTATAAAGACCATAGTCTTTGATTGTTAATTTAATTTACTGACCATAAACCGGACAATGCATGTCGGACCATACTTTTACTTTTTTTTGCGTTAGTCGCGTAAGCTGAAGATTCGATGCCCTCTGATGAAGTAATTTTTTTTCTTCAGTATACGACATCTATTTCGATTTACTATGGAAAGTGCAAAATGCCAGTCGCACTTGACCGATGTTCTAAGAAAGTGGGGTTTATTAAGTTGTGGGGAGTTTTTCGATCTTCTGATGGAATTTTTTTAAAGGTACAGGCTTGGCCTGGTAGACTTACAGCAGATTTGTAGAGGGTTGGTCATCATCAGCATCAAACTCATCATCATCGTCATCCTCGTTGGTATCCCCCGCGGCCTGGTTTAGCTCTGGAAGTCTGTGAATCATATCATATCATGTCATATCATTTCAGAAATAAATTTAACACCTCAAAACTTTTAGATTTTTAGCAGAATATTTAGGGATCATTCACTACAAGTTAAAACAAGGATGTCTCACTAAATCTCATCTAGTGTTAGGAGCTCTCGGAAAATATCACGTAATTTTCTCTTACGCCAAGAAACATTGTAGGTAAATGCCTTATTTTCAAAATCTTACAAGAGATTTGATTGCCTGAGGCAGTCCTAAAGCCCAGTCTCATAAAGTCTCAAGGTTTCTCACAAAGTCTCAAAGACTCAAGTCTTTTGCTTACGGGTATTTGAATCAGGAGGTTTTTCTACGTACTTATTATGATACATATGCAGCATTATCTACTTCCAGTACCGAATGTGGAACTAAGTTTGGAATGAGTTGACTACGTCGCCATTTTTCATAGGTTTCATTGTTCATCGCATTGTGATAGTCACCAGTTTTATCAGTGGATTGATAGATGAACAATGCTCCTGGAATAAACCCCTTTCTAATACCAGCATGCACTATTATGAAATTATCTGTTTCACTCAGTTTTCTGACGAGTCAGCCCAGCTTTTACCCGCCAAATGTGAGGTATGGATATATGTTTCATCCATATAGACAATGTCTCTCCCTTGTAATATGTACTTTTTTTAACGCGGCCAAAAACTATACTCTTTTTAAACGAACGTCATCTTTCTCGATAAGAAATTTTCTGTTGTTTTCAACTTTTTTATACCGAAAACCCATTTTTCAAAGCTAAAGAGTTAGAGTAAAGTCACATCCCTTAAAATTAATAGCTTCGGATAACTTGGACTTTAGGGCTTTAATTGTAGGTACTTGTTTGTATATCAAATGGAAATTATACACTAGTCTGCGTATAACGTTGTAGTCGAAATCGTCGAGACCTGGACAATATAATTTATATGGTCTACCCAACTTTGCCATGTTTGGACTATTGGAAGAAGTAGATTGATTTTCGTATTCTTTTTGCAATATTTTACTTACTGTTCGTTGAGAAATTCCACTGGCCTCCAAAACTCGTTTTTGGACTTTACAAAAGTAATCAGTATTGTTGTAACTTGTAATTTTCAGTTAAGAAATTTAAATAAATATTGAAAATAATTTCACAGGCTTGCCAATCTAAACGTTTCCCACGACTTAGTGCATGTCTATTAAAAATAACTTAACACTAACTTAAATATTAACAAAAAAATCCTCTGGTATTAACTACTCTATATCGATACTTCATCTCGCAATGCGACCGTCCCCTACGTTGTCTTTATGGGTACTGAGTGTGAGTGACATATTAAGACAAATACGACCTTTGCCGAGAAAATACGATAGGAAAGGATTTGAGTATGTAGACTCGTAAGTTTGGCGTGGGCTCTCCCTGCGTCATGATGCTTCTAGCTCTACATACTATAGTCAGCTGCAGAGATAATGCTGGGTGCACACTAACTTTTTATGCAGGGGTGGGACTGGTATCTCTGCGGTTGACACGTTACAAGCAAATGGCATGTTCATACCTCTGCTCAACTCCAACCACCACAAACAGGGCAGGCAAGGGCTCTCTCTGGATGGCATGGAGCGTGATGTTTGGGTAGAGAAGGGAGATGGTGGCCGACGCTCCACCATTGGCACCAACGCCGCCACCCCACACTACATTACTAGTGGAACAAAAGAAATTAATTTCATCATTATTTTACTACAAGGTTTCAAATTGGAGTATTATTTCTTTGCGATTTATTAAGTTTGTTCATCTGTTGATGTATAGGCTGGATCATCCAAAATAATGATCTAGCCTATATACAGTCACGGAAACAAAAGGTTGACCACATTAAGATCTGTTTTTGCTTGTTCAGTATAAATTCTCAGTATCTGCTTAACGTTATAATGAATATCAAGTCACTACAGATAGGTCCACTTTGAAAATTTAAAAAGGTAACATGTGCTTGCAACGCATAAATGAATTTATTTGATAACTGGTCAACCTTTTCATTCCGCAACTGTAAATCCCACTGCTGGGCACAGCACTCCTCTCAACCACGAGAGGGATTGGGCTTTAGTGTCCACGCTGGCCCAAAGCAGGTAGGAGACTTCACATAAGTATCTTTGAATTTTGTAAATTTTGTTATAGATAAAAAAGAAAAAAAGAAAAATTGATAATGTGCGAATAATGCTCCATTACCCCACTAGCAGTCTAACAGGCTGTTAATGAAGACAAATGTATTTCGGCAATATATCACGCCAAAACAATATACTCATAAGTGTAAACATGACATCTAATCTATATTTAGAATGTCCTTTATGTGCAAAATAATGACATTCTTAATATTGTCTTCTGTTACCGCGATTGTTATTCATTGAAATTGTTTAATTTCAATGAATGACATTCTTATTATGGGACTGAAGGACAATAAACAAACAAGTAATCTAACTTTTATATTATTGCTATTAATTATTTAATGAATTAGTATTTATTTTATTTGATGATATTGGTGTTCAAAGAATATAATTGTGGTGATGAATTGTTACAATGGAACAATAAGTAAAAAAATAAAAATAAAACGTTGAATTTTCTCTTTTCTCTAAGGTTATAAAAAAACAAATCGGTATGTGAAAGAAAACAACGTGGGACTCCTAGCTCATAATAAATACACCATAAAAACCAGAAATAAACCTACTTTTCTGTGATGTACAAAGTTGCTGTTCCTAGTTCTTGGCCATCTACCAGGAGTTTGGTGCCCGGAGTTTGAGACAGGACACCCTCTACAGGAGCCGAAAAGGTCGACGACACAACAACCATTTCAGACTATTTTGACTACGCCAAGAACTATATCAATACGGTAAATTAAACCACTTATAAGACAAATAGGTCTAAAAGGTCTTGAACAGTAGAAAAGTGTATAAAACTTTCACAAATTCGTGGGAACACGTTTTTATCTCAACGATTCGCGTTTGGCATCAATAGTTTTTGTTAATAATAGTAAGAATGTTTTCAATTACGTTACTAGAGATAATTTTTCAATTCCTTAATGCTTCGTCTTTGAAACGTTTTGTTTTGTGTATTACATATGTTTTAACATAATATGTTTTTAACGTATATAACAAAACAAACCGAACTATGTGACTTTAATGAACTGTTAAATTTAATACTTAATCTTGCCTCATTTAATTTTTTTGCAAGATGATTTTAAAGTCTGTACCCGCGAGTTTCTAATCGTGACGCAATAACACGGCAGTAACTAAACGCAATGCAGGTTCACCAATCACGAGTATTTACTAAATAAAACAACTAATCGAAAAATAGTACATGGCAACAAGAACGTACTTATTTTTTCTAGTTGCCAGGACTGCTACCACGAAAATCGAACGATTGCGGATTTGTTTCTTCATCTCTGTCACACTTGCATATTGGAGTGACAACGAGGTTATACCGTCAATGCCAATTTTCGAAGTTCGTAGTAGGCATACAAAATTTAAAAGCGATGTGCCAACCCGATAATATCGCAAACCGAGTTAAACGATTTGACCCGAAAATAAACCAAACCGAACTGAACGGTTTGACTTTTTGTGTACACCGGGCTCAAACCGGGTTGATCAAACCGAGTTGCTATGACGGTCCGGTGTAGTATTAGGTTTGATCGGACCGGCCGAACCCGTCTTAGTAGATCGAGTCAATCAGACGAGTCAAACCTGATTTGTCGGTTCGGTTCGGCTAATGCCTACTATAAGTTAGAGAGGTATGAAATATATTTTACTAAAACTCATTCATTAAAGTATCTACCTAATTGTGTTACCTGAATAATTACATGAATCTGAGCCATTTTACATTTAACTCTGCTGCCTAAGGGGATTCGATTAGTTCCCAAACTGCAGAGCAGTTTTGCGGTCCTGGTCCTGACATTTTCTAACAAAATAGGTGTACTGTGCACTAATTAATAAACCAAAACACTGTTAAAAATGCTAACACACTACTTTCTAGTCTGGAAAACATCAATCAAATAACACGAACTATCCATTAAAAGTTGAAATTACGTACCTACGCTAAATTAAAAACACTGATTAAGTTCAAGGACAACGTCATATTACGACGACGATACTATTAAATAAGTTTTCGTGAACCTTACTGCGACGAGATAAGGTCTTATAATGGTCAGTTAAGACATACCTCGCTCGCTCACCTGTTTCGGGGGAACTCAGGATTATTCGGCGCCTCATTCGGTTCACCCGCTCCGTTCTAGCCCGCTCGCGCGAGTTGCGGTGCGGGTGCGGCCCGCTCGCGATCCAAACCGTTCAATCGAAACCGTTCCGTCCGTTCATAAACCGGGTTGGACCGAGTTGAGCCTAACTCGGTTTGGACCGAGTTGACACATCTCTATTTTAAAATATTCCTTCAGAATATGGTAAAATTATGGCTATATGAATGAGCTCGTTTCTTTAATGTTTGATTCATCGTAGCATTCTTAACATAATGTGTTTGACTTGATTTTAGTTGTAAAAAGCTTTTGCCCGCGACTTCGCTCGCGATAGAAAGAGACAAAAAGTAGCCTATGTCACTCTCCATCCCTTCAACTATCTCCAAAATCACGTCAAATCGTCGCTCCGTTTTGCCGTGAAAGACGGACAAACAAACAGACACACACACTTTCCCATTTATAATATAAGTATGGAAAATTATTTTAAAAAATGATAAGGGTATTTCTTTGGTATTTCTAGTGGGAAGAAACGATTTGTAGGTAATATGTTAAAATATAGGATTGGTAACATTGCTTTTGAGTTGTCAAGTCAAATCAATCAAAAGTATTTATTTTTCTTTTCATCTGATCTAGTGCTATTATCGTTTTCAAATTTTCTATGATTTTATGAAGGAGACATACTTTTCCTACCACTAAAATGAGTAACTCAAGCTATCGCTTTGTGAATATTGACGAGAAATTAATTGACCACAACAGTGGCTTCGAAAATCCGAATGAAAATGAAGATGTAAGTTCAAGTGAAATGAATATTTATTTTATTGTTATTGCGTTAAATAATCATTATTTCCATTGTTTGCTTAGAGCCTCAAGCTATCGACATCGGAGCTAGACTTTACTTGCCTTTATAAAAATGTTGAGGGAACTTCCGAACCTAAATACTACCGGTTAGACCAAGTAGTATTTGCTGAGTCTATAAACCATGGAGAAACAATCACAGAGATATCAGGTACGTATTTCTGTAGTTGGGATAAAAAAACAAGTCTTGTTTGCTCATCCAAGGAAGTAAAATCATCATCATCATTCCGCTGCTGGACATATGCCTCCCCCAGAGACTGCAACAAAAAATGGTTGTGGGCAGAGGAAGATGATGTATTGAGTAATTAAATTATTTAAGTATATTGTAAATACAACAATAAACAAATTAAAATAGAATGTAAGATTTTTATTAAGTACATAAGTGTTATTTAATTAACAAGAAATAGTGGTAGGTTACATGTTACAAATAAAAAACAAACAAAGAAATAAAATATTAAATATTAAATCATATTATAAAATAAAATATTTTATTTATTTTTAACTATTTCTTGTTCATTTAGTACAATAAATACAAAATCTTATTTTTATAAAAAAAAAAAAGAAAATGATTTTTGTACTTTTATACCTACTACAATTTTCTTAAAAAATACTCGACCAATTGCTTTGAAATTGGGTCCATGAATTGAATCAACCAACACACAGGGCCAACAATAGGTATTCATATTGCTATAAAGCTCCTTATATATTCATTCCAGATAATGAAGATGTGGGAGAAATATCTTTTGTTGACAATGTTATGGTAAAGACAAGACATGGGAAAAGGAATAGATATTTTATTGATATCAAGGATGGTTGTCTGAATTGTCCTTTGGTAAGTTACTATTCAATTTTGGATATTAAATGGAGTTTTGTATAAAAAAATATTTCTATAAATAAGCATGAATATTTATTTATTTATTTAAATCAATTAATTAATACAATATAACAATTTCCAAAAGAACTTAGCCTAAAACATGTCAAAAGGTAATTAAAATAACAACAAAATTAAAATTAGACTTAAACTACATATAAATTGAAATTCCATATAACCGAGCACATTTTAACAAGAATTAAAGGTTGACAATCCATCTACTAACCTAATCAAATAACCCGCCCCGTACCATTCCGGGCAACAGCAAAAGTGCCCAACACACTTGCTGCGTTTCCGCGTTGAACTGCGATGGATAACCTTTGCACCAGGAATGATCCGGAGCGGGGATCATATCCTTTTTCTCTCAAGCGACCTCCATATCCTTTCTCTCTCAAGCGACCTCCAATCTCTTTGAGGAACGCCTTTGCCTCTGTGCACCAACTACCAGACGTCTCTACAGCCAGCGGAACAAACAAAAAGCCACCCAAACATGCATACTTTCCGCGGCGATCTCAGCAGCGGCCGCGGCCAATACTGAGGTACGACCGATGTGCGATGCAGCAAAAGTGCTAACGCATGTAGCGTCCCAAAGAAGGCACTTTCCTTTCTGCCATCGCACTAACGTCATACCATCCGGCCTCTTACCACTATATATTATTCTATAAATTAAAACTGTCTTAAAATAAATTAGATCTATTATTATTTTTTGTACTCCTTACGTTTGAGATGACTTGGTACTGGAAGTCGGAGGTTATTGCTTTCATTAGGGAAGTGGGAGTGCGTGAACTAGTTTGAATTTAAATGTTATTTTGATTTAAATTATAGTCTTGTATTGTTTTGACATCTTTTTTACGATTTATATTAGTTCATCATACAATTGTAAAGCATGAATTCAAACATATTAAAATTCTCATAGCGGGTTACTCACGTCAATAAAGTCGAAAATAGCTCGACATGTTTCGGAACAGTCCGTGTCCCTTATTCATGAGTCATGCGTAGCGAAAGAGATGGTAGTGTCTCGCTTCTAACTTTGCCGGCGCTTGCGCCGCCCGCACCCTCCGCGCCTGCGCCGCCCGCTCCCTCCGCGTCGTTGCCTCAGTCGAGAGCTGACCGCGCTGGGGCTCGCAGTGTGCGTAGAGCAGTCGCCGCGGCTACACGCATGACTCATGAATAAGGGACACGGACTGTTCCGAAACATGTCGAGCTATTTTCGACTTTATTGACGTGAGTAACCCGCTATGAGAATTTTAATATGTCTGATACTCACGGTTTTCTAATTAAAACATGAATTCAAACATTTATTATTTATAATTAATGTTAATAAATGTCCCAGCCCAGGGCACTACTGGTGTCCTTGGTCACTTTTTCTATAGTATATGACATCTCTTTCAATTTATAGATCATCCATCGTATTTATGTTATAATTTGCTTAAATTTAGTCATCCTTTTAAGAGTTTTATATTATTTTAGACTACCTGCACTCGAACTTTCAAGACCAAAACACTGCTTAAGGCCCATATACGCAAAGTACACTGTTCCACAACAAAGTTCATGTGCGAGGAGTGCGGAGCTGGCTTCACGGCTCCATATCTGTTGAAGAGGCACTCTGCCGTTCACTCTGGCAGCAAGGTGCAGTGTGCGGTTTGTGAGAAATGGCTCAGTCAGCGTACAGAGTAAGTATGAAAACCAAAAATATTACTAAATCAAGCTGGTGTATGATTAACTTAAGAATGGCAGGTAAATCCTGTTTATATTGAACATTGTCACTTTAGCGGGCGCTAGATGTGATGGGCAGCCCGCGAGTCGGATCCGACACAAGACAAAAGACGATCAATTCGAATTCGCGTGGAGAGTTCTGTATGTCTGGTTATAGCCACATATTACTAAGTAAGAATCTTATTCTCAGACAATATTTTTTGTCGCCAGCCTAGCAGTCCACATGCGAACCCACGGCGCGGCGCGGCAACACGCATGTGCGGCATGCGGCAAACGTTTCCTGCGGCATGCGTCACTGCGCCGTCATGAGAAGTTTGTGCATCGCGACGGAGATATAGCCTGCGAGCATTGCGATGCTAGGTGAGATGAAGTTGGAACAGTACCCTCCTGTGTTGAGAATAAGGATGAGTTTCTATTGTTTTTAATTCAAATGAAATTCAACTCTTATAATTTAAACTTTTGTGAGTAATACATTAAATTGCGATGGCTAATACTCACGTTTTTTATCAGAATAGGCGTGACATGTTTCGACTGCATCGGGCAGTCATCGTCGGACAGACAGAGTGGTGTTGCAATTTAATAAATTCAACTCTGTTCCAATGGCAAACATTTTCAATTTCATTATACTAATTAGTCCTATGGGTATAATGGGTAGAACTGTGGTCTTTAAGAGGTTATATCGTTTGCTTGTATATCTTCGTCTTAGCGACTTACGTAACGTAGCTCAGGAAGCCTGGGTCTGGGGTCCGCTTTGTGGATAAGATGCATTCCGCGTGAAAGTCCCTTACAAAATGCTTTTGCCTTGTATGGCTACTTCAATCAAATGTGTGCCTACTTAAAAACATGAATCAAAACATTTATTATAAATAATAAAATGATTTAATTCATGCTTTACAATTGTATAATATATGTTTGTTCGACATTATCTCGTGTAGATATCGTTGATCGGAACGAAGTGAATTTTGTCAAGTTAGATGTGATGCAAAGAATTTTCGTGTTCCAGTAAGAAATAGACACACAGAGCAGAATAAAAACGTAAAAAAATGAGTATCAGAATGGCATAGCGAACAATTTTGCATTGATGATACAAACAACAAATGTTTCGTACGAAAAAGAGCTTACTGAGGTAAGCAATAAGTGTCAAATTCATACACGGAACTATTGTTAAAACTTTATAGGCTGGTTGGCACTTAACGAAATGTTACGTTCTATACAAGACTATATGAAAAGCGCTGCAACTGCAGCACTTTTATGACCTAATTTGTTTTCAGCTGATTAAGTATCCAGTTCTTTTATAGAATAAAATATGCGTGGAATATTTGCCAAATCGGTCAAACGGTTGCCGAGATAAAGGGGTCACGGGTTCTCATTGGGACGAACAACTAGTAATATCGGTTAAATTTTCAGATTTGCATCCCGTACACTGTGGAGTCGGCACCATAAAACGCACAAGCGCTAAGGTAAGGGAATAACAAATATAACAATATACAATTTTAAGCTAACGTGGTCATTTGCATATAACTAATATTCAGTTTACTCAGTGAACATGGCGCTTGCAACAGTGTCGAATCGGGTGCTCAATAAAACAAACATACATAATTATCCCGTTTTAAATATTAGTTATAAAACAAGTGTATCAACATATGCTTTGAACAACGCGAGCTTCCAACACATTGGAACCATAGAAAAAAAATACAATAATAACATGATACAAAAAAAATATATTAAATATATTTCTAAAAACATCTATTTATTAAAGTTGAATGCAATAGTACAATTACACACTAAAGTTGGTTTATAGCCAAGTTTGAAGATTTGAAATAAGCCTTAGCTGATGCAAAACCTCCTTAGTCTGAAGTGAAATGACGTACGATATTTTAAAACTAAACTCATAACTCCCTCGGGAGTTATATTGTACTAAAATCCATAACTCTCGAGGGGACTAAATCGCCTCTAACCGCTCTATACACCTGCGCGTTATTAACACCATTACCGAGCAAGTGTGATGAAAATTATCTGTCATGTTCGCGGGAGAAACGTGCACAACTGCACACAGACGCACTTCTCATCATCACATACAAACAGTCGGCAGTGCGCCGGCGCAAGCGAGCGTACGATACCCACGTTATGCGGAAAAGCGCTTACATTCCAAGTTTCAAACTTCCAACCCAAGCTCGCGAACAGGGGTCGGATGTTCTAATTCTAATGTGAACCTTATCTCCTACGCCATAAGAATTAGCGAGCTTTGGAGTTGAAGGACACTTGCGTCGCGCACTGTATACGGCGCTTGATAATGGCTTCATAGGATGTCCGAAACATGTCGCGCAAAGTCACTATATACGTGAGTGTTATCCGTATTTTTAATGTGTCTCACGTTAGTTTCAATCCGGATCAACGAAGTTAACTTTTTTTGTAACGGATTAGCGATTAAATAGCAGAAAATACCACTCTGCTATTGGTCTGTACAGTCATCGGAGGCGCTGTGGTCAATAATTAGACATAATTATTGTCCACACCCATAACAGATAATTTTAAACTACTGATGCTGCAACAATCATCTGTAAGAGATGCTGTGGCCAATTTGTATGCATAGCACTCATAGCAGTAGTGACCACGAGTGGTCTGTGCTGTAGCACTAAGGCAACATTTTCCATAGAAAAATGTACCTAAACAAAATACCACATACTTAAACTGCCTCGCTCGCGTCTGAATTAAAAAAGGAAGTAAAAACATAAATATAAGCGCAAAATTAGAATGTCCGGATTTTAGATCGAAAGGTCCGGGTATTTTACCGCCTTGTACTTTTTTCAGTTCAGCTTAAATAAGACAAGTAGACAAAGGTTCCTAATTGACTATCTACAGAACTCTAAAAAACGTTTTTCATTACCTGAGATAATTTTAGCTTTAAAAAAATAGCTCGAGTTCCATACATCACGCAGATAGCACTATCTACTTAGGGGAAGGGATTGTTCGTATCTATATACTGTGATTATTAGATAACCGTTCTGACGACTCAAAGAGCGACAGCTATGTATTTCCTACGCGATATAAACTAATTTAACCTTTTCCAGGCCAAAGACGTAGGTATACAAGGTGCCCCCGAGAAAAGGGAAAGATTCTAACAGCACATTCCTGATCACATATCAAGACTTAAAATGTCGATGTCGTATAAAGTTTTCTGGTTTCCGTGTAGTTTCGGAGATAATGTTTTTTTTTTACTTTTTTCATCGGTATTCAAGTTTTAACGCATTTTAAATGCAATTTTTGTTACTTCGTTGTCTTAGTCTTGTCATATTTAATTGATAGAAGTCAAATTGAAAAGTAAAATCTTTTTACATCGCCTAGGTAACCAAACCTTAACCGTGTATTTTTGCGATGATTCTACTATTACTACTATATTATACTACTATTGGCGAGGGACGGAAAGTAAGGGATTGACTGACGAGGTCGGTTGCCGGGGCGGGGCTTGCCGAGGCCCGGCATAGCCGAGCTCAGGCAAACCCTGTCTCCGCCGAGGCAGATATAGTGCTTTTCTCAAACTAAACTATGTAACTAAACTTTACTTCTTCCCATTCTTGATTATGTCGATGTCTCCTATCCCGATCTCTCTGTGGAGCAACTAAACAAGCTTGAGCGTCTTCAAAATGTTTGCATCCGGTTCATATATGGGTTACGCAAATATGACCATGTTTCCAGTTTTCGGTCTCAACTCAAGTGGCTTCCTATCCGCCATCGTCGTAACTCTCATATACTCTCTCTCCTTTACTCTATACTTTTTAACCCTGCAACTCCCCGCTATCTCAAAGAACATTTTACTTACTTAAATTCTGTCAGATGCTCTCATAACTTACTACTATCCGTTCCTTCTTCTTCTACTAAGTTTTTTAATTCTTCGTTTACTTTCCGGGCTGTTAAACTGTGGAACTCTCTTCCCCTTGACGTAAGACGTGCTCAAACTATAACTGCCTTTATAGTACGGTACGTAAAGGAAATAAAATTTTACAACTCCCAAGAGCGATATTATTTGTCGACGGTTAGAATACTCTTAGAACAAAGCGTAAAAAAAAAAGATAACAGATTTTGATATTGCTTTAGGAATTAAAAAAAAATTCGTTACCAACCTTTTAAATCTAAGGAAAAAATATACAAGAGGAAAATTTTTTCTTCAGATAATCGTATTTAACTATTTGAACGTCGCCTATCATTTAATAACATATTTGACCAGAGCTTATTTCAATATAATATGAAAACTTAAAAAAAAATATTACTCTTCGAAAACATTACGCAAGTGCTTTATGGTAACTGAAATGCATTTAATATTATTAAATATAACTATTAGAGCCCATTTCTAACACATTCATCAATAGCTTAAATTTATGTAGGCACTAGAATTTAAAAAAAATTCTCCTAGCCATAAAAAAAATGTCATAATTTTCAAGTCAAGGTCATTAGTTCAAAATCATTTAAATAGTATGTATACGGAAACTCTAAGGATTTCATCGAAAGATTCAACTTTTATTATCTTATCAATTCTAGGCGTAATTCAAATGCTCGAAGCTACGCGCGGGAATTAATATCGCGTGTGTTTCGCGCGGAACGGGGGCGGTTTGACCAATCACATCACAGCCGGCGCGCCAGGCGCCTTTGCCTCTCGGTGAATCGGTACGTACATCGGTAGGTCGTTGTATTTGCACCTTGTCTCACTTTTCTGTCAATAACAACAAATAACATAACAATGATGTCGATAATATGACTACAACTGACTGTTTACGCAAGATAGTTATATCAAAATGTCAATGTCGTGTGATATATGAAAATATAGATTAATAATTAAATTGTATTATGTGACATGTTATATTATGAATATAATAAAGAATATGAATATGAATATGAATAATATGATAATATGTGATAATATGGGTCTGTTAAGTTTTTATGAATAAGGCGGTTACACGTTATTGTCAGGGTCCTAATATTTTTGAAGCATTGAAAATGATCATATATTTATGAACTCGATTGTACAATTAAACACGTGTCGAGGTTTATATTATTGGTGGTGGCTTGTATATCTGTTTGCGTATTTATTTTTTGCGGTGGGAGGGTGGGAAGACTATTTGCATGCAAAAAATACGCAAGTAGGTACGACGGGTTGGCACTAATTGACTAGCACGTCTGGGTCGATGTCAGTGAAAAAGACTTAGATGTTTTTTTGCCGAAAGTGCAAAAAACATGGAGTTGTAAAAGACTTAAAATTTTGTGACGAAAAGTGCGATATTCATACATAGGTAAATTTAACAAAAACTTAGTTTTTTTACCAGAATTAGTGCGCTGGACTTAGTCAAATTTTCGATGGTTGTTGTGCTATGATGACACCTACTTTTTATGTTAGTATCGTATAGAACACGCTAAAATAAGCATGTTTTGTATGGACCGTTTTTTTCTAAAATAAAAAATGGCCGACTTATTTGACCCCAAAGATGAACAATTTTAGATCTTAGTTAAATTTTCGATGGTTGGTGTGCTATGATAACACCTACTTTTTATGTTAGTATCGTGTAGAGCACGCTAAAATAAGCATGTTTTGTATGGACAGTTTTTTTCTAAAATAAAAAATGGCCGTTTTATTTGACCCCAAAGATGAACAATTTTAGATCTTAGTAAAACTTTCGATGGTTGTTGTGCTATGATGACACCTACTTTTTATGTTAGTATCGCGTAGAGCACGCTAAAATAAGCATGTTTTGTATGGACAGTTTTTTTTCTAAAATAAAAATGGCCGACTTATTTGACCCCAAAGATGAACAATTTTAGAACTTAGTTAAATTTTCGATGGTTGGTTTGCTATGATAACACCTACTTTTTATGTTAGTATCGTGTAGAACACGCTAAAATAAGCATGTTTTGTTTGAAGTTTTTTTTTCTAAAATCAAAAATGGCCGATTTAGGGTAGAAAGGGGACAATTGAAACTATTCAAATTTTTCGAAAACTATAATACCTACGCGTCTGACGCATCACTCTGAAAACATGACCAGCCATGTTCGAATACTTGGCCAGTACCACTCGAGCGCCGGTGCGTTACGGGAGTATCCACGAGCCAAAACAGGTTTACGCGGTGTAAAATAAGTATTTGTGTTTTCGTATATTTTCTTATAACTTCGTTCACTCTTGTATTTTGACGAATTAAATTATGTAGGTGTTATATTTAAGAATAAACGAATGTTTTTAACAGCCGTTGATCAGCGTTCGAGTCTTTTTATATATAATATTTGACTTTGAACTGAAAAATGTGGTGGGCGAAATATAAATAAATAAATAAATAATAAATAAATAAATATTACAGGACATTCTTACACAAATTGACTAAGTCCCGCAGTAAGCTCAATAAGGCTTGTGTTACGGGTACTCAGACAACGATATATATAATATACAAATACATAAATACATAGAAAACATCCATGACTCAGGAACAAATATCGAAAAAAATAATATATAATAAACATGTCAATCAATACATTATTTAATTACTTATACTACGTTATCGTTAGTCATGCCACCGCTCCCCATCGCTTCCGGTGCAAAAGTGCCCATAACGCTCGCGGCATTACCACGCTGAATAGCTATGGACAGCCTTTGCACCAAAAACGACTCGGAGCGGGGGTCGTCTCCCTTTTGCCTAAGGCGACGGCCTATGTCGCGCACAAACTGCCTCGCGTCCGCACCCCAGCAACCCGCCGTTTCCACCGCGAACGGAACGAAAATGTACCCCGAGCCAAGAGGAGCATATTTCCGCCGCTTCATGGCCGCCTGAAATTCGGCCGCCGCTCCGGCCACTCGCGTTGTCCGAACGACATGAGATGCAGCGAATGTGCAGACACACGTCGCGTCCGATATATAATATAAGAATATAATATAATATAAGATTCTGTATTCGATGCACAAGTTTGTTCTTTCATTTTTCAAATTCACTTGTACTCGTAACGTAGGATCGTGGTGTTAATAAACGCGATTAATCCGTTCTTCTCTTCTCTTCAGTGTTTAATTTCAATGAATAAAATCGCGGTAAGAGAAGACAATATTATTCACTTGTGTAGTTTTTGACCTAGTTGTTAAATTATAGATATTCGATGTTTTTTATACTGATTTTTTGAGAATATGTGACTTCATAAAAAGGAGGTTCTCAGTTTGACCCGTATGTTTGTATTTATGTTTGTTTTGTACACGATTTTCTCTCGTTCGGCTAAACTGATTTTGATACGGTGAGCACAACTACTTTGTTTTATGTCACATAAAAAACATAATATGTTATTTTATTTTGGTATATCGCCATATAGCAACACTTGTTACAGAATGTTTTATATGTTGATTTGATATTTTTGACATATAATAACACATATGTCAAGCATATTAATACATTTTTCATCACACCTGCTCGTAAATGGTGATATTATATGCAAGCATACTTACACTTAAAGAGCTGTATTATTCCCATGGTTTTAAAGGATTCTCTTACTACTTTACCGCCCGCCCGGAGCTCGCGGAGGACCTGCCCCCCACGCGCTCGCAGCACGTAGTCACTCCGGAGTACTGTGGACTGTGCAACTACACTACCGCTTATCATTATTGTTTCTTTACCTGTATAGAGTTTATTTTTTTCCTCGCAAATGTGATGAAAAACATTGTGTGTACCACGGGCAGTAAGGGCATTACTAACTCGGGTCATTTAAAGCCCTCCGCCTACGGCGTCGGGCTTCAATAGACCCTCGTAAGTAATGCCCTTCTTACCGCCCTAGATGCACAATGTACTATTAGCAACAACTGATTAACGAGGTCGCCTACTACTAAAATTCAAATCAGAGTTACGGAACATTTTTTTTTATTTGGTATACATTTTTAAGTAAGTATACATAATAAAACAATTTAAATTGATTATTTTAAGCTAGAAATATAATATAATACTTTATGGCGTCTATTACTGAATATTACATCCCGATGTCTGCATCACTCGTTGTCTCGAATTGTGTGGGAATGGTTATGATTGAAACATTGTTATAGGTGAAACAAGCACTTTTGTATGAAACATAATTATGCTTATTTTTGCGATTCTTTAAAGTTATATCTTATAATTGCATTAAAATTACTTTGTTTAAGGTAACTGTATAATGTAGCAGCGACAAAGAAGACTAAAAGAGCTATATTTTTTTGTTCAAGTATTTTTATCGTTTTTTTTCAGATGCTCATAAATTGAGAAATGTTTATGTAATGCTTGCGAACTTCTGATGAGCTCATTGTATGCAGAGGAAGTTATGAAAAAGATAAAAACAAATATAAGTACTTTAATTGTGCCGAAGATATTTGAGTGTTTCAATTGACCTCACATATATTAATTATTATTTGTTATTAACCATTACTTTAAGATTAAGCTTGTTTACTAACAATTATGGGCCATTGTTGTCTTAATAAAATAAATTGAAATTGAAATTGAAATAGTGTTTCAATTGACAGTCATGTGGGGTCAATTGAACCACATTGCCCTATTTTCTTTATTACGTCATTGTCAAAACTATGCATTATAGACCATCCAAATATATTTTATTTAGGAACCAGATAACTAACCATGAAGTTTTTGTGCGGACATCTTTCAACTCATAAAAATATGACGGTCACAGACGGTTAAAGGCAAATTGTTTTAATCGTCCCCAGTCTACCCTATTTGACTCGAAAGATAGAAGATATTTTACGACAGTCAAATTTTCTAGCTGGCATCCCCGGTATAGTCGTGGCAGAGGCAGACCGAGAAACAGATGGCGGGACGACTTGGATGCATTTCAGCGGTATTGGTGGGATCTTGCCCAGCACAGGGAGGATTGGATAAGGAGAGGGGAGGCCTTTGCCCAGCAGTGGGACACAAAAACAGGCTATTACAAAAAAAACGATGGGTATCGTGCTATGATGACACCTACATTTTATGGTAGAATCTTGTAGAACACGCTAAAATAAGCATGTTTTGTAAGGACAGTTTCTTTCTAAAATAAAAAATGACTGACTGATTTGACCCAAAAGATGAGCAATTTTATGTCTTGGTAATATTTTTGATGGTATGATTTTGACAGCGAGCGAGCAAGACCTTCCCGGGCAGAGCTTCGCTCCCGCCTTAGACTTCCAGGTTATTTATTTTTAATAAGGGAAGCGAAGCTCTCGCCTTAGTCTTCTAACCTAACCAAATCCGTGTCGGTTCTGCCCCGGAGGATTTGCTCGCTCGCTTCGCTCGCTCGCTGTCTAAAGTGACAACCAACAGCCAGCTGTGAAGTTATCTTATTTGGACGGATAAAAAAAACCATCGGGTGCAAGACCTAAACCACCAAACACCATGTATCCCCCTATTTAAACAATGGCATATTTTGCCATTACCGTGTTTGTACATAAGGGATATATGCATTTTTGTAAACAACCACAAAACTTCATTCAAAACGCGAGGTGCAACTATGAATAACAGACAGACCCGACAAAACATTATGGATTTATTATACAAGCCACGTGCTCATAAAATGATTTATGATAAGAATGCTTTTAATATGTGTATAATTATTTATAATAAATTACCTGTTGACATAAAATTCCTGCAAGGCAATAGATTTAAGAATAAATTGACTTCTTGGCTTTTAGACCATTGCTTCTACGGTGTTAAAGAATATTTAGAATATAGCTGACATTTTTATTTTAATTATTATTAATATTGAATTTTTATTGACATTTGCATTCATTACCTACCACAATTGTTTTTTGTTTTTTATTTTTATTTTTGGGTTTTGTTCATAATTTACACATTGTTTCATGCATTTTTATCTATCTTGACATATTTTTTATAATTTTAGATATAATTATTAAGACATAAAAGGTTAATATATTTGTATATAGTACTGTAAATACTGCACGCTATTCGAAATATTTGCACGCCTGCATGCAGGTTGAATGCACTGGACTTAACCATTCTAACTGTAAGACCCACTATACTGTGTTCGATGCAAATAAATACTTTGAATCTTTGAATTAAAATTGTTTATCTTTCAGGTCAAATAAGTCAGCCATTTTTGATTTTAGAAAAAAATGTTCATACAAAACATGCTTATTTTAGCATTTTCTACACGATACTAACATAAAAAATAGGTGTCATCATAGCACAACAACCATCGCAAAATTTTACTAAGATCTAAAATTGTTCATCTTTGGGGTCAAATAAGTTGGCCATTTTTTTTATTTTAGAAAAAAACTGTCCATACAAAACATGCTTATTTTAGCGTGTTATATACGATACTAACATAAAAAGTAGGTGTCATTATAGCACAACAACCATCGAAAATTTAACTAAGATCTAAAATTGTTCATCTTTGGGGTCAAATAAGTCGGCCATTTTTTATTTTAGAAAAAAACTGTCCATACAAAACATGCTTATTTTAGCGTGTTCTATACGATACTAACATAAAAAGTAGGTGTCATCATAGCACAACAACCATCGAAAATTTTACTAAGATCTTAAACTGTTCATCTTTGGGGTCAAATAAGTCGGCCATTTTTTATTTTAGAAAAAATCTGTCCATACAAAACATGCTTATTTTAGCGTGTTCTATACGATACTAACATAAAAAGTAGGTGTCATCATAGCACAACAACCATCAAAAATTTTACTTATCTAAAATTGTTCATCTTTGGGGTCAAATAAGTCGGCCATTTTTTATTTTAGAAAAAAACTGTCCATACAAAACATGCTTATTTTAGCGTGTTCTATACGATACTAACATAAAAAGTAGGTGTCATCATAGCACAACAACCATCAAAAATTTTACTTATCTAAAATTGTTCATCTTTGGGGTCAAATAAGTCGGCCATTTTTTATTTTAGAAAAAAACTGTCCATACAAAACATGCTTATTTTAGCGTGTTCTATACGATACTAACATAAAAAGTAGGTGTCATCATAGCACAACAACCATCAAAAATTTTACTTATCTAAAATTGTTCATCTTTGGGGTCAAATAAGTCGGCCATTTTTTATTTTAGAAAAAAGCTGTCCATACAAAACATGCTTATTTTAGCGTGCTCTAAACGATACTAACATAAAAAGTAGGTGTCATCATAGCACAACAACCATCGAAAATTTTAGTAAGATCTAAAATTGTTCATCTTTGGGGTCAAATAAGTCGGCCATTTTTGATTTTAGATAAAAAATGTCCGTACAAAACATGCTTATTTTAGCGTGTTCTACACAATTCCTCCATATAAAGTAAGTGTCATTATAGCACAACAACCATCGAAAATTGACCAAGTAGTTACTTCTGGTACAAAAACTAAGTTTTTTAAATTTACTTATGAATATCTCACTTTTTGTCAAAATAAAATCGAAGTCTTTTACGACTCCTATGTTTAAAAAAAAATCTAAGTCTTTCACTGCGTACCCTTTGAAAGGACACATCGTCTGTCTAATATCGGTCTAAATGAGGTTTCTTTAGAAATAGTGATTAAACAGTATTTGAATAAATAATTTTATACTACGCGTGCATTTAATATTTTATTTAAAGAAGAAAACAATTTTGCTTTAGGTACCAATATGGATTACAATTTAAAATTAACAAATTAATATTTACATTACAGATCATAATTTAATACGTAGCACAAACGAAATGTAAGAAACGCGTTGCGTAATCGTGATGTGATTGGTCGCACAGCACGGGCCGTAGCGCGATAGACTATCCCGCTCAAATCTCTTCGAGTTCGAATTATGATGCGAACTGATAAGATCATAAAATTTAGAGCTATTGATGTATTTCTTATAATTTCGGTGTATGCATTTCTATAATACTAATGAACAAAATGTACCAACTTGAAAATTTCTAGATTTTTATTGAAGTTAACAGAAGACCTTAAAAGTTGAATTCTTCATATAAATTGAAACTATTGATGAATACGTTAGACATGGAAGCTATTCGTTATCTACATAATTTTTTAACACATTTCAGGTACTTGGATGTACTTAAGTATTTTTTTGGAGAAAATATGTAGGTTTTTCTCGCTTCAAGAAAGCTTTCGACAAATTTGTTATAAAATGACAGGTGACATTCACATAGTTTAATCCAATAATATAAAGATAGAAAATATGACTTGCATAATCTTTCCTTGATTTTACACGCGTCGGTAACAAATACCTATATTTTACCCAAAGCTTTATCTAAAACAGTTAGACAATATTTTTCTCGATTAGTCTAAAGTGTAATCTAATAGGTAATTTAAAAAAAATCGACTTGTGAGTTATGTTATGTTTAGGGGTCATTATAGTCTTCGCGTATTCGCCTATTAAGTTGAAACTCAAGGAATACTATCTGTCTCTTCCTTAGCTTTTCTTCTTTGACACTGTCGTTTCTCTTCTTCACTCATCGTTATGTATATATATATTATGTATGTATGTTTACGTATGTATTTATTATGTATGTATGTTTATGTATTGTATGTATGTATGTATGTATGTTTTAACGTATTATTATTTTGGTATGTATATTTATTGTGTGTGTTGTTTGTGTGCTTTTGTTAATCTCTGTGCCACCTAATACATTTTTTCATTTGATCTGTACTCCACTACCCAAAGGTTGTCTGGAAGAGATCGCTCTTTAGCGATAAGACCGCCTGTTGTTACCCCTTACTGTTACTGTTCTGTATTATTATTTTCTCTTGTAACTGTATTTCATCTGTGTGAGGTGTGCAATAAAGAGTATTGTATTGTATTGTATTTTTAACAATAGCCTCGATACTTTTATTTTTCAAACATCGGTCCTTTTTTACTTGTTTATGATCAGAACTTCGTAACCTTGAATTTATAAACATGATTCTTAGTTAAATAGTTGAGTTGTAACTATTTTTTAAATCTGGTGAAAGCTACGAGTATTATCTACAAAAATTGTAGTTAGTTGTAAACAACTATTATCTGATTACGCGGTTTATTTGGACGCGCCCGCCTTCTATCGCTTTTTAATTTTACGCGTGCTCTTGCAATTGGATCTATCCCACTCTCTTTTGTTCGAGCATGTAAATTCTTAAAAAAATTATAAAGTTGAATTAAAGTCATACAATTTTTTGCTTCTTTTGCCTCAGGCATGTTTGGTTAATATATTGATTTCCGTTTTTTCGCGGGCACCTTGTATATTGGCACCATTCAATGCCAAAGAGAGATTTTCCACTTTTCTTTTCTAAGAAATTTAGGTAAGTAATAGTTTATTTTCGAAGATAGAAAACATTGCGAAAACTACGCGAAGAAGATAAAAGATGTGTGTGGAGTCTCCAACCAGCTTTGCGTCAGCATGGAGACTACGGCCCAATCCTTTTGGACCTGTGTTCATTATGACGACCGGTTGGCGTAGTTGGTAGTGACCCTGCCTGCTAAGCCGATGGTCCTGGGTTCGAATCCAGGTAAGGGCATTTATTTGTGTGATGAACACAGATATTTGTTCCTGAGTCATGGATGTTTTCTATCTATTTATGTTTTTGTATATTATATATTAATATCGTTGTCTTAGTACCCGTTACACAAGCCTTCTTGAGCTTACTGCGGGTCTTGGTCAATTTGTGTAAGAATGTCCTATAATATTTTTATTTTATTTATATGCCGCTTGGCAACTAAATTACCTACAATTAGACGCAGTAACTAAGATAAACTCCATTTTGATATTCTAATGATCTTTGTGCTTATCACGAGATGCTGTGGTTAACGATGTCTCGTTTACGTATCAGTACAGTTGCATCTCGTTTCCACCAGCAAGTGCGAGCGAGATGCACTGACAATGAGTTGACGTAGACGCTACCTATAGATTACTTCAGTAACTTACAAATTCATCCATTTAAAAAAAATTAAATAATAAAAATATATATAATAATAATAATAATCCTCCACGTGTATCCCTTGCCTTAATATAATTAAGTTTTACCCTTTAAAACATAATAATATAAAGGCAAGGGATACACTTGGCGGATTATTATTATTATTTCATATTCTCTGCGCTGTTGGCTTCGGCCCCACGCACGCCTTTCAAAAGGTCCGGGACCCCATGGTCCCGAGATATATGCCACAGACATGCAAATAATAATTATTAAATAACACATAAACATTTTTTTCCCCGCAAATATCTATATGTGGCACATCATTTGATAGGTCTTTAAAAATTACTTTAAGGTTTCTTAAACAAGAATTTGATTAATCAAATATTTTTAGAAATAATTGCTTTGAAAGCCTAAAATAGTGTGAAGAAATTCAGGAAGCTAGGACATAATACGAACTTATCACGTAAATGATTTTGAATATATTCGGTCTAGTCTTTTGAGTCTTCGTCAAAACGACATGTTCCACATTCTGCCACCTTTCGACATATTGCTTATTCACCATTTTAGCTGTCGTAGAAAAACTAGCATATGCAACAGCTCATAATTGGTTTTTCGTCTCGTTTTGTAATAAATTAATAATAGGCCCGAAAGTTTTAAGAATCCTTTTTATATCACTGTTGCATAAATGACTATTATTTCCATGTCGATTTATATTATATTATATTAATAACATTACTGTATCCACTTGGCAATAAGCTAGTTACTGGTTTTTAGAAAAAATCGCAACAGCCTTGACATGGTATACATTTACGAAAATATACAAAAGAAACAAGGTCAAACATCTGTTTGCCCTTAAAATGGTTTTAGAATCAGCATTATGACGTCGTCGTACGTTATTTTTTTTTATATAAAATGTACCTATGTCTTATGTAAGTAACATAAGAAGATTAGCAGATTCAACGGATTTAGGAAGCTGTGTGGATGTCACTTACGTCATGATTTATTGCGGTGTAAGTGCCAACCATCTCGATATTCTATAAAATTATAAGTAGGTAATTATATTTTATAAGTAGGTACCTATTTCGCAATCGCGGTTGCTATTTCACTTCGGTTTATAGCGAGTAATAGCCGATATCACTTCAAACGGGGTATTTTATTAAAGTATTAGGTACTTATTTATTTCACTGGAAGTCACGCGAACGTTGTTATAAGTTTTTCCTGTAAATTAATTCATACTTATTTGTTTCTTAAAACTGTTTCTCATTCAATTAATTTATTTACATTTTACTAAGTACATATTTTTACTGTTATTTGAATATTTTAATGTTAGTTTACTAACTTAAAATATATTACTTAAGCAACTTGTAAGTACAGTACTTACATTAGATAAATATTTTTTTTTGAGTAGGGAACTTCAGACTTTGCGAGAACTACTTCAGTTAATGTTAATAATGCCCATTATGCACAATGATGTTTAGCATTATAAATAAATATATAATTGTATAAGTACACGTTTGCATGTCACAAATAGGTACTCAGTCACCGCCCATTGAAACTAAAATATACGGCGCGATAGGAAAACTCGATTATTAACCTGCGAATTGATCAAGGCCAGTAACATTGTTTCATAACACCTCCATTTTGTAGCCAACGTCTTAGATATAATGCACAATTTCCAACCTACACCCATTGGAATAAGGCGAAAAATGTATACATAATTACGATTTAACTTACTAAACCTTTACATTTCCTTAAAAAAATTACTTACGCACATAAAGGTAATTTACGGTTTTAATTTAAACATATGGCACTTAAATTATTTTTTACAAATTACTTTTATTACTTACAATTTTAAAACTTAAAATATGAAAATAAATATAAATTGTCCGTGTCCGTGTCCGTACGTGTTATTTATTTATTAACAGGATGGTATCGCAACGAACTCTGAGCTCGCAAGTCGCACCTATTCCGAGATTTTAAGTGAAAATGACGTAAGCGCCTTAAAGTCTCATAGAGACTTACACTCTTTTGCCTTATTACGGTAGTATTTGTTTCGTCCCAGGCGCGGCCATGTTGAGACCGATGCGCTGGGGCTATTTCCAATCGCTTAACAAGCTAATCGCCATGCTAAAGCGAGTATAAACATGAGCTTCGAGTTCTTACAGATATCTAGGTCACATTTATACTGGCAGGTGGAAAGACAAAGGCTCGCCTGCGCCGTGCGTACGATAAGAATAACTGGCGCTACTTGCTAGTCCCGCCAGTTTAACGCGGGCGCTCGGACGTTACCGCTGTGCCTGTGAGAAAGAAACGCACGCAATTCGAAATTCGAACGCGCGTGAAAATTACAACTTCCGAAATTTAAATTATAAAAATGGTGAAAACTAAAGACGGGGACGGGATAAAAAGTAATTTGATTATTACGGAAGTGCAGAAACGGCCTTGCCTGTTTGATTCCAACCATCCTAATAATGGTGACAGAGCTGAAAAGGCAAGGTGCTGGGATGAGGTGTACGCGAGCGTGGTTCCTGGGTACGCAGCTCTCGGGCTCACGGAGAAGTTCGCTGCTGGTATGTCCACGCTGGTTTTGCGCGTCAAAATTTCTCCACATTTTTGCGCCTTATTGCGTTGTGATAAGGCCAAATGTGTGTACATATTTATGAGTTTTTATCGCATGCGGGCGCGGCGTTCCGCAACCGGTCGACTCGAAACTGTCGCTGCGTGTTCTTTGTTTGAACCGTCGTTTAGTACGGACGCTTTCGAAATAACGCTCCGTGTCCGATTGTACCGGCACGTGGTGTATCTTTGCGCTATTATGAAAATGTTATCACACCGCCATTTTGTGTGATTTTAAAATTCTAATCATTTGTTTTCGGTGCCAACTAGATATCAAACAATTTACTTGTATTTTTTTTCGATCGTAATATTTTTCGGCTCGTTTTCTCTTGATACTCACCTGAGTTGCGGGAGTTTAAAGTATTTTTTTTATAGGTAATCTCTACGATAAGGTAGTACCTACGTAAGTGGTACAACTATGTATTATCGCGGGGCGTCAACTGAACTTGCGTGACTTGCCCGGCGTAGCAATATAACTTATGAATTTTACTCGTAAACAAAATTGCAGTAAAGTACCTACTTATGACAGGTTATTTATATACTGAATAGTAAAAGAATTATTTATCCAATATGCCTTGTTTTCTGGAATAATAATAGATATTGGTTATTACCTGAAGTTACGTCATCGTTTTATATAACTAATGAGTATCTAGTATCTACTTACCCCGGTTGTAAGGAAGGAAAATGCATCTACCTGTCTATGCACAGGTAGTTAATGTATTAAATGATTAGCTTATACCGTTACACACATTTTCTTGTATGGGCTGTAATTCAGAGATGGGCATTATTCGAATAAAAATTTATCTAAATGATCATTCGAATGACGAATAATCCACCAATTTTTTATTCGCGAATGATTTATTCGCGGATGATTTATTCGCGGATGATTTGTGCGCGGATGATTTATTCGCGAGTAACTTATCGGCGAATAAATATTTCGACCGGTTTTTAACTTGACGAATGATTTACTTATTATATTACTCCTATAAATTTACTAACAATATTAAAGGTTTTTTGGCTTTCTATTAAATTTAAAAAAAGAAACCTATATTAAAAATGACAAATATTTACTAAAGTTCACGATCGTCTAAGACTTTAGTGATCTATTCGATATGATCTATATGTACAAAAAATACAAAAATACAAATCGTTTATTTCCTTGAACAAAACAATGAACATAAAATACAGAATATGTAGTTAATGTTATTTACTCTGGTTTTCAAACAAAGAATATCATGACGTATGTTTTTTTTTTAATAGCCTATTAAGTGTCCCACTGCTGGGCAAAGGCCTCCCCTCGTCTCTTCCATTCGGTCCTATTCTTAGCAGTTTCCCACCAATCTGCGCAGACTGTCTCGCCATCGTCTTTTCGGTCTGCCTCTTCCTCGGCCTACGCCGGCTGCGTAGTCCCGTGGGTCCCATTCCGTAGCCAGCTTGGCCCACCTCTCCGGGTGCATACGGCAGACGTGCCCAGCCCAGTCCCACTTTAACTTTGCTGTTTTTACACCCACATCTACAACTCGAGTCGTAGAGCGCAGTTCCGTGTTTCTGATTCGATCACTTCTTCGAACACATGATTTTTATTACGAATTATTAATAAATTCATGTTGATTTCTAAAGTGCACTTTTATTTACAGTCAAGTTTCTGTACATTTCAATGACATATACTATCTCGGTCTAAAAAGGGCCTCGTAGTTCTCATTCAAATAACCGAATATAAAATTAATTCCATATAAACTAGGCGGTTGAAATGAAACTTGAGTTATGAATTCATAATTAGATAGCTATTTTAAACAGAAGTTGATAAGGTATTTAAAAAATTATTCGTGGCAATTCATCCGGCGAATGAATTATTCGCGGATAAATTATTCGACGAATAATTTATTCGAATACGAATAATCATCCGAAAATTCATCCGTCATCCGCGAATGATTTGGTTATTCGTCATCCGTCATCCGTCATTCGAATAAATTTTGCCCATCACTGGGCTGTATAATATAAATGTTGAGGTGCTTAGGTAAGAAAAGGGGAGAAGTACGGTACAAAAATATAGGGGCTTTAGAAAAACCTTATTCTTATACAAGTAGGCATTCGTTTAAATTTAATGCGTATTAATTTTAAGTTAAACGAGTTTCTGTGATTGTTGAATAGTTAGTTAATCACCATTATTAGTTAATGATAGATAATTACATAATAGTTCGAGTTTACTTTTAAGTACCTACCTAGGTTTGAAGTGGATGTGTACATGTTTCTATGTACAAAATAAAAATATGACTAGGCATTTACGTCCGTCGTAGAGACGGACCTTTGTAGGACTGTTATTAATAATGACATTAATTTGTTACAATTCCCCTTAACTTATTTCATATTTATTATTAGAAACGCGCGTATTTGACGAATAGTGTACAGCTGCCTTAAATCTCTAGTTTCGTCTATGCTCCAGAAGTTTTAATGCTCTATGCTTTTTAAATCTGAAATCAGCGATATTTGGAATAATCAGTTGTCAATGGCAAACAAAGCTAAAAATACCTCAAAATATTGATATTATTGGATTATATTTTTTTGCAAAATAAAAAATGCGGCAAGAGCGCGGCTATTTTTGAGTTTATCATACGCAGGCAGACAGACGCAAACGGGGACTTCCGTTTGACGATACCTATAGCTGTCGAAATACTAAATGACGTATGTCACACGAGGCATGTAGATTCTTACGACATTTGGGTTTCATGAGAAAATATTGTAAGCGACCTACTACGTTAGAATTGTTTGTAACCGGGATTTTTTTTAATAATTAGTAAAGCAGGGACTATCATATTTTTTTGTGTGGTATTTTTCTAAATAACACAGATAAAAAAAAATAGTTTTGTATTGTTTTACAGAGATGTAATTAATTAAATTTGAATCAAATCTCATGCGTCTTAATAATTTACATAACGTAAAATACTGTTTACTTGTTTATTGCAAATAATAAAAGTAAAAAACTTTCACTCATAAATGTGGGTTTAAGGCATAGATGTTACACCTGTACTAATTATTGACTTAAACAATGCTGTAAAATGGTTTATAAATTAAATTAAAAAGTAATTTAAAAAAATATATAGGTACTTAAATAAATAAATAAGGTGAGACACTCTTACACAAATCGACCTAGTCCCACGGTAACAAAGTTACACTTAGATGGGTACCAGGACACTCCAACATTGCTGGAAACGAAGCAGCGGACGAACTTGCCAGAAAGGGCGCGGACACGCCCCTCGTTGGCCCGGAACCGTTTTGCGGAGTTACAAAACGAGAGGCATACTCTCTGCTAAACAATCTTGAAAAGATGAGGACAATCGCAGAGTGGAAATCCGTAAAAGGAAACACACACTCGAAAGCTCTAATATTAGGGTTCAACAACAAAAACACTAAAGAGCTCTTAGGGCTCAAGAGGTACAAAGCCTGTGCGGTGGTCAGAATTCTGACTGGGCACTGCAAGTTGAACAAGCACATGTTTCTAATGGGTAAGAAACAAGACGCAGCATACAGGTTCTGCCAGGAAACAGAGGAAACTGCGATGCACATCCTCTGCTCCTGCGGACCACTAATGCACAAAAGAAGTATCCACCTCGGTAGGCACGAACTGCAACCCTGTGAGATACACAACATTACAGCCCAAAGAATTTGGAACTTTCTGGACTCAACGGGAATCAGTAATGAATTATAAAGGGCTGCCACAATAGATCACAACTGGTCGACGCGGCATCTTCACTAGCCCAAAACAACAATAATAATAAAATAATAGTCCCACGGTGAGCTCAATAAGGCTTGTATTGTGTTGTGGGTACTAAACGACGATATATATATAATAGTATTTATAATCGTATCTATATACATAAAAAACTTAATACATAGAAAACATCCATAACTCAGGAACAAATATTCGTGATAAACACACACATAAATGCCCTCACCAGGATACGAACCCGGGACCTCCTGCTTCGTAGGCAGGGTCACTACTCACTACCAACTAGGCTAGGCCGTTAAATAATTAATTTGTGTTAATAACTTCAAAGTCCTAAGTAGGTAGAGTGGTAAATAGTAGATACCTCTACTAAATTATAAAACCGTCTAGCGTAGACCTGTTTCATTTCACGGCTCCCACCGAATCTAATCCCAACAAAATGCGACCCGGAATAATTTTGTTACCTTTTCATTCATAAGCCATAGATACCCCCAGGTACTTTTTACAACTATTCCGGTTTTGTTGTTATCTATTTAAGGCTTTTTTGGCATTTTGTGTCACTTACCTCAATTACAAATTAACGCAAGTGCCATATCACCCCACTACTGGTAGTTATTCTAAAAGTAAAATTTTAAGCTACTAAATCGTAGTTCTATTAAAAATTACAATACAAAGCTTCAATGTGAGCCTCGTATGTTTTTTGCTTAGTAAGGCAGCGTAGGTACTGGTCTCGTTAAGTTGTTACCAACAGGAAGTAACTACGACTTCGACTTATATTACACTTGAAATTGTAGTTCGTAATTTACACGCAAAATTCATATTAGAGCATTCGAGCAAAATTGCAAGATATATCATCAACACTTACTCATCAGTGCAGTACAAGAATAAAATAATTTAAACTTCGAAAAAAAAGACAACCGTCAACGTGTCACCACGAATCACCATCATCATCGATTATTGAAATCAATTTAAAGTCCATTGCGTGCTATGTATGATTTTTCTAAATCTATAAGTAAACTGGCCTTAGTAAAGATTCGATGTATAAAATACACAGCGATGCCATACACTACTGAATTATCAAGTTGGCTGCATTGGTGCGCGGTGCGGTGTTCGTGACTCAATAGACGCAAGGGGCCGGCCCGCCCGTCTCTCAAATCGAATATATACTATCGCAACCTCGTATCTATTTCTATCACTCCATTGTTATATACACCTTTTATATTGAACATAAAGCTCACATTTGAAAACAATGTGAAGTGAAGATATGTGAGTGTGAAAGTGAGAGGTGTATAATATAACACGTAATGTACTGTACTTCTCAACGCTAATCTATACAATGCTCGTTCTACACGAGCTTTATTAGAGTCTCGGTAGGAAAACACGTCAATGAAAAAATAAATTGGATAATATAAAATATGTATTGCAATGAAACTAACGTTTCGTTAACGACTGTTTCCTAGCGTTCCCTTCGTCGGTATTTGAGATACATATTTTATATCGACCTATGCATATATTTCTTTATAAAATATTATATTTATATATGTAATTCTACTAATTCTAATAGTCCATAAAAGAGAAATGCTCTTATCCGCAATGGAAACGATCGTCGACGTATGTGTAATTGTGTACGTTAAAAATAGCTAAATTAATCAATCTTTGTAGTCAATTGGACTATTCCTCTTTTTTTTAATCGACATGTAAGTATGTAAAATAATGAAAACATATCCTGACACTTATTTTACAGCTTAAATTCATTAATTCCAGTAAAATTTATCAGCAAAACGAAATCATTTCAATTTCATTAAAATAATTTAAACACAATAACCCAAGATGACGAATCGCTCACAAAATGGCTGAGTTGACCGCCAAGCGTACAATCGTGCTACAAAAATTATTAAACATAACTCATACAGAAAACGACGCTATTCAGATTCGAATAAGGCTTAAATTAAAATGTCAGTAGTGACTAAAATACTTAGTTATGACTTATGATTGTGACAAGTACAAAGTATCGTGGCAAGGAAAAACTAGATTTTGCAATTTGATTTACGTCGTACTGAAAAATATAAAAATAATTAAGGGCACTTAAGGGACATTGCTCTGCGTCGTTACTCGTTACAAATGACGTAAGAGCCAAAAACTTTATTACGCAGTACGCACCGACGGACCGACCTTACGGGGCCGCTTGAAAATAAAGAGAAGAAAATAATTAAAATACTTTAAATGCAGTCGGTTGCTACAATAAGTACAATATATCTTCCAGGGCAAAAAGGCGTAAGTGCGAAGAAGATTGCTCTTAGTTCTACGTTTATTGTTTGATATTTTTTTTCGCTTTCATAAATACCGTACTTTACCTACATTGTACTAGACATACACTTAGCTACATTTATCATTAAATATACTATATTGGATTTTATTTCAGTTAAATTTTTATTTTTTACCTCTTTTTTTTCTATTACTTCGTATTACTATTTATTTAATGATGAATTTTTATTTTTAATTGTAATGTTTAACATGTAAATTTTTTTAACTTTATGAATAAAATGAATATGAATAATATATGAATATTTACGATCTCTGTTGCCTAGTCGGTAGTGAGAATGACCATGCCTACAAAGCTGGAGGTCCTGGGTTCGAATCCTGGTAAGGGTATTTATTTGAATAATTTGTTTGTTTATCACGAATATTTCGTAATCGTCGCCGTGTACCCAAACTTGAATCAATGCTTAGTTTGGGACTACTAGGTCGTTCTGTGTGAGATTGTCCCCAAATAATTATTTAGTTATTTATATTTAAATGATGTCTATTTATGCCACGCTTTTTGATAAAATGAGCTTTAAAATTACAGAGTATTACCTACTGTAAAACTTCATGAATATGTATTAGCGTAACCCCCCATAAGGCGCGTACACAATCTGGTGGAATGCCCCATTAAGGGTCGCTCATTCTGAGGGTCTACCGTGAAAATCGAAATTTCCTTGTCTTCATATATTTTATTAGAATATTACAGTATGACAAGGATCTGTTCTCATTCGTGCATTGAGAGTCTATTATCTTTTTCTTACGCTTGTATCGTGACTTCAAAAAAAGGGGACCATATAGAATTTTTTTATTTTAATTTGCCGTCAGGCTATGTATAGCACGGTAACGTTTTCACTAACTTTCGCTTTTCGTCTCAGGCTTTATTTTATACTTTCAAGGAAATGCGCATGATACAATACAGGTCCGTCGCTCATTTTTCTTGAAATGAGACTCGCTGTGTTGAGGAAACTCTCGCGGTATATTCTGTCATAATGGGATGTGTTTTGTTTATACTAAAAAAATACGTTGAGAGTTGTAGAATGGGAATATCGATTTTAGATTAGAAGTTATGGTTAAAGCTAAATAATTTATTTTATCCAGTCTGATAGAAAACTTTGTGCAGGCTTCGTGGTGTTATTTTATTTATTACACAACTACTGAGTGTTTTATATATTTTGGGGATTTATTCGTGTTTTCAAACTGTTTTAACTTTGACGTGGGATGACAGTCATTGACACAAACACCTAATTTTTATTCATTTGTCTATAACTTATACATACATTTTACATTATTTATGTGGTAAACTATTTATTATAGTACAATATGAGATTGATGAGATCATAAGAGTTAAAAATCGGTAATGAAAATGCATTAAACCAATGTTACAACATAATAATAAATGATTAAAATAAGAAAATGAGTACCGTTTTCTGTGGAAGTAGAACATACATAATTGCATAATATTTATCGTTCCATAACGGCATAATTTTATTTGGTGTGAAGAATAATCTTATTCTAACAACGAGTACATATTCTAAGCTCTGTCACAGAATAAATAATAGTACAAGCTCTGTTGAAAAAAATACGATTTCCATACGTGAAGTTAGCGTATGTTTGGCAAGGCGGCGCCGTAATTTAATTATTTACTAAAGTATTAACAAAGGATGGGTCACTTTGATAGACGATACAGCCAAATAAAAATGACGTAAACGCCACAATGTCTCGCTCGAACAGAGTCTCCAATTTAAAATGGTGTAAACGCCACAATGTTTCGTAAACATTTTATCCTTTCGAGCTAATTTGTTTTACGCACTTGTTGACTACCCGGCGGAATTAACATGCAACGTAGTTGAATAATGGCAGTGGCGATTGATTGTGGTGAAGAAGCGTGATTTCAATTTCAATTTTCAACTCGTGATATATCTTAATACGGACACTCGGTACCATAAAGTTCCATATTGATTTTGAAGACTAGACGTAAGGGTCTTGCTGAATTTTGTACTGGCACGAAGTATACACGATGTACTCAAGTAACCCAACAAACTTTAAAGGTGTATTCTTATTTCATGGCCGCATTTAGAGCCTGAAATATTTTCTAAATTCGCTCTAGTTTTAGTGATAATGACCATTCTTGTGAAAACTTGTTTGTATGATCCCTCAGTGAAAAACGCCTTTTTGGCTGCGACGCTGCCACTGTGGGACTTGGGTTAGAAATGCCTACTGACAGATGTCAAAGTTTCGCAGGGAAATCAAATTAATCCGACGGCCTGAACATATGGCCGGCAATTAACATTATCAATATCATTTTGCAGATTATAATCCGGAAACTCAGCAATCTGCCAAGTGACAGTCTGTTGCCATTAGAGAGGTTAGGTACTTTCCATACATATAAGGAATTTGTGAATTATTCGTACGCATATTCTTAAATCGGTTTCTAGATCCGTTTTAACGCAACAAGACTTAAATAAACAAAAATAAGGATTTCAGCATGGAAATAAATGTTCTATGCATCAAATACTTTTCAGGGCCACTTGCACCAACCGGGGTTAGTCGACTTACCCGGAGTTAAGCGTTTATTTCACGTGGAATTTTACAGTTAAGGCCGGGTTAGCGGCTAAGACTGGTTGCCGCAAGTGGCGCTTGCGTGATTAAGTATTTCTAATCGAGTCAACATTATTTAACCAGTTAGGTGCGTAGCTATTTTATTTTTGTAGTGTATGAAATTAAGAGTTAGCTGTTAGCTAGTATTTAAAATAATAATGTGAACCATACGAAATATACATTTTTTTGCAACTGTTAATTGATTATAATGGTAAATAACCCCAAAATCCAATGATTTCGCTCAAACGAATTAAACAGCAAACACGATGCAGTCGTGACCCGGTTTCACGTACACATGCCGTGGGCTTCACAAGCACCTAACTTTACAGTACCATACTTAAAAAACTATTTGTATACCTTATCTCAACGGAATAAGAGCGATGTTCAATCAGCTCTGCAAATGCCTCTGTTAGTATACGAAAACCATTTTAACAGCGGCCTCCAATTGCAAACGGTTCGTAAGAATGGCCAGTTCCAATTATGCTAGTTAGTATTGCCTTGCAAACCACCGTATGCTAACCATTTGTAAGCCTTATTACAAAGGAATAAGAACTACAATTGATCAGTTACGTTTTAGTTTAAGTACACAAAAACCATTGTAACACATAGACCTCAAGTTACAAACGTATGTTATTAATGGGCAGTTCAGAATATACTTGTTGCTATCAGTAGTCGAGCATTTATGTTACTTATCTCTTTGACGAGTATCGTACGTAATCAACGTATTTCTAGTTCTAATTAAGAGTGTCATTATTACGGTAGCATTTCTAATAAATTAGAACCTAGTTACTTATTTAGGTACATTGTTTTGGTGTTCTTAATTTTGATTGGGTATATCGCCGAAAACTGTATGGTAAATTAAATATCACTTCCCAAATAACTTTTTCAATATTTTCATTTGTCCGAATCATCAAAGGATATACAACGTTTTGCATAAATATTTTTCGCAATTTTTATGGCAAACTTATCTAGCCTATGCTAAATCATAATTTTACTAAACAAAAAAGGTAATACATTTTTGGAAAATTAAATTATAGGAAAGAAAATTATGGTACCCTAAATTTTTCCACAAACTCAACTGGATAAACCTGGAACACATTTTACTTTAGTACTTATGTGTGTATCTAAACACATTATACACGGACACAGACATTAAAAAAATACAATCAATACAAAAGAACATAAGTACAATATACAAAGGCTGCAAGTAATAAGTTAGCTGTATAGGGGTAGTAAATGGAATTTGAAACTTCTGTACTGACAAAACATACATTTCTTATTTGAATGGCAGATTAAATTATCGCAAATAGTCGGAAGTTACATTTTCCTCTGTGATATAAATTAATTACAATTACTCTTACATGCAAATTCCAATAGGAACTTAGGAAGAGACATTATGAAGGCCGCGTGTTAATCGCATCGTCTTTGTTCTTTATAATATGTATATTTATTATGTATTACAGAAAAATTTTAGACTACGTATCGAGGGCATCGAGGCCTGTAAAGTAAAAAATGTCTCAGATCTCGTGCAATTGAAGCGAAGCTGAAGTCGAAAAACGTGATCTGAGGCTTTTTTATTTACTGGCCAAGGTCTGTACACAATTTTTCTTTTCGACGCAGTCGGCAAGCGGCGAATTTGTTTAGCGTAGCGGCCTGCAATTGGCTGCTTGCCGGCCGGAAGGCAGAATATAAAATTATAAACTGACAATGATATGTTCTCATTCGTACATAGCCATACTATATTTTGCTTACGGTTGCATATTCACACATATACCACGGCAAAAAAGGCAGGCACAGGGTTTTTTTTTAAATCTATATTCAGACTTGGTTTGTCAGACTATAATTACTTATGTACAAAATGACAGCTTGAGTAAAATTCATAATATTTCCACCCTCCCTGTGGGTTTGCTTACCATGAATTGTACGCAACCGTATTCGAGAGCGACAGCGGCATTCGAAAACAATTATGAACAACTCCGAAATGTTCTCTAACATATTTATCACTATTATAATAAATTACGTATAACACTCACGTATCTTTAGTACGCGAATGGTTCGGTATTTTAGGATGCCATTATCAAGCGTCGAGTACCCGTACGTGACGACGTTGGCGTGCATATTGCGCTCCTCCACGCGCACCGCTCTTGACAAACCCTTCTGAACGAGTATTATCCGTAAGTAATTTATTATAATGTTATTATGTCTCACGACAGTTTAAATTCGATATTTATCACTATATCTTTCTTGAATAAATCCCCAGACAAAAGCCTATTTATAAAAAAAGCAACGTAGCGCGGAATTAATAAGAATATTATAAACTGATTTTCTGCGAAACAGAGCTTTAGCAGTACCATGAGTTGCCAACAAGGCGTTAGTCGCTAGAGACTAACGCTTTCTAAAGTATTTGCAACTCGCTCGCACTAATGAGAAAGAGCAGGATGCAAAATACTCTGGATTCTAAACCAGCTATAGAAACGTCCCTGTCAAATGAGCACTTAATTTGGTACCATAGGTTTTTATTAGCGCTGGCGAAGGCGTGAGAAGCTCTGGCTACGCGATCGCGCCTAGGGTTGCCATATGGACAAATTGAATTTCCCGACAAAAATTCCCTACAATCTTCACAGAATGTCGGTAATGACAATTTTTCATGTGGTGTTTTTGGTCAATTTTGAAATAACAAGGTAGAGAGCCCAGTAAAGTGATGTGCAAAATTTGTAGCAGTTACTTTAGCATAAAATATAAAGGTGCAACAGACATTCAGAACCATATTTAGACTGGCAAGCATCAGAACAGAACATCAAAATAGTGATTAAAAAATACAAAACTCGACGCATTTATTAAACCCCAAAACTCTTCTGGAGCTACGCAAGCCGCCTATGCTACTTCCACAGTCCACACTATAAAACACCATCAATAATTTTATTCCATGAATTGCACATCGTATTTGATGCCAACAAATGCTGCGAAATATCCTATTTCAAATTGCTACGAAAGGAATATTATTGTTTTGTTGATTACTGTTTGCTTATATTTGTCATTTAATTCATAATGTTTATACTGTAAAGATTTGTGTAAGATCCAAGAAGATTATCCAAGATGGTGGACTAGTTATTTTTACTGCACTACCACAATATGAATATCAAATGAAAGGTGTTGCCGAGGAAAACACTAAAATATGCCCAATAATAACTAAAAAAATAAAGTGACTGTAAAAAAAACTTTTTAAAACGAGCTTTTTTGAAGTGGCCCAAATAAGATGAAAATAAACTTTTAGTTAAATCAAAGTAACTAATTTAGTTTTAAAAGTTTTTTTACAGGTAATTTGTTCTTGGCTTGTACAAAATCGCATGATTATAATATAATTTTCCCAGCAGAGAGGGGACCGATTTTTGAGATTCGATCGTTCGAATACAAAAATGAGTGATCGAAAATAATCGCACGTGAAAATTTGTCACGATTATTTTCGTATGATACCAATAATGGGCGCTTTTATTTTTTGTTGTAGAAAAATATTTTTTAATGTCTCAATTGTGGCCAGATGCTCCGCATTCCGCATTTTCGTCTATAGATCCGCAATCCGCTCTATGGTGAAACGGATCCGCATTTTTAAATCATGCAATTTTCATAGTGGGAAATTACATAAAATCATAAAAATCCCGAGCTCTGATTTAGGGCCATATTTCACTATACCGTATACGGTTACTACCTGAAAGCCGAAAGTAAACGAGACGACGACGTAGAAGATGTTTTTTCTTTTCATTTAAGTAAAAAACAGTTTAAAATTATATTCCGCTTTTTTATTTATAAATACGCATTTTTGAAGCTTCTTGTTTTTGCATTTCAGTATCTGGCAACACTGTGTCTCATTGACTTTTGACGGGTGCCACTAATCCGCATCCCGCGAAAAGGCAGCCCAATAATCGGCGACCCAATAATTGGCGACCACGATGTACATGGATTATTGGGTCGCCGATTATTGGGCTGCCTTTTCTTGGGTCGAGGAATCTCGAAGCAGGCCAATAATCGGCAGCCCAATAATCCATGTACATCGTGGTCGCCAATTATTGGGTCGCCGATTATTGGGCTGCCTTTTATCGGGTCGGACAAGCTCGGTAGCGGGCCAATAATCCGAAGCCACAGTTTTTGCAGTACAATAATCAGCAACACAATAATCCGCAACCAAAAAAATGGACACGAACAATGGGGCTGCCGATTATTTGGCTGCCTTTTATGCGGACTCACTTTTTTTGACTTGAGTTTATCTGTGGAATGTGTTTTGAAGTTTTGATATTATCAAATTGATAATCAGTTTTCTTTTACGTATCCCTGTGATTTCTAATAACCTGTGACTACCATGGCGTCTCCGAAGCCCTATGCTTCTGAATCCGAAGAGTCGAGTGCTACGGCCTCCTTCCTCTTCTGGTGTTGTGTCGCCTTCTAGTGCGTCAGTGTTGGACTCTTTAGAGCCGCCTACACATGCAAAACGTGCGCTGTGGGCTAACAACCTCAAGATACCTCGTGTCAAGCAGCCCCCAAGACCTATTTCAAGCTGTTGAAGAAGATATCACAATTCCTAAGGCCTGTAAAGTCTAACTTGCCTCTACAAGATGCTGGGGTCTACAGGCTTGACTGAGAAGCGATACATTCCCAGGTTGCTGCGCGAGGCTATTGAAATCAAGAAGGTTCCTAATTTCAATAGAGAGGATGGCTTTTCAGTACCACCAGTTTGGGATCCTGTATTACATCTCATTAAGGATCAAGCACGACACAGCGCTGGAAGACCTTAGTGTGGACTTTGTTTTGAAAAGATTGAAAAGGGAAAAATAGGCAAAATAGGGTAGTTTTCTTGTCGCTACTTTCTGTCCTATAAGCCAGTTAGGGGAAGCGTTCGTAAGTTGTATGTATGTTAATCCTCACAGGGTTTTAATAATTTTTAATTTTAATTATAGAATGCCCTTCAGGCAATGTATGTATACTAGTCTAGCTTTATAAGCCCCTCTGGTCATTGTAGACCAACCTTTGTTTTTGTATTTAATTATTTCTATATTTTTGTATATAGGTAGTTTGCACAAGATAACTTTGTTGATTGACGGGGAGAATTCTCATTCTCTCAGTCATCATCTTAACCCTGTGAAAACTAGTGCTGTAAAGGGCTCGAAACTTTGGGTCATGGTGTTAATAAATGCAATTAATCCGTTCTAAAGTGTCTATAAATATTAACCATGAATATCTCCATAACCATGGGGTTACACAGGGTGCGGGTGGTATTGGGGGTAGCCCTCCTCCCATAATTCATATTTTAGTTTATATAGATATCAGATATATGTGCACTAGAAAAGAAAAAAAAACAAGTCAAGTGATATTATGAAAATTTTATAGAAATGTTAAGTAGAAATATGGAATAAATCACTGACTGTATTGTTGTTATTTTAGATTTAAAATTGTTTTGTCTATATAAGACAACATATCTTCTATTAGCATATCATTATTATCATTATTAATGAATTTATAGAAAAGTTTTAGTTAAGTGTACAATTTTATCAAAGTAATAATTTATTATACTATGTTATTCTATACTGTAAAAATGGGAGTAGGATCTTGTTAGCTCTTTTAAAGTTGTTAGTTAAGTTTGATCACTGTGTACAGTCAAGTGCAAAAATATGGTTCGACATAATCGACTCATAAGTATAGTACTACGCTCTTATTACACCGGCATAAGGTGCTATGGGACATGGGACATATTTTTGAATAAGATGTGCACCACCATATTTTTACACTTGACTGTACCCATGAACATTGTTGATTTTTATATCTGTCACATAAGAACTGAGTGCAATGATTGTTCATTATGATGATAAAAATAAAACTAAAAATCAAATATCATGTTGAATTTTATTTCTCTGTCTGTCCTTACACACAGACTGACTGACTGTTTCGAGTTTTCCTCGTGGTCAGAGTGGAGAAGGTTTACACTAGAGCTGTCACCCAAGGGAAAATTCATAAGAGTACTGTAATAACAAAGTACACTGAATTTTTTGGACTGAGAGTTGAAAAAAGTGGACTCCACATTTCAGAACAGTCACCATTACTGGCAGCATTACACCTAGGAGACTATCTGGTAGACACTGTCATTGAAGTGAAATGCCCTTACGCTGCCAGGTACATGCCTGTTACTGCTGTGACAGTTCCATACCTTGAACCATACAATTTGAAATATACATTTATTTTGCCTTAATTTCATCATGGTCAAAAAGAACTGATCTTCCGTACCTAACAGAATAACAGAACTAGAATAATACTGTATTTCATCTGCCATAGGACTTAAAGTTGAGTATACAAAAAATAACTTCTTGTAACACTAAAAAAAATAACTGTTTATTTCAAAATATAAATTTTCTTCTTACATGGTAGAGCTCAGTTACAATCTCGAAGTTTGGAGATTCTATTAACTGAGTTCAGCCTAAAATGATTGTATGTAGTTAGTGCTCATGTATTGATTTAACGTTAGTTCTTATTAAGCTCAACCAGCGCTTTCTTAAATGTATTCTTTACTTTATCAGGGTAATTATCTAAAGTTTCTTAACTTATTTGGGTAAGCTGTTCAGGGTGCGAGGTAGGTATGAGAACCAGCGCCGTCTACCTTTGTCATTGTTACTCTTAGGTATCTTAAAGTGTGGTTCATTGGTTAATATCCCGCAGGTGGGATGGCCTATTGTACCTGTCGAGCAGACCCATCAAGTGTTCATGTTCTAACACAACAGCTAGTTTTACTTTATCATATACACTAAAAGTTCTACAATAATTAAATAGTTTGTGATAGTTATTTTTATACTGAAGTTTTATTTTCAAGGGAACTATGGTTTTTAATAATCTTATTTGGATAATAAAATTTTTTTGTAGATATGTATTATATGTTCGCCCATAGCTTATTACAGAGTCAGCCAACGCCAGGTATAACATACAAAGTATAGTACCTGTATGGCATTTTGTTTTAATATACTAAAGTTGCTTAGGATTGTCCTAAGTTTTTGGCACACATGGTCAACATGTGCCCCCAGTTAAATTTGGTATCTATTGTGAGGTCTAAATAGGTATATTGATCAACAATTTCTAGTTTTTCACAGTTGCAGCTTGTTGACCATGTGTGCATGCATACATGCTCGTGAGCTACAACGCTAGGTATGTTATGTAGTTTAAACTATAATAAATTATTGCTATGCCGATGGTCCTGGGTTCGAATCCCGGTAAGGGCATTTATTTGTGTGATGAACACAGATATTTGTTCCTGAGTCATGGATGTTTTCTATGTATTTATGTATTTGTATATTATATATATCGTTGCCTGAGTACCCGTAACACAAGCCTTATTAAGCTTACTGCGGGACTTAGTCAATTTGTGTAAGAATGTCCTGTAATATTTATTATTATTATTTTAGTTTTTTTATAGTTTCAGGATAATCCTGCGTCATGCACCCATTTACATAAGATATCAAATTCACTTTGCATCTGACTCTCCGTTCTCCTGACATCTTTGTTGGCTGTTATTCAGCTTGTGTCATCACTTCATCAGCAAATTGGTACACAGGGGCGGTCTTGAATAAGTTACACATATCATTGGCATAAATTAAGTACTTTGTCGGGCCGTGCCATAATTAGATTTTCTTAGATCACTCTCCGGCAATACTGACTGCATTGTATCTATTGTGATGGTAATCTTTGAACCAGTTTAATGTTGGCCCCTGTATACCATTTTGCTGAAGTTCAAAGAATCAGATGCTTTACTGAAACCAATCATAATGACTATTACATGTTTTCTATTAGTGAAATGACCATTAACTTCTGTCTGTAAATTATTGAGCTAGTAGCTGTGAGGTATTTTTTCCTTTTTGAAAATGAAACTGTCTCAGGGATAAAATGTCACTCAAAGCCTGTATAAAATTGAATAGCTTTGTCATCATTTTTAAATCGATGACTTGTCCCAAACACATGTTCCATATCAATTTGCATTCCTTTTGATGAGAATTCTTGATTATCTACAACAGGCACTGTACAGTCTTTTATTTTAGCACTGGCAGCAATTTCTATTTCACTGTCCACTTCCATGTCTACTTCCATGGCATTTGGAGGTATTTCCTCTTCATGCTTGCTGTTGCAGTTATATTATCTTCAAATTGTAATTTTCTCTGAGACGTCGTCTCAAGTCGCTGCTGGCGGGCGATTGGACTTGGTGGTACTTACACCAAGGGCAAGGGTGGGCCACCAACCTATAAAATGTTGAATGAGAATATAGAAGGTACAGCAGTTTTTCTCAGGAATCTTGCTTTCGGTACGTAATCTGAAAGAGAGCCACGATTGTTTAAAAGCTTTAAGAGATGCTTAAATGCAGGATAAGTAAAAATAATAAGAGAAACTTACTTGTGTATATACTTTGACCGTAATAGTCTGATGTAAAATGCATCGAACATAAACGGGATGAATGTTTTGTTTTGAAGTTTATGATACGTAACGAACGGTCCCAAGCCTTTCGACGCTTGTGGTCTTTTAGAAATGCGTGAATGCCTTGATTTTTGCAGTTAAGCACTACAGTGAGTCATTTTGTAGTAGAAATATCTTAATTATTGCGAATGCGCAATGTTATTTACATATGTTTATGTAATTTTATTGTATTGTGTGGGATTTGACAGATGACAAGTAGACATTAAGGAACGTCGATTTTGCTGAGACGTGGCGGGATAAAAGGCAGCTTTTCTCCTCATTTGTGTAGTTTTTATAATTTATAATACAGGCGGCTAAGGTTCGATTGCGATGTACAATCCATAATGTTGGTTCCCGTTGCTACAAATACTATTTACACAGCCAACCGTCGTTCGTTCTAAAAAATAGTTTATCATTTCCGAACGCACCCGTCACTGTTAACCAATAAATGAACACTTTAAAATGCAAAATACACGATAATCCGAAATTTGCCAATATATGTTGTCGACTCAAAACTCTTATTTTTTTACGTTCTTTCATTTGAGTATAGTTTCATTCAGTTCCGTGTAATTTTGTAACTGACAGTAGGTTTAGAATTAGAATGTACTGACGCCATTATGCGTTTGTCACGCACGACTTTGGCGGTGAGAGTCGTAGCTACAGAAGCTAACGCCTTTTTCTAAACCGATTGTCAAACTTGAAACTCATGGTACCGCAAATAACAACATTGTATGGGTTTGACAGTTGAGCGTTAGACGCTCACGCACATTTTCTACAGACGCTTTCGATATCTACACCAGCTCACGCCTCGTTAACTATGTAACTCATGGTAAGGGTACTTACTCTTAACTCAGTAAAGGCTGGAGCTTTTCCGGGAAACCGTCGCTATCCATTTGTTTCAACGAAATATCCGTTTATATTATTTTCATTACACAGGGAAAATTCTAGATATAGCTGCTGAAATGAAAACGTATTTAACCTGTTTCGCTCACTGCGTCTCGGTTGCATTAAACATTTTAAAAACACTAATGGTTTTGCCGGAAGATCAGCGTTTGGGTCATCACATTATGCTAAGGCGAGACCATTTCGTTGTAAAGTTTAGTGATATACAGGATCACCTCAGGCATTGGACATTCCCTGAAATCCCAGATAGGGCTACACCTAGAGATGTGCCGTTCTCGAGAACATTCTCTGATTTGTATGGAAAATGTTCTCACTCAAGAATATTCCCCATACAAATAGGAGAATGTTCTCGAGAAAGCACAACTTCAGCTACACCTCAGTAATGCTCTGAAGTGTAGCCCTAAAATAATTATAGTTTTTAATTGTATAACGAGAATGGCGGCTTGAGGCATAATAACGCTTTATTATTTAAATTTCGAATGACATTACCAAGGCGCTGAGTCATTCTGCCAGCTATTCCATCTCGACTTGCACCGTCTCGTCCACACGTCGTTGTGTCGGTTAGCTTCATTAACGGTCTTATCTTTCCCTTTTTGAATATTTGCTTATTTTGTTTGTGTGATACGTATGTTCAAAAATATTTATCTGTATTAGAGCAAAGTTTAGGAACGTTCTAATTTATTAATAGATCTATTACGTGCGTCGTCAAAGATGTGTTTCATCTTTTCGGATCGTACGAAATTGTATCATGCAAAATAGTTGTTATTTCATACAAAAAAATGTTGAGTATTAAGGTCATTGGTCAAAAAGCGTTGCAGATTTTGTATTTAAATGCTTCCCATTTATTTCGTAGTAAATAAAAATGCATAAAATAAATTAAAAAAAACCGGCCAAGTGCGTGTCGGACAACGCATAGTTGAGGTTTCCGTACCGTTACACGATAAAACACTGGTTTAAGCAAAAAGGCGTAAGTGCCAAAATATCAAGGCATTTACGCCCTTTTGTAATAAATAGTTTTTTGGCAAAAACTCAAAAACGGCTAGTACACCTCTAGCTGTAATATCATTACCATATGCTTTATAGTTACTGAGTAAAACAGCTGTGACATACGGACGGACGGACAGATGGACTGGACGAAACTATCACGGTTCCGTTTTTACCATTTTGGCTACGGAACCCTAAAAATATATTGTCAGACTATATTTTATTTCTGCGGTATTGTTTTTAAATAACGTAACCGCCAACATGGTCCCTAATGTCCGTATCCTATTTATTAGTATTTATACAGAACGCCGCATATCACTGAAAATGTTCTTATCTGACGTCGAATATTTATTTATGCGATACGTAGCTTCAAAATATTTATCTATACGTAAGAATTAAGCTAAGAACTACATTTTATAAATATGTATAGGTCACAATCGGAGGAGAAACGGTTTCTTGGGCCTTCTTTATTGTAGAAAAATATGTGAATGTTAAGACATTTGGAGTGGATGGATCTGAAAAGCTAATTAGCCATTTGAATTCCAAAGCCATTTAAATTTATAGTCATAATTACTGCTTTTAGAATGCTAGATGATAGTGGTTTTATTGTATTGTATTTGTATCACATCTGTCCGTAGCGAAACCTCTCATTGGCGCTGCCGCGGCAAGACTAGTTTGAGTCAGTCTCAGAGGTTTTAATCCAATCGCTTCACAAAAACAGGCGAGTCTAATGCTTAGGAAACCAGTGTAAGCGCCACTGTGATATCTCGTAGTTCTTCTAGGCCTTATAACACTGGTATGTCAAGTAATTCGAATCATAAAAGCAATGAGAATACACTGCCCGTTCTCAGTCAAGCTATTTGAAAAGAGAATCTTTATCGAGTGCCCGTTGCAGAGCGGAAAACCGAACGCAAGCGTTCCATGTTTAAATTTAAAATAATTGTTATTGGATTTTGCGTTCTAAACATTTTTGTTTTTTCTGCGGCCAGTGTCATTGCGCTATAGTGACGTTATAAAAACCAATAACTTACAGTGTGAAACTGGTTTTTCTTTTTATTATTTCTGCGAAATGCCTTTTGTTTAAATTAAAATATGAAGTGATCATTCAGTTTTTCAGTTCGTCGTTACGCCGAAATGTCTGGTACGTAAATTAGCTATAATTAAATGTTTTTGCCTTCGCTTTCTTCTACTTATAAAAATATAATTAGTTAATTACTTTTTAGTGTTATCATGATTATTACTGATTAGTCAGTTAGTAAAGTCTACAATATTAATGATTTTGTGCTTATAAATAAATTATGTTAAGTACAGTATTTCTTTGTTCGTTATCAGTATTAACTTGAAAAAATACAAGGGAATATAATACGTTTTTTTGTCATTGTTTTAATTGTATAAATAAAGCATAATCATATTTTAAAACCAATTATTTATAACGATAACTTCTAGAATATTATAGAACGTTTTACGCCGATAAAAATAATGTGACTTCAAGTAAAATTGATTACCTCCAACATATTACGAGATAAAATGCCTCTTTAGATAACTCAAACCTAATATGTTTTTACACAATAATTTAATTGGTAATTTTGGAGTAACCAGTTGTTTTCGACCGGTAAGCTACCGTCAAGTCAAAAGGCCGTATCTACATACAAGTTTAATAAAAACATATAGCGTTTTAGCTTACGTCGGTCGCATGGAGTCCCATTCGCTTGTCGACCTCCACGGAGGTCGCATTTTGTCTATACAACCGTGTCCTAGGCGAAAAAGCCTTAACTCTCTTTGAGGTTCATATGCACATACTACGCTGTTGTGACTGGCTGGCTGGCTGGAAATATATTCATTTAATTTTAATACTTTATATTTTTCTTGCGTACGTGACATATTGCATACAATATATATTTATGAAATTTAATTGTCAATGCGCACTTTTCGAATACAAAACATGTTGTTTGTTGGAATTTTGTAATTTGGTCGATTAATATTATTTATAGATATGTATTATTATTTATAGTTTTAATATGCAATAACTCAGAAATTTGTAGTTTAAAACATATGTTTGTAAAACAAATGTTTTAGATTATTATTGATGATGATGAATGAAACGTTCTACTTCCAGAGGAAAATTATTGAATTATAAAAAAATATATTCTTAAGTTATGAAATTTAATGTTACAAAAATATTTTTTACATTTTAATAATTACATATTCCATTGATAATATTAATATCTTTTAGTGTAGGTATAATATTGACCCAGAATCAAATGTCGCTTAGGTAATTTTTACAATTACCACCTAAGCGCCATTCGCCCAACGATCCATGTTATGAACAAAACACATTTATAAAAACAACTGCAATAACAACTTGTTTTTAAGTTCAAAGACTTGACTTGACGATGTTTATTAGGTAGACACCTAATAAATATGGTCCAACCTTCAATGGTGCTTTTTTGTTTTTTTATTATGGTACCTACTTTTTTTTTTACTTACTACATAGTTTTTATATGTCATGGTATTTTTTCTAAAATGATAGTATTATATTATATTTACATGAAATTAACAATTTAACTCAGGTTTTATAAAAGAAATTAATTAAATTGATGCTTTGAAAATGTCGCATGACATAATAGCTAAAGTATTTTTAAAAGGTGACCGTTATATCTGTTCAGGTGCCAGATGTCAAATTTGACTTACTTAATCGACCGTTTGCCGGCATTCAGGCACTCCAAGGGAAACGGTTGCTGGTTATATTCATATTTTTTTGGTGTTGCTGTTTTTGAGGAAATTCCCCTTGGACATTGTATACATTACTTACGCATAAATAGCTTATTTTGCTTTATTCATGTCTGACACAAATATATTTAAAAGTTAGGTTAGGTATACCTATTATATATCGACATCATATTTACGTTTCTTTTAATTAGGTACCTACTGCAGGCTCTTAAGTATCCCTCTAAATAATATTTTATCAAAATAGAATGTAATGATAAAACCAGTAGACCAGCTTCGTATTTTTAAATAGTTTTCCATAATTTCATAATAAAGGCATCTTGCCTTTTAGGGACGTCGTCTTATAGCGACATGCTACTAAAATTTAAAATTAGTAACATAGTTAGAGTTTCCTTTGGAGGTTTCCCCGAATTGATCCTCCATCCTAGTTTGCAGCTTGTCTGGGCGTCCAGGATGCGGACTTGGTAATAACTTCCCGTCTTTTGTGTCACGGGGACGCACACGATTTTGTTTTTGAGATGAATCTAATTTTGTTTGATGTCAAAAAGTGACTGAGTATAAAATGTTAAAAAGTGTCTGAGAATTGTTCTTAGTATTAAACTCATACTGTAGAGCGCTGCTATTTTTTTTTGATGTAAAAAAGTGAGTTGTTTACTAGATTGACTCGTCCAACGTTGTCAGGTTTTACAAATGTAGCCTGGATAAAAATAGATAAATTATCAATTTTAAAACATGTTAGCAAATCAGTCCAATGTATACAAAATAAAGATGGTTTTACATCACACTTACCTAGAAAAACTCAAATAAATCTGTCAATTTTAAACTAAAGACAGACATTTTACATTACATTACCACTAGTCTGGCAGGAGCGAGACGAACATACTGTCGAATGCCGTAGTCGCAATCGAATGCAACTCATTGTAAGCACACTAGTATGCTTTTAAGACCTTATAATAACAGGCGTTTACGTTAAAAAGCGTTACGTTTTAGAGCATCATTAATATTGACGTAAGCGCCACGTACCGTAGACCTTTTAACGCAACTTCGTAAAAACTAATAAAATAATTTAAGTGATAATAAAATATATTTTTACATTACATTATTGTACAGTACATGTTCCCAAACAATACATTATGTACCAATTGTATTTTAATTTTAAGGTCACAAATCAAATGACCTGGCTTTTACCAATATATCTATTGGTAAGCCACTTTGATTGTATTGCATGTTTTTCCCGTAATTTGTCATGAGTAGATATTTTGTAGGCATATGCCTAATGTATAATTATTTTGAGAGCTAAGTATTTAAAACTAGTGGTAATTAAACTGATCTCGGTCGGACCTTAATGGATTTGTATGGGAAATGTAAATTACCCAATTAAAGAAATAAATACTACCGTGAACCGTCCGGCGATAGGCTATGACGCCTATGACGGAGTACAGGGCCTATACCACGAAGACCGAACGATTGCGGATTTGTATCTCCATCTCTGTCACACTTGCCTATTGGAGTGACAAAGAGGTTTTCCCGTCAATGCCAATTTTCGATGTTCGTGGTAGGCGTACAGAGCGCGCCACCTCAGTGTCTAAAATCCGGATAACTGAGTGTGCCAAATTATTTTCACCCTTAAATGCATGATGATGCATTTATGACACAGAAGGCCTAGTATAAAAGTTGTACGACACTTACTTCTCGATCGCGTTAGCGTATCGAGAGTTCAAATTATGTTTGCCGTTTATTTAAGGGGGGGAATTGGAGAAGAGCGGGTTGTTTCGAACGTTGTCGTCGGTAGCCCAGGTAACAAATACCTATAATTTTCAGATATGTGTTTCTTGACTATATGATCTGAACGTTGACACCAGCCGACACATGAATGCGTAAAATTTTCTCGATAGTTCTTAAATCCAAAGTTACGTCTTCATTTATCTTAATTACCTCAGTTTGTCTAAATTACACATCTTTAAGTAGCCAAATCTGCTTAAAAGTATGAGTTTTCATCTAAACTAAAACTTCAATGAACTAAACAATATCGTATTCATAATAAAAACTACAAATTTATCAGCATTTGTGGTTTCGTGAAATCAAGTCAAAACGCCCACTTCATAATGATGTCGCTTCCCTCTCTCTCCTACGTCACAGCTATAAGTGCGTCCCCTACTCGAGCCATTGCCATACGGGCCTCGGCCTTTGAACAGGTCGGACGCATGTCGCTCGCACAGCGCTCCGACAGCCATTCGATTTACGTAAAAAAGGAAGGTCCAATAATAGTTGACCTACGATTCCATTTATTATTTACCAAACCAGAGGTCTACTAAAACTGGTATGTTTCTTACACGCTTACACGAGATGCTTGTGTGAGTATTTTCGGAAGCCAATACCCTATCGACGTTTATGAACAGATTTACAATTTCACTCGTTCTTACAGTGTTCCGCTAGCTGTGTGGTACTGAACATCGGTTTTAATCGTATAAGTTGTTCGTAAGATGTTAATGGTTCAAATCTCGGTGTTTTTAGAAATGTTTTTTTTTTATATTTTACATTTATTATCGATATAACTTTGTGAAAAAAAGTTTTTGATTTTTTTATACGAAGTATTTTATTTTATTTATATTTTAAAATATTTCATAAATAATTAAAAAATTAGGCACATCAACATCATCATCATCCACATCTAAGCATTTCATTGTTTTTTACTGAAATATGAATAATTTATTTTTGTATATTCATGGAACTGGTATTTCCTATTATTATTATTTACCTATTACGTAACAACATAATGAAAAACTGACAACAGTTATGAAAACAAATTTTAATTATTATTATGCATTTTTATGTTATCTCACTACCGCATATAACCTACTTAGTTTAAAAACACATAGTACTTACATACTTACATAGTTCAAAATAAGCTGGAGGCAAAAAAAACAGTTTGCTCCATTTTTTATTGATGTGTTTTTCTTCTTCCTAGCCGTTTCGCGGCATATGCCATGGCTCAGGGAGAGCTTGGGGTCCGCTTTGGCAACTAATCCCAAGATTTGGCGTAGTCGCTAGTTTTACGAAAGCGACTGCCATCTGACCTTTCAACCCAGAGGGTAAACTAGGCCTTCTTTGGTATTAGTCCGGTTTCCTCACGATGTTTTCCTTCACCGCAATGCGATTGGTAAATAAATATCAAATGATATTTCGTGTTTTCGTATATAAGTTCCGAAAATCATTGATATGAGCCGGGGTTTGAACCCCCGACCTTCGGATTGAAAGTCGCACGCTCTTACCGCTCACCGCTGGGGGCGCCGGGCCAGCAACTCGCAACGTTGGGATTGGGAACCAACCATATATTTTTTATGTATGCGTTAGTTTGACGAAATAAGTAGGTACTTACAGCTGCCTATACATATTTAATTTCAATAAAATATAACTTACAGAAGTAGTTATGTTATTGAATTTCAATAAATCCAAAATACTTACAGACTCGCTAAACTGGTAGTCCAGTCTAATGTGACCCACGAATCCGAAAGATCTATTCATAACCGGAGCGCCTACCTATACTGGTCTTTTGAGCTAATATGACAGTGTCACAGTGCGTGTGGAATGTTCATAGTCGAGTCAGACTATTATTATTACCTATCTCGCTCGCGCCAATCGTCGCCGCGTGCGCTCGCTCCGGATTGAGTTCAGTTCGGTTGTAGACGTTGTAGTTGGCATGGAACACGATTGTATGTAACGCAGCAGATACCTACTTACCTACCTCCGCTAGCGGTTTGCATTTTAGATTTGTAAATAATATAGGCGAATACGCGAAGACTATAATGACCCCTAAACATAACATAACTCACAAGTCGATTTTTTTAAAATTACCTATTAGAGTACACTTTAGACTAATCGAGAAAAATATTGTCTAACTGTTTTAGATAAAGCTTTGGGTAAAATATAGGTATTTGTTACCGACGCGTGTAAAATCAAGGAAAGATTATGCAAGTCATATTTTCTATCTTTATATTATTGGATTAAACTATTTGAATGTCACCTGTCATTTTATAACAAATTTGTCAAAAGCTTTCTTGAAGCGAGAAAAACCTACATATTTTCTCCAAAAAAATACTTAAGTACATCTAAGTACCTGAAATGTGTTAAAAAATTATGTAGATAACGAATAGGTTCCATGTCTAACGTATTCATCAATAGTTTCAATTTATATGAAGAATTCAACTTTTAAGGTCTTCTGTTAACTTCAATAAAAATCTAGAAATTTTCAAGTTGGTACATTTTGTTCATTAGTATTATAGAAATGCATACACCGAAATTATAAGAAATACATCAATAGCTCTAAATTTTATGATCTTATCAGTTCGCATCATAATTCGAACTCGAAGAGATTTGAGCGGGATAGTCTATCGCGCTACGGCCCGTGCTGTGCGACCAATCACATCACGATTACGCAACGCGTTTCTTACATTTCGTTTGTGCTACGTATTAAATTATGATCTGTAATGTAAATATTAATTTGTTAATTTTAAATTGTAATCCATATTGGTACCTAAAGCAAAATTGTTTTCTTCTTTAAATAAAATATTAAATGCACGCGTAGTATAAAATTATTTATTCAAATACTGTTTAATCACTATTTCTAAAGAAACCTCATTTAGACCGATATCAGACAGACGATGTGCCCTTTCAAAGGGTACGCAGTGAAAGACTTAGATTTTTTTTTAAACATAGGAGTCGTAAAAGACTTCGATTTTATTTTGACAAAAAGTGAGATATTCATAAGTAAATTTAAAAAACTTAGTTTTTCTACCAGAAGTAACTACTTGGTCAAATTTTCGATGGTTGTTGTGCTATAATGACACTTACTTTATATGGAGGAATCGTGTAGAACACGCTAAAATAAGCATGTTTTGTACGGACAGTTTTTATCTAAAATCAAAAATGGCCGACTTATTTGACCCCAAAGATGAACAATTTTAGATCTCAGTAAAATTTTTGATGGTTGTTGTGCTATGATGACACCTACTTTTTATGTTAGTATCGTGTAGAGCACGCTAAAATAAGCATGTTTTGTATGGACAGTTTTTTTCTAAAATAAAAAATGGCCTACTTATTTGACCCCAAAGATGAACCATTTTAGATCTTAGTAAAATTTTCGATGGTTGTTGTGCTATAATGACACCTACTTTTTATGTTAGTATCGTATAGAACACGCTAAAATAAGCATGTTTTGTATGGACAGTTTTTTTTCTAAAATAAAAAATGGCCAACTTATTTGACCCCAAAGATGAACAATTTTAGATCTTAGTAAAATTTTGCGATGGTTGTTGTGCTATGATGACACCTATTTTTTATGTTAGTATCGTGTAGAACACGCTAAAATAAGCATGTTTTGTATGAACATTTTTTTCTAAAATCAAAAATGGCTGACTTATTTGACCTGAAAGATAAACAATTTTAATTCAAAGATTCAAAGTATTTATTTGCATCGAACACAGTATAGTGGGTCTTACAGTTAGAATGGTTAAGTCCAGTGCATTTAACCTGCATGCAGGCGTGCAAATATTTCGAATAGCGTGCAGTATTTACAGTACTATATACCTATATACCTATAACCTTTTATGTGTTAATAATTATATCTAAAATTATAAAAAATATGTCAAGAAAGATAAAAATGCATGAAACAATGTGTAAATTATGAACAAAACCCAAAAATAAAAATAAAAAACAAAAAACAATTGTGGTAGGTAATAAATGCAAATGTCAATAAAAATTCAATACTAATAATAATTAAAATAAATATGTCAGCTATATTCTAAATATTCTTTAACACTGTAGATGCAATGGTCTCAGCAATGGTCTAAAAGCCAAGAAGTCAATTTATTCTTAAATCTATTGCCTTGCAGGAATTTTATATCAACAGGTAATTTATTATAAATAATTATACACATATTAAAAGCATTCTTATCATAAATCATTTTATGAGCACGTGGCTTGTATAATAAATCCATAATGTTTTCATTTCATTTCATTTCATTTATTAATTGCTTTGTGTGTTTTGTCGGGTCTGTCTGTTATTCATAAGCCATAGGCTTAAACATAGCCTTATAACTGTTAAAATTTTAGTTATATTTATTTGTTCGTTCTCGTGCGGTTTAATTCTGTAGTGTATAAGTTAAATACTATGTTGCTACTTGTGAGTTCCTATAATTGGCTCTTTGTTTTCATTATCAATGTATAATTTATGATTACAGCTGTTGGTTCTCCGAATAAAATAAAATAAAATAAAAATAATTGCACCTCGCGTTTTGAATGAAGTTTGGTGGTTGTTTACAAAAATACATATATCCCTTATGTACAAACACGGTAATGGCAAAATATGCCATTGTTTAAATAGGGGGACACATGGTGTTTGGTGGTTTAGGTCTTGCACCCGGCAGGAGCAGCTCCCGCCTTAGTCTACGATGGTTTTTTTTATCCGTCCAAATAAGATAACTTCACAGCTGGCTGTTGGTTGTCACTTTAGACAGCGAGCGAGCAAATCCTCCGGGGCAGAACCGACACGGATTTGGTTAGGTTAGAAGACTAAGGCGAGAGCTTCGCTTCCCTTATTAAAAATTAATAACCTGGAAGTCTAAGGCGGGAGCAAAGCTCTGCCCGGGAAGGTCTTGCTCGCTCGCTGTCAAAATCATACCATCAAAAATATTACCAAGACATAAAACTGCTCATCTTTTGGGTCAAATCAGTCGGTCATTTTTTATTTTAGAAAGAAACTGTCAACTGTTACAAAACATGCTTATTTTAGCGTGTTCTACAAGATTCTACCATAAAATGTAGGTGTCATCATAGCACGATACCCATCGTTGTTTTTTTTTGTAATAGCCTGTTTTTATGTCCCACTGCTGGGCAAAGGCCTCCCCTCTCCTTATCCAATCCTCCCTGTGCTGGGCAAGATCCCACCAATACCGCTGAAACGCATCCAAGTCGTCCCGCCATCTCTTTCTCGGTCTGCCTCTGCCACGACTATACCGGGGATGCCAGCTAGAAAATTTGACTGTCGTAAAATATCTTCTATCTTTCGAGTCAAATAAGGTAGACTGGGGACGATTAAAACAATTTGCCTTTAACCGTCTGTGACCGTCATATTTTTATGAGTTGAAAGATGTCCGCACAAAAACTTCATGGTTAGTTATCTGGTTCCTAAATAAAATATATTTGGATGGTCTATAATGCATAGTTTTTGACAATGACGTAATAAAGAAAATAGGGCAGTGTGGTTCAATTGACCCCACATGACTGTCAATTGAAACACTATCTGAGATCAATTGAAACACTCAAATATCTTCGGCACAATTAAAGTACTTATATTTGTTTTTATCTTTTTCATAACTTCCTCTGCATACAATGAGCTCATCAGAAGTTCGCAAGCATTACATAAACATTTCTCAATTTATGAGCATCTGAAAAAAAACGATAAAAATACTTGAACAAAAAAATATAGCTCTTTTAGTCTTCTTTGTCGCTGCTACATTATACAGTTACCTTAAACAAAGTAATTTTAATGCAATTATAAGATATAACTTTAAAGAATCGCAGAAATAAGCATAATTATATGTCATAAATATCAAATCAACATATAAAACATTCTGTAACAAGTGTTGCTATATGGCGATATACCAAAATAAAATAACATATTATGTTTTTTATGTGACATAAAACAAAGTAGTTGTGCTCACCGCATCAAAATCAGTTTAGCTGAACGCGAGATAATCGTGTACAAAACAAACATAAATACAAACATACGGGTCAAACTGAGAACCTCCTTTTTATGAAGTCACATATTCTCAAAAAAACAGTATAAAAAACATCGAATATCTATAATTTAACAACTAGGTCAAAAACTACACAAGTGAATAATATTGTCTTCTCTTACCGCGATTTTATTCATTGAAATTAAACACTGAAGAGAAGAGAAGAACGGATTAATCGCGTTTATTAACACCACGATCCTACGTTACGAATACAAGTGAATTTGAAAAATGAAAGAACAAACTTGTACATCGAATACAGAATCTTATATTATATTATATTCTTATATTATTTATTATTTTTTTCGATATTTGTTCCTGAGTCATGGATGTTTTCTATGTATTTATGTATTTGTATATTATATATATCGTTGTCTGAGTACCCGTAACACAAGCCTTATTGAGCTTACTGCGGGACTTAGTCAATTTGTGTAAGTATGTCCTGTAATATTTATTTATTTATTATTTATTTATATTTCGAAGTTAGTTACTTTTGGGGACGATTAAAACGCGAGGACGATTGAAACGTTTCAATTTGTTTCTGTCGTCCACACACCACATTTTTCAGTTCAAAGTCAAATATTATATATAAAAAGACTCGAACGCTGATCAACGGCTGTTAAAAACATTCGTTTATTCTTAAATATAACACCTACATAATTTAATTCGTCAAAATACAAGAGTGAACGAAGTTATTAGAAAATATACGAAAACACAAATACTTATTTTACACCGCGTAAACCTGTTTTGGCTCGTGGATACTCCCGTAACGCACCGGCGCTCGAGTGGTACTGGGCAAGTATTCAAACATGGCTGGCCATGTTTTCAGAGTGATGCGTCAGACGCGTAGGTATTATAGTTTTCGAAAAATTTGAATAGTTTCAATTATAACGTGTTTCAATTGTCCCCTTTCTACCCTAAATCGGCCATTTTTGATTTAAGAAAAAAAAAACTTCAAACAAAACATGCTTATTTTAGCGTGCTCTACGCGATACTAACATAAAAAGTAGGTGTCATCATAGCACAACAACCATCGAAAATTTTACTAAGATCTAAAACTGTTCATCTTTGGGGTCAAATAAGTCGGCCATTTTTTTATTTTAGAAAAAAACTGTCCATACAAAACATGCTTATTTTAGCGTGCTCTACACGATACTAACATAAAAAGTAGGTGTTATCATAGCACACCAACCATCGAAAATTTAACTAAAGTGAATGTCATTGGACTTTCAGGACTGTGTAAACAAACCGCCATATTGAAATTGTCTTTGAATGATGAATTTACTAGGGATGGGGAAGTGCTATTTTAAGTCAAAATAAATCGATTACTAAAATATCAAAAGTAAAACACATCTCATCTTCATATTTTTAATTGGTTTAATCTTCTGAAAAATCGGTGCTTGAAGTTTTACTAGAGTCACCAGTCTTAATTATAAAAGGTGGCGTTACATCATCAGTATACCCTATCGATGATGCCGTCTAAGTTTTTCATTTTATACTCTTCTCCTATTACATGATCCACGCATTTCTTCCACTGCATGCATCCGCATCTGAATTTAGGTATTTATTTAATTTTAAGTATATTATACCTTACGCTAAGATCCTTTATTCATTTACTTACCGTGTAGTGTACACTATGCCTATATCAGGTAGATACCGTGAGTACCGGCATTACAATGTCACTATAACTTAGTTACATCCCTAAACGTCATAGACAAACGTAGAATATAAAAGAAACAAAAACGTCATTGCATTTTGTCGAAATAACGTAACTTTTAAATCGTATTGAATTTTCAATGAAATTTCCAAGATAAAGTAATTTTTCCTATATTATTTGTTTTTTACGAGAAAGGCTATTTTAATAGTGTATGTTTTCAATGACTTTTGATGAGGTGGTGTGAAACTTTAAGGAGTAACAGTGATAAATCAAAGTGACGCCGTTTGTTTACATAGTCCTGAAAGTCCAATGACATTCTCTTTAAGATCTAAAATTGTTCATCTTTGGGGTCAAATAAGTCGGCCATTTTTTATTTTAGAAAAAAACTGTCCATACAAAACATGCTTATTTTAGCGTGTTCTATACGATACTAACATAAAAAGTAGGTGTCATCATAGCACAACAACCATCGAAAATTTGACTAAGTCCAGCGCACTAATTCTGGTAAAAAAACTAAGTTTTTTTTAAATTTACCTATGTATGAATATCGCACTTTTCGTCATAAAATTCTAAGTCTTTTACGACTCCATGGTTTTTGCACTTTCGGCAAAAAAACAAGTATTTTTCACTGACATCGACCCAGACTTTATCACACGACATTGACATTTTGATTTTACTATCTTGCGTAAACACTCAGTTGTAGTCATATTATCGACATCATTGTTATGTTATTTGTTGTTATTGACAGACAAGTGAGACAAGGTTAGTTAGTTATGCTGCGCGTTTTCCGCAACTCGACATCTATTGTGCCTTTTTTGCGTGATAACGAGGTAGCCCTATTCTAACCATCCTAGCTCCTCCACGAAACCTAGCATCTTTTTTAGGTTGCTAATTTGCTTCCTTTAGTGTTGTTGGAGTTCAGTGTTCAGTGTGAGACAAGGTGCAAATACAACATTGAGTTAAACTATATAGTTATATAATCTATGCCGGGATCAACATCGCGACTAAACGTCGAAAGCGCCGTGCAAATCGCGGCGCTTACGACAATGCAGAAGCGGAACATTGCATCTCGTGACCTAAACGTGTAAGCGCCGGGAAAATAGCGGCGTTTACGATGTTTTGGTCGCGTGGTTGACGCCCCTACTAAGTTCGCAAGTTGTGACACATTCCTTGTTTGCCTACGGCTCCTCTATACGAAGTAGTATAACTCAATGAAATACAACGACCTACCGATGTAGTCGATGTACGTACCAATTCACCGAGAGGCAAAGGCGCCTGGCGCGCCGGCTGTGATTGGTCAAACCGCCCCCGTTCCGCGCGAAACACACGCGATATTAATTCCCGCGCGTAGCTTCGAGCATTTGAATTACGCCTAGAATTGATAAGATAATAAAAGTTGAATCTTTCGATGAAATCCTTAGTATTTCCGTATACATACTATTTAAATGATATTGAACTAATGACCTTGACTTGAAAATTATGAGATTTATTTTATGGCACTGAGAATTTTTTTTAAATTCTAGTGCCTATATAAATTTAAGCTATTGATGAATGTGTTAGAAATGGGCTCTAATAGTTACCTTTGATAATATTAAATGCATTTCAGTTACCATAAAGCACTTGCGTAATGTTTTCGAGGAGTAATATTTTTTTTTAAGTTTTTATATTATATTGAAATAAGCTCTTGTCAAATATGTTATTAAATGATAGGCGACGTTCAAATAGTTAAATACGATTATCTGATGAAAAAATTTTCTTCTTGTTTATTTTTTCCTAAGATTTAAAAGGTTGGTAACGATTTTTTTTTTAATTCCTAAAGCAATATCAAAATCTGTTATCTTTTTTTTTTACGCCTTGTTCTAAGAGTATTCTAACCGTCGACAAATAATATCGCTCTTGGGAGTTGTAAAATTTTATTTCCTTTACGTACCGTACTAATAGGTACCTACCTATTATAAATAAAGTAGTGTTAGGACTGTTAGGTATAAGTTAATATCATTTAGTAAATAAGTAAGTTATATATATTTAGTGTATGTAGTGAGTCTGTGAGATAGTTGTAGTACCTATATACTGTGCGGTAGTGGCTTGTCAAAATGGGAAATAAAAATAAGCCTAAGAAAAACAAGAAATCAAATTTAAGACGATTGCGGCAGCAAGTGTTTTCTTTGTTTCACTTATGAGTACAGTTTGGTGGGTAAATTTTATGTTTTTCCTACTCAGAATCACGACCAGCTCTATTGATCCTATTAGGAAATAAAAAGAGTCCCAATTTTTTTTTCATTCAGCCTAGTCAACCCTAAACAACCCTAATTCCCTAGCCCTACCATAGATTTAATTTACATATAAATAAATATAGGCGAATACGCGAAGACTATAATGACCCCTAAACATAACATAATTCACAAGTCGATTTTTTTTAAATTACCTATTAGAGTACACTTTAGACTAATCGAGAAAAATATTGTCTAACCGTTTTAGATAAAGCTTTGGGTAAAATATAGGTATTTGTTACCGACGCGTGTAAAATCAAGGAAAGATTATGCAAGTCATATTTTCTATCTTTATATTATTGGATTAAACTATTTGAATGTCACCTGTCATTTTATAACAAATTTGTCGAAAGCTTTCTTGAAGCGAGAAAAACCTACATATTTTCTCCAAAAAAATACTTAAGTACATCCAAGTACCTGAAATGTGTTAAAAAATTATGTAGATAACGAATAGGTTCCATGTCTAACGTATTCATCAATAGTTTCAATTTATATGAAGAATTCAACTTTTAAGGTCTTCTGTTAACTTCAATAAAAATCTAGAAATTTTCAAGTTGGTACATTTTGTTCATTAGTATTATAGAAATGCATACACCGAAATTATAAGAAATACATCAATAGCTCTAAATTTTATGATCTTATCAGTTCGCATCATAATTCGAACTCGAAGAGATTTGAGCGGGATAGTCTATCGCGCTACGGCCCGTGCAGTGCGAGTGCGAGTGTGCGAGTCGCGCGATAGTCGCACAGTGCGACCAATCACATCACGATTACGCAACGCGTTTCTTACATTTCGTTTGTGCTACGTATTAAATTATGATCTGTAATGTAAATATTAATTTGTTAATTTTAAATTGTAATCCATATTGGTACCTAAAGCAAAATTGTTTTCTTCTTTAATAAAATATTAAATGCACGCGTAGTATAAAATTATTTATTCAAATACTGTTTAATCACTATTTCTAAAGAAACCTCATTTAGACCGATATTATACAAACGATGTGCCCTTTCAAAGGGTACGCAGTGAAAGACTTAGATTTTTTTTTAAACATAGGAGTCGTAAAAAAATTCGATTTTATTTTGACAAAAAGTGAGATATTCATAAGTAAATTTAAAAAACTTAGTTTTTCTACCAGAAGTAACTACTTGGTCAAATTTTCGATGGTTGTTGTGCTATAATGACATTTACTTTATATGGAGGAATCGTGTAGAACACGCTAAAATAAGCATGTTTTGTACGGACAGTTTTTATCTAAAATCAAAAATGGCTGACTTATTTGACCCCAAAGATGAACAATTTTAGATCTTACTAAAATTTTCGATGGTTGTTGTGCTATGATGACACCTACTTTTTATGTTAGTATTGTGTAGAGCACGCTAAAATAAGCATGTTTTGTATGGACAGCTTTTTTCTAAAATAAAAAATGGCCGACTTATTTGACCCCAAAGATGAAAAATTTTAGATAAGTAAAATTTTCGATTGTTGTTGTGTGTGCTATGATGACACCTACTTTTTATGTTAGTATCGTATAGAACACGCTAAAATAAGCATGTTTTGTATGGACAGCTTTTTTCTAAAATAAAAAATGGCCGACTTATTTGACCCCAAAGATGAAAAATTTTAGATAAGTAAAATTTTCGATGGTTGTTGTGCTATGATGAAACCTACTTTTTATGTTAGTATCGTATAGAACACGCTAAAATAAGCATGTTTTGTATGGACAGTTTTTTTCTAAAACAAAAAATGGCCGACTTATTTGACCCCAAAGAAGAACAATTTTAGATCTTAGTAAAATTTTTCATGGTTGTTGTGCTATAATGACACCTTCTTTTTATGTTAGTATCGTATAGAACACGCTAAAATAAGCATGTTTTGTATAGACAGTTTTTTTCTAAAATAAAAATTTGCGATGGTTGTTGTGCTATGATGACACTTATTTTTTATGTTAGTATCGTGTAGAACACGCTAAAATAAGCATGTTTTGTATGAACATTTTTTTCTAAAATCAAAAATGGCTGACTTATTTGACCTGAAAGATAAACAATTTTAATTCAAAGATTCAAAGTATTTATTTGCATCGAACACAGTATAGTGGGTCTTACAGTTAGAATGGTTAAGTCCAGTGCATTCAACCTGCATGCAAATATTTCGAATAGCGTGCAGTATTTACAGTACTATATACAAATATATTAACCTTTTATGTCTTAATAATTATATCTAAAATTATAAAAAATATGTCAAGATAGATAAAAATGCATGAAACAATGTGTAAATTATGAACAAAACCCAAAAATAAAAATAAAAAACAAAAAACAATTGTGGTAGGTAATGAATGCAAATGTCAATAAAAATTCAATATTAATAATAATTAAAATAAATATGTCAGCTATATTCTAAATATTCTTTAACACTGTAGAAGCAATGGTCTAAAAGCCAAGAAGTCAATTTATTCTTCAATCTATTGCCTTGCAGGAATTTTATGTCAACAAGTAATTTATTATAAATAATTATACACATATTAAAAGCATTCTTATCATAAATCATTTTATGAGCACGTGGCTTGTATAATAAATCCATAATGTTTTGTCGGGTCTGTCTGTTATTCATAATTGCACCTCGCGTTTTGAATGAAGTTTGGTGGTTGTTTACAAAAATGCATATATCCCTTATGTACAAACACGGTAATGGCAAAATATGCCATTGTTTAAATCGGGGGACACATGGTGTTTAGTGGTTTAGGTCTTGCACCCGGCAGGAGCAGCTCCCACCTTAGTCTACGATGGTTTTTTTATCCGTCCAAATAAGATAACTTCACAGCTGGCTGTTGATTGTCACTTTAGACAGCGAGCGAGCGAAGCGAGCGAGCAAATCCTCCGGGGCAGAACCGACACGGATTTGGTTAGTTTAGAAGACTAAGGCGAGAGCTTCGCTTTCCTTATTAAAAATAAATAACCTGCAAGTCTAAGGCGGGAGCGAAGCTCTGCCCGGGAAGGTCTTGCTCGCTCGCTGTCAAAATCATACCATCAAAAATATTACCAAGACATAAAATTGCTCATCTTTTGGGTCAAATCAGTCGGTCATTTTTTATTTTAGAAAGAAACTGTCCTTACAAAACATGCTTATTTTAGCGTGTTTTACAAGATTCTACCATAAAATGTAGGTGTTATCATAGCACGATACCCATCGTTGTTTTTTTTTGTAATAGCCTGTTTTTGTGTCCTGCTGAAAAATTTGAATAGTTTCAATTATAACGTGTTTCAATTGTCCCCTTTCTACCCTAAATCGGCCATTTTTGATTTTAGAAAAAAAAACTTCAAACAAAACATGCTTATTTTAGCGTGTTCTACACGATACTAACATAAAAAGTAGGTTTTATCATAGCAAACCAACCATCGAAAATTTAACTAAGATCTAAAATTGTTCATCTTTGGGGTCAAATAAGCCGGCCATTTTTTATTTTAGAAAAAAAACTGTCCATACAAAACATGCTTATTTTAGCATGCTCTACGCGATACTAACATAAAAAGTAGGTGTCATCATAGCACAACAACCATCGAAAATTTTACTAAGATCTAAAACTGTTCATCTTTGGGGTCAAATAAGTCGGCCATTTTTTATTTTAGAAAAAACTGTCCATACAAAACATGCTTATTTTAGCGTGCTCTACACGATACTAACATAAAAAATAGGTGTTATCATAGCACACCAACCATCGAGAATTTAACTAAGATCTAAAATTGTTCATCTTTGGGGTCAAATAAGTCGGCCATTTTTTATTTTAGAAAAAAACTGTCCATACAAAACATGCTTATTTTAGCGTTCTCTACACGATACTAACATAAAAAGTAGGTGTCATCATAGCACAACAACCATCGAAAATTTGACTAAGTCCAGCGCACTAATTCTGGTAAAAAAACTAAGTTTTTGTTAAATTTACCTATGTATGAATATCGCACTTTTCGTCACAAAATTTTAAGTCTTTTACAACTCCATGTTTTTTGCACTTTCGGCAAAAAAAACATTAAGTCTTTTTCACTGACATCGACCCAGACTTTATCACACGACATTGACATTTTGATATAACTATCTTGCGTAAACACTCAGTTGTAGTCATATTATCGACATCATTGTTATGTTATTTTGTTGTTATTGACAGACAAGTGAGACAAGGTGCAAATACAACGACCTACCGATTACCGATGTACGTACCGATTCACCGAAAGGCAAAGGCGCCTGGCGCGCCGGCTGTGATGTGATTGGTCAAACCGCCCCCGTTCCGCGCGAAACACACGCGATATTAATTCCCGCGCGTAGCTTCGAGCATTTGAATTACGCCTAGAATTGATAAGATAATAAAAGTTGAATCTTTCGATGAAATCCTTAGAGTTTCCGTATACATACTATTTAAATGATTTTGAACTAATGACCTTGACTTGAAAATTATGAGATTTATATTATGGCTAGGAGATTTTTTTTTTAAATTCTAGTGCCTACATAAATTTAAGCTATTGATGAATGTGTTAGAAATGGGCTCTAATAGTTATCTTTAATAATATTAAATGCATTTCAGTTACCATAAAGCACTTGCGTAATGTTTTCGAAGAGTAATATTTTTTTTAAGTTTTCATATTATATTGAAATAAGCTCTGGTCAAATATGTTATTAAATGATAGGCGACGTTCAAATAGTTAAATACGATTATCTGAAGAAAAAATTTTGCTCTTGTATATTTTTTCCTTAGATTTAAAAGGTTGGTAACGAATTTTTTTTTAATTCCTAAAGCAATATCAAAATCTGTTATCTTTTTTTTTTACGCTTTGTTCTAAGAGTATTCTAACCGTCGACAAATAATATCGCTCTTGGGAGTTATACAATTTTATTTCCTTTACGTACCGTACTATTGAAACGAAAAAAATCTTACGTGTACGAGAGGTAGTAGGTAGGTACCTAGACCTACCCTAAAAAAAATATAAATCACTTTTTATTTTACGACTTTGTGACCAATATACATATTCGTACAAAATTACAGCTTTCTAGTACTTACAGTCACTGAGATTATCCGCGGACGGACGGACAGACAGACAGACAAAGCGAAACTATAAGGGTTCCTAGTTGACTACGGAACCCTGATAATGAATGTTGAGATAGTCCCTACGGATCTTTTGCGAAATATTATATTTTATTACTTCACTTTGTATTTTTATTTACTTTACCTAATGCGATTACATTTTTTTTTATTTTTTTAAAGTTTTTATTAAGTTCTACTTTTGTAATTTTTTTCATATTTTTTGAACTTATACTCGTAGTTCAAAAGTTAGAGGTCCATTTTTTTAAACTTCTGGAGCGATTATTTCCGAAAATATTAACTTTATCAAAAACTGTTTTTAGAAAACCCTCATTGTTTTTCAAATACCTGTCAAATGCTATGTCACACTCTAGGGTTGAAACGAAAAAAAATCTTACGTGTACGAGAGGTAGTAGTAGGTAGGTCGGACAGACAGACAGACAAAGCGAAACTATAAGGGTTCCTAGTTGACTACGGAACCCTGATAATGAATGTTGATACAGTCCCTACGAATCTTTTGAGGTAAGATTTACGCTTCGTGCCAATCCTGTCCCTGTTAGCCAGGGTAACAATATAGATAAAAAGCAACTGTATCGTAATGGAATTAAGGTTCAAATTAACATGTAGTTAACATGTTTTTGGAATGTACCAGTAGAACAGCAATCACTTAAATATTAAATGCCCATAAAAGGACTACGAAGCCTAATTCATTTTTATTTTGTATTTATAATTTTTATATGTATTTTTAAATATTGGTAATATTAGCTAAAACGCCATCTGTAGTATATTTTCCTGAATGCTTATGTGGAGCTTATCGCTTAGTTGTAGTAGTTAACAACTATCACGCTAGATGGAGCGGTATCGCGGAGCGCTCTGGCGGCGGGTCGGCCTGCGTGCATGTGTGCGTGCGATTTGAGAGGGTGTGACCCTGTGGGAGTGGCTTATGAATAGGTATTACGGAATGCAGTAGGGCCTTAAATCATCCGGCAACTTTCATATTTTGACCCCTCGATACGCTAACGCGGTCGAGAAGTTAATGTCGTAAAATTTTTATACTAGGCCTTCTGAATCGAGGCAAGTGACAATCAAGTTCTCTTGTAATGTAGACTTTGTCATATCGTCGTAAGTTCTTAATTTGAAATGAATTTGGTTGTCACTTTTAGGATGTTTTAGGATCAATACTGTTATTTCATGCATTTAAGAGTTAAACAATAAACAGTTTATTAAATATACTCGTAGCTAAGTAGGTAATAAAAATAAACCTCATGTCAGTTAAACCATACTTGATCAGCGTATCCTTATAGAGAAATGGCGGCCGGCATGGCTTCAAGGTTAGATTAACCGTACCATTATGGCTGCGGTACTGGTGCCGGTTCATTAGGCGAATTTGGCCGTTTTAGGACGTCAAATAGTACATTAGTCATTACCCTACAAGGGCGGAAAAGAGGAAATTTGCAAGGGGTGGCGTTAAATTAAAACACGACTGTAGGGAGTGTTTTAAATCGACACAAGTTGCGACCATAGACATAGAAAATAAATAGACGTAGTGTCACTAAGAAGAAACTGTGATTCCATATTACGCCCATATTACGCCTTCTTGTTCCGACAAGAACGCACACATGCACAGACAAAACATTACGCTTGTCATCTGTCAGTGATAACGAAACCAACCGACAACAAACATTGACATTGGCAAATCCACCTTGCTTCAAGGAGCAGGGAGTAAAAGCCAAATAGGAAAAAAAAAAAAAAAAAAAAAAAACAAACATCTCCGTGAAAATAATGAGAAAATGCCGACGTGCGTAGTTTTACATTGTAAAAACGCAACCGGTCACAAAAACAAGTCACATGGAATGACCTTTCATCGGTAAAATTATAATTGACACGTGTTTATAAATGCAAAAAAATCGAATATTAACTTCATTACGCGTAGTGTGACCAGCAGCTTGAGTTTGGTAAATCCCGAAAGTCGCGTAATTGCTTGCTTCGTCTTGCATATTTCTTACTTATGGAAATATGAAAATCCATGAAATATTTATATATTAAATATTATATATATTAAATTATATATATATAAAATTTTGTATATATAAAATTTTGTATTTGCATCTGTATCAAATTTTGGCCCTTCTTTCCCAGGAATACGTTCCAAAGTGTATACATATTTATAGACGTGACTGTAGTACTACTACCTACCTTCCACATGATCCCCAATCATCACTTGTCGCATGAATGTTGTTTCAACATTGTTTAGAAAGAGAATTACCTACCTTACTGTAATCCGTATGAAATTGTTTATTATACCTATTAAAGTAACTTTTACTTGTAAATTATGTGTATATTACATATTTACGTGTAATTATTTATAAGCACAGAAATAATTTTCATCAAAACAAATATTTAACTTTTCATTGAATCCCCGGTCATCAATTCGATTTGATTATATTCGGAAAAAAAATCACATGGTATTACTCGGCTGCACGCACACATATAAATCGGCCGCCATTGCTGGTCACAACACGATGTATCCGAGTGTTCACTCTGATACTCTATGGTTGCGACGTTTGACGTTTAAAGAACCCCATACTGTTATTACTGTTGTCTTTTGGGAAAACCTCGGCAGGGAGTTCACAGCCGGAGCGTCTGCGTAAGGAAATTCTTATGAAACCACACAGTGCGCGACCATTTTAGTTGCAATTGCAAGGTGTGCGGATGAGTAGCCCCGTGAAGTTGACCGCCCCATTTTTATTGCCCGCAAGTGGCATAGCTAAATCATTAGTTTATCATTAGTTCACGCTAGTTTTTATAAATGGGCGTTTTAATTTTTTGTTGTAGAAAAATATTTACCTATGCGAAATTAGAAATTTTCATGTGTTTTCTATGTATACAAAATCGCGAGCTGTTTCGGTCCCAGTAGGAGAAAAAAGTGTCCCAAGATTTGTTTTCCATTTCGCCACCATGTTTTGAAAGATTAAGATGGCGGTAGCGGAATGGAAAGTTTGAAAAATGTATGAAAATCTTAGGACACTTTTTCTCTCTTACTAGGATTGAAAGAGCACGCGATTCTGAGTAGAAAGCAGAAAAAAAAATCCAGTCGCAACAACAGTAAAAAACAGTCGCAACCAACATACTACATTGCCTCTCGCCGCGAGAGTCTGGTACTATCTGGATTACCTAGAATATCCTGTGATGACCTAAACCTAAATGTTCCTCCCGACCTATATATTATGATAACAATAATTAATTTGGCTTGCCCACCCAAAAAAACCCATTTCTACCATGCTAACCAAAATGTCATATGTCCTTACTAGCTTCATAACAACTTACGCTATTTAGTTCCTAACTGGAACGAAGCCACGCAATGAGAGTCCAATGTGATTCATTCATAATACATGGCGTTGGTGGTGACGGTGTTATTTGACATCGGCCGATAAACGTACAGTCGCCATCAGATATATCGGAGCAACCATGGTGCTCATAAATATTCTGAACACGATTTTATTGTCAAGGAGTGCTTTTTGACATATTTTGAGCCTCCTATATATCTGATGGCCACTGTAGGTACATTTAACTTTATATATTATGCGGTTATCAATTAAAAGCCGTATAACATTTGAATTAAGACTGGCGCCCATTACTGGTGCCTGTCAGCTTACAGTGTCCATCTGTTGCCATCGCCCTATCTGTAATATCAAAGACGTGATGTTTTTCTAAACGTAGATATAAGCTTGGACTAGCTATTGTTAAAAAATAGGTAGGGTATGCGGTAGTAATCTTGCCTCCCCCCCCCATCATTGGCCCCCTGAACTTGAAATCGATTTATTAAGATATATACCGTAAAGGGCCAATGATTCTACTGCTTACCCTAATTAATTAATTATCACAAAAATATTTAAAAACGTTTAAAAACTAATCTATTCGTTTTAAGCAGTAACGTCTGCGAGCGATATTAAATTTCTTAGAAAGAAAGCAAAAGTGGTAAATTCTTGACCTCGGACGGGACTCGAACTCGCGGTTCTGGCGCATAGATAAGCCTAAGGGATATGGTGGAGGAATTCGGGGTCACGGGTATGTTCTTGGTGCTCAGTTGGCAGAGCGATGGGCGTGTATTTGAAAGTCGCGAGTTCGAGTCCCGAATTATTCCACTTTTCCTTTTAAGAATTTCGGGTAAAAACTCGCGTATTTTATCACAATAGGCGTGACATGTTTAATGACATCATTAATGTCAGTATGAGTATGACTCACGAACGTTTAAATTGTATGACCCGTATAAAGTTTTAAAGCAGCATTGAAACAGTTGTAAACTCGCTCGCTCCGAATACTCTCCGCAAGATCGATCTCATATTACGCTAACCAGCAGTTCTGTTTATAATAACGCTAACGAACAATGAACAGAACAGACGCTAGGCTCGCAGGTAAATAAGACGCTGTTGTATAGCTAAATAAATAATTGGGTTAGTTGGGCACGATTTAATTTAATGCCCCGTTTATAGGGCCAATGTAGACCAACAGGGATGGATTATGTGTTAGAGGGAGGGAGCGATATTGCTAGTGCGTTCTGCCTGATAGTATAGCCATTACATTAGCCGCATTCCTCAGATTGATCTAATACAAAATGGTGGGGAAAAAAAGGTTATCAAACCTATATGTCCCACTGCTGGGTACACGCGCCTTAGAATGACGTTCAGTTGACGATGTAAACTGAGTCGCTTCCATACAACTGAGCGCCTACCACGAACCGCGAACGAAAGTATACCTCCCTTTCGCACTTGTGATTTCTCACTCAAGCGCGACAGAGAGGTGAAACTTCGTTCGTGGTTCGTGGTAGGCCTTCAGAGCCTAAACTGAATCGCTAAGACGTAATGGTAAGGTCCCAGGCCTCTCTAGAGCAAGAGAGACTGGGCTATAGTCCGCACGCTGGCCCAAATCGGGTTGGTGACGTCACATGCACGTTTGAATCTCTTCGCGAATGTATGCAGGTTTTCCCACAAAAGTTTCCTTCACCATTAAGCAAGTGGTAAATATAGGTACCTACCTATCTAACTAAACATCACAAGATATATTTAGGGCATGTTCCGTAAAAACACAGAACGAGCCCGTGTTTGATTCCGAAACCTGCGGATTGCGAAAGGCTAATAACAACATGTACAACTGTAGGACTATGTCATAGTGACGCTATAAATCAGATTGTAAGAAAACTCTTACTGCTTGTCATTTTGACATAGTTCTAGAGTGGCCTAGGGTTCCAATTGGTTGACTGTACAGTCAAGTGTAAAAATATGGTGGTGCACATCTTACTCAAAAATATGTACCATAGCACCTTATGCCGGTGTAATAAGAGCGTAGTATAGTACCATATTTATGAATCGATTATGTCGAACCATATTTTTGCACTTGACTGTACCTATTACCTTTATATAAACTATCTAACTCACTAAGTATACTTACTAATATTATAAATGCGAAAATAACCCTGTCTATCTGTTACCTCTTCACGCTAAACCGCTGAACGGAACTTGATAAAACTTGGTATAAGGAGAGTTCGGCTCCTGGAAAAGGAGATACCTAGTATAGTTTTTGTTCTTATTATTATGCAGACAAAGTCGCGGGGAAAAGCTAGTATAAAATAAATGAAGTTAAATAGCGAAGGTACGTAATAAACTCATTAGGCAATAGCTATACGAAGTTGGGAACACGATACGCGGGGTTTGTGGGTGTTGTGAAGATATGAAGGTTTCTGTGTGGGCTGTGTGTCGTAATAGAGATACGAGATAGATATACCTTTGTGAAATTAATATCGACAACTAAAAAAAATAAGATTATAAATTGAAATTAAACTCGCAGGCAATATTCATGTTTATAAATTGAAAGACATGTCATACACTACCGAAAAAGTGACCAAGCTCCTCAGTGCCCAGGGCTGGGATCGAACCAGCGACCTTCATTCGAGATGTCAAAATATGAAAGCAGCCGGATGATTTATTTATATAAATGGCAAACATAATTTGAACTCTCAAAGAAACGAGAACTTCGAGAATTAAAAGTCAAATACAACAAGTAAAAAGTTTAAGGTACTAGGTCTTCAGCTGTGAAACTCACTCCCCAGAAGGCCTAGTATAAAAGTTGTACGACATTAACTCCTCGACCGCGTTAGCGTATCGAGGGGTCAAAATATGAAAGTTGCCGGATGATTTAAATAAACGGCAAACATAATTTGAACTCCCGATACGCTAACGCGGTCGAGGAGTTAATGTCGTACAATTTTTATACTAGGCCTTCTGTTTTTGCTTTTTAGTCGTCAGTTGGGTGAATTTTGGTTTAAACATGAAAATTATTTGATTTACAGTATTAACGGTCCACTAGCACACTACTAGCAGACTTTGTTCAGACCTCACTATAAAAATCTGAAAATGTTATTAAAACAAACTTCAGTATCGATCACTAACGTCAGAAAAATTACTAAGCACACTGAATGATCCCACTGAGTCCTTCCGAGGAACTTCCTACAGATTTATAGAGTACCTACCTCCTAACTAAAAAGTATTTTTTCTACTCCAGCACTTCATCTGTCAATTAGATGACTGACAGCGATATTAAAAAATTATACATTATAACGTTGTCTAGATTCAGATTCAGATTTATTTATTTCATAATACAGATTACATTATAAATTGCAGGCATGTCAATCTACAAGTATTCATATTATGATCGTCAGAATAGGTATAAGAGATAATCAATAGAGTAATCATTTCAAAAAATTAAATGAATTAAATCAAAAAATTAAATCAAATCATTACAAGATATAAAATTTCATACAATGTCACAATAGTATCTCCTGTAGTGGATCGTCAAAATCTATGCATCATTTATATAGTCACTCATAGAATATAATGGATTATCCAACAAAAAATCTCTTAATCGGCGTTTGAATTCTATGGTATTTCATAAGAACACTGCTCCTAATATGGATTTTCATAGAGTATACATATGAGCACTGTTGTTGTTTTTTTTTAATTTCTATAGTGGGCACAATATCTTCCCTATTCTGCCACGTTTCTAGATTTTGCTTTTTACGCTATTTTAGCTGTCGTAGAAAAACTAGCGTATGTAACAGCTCATAATTAGTTCTTAGAACCCTCGGGTCTATTATTACAAAACTCGACTTCGTCTCGTTTAGTAACGCCGCCCTCAAGTTTTAAGAACCTTATTATATCACTGTTGCATAAACTACTATTGGAAATATGTAAATACGTATCAAATAATATTAAATTAAATATAAAATCAAATAAGTCAGATCTCTAACTAAGACCACCCTGAATTGAAATAAAACAACTCAACTCATGGGTATAGTTACTCGTAATACAGTATACATTGTATTGTAAGGTGTGACGGTTGCTCCGTCCGGACCGTCCGTCACTAAACAGCTGACACGGATTTATCGTTTATCGCTATCGTTGGCAAATAATCACAATCCGCGATTAGCGCTCCCGTGCCGTGCACACCTGCTTTGTAACGGTCACATTGTTTCATTACGATTACATATAAACTTTTAAAAAGTACTTGACGAGTTTATTATTAATAAATAAGAATTAATTTGTAGGTATTCATAGTCCAGTAGTTTTAAATCTCAATGTTCCCTGGCGGGTGCTGCCTCTGCGTGCATCCCATGACTCGGGCAGGTGCAATATCCGCTCCGTGTACCCTTTACATTTCATTGTCTTGTGTTACAAGATTGTTATTCATTGAAATTAAACACTTTAGAACGGATTAATCACGTTTATTAACACAGTACAGTACTCGTTTGCACAGGGTTAAGATGACGAGACATTTCATTAAATTGTAAAAAGGGCTCTGCGTCTTGGCTTCGGCTCCGCGTACGCCTCCCAAAAGTCCCAAAGGTCAGGAACACTATTGTTCCGTGATGGGAAAGATATAATTTATTATGTAAGTAGGTATTATTCATACAAGTTACACATACTTATAGAAGAATACAGCTCTGTATTTTCTAATATTACCTCAAACCGTAACCAAACGTAGGTTTTAGTACATTATGAACCAAGTAGCGTAAAAAAATTGTGATAACGTATCGAGCAGCAATGTATTGCGTACCTACACTTAAAACGGTATATAACATGTATAACAGCCAATGTGGGCGCACCATTATCATTTCATTAGGGCTTCAGACTGCGAGTTGAGATCTTTTTGAGCACTTTGACCGCTCCGATGTAACCAACAACACGTCACGAATGATTTAACGTCGCCGACCTTGGAGCGACGTATCTTGGCATATAATATCGCGAGGTCGCCCGAACGTTCAAGTTGAAGGTCGAGTCCACACCACTCGTCTACTCGTCTGTCATCAACAGCCGGGCATGTATGTTCGGGTATACCCGCCGGGGGTATTTGCTGGCCATTTTTATTTTGATACCACGATGGTGGCAAACAAGCATACGGCCCGCCTGACGGAGAGCGGTCACCGTAGCCTATGGGCGCCTGCAACTCCAGGTGGGTCACATGCGCGTTTCCGACACTTATTATGTATATTATGGCACTTCGTCATTTGTAACAATTAGTAACAAATAGTTTTGTGGCAATATCTCAAAAACGGGTTGACCGAATATAATCAAAACAATTTTAGTTTTTAGTTCGTATCATGTCCTATCTTTCTGAATTTCTTAAAATGGTTTGAACCTCCCGTTCAAAAGTTATAGAAGAAAGAAACGTTTTTTCAGACTTTCAGAGCAATAAATTTCAGAAATAGCGCTTAATGATTTTTTTAAATATAAGAGACCTTAAAATTATTTTCAAAGACCTATAGAATGACATCACATGTACCTTATCTTTGCAAGTTTTTTTTTAATTAGTACATTTATGAATATAGTAAAAATAAAATATAGAGGAGGCACTATTTTTTTTTTCGTTCAAAACTAAATAGCAGCACACAGAATACACTTTTGGTTAAAATTTCGATTTACTTGGCTGCGGCATGAACTGGAGATAAAGTTTTAAAAATGTATGGTAATGGTAAATGGTATTCACCTAGGATGCTCTCGACTCGAGTCTAGTCATGGTGCGCGAATATAAAACATGGCGTTTTCCAAACCAAAGTTCGACTCTCGTTTTTATTCTTAATTCTTCGAAAAATGGTTCTTCACTGGAAGTTGGAATGACACTTTTACTTTTTCTTTCTGGCTTTTGCCAAGAATAATCACAGATGATTTAGCATTTCGTTACTTTAAGGCACGTTTAATTCGACAATAAACAGTCTTTTAACTATAAAACTCTCGTGAGACTCGAACATATTAAATAATATTTAAAACGGGTCACTCACGTAATTTAGTCGATTTGACGTTCTTCGTAAAGCCTTTTACTTTGCGTTTTGACACATTAGGTGGGCCGGTGGGCTGAATTGTCGGTTCCTGGATTTGGGTTTTCTCCATAAGTCTATAGTTTTACTGGACCACCATGTCACTCTTTTACATTGGAAACTCTTATCGATACTAAAATACTAATATTATACATGCGAAAGTAACATATTAAATAATATTTAAAACGGGTCACTCACGTAATTTAGTCGATTTACGCTCGACATGTTTTGTGCGAAAGTAACTCTGTGTGTCTATTAATTACTATTACCTCTTCACGCTAAAAGCCTAAAACCGCTTAACGGATTAAGATGAAATTTGATATGGGGATAGTTTGGGTCCTGGTAAAGGACATAGGATAGTTTTTTTTTATAATTCTATGCAGACGAAGTCGCGGGCAAAGCTAGTATTTTATATCGCCCCAGTGACTCGCCGTAGGTTCAATTAGGGTAACGACCAGGGATTTACATCGCGTACCCTAATTGAACCTACGGTCGAAGAATTGTTGTTTTTGTTATGCTCTGCAGATCTACGATTTCTGAGCTTATCGCGCGATAATGACATGATAAGGAAAACGTCACATTGCCCCCGTTTATTTATAAACAAATATTATTTACTACATTATAAAAAAATACGGATAACACTGACGTATTCACGCTTTAGTATACCCACTTAGGCACTTAAGTCGTCGCGCACGATACTCAGCGCTTGATAATGGCATCATAGGATTTCCGAAACATGTCGCGCAGTGTTATCCGTAATTTTATTATAATATTAATATGTCTGGCGGTGGCGATAGTTTAAATTCAAGTGATCACATTTTCAATTAAACATAAAGTTATCGGATATGAAGGACACGTATTTTTTCATAACCTAAAATTACTTTCTACTTAAGTACAACAGTTCTGTATTCCCCGTTTCCGAACATTCTTAACTCGAATGCACCTTGAAATTACACTGCGCCTACCTTAATTTAATAGTCGTATATGCGAATAGGTAACTATATTTTAAATACACACAAATACACTATTACCTCGAACTTATGATTTCAAATGACATGCTCAATAAGCAATTTTTGTCCGCAGGCAAAGAAGTACAAAAAAGATGGCGCTCCATACGCGACTCATACACAAAAGCGTACCGCCAGGGCAAGTGCGTACCCGCGGAGCAGTGCACCCCCGGCAGCCGGCGCTACCAGTACCACGCACAGATGTCGTTCCTACTGCGAGCGCTGAAGAACAAGTGAGTACACGGGTACACGGTACCCGCATTAATGTAGAGCCGACGATATTATGCTTGGTACACGGAGGTCAGGGCAAATGTACCCGCGGACCAGTTTACCACGCACAGATGTCATTCCTACTGCGAGCGCTGAAGAACAAATGAGTACACGGGTACACGGCACCGGCATTAATGTATAGCGGACAATATTATGCTTGGTACACGAAGGTCAGGGTCAGGGCGAATGTACCCGCGGAGCAGTGTACCACGCACAGCTTAGATGTCGTTCCTAGTGCAAGCGCTAAAGAACAAGTGAGTACACGGTTACACGGTACCCGCATTAATGTAGAGCCGACGATATTATGCTTGGTACACGAAGGTCAGGGCAAATGTACCCGCGGAGCAGTGTACCACGCACAGCTTAGATGTCGTTCCTAGTGCAAGCGCTAAAGATCAAGTGAGTACACGTCACGGGTACACGGCACCCGCAGAGCCGACGATATTATGCTTGGTACACGGAGGTCAGGGCAAATGTACCCGCGGAGCAGTGTACCACGCACAGCTTAGATGTCGTTCCTAGTGCAAGCGCTAAAGAACAAGTGAGTACACGTCACGGGTACACGGCACCCGCATTAATGTAGAGCCGACGATATTATGCTTGGTACACGGAGGTCAGGACAAATGTACTCGCAGAGCAGTGTACCACGCACAGTTTAGATGTCGTTCCTACTGCGAGCGCTAAAGAATAAGTGAGTACACGGGTACACGGTACCCGCAGTAATGTGCACACGCGTTCATAAGTGCATGGGCAATTTATGAATGAATTCATTGATAAACTGCCCATGCAGAAACGCGATAGTACAGCCGACTATATTATGCTGTACACGAAGTTCAGGGCAAGCGTACTCGCGGAGCAGTGCGCCCGCTGCAGCCGCCGCTACCACTATCACGCACAGACGTCGTTCCCATTGCGGGCGCTGAAGAATATGTGAGTACACGGGTACCCGTTACCCGAGGTAATGTAGACACGCGTTAAAAAGTGCATGGGCAAGTTATCAATGAATTTGCAAACTGCCCATGCAATTTTGAACGCGATGTACAGCCGACTATATCATGCTCGCTACAAGAAGTGCCAGGGTAAGTGTACACGCGGAGCAGTGCACCCCCAGCAGCCGGCGTTACCACGCACAGATGACGTTCCTACGCGAGGGCTGAAGAACAAGTGAGTACACGGGTACATGGGTGCTGGTATCCATAAATAAAAAAATAAAATAAAAATAAAATATCTTTATTTCAGAACAATTATTCCATAATTTGTTAATTCATTTTGTACTACATACTACTTGTTAGCTTATCCAATAATAATAATAATGATTGACACAATAAAATAATGAAATCACAATTTATACTTGAATAAAGTAATGCGACTGGCCATACCAGTATCATGCTCAGATCTCGTTCGTAACTTCGTAAAACAAGTAAGAATACACGGGTGCGGGTACCCGCGAATAATACTGTTCGTGTAACCCAGAAATGCTCTTCTTTAAAATAAAAATACTTGAAAAAGCTAAGGATTATCTTGTATAGATACATGTTAACAAGAAACAAATTCAGTCGTTGCAATTATTATAACCAAACCCCATTTATTTTCCAGAAAACCAAGATACTCCCAAGACAAATACGAATCGTTCTCAGAGATCTCCAACTCACCACAGCACCCCCCACCCGAGGACCCCCCAATGCCCAAAATAAAGCACGAAGTCATCGACAGACCGCTAGACCTGAAAACTAGACCTGAAAAACCTACACAAGACAAAAGCAACCAAGCTACTATGCAAGAAAAGAATTCTCTAGAAATCAAAATAGACGCCAACTCAATATTACCTGACGACCATTTCGACGATGACAAGTTGTTTATGAATTCTCTGCTTCCTCTATTTAAAAAGATGGACGATGACACTAGATTATTATGCCGGATTGAAGTATTAAAAATAATAAGATACGCGCTGAAAGGCCATAAGTGTTTTGAAGCGTTGAGACTGGCTGAAGATAGTTTCTTCAGGGACAGGATGAGCGGGATATTGGCTAAGCAGGAGGTTATGGAAGAAATTAATACGCCGAAGTCTACGTTGTCTATGACTACCAGGTCCGCTGATGGTAGCAGGCCGGTTAGGAAACGAAGAGTGAGTATTTTTACTTGATACTTGTTGAACTGGTTTTTCTTACCGTTTTTCCGGCTGATAGTCCTTTTTACTTGTAGTTTATGGGTTAATCAGCTATTTCTTGTCACTAGCCATCATTATAATACAGAAAGGTATTATTCGAAGTGCGAATACGAATACGATACGAATGAAATCTTAGGGCGAAAGTCGCTATAATAACTTGCCCGATTTTGTTGTTTCTTATATGCATTTTGAAAATGTTTTTAATTAAATATGTCTTTTTATAATTACAGAATCGTTCACCCTCTCCATTACCAATGCCAGCGAAAAGAAGAGGGCCCGGTCGTCCCAGGAAGGTAATTAATATCTAAATTTGATTAGTCCACGTACATATCTAACCACAGTGACGCAAGTACGAATACTATAATTAACCACTAAAAACACAGTTTACAGCTTTTAAGATGCACCTACAATCTTTTCTGTTTTGCCCTAAGGTTGACTGGTAGAGGATGCCCTATGACAGGGGCCCCCAATTTTAGCGATCCCTATCTATTTCTAATAGCGTAAAAATTTTGAAGTTACAAGTACGTGTCGGACTGAAAACGATTGGGAAACCCTGCCCTATGACATTAATTCCGTATTTTGTACAAAAAGTTTTTCTTTTGTGTAATAAATAAATAAATATTACAGAACATTCTTACCAAATTGACTAAGTCCCGCAGTAAGCTCAAGAAGGCTTGCGTTAGAAGTACTCACGCAACGATATAATATACAAATACATAGAATAAATCCATGACTCAGTGACAAATATCTGTGTTCATCACGCAAATAAAATATAACTATTGGTCGTCAACTTTTTCTTGGGGTACATAGCATTGCCCTCCATGCCCAACATTATCTTACTTGAAAAACGTTATAATTTTCTGTCGCTCTTGTCACTTTTTTCCGTATTAGATATAAGTAGACATATATTTGGCAGAGAATTGCGGTTTTCCTAGCCATATTACCTTGTGAATCATAGACTATGTTTTGGTAATTTACGGTACTTACTTAAAATCAGAGGCATCTTCCAAATATTCGATCATTTCAGGTATTCGAATATTCAAAAAAAAAGGCGAAGTATTCGAATTATTCGAATAATTAGGCTTATTTAAAATGAAGCACATATAATGAGCTCTGATGCAGAGCTCTTTCTATTGTATCTATTTTCAGAAGTCATAATATCTTTTTGATCACTTTATTTTGCTAAACATATACTTAATAGCATCATATAATTTAAACTTTCGTGCGTCATACTGACATTAAATTGCAACGCAAAATGTCACGCCTATTGTGATAAATGGGCATATTTTTATTTTGTCGTTTTTTTTTTCGTGTCAGATTTGAATGAAATTTGATGGGTAGATAGAGTTCCTTATTCTCTTGAAGATAGACCCAATTTCAAAGTAATGTCTCACAATTTTATCCACTGAGTTACGAAATCGTATGGAATTCTCGTAACTCAGTGGAAAATTTAGTACAAAATTTTTGTCGCACATTGAGATTTTGTATCTATCTAGCGTAGAATAAGGAACTATCTACCCACCAAATTTCATTCAAATCTGACGCGAAAAAAAAAACGACAACAAAATAAAAATATGCCCAAATATGAGTGTTAACTGTTACAATTATAATGGCATAATACTATATTTGCAGGTCCGTCCCCCGCCCTCTGATTCGGACGAAGAGCAACTGTCAAAGAAACGCGGACCCAAAATGAAGGTGGTCCCGGTGGAAGTCCCGCGGCTGTCGGAGATGGACGAGTCGCTCAGCGCGGCCACCAGCGTGGCGCAGCTGTCCACGCCGCTATTCATGAAGGTAGATAAGAATAAGAATAAGAATAATATAAAATGTTGTATTATTATATTATCCAAACCTAAGGAAGAAAATAAATAAACGAAAGAATAAGAATAATGTTTTCCCCTCACTAGCTCGGAAAGCGCTGTTTTGTCCTTTAAAACAAGCGTGGAAAAACGCATTTTATCCACATGTGGGGCAAAGTAATCTAATTCCTATCACTTACCACCAGTCCAGTATAAGTGAGTCCTATATGCCCATAGTAAATATGTGCAATCGGAGGTCACACCTTAAATTGGTCATGTGATCATGTCCTACCCCGCACTTGGTAAGCTGTTGGCAATATAAGTACCAGGAGCATACCTACTCTATCACAAATTTTGAAATTGATTTTTGATGGTTTCTTCAAGATAACTTACATGTGGATAAGATTTATAATCGTATTTAGTCTGTATTTTCCTCGCAATAGTGAGGGGAAAAATGTTGTATTACACTCGGCGACAAAGTTTGTTCAACTCTCGTGCCTTGAGACCCTCGTAAAGCTCAAGATTCCAGTTATTGAACCACTCGCTATGCTCGTGGCTCAATTTTGGAATCTTTCGCTTGCTCGGGGCTCAATATAAGCCCGAGAGTTAAACAACAACTTTGCCCCCTTGTATAATAAATAACTATTATTGACTTAAAACCTAATACAAATATGTAATATTTCACAATACGCTAACACCTCAAGAGTTACTTATGTATTAGGTTTGAAACAGTTTCACCGGAACTGAGCCTCTGTCTCCCGAACTAGGCGGATGCCTGTGACTCGGAAGTCAGTGATTCAGTGAGATGAATTAATTTTATACAGCCATCAGACTGAAGGCTCGTGTAGATCTATGATTACCTTGGCCGCTTCTATACACGGTGCCCGTGAGCATTGCGAGAGATTTTAACAGCGTATTCCTGAGTAGCGTTGAAAATATCTGGAAAAAATTCGATTTTTTCCCAGACGACTCGTTTTTTTCGGATTCTTTAGGAAAAAATCAATGAAAGTTTCCGCTCTATATTTAAACTCTAAATCAATGTTTATTAGGTCTAATTTACGCCTACAACAGGGCTACATCCATGACATTGAGGAAGAAACAATCGAAACAGATGAAAGGAGTGACAGTGATAGTGACATTATTTATTTCTTAAAAAACCCGAAAACTTCGGAAAAAAACGGAAAAATTGATTAAATCATGAAAAAAACATTCGATTTTTCCGGCATTTTCAACGCTATTCCCCAGGCTAAAAGAAACAAAAAATTACATATGATTTTTGGTCATTTCGACCAAAAAGAAACTTTGTTTTTCTTTTTTTATATGCTTTTATACATGCTAAAGTAAATTTAGAAAAGGCCCATTTAAAATTTAAAAAAAAATACTTTTTTTGTTCGAGTCGAGTTTTGCAAAGACATTACAGTGTCACCGAAGTCAGTCAAAAGTCATGTCTAGAATAGACCACATAGTAGCATTATCACATTCCAAAACGCGTTATTTACCGACTGGCGGTAAAATTATGTTTTAATAAAAATTGCAATTATCTCGGAAACTAAGCTAATCCAATGCACTTAATATGAAATTTTTGTTTCCTTTGGCCTCAGGAATATGCTGTTAAAATCTCTCGCAATGCTCACAAGCACCTGATGGTATATGTGTAAAATCGTCACTATACTTACTCGACCTCGTATCTGTAAATCTCATTTGATAGAGAAAACACCCGTATTCCTAGAGACGGAAAGGTGACATTTCCATCAAATGATTGCTGTACATATCGACGAAATGTTTAACCCTCGTATTTTCACGGATACGCCCGAACGTCCGTCAGTGTCAGTACTAAAAGTATCGAAGTCGATTGAAATAGCATGACAAGTACGATTTTACGAAGGACATTATACACTATATCTGTACTCTTCTATTAGTTGGTCCTTTTTGTGATGCACACACATTCTAATCATTGTTTATCTTTTTCTTTTGTTTCTTATGTTGTTTCCTGTGATGTCACAAATAAATCTTTTTCATTCATTCATTCATTCATAAAGGGTTAGTTCTATAGTCTTATTTCTCATTTCAGATGTACAACCTAGAACGCTCAAAGACGCCAACAGCACTCCCCAATCCACAAAACATGCAGGTTTCCATCAAAACAGAACCATTCGACCATCAGGAATATTAGACTCTAACACGTAGAAATTAAGGTTCAAATTTCATTGTGATTTTGCCTTTCGGTAACCTATAGTCCTTTTCGGATAGCTTGGGTACAATGACAGCTGTCATCTTCACACAGTTTAACACCTCATTACGTAGATCCATCCATACTAATATTATAAATTGAAAGAGATGTCATATACTACAGAAAATGTGACCAAGGCCCCCGGTGAGCAGGGCTGGGATCGAACCAGTGACCTCCTGCCTTAGCGCGCTGCGCGGAAGCGAAAGCAGGAGGTCGCTGGTTCGATCCCAGCCCTGGACACTGGGGGCCTTGATTACTTTTTCAGTAGTAAATGACATCTCATTCAATTTATCATTTATTTAAAGTAGTGTAACTAATTTAAAAAAAACATGAATCAAAACATTTGTTACATTTAATAAATGATTTGATTCGTGCTTTACAATTGCATGTGAAAGTAACTGTCTGTCTATGTGTTACGTCTTCATGCTAAAACCGCTAAACAGATTAAGCTGATGATTTAGTATGGGGTTTTGACTTCTGCGAAAGGACAAAGGATTGTTTTTCTTTTCTTCAAATTATTTGCAGACGAAGTCGCGGGCAAGAGCAAGTAGGTTAAAATAAAAAAATCCTATAAACGGCAGCCAAATGACTACTGTCATCGCACCTACGCTATCTGAAAAGGACTATAGGCATGTAGCTGTGAACATCGCAATTTTGTTGTCTCTATCCCTCACATATGCAAGAGAGAGATAAAGAAAATTGGACTTTCGCGGCAGGCCATGAACGCGTGTACACTTGTTTGCGATAATAATATAATTGGTACTAATTTTACTATTTATCAAACGAATTCATATCATTTTAATGTAATCTGAACAAATTTTATGCTTGATTTTATTGACTGCAGATCTTGGGATTATGTTGCCGAACGGGTCCCATGTTTTGAGTTTGACAAAAGAAAAATTAATGATGGAAAATGTGAATGGTAAGAATGTAATTAATTGTGATACCTCCTTTTCTTATGGCGACTCTGTTCGTGATTCACTTGCGCCATGGACGAATGAAACAAGAGGACATGCAATGACTACAAAGTGCGTTAATAAATCGGCAAAGTGCGACTCGGACTCGCCTACCGAGGGTTCAGCACAAAGGATGCTCCCCCCATTTATTACCATAGGTACTTAAAAATACTGGTGGCACGGAACTGATACAGCAGCTATACGGTTTGCGGATGTCTCCTCTCCTGTACTTGTGCCAAATTTCACATAACAATTTGCACATCAGTAGTCTGAATTTTAAAATAACGCAATGTCGAATACAATTCTCAGTCCTCTGTTTTATTCGTCTGTGGTTGCGCTAATATTTTAATAACAAACCACGACATTAAAGACATGTCTATTATAATGATATACTTACATAATTATTGAGGAAATGTATTGTATGTTTGTTTGATTGTGATATAATATTTACGTTATGCTTCGCCATTTATTTAGTTATTCGTAGACGTTTATAAAAGAGCATTTCATATTTAGATAGTAAGTTATTTTAAGTAGGTATTGGTAGTAGCCAGTGAAATAATATATTTTAACACATTGAATGTTGGCTTCCCAAATTTGAAAATGAGAATGTTACCGGCGTGTATGTATTAAAATGTGACAAATGAGCATACGGTCTACTTGATGTTCAGCGGCCGTCGTAGCCTATGGAGTTGTCTGTCAACCCTTAAACTAGAAAGATCCGCTTTGTTGACCGGTTGATGGATACAGGTATTATATAGAAAACACAGTGCATCTATGGAAGCTTACTCGCCTTTAAAACACATCCTATATACTTGTATTACTTGTATATGCTTATTAATGATAATTGAATTAATAAAAAAACAGCGCTTTCGTTGATCTCATCTCCAGAATTTAACAGTTAATTATCTTAAATATGGTAGGTTTGATAAGTGATAACAGTCGCTTTCGTGCAAACTAGCGCATGCACGGAATCTTGGGATTAGTTTTCCAAGCGGACCCCAGGCTCTCTGAGCCGTGGCAATCGCTAGGAAAATGATGACATACAATAATTCCATATTATTTTTATTTCGCTGGTTACTACCAAATAACATGAAAGAAATATTTTTATAAAAGTCACAGTAAAATATTGTTAGATAGGAGTATTAGGAACACATAATTAAAATAGTATATAATTACAATGATTATAAAATAATTAATGTATTGGCCTATTGGTGACCTGTCCAATGATTGGCTCTGAAAAGTACTGGTCATTGGCACTTTCTAGAAAGTCACTAAAGTCTTAAAGTTTTCAGAAGGCGCTTCCCGTCCAGTGGCGCCCTCATTGGGAAGATTGTGTTTTCTGATAAAACAATCAATTTGTCTATACTATAAAACTAATGAAATATAAAAAAATTGACTGGATCATTAGGATTGAGACAGGATTATTAGTACACATACACAATCTCCCTATGAGGGCGCCACTGGGCGTCAGCACCCTCTTAAGGTGCCAACCAATGGTCGGGTGTCAACAATAGGGTATAATATCGATACTATTTGTTGTCTGTCTATGTTTACATTCCACATTTAAATAAGACAATAAGGTCGTGAGGACTGTAAGAAAGAATAAATACTTTTTGTATATAATTGTTTTATTCAAATTCTACAAATAATTGTTACGATTTATAAATTTAATTTTAAGGGTCCGTCTACTGCACACCGAAGTGTTCTAGATGGTCGGCAACAAGGTTCCGGGTCAAGTTGACCTTGCTTTTTCCGACTGTGTAACTGGTGCGATTGGTCACCGAATCGTATGGACTACTGATGCTGACCAAGGTCACGATGGCCTTGGACTACTGGACAAGGTTACGGTTGCCTTTGACCGTCGACAGCGATGTTGGCGACCGTGTAAAAGGCCGATAATTCGTTAATTTGAATGTAAAATATCAGCCGCCGGTTTACACATACTAATGTCACTAAATTTAACCTCCAACCCCTCCCTCTGCGGCGAGCAAGCCATAGGCCCCACTACACACCTGCTGGATGGAAATGGGCAGAGCCTGAGTAAAATCCAGTTTTTGTTGTCTATGGAATACTTAACGCACACAGCGTCGCGGAGGCGGGTGAGGCGGAGGTAGAATTTGTTGGGGTTGCCAGGAAATACACCTGAAAAGAACAGTGAGGTTGGGGTCCTTTTTTTCGTTTTTCTATGCTGCCAGTGTATGTTACTTTATTTAAAACCTCGGTAATTTCATGTTTAGGTGTTACTTTTTTTTTATTTATACTCCCTTTTTTTGGGAGTTAAAAATTCTACTGTCAGACTTGGCTTGCCAGACTAAAAAGGACGCATTGACGCAGTGACACGATAGCGGGACGTCTAGCTGAACGAGTTGCGACTCGAGTCAGTTCATTCCTTTTCTCTTTAATATACAAACAAAAGGAGTCACATGTTTTGTCACTGTTTCTCCTTGTATTTTCACACTACCTCATCAAATACCACTAAAACCATTCACTACCAAACATAACATACAATAAATAAGTTATTACGATCAATATGGCTATTTGTTTACATTGTTAAGAAGTTCCATTGACAGCGATCTTATTTACAATTTCAGTTTCCCAGATTATGTACAATATCTCAAATGCCTGTCGATTTGGACTGATTGAGGATAGTAAATTGGTCATTTTGCTCATTAATACACTTGCTTTTTCATATTGTGAACGAAATTTTGTCTATTTGTCCCACTTGTAATCTGGAACTCAAGTGTGACATAAAAGAAATACTTCATTAATAGTTCCCGTGAGGATCTCAGATCAATAAATGGTAAAGTGGATCATGGAAATAGTCGATGGTTAGGGTTTGCGATGGCGATCCGAAATGTATGAAGGATCTATCGGATCCGAGATACGGATATTTCCATTTGTGGTATAGACTCTAGAGCCTCTAGAGTGAGTGGAAGTAAGTAATTTAAAAGGTATTAAACTGTACCAGTAGCCCAATCCGAAACTCCGTTGGTAAGGACGCTGCCGATCATAGGCTGCCCGTCGTTGTACTCAATGCCAGCTTTCAACCAGTGCTGTTCATCTATGTAGATCATGAGGCCGGCTTGATCGTATAGGGTTGTGAAATTGGCCTCGACGCAAACCTGAAACGAACCCAGTTTAGATTACTTGCATTGAATGAAACATCAGCTCAACAACTAGTTATGAAAAGGCAGTAAATAAAAAAAGTGGAGAGGGGTTGAACATCTCAGAAATATTTAAGTGTCGCGCTTTTCTACTAATTCACAACTGCCGCGATTTAAAAAAATGCCTCTCTTGTTCCGAGTGAAAAAAGGGGGGACATATAGATTTAAAAAAAATCTTAGTCAGACTTGGGTCGTCAGACTATATGATATATCACTAATGAAAAGTAGTTGTTTTAAAATTATTAAGAAACAACACTCAAGGCGATGGAAGATATGTGAATACATAGTTTTATATACATTTAAATTTCATATATGAGTGAATAAAATGACAGTTGCAATTAAAAGCCGATTTACTGTTACTTTACCTCCATAGTGAAGTCATCCTTGATTTCCACTCCATATAAATGCCCGGTATTAAATGCGAAACCGTAAAAGGTTTTCTGCCAAAAGTCTGTTTTATTATCAGTAGAAAATTCAAGCACTTCTTTGGCTTTCCAGTGTTTTGGTTCATTGAGCCATTTGAAATCGTCTAATAAAACGTTCCCAAAAGCGGATGCTTCCATTATATGTAGATAACTGAAGAGAAGTGATATAGTAATGATGTATAGTGTATTTATTTTGCACATACATTTATTATATACGTGGCAGGAAACGGAAACAAGTGTATAGGTGTTTATCTAAGTACGTTTGATAGCATAAGTGTTTATAAAGGGAATCCTTAAGGTGGTTCTAGTGTATTTTCAAGCACTTATTAAGTGGTTGTTATCAACGCTGTGTTTACGTAGTGCGTATACTTAACTCCAACAACAACATTACGTAACTTCATAACCTCCACTCTTTTATTAGTAGAATTTAAATACTTGATATGGCCACACCAATAGTGTCAAAACTTTTTTCAATGCTCGCAACTCTAACTCTACACAGATTTAAAATGGCCTCACTTCCGTCAAGTGCACACCGGCGTCATGGGCTCGCGTGGTTTATGAAGAAAATAAAGTTTATATTTGTTTATAGATAGTCAAAAAGTAATAATACATTGGATTTTTAGTAATTGACTGCTGAGCTTCAAATGGGTAAACCCGGTAAGTTATTTTCAACATCACTCTTTGACATGCACGATCAATACTTGTGGAAAGAAAAATACCACGTTTTTATGTTAAATTCTCGTATTCAAAAATTAATACGTTTATACTTAAAAAACAAATTTTAATAATACTAAAGTTGTAACTCCTCGTTCAACTCGAAATAAGACATGCGGAGTTCTAGGTTAGGTTTGCATTCACGTTGCCGCATTTCTTTGGATTTTGTTTTGAAATAACCTCATGGTTACTCAATTTAGATTGTAATTCATATCCCTGTTTAGTTACATACCATACTATCTCTATACACTATTATTTAACCCACGTGTATGTATTCTATAATCGTGTAAGCGTCTTAACGCCCATGCAAACATAACCTCATTTTGCTGTGGTACATGTATTTTAGGAACCATGTGTAGCACATGTGGTACTTTTTTAGTAAATTTTAATAATGTTACGCGGGATTCGACTTATCAATATGAGCCAGTAATTTAATATGAATTGTAAGCTTTTTATAATTTAGAAGTACCAGTTATAGAAAAACATATTGAATGTATGGTCTCCAGTCCGAAAACTATTCCAATCAAGGGGTCTCTAAACTCCCTTCTCTTTTTGTGGGCTTGATTTTATTACTTAGGTTACTTTTCTTGGAGCAGTCTAGTTTGGAGAACCTTAACACTTCTGTCGGCCTTCCTATAACTACATGGCACAGATGCGTAATTGAGTCCAGATCTAAGTGATATTATGGGGCATTCTTACACAAATTGACTAAGTGCCGCAGCATGCTCAAGAAGGCTTGTGTTACGGGTACTCAGACAACAACACATAATATACAAATACATAGAAAACATCCATGACCCAGGAACAAACATCTGTGTTCATCACACAAGTAAATGCCCTTACTGGGACCATCGACTTAGCAGGCAGGGTCACTACCAACTATGCCAACTGGTTGTCCGTGAAGTGATACATTGATCATGCCTATCCTATGGTGCTATCTGATAGTTGGTAGAAACTTAGTTATAGACTGATTACCACAAAGACTACATCTGGTGATTATAGATCAATATTAAAAGGTTTATTAATGTCGAATCGAGGGTTAACATAATGTGTGAACAGTAAACAAGGCATTTGAATATTAAGTGAAAATATTTATTGGTCAAAATAAATTAATTCCCTGTTTGACATTTTGATTATTAGGGCCATGATAAAATCTTCACATCACATCACTCTGTACAACTTAAAATTTGGTAAAGCATTTAACTTCAACTGCATGAGGCAGTGCTATTCCTCTGTAAACTCAATTTAAAATACAAAACGCGAAAATGATGATCAGTGGTCCCTCTAACCTGACCTATTGATGAAGACTATATCCACTTACCCACTTCTGATTACTATCGAGCCATACCCTTGTTACACCTTAAACAAACATCACTACAATACATGACACATTTCAGAGTTCAATGGAGGCCGTGGAGGAGGCGGGCGGGGGGGCTTCGGCCGAGGCGGCGGCGGCGGTAGAGGAGGCTTTGGAGGCCGAGGCGGTGGCGGAGGCTTTGGAGGCCGAGGCGGCGGCGGTGGCCGAGGCGGGTTTGAGAAGCGAGGAGGTGGCCGCGGGTTCGGAAGCCGGGGAGGAGGCGGTAAGAAATTGTTTAAAAAAGTTTCTTGTAGTGCCAATAATTGCTATACATTATAAATTTGAGGTTTTAAAGATGTATATTTTCAAAAGTTATTTATTAATTCTCTCAGAATCATTTAACTGATTCCGGTATAAGGTAGGTTTTGGTGTAGTTTTGGGTGGATTTATCAGTTTGAACTTAAATACTAATATTAATATCTCCTGACAAAATAACAATGTCATATCATGAGTTCAATCTTATACTTTACCAAAACATGCACTGGAATTGATTTATCAATTTGTGTAATAATAACCACTAGTCAAAATTGAAAATAATAAAATTGAATTTTTATCATGGACATTTGTGAAGGCTAACTGTTTGATTCAGAATTATAAGGTCTGAATGAATAACCTAGCATACTCTGCCTGTGATAGATTTTTTGTTTGCAATTATATGGCATTAGAGAATACCTAATTAATTTAGGATTAGGACATTGAATGATGATCAGTGGTCCCTCTAACCTGACCTATTCATGAAGACTATATCCACTTACCCACTTCTGACATCACCATATGTTCTGAGAACATACCCCCACCATTTTCCAGTTCTAACGATGTTTGTGGTCAGGTCGCGGTCGCGGCGGCGGCGGCCGAGGCGGCGGCGGCGGCGGCTTCAAGGGAGGCAAGCAAGTTATTATTGAACCTCACAGGTTAGTGATACAAAATTGATTAATTCACAGAATTTACTCTTAACAGAATTGGAAGGAAACAAATTGTATTCATCCCTCATTGGACACATTTGTCAGTGCGACTCTCAGAGCACTACAAGAATGCAGCCGAACTATTTCAACAACATCTACTCCATTCATACCAAATTTTATCAAAATTGGTCTGATAACATAGAAGTTGTGCTCGAAGCTGCACCAGTATTAGTCATTTTCACTTATAAAAATGACTTAAATTTGTAATGATGTTTATCTACAAACTTTCGTTCTTCTGAATGCGAACGCTTGAAGCAACTTTTGTATCTGATCCAGTATAAACCACAATACCTTCATCCTCCCATCTTTTCTTTTTATTAATCATAATCTTCTTTTATAGACACGCCGGAGTATTCATCGCCAGAGGCAAAGAAGATGCGCTGGTTACCAGGAATCTTGTGCCCGGATCTGAAGTGTACGGTGAAAAGAGGATATCTGTTGAGGTATGTATATTTTTATTTTATATACCAATATGAAATACCAATACCAATTTATAACAGTAATACTTTTTTTAAAGTAAAACTTTTGCGTTTTTTAATTGTAAAGAATGCAGAGAATGCAACGCAAGCCTACCTTTGTAGCGAGCCATTGTATTGCATAACACATGCAGTGTGATCTTACCTTGAGGCACTGATCCCACTAGCAGCCATTGGCGATCAGCTAGAAGTGATTTTTCTACGCGGCTGAGTGATTCTCAAAAGAAAAGTTCTGCAGTGTAAACAGCCGGCGAGGAACAATGAAAATCGCTGATAGCTCGACGCTTATTCGCGCTTGGTGGGACCAGTGCCTTTTTCTAAAATTTAGTAGATAAAATAGAACTTTTAAACAATTATTACCAACATTGATGTTTATTTATTAAAATATTTTTATAGCAATTACAAAGAAAAATAGTTTAATTAACGAAATAAAGAACGAAAATGATGATCAGTGGTCCCTCTAACCTGACCTATTCGTGAAGACTATATCCACTTACCCACTTCTGATTATCTCCCCTAATTCCCCTTTTTTGACCCCAATTTTTCAAGTACTAACCAAGATTTATCCCCTTTGCAGACCGATGGAGAAAAGGTGGAATACAGAGTGTGGAACCCATTCAGGTCGAAGTTGGCAGCAGCTATCATGGGCGGTGTAGATGCTATACACATGCCTCCGGGCTCCAGGGTGCTGTATCTGGGAGCTGCTAGCGGAACCACTGTCAGTCATGTATCTGATGTAGTTGGACCGGTGAGTGGAGAGCAATTTTCATTTCATGTTTGTGTACTTAAATTTTAAATTAAGTTTTTTTAATGCTAGGTTGCGCTTTATAAAGGTGGAGTCAATAAGTTAAGTTATCTCTATAGAGACAAATATATTTGAATGTCTATACATTTAAAGTTTTAAAATAAATATTCTCAATGATGATCAGTGGTCCCTCTAACCTGACCTATTCGTGACGACTATGTCCACTTACCCACTTCTGACGCCCCAAACCACCTCACACGTTCACCCCTTACCCTTCGCAAATTCAACCCTCTGGGGTATTACAGGAGGGCTTGGTGTACGCTGTGGAGTTCTCGCACCGATCCGGGCGTGACCTTATCAATGTGGCGAAGAAGAGGACAAACATCATACCTATTATTGAAGATGCCAGGCATCCCCTTAAATACAGGTGGGTTTAAAACAACTACAAATTTTATGAACATAGTTATGGGATATCACGCATAAAACTACAGAACAAACAGATTGTAATTAGTGTTTTCCAAAAAGAAACCCGAAAACCTGATTCTTCCAGATCTGGACTTGGGCTCATTCGTATCAGAATCACGAGCTGAGATCCTAATAATAAAAAATGTCCCAAAAAACTCCTTTCAATTACGTCACATTTTTGTATAAAAAATTGTATATGGAAATTTTGGGACATTATTAACCCATTCATTGCCGACGCCTCATATTTCTAATCATCACGCAGTGCCGCCGCCTTCTACGCGACGACGCGAATTCGCGTCCACGGCATCACGTTAATATTTCTAGCAAAAAAAACAAATAACTTGTGGACGCGAATTTGCGTCCTCGGCATCACGTTTACGCATACACAGGACGCGAATTCGCGTCTTCGGCATCCGAGATAAGAATTATGAAAATTACAAATGCACTGAATCCAGAAACCAGCGACGGTATAATATTGTCCTTCATAAATAAAATGACATTTTCGTATCAGCTTTTAAGTACAGTTGATTTCTATCAAAAAAAAACAAATAACTCGTGGACGCGAATTTGCGTCCTCGGCATCACGTTTACGCATACACAGGACGCGAATTCGCGTCTTCGGCATTGAATGGGTTAATATATGAAATGTGGCTTGATGCTACTATCAGTAAGTGATCTCTTAATTTTCGTAAAACAATAGACTAAATGATGATTTCGTTCTTCTAAATATTTCATGTTGAAACATTTGAACTCTCTCTCTGACCAACCACATCACTTGCCCAACATCACCATATCAGACACATCGCTAATGCAACCATATTTCAGGATGCTGGTCGGCATGGTGGACACGATATTCGCTGACGTGGCGCAGCCTGACCAGGCTAGGATCGTCAGTCTAAACGCGCAGCATTTCCTGAAGAATGGAGGGCACTTTGTCATTTCGATCAAGGTATGTCTTTAGGCACAACAAGTTTAATTTTGATACATCTTTTAAACAAACGTTTGGGGTGTAACCGCACTAATTCGGATTAATTTTATCCCCGTAAAATAGGATTTTCTAAAACACATCTTGAATCTTATGATGACAAATAAACGCTAAATCTTTCATGTTGATAAAGAACTCTCTCACTGAGGACTCCAACCTCCTCACAGCTCTAAAACTTCTTTGGCACCTCTAACTCTACTACTCATTCTCATTCCCAGGCTTCCTGCATCGACTCAACCGCTCAACCAGAAGCTGTCTTCGCAGCCGAAGTAAAGAAACTACAAGCCGACAAACTTAAACCACAGGAACAACTAACGTTAGAACCGTACGAAAGGGACCACGCAGTTGTAGTTGGCGTCTTCAGACCACCCAAAAAGGATAAATAGATTACTTGAGTTAGTTGAGTTAAAAAAAAAGCTTTATAACCTGATTCTTCGCCAGATCTGGATTTGCTTAGGCACATACTACTCAGAATGAAGCTAATTCGATTCTGATTATTAGAAATTTCTCCCCAAAAATTGAAAAATGAGTGTGACGTAGTGTAAATCCAAATTTTTGTGTGGAAATTTTTGGACATGATTTTTTCGATCAGTATCGAATCTGCTCGCGATTCTGAGTAGAATGAGCCCAAGCGAGCCCAGATCTGGAAGAATGAGGTTTTCGGGATTTTTTTGGGATTTTAGTTTGACAGTCAAAAAGTTGAAGTTAGACATTAAATTGACGTTCCATAATAGTAGTTTATGTGATTGTATATAATGAAACGCATTAAAGCTAGAGTGTGGGTTTATAAAACGAGGCGTTAGCAAAGTTTCATAATAACATCACATAAGTTTATTTAATGCCTAATTATTTACAATTACATACACTGCTTTATATACGGAGGGCTAATGATATGCGAGTATAATGAAAGGTCATGAAATAGGGGTATGACCATTTACGTGCCGGATATTTGTTTTATGTTACATTTAATTTCTGTATTGTTACTGAGCTGTTCAATTCTGAATTTAATAGGTCACTTTTAAAAGATATGTGAAGTTCAATGTATTTGATATACTGCTGTCATGTTTTAGATTAAGTTTAATGTTAAGTAAGTTTTATGGCATACGTGATGTATGTGTAAGTTTTAAGAGAATGATAGAATATACAAGATGGTGCGAATGACAAATGATGTTTTTTTTTTCACCGCACCCAAGAACTTCAACATAAAGAGCAAATTTTTGATTTCAAGTGCCGATGTTGTGTGTTGTGAATCAACGATGAGCAAAGCGACGTTTTCTAGTTTGAGTGCAAGGCTCGTGTGGCGAGCGTGGGACGGGGCGGGCAGACGAGCACGCCAAGCAATAAATAAACAGGTAAACTCTTGCTTCATATGAAGTCCTGGCGTGTGGGGCACGAAATGTACCGACTTAATATCAAGTCAATGGCGGCGAAAAGGTTAAAACTAGACGAATACAGCGTGTCACGATACAAAAAATGTGATATGCAATCAAATTTAAGGCTTCGTCAGACTAGCGCGTGGCGTGAGCGGGGCGCGAGCAGAGCGCGATAGAAGCGGGGAGCGCGGCGCGCTTACATCGCGCGCGGGACACGCGCGCGCCGCCAGCGCCGCGCGCTCGATTAACCGAGCATTTTTCTTTGCGCTGTGATTGCGCGGCGGTCGCGCCGCGCGCCGCGCGCGCGTTGAAAGCGTGGCGTGAGCGGGGCGCGACAGGAGCGCGGCGCTAGCGCCGCGCTGCGTCCAAGCGCTCGCTTGAGTATACTCGTAAGTAGTTCACAAAAGTTGAGGTGAATGAATACACGCACAGTAAAAAAAAATTGAAAGAATAAGTTATAATGTCAATGAAAACACAATAATAGCTATTTATGCAACAAGTGCGGAAAGTTAGTGATTTCCGAGGAGTGTCATATTATTCACGAGCGAGCGAAGCGAAGCGAGTGTATAAGCCGACACGAGCATGTGTTTCATACAATGTTTTACTATGCATTGTGCGAGTAAATAAAAAATCATATCATGACAAAACAATTAAATTTTTACATTACAGTAATTTAATTATTAAAATTAAAAATGATATTATTTTATAGTTTTCTTACATAGAAAATACTTTTTGTATCGGGCTGATAGCGGAGTCCAAAATTTAAAAAAAAAATGGTTGCCTGTAAAGTCGGTTTTACGGGCGAAGATTTTACGTGACAACGTCTTTTTCTCGGTAGAATATTTATTGATATGAATATAATTAAATTGCACAATAGGAACTTACTTAACACTATCAACGTTCGAGAAAGACAAAGACAGAGACACAAGCATGCGCCGATTCAATGCGCCTAATTCTCTAGTGCTGCGCGCGCGGCAGACCGATCATAGTTGAGTGGGAGAGAGACGCAAGGCATTCGGCGGGCCTCTCTCTCGTTCGGTGACTCATCGTAACGTTACCGAGCGTTACACTTTTTCATAAGTGACTCCCAGCCGCAACCTAATTTAAGACGTTGTCACGTCAAAAATTGAAAAGTAAACGCACTGCGGCCACGATTCTGCACGATTTTGGCTTCATTGGCCAAATAGTGCGGAAAAGTACACTTTTCTGCACGATTTGCCTTCATCGGCCAAATCGTGCGGAAAAGTACAACTTTCCGCACGATTTGGCTTCATAGAAAGCGCACTTTTCGAGCACATGCATTGTAAAGATATATTTTTTCTGTTCTCCGGTCAACCAGCAGCCAATGGCAGGCCGCTACGCTAAACAAATTCGCCGACTGTGTCGAACAGAAACATAGTGTACAGGACCTTTGCCAGTAAATAAGAAAGTTTCAGATCACATGTGTAGCTAAATGTGACCATGGGAGGGGTCCAAATATGGAGTTCTTGTGACGTTGGAGGAGTCCTAAAGAGAGTATAAAGTAAAACAGCTAAGGGTGCTTCACGTTGTCCCAATTTGTCGCTAGATGTCACTATACCGACCAGCGACTAGTTAACAGTGTGTCTTTCGAAAAGTGACTAGTAAAACTATGTTACCGTTAATAAACCATGACAATTATGACGTTAGTCACTTACATATTTTGACTAATATATAATTTTTACAACGGCGGTTTTTCTACGTCGTTCAGTTTTAGTACTTTATCATAGTACATTGTCAATTGTGCAGGAGGTAAGTACACGATTACTAACGAGAGTCTGTTAGAAGCCCGACGCAAGCAGGCGGGGAGGGCTTTTAATGACTCGAGTTTGTAATCCTCTTACCGACCGTGATGCAAACAATGTTTTTCATCACACTTTTAAGGGAAAATACACTTCGAAGCCTTTAAAAATCAACGCTGGACGACCGACAATAAAACAAATGACATTGTCAAGTTTTTTTAGATTCCACAGATAATTGCTAAGAACTGAGTTAAGATATTACATATGGGACAACTCATTTTTGTTTTATATGCTCTAATCTCTCTTCAAAACTTATAATAGCCGGTGTAGGCCTATTTTTACGGCAAATGTAATCGCCAAGGCGCGTTAAACAGGGCTAACCCGCTTATCAGCAATATAAATATATGCATACACAGAAATATAGTCGTCTCATCTACTCGCGCAGCCCTTCGTAGCGCGTAGTGAATTTGCTGCAGTCGTCACACAATGTCGTTGTTTATGAACGTATTTAAAATTAGGATTATTGGTTTACCACATTCGAGGCTTTTGTTAAAGATCATGTTTCACGGTTACTCTTTCCATGTGTGTGAATATCAGTTACCTAGTTGTTTCAATATTGAGATCTAGACGTCTGAATGATGAATACAGGCGTGAGTTTATTTAAGATTATAAATGAAAGGCGTAGAATAATTAACATAACATATATTGTCACTCCCCCCCACTGTCGTCGCTCTCATTGTCACTGTCCTTTTGGCGACGCCTCGGGCGATCTTCATCACTGTCATCATCTTCGTCGAAGTCCTGTTCGTCCCATGACTCGTCGCTCGCCGATTGTCGTTCTACTTCCATTTCTTCGTCCGAAGTGTCTGTGGAAAAAGTTTTATATAAATATGTATGTTAGAAATATAATGATATAAATTGTCATCAGTGTCTACGTAGAAGTACAGTCGACGTCAAAAATATGTTTACACTTTGACACCTTAATCCATTGTAATAAGGACGAGAAAACATAAATATTTGACGACGACTGTACGGTACATACCAGTGCTCGACACAGCACCAGTATTTGACATGTGTACTTTATGTCAAAGTCATATAGGTTAAATTTGAACACTTTAAACCTTGTCACTTTGATATAAAGTGCCGATGTCAAATACTGGTGTAGCGTCGAGTACTGGTACCTCTACTTTACTTCATTTATATAAGGAAAATTCGCCATAAACGAAACTGTACACAAACTCATATCGTTGGTTTATCTTTGTACACACCTACACATGTGTCGCTGTGGAAGTACATAAGGTTACTATTCGACAACAGATGGCGTTAATAGTAACCAGTTTCGTATAACGTTTCACTGTAGTCAATGAATCGTTCTTCGGCGGTATTATTCTGGGTGTGCTGCGCCAGTGTCAACTGCAGGCTGATCGTCGCGTTTATAATAACAGAAACGAATACCAAAATACACATACATTTATATATGTGACTCCGCTATCCTATAACAGATGGCGCTAGTAGTAACCACGTTCTAGTAAAGTAACGTACCATTGTAGTCGATGACTGGTTCTTCAGCGGGCGCTGTGTTCTTCTCGGCGCGCTGCGCCAGCGTCAGCTGCAAGCGACCAGACACGTTCAGTAGCTGGCACAGATGCGCACGTCTGAAAAACACGATGGGGTCATTTGTAACAAAAATCCCAAAAGAATGCAATGGAGCCAAAATTTTAACATGTAGTCATCTACTCATCTTAAAAACATTGCTGTACAAAAATAGAAAAATAACACAGTATATACATTTTTTACAAATGAGAATTACAGGATCTCTTTCAGACATGTAATTTTATGTCACTCACATAAATGAGACGAAATACGAATCTATTGATACCTCACTACTCAAATCCGTCATACGATGTAAGGTTATAAGGCGTGCAAAGGATATAAACATACATCGAAAAAAAAAAACAACCTTCCTTTGACAGTCGGGGAAAAAATAAATAAATATAAAACACTGTTCTGTCATACCTGTTGGTGAATGTAGCAAGTAGGCTACCGAGCCGCTCGGCGTTGTGCGCGTTCATAGTAGCCAGCAACAGGGCTGCGTGCGAACGCAGGATAGCTGACACCCACACGCATACTGTGGCACATCTGTAAAATAACACAAAAGAGATTTGAAATTGTGAATATGGTGACTACTAACGCCATCTATCGTTAAGTAGCGGACACTAGTGCCGTTATTCATAAACGCTCATCAAACCTCCGTTAACTAATTTGTTGCTGTCCTTATCTATCAGTTTATCGTTGTGTTTGTTAAAAAGGGACAAAACATATTTTAACTGATATGGGTCTGTTAGTACATTGTTGGAAATCGTTGAAAGTGAGTTGGGAAAGAATTCGATGGACCAAAATATTTGTTTAATTAAACTGTATAAATATGGACATATCTTTTCAAAACATTACATCTTATATGTAACATGCATTCATTTGAAAAGATACAGTTGAATTCAATTTTAGATTGAATTCAGTTTTGAACACTGTTTTTTTAATACTACGACGGTGACAAACAAGCATACGGCCCGCCTGTTGGTAAGCGGTCACTGTAGCCTACGGACGCCTGCAACTCCAGGGGTGTCACATGCGCGTTGCCGGCCCTTTTAAAAAGAGAATCCGCTGTGTTGACAGCTAAAGGGCAAGCTTTGCTCCTTGGGTCCCCAGCTCTGAACATTGTATAATAAATAATAGCATAGCGTAAGGATGTATCCTATACAGTGGGTTAACTCCGCCGATCTCTGGGTCATCGATGGGGGGCGCGCGGGGAAGGAGGCGGGGAGGAGACGCCGCCGAATTTTCATTTGAAGGGGTGTAAAATGGAAATTAGTTTGCCAATCAGACTGTAATATCTTTAGTTTTTGAAAACCTTAATCCTCAGCACGAGCACCTCACCTCGCCGCTGGCCGTGTATGAAGTTACCTCACTGTATGGAATACATCGCTACGCTGTGGTTAGGGTTTGCAATCCGAATATTCGGATATTCAAATTATCCGAATATCCGCTAAAAATAGTATCCGAAAATATTCGGATAGTACCACGTTGAATATCCGAATAAAACGGATATTTTATACAACGCATAAACAGTGTATAAAATCAGGTTTACTTATTTATTACGTTATTTAGAAGTTACCCGAACAAATTTTAACAACCAGCTAATTAAATATATTTCAAAACATTCAATTCTATGTTTGCTATCATTTTTGTAACATTTACCACGCTACGCTTCTAGTTATGGTCCTTTAGGGTTATTCATATTTGATGGAGCTAGCGTTATGTGTGCATTGGGACGAAGAACGTCAATGTTACACCAGTTATGTTATGCGCATGGTGTTCAACTCGCTGTTCTCGACGTCATGTACAAAAAACAAACATCCGTAGTTCCACCACCTGCAACAGTTATGGAAATAGATACCGGCTTTATGGAAGAGACCGACACCGACAGCGAGTGTGAGCCCGAAGACGGTAAAGAAATTGAGAAAGAACAAGGCCTATGCGTCGAATATGAATGTCCATCACCACTGCGACTAGTAGATACATACAAAGAGCTCATAAACAAAGTAAGGACTGGGTGCGTAGCCAAGATGCCAATCGCTCACGCTCAGTCGTTAACGAAACGCATATGTCATTGTCACACTAATAAGGAAGTGTGATAGAGAGAGGTAGCTACGATACGTTAGTAAGCGTGAGCGATTGGCATCTTGGCTACGCACGCGGTTGTAAAACTCTTAAAAAGATCGCCGACCAAGTCAGACCTTAATTAAAACGCCGAAGAGAATGAAAAGGATTTACATCTGATTTTGGACTGCAAAACGAGGTGGGGCAGCCTTGCTAATATAAAACAAGACTTACAGTGTTGAAATGTACAGTGCTTAAATCTCTAATCGACCTCAAATCTCACATTCATTTCACTGAAGAAGAGTTCCGTCAATTAAAAGAAATAGCAAATTCAATAAAAATAATAAAGACAGCAGTCGAAGCAATATGCCAACGCGATGCGAACTTATTAACGGATGAAGTTGCAATGAAGTTTATGATCGAAAGACTGTCAGAAGAAGGGAGCCTATTATCAATGAATCAGGTGGATGCACTCAAGGAAAGAATTGCTCAGCGAAGACTTCCAGAAGTTATCGGCGCTCTTAAATATCTACATAATCCCAAAAACTTCTATAACGAAGGATTGTCTGAATATCCTTTTGAAAACCCAACAAATGATCGTATCAAAAACACAATAAGTAATACAAAATAGCTTGCAAGCTCAAATCGACCACGACGTCCTCGACTCTAATACTTTACATCTTGACACTCAAATCGAAGGCGACGGAGCTGTACCCAGTACTTCTAGAACGATAAAAGACCAACTTCAAGATGAAATCAAAAAAACGTTGTCCGCGGGTATATCCAATGAATCCAACAAATCTGAACACGGTGATTTGGACTTAGAAACTCAAATCATAGAAAATGTTTGACAGTGGCGGCAATCGATCTGACAGCTTGCAGCGAACATAAAACGCGTTGTTGACAATACCACCCACAAGTGTGGAAGCCGAAAGGGCGTTTTGTGCAGCGGGATATTTGTGTAATAGTTTACGGTCTAGAATGAAGCAAGACTCATTAGATGCATTAATTAAGCTTTCTCAGATCTTATTACCAGGCAGAGGAAAACGAAGACCAATAAGTAATAACACTAAAAAATATTTCGCATACGATGCGAGCCTCGGACATACAACACTACTCTGGATACTGGCTTATCAAATAATCAGTAAAATGGTTCCTATCGTAGCTAGTCTCGTTTGATTGTAAAATTTATAAAAAATGTTCTTAATTGTTCTCGCCTTAAACGATTCTATAAGTATATTTTTCGTTGATTATTTTGTTAGTTTCCTCTTTATCGTGTAATAAAAACATATTTAAAAAATTATCAAAAATTGTTAATTAGACGAGTATCTTTTGATTTTTTTATATCTTCAAAGAAGTTATTTGTTTATTTCATTACGAGTTCGAATCACGAATTTAGTTTTTCTTATTGCACTACTTTGTTATGATTATATTACGTACATAGATATCACGGTTTTATTTTGATTAATAGACATTTAATAATTGTTTAATTTAAGATTTCGTGCATTTGTTCTACTGTGTTATATATGTTTCAAACGTCATCTTTGTATAATTATTGTTGTTTGTTTGTGTTAATTGTGTTTATATCCTTTTTAATAATCTAATGCTGTTAAAAATGTCCTTTAAGATAGACCTATATTCGCTTTATTTTTCGATTTATATCATTTAGAATGAATATTTTGTTTTATTTATCAGTATCCGAAATTATCCGAAATATCCGAATATTCGGATAAAATTTTTTTTGCTATTCGAATTATCCGAATATTAAAAATTTGACGGATATTGCAAACCCTAGCTGTGGTAATAGTGGTGTAGTTACGTGGCGGTGTGCTTGGCGGCCAACGCCGCGAGGTGGTGGAGCAGCGCCGGCACGAGCTCCGGCGGCAGCTGCGCCGTGCTGCGCGCCGCGGCCAGGCGCGAGGAGTCGTGCAGCACCATCTCCAGTATTCTAATAAGGAAACATTTATAAATAATTAGTACATTACATACCAAGGCCGTTTAAGAGGGAGATGTCTCGGATTCCATGTAATTGTCGGTAAGCGCCACTTTACGCAAAACTAAATTGCCGCCTGCCGGCTCCGTCGGGCAGAAAAATTGTATACAAACCTCGGCCGTTAAATGGGAAAGCCTCGGATCCCATGTAATTGTCGGCCGAGGCGAAGCCATTTCCCACTAAAACGGCCTTGGTATGTAATCTACTATTCTACTCCAGCACTTCTATCTGTCAATTAGATGACTCACGGGGATATTCAAAAAGTATACATTATAACGTATATGGTATTCCATAAGAACACTGCTCTTATGGATTTTCATACAATATATTAGCACTGTTGATTTTTTTAATTTCTATAGTGGGTATACGGACATGTTATACAATCTGCCACCTTTCAAGATTTTGCTTTTTTCGCTATTTTAGCGGTCGTAGAATAACTAGTGTATGCAACAACTCATAATTGGTCCTTAAAACTCATCACTGTTGCATAAACTACTATAGTATAGATTAAAACTTCTTGAAATCACACAATCGTGAATCGTGAACCAGGAATCAAATCTATTATAATAAAAGGTTTTGATTAATGTTTATAAAAAGTCACTCAAATTTTTTCTATGGTTTTAGGTACAGTCACCTGCAATAGTATATGACGCTATGAAGGCCGCAAAAATATGTGACACGCTCTTATGGCGGTACAAACAAGAATGTGTCAGATTATATTGCAGGTGACTGTACTACACGTTAATACCTATGGTTTTAAAAGTGAATTGTATACTTGACTGGTTAACTAGACGAAATGTTGGTAAAAAAAAAAGAACACATTTTTAACGACTTCTGTTCGACGTCACCAGCCTAATATTGTCTTCTTTTTCCGCGATTGTTATTCAATGGAATAAAACACTTTAGAACGGTTGTGTTAATAAACACGATTAATCCGTTCTAGTGTTAAATTTCGTTACCAGTCTATTTATTTCTAGAACGGGTGAAACGCACGCGCGGCCGAAATGCCTCGAGTAAAGCACGTCACAGACCAAGCTTCGCGAGGCGGCGGTCTGCGTCCGCCTATTGGCGAAAAAGGATAAAACTGTATGGACATACTTCTTGTCATTAGACTGTAGACCCTGCACGAGTAGCCTGGTCAGGTTCTGGTTGACGGCGCTCTTGTCTCTCGCCGCTGTGTCGAGGGTTAGGTTGGCGAGCCGCCTCTCCATTGGTACTTCAACCTGAAACAATGTTGACTTTTATATTTGACATTCCTTTGAACATGTAATAGTACAGGTGTTACCAGAAGATTGAAGTCACTCCTACAACAACATTAATATGTAAAAAGGATTTTGATATTACGACATGAATGTTACTTTGCTACCCCACCAAACGTGTGTGACGTCAGACTGGCAACTATATCTCCTGAGGATGCGAAATACGTGTCGAGTTTTGTCACAAAACAGAGAGACTAATATAAGCTTAACGTAAGCGGGGCGCGTGTGCGCAATAGTATGCGGAGCTCCGCACACTCGCACCACATATAGTAGTCAGTTAGTCACGAGCGCCCAAGTAAGATCGTGGTCTGGACAATAGTGAAAATAAAATGCAAATATGTCTCACTGTGCGGTTTTAGAGTGTAAAAACGACAGCCGCAAGCAAAATATCGCCCATGGAGGTGTTTCATACCACCGGTAAGTCTTATATTGTGCATATTTTAATATTTTCTCAAATAATGGCGCCTTCCGTAAAAAAAAATTCGGCTCAAAATTAAAACAACTTTATGTACGAACGATCGTTTTTACTAAGCATAGCACTAGAAAACTTTTTAGAATATCGCGACGATAGCGGGCTACCACGCGCTACTCGGCCTAGAGAGAGGAAATGTTTTTTTTTTTATCAATATCGATATGCCCTTTTATATGATTGAAAAATATGTTTTATAACATCATTATTTATTGTAATCGGGACCTTACGTTATTACGGGACCTAACGGGTTGGCACTAATTGTCTGCGATCACGGAGACATTCGACGGTTCGGATCGGTTTGGCGTTTTGTGTTGTTTTTTCGTCGAAGTTTTTTGAGTAAACTAAATACCAGCGACGCGCCTTGAGTTATTAACTACCTGAGTTAGGTACCTATTGTACCTAACAACTTGGAGCTCATTTGGTTAACGACTTTTGGTCTATGATGCATTATTTCGAAAAACTTATTTTTTGCTTTACCACCTAAACGGAGAAAGGTGGACACTTTTTTCCGTGAGGAAAAGTTGGGGAATTAGTAGGAATACAAATGGAAAGATTTATCAGAAAACACAGTCACCGGAGGCTCTGCACCCTCTTAAATGCTCAAATTAGTGTTTATGGGTTGGGTTACCTTGGCTCCCGGAGCCACTCGCTTCCTTGACACCCCACCCATGGGCTCCAGGTACTGCACATCCTTAGTGTTGGTGGCAGCCAATTTGTTAATCTCATTCGGAGTGCTGCCTTTCACTTTCTTCTGTTTGGAGTCCCCGCGGATTAGGACTTGGGTTTTTGATGAGAGGTCTGGAGTCTGAAACAGAAATAACAATATTAATGAACACCCTTCCCCTTAATGTCAAGGAATCACCTAGCAAATGTGCCTTTAAAAGGTCTATCCGTGCTCTTATTGCTAGCAGATTGAAAGTTTAGAGTTTATTTTCGATGAATCTCGTATTTATCTATATGTATGTATGTATGTATTTATGTATCTATATATACCTAAATGTATTTATGTTTATATAATGTATTTACTGTATATGTAATTAATATTTATAGATTGACTTGTTCTTACTATTTCGGTTTTGACTATTACTAGCACCGCCCACAAATTTTCTGTTTTGCCTTAAGGTTGACTGGTAGAGAATGCCTTCTGGCATTAAGTCCGCCTTTTGTACGTTAAGGTTTCTTTTGTGCAATAAAGGTTAAATAAATAAATAAATAAATGATAGACGCGCAAAAGCTGAAAACAGGGGGCTCTGCACTCATCGACGGAGCGAGCGGGCGAAATGAGTAAGTTCTTCCAGTCTACTTGGACAATGTTTCGTTTTTATGTACAACCTGTATGTTTATAAATAAATAAATATCGTGAGAGAATCTTACAAAAATCGACCTAGTCCCTCGGTAAGCTCAATGGCTTGTGGGTACTAGACGACGATAGGTATATTCATGGTGAAATTTAATCAGTAATCAGGAGTTGAAAAATATTAATTATTAACCTAAATAGAATTGAATACGTGAGATCTCATGGAATTTACTTCACTATCAAATTAATAACAGTTAATGATATCGTTATACTTAATAACCACTGGATACATACTCGTAGACACTCAAAATCTAGGTTTGCTTGTAGGCAGGCGGCAGCAAGCCAGTGGTAGAGGGCTGGCTTCACCCTTCGTTATGAACTGTTAAGAGTCGATAGGCCGAGATACTTTATTATCAGATTGTGAGGCTGCGAGAGTGAGACAGTAGAGGAATGTCTCGCGTTGTTTTTACATAAATACATACATCAATTTTTTACATAAATTTTTACATAAAATTTCCGCTGAAACATAACTTACTGTTAAAATATGGTATTTGTTTATTTTAATTTTTTTAAATATCATTCTCTTTGTGAAGCACTAGCGCTAGTTATTGCCTTGTTGTTGTTATTATTGTATCACTAGTATTAAGTTAAAGTTACTGCATGTTCGTTGGTAGAAGACACTAACTTAGCTGTGGTTAGGTTACCTATAATTAGATAGACATCAACCATGATTGTAAATTAGATATAAGAGCGTACAAGATCTATTATCTGTTGGTAATCCTAAAAAAAAAAAAAATGAACGTACGATTTTCTCAAACAGTAGCGTCGGTCCTTGAGTGTAGCCGACTTGGACCGTGGAGGGCTGGAGGCGGCAGCAAGCCAGTGGTAGAGGAGTTGCTTCGCCGGTAGTTATGTGGACTGTTAGGGATGGCTTGATCGGCTTGTTTGATGCCCTGGAGAATAAATTGATGTTAGTCATTTTATCAATGCTTTGGTAAAAACAAAGTGCTCCAAAATTAGTTTTACTTAGGGGCATGGTAACGAAGTGTTACAATTCTTCAAATGACGCGGGACTAGCAAGAGTTGGAAGCTATTTTAGATAATCAAAAGTTCCAAAGGTTTCGGGAACGAGATCTAAGAAAAACAACACTATTTAATATAAAACAGTACAATAAGTACATTAGACAAACACCACTTGAAAAATGTCGAATGTTTTGTATAAAGATTTTCAGTTTTCATTCGCCAACAAACTGTTCCGCAGTTTGGCGAAATTTTGTAGTTTTTTTATGTTATTTTATTCTGATTAATAAATTTAAAAAAAAGTCTGAAATTCGGATCGATGAAAGAAAATGCGTAGTAAATATCGAGTGCGTTCGGATAATTGAGGGTTTGAATAATCGACGTTCGGATATTCGAGGTTTTACTGTACAGTCACCTGCAATAGTATATGACGCCGTGAAGGCCGCAAAAATATGTGACACAGTCTTGTTTGTACCGCCATAAGAGCGTGTCACATATTTTTGCGGCCTTCACAGCGTCATATACTATTGCAGGTGACTGTACTAGTATCCTATAGTATATGATATTCACCCATTTAACGTGTGAGAGTAATAGTGCATGACTCCGCTCCTGGTGACCGCTGCCAGGGTTAACTTGATTTCATTCCCCTCTTTCACCCCCACGTCTATCATCTTGGGCGCGTCCTCCAAAACGAAGTTGTATGTGGGAATGTTCACCGTCTGTAATAAATAAAACATTTGAAATGATCAGGAATAGAAGTTAATACAATAATATCACAGATTATAATACGTCTTTTTGTTGAAACATTCAAATCATTTAATATTTTGCTTTGTTATTAAAGTAGTAAAATAAATATGTATAAATATTAATATAAGTTATAAATAGATGTCGTATACATATAATAAAAAGCCGAATACAAAACCGTTTTGAAGACTACGCAAGAATAATTGACGTTCGCCCCCCTCGACTCCGCACACTAAGGTTGTCTGCGTTTAGAAATCCATACTAATATTATAAATGGGAAAGTGTGTGTGTCGGTTTGTTTGTCCGTCTTTCACGGCAAAACGGAGCGACGAATTGACGTGATTTTTTAAGTGGAGATAGTTGAAGGGATGGAGAGTGATATAGGCTACTTTTTGTCTCTTTCTAACGCGAGCGAAGCCGCAGGCAAAAGCTATTATTATATAGTACTGGTGCAGGGACAAACGCAAGCCAATGGATTCGAGTTCGAGTGCAGGGTTCCATAGGCCTGATTATATTTTAATAATGCCAGCTTATGTGTATATAAAATTGCTAACTTTCATATGAAATGAAATGAAATAAATAAATTTATTGCACAAACATGGTATACAAAAGATGGTACATTATAATTATGTGACAATGCATGTTCAGCCACTAATGGCATATTATTATCATTTCAAAAAGTTTATTGTAAAAAATTTTAGATACAAGCTTTTATCGATAACTCTACATTACTTTCCATATTCTAAGAAACCCAAACACAATGGAGTTACTGTGGCCATCTCCGGTCTCCATAATCCGATCAGCTACCATATCATAACATTGAATTGTCATTCAACCTACATAAGCATCTGAAGTTTTAGTTTTTTTTTTTTTTTTTTTTTGTTTTTTTTTTACATAATTAAATTACGAAGTAAATAATACAGAATAATACAGAATGTATGTCAAAATTACATAATTAAATTACAACAATAATAGATAAATCAAATTCAATAAGCATGTTACAATTATTTAATAGAAAAGAATTAAGTCAATATAAATTTGCAATTAAATGTCATTTAAAAAATCATTTATGGCGTAATAACATTTATTAATAAGATAAGATTTTAAGTGCTTCTTAAACTGGAAATTATTTTTAATTTTTATTTCGTCTGGAATTTTATTAAATATTTTAGGAGCCATTCCCAGTACACTTTTACCCAGTAAGGCTGTATTATGCCTGGTTGTACAAATATTGTATTGGTACTGAGAGCGTGTAGGCAGTGTGCGTTGTTGAGATACCATGTTGAATAGCTGAGGATTCTAATGGAGGAGCTTATTCTAATGACGGGAAGTTAGTCAAATTAAGCTTGCAATATTTGACCCTAACAAATACACCCACAAACATACATCGTAAAAGCTTGTAAAAGCGCCCCACCTTGACTTCGTTGTCACTAGCCGATATAGATTTCCTCTTTTTCTTCTTGTTGGGTGTGATGCCTTCGTCCTGGCCGTTGGTCTGCGGCACCGCGTCCGAGGTCACCGTCACGTCCCAGAATGCGAGGAGACGTTCAGTTCTTAAAGAAGAGAGTTTAATTTAGTTGCATGTTTTGTCCATCTTCATGTCAATCAACATAGTATAACAATAGTAGATTACGTGCCGAGGCCTGTAAAGTAAGAAATGTCTCAGATCTCGTGTAATTGTCGGCCGAAGCGAAGCTGAGGTCGACAAACATGTGATCTGAGGCTTTCTTATTTACTGGCCAAGGTCAGTACACTATTTTTCTGCTCGACGCAGTCGGCGCATTTGTTTAGCGTAGCGGCCTGCAAGTGGCTACTTGCCGGCCGGAAGGCAGAAATAGTATATTGTATGTATATCAAGGGATTCAAGGGCATAAAGTAACCCATTTTAGACAAGGCCAATGGGTTACTTTATGCCCTTGATATGCAATCTACTATCCCTTGGTATTGCGGTTTATTGTACCTATGCTAAACATACGCAAGTAAGAAGATATAACGAGTTATATGAAGGACGTCATTGTAGAATAACACCTCTTTGTTTTTTAAGGGACCATCGCCAACACTGTCTACGGATGATGCTGTTGTTTGAACATTGCTTCCTATCGTCTAAAGTGTATCTAGAGATGGGCCGAATACGGACTTTGCCGAATAAGAATATTCGGCCGAACATTCGGTCCAGCTTTTACCGAACCTAATATTCGGTTTCACCATATGGCAGGAAAAATATTACATAACTCTGGTTTTTCTTTCTTAAGCTACGGTTATTTGTAAAATTGTATTTATATTTTGACGCATATTTATCTCTTTTATTACTTTCCTTAGAATGCTGAAATAGGATGTCATTATCCGATGAATTACGAAACAATCGACGCTTGTTATTTAGTTTGTTTTTTATTCGGTAAATATTCGGCAATATAACCGAACTATTCGGCCGAATACGAACATAACTTTCTGATAGCAAATCGTATTGACGTTTTAATGTCTGACTTGCCCATTTTTTATAGATTCTAACCCGTGAAGTAAGATAAAGCTGGTCCCTTAAAATTAGAGGATTTATAGGATTATTAGAAGGTTGACACAACTGCTAGATTAAAATAAAAAAAAGAAAACACATAATACCAGCAAAAACAAGGAAAGATTTGTTATGAATACATACATACAGCATCCTATTTTAGTGTTTGTTGATATACTTTTAAGTTAGCATCTTAAAAGATTAGGCATATTTTATCAATAAATACTGATAACATCCCTACCTCTGCAATCTTCACAAAAATAAACAATATGTCTGATGTGAGTTGATGCCTTTTATTTTGGTGAATAACATCTCCAATTTTAATTAACACCACAATCTTTTTAAAACATATCTATTTGCATCTATTTGCAAATTGCGAGCCAAAAAGTTCTCACATGGCATCCTTCTGACGGGTCAAGACCTAAAGGCTCGCAATTTAGAAGATGGGAGGACGAAATAATCCTTACAGTTGGACCACTCTGGACTAGAGTGGCGCGGGACAGAAAGCTCTGGAAGGAGTTGGAGGAGGCCTTTGCCGTCGGGCACACTGAACTGAGAGACTTTATCTAAGCAAACAACATGCTACAGAACAAAGAATAGTTCAGATACAAGGGCTATATAAATAAATAAAAATTTGCATGTGACTGAAATAGACAATTGCTGAAGACCACAAACATATGCTATACTGTTTTGATTTGATGCAAGGTGGATTTGTCTGCATAAGCAACTGCCATCTGAATAGTGTGTGCAAACCGGTTATTAACCGAAATCCCATAAAAAAAACCCACAGTGTAAACTCGACCTAATTAGGATTAGTCTGGTTTCCTCACAATGTTTTCTTTCACCTTATAGGGATTGGTAATGAGCAGGCCGGATTTCAACCCGCAACCTTCTTATGGAAAGATAAATACTTACTGTGACCCCTCAATAACCCAGGTCTTCTCACTAGTAGCAGCAATAGCCAGGAGGGACTGTTTCGAGGTGTTGTGTCCGAGGCACCTGATCATTGTGGCCTCGCCAGCATGAAGCCGCCAGACACGGAGCTGCCATGATGCTGTTATTATGTATTGGGCACTTGTGTCCTGAAATAGATTTTGAATTTGGAGTAATCTCACTCTTAAAATAACCTTACCTAAAATATTCCCATAGATGTTAATCTGGTGACATAAGAACTATGGGACATACTCTTGAGGAAGATGCATATCCATATTATCCATATTTTTACACTGTGTCTTCACATTACGCATGGCAAGGCAGCACATACTTTTACTGATTATGTATACGAAAATCTGGAAATACACCCTATTTTGGGATACACCCTAATTTCCCTAGTTTGGGATAACAAAATGAAAGAATAGTGATTATTACATTATTCTGCTGCCAGCTACATTTGATGGTCATAATTTTATTGTAGGTCCTGTAATTTACAACTAACATAATCTGATTGCTATTCTCATATTATCAAACAAAAGATTCTTTAACTGCCTTTTAACCTAGTTAGTAGTAATAATAATAAGCCCTCTTTATTCTGAGTCAGAGACTATTTTAACTCCACGTGCCGGTTGGCAAAGCCCTCCTACAACTCTTTCCACTGAGGTCAGTCCAGCATGGCCCTACAGTTAATAGTCGCCTTGCTTAAAAATGTATCTATGTACAGGAAATAAAACCTGAAAATTTATCAATATATGAGCATGTTTTCAATAAAAGGTACCACTTTGTTTGTTGTTGTAAGGTTTAATATGGTGGTTGATAGGATACAAAAAGTGGTACCGAAACTACTACTAAACTGGGTAGTTTACTAAAAACCATCCCATTTTAGTAAAGTAAAATATGGGACAATTTTACACAAATCAACCAGTATGCACACTATGTACAGTAAGCTCAATAAGGCTCGTGTTGTGGGGACAGATATATACAAGTTATATTTGTATACAATACCCAAAAAACATACATTCATGATAAATTCCCAAATAAAAACCTTTACTAGGATTCAAGCGTAGACTTCCTGCTTAATAGACAGGGACACTACCAACCAGGCTAGGACACTATTAGAGTTATTCTACAAAATAAACTCACCTGACTGTGTGGTATAAGTTTTATGGCACTAATTGTGCTGACAGCTTTATTCTTATTATCAAGGTTCACATGATAATTGTTGTTTGTCCCTCCGCCCAACTTCCACTCCTTAATGTAGTTACTCTTATTACAACTAAATAAACCATGTCTTCTGCTCCAATCCAAGCATGTTATCTTCTGCTCTTGAAGCTTCCCAAGCTTATCTTCTAGAACTGTTTCTATTTTTGCTTGTGCTACTGAATATATTAAAATCTTCCCGCTGGTCGTACCTACAGCTATATATTGCGACTCCGTCTCCTGTTCTGAGACACTTGATTTTCGCTTCTCTTTCTTGACTGGGCTCTGAAATTTTAAGGTTATGTTATCTACGACGTAAAACTATACCAAAACTAAGTTTGGTGTAAATATTATAAATAGGTAAATATGATAATTTAGCACTGCATACATGCAGGATTTAGAAAGCAGAAATAAAGTGTTTACATTAAGTTTAGTAACAAAAACCACGTGTAAATTGAGTTACCTTGGACGTTGCAAGTGTTATCCATTGCAAACATGACGGCGGGGATGTTAAATGGAGGTCTGGCGTGTACTCCTGTTTGAGTACGTTAGTTTCTGTGTCCCATATCCTTAACCTACCGTCTTGGCTTATTGCAGAATAATATTTTCCGTCCTCGGAAAATGCCGCCTCTGCCATCTTTACATGTCAAGACAGAAGTTTCTGCGTCTGTTTCGTTACGCAGATTATAAACAACGTGTGATATCACGTGATTTGGTATCACGATGTTGTAGTTGGAAACTGAAAACGCTAATTATGAATTTATTAACTTATAGACAATTTAGTTAACAACTTATTTAGAGAAAATATTTAATCGCCGGGCAAGTAGAAAATTGATTATTAGTAGTAGAATATTACTATTTATAACACTAGCTGCGTGGACGGGAATATACTTTTGGCAACTGACGTTTTGCAATGTTGCTAGTAAATATTGAGATAGAACTAGAAAAGAAGATTAATTGAAACGTGTGACATGTAGATGCCTTTTTCAACTTCAGTTATCAGAAAAATATTTTAATAATAAAAACAATATCGTAATATTAAAAAAAAATTGTATAAAAATTAAAATGGTGTTGCCCCAATATAAATCCATAAAGCAAAAGAAAACACTTCCCAGTTTCATTTTGAACGTCACAAACATCTGTCATGTCGTATATATTTATCCGCTGGCTACTGTCGCGATAGTAGGCGGAGTTTATAATTATTAATTTTTGTTAGCTCTAATAATGTTCTCGTTCCACTTTTCGATAAAATTCTTTGATATCTAATTTACGCGTTTAGTGCTGTGTTCGTTACGTCGACGGTGAAGTGAAACAAAGGCTGTGTTAATCGTTGATAGTTTCGTATGATGTCACAACTATATCGCGTGAATCCTTGAAAATATGAGTGTTAGTGTTGAGGCGGACACATCCAGCCCCCTGTCGGAGGGGCAGAGCGCGGGGTTGGACCATACAGGGTCGAAGTCATCCTCGGATAGTCCAAGTTTCGATACGACGACTGAAAATGGTGAGGCAGGTCAGGGTGTCGAAAAATCGGAGCCGAGCACACCCAAACCTCACCCTATGGCCTTCACGATTGACTTTGGGGCTTCGAAACCAGTTGACAATCGCAGGCTGGAGGAATTGGCGAAGAAATCGCAGGCAAGGCATCAGAGAGTGCAGTCCATGTCAGCTGGCCTGACGCGGCCGAGCCCTACAACCCAGAAGCCACCCATGAGCGCTAAGCTGCCTCGGAAAGCCCAAGGATACAACTCTGAGGGCTACTTCTCCTCAGACCAAGAGGACAGCTGCTTATCCGGTTCAGTAAAGCTTCGGAGTAGTCCATTGGCTCAACTAGACAAAACCCAATTTATCACGAGTCCCGTTACAAACAGACATATCAAGTCACCCATCCATGATACTCAGCCTAAGAAAACGTCCAAAAGTCCTATAGTTGATAGCATAATGTCCAGGAGTGACAACTTTACTTCCAGACAAGGTCTGAATCTGCCATTGAAGAGTGCAAACAGTTCCTACTTGCGAGACGTCCATAGAACACCAAGTTATGGTACCTTGAATCTATCTTCTAGCTTTCAACGTCCAATGCCAAACATTATAGACCAGAGTCCTGAAGGAGTTATGTTAACTGATATTTCTAGTCCAGAATTAGATATTTTAACCCCAGATAATGGTTTGTCTACTCCAGAGAAAAGTCCACTACGCAAAGTCCGAGCCCAGTCTGAAACACCAGATTTGTTGTTTAAACAATGTAATGCTAAAGTTGAGCCTTTGTATATTGATGATGAGGTTGACGGACAGTCAAATTCTTCAACTGGTACTTACACTATTGAGGGAGATAATTATACAGAGGAACAGAAGGCTAGAATGAGCATAGACAGGACATTTGGTAGCTCAATGAATGATACAATTGAGGAAGTGTTCAGGCCAAGCAGTGAAAGAGACCCAGAACTGGTTTTTGACTATACAAACAGAGTAATAACAAAAGAACCTAGAAGAGATTCCTTGCGAAGTCCCAATCTAAACGAAACTTTTGAATTCCCAAAAGTTTCCAAAGACAAAAATGTTCTAGAGATCTCATGTTGCTACGAATCACCATCAGAAACTGATTTAGCCGCACAAACTTCCAAGCAGATTAAATCTACCCGTAGTTATTTGGAAAAAATTAAAAATCGGGTCCGAACAATTACAGAAAAGACTTTCCCTAAGTCCCCTCCAAAGCATGGAGATGAGGTAGATGTCGGCAGCTTTACCTCGGTCACAACATCTGGTGTCCTTAGCTCAAAATATCCAATAAAACAAGAAATCCCAGTTCGCAGACGTTGTAGCCTAACCAAATCCGATATAGACCAGACAGATTACATCCACAGACTCTCCAGAGAATCCTCTGTACCCGTTTCTTTGCCTAGTAATAAGCCTCTAGAAGCCAAATTCGAAAGTACAGCCCTTAAGAACGCGCAAAAAGCGATAAGGGATGACCAAATATCGGACCAGGTAGTGGGACTGTCCTATTTAAGCTTGAACCGATGTAAGGGTGACAAGACGTGGATACAGGACTGGGCGGAGAGTGTGAAGAAGTACAATAACCACACGTTGGGCAGGAAGGAGGACTTGAACGGGACGTTTACTGTGGACGACGAACGGCCGCCTATCAGCCCGCGTCACGTTAAACGTGAGTAGACTTTGTTACGTTTAGATAAGGGTGATTTTCGTTTGGCAATGGTGAATTTACGGCAGCTCATTTTATAGGCACTCATATATTTACAACTTTACATCTTTATCTTGATTCTCAATCCATCATACAATTTGGGAGTCCTGTAGATGCATAGCATGGTAATTTGTAATTAATTACATACTGAAAATATCTGAAACTTTGACAAAAAGAGACGTTATTGACAATTTTATTAGGTCTTTTTTGTACATCAATGATGGCCAGCCCATGAGCCTTTCATGGGCTGCGGCTGCTCGGTGGCCTAGGTCATAGTCGTACATACATACGTAAGAACGAATAATCTTTAGTTGATCCGTAGCACGAGCTGAAGTCGAGAGGAAAAGGTATTTTAGGTACACTGCGATTTGACCTTTATGGAATATTTCATCTTTTACCTGTGAGTAAGCAGGTTATCGTTGTTTACACGAACCTTTATAACAACTGGCTGTAACAGGGTAAACAAACTATAAAATACTTAAGTAGATATTTATCACAATTATTGACACAGTGACCATACGTAAACGAGATAAGGCTTATCAATGTTCAGTAAATGTATTGGTGATTGCTGAATGAATACTATTGAATACGTGCAGTTGACGTCAAATATATTTAAATTTATAGTAAATAACGTATTTTAATATGGGATACCTAATGGGAATCACAGGATTGCGTAGCTCCGGAGAAAGGCCGAAATAATAGAATAAAATGTGAGCTTTTTCTGCTCGTTTTTGCTCGACATTGATGACGGCAACAGGTAGACGATTGAAATATTATAATAAATACAAAATATTTAGTTATATATTCAATTTAAAAGTAAATAATTAAATTAATACAAAATAAATATTTAAGGGCGACTCCCATACAGCAAAAGTGTTTTTTTTGCCGTTTTTATATATAATAGTACGGAAGCCTGAGTGCGCGTGTCCGACTCGCACTTAGCCGGTTTTTTTATCGTTTGAAAATATCAGTACTTAACATTAAACTGCCATTGTTCGTCATTTGTCAAACCGCAAACCTTAGTGTTGTGCAATCAAGTTACTTTATCACCGATCACTTAACCCACTTCGATAATGTTTTGGCTCAGAACAGTCCGTTTCGAGGATAACCTTCGGAATACATTGCAAAACGTCTTTAATGCTAACTGTAATAGAACTACAGTCGCCATCAGATATATCAAAGTGGCTACGCTGTTCAAAAATATCTGAACAAGCACTCTATCGCCTTGGCAATAGAGGTATGTTCAGATATCTGCGAGCACCTTGGATGTTCCGATATATCCGGTGGCGAATGTGCATACCTATGTATGTTTGAGAATTATAAAAATTGTATGTATTTAATAGTTGTATGTGTTGTTGTTGTTGTGTTTGGGTACAACTACAAACAACAACACCTTAACTGACTGTTAAATCTCCAATTTCGGAAATTTCAGTTGATATTTGGTATTTTAGATACAGTAGAACCTTGATTAGCCGAACCCTCAATTTATCCTAACGCTACAAGTTTATCCGAACACACCCGATACTTACTATGCATTTGTTTTTCATCTATGCAAATTTCAGACTGAAGGAATGGTAAACAAAATCCTCGACATTATTCATCTGCTTTTTAATTCAATATACTGTACTGTTTTTATATGAAAAGGTGTTGTTTTTCTTAGATGTCGGCCTAAAAAACTTTGATTTCGATTATCCGAACTAGTCTCGGTCCAAATTAGTTCGATATTACATTATTACCTACACGAACTATAGTCAAATCCAAAGTACCTACCTATGTAAGTAACAACTATCGCAAATAAATATCTCATTTCCTTGCTATTCATGAAAGGTACACAGAAGCGTAACAAACAAACTTTCGCATTTATTGTATTACTTTTTAAACTATCCTAATTACTCATATCTAAACTATCTTAATTTCTTACTGGAATTTTAAGGCCAATCGAACATGCACCCTAATTGATTGCAATAAAGAATAGAATGGATTATGTGACGTTATCATCATAGACGTAGGATCTTAATTTCTCAATGGAAATCGTCATCGATAGAATATGCAACTTATTTGTTTGTAGTAAGGTCGAGAATTGATTATGTGGCGTTATCTGCATGGATAAGAATGCACTGGTGTGACGTCAGGCGTTACTTCACTGATAAAAGTACTTGTGATGTGTGATAAGATATTTGTTGTATACATATACAATCTAACTTAAAATTTACTTTTTTGAACACGCCATTATTGTCATCACATCATGTCCTGGGCATATATGAAAAAAGTAAAAAACTAACTAGTTAATTGCGGTCACCAAGATGCGACCCTTGCGTACATATTACTGTTATTAACTGTAAATAGCTATCCCAGCTAGAGTAGGGCATACAGATGCTTCTAACGCAACAATGCTACACCGAAATTGCTACAAAATTATCGATCACTGGTGATAACAGACATACTTCTACTACGTATAGTATACAAATATGTGTAATAAGGACTTTTGGATGACACCGATATTGACAACAAACAGATAATCGAATTTCTCTGTCTGAGGTCGGTTTAATTGAACTATCTTCTTACCGTTTGAACCCGAGACCTTTGGATTGAAAGTCTCACATCATACCGCTGAACCACCAACGCTCCAGGTCGGTTTAATTGAATAATACGAGTAAAATTCAGTTACTCAGCTGACTGGCACATAACAATGTAAATTGCCACTCGGTGACCTAAATGAGAAATCAGCGGAAGAATGAAATATAAAATATGATATGATAAACATATGACGGTTGATACGGTGCGGAAACGTGTTCAGTTAAAGAGAGATAACGGAACCGCATTGATGCTTTGGAAATGTGGTGCTGGAAAAGGATGTCACTAATGTTTCCATTCTGCAGCAGATTAAGGTCAAACAGAGACTCGGCAATCTTTCACTCGAATACTGAGTTACTTTGACCACGTCATGCGCATGGAGGATGACGCTGTGGAGAGACTTGTGGTCCAGGGTCGAGCAAATGGCTCAACCTCCCCACAACGATGGACGGACCAAGTAAAAGCCCTCACGGAAGCAAACTTTCTGGCTGGTGCCCGCGACTTCGTCTGCTTCACACAATATCTTTATAAATAAAGTTATTCTGACGTATACGCTATATTTTTGTAAAGTTTCATTAAAATCCATTCAGTGGTTTTTACATGAAAGAGTAACAAACATCCATAATTCCATACTTACAAACTTTCGCGTTTATAATATTAGTAGGATAGTAGGATATGTGGTTCTACAAGAAAACATATCAAAAGAAAATAATGGAACAGAAACACCACAAAGTAAAAAAAAGAGTAAACAAAATAAAAAACAACATTTAACTGTTTTACACGATTTACACAAACATTTGATATCATTTATTTCGTAAACTGTGTCCTCCACTAACACTAACACTAACACTCTGTAAGCAGTAAGAGATGGCTGTGTAGTCTGAGAACTATTCTAAACCGATGTTGATGTTGTGTAAAGTGACCTTTAGTATGGACCAACCTCAGACCAATGATTCTATAGACTAGACAGTAGCGTACACCCGTAAGGGACAGAGATAAAGTAGATCAAAAATAAGTGTTGCCATGTTGACAGAAATTACCCTTATATTTCTGAAATTCCAATTTTGTACCTTGATGGCTACGTAAATTATAGGTTATCTTAAAATTCGAAAAGAGGGTGTCTATATAAGATGAAAATTAAAACAAAAATGTTGCTAATCATTTATTTTTACATAAAAATAACACAGTAGCGTTGTAAACGTAAATACGGCTTTCGAAATACGACTGTACTTAGTTTACTGCCAATTTTGTCGCTCAGTAGCCGCTAACCAAGAATTGCGTATAGCCTCGTCTTGCGGAAACCTAGAAAATAGACAGTTTACATACACGTGTACAAACATTTATAATATCAAAATACCTATTACTGTTAAACATTCCGGTTCTGGAACAGGCATCTTCATAGTTATAGTCATAGTCATAGTTTATTGCATCCATGGTATACATTGGTCTTACATACTATTCAGTAGCACATGGGCCCTGACAGGGCAATCTTCATTAATTTCTTGTTTAAATATTGTATTTTAATAAATAAAAGACATTTGTGACTCAAACAAAAGTTACACATTTCAATTTTAAGCTTTTGTGAATTGGATCAATTTCCCTAAACTAAGTCAAATTTTTCCCCTAAACTATGCCTGTTTTGATCTGGTATCCCTAACAGGATTGCTATGCGGCCAAATTGAAAACCCGTTTTAAGATGGCTGACAGCTCACAATACATGATCTACTGAATTTGGTCGGATATTTCTACATATAATGTTGATTAAATTTTTGTTAATTATCGTATTATCTCCGTTGAAATCGTTTAAATTTACAAGGTCTAGAATGTAAATTAATTGTACAATGCTATCATTACATATTAAGTTAAGAGAAAATTGAAAAACATGATACTTACGTGTGAAAGGTTATGTTCTCATTTCCTTGCTCAGTGCGGCTTTTACAGCCCAATATAGAACAATTTACCATTGTGTACTTGAAATTCAAACACTAAACACTCCGATTTTCACTATGTTACACAGGAGAAAGGATGTTTGTGATAAAATCAGGATAATTTGATATGCGCACTTAATGAGTTTGACATATCAACTACTTCTTTGTTTGCCACAAACTCGATTGTGGCAGTGGTGAAAAAGTGAAACTATGACAAAGACAAAAAATATGTATCTTTTTCTTTGTCACTCTTATTTAAATTAGCATAATGTCATCTCTTTCGGTAGTGGTATTATTACTTGGTTGTCTAGTCTATAGAATCATTGGTCTGAGGGACCAACACGATTAGACCAGGAACATAATTGATAATGCCTATCCTGCTAACTATTAAAAAAAAACAATAGCCGAAATCGCTGTCAATCGAACTTGCTAACTATGTAAAGAAACCGCCATACTGTCGTAATAAATATCCGATTTTTAACCCAATTTCAAGTTTTTAATAATACGAGCGTTTCAATAGTGTTTGGTTTCAGTGGTGTCTCTGACGTCACGTGACGTAGTGTGAAAATTTAAGGAGACAAAACATTGTTATGTCTTTTGTTTTTTATCGTTAGTATGTGTTAGTGACAGCAATTTCACAGACAGTTTCGTATATTTTCGCGCTTTTGCTAATTTCATTTCGTGTTTGTACGAATTTTACTCGTATCTCACATAACACATCCATTTGAACCTATAAACAGTCGCTACAGACATTATGAGGTAGCTCTAATAGTTACGTTATAACCCTTATTACATGGGTAATAAAGATTAATAAATAAATCGAACGCGTGATATTAAACTTGTTTCAAACACCTCATACATGTAGAAAAATAATGGTCTATATTTAAGTAATGGGCTAGTTCTTTAAACCACAATCAATATTTAATAGTTTTTTATTAATTACCCTCGTTCAAATGGCAGCCATTAAGATTTCATTAGATCGTTTAACTTGTTTGTTTATTTGATACTATTAAAATGTCGAACGAAAGAAATTTCTAGAAATATTCTTTGATTAACACTGCACTGTTAAGTGATTTTAAGTAACCCCGATTGTAACATCATAGTGTCTAACTATATTTCCGTTTTGCATCTCGCTCGCACCAGTTTAGTTTTGATACGGTGCAAGCGAGAGCCAAAACGCAAATACCTAACGCCAACATAATGGTCCAGCATATGGTCTATGTGCGACGTAGAACATGTGTGTCGCTTTAACTTCAAAAGTTCAAACTCGGGTAAGTCCATGCGATCCTGTCAGGAAATATACCTTTTCCTTTATTTATTACCTGTTCTTAATACCAAAATTGCATAATCTGACAGATGGATTTATCCGAGTTTGAAGTTAAGCGACCCAATATATATTGGAAATATTTTTGCATTCGAACGGAGAGACCATCTCTGCAGCCTACATACGTTCCACTACTGGGCAAAGAGTTCTTCTCATGCTTGGAGAGATTGGGTTTTTATTTCCATGCTGACCCAAAGGGGTTGAAGACACCTTTGAGCTTTATTAGCGGAAATATGCATCCTCACAATATTTTCCTTCACCGAAAAGCAACAGGTAAATGTCAAATGAGATTTCATACGCACGTTCCGAAAAACTGCTTAAGATTGAATGTCGCATCGGACGTCTTACCTCCTTTGCTGCAAGTGCGAACGGAGATTTTATCTTTAAACAAATAAAATTTTCAGTGTATTTACGTACGGAACAAATATGAAGTAAAAATTAAAAATCCTTCACCGTTCGGAAGCAGAGATGCCACAAAACAGACACAAAATAGTGTCGTTTGAATATAAAGGTGAAATGAAATTATTTTCAAATAACACTGAAGACTAACTTTATAAGTTTCACGTGTCTGTTTGTCGCATCGCTGCTCCTGAATACATAACACTCCTTATTTTGGGCAGTCGTGTAATAAAAATAAAATTATTGACGTAAACAAACCCACATGCAAGAACCATTTAATTGCACGAATAAAACGTATAATAGTAACATCAGAGGCAACCTCCAATCCGATTCTATACTGTACTTCAATTTTATGGCCGTACCTCGTAAATATGACGTGGACTAATCTCCATTTTTATGATCTCATTTTATGTTTATGTGCGAAATAGCGGCGGTGTAAATGTAAAATGCTTTTCCATCACACTAACTCTGAAAAGCGTTCTTTATTTATTGATAGCAGCGTTTGAAGTTGCATTAATGCACGTGTAGGGCAAAGTAATCAATATTTTCTGCTCTTTGGCCGACAAGCAGCCAATTGCAGGCTACGCTAAACAAATTCGCCGCTTGCCGACTGCGTCGACCAGAAAAATAGTGTACAGAACAAACCTTGGCTGGTAAATAAGAAAGCCTCAGCTTCGCTTCGGGCGACAATTACACGAGATCTGAGACATTTCTTACTTTACAGGCCTCTGTACGTAATCTACTATTTTTTCTTAGAAATAAAGGAGAAGTGTAAAACTTCATTCTTCGTCTTCAAACTTCTTCTCTGAAACTGAGCTATCGAGAACACACCCGTGGCCCCCGAATTTCTCCACCATATCCATCGTATGCGTAGGGGGACGCTTGGCTAAGTAAAAAACGATCACATTTTATGAATTTTGGTAGTTTGCCTGTGGCGATGGGGGCACTTTTTTATTGGAGGGGGTTTGGCGGTAAAGGTCTGTAATGTCTGTATCCCGTAATTGGAAGCGCCAATTAAGCAGACACTACAATATTCATAACATATACAGGTTGTAACAAGAATGCTGGTGATCCGTGAACCTACATACATCCTGTATAATACGGAAACTGTAAGAAGTACTTAATTTATACATCCCTGCAAACGGTTCATTAGTCGTTACGCTCCTGCTGTAAAGATGTAAACAGAGTAATGAATTACCCCGCTTCAAAGACGAGTAGTCATAATATTATGGTATGAGGAAGATTTCCAACTGTTCCATGCTTTGTTATAACTGAAATAATAAATACCAATTCACAATGCCGTTATTCAACTCTCCTTAATATCTAAATAGAAAACTCCCATAAGTTTTCGTGAGTTTCAGACATATTTAAAATACTTATGATCTTTAGGAATTAGCATTGCTGGGCACCGTTAATAAAATATTTAACTTCGTTAATCGCTTATCCGTTACAAAAAAGTTAACTTCCTCGTTAAAACGCTACTTTTGAGAATATTTAACGAAGTTAACGTTAATCGTTAGTCCGTTAACGCGTGGTAAAAATGGCATGAAGGCCTAGTATAAAATTGTACGACATTAACTTCTCGACCGCGTTAGCGTATCGAGGGGTCAAAATATGAAAGCTTCCGGATGATTTAAATAAACGGCAAACATAATTTGAACTCTCGATACGCTAACGCGATCGAGAAGTAAGTGTCGTACAACTTTTATACTAGGCCTTATGTTCTATGTCTTTGCTACACTTTTTCCCTTATAAGGCGTCTCTATCTACTTCTATCTCGGTGTATGACATTAGATCAGTTTCTCTGTGATGTTTACTTTACAAGCCAGAATTCAAACCCACGACCTCCGGATTGTAAGTGTACCTTGTGCATTACCGTTATGAAGATGAGAAAATTATGTAACTGCACAAATGAGGGCAACCATATGTAACATGACAATTAGCACTGACGTGACGTGGTTAGGTTTAATTAGTGTTTACTGATTTCCCTAAGTTAGAAAGTACTAAATAAGTATGTAAACAGATTGTGTTATTTCTGACAGCAGACCGCTATAAATTGCATTAGTATTAGGATGAAAGGTCCAAAGTAAAGTTTGCTTTGTAAATGTCAATGCGAAATATGCCAATGCCCGTTTATTCTCATACATTGTTTTTATTCATATATTTGGTTACTTTTTTAAGAGCGCCATCTAGTAAGTCAATCTTTCTATGAATCTAAGAACTAGTTCTACAGATAAGCAAAACTGCATTCTATACACAACATACATACACAGTATACACAGGAACACATGTAAAATTAAAATTTTCTAAAATCTCTCTACGTATCGTATCTATCTACTACGTGGGCGATGCTATGATGGCGACATTGCGACTTTGCGATGCGATGCGAAGGAAACAAATTTTTGATATCTATGGAAGTGTCTTAAGAGTCCACATGCTCGAGCAAAAGAGCGCGGGATAGGTCTAATTGCAAATGCACGCGAAAAATGAGATGGCGATAGTAGGCGGGCGCACTAAACACACTAAAGGAGGCAACTTGCAACCTTAAAACGATGATAGGTTTCATAGACAGTAGTGCTACCTCGCTATCACGCAAAATAGGCACAATGGATGTCGATTTGCGGAAAAAGCCCAGGAAAACTAACTAACTAGTAGGCGGGCGCGCCAAAATAAACCGCGTAATCAGATAATTGTTGTTGTTTAAAACTAAACTAAATTTTTTGTAGATAAAAGCTTTTACCAGATTTAAGAACTAGTTATTACTCAACTGTTTAGCTAAGAATCTGGTTAATACATTCAAAGATTTCGACGTTCTGATCAAAAACATGTAAAAAAGGACCTATGTTTGAAAAATAAAAGTATCGAGGCTTTTGTTAAAAATCATAATTTTACGTTTACCAGTTTGAAGGAAATATGTTGAAGTTTTATGTATATGAATATCATGTACCTAGCTGTTATCACCATTGAGATCTAGACGTCTAAATGAAAACAATATGACCACTCTGGCCTCTTAAGTAGGCGGTCTTTAGGCGAAAAGCGAAGAACCGCAACGCGTCGCTTCGCTTCGCCAACGCGTTCGAGTAGTGCGTAGCGAGTAGTGCGAGCCACGTAGTGCGAGTACCTACACCACCTTACATTTTAGTAAAAGCGACCTAAAATCCATCACGTAACATTTCGTGTCTAAAAGTCAATTTGCTTAGTCCCATAACATATTTTTCTAAACGCTTAACCAATTTAACATAGTTTGCATAAGTAATGCGTATGATTGGCCACTTAGGAGAAAGCACCATATAGTTTGAACCATTCTAGTTGCCAACTGAACCATATGGTTTAATATGTGGTTATTGTTTTATGCATGTCAAATGATTCTTTAACGTTCTTGGTCTAAAATAGGTTTTGTGAAATTTGCAATCAAGGATTAAATAAACCCTCTAAATAATGTTCTCATTTACCACGATGATGAAGAGATTATTTATCAGTTATTCGAGATTGTTCTCATTGTACAGAACTATCTTTAACTAGCGACCCAGGCTTCGCACGGGTTATTTTTATACATATAAACCTTCCTCTTGAATCACTCTACCTATTCCGCATCATAATCCGTTGCGTTGTTTTAAATATTTAAGCATACCTTCATACAGATTACAGATACAGACAGCGGGAAGCGACTTTCTTTTATACTATGGTAGTGAAAAGTACATAGGTACCTAAATGTGACGTATATAGTTGTAGGCTGTAAATAATAAAGATTCATTTGGAAAAGCTGTCACAAATATGTGCGCGTTGTTAGTGAAAGGTGACACTGTGTCGGTTCTTGATAAGGCTCATTCCTAAATAAATCTTTCCTAAATAAACATATAGGTCAATCACATATAGGACATACAAAAAGACGGCAAATCCAAGTGTAAGCGTGAAGTAAATACATAATTCATATATGCATCTCTTTCGCTAAAATAGGCAAGTGCGATAGAGAGGGAGACACTGGATTTTTCGATATGCGCAGTAGCCCTTTTGCAATGTGATAATGTTGTTTTATGCCACACCTGGCCATAAAGTGCCTTTTTCCGCACCCTTTGCGTTCGGAAAAAGCCGATTTCTGCCCAAGTGTAGGCATAAAATGATGTACCTAACACGTGAGGTAATAAATAAAGCCCTTGATCGCATATTTACGTCCCTCGCTTGCAGCTCGGGTCGCAAACATCTGCGATCTCGGCCTTTCTTTGTTTTACTGCACTAGTTAGGTAATGTACTATTACAGTACATATGGTGCTACATTACCGCACTAGTGAAAATTAAAAGAGCCATATGTACTGAAAAACGTCGTACGAAACATGTGCGAATAGGTAATTCGCAACTCGTGTCGATTTAAAACACTCCCTTCGGTCGTGTTTTATTTTATCGCCACTCATTGCCAAATTTCTCCTATTCGCACTTGTATCGTAATGTACTATTATCTATAATCATATTCATGGATAAGCCAGATTAGTTTTTGGCTTTAAGGCTTTAACTGACTTTCCTTTAAGTACTTTCGTTATAAGCCGATTATGTATACTCGTATATTTATTTGGGCCAACCAATCGGATTAAATAGACAACTCGCAATAAATAGAAGATAACATGTTACGAAACGAAGGCTGCAAAAATATCTGACACAAACTTATTCGTACAGCCATAAGAGTGAGATCCATTTCATGTCACATATACTGCTTTTCACACCTCCTGTGAAATAACAAAATCGGCACCAGATAATTGTCGAAAAACGTAAAACTCCGTCCTCGAACAAAGAAGTTGATCCGTCCTAGCCAGGCAGGAAAAGTGCGATTTTCATCTTTCCTAGCAGGGAAAAGCCTTTTTCGAATAGGTGGTGTGATGAAAACTACTCTTGTCTTTATTCAGCCTCGTAATCCATTGTTTGATGATAAACAAAAGAACGCCAGTGACAATTCGATTGCCGATAACGGACGGCCCTTGCGTTGCGACATTTGATTAGGTACAATTATGAGCGTGTCTAATATATGCAATGTTTTGCACTAAATAACACTATGGAAATATCTGTAATGTCTGTGCCTGATGGGCAATAAAAAGGGCCAGGTCCGCAGTACCCGTAACCGACGCGCTTGTATGAGAAGATGTATGGATGTGACCGAATCGAAAGAAGTACGTAAGGATATTTAGCGGTCTGTAGTCTTCTACCCCAATGGGATAAAGGCGTATGTCTATGTATGTATTATGTATCATCATCAAATCACACTATTGCGTTTCATTAAACAAAAAATGCTCTTGTAAGTTTCTAGTGTGTTCGTGTTTTTCAACGAAAGTCCGCCATCGAGTGACCCAATCTTTCGATACATGGGGCTGACTTAGGTGCAGTTGCAACAAAAAGTTTGTACAGAACCCGCGGTGCGCGATTCTGATTTTTCGAGTTTTTTAATTAATTTATTGGAAAATTTTGATGAACATAACCAAAAGGCCGGACGAATGCATTCTTAGACGTAACGATAGGAGTAGTAATTTGTTTTATACCTATCTCATTTATAGATTGTTTATCATTATCACATGTTCTCGGTTGGTATATAACATTTAGACTTGTTCTGCACTAATTAACACTATAGAGTTTCATTATAAATCTGAACATGAAATTGTACTATTTTATAATCGTAGTGTGTAACAGATCTAAATACTTGCAATGCTCTTACAAACTTATTTCAATAGCTTTTCATGGTCACATGTTGGCGTATGGAAATGTTACGATATGCGGAATAATGTATGTATGTAGGTCTGTGGTTTGTAATTAATATTAACTTGTAAGCTTATGAGTGTTATGATGCAATATATTGAGTACTTACCTGTTGTGTGACAGACATATTCTTAGATAAGGCGCAGTTTTTCTTTGTGAGCTGTAGGCAAACTAGATATTTCTGAAATTTGCCCTAAAAAGTATTGGTGGCCGTGGTAAAGACGTGCGACTTTCAATCCGATGGTCGCGGGTTCAAACCCCGACTGGTACAATCAAGTGTAAAAATATGGTGGTGCACATCTTACTCAAAAATATGTCCCATAACACCTTATGCCGGTGGAATAAGAGCGTAGTCGATTATGTCGAACCATATTTTTGCACTTGACTGTACCAATGAGTTTCACGGAACTTATGTACCTACGAAATATCACTTATATTTAGCAATTGCTCTTCGGTAAAGGAAAACACCGTGAGGAAACCGGACTAATCCCAATAAGGCCTAGTTTACCCTCTGGGTTGGAAGGTCAGATTGCAGTCGCTTTCGTAAAAACTAGCGTCTATGCCAAATATTGAGATTATTTGCCAATTATGGGATTTTAAGCTAACATGGTCATTTGCATTATAACTAATATCTAGATATACGTGGTAAGTATTCCGTTTTAGATATTAGTTAGTTGCCAAAGCCGAGCATACTCCGGGAAAACAGAAGAAGAGATAGAGGCGTTAGTCTAGTTTAGATATTTTTAAACACCTTGGCCGCTCTTAATATATCTCTGATGGCGACTGTGCGACACCTTTACACAGACGCACATGGCTCGTGAAATATTGAAGTTCACTCGGTGAACGACCCCTTTTATTTCCGAGTTCAACTTGACCAATCGAATAATCGATAGTAGCCTTTGTAACACCCCGAATGTCAGGAATAATAAACTAAATGGCGAATCTTTGAGCTTAGGTCAAACATTTAAACGTCATTATTATCCCACGGTTCTTACCGTAACTTCTTTTCTTCCTCGCGTTTTTCCGGCTTGCCACGGCTCCGGGAGCCTGGGTTCCGCTTTGGCAACTAATCCCAAAATTTTACGCAGGCGAAAGAGCTCGCGACTCTGAATATAAAAAACATGAAGATTTCGGATTTAGCAAAGAAATATTTTTCTACGGCAAAAAATAAAAACGTTGAATTAGCATTTTAATAGTATTTTGGAAGCATAATAAGAATGTAAACGTAATTACCTACTCCTCAAAACGTGTAACCAACAAAAATTGGCGCTGGCTGTTGGTGCCGAACTGAATTTAACCATTCAAAACAAGTAAACTGAAAATTTTGCTAATATCTTGAAAGATATTTCACTGGTTAACTACAAGAGATTAGCGGCGTTATCAGTCTACTTTTTGCTATGTCGATTATTGTATTATGTAAATACACAGTTTCTTAATAATATAATGCTAAATATCTAGCCTGTAGGTAATGGTGTGTTTCTTCTTTAGAATATTTCATCTCTCTGTTTTTTCTGGTTTCCCTTAAGTTTTGCCCCACTGTCACAGATAAGAACGAGTAAATAACTAACTGTTTTTTTATGTTGCAGCCCGCAGCCCGCATGGCAGCGCGACTAAGATTCCGAGCCCTGTGGGGACCTTACTTCACAGACAGACACCGGTAAGTTACATTATAACCGTAAACTTAGGTCGGAGAGATTCCAAAATTGCGAAGTTCCCGCGTAGCATAATTTCTTGACTGCAAATATTTTATTTCCTCTCAGAAGTTTCCGAGAACTTATCCAACGTTTTGGAAACTTTCCACGACACATCAGCGTCATCAGCGCTATGAGCCTACTTATACACATTCATCACGACTGTATTGAAACTAGACGTGAAAAGAGTTACCCTTTACCGGTAAACGGTTTAACCTAAACTTAAAGTTTGGATGAGTTTAGAGTAGAAACATTTTAGGGGTTTTGTCCATTTCATTCGTCCTTTGCACCATCGTATGTCAAAGACATTTATAGGAATTATTTAAAGTACCAAAAATTATAAACACATTTTTTGCGTCGAAACGAGCTCATCATAGACTAGCATTAGAAGCTTTAATGGATTCTTAGTGAATGTAAACAAAGAAAATCACGTGACTTTGCCATTTAGCCAAAAAGTTGCAACATTTCGTATATTCGAGGGATTTGATTTATAATTTTATAATTGGAAGTAAAATGGAAAAATTCTCCAAATGAGCTATCGACGCCCGATCGACCCCGGCGAATGTTGGCTGGTCTTACCGGTGTTCAGAGAGGTCGTGGGTTCAAATCCCGCTCGACACTTGGAATTTTTCAATTTTTCTTTCAATTATAAAATCGGAAATTTCGTTCGCAGACGTCACTGCTTAATACAAAATTGATTTGATTTATGTACCAATTAGTCAGCTGTCACAGTGACAATCGATATTGTAGCCCTAACACAAGAGTGTTGCGGCAGTATCGCGCGGTTGAGATAGACAAGTGTGATTGTCTCATCCGAACAGTTAGAAAATGGCGTGTCTTACCCGACCGCTCTTGAACTGGGGCTACTGATATTATTGTCACAAGATACAATGATGGTGATTGTACCATTTCGTATCTCTCATCTCTTGTATGTATCTAATTTTTACGGTGTCTACGGAATTACGTCATTGGCCGATCGCCCGAGTCAGGTATTTTTTTTGTTTACATTCTAATACACTTCTAAAATAGATACATTAGTTGTTACTAAAAAACCTAACAAATGGATTGGTTTTAGGAAACAAGCCCAAGAAAACTCAAAATATTTACTATGTTTGTGCCAATCGAGTAGCAAGAAGGAAAACAGTTTATTTAGTTTATTTATTTAGTTACTAATTTAATTTAATATTAATTTAATTGTTAAACATTTATTTTGTTAATAAATATCATATTTAATTTCTTACTTCTAGTTTTGGTGTGGTAGATAGTATAGATGAAGTATTGTGGGATTGAGAGGAGGCTTGTGGCCAGCAGTGGGGCGTATATAGTCTGAATTGATTGATTGTGGTAGGGCGTCTGGCTTCTAAATAGTAATTATGTAGTGGGTTCTATGTAAACCGACTTGTACATAATTTATTGCATCAGGCGTTACTTTGCGGAATTCCATTATAACACCGAAAATAATGTTACTTTGCTATTCCGCCAAACGTACTAGTCAATTAGTGCTAACCCGTTATACCTACTTGCGTATTTTTTGCATGCAGTTAATGTACCTACCCGCCGCAAAAAATAAATACGCCAATACGATAAGATCTCCTGCATCTCCTGGGGATGCCTCGTAGAGAGGCGAAACACGTGTCGAGTTTTGTGTGTGTCGAGTGGTGGGTTTTTTTTTGCGGCGAGAGGATGGGAACATTTATTGCATGCAAAAAATACACAAGTAGGTATACTTAACGGATTGGCACTAATTGACTAGCACGTTTGGAATAGCAATAGGAATAGCAAAGTAACATTATTTTCGTTGACGACTACAGTCGCTATAAGATAAGCCAAGGTGCTCACTAATATCTCAACAAGCACTAACGCCCTGACAATAGAGACGTGCTCAGATATTTGTGAGTACCTCGGCTGCTCCGATGTATCTGATGGCGACTGTACCAATGAGTTTCTCGGAACTGTTTCCATCAAATAGTTATACTCAGAATTGACAAATATATCGCAACATATCCACATTCATGTGGCAACAAAATTGTGTTGAATTGAAATGTTTATGGCGATTTGTCAGTCACAAATCTACATATAATTGTGACGCTTACTGCGCCTAGGGATGGAATATCGTTAAATGTGGCAGTTATATAATTTCATACATTACAACTGGTCACAGCGAACTGGAGCCGTGATGATGTTCAATCAATTACGAGTATTAGATTAGGGTTGGCTTATCCTTGAATGCAGGATTGTATCATGTGTAGGTAGGGTTGCCATAATTATTTCAGTATTTCTCCGGGCATATCAGGATTCTTCCCTCTGTCCGGAATGCGGGCGCAATTGGCAATTATCAGTATTTTTTGCATAGCACAATACAATAGGTAGATACACAATACATACTTACAGTACTACACGCCATCGGCAGCGCCAAATCTCTATTACATGATACGCCTGGACTTTTAGCGCGATGTCAGGATTTTAGGAGGAAATTTTATTTGTCCATAACGCAACCCTATTTGTAGGCGGTATACTTGTTTGACACCGAGTAATAAAGATGTGTTTTAAGATTACTTAACCAGATTAATATAATTGGCGTTTCTCGAGTAATTATGCAAACAGTATGTGGAGTGGAACAGAGAGGTTTCTCTTTGCTATTTTGGTTAGCGAAGGAACTTGCAAGTGAATCCTTATTAGCTGTTTCTCAATCCTCTCTCGCTCTTCACATGTTTCTGTTAGACGTGGTCAGACTACGAGCAGCGTGCGTAGCCAAGATGCCCAGGCACATGTTTTGACGATTGCGACTGTCAGTCATCTAACCTGCAATCCGTCTTCAAATACAAAGTAGTTCTAATGAGGATTACTCCGGTTCTCTGTTTTGTCTTAACCGAAAAACAACTTTTTAAGCAAACAACAACAGTTGAAGTGAAAAGCAGAGTATATATCTCAGGCATAAATTCCCATTTTATCCTCGACTCCTATTGGTCCTCGTTGCACTCGGAGCAATAAATAGCCTCGTCTAAAATGGGTTACTTTATGCCCTTGATATAGATACAATCTATCATTTAACATTGTAGTGCATAACGCGTAGTCCAGCATTTATATTACTGCATTTCTCTTTCGCAATAAACTTGAACTGGAATTCAATTTAGTAGAGAACTGAAGCGACTATTTCCTAGCTGTTATTGGTGTTAAAAATAGAACTCTCACTGAAAGGCTTTTGAAATGAAATGAAATGAAAGAATTTATTTCGGATAGTTTACATCCATATTATGTTTACTTTTACGTTGATGTTAATGTATATTACTTTCTGTTGCTAGAGCGAAATAACATTGTGTTGAGGGCGTTAAACAAGAAATTCTTGTACCGCCCGTGATACATACAATGTTTTTCATCACATTTGTGAGGAAATAAATGAACTTACTAAGCAGATAAATCAACAATACTAATTAGCGGTGGTGTAGTAACACGGCCCATAGTACATCGCCGTGAGCGGCGGCTACGTGCGGCGTGGGGCGCGCTGCGCGCGGCCCTCCGGGAGCTCCGGGCGCGCGGTAAAATCTATTAATCGATTACTGCCATGGGTGTAGTACAACTCATTAAGTCTAAGAATGCGTGCATACAATATCACCATTTACGAGCAAGTGTGATGAAAAATATGTTCATTCAAGAGTATTATGTAATGATTTGTCAATCAATGTATGGAAAATTGGTCTGGTATTTGTCCGACAGACATACCCGCTATGCAGATCCGATGGATAGCCCGTGCATATATGGCCGGAAAAAGGGCTTGGGACGACTGAAGGATGACATTTCCGAGTCGCCGTTACTGGAATACAAGATAAACAAAGATTGGTTATACATAGATTTATTGAGCTCTATTTTTCCATCGTATTTATCGGAGTTGTCAGCGGGAATCGAAGTTAATGAGGATTACCGCGAGTCGATTTTCCGCTAGGGGCGCTAGTGGAACGTGGGTCCTGCGGGAACATTTCAAACGTCACTTTGACAGTTCTCTCATACTGGCACAGGACCCACGCATGAGTGGCGCCGTCTGGTGAGCGACAATACGGTAGCTCCCATTGAGATAAAGGTCTACGCCAAAATATAATGGGAAAACTAAGTTGACTTTCTTGACTAACACCGAATTGAAAATTTTGTATTTTTAATTGCATTACAAAAGTTGGAAAAATATCTTACACTTATTTACTTCAGTAACTATGTCTGAAATAGATTGGTACGGCAAAAAAATAAGAGTATTGTTTATATCAATTTGTGTAAAATATACCTAAAAACCTTACGCGGAGTCCATGCTACAAAATAAAAGCTCTAGATGAAACAAAGCTTTTTTAAATCCCGACTGTTAACTCGTTACTATGTAAATACATTACTCATTTAAACAAATACACTCAATAACTCTTCTGCAGACAACCAGACGCTTAACACATGTCTAACATCAAAAACATTTAATCTAGGCAAAGTAAATCTTATTACTAAAGGAATAAACACTACATCGACCGCAAAAGTTAGGTTATTTCAAATTCTTGCCGCCTTTTTTCAATAAAACCACAGACAAGGAAGTCTTTTCCACTTATTTATTAGTCTGTCACTAAAATAACTGTTCATGGATTAGTCATACAGTTAAATAGATAAATTACTGTTTCAATCCACCTTGCACCTGTTACACGAATTAACATCGGAACAATAAAAAGATAACATCTCTAGAACAATGGTTGGCTGAATGAATGATGCCATAGCCCGAAAAAAATAAGATCGAGTACGAATTCCGAGTGAGTCACCTGTCAAACTTTCGAGGTAAAAAATGGCCGAATAAAATGGCGACGGAACGGTGTATGGTGAATCACTGTGTGGTTGTTTTTTTTTCTTTAGGTAATGGCTTAGTAACTGGCTGGTACATACAGTTTTTGTCTACATTGTGCCAATTCATTTCGCCTAATTTGGACAATAATACGGTTCTGATCAGAATCTCTTTTGTTTTTGAACTTGCTTATTGTAGGAGAATAATAACTATAAACGCACTTCATTAATTTGTGAAGTGGACAGGCAGACAACTTTCAGAATAAAAAAGTTGCCTTGAAGAAATCGCATATTTTTTATACTGTTTTCTTGTGTTAAGATGTGCAATAGATTTGTATTACAAGTAGGTACAATACTTCTATGATGAGCATAAAAAAATGCATTTTTTTTGCAGATATTGGTACTTAATATAAACACTGCAAGTATTCATTCTTCAAACATTTCTTTTTCTTCGATTTCGTCAAATTAAAAATGGAATTCGTATACTTAACGTTAATAAGTAGTAAAATTAGTGTCATAAAGGGTAAGTGGACTTACGACTTATTCGCAAAGTTACCACAATGCGAAAATAGTTTTTGCCTTGAAACTTTCACTGAAAGAATTCTGATGTCCTAGGCCAAACTTATTTCACGGTTCATTTTGGATTGATGAAGTGAAAACGATGAAAAAATTGCATAATGGATATTAAAAATGATATAACGTTGTGGAAAGTCAATTTTATAGGTAATACTTGATTTTATAATAAGTGACATTTTCGAAAATTTGAGTTTTGAAGATCTGCCATATGATAGGGTAGAGTGAACACTGTGTGAGCAAGTTTTTAATCTTTTTAAGTTCTTAAGCTGAATCCGTATGGGTAATTGGGTAAGTATACTATTACTAACTGATTACCTATTCTTAAAAATATTTCTTTGGTCATTTCATGTAACCAATGTACAGAGATCACTCAAATTAAAAAAAAAAATATCCTTACTACTGTTAAAGTTAACAGTGTTAAAGTTAGGTATTGGTTAGAGTTACAGCTTGGCAAAATAGAGTAGAATTTCAAAAGTGGCAACATCGAAGTGTCTCTTTCAAATCAATATATCTACGGAACGACACTACGATGTTGCCCTTTTTAATTTCTACTCTATTTTGCCAAGCTGTAAGAAGAGGTCAGTCAGAGTCAGAGTCAAATTGTAACTCGCATTCTTAGATACTAGATTTAGATTCTACACCCAATTATCTATATCAGAATCTGACCTGAAGTCAGAACACGTACTAATAGTTCATAAATATTTACGATCTTGAATTTAATGCAAATTATAGCTTTCAAATGTAACACTGCATTGTTCTACATTGCGACATTCTGACTCATTCCTTCCTTTGCAGCCATTTTATACTCTTAACTGACTATTTTTCACCCTTATTACAACGTCATAAAGTCTAAGGATGATCAGTTAAGGGTTGCTGTTTCTACCACTGTAAACTATTCAAATGTAATCCCTATGGCTACGGGGATAAGGTCGGTAGACTGTCTGTTAAGTTATCTTATGAGCATGGAGGTGTTATGCAGTTGGGTAGGCAGAATACCTATTTCTATTGTGATAGTTTAAGAGGATTGTTCGAAGCTGTGTCACCGGTTAAAATTAAATGTCGAAGCTAGTTACAGACTTCGCTTAGGTTTTCGATGGCTAAAATTACGACTTGCGGTATCGTTTTCGTAGTCCCAGGTGGCTTCTAAAAGAACAAAATTGTGGGTTATATCCACTATTAGTCGGTCATACACGTTCGGGCAATCCGTCGGATCTGCATAGCGGGTATGTCCGCTGGACATCCGCCGGACTAATCTACAATACATTAATTGGCAGATCAGGCGGATATACCCGAACCTATGATGGTTCCCGGCTATTGTTGTTTCTATTTCAGGTGTTGTTGTTTATTTATTTATTTATTTAAACTTTAATGCACAAGACAGAAAACTGTACACATGGCGGACTTAATGCCAAATGGCATTCTCTACCAGAATGCAAATGAATGAATGAATGAATGTATTTTGTTTATACAAAAATGTAATCCGATAATTTCTGAAGGATCATATTTAATAACCTATTGGATCTCTCTTTAATCAAGTAACACACGTAATCATGTCATGGGGGTGTTTCTACTAAAACCAACGTCCTTAAATCACAATTGACTACCAGTATAACATAAAAGGTCAATTCATGATCTGACGTCCCCCAATATTAGTTTAAGTGTTACATCACGACATAAAGCTGTTACGCCTGTTAGAGCTTTGGCTAGCTTTTAAATTGTTTTATGACTTGTTTGCTTGTTTAATCTGTTAATCCCGTGTCCTTCTTAAAGAACAAATTGGTGATTGCTATAAATATAGATACTGTAACTGAGAACGGTGTAGTTTTGTTACTGTAAATTTAGTAAAATTTAATAAAAATGGAATTTATACTACTATACATATAAAGGGTCATATGGATGCGGATGAATTTGATACATGTAAAAAAATTAAAACTTAGGGTAAAAAGAAAATCTTGTATTAGGTATATTATATTGGTGTTCGTGAACTAGCAAGTATCTGTCATGTTTCAAATATGTTTTTTAGTTTACAAAAAACTTACATTAATTGCGTCATTTCAAGCCAGACCTATTGCCGGTAGTCATAAAAAAAACTATTAAAAATCGACCATTAAGTCACTTTACGGCCGACAAAGTGGTACCTTTTTCCCGATAACGCCTCAATTATCGCACAAAAGTAAACGTATTATTAATACATAACTTAACCAGGTTCAATACACTTGCGACATTCATTACCTAAGTCGCTTATAATCTAATTGCCAATTAACATAATACTGTATTACGTTTTCTTTACATAAATACCCGGTTAACATTTAAAGTAACAAAAAATGAGAACATCAAACTAATACGTCAATTTGAGAAGTCATAATTCACACCACAGAGTGGTCTCGTTCCGATTGCTTAGCGAGGATTAGCAGTCGAAGTAAAAAATTTTGAAAATATATTATAAATCGGATATTTGTGGTAACCAATGTATATAAGTAGATGAAGATGTAGTATAGGGAACTAAAGACCTGCATTATATGAATCCGGCAGCCGGATTTAGTGGGCTGTCAATGTCAAGCACTTGACGCACTCATTCAGCTCTGTTCCCTGAAGTTGGAGCTACAGGTTACTGTCTCAGCTGCGAGCTGCGTTCCCGTTAGGTACTACACATCCACATCCTTGTGTACCTTATGTGAGTAGCTCGGAATCCTCAAAGTTACTAGAGGAATTATCAGCGGGAAAGGGAAACGGTGTTTTCGGTCGTATGCTGTTTAGAGTTTAGGACCAGCCTTCAAGCAACACAGGGGGGAGTCGGCATACGTACCGTTTCCCCAGTGCCGAGGTACAAGCCCAAATGGGCAACCGCGGGTCTGTATTGTCACTAGTCCGTACACAAAAATAGATCGATGTGTGCGAGGTTTGTTAGTGTAGTTGTATCATTTTCTATGTGTTAGTTTCGTCACTACGCATTGTTATTTGTATTTCATATGGGACAAGTGCGTCAGTGTGCATGTTTCCCCCACAAAAAGTGACAGAATAATTTGTACGGTCACGTACATCATGAAACGTCACACTTTCGTCTTCGCGGCGGGGCATGCGTGTATTTCTTTCTATACATCTATGAAAAAGTCGCAAAAATATTTAAATTTTGTCATGTATCCCTATTAGTTATGCATATTCGAGGTACAGAAACAAATGACTAAAAATTTTAGATTTTTTTGTAGACCCTCAGATTTTGACTGGGTGGTTTTGAAGTTAGGTTATTCTGGTTTACTCTACAATACTAGCCAACTAACGCGAATACGCGTCGATTGAACGGAAGCCATAGACAACAGAGGCAGTGCGCGGGAGTCGGTCATCGCTCTATGACTCACGAGATGACGTTTAAAAAGTTAGGCCGAGGGATGGAAGGGTTCTGTACATGCGGTTTAGAGTAACAAGATACCATGTGGTTTTTAGACTTTTTAAACACCGGCGGAAATAAGGGGTAGTATGTATCTGCCAGTGTCATCACAACTCCCGAACGGGTAACCCGATTTGAGAATGATTTTTTTAAATCAAAAGCCTTGTATGTCAGTAGTCAGGAATGACCAACTTGTCATCTTTTTTTAATAATATAACATTGCTAGATATTTTTCGTGAATAAATTATTACTTAGTTGTTAAAGTTAATTTCTAAACGAATCTTTATTGCATATGTAAGCGCCTCATCGGCAACCGACAGAAAGTTTGAATTTTACTAAAATCAATTACATTTATTTGTTAATTTTATTTTACAGTTATTACGAACCTTTCCGTCGGAACCCTAAGTCAACTAATCACGTTTTAGTAAGTAATGTAACCGTAGTTAACGGATCTTAATTTATAGATGTTTCAGCCGATGACGAATCGGCGCGGCGCAGGCGCCGGTGAGAAACGGTTTTGTAGGGCGATTGGAAGTATCATCGCTAAACGTCTATATACAAATTGACGTCTATACATATAAAAAGGAGGGTTGGTGGCCCAGGGATAAGAGCGTGCGACTTCCAATCCGGAGGTCGCGGGTTCAAACCCCGACTCGTACCAATTAGTTTTTGGGAACTTATACATGTACGAAATATCATTTGAACCAATCGCTTTTCGGTGAAGGAAAACATCGTGAAGAAACCGGACTAATCCCAATAAGGCCTAGTTTACCCTCCGGGTTGGATATTCAGATGGCAGTTGTAAAACTACTGCCTTCGCCAAATCTGAGTTGCCAAAACGGACCCCAGGCTCCCTGAGCCGTGGTGGTTTAAGCCGGGAAAACGCAAGAAAGACTAGAAAATAAACAAACTTATACTAACGCATACCTCACAATAATAGTTGTCATTCATCAAATAGCCTGCCTTAATGAATGTGTTAACAATTGAAATCCGTCGTCGTGCGCTCAGAATAGTCACTCCGTGAGGTTAATGTCGTGCTTCTATCGGAATCCGATTGGTAAGGAATTGTTAGGGTTGTCATCGCGGAGATATTCGTAATGTATACGTTGTCGTCCATAATTAGTCTCTCAGTTTAATGCCGTTGGACTATATATGGGATGGGAGTTATATTAGAATTGTTGCCTTACGAACGCCGATTCTCTCAAATTAGCTTCGAAACGTCGTTATCACGTTTTCGTAAGTAATGTAACCGTAGTTAACGGATCTTGATTATAGATGTTTCAGCCGATGACGAATCGGCGCTAGGCGGCTATATTATAAATGACAGTACGAACAAAATATTTCATGAGCTGCAACGAAAGCTAACGCCAAACCTACGCTAGGATTTAAAGACGGACATGTCTAATAAACACAAGTTCTTTCTTTCCGCGGCTTTTTTTTATATTTGAGCTCCCGATATAAATAAAAACCACGGTGATACCCCGTGTTTATTAGTTAAATTGTAAAAAAAAACACCATAGTTTTAAAAAGTGTATAAGGATATGCCTGTTTTAATGTGCGTTACTATACATATTTTATTTACACCAACGTATATTCGGTTCAGACAAGCCAATTCTCTGAACCGTCCAATTCTTGCCAAAATTGAAGACAAACTTTTAAATATAGATACCATATTTTTGGCAACCCGGCTCATAAAAGATGCAATGAAACGTAAGAATTTACATATCGACTAAAGCTGAATTAACAAACACGGCTAATCCTGAAACACTGCCATTAGAACCCTTTTGTCATCTTATTAAAGTCTATTTTCAAATGGAGATTTTTATTGCATTCTGGACGCACGTTCCAGGAGAGAAATCAATGAAAAATATACATTATTCCGTGATGTTAAGGTTTATTTTAGTTTGAAATGCAGAAAACGGGACACAGTATAAATATTCAGTAGATGATTCTGGGAACAAGAATATTTTAAGTGTCATACAAGTTGCATGCGGGATAAGTGTTTTTAGGAATTCGGAATAAAACATTTTATGTCGCGTCAAACTTAAAGTGTTATTTTAAACGTCGAAATTCTCTGAAAATATAACACTTTAACAATCTGTACTATAAAAAACTTAGTTGGAGTCTTACTGCTATAAGCCGGATCTGCCAATTAATGTATGCGCAATTTGTCCGCTATGCAGATCCGACGGATTGCCCGAAAATATTTGGCTGGCTTTTTTGAAATTCATTTGGAAATTAATCGTTTCAAGATCTGACAATAGGTTACTTTAGTTAGACTGAACACGTTTACATGATGGTGCAATATTTTACAGGTATTTAAATTAATAATTTAATTTGCTCCGTCAGATCTATCTCTATGTATAACAACTAGCTGACTCATATAATAAATTAGCTCGCTCTAAGGCATTCAAAATTAAAATTGTAAGTACAGACAAAGTAATTCATACCTTATTTGCAAGCTCCAGTCCAGAAAGTTATAATTTGAGCTAACAAGCGGTGGCCTCGACTTACATCAGTGACCTGGATTCCCGTGCCAAACAATTTTGAGTATTTATCGTTTCGGACTATTGTTTCTAAACTGACCACCATATTCTCGTGAAGTATAGCTACAGCAGCTATATACAGTTGCACTCACTACATAGTATAAAACAAAGGCTTTCCGCTGTCTGTCTGTATGTATGCTTAAATCTTTAAAACTACGCAATGGATTTTGATGCGGTTTCTTGTAATAGATAGCACTGATTCATAAGGAAGGTTTATATGTATAATAATCTGGGGCGGGTCGCTAGTAATTATATAACTTAAACTATAGGAACCACTTCAAAATCGCAAAGATATTTAGATTCTCCATACTCGCCACTCTGCGGTCATTCACTACAATTTTGTTGGAGGAGTGCTGATGATGACATGCAGTAAGTGTAGCCACACAATACTGCCAGCAGTACATTACAAGATACAAGAGCGAACCACTTAATTATAATCACGTTCAATTACTTACTTGTAATCACGCGTAGAGTCAAGTAATTGGCTCATCATTTGTAAACTGCTGTAAAATTATGTGAAATAAATAAATAAAAATCATGAAATGCTACCGTTCGGCCTTCGAGGTATCCGTCCATTTTTGCAGATCCATAGTGTAATACGTGTTCTTTCTTTTCAACTAAATATTCCACTACAGTATCTTTAGACGTCATCCATGATGACGCAAGACTTTCTGGTACAATGTCCCGAGTTTTGGATGCTTTCCTAAAGCTATCGTCGTTCCTACTCGTATAATATCGACATTTTTAGCGAATGCTGCAAGCTTCCTACCGTGCCAACGGAATATCAATGATACCATGACTGTTATGCTGCGCAAAATAGCATTTTTTTCAAGAAAATTGATCATACTTAAGACCTTTTAGTAAGGATCACGTTTACTCCTACCTATCAACTATACCAAGTACCTACTTAACTTGTTTCAATAAGGATTTTTTTTAGCTTTAACCTTTTTGTACAAGCTTGTACAAATACAAATGTAAGCATGGCAGTTTTGGAGCAGATCCAATCCAACGTTACATCCATTATACAATGTAAGAGATTGATGCCATTAAAGATTTTGTTGCGCTGGCGATACGGATTCCGTCCTCGAAAACTTTACGAGTGAATGGATTTACAATACAAGGTTTGTAGATTTTTATGGTTCCGTATCAAAATGGTAAAAAGGAACCCTTATGGTGTGACGCTGTCTGTTTGTCACATCGTTAAATATGTTGAGAACTACTAAAGCTACCGATTTGATATTTGGAACATATACAAGGTTAACTCAGACACATCGAGAGAGGATTTGTCGTAAAAAGATGGCCGATAAAAGAGGGGCATAAATTGAATGCTTAGTTTGGGGGTCTTTGTGGGATATTTTTTGAAAAATACCTTCCTCTCATCTAAACTTGGGAGATCTCCGAAGTTTACGAAGGAAAAGAATAGTTTTTTTACACAACGGTAACATTATTATAAATATCTTAAATAATAAAAAAACTCTTCGGAACAAAATTTTAATTTTAACCGCCATTGATGTTTTTTTTCTTTAAATTTATATGGTATCATGGACATCATGGTGTAGGCCTACCTACACCTTTCTTTTAAATAAAGTAAAAAAAAAAACGATTTACGCGATAACAAATTTTCAAAGAAAAACAAACTCGCATACTAACTCTCCATGCCGTGAAAACGAGTGATCCAATCTATCGATACAAATTTCAACTTCAAGATGCAGTTGCAACTAAATATTAGCACGGAACCTTCGGTGCGCGAATCCGACTCGCACTTGGCCGGTTTTTTAATATTCCAGGCGCTCTAGCATAACTTAGTACGAGAGGTACGAGTCTAAACATCATTTCGCGTTTAATGGGCGAAAAGTCGCGCCTCTTGACAAGTTATGCTAAGGGGGAGTGTTACTTCTGGTATGTGTGACATTATGAAATTTTTGTGCTTACTCAATTTTTTACAGCCTGAACTGGTCCAGGCTGGTTATCTGGATAAACGTTTCTTTTGGCCCAGTGGTTGATGGTAAAGAATGCATTAAGGCATTAAGCCTGGGGTTTTTTTTTAACGTACTTTCTTTACAGTACACACGGTGCTACTTTACCGCTCTAGGGGGATAATGAGCACTTTACGTGCCTGCGTCGAATACTCAAAGGGCCATATGTATTGTAAAACGTCGTACGATACACGTGCGGAGGTACTTCGCAACTCGTGTCGATTTACAGGACTCCCTACGGTAGTGTTTTAATGTATCGCCGCTCGTTACTATTTAGTTTAAGTATTTTAGTATTCAACTTTAAATTGCTTGATTATACTTACGTAACAATACCACGTTTGAGCAATAAACGATCTATGAAAAGAATGAACGCAATGAATGATTAACAATCGAATGTCATCGAATAAGCGATCGTGACCTAGAGACGAGACATCAAAAGGTTGATGCAACGCTAATCGTAACCAGTCAATTCTAATTTAATCTGATTTAGACTAAATTTAGACCGCAACCTTGAGATGGGAGCGAGTAATTAATGATCAAACATGTTTCGCGTCTGTGGAAAAATGTTTACGCCATTAACGTCAGACGAGGCAAGACTCAAGAAATGATTTAAAACGGAAATAAAATTTGTATGTTCGAGAGTCGAAAGAATTGAACGAATCTCACTTGAAATGTATAGGTACTTAACTGTACTGCGAGGGACTTCAACCTTTTCTATACATATAAAGGTCATAAATAATAATTGTTAATAATTTAAAAAGTGGATAGCTTTAAGTTTTTAGTCTGTTAGAAATCGTAGATATTTTTTAAGGTCAACATTTTTATGCCGTTTGCTTTACCCACTTACATTATCCCAAAAAATTATGTGGGTGTTTTTAAATTAATCGCAACAACATTTATTTAATAAAGTAACGGATAACCCACAAAAGAGTCAACAGTTCCGTTTTATACGTAAATTTATTTAATAAGCAATAGCAGGTGGAAAGGTGTGGCTAACGCCTTATTTGAAACGTGTGACATCACCTTTATATTCCTTGTCAAACTAAATGGAACTGTATGTTTAAGGAATAAAGTATTATTAAGCGTGCATCGTAGACTAGACGAGGAGTGCTGGCTGTTTGCAATTTGAAAATGGAATGGTATTTCGCATTTGACATTAAAGTTTGATTTTAGAACACTATATGGGATCAGCGGCATTGCATACATGGATAGGTAACTGTTTCGAATGGTCGTATCTTATTTTTGCTGTAAACTGTATTTTTATTTGTTTGGAATAGAGTCGTGATTCCAATAACGACCACTGACATATTCGAATGAGATACAATCTCGTGATAGTTATCCTTAGAAATACTTGCGGTCGTTGTTTACTTATTGCCTTCATTTATGAAATATGAAATCTATGGCATACATAATAAGGTTTAAATTTATAAGGTAAGGTATTTCGAGGTACATTTAGATTACTGTCACTTTCCAACGATTTGCCGTAGTTTTTGGTTACGGTCTAAAAACCCACACGACGCTCATCGCTATTAATGTGGCCAATTTTATGTGATATTTGAATTGAAATGTTTGCAGAACTTGCCAAAGAACACGGTGTAACTGTATACAAAACGGGTTATTTCAAAGTAAATATACTCGAGTCGAGGCCGAAAATAAACGCCTTTGGCTTTGAGAGAAAAGTAGTTGTCTATAGTTCAAGAGCACAAGGAATAAAAAAAGTTAAATGTCAAAGCAACGCGGGAAAAATGACTTTCCCGCGCTTTTTAAAGTCATTGTCACCCGGATGCGACCTATAACGACGAAAATTTTTCTTAGAATAGGGAACTTTATTACGTTATCTGTAGAGTCCACAATGGTTTGGGATTATTGTACACTTTGTACTTTTTAAAAGTATAAATGGAGGTTTTTGTTGCCAGCATCTTAGATTAAGGTCGTGGGATTTAGTTGATTTATGAACTGTCAAATAAGGTGAATTAATTTAATGAAGTTATGATGTATTGTTAAATAAGTTATATCATTTTATTACTTACACTTAAATTTAAGATTTAAAAATAATGCGGGGATGTAACTAATTTAATTTTTGAATATATGAGAATATTGACTTCTCGTCCTATAGCTACTTAAATTTGTTGAATTATTGATTCATAGACCTCATAGTACAAAACTGAATCTAGTTGAGATTAACATGTATTAGTCCAGTCATTGAACTGACAGCTTATATGGAAATTTTGATTATTTGGGAAATAATTAACAATACTTGATTTTTTTAACGTAACGGGTACATCGTGAATCTAGTATTATGTGGGCAACAAAATATCGTTACATGCTAATCGTCACAAATATATACACACATTCACCATTTAATTTGAATAAAATGTATGTCGATGGCGATGTTAACGTTTAAATATTAAATAGTACGTCTACTTATCTTAAAGATTAATGATTTCCTCATTAGTTATGCGTTTATTACACTTAAGAGAGGAAATGTGTCATAACTCTTTACTCATTCTTACTAAGTATGTTTTTAAAAGCAACTTTGTTTACGATTTGATGCAATGATGGAAATGGCGCTTTAATGATACAATTTATTGATTGCCGACTAAATCCAAGACATATGAGACGACAGCCGTATGAGAGAAAGTACAGCGAAAAGCAACTAAAATGTGTCTGTCATTGAGAGACAAGTCTTATGAAGAACGGCTTCAGGAATTTGGTCTTACAACATTGGAGGACTGAAGGAAACGAAGTGATCTTATCCAGAATTCCAGACCTATAAAATTTTGTATGGGCACCACAATGTTCCAAATATTCAAGACCTGTAAAGGGTAAGCCAGAAAGTAAGATTGAGAGGACACCTTAAAAAACTTGTCTAGCCTCTGTGTGCTAGCAACCCTAGGAAACACTTCTTGTCGAAGCGTGTGGTGAATATGTGGAATTATTTCTTTCACTATCAGTGAACACTTTCAAAAACAAGCTAGACTCTAAAACTTAAAAACGTGCAAAAGCAACACAAGTGCAGTGATATACACGCATCAGCTCAAAGAGCTGCTAGTGTATAAAAATAATAAGTAAATAAATATTAAACATTGTTACATAAACTTCAGTTTTATATTTTTCACGCCTACCGATATTTCTATAAGGGCCGCTTGCACCACCCGCTTAACTTAAGGTTAGTGGGCTGTCAACTGTCAAATTCAATATAAAATGGTGGGTTAACCTCAGGTTAACCCTCCATTTTCGGTGGTGCAAGTGACCCTAAGAATAATACCGGATTTGCCCTGATAAAAACACCGGTAAATACGGGAAGCCATTCTTTCGGTTTTAGAATTAACTATGTAGGTACCTAGGTACAAGCAATTCATAAAATATAAATATTGCACAAGGTATATTATAAGGTATCCCATAGGTCCACTTTGGCAAATAAAATAAAGTTAAAAACATTGTGTGTCTATAATATCGAGAGTGTCTATTAGACAGTAACCCTATTTAATTTCATTAGTCAATTAATCTGAATGTTTTTGCAACACTAGTTGACGGTTGCGCAAGTAAGTTTTGATTTGATCATTTAATGACTATCAAGATTCACTCAATTTCCGGTATGTGAGCATAGACCCGTATATTTTACTTTTAATAATTCATTCTCGAAACTTATGTGTTATTGAAGCAGTGTGTTGTCAAAGGCTGGCAAGCTTTTTCCGTTATTAAAAAACAAATGAAATAGGTTACGAATTTGAAAAATTTGAATTTCGCGCCTTAGGCGGATGTCACACAGGATCTGTCACACTCCGGGTTCTGAGTGAGACAACGCTATGCAAGTGTATAGCGCTATCCCGCTTCCACTTGCCGGCGTGCGGTGCGAATCGCATCAAGATCCCATATGACATCGGCCTTATTTCGCACATAGTTTGTTTTTCAAACGCATACATACTTGTCTATGTTATTTTATATTTAGTTCTAATTTTATGAACGCCTTGAAACTTGTTCATTATTTGAGAAACTTTACTATTATTTTAATGTTTTTACCTGTACGACAAATTAATCTTAAGTTTTCTGAAACATTTTTGTTGTTATCAACCGTCGTTCATACAAGTGATCGTTTGTAAGTGGAATAAATAATGTACCTGTGTAATATATATTACACTCACAAAGTTGAATAAAACATACAATTTAAGAACGAGCGTTGTCTTTAATGTTGTTATTGACCTTAATATCGCGTTACAAACCACAATAAAAACGATATGCATACTATGCATTTGCCGAATGTGTGGCCTAACCTCCATGGTATTAAAATATAAATTTTGGCCATAAAGTAGATAATATACGTTTCATAATATGTTGCCATATCCCTTAGTAAGGTCAGTACTCGTTATGGTTCTGTGAACTTTACAACAAACCTTGCTTGTTATCTTTATTATACTCAAGCTTATATCCGACGGCACAAATAGTTTAATTACCACTGAGGAGGCATATTGAAGAAGTCAAATAAATAGTCATATTGGCGATAAATCCTTATTTAAATTTAAGTCAGGGTGGGGTACAATTGCCCCTAGCTAGGGTCCCCTCCTGTATCCGACCCTTAAAATGAGTCGAAGGAAAAAGTACCTATTACATGTTTATTAACTTAACAATCATACCTATTAACATGTCAGTTAGATAGGTTTATTTATAAAACTTGATGCCAATAAACGTTCTCCCATACAAACAAGGAATTTTGACAATACGAGCAATTGGCGTTGAAATCCGCTGTCAAAATATTATTTGAAACGTGCTCAAGAAGAATGAACTATTACCAAATCTTTGTTTGTGTGTGTCTGTTTGTTTGTCCGAGTTCACGGCAAAACGGAGCGACGAATTGACGTGATTTCTTAAGTGGAGATAGTTGAAGGGATGGAGAGTGAAATAAGATTTTGTCTCTTTCTAACGCGAACAAAGCCGCGGACAAAAGCTAGTATGAAATAAAACCACTTATTTAGCGAAGTTTACGGTCATCATCATAAAATTAAATTTATTGGGCCCCACCCAGGTGGAAGGTCAGTTTGGCTTGCCCTAATATCGTGTGCTGACATGGCATGGAGCTGTTCACGTTATCTATGGGTGTGCTGAAAATAATAATATAAATACTGTAATGGATACCTTCATTATAACAGTGGTATTTTAGTGGAATAATCTCGAATGAAAGGGTTAAAACAAATTAGTAGTTTAAGAAACTCAGAAACAAAAACTCCTCTTTTTACCAGGTAATAAACTCAGCATGAAATCACTGAGAGGAAAAACGAGACACATTATTATCCTGACTGCATATTTTATACACAAGGTGAATTAAAATACATATGTATAGGGACATTAAATTCAATACCTAAGTGAAACTTTTCTTTTATGCTGTGTTCTGAGAATTAAAACAATAAAACTTGTTAGGTTCTTATATTTGTTTTATCATGTATTTAGGGCGATGGAGAGAGCTATGCTAGGAGTCTCTCGGCGAGATCGTATCAGAAATGAGACCATCCGCAGCAGAACCAAAGCAACCGATATAGCTCTCCGAATCGCTAAACTTAAGTGGCAGTGGGCGGGGCACATTGCACGTAGAACCGATGGCCGTTGGGGCGGAAAGGTTCTCGAGTGGCGACCGCGTACCGGAAGGCGCAGCGTGGGTAGCCCCCCCGCAAGGTGGACTGATGACCTGGTGAAGGTCGCAGGAGTCCGCTGGATGCGGGTGGCGCAGGACCGGTCATTGTGGAAATCTTTGGGGGAGGCCTATGTCCAGCAGTGGACGTCTTTCGGCTGAAATAATGATGATGATGATGATGATGTATTTTTTAAATGATACCTAATGATTATTTTTCTACTGATTTACCTAGATTTTGTTATAAGATACATGTGTCCTTATATTCCTTATTCATCATTTTAATTTAATTCACTTACCAGCCTTAAAAGTGAGCTTATAAGTTCTTATAACAAGTTCCTAATATAAATTGATTACTTAATAGACACCCTAAAAGCACCCTTTGTTGACACCTACAACAATGACAGGAAGTGACGTCACGCAGGTGCAACGCAGCTGTGCGGCACAGAAGGCCGCGAATTAAAACAATAATTATTGTCTATGGCTTTGGCTCGGTAAAGGTCGGCCATGTTTGAAAAGGTTATTGCAAGAAGAGGAATAATAATTTGGTGCATTTTATTTCACATTACTTTGGTACGAAATATGATCATATTATTTGACTTTATCCTCAAACAATTAAATATTTGGTACCGTTTTGTGTAGTTATTCAAAAGCTATCTTCTAAACTATAAAAATACTCGTGAGTGTCAACAGATGAAGTGTGTAAGCAACTAAGCACACTTAGTTGCTTACACAGTCAGAGATAATTATACAGTCTCACTTACGCTAGTATTAGCAGTCCCAAGACAGGGGGTTGAATATTGTGATTTTTTAATAATTTACTGCGGAATTCGGTTACTGACCATACTATTTATAGTTAGGATTTACCTATTAAGTTTTTTGACAAGAATTCTAAACTCTATCTATACTCAACCGTCGTAGAGAAATAGTACCTATAAAGCTGGGTTGGGTTCTTTGTAGGTCGAAGCTATCTCAGGATGTCGCTGAAATCCTTTGCGTGATTAGTTTTTAATTATGATTTAGATCGGATTAGCGAAACTGCCGAAAGGATCGAGTATTAAAGGCCAAGCAATTATCGCTTGCACAAAATCAATAGGTACCTATTTACTGTCAAAATTAAATGAGTTAGTTCCCGAGATATTTAACGAAGTGGCAGACAAACAGCGGTACCGTAAGGGTTCCTACAAGTAAGTATATTTGCTCTCTTGTTACACAACTATTTTGAAAACTGCCATTAGTCGATAAAAACTATAATCAGTTTGGGTTTTACACAATCTACCACTTAACCCTGTAAGTGTAACGCATGTCAAACCCTCCTGAAGGTCATCGCTGGGAGGATGGACAGCCCTATCCTCATTCACTGGATGTCGTTGCATGTGCACCCTAATTATAATTATAGTTTTGTATAAGTTTAACATAGATTTCATTAGTTAAGTATTCGAAATAAATGCTTTCCTTTAATTTAATTTCATTAAATAAATTGTTGAAATCTGAACTTTAATAGCTCTCAATAGACTTCAATATCGTAACATTCGTAACTACCATTTCCCCTATTTAACGAATTTTTGGTTTACTCACCGACCACTTCAACAACTGAACGGACCATGTATACGTACTCTCGAGAGTTGAGGTCTATTTTAAATTAATATGATATGATATTGATATTATCATTTAAATAAATATCAACATCAACATTTGGTTTTAGTCCAGGAATATTATAGGCCAAAATGGTGGAGGACGTTACACGGTTGTACTAATAGGATTTCTTCGTAATCGCTCTGTAATGCGGTATCTGTGTTCTGTGGTTTTACCTTACGCTGGAAGATAATAGCTTGGGCAGTACACAGGATACGCTCGCCGTGACCGCCCGAGCGTGACTCCGGAGTCACACCACAGAATATTTCTAACGACTCACACAGGCGGATTTTCCTAAATTTCTGGCCAAAAGTCCAATGTACCAAATCAACGATAATAGTCCCGTGACTTTATTTTTTGTATCTGTATCGTTCCTAAGATTTAATGACAACCCTCATAATAATTTACACGAACGTTTTCATAACTACCCACATTAACGAAGTATCGACTTCTGACCAAAGGTTAATTACTTGGTAAAACTAAGTGTATTTATATAACATATTCTATTGTTTTGAAGTTGTTTGGTGTGATTTATATAATGGATTGTGAAGCTGGAGGTATGTAACTATATATTGAAGATGAATGTTCATACTTTTCAGTTTGTTTATACACAGGAAAAAAAAGTTAATTTACAATCGAATTTTTACCTGTTTGTTACTTATATTAGTGTATAAAGTTCAATATTCAATAGAATCTGACTACTGAATGAATATTATAGTAAAGACAAACATATTAGCTAAACTATTTTGATAGTTTAGGTTGCTAATACGTGCTAATCCGTTTTTTATTAGACTATTATCAGTTGGAAGTAAAAATCACGAAAACGGTTTTTTTTTATTTTTTCTTTGTTTTTAGGTTCATCTTCTGAGAATATCATTATAAGTCGTCAACAATTGCTTGAATATTATAGAACGTGCAATTCGAAAGATAATAATGAAAAACTTAACAATCTTTTTAACCAAGTAGCAAGTTTCTTAGGTGTTAAGGATGGTCTAACAAATGACTCAAAACAATTATTATCTAAGTTCGTATTCGACTACAAACAAAAGTGGGCATCTGTTAGAAGAAACAATGCCTATTTCAATAAAAAAGAATGTAATTGGCTTAGTAATGGTATTTGTTTCGTGGTTAAGAAACAAGTTTCAAAGCAAGTAAGCGGAAGACCTTCGAAAGATTTCTGTGAGAGTAGTGATCGGTCCAAACGCAGAAAAACCGAAGACTTACGTAAGGAAAAAACTAGTAGTGAACTTTTGTTTGCTGCTAAAATGAACTTCAAAAGAGATGGTGATCTGAAATCTGCTAAAGAATGTGAAACTATAATTACAAAACAAGAAGCCACTTCTGGACAATCTCACATTCCTTTCACACCAGATGAAGCTTTAGCACTTGTTGTTGGAGCAAAACTTACCAAGTTCCAATACAATTTAATTAGGAAAAGTGCAAGTGATCATTACTGCAACATCTATCCTCCTTACGAAAATGTTACTTGCGCCAAAAAGAGATGTTATCCTAAAAATATATTGGTCAGTGAATCATCTGTAAAAATAGCTATCCAAGACTTGTTAGATCATACAGCAATGAGACTTGTTCATTCACTGCATGAAGTCATTTCTTCGCTTTCTAAAGACCAACTTGATACCATGTCTTTGATTACGAAATGGGGATGTGATGGTACATCTGGCCAAGCTGAATATAAACAACTATTTCAGGATGAGACGGTTTCAGATTCTAGTATATATTTGATAACTATTGCTCCTATACAGTTAGAAGTAGACAACCTAAGCGGAAGTGGTAAAACAATTATATGGAGAAACCCAACTGCATCTTCCCCGAGAAGTTGCAGACCCTTAGTGCTCCTTTTCGCCAAAGAGTCGACCGATTTGATTAAACAGTGCGTCAAAGACATTGAAACTCAAATAAAATCATTAATAGCAACGAAAATAGAGCAGAATGGTATTGAAATACAGTTAAAGCATAATTTAATTTTGTGTATGATTGATGGGAAAACCGTTAATGCTATTACTGACACTAAATCAAACCAAAGATGTTACCTATGTCATTTGACATCAAAAGACTTTAATAGTATACGTCTTAGTTTATCAAGGAAAATTGTCAACGAGGATTTTTTAAATTTTGGGATATCCCCACTACATGCCTGGATCCGCCTTTTTGAATGTTTGCTTCATGTAAGTTATAGACTAACTATATGTAGGTGGCAAGTTCGAAGTGCAGAGAATAAGAGTAAAGTAGAAGTTAGAAAAAAATATATCCAAGAAGAATTTAGAAAAAAAATGGGCCTAATAGTGGACAAACCCAAACCCGGATTTGGTAGTAGCAATGACGGGAATACAGCGAGAAAATTTTTTCACTGTTTCGAAGATTCAGGTGAAATTACAGGCATAAACAAAAATATTATATATCGCTTTCTTATAATCCTTTTGGCACTTACAAGTACGTTTCCAGTTAATCCAAACAAATTTAAAATTTATTGCGGCAAGACAGCTGTTGTCTTTATCAAACATTATCCATGGTACCCCCTACCAACAACTGTACATAAAATCTTATTTCATGGCCATGAAATAATGAAAAATTGTATAGTGCCATTGGGGTTACTTTCAGAAGAAGCTCAAGAATCCAGAAATAAAGACATAAAAATGTACAGAGAAAGTTATTCGAGAAAATTTAGTCGGATCCAAAATGTAGAGGATGTGTTTAATAACCTTCTTGTATCATCTGATCCTTACATAACAGATATTTCACGAAAACATTACAAGAAGGATTCAAAAATAAATGATTATCCAAAAGAACTTAAGTATTTACTGGACATGTAAGAAAAAAACTAATAAAATAAATATAGAAACAGTGAATCGACCTTAAATAAAGCTGTAGTTTAATTTAAATATGTTTTTATTTGATTCCTAAAGCGTTTCTAACTTTTAATTCAATCCATTAGTTTTGGCCAGAATTTTAGGAAAATCCGCCTGTGTGCGACTTTCAACTCTTCCAAGCAATGAATCAGAGTTCTCTGATAAAGAGAACTTCTTACTAATGTCAAATACTGGTCCTGGTCATGTGAGGCGAGTGTAGGCAGTGGGAATATGGAACCGGGGTCTTACGACTTGAAATAATTGACTGTTACTATAGGTCGTGTGACGAAATGTCCTTTGACAGTATAATGCCCATGGCGTTTTAATTTTAAGAAATACATTAGTAGAGTTATTTAATAATATGGATGGCTCTATACTGTCTATATAATGAATTATGTACAATTGTACATACAACTGTACATAATTCATTTGGGAAACTGGGAAAATTGATGGTTTTCGAAAGTAAATGGTTGAGTTATGCAAGAAAACTGAATCGCCATGCATATTATTGCATGCATATCAAAATTGAAGACTTCCGTTTGTTCCTCATGTATTCCCTCAACAGACCCAAAACAAAATTTAACAGGACATTGGACATCCTTTACTAATTTACTAAACAAATGCAAATTTAACGCAAAAATTTAAAAAGGATTGCCAACATCTTTTGAAACAAATTTTAGAACTGAGGAACTTTGTAATCCGTAACCAATTCAGCACACCCTAATTAACTAACAATTAGTCTCAAATCGGTAATGAGCCGATGACCTAACCCAGAACCCCTGTTGACTCAGTCGGTTGGCGATTTCAAGGATATGTTTGCAATGCCGTCGCGAATTCTGTGTGTTCGGCCACGATAGTTTCCTATGTTTGTTCAATTGAAAGTACGGAGAAGGTTCATTTCTTATTGTCAACAAGAAATGAGCTAAGTAAATAGGTTTTAAGACAAGTTCAATAGCCTAGTATTCATTATTTGAATGGTTTTCGAGTGTGGCAATGAAGAATGGTTTGCTGTATTGAAAGCATGAAAAGAGAAGGTTATCGTTCTGTTCTTCATATTTATCTGTGAGCGTAATAAATGGGCTTTCTTTGTTATAGGTTACCTTGCACAGCAAGAGTAGGTAATAATATTTTATTTTTCTAGAACAAATTAAAGCTTTGGTCAATCTTGCGGCTTGGACTCGGAGAGCATATAGGCAGTTATTGAGCTTTAGTCCTGTATACACCATCGCCTTACGTGACATTAAATAATAATATGTTCTCGTCGTTAACAACAGACTTAGAAATCCATGTGCCCTAACTAGTCTTCGCTGTGCCAATTCTCAAGACATGACGTTTTGAGAGCATTACAACTATTATTAAACTTTGATTGGATCTCCAACCTCGGTAGGTACTTCGTGTATATATAACCTTACTTATAAAATTTTGCTTTCAAAAACCTGAGGCCGCTAGTTAATTTTTGTAAATTCTATTGGAGAAAATGTTGAAACTAAACAGAAAACCATCATTAAGTAAAATAATTTAATAGAGTAAATGTAGAAAAGACATGTTTTATTAAATCTCAAATACGGCGCGCAATGACGGGCGATGCTCATCTTTTTTTGTCTCCTAGCCATACTGCGTTATGCTGCTTATCTGTCAGTTCGTATGAGGTCTTAGTGATGTGGTTATTGCCACCAATAGTAGGGCTGTGCTCACACAAACTACATTTTCAGTTATCAGAAGGAAGGGAAAATAACAAAAACACGAAGCGCACGCGGCTGTAGCTCCTGGAATAGTATAGTACAGAATCGTAATACATATGCATGTTACACCTTTCTGTGGGAGTAGAATATGGCAAGGTCGGAGGTCCGAGTTTGTCCTGACTACCGGCGCAATGGAAAATGTTTCTTATATCATTCTGATATGGTTGTTTTGTAAGACATTACGAGAATATACGTCTGTGAATCACACGTGGCTTTATATAGGAGCAGGTGTCAATAGGACAGTGTGGGTGGTTGTTATGTTTAGTGCGAATTGATATGGCTTTATTGTAAAAAATTATGTAATTTGTGCGAGTTTTGGTTACAGGTAGCTATATGTTCGTCGTAAATTACATACTATGTAGGAGTTAGTCAGAAGTTCGTAATAGTGATCGTTATGGAATTTATGCTATATGTAGTAGGTACTAATTATAGAAATTGATAGAGAGGACGAAATAGAATAGCCCAATTTTTGGACACTCTTCGAGACCCAAAAATGGACTGAAATGGGACTATGTAATTCACGGAGAAGGAGTGAAGCGTTTTTGTTTCAGCCTAACCAAGATTGCTTCACTTCACCTACAGGTCGTATTTTCAACCGAATATTATGTATGATACATTTTCTAATGGCGTATCCATTGGGAGCGAAACGGCTTACAGTGGCTTATAAGGAATGTATTGCAAGGTCTAGTGTTCAAACCGACCTTTTGGCACCTTAGAAGGAAAATGCTTTGTAATGTTTCAAATCTATACCAATGAAACGATTGCCTCTCAAACACTGTTGCCTACCAGGCTGTCGACGGATGAGTGATGCTGCAAGCATTGACTAAGTAACTAGGCACGCCACCCCAAATATTTTAAGAGTGCAATGAAGCCTCTCAGCTCTTCAAGTCTCTTAGCTAAGCTACATTCATTGGCACATGGACAACATGGCGTACATTTATCGCCAACAAACTGCCCCGCAGTTTGGCGTAACATTGTTGTATGGTACATGTATGTATATTTTCATGTTATTTCAATAAAAATAAAAAAAAAATTTTTGTCTTCGTATGACTCCTCTAGTTCTGCTGGGGACCCACGGAGCAAAGCTTGCCCCTTTAACTGTCAACACAGCGAATCCTCCTTTTTTTAAAGGGTCGGCAACGCGCATGTAACACCCCTGGAGTTGCAGGCGTCCATAGGCTACGGTGACCGCCTACCATCAGGCGGGCCGTATGGTTGTTTGTCACCGTCGTAGTAATAAAAAAAAGCTCTTATTACTTCAATGGCTAAAAGCATAGTTCCTAATTATCTATTTAACTTAAGCTACATGTAGTGTGTTACATATTACCCTAGCAGTCAATCTTTTTATTTAATTTAGCAGGAACCTGTTTTATAGAACAAATGTAATATTTCCTTGAATAAATAAATCTAGTACCTACCGTAGCCTATCCACCTTTTCAGCGGTAGTGCCTACTAATATCTATATTGTAGTATAGATAATTATTGCTTAATTAAACAATGGTATTTTATTTTCCTCAGTGAATCATGAATCAAACGATGATATATGGTCATCTCAAATCTCCAAGTGAGATGAGTCACAATGACATCAACATGTTGTCACGGTAGAGATTACCTCATATTTTTTTTTTTTTGTTTTTCGTTATGGATGTTAAGTGCTACTTCTATGTAGCTACTGTTATTGTTATTGGGTGCTACCACAGATTAAGTAATATTACTAAAGTACAGAAGCTTCTCTTTCCTACATTTGACGTTTAGCTCGTCAAGCATGCAAATGTCAAGATGACATTAACATTAGGGTTGTCACCATGCTGTCAGGGGCGTATCGTGGTACATCAATTTAAACATATAAATAGGAACAAAATATGTATCGGAACATGATTTGTAGTATAAGAACACGTTTTTATTGATTATTTATTAGTATTAGTATTAATTTGTCAAAGTATGCGTCTTTGGCATCAAACCCTAAAATTTGGTACGGGCAATAGTTTTCCGAAAACGTCTGCTATTTGACCTTCCAACCCAGAGGGTAAACTAGGCCTTGGGGTTAGTCCGGTTTCCGCACGATGTTTTCCTTCACCGAAAAGCGCTAAATATCAAATGGTATTTCAATTAAGTTCCGAAAAACTCATTGACACGAGCCGAGGTTTGAACCCGCGATCTTTCGAAAAACGATTGAAAAGTCAGGGATTTGTTTTTTATTTCATTTTACAGACGGCATTAAATAAGTTTTTGAACATCTAGATCTAGACAGCCTAATGCAGGATCTTAGGGGTTCGTTGACTGTCTGCTGCATCCAATATCGTCGCTACAGCGTTTTGTTTTGAAGGGTTTAACGCCCTTTTTGTTTGGCAGACTTTGTTTTTGCTGTAAAATAATGACAATACCTATACAATTTTGAAGAAAAATTCGGATATTGATAATATTTCATGCACGGGAAGCCGAAAAATAGTTCTATGAACACCGCCTGGTGGAGTCAAAGTATCAGGAGATTTTTACTGGTGGAGTCAAAATATCAGCCCCTGCCCAGGTTTTTCCGAAAGATTACAGTATTGGGTTCTTCAAAAAAGGAGTGAACAAGATTTTAATGGGTCGACAACGCGCATGTGACCCTCTGCAGTTGCAGGCGACGGTGACCGCTTTCCATCAGGCGGGCCGTATGCTTGTTTGCCACCGTCGTGGTATTAAAAAAAAGTCTGCTTTCAAAACCTATGAAACTTAGCTTTGACGGATGATTCTACCAAAATTCGACTTTTCACTATTCTTTGTAGGCGCTCAGTCTATTCTACCTAATTCAACCTACACCCACTATTCATTGCAGTCAAGGATCTAATCACACTATGTCGCATGTCGTTGTTTAAATCGTCTAAGCGACATTGTCACCAACTTTCACTACCTACATACCGGTGCCAAAATAATGAGGCTACAGGGCCAGTCAATAGGCCGCTACACTAAATTAATTGAGAGTGGGTTATCGCTGGAGCGAAGCGAAGATCTAAACATTCCACTAGGGGCAAAGGTATTAGGAAATCTAGATTTCATTGTCTTGCGATACTTTGTGGAGAATATACGTATATTTAACCATTGATTTTGGAGGTAAAAAGCGGGATTCCACTAGTGGAATTAGTGAAGAAATAAAAATTGCCTTCATTACTTTTATGGGAGTCAACCTAAAAAAATTGTTTTCCCACTCTATTTTACAGTGTCGGCATGATTGATATGTATTTTTATGTCAAATTACAGCTTTCAAGTACTAACTGTCTCTGGGCTAAGCCGCAGTCGATTGACAGACAGACATGGCGAAACTAATAAAGGATGACTCACACTACAACGGGACGGGGCGGGACGGGAAAATCTGTCAATTTGTATAGAACGCGTCACGTGACATCCGAGGGCTCCCAGCTATCATGTGATTCTTTTTATAGAAATTGACAGATTTTCCCGTCCCGTCCCGTGCTAGTGTGAGTCATACTTAAGGGTTCCTAGACTGCGGGACCCTAAAACGTTAGTCAATTAATATAAATCTTGTAGAGTATAATGAGAAAGTAGATTCTTGTTTGGTATTGACACCTGCCTAATTAAATGGTGCCACAGGGCCAGAGTCAACAGGTCGCTAAACGAATAAATGAATTCTCTATGGCGATGGCAGCGGCAGTAGGGCAACCTTATTATACTCTATGATTGATTATAGTTTGGTAAACAAGCTTAGATAGTAGCAGTAGAAGAAAAATCCATTAGTAGGTAAATGTGACAGATATCAGAAAACTTCCTACTGATATCGAGAGTGCGTTATACAAGTAGTAAAATTACATTAATAACTTATTTTAAATAAAAGTAGTAATCTAATATTGAAAATATTAAGATTAAACGCTCCTTTACATTAAGTACGATGACGTACAGCGCAGCGTCACAGCACGTCATAAGATTAATATATTATTTGCGCGAATAAATTGTAATAATAGCCATATGTTATTTATGCAACAAGTGCGGAATGTGGGTGATTTCCGACGAGTGTATAAGGTATAAGTGTAATTGCTTTTTAGTTACTGAGTTAAATCGCTGTGACATACGGACTGTACGAAACTATAAGGGTTCCGCTTTTGCCATTCTGGGTACGGAAGCCTAGACAAGAACACCTGTAAAACACGTGAAGCTCGATTTGCTGGGTCTAGTACGGTAAAATTGTGTGTGGTCTAAATGCTAATGCGACACTAAACGATGTGTCTTGTTCGTCGTAACAATGCGGAAATGTAACAACTTGAGGTATTGTCTTGCTGAGGCGTGATGTAACGCAACATAACTAAAGTGACGTTATTTTTGGGTATTCCACTAGACTAGGATGTCCCTTACGAAATGCTATTCTTCTAATATTTCTGAAAACGCTAATAAGAAAGCGATCTTGGGTCTGATAACGGCCTCCTTGCCTTGTTGGTACTGCTTACGAAGCAGGAGGTCCCGGGTTCGAATCCTGGTCTGGGCATTCATTTGTGTCTTTATCACGAATATTTGTTCCTGAGTTATGGATGTTTTCTGTGTATCTAAGAATGTATATGTATCTGTATTATATATCGTCGTCTAGTACCCACAACACAAGCCTTATTGAGCTTACTGGGACTAGGTCGATTTGTGTAAGATTGTCCCATAATATTTTTAATGTTTATGACTTGCCTAACAAATCGGTAGTGAATTCTCAAGCTTTACAAATGTAATGAGGATTACCGCGAGTCGATTTACCGCTAGGGGCGCTAGTGGCCTAGTGGAACGTGGGTCCTGCGAGCTGCGGGAACATTTCCAACGTCACTTTGACAATTCTCTCATATTGACACAGGACCCACGCATGAGTGCCGCCGTCTGGTGAGCGACAATACGGTAGCTCCCATTGAAGTGGCTGCATATGAGGCATAAGCAATTCGTTAGGGACGTAGCTCCCAGCCTTGCTCACCGGGGACCTTGGTCACTTTTTCTTTAGTATATGACATCTCTTTCAATTTATAATCTGAAACCCGTGTTTAATCAATAATGAGGTCAAGCTAGATCGATTTTCGCCCACAAAATCCTTATATGTATACACGTAGATGTGTCACGGCTCACGGTGCATGCTGTAACTCTTGTCTATCCTTAACCTTAATATATATAATGTTTTTAAACCCAATGTATAATTTCTTTCTTTCTTTATAAAAAAAAAACTATATCCATCCTTTTTTTCGAGGTGGTAATACTAGCGTAGGATAAAGACAGTATGATGGTCTCTATACTACTATATCTTTATATTCTTTATATCTATCATGCGATCTTCTTCGAGTCAGGAGTAGGCAAAACCATTTTTTCGGCGTTCGTGCGATTGCGTCGCATAATGTGTACGCATTCTAAAGTGGTTGGTTATTTAACATTCCGGCACGTTCGCCTTTCTCCCACACGGCTAATCTAAATAGTTGGTGTGATATGATTGGCAGCATATTACTTGTCAGAACAGATGTAATATGGCATTCCATTGAGAAGATATTACACCCTATGGATATTGCGTGTCAAACCAAGCTTGTTGTATCAAAGTTTTTATGGAACTTCTGTACGAATGTCTCGGTTTCCATTCGAACCTCGGCTTGTGCCTATTTTTCGGAAGTTATGTACGAATTATAATTTAACAGTAATTCGTTGAATTTCGATATAGGAAAATTACATAGTATACATACACTGCATATATCTGCGATGATCACAAAACAGAGAGAATAGTCTCTCTGTTTTGTGGCGATGATACTCAAATGTGTATGTAAAGTTGCCAACCCGCTTTGGGCTATGCGGACTATGATCCCAATATATAATAAAGTGTTTGAGAGGTGGCCTGTTCCTCTACCCAGCAGTGGGACATATATGTATAGCCCACAGTGCATGCTGGTACGGTCGGCTTCATAGAAATATAATCACCTGTATTTCAATTTTGAAACTTCTTCCCCAGTAATTAGTTCCGAAGTGTACACATATATATAGAGATGACTGTAGTAGAGTGGCGTGGCATTCTAAATGTTAAAATTAACTTTTTTTATCTATTGCATGTTAACTATTACAGCTTAATTATAAACCAATAAGCATTCACTAAAAGGTTTCCGGGTGATTGTCGGCATTGTCGCCATTTTTACAACAAGGTCGCGCTAAATGTTACATTTACGTAGTTTACTGCTAATGGCAGCAATGGAAAGGAGTGGCTATAGAATCCTCGTACAAAAACCGTTGGAAAGGAAATCTGAAGTTAATGTAGAAGCATTGTATGTGGAGGTATTACGAAAAACTACAGACTTGCTTACGAAGTTATGTTATTAATCAAATTATCAGCGGTATTAATAAATGTCTTTTAAAACCGAAATAAAATGAAAGTAAGTTTAACATACCCACAGTCAACCAATTGGAACACTAGGCTATGTCAAAATAACAAGCAGTAAGAGATTTATTACTATCTGATTTATACCGTCACTATGACATAGTCCTACAGTGACAGTGACCTAGGGTTCCAATTGGTTGGCTGTACCTATACCAATAACAATGAAAAGTGGGACCTTAATTCTTAACCACGATTTTTAATGTGAGGGCAAAAAATTACCCCCCAGTCTACGTGTACAGGAGTTACCTACCTTAAAAAAACTATTTTTCACTTCTCTTGTTCTTCTCTTCTCAAAACCTAATATTTTCCTTACAATCGAAGTGAAAAGCAGAGTGTATACCTCGGGCATAAATACCCATTTTATCCTCGGCTACTATATTGGTCCTCGTTACACTCGGACCAATAAATGGCCTCGTCTACAATGGGTCACTTTATGCCCTTGATGCATCTACTATATTTTAACCACTTTGTCGGCGTGATTGTTGTTTATTATTCGTACCAAATTACAGCTTTCTGGTACTGAAGGTCACTGAGATTATCCATAGACGGACAGACAGACATACGAGTATATGGCCAAACTATAGTTTTCTAATAAATGAAGGATAACACTCACGTATCAATTTGTTTCACGATAGTTTAAAATATCGATAGGGTTCCTGTGTGCGTACCTACCATGAGTTGCATTCGATTGCGACTGCGGCATTCGAAAGTATGTCCGTCTCGCTCCTACCACTACTCTGGCAGGAGCGAGACGGACATACTGAATACGGAACCCTAAAATCGAAGATTAGAATAACTGGCCAGTTAAGTTCAATCACTTTCAAACAATTCATTGCCGACAACGCCTATGTCGCATTAAAGTATTTATTTTCAAATTAATTCACACCCCCGACAGTGAAAAATGTTACTACGCTTAATCCCCAGCCTATGTACACTTGAAGCCAGTGGAATTATATACAAAATGGCCCGTTTTAATTAATCTTCAGTGTAATGATTACATACGAAGCGCCACATGAATGTAATTAACACCTTGCTTTAATTGGCTACACTGTCTAACTTAATTAGGCGAAGTAAAAAAATATTTCTTGCTTGAAGTGATGTAGGATTCAGAAATATTAGAATTACAAATGATTGAGCTATTATAGGTAGTTGTGAAATTTAGCAGGTGAATGCATTTGTGTTTTTATTTTGATTAAAAAGACTAACATACTATAGATACAAGTGCGAAAAGGAGGAAATTGGCAATGAGTGATGATAGAATAAAACCCGACGGAGTGTTTTAAATCGACACGAGTTGCGAATTTTTGTGTTTTTAATCTTATTAAAAAAGACTAACATACTATAGATATAGGTAACGATACAAGTGCGAAAAGGAGGATATTGGCAATGAGTGATGATAGAATAAAATCCGACGGAGTGTTTTAAATCGACACGAGTTGCGAATTTTTGTGTTTTTAATCTTATTAAAAAAGACTAACATACTATAGATATAGGTAACGATACAAGTGCGAAAAGGAGGATATTGGCAATGAGTGATGATAGAATAAAACCCGACGGAGTGTTTTAAATCGACACGAGTTGCGAATTTTTGTGTTTTTAATCTTATTAAAAAAGACTAACATACTATAGATATAGGTAACGATACAAGTGCGAAAAGGAGGATATTGGCAATGAGTGATGATAGAATAAAACCCGACGGAGTGTTTTAAATCGACACGAGTTGCGAATTTTTGTGTTTTTAATCTTATTAAAAAAGACTAACATACTATAGATATAGGTAACGATACAAGTGCGAAAAGGAGGAAATTGGCAATGAGTGATGATAGAATAAAATCCGACGGAGTGTTTTAAATCGACGCGAGTTGCGAATTCGCAAAATCGCACTCGACGATGCTGATGCCGCCCGAGTACCGCACTGCAGCGTTCAGGGGATCATTCCGCTACGCCGCCACCAAGTGTTGGAATGATATTCCCCCACCGGTGTGCGAGATAAACAATGTGAAACAATTCAAGTTAAAGCTAAAAAAGTTGTTTATCCATAATCAAAAAGAATTCAAGGATATACATGTGACTAGCCCTGTAAGGAATGCGTTCATAAAGGTGTCTTTTGCGTTAATGTTACTATTACATATTAAATAAGTTTCTGTGTTGTTATTGTTTTATATAAGCAAGTACAAGTATAGGTTTGAAATGTAAATGTTAGGAATACTAAATACCTCTTTTCTGAAATTTGACCACCTTTTTCATTACACATACCTAACTAAATAAGCATACTATGTAGTACTACATGTAATTAAATAAACGCATTTGTATTTTGTATAATTTTTTTGTATTTTGAAATTCAAAATCAAACTTCGCGTAGTCGGACTCTATCTTTACCAGCAGTATTTATAAAAACATTTACTGCGAAAAAGTAATGTACTTAAATAAAAGCACTTTTAAACGGGTCTATTTTCCTCAATAGACGTGGGAGTTGCATAACAGAAGTGCATTGCATTATTGTGCTGTCTGTCTGTCCAACAAACGGACGGCGGCTTCTCAGAGGACGTTTATCTGACATAGCTATTTATACGTTACTTACGAATAGCCATACAATTGTCAGACTTTTTGGTATGCATAGAAAATTACAGGCAATGCCAGTCTGGTTTGTTAGACGTTCTAAAATTTAGTTATAGGTAGGCACTGGTAGGCACTAAAATACATTGTAGCAACAATTGTTCCAATATTGAGAGGGACTTCAAAATTCATGGTTTGAATAAAAGTGTGCAGTTTGGTTCTTATTTTCGTGTAATTATTTCGTGTACTTCATGTAATTTAAATTGGTTTTAGGAATAAAATACTTAGTGTCAGTATGAGTAATTAAGACGATATGCAATTTGCACCACAAAAAATTAAATCAGCATTCAGATTGGAGTAATTACAGATTTTATTTTGTGTTTCATCGAAATAATGCAAACTTATCATTAAAGGATGACACAGTAAAACGGGACGGGGCGGGACGGGACGTTCTGTCAATTTCTATAGAAAGAATCACGTGATAGCTCGGAGCCCTCGGATGTCACGTGACGTTTTCTATAGAAACTGACGGATCGTCCCGTCCCGTTCTAGTGTGAGCCATCCTTTAAGGTTAAATATGTCAATTTAAAAGAGCACTTTTCAATGAGGATTACCGCTAGTTGATTTTCCGCCAGGGGTGCTAGTGGAACGTGGGTCCTGCGGGAACATTTCAAACGTCACTTTGACAATTCTCTCATATTGACACAGGACCCACGCATGAGTGGCGCCGCCTGGTGAGCGACAATACGGTAGCTCCCATTCGCCTGAAATGCATTTATTTTCTATTGTAGTGGAGGTTACATAACGAAAGTGCATTGTTGTGCCGTCTGTCTGTCCAGCAAATGGACAGCGGAAGCATCTCAGAGCCCTCAGAGGGTCTATTTAGGTAATAGCGATTCGCGGGAATAAATTGTATAGACTCATGTAACGTGGCCTAGGGACACATTTTCAGGATATTTTGCACTTAGTTTGCACACCGTTAGATAAAGACAGATACATTATAAAAACGAAATTAAGGATTCTTTAATTGTTAAAATACTGGTACAAATGAATGGATCGTATGCTAAATTACAAATGGCCCCGTCGGAAGATCAGGGCTGGCCAAAAAAAAGGCTGAGGCGGGACCATTACGTGGCTCAAGTTTTTTCTTTTACTGTTTGCTACTCTGTGAATTTGTGTATAAAGCCACGAATTAATACATTTCCTTTCTTTCTTTCTTTCTAACACTACTTCTAACTAAGATTCTTTAGCAACACAATTAAATTACTTATAAGTTATTTGACTATGGTTTTGACAAATGTTTTTAATTGAATCACTACAATCTCTACAGGTTGTTAACAAAATTCCTGAACGATACTGCAGCAGCTGATATGACTATATGACCCTGAAAAAAAAACCAATTATCACTTTATATGGAGATAGGTGCATTTTGGATCCGCTGGTCCAAACAAAGTGATCTTTTTTTTGGAGTTTCGAAATTTTTCCACTTGCATCGCATTCAGGGGCATTGACCTTATCAGCTCTTGAAGTATCATTTGGGATTTTACTACACCCTGTATATCGACCATCGAAATGTTAAATAAAAAAAAACGCCAACTTTTTAGAGAAGCCAAAAATCTAATTTCCCAATGTAATCAATCAGTTGAATGGGTATTTATACACTCAATTACCTTTGTAATCTCAACGTAGCTACCAAAAGCTTATCTCCAATAGTTATTATAATTATAGCAACTTTTCATAGACAACCTCTTGTTGATCGTTATCTATGGTTCAGAACAATGGTCGTTTAATGTTAATGCCATTCAATGCAGTTAAATATTATGACTGTTACGTATTGTGAAGGAACTGCGAACGATGTTTTGTGTCTGTCGCACTTTCCGACAAAACAACAAGTGCAACAGAGACAAAACACTGGATCTATAACCGCTTTAGATTTGATGTGAATATCGTACGATTATTTTTATATGTAGACATGCAATATGTTATTGATTAGTGTTTCTATTTTGGAATTGGTGGTTTATATATAGGTTCACTAGTCTTAGCGTTTAAACTGTGCGTTGTCTGTCAGTTTCTCCATGACACGCTGTTTTATTTATTCAGATTGAAGTGAGTGGTGGGGGAAGTAAAAGCGACAATTACGCTTCACGTGGAAAATAATTTTCTTCTTTCACTTATGCTAGGTGGTTGGCTAGAAATGATGGTAATTAAATTTTGTATTAAAGTACTTGAGTTGCAAAACTGAGGTCCACTTGGGTACCTCCTACTAGTACAACACGGTGTAATACTCATACTTTTAAGGCGTAAGCTAAGTGGTAAACTGATAGATTGTTCTCATACCTACCCGTCTTAATATTAAGTATAGTTATCATGTCAATCATACGTGTAAAGTTGTATTTAAATAAAATAATAACAACCCATTTCTTTGTTACAGGATGTCATCCCCGTCCAAGACACCGAAACGTACCTCCTCAAAACGCAAAATGCCATCACCAACCTGCAAGCCAAGCTCAACTCCCGCCCCTCCATCCCCCCCTTACTCACCTCCAGCCTCATCAGCGAGAAGACCGCCATCTCCCGTCTTCCAGTCTCACAACTCAGTCGGTCCAACTCACTCAACTACCGGTTACGAAGAAAGGATACTTCAGGTGATAGTAGCCCTTTGAGAAGTCCAGGCAATTATATTATCATAGGTTCCACGAAAATACCAGAAAGCACAAAGATTTTGCTGAACAGCGCTTCCAAGTCTTTAGATACTGATAAACGACGTCGCGATTCTAACATGAACAGTCCATCATCCGACAGAGGTCTATTAAGCAACAGTTCTGATGATAAAACTATTTCAAATCGCCCGCAGTATGATGTCGATGCGATTCTATCGCCGCACAGAAAACACATTAGAAACAAATCTATAGACGGTCCCGATTATTTTAATAGTGACGTGAATAACGCGAATCAAGTTTCTCTTAAAACAGTACTGAAGAATAACGCTGAGGCATATCCGAGAATCGATACCCGTTACCAGGGCGACAAGAAACATCAGAGGGTAGCGAGTGATGGGAAGAAACCAGTTTACAACTACGCGCCTTTCGGGAATTCAATAAAGCGATCCAGCTCGTTCAACACCGTTAACAGGAACAATAACTATCTAGACCCTCAAAGGATTACCTCCAGGAGATCTAGCGGGCATTCAGAGGAATACAAAGATTATTTATCTGATGAATCCGACAACGGATCTTACGAGAAATCGCAAGATAGATACAAACGCACGCATCGTGGTAGAATCGATTCGCCTGACTTGAAATCCATCGCGCCAGCGAATTCTCCGAAATGTCCAAATACTCCCGAGATGCAGAGGAAATTCGGACCGGGGTTGGTTAGGAACTCAGTTCGGGTGACGAATAAGGAACGAATGAGAGCGTCGGAGCCGAGAGAGGTAGCGAAGCCGGTAGGCCATCAGAGTAGGAGAATATCGGAGCCGACGAGGCAGGCAGTGCTAAACAGGCTTACGAAGTCTAGGAGTTCGACGAGAGAGTTCCAGCCGAAGACTCAGGATAAAGGTACGTTCATCGTAATTACCACTTGATTCTGACCTGTTGTATCTTACTTATTAAGTGTTTTAGGGATTAGCCTACTCGGTGGTGACCTTGCCTACGAAGCTCCCGGAGGTCCCGGTTTCGAATCCTGGTCAAGGCATTTATTTGTGTGTTTATCACGAATTCCTGAGTTATGGATGTTTTCGATGTATTTAAATATTACACAATACAAGCCTTTTTAAACTAATCCTGGGATTAGGTGGGTTTGTGTAAGATTGTATCATGATATTTATAGAACATTATCTGTTGACCACAGTGGTAAAAAAAATATATAAAAAATGTGCGAGAATCTGACTTGCATTTTGCCACTTTTTTATTGGAATGGAAATATCGCTTTTTAAGCACTATCTTATCTGTCCTACATAAAAAATCCTATTGGCCTTATGTGTAATAGGGTAATCAATCACGTCATTTCTGATCACATATAAATAAATAAATTAATGTTTGGAGACAATCTCACACAGATCGATCTAGTCCCAAACTAAGAAAAAGCCTGTACTATTCGTGCGACGATATAAATATACGATACAAATATTCGTGACAAACACACAAATAAATGCCCTTATCAGGATTCGAACCCGGGACCTCCAGCTTCGTAGGCCGAGTCACTACCAACAGTACCAACTAGGCTAGGGAGGCCGTATACATGGAATCCAGACTATGTTAGGATTTAAGATATAATAGATATTTTTTTTGCATATCAAACAAATAAGGATATTGTGCAAAATAATTGGTTCAAAAGTAAACACTGGTCAAAATAAACCGATAGGTATGTCAACTTTGTACCTAGACGTTCTAGGTTATAACAGCTATTGGTAATTATTAATTTTAGGCCAATAAAATTTGAATGTGTTTCCTAAAAATATATAACAATGCGCAACGTGCAAACGTAATTATAGTAAACTAAAAAAAGAAAACTGTGCTCAAGCGTTACATAAATAGAAAATTATAGTATCACTATTATTGTCTAAATTACAGTATTCGCTCATAACACACGTTCTGAGAACATACAAATAACAAAAGAAAGTGTATGATTGATTATAGTGATAGCCGAAACCGAAGTTAAAGGAACAAACGAAGTTATGTGAACATTAGCACGCCTGCCATGAGTTAACCACGACCGTAGCTAGCGACTGCATGAACTAACGTGAAGTCTGTGTGACGATACACACTTTTACTGATGTGCAATCGCACCGTGCTGTTGTGTATCGTATCGTGTGTGTGAGTTGATGAGTAATCGTACTGTTGTGAAAATTGCTGAATGTCTCTAAAAGTTTAAAAGTGACTGTTTGAGTTTCCGCCGGCGCTGTTGTTACGGCCGGGTAAACTACAAGGAAGTTAATACAAACAAAGACATTCCGTCTCTATAACTTCAACAGTTCAACATGTACGCGTTTACGCAATTTCAAAAATAAGTTGTGCGAGTGTAAATGTTTAGTCCAAATATTATGTTTTGTGAAGCTATTGACCGGTTATATTATACCTAATTATAAAAGAAATTATAAAGATGATAGAAAATCGTACTTACAAGTTATGTAAAAGTCCTTAGTTTATATGTAGTTAGGACATTTTCGAAAAATTTGAATAAGTAGGTACAGATAAAACTAATGTCTTTTCAAATACAACAACACAGGTGCGTTTTGTTTGTGCCTGTATACATATGTTCGCTTCTAGTATATAAAGTTTAAGTATAAGGTACCACTTGTCTGTTGCCGCTTGTCTATAAGGTGCTAATCCCATAAAAAATCATTTAGAAATGAATATTATCAATGTTCATAAATCGACAAAGTGGTAGCTCTTACTTAAAACAAGTACATATGTGATTGTTTTTAGCAACAGGTACAACTTCGTTGATTTACGATAAGGCATGCCATAAAGATTCGTTAGATATCGACCTTATCAACGATCGACGAAGTACTACCTTCTACTAAGAATAAGAACATAGGGTAAGAAGTACAATCATTGGCCTTTTAAGGCGAACCTTGACTTTCAACATTTTTCGTTCCAAAATAAGGTGCTAAATGGGCATATTTTTATTTTGTTGTCGTTTTTTTTTCTTGTCCGATTTTAATGAAATTTGGTGAGTAGAGTTTCTTATTTTCTTCAAGATAGTCCCGTCCCAATTTCCCAGTACCTATGGCCCACAATTTTTTCCACTGAGTAACAAAATCGTATGGGATTTTCGTAACTCAATGGGAAATTTAGTACAAATGTTTTGTCGCACATTGAGATTTCGTATCTATCCAGCGTAGAAAAAGGAACTATCTACCCACCAAATTTCATAAAAATCTGACGCGAAAAAAACAACGACAACAAAATAAAAATATGCCCAAATAGTAAAAATGTTGAGAATTTGTATACTTAAATCACAATAAATATATTCACAACCAATTGTGAGCTATTCGATACTGAATATGAAACACGAGGTTCGCGTCGGATTCGTCTTGGTTTCGACACGAGGCCGATCGTTTGTTGATGTTTGGCAACAGGTAGGGCTTGATTGTGTTGGCTCGCTACCGATGTGCGTTACTAAAGCGTTAATAGCATATTACTCGCAGAAGCGTTAAAGTCAACTAATAGACGGACGGAGAGCTAGCGATGGAAAATAGACACATACGTATAGCTGTTCGTAGCTCTTCATCGGCGGAGGTTTTTGTGTGGAAGTTGAAAACAAATAAATTGGACATTTAGTTTGCTGTACTGATACTAGCTTTTCATTGGCGAAGGTTTTTGTATGGAGAGTTGAAAACAAATAAATTAGACATTTAGTTTGCTGTACTGATACTAGCTCTTCATCGGCGGAGGTTTTTGTATGGAGTTGAAAACAAATAAATTAGACATTTAGTTTGCTGTACTGATACTAACTTTTCATCGGCGGAGGTTTTTGTATGGAGAGTTGAAAACAATTAAATTAGACATTTAGTTTGCTGTACTGATACTAGCTTTTCATCGGCGGAGGTTTTTGTATAAAAAGTTAAAAATAAATAAATTAGACATTTAGTTTGCTATACTGATACTAGCTCTTCAGCGGCGGAGGTTTTTGTATGGAGAGTTAAAAACAAATAAATTAGACATTTAGTTTGCTGTACTGATACTACTGATAGTAGCTCTTCATCGGCGGAGGTTTTGGTATAAAAAGTTGAAAATAAATAAATTAGACATTTAGTTTGCTGTACTGATCCTAGCTGTTCATCGACGGAGGTTTTTGTATGGAGAGTTGAAAACAAATAAATTATTAGACATTTAGTTTGCTGTACTGATACTAGCGGTTCATCGGCGGAGGTTTTTGTATGGAGAGTTTAAAACAAATAAATTATTAGACATTTAGTTTGCTGAATACTAGCTGTTCATCGGTGGAGGTTTTTGTGTGGAGAGTTGAAAACAAATAAATTAGACATTTAGTTTGCTATATTGATACTAGCTCTTCATCGGCGGAGGTTTTTGTATGGAGAGTTAAAAACAAATAAATTAGACATTTAGTTTGCTGTACTGGTACTAGCTTTTCATCGGCGGAGGTTTTTGTATGGAGAGTTGAAAACAAATAAATTAGACATTTAGTTTGCTGTACTGATACTAGCTTTTCATCGGCAGAGGTTTTTGTATGGAGAGTTGAAAACAAATAAATTAGAAATTTAGTTTGCTGTACTGATACTAGCTAGCAGGCTGCCTGAGCTGTACCATAATTAAGACGAGAAAGCTCTAGTCTAGGAAGATGATAATTGTTAACTTGTTATTACCATATCATTGCAGCAGCATCAAAAAGGAGGTTCCTAAAATTTAGTATATTCCCATACCATACCATACCAAAAATTTGCCCTGCTTTACGAGTTTCTCTACTTATTAAAATATATCCAAAATAAATTATAAACCTTACTTTTCAGGTCAAAAGAAGCCAAGCCAATATCGCTCTTCCTCAGCGCTTGCCTCCAAAGAGGCAGAGTTCAACAATTGGAAGAAACGGTCCTCATACGACCCGATGAAAGCGGCGCAGGAGGGAAGAAGAAAGCAGATGGCGAAGAGGCAGGAGTGTAACAAGGACGACCTTAGTTCTCCCAGGTACCTTTTACTATTATTACATGCTGTTTAGATTTGGAACAGCTGTGGGAACAGCTCAAGCAGGGTCGTGATAAGGTCCTACAGTCGAATTCATAAATATTTCTAAGGCTTAAAAATATGTACCCATATGTTACCCCTTTGGACATTGCCAATAAGGTGTAAGTTTTTACATATTTATGAACTCGACTGTGCAATACACGTAGCAAAACAAAAGGCATCTCTTTTCTCGTCGCAAAATAAATCACATCAACATGAATGTGAAAATGGGAGCCAAGTTCAATATAAGAATATCGTGATAGTCTTCGTTGACAACAGATCTGATATCTAAATGGGTGCCAAGTTCTGTAGAAGTCAAAGAACAAGTTAAAGATTTGACTTGGCTAGTTTTTACCGGCTGATTTCGAGTTACAAAGGGGTCAACTGCTGCTGCGTGGCCTGAACTTGTCTGGACACGCTGCCGCGTGTCTAGATAAATACCTACTGTTTGTTCTGGATGATAGTAATAAAAAAAAATACTGTGAAACTATCTGTGGCGCAGCGCGCAGCGTCAAAATGTTCTTTGGGCAACCCGGAGCTGATTTAATATGCTGGATGGGCTCATGTAAGGAAAGCCGGCCGGAATCGAGTTCTATGAATGCCCCGCCACTGGAAACCACGGCATAAACCAAATTATAAAATTTTAAAGCACGAATCAAATCATTTATAATTTTTTAATAAATATTTTGATTAGTGTTTTTTTAATCAGTCACATTACTATATAATATAGTGGCTAGGGCGTCTGCCGGGAAAGCAGGAGGTCGCTGGTTCGATGCCAGCCCTGAGCCTTGGGGGCCTTGGTCACTTTTTTCTGTAGAATCTGTTTCAATTTATAAATCAAATAATGTTATTAAAAAAATTTGGTTCGTATTTTTAACTACCCTCACCCTACGTAATGCTGGCTATTCTTCCATTCAGAGAAAAAACTTTATAATCGATAACTACTATCAAATATCACATAAAAAAATTACTAAAGAGTTTTTCTTTTTAGCCACTCATCCCCAGTCCACCGATCGCAATCCTTCCACACCACCAACATAGCTGATCTGGAGACCCTCGACTACTCATCAGAAGAGGACCCTATGGCCCTCCCCATAGACCCTATGATCACCTCCACTCACTCCGACATCCTGGACCTCAGGCCGAAGGAGTACCGCGATTTAAGAAGACAGGCGGTCAATAATGATGTTGTGATGACGAGGGATTACGTCACTAACTTCCAGGTGAGATGTTTGGTGGAATCGGTAGATGGCGCTGTAACGTGTGGAGGGTTTTTTACATCGCGCTAACGGTTGTTTCCCGTAGAATGTAGATAAGCTTTGCAACGTTATATGGTCGTGTTAGAACTAGTAGGTGGCGTCTACAAACTCGGGAGTTCAACATCCTAGAGCTTAATCTTAAGAGCAGGGCTCGGAACCGGTTTAAAAAATAGCGGTTTATACCGGTTTATTTCGGTTTTACTCCGAACTTTCTCCAAGAACGCAAACGTTTTAAGAACATAATAAAAACCTGGATTTAACCGGTTTATCCGAAAAGCAACTTGACGGTCTAAACGCGACGTTGCCAGATTTCGTGTTCAAGTCGCAAGACGTACGAACGGATGGTTCCTTTAACAATTTTAGTTTTATGATTTTGCATACATGTATCTAGAGACGGGTCAAAAAATATAGGCAAACCAGTGAGCTGGTATTTATAGGTGACAGCCAACAGTGTCAATAATTTATTTAAAAGAAATCAAAATATAAGTTCATACAGGGTGTATTTTCTTTTCGGGCCAATGGGGTCAACTAACAGATCCCGAAATGTTACACGAAAATGATCTTCAGACCTTTCCTCGATTTTAAATTAATGTTAGTGGCCTTTACAGAAGAAAAACATATATACAGGTTACGAGAAAAAGGTAATTTGTTACAAACATTTATTTGTGCTTATTTATTCAATTCCTATCCAGAATAAAAAGTTTGTATGAGACATGGAACCAAAAAAAAAACTTTTTTTCTAAATGCATTTTCATATTTTCCTATTAGTCCTAACAACAGGCAGGATGCCGTTCAAATGTAATACAAACATAATTATCAGTCCCATACGGATGAAATTCATAATAAGAAAATTATCTTTTTTTACATTTTGGTTTAAGTATAGATGAAATAAAACACATTCTTTTTAGTCCAAATTTGGCACTTTCACACCCTACATTACGTGATGACGCACCAACTAAAATTAAAATTTTAGCACCATCTTGTATAAATTTTTCATTGATAATAATATTATAAGAATATAATAATAATAGATGGTAGATGTGGAAAGCTAAGTGGCGAGTTGGCTATGTGTCACTGACACCTCTTTACCTTCATCCCTGATACTCGTACCGGTGTTGCCCCCTTGAGCCATCCTAGATGTCACCTTTTGTGGGAGCCCCTCTTATGTGGGCGAGTCACCGTCTGACGTAAATCAAATTGCTTACCTTTTTCTTAGACAGACGCCCGATTTTATTTTCCATAACCCAGTATTTAGTGCACCACTTTCACCTAATAGTCCAGTATATTTTGGACTCCATTAAATCTCAATAGTACATACACCCTGGCGGGTGCTGCCTCTGCGTGCGTCCCATGGTTCGGGCAAGTGCAACATCCGCTCGGTGTACCCCTTACATTTCATTACATTGTCCCCTTTCGACATGATCTTGCGTGTTGGTTTTAGCTCCGCGTAAGCCTCCCAAATGTCCGGAACACCATTGTTCCGTGATGGGAAAGACATGCCTAACATAAGTCTTTATTTTCCAAATAATACATTTTACAAAATTACTTATTTCTGTTTTTTTTGCTACCTGTTATTGAGCAAAGGCCTACTCCATCGTGCTCCATAAACACCTATCAGCCGCCATTCTTGTCCAGGTAGAGCCTGCATACAGCACAATGTCTTAATTCCACTTTCGTTGAGGACGGCCCTGCGGCCGTTTCTCTACGCGTCGCCACTAGTGGAGTACGCTTTCGCTCCATCTGCTCGAGTAACATCATCAAATCATCATTGATAGTATGTAAATTAAAATATGCGATAGATTCTCTCTAATTGTGTCTAGAGTAACCTCGTTTGTAACTATTCCAAATATAACATCGGTAGCTTAAGTAGTTCTCGAGACGTTTTTTAATGATGTGACAGACATACTGAGTCACTCCATAATAAAAAGGAACCCCCTTTTTATCATTTAGGTACGGAACCCTAAAAATGAAAGTATACTAATTAAGAGGTATAAATGTATGTAATTATTTGTTTTTATCGATTTTAAAATCACTTACAGGTACAAATATAAATAAAGCAATTACGTGGCATCCTAGGAACTATGCCTCAAGCGGAGGATTTATGGCATCTTATCTATACATATTTTAAATTGTTTTTTTTGTTATTATCATATTTTTGTGGAATTAAACTTGTTTGTTGTTGTTGTATTAGTTGCTTAAAAGAAACTATGCAATTAGTTGAATGCCAAAAATACGCGGAAATACTCGCGCGTGGCAGATTTTGATGTACAGATCGCGCAACATTTCCTAAAAAATAAATAATAATCTATTGCGCTCCAGTAAGTCAAGATAACGTTTGGTTTGTCGGAACTTTGTAACCCTGCTACTCCTTAAAGTTTCACTGATATTGCCAGATTTTACATGAACACCTTTTAACAAGTAAGTAGGTAACTTATTCCACTATTATTTAATATGACAGATTAAAATATTTTTCTTATACCATTTTTTATCATGATGCCCTGGTCGCGCGAATCTATATTCGGGGGAGGTACTTAACAAGGTATTCCCCATATGTTAGACTGCCGCGTCGGTGATTGAATATATAAATAAAACTTCAGTCTTTCTCCATAGTAAATGTAAGGAAAAAGTTGTTTTAAATATGGGCCTAGTACCACTAGGCTTGTGCTAATTAAAACGATTAGTATGAAAAAAAAATCTATGAAAATAAAATAAAAATTCCTATAGAAACTATTGTGTGGGCTTCGATTTATAGCCGGATTTTTTTTCCATACTTATTTTCTTTTGATCTCAGGCAGGAGTGGAATACATCGCCATTAAAAAATACTGTCTAGAAATTACCTTACATTCTCTTACCATGTAGGTTTTTATTCTAGAATCTGTAAACGCCTATCTCCATTCGGTGTAAATCGAAAAGGAAGGGAATGTCTAAAAATATAGTTTTTATGTAGCAGCACAGGATCTGGTAGGTGCCCTCACTGACCCATAAAAAATTCACTCTGTATAAATTACTTACATTTTTTTAAACCGCAAAAGTGTATAATTTGCAAACCTGGAGTAAACTGTTAATACATAATTTGTGATTATTTTGGAATATTATAGTCGTACCTACTAAAAAGTAAAAATAGTGTGGGGAAATAGTGTGGGAATTAATATTATTTATAATATTATTTCTTCAATATTTGATATTATTATTTCTTTGAATATATTTAGTTCGCGGCAGAAGAAAACACGCTTAAAAATGATTAAATATGCGAAACGACGTGCTTTTTAAACTTTGCTAACTGGACTGTAACTTGTTTATCCTGCGTCGCAAAAACCGGTTTTTATTGTTCTAAACCGGTTAAACGAACAAGAACTTTATTAAAATATTACTCTAAAAACCGGTTTAAAATAACGGTTTCACGAACGTAACCGAAATATAAAGGTTTTGCGCCAAGTACATGATACCGGTTTGAAAAATTAACCGGTATCCGAGCCTTGCTTAAGAGTACCGTGTCTTGACAAGACAGGCTGTCAGTAATCATGTTATGACAAAGGATTACGTCTCTAACTTTTAGGTGAGATATTTGGTTAATCAAATGCTGAGGTAGATTGCGCTGTAACACGTGGACGGTTTTTCAACATCGCGCTTGTTTTCCGTAGATTTTACATAAATATTGCAATATTTACTATTAAAGTATTCACCACCACATTTGAATTTCTTTCATATGTGTAGGTTTCCATTATGAAAGAAGGATTTGAACACACGGCCTCTAATTAGAACCCGTCTATACGCCCACTCGAATAATAACGATAATTCCACCATTTGCAGGTCAACCAACCAGCAGAGAAACTCAAACGCAGCATACACTCGGACAAACGAAAAACCTTCATAATAGACGACATAACCCCGACCAAAGAGAACATAGACTTCCTCTCCAAAACCGAGGCCATAGACAAGCGAAAAACCTTCATCTTAGACAGCGATACATCGACGACTAATGGAAGTAGTCCAAGGAATTCGTCGATATTCAGCCACGAGAAGAGTATGACTACAGGCACTAGTGATACAGAGGGAGAGAGCGGGACGGAAGATAGAAGCGCTCCGGTGGTTATGAGACAGGGGAAGAAACCCGCGTCGGGACAGGCGAAGCAACAGAGGTAAGGTTCTTGATTAGGTTTCTGTTTGCTGTATTGTCCGAGAGATGGCGCTGTTACGCTGAAGGTAGTTCTACATCGCGCTATAGTTTATATAGAATATAGTTGCCGTTAAGTCCGACTTCCGAGTCCTTTCGGACCAAAAAAAAACAGCTAGAGAATCTGGGTGGTATAAAGAGAGTAAAAAACCGGCCAAGTGCGAGTCAGACTCGTGCACCCTTTTTATCCCTTAGGGGATGAATTTCGGAAAACGCGGAATACGGTTTTCTTATATATTAACAGAAAGTCTATAAACGAAGTTTCCAAGTCTGCAACCTGAAAAATTATTCACACCTCATATAAACTTTCAACCTCTTTTTTATCCCTTAGGGGATGAATTTCGAAAAACGCTAAATATACTTTTCTTGTATAGTATTAAAGATTCTATAAACGAAGTTTTACATCTACAACCTGAATAATGATTCACATCTCATACAAACTTTCAACCCCCTTTTTTATCCCTTAGGGGATGAATTTCGGAAAACGCGGAATACGGCTTCAAGGGACCGTAGACCTTAGTATATTGTTTAAATTTCAACTGGATACCTCTACACACTCCCGAGATAAAGGGTCTTGACGGACTTTCAACCCCCTTTTTTATCCCTTAGGGGATGAATTTCGAAAAACGCTAAATATATAAAAATACTAATTTTCAATCACAATCGAATAAAAATGTAAAGATACAGTATGACGGCTGACTTTCGTAAAATGTTTGACCATCTACCGTTTCAAGGTACAGCGGAGACTTCTCGATGTCCTCGTCAACCACGTCCCTGAAGAGGGGCGTGGTGCCGCGCTACCTGGACATCTCGAAGTACAAGCCCGAAAGTTCCCCGCGAAACTTCCTGCGACGCGACCCCAGCAAGACGTACGTGGCCGTGCTGCCCGAGCGCGCGCCGCCCAGCCGCGGCAGCGCGCAGCAGATTGAGATGGGTAAGTTTCATTTCATTTCATTTCATTTATTTATTGCAATCCATGGTACAACAGCTGTTAACAATATATCGGAACCACATGGACCCTGTGTAGGGTATAGCAATTTTCTTAATATCTACTTATATATATACACCTAGAAATATCTTAATGTTAGTACTAATTCGCTTAATGTCTAGGTTAAACCAATTTTCAGATAATCCATTTTACAATATTGCTTAAATTAATGATTTTAGACAAAATATATAAAATATAGGTAGGTACATTGTATGTCAAAAATATAATGAGAATAATGTCAGTAAAATTTATTTTATTTTAAAAAATTGGATATTTATCAATTATGATTAGTTTTATCAGGCCCTGTTTATCAAAAGCTTGTAACTTGTAAAACAAGCGGAAGTCTCTGTTTTACTCCTTTCATTAGACAGAGACATCCACTGTTTTACAAGCTTTTGATGAACGGGCCCCAGGCTTATGGAACTCTCCGCGTGAACTCGAAATGATCGTCTTTTGTCTTGTGTCGGTACCGACACACGGACTTACCACACTTCCCGCGCATTTCTAATCGTATGCACTCGAAAACGGTTTGTATTCGCTCATCTAAAATGTCAATCTAAAATTAGTAGTTCGCCGCGAACGTGAACTCACGACCCGTGTATCTCGGCAACCTCTTGACTTATTTCGTTCATATTCGAATTTACGTACCCAAAAAAAAATTTTTTTTACATCTTGGCATGTTACAGTGCACTTTTGAATATGACCCGATTACCACTTTGGACCGGCAAGAAACTCGGCTGGTCACATCTTTTCAAAACATTACATTACATTCAACTCAATTTAAATTTAATGAAAATGAAAAAAAATGAAAATGAAAAATGTTTATTTGCGTTCACAATAATCATCTTAAAATTAGTGATTGGCACCTCCTTTTAAGCTTTAATATAGCCTGTGCCAGGAGATGCCGCTCTTCCTTAGCTAACGTATTCTTAACAAAATTGTGCTAATAATGATAGAATTTTTTTTTTAAATTAAAGGTACAATAATTAATAACATGATTTATTCAATTATAATTATAATTCAATTGCATTAATGACCTAGCAACAAGCACTTTCGAATCTTCAACAAATTATAAACTATTATTATCTTTAAACCACCTGCCAATTTTCACAGTGATCCGATCAACGATAATCGATTTATCGTGAAACAAATATACTGACGCCGGATTGTTCCAGTTGACTCGAATATCGGCTCGCTTCGCTCATTCGTTCAATTCGTAGTCGACACATTCCATAGTTCTAATTGAAAAACATTTGTTTACAGAACAAAAGAAACAAGAATTAGAAAAGTGGAAACGACGGGCATCATACGACCCGCGCAAAGCCGCGGCATTAGGCAAGTCGCCCGGTACAAAGGCCCCGCCCAAAACCGCCAGGTTAGTAAAAAACAATATTGTTTTTTTAATGGATTGTATGCTTGGTTTACACTTTACATGGTAGTAAGTAGTGTAGTAGTCCAGTAAAGCAATGAACTTGTCAATTTTGTGACTATTTTTTGAACACAGATTTATTAAAAATATTTGTTGTGTGTAATTACATGTGTTGTGGAACACAGAATATTAGAAAAAATTTACTTAGATAGAAAATGTGCCGTAAGTACTACATGATCGATAGATCGAAGAGTTGAATTGAATAACTTCGACTAACGACGAAAAATAACTTTTCTTGTTAATTAACTGGCTCGTTTACAAATGGCCATGTAGTTTTAGCCGAGTCCTTCTGCAATTATCAACTAAAATCATGTAAAGTAAACCAAGGTACATACATTGTTTGTTGGTGATTAGGAGTAGTTTTTTTGTTTTTTTTTTATGGCTGACAATGGTCCATACTGTTCATATTATTCTGCAGGGATTTTATTACATAAGAATGATTGTCATTATTTTGTGAATTTTATATTAAACTTCCATTTTATCGTAAAATAACGGAAATAATTTCTTATAATTTATCTGGTTATTTTGGTATCCTTTTTTAACATTTATTTATTAATTTTCTTTATTTAAACTAATGTTAACATTTAATTACGTCTTTTAGAGCGTGACACGTGTCAATGTGCATGCAATACTGCTAGAAGGAAGCCGTCTGTGAGGTTAGTCGATTTGACAGTTTGACATACGAAATGTCAGCTTGAAAGTTGTGGTGTCTGACACCGTGCACCAACTATATCTAAGGCGTTTATAATATTATTTATACTATATGGCTTGAATTTTGCTTAAAGGCACTTCCATAACCTGTTGCCTGCTTGCCAGACGATAAGTGTGCAGTTTTACACGAGTTTCCTATCTCATTCTATCCTGTATCTGTGTCTTTCTCAACTCAGCAAGGCGGAATAAGTTTAGATTACTACAATAATTTGGCTTTTATTTAATTTTGAGGAAAAATAACGCTGGTTGTCCTCTTTAATCTTGAGAGAGAAAACGGGACGGCTTTAAGTTGTTTAAGCTTTCGACTAATCAAGTCTTTCTGCAAGAAAAATGACTAACTGTCGTTGTATGATAAAATATATTATGCGGACAAAGTATCGGCTGCGCAAAAAAGTACCTAAATAATATTTTTGTAATTTTGTTTTTTTTTTATTGGTTATTTTTCTAAATTTTACTAACATGCGGTATATGGGGCGCCAAAATGCTTTAATATCTGTTTTTAATACTTCTGTTTCACCGATTGGACACGGTTTAAATAAAGGCTCGTAGTTTATTGCAACATAAACTTCTTTGCGTTTTCAATTATCACAAAAAATTGTAAATAACACTGCACTAACACCTTCTTCTGATGCAAATTGCACTAAAATAACAAATGCTAACTCTACTTTGAAATAGCACTATACTCCTAATTACGCTATGAAATCTTTTGTTATTTTACTAAATGGTGACGTTGTATGTTTTCTACCTTCAATTATTAAAACTCTTAAAATGAAATATATACAAATATAAAGTCTCTTTAATTTCTTTAAAGTTTTTTTTCAATAAAGACTACATTTTAAATAGAAAACTCTCGTGAGTATAAAGACTACATTTTAACGGTTTGAAGGTATGTTTTTTGTACATTTATTATATTTTATCGAAATGCTCGAAATGCCTGAGACATTAATGATTAATATTTTACATCTTTTGTTGAAGTATTTTCTATGTCCCATTAGAGCAAAAAAAATAAAAAATAGGCTAATCAACAAAAACTCATCATTATTTGGGGCCTTAACTCTAATGGTTGATTAATTCTAATTTTGTCAAGTTACTATATTGTTCTGAATGTTATTACAGCAGCGTCCTGCGATCTCAGTCGTTCCACGGGCCCGTGCTGACGGCGGGCCGCTATCAGCCACCGCCGCACATCGCGGAGACATACGACGCTTCCAGTGACAACGACTTCTAGCCATACGGCAAAAAGGCATAAACTGTTTGACCGTAAGGAATGCGAACCGGTAAAAAAGTATAGGATTTATAAACCGGTAAACCACCGATAATTCTCATAATAAATATTTACCGGCTGCATTCCCTAACTGGCCATTTGCAACTCGCTTGCCAGCCACTTGAACAGTCTAAACGAGCCTTCATTTAGGAGCTATGTGATAGTGTGAGTGTTTTTGAAATTGGAATGTTTGGTTGCGTGGTTTGGCGCTAATCGTTTTTGAGTCGTCTTTTCTAATGTTAAGATGGAAACTTTGGCGCCAAATTCATTGGTGATTGTCGGGATTTTTTTATTTGAGATTTATGCGTAGTAATGAAATAATGCGCAATTATATTCTACAAGTCATTTTTTATTTTATTTGACGATTATTAAATATAAGCTGGGGGTTGAGGCAATTTTGTTTATTTACAGATTTACAAATTGAATGAACGCTTATTTACAATTGGTATTGAAAATGGAATTATTTGAACCATTAGGTACTACACTATGAATATATGTATATTTACATTGCAATGATTTATTAAGTACAATTATAATTTGGCGAGCGATTTGAATTCATAATTGTTAATAAGAGTTAATAATAAATTGTACTGTGTATTTCATTATTATATTGCGTGTTTATGTTTGCCTTAAATGTTCATTTGATGGATTTAGAGGTTGAACAAATCAATATCATAATCATAAATGTGATTTTATTATAAAAAAGGTTGAATTTACTTACTATTTAAATATTATTCCATAGCATTGTAGTACCGTCCTGTTTTATTGTAAAGTATAAAATTGTTACATGTATAACTGAATAAATTAAATTAGAAATATTGATGTACTATAGCGTTCAGAATTGCATGGGCAATTTATGAATGAATTCATTCATAAACTGCCCATGCAATTCTGAACGTGTGTGTACATTGGCATCACTTTAAGTGTAGGTAAGAGATTCTTTTTATATTTGTATCCAAAAATATGTAGTTTGTTAGTTTTTGTGCATTATTTATAAATTCAATATTTTGTTTTGATTTCATAATGGCTAACTATTAGAGTCAAACAACAGTACAATTAAACAGTCGTGACTTAGGGTTGCCAACGTCATAGTAAAATATTGAATTTATGAATAGAACTTCATACATCATTGCTCATATTACATACATCGATGTTGTTTGCTAGTATTCCATATGTATTATTTGTTTTAATAAAACCTAGTTATATTAAGTTTTTTGTAAGTGCAATATTTCATCACGTTTTTTTCTACTGAGCAAGTACATAATGAAATAAAAATAGTAACAATTTATTTTATCGAGGTTGCTATTTTTGTATGTTGCGATGAAATATTTTATGCGGTAAAATACTCAAGGTTATTCATAAAATATTGAAGATAATGTATAAAATAGTTGTGGAAAGCTTTACGAATAAATATGTTGCAATATCTAAGCGTAGGCATATGTTTAAGTATATTTCCGAGCAAAATGTATTCTCGGACAGAGATTAGTTTGCGGTTGGTCGCTAAATTTTATGTAATAAGCTACTCGAAATTAAGAAAAAGTGATCATTATTTGTAAGTATTATTCCTGTAATGTTGGCTAACATATATTATTTCATTCATTTGATTCAAATGCCAATATAATAATGTATTATTGAAAATGATCTCTAGTATGTATCTTTTTTTGTCTATCCGTTTCGAAGATCTGAGTACTTGCTATATTTTCTAAATTTGGAGTAGTGGTTGTAGGCTAGTATTTCGTTCTGGCTCCGAATGTTTATATCAGTGTCAGCAGGCTACCTAGTATTTGTAATGGTTTGATGTCTATTTCGTAAAGAGTAATATTTAACAGGAAATTAATAATAAAAACTGGAAGTAATTTAGTATTTCATTCCTAAAACCTACCTACTCATTTTATTATTACCATTGGTATTGGTTATTTTGCACCATAACCAAACGGTCTCGGTGAAAGTATAAACCGAACCTTACTCGTAACCGGTATTACTACAAATAATAGATAGATACATATCCATAACTCAGGAACAACACACAAATAAATGCCCTGACCAGGATTCGAACCTGGGACCTCCTGCTTTGTAGGCAGGGTCACTACCAACTAGGCTGGGAGGCCGTGATTTTTTATATAAGTCGTACAATATTTGAACTCAAGCGATATGGGAATTAGGACTTCATTCGTTTCGTTTGTTTATTCACTCGTTTGTCTTTGTATAGTTTAGGAAAAGCAAAACTTTTTGGCAGATTGTTGTAATGACTCTTGATCTATGTTTGAGGGGACTCCGAGAGGAGTGTAAAATAATGATAAAGAAATAAATATTATGGGACAACGTTTCACAAATCGATCTTATCCCGCAGTAGGCTCAGTAGATTACAATCAAAATGGGCCGACTAACAGTGCAGTGAATTCCATTCTTGTAATGAAATGAAACTATTTAACGTCTATTTACTACCTAAAATAGCATTTAAAGCAGATTTTTCAGAGATTTATTCTACCCAATGTTTATTAGGAGGTTAAAATAAAACGGCACGTTAGATACATTTATTATTAATGATTTTATTTTGAATATCAATTACACGTCTTGTTTTTGTATTTTATAAATTTACATATACATGTCGAATTTTCTGTCATTCATATTTTCACATGTAGACATACGTGCTTTCTATTTAGCATATTTATATAGAAAAACGATCATGTATCGCTTGGGATTTCTGTCTCAAAAATAAAACGTAAAATTTGCGCATAGGACAGTTTGGCAACTTCGTTGTTTCAAAACAGTATAAATATTATCATTTCGTCCAAGAAATGACACTTACTGACTTATTGTAAAAAAATGCAGAAGAATAACATTTCAGAGTCACTCGCTTCAAGTCGAAGGAACTTATTTGGATGTTTACCGTCACTATACAATACTTCACAACCACTTTTAACATTTTGTTAAAATAAAATCATTAGAAAGTTTATCTAATTCGAAAAGAATAATTCTAAATTGAGCAACGTTACCCAAGTGACAGTAAAACGTTATTCGTCAAACAAAATAGTTTTTACGACAGTATGTTTCATGTCCATACGTTTTCATATGAAAGTTATTTTACATTATTTTTATTCACACTCTTGACAAAAACTATGTTACGTCAGGCCTTGTTACAAATATTACCATATAAACATGCTCCCTGAATTATTTTTGCATGTTTAGAAGCATATTAATTATTTCTACGATGTAAAATATAAAATTGGAAGCAAGTCTGACTCGCTCTCTGGCTCTAGATGTCCCTAGTGTACAGTCGCCATCTGATACATCGGAGTTGCCGAGGCGCTCACAAATATCTGAACACGCCCTAATGTCAAAGCGTTAGAGTGCATGTTCAGATATTTGTGCGCACCTCGGCAGTTGAGATTATATCTGATGGCGACTGTATGACCTTCCATAGTCTTAAAAAATGACTCAGGGAGATCTGCCTTTACAAATACTTCCACAAAATTCGTACGCGAACGGCTCAAGACAACGCCGTTATTTTACTTTAGTGAGGCAACCAAGACAAGATTTCGAAAAAAAAATTAAAAACATAACGAATCATACTTCGATACCCTGTCATTTCATGCCTCAAGAATACAAACCAAATATCCTAAATGCAAAATGAAAGGCAAGTAAACTATCAAAATTGGCACTACTCTGATTAAAAACAATGATACAAAATCAATTTTTGCTATCTTACACTATTCTTATTTTAATTAAAGCATTCTCTTATATTATACACACTTATGTACTTTTATATTTTCGTATAAATAGATATTATCCTATATTGTTTACTAATTAAACAACATTCAATTATGTCTCGTTACCTATTTCTAAACACAGCTTGATTTAAAATATATTTGTATATATATTTTATAATATATATTTAGGTAGCATACACCCATCCTTAACGGAATTAAAACTATTACAACAAAAACAGATGTGATATTCTATATCTACATTAATTTTAACGTTTTTTTATAATTATATGAATATATATAAGGTCGGAATTTATGTAATAAATATCTACTTATTATATTATTTACAAACATTTTAAGCATTCCTACATTACGTACTAATTTTTCTAGAATCATAAAAGCTTATGGGTATGTCAAACATAATATAAACCTTCCTTTAATGGGCCTTAGGTACTACTAGTGGTAGGGAAGAATAAGTTTATAAACAGAAGAGATCACAAATATTAAATTAAAATTATATAAATAATAAACATATTATACATATATTTATACTTACTAGGCGATGCCATAATCTCACAGTTATAGCTAACCATCTATGTATGTTATTCGTAGCCAGTCATAGCTACGGGGAAGTTTAACCACTTAAAACTACAGATGAAAAATACAAATTATGATCAAGTAAATGAAATATACAATACACTGAGCTATGTATGTATTCTCACTTCCTATGATCAAAAGTGCTTCACTTGCATTTTAAATTAATTAAACGCGACAGAAAAAAAAGGTTTATTTAATGAATTATTATAGCGGAATCCAAAAAAGTAAGTTTTAGAATCCAGTTTTTAAGGAGTATGAGTGCCTACAGGCTTAACAAAATGTAATAAGTAAATAAATATGGTGAAGAGGCAATTCAATCACAAAATTTATTAAATAACGTTTTATTTAAATTATACTTTAAAAAAATACATTTATTACAAAAGAAGAAATATAATAGGTATATATTTTGATGTTTTTTATCTACACATTTGAATACCTAAAAACGAGACTAAGTAACTAATTTTACACAGATTGTTCTCAAGAGTTTAACTAAATTAAATAAAATTTATTGAGATTTGATGAATTATATTACTTTAATTTAAAAAAATCTGTGTCAGTATAATCCATTAGAAACTCTGAAATAGAAATAAAAATCTGATTTATTTCCCACTTTCCAGCAACGCTTAACTATTATTAGATGTTTTTCAGATAAAATTCTTGGTTTAATTAACTAATTATCCTATGATTTAGCAAGGTCTGGAAAGATCGAAATTCTACGTGGAGTTCTAGAAAGATTCGTTCGATCTTAAATATAATATCAAAATATTCTAACTAGGTTTATTATTTATTACGTGCAATGTGCGTTCGATTTCCAAAATATGTTTACCTTACTTTTCTCCGCTCAGAAATTTGCAAGAAACTATTTAACTATAAAACTGATTTAGTTTAACTGTTTACATATTATATCATGTTTTATTACGGCAAGCAAAATCAAATTGATTAACCTTTTGCTGAACAATAGGTAACGAAAATGGGTATTTTTCATACACGCCAAAATTTGTTTGGAATACGTTTAGGGCGTAGAAAGTACTGCATTGGACAGGCAAATTACTATGGAAGCTATAAATATATATACAATACACAATATTATGGAAATACATTTTACAATTCGTAGAAAATAATGCTACCAAGCAACAACTTGTAAAAACAATTTATCAGTATAAAATTCCATTTTAACAAATTTTGGATAGATCTACCTACGTAGAAAAACTAACAGTTTTTGTTTTTATATTTTACTTTGGCCTACAACCGGCAAAATATTGAGCAAATTGAGCAACAATAAACTATTTTAACTATAAGCCAGGAAGCATTACTCTTGTCAAAGGAATACATTTATTACAAACAAATTTGTACACATCGACAAAAATACATTTTCGAAATAATCCTTATACTAAACTATGTTTATCTTAATTTAGTTGTAAAAGTCATTTTTATTTACAACTTAGAATACGACTTACGTTATAGATTTCTATAGATAGCATTTTAGTCTCTTACGGCAACGCCGCTTCACTCCACAACCAATGGCATATATTCCACTATAAGACACAGAAGCGAAACTGAAGTTTTCCATATTATATTTCATATTATTTATGATATCTATAACATCATTGAAATAAAATACGTATGATACAATTAACAATTATTCATGTAGTTCTTGTTTGAGCTCAGTCACGGACTAGAGGACAGCTCTATCTTCAAAGCCAAGTAATATAACCAAGTACCTACTCATAGCTGTTAAGTATTTATTTCTTATAGTGAGTTTCATGATCAAATTTTACCGTTGTCATATGGGTTGAGATGTTGCCTGTGGCAGAAACGGCTCTTTCTTCTTTTCTAGGATGTTATGAGCTACTCACATCGTATGAAAAGAACAATGTAAATATCTCTTATTTGATAACGGAGAGGGGATACTGTGATTAGTCTCCCTTTCAAAAGCATACTACGGTATTGAGGATTATGGGATTGACGGTCTTTGGAATGGGCTTCCACTGCGATATTCGGCTTGGAGAAGAATGATATTAGAAGCTGTAACTTTTTGAACGTCTAACTAAGCCATTTTTGGACTATACTTTTGGAGATAAACTAATTTACAATACTTAACATTTTCACTGTCCATCCCACCAAAATCTTTCAAAAGAATTCTTGAAACCTAAAGACTTGTGAAATCTTCAGCTTCGCTTCTCGAACCCGCACACTTTAACAACTAATCTCAGACTCGGCGACCCCATTGCTACCCTGTTTAATAATTTTCCTCTCCCCCACGATCACATCGGAGTAATTCTTATTCTTCTGATTGTTGATCTGATTCTGTCCGTTACTACCAGAACTCGACGAAGCATTATCACTATCTGCATAAGGGACATCTGTCATAGGACCGTTTAGTAAGCTAGCTGCTGAATTTGATTGTTTTAGTTTAGTTTTCTCCTCTTTAGGCTCTTCTCTTGGACTGTGTAGGTCCTGTATGACTGCTTTCTTTGGATCGATTTGAATAGTTTTTGATTCTGATAGCTTGTTAGGGGTAACTACGTTGAAGTATGGAGGCGGGAGGATGTTCATTGTGGTTAAGTTGACTGAGCCAGAGTTCTTCTTTAATGCGTTTAAGTTTTGTTCTAGTTGAGCTGCGTCTAAGCAGAGGGGTTTTGGTTTAAGTTTGGGCGGTTCTGTGGGCCAGGCGTTGATTCGCGGTGGATCGGGAGACGCTATGGGGGCAGCCTTGCGTTCTGGCATGAGGCTGTTTTTGGTGATGGTCTTGTCCATGATGGGGTTGGCGTCTATCGCTTTGGACAAAGCGTTCTCCGGGGGTTTGGGCGACGTTGGTGTTATGCTGATTAGTTTGTCCACCTGAGAAATAAAAATGAGAGTGTTCATTAATATCTTAAAACACCTGCACGAAAGCAGTGCCTGCGAAATTATTTTTGTATGTTTAATATATAGGTAGTAGCGACTGAAGAGTATAAGTAGGCATCTATGTTGTAGGTGGTTTTTAAAATTTAAGATCAATTACATTTTAAGTAGTAGATAAAAAGGACAAGAATATAACAGGCTAACATATTGGCCCTGCCCTGTTGCCGGCGGCACTCTATGTTAGGTTTTAATAGTAGGTTTTATACACATATTGTAAATAACATAACCTAAGAAAAAAAATGCAAATAGATTTAGTGCATAAAACATGTGTAACGCCCTTTGATTCATAAAATGAGCAGTTTTGTCTAGACAGACGCGTAAACGGATGAATGAACTTGAACGATCTATTTTCGTCGCAGAGTTATTTTGAACATCACGCGAATCAACTACTAGCCAGCTACGGCGATAGCTTTTAGGTTCGATGGAAATGGTTTGCCGTAACTACGAGTATTCCAAGTAAATAAACATTACAGTTTGATTTCTGCAAAATATATTTTATTGAGTTGCATGTTACCTGTAGCATATGCAACTAGGTACGAAGCAGATGCAACTTTTTTATTTTACTTAATCTAATGGGTAATGGACCTTAAAGTGCTCAATGCTCTACGCTCCAACAGTTAGAATTTTATACAAAACTATGCTATGTCCAATCATTCGCTAGATTGTTCATTTATATGTAAAAACTTGATTCTAATATGTCGGGGATTACCTATTGCTACTATTAGGTAACAAAAGGTTTGGTTCACAATTTCGCGCAAAAAAAATTTAGATTTAAATGTAACCGTTTTACAATTTTACATTGATATGTCATTAAAGCGCAATTGAGAGCGCTAAGAAATAAATAACTTTTTCAAGGTTTTTTGTGACCGCCGCAGACTTCTTTCAGTTGATATAATGATGAATGAAATCAAGCAAGCACTGACCACAGGTCTCGTATTTGCGGGCCGCTCAGAGAAGGTCTCCCCTCCCGTGCACCCGTCTTCCGACGCCGAGAATGGGTCTACCGTCCATTGATCTTTCCGTATACATGTGATGATCAATGCACTCACCGCAGGCCCCGGGTCCGCCGGCCGCTCGGGCCGCTCGGAGAAAGAGGTCTCCCAGACCGCAGGCCCGTCCTCCGACGCCGAGTCTGAGTCTGCCGAACCGCCGTCCACTGCACTTAGTAATCTGCGAAAATAATTGTAATACATTTTGCTGTAAAAGAAAATAAGGGCCACTGAGAGTTTCGTTACATAAAAACTAATTTCATGTTTATTTAAATATGTGAAACAATTGACTACTAAACTACAGGTTGAGAAAAATGTAAGTGAACTGGGGAATTTGCTATCTTTGGCCACCATAGAATGTAGTGACAACACTCATTTTCACATTGAAATAAAATACAGGCCTTACCACTTCCACTTACTTAAATTCAAGTTGAAACAGAAGACTTTAAGGGCCTACGCTAACTGACGCGGATTACCCGAAGCGGACGCCCGTCTGATAAAAAATTGTATGAACTGCGCTAAGTGCATACTAACTAAATCCACCCGCCGCGATCCATAACCGGAGGACCCGCGTAATGCCGGTTTAGGCTTGTATTTCGGCATAGGGGAAACGGTGCGTATACCGACTCCCCTCCCTGTGTTGCTTGAAGGATATAAAGGGTTTCGTACCTGTCAGTGGAGTTAGACTGCAGAAACTTTGTGTTGGTGGGCGTCTCGGCGGCGGGAGTAGCAGCCTCGCGCCTTGCGCCGCCGCTGTCGCGCCGCTGCGCCATTGGAATGTTGCCATATCCTTGTGATGCTGTCAAACAAATTAGTGTCAACACATTCGGTACCGACAGCCAGCTGGGTGGATTCTAGAGAATCTAGAGTCAAACCATGTTTTCTTTGCAAGCAAATGAACTGTCAAACTTTAAAGTGTTATTTTAAACGATAAACTTCTATGAAATTATGACGTTTACTTAACACTTTCACAGTTCGCGCTATTAAAATCTATGAAACTTAGCATACACGGACTCTATGTTCGACGCTGGCCACTACAAAGCGGGGACACGCTGGGATTCGCTACGGAGATATAGTCTGACAGTAGATTAAAAAAAAAAACTATATGCCTCGCTTTTTTTCGGAGTGGCAACACAAGCGTAAGCAAAAGATTTCGACTCTCTTTGACTATGCACGAATGAGAACAGATCCTTGTCAAACTGTATACTCGTAAGAAGCGAACGGTGACAAGGGGAGTGTTGAATTGAATTTTGGGTTCTTTCGAACAGCGGCGAGCGTCCATAGAAGTCTGCCTGCCTATTTTCAAAACAGTAGAGCATTTTCCCCACAACGGCAAATTACACAGCACAACTCATGAAGAAAAGGAGAGGCAAATCAAGTCTAGCTTGCCTACACATATATTTGTCGCGCAGCCACTAAATATAGGTATACCCAAGTCCCCAGGTGAGACTAAAATGGCCAATCCGTGGATTAGTCAAAAGATCTTCTTGCAAAATTATGGATGGTCGTTGCGTTGATGATGAAGACATTGGCGCAGTCGGTAGGAGTAATGGTTAAAAGTTTAAACCGTTGTTTATTATAAACATAGAATGATGATTTGATTCATGCTCTACAATTGTACGTTGTCTTAAGAGTTAGCTCCCGGTTACTGGTTTTATATGGCTTGACCCAGGATTTTAGATATTTTCAGTTTTATTGGAAGCGTGCTGGGCCCATAACTTATTGATATAAACAATCCTTCAAGTTGTTTATTAAAATCGTGCATGTCACAATTACATTTTGAATAAAAGTCAAAAACAGAAGTCTGATGGTCAGTTCCAGCAAGTATGAAGCATGCGTGATTCACAACCTCACATTGGCCTGCATAAGATTAAGAACTCTTTTTTTAGTTCTTCATGAACTTACCTTTCAGTAGAGGTGGATATTGTGAATCCTCTATTCCTGGAAGGTCCGGCGTCGCCGTTGGCGATTTGCTATGAGGCAGCAGCTGATCCGTTGAGCTATAAATAATACAGCTAGTTATATAAACGCCCCTATATTTCATATGTTTTAAATATCCTTTTTTTTAAACTTATATTTCTCATGAGATTTTTCATTTCTTAAAAAATAACTCTTGAAAAAGAAGATCATTTTTCAGATAATTGTCATTTCACTGAGAAGGAATCTTTAGAACGGCATGTTAGCTTATTTTTACATCTTCCTAGCATTTTCTCGGATGCCACGGCTCAGGGAGCCTGGGGTCCGCTTTGGTTTTACTTGTCCATTCAAATATAAATAAATCTTTCTCTAATTAAGATATAACTTAATAATAGTTTCGTTTTTAATGTACTCTTCAGATAATTATCATTTCACTGAGAAGGAAACTTTAGAACAACATGCTTTCTAATATGAAATTGTGTTAAAGTGTTGGCATTAAACAAGGTCACTTTAAAGGAGTGTTTTTTCTTACATTAAATTGGAACGGTTAACACTCACGTATTTTTATCACAATAGGCTGTGACATGTTTCGACTGCATCGGACACACATAGTGGTGTCGAATCATGTCACGCCTATTGTTGTAAAAATACGTGAGTGTTAACAGTTGCAATTTAAGGTCAGTATGACTCACGAAAGTTTACATTATATGAAGTGCTTTTTCTATTTATTATTCGTTTATAGGGACAAAATCATTGGCTCGGGGTAAAATCGATGGAGTAAAGTGGGCTAATACTAATACATGCTCCAGCCATTGTCTAGGCTGATTTAGAATATTTCAGGTTTTTATGCTATGATTGCCTAAATTTTTAAGAAGACAAGAAACTTAAGTAGTGATGTTAATATTTTAATGGCATTTTTGATGTGCGTTCTTAGTCAAATTGAATATGAATTTTCATATTACATAGGTACATTTTTGTAATATTTAGGCAACCAATCACATCTTTATTATTTTATTACTAAACAACATTGAATTATAAATATCACATTAAAATATTAAACAGAAACTGTTAGTAAAAGTTTAATTAAACGACTGTCACACATTTACAAACAATAGGTAATTTTTGTGAAGCTTTTTAGCACTGTTTACTGTCTTAGATAGTTACGCTCATTATTACTGCTTCCACTATGACATATAGTCCTGCGGTGCTCTAGGGTTCCAATTTCAATTGGTTGAATGTATGTGGACATCAAATACTTGTCAAACATTCGCACACTCCAAATATGGTTGAACCGTTTCAGCGGGTTTTTATAGTAGATTACATACCAAGGCCGTTTTAGTGGGAAAGGTCTCGGATCCCATGTAATTGTCGGCCGAGGTGAAGCCGAGGTCGACTAACATGTGATCCGAGGCTTTCCCATTTAACGGCCGAGGTTTGAATACTATTTTTCAGCCCGACGGAGTCGGCAGGCGGCAATTTAGTTTTGCGTAAAGTGGCGCTTACCGGCCGGAGGACTGAAAAATATTTTTTCACAGCTGTCACTGTTCGTAAGGCCCCTTAGATTCAAGAAATCTAAGGAAGCTAACACTAACTGATTTGTAAACCCTATTGCAACGGCGTAAGGTGTATCGATAGTCAGCTGGTTCTGGTTGTAAGTGCGTGCCAGCCGGCGTCGGGTTACCTAGAGGTGGGCGGCGGGTCGGCGTCGCCGCGCGGCGTGGGCTCCAGGTAGTCGCACGAGGGCGGCGCGCGCTGCGGAACCACACCCGCACGTCAGAGCGGCCCGGGGAGACCGGCCATGGTCTTTGTTTACCGTAACCTACTTGTACCCACTTTACATCTAACGTATCCCGCAAATAAACCATAAAGGTTGCGAATGTTCCAAATCGTGGCAGACAATCTGAGAAACGGCCTTTTCTCGTCCCTCATCAAATCTGACGGTTATCACTCTACCCGACGATAATTTAACACGACGTAATTGCCAGTGACTTTGCAGAATCACACATCGACTTGTGATACTCGTATAGGCAATCACTGGTGAGTATTATTTATAATAAGGCGAATTGATCAAGATATTATTTGCTTACCAGTACTATTATCTAAACTCACTATGGATGAATCTCGTATATCTATATAGTTTCAGTCATTCTTTAGCAACTTCACATAGTATATAATCCCACTACCTGATTGTACCTACCTTTTATAACTACATTATGTATATAAAGTTCTTCCGAATCTTTTTTAATTCAAACAAAGACCATGGATATCATTTTACTTATAATTTGTTCTGCATTAAGTCTCCTCGAGCTCACACTGCAATCTACTCGTGCAGAATCACTGGGTCTTGCAAAACTATGATTCAAATTAAGTATAAGTATATCATTTCATTCAGAATTTAGGGTAGACGACGATGGTTTATGTGAAAATCATTTTTGCAAGAATGTCTACCTGATTTGGTAAGCTTTTCGCATCTTAATATACTTAAATCACTTTTGCATAAAGTGAAATTTACGCTATTGAAGACTAAATTTTGCAAAACCAGCGTAATAGGGAGAAAGGTAAATAAGACAAGAAATATAGGTAGATTCCCGCTATAGCTACTAGGCAAGTAAAACACTCATTAAAGTATCGTATCAGAGAGATTCCTTGAAATGTCCGCAAAGCACGAATCGAAATGAAAATGATTTAGTCATGTTAAAAATAATGGTGAAAACTTCAATGACATGCATGAGTGATCATTCCAATGAATCTCTATCTAACTACAGGGGTCTCTATGTTCTAAGCTCCATTCCATAGGACAGGGATAGAAAAACAAAAATATGAGCCTTAATGGAACATGCCAAGCACGGCCTTTCACGGATCTAACATCGATACTTAACAGATTAAATAATAAGGGCCCAGTTACTTGCTTCTAGTAGCCAGAGCGAAAACGTTTGGAAAAAAAACAAAGTCACAAATTAGTATTTTTTTTAATTCTCTTTTTATTCAGTGGGGGTCAACTCAAATTTAGTCTGCCTTTACATGCATAATTGTTTTTCTTCATTTTGTAATTATGAATGTATAGACAGTGCAAAGGGGCAATATAAAATATTATTTTCATAATTTAATTATTTCGTCATTATCATTAAGAGGCATTGTTGACGAAAATTATGAACGAAATGATTGACACTTCCATTTCATTTCACGTAAATGACAAAGTGAAATTGTTGTTGTTTCATTTCTACTATGGTATATATTTATTTCTAAATGCAAAATAGCGAGTAAAATGTAGGTTTTTCAGCCAGCAATGCCTCAGAAGTAGTAAGTTTCGAAATAAAGCTTTACACATACCTGCGGGCCATTATTGAGTTGCACCTCCGTCGGTGGTAGAAGGGACCTCACGACGGGTAGAGGCGCGCTCACTATCTCTGGGTCCTGTTTCAAAATAATCAGTAAAATGATAAATGCAAACGTTTAATGTATAAATATTAGGAAACTTAGTTCTTCGCGCAAGAACAGCTGAACGGATTTGAATAGCGTAGACAGCCAAACCCGTTCTAGATTTAAAATTAAAAAGTGAATACAGCGTGTAATAAAAAGGCTGGTGATTCATTTAAAGGCTTTATTAGTAGGTATCGCATTCTCATTTAAAAAAGTAGAAAAAAAGGCAATTATAGAGATTTGCCCTATTAGAACGACCTGCCCGACATAAAAAACTTTTGCGCCTAAATATTTATTCATTTTTGATTTATTGGTCCTTCACCATCACCAGCAATGACACCTATAATATAATAGTAGGTACCTTCAATCAATCATGTTTAAAATGTACTAAACTTGGTCCGCGGAAATACTCCACTTTCCTCAAGAGCTGGCAACAAACCTTTAAGAAACATTCCAACTGTATCAGCATGTTGGCGAACGAGGGTCGTTCTGACGGCGTGGGGTTCCAGCAGTCGCACATGAGGCGGTAGATCTCTTGCGGACAACCTGGAACGAAGGGAAACGTTGACAGACTGACCAATTTAAAAGCCATATTAGAGAGGTATAATGTCACTTAGGTTACGACCACAAACCACTTCAACTGATAGACAGAGCTTAAAAGACAACTGGCCGTCACCAGGCATATGCAGTCCCATACTAATTTACTATGAGAGCGCGACCGCTTATTTCAGTTGCGTCTACGTAGGGCTGCCATCTGTCCGGGTTTCCCCGGATTTGTCCTAGTTTGGAGTCCATCCGGAACACGACCGGGCCGGACATTTCTGGATTCAAGTCGATCCCTAACAAAATAATATATTTCAAATAAAAATAGTTTTTCTACTCCAGCACTTCTATCTGTCAATTAGATGACTGACAGCGATATTTAAAAAATATACATTATAACGTTGTCTGTGGTATTCCATAAGAACACTGCTCCTATGGATTTTCATACAATATATGAGCACTGTTGTTGTTTTTTTTTAATTTCTATAGTGGGCACAACATCTTCCCTATTCTGCCTCGTTTCTAGATTTTGCTTTTTACGCTATTTTAGCTGTCGTAGAAAAACAAGGGTATGCAACAGCTCATAATTGGTTCTTAAACTCTCGGGTCTATTATATCACTGTTGCATAAACTACTATTTCTTCGGTGTCCGGGGCGAGAACGCGATTTCAATGAAACGTCCGGGATTTTTAACTTTTTGCCCGGTTTCGGCAATATCAGACATGGCAGCCCTACGTCTACATAACTGTGTTGACTAAAATATTTACAAAAGTTTGAATTTACGTCTGAACTCGTGTTGGTCTAGTATAATAGTAGTTTAAATACAACAGTGATATAATAAGGGTCGACTTCGTCTCGTTTTGCAATAATACACTCGAGTGTTTTAAGAACCAATATGAGCTTCTGCATACGCTAGTTTTTCTACGACAGCTAAAATACCGAAAAAAGCAAATTCTAGAAAGGTGGCAGAATTAGGAAAACGTATGCCAACTGCTCAAATAAATAAAAAACAGTGTTAATATATTGCATGAAAATCAATTAAAGAATCGCTCTACTGTCTTATGGAATAACACAGAAAATGTTATAATGTATACTTTTTTTATATCATATATATAATTGACAGAGATAGAAGTGCTGGAGTAGAAAAATTGTATAGAATGCTACTCGGTTGTGCTGATAGAACTAGTTCTACTCGTAAAGTTCTACGAATCCTAGTCTAGCCTACGAATATAGTTCATAGCCTACACCTGTGTAGTCCGGGTACCTAACTTAATTCGGAGGGAGGACTTCTTTTTTTGCCAAACCAAGTAACTCCTTATCACCGAGCCAGAAAGGTAGTATGACATGCAGAAAATGGACGGAGGATGGAGAACTTAAGTGTCCCTTTTCAAAGACCAAGTTTAAGGTCAAAATCTTTAATGCCAATGGGCAATATTTGTCGATTATACTGACCATAGGGCTTTTCGAGTCGACCACCACTGGACACCATCTCCATGACCTCCCTGTTGGCGCAGCCGGTGTACGGCATCACGCCTAACGAGAACACCTCCCATAGAAGCACTCCAAAAGACCTGTGAAACATCGAGACAGAGTCAATGGTGAAATTATAAGCAGTCCTGGCCTTTGGTACGGGGGCGCACCGAATGTCTCTAAGTCTAAATTAGTATGCGGTGTTTAAAATATAAATATAGGTATATGACCCTATGTTTATGCCACCCATAGGCGGAAGATTTTATATCACCGGTAAATGCGAAGTGGCACCCCCCTGTTTAAACACTGCACAGGGCGCCGAACGGCTAAGGCCGGCTCTGTCCTTAAGAGCCATCACCATAAATTCATATAACCAAATGTTGGGTGTGAGGTGGAAAAATGGTGGCAAACATTTCTATTATATGTACTTTCGAATACATTTGGAGACTATTCTGCCCAGACGGTTTCATAAAAAAATTTTTGGCGATAATAAATACTCATCATGCATCTTGATGGTAAATACTCCTCATAGTGTCAAGTGGCATTCATTTTATGGGTACCAGCACCTTCTTGCAGTAGTTACCTTATATATAGTTCCATTAATAAGACCTATTATATTGTATCACGGTTTGGTTTCCGCAACTATTTTGCGTAGTACGGAGGAATGTCTAGTCCAGCCATCCCAGCTGAGAAATCCTATCAAACCTCGGGGAGATCACCCGGAGATCCGAGATGTTTTACCTTTAAGACGTATATAGATTACAAGTCTTCAAGTTGCAATTGGTTATTTCAAGGATAATACTCACCAGACATCCGTCTTGATGGTGAACACCCCATCAATATACGCCTCTGGTGGCATCCACTTGATGGGCAACATGGCCTTCCCCCCCTTCTTGTAGTAGTCAGCCCGGTATATGTCCCGCGCCATGCCGAAGTCTGCTATCTTGACCACGCGGCCCGGACCGCGGGAGGAGAGCAGGCAGTTTCGAGCTGCGATATCCCTGTTATATGGAAATTATTGTTTTTGTTGTAGTTTAGAGAACGGATCCAAGCCAAAATGAATTGATATATCAATGGCGACCGTAAAATCAGGCACGCAAATTCCCAAGCATATCGTAAAACGCTGCTATTTCATGATTTGGCTAAGTGACATTCGCTGTGTCGTTCAAAACTTACCGTTTAATGATCTGTACAGTGACATTTAGACAGATCATTAAATTCTTAAGCATTTCATCAATAACATATGAACTTCCCTCCACTAAACAGTTATCTCAATGTAATTTCTTAGCATGTAGGTCTTAGTCGCTAAGTTGCTCTTAATTGGGGCTAGAAACTTATTTAATATCTTTATGTTACGAAGACTATTACCAAAGTAATTTAAGGTTTTTAAGCAAGACATGTTTCCGTAACTTCCACATTAGTCTCGGTTAAGGATTCCTTTAAAAACTTCTGTTGTCAAGGTAATATAACTGAGACTAAAACATTTATAAAACCGTGCTGAAGCAAGGGAAATAAATATTCAGACTCGTTATTTTAAACTTAACAACGGGTGTATCGCGAATTTAGTTAATTTGCCTTAATATACGAAACGAAACGTTCGACACCGTGTCTTTGCTGAAACACTAACCTAATTTCATCGCAAAGCTTGCCCCTTTAGCTGTCCACACAGCGAACCCTCCTTTTTTTAAAGGGTCGGCAACGCCCATGTAACACACCTGGAGTTGCAGGCGTTCATAGGCTACGGTGGCCGCTTACCATCAGGCGGGCCATATGCTTGTTCGTCACCGTCGTAGTATTAAAAAAAACTCAGGGTTCCTGCATTCGTCTACTAAACTCGAAATTGAAATTACTCACCTGTGTATAAACCGGTTAGACTCCAGATACTTGCAGCCCTTGCACACGTCTATGGAACACAGCAGCAAGTCCTTCATGGTAAGCACGCTGGCCCTCTCCGGCCTCGGCCGAGACTCGCGAAGGAAGTTCTTGAGGTCGCCGCCTGCTAGGAGCTCCAGGACTATGAATCTGAAAAAGGTGAATGGTAAATCTCTTCATAATAGCCATTTGACAAACTGACATTTGACATTCATTCATTCAATATTTAAGAGCTTTGCTCTTGTCGGCGGAGTAATCGCCACTCTTCTCTTTTCTGGGCCAGCCTTTTGACTTCCTCGTACGATACGGCAGAGACTTTATCTTTGATTTGCCTGAAATATGTGAGTCGAGGCCTTCCTCTAAGTACTTCTTTTTCCCTCTATTTTGCCCTCCAGGATGTTTAGGAAGAATCTGTCGTGCCGTACCAGGTGACCAGGTGGCTGTGGTGCTTAACAGGCATCTTTTCTCTCCTGCCATGCTCAGAACTTCCTCATTTGTCTTCCTTTCCGTACTTTATATCCACTTCATATTCCCTACGTCATTAGCATGTTATATTGATCAATTCCACTAAACTTCGGATCGAAATGTCACTTAAACACGTACGAATAGGTCTTACTGGACATGAACTCTTTCGAAGTCGTATCTCTATTACAGCCGATCGTGCGCTATTCCTATTTGACAATATCTCTGCATTCTTGACATGGCCATTTAACGAGACTCCACACCTCACACACTCTACACTCACAATCCCTTAAATTTTAGGAAGTAAAATATTCGTAGCTTTCATTACAAGTAACAAATGAGCTCATCTTAGGAGCTAAATCTAATTACATCTTAAAACCTGCGATGACCATAATGGCTGCATCCGTAAGGAAATCGCTCTGCGTCTGTCCCGTGGGAAGTGGGAAGGAAACAGCTCTGGGATGTTGACTTCGAGGTGGAAGAGGCCTCGGTAGCTTTAGTTAAGTCTCACCTGGGATGACTATCGAAAGAAACTCCATTAGGAAATCACTTTCAACGGGGAGTTTTTGGTTGTTAGCTCCGTAGGGTACAACCCTTCACCTGGGATGACTATCGAAGCAGACTCCAATCAGATGCACAACGTTATGCCTCCATTAGGAAATCACTTTCAACGGGGAGTTTTTGGTTGTTGGCTCGTAGGGCACAACCCTTGGTACACTTAGACAAATCTCACCTGGGATGACTATCGAAGCAGACCCCAATCAGATGCACGACGTTAGCGTGCCTAAATTTGGCCATAATGGCTGCCTCCATAAGGAAATCACTCTCCGCCTGCCCAGTGGACAGTTCTGGGAGAGTCTTGACGGCCACTGGCAGTTCTTGGTTGTTGGCTCCGTGGCGGTACAGGCCTTGGTACACCTCGCCGAATGCGCCTTGGCCGAGTGCCCTGGAAACAATATAATAATTATCAAAATGCCCTATTGTCTCTTGGATCACCCTCACACCCTATTGGATAGTCATAATCATACATACATAATGCTAATCAGGTAAGAAAGCTAAGATGCGCAATTCCGTTTATCTTGCTTATTTTGTAATATGACAGTCATTCTGATAATGACTATCAAAGTGACCAACACACTTTTGTTGTCATATCACAATTTTACTTCAAAAATATGAATACTCACTTGACCAACTTCAAAGCTTCCCTAGAAACCTGTGGCAGCCCCCTAACATCGATGCCCTGCGGCAGAATGTTCTCGCTCCCATAGTGAGGATTGAATGCCATGCTTAGAGGGTTCTCCGTGCCTCCGGGTGCGTTCCTCAGTCGGTGCAACTGTACTTCCTGTTCGAGGAGGTGCTTTTGACGAAGCTCTGCTTCTCTCCGACGCTGGTAAATGTTGTCTGTGGGAGAGAGATAGATGAAGGATTTTCTTTAATAGACATGTCGGTCCACATCGATCTTTGCCGTATTTCAGGGATTTGTGATTTTATGTCGGTATGTTTTTCCGATGAGATTCCCGATAGGAAAGCAGTTGATTTCGTTATAAGTGATTGTCCAAATCGGTAATGAAATCACAAAATGTAGAATAAAACTTGACCATTTGCTACCTGGTTAACTACCTCTAACGTATATCAGGATTCTAGCTGAATAAAAGTTTCTATTAAAGCGCTGAACGTGGAATTAAGTGGTATAGAAACATTGGTGTCTATGTATATCCGAATTCAAAGAAAATTCGGTTCGCTTCGAAAAAATGTTCGCTACGTTTGCAATCTACAAGGTACTTACACATATAAAGACACCCGATAACGAATATTAGTGCGAAGATGAAGCAGAACACTCCGAGTACCCACACCAACATGTTTGACATGTTCGTCCACGACTCTTCCACTGTAACAGATAAAAAGTTAGATAAAAGTTACAGGCAGGTATTACGGTCGAGATTATTTCGTGGCAAATTAACATGTCCTTTGTGAGTAAAAAGGTTGGATTTATGCAATGCAGAAGGGCTAGCATGGGTGCCATTATATCGACTACCACACCATGCGTTACTTTCGCACGTACATACTTGTAAGAACGATAAAAAGTAGACTATAATAGACTAACAGGATAGATATTATAGAGTATCTACATTAAATACATTCTTATTTCGATTTTCGAATTAAAAAGGCAGATGAGGTATGAAGAATGACTCACGCTAGTGTGGACCGTACCGGGACGATGTGTCAATTTTTATATGATAGAAAGCGTGACGTGACGCATTCTATAGAAGTTGACACATTCGGTACAACCGAAATGCAACATTTGAACAAGAACTATCACTCAGGACATGACAGTCGAAATATAAAATTGGATATTCATTTTAAATGTGCTATAAAATATTTCGGCAAGACCATCACCCGGACCATTTTCAGACCAGCTACTGATGCTGAATACTATGATATTTAAGGAAGTACAGGAAATACGTACGTATACACTTGGTGGGATCATTGGCGTCGGTGGTCCAGGTAGATGGACAGTAGCAGCGCACGTCACTCCGGTGCTCATTCAACGCGACACAGCGGTAAGCACAGCCGCAATCCTGGGGAAACATTTAATTTTGAAACATATTTACTAAATAGGTAGTTTTAGAACTGGGTTCTTCGGCTGTAGATTGAGGTTTTCCCAAAGGACTGCTGTATGGGATATGATAGTCTTCAAAAACAGGGTTGTACTGACCAAGAGCATATAACACACTTGGGGTTGCAGACGACACAGGCTACCAAGGCTACGGTGATTTCTTACTAAACGGCGGGCCGTAAATTTGTTTGTCAGCGTCCTAGTATAAAACAATACTTTGGTGCCCGTAATCGAACGCCATTTCTTATCCTGACAGGCTAATTTGGTTGCGATGATTATGATGATAGCCCGAAAATCATTTCCCAAACCGTTTATTCACGCGTCTATAGTATTCTTCTGGGATATGGTTTTACCTTTGTAGACCCGAAGTTGATTGAAGACATATTTGGAAATAAACTTACATGTATAGCCGGAATAATCAGAACTTCTCCGGGACTGCTTCGCTGGCCGACAGAGACTTCGCTATAGTCTCTAATGGCTCGCGCCGTGTCCACATATGACCAGCCTCCTTCGCTGTGTTGGCCGTGACCCTCGTTGGAGTTGCCACCTGGAAATCATTCGGGGTTTAAAAGAGAGCTTACAATACAATATTTTGCAGAACAGATAGATTGGACGCTTCAATGCGCCGAGAAGTAAACTAGGCAGACGCCTTCCCGCCGCCTGCATCAGAACCGTTGCCAACGATAACAAGATGTGATTAACCCAGAAACTAAGCAAAACCGCAAACTTTGCCGAAAATGTATTAAGGGGGCCGACCCCAAATAGGGATAGAGGCAAGGAGAGAAGAATAAGTGCCCACACATCTGTAAAAAGGGCCGAGTCAGCTCTTTGATTGGTTAATTAAATCTAGCCAAGGTAATATGGGGTTTGCTATATGGAACCGAACAATAACAAAAGAGAAACAAGCCATCACTACATAGTATACAACAAAGTCGCTTTCTCTGTCCCTATATCCCTATGTATGCTTAAATCTTTAAAACTACGCAACGGATTTTGATCCGGTTTTTTTAAATAGATAGTGTCATTCAAGAGGAAGGTTCATATGTATAATAATAACCCGTGCGAAGCCGGGGCGGGTCGCTAGTATTCAATAAATGTTACTGAAAAGACAAAACTTTAGGTATGTTTGCATGACATCGCCGATCCACACGCCTTCTTCATTTGAATCCTAGCTACCCTAACGCAGGCTTAAACCACACAGTGACATCTACAACTCGTAATATCTGGATCAAGAAGACCAATTGGTAACCGCTAAGAATTGGTAACGCTAGAGAGGAAGGACATTAGACACTCACCAATCCATCCTCCCCCTCCGCCACCCCTCCTGCATCCTCCACCGCCACCTCCGAATCCGCCATGAGCTTGTCCAACACAGGCGAGGCCGCCAACTGCGCCATCTTTGAGCGCCCCTCCTCGAACTAATTCGAATCCTGGCGTGATTGGCTTTGCGCCTGCCACCCAGCCTCCGCCGGCACCTGAGGATAGTGCAATCGTCAGAATACTGAAACTTATTAGAAGTTTTTATAACCGGCAATACATATAGTCAAATGTAGTGTGTAACGTGAATGATGAAACCCATAGTCTTAGCGTCCAGCGATGTAGGTACTTATCACCATAAAATGTCATATTCTCTCTAGGAACACAGAAGGCCCAGGTATATTTACCATGTTTTGAAGGAAATACAAATAATATCTACCACGAACTATCAGGACCTCATAACTCACCAGGAATCTGTCTAGGCTAGCATACATATAGCCAGACTCAGGAGTAGCGTCGATGGCAGGGCGAGCGTGCAGCGAGCTGTCATCATTGGAAACATCTAAGAGAGATGCCCGCAGCCACTACCAGGAACTATCAGGACCTCATAACTCACTAGGAGTCTGTCCAAACTGTCCGTACATATAGCCAGATTCAGGAGTAGAGTTGGTGGCAGGGCGAACGTGCAGCGAGCTGTCATCTTTGGAAAGATCCAAGAGATATACTATCAGGAACTATCAGGACGTCATAACTCACCGGGAGTTTGTCCAGGCTGTCCGTACATATAGCCAGATTCAGGAGTAGCATTGGTGGCAGGGCGAGCGTGCTGAGAGCCGTCATCATGGAAGGATCCGAGGGAGATGCCCCCACCGCCGCCTGCTACTAGAAGGGGGAACTCTTGGCCTTCTTTGTCGATCTAGGAATAAGTAATGGTTAATATCATAAATAGGTCGCGTCATTAAGACAGTTTCTAAATTAAGCTCTGTCCTGATTATTGCCATGGCTTGTAATATAAGTCTCTGAATAGGAAACCTAATCCCAATAACGGATGCATGAAAAAAATCTTCTTTGCCAATTGTTGATAAGGTTCATTTCTAAATGCATCTTAATGACCTTCGCGCCTATCTATCACAATTGTTTAATATACGATTATAAGCTAACATAGTCATTTACATTATAATCCAAAAGTGACTGGTTCGGTAAGGAATGCAGTCAGTCGATACCGTAAGTGTCGTGTGTCGTGAACGTTATCGAGGTCCAAGTGAGAAAGTGGACGGTATAGTAGCGGCAGTGACACCGAGCAAAATAAACGAACCCGTAAACGGGTAGATCGCTATGGCGTGTGCGTGGACCAAAACTAAAAACTCGCAGTAAATCAATTACACCACTCGCAACAGCACCGAAATATCGGGAGCTCTCAAAAACATATGTACCTACAAGGTAAATTCTCGTTTTAAATAGTAATTATAACACAATTGTCTATGGAAGAACCACCATCTTCCAACTCGAAAGGGACAATTCTTGATATAGATTATATCGAAGGTTAATTATGGTTGTTTAATTATTACAGGCTTCCTCCCATGCAGGAGAGGGATTGCTGACTCATTAAACTGGAGTGGAGACTTCACAAACACCTTTAAACTCACTCACTTTCAAAACTCGTAAATACTAAGTTATATCAATTGATAGTATATTATAGTTGGTATATTACTCACTAGGAAGACATAGGTGGCGCCACCGCCGCCCCCGCCGCCATCTTGGACGTGCGTGTTGCGGACCTCGTGCGTCTTGCTCGTGAAGATTATTGCCGAGTCGTTGTCCCGTTTGTTGCACTCTTGCGTTTCTTGGGCAGAAAGACCCTGTTTGAAGAGAGAAATATTTAACAACTGGCATATTTGAATAAAAACACCTTAAGATCACGCAAAAGCTTTCCACATAGTCCGCGCACCACCCAATATGCAATTTTCGTTCTCCGTTGCTCATGCATCCTTCCCTTTCATCCTTGCCGTTTCACACAAAAAAAAATCTTCATGTTAGTTTAATAGGCACATACCTATGTATATTATTCCTCCCTAAGCAATGAATGTTTATTGCCCGAGAAAAATATCTCCTCCATTTTGTAAAGCTCCAAAATTGTACTTAGTTGATGTTTCGTGGGTATCTTCTACCCAGCCTCAACAAGCATTGAGTCCCTGATCTCCCAGTAACATGTACCTTCTCCCTTTTGTAAGGGGCTGAGTGCTCCTTTGGTAACTCCCACTACCACCCAACCTCTTTCTAAATTAGACATACCAGTGTTCGACGCTGCACCCCGTTTATAATTTTTTCCGTGTGTGAAGCTTGAATAGGCTCTAGCTGAGATTCAGTGGGACACTCCACTTCACTGGCACCTGTACCTAATGCTAATTCCCAGAAAACAAAACAGAACAGCACATACCTTTTCACAAGCATTGAGCTTGCTATCTCAGCAACATATGAAGCTCCCCTTTGTGTTAGTCGATTAAGGCTTTATCTGACGTTCCATGGGTCACGCTGACCCAACCTCCTCTCAATATGGGCGTACCTTTTTACAAGCATTGAGTCCTTGCTGTCCCATCAACATATGGATCTTCTCCCCTTTGTGGAGCTCGAATAGAGCTCTAACTGACGCTCCGTGGGCCACACCCACCCAGCTCCCACCGAGACCACCGCTAGCGCCTAAAGCGATTATCCTGAAAGAAGTATTGACATCAGTGTGGTTTAGTTATGGGTGTATTGGTTGTAACAAACGATGGCGAATCTTATGTAATGAGTTTTTTTTTAACTCATGGCTCGATCGCCACTGTACACTGCTTACGCTCATTATAAGCGTAAATAAGCCTGTACAATTTTTGTCCGCTGATATTACACTACAGAATCTGGACCCATTAATACATTTTATGTTTTGTTCCTTCAAGCAAAACAGGGAGGAAAGTCTGCATTCAGTTACAAGGTTTCTCTAAAATAACTTACGTGTACAACCCCTCATGAGGGACCTGCCACACTTGCACACCGGCATTGACGGTAACAGACAAGCCAGTCTGGTTATAGGCCGCGTCACACATGGTCTGGTTAGGCCCGAAGCGACCCGTAGCGCCACATGTTGTGAATCGGTAGTCTGAAATAACAGGGATTTTAGTGGGACAAGTATTATTAAAAGGAGAACTATTTCCAATCAGTTTAAACTGAAATATATGGTAATTATCCCGTTTCAAATATTAGTTATAATGCAAATGACCATGTTAGCTTAAAATCGGAGACCGTAGGTTCAATTATTAGGGTAACGGTTTCCATGTTCCTTACTCTAATCGAACCTGTGGTCGACGATATGACGTTGAAGGTAGGTATTACTTACAGAGACATACATATACCTAATTAAACTTCTTCTAGTCGGACGAAGACACGGACGAAGGTTAGTACTAGTATAACTAGTATAAAAAAAATTATAACGGTTTTTTTTTTATTTGCTTTGGAGGAGCTGAATTGACAGCATGAGATAAAATTATAAATTGACAGAGATATCAGTGCCTAAAGCTGGAATCGAAGCAGGGACCTCCTGTTTACGCGGCAGACATAAAAGTTTAAAATGTAGGGTACTTTAGAAAACAGACATATACTTACAAGTTTTATCACTAAAGGCATGATGTGGCGTAGTCTTTTCTTCGAACACAGGGTCGTAATAGTTATAGTCTCCTAACTCGTCGGGGTCTATATTGAGGCCGAAACACTCGGGGGCCATAGAAAAATCATCGATGGCCGCGTCCGAGTAAATTCTCATTCCCCTCCGAGTTTTGAATTCGAGGTAGTATCTGCAAAAAAAAGATCGTTGGAAAAGAGGGCAATAGTGATATCTTTAGAAGTAGCTTAAGAACAATGTTAAAGCATGATTCCCAATAACTAGACTAAAGGAATTAAACTTTGCAAATACAATTAGTTATTTCCTTAAGTATATAGGTTCATAGCAGTCTTGAAAACAATTGTAGGAGAAGAAAGAAGATAGAAAAACATAGTCTTGCACTTTCAATGATTTTAACATTAACAATACATAACTTCAAAATTATGACCTGACATTTTTTTATGGAGAGAGATTTTAAGAGAAGTTATATTTTAAAATGTTTAAGTAAGAAGTCGTTTTGACGTTTCTTACACCGTAAACTCTATAATACTCTTATAGAGGTAGGGTAGAAACTGAACGAACGAGTAGCTAAAGCAGTTTTGATTTTGAATAAGCTTCTGACTGCTCGTTCATTTGAAATTGACCTTTCTTTCACATATTAGAGATTGCAAAAATGCCTGATAGGCTTGATTGCAATATTTTATTAAAACTATTTAAATTTGAAATTAGTTCCAATAATCGATTACTAAATTAACAACTGTCGTGCCTCAAGGCACTATGCTGGGACCATTACTTCAAATGGTTAACTAAAAGTTACTATAACACTTAAATGGCGCTGATAACATACCTTCTAGTAATATTAGGTAGGAATATAATGGCTCTCAACCAGTTCTCGCCCTTATCTTTGGCGGAGAACCAAACTTGATGCGAGATGTTGCCTCGAGTGGATAACTCTACGATGTTTACGCTTAGAGAGCCGGTGTTTCGGCCATTTTGTTGATAGTAGAACCGAATCTGTCCGAAACATACAATAAATGATTTATTCAAAAAGGCCTAGAGCAACAATCACCTTCAAATCATCATTGACAAAAATTATCTTAAGTTATATATGTCGCTGCGTTTTTAATCTACGAAGGCTGCATTTTTATAAATCAAGGATTTTTATAAATACGATTATGAACTCGACACACCTCTTTTGTGATACCTAATGTAAGTTAGGATTCCCAAATCAATCCATACAATAATACGCGGGTTTGTCCCATTGTTATTTATAGTTATTTGTCCCCATCTACTACCATAAAATCGTATATTTTATTTAACAGAAACTGATTTGGAATTCCCCAAATTAAAAGAAGATAATTCTCTTTGACAGCTATATATATCCTCTGCCATTTACTGCCATTTATATAAAGTCAAACTCACCATACAGCAATTATAATACCGCGACGTCGCCCTTCCATGCAACTTCGGAGGCGGGTTGAAAACAACCGATTTCATAACCGCCGTCGATGCAAAATCCGCTTTCTCCTGATTAGGTCCAGTCACATTCATGTTCACAAACAGGTAGTATCCTACGCAATGGGATAGGGAGTAGTTCATATGGGCTGGGAAGAGAGACGCAGGGATCACTTTTATAGGGGAATGGGTTTCTAAGGGGCCGCAAGTGTGGTCGTGGTTTGGGCCCGTCTTGTCGGTTGGAGTTGGCCCGCTGTGACGAACCCATTTTAAGATTGGTCTGTAAAAGAACATCACGTTTTAATTTTAAATCCTCAGACGTAACATACTAATCCCATATCATAGTTATACCAAAAAATAAATACATACTGGGGTACATTTTCGAAACCGCAAAAATCTTGCTCGAAGTCGCAGTACGATCCGAACGGCATTTTATCTACAAATAAAACACACATACTTATTACCAATCACGACTCTCAAAATATTATATGTATAAAAAGTTAACAATACCAGTCAAGATTTACTTCAGAAAAGACTTAAGTAATCAGAATGTTAGCAACATTTACTTTTTTGATAAGTTGGATGGCTGACTTTTGTTTGTATTTTTTTTTTGTGTTAGATAGGTTAGATTTTAGTTAGCGCTTAAGTTTCATTTGATGAGTTTTATTTATATTTGAGTGTAATAGTTTTAAGGAATTTTTAATTAATAAATGGATTCTTGGTACATTTACTTTTAGATAAAACAGAAGAAACTATGTGATCCAATCAAGTTCTAGCGTGTCATCCTTTAGTCCGTTTAGGGTTCCGTAAATCAATTAGAAACCCTTGTAGTTACTTAGTTTCGCCATGTCTGTATATCCGTCTGCGGCTAAGCTCAGTGACTGTTAGTAGGTAAGTACTAGATAGCTGTAATTTCGTATGGATATATGTACATATTAATCACGGCGACAAAGTGGTAAAATAAAAAGTGGGGAATTTTTTTAGGGTCACTATCATTTCATTAATCACTCAACATTCCACGTGTATGTGTATGCACGTAAAGTGTTGAGTGATTTTTCGTTTATTTTTTCGTTTCAACCCTAAAGTGTGAGGTATCGTTGCACAGGTATTTAAAGTTAAAAGAAATGTCTCCCCCCTCTAGTTTTCGAACCGCAAGTGAGCCATTTTAAACATGATCAATTTAACCATTTTAGGTTTTTGCAAAAAGTGACATCTTTTTAGTCGTAAGTGCTGCGTCCTTTTTGCTAGTTATGGTCATGGTATCTGCTACACCCACTTCTAGATTCACTTATTGTGTATAACGGACGGTTAACTACGGAACCCTACACTAAGCGTGGCCCGACATGCTCATGGCCGGTTTTTGGTATCCCTTGATGGCTAATCGGGGACTTACCGCAGTTTTGATTCTCATCGCTGCCGTTATCGCAATCTTTCACCAAATCGCACACCTGCTGCAGTTTAATGCACGACTCCTTCTGCAATTGAGAAACCATGTTTAAAATAAAATCTATTCATACCTACATTTAGACAAGCATTTGCAAAAGAGCAAAAACAGGGAAATATTAACCAATGTTTATCTTTTTGGTAATAGTCAAAAAGGGTCAGACCAAAGAGCGGTGCGAGTACAATTTCAATCGTAAAGGATGACACAGTAGATCGGGCCGGGAGGGGCCCCATCCGTCAATTTCTGCAGAAAGTATCACTTCACGTCATAGGGCTCCGAGCTATCACGTGACGCTTTTTATAGGAATTGTTAGATCGGGCACGGCCCGTTCCGTCCCGGCCTGATCTACTGTGAGTCATCCTTTATATGTATATCTTGTTTTAGACTCTACATGATATCCTAAAAAGATATATATAAGTTCTGTCCGATCTAGCGGTAATTCGTTTCCAGTAAAGTCACATAGAGACCCAAATCAGTGATAAAAGGAAGATTGGGCGCCTATGTTTAGTATACTTTTGTTTTATTTTTTGTCAAGGCTTATTGTAACCTACAGCGCGGTTCTTACTTTATCTTTTACACATGTTAAACAACTTACTGATGTTGTCTATGGCGATCTTTGACAAATAACTTACGCCCATAATTTCACATTTATGCTGCGGTTGCTTGCACTGCCCATTATAAATGGGTGGTTCGGGGACACAGTCTACCATCCTGATGTTGTCTATGGCGATGTGTGGTAGGGGATTGTGGAGGCTGACGTATGCGGGCCGGGTGATTTCAACCATGATGTTGACTTCTTGCTGCATTTTGCCGATTTTGGACTTGAAGTAACGCCATCTGTACAGAAATATTATGAAGTTTAGGAACAAACAATTGTAAAGCACGAATGTTATCATTTGTAATAAATGTTTTGATTCGTGTTTTTTTGTTTCCGGTAGTCTATTACTACAGAAAAAGTGACCAAGGCCCCCAGTGTGAAGGACTAGGATCGAACCGTAAGCTCCTGCTTTCGCGGCAGAGAGACGAGGTCGCTGGTTAAATCCCAGCCCTGCTCACTGGAGGCCTTGGTCACTTATTCTGTGGTATATGACATCTCTTTCAAGTTATATTTAGGAATAAATACAGTGTTTTATCTTTGACTGTTTAACCTTATTGTAGGCTTTACATGATGCAATAACATTATTTTTCTCGCGCTAAGATAACTTTACGGTCGAAGCTAAAAACCTGTAGCCATAATGTTAAAGTGTGTAAATTGCCCAATACCTATTTTTTTGTACTCACTCTTCATAGTTATTCCCGGTTACTTCTTGCAGTATCCACTGTATTCCCGAGTCTGACTCGGAGACCAGACGTATACTGGCGTTTTGCATCCTGCTCTGATGTAGCCAGGCTTCAAACTGTACAATGAGAGAGAACATAAGTTGAGTTGGTGACATTAAGGTCAATCTGGATTTATTGCCACCAAGGACTAAATGAGAATTTGCAGAATTTCACTAAAATTGCTCAACGCTTGTACTGCGGGTAGGCAGCGATATACAACTTACTTATATGAACAAAAAATAGTTACATACCTAAGTACATAAGAAACATCTACAACGCCGGATGAAATATTGGGGATAAACATTCAATATAACCAAGGATTCGAATCCGGTACCTTTAGCTTCGTAGGCAGCATCTCTACTAGGCCTAGGAAGCCATCCATGGTAAGAATAATGAATGAATGAAAATTTTGATACCTGGCAGGTTTCCCAGAGCCCTCGGAAGAGTGGCGATCTGATGACCATGTTCTCCATGGTGGGATCCACCGCAAGGTACAGGAAGTGACCTGAGGACAAGAACACATCATTAACCTTGTGGTCTGGACTGGATTGTTAAAAGTGGTCGAAAATTAAAACGTTTCCTGTAAATATTTTAAACTACTTCTATTTGATACAGTTTTTTAAAGTTAAAGAATTATACTTGTATCTTAAGGGATAACTCGCACTAGAACGGGACACGGCGGGACGGGACGATATGTCAGTTTCTATAGAAAACGTCACGTGACGTCCGAGGGCTCCGAGCTATCACGTGTTTCTTTCTGTAGAAATTGACAGATCGTCCCATCCCGTCCCGTCCCATCCCGTTCCGTCCCGTTCGTCTTAGTGTGAGTTATCCTTAATGTATTCATACGCAAATAAAATAAATCTAAATATGAACCGCTTCAAAATGGGCTCAAATTCAGAAATTAAGAATTAGGCGATTGTGTCGGCACCATTCAAACTTATTTCTGCTAAGACTAATGTTGGCTAGTATAAAAATCCCTAAGGCGTAATTTTTTTTTTATTTTTTATTTGAAAACATGTTTACATGACCTTACAGACAATTCCAATGCGCCATGAAACTTAACATTAACATATACCAAGCAGGTACATATAACTATTACAATTAACAATCAGGTACAAACAAAAAATTACAAATAATACAATTACAAATCACTATAATCCCTTATCACTAATGTCCACCTACGAACCTGTTTTTCTTAAATTGAAATTAAATTGTTAGTAAAAGTATGTAGTGTGTCGCGCAAGGTGGAGAAGTAGGAAAGCCGACAGGTAGAAGAAGAAGACGAAGTAAATGTACGTAACCTACTGTAGAAACTCAAGGTCATCGCTATAAGAGTGTATACACCCAAGCTACGAGTACAATCTTATCGATACGCTAAAATGGAATCGAATATTTTTTGTATGTAAAAAACACCGTGCTTTAACCGAAACCGCAGTTTTTCTTTACAACACTGGTTAACCTTAACCGTTGCATTTCCTAACGTTAACTTGTCTGTAACTTTTTTACTACTCGGAGCGGTCGTGAGCCGAGCGCGCCCATACACTTCATACAGTTGAGTCATATACTACCCTCAACCTACGACAAAACGTACTGAACTCAATAGTACCTCAAAGTTGCAGGAACTTAATATTAATAAGATCGTGTAAACGCGGCCTAAATAGCCGCTAGTATCGCCTTGGCAACTCCGGATTAGCGCGCGAACTCTGACATTTGCGACGCGTGGGCTCAGTGTTGCTAGGACGGACTTGTGGAAATTATACAATATCGGCGGCGGCTTCAGTTGTATCATTTTCTATCAGTTATCGTCATTACAGATTTTTGTATGTACTCGTAATGTGTGAGAAGTGCGTCTGTGTGCTCTTTTCCCCCGCAAAAAGTGACAGAAAATATTGTACGGTAAGATGTTGCTTTGACGTCGTGAGCCTGTGTTGCTCGAATAACGGGGGTTTAATATTGTCTAGCTCTAGTCTATTGAATATTTTAAGCGAGCTAAGTGCCTATATGTGTTTTCTGGACCTTTAAGAAACGGTTACAACGAAGCAAATTACATATATGTATGCGATGTTTGTTTCCAGGGGCGAACAATCGCTCTAACTTGGTCTTATCTGAGAAAACGCGCGTTTTGCCTGTCTCCGCGTATTTTCCCTTCGCTTCGGCTTTTAAAAGGATCTACAGGAAGTAACAAAAATACTGGTGATCCGTTTAAGGAGGTTAATCTGTAGCGTGGTCTTATTAGAAAAAAGGTAAACATATTTATTTATTGCTTCATACAAAAATAAAATGTAATTTTTCGAATATTTTTATCGGATCAGGGACATTTTTGTTACACCTACGTATAGGTGATGTTCAAAAATATAAAACGGCCTTTCTGTACAAATAAGGAAAATATCAAAATAATATTTTTTATAATGGATTAAGAAATAAGCTTAATAGATAACAATATGAAATATAGTATGTTTACAGTACAATACAAAATATACAAATCAGTATAGCGATTCCATGCACAACCTTAATTTTAATTCTCATTTAGAATTATTTTTTTAAGAAAACAACCGGCTTTTTAGTCCCTAAATCAGACTTTAGTTAGAGATTATCTCTATTTCTCATAAACTAAAATCAAATGGGGTCACTTTGGATCCATCTTTCGAACAAAACGGAACGAAACAAAAAACGGGTTATATGCGTGTCGGACCACGCATAAAAATTGTGCAAGCGAAAAGGTGTAAGTGCCTTTAAAATATCGAGGTACTTAAATGCTTTTGTAATGAATTGTCTTTCGGCAAAAACTCAAAAATCGGGTTGACCAAAAATGTTTAAAATAATTTTCGTGGTAAGTTCGTCTTGTATCCTATCTATCTGATTTTTTTCATATTATTTTAATCTGCCGTTCAAAAGTTAGAGGGGGGGACACTTCTAGCCTATGTTGCTTGAACGATAATCCCCACAGACTATACTAAAGACGCGTGACTGGGCGGAGAACGTTACTGCTTTATGCTTCATAGAGTTTGTCGCGGACATTTTCTTAGTATTTTAGCGGTTGAAAAAAAATAAAAATACCGTGTTACGCCGTTGTCAAGTCGTATAAGAAGCCCCGAGATTAAAAAATCCCTGGACTAGTTTCTATTCACCCGTAAGTAAAAAAAACTACGTCACTGGTTTCCTAACAATTTACCCGTGATGCCAAGCCAGCTCCACTTTACTCCGTGATAATCCCCATTGCCGGAGAATGCGCGTAACAGACATAAGTACCTACACATAGCAACACCCTTAACCCCTCGTATGCTTAGACATGTTGCGAACGCACTCTTTTTTTTATATATTTGTGCAGTAGCGAAACGCACCTTCGGGCTCGGCTACTATTCGGAAGCTTCTTCTAAGCTCCAATAGCAGCGCTCCACATACGCTTTCCCGCGGCCAATTAGGATTAAGTTAGCATAAGTTCATACTCATTGTTTTCAAATCTTGCAAATCACTCTTTCATCGTCATCCATACAATTCACTTCTACCTTACCGTTCATTTGGCACTATCTTTTTGTAAAACCAATACCTATGGAATATACCAAATCTTCTTCATATTGAAGTTTTATTTACGAGTCGTCGACCAAGATCCCACGGCGGCTACAGACACGTATCCGTGCGCAGGAATTTGATTTCATTGTTTTAAGTGTCAAGATCACTTTTTCAATGATCTAATTTGACAGGAGGCATAAACCCCTCGTGGCTAAGTGACCACCTGTGGAAGTGTAGACTTTATGCCGTTGCAATAGCGATTACAAAGTGGTCAGTTAAGGATGACTAAAACCGGGCCGGGCCAATCTGTCAGTTTCTATAGAAATCGTCACGTGACCTTCGAGGGCTCCGAGCTATCACGTGATTCTTTCTATAGAAATTGACAGATCGTCCCGTCCCGCCCCGTCCCGTCCCGTTCTAGTGTGAGTCCTTTAAGGTTGGCTATGGCTATCGAATTGAGGACGTCCCTTTAAAGGAGGTTGAAAATCATTTGGCGCAGTCGGTAGGACCTGTATAATTTAAAATTTAATTCATCAAATGTTAAAAAAAACCTTTAAATTATTTCAAAAGATATTTTGAAATAATTTTGACACGTGAAGTTTTATATAGAAACTGACAGATCATCCCGTATCGGATCGGATCGGATCGGATCGGATCGGACTCGGACATTCCAGAATTACATGGGAAGTTTATTAATTAATTCATTCATAGCTGGTAGAGAATGCCTTATGGCATTAAGTTCGCCTTTTGTACTATAAGTATTTTCTTTTGTGCAATAAAGATTAAATAAATAAAATAAATTGCCCATGCACTTCTGAACGCGTATGTACTATAGCGTTCAGAATTGCATGGTCAATTTATGATTGAATTCATTCATAAAGTGCCCATGCAATTCTGAACGCGTGTGTACCTCTACAGACTGGTTCTTTTTTTATGCCAAAAATTCATTATATACAGTAAGTGTAACTTACCTACCTACCTTGATTCTTATAAGTGTGTCGTTATTTGTTTTATCTAAAATTCATAGACAACGTAGTACAATCATCTTATCGTAGTCTCCCAGTCTACTTGAAAAAATCCGTCGTTTCTAGTTATTGAATGTATATTCGTTCGACATAACTCGAGTACCGTTGGTCAGGCCGTTATGAAATTTGGCAGGTAGTTAGATGAAATAAATACATAAAAAATATTAGGAATATGAGCCAAACCGGGTAAAGGGTTGCCGAGATATAGGGGTGTAAAGTCACGTCTATAAAAATCTATACACTTTGGAACTCATTACAGGGGAAGAAAGGTCAAAATTGAAAACAGATGCATATATATTTATGAAGCTGACCGTAGAACCACTATTATTAGTACGATGTGTAGTACACAACTTATTTCATCACATTACCCGGACACGTTCAGTTTCAACGAGTAAAAGACACAGATTATTCATTAGTTCACATTGTAGTGAAAACAGTATCAGCGGCTGCACGGAATATTCTGTGAACGTGAACTGCACAAGTGCACTGATTGCGCGCCGAGCATTCGCAATGATCATACCGAGCGAGTCGAGTTACATTCGATAATCAAAACTCGAGTCTGTAACGTAGTTACAATTTCACGGTAACCCTCAAAGCGTTAGAATTACTAGGCCTGAAGCTTTCAATTGCCTTGAAGATTCAGCCGGTCGGCGGCAATGCTAGCAAAAATGTTGATGCAAATGGCATACGCGTTCATCACAGGCATGGGAACAATTTATGGTGTGAAAAAAAATAAAAATACTGCTTTGACAGGATTCTAACGCAGACTGATGAAAACTCCAGGTGGCGCTCTGTGGATTCTAATGACAACTTACACGTAAAAACCCATCAAGGCTGAAAGGCGTGATAAAGAAATCGTCAACTCGTTATTCATGGTGTCTGTAGGAAATTTTCACCTGCGTACAAAATGACAAGTAATGACGGAGACAAAACTTCACCGTAGGCCTTCTGGTTCGTCTGAGTCCGATGAATCGCGAGCGTTGAGCAATGAGCGACTGCACCGAGTCTATTTGAGGAGACGCAAATAATGCAAAATGGAAGAAAACGGCCGCGCGCTTTGTTGGTATTTTAAACAAAGCGATTTCTACACAATGCGCCGACAGAGGCAGAAATCATCCAATGTTTTCTCCCTTACCTAGTTCTGTGGGCGTACACGGTTGTAAACTGTACCTAATAGCGACTGCAAGCAGTTTTCTATACAGTTAAAGATGACTGGTATGAACCAGTCCGATCCGATCCGATCCGGGACGATCTGTCAGTTTCTATGCAAAATATCACGTGACCTCCGAGGGCCCCGAGCTATCAGCCTATCACGTGATTATTTCTATAGAAACTGACAGATCGTCCCGGATCGGATCGGACTGGTATGAGTCATCTTTAACTGTATAGAAAACTGCTTGCAGTCGCTATTAGGTACTTACAACGACCCGCAGTGACAGTCATCCTTTATTTGTTGCTTCACGTCACGTTAATGTATAAAACTAAACAGGAGCTGAGCTCAGATTTGAGATTTTGAAGCGAATATACCCGTCGCGTTGACGGTGGTGAACAACACATTTAGGACAAACATATTTAGAGCATAGAGTCCGACTAAGCTGTTTCCTAGGTTTTGATTGCAGGCTGTGAAAGTGTTAAGTATTTTGACAGTTTATTTGCTTGGATGAGATAACCTGTTTTGACTCTAGCAATCTTGACCGATCTTAAGCGAAGGTCTCCTTTTCAGCTTGGGCTAAAATTACTTCATAAATACTCCGTATATTTGTCCGTATGTTCTCGTCTTCAAGATTATATAGAAGTTTACTGAACTCTCTGACGTGAGGTTTTATTGTTAAGTAATCAATACATTTATTTTCAAAATTTATACAGTAAGAGTAACTTACCTAACTACCTAACTCTACCTACCTTAAATCTAAAATAGGTCCTTGAGGCATTGTACCTAGGATGCTGGCGGCATTTCCTCGTTATAAGTTAAATTTGGTTTATTTGGATTTTTTTTTTAATACTACGACGGTGACAAACAAGCATACGGCCCGCCTGATGGTAAACGGTTACCGTAGCCTATGGACGCCTGCAACTCCAGGGGAGTTACATGCGCGTTGTCGACCCTTTAAAAAAGGAGGATTCGCTGTGTTGACAGCTAAAGGGGCAAGCTTAGCTCCGTGGGTACACCCCACTCCCCAGCTGTCAACACAGTGAATCCTCTTGGAGCTCTGGCAACCTTACTCAATATAATATTTCAAAATGGTGAAAATTGGCAAAACATATGGCAAATTGACATGCGCCATAGACTCTATTATAGCACTTTAGTCCGTTAAGCCAATTTTCACCATTTAGTTTTGCCTGTACTTGCGCGGTCTACAGCTTATACAGCCAATACTTTAGGTAGCAAATACGAATTTAGTCGAAAGGTTTTGATTATTGTAATAAAATAGCCTAGTCGAATCCCAACAAATCATAGATCTCCACATCAACAGGAAGTTATTACAGTCTATTTCCATCCCATTGGATCGGGACTATGAATGGAGGGACTGCTGGACTACAACGAACATCGAGCGATCGACAATATGTATGTATCTCTATCACTCTTGCTTATTCGATTGAAAGAGCAGATAAGTTTGTACATACCACGAAAATCGAACGATTGAAAATTCGTATCTCCCTCTCTGTCACACTTGCATGTTGGAGTGATAAAGAGGTTTTCCCGTCAGTGCCAATTTTCGATTTTGGTGGGAAGCCTGCTGCGCTTACGCAATGACTAGATGTAAGTAGATGTAACGGACTAGCAATTTAGGAACTGGCGAATGGAATGATTTGAAGAATGAATGGGGACAATTAGCAGTTTTGGTGTACGCAACAGGAAATCGGCTAGTCATTATGGTCGGATTTTATAGACTATCACTATGGCTGTCACGTTCTAACTAGTTTGTAAGTGCGAAAGTGACACATGGCGTGATAGTCCGTAAATTGCTTCGAGCAACACAGACTTCCAACGCGGAAGGGAGACGGCAAAGCGACATTTTCCCGTACAAACTATTCTGTCACCTTTTGCGGGGGGGGGGGGGGCGTGCACTCAAACGCACTTCTCACATACAAAAAAAATTGTAATGGTGACACTAATACAATTAAAATGATACAACTACTCTAATAAATCTTGCACACTTCGATATATTTTAGTGTACAGACTAGTGACAACACATAACCGCGTATGCCCATTTGGGCTTGTACTTCGACAGAACGGATACGATACGTATGCCGACTCCCCTCCCTGCGTTGCTTGAACGTATAATGGCAAGCAAGCGGCCCTCCAGGAAATGCATAGTAATAAGGGTTTGAAATACAAGGGTTTGATCCTGGATGGGAATAGAATCGATTGGCATAAAAAAAAGTTTATTAAATATAACCTTTTTCTCGCAACCTGTATGTTTTTTTTTGCTGAATCTGTGGACGCCAGATTCTTCATTAATTTAAAATCACATTTCACAAAGAGCAATACGCGAAAGTTTTTCCTCCCTTAGATATAGAGAAAAGAATTCGTTCGCGATTCCCGATAAAAGCCGATAAACAGGCCGTAGTTAATGACTATCACAAATTTATCGGAAATTGTTGTAAACGACCAAATTTACGTTTAAAATATTGTTTCAAACTGTTGGCTAATATTCAAATCACTTTATGACGTATGTTTTTGAAAAACAGTGTAACAAAACTGCTGGTGATCTGTTCAAGGGAGTATTCAGTAAGTATAGTAATCTGATTACAAAAAATATTTGTCACGAAAAATAATTTCTATGGGGCAAAATTTTCTTTGCGTCAATTTTTTTCCTACTCTTTTGTAATCAGACCACGCCCTTAACCGGATTACAATTGTATTTCAGGGCTACATTAAGGTTTAACAGTTGGCTACTTTCCTATTAACCAGTCAAATCAGCCACTCTTTATGAAACATCAAAAATAAATAATGAATAAATATTTAGAGGAAAGTAAATCAATATATATTTGACTGTTGTTGTTGCCAACTTTATGAATGTATTAAGATTTGGGAATACCGTGTACAATTGAATCAGTCTCGTTTCTCGGGTTTTCCACGCTTGGTCGCTGAAATGACATTTATGATCGATTTACCTTATATATTTATGTGTATAAGGAACGTAACTGGAACATCACTCCCTATGAGCAATGTACAACAAGTTAGCCAAGATACTAAACATTCTCAAAAAAATTGAAGAGTTCGAATTAATTAATACAAATATTTGTATTTGTTAATAAAGCGTATTATTCCAATATTTCAACCTTACAAAAAAAAATAGTTTTTTATATTTAGCAACTTTGAAAACTTATTCTCCTCGATGCAATGCGACTGACAGAGACAGAGTGCTTTTCCAAATTTCCAATTCCAAACGAGACACAGAAACAGAGGTATACGTCTTATATTATATGGCGAATTCCAACAGGTTATGAGCCCAGTAGGTAAGCAGGAGTTATATTAGTTACTAGCTTTCCGCCCGCGACTTCGTCCGCGTATAATAGGGTTCTTCCTACAGATTTTCATACCTTGTTTTATCTTTTTACAATGTGACTTGATATAACCTACACATATATAATACAAATATTTTCTATTGCGTTTACGTTTAAGTTTTTATTAGGTAGATGTTGGCAACAGGCGGTATTATCGCTAAAAGGCAACATTTGTCTCTTACAGACAACCATCCGGTTAAATAGCATAAATGATTACAACTCAAGTATGTAGACTTGAATAACAAAATTGAGTTGAAGTCTATGGATACAAAAGAAAACTTTCCGCCATAGAAACTTTCAACACTCTTTTCACCTCTTTATGGGTGGAATTTCCAAAAAAAACATGAAACCAGTTTTCTTTTATTTTAATAAGGAATCGATGATCGCTTCATCAATTTTCAACCCCGATTTTACCACCTTAGGAGTACAATTTTCCAAAACTATGAAAACACTTTTATTTTGTTCTAATAAAGAGTCTTTTCACAAAGTTTCAAGCCTCTAGCTCAAAAAGAATCTCATTTTCCATACAAACGTTTAACCCCTTAGCAAACAACTTTTCTTTAATTCTAATAAGGAGTCTTTACGCAAAGTTTCAAGTATCTAGCTCAAAACAAAATTCTATTCCTATACAAACTTTCAACCCTCTTTGTACTCCTTTAGAGGTAGAATTTCCAAAAACCATGAAAACGGTTTTCTTCATTTGTAATTAAAAGTCTTAAAACAAAGTATCAAGTCTCTAGCTCAAAACAAAATTCCATTCCTATAAAAACTTTCAACCCCCTTTTTACCACTTTATAGGTGAATTTTTCAAAAACCATGAAATCACTTTTCTTCAATTGTAATACAGAGTTTTAAAACAAAGTTTCAAGTCTCTAGCTTAAAAATAAATCCCATTCTCATACAAACTTTCTACCCCTTTTTTACCCCCATAGGGGTTGAATTTTCCAAAACTATGAAAATACTTTTCTTTAATTATAATAAGGAGTCTTAACACAAAGTTTCAAGTCTCTAGCTCAAAACAAAATTACATTCCTATAAAAACTTTCAACCCCCTTTTTACCCCTTTATAGGTGGAATTTCCAAAAACCATCAAAACACTTTTCTTCAATTGTAATACAGAGTTTAAAAACAAAGTTTCAAGTCTCTAGCTTAAAACAAAATTCTATTCCTTTACAAACTTTCAACCCCCTTTTTACCCTTTTAGAGGTAGAATTTCTAAAAACCATGAAAATAGTTTTCTTTAATTGTAATTAGAAGTCTTTACACAAAGTTTCAAGTTTCTAGCTCAAAAATAAATTCCATTCTCATACAATCTTTCTACCCCTTTTTTAACCCCCATAGGCGTTGAATTTTTCAAAACTATGAAAACACTTTTCTTTAATTATAATAAGGAGTCTTAACACAAAGTTTCAAGTATCTAGCTCAAAACAAAATTCCATTCTTATACAAACTTTCAACCCCGTTTTTACCCCTTTAGAGGTGGAATTTCCAAAAACCATGAAAACTGCTTTCTTCAATGGTAATACAGAGTTCTTACACAGAGTTTCAAGTCTCTAGCTTAAAAATAAATTCCATTCTCATACTCCTGCGCAAGCGCACAGCGGTGACGCACGCATCTAATTGTTGTCGTTCGATGTTAAATGTTTGCCCGGCGCGCGAGTGTCGTAAACAATGTCGTCTACAGTGAAATGTAATGCGTGTAACGTCGTCATAGACGAAATGTTATCTTACATACAAAATAAGTTGTCCGTGATAGACGAGGAAACGTTAGTGCGTATCTGCACATCAGCGTTCACAACGGCGGAAATTCAAAAATCTAAAACGCTACTTTTTGAAGCTGTCTCGACAAATAAGGCAAACATAAGTAGAAGAGGGCAGAAAAAGGAACATCGTGATATTAATGATATTGTTAACGTGTTTAGAACTGCAGACCCTACTTCTATACCAGTGTTTGTAGCTCGCCAGTTAGATAAGTTACCACCAATTACTTTTGATCACTTAGATTGTACTAAGTTATTAAAGGACATCGTACGACTTCAGACGGAGATAAACAGTATTAAGTCTACGTATGTCACCGTAAAGGATTTCGATGACCTGAAGCAGGATGTTCAAGCAGTTAAGTTGTTAAAGTATACCGCTCCCGCTCGATTATCGATGTGTAATGTCAATGGGGGACGAGGAGCGTGGTGTTTAGATAGTGGCCCTTCAGGTATATCGCATCCTCAGAATTCAACATTACACGACAACGATAACGACAATTTCAATGAATTTGAGCAGCGCTCATCTTTTTCAACTGCGGGTAGTCCGTCTACCGCACAGAACGGTGAATCGTCGCCGCATACTGTTATCAGTGTACCGGCCGAGGTGAGTGACCCTGCCAATCAGCCCAGTGCGCCCGTGCCGGCTGCGACTGAGCAGTGCACATCTAACTTAAATTCGAAGGATCAAACACATGATAAATCGTATGCTTGTGTTTTAATTGAGGAGGGGGAGCCTTCAAAAAATGTCGCATCTGGGGACGAAAAATGGGAGCCCGTATTACGTAAAAAGAAGGTTAAAAAACGCCGTCAAGGCCAGTTTGGCACCTCGAATGAATCTTGCGGTAGTTTTAGAGCGGCTGAGCGGGTGATCCCCATGTTTATAACAAAAATAAATAAGGACGTAGATGAATCAGAGATAAGACGTTATATTCAACAAAAAACAAAGGTGCTTGTGACCTTAGAAAAAATGAAGATAAGAAATGAACAGTTCTACAGTGCGTATAAGTTTTTTGTTAATGAATCAAAAATACCGTTATTCTTGGACAGCAATTTATGGCCTAAAGATGTCATATTTCGTACGTTTGTACATTATAAGTACAAGCGATCGGTCAGAGTGAACTCTGAATACGGCAATATACCTACCTAAAAGTAACAAACAAACAAATGGCCTTAAATAAATGTAGATTCGCAACGTTTAATTGCAAAAGCATTAAACGCTGCGTGGACAGTGTGAGAGAGTTATGTCAAACGTGTGACATTATTGCTTTGCAGGAGACATGGCTTTTTCCTGAGGAAATTTCGTACTTAAATAGCATAGATGATAATTTCAGTGCAACAGGAACATCAGCTGTTGATACGTCGGCGGGCATGCTGCGCGGGCGACCGTACGGCGGCGTAGCCTTATTATGGAGGAGTGCCGTTTTTTGTGAGGTGTCCGTAGTTCCATGTAATAATCCGCGAGTGTGCGCGATAAAAATAGTGACGGCGGATCGGCCTATTATTGTGGTAAGCGTGTACATGCCAACGAATAGTACGGATAACCTGCCGGACTTTACGGACTGCCTTGGTACGGTGAGTGCTATTGTGGACGAATGTGACATTGAGTCTGTATACGTATTGGGAGACTATAATGCCCACCCAAATGAACTTTTTTATGGTGAATTACTTGACTATTGTACCGATATGGATTGGTGTTGTATTGACGTACATATGTTAGGTTTAGACTCTCAGACTTATACCTTTATAAGTGAAGCGCACCATTGTAAACGGTGGTTAGATCACTGCATTGTAACGCAGTCTGTAATGCCTACAATAAGTAGTATATATGTCAAGTATGATGTTACATGGTCTGATCACTTTCCGCTCGTACTAGAGTGTGATTTAAATTTATTAACGCCCAGGTTAACCAGCAGTCAAACTGCTATTCAAAACCAGGTGGTGTGGGGGGAAAGAGGGACGGACCAGATAGCTCGTTATAGTGACGAATGTAATAAAAGGCTAAAGTTAATTAACTTTCCGCCGGAGTTTAGACTTTGCGCTGATGAATACTGTAATGAGCCCAGCCATAGGAAAATAATAGATTGTATGTATCAAAATATTGTCTCTGTTCTGAAAGCGGCCGCTATAGTTAGTAGTAAAAGTAGGAAGCGAAAGTCCAAACATAGAGTGGTGGGTTGGAATAGCTATGTTAAAGATGCGCATGGGGCAGCGAGACTGAAGTTTCGGGAATGGTTGAGACACGGGAAGCCTTCAGGGGGATATTTATTTGAAGAGATGTGCGAATCGCGAAAGGTTTTCAAGTCTCGTCTGAAATGGTGCCAAGACCACGAAACTCAAATAAGGATGAACTTGATCGCTTCGCACCATTCCAAAAAAGATTTCCGATCTTTTTGGAAAACGACTAATAGCACGAAGCATCAGTCTGGCTGTCCTGTTAGCATTGGCGGTAGAAGTGATCCCAAAGACATAGCTAATCATTTTAAGGAGCAGTTCTTGGTGAAATCGCCTCTAGGAACGATACGCGAGGAGATGAACAATACTGAGGACATTAAGCAACCGGTTGGACCCGGTTATACGGCTAAAGAAGTGAGTAAAGCGATACGGTCTATTTCTCGGGGTAAGTCTCCGGGGTTTGATGGCCTCAGTATTGAGCATCTTCAACATGCGGGTCCTCATATCTCAAGGACGTTGGCGATGTTCTATACACTGTGTATTAGACATTGCTACTTACCTGTGGACTTAATGAGGACTATTGTGGTACCGATCACCAAGAACAAAACTGGCGACCTATCTGATCCGGCCAATTATAGACCCATTTCTCTGGCGACAATTGTAGCAAAAGTGTTTGACAGTTTGCTTAACGCACAGTTGGGCAAGTATATAACTCTAAATGACAATCAATTTGGTTTCCGACCAGGGTTATCTACTGAAACCGCTATACTGTGCCTTAAGCATACTGTCAAATACTATGTTAATAGAAAAACGCCGGTATATGCAGCCTTTCTCGACCTATCTAAGGCTTTTGACCTGGTTTCTTACAGTGTGTTGTGGAAAAAGCTTGACAAGTTTAATATACCTTCTGAGACAGTGAGGATACTCAAGTACTGGTATGAGGGCCAGGTCAACAGCGTTAGATGGGCAGGGACATTATCTGATCCATACAGGTTGGAGTGCGGGGTGAGGCAGGGGGGTTTAACTTCGCCCACGCTCTTCAATCTGTATGTGGATGGGCTTCTTGAGGCGCTTGGTAAAATGCATGTCGGCTGTCATATTGACTCAGTGTGCGTAAATAATATTAGCTATGCGGACGACATGGTTTTACTAAGCGCTTCGGCTTGTGGGTTACGGACGCTACTTGGTGTCTGTGAAGCTTATGCCCTGACACACGGGCTTAAGTACAATGTCGCGAAAAGCCATTTTATGGTTTTCGACCCTATCGGAGGAAATCGAATCACTGAAGTGCCCCCCATTTATTTGAATGATACTCCCCTACAGAGAGTGACATATTTTAAATATTTAGGGCATGTTGTATCAGCGGATGGCAAGGATAACTTGGACATTGAACGGGAACGGAGGGCTCTGTCGGTCAGGGCTAATATGATTTCCCGCAGGTTCGCGCGGTGTACAAGGGAGGTGAAAATAACTCTATTCAGGGCATTTTGCACCTCCCTGTATACGTGCAGCCTGTGGGCGTTCTACACGCAACGGGCCTACGGGGCCCTCCGGGTCCAGTTCAACAACGCGTTCCGGGTGCTGGCGGGGCTGCCCCGCTTCTGCAGCGCATCAGGGATGTTCGCGGAAGCGCTCGTGGATTGCTTCCATACAACCATGAGAAAGCGGTGCACGTCCCTGGTGCGCCGGGTGCGGGCCAGCCCCAACCCCATCCTGCAACTGATAGCGGGCAGACTAGACTGCCCGTACATGAGACACTGCTGCGATAAACACATTTCCAGCAGTGTCTATGAAATTTAGGCTAATTAATAATTTTAAGGAATAACATTAGGTATTAAGTTATTTAGTTTGTAATCTAACCACCTATGAGTCACCTGATACTCGAAATAAATATTTTTCATTTCATTTCATTTCATTTCATTTCATACAATCTTTCTACCCATTTTTTACCCCCATAGGGGTTGAATTTTCCAAAACTATGAAAACACTTTTCTGTAATTATAATAAGGAGTCTTAAAACAAAGTTTCGAGTCTCTAGCTCAAAACAAAATTCCATTCCTATACAAACTTTCAACCCCCTTTTTACCCCTTTACAGGTGGTATTTCCAAAAACCATGATAAAATCTTTCTTCAATTGTAATACAGAGTTTTTGCACAAAGTTTCAAGTCTCTAGCTCAAAAATAAATTCCATTCTCATACAATCTTTCTACCCCTTTTTTACCCCTATAGGGGTTGAATTTTCCAAAACTATGAAAACACTTTTCTTTAATTATAATAAGGAGTCTTAATACAAAGTTTCAAATCTCTAGCTCAAAACAAAATTCCATTCCTATACAATTTTTCAACCCCGTTTTTACCCCTTTAGAGGTGGAATTTCCAAAAACTATGAAAACATTTTTCTTTAATTGTAATACAGAGTTTTAAAACAAAGTTTCAAGTCTCTAGCTCAAAACAAAATTCCATTCCTTTACAAACTTTCACCCCCCTTTTTACCCCTTTTTAGGTTTAATTTCCAAAAACCATGAAAATATTTTTCTTTAATTATAATAAAGAGTCTTTGCACAAAGTTTCAAGTCTCTAGCTCAAAAAAAAATTCCATTTCCATACAAACTTTCAATCCCCTTTTCACCCCCTTAGGGGTGGAATTTCGAAAAATCCGTTCTTATCTCTCGCCTATATACTAAAAGGAAGCTTTGGTAAAAATTTCAAGTTTCTAGTCGTAGCCGTTTCGGCTGTGCGATGATCGTAGATGAGGACAACCTCTTTTATATATATAGATTAGGCTGGTTACATTGACTATATTTATTTATGTGACATTAATGACATTATGTATTAATTGTCACTCAACCATTCTTTCAACACTTATTACTTAGATATCTACATTTACCTATGTGTAAAGGACACATAAAAGAGTCCTGCACATAATAAATGCGATCTCGTTTACGTTAGAACAGTAGCTCTGATCAGTGTCGTTAAAATGTAACAAATTCCAAACTATAGACAACAAGTCAGACTTACAATTGGCTCCTGCCAGTTATGTCATAAACTTGTTGTACCTATCTGTGGGTGTGTCTAACTCAACGCAGGACGCCCCGTAGTGAAATGTGACAGACGATTTTATTCATTTGTTTCCTAGTTAATTATATTTATTGAATACATAATCATCAAATGCATATCCATCATGTTCCGAAAGAAGTGGGAAAAGTAAATTCAAACTGTCGCGCCACACATGGCGACACAATGGCCATTTTATATACATCGACTCACCTTGACGACGACCTGTATGAAGCGCCATATAAATAATATCGAAGTCCCAAATGTCAGTTACATAAGTACAAGTTCGAGCGCCCACACCCTCTTTAAGGATATTTCAAAGAGGCTTCTGGACGCTACCGGCGACCGTAGAGCTGGCAGCTTCGTCGCCCAACGCATTAGTACTGCAATACAGCGAGGAAACGCTGCCAGCGTCTACGGTACCATGCCGAGGGGGGAATATTTACTTTAAGATTTGTGTTTTTGTTGTTATTGAATTAAAGAATTTTCAGTACAAGTTCCTACCGTTTCTTATTTGACTTCGGTCCCCCATGTCCCCGGGCATAACATGTTTGGAGAGATATCTCTATTCTCTGCAAACCTAGAGTCAACCCACGTTATATCTTCCAAGAACAAGAACTGTCAAACATTTAAAGTAATCCATACTAATATTATAAATGGGAAATTGTGTGTGTTTGTTTGTCCGTCTTTCACGGCAAAATGTAGCGACGAATTTGACGTGATTTTTTGAGTGGAGATAGTTGAAGGGATGGAGAGTGACATAAGATACTTTTTGTCTCTTTCTAACGCGAACGAAGCCACGGGCAAAAGCTAGTATGAAATAAAACCACTTATTTAACGAAGTTTACGGTCATCATCATTAAATTAAATTTATTGGGCCCCACCCAGGTGGAAGGCAAGTTTGGCTTGCCCTAATATCGTGTGCTGACATGGCATGGAGCTGTTCACGTTATCTATGGGTGTGCTGAAAATAATATAAAAACTGTAATGGATACCTCCATTATAACAGTGGTATTTTAGTGGAAAAATCTCGAAAGCTCGAATGAAAGGGTTTAAACAAATAAGTCGTTTAAGAAACTCGGAAACAAAAACTCCGAAGACTCCGCGAAGTCGCGAGCAAAAGATAATATAAGATAAGATAAGATCATAGCTTACAGTGGGACTCTTAAGGACCTATGGCATTTAAAGGTTGAATATTAATTAAGTATATATTTGTTTTCCACATCCCGGGAGTGTTGACTTTTTGTTTTTGTTATATATTTTGTATAAAGTAATGGTTTTAATGAAACAGGTGCGTTAGGGAAATGTCAGTGTTTTATAGTGTAGGTGTAATAGGGCTGCCATCCGTCCGGGTTTCCCCGGATTTGTCCTATTTTGGAGCCCGTCCGGGGAGCGTCCGGCCCGGATTTTTAGAACTGTCCGGGATAAACCCGGACATTTTTGGCTTCAGGTCAATCCCTAGCAAAAGCTAAATTTTTAAATTAAAAATTGATTTCTTTAGTGTCCGGGGAGAAACCACGATTTTAATGAAACGTCCGGGTTTTTTAACTTTTTTGTCCGGTTTCGGCAATGTACGAGATGGCAGCCCTAGGTGTACACAGACTTAGGAATTACTCACTCTAGAACGGGACGAGACGGGGCGGGACGGGACGATCCGTCAGTTTCTATAGAAAACGTCACGTGTCATCCGAGAGCTCCGAGCTATCACGTGACTCTTTCTATACAAATTGATAGATCGTCCCGCCCCATCCCGTCCCGTTCTAATGGGAGTCATCCTTTTTATTATTTCAATTACCAAAGAAAATAAAATGTGTAATTGGTATTAACCGTTCTTGTTGTTAAATAAAGAAATAATTTTTGTGTTAGTTTTAATTATGAAATTATTAGTACTTAACACATTCGCTGCGGCAATTAGTTAACATCGCAATCAACCATTACTGTAGGTACCAGCGGGTTTAGCATGGTTGCCATTTTATCGCTTATCACGCTATGCGTCACTTTCGCACATACATACTTGTTAGAACGTGACAGCAACGTCGGTAAACGATAAAAACCCGACCATCATAGACTAGCAGGTCATTTCGGCCTGGTACGCAGCAAAGGTGTTAATTAAACCACGAAGGATTATCAAGACGGGTAGAAAATGAGTATGGTATGGTATACAAAACAGCCTAGCGTTATCCCGGCTTATGCCACGGCTAGGCAGCCTCGGGTCCGCTTTGGCAACTAATCCCAAAGTTTTAACCTTTTCGACGTCATGTCCAACGCACAAGTTATCACTCGCACGCCGCGTCATCGAAATGTCAAAACTGAAGTTGAACTTTATGCTTTACCAGTGTAGGTTCATTTTACTCTGTGGTCTGTGACCGATATATCGGTCATTGGCGTTGAACCTGCGGTGCCAATATATACGCTTTTGGCGTGGAAAAGGTTAAGAAAATATGACTAAACTGTGAGGCGAAAATGGAAGATGAAAATGTATATCATTGGAGAAAGATGGCGGAGGAGGCCAAGGCAAGGAAGATCGGAAGTAATAAGTAAATTATATATAATACCCAAACATAATGGCTACAGTACGGGTACTGTCTATCACACAAGTAGTATGTTCCCCTCTTGCCTCTTGGATATCCATCTAATGTAACTACAAGGATAGGGGTCCTAATAGGCAGCTTTATTTTTAAATCGCCTCTGATTGTCGAGTGCCCACGCCTTCAATATGTTAAACTGCGTTCACGTGTGATGTATCATCGCCAACACTGTACCATAATCATCATCATTTCAGCAGAAAGACGTCCACTGCTGAGCAAAAATCTCCCCTAAAGATTTCCACAACAAACGGCAGGTTAAGGGGCGGTTTAAGAATGCCGTCGCCGCCCTTCTTAACCAACGGTCTCCCGCGACCTTAACCAGATCATCGGTCCATAGTGTAAGTATGGCTATTCTCTGTCACACCACTTATTCATAAAAGGGTTTTTTCTGTTCAAGCTCCAGGGAAGGATCAAAGTAGCACTTTTTTGTTCAAGGACTACACATTTTTACGTTTTCGTGGTGTTGGTATGATGCTATTTTCTATTTTGTTTATTTCCTCTTAGTTGGTGTGAAAAGCATGGTATCACACGGTATCAACATTATTTTCGTCAAGCGTTAACGGCTTCAATCTCTCATTACGCTCAGGATTCTACTTTAGAATACATCGCTTCATTCGGAATTCAATGTACGCCTTCGACGGAAATATATCATTTTAATCCCTTGTAATAGGTACTATCTACTAATTTCCCCTCACTAGTTCGAAAAGCGCTGTTTTGTCCTTTAAAACTTGCGTGGAAAAACGCATTTTATCCACATGTTGGGAAAGTAATTTGACCTTGCTATAGTTCCTATCACTTTACCACACGACCAGTATAAGTGAGTCCTATATGCCCATATAGTAAGTATGCGCAATCGGAGGTAGTAAGCAGTTGGTAATATCTATGTTCCAGGTGCGTACTCTATGACAAATTATGAAATTGAATTTTGGTAGGTTTCTTCAAGATAACTTACATGTGAATAAGATTTGTAATTGTATAGAATTGTTATTTTTCTCGCGATAGTGAGGGGAAAAATGTGGTATTACACTCGGCGGCAAAGTTTGTTATATTACTCTCGTGCATTGAGACCCTCGTAAAGCTCAAGATTCCAGTTATTGAACCACTCGCTACGCTCGTGGCTCAATTTTGGGATCTTTCACTTGCTCTTGTCTCAATATAAGCCCGAGAGTTAAACAACAACTTTGCCCCCTTGTATAATAAAATATATAAATAACTATTGTATTAAAGTATGTTTTTTCGACGATAACTCGAGTATCGTCGATCGGAGCGTCGTTAAATTAAATTTGTGGTTGCTGAGACATAGCTAGAGGTCCGCAGGTTCATGTTCGAGGCAAACCACTGTTCTATAGATATTTTCTAAATAGCACTAGTAACCAAGCAGGTCATCAAAAAAAACAAGCAGGTCATTTTCCGACGGTTCCTGAACCCATCTTAGAGCACTTGTGATATGTGTGTAGATAAAGTAGTAGTAGTAGTTGATAAACTATACATAGGCATTAAAACACTCGTATTGTAATGCCCTTCGTTATGTACAGTCGAATAAACTACTATTGACAGGAAGAATTCTAATTTTTCATAACAAGTGGTGTAAAGGACTCGAAACGTAGGTAACGCAGTCAATGAACGCGATTAATCCGTTTTTAAACTGTTTAATTTCAACATCCCTAGAAAATGAACAAAAAACTCACCATCGACATTTCCGTCGGCGTCCTTCGGAGGTCCCGAAAACTTGAGTCCTCTAGTGGTCTTATTCAACAAGACCAGGTCAGCAGCTGTGGACACGGTGAACCCCAGGCCATGCCTGGATACCGAAGAGTTCCACTGCCACATACACATATCAGTCACATTCGATGCGTTCTCAAAGTTGCAGTACACTCCTACAACTTGAGGGATGTAGTTGTTGACCGAAGCAGGGGTATAGGAGGGTCCAGAAGGTCTGAGACGGTCAATTTTATGCGCAAGCGAGTCATTTGATGGTTTCTCATGCACAGCTATCACTCCTTCGTTGTCATTCAACATATCATCGTTCTGCTGTATGTTTAATTGCTTGAAAAAGTTCTTTTTCCTCCCTGGTTTCGTGTTATTCTTTAACATGCTAGTAATTTGTTTTAAAGAGCCTCGATCTTTCGGGTTAGCCGATCTGGTCTCCTTTTCCGCCGCCATGGTCTTTTTCGTTTTATTTTCTGTTTCGATTTCATGTTGATCGCCGATCACGATCGCGACTATTACGAGAATGATGAAAATCCTTCCAAGCGCCATTAGTGATCGTGAGATTTCAGATAGCTATCTTTCTGCCGCTCTCCGCGGTTTGATTTCGGATTGGCATTTTTACGCAGAATTATTAGGGTGTTATTGTCTCTTTGAAAATTATGCATAACAAAAGGAGCGCTGGAATGTCCTCATGCCCCACACGGGCCTCGGTCAGGACGTCCCACCGATTATTTTATCAAGCGAGATGGTCACAAACCACACGCTCCTAAGTGCAATATGGTCAGTCCACAAGATTCGCCTTTGTCGGTCGATAAGCGAGCGACGTCCCAATACATCATTAGTTAATACAAACTACGCGATATGCCGAAACTGGCGGAACAATGATTCACTACCTAAGCCACTACATAAGCACTTAATAATAAATTCGCGAATACTTCACAACTACAAAACTCCTCCGGCGGGCCCTGGAAAAACGAACTACACAGTCAAATGGACGATCAGGCGATGTCTATAAAACTCGGCTTTCCGGCCTCTGAAACCGCACTACGAACATTTTCAGCTCGCTATGAACCACTGTGACTATAATAAAAACCACTTTTCCAAATATATCGCCCAAAATTTTCAATTTTCCCCACTAATATTACGTTTTAACAGCTCAGTATAACAAGGTAGATACATCGCCATCCCACTCCCGGAGCGCAGCGCCGCGACGGGAGTATGCGGAACTAAACGCCCGAGGACCAAAATAATCATTACTTTTCGCGAGATGTGATCTTAGAGCGACTGATGCTGCGCAGGTGTCAACTCGCCTTCAGACAATTCGGCCCTTTCCCGGGTTTTCGCGCAGGACGTCGCTGCGGCCGGCACCGGATATCAGATTGGTCCTATTAGGATCGGTGTTCACGTCAAACGCCTCCCATTGGCCCGTTCTTTCCCAGATATTGCTTATTAGTTTATGCTAAAATTACCGCGTAAACGAACCAATCGAGAGCAGCACCGGATATTGCATGAAGAAAATTTCCTCAGAGATTTGTTTATGCGAACGGTGAGAGGTTGTCGTTTTTCACCGAGTTCCGATCGCTACGGAAATTAAATCGGAATCCCCTATTAACTATTCCTTCAATAGACTTTTCCTGGTATCAAAAAGTGCTTAATTTTATACAAGAATTAAGGATTTACTAAAACAAATTTTACAGAGATTTCATTCACAATGTTCTTAAACAAAAGTGATCGATAATATTTTTCTTTTGGAAGAATACAAGTGTAGTAAATCAGTTATGTTTACAACGATGCCTAATTTACATGCGTTCGAATAGTGTGTGAAATTGAGAGGTAAGTGGTATCGATGGCTACATACAATAATTAATGGAAAATGAGGGCATTTCGAAGTGAACAATCAACTGTGTATGTGTGAATGAGAGCGAACTGACAGCTCACTAGATTAGGGACAAGCGTTTTGAAACCATTCCAGTGTTATTATAATTAAATTGGTGTAATTAAACCGTAGATATTTCGCTTGGTTATTATAGGCTAATATTTCGATAAAATATTGTTGTTAAATATAAATCTTCAAAAAAAATTGTGTTCTAAAAAACTAAATGTTTAACATAGTGTAAACAATTAGTCGATAGTAGATTAGTTTCCGAACGCCGCACCACTCCTTACGGTTTATTTGCTGCGATCCACTTTTATTGTGCAAAATATAAATAATTAAACCGTGTACAAGGGGGTGAAGGTGAAAAAATATGTGCTCTACGTGATACAGCGCTGTTCTATTGCGAGGTACGTGTTATATTGTTTCGCAATCCATTGTTCTGTGTTCTATATGCTGCAAACCTCCACGTACTTACAGAAATAAATAAACAACGGTGTTCCACTAACAAACATCTATTTTAGAACTTTCAGAACATGCTTATTTGATACTGATCGTATTTTATTGTTTCTATACTAGTTAGACGTAAAAACAAAAGCTGAGTTTCGAAAAATAGAACAAAACCAGAATTCTGTTTATTTTACAATGCTAATTTAAACACCTATTGGATAATTATCCAACTACTATTCGATTTAACCCTTCGTCTGTGTTTGATAAGGATCCTGACCACATTTTTTGGTCCTCTTTTTGCATTTTTTTTCTAAACAATTTCATTTGCCCTTTACGATACCACCGAGGTTTGAACTCACGACTTTTTGACCCACCCACAGACGAAGGGTTAATTAAATTTTGTCTGAATTTGTAATATTGAAGTAATTCCAGTGCTTGTTGTAAAGTTTTCATTCATGCCTCTGCCTGACAATCTATTTATTTAATTATAAGTTATTATAACTATAGACTATGACTATACCTGAAGTTGTACTTTCATTAGAATAGCATATATTTTTGAGTGAGATCATTCTTCTTACAATTTGAAGTGTTCTTGGAAGAGGAACAGCTTATGTGTTCCAAATCTCATATGAATAGCAAACTACAGAAATACACACATACCTACTTAGTACAACATTTTGTGCTTCTTATAACAAAGTACTGATATACTCAAGTTGTTCTAGTGATTTTGATAATCAGCCTTGCATTTAATATACTACCAGTTACAGAATAACACACCCGAGACAGCCTTGTCGTGCCCATCAACCCCACTATACTCAGGTTATTTAATTTCACATTTAAAACAAAGATAAAGAAGTTCCAATGTAACCTCAACCTATCCAGACTTTCTGTAAATGGAATATGATTGGACTTGTGTGGAATATTTATCCTTTAATAATCACATTGGGCAGGATGAGGCTATGAGTGAATTCATTCATAATGCGTGTATACACTCTTTGGCACCCTACCATAAACTCAAATACCATTATCCTTTACACACTGAACATGGGCGAGCCAGGACAAGAAAACATGAGAACAAATGTAAAGACAGTGCTCCAGCATTGAAAAGGGAATATAATCGTAGGACTATAAAGGATGAGGAATATGGAAGCAGTCACTGCTTTGCATGCCTTTAGAATTTTTTGGCCTTGTATTATTATGCCCTTAGATTTATTCAATTTATCCTTGGGCCATATAGTTTTGAAAATATCCTATCAAAACCTTGCAACAATTGCACAAACTGTAAAAAAAATGTGTCTCATAAACAGTATGATGCATTTAAATAAATATATTTTAAATACATTATGATTAATTGCCAGTACATATCTTATCAGGGTTATTAGTTGTTGATATAACAAATCATTTGATATCAAACACTTGTCATAGATATTTTAAAAGATTATACATATTGATCAAACTACTGGTAGGTTATGATGTTAGTTGTCGACGTTTGTATTGTGTTGTGCGTTACGTTGTAGTGAAACAAATGGTGAAAACATATTTTGTTTGATAAAACAAATTTAGTGTGTGGTGGTTACATTTTTATAACCTAACCAACATGAAGTGGTCCATCAAAACAACACAACAGTAAGAGTTAACTAGTTACATATTTTAACAGTTCAGTGTACTCTTAGTAAAGAGGCATCTTTGGATCAGTGAAATCATCGAAAAATCGTCTTACCATCTGTAGGTATGTAGCGTTATGTTCCTGCCGATTGTGGATTCTATTGATACTGGTACAACCAGTCATCATCATCATATATTTAAGAGCTGGGCTTTTGTCAGTGTAGAAACTTCCAATTGTATCTATCCTCTGCCTTCTTTTAAGCAACACAGGCTTCCAACATGTTGGAAGGGAGAAGTCATAGCAACATCTTACCATACAATTTTTTCTGTCAGCTTTTGCAGGTGGAAACAATCTTCTATTTTCGATGGTTTCAACAAGCTTCTCATCACAACTAGTAGACTCAAGAATTCTTCGTTGCTTTTCTTTTTCGTCTAACTTATTTTTTCCATACAACGCCACTTTAGCTTTATTTAACAGGAGGATCAAAGTTAGAATACTACAATGTAAACTTTTTTTGTTCATTGGTGATATAGAAGTAAGGTACTTTTTTTTTTTTTTTTATACTACGACGGTGACAAACAAGCATACGGCCCGCCTGATGGTAAGCGGTCACCGTAGCCTATGGACGCCTGCAACTCCAGGGGAGTTACACGCGCGTTGTCGACCCTTTAAAAAAGGAGGATTCGCTGTGTTGACAGCTAAAGGGGCAAGCTTAGCTCCGTGGGTACACCCCACTCCCCAGCTGTCAACACAGCGAATCCTCTTGGAGCTCTGGCAACCTTACTCACCGACAGAAACACAACACTATGAGTAGGGTCTAGTGTTATTTAACTGCGGTTTTCTGTAAGGTGGAGGTACTGCCCCAGATGGGCTCTGCTCCAGATTTGAGCGAAACGACATTCGTTGTGCTGTGCCCTACCACACTAAACGATATGCATCCGCTGTGCCCATACCTCTCTCAATGTTCACTCAGAGTTCTCAGAGTTCTTAACCACTGTGACATCTGTATTTGTTCCTTAAAAACACATTAAATCCTTGTGCTCTTACCTCACCGTGGTATAAAAAATACATTAAAAACATTAATCGAAATAATGATATATGTATCTATGTGTAATTATATTTTTTATTTATTTTTACAAAATAAAAGTAACATACAAAAAACACATACAAAAACAATACCATATTATATTAACTATTAACTTTTATCCGCGGCTTCGGTCGCGTTAGAAAGAGTTGCAGGCGTCCATAGGCTACGGTGACCGCTTACCATCAGGCGGGCCGTATGCTTGTTTGTCACCGTCGTAGTATAAAAAAAAAGTAGCCTATGTCACTCTCCATTCCTTCAACTATCTCCACTTAAAAGAATCACGTCAATTCGTCGCTCCGTTTTTCCGCGAAAGACGGACAAACAAACAGACAGAGACACACACACTTTCCCATTTATATTACATATTAGTATGGATTACAAATATAGACACTTAATAGTCTCCCTTTACACACAATAAGTACAATGAACTCGCACAAAAACTATGATAATACTTTTCATCCAACTATAAGTAAAAACGTTAAAAGAACAAAAAATTACTTGCCAAACAAAGTTAAACCTTGTAGCTATGGCAGTAAGATTGCCAATACTGTATGGGTTTGCTTCCTGTCCATAGTAGGTAGTGATTCATTGTGTTTCCTGTTGAGTCAGTAGATTTTTAATTAATTAATTTGGTGTCTGAGACTAACTAAGATCCAGTCATTGAACTGACAGCTTGTATGGAAATTGTGACTATTTGGGAAATAATTAATAATAGCTGATTTTTTTGGCGTAACGGATATATCGTGAGTCTAGTATTATGTAGGCAACAAAATCCAACAAAATATCGGTACATGCAAATTGTCATAAATATGTAGCCACATGTTTCAATTGTTTTTCTTGTAAGATTTTTACGTATTTATGTTTTTTTAGTCGTTTTGTAGATTCAACTTTTTTACGTGAATAAGTTTTTTTCGGTTTTGCTCTTAACACTTAAAAGACAAATATGTCGTCATGTTTTCAAAGAAGAAATATATTGATTACCGTCAATTTAAAAAATCGACTACCTAGATTAAGTTTTATTATTTTACTTTTTACCTACTTCCGGAATAAAATGTTGTAGGATTTTTGCATATAGGTACTATCTATAAATATCCCATTCGAACGTAATTTGAGAAAATCAGGCTATTATAATTTAATGTCTGTCAAAACCGTATCTTTCCTGGGTTATAGTTATGACTAGGCTTGTTGAATGAGCATTGGCTCAGCGGTAAGAGCGTGCGATTTTCGATCTGTAGGTCGCGGGTTCAAACCCCTTCTCTTTCCAATGAGTTTTTCGGAACTTATGTACACCCGCGTTCAAAAGTGCATGGGCAAATTTATGGAAAAATTCATTCAAAAACTGCCAATGTTGAACGCTACGCTACGAATCAAATGATATAATATACCAATCGCTTTTCGGTGAAGGAAAACATTCTGTGGAACATGAAATCAATTTATATACATCGTTGTTGTTAAGAAAACAAGAAATATTTAAATCCTATTTGCTTAACCACTTCTTACTAAAATGTATGGATGTGTTTGAGTCGTCTATGACAAATCAATTGTTTACCTACTAAGAGCATTCATTATAACCACTTAGTGTAGTTAGGAAGATGTAGGGCCTGATGTGTATTTAACTATTTAGGAACTTAATTAGTATACTTCACGTTACGTTTATTCAGATTAGTTAATTGTATATGTACATATGTTTAGTTTGTTCAGTGTTGGTGGCCCAGCGGTTAGAGCGTGCGACTTTCAATCCGGAGGTCGCGGGTTCAAACCCCGGCTCGTACCAAGGAGTTTTTCGGAACGTATGTACGAAATATCATTTGATATTTACCTTAAGGAAAACATCGTGAGGAAACCAGACTAATCCCAATAAGCCCTAGTTTACCCTCCGGGTTGGAAGGTCACATGCAGTCGCTTTCTTAAAACGTGCGCTTAAGCCAAATCTTGGGATATGTTGCCAAACATCAAGGACTCCAGGCTCCCTGAGCAGCTCCGTGGTATAAGTTGGGAAAAAGCTAGAAAAAAAAATATTGGCATATTTTCTCTCCCATACTCCTTTCATAAGTAATTAATGGTCTCTAAAATAATTCCTCCGACGAAGAAACCTTCTGTGGTTTAATTTAGTATCAGTAATAAAGTAAAATAAGACCTTAAAAACTAATATTTTCCCTGAAGTACCAGCTTCTCTAAAGCCATTATTTTAGACAAAATATAGAACAAAAACAGAAAGTCACAGCAACCCAAAACAAAGATCTACACTTAATTATTATTCAACACTTAAATGCCAGCGGTCCTTTAAGGTTTGCCGATAATGTTTACTTATAGAGGGACAATAGAGATATCTAAAATTGTATTAAAAATCTAGGCAAATGAATATAATAATGGCGGAAGTGACCGCATGTATCATTTTGTTACGAGTGCCATTCCCAATACCTACTTCATTTAAATAACGGCCCAGATAAAAGGAAACACGTATGGAAATACCAGAAGATTAAACTCTATAATCAATACCTACGTCACTTGATTCGTTCCATTAATATAAACACGGTATTTACAGCAATAATGATAATTCAAGATAACAACGATAAGTTTTTACAGTTCTATTATGAATTTAATGGAGAGTAGGTGTCTTTTTTTCATTTGTTGTAGTGATAAGCAATATTCTTGCGTCAATTCACATAAAAAAAACCACTAAATCACGTTTGATGTATGGGAGCCCCCTAAACAAAAGCAGTCATACAATAACGAGCTTACTGACATTTCTTGAAAATGAGAAAAAGAATGTACTTATTCTACATTCTGAGACTATCAATATGCATTTAAAAGTCATAAATTCATGAAAGCGGAACAACGCCTTACATTTGCTTTAAGAGGCCACAGTAGCCAAGTTCTTATGATTCAGACGTCTAGATGTTGATGACAACTATAGGTAACTGATATTTATATAAATACAAAACATCAACACATTTCCTTTAAACTGGTAAACGTGAAAACACGGTTTTTAACAATAGCCTCGATACTTTTTGGTTAGAACGTCGAAACACTCGAATTTATAAACATAATCCTTAGTTAATAGTTGAGTAGATAATAACTAGTTCTTATATCGGGTAAAAGCTTTTCTACAAAACTGCTGTTTACAACTAAACTAAATTTGTTTATACTGCGCGGTTTATTTTGATGCGCCCTACTATCTATCGCCTTTTAATTTTTCGCGTGCGCTTGCAATTACGAGTACTTAACAGTGTTACTGTTAAGTGTAAGTTAACAGTGTTATTTTCTTTCGCAGCATAAAATGACCTAACCATGTCAGGCGGCAACTCATCAAAGGGTAAATCCCACGCCCGCCACTCGGGATGGGAGGAGGCCGGAGGGGAGTTTTACCAGGAACTATACCCTGGCGCGGAGCAAGAACTCTTCGATAACCTGCAGCGAGCTGATGCCAACAAACTAGCGACGCTTCTACCTTCGAAACAGGCGAGAAGTAAGTGTAATCTTCTGTCTAGTGTCAAACTTCAGAAGTGGGATAGTCGAGAGGGTTCTACCGAGAATTATACCCTAGCGTGGAGCAATTCTTCGACATTCTACAGAGAGCTGATGCCAATAAGCTAGCGATGCTACTACCTTCGAAACAGGCGCGAAGTAAGTGTAATCTTCTGTCTAGTGTCAGACTTCAGAAGTGGGATAGTCGAGATAGTTCTACCAAGAATTTTACCCTGATGCTGATGCCAACAAGCTAGCGACGCTACTACCTTCGAAACAGGTCGGAAGTACCTAAGTGTCATCTTCTGTCTAGTGTCAGACTTCAAGTGGGATAGTTGAGATAGTTCTACCGAGAATTATACCCTGATGCTGATGCCAACAAGCTAGCGACGCTACTACCTTCGAAACATGCGAGAAGTAAGTGTAATATTCTTCTAGTGTCAGACTTCAGAAGTGGGATAGTCGAGAGAGTTCCACCAAGAATTATACCCTGATGCTGATGCCAACAAGCTAGCGACGCTACTACCTTCGAAACATGCGAGAAGTAAGTGTAATATTCTTCTAGTGTCAGACTTCAGAAGTGGGATAGTCGAGAGAGTTCCACCAAGAATTATACCCTGATGCTGATGCCAACAAGCTAGCGATGCTACTACCTTCGAAACAGGTGAGAAGTAAGTATAATCTTCTGTCTAGTATCAGACTTCTGAAGTGGGATAGTCGAGAGAGTTCTACCGAGAATTATACCCTAGCGCAGTGCAACTCCTTGACATTGTACAGAGAGCTGATGCCAACAAGCTAGCGATGCTACTACCATCAAATGTGGTGTAGATTTGACTAGTATTAGGCATCAAAGGTGGTATAAGATATGTGATTGTTTTTAGTTAAAAGTACTACATTGTCGCTTGTAGATAAGGTTCATATCTAACCGAATCTTTATGGCATTAGCGCCAAAGTAGTGCCTATTGCTAAAAACTATACATATTTTTATAGGGTTGGGAGGAAGCTGCTTAGAGCGCCCTAACGCGGAGCAGGAACTCTTCGACAATCTACAACGAGCTGATGCCAACCTTTGAATCACCTTTATCGGTTTTATTTAGATATATCAAGTTATATTATATCCAATATGAAAATATATTTATTATTTGTTTCAGCAACTACGGTCAAACGTGTACGATCTCAAAATGAACGAAGACAATCGACGTACGCGCGCACCACGCAGAGCCGCGACATACATCTGTCGATGTTGCCAGACCTGTCAGGTAATCATGTAAAGATTAATAGGGAATATTCACTATTTTTTTAAATACTGTTGGATGATAGCTTTTATTATAAAAATACTGTAAAATAAATTTCAGCGCATAATAACTAAAATTTAGTAGATAAATCTTCTTTCAAAAACTCCAAATAAAAACGGGCGTTTGAAACGCCCGCCATTCCGACAAGCTGAGCCGTGACGTCATTTCTCATCTAAGGCCGGCACACAGTCTGAATCGGGGCCTATACCACGAAAATCGAACGATTGCGAATTTATACCTCCGTCTCTGTCACACTTGCATATTAGAGTGACAAAGAGGTTTCCCGTCAATGCCAATTTTCGATGTTCGTGGTCTGGTAGGCATGCAGATTACGATGCATAATTACAATTATATTGTGAATTAATAATGCATAAAATTACGTACAATTTAGATATTGCTCACACGTATCCTGATTTTTTCAGATATAATAAATTTCTCAGATCAATTGATGTGAATTAAGATTATGATTTATGAACGTGTTTGATCGGCCCAACATAACCTAAAAAATGTTTATTATTTAATTAGTCTTGTATTGTTCAGCCGATTGTGTTTACATTTACAATGGAAAACGACATACAAGTCATAAAACCGCTTTAAAGATGGGATATGTATTGGATTGTGCCAAAATGCAAAAATATGAGTAACAGAACGAGAAACACTAGATATCTTATGAAGGAAATTCCATACGAGAACATGAATACAATTTGACACAGACGATTCACGATTCGCTTGCTTTTTTTTTAATGATCTGGATACTAGTGCTTCTGTGCCGGCTGTACACCAAACATTTGAGAAATCGAGACGCGAGATTACATACAGCGGCTCTCTGTCCATTCGCGTTCTTGGCTTGGTGTACAGACACCACTATCCAATGACGTCACACTCGACGTCACAGCGTTTTAACCGTTTGTAATTTGACACATTTTTTTGCACTTTTCAATAATTATTTTCACAGCTAAAATAAAATACAATTAAGAAATTTTGATAGGGATATAATGCTGAACCAACATAGTTTCTGAGAAAAAAATATAAGCCTTATCTATTTCAAGTGCATATAGCCTATTACTGCGACCGAAATATCGAACAAATCGGGTGCCCTTAATCAGGGTGACGCGTACGGTCTCAATTGATATCTCGCACCACGCCGAACCAAGGGTACCATGACATTCATCTGCCTAGACTTAGACCTCTGAGAGAGTGTAAAGATACTGGGATATGGAGACCCGGGGTTCGAATCCTGGTAAGGGTATTTATTTGTGTGTTTATCATGAATATTTGATCCTGAGTTATGGACGTTTATTTATGTATACACATATATATATATATGTACATATACTCGTATGTACTTACTAGCTTTTGCCCGCGGCTTCGCTCGCGTTAGAAAGAGACAAAAAGTAGCCTATGTCACTCCATCCCTTCCACTATCTCCATTTAGAAAATCACGTCAAATCGTCGCTCCATTTTGCCGCGAAAGACGGCCAAACAAACAGACACACACAGTTTCCCGTTTATTATATTACGAGTAGTATGGATTTATCTAGAAGTTCTAGAACCCATAGTACCAGCTGCTTAGTTTGGGTCTAGGTCTATCTGTGTGAGATTGTCCCCAAATATTTCTATTTATTTCTATAATATACCTATGTAACACTTTCTCTACCACATCTATTACCCACGTAATTCCGACTGAACTGGGTACTAATACCTAGTAAATGTTTATGTGAATACGCCATACGATTAAATAAATTACTCAGTACCTTGTCATTTCTGTGCGGTTTTATTAGTCTGAATCTTTAGATAAGCGTAACCAAATGCTTTAAATAGAAAACGCCCGTGAGTATTAGACATACTAAAATTCTTATATCGGGTTACTCGCGTCAATAAAGTCGAAAATAGCTTGACATGTTTTGGAACAATCCGTGTCCCCTGAATCATGAAATGTCCTGCGCGCATATAGCTATATTCATTCTACTTTATTGACGCATGACGTATATATATAAGTATTCTTATATTATATGTAACCAAATGTTGGCTATCGTCATGTAAATTTTACCAAAAGTAGGCCGACAAATCATTTCACATTATCCTATAACAGAAAAATGCAGTCTTAAATTTCCAAGAACACAAGTATTCGCGATTCATAATTCGCGAATCGCGATATTAGTGATTAATTATGTTCATTATTGTTTTCACAGAGGCCAATGCATTGACCGTTTATACCGTTTTCCAACTTGTTATTCAGTTCTACGCGATCTTTCAGTAATGTGAGAGTTTACCTATTCCCGTGATAGTTACAAAGTGAATCTATAGTTGTCAGTGTTGTTTTTTAGTGATTACAGTCTTATTATGACAAAAATAGGTAATTTGACTGTTTTTATACGATTTTATTTAGTTTCAGTACGTATATTTGTGTTTCGAAATTTCAATTCTTCTCTCTTAAGGAAATCTTAAGAGTTTGTCAACTACATCTCAGTGTATACAATGTTTATTTTGACGTTATTTTGGGATATTCATAAATGTATAATTGTATATGGAATGCAATAATATACTTATACAATACGGAGTAAATCTGGTGCAGTGCAGGCTAGGGCATGCAATCACGGTGTTGGAATTGAAGACAATCCCGGGATTTATAATGAATCCCGGTATTGTTCATACAAAAAATCCCGTGATTAGCCCGTGTGCAGACGAAGAATAAGTTCTCTGAAAAAACGCTAAATATATTAGGACTTTTTGTTATAAACCTACAACCAGTCTTTCGCAAATTTAGTCAATTTACCTTAATAAATATACAGACATCAGTATGAATAACATATTGTTTTACGTATAATAAACTTACTTGTACGACCGACCGAAGGTCGAGAAGCTCATAAAAACTCAAAACCCGTCCAGTACCCTCTTTTTCTATCTGTCAATTAGATGACTGACAGCGATAAATCCTTTGTCTGCCACGCCCGCGAATTTCCGGGCTATCATGTACTTAGATACACAATAAGTACCTACACTTTCCCTACCCTTCCAATATTAGATCCCGCGAATTACGGGGCATGATAAGAAGTGTTACAATTTTTTACTGACGTGGGGGTAGCAAGATTAAAAGTATACACAATAACGTTGTCTATTATTAATTAGAAATATAGTATTAACACTGTTGATTTTTTTAAATTTGTATAGCATACGACATCTTCCACGTTCTGACACGTTTTTTTTTTACTTTTTTCGCTATTTTAGCTGTTGTTAACAGTTCATAATTAGTTCTTAAAACTCTGATGTATTATTTAACGACGATTCTCAAGTTATATGGGGAATTAGTATGACTACAACGATAATATAGATATAGACAAATAGAAAGATTTATAAGAAAATACAATCCCCCTCCCCTCATGAGGCACCATTGGATAAATCTGTTTTATACGTTTTACAGAGAACCTGTCCAATGAAGAGCGGACATGGGAGGAGATTATGCAGATCAAGGCCATGCCGGTGCCCATGAGCCAGAAGAGGGACCTTAAGGCCAGACTACAGGTAACCTTTTTTAGGATTCCATGCCTCAACCGGAAACGGAATCCTTATAGTATCACTTTGTTGTCCGTCCGTTCGTCTGTCTGTCAAGAGCCTTTATCTAGAGAACGCGTAGAGTTAGCAAGGTTAAATTAATACCACATACACAAATCTGCGGTCACTTGAAGCTGTGAAAAAATGAAACCTCTACGTCAACGAAATCAAAAGATACGGCCATTTATATCGCGTTTTCCATACATTTGCAATGGGAATCAAAATGTAGAGGGTACTTCCCGTTGACCTAGAATCACGAAACTTGGCAAAAAGCAAGAGCTTGTAGCACAAGTACACGAAAAAATCTGAAAACCGTATAATTGTCGCACCCTAAGAGTTCCGTGCTTCCAGTATTCTTAAGTATCTAAGGTCATAAATGGGGGGAGCATCCTTTGTGCGGAACCTTCGGTGGGCGAGTCCCAATCGCACTTGGCTGGCATTTTTACTTTTTGACCGCCACAGTCGGCTGAAGCCGGCATCGGAAAGTCTAACCAAGGACGGCGACAGCCGACAGCTTCGCCAATGCAAAAGGGATTTACGCGGGACTCAATAAAGCTCAATTTCGCTTAAATAATCGCGATCGCCTATAATAATACGTGAGCTTCTACTTGGTGCCTATCGTTACCATGGTCTGATTCCGTCACTGGTCTGTTGATATTAATAGTACATTAAAGGCGGTAAACAAGTGATTACGAACGAGTGTGAATTTTAACACAAGTTCGTAATTCTTGTACCGCCCGTGATACATACAATGTTTTTCATCACATTTGCGAAGAAATAAATAAACTTATTAGGCAAATAAATAAACAATCATTATAAGTGCAGTAGCGCAGTCCACATTACACCGCTGTGAGTCCTCCAGCAGCTCCGGGCGTTCGGTAAAATATATGAATGGATTTTATGGCCATGCAAGGGCTTAATACAGCTCATGAAGGCTAAGTATGCTTGCATATAATATCACCATTCACGAGCAAGTCTGATGAAAATAATATATTATCACTTGTGTGTGGCAATAACGCCGGCCTAGTTGTGGGTAGCTATTTTCCGTATGTCACGTTATATGAAAACTAGGGTGTGCAAACCGGTTTTTAATTGTATGGGAAAACCGGTAAATAACCGGTTATTATCGAAATTTCATACAAATAAAAACCGGTTTGCACACCCTAATGAAAACTATCAAACCGATATGAGATATGTGCGTGTGACGTTACGGCCAAATTATCAATCAAGTTTTTTATTTATTACAAATTAAATACATATATCCAGAAATTACTGAGATGGTTTGAAATAATTTAAGTACTGTCAACATCCATGTAGTAACTCTGCCACAAACTAGAAAATAAAAGTCCTCTTTCCACAAACTGTGTATAATAAACGAGGAGTCATTCGTTTTATAAGAATGCCGGCCATATTTATCGGAACTACTACCGCCATCTATAGTAACTTGTTAGGTGTTGTTAGTTGCTAAATTTCACGCTAGATGTCGCTGTTACTTCCGTTGCGTATTCTACTTCGCGGTGTTAAGATTTTTCCTGATTCAATGACCCTCTTCAAGTAACATACTTTAGTTATCGCTTCTCGGCCTTTTGGCTAAGATCAAAGTGTAGTATCTGTTCTTTTCAGCTTAATATCTGAAAGTTCCCTCACTGAGGGACCAGTATATTAATCTGATTTTTGTATACCGACGGGATGTTCGGGGCTCGCTCCACTCCCGTCACGGGTCGGCCCGGCATTGCAGTGCCGCCGGGATTGGCCCACAAAGTTACATAAAAAGTCGTCTGAACAACATAATTGATATTATCTCAGTTTGTCGGCTTTATAGGATTCATTGTTCCTTATAGCGACATTTTTAGAGACTTACTTAATGACTTCTTTATTCTCTTTTTTGTTCTTCCAGAATGCTACAAAACTCCGCCTCGTGGGCCTAGAGCAACTCCAATGGCGCCAACGCAAAGTATGGCATCGCTTCCGCATCCGGTTCACCGAAATCATGGGCAAGCTCGAACTGTGGCAGTCCCCCATGAGAGAAATAGAGGGCAGCTTCGGCACAGGCGTAGTATCATACTTCCTATTCCTACGCTGGCTATTATTCCTAAACCTAGTGATATCACTAGTAGTAGTAACCTTCCTAATATTACCAAAGAGTTTACTAGTCGAAGATCCTCAAGAATGTGATGAAAATAAACCCAACTCTACGGAATGCTGCTCAGATGCGTATTTATATAAAAATCTAACTGATAGTAACATCTTTCTCGACATCATTCAAGGTACTGGATCGATGGAAAGAACGTTCCTATTCTACGGCGTGTATTACAATAAAATATATGCGTACTTTATTGAAGATTTATTAAAATCGCCGATGTATTACAATATGCCGTTGGCATACATATTAGTGCCTATAACTTGGGCGTTGATATCTCTAGTAGCTATAGTTAAAACTGGGGCTAAAGGGTTTAAAGAGAGGCTAATTGAAAGCGAGGGGCAATTCTACATGTATTGTAACCTAGTATTCGGAGGGTGGGATTTTTGTATACAAAACGATAAGTCAGCTAAAATTAAACATAAAGCCATATACAATGAAGTCAAGGGTTGTCTTGAACAGGAAAGATTTAAAGAGGAAAAACAGCTGAGAAGCAGGGAAACTCGGATCTTATTGCATTTAAAACGAATTTTCATTAATATAATAGTTTTTGCCATATTAATAGCGTGTGGCGTACTCATCTATCTCACGTTCAACTATACTATAGATAAACTTGGAGAATTAAATCAAGGCTCAAATGTGGAGCGTGTTGAATCTGCGAATGCGACAGCCCAAGCTTTAACCGCAAAACTATTAGACACATATGGGATTCCACAACTACATAGTACGTTACTCGAGTTTCTACCATACATTTGCATCGTGGCTTTGAACATTCTCGTGCCAGTATTATTCAGCTATTTGATACAATTTGAAGATTATACGCCAGCCAGTATCATATTAGTCACTCTACTCAGAACGGTCCTACTCCGACTATCTTCCTTAGGCGTTCTACTAAGCCAAATATACCATAGAATCACAGGCATCCATGGTCAAGTCTGCGCATTAACAAACACGGATTCTTTATCATTAGAATGTTGGGAAACATATGTAGGTCAACAGTTATACAAGTTGATACTAACCGATTTTGCATTGCAATTTTTCGCGACATTCTTCGTTAATCTGCCTAGAGCTTTCATAGCTCGCCATACTGTCAGTCGATGCTTCAAAATTATCGGCGAACAGGATTTTTATCTACCCAAACATGTCTTAGACATAGTTTATACACAAACTATTATATGGATGGGTACATTCTTCTGTCCGTTTTTACCTATAATCGGCACCGTGTTTTATTTTATAATATTTTACGTCAAAAAATTCACTTGTTTAGTAAACTGCACGCCGTCACCAGTTGTTTATAAGGCGTCGAAATCCAAAAGCCTTTTCATGTCTGTTTTACTCCTAGGTTACGTTGTGTCCATAATACCAGTGGCTTATTCTATCGCGGAGCTACTTCCTTCAGTAAATTGTGGGCCGTACAGAGGCTTAGCTACAGTATGGACATTCGCAGTGACTAGTTTTGAAAAATTCCCTCCCGCTGTGAGAGAATTCATCTTTTTTATTGGGACGTCCACATTCGCGATACCAGCTTTTGCCGTGATGCTATTCGCTTTGTACTACTACTGGGCCGTCGCAGCGGCGAATAGGCATATGGTCGTAGTTCTAAAGAATCAACTAGTCCTAGAGGGTCACGACAAACAGTTCTTATTAAACAGACTGAGCGCGTTTATAAGACAGCATCAGAAAAGGTGTGAGAGACGGAACAGAGCTAGTTTTGCGGACGACGACTCTTCTATTAGACAGAGTTCTAAATAGAAAGGGATTTTTAATTGGTTTTAATGTACAGTATTGTGGCCGGCGCAAATATATCTACACACAATTAAATATAGGGGTGAATCAATATTTCTTGTTATTCTGTCCAGTCAGGCAGACAAATGCAGCACAGTTCTAACAAACTGTGCTGCATTTCTTCTACTAACATGCGTGGTAGATCATGGAAAAACATTAATGTTATAGAGTCCGACCGAAGTTCCGGTTTCGGTCGGTTTCGGCCGTTTATGAATTTTAATGCCATAAAACCGTGATATAAAGTGACCCACAAAACTATAATCGCAACTAGAGACAAGAAATTGTTAATTAACCTTTAGTGTACATTTTAATCGTTTATTATATCCTAGGCTTTATTTCGATTAACTGTAATACTCTTTATAGTTATTCAAGCTATGCCATAGAGATGATGAATATATATTAATATACATACATCGGGTTACCTACGTCAATAAAGTAGATAATAGCTTGACATGTTTCGGAACGGTCCGCGTCCTATAATGTGCGCAGAACAATCGCCGCTAGCGCATCTCACTCATGATTCTGGGACGCGGACCGTTCCGAAACGTGTCGCGCTATTTTGGACTTTATTGACGTAGGTAACCGGATATAAGTATATTAATATGTACTGACAGGAGTTTTCTATTTAAAATTGCTGAAAGTATCGTGCCGAATACACTAAAACACGAGTAAGAACACTATTTTGTCTTTCGTTATATTACTATTAAGGTCAACAAAAATGTATATCCGAAATTAGCTGTAATTATTTAAGAATTTAAATACAATGATATATCATACCTATTATATTGTAAAAAAGTTTAAGTAGACTTGTTTGTTATGGAAATTATGTCTAACATCGATTTGTCCTTAGCCCAAAATTATTTATATGTTTTATACTATAAATTGTTTATAATGCGTGTTTTTTTTTATAAATTGTATTTACATTTTAGCTCACTTAATCTTCCATTTTCTCTTAGCGAATTTTTTTAAATATTTTATTGTATTTATAGTGAATATGTAAATTTTGTACCATAATTACTGTAATTATAAATAAAAAGGCTGCTAGTCAAGTAAGATTAACTCCATGTGAAAGTGTCTGGGAAAAATGGGATGGTTTCAACCAAAAGGATAGGATAGGATGTCGGTAATGAATAGCCATAACACCGACTAATGAGCCCTTTTTCTTGAAAACGTCACAAATTTACAGAATGAGACAAAAAAACCTTTTACTTTAACAAGCTCAAATAATCGAGAATGCATTCTGTTTACAAAGTTTTAACCTTTTTTTGTTATAGTATCACTGTACATAATTGTGTATTATGACAGTCCATATTGTTAATTGTCTCTGTAGATAAATTTAATAAACTGAAGATAAAATCATTCTCAGGCACTGTCATAAAACTATTCCTGTAGATCCATAGTGAATGATCTCTTTATGTATGAAACATGAAGTGTTTGTAAAGAAGTGTATTATGAAGCAGTTGTATTGTATATTATGAGATTTTTTAATACTTAAGACACATTTGTTCTTCAATGTTTATACTAAGTATTTGAAAATAAATATCACTTTTTTTTATACCAATTTTTTCAACTGACACTTGGTATTGAAATATTTATTTAATAATTATTTGTTTGTTTTTATTAAAATTTAAAACACAAATTAAACTATAACACGTGCTTCTCTATCTTTTAGTGCCAAATTTTGTTTTTTTTTTATACATTTTAAATATATTTGTTAGTAAATAAATATGAGTTGTAAACAGATTAAATACTCAATATATAGAGCATAGAATTTTAATTGTAAAAGTAATTGTTAATCAACATGACACATAACAGACACATATTGATATCATTTAATACATTAAATTTACTGTAATGATTTTGATAAATTCTACGAAGGTTTATGAATAAAGCATTAGTGTATAAGTTGCTTCATATGTCTTACATGGAAACAGAAATGTATGAACACAAAATAGATCTAATATTAGAATTATTCACAGTTCCAGCACAGCGTAAGGATGTATTCTATACAGTGGGTGAAATCCGCCGATTTCTGGGTCATCGATGGGGGTGCGCGGGGAAGGGGCGGGGAGGAAATGCCGCCGAATTTCTATGAAAATTCGGCGGTCTATTTTAAGGGGTGTAAAATGGAAATTAGTTTGCCAATCAGACTATAATATCTTTCGCATACTTTTTGACAGCCCTGAGCCTCAGCACGAGCACCGAGGGGAGCCGCTGGCCGTGTATGAAGTTACCTCACTGTATGGAATACATCCCTACGCTGTGGTTCCAGAGACCGATGAATAGAAGAGACTGACAATCTCCATACAAAGCCGCATGCCTTATTATTCTTGTAGATGGCGTTATCCATTATGCCCTAAATAATAATGCCCATTATTTACTGATATTTACGTTACGTTCCTTACGAAATGTGGTTCTTCTAATACTTCTGAAAACGCTATGAAAGCGATTTTACGTCTGATAATATTTTATGAGTTTGTTAACAAAATGACGGTAAGTTTTCGATTTTTGAGGATTTGATTGAAGTAGCTGCCATACAACACACAAAACATGATTTACTCCAGTAGGTCTTTTTCACGGCACGGATTCGCACATAGTATTTAATTTAATTCAAATTCAAAAGGTATTATTATTGCTCAAAATTCAAAGAATTTTATGTACATATATTTCTGGTCTAATAACTACTAAAATTTGCCATAACGTGCCAGATACAGTAGCATAAATATAATACATATATTTAAGACACAATACAGTCAAAGATAAAAGTGTCGATACGTTTAGTGCCAATTGCATCTGTTAAACCGATAAGAGAGGCTATTTTACACAAAACTGGTTTGCAAAGGTAATATTTTAAACATATTTTAGACTAATGTTTATTATTTATCGCCACAGTATATTTTAGGTCATAGCTGAAACTTTAGTTTTATTACATTATAATATTTATGCAGTGTATTAACGGCCTTCCTAACTTGGTTGGTAGTGATCTACGAAGCGTACGTACCCGGTTCGAATCCTGGAAACAGCATTTATTTGTGTTTATCACAAATTACGTTCCTGAGTTATGGATAAATTTTCTATGTATTTATCTATACAAGTATGTATGTCGTTGCCTAGTACGCATTACAAGCTTTGCTCAGGTTGGGACTAGGTCGATCTGTGAGATTGTCCCCTATTTTATTTATGGTGAATATTATTTGGTACACTGCTCAAAATCCCTTGTGGCTTGTAATGCACCTTTTATATCTTCTTTTATCACTAAGGTGTAAAATGCATTTGGCACCAAACGTGTTAAATAAAATAGCTTCCCAAAACGTCCGCTAGATGTAGTCAGTAAACATGGAATAACGTTTTTAACCATTTTACCGAACCACTGCCAACTTTTGTAATCAATAGATTTTATCACTGCTATATAAAACGGTGTATTTACCATGTATACTTGTGTTTATGAGCTCCTGATATTTCGGCACTGTTGTATGCGCCATGCCATGTTCACGTAGTAAACAAACATACATGGTAAATAGCCCGTTTTATATTTGTCAATAGATTTTTTATGATTGACTGTAATTTATACACGATTCCATAACAAATAGACTTCAGTTAGCATTTTTAAACGTACATAGCGTAAGCTTATTATGTGTATTTATATGTACATATAACAGTAACACTGTACTTGTTCTTATACATAATAAAAACTGTTTAGTACCGAAACGAAGTATTTTTATTCATTATCTTTTTTGTCTGTTTGCCAAACTCTAGCTCAAAATAATGCTGATTTCTGCTAAATTAGTGGGTAAATAAATAAAAATATATAATTATTTCTTATTTTTATTTAGACTATACACGTTGGCGTATTAATTAGTGAAAAAATGTCACATCATAAACCATAAATTCATAATTTTAATACAATAAATGCAGAAGAAATAACAGTCTTTATCAAATACATGTCTTGTCATTTTATATTTTGCATCTGCTAAGTACATTTAAGTGAATTTCCTATTATTTTTACAATTTTAATAGTACATTGTGCATCTAGGGCGGTAAGAAGGGCATTACTTACGAGGGTCTATTGAAGCCCGACGCCGTAGGCGGAGGGCTTTAAATGACCCGAGTTAGTAATCCCCTTACTGCCCGTGGTACACACAATGTTTTTCATCACATTTGCGAGGAAATAAATAAACTCTATACAGGTAAAGAAACAATAATGATAAGCGGTAGTGTAGTTGCACAGTCCACAGTACTCCGGAGCGACTACGTGCTGCGAGCGCGTGCGGGGTGGTCCTCCGCGAGCTCCAGGCGGGCGGTAAAGTAGTATGACAATCCTTTAAAACCATGGGAATAATACAGCTCTTTAAGTGTAAGTATGCTTGCATATAATATCACCATTTACGAGCAGGTGTGATGAAAACGTATTTTTTTCTCAACTGTCAACAGGTGGATAGGTTTTTAGATATTATTATTGCAGTTAATCTCTATTTATATAAAACAATTGAGTTATATTATCCTACATCAAGTTGAAATCATAGTAATAGAAATGGAATCATACATTTTTACATAATTATTAAATGTCATTGGATTAACTTGCTCGCGGTCCCAGCTTCCGTAGGCACGCCAGACCCTGGAAACAAAATAAAGTTGATAAAATATACATACATGCATTATAACGGCAGACTATAGGACCAATGGTTTAGGTATTAGCCCGTAGCATGTCTATGCAATGATTAGTTTCAATACTTTCAATTTCAAGGCCATAATTTGAACAAAAAGGGTTTGACAGCAACATTCCAACGGTTGGAAGTGTCGGTAGTAGTAAGAATGAGTCTTACAATTAAAATAGTTATAAAAAACCGGCCAAGAGCATGTCGGGCCACGCTCAGTGTAGGGTTCCGTAGTTAACCGTCTGTCACAATAAGCGAACGTAAAAGGGGTTTTAGTAGATGCCATGGCCATAACTAGCAAAAAGTATTTTCGCAGCCCTTTAACTAAGAGGTTATGACTTTTTTGCAAAGAAACAAATGCGGTTGAAACTATGAAAAAATCTTTACGTGCATGGGAGGAAAAGATAGTCTGACAAGCAAACGAACGCAGTAACAGCAGGTTAGAGAGCACCCGGAAAAACGGGAAGGATATAGTTTTTTTTGTCCTGTTATATAAGACCTACCTGTTCCTGGTACTCTGCGCGGGAGAGCCAGAAGTTGTCCCGGTTCTTGCAAACTTCGGCGAGCACGGCGCCGCCGATGAACACCATGTCCTTGCGCCGCGGGGGGTCCTCTATGCGGATCTTGAATTTCTGCAGACAACGACACTTGTTGAGTGTTATAACAACATGAGGTTACGATTTTAAGCTGACAGTCATATATTTCAATGTTATTCAAACATCTTGCTGTCTCAACTGACTGGCTTTTGCCGGGTACCAGAGTAAATAATAGTTGAAATTTAAATAGACGACTTCAGGCTTCTCAGTCAAGAAACTACTTAAATGCACTACAAAGTAGTGAAATTTGAATAACCATTACATTAAGTATATTCTTAGCTCACCATTCCTCTAACGATCTTTACAAGTATATTTGTGGGCCAATCCCGGCGGCACTGCAATGCCGGGCCGACCCGTGACGGGAGTGGAGCGAGCCCCGAACATCCCGTCGGTATACAAAAATCAGATTAATATACTGGTCGGTCCCTCAGTGAGGGAACTTTCAGATATTAAGCTGAAAAGAACAGATACTACACTTTGATCTTAGCCAAAAGGCCGAGAAGCGATAACCATAAAACATTACTCGAAGAGGGTCATTGGATCAGGAAAAATCTTAACAGCGCGAAGCAAGATTTGAACCGGCGCAACATAGCGACATCTAGCGGGAAATTGGGTAATCACTATCACTGGCCGTGCCACGCAGTTTTGTACTTAATTACAGCGAGATAAAGTGTATAATAGAAAACGCTAACCGCAAGTTTGTCCGTGTCGTTTCGCAGTACGCGCTCGAGGTAGAGTTGCTTGATCTCACGTTCGAGTCTTGAGGGGAGACCGGGGTACATTGTCGAGCCGCCGGACAACACGATGTGCTTGTATAGCTCATTGCGCATGTCTATATCAGCCGCCTGTAAAACAAAAGCTATTTATGCACCAAGTACGGAAAGTATGAAATGAAATCATTTATTTGCTTAAATATGGTAAACTACATAAGAGTATTGTTACGCCGGTGATGTGAACAAAACTTTAAATGTGATTTTTAATGCCTTAGAAGCGTTTTCAGCAGGCTGAAAAGTGATTTCAGGCCGTTTTAGAGGTGCCTCTTTCACATACTCGAAGATTCAAAATTTACCCCAGTTACCGTTGTTTTCAGGCGCCTGAAACATGTTTTCAGTTCGTTTCAGGCCACCCTCTACCAGATGGCACAATAACCTGAAAACCCGTTTTCAGGCGTTTTCAGGACCCCTTATGGGCCACTGAAGTACAAATCAGTATATGGCGAAATTTCTCGAAGGAGTGAAAGAGATAGCACTCTTAGAAAGAGCTAGCTATACGGAACATTCCAGAAGTGTGTGAAAGAGAAGGATAGAAAGAGACGGCAAGAATCGAGAATGTTCTGGAGTACTCGCGAACACACCTGCCTAGTAGCTATACGGAACATTCGAGAAGTGTGTGAAAGAGACAGCACTCTTAGAAAGAGATAGCTATACGGAACATTCGAGAAGGGTGTGAAAGAGAAGTACCTATAGAAAGAGACGGTAAGAGTCGAGAACGTTCTCGAATACTCGCGGACACACCTGCCTAGTACCCAGCCGCGTCTAGAAGCATCGCGAGAAGTACTTAGGTACCTACTCGCGAACTTACTAGAATCGAAGCCGACCTGTCGAGGCGAGATTTGGCTGGAACATTCTGGAACCATCAGGAGTACCCCCGACGGGTATATATAGCGGCAGCCTGCAGCCACAGAGTAGTTTAATTCTGAATGCGATACAGTGCGGATCAAGAGCGAATCGGAGCGAAGTAAAAGTGACGAGTGCGTTAAATTAGTGTGTGATAATTGTGTTCAAGTACTGTGTTTGGTGTCTTGTAAGTAGAAATAAAGCCTCAGTTTTAATTAGTGGTTAATTAGTGCATTTTTTATAAAGTACCCACCCCCTCAAACGTAACATTTGGTGTCAGAAGTGGGATAGAAAATGCCATTTACGCCATGTGAGGACGTGCCGACGGGAGTTCAGACCCGGAGCCAAGCTGCAGCAAGTCAGAATCCTGCACCAGAAGCCAGTTCATCGGACTCAATCGCCCCCGCCAAGCAAGACGTAGACATCAACGCGATATTTCTGCTCTTGAAGCAACAAGCGATAAGACAAGAGCAACAAGCGAGAAAACAGGATGAACAAGCGAGAAAACAGGATGAACAAGCGAGACAACAACAAGAACAAGCTGAAATTCTCCGGAGAGAGCTGAAGGAGGAGCTACGTGGTCAACTCGCAAAACAGGATGAACAATCTGAAAGTCTCCGGAGAGAACTGAAGGAACAGGCGAGTATGCTTCGAGAGGTACATGAGACCATGCATGACAGAATGGAAGCGAGAGATGTTTGAAGTCCGGAGAAGACTAGCGGACTTGGAAATGAAAGTTTCTCAGCAAGAAACTCAACTGCACGACGTCAAGGACACGGTTGATGACTTTAAGGAGAAAGTTGAAAACTATGAGAACCGCCTCCAGAAGTTGGAAGAAAAAATGGCCAGTGGTACGATTACCTGCGTATCTGATGCATCCGTACTGGAAAGTAGAAGATTTAAGGTACCTCCATTTGATGGTAAATCTTCCTGGGCAGCGTATAAGCTACAGCTCGAGTCCGTGTCCGAGGCGAACGACTGGAGTAAGGAGCAAGCTAGGACAGCTCTAATCTTAGCGCTCCGAGGCGACGCCCTTGCAATACTAGAAGCCTTAGGAGAAGACAAATCTTATGAACGACTTCTAGAAGCGCTGGAAGCCCGTTATGGTGACAGCCACTTGGAGCACGTTTACCGAGCTCAGTTAAAGAATAGGACACAGGAACGTAATGAGACCTTGCAACAGTGGGCCCTGGAAATTGAGAAGTTCGTTAGAAAGGCGTACCAACGTACATCGGGATCTTTCGTGGACACCATGCTTGTACAGGCATTTGTTGATGGAATACGAGATTTAGAAGTACGGGCGGCAGTTCGATTAGGGCACCACGAAAGGCTAAAGGATGCTATAGCCCACGCTTTGGAAGTGGAAGCTGCGCGCCAGGAACCATCAAGGCTTTACAGTATGCGTGAAGTGTCAACTAGAGCGCCGATTGATACCCGTCGTGAGTTTAGGCCGCGGTGTTACCGTTGTGGAGAACGTGGTCACATACAGTCCAGTTGCCCAAAGAAGAGCAGCGGAAACAGCAGAAGGGAGTTTCGTATACCTGCTGATGTCCGAACGAGGCGACCCACAGATACTCGATATGCGTGCAATTTAAGGGATCGGATTGACGACGTTCACAACCTAGTTCGTGAACAGGGGCTTCAATCTAGCACAAAAATGAAGACTCGATATGACAGGAAGTCTAACCAAATGGGGTACGAGGAAGGTTCGTTGGTGTGGCTACATAACCCGATGCGAAGGAAAGGAAAGTCCCCGAAACTGTCTCCGAATTGGGAAGGGCCATATAAAGTGGTCACAAAAATCAACGACGTCACGTATCGGATACAGCGAAATTCACGAAGCCCATGTAAGATTGTTCACGTTGATCGGCTGGCGAGATACCACGGCAATAATGATGATGCTCGGGACGAGCATGTCTTAGGAGGGGGTAGTGTTACGCCGGTGATGTGAACAAAACTTTAAATGTGATTTTTAATGCCTTAGAAGCGTTTTCAGCAGGCTGAAAAGTGATTTCAGGCCGTTTTAGAGGTGCCTCTTTCACATACTCGAAGATTCAAAATTTACCCCAGTTACCGTTGTTTTCAGGCGCCTGAAACATGTTTTCAGTTCGTTTCAGGCCACCCTCTACCAGATGGCACAATAACCTGAAAACCCGTTTTCAGGCGTTTTCAGGACCCCTTATGGGCCCCTGAAGTACAAATCAGTATATGGCGAAATTTCTCGAAGGAGTGAAAGAGATAGCACTCTTAGAAAGAGCTAGCTATACGGAACATTCCAGAAGTGTGTGAAAGAGAAGGATAGAAAGAGACGGCAAGAATCGAGAATGTTCTGGAGTACTCGCGAACACACCTACCTAGTAGCTATACGGAACATTCGAGAAGTGTGTGAAAGAGACAGCACTCTTGGAAAGAGATAGCTATACGGAACATTCGAGAAGGGTGTGAAAGAGAAGTACCTATAGAAAGAGACGGTAAGAGTCGAGAACGTTCTCGAATACTCGCGGACACACCTGCCTAGTACCCAGCCGCGTCTAGAAGCATCGCGAGAAGTACTTAGGTACCTACTCGCGAACTTACTAGAATCGAAGCCGACCTGTCGAGGCGAGATTTGGCTGGAACATTCTGGAACCATCAGGAGTACCCCCGACGGGTATATATAGCGGCAGCCTGCAGCCACAGAGTAGTTTAATTCTGAATGCGATACAGTGCGGATCAAGAGCGAATCGGAGCGAAGTAAAAGTGACGAGTGCGTTAAATTAGTGTGTGATAATTGTGTTCAAGTACTGTGTTTGGTGTCTTGTAAGTAGAAATAAAGCCTCAGTTTTAATTAGTGGTTAATTAGTGCATTTTTTATAAAGTACCCACCCCCTCAAACGTAACAGTATGATGCCATATTGCAAATGTATTTACATGTTTAGCCAACATACGGCATGTAAATTTTAAATTATGTGATTTCCAACGAGTGGCACAGTCGGCACGCGTCGGAAATCATCTTTACACTCGTGTTTCATACAATGTTTTACTATGCATTGAGCTAGCAAATATAAAAAAAACATGACAAAAAACTAATTGAGAATGCTTTTGATATGAAGTCGAATCGTGTGGAAAAGTACTATTGTTATGCACGATTTGGCTTCATTAGTTTCATTACATAATACACTTTTCGAGCACATGCATTGTGGAAATTTAATTATTTAATATTTTATTTATTGACACATCTTACCGTGAGACTATAGTTGCCGATTTCTAAGTCTGAACTTTTGACACATCGAAATACCCATAGAACGTAAACGCGCAAGACACTTTGGAATTATGAACAAAATCCCATAAAGACATTACAGCTAGTCATGTACATAAACACAATATTTCACTTTTCATAAACATAATGTGATGAATGTTACATTTTTTCATACATTAGTTATTGAGTATTTTACGATAACAATTTAGCATGCCAACAGTTACGGTCTACGTCGTTTTTTTTTTAAATTTAGTGTTGTGACCATGTCTGCTGTTCCAATTCATACAACTGTCTGTTAATCGATAAAAATCGATCTTGTTATCAATAGGCAATACAGTAAAAAATCAAAACAAAACGATTAAAACGAAAATAAAACTATGTATGATGTGCAAAAAATGTTATTTAAAATAAGACAAAGTAACTATGAAGATTTTTATCTTACATTTTAAGAATTCAACAGTATTGATTTCTGAACGAAACTAAGATGACTTTGGAAAAAATCGTATGACAAATGCGCAGTTTGTCGAAGTTTCTCGGTCTTATCAAATACAAATCCGTAGTAGTAAAATCGAATCAAACAACTCATCGCTAAAATCAATAATCGCTGAATTTGACAAACGATTTGTCTTAGCCTCATCACTAAGTACGTCAATACTCAAGTGTCAAAAGTTCAGACTTAGAAATCGGCAACTATAGGTCGATTTGTGTAAGATTGTCCCATAATATTTATAATATTTATTTATTTATCTTAAGGTAAAAATTACTGGACTACTTAGGTACTTCAATTTAAGGTGGTCCAGAAATTTCCACGCTTTAGAAAAAAAAACAACAATTTACCGAAATAAATATTATAATAAGGAAATGCATAAACTCCATATATTTGTTACCGCGTCACAAAGTATACAGAATAACTTTTGCACATTTATTATTCAGTTGGATTTGAAAGAGCTCGTTTGTCTTAGTAGAAGTGCCTAAAAAACTATCGAAATTTTAACGTTAAAGAAAAATAGCCATTATTAAAAGAAACGCTTATTATTAAATTGATTATAAATTGAAAGAGATGTCATATACCACAGAAAAAAGTGACCTAGGTGAATGATTTGATTCGTGCTTTACAATTGTATTAAATTGATTATTAGAGCATTATTTGTATTGAACTTAGTGAATTGATGTATATATCTACATGCATGTACATTACTATCCTAAGTTTTGCAACTCGACACTACAGGGCCCTGAATAGTATTACTCTGCGATGCCTTGTTAATCGAATCAAAAGTTTGGATTAGTGTCTCAAATGTCTCAATGCGCTTGCCCCCATTGTTAAACCTCTAGTTTCTTGCTACACGACACAAAAGACGCTAGAAGTACCAGAATACCGTTGAACACTAGCTAGGCGATGCCTTGTTCTTCCACATTTATCAAATTAGGTTGTAACGGCGCCTCTCTGGTGCTTCGAATCGCTAACCGCCAACTTGGTAACTAGACAAGTTCTTGCTACTGAACGCTAGAGGGCGCTGGTAGGGACTTGGGATTCCTTGTCCTTACACGTTGATCAAGTATGGCTAGAACAGAGCCTCTGGTGCCTCAACCTACACAATCTCCCCGCATCTTGCTACTCGGCAATAGAGGGCGCTAGTAGGCCCTGAACAACGTTACTTAATTACGTACGATGAATAACGTTACTTAATTTTATTATGCCTTAATTGATCAAAAGCGATTAGATCAGTGTCTCAATAATCTCAATCCGCTTGCCCCCATTGTTTAACCTCCAGTTTCTTGTAGGTCTAGTTTTGCTATTCGACACTAGAGGGCGTTAGTAGTACCTGAATAGTGTTGAACACGAGCTCGGCGATGCCTTGTCCCTCGACGTTGATCAAGTGTGGCTGGAACAGCGCCTCTGGTGCTTCGAACCGCTCGCCGCCTACTTTTATCACGCGTCCATCTGGTAACTAGATAAAAATTAAATTTATAAAACGGTTAAGAGAATTTAGAGAAAACTTCTTGCGCGCATACTACACAGTACGGAAACGTAAATGGTTTGATTAAACCGTAATATAGAGTTGAGCGCTCGGTGAAAATGGTTGGCCGGTTTGCGCATAAGCGTATCTCACTCCCTCAACGCCAAAGAGACTGCATTGCACTGCTCTGCGCATTCAATGTTAGCGCTTATAACGCATTGTACGATCTGTACTGGAAAAGGTTTGCAGTATAACACTTTCAACTTTTACGCTCTGTAGTTTTGTACACAAAATTATAATTATAATACATAGAATATAGCGATAGAATATAACGCAAAAATTCGCGGTAGACGAACATTTCTAGCAAGATCAGCAGTCAAGCCGAGACTGTGGCCATGACACTGTGTCGAAACGTCGGTATATTAAGGTTATATAACTAAATTTGCGATAAACCCATTTTACGTTTATAATAAGGTTAGTAGTTTCAATCTTGACCATAGATGGCGTTAGTAGCCTATGTTGTTAGTAGCAGAAGATATAATTGACAACATTTCATATTTTCAAATGATGCCAATTCAAAAACCATTTCGGTAAACATGTATGAAGAACTCGAAAAAAATATTTTTGGATTTTTTTGTTAGTTAATTTTGAAGAAAATCGTGAATTAGTGTAAACCGGGTGATGACGTCACTTTTATAGCATAATCGAGAAAGTCCTTAGTCTTGTGATAGATAGTGAAATATTAAAAAGTTTGACGTTTGACGTTTATCATGTCAGACGTTGGTTTGATATTTATTTCAGTTGTCACTTAATTTGAAATACTCGACGCTATAATTTCTTTTAAATTCATTAATTTGCTCGTATTCGAATAGGTTTCATAATCATAAACGACTTGGCACTTTCTCACTGGACTCCGATTTACCTAACATATAACCTACTTTATTACGAACTTGGCATTGCTGGATCAATGAATCCCTCGGAGGGCTTTTCGCTAATAGCACCAACCTGCCGTGTGTAGAAGCATTGATGATGATGGAGTACACAATGACAAGTGATAATTATAATGCAGCTGAAATCAGAAGGGCAAAAACATAGTTGTCTTCTTGTTCTTCCTATGTCGAAAATGCTATAGGATATGTGGAAGTTAAACGAGAAGCAGGAAAATGCATAGTGCAATGCCGAATCAGTCCGGAACAAAACACTTACACAAAGTTGAATAAAGTAATTGCGCATATAAATAAGGAAAATGAGACAGTACTTAATGTTGAATGTCAAAGAAGTAGAGAAGCACCTGGAAATAAATATCAATAAATTTGAGTTTTACATTATCTCCCCCTATAATGGAAGCATCACCTGATGGTATTTTTGACGAGTATGTCATCAAGGTCATATGCCCTTCAAAAGAAAAGGCTGGCAAAAACTATGTCACTGAAGATGGGCAGGTATGTGACAAATTGAAAGCCCAAATAAACCTGCAAATGCATGAAACAAACAAACAGAATGGGTTATTTTGTGTTGCAAGCCCCAAATTCAAGGAAAGTAAAGAGGTTAATGTCTACTGGGTTCAAATTGAGAAAACCTATATTGAACACATCATTACAGCTGCTGAAAGTTTTTGGGTTACAAATGTTTTTCCAAAACTACTAGATAGCGTAAAGTAAATATTAATAGCAACTAGGTTATTCGTTACTTAGGTTAACTGGAAGGGATCCCTTGTAGGGATAAGTTCGCCTTTTTATTTTTCTATTTTATAAATAGGTACCTTTTTGTAAACTCATCCTGTTTTGTGCAACAAAAGGTTTATTACTTACTAGTAAGTAATTGAAATGATAATGTAAAATGTTTGAATAAATTATTGCTTTTACTCATGTATATATAACAACCATACTGTTTTTATTTCATTGATATTAATATTCTTATAACATCCCCTCTGTCCTCGGTTGCCCTATATTAAAACTTAGGAACTGTACTTATTGTATGTGTTAAGTTAATACATACAATAAGTACCGTTCCTAAGTTTTGATTCAGTAAATTTTTTTGGATGTTAATACGATTAACATTTTCACAGAAAATAAGAATCCCAAATGTAGAAGGTTCCTACAGGCTACTAAAGTAAAAAAAATACTTACATAGTAAATGTCTAAAACCATGGTATACCTAACATTACTATAATGTAATGAGAAAAAGAAACACAGAAATATTACATATTTTTTATTATAGGAGATAGTATATTTATCAATCCGCAGGCCACAAGTACAGCATCGTCTAAAGTATTGACAAACTTGTTCTCTGTTTTCAGAAATTTGTAAATCCTGACTCTCCTGATAACACATTCAATATGGACTCTGAGGGTTTGAAATAAGTCAGCCATTTTAGTGAATGTATTCATTGTTTCTTATTTTATAAACTGTTATGATGTTTAATTCAGTGACTGCATTATTTGATAGAAAGGCAATAATCCAATAATATTTACATGGGAGTTCCAAATAAGTCATTGGTATTTTCTTTATAATTGACATCATAAAATCTCTGCCGACAAATCCTTTATTTTCCAAGCCAGGTGCAGATGTTTCAGATGTTGAATCGAACTCTGTGACTTCTTAAGTACTTCCAAGGTGTGAAGGAATGGTGCCTGATGATGGACTTTTTAGTACAGTATTCTGTAGTATTTTTTGGTTTTAACAGAGAACACTGGGTTGTATGATGTGACATTTTTACATTAATTTGAGTCTTGTGGTGTGCCCTTCAGGAGAGCACTGCACACTTTGACAACCATGTAGGTCAGTTTTTACTTCATTAAAAGTCAAAGTGCTGTTGGTTTATATTTGAATTTGATGTTGCACATAATGGTGTTATAAACATTGGAAGATAGGTCTTGAGTCTTGCATTTAGGTACCTTTGTTGTCTCTTTCATAGTCTTCCAACAGATATAATTTTCCAAGTTCTCCTCCAACTGAAATGATACAAAACATGATGTTATCTTCTTAGGTAAGGTACTGTTGTGATCTATTTTTATGAAAGCAAACAAAGAATACTTACATTTAAATGTTCATCAAATATTTTAAATTACTGGATGGTGTGCCTTTTAGTCCTGCTGCACGACACCATTCTGCTCGATTCTTAACGGGAACGAAGAAAAAATGGTTTTCAGACCATGTTTTAGAGTTGTTTTTACAGTCTGACCTGACATAAAGCAATATTTTACTAATGGCAAAGTTGACAGCCTTTACTAGTTGATGCCATCGTTTTAAACGTATTAAATCACCGTTATATCTATTTTGTTAATAGTTCTTAACAATTACAAACAGCTAACAAAACTAGCAAAATACAAATCTATCTCAATAACCTAACCGCCACTTTTGACTTTTGACAACTATCAGTGACAATGTCATAGATAACTTTTTTTTAATTAACTACTCTGCCCCGGATTCCGTTATAAAAGTGACGTCATCATCCACTTACGCTCTTTTAGAATGAGCGACATTTAAAAATTGTTTTTTTATATTAAAAATTGAGTTATCATGAAAAAGAAAAAACACGTGTCGCTTAAAATGCCTTCTATTTTCTGATTAGCTCATAAAATGGAAAACTTCAAAATATGAAATGTTGTCAATTATAATACAAGTATTCGTACAATGATTTTCTTAACCAAAAATAAATTTCATTTTAACAAAACCTAATAATTATGTTCTTTTTCTGTCACTGAAAACAATTGTAATCTTTAATTATTTTATTAGGTTATTACAAGCAACTATATTTTCTTGCATGACTGTGGCGCCGCTCTAGCGGAGAGAAGACGCGTTAGTTATGTGATAGTTGAAAGTAGCCTCTTCTTATTCCTAGCGTTTTCCCGGCTTACCTATGACATGGCTCAGGGAGACTGGGGCCCGCTTTGACAACGAATCCATCTGACCTTCCAAACCAGAGGGTAAACTAAACCTTATTGGGGTTAATTCGGTATCCTCACGATGTTTTCTTCCACCAAAAAGCGATTGGTAAATATCAAATGATATTTCGTACATAAGTTCCGAAAAACTTATTGATACGAGCCGAGTTTGAACCCACGACCTCCGGATTGAAAGACGCACGCTCTTACCACTGGGTCACCAAAGTTGAAAAAAAGTAATTAATCGTTCCATATTTTGCTGTTTTCGCTATCGTAGCTTCTTCCCCACGCACTTGACACATAGACATACTTGTAGCCAATTGTCACGTCGCTGTTTTCCCATAGAGCTCTCACAACATCACAACAGGAGTACGCTACTCTGAAATTTCCTATACTAAAATATTCTGCGGAATTCTGCGGGGGTGTATGTCTGTCCATAGAATAATATGATTTTTCTGCATATTCTTTTGGCAGAGGGTTATGATGCCATCTCCTTGCATTGAATTTAATGTGTTTTTCGTTTGACATTGCAGTATACTTACAACATAAGGTTCCACTAGCACGGTGGTCTCCCAAGCCAGCCTCTGCTCCTGCTCGATGTTGTAACCGATGTAACACAGCTTTTCCTTCATCATACGGACAGTCTCGAAGTCGGCGGAGTGGTTGAACGCGTACCCGCGTAATAGGAGCAACTGAAAAAATATTCGTGCTTGTTTTAGTGAGAGGTGCGCTTAGGGAATACAATCTCGAATCGAGATTGACGATTCGACATCTCGTGCGAAAAAATGTTCTATATCGGGTGTTTCGATTCGAGATCTCGTTCCGTCTGACAGTCGCGATCGAGATTAATCTCCAAGAGATCGAAATTTGGTCAAATATGCTTAAAATCGCGGCGCAATGGACAAGGAAAATAGAATCTGATCTGGATCTGAATACACGTTACTCGACAAAATCACCGGATATAACCTGAACACAACAGTTTTGATTAACATAAAATCAAAAGACAAAAATCAACACGAAAAGATTCATACACAAAACCGAGTTACGTCTCGTAATCTCGTTCGAGATCTCGAAAATATTAATCCAGATCTCGACCGACATCGCAAAAAACGAAATTCCCTGCCGACGAGATTGAGATGAGCAATAACCCATTGAACAAGAATACACGTTATTCGACAAAAGCACCGGATATAACCTGAACACATAACAGTTCTGATTACCAAAAAATCAAAAATCAACATGAAAAGATTCATACACAAAACCGAGTTACGTCTCGTAATCTCGTTCGTGATCTAAAAATATTAATCAAGATCTCGACCAAGATCGCAAAAATCGAGATTTCCTGCCGACGAGATTGAATACTATACCTTAATAAGATACCGGGTGATATCCCTGCCGGCTATATCCAGCCTCCTGGTGAGGTGCGGCAGCGCGAACTCCTCGTACACCGGGCAGATGTGCGTGACCCCGTCGCCGGAGTCCACCACGACTCCCGAGATCAGGCCCTGCGCGTACAGCGTCAGCACAGCCTGGATCGCGATGTACGCGCTGTCGAAACCGTACTTTTCAAACATCACCTGCAAGTAACAGTGCATTACGATACAAAGGCGAAAAAGCGACAAATTAAACACGACCGTGGTGATTTTAAATCGCCACTCGTTGCGAATGACCTCTTCGCACGTGTATTGTACGATGTTTTACAGACCGGTAGACGACCGGTTGGCGTAGTTGGTAGTGACCCTGCCTGCTAAGCCGATGGTCCTGGGTTCGAATCCCGGTAAGGGCATTTATTTGTGTGATGAACACAGATATTTGTTCCTGAGTCATGGATGTTTTCTATGTATTTGTATATTATATATCGTTGTCTGAGTACCCGTAACACAAGCCTTCTTGAGCTTACTGCGGGACTTAGTCAATTTGTGTAAGAATGTCCTGTAATATTTATTTATTATTTATTTATTTATTATTTATTTATTTATTATTTACAGTACATATGGCCCTTTGAATATTCGGCGCAGGCACGTAAAGTGCTCATTAAAGTAGCACCATGTGTACTGTAAATTAAATTAGAACTAAAATACGATCTTGACTGCCGCATCAAACTTATGTTAGCATGTTACCATAAACATGGTTAATTATACCAACTATTAAATATAGATTCTTATTTTGTACATTGTAATTTCTCGTGAAGTGGACGTTGAGTTTTTTAGCTAGCATACTATTGGATTTCATATACCCACGTATCATTAACCCTCAATCACGCGTTTGAAAACCACTTATTGGTTCTCTCTGATATTTTGTACAAGATTAAGGTTTTTTCTGTGAATCAAATAAATAATTTCTATTTCTATTTATTAAGACCCCCACAGCGGCCAACTCCAATTTGTCTAGAAATTAAAAAAAAACTATAAGGTGCGTGACGTGACAACCTGACAACTGTTAGAAAAGTTTGTATACACAAGCCGTAATGGCGGTTTGAACGCGTCATGAATCTCATGATCGCGGCTCTCGGCGGCTCGGCTGACGCCTCGTTTCATAAACCCCACCCTCTAGTTCCAATGCCTTTCATTATATCACATTCTCACATTATTATTAACTACTATTATTCCGCAGCCAACTTTATTAACTACTATTATTCCGCAGCCAACTAGAAGACCAGTAATAAACTAAACTTACTACATTAGGGTGACAAGCAAATCTCTTATGACAAGGTTGAGAGTTTTGCTTATCTTCTTTTGCTTCATTGATGAGCGTCACATTATAGCAGACATTCGAAGTATAAGTTTCAAGAATTAATTTGGGCCAATCCCGGCGGCACTGCAATGCCGGGCCGACCCGTGACGCGAGTGGAGCGAGCCCCGAACATCCCGTCGATATACAAAAATCAGATTAATATACTGGTCCCTCAGTGAGGGAACTTTCAGATATTAAGCTGAAAAGAACAGATACTACACTTTGATCTTAGCCAAAAGGCCGAGAAGCGATAACAATAAATCATTATTCGAAGAGGGTCGTTGAATCAGGAAAAATCTTAACAGCGCCATGTAGAATATGGCAGCGTAGATAACAGCGACATCTAGCGGGAAATTCGGTCACTACCGTCGCAGCCATCACTGCACCCTCTCCAAGTGAACGCTCTCCAAGCTCATAAATATATACATTTTCATATGAATAATGAACGTATCTATAACATATTTCAATATGTGTGAGCCAATTTGAGGGTCCTATGGCGTTCACTCATTTCAGTCGCTTAACTTCAAGCCCGAGGGTAAATCCATTTGTCAGATAATGCAATTTTGGTATTAAGAAAAGGTAATAAGACTAATAAGGTAGATATTTGCTGAGAAGGTCGAATGGCTTTACCCGTGTTTGAAGCTAAGCGACCCATTTAAAGGTGTTAAAACGCGGATTAAGTCTGCCCTATGGCATTCTTTACCAGTCAACCTTGTAAAAAAAAAAGATTGAAGGTGTTGCCTATAACAAACTATAAGAACCAATTGAAATTAAACACTTTAGAACGGATTAATCGCGTTCGTAAGTTGTATGTATGTTAATCCTCACAGGGTTTAAACATTTTAATTTTAATTATAGAATGCCCTTCAGGCTATGTATTACTAGCTTTATAAGCCCCTCTGGGCATTGTAGACCAGCCTTTGTTTTTATTTTTAAATTATTTTTTATATTTTTGTATGTAGGTAGTTTGCACAAGTAACTTTTTTGATTGACGGGGAGAATTCGCATTCTCTCAGTCATCATCCATACCCTGTGAAAACGAGTGCTGTAAAGGGCTCGAAACGTAGGATCATGGTGTTAATAAACGCGATTAATCCGTTCTAAAGTGTTTAATTTCAATGAATAACAATCGCGGTAACAGAAGACAATATTATATAAGAACCAAATTAGTGTTAAAATATGTATAACCCAAACATATCACAAACAAAAATTGAAAAAATATGCTACACTCATAATTGTCAGTAGTCCGATAAAAAAATCGATTTTAAATCGGATTTAAACGATTTATTTGCATGTGTATCGATCAATAGAATCGATTTACATCTTACTAATTTAGGTGTTATTTCGCTTGAACCACATAATAGATAAAACCCCTAATAACTCAGCCATATTTCATTAAATTATATGATTATTAGCGCCATCTATCGCGTCACTTACGTACCAGTGTCGCCCGGTGCCAGCACACCACTTCACTCTAGTTGTAGGCATATGTACCGTTTCCCTCTGGCGATTTACCAGCCCAAACGGGCATACGCGTGTCTCTAGTGTCTACTCCGCAAACAAAAATAGATAGAAGTGTGCAAGATTTTTTAGGATTGACTTTCGTATGTAACATGTGAGAAGTGCGTGTGTGTGCACGTTTCTCCCCGCAAAAAGTGACAGAATAATTTTCCCCTTACTAGCTTGGAAAGCGCTGATTTATCCTTTAAAACTAGCGTGGAAAAACGCATTTTATCCACAAGTGGGGAAAGTAATTTGACCTTGCTCTAATTCCACTCGCTACGCTCGTGGCTCAATTTTGGGATCTTTCGCTTGCTCGGGTCTCATTGTAAGCCCGAGAGTTAAACAACAACTTTGCCCCCTTGTATAATAAAAACTTTGGAAGGTAAGATGTCACTTTGCCGTCTCCCTTCCAACGTGTTGGAAGCCGTGTTGCTCGCGAGCCGCCACGTACCTCGATCATTTTCTCACGGTTCTTGGTGGGGTTCATGGGGGGCTCCGTGAGCAGTATCTTGGTGTCGGCCGGCTCCACGTTCATCTTGCTGGGGCCGAACGTGTAATCCCACACGTGGCACATATCCTCCCAGTTTCGGACCACCTGAAAGCGACGGGTATATGTTAGAAAGCGGCTACCTAGATTTGATTACTTAAGAATTGATATTTACACGAGGTTGTAAAACCTCGATTATCTGAACTAATTGGGGCCGAGGCTAGGTTTTAGAGACGAGATCTGACAGTACATTATGTACCTACATTAAAATTGGACGCGTATTAACAGTGAATTTTAAAAAACGCGTTTAAAAGGTCGAATATTTTGTTTTAAGTTTCTTTAGTCGGAAATTCGGTTCAAAATATAATGCGTGGTAATTATCGAGTGCGTACGGATAAACTAAGACAGCGTTCGGATAATTGAAGGTTCGGCTAGACAGGGTTCTACGGTCAGCTTCATTAACATATATGCATCTGTATTCAATTTTGACCCTTCTTCCCTTATAATAAGTTCCGAAGTGTAAAGATAATTATAGACGTGACTGTACTGTATTTTATATGAAAGTCACTACTGCTGAGACCGAGATTGTAGGACTTGTGTTGTCACACTTGCCACCGGTTTTATATTTAACGGTAGCATATCGTCGGGATAGTGCAATACCGCGTAACTAACAAAGTCCATAGAGTTCAATATTCAAACAACTGACAAGATTATTGTACCCTATTGCATTTGTTAGTTACGCGGTATTGCACTATCCCCGACGATATATACTTTTGAATGTGAACGAGGGGACAGCGCGCACGCAGTCCCCACTACCAAAAATGACGCGCCCGAGTAATCCACATTAGGGATAATCGCAAGGGTCAACCCAACCGCAGTGCAATGGGAGGGTCTCACCCTGGGGGAACCGCCTTTGTGATCACGGTGTCCCCTACGCCAGGTAAGTATGAATTTACAACCCTATGGAAGCGGGGTCCTTGATTTGGGAAAAATCTTAACACCGCGATGTAGGATACGCCGCGGACGAAACAGGGACATCTAGCGGACGATTTGGTTTGGTAACTTAAAGTTATATGGTGTTTGATGCGGTGGGGTTATAATGATTTGTCTAAGAGTACTTTTTCTCAGATATGCCGAACGATGGTCGGTCGAACTACTGACGCGTGACGCGCAATAAAAATGGCAGTTTTTACCATTTTCTATGCAAGAAAAAGATTTTTTAATTTGGTTGCTCTGTGCCCTTTTTTATATGACCTTAGTTGACTATAGAACTCCATCATCGCTGCTATGTGATGATGGAGTATAATAAATATTTAATTCAACTTCTTTGCTTGTGATAATATAGCAATAGCAAATCGTCATCCTCTTCTAGCTTTGCTAGCAGAATATATTTTTAGAAGCCATCAGAGCTCAGTAGATTACACACAACTGCACTAACTTTAACCAGCGGCCGCGCGCGACTGCCGCATCGGCCGCGACCCACGAAAGTCGTACTGCCGCATCAGCCGCATGCGACAGACGCACGCGACACCCTCTTTTTATATCTCATTACATTGTATATTTAATAAGAACTCACTCCATTTTCCATAGGATAACTGACTTCGAGCATGGACCGGAGCTGGGACGCCTCGTCCCCCACCATCAAGTCCTGGAACGAGAACCGCACCAATTAGAGCACAGCCGAATATGATATGGTAACAAACGACAGGCAGTTAATTCAAGTCTGAAAAACGACACAAAATAGAATTGTTGCTGCTGTTTAAAGCCGGGTTCAGATTACGAACGGCATGCAAAGTACTAAACTGATTTTGATAAAATTGGACATTTAGAAATTAATCTTTACGTCTCAAAGAGTAGGCACTTTGTTATAGAATTGTGTACCTTAGGCATACATTTCTAGAGGACGCAGGTTGATACAAACCAGGGATCGAAACCGGTTTTTTTTTAAATCTCGAATTAACCCAATACCTATTTTAGAATATTTTATGCTCGTTATGTAGGACTCAATCTGTTATTTAGATAACAACGTCGTATTATTATATAGATAGATTAATAAGCCAAAGAACGAAAAAGAAAGAAATAATTCTGTTCCTTTTGTATGGAGAAGGAAACTTTTTCATATTTTTCATACAGAATAATATCATGTTGCATCACACGCTAATGTAAAATGGGCATTACAATTAACTTTACTAAGTGACAACTATGACATATTCAATCATACTCCGTTTAATCACGGTGTATAATCGATAAAGATGCCTGAAAACATTACAAATATTATCAAACAGCAGCAACAAAAATAGAAAGAATGTTAATATAGAAATAGGCTATGCAAACTATTTACAGCTCATATAAACATAAACGAATGCCTCACAAGCCAAGATTAATTGCTTGCATAAAGTGTTTTCCACAATACTGCTATTCAAAACTTGTTTTTTTTTTGTGTATCATAAAAAATTATAATTCAGCTATCTACTAGGAAAAAATATTGTTATTCGCTGGGTAGTTTTTTTTCCCTGTAACCAATGGCATTGTGATATCAAGAGGTCAACACACAGGGAAACAAAACCATGCAACTTTATTTTGTTAATTAAAATTCAACATTATTATAATAATAGCTTTAATATCTGGTACAAACACAGTTGTAAACATTTTTGCTATAACAGTCCAAGTAGAAAAGTTCCGCCCATATTAGCACTACCATACCAAATAGGTATTAAGGGTTCATCTTTCTCAAAATAGTAAGTGGATGTTCAGTTGGGCCTTTTTATTCAAAGTTGTACACCCCATTTTTTTTGAGTTCCGTAGTCAACTAGGAACCCTCATAGTTTCGCCATGTCTGTCTGTCCGTTCGTCTGTCCGTCTGCGGCTAAGCTCAGTGACCGTTAGTACTAGAAAGCTGTAATTTGGTATAAATATACATATCAACCATGCCGAGAAAGTGGTAAAATAAAAAGTCGATAAACTTTTATTTTTAGGGTAGTGTATACACGTAATGTGGGGGGGGTGGTTTTTATTGTTTCATCCCTAAAGTGTGAGGTATTGTTGCATAGGTATTTGAAAAAGAATAGGTGTATTTGATAAAGTGAATATTTTCGGAAATAATAGTCCAAAAAATATGTACAAAATCAAGCAAATAGAGCTTTAGGAAGACTTTCAAGGAAAATTATTCAACAGCAACTTCCAATAAAATAGCCCCTTTGTGCCTTTGGAGCAAACTTAGTATCATGTGATTATTGTTAGTAAAACACTGTATGAAAATGTAATTTTTAAATAGCAGTAATGTGATCTAAAGTTGCTGTCTATAAAAGAAGTCCCTAGAAGCAGGCCAGGGAAGCACTATGTCTAATCTAGACTTTGACTATTTAATCAGTCGGACTGGCAATGTCTGTAATTTTGTATACAAAGAAATCTGCCGGCTATTCCTACGTAACGTACATATAGCTATTTCAGATACGTCAGTCCATAATGATTGTTTGTCATGTGCTTTCGGCAGAGGGCCTGTCAATTGCTACTCCGTCTGGCTTAATACTCAAAGAATCTTTTAAATACATTTATTAAAGAATCTATACAGTCAAAGTGCTAGGCGCCTGTGATCACTTTACCTGAACGACTTCGGGGTCAAACGTCTGTCAGCGTGAAACGTCAACATTTACACATACATCGTTACAAGGTAGAAGAGGATAAAAAAGTTAATTCGTTTTTAAGCAGAAATTAACAGGGCGGGTTCTTATTAGGGGATTCTTCAAAAAAGTGTGTAATTTATAATGGGTTGGCAACGCGCATGTGACACTCCTGGGGTTTCAGGCGTCCATAGGATATGGTGATCGATTGGTTGCGTATTTGCTACCGAGGTGGTGTAAAGTTTTTTTTTTTTGAACAAATCTAGTTATTTAATTAAATATTTTGTATAAATTATACATTGAAAATAGGCTTGACCTCCAAAAGACTTGGTTGACAGTAGAGCCTTATCGATAACTGACAATATGTTACCTTTAGCCTGAAAACGCCACATATATTGTTGTCTAGTACCCACAACACAAGCCTACCGTGGAACTAGGTTGATTTGTATAAGATTGTCCCACAATATATTTATTTATTTATATCTATTTTATATTTATAGGAGCAAAAATAAATCATTGCTTCGGCCAGATTGAGCATAATTATTGTTTGTTCACCCAACATTTCATAGTTGACAGATGACCTATAAGATATTTCATTATTTATCAGCTATGCTTATTCCCAATCTTATTGTATGTGAGCCATCTTTCTTATCAGGCAGAATACCAAGAACTAGATGATAAACTCAATTTACAAATATTTGGGTTAAACAAATGTTATATAAACATAAGCATTCATCGAAGCCCAAACAATGTCCTACAAATGTAATTTTTTAAATGTAAATATGATTGTGAAGAATGTTGCAAAAGTTTTTGTTCCTCTCTAACTTATATGATGAAGAGATGAAAACCTGATAACTTACATCAGCTAATTCTAAACTAGATGTCTTATAATTTCATTTATTCACAAAACAAACTTTCAGCAAACATTTTGTTAGCTCGGAAACACAATGTTATTTTTGTAAACACATGCTTAATACTTTACGGACTCACTCCTACAGTAATATCACGTAACTGTAAAATTATATTCATATCTTGAAACAGAAATAATATTGAAAACTGTATCAGCTTCTTAATTTATAATGTGCCAGTTTAAATTAATTATTTAAATAAAATTATATTTTTAATACAAGGTTATGGTTTATAATATGTTCCAACATTAATAATAAATCAAAACAATTTTCCTTCCCAGACATTATTGAATGACATCAAACTTCCTGCAATTGAGTCATCAGTGTTCAGTCTACTTGTGACTTGTTTTCCTAAACTTATAAATTGAAAGAGAAATCAAAACATTTATTACAAATAATAAATGATTTGATTTGTGCTTTACAATCATATTGTATTCAATAACTTTATTAAGTACTAACATTTTATGGACACTCCCATTAGGGTCAGCATTGGTATTTATGATTGGGGGTACTCAGAAAGATAAACCAATACAGAACTTTGTTTCTTTCATATGAAAACAACACAATAAAACACGATAAGGTCGTTTTTAAAACGAGTTGAAATAAGTAACATGTAAAATGGGTGTTCTAAGACTGGACAACATTTTCGCTACATACCTTAACATCAATATCACCGATTTTGTTCTCCGCCCGAATGATAGGCCTGCCCACCATTGACGGGAAAATGAAGGCCGGGAAATTGCTTCCTGCGTAGCCACATTTCACGAACTAGAAGCGAATAATATATGAGGATCTGATGAATCAGTGTTATCACAAGAGCAAAGCGAATCACAAATTTAGCTGTAACTTACACCGGTGCCGTTGTCGCAGACGATAACCTGCCTGCCTTGGTCGTCCATTATAAAGTTTTTGAATAAATATCACCGGGTTTCTTATAAATATACTGCAAATATTGATAATATAAACGAAACTACCAATGCCACCCGCACCGAACCTAAGTTTCACTTTTCACTTTGATATCTGACATACCGCTTGATACGAGCCGGTCATACAATAAAAGACTTTGTACCATTGCAATAAAGTGCATAAGTTTGTGCCTATCGTTTCATGATTATGACACACCCGTACAACATGTTGCCATAGCAAAAATAAATCAAGTCGAGTTTGCTTTTATTTCAATGAACTTAAAATACTAGAAGCCAAACGATACAAACACGAAAAAACGGGTCAGTTGACAGTTCGACAGAGTCCGTATAAAAGGCAGCCAAATAATCGGCAGCCCAATAATTCGTGTCCATTGTTTGGGGTGCGGATTATTGGGTTGCTGATTATTGTACTGTAAAAACTGTGGCTTCTGATTATTGGCCCGCTACCGAGCTTGTCCGACCCGATAAAAGGCAGCCCAATAATCGGCGACCCAATGGCGACCACGATGTACATGGATTATTGGGCTGCCTGCTTCGAGATTGCTCGACCCAAGAAAAGGCAACCCAATAATCGGCGACCCAATAATCCATGTACATCGTGGTCGCCAATTATTGGGGCGCCGATTATTGGGCTGCCTTTTCGCGGGATGCGAAAAAAGTCGGTTCTGGCGCTTCGCCGGCCGCTACCGCGGCACGCTCGCTCGGCTCGCGCGCTGTTAGATAGCAGTTCTACCTAACACTCCTCCTCGCTTCGCTCGTCGTCGTACCTAAACCGACCTGCCTTAACATTCGATCTAAGGAGTCTGTATAAAAAGCAGACAAATAATCGGCAGCCCAATATAATTCGTGTCCATTTTTTTGGTTGGATTATTGGATTGTTGATTATTGTACTGTAAAAACTGTGGCTTCGGATTATTGGCCCGCTACCGAGCTTGTCCGACCCGATAAAAGGCAGCCCAATATATTGGGCTGCCTTTTCTTGGGTCGAGCAATCTCGAAGCGGGCCAATAATCGGCAGCCCAATAATCCATGTACATCGTGGTCGCCAATTATTGGGTCGCCGATTATTGGGCTGCCTTTTCGCGGGATGCGGATTAGTGGGTGCCCGTTCGACAGACAAACTGTCAATGTCAAATTAGATTTGATAGAAGTGTGTGGTGTGTGTGTCTGAGTGTGGTGTTCCTATAAACCAAAACGCACGTGTTGTATTCAAAAAAATATTTAATTGTTAAATGTGTTTTACTACGATTTAAATAACCATGAAACACAAAAGATTTGAAGAGAACATATTGGTTGACGAGGCTTACACAAATTACGGAACAGAGGATAAAAATGCGGACCACAAAAAGGGTGCAGGTATCGCAAAGAATTTTGCTGAAAGTCTCGAATATGGAGAGAAAAAGAAGTGGTATCAACAGGTAATTAAGGCCTACACTTACTTATAAACATAATATATTGATTTCATGTTTAGTACATTAAAGCTATTGTAGTTAAGTGACGAAATATTATGAGCAGGCAATGACGACTTACACATGTATTTTTGCAGATGCCTGAAGAACCAACTACTATAACTAAGACAGTAACACAGGATCAAATTGAGGAAATGAGGAAAGAGGCGAGCAGCGCATTACATGGTGACACTTTGGCGTATGAAACCAGTCAGTAATCAAAATTGTATATTATTATTTAATGGGTATTGATTAGCTGTAGGAGCCGTATAAAACAGTGTAATGACTGTTGGTGAGCTGTAGGGTTTAGGAGCCATTTATAAGAGTGTGATGGCACATAAGACATGCATGGATGTCTCTCTTCCCTGCTCCTTTTACAGATATTTTCTAGCATAGGTTCAATTAGGGTAAGGGACATATCAATTCCTGTCTGTCCCAATTAAACCTACGGTGCCTATGGTACAGGTGCCGCCTAAATCTTGCTAGAATATATCTAGAGTTCTGAAACAGGACTCTATGTAGGGAATAGTATCATTCCTCTGTGAATGCATGGATGAAGTGAAGTGACAATATTCATATTATAAAATGTTAAATACACTCTTTCAGTTGTCAATAAAGCGCTACTTTGATTATTTTAATGATAATTTATTAAACTTTCAGAGTCAAGCAAAAATGGTTCATCAGACCACCAGTGGGCCCGCACACTGCTGAACAAGGGAGCCATAGGTGATAGAGTTGCTGCAGCTACTATATTAATACAGGTAAACTTGTTTATTTTTTTTAAATCTGGAAACCCATGGGACCTTTGAATATGCCTGTAATACAATACAATACAATACAATAACTCTTTATTGCACCTCAAAACAACAAAAATAACACAACATGGTATAGATTACACATGAAAAAGAGGCAAACAACAGGCGGTCTTATCTCTGTAATATTTGGTTTTAAAGAATATAATGGCTCACCAGATGTCATGTGATAAATTATAGGGGAGTGGGATCAGATGATTACTCGAACATTCTATAAATATGCTTATGGATTTCACCATATCAATCAGATCAGTATTTCTCTTGTACTTTTTTACTTTTTTGTTAAAAATAAAGCAAAATATATTTTCAGGACAATCCTATTTACAACATGACAGCATTAAGAAACTTAGTCAACAACGTAAAACCAGCCAAGAAGAAGGATGGTCTTGTCATTATTGGTAAGTTTTATATGGTTCGGCTTATATTTCTTGTCCCTTATATCTGTGTTTAAAAGAAAAATAGGAAATACTTACTTTTAAAACACCAATATTACTGTAACTAACACAAACCAAAACTTGCTTAACTGTGATAATTCATACCAAATAGTAAGATAAGATAAGACTATTATTTTTAAGTAAAAACGTCTGAAAACTATACTAAACTTAAAAAAAAAAGAAAAGTGCACAACATTTCGGGTTAAAATAATAGTTTAGTATGGGTTAGCGCTTTGTTAGTGGTGAATTATCAAGGTAACTTGAGACTACACTTACTGATTAAGAAGTACATTCTGACAGTAGATGTTGCGAAGGCGACGGATATGGTGGACGCCCGAGGTCATGAATTTCTAAGTATATAAGTTGCCTGCTTATGGTACAAATTTGTTCACAGACGCACTATCAGAGCTCCTGATCACAGACCTACTCATCCCGGACATGAAACTGCGCACATTCGAGCAGCACGCGCTTGGCCACGTTGACGAGATGACTTCAGGGAATAAGCAGGCTCGGAGGAATATACTGAAGCTGTGGTTTTATGAAGACCAGCTTAAGGAACTGTATGGAAGTAAGTTTCATATTAGACTTGTAATGCCTTAGACTACACAATTGCAATTGCTGAGGTGAGATCATTTCGTGGGACTGCTATTGTATTTTATTTGTTTCTTTCTTTCATTGGGCCATGAATAAATTAAGAATGACTATGAGTACTGTTACCATATATCTATGATAGGGTGGGGTAATAAGAATTAAGGTTTACCTAAGCAGTATAGAACAGAAGACCGATGTATGTAGCAAATTTAATACGTTTTCGTCATTTAAACAACAAACAATATTTTTATATTCTACATCAGGTATCGTAGTAATCCTTTAAGTAATTATTATTGAAGCCCTTTGTAAATAAAACGTATATTTATTTTCCTGATTTATTTCTAATGTCAAGAATCGAAAGGAGATGGCTTTCGAATTATATAAAATCTAAATAAGCATCAGACCAAGGAGTTCGTCGTCAACACAGTTAAATTAATTATTACAGAAAAAAAGCTGAATATCCGTTGCTATACACACATTACACACGTCAGTTGAAAATTGGAACACTTCGTTACCAAGCCCGGTAATTCGCGGACTCTAATGTAGGGAGGGTGAGGGTAGTAGGTACTTATTGTGTAACTAAGTACATGATAACCCGGTAATTGGCGGGCATGGTAGACGAGGGAATATCTTTATTTTGGGAGTTATTCAAATCTCAGTGAGAACTAATAATTTGGTTTCAAATGATAGTTATTTAAGTGGCTAAAATTCAAACTAGGGTAAATCCATCTGTCAGATTATGTGATTTTGGTATTAAGAAAAGGTAATAATAAATATTTGCTGAGAGGGTCGAATGGATTTACCTGAGTTTGTCAAGCGACACATTTAGGCCACCTAAGCACTGACTGACCAATGACGTGCTTAGCGCCTAGAAGCATCAAGCAAGTAGGCCGGTCGGTACCGAACATTCTCGAACGTTCGTCTTCGCTAGCTGACGCGCTAAGCAAGTCGCCTGTTAGTGCGATGTGGCCCTAATCAGTGATCTTACGTTGTTCAGCGTACGTGGAAGCCCTCAACAAGTTCGCGCACGATTCCGTGGATGCCAACAAGGAGAAAGCCGTCAGCGCCATGTCGTATCTGCTGATGCACCATCCGGAGAGAGAGAAGGTATCGTTTATTTAATATTGTCTTCTGTTACCGCGTTTATTATCCATTAATCAGATTTATTAACAGACCCTACGTATCGAGCCCTATACAGTACTCGTTATCACAGGGCAAAATGTTTGACTGATAGACGGAGAGCTGGCCACGGAAGATGAGAGGTAGTTCCTGCCGCTCCCGCATTGGCTTACATAGTCATGCAAAACGTTGTCTCTCTACCTGAACATTGCTTTCATAGTCTGTAATAGACTTAAAGGCCTTTGATTGATTGAAATGTTTGACTGATAGACGGAGAGCTAGCCACGGAAATAGGTGTACAGTTTATAGAGCCACGAAACCCCTCTAGTTAGTATGCCATACCATGTTTATTAATTAATCTGGACACCTGGCAGCTGTTTAGCGGTGGGCGTGGCAGTAGTTGGGCAAAAAGGGATATGATAAAGGAGACTCAGAAGAGAATGAGGATAAATTAGCGTGGCAGCATTAATGCTTGATCATAGTATACTTTATAGACAGCTGTCAAGCGCCCGCAATAATTAATAATTATATCATAGCACATAAACTATAAACTAGAGGGGTTCCATGAGAAAATGAGAATCGAAGTATGCGAATGTCTGTTGACGGAGTAATTTTTTACGCATGTATGAACAAGATCTTCATCACGCCATCTCATGAGGGAACTCAAAGATCGTCGTCTCCCGTCCTAAAGTCTTCATATCGTCTGATAAAACGTAGGGTCATGGTGTTGATAAACACGATTAATCCGTTTTGAGTGTTTCTTTTCATTAATTTATTTATTCATGTTTATTGCACAATAAACACCTTAAGGTGTTCTCTACTACTGAACTATTAGAATAAACCAAATCTGTTTGCTTGGTGCAGGGATGTTGCAGATATCCGCAACCGCGGATTTTCCGCATCATTTTTTAAATCGATGCGGAGTGTATGCGGATTCGGCCATCCCATCGGACTCCGTAAAACCACTGTTAATGCTAAGTTTTGTATGCAGATGCTGTTGACAAGCATCATCAACAAACTCGGAGACCCGGCGCAGTCCGTCGCCTCCAAGGTCATCTACCATCTCTGTCAGCTGTTGTACAACCATCCCAACATGAAAGCTGTTGTTTTAGCCGATATTGAGAAGATGCTTTTCAGGTAAACTTAAATTGATGTCACATACAAAAAAAGTGTCCAATGTCTAGCCTCTATCCTCGTTTAGCTTCGTCTAGCCGAAGATCATTATCAAGATGTTATTTTGCGGTTCGATGGCGATTGTTAATCGAATGAGGATTAGGTGCTAGTGGAACGTGGGTCCTACGGGAACATTTCAAACGTCACTTTGACATTTCTCTCATACTGACACGGGACCCACGCATGAGTGGCGCCGCCTGGTGAGCGACAATACGGTAGCTCCCATTGTGTTGAATTCCGCGTAATGGCATGGCAAGGCGGATGGAACCTGTAAACATTAGTTAGTTAAGCAAATACAAAAACTATAAAGTAGATTTTTATTTTTAAGGAAAAGTTCTCTTAATTCAAAAATGCTAAGTATAGATATTCTTTATTCTAGAACCAACATATCACCAAGAGCGCAGTACTACGGCGTTTGTTTCCTGAATCAGTTTTTCCTGGGAAAAGATGACGCGAGGATAGCGGAAAACCTGATTAGGATATATTTCTCATTTTTCAAGGCTTCAATCAAGAAGGTTAGTCGTTAATATTTACAAAGAAATACAGTAACATGTTAATACGTTGAAAATATTTTAAATACCTACACACTTTGTAAAGTAGTTTTTTTTATTTACTTATTTTAATGTTTGGATACAGCAGTTTGACAATATATTTTTCATATCTCATGGTCATTGCTAACCTATGATCAGGGTGGAAAATGCTACTGTTCCTCCCTAGAGCGTTTTACTTTACAAATGTATTTTACCCTGGTTCTATTTTTGCTATAAGTAAGTAAAAATTAGTCATTACGCGTGACATGTTTCGGAGATCTTAGGATTCCATTATCAAGCGTTGAGTACCGTGCGCGACACAGACGGTGTTGATAATGGAATCCTAAGATCTCCGAAACATGTCTCACGTAGTGACAAAAAAAACGTGAGTGTTTCGTTGTTAATGTCAATTAATCTTAACAATCTTCACTGTAGAATTAAACGCTTAACCGCCTTATTCATAAAAAAGTTAACAGAAGCTTTAGTTGAATTATGTTTTCTCCCATTCTGACAAACGCGATTGTCAAAGTGACAGATGAGGACAAACAATCATTTAGCTAAACTATTGTTGAAGTGCGTTTATGAATAACGCCATTATTGTTTACAGGGCGAAATTGATTCCCGCCTAATGTCAGCCATACTGACGGGCGTGAAGCGCGCCTACCCGTTTGCTGACAAGGCGCGGCTGGCCGAGACTCCTGCGCATATAGACGCCATACACAAGCTAGTGCATCTGGCCACCGTCAATATTGCCATACACGCGCTAGCGCTACTGTTTCATATTAGCGACGCGTCTAAAGGCACTTCGGACAGGTAACAAAAATACTTTTTTGTCATTACCATCGCCACTGTCATTACCCACCACATCATTTCCATCACAGACGTCATACACAAACTGGTGCATCTGGCCACCGTCAATATTGCCATACACGCGCTAGCGCTGCTGTTTCATATTAGCGACGCGTCTAAAGGCACTTCGGACAGGTAACAAAAAAAATATATTTGTCATTACCATCGCCACAACCACTTCATTTCCTTCACTCTCTCAACACCTCATACTGGAAGGCTATGTTTAGCTATATTTTATAAAATAAACCTGAATTTTTCTTTACTCGTAGTCGTTATGAAAGTGGTGAAAGGCACATTTTAGTTGCATTAAAACAGTTGTATCCAAGGTATTTAGCTCAAACTGAGAACTAGCCACATTGAAACTACCTCCTTATATACAACGGCCTCCTAGCCTAGTCGGTAGTGAACTAGTGACCCTGCTTACGAAGCAGGAGGTTTCGGGATCGAAACCTGGTCAGGGCATTTCTTTGTGTTTATCACAAATATTAGTTCCTGAGTTATGGATGTTTTCTATGTATTTCTATGTTTCTGTCTATTATATATATCGTCGTCTAGTACCAACAACACAAGCCTTATTGAGCTTACTGCGGGACTGAATCGATTTGTGTAAGATTGTCCTATAATATTTATTTCACAATTAAAACTTCCAGATACTACACATCACTGTACCGCAAGCTGACCAGCCCGGATATATTCACCACGTCCCACTCAGCATTGCTCTTCTCGCTCATATACAAGTCGTTGAAGCAGGACGACAATGTGCCGCGAGTGACGGCCGTCATCAAGAGGTTGCTCCAGTTGTGCTGCCAGATGTCACCGGCACAGGTAAAGTTGACTAACCTAAAAAAAAACAGCCAAATGCGTGGTGGACCACGCATAATGAGGGTTCCGTAACTTCATACTATGAAAAAAGGTGTAAGTGCCTTCATAAAATCAAGGTAATGCGACAGAATGAGATGAACAATACCTATACAAGAAGATTGCTGCGTTAGTGCTTAAATTTATAGGATCGCCATTTTGTATAAACACTATCAGTCGTACTTATTTTATTCGTCTGTCGTATAATATTATTTTGAAACAGATGGACTTATAAATTGAAATAGATGTCATATACTAAAGAAAAAGACCAACACCGACGAAGGCCAATCCGAGGATCGAACTCGGGTCTTCAGCTTACGCGGCTAACGCCATAACCACTAGGCCAACTGCTCTGGCGAATTTCTCGAGTATATGCAATCTTAGTAACAGGCAAGACGCCCGTGGCCATTTTTCTAAGTACAAGCGACGTTATAATTTATATTTAGTAGTATTACTACTTTAATATTATTATTATTATTGCAAGCCTATACTGTCCCACTGCTGGGCAAAGGCCTCCCCCCACCTTCTCCACTCTTCCCGATCGAGAGCAGTCTCTGGCCATCGTTGCAAAAAGGAGTCAAGCTCGTCTCGCCATCGCCGGCGGGGTCTGCCGGGTCCTCGATTTGAGCTTTACTACTTTAATAACAAATCAAAAAATATTAAATAAAATAATTTTATTTGAGTCAACAAAAAGATGGAGTTATATTTTTTTACTGTGTGCAGGCTTGCGGCATGCTCTTCTTGGTGTCGCAAGTGTTGAAAGATGGTGCGAAGAAGGAAGCGGTTAGACTGGTGTGGACTGAAAAGGAAGTTAAAGAGGTAAGTTGACGAAAACATAGATAAAACCAAATGCGACAATATTTTATGACCCAATAGGAAACAGCAACAAATATGTAGAATTTGAATTATTTTGAGTTTGCTTTTTTATGTGTACCTATCGACTATTGAGCCCATTCTGATGTACTTGTATTTTTAAAATTGTTGACAGCTAGCTCTTTTTGTATCAGATTTTTAGTTATTATTAGGTATTTGTTGAGGTATTTGAACTATTTGTGCCATATGATTTTGTGTGATGTTTACGTGGTTAAAATAAATATAACAACAATTATACTGGTACATATTAAAACTGCGTATTAAATTCTAGGAAGCGAAAGAAGAGCCACAAGAGGTAAACGACACAGAGACGGAAGCTAACGAAACAGCAGACAGCGTAGAACAGAATGAAAAAGAAGAAGAAGAGAAGGTAGAACAGAAGAAAGTGGATTTGCTGAGGGGTGACAAGAAGGATTTGCTTTTGGGTAAGAGAACTTCCTAACGGTTTAACCAAATGACATCACATTGTTTTATCACTGTTTCTACTTGAATTTTCACACTGCCTCATCAAACCCCAATGAAAACATGCACTGCTGAAACGGTCTTCGGTTTGTATTATCGTAACATAGAAAGCCATAAGATAAAAAATAATTTGGTACTAAATACGTGTATCCGGAGTTTTTCGTTTAGTTCTAAAATGGTACGTCTAACAGAAAAATCATTCAGGTAAAAATAATAATTAAATTCTAAATCAGACAGTTTTAAGCGCGGAGACAGCTCATTGTCGGTAAAAAAGGAGCCCATTACTAGAAAGTAAGGCTCAACTCGGATTATTGGAAATTATCTAGTTTTCTTGGTCTAAGATGATTTAATGAAATGTAAGATTACGTAAGTCAAGCTTTACTTGACCAATCATTCCAATCATTTTTAGATGACGACGAAGAAACCTACGTCGACCTCAAAATCGACGACCAGGGCAACATAAAACCGAAGAAGCGTAAGCCGGTGGCGGCCGTCGCGGGCTGGCACCACGCCCGGGTCAAGGGCGAGGGCGCTGCGGAGAAGGAAGATGCTGAGGATAAGGAGGTCGCGGCTAAGATACAGTTTAAGAAGACTATCAATAGTGAGAGGGTAAGTTTTCTCGCCTCTCACCTTGATTGAAGCCTATTTTTTAGTTCTGGAGACTAAAATGACGTTTCGTGGGTTGTCTGTTTATTACATCAAATAGTGATGTCCCATAACCGATTATAACTTAAAGACATGGGGCGAAGGTATCTACGTGTTTGTAGATATAGAGAGAAAATATCTGTAACATAATCCCTTCCACCGAAAATAATAAATAAATAGCACGTGTTAGTTTTTGAAACCACGACATTGGCAAATCCACTTGATTGCTGCTGTATATATATGTGTTTATTTGCTACTTATTTGCGTTACACATTAAAAAAAAGTAATAAGTTAACTACATTTCGTTGGTCATTTGTAAATCCAATCAAAGATCAGCTCTAGTTGTTTTAAGCTGGTATCATTATTTTTGCGTTTGACACTTGAGGTGGTCGTTTTAGTCTCCGGAACTAAAAAATAGGCTTTACAATTGGATAATTCTTTCCACTTTTCCTTTCTAAGCATTGTGGATTTCCTTTCCATGGTAAACGTTTTACTCCTAAAGCCGTCCGTTTAAACATTTCAGCCTGCGAATCGCCTTTTTCTATGCCGCGACGGTTATGTACGTACTATTGGTATGGGGTTCCGCTTTGCCGTTGGTTCTTATTCAATACTATTTTCGACTCCGCTATCTGTTTAGGCCCCTGCTTAACGCGAAACTCGTAGCCTTCGTCTGAATGGCTTTGCTGGTAGAGCGATGACCGTGTATCCTACAATCGACAGTTCGTCTCTGATCTGAGGCGGAAAGAATTCCAGTTTTCCTTGTGTTCCATTATCTATGCTTTGGTTTAATGAAGTACTATTTGCAGGTTATAACAGAGTACAACCCTTACGCGCGTAACCCCGCGTTCGCGGGCGCAGATCGCAGCGCGTACCTCGAGTTACTTCCTCTGCAGAATCACTTCCATCCCACGGTGAAGCTGTTTGCTGACAAACTGTTACATGGTGAGTATTACACCTAAATAGTAGATTGATAACCATGCAAGAAAGCAAAGGCACCCATTTCAGTCGGCGCGAGCGCCGGTAGTCCGAGACTGAAATGTGCCTTTCAACCGTGTTAAACACTTTACTTTTCATATCGAATACGGAAATAAAAATACAATTAACATTTTCCACCCGCTTCATAGGTTAAGAATGGCCTACTTTCAGGGCATGAGATATAAAATATTATCATAATCTTAGCGTTTTGCTTCCTATATGAGCCCGGGGCTTGCTGACAACTGGGTAACCTATTTATATGTTTCTCATTGCGAGATTGTTTTCTAATAAATAACATCCTCTTTGGTCTATTTGATACATATTTATTTTAGGCTTTATAAAAAGTGGCCTAATTAGATGATATTGATGATAATGGAAAGAATAAACAAAATGTATGTATGTGCGAATTACCAAAAGTTGGGGAATTAGTGGAATTACAAGAAAAATGGTGGATTATAGAAAGGACCCGGGTATGTCCTTAAACTACGTCCAACAAGTGAGGTAGGGCACAGCGAAACGTCATCTCGCTTGAATCTGGAGCAGCCTGACTGGGGAAGTACCTCCACCTTACAGAATACCGAAGCCATAATAACATCACTACTTACTTTGTAGGTATGTGGTGTTGTGTTCCTCACGGTGAGTAAGGTTTCCAGAGCTCCAATCCCCCCAACCTCCCCCTTAATGACGATGACAGCGCAGATTAATAAGCTACCCCAGGAGGGTACCAGCTGCTCTAGCGCTGGAGAATCCCTTTCTGGGCTTCCATGCTCAGGTACTGTCGTGCCTGAGCGTGGACGCCGAGAGCGCCCCGTTTCGTACTCTGGGGGGGGCAAATCCGCGCTCCGCCATCCGCCATCCTCCCGAGGCAAGAGCAAGACGGCTACGGCAGCCCCTGCCACGCTCGCTGTGGATTTCTGCAACATCAGGGGTTTGCATTCTAATCTTAATGCTGTCCATCATCACCTCGAGACAGCTAAGCCGGCCTTGCTTTTTCTGACAGAGACGCAGATATCGTCTCCAGCGGACACAAAATACCTCTCCTACCCTGGGTACGAACTAGAGCATTCCTTTCTGCCTAGGGCTGGAGTGTGTGTGTACGTTAGAGGCGATATCAGTTCTCATCGCCTCAGCAATCTTGAAGGTAGGGACCTTTCCACCTTATGGCTACGTGTTGATTGTGATGATCATCCTCGCGTCTATTCGTGCCTCTATAGGTCCCATAGCGGTGATGCCGAAACTGACCGACTCTTGGAGCAGATTCAAACGGCTGTGGATTCAGTGCAGCAGCAGATCCCATCCGCTGAGATCATCGTTCTTGGCGATTTTAACGCCCATAATGCCGAATGGCTGGGCTCCAGCAAGACTGATCATGCGGGGAGATCTGTTCACGACTTTGCTCTGACCTACGGCTTGACACAACTGGTTACTGCGCCTACGCGAATCCCAGATGTGGAGAGCCAGGAACCTTCCCTGTTGGACCTTCTGCTGACTTCTCACCCGGTTGGCTATGATGTATCCGTTGCAGCCCCTCTCGGTTCCTCGGATCATTGCCTCATCCGGAGTACAGTGCCTCTCACGTGCCCGCCGCGTCGGCGAGTTGCTTGTAGCCGCCGTGTGTGGCACTATAAGTCAGCAGACTGGGACGGGATGCGGGTGTTCTTTGCGTCTTACCCGTGGGGGCAGGTTTGCTTCACGCCGGATGATCCTGATATCGCTGCTGACTCTGTTGCTGACGTGGTGCTTCAGGGAATGGAACTTTTCGTTCCATCCTCTGCGGTACCTGTTGGTGGCAAAACCCAGCCTTGGTTTGATCGCTCCTGCAAAAAGGCGTCTCGCCGAAAGCTGGAGTGCTACCAAGCCTGGGTAAATGCAGCGGCGGTACAGGATGTAAAGACCAGCGCTTTAAAAAAGGAGTTTAACTTTGCCTCCAGGTCCTTCAAAAGAGCCATTGCCAGAGCAAAGTCGTTGCACATTGGTAGGATTGGCGAGAAACTAGAGCGTCTCCCCTCGGGAACTCGTGCGTTCTGGTCTCTTGCCAAAGCTATCCAGGGGAATTTCTGCACGCCGTCTTTTCCACCTCTGCACACGGGAAATGATTCGTTGGCCCACGACGCAAAAGACAAAGCCGATCTACTGGGTAAGCTTTTTGCGTCCAACTCGACTTTGGATGACGGGGGACAAGCGCCGCCGACTATACCGCGGTGCGAGAGCTGTATGCCAGATGTACAGTTCCGCCAAAGCTTTGTGCGTAAGGCTCTTCGCTCCCTCGACACCCATAAGTCCAGTGGGCCTGATGGAATCCCTGCAATTGTTCTCAAGATGTGTGCTCCTGAGTTGGCGCCGGTCTTAACGCGTCTTTTTCGGCTCTCCTACTCTTCTGGCGTAGTCCCGACTTCGTGGAAGTCAGCTTTGGTGCACCCGATCCCTAAAAAAGGCGACCGCTCAAATCCATCCGACTACAGGCCGATAGCTATAACCTCCCTTTTCTCTAAGATTATGGAGTCCATCATCAATCGTCAGCTCCTCTGGTACCTAGAGGATCACCAGCTGCTGAGTGACCAACAATACGGTTTCCGTAGGGGTCGTTCGGCTGGTGATCTTTTAGTTTACCTGACACATTGCTGGGCACAGGCGATAGAGAGTAAAGGTGAGGCACTGGCAGTTAGTTTGGATGTAGCGAAGGCCTTCGATCGCGTTTGGCACAAAGCACTTCTTTCGAAACTTCCATGCTATGGGCTCCCCGGGAAATTATGCGAATGGGTCAGCAGTTTTCTAGCAGACAGAAGCATTAAGGTCCTAGTTGACGGTGAATGCTCAGACTCAATGTCTGTGAATGCTGGTGTCCCTCAAGGCTGTGTGCTATCACCCACGCTATTCCTCCTGCATATCAATGACATGTTGCAAACTAGCGGCATTCATTGTTATGCTGATGATAGTACGGGTGATGCCTCCTACACCGGCCGCGCCAATATTTCCCGGGAAAACGTCATTGAGAGCCGGAACAAACTTGTGTCCGAAATTGAGACCTCCCTAAAAGAAGTCTCAGATTGGGGTCGACTTAATTTGGTCCATTTTAACCCTACAAAGACACAGGTTTGCGCGTTCACCGCAAAAAAACTTCCGTTCGTCGCGTCACCTCGTTTTGAGAGCACTCCCCTATCTGCCACAGCCAGTATTGCAATCCTTGGCGTTGACATCTCGAGTGAAGTCCAGTTCCGCGGCCACCTAGAGGGTAAGGCCAAATTGGCCTCGAAGAAGCTCGGTGTGCTCAATAGATCGAGGCAGTATTTCACGCCGGCCCATCGCCTACAGCTTTATAAGGCGCAGGTTCGCCCGCATATGGAATACTGCTCTCATCTTTGGGCAGGGGCACCTAAGTACCAGCTTCTTCCTCTAGACCGCATCCAACGGAGAGCAGCTCGAATTGTCAACTGCCAACGTATTTCTGATCGGCTTGATCCCTTGGCGCTGCGTAGAGATGTGGCCTCACTCTGTATTTTCTATCGCATGTATTATGGGGAGTGTTCCGAGGAATTGTTCGGATTAATCCCTGCCGCTTCTTTCCGCCATCGCCCTACGCGACAATATTTCCACTCTCACCATTTAGATGGTTGGCAGTCCTCAACTGTGCGCTTTTCCCGAAACTTCCTGCCTCGCACAGCTAAACTGTGGAACGAACTGTCGCCAGCGGTGTTTCCGGACCGATACGACCTTCAAACCTTCAAGAAAAGAGCGTACTCCCACCTTAAAGGCCGGCAACGCACTTGCGACACCTCTGGTGTTGCGGGTGTCCATGGACGACGTTAATCGCTTACCATCAGGTGATTCGTTTGCTCGTTTGCCCCCTATAGCATAAAAAAAAAAAAAAGAATCAGGGCGCTACTGGACGCTCGACGCCCTCTTAACCGCCGTTGTCATAGTTACGAGAACAAGACAACGGCTCAAGTTTAAAATGAACCTTCGTGCGTAACTTTAAGGTTACTATAACGTGTCATTTCAAATTAAGTCCTGTTGGTTAAGTTAAGCCATTTTTTGTGGTTTGATTCCTGTTTACATAATTACATCTAATTTAATATAAACTTCACATAAAAAACCGTTTACAGAACAAATAATCCAGTACAGCGGCGATCCACTGAAGGACTTCTCCGGCATCCGTTTCCTGGACCGCTTCGTGTTCAAGAACCCTAAGAAGCGAGAGGACGAGTTGCGTGGGGACGTTAAGAAAGTCAAGGGCTCCCACCCCAAGTTCGCTGTTAGGAAGAATTATTCCGCCAAAGGTATGGTACAATCAAAATAACAGCCATATAATAGGCTAGATGACTGAAAAAATCTATTTAGTCCGTCTTTTAGATTATAAAAAAATATTGTACACGTATTTTTTCTTTTGTTCGTCAAATCAAAAATGACAAAAATACAGTGCGTTCAAGTTTCGCGTAATGTCACTCCTAGGTACAATTCTTACCTAGGAGTGACGTCACAAGCCCCCACCCCGGAACTTTGATGCTCTTTATCTTCGTCAATTTTAGTTAAATTGAAAAAGGAAAAAATACGTGTCTATTAATTTTAGATAATCTAACTGACGGACTAATTAGAATAATAGTTTTTCAACATAGTCGTCATCCCTATTACTATTTAAGGTGCTCAGCGAGGAAATCGACGGGGATTTACAAGTTTTGACTCGATATTCCGCTACGAATACTATAAGTACAATTACAAAACAATCTGCCATCGGTTCGGCAATCTTTTATCTTGACTTGCATGAGACGGATTTCGAAAAAAAATTATAGTTCATTTTTAATGATTCTTTTAAAACATTGTCTAAAGAAGGACATATTTTGATATTGTAAAGAATTTTATACCAAAGTGTTTGCTGCTGTCGCTTCTCTTAGAAGACTCCGGAACTTTCTATTCTACCCATTGCCACTAAGACCGCGCTTGCTCAAACTCTGCTACTTCCAATCCTTGATTACGCCGACATTTCCTATCTTGATTTCACTGAGGAGCAATTGAGCAAGCTCGATCGGGTTCAGAATGTATGCATTCGGTTGATATTTGGCTTGCGGAAATATGATCATGAAATATGATCAGGAAATATTATCCGATATCGTCGCAACCTTCACATTTTCAGTCTTCTATATAGTGTACTTTTTATTCCTACGACTCCCCGCTATCTCAAAGAGCGTTTTAGCTATCTAATTTCTAATAGGTCCTCAAATAATTTTCTTCTTTTAGTCCCTAGATCCTCCTCCCACTTTTATAATAGCTCGTTTACTTTCCGCGCAGTTCGTCTGTGGAACTCGCTTCCTGTCGAAATAAGACGTGCTAAATCACTTGCATGTTTCAAAGATTATTATTTGTCACTTTCTTAGTACTTATTAATCTTAAGTTATTATCTATGCTATATTATGTTTTTTTTTGGTTACAGGACTAAAGAGTCTTCCAGTGAACTCATCGTCATACCTAAATGAGGACGCCAGCAAAATACCAGTAGACGAAAGGTTCCTTTACGAGTGAGTATTCATCTATACTTCAGATAAGACTCTGGCCACCATTTTTAAAACCGCGACGAACGAAGTGAACAAAATGAATGAATGGAATGAATAGAAATATAGATTCACTTTGGGGAGAAAGGAATTTGTACGTAGTACTATGAAAATAATCTATTCGTTAAATTAAAATTTATAATCGTCATAATTGCGAATGCGATTCACATTTGCTAGGCGGAACAAACAACTTTAGGGAAAACATCGAGCTTTACTAAGAAAGCGAGTAAACATGCTCAAATTTACTTGCAAAATTCTAAGATTCTATAGCATTTTATACCATATCATCCCAGGTTCATCCGTTTTTTTAAGATTAGAATCTAACGCCATTAAACCCCGTTTTAGTAAAATTATAATGCGAGAAAACATTATTCAGTTAAAGCTGCCGCGCTCCCATACTCAAATTGTACGGGGGAGCATGTGTGGTATTCCCATATGTATATGCTCCGTCTTATAGTTCAAGTGGCGGTATATATATCGCGCTAACGCACGCGCTCAATGAGGTTTGAAGTATCAACATATTAAACACTTGCATTTGTTTTCAGTTTCCTCCAAAAACGACGCGACGCAGACGATTCTGATTCAGATAGTGATGCGGATTCCGTTACGAGCGAGGACTTCGAGAAATATCTAGATTCAGTTACCGGAACTAGAGCTAATGGTACAGTCAACCAAATTGGAACCCGTCCTGGAAGGCTAATATTATAAGAGTATTTCAATGGAAACCCATTCGATTTGACAATTCGCGGATTAATAATAGATCTTTAGAGAAATGCGCCCCAGATTTAGACTAATATTATTTAATACCATTCGGGAAATGCGCCCCAATATTGGACTAATATTATTTAGTACCATTCGAGAAATGCGCCCCTGTGTTGGACTAATATTATTTAGTTCCATTCTAGAAATGCGCCCCAGTGTTGGACTAATATTATTTAGTACCATTCGAGAAATGCGCCCCAGTGTTGGACTAATATTATTAGTTCGCGACCTGTCAACTCGTATCTTTGACATTTTAAACATTCGCGTTTTGAACACATTATTATAAAACAGAACGGGACTATCGCTTAGTGACTTTCCTCTGGGTAGGCGAACATTTCTAGCAAGATCGCCGTTGACACTTCGCTGATTCATCAGTCAAGCCGCGACCATGACACATGAATCTGTGTCGAAACGTCGGTATACGCGAAAGACCCGTTCTGTTTTGGACTAGCAACGTCTGTCATTTACTATACAAAAACAGTCTGCCATTTTTGCGCGGGAGGCTCAAATGTACAGCTATTCGTACGTTACGTACAAATAGCTATGCCAGATAAACGTCAGTCCATACAATGAGTATGATATTATGTCATACCCATTCGGCAGAGGGGTAGGTCCACCAAATTCTACTCCGTTAGGTTTAAAACTCAAAGGACTCGTATGGTCCTTCCATGCTTTCATGTAAACACTAATAATAATAATATTGTTTTCTGTTACCGCGATTGTTATTCATTGAAATTCAACACTTTAGAACGGATTAATCGCGTTTATTAACACCATGATCCTACGTTTCGAGCCTATCGAGATGATGACCATCTCAACCCTGTCATCATCTTAACCCCGTGAAAACGGTATAGGTCTCGAAACGTAGGATCATGGTGTTAATAAATAAATGATAAATATCTTTATTTTTCAATTTAGGCACATTGCAATGCACTTATGAACGTCAAAAAAAAAGCTACTACCGGTTCTATCCCTACACCACAGCAGCAATAAACGCGATGAATCCGTTCTAAAGTGTTTCATTTCAACTAATAATAATGTTAGACTAACAACGTCCGAGAAATAGGCCCCTGGAAATATTGGAGAATGCTCTCAACATTCTAATAGGTCCTTGAGATAACCCTCGTTGACATTGGAAGGACAGACGGATATGAAAGCGGAGGTTTAGTTTATGCATTAAAAGTCGTGATGGTACAGACGGCGCTAAAAATATGTTTACACTTTTGCACCTTATCACAAGATTCAGGTCCTGAAGTGGAAACATATCTTTGGTGTCGACTGTACAAACTTTTCATTTTTAATAAAAATGTCTCTTTTGTTTCAACAGCTGACTCCGACGAGGAAATAGACTTCTTGGCAGACATGGAAACTACCAAGCAGAAGAGACCAAAGAAGAAGGGCGAAGAAGATGACGATCAGCTTGGAAGTGATGATGATGATGAAGATGATGAAGTGGGAGCCGAAGGTGGTGATGATAGTGGAGGTAATTATACACAATCTTCGTTCGACGAAAAACGACTGAAAAATGTAAATAACACTAGACCCTACTCATAGTGTTGTGTTTCTGTTGGTGAGTAAGGTCGCCAGAGCTCCAAGAGGATTCGCTGTGTTGACAGCTGAGGACCCACGGAGCAAGCCCTTGGCCAGTTTAGCTGTCAACACAGCGAATCCTCCTTTTTTTTTAAAGGGTTGGCAACGCGCATGTAACACCCCTGGTGTTGCAGGCGTCCATAGGCTACGGTGATCACTTACCATCAGGCGGGCCGTATGCTTGTTTGTCACCGTCGTAGTATAAAAAAAATGTATGTAAGTCGTGAGAAACTCATTGGCATGCACTATCTAGCCAGGATCTATAATAATTAATAGTATATTTTAGCATAACTAAATGTTTTGGTACAAGAAAACTATAGATCACATTTTTAATATACGTTACTTACCTACTATATTTTACGAAAGAAACAAAAATTAGCTGCAACATACTGAACATGTTTTTTTAAATTGTTATTCTGTCAACAGACAGTGAAAACGGCGAGCTGAATATATCAGGCGACGAGGATGAGCCTGTACTGTCTGGCGAAGACGATGGTAAGACAACTGTCTATATATTGCTTTTCATAGTTGCCAACATAGCCTCCAGTAGTCCAAGGTCACCTTGACCTCGTACGCTTAACTGCGTTCTCTAGATGTAGGATATCCTTACTTGTAGATTGAGCTCCAATTCTATAGTAGCCCCTAAAATAACTAAATAAATAATGCAGAGTACATTTTGTAGCAAGCTCTCTTTTGGCAATTTTATCAAAAAGGCTCCAAGATATAAAAACCATGAAATAAGATTAGATGTGTCATGACTATCATATTGTATTCTTTTCTGTCTTTCGTTTCGGTGTCGGAAACAGAAGAGCGGTAAGCAGACTGCAGACTTCGCACCATGTGCCGCGCAAATTTCGCGATAAAAACAAAAAAAATACACCTGAAAATGACTAAATACTTGGTCGTTTATTTTTTCTGTCTTAATCCATCTTGACATTTTTTAGATGTTTGATACATTGCTTTGTTTCAGAATTACTTTTGGAAGACAGTGACGAAGACGACGAAATTGGCGTACCCGGCGAGAAGTCTAAAAAGAGCAAAATGAAACTGAAACTCAAAGGTACCACAAATACCATTTCATAAGATATTCTAGCAGATAAAAAATCGTATTTGACTACTAATTTTGGTTATAACTAATATCTAAAACGGGATAATTACCGTTTATGTTTGTTTTATTGGGCACCCGATATTTCGACACTGTTGCAAACGCCATGTTCACGGAGTAAACACAAACAAACATACATGGTAATTGTCCCGTTTTCGGTATTAGTGATAGTGCAAATGACCATCTTAGCTTAAAATCGTATACTAATTTTATATAACGGCCTCTTAGCCTAGTTGGTAGTGACCCTGCCTACGAAGCAGGAGGTCCCGGGTTCAAATCCTGGTCAGGGCATTTATTTGTGTGTTTTATCACGAATATTTGTTCCTGAGTTATGGATGTTTTCTATGTATTTAAGTAGTTATATGTATATATCTATTATATATATCGTCGCCTAGTACACACAATACAAGCCTTATTGAGTTTACCGTGGGACTAGGTCGATTTGTGTAAGATTGTCCCATAAAATATTTATATTTTTATATTTATTTCTGTATCAGGCAAAGACGACCTAGGCTCGTTGTTTGCGTCGGCAGAAGAATTCTCGAGCCTTCTAGAAGAAACAGCCACAAACAAGAAACAGGGCTCCAGTCAAGCAGTAGCCAACACAGACAATTCCAGTATGAAACAATTGGCCTGGGAGGACAAGAGGGACCACTGGATGAAAGGTTACAACAGAAAAGTGCACGGCGCTAAAAATAAAAAGTTCAACAAGAAACAAAATGGCCGCCCTAATAAAATGGCAGATAGAAACGGCGGGAAAAGAAAAGGTGACAACTTCGGCGGCGCCGGTGGAAAGAAAAAAAAAGTTCAATAAGAATTGATTAAAATTTAAAAAAAGCCTTCGATTTATTTCCTGTTAGGATTATAATATTCTAAAAATGAACGTGAGTTATAAGAAATAAAAACTGTTCTAGATGCCTTTGATTTTTCCTTGTTTTGTTATGATTCATCTGTCAAATGCAACCTGTTGCTAACCCAGCCAAACAAAACACTGACACTAATTTCGTACATAATTGCTTTAATACATATTTATTACCTACACAAAAGACTAAAACATAGAGCTAAAGGCCAAAGCTGAATACTTTAACCATGAAAAATATTGCCAATTACCTAACTTAGACTCCTATACGAAAAAATTCCAAGGCTCTGCGAGCTTTATCGATCTGACCTTGAGCCACCTTTACCGGTCTACAATACATTGCAGTGTCATCGAAATTCCCTTTGGCGTGTGTTCGTGAATCGTCTAAATTTAAATAAGTAATAAATAAATAAAGCTAAGTTTACAATACATTCCGGCTCGCGTCGCATTAAATATTTTCCTGTCCGGCCGGACACAGCGCAACGCGCCTTTCTTGTTTGTTGACAACTATCATATAGCTACGCGTAGTCGGATAGTGGCTGCGCGCAACCCGTATCACGCATTTATAACGCGATTCAAGACGTATTGCATCCGAAATAACAGTGAATACTATCGCTTAAGTGCTTTGTTGACATTATTGGACGTATTTACGACCGTGCTGGCAGTGAACATTGTGAATTAGCAAAAAGGCGGGCAAAAATCAGTGCAAGTGACGATTACGAGGCTATTTATAGACGGACGCGAGGCAAGATAAAGCCGTATTTATTGACATAAGCAGTGTGTAGTAAGAAATAAACATTGTAGACTGTTGTCGTGACTCGATTAGTGTAATTTGATTTCCAATTAGACTACTTTTCTATGAAGAAAACGAAACCGCGAAACTAGTTTGACAGCTCACGGATGCACACAAACATAGTTAGATTGCGGCATTGCGCATGTGTGAGTGTGCATGAGTTTAGTGATGTGAATATCTTGCCCTTATCGATTCAGTCCGATTAAACACTTCAAGGACGATTGTCGATGTATGTTAAAATAAGGAAAACATTGAATGTGGCAATTTGAGTAAGGAAATATCAAATTTTATTTTAATTATGGAAATAGCTGGTCCTGATGCTCCTGACCGTAAAAAAACTGACGAACCGGCTTCTGCAAGAATGTCTTCCTCAAGTTCTAATCAGCTATTTATAGCGGACACTCTAGACTTACCTGACGACACATTTCGTACTAGTCTGGATAGTTATTCAGTAATCGGCGAAAATGTAACAATAGGAGACCGGAACTCGTCTATAGACATTGAGCCAACTGGTTTGACTACTGAGACTCCTGCTTCAACGCCGGCCGTTGAGACACCCGAAACTCCTATCGTTGAACCATTTACACCGCCTGTTGAAATCCCTGTCGCTGATCCATGCACACCGCCCCCAGAAACGTCTCCTACTATTGTAGAAACACCGAAAATAAACGAGCAAGACAAAAAACAAACAAAGCAGAATTTGTTGAAATTATCGTTCATTAAAAACACTGATGATGTTTTCGTCAAGCCGTCTCCAGTTATGGAGGTCATGTCGCCGGCAAGAATGCTACAGTTCGAGGTAGACGCGTGCGCAACGCCGACTATGAAAAGGGCCGCTATAAACTTCGATTTCTTCAAACAGAATGATTTTAATGAATACTTTGACGATGACGACGATCCTAAACAAGAAAAAGAAGAGGAGAAAAGCAAAGGTGAGGCTTCTAAAGATACGAATCTTAATGAAAAGCCATTTGAAGAAGCTGCTGTTATCGTGAAGGCCAAGGACACAGTACGACATGAAATCGGCTATGGTAAGTAGATAACGATAACGCTTTTAATGTATATTTTTACTTACTAGTTTGATTATGTTAAAGCGGATATTGTTTACAAGGTCATTTAAGTTAGTACATTTTGTTTCCTATGTTAATTTGTTTTTATACCTCTTTACTTAATCATCATCATCATCATCATCATCATCATTTCAGCCGAAAGACGTCCACTGCTGGACATAGGCCTCCCCCAAAGATTTCCACAATGACCGGTCCTGCGCCACCCGCATCCAGCGGACTCCTGCGACTTAATACCGCTAGAAAAATAAGAAAACTGAGCTACAATCGCCAGAGACTGCACAGGATAATTTCTAATCTACAGGATTCTGCAGCTAGACAAAGGGACCGGTTACATGCATGATATGTTTGATGATTGGTTTTTACGCATGACAAAGTGTATTAACTTTACTGCGACACAAATTACTTATGCAATAAAAAATTTAGCTTTGCCGTGATATGGGGTGAGTAGGGATTGCGAGGGTAGTTTGGCCATGAATGGGACGAAGAGAGATGGTAGAAGGGTGAGCTGGTAGTTTAAACTTCGGTGTAAACTTCGGATTCGTCCCAACTCACCCTTTTTTACGGTATTGCAAAACTTACCTACTGCTCTATGTATATAGTAATTCGTGGATACTCTTTGTTCGAAGAAAGAGTGCGGAAGCTACTCTCGCAGCCCATATGATATAAATAAAAAAAAGTACTTCAAAATAAGATTGAAAACAACAGCGGAAACTATCTACATATTATCCATAATAGCTCTGATAAGCTGAGCTGAGGATAAATACCACGCGTCGTGAAAAACGAGAAAGGTCCACTATAGATAGTAGTTAGTTAACGCTGTTAACGTTATCATTAGAGATAATGATTGTTAATGGCAGTGATGATTAAAATGTTTGTCTTGAGCCTGACATCTCACTCGATTAGTATCATCGTGCAATACAAAACAACACAACAACTCACTTTGTTTAGGTAGGTAAGTATATCTCAGCAAATTAAATAGGTTAGCAAAGGAAATGTACAGTTAGTAACAATCTTATGACTAAAGAATGACCTAGAAAAGTAATAACGACTTGCAGTATAAAAAGTTAATAGTTTCTTACATTTATGTAACGTTATATTGCTGTACTATAGCGACCCGCCCCGGCTTCGCACGGGTTATTATTATACATATAAACCTTCCTCTTAAATCACTCTATCTATTAAAAAAACCGCATCAAAATCCGTTACGTAGTTTTAAAATTTAAGCATACAAACATAGATAAGACAGCGGGAAGCGACTTTGTTTTATACTATGTAGTGACATATAGTATAAAACAAAGTCGCTTCCCGCTGTCTGTATGTATGTATGCGTAAATTTACCCCTGTGTGCGTTGTAACGCATGTTACGAAGTCAAAATCATTATTATTATTACAAACAAACGTTCTTATTTAATTTTCTATTTTGTAATTAGTGTAGCCTTCATTGTATACCTAATAGTAAATATTTCAAGGCACACAGTTTTTCTTTCAAGGTAGGTCAATTTTCACTTTTCAAGAAATCAAACATGTGTCTCCTTAGTCACGATTTTCATTCCTGGCGTGTTTGGTCAGCCTAACAAATAAACATTTCGTTTCAATTCAATACATAAAAGAAAAAGTGGACTTTTGTGCCAAATTACGACCTATTTTCTATTATGAAATTTATGCTTTGTCGGAAACATGCGGAATCAAGTCATACATTTTCTAATGAGTTAACAATAAAGTACTTACTTAGATATTTCAAAAAAATTGCCCATTCTATCCCGGTTGTTCGCGAAAAAATACGGTCAAATACTGGTCTGAGGACTGACCTATTAATGTACTTAAAAATAAATAAATAAAAGAGTTTTTTTTTTTACAAATTCCGTAAATTAATTGAATACCTTGCTGATATAGAATCCATAATTTTTATCCACTATTGATGACTTAAAACTAAAATCACACCTTCTATTTTTAGTTTTCTGAGAGCGCCGAAAACAATTAATTTCCACGAAGTAGCACGATGGACTTCCGACAGATAAGAAACGGATCACAACGCGTAGACGGGGCTTCGGGGTTGGTTTCCTTACTTTCCTACCTGCCAAAGGGTCCTCTACCACAGGTAGTCGTCATTAAATTGATACTAGTTATTCGATAAATGAAAAGCATTTATTGTAGTAAAGTAAACTAAAACATATTATAACACTTTAAATCTAGAAGTATAACTAAAGTACAACTAAAATAATACTAGATAAAAACTAAAATAAAACTAAATAAAATCTAAAACAGGCCCCTGCCTGCGGCATGGTAGTGGTACCGAGGACGCTGGAACATTTTCTTTGACTTGGCCGCGTTGATCGTGAACTTTTACCTATGTGCAACGATCCTTCTAAACTGAAGTCCGTTAAAATGCCCCCCTTATTCATATAAAAGTTAACAGACGTTTTAGTTAAAATATGTTTTCTCCTTTACTAACAAAGGTTAATGTCAAACTGACAGATAAGGACAAGCAATCATTTAGCTAAACTGTGTTTGATGTGAGTTTCTGAATACTACGCCAGTATTCTTACTATGGCACAAATGCGATTCAGGCCTTCGAATAAAGAAATTACGAGTACAACTAAAGCTACAGTGAAATATAAGTACAATATAAGAATACAAACATACCATACTTGCGCGTAAATAATTACCGATATGGCTACATTACAACATAATCCTCCATTTTCGCGTTTCGATAGTCGGTTAGAAGCCTACTTTATAGGTAAATAAAAATATCAATGTGGTAGGTCAGAAATGATTCATGATACAACCGTTTAGAAGATTTTTTGGGCATGACTAACCCCACAAACTTGGGTTGTAGTGTTTATACAAATTATACATTATTTTGACCGTAATTTTTTGCTTGGACACCGTAGTTACAGCTAGGACAGCTAAAAAGGCAAGATATGTCGGACGAGTGACCTTCGGTTCGGAAGAACTGATGCACTAATTATAAGTACCGTATAATCAAAAAGACATCGTTTTGTCGTTTTGCATTGCAGCCTCAATCAACGTTATCTTTGATTCTAAAGACGAATCAAAACAAATATGTACGTGATATTTCTTCGCGCCGCGAGGCCACACCGTTTCCGTGTCTCAAATCAGGGTTGCCAACTCAAATTTTTATTTACCACTAAAGCACAAATTGAAACCCCCTAAAACCGTAGTGATTTTTCGGAAAACCCCCTAAATAAAAAAATTAATGAATATTAAATAAAATTTCATTATTCAACATTAATTATCGACATTATTCAGTATCTCTAACATAAAGTCATTTACGCACGACCGTTTACGCCACAGATTTAGTATTTTTGGTCAGAAAGGTTTGTATGATGGCCTGTCCAGACGGGACTACTAAATGCAATTTGATAGATTGGGAGAAAATTTCGTCCCCGTTAGGATGCCTCTTCTCTTACAAATCACTGTAGCGTAAATCGGAGCGTTTGAGTTCCGGTCGTATATTTCTTTCTCAATCGCACACTTGTGAGTTCGAGTAACTGAGAGTGGAATGGACTGCAGTATCATTTCATTTTCAGTAATAATTTCGCTTCTCAACACATTTTTCGCTGTCACATACATGGAATGGGAAAATCAAATATCCCTAAATTTACCCCTAGAAATATTTCACCCCTAAAAAAACCTCACGCGTCTTGTTTACCCCCTAAATCTAGGGGGAAAACCCCTAAGTTGGCACCCCTGTCTCAAATAGCCTTCCTTATTATCGCGATAGCATAGCACCGTGATAATTACACGTCTAAAAGGGTATTTCACAACCTACCGACTAATCGCTATAGGGAATCTTTAATTGATTATTTTTAATTGCACGAACTAGACTTTATTACGTGCCATAATGTACAAATGAAAAAAAAACCGCTGTGACATACGGACGGACAGACGGACTGGCCGAAACTATAAGGGTTCTGTTTTTGCCATTTTGGCTACGGAACCCTAAAAACTCCCCATTTCTTAGTCTCTGCCATTTTCTACAACACTGTCAAAATGGGATGTGATTGTGAAGTTCATAATTATGTCCATCTCTCAAATTAGCGTTTCGAAGTGTTCGAACCGCACCCTAGTTTTATATTAGGCCCATATTACACTATACTATATATGATCATATCCATGATCATAGATTATCTGCCGCCCTTTTTCTTCGCGCTTATAATAATTTACCCAAAATATATTCTATAAATGTACTATGACTATGACTAATCTTCCTGGGGCGCCTATAAAGGGCCAAAAGCCAAAAACTTGCCGGGAATATAACTCTCAAACGTGTTTTTGAAAACCAAGTTCGTCAATCGCCCACTGCGGTGAAAATAGTAGTAATATTACAGTTGAAATGGTAAGCGTAAGTATTTTTATTTTTATATTGCCACTAAAACAACGAATTGTAGAATATTTTTTTGTAAATTAAAGGGGGTCATATAGAAAAAGAAAGCTTTGTGTTGTTTTCTTTTTTATTTATTTTATATAATGTTCATTCTATAAACGTGCAAACCTTATTCTAAAAGTTCTGATAAAATAAACATACTACAGAAAACAAATAATAATAACTAGTAAAAAGAAACATTTTAGTGTGTGGTAGGTAGTAACTACGAATCCTTGGACATTTATCTAAGGGGATGCTTTGGATTTTGTCGGATGCTTGGTATTCAACTGAATAGTAATAATAATACCTATGCAGTGTTCGGAACTTCGACCGAAAATTTATTAATGAAAAAATACTGACAAAATGCCGTGTTATGAATATTTCAAAAATCCATCATTTTATTGATGAATTTTACAATTGTAAGTTAGGATTTTATACCTGTAACAAACTTCGATTATGAATTGTTGTCATAATCCAATCTAAATCGTATCATTTGTCAATCCCTGTTAAAAAGCTAAAAGTATGTAGAAAGAGACAAGGAGAGTTTCGTCACTCACACTTATCTTGCATCTTGCTTGGCTTCATAGATAACCAATAGCGTTGTCTCTTTTTATTTACGTCCATGAAACGGTGACTCGACAGTATATGCAAAGTGAAACGAAGCTACTATACAAATGCGCACCTTAAATCAATACAAAATTATATTCACTAACAATTTTTTATTGTTACTGTTTATAAACTTACTTTTTATACGATTGTCATTAATAAAAGGATGATTAGCACACTATAAGTCATTTATTTGTCAATTTGACGGTTCATCGATTGATGTGAATGTTTTGCCTGCTCTACTTGGCCTCGTAAATCGTGGTGGGGGAAGCGCTACTCGCACGGTTTCTATTTTGCTTTTCTCGATTCAATTTCAGTTATTTTACCGCGCTGAGTGAGTCCATGTCTCATTCGCGCGAGCATTTTGTAACTTATTTATATTATATTAATTTAGTGTACATAGACATTAAAGGACTAATATAATTAGTGATAGTGAAAGGTTACAAAACGGATTTGGTGTGGATGTTATGCGGTGGTCTGTACAGACAGTGAAGTGCAATTTTTATACGAATGTAATGGATTGACGCAAAAGACTTTACTGTGCGTAACCCCAGGTAATTAGACGACGAAAAGGGCTGTGATTTTGTAACGAAAGCATACAAAGAGGTAAAAATAATAAATTGACGTTTGAAAGGTGTGAAAGTAGACGCAAGTGAATTTGCCAACGACCGAATCGGGCGGGTGACTTGCGCGAGGAGTCGGCTTGGGTCCGAAGGACTCCCGAATTCCGGCGGTTAGTCTCGCCGCCACCGCGCCATCTAGAGCTCGTGTCGCAGCAACGAGAACTGAATAATGTTCGCAAAATTCGACGTGTCCCGTACTTTCGCTGACAAAGTTGGAGAGTTGTGAACTATTGTAAAATACTGTTTACTACGCTAGCGAGAGCCTACATGGTTTTGGTGTGCGGGTGAGCCATGGCGACCGCCGAGATGAGTGTGCCGGATAAAAAGCCTGAGCACGAATCAGGATACTACGAAGGTAGCGACCAGGAAGGCAGCATGGAATGTGGATGCCCGAGCCCCATTAGCAGTAGGAACAGCTCCCATTCGACTAAGCGGCGGCATACGGGGCAGAAACATAAAAAGGCACCTGTGAAGAAGGCCAGGCCTGAGCCTAACGGACATGAGAGGGACAAGAGTGTTGAAATAGTGGAGTGTTCTAGTGCTAGTTTACCATCAACGAAGGAGAAGGAGGAGCCAGCCCCGGTGGCCGGGCCGAGCATGAAGCGGTCCAGCTCCGTTGAGCTGATCGGTGGAACGGTTCCCGCACCAGCTCGGGACTCTGTGGACTGGAATCTTGTAGACGCCAGTAAAATTAGGAAAAGATATAAAGGTAAGTTTGTTTCAATTTTATTTTAATATACTGTAGACAGTGATTCCAGGAACAATTACAGTACCTTTGTTTTTTAAACAAAAACAATTAAAGGTTATAACTTCTCCTTTTTCACTGGTATAACAATAATATCTACTATTTGTAGCAAGCAGGTAAAATTTTTACCTACATTTTTTGCTTGGTTCAAAGACTACAGATTCTGTACATTTTTAATGGCATGATTTGTAATGAACACAAAATTATTATTTATCTCCTATCTCAATTTTAAGTTTCGTCATACCTAACTAATTTACATTCATCATGATGCAAAAAATGTCATTGGAATGACTCAGGTCATTGCCTTTTGTAATTTGAATACATGAAAAAGATGTTAATAATCCATTCACAGATATAAATACAAAAACATTAACATTAAAACTTAGTAGTAGCTTTTACCCAAATAATGAAAAGTGCAATTGTAAAGCATGAATCAAATCATTTATAATTATTCATTTTTTTGATTCATGTTTATTTTATTTTATAAGTAGTCACACTATATACTACAGAAAAAATTACCAAGGCCCCTAGTGAGCAGGACTGGGATCTAACCAGCGACCTCCTGCTTTGCGGCAGACACCCTTACCACTAGGCTACCTACAATTTTTATTTATCAGGATTGAATCAGTTCTGGATTCTGATTTGAATGAACTCAAGCCAGTCCAGACCGGATAGAATCAGGTTTCCGGGATTTTTTTTTGGAAAAAGCTCTTATAAATAAATAAATAATAAATAAATATTATAGGACATTCTTACACAAATTTATTAAGCTCAAGAAGGCTTGTGTTATGGGTACTCAGACAACGATATATATATATATATATATATATATAATATACAAATACATAGAAAACATCCATACCGGGATTCAAACCCAGGACCATCGGCTTAGCAGGCAGGGTCACTACCAACTACGCCAACCAGTCATCAACTCTTCACCGGTCATCTCTTATGCTGCATAAAAATTCTAAGTGTCTGAGGAATTGCTAAACCAAATGTGGTGCTCTTTAGTTGTACCTACTTCATAGTGTATGGGTTTTGAAGCAGTACACACTAAGTTCTAAAACATACATTTGTTTAATTAATATTTTTCTAAACCGCTCCAAACATGCTTGTGGTCCTGGTTGCCCCAAGGCACATGAATGGTAAATATAATCAGTCTGCATATAAGTAAAAGGAAAGCCCCTAGATACCTATTAAATCAAGATCACACATATATTAGAGTAGTGGAATGGAAATTATTGCTCAGGAAATACCATGTTATGTAACTTATGTATCATAATATTATATTGAATAATGTAATTAATAAATAATGTAAGAATCTATTTAATTTTTGATAGATATGTAATTGAATTTAGGATGTTTTATGACTTGTAAATATATTTTTTACTAACAAAATAAAACAAAACAAAACAAAACAAAACAATAACAAATTTATCTATGTCATGCAAACAAAAAATAAAATGTAGTGTGTAAATATACACCTGACTTGATGATGTTATTAAATAGGTAGATTGTAAATATAAAAACAGGTTTCTATAAAGAAAAGGAGCTTGAGGTTAAAAAAGGTAAATTGGTGTTGCTTTAAGTTTGAACTTCTTCAGTTGTAGTATTGTATATCAAAGTGCTTTATTAAACACAAAACAAAAAAAAAACATGTTGATTCATCTTGGCTAGGCTCTGTGACATAAAACAAGTTATGATGACAGGATCTATATCTTGTGTTAAACATTTTAGATGTAATTTATATTCTGTATGGGGATATAAAGAATGCAAGCAAAAAAACCATGTACAGTCAAGGGCATAAATATCTATACACTTTTTGTCTTTTCAGCCATATGATTCCATATAAAGTAATGAAAAAGTTGTACATATATTTATGCCCTTGACTGTATGTGTCTCAGTTGTTGCCAATTACATAATTTCAAAGATTGAAAATATTGTACATTGGCTGAATGTCACTTTGTTCTTTCTTTACATCCTTTTAATCATCACACAGTTTACACCATTAATTTCCTTTTCAAATTATTATAAATAAAGCCAAAACTGGCTGTAATTAACCACTCACTCACATAATTGCTATTTTTCATTGCCCTTTATTGACAAGTAAAATAAGAGTGGCAAGTAGTAGCTACAGCTACATTAATCATACAAACTCCTGAGCAAACAAAGTTGCTGACATTTAATAAAAATAATTCATTTGTACAAACACAAAAATATCTAACACACTTGTTACTGTTAGTATGGTTTTCTATCTATATAAGTATGAAAATCGTCGTCTATAAGTACCTACCCATAATATAATGGAAGGTTTGCTTTGTTTGGAACTACATCAATTGTGTGAGATTGTCCCCAAAATATATATTTTAAAAATTGAAACATTGTAAAAATTGCCTTAAATGTCTGTTACCATATAAAGTAAAAGTTGGGTATTTGTATATTATGCTAATAAAGGCGGAAAATATTTCATTTTTTGTAATTTACCTTATCAAACAAAAACATTGCTCGGGTTTTACTGGAAACATTAAAAATCCCATTTGGTGTGTTCATACACCTATGCAAAGTTCCAAGTATGATAAATCCAGGAAAAACGACATACCTACATACATCGACTTTTTTTGTTGGTGTTACAATCAGCCTCAAATGGATAGTGACTATCAAATAGGCCAAATAAACACTGAGTAATATACATGAAGATTATTTTTTTAAGATACATACTAGCAGATTGTATAGTAGTTATTGACTATATTTTTGTTATGTGATGATTGTGGTGTAGGCAAAAAGATTTCGGCTATGGCTAACAAATTTTTTTAATAACAGCAAGTCAAATCGAATACTAGAATATTGTGAAGAAGTAGAATTTTCTATTATTAAGTAAAAAATATTTTAATACAAAGGGTACTAGACTTTTTTCTCCATACAATTTTGTTGCCATAGCAATAGGGAGGGGTGTTGCGATGCATTTGACCACTCTACTGTCATTAACTTTTTCATGCTCACTGTAAATACAATATGCATTTTAGGAACCCAGCACTAGTGCCAAATTGTATGTAAGCATGTTCTTATGTAACATTACATTATTTCACACTGTTTTTTATATTATCAACAGTCTCAACAAGGCATTGAACTGTTGACCTGTTAAACTGACTATTAATTTGTGAAATTTTCCAAGTGTCTGCAAAATTTGCATTTTTAAAACATTTATTCAATACACAAAATAGTACAATCAGCCGCAGAACAGAACTAAATGTGCAAGGAGATCAAAAATTATCTTAAAGTGACCATGTTTTTGTAATGTAAGTTGGAACATTTTGATACCTGGTCAGCTACTTAGGCTGCTAATGAAAACCCAAATGTTGCTTTGTCATCTGTTTTATATACATAAGGAGAATATTATACGGCTATAAGGATTATGTACTCATGATTGCATGATTTTAACACATTGTTAGTTACTTATTTACAAATTCACATAATTGTTTTAATGAAAGGAAATACTCAATTTGACTTTGTTGTTATGTGATAATTCTGGCAATTTGAAATCTATTTCATCATTATTTGATGTTCGAATGTTTCAACAGAGTCTTATTACATTTTATTTTTGTTCTGACTGGTATCCATGAAATAGAGAAAGAACATTGTTTTTTTTCACAATTGTGGTACTTTTGTTGTTTTATCTGGAGTTAACCGGTAAATTTCATATTTAAAAAATGTTTAACTCCGGGTTAGTTAGTTAACCCATAATGGTGTCAACTTAAGTATTGTCATTCGAAACCATAAATTTCCTCATTCAAGTCAGTTTTCTTAATTAATTATCTTTATTATGCTCATAATTGCTAACTTTATGTTTACTGTATAAAGTACCTACCCCAATATTGTAAATAGGTCACAGACATTACTGTAAGAAGGTCATAATTTTCACCTGTATATACCTACATTACTCATGCAACCTATACTTTATCGAGACACATTCATAAAGAGTTCATTGAACCTACGTCATTGTAAATATTGCAAAGGTATAAATTATCAGTTCTTATGTAAATTATTATCTGGGTGCAAATGTTTTTGAAAACACTGTGTATGTTGTTTTTCGTGTTGGTAGGCATGTTTATCTTAATTGTATTTTAAAGTAGGTAAATATTGTGATACCTTGTATTGGTTTCTAATTATAACTGCGTATATTTACTTGTTTATTTAAGTAGTTGGTCCTATTATGGATCCTGGCCTGTAACAGCTCATCGCGATAAAGAGACCGAAAACGAAAATTCGATTTCCGATGTTTGCGGTAGGCCTTGTAAAATGTAAATGGGGTGAAAGTGCTTTGGGGTAATTACAGAGATGGGCATTAATCGACACACGATTTTGACACTTAAATCTAAAGTCGATTCATATATTTGTGTTTGCTAGAAAGAAACAATCCAAATTCTGGGTTAGAAAATACCTACATACAATGTAATATATTTGAAAAATTTTTTTTCATACTTATTTATGACTGTCTATTTAATAAATCAAGTAACCATTAAATAATGCGTAGCTTAGAACTATTGAAGTTAAGACTGACCTGAGGACATAGTTACACATTTATATGTACATAACCAGTATTATTTCACAATGAGTTATGTTGGGTGTACATGACAAGGTGCAAAAACCTCGAACGAATAAATATTTCATAAGAACAATACGTGTTTACATATTTACAAACAGTGTGCAATGGGAGATGCCAGTATTTTAATATAAAACAAACGCTCAAGTTATTATTTCTTCACGGTTAGCACGAGAAGCGCGCGAGGTGTCGCGCTCGAGACAGACGCTTATACGCCTAGCACACACAATTTGGCGCGACTGGCGCGGGTCCGTGTGATGTATGAAATAGAGCTTCTTTTGACAAGTTAGGGCACATAATTACCCAAACTACGTGACCATTTTTTTTTGCGTTTTTAACCCCCCCCCCCCCCCCCCTAATTGTAAAATACCTAATTTAAGAAATATGGGTGATCCACTAAACAATTTTGAAATAAGGTAATCGGTCAATTACTTTTTAAATTATCATCCAATTTGCAAAGTCAGTAATTTGCAAGTAGACATTAGTATGGGAAAAAAAAATCTTGTTCTTTATTACCTGGCCACGGCTGTATGTTGGTCGTCTAAGTTACAAAACCATTTCATGCGTGACGTGTCAATATTTAGACTATCAAAAAGAAGCCTAAAGAATGAACGTTTTGCTTTGTACTGGTCGCAACCCTGTGTACAATTTTCTAGCTGTGTATAAATCGCTTGAAAACCGTGCCCTACAGTTATTTCTCACACGTATGCATAATGTATTTATTATTTTAATTATCCATTCTTAACGTGCGCTTGCGTTGGTTTTAAAGTAGGCAAATATTTAACTGTATCTCATAAAGTTCCTGTGGAGTGCAGACTTTAATCTCCATAAAATTATGCAGATAGAAGACCCGTTGCTCTGGCCGATGCTCAGCTGCCCGTTGCCTCTTGTTACCGCCTTGTTACCAGGATACCAGGTTGGATGAAATAAAACTCATAGTAAGTTTTATAAGCGCGCCGTATAAGCAGAGGCGCGGGAGTTGTTGTAGACTTGTAGATAACTTGTAGAACTGACTTTTAGGGCAAAGGGGGCCCTTATTTGTATACTCCCCGCGTCTACCATATAGGTGGGTGGACGATACTAGCTTGCGCATCTTTATTGCAACAAATAAGCTTACGATTATTACATGTAAATCGGGGAGGTATAGGGTTAATGTTATTTATTTAGGAACATTAATATTCTTTTAAATAGGTGTTACGTTTAGTAATAGTAACAATAACACATTGTCAATCTTTGATTGACACAATCATACGATCTTTCTTACGGGATCGGTGTATACATGATATAGACTCATCTCTCTTATGGGATGGTAAATAATAGCAAGAACATCAATTATAACATATGTGGACCAATCTCTCTTATGGGATTGGTCGAGTGTAAATAAACGAAAACAACATATTTATAAAAACTGATTGACTTAACCTACTTGATAGACTTAACCTACATATTTTACAGCTATATGCGACATTCTCCCCCACGTGCGTCAGCACCGTCGGTAACGGTGGAGCATAGCAGGACGAGTCTGGAAACTGGACGGCGAACTTCTCCTGCGCGGGTGCGTACAATGGCTACTCTTACGTGGCCATCAGGGCCGGGAAAGAGTTGTGCGATTTCGCCTCTAGGCCATGTACCTCGTGGCATAGAACTGTCCGCGATGAGTACGATGTCGCCGACGTGTAGTTTCGTCGCTTGCTGATTGGCGCTGGAGCGTGGTAGCAAACTGGGTCTGTATTCTTTTATCCAACGCTGCCAGAAGTGATCTGCCAAGACTTGTGCCGTCTTCCACGACGACAACTGTAGGTTTTTGTCTGTGAAGGCGCCCAGCGGTGACATAGCATTTGAACGTCCGATTAAAAAGTGATTTGGCGTCAGTGCCTCGGCGTTCATGTCTGGGTTCACTGGGGTCAGAGGTCGCGAGTTAACAAGGTGCTCGGCCTCGAGTAAAAGAGTATGTAGTACCTCTTCGTGTGGCGCTCTGTCTTTTAGTGTGACTTTCAGAGCTGTTTTCACGCTGCCTACGAGACGCTCCCATGCCCCGCCGGCGGAAGGGTTGCCAGGCGGGATTTTCTTCCAGGTCATGCGTCGCTCGGTCATGAACATTTTGAGGCTGTCGGGTAAGGTATTTAGAGCCTCAGATAGTTCGCGTTCTGCGCCGTAAAAGTTCGTGGCGTTGTCTGAATAGAGCACCGAGGGCGCGCCGCGTCGAGCGATCATTCTTCTCAGGGATAATATCATGGAAGCTGCCGAGAGAGAGGCGGCTAGCTCCAAATGTACCGCCCTAGTGGTTAGGCATGTGTACAGTACTCCCCATCTTTTTTCGCGGCGCCGGCCTATGGTAATATGCATAGGGCCGAATAAATCGACTGCGGTGGCTGTGAAGGGCGGTTGATTCGCCTTGAGCCTCTCTGCTGGTAGGTCGCCTACGGGAACTTTGAGGGTTGTTCCTTTATAGGTCCGACACCATTGGCACTTGTTCGATATATATCGAATACAACCACGCAGTCCTACGATGTAGTATCGTTGTTTCAACTCGTTTATCACGGTGGCATGATTTGCGTGATTAAACAAGGCGTGAAAATGATAGATCAGCAGCTTAGTAAATGCCTCTTTGGCGTGCAAGACAGGAATATGTGCTTGTCCTCTGTCTATTCGAGCGTTGAGCACGATGACGCCGTTCTTGTCGAGTTTTACTGCCACCTTGTGTAGCGAAGACTTCTTCGGTAGCACCCGCCCAGTTTCCAGAAGCTTGATCTCCTCCGCGTAGTACTCATGTTGACTTCGTCGAATGAGCAATATTTCAGCTAGCGTCAGATGAAGCTTGTTCATTTCTGTTTCTGGTTTCTGTTTTAGCAGTCTGGCCTTGAAAACCTCAGCGACGACTAATACTCTGGCCGTGGCGCGAATTAAACTAACAAATTTCGAAAACCTACTTACCTCCGGTAGGTATTCGTACTTTTTCGCGACGGTTGACGAGCAAATATTTTTTATCGCGCGCTCTTCGCCCGTATCGACGATCTGAGCGGGGTTTTTCTCTCGGGGCCAGTGCTCGGGGCCTTGCCGTATGAAATCGGGACCTACGAACCATCGGTGGTTCGCACCGAAACGCGCGGGTACGCCCTTTGTGGCGTCGTCCGCTACATTTAGCGCGCTCGGCACCCAGCGCCAGTCAGCGGGGGTGGTCGTATTTTCGATTGTTAATTCTTTGTCTCGGTCCAACTTTCGCTCGAGACTGTGCAATCGTCGTGACGTTTGCGTACGATTGTCTGGTAAATCTTCGTTGTCTGATTTCCAGAGTAGCCTGGCGCGGTACCTAGTCTCCGGTATTTTGACGCATGTCGATTCGGCTAAATTTAATGCCCTTTGATCGGGGTACGCGCGCGGCAGTTTTTTAACGACACCTAATGACTCGATGTCGACGTGTTTTTTGAGTTCTACGATCTCGTCCTTGGCCGTAGGGGCACGAACGTGGCCTACAAAAGGTACTATGGCCCTAGGAGCCCTATGCGGCCCGTGTAGGGTCCATCCTAGACGAGTGAGACTCGCGACAGGAAGATGCGATCTCCCGCTTATAATTTGTCGCGTTACTATCAGGTGCCAGTTGTCCTGGCCTATGACGATAGAAGGTGTGGCTGTCTCATAGCACAATTCGTCCGCGATATTTGACAGATGGTCGCACTGGTTAACTACGTCTCGCGGGACGCCCTGTGGCCCTACGCCCACGTTTTCGACCGTGAGCGCTTCCATCATGTCTAAATGACGGCTGCAAAAACCGCGAATCCTAAATCGAATCGTACGAGAGTCCGTATTCTTAACTACGCCACCTATCCCGTTTATATCAAACGGTTCGCCTCGTTCACGCGGAACGACCTGATCGGCTACTTCGTGAGACACGATTGAAAGGCCCGCGCCTTCATCTAACAACGCAAGGGCCTGAATAGCTCCTAATGGCCCGGAAACCTCGACGGGTACCATTTTTAAATATGTAGGAGGTATTCGGATAGTGTTTAGTCCTCCCGCTGCCTTATGGACCTCTGCGGGGGCGGTCGCACTAAGACCGTGTAATATTTTATGATGCCCGGCTTCACACTCATTTACGCCGCACGGTGAGTATTTACAATTTTCACCTCTACGATGCGACTCGCCTAAACATCTAAAACATAACTTTGCCTCTTTAACAAGTTCCCATCGCTCGGCTATCGAAGCCGCTAACAGTTTTCTACACGACGATACTCTGTGGTCGTGCGAACTATCGCAAATAACGCATTTAGAACGCGATGAATTTACGGAACTTTGTTTAGGCTTAGCGCCTTTAGGGGCCGATTTTTTCTTGAAATCTGCCTCGCGGGGCTTATGTTGTGCCACAACAGGTCGTTTTTCCGATCCTCGTTTGTGGCTTTCAATCCTAACCTGCGGCGTTTCCCTATAGCGTGAATCCTCGGACCCCGTGCTCTCGTCCCTATACGTGCGGGAGCGAGAGTAATCGCGCGAGTGAGAGGGGTGCTCGCGTGGTCTAGACCTGCTATCTTTTTCGTGAGAGAACGCGTGTACCGAGGTTTTGATTTTTTGCAACCGCGGGTGATTAGTGCGTTTAGTGGCAAAACTAATGTCGTTAAGAAAATTTGACATTACGACAAGATCCGGCGTGTCTAGATTGGCTTGACGGACTTTCGACCACTCGTACCGCACGATAAGATTCATTTTGTCAATGATTTTATTTACTAACTCTGGGGCGTACAAATACCTATCTTGGCCCAGAGATTTTATCGTGGCCACGGCGTTTGCTACGTGAGCGGCGAAAGTCACTATGTTGCTATTGTCCTCAGCCAGTCTGGACATGCGTTTCACATTGTGTAGCTCCGTTAATATTATTTCGTCCGGATCCCCGAAATGCCTCTCTAAGGCTTCCATTATTTCGTACGGGTCCTGGACGGTAAACATTATAGATTTTACGGCGGTACGCGCTTCACCTTTGAGCGCGCGCCTAATCCTACTAACGTTGTTCACTGAGCTAAACAAAGGCGCGGTATCTGTAAATTCTGCCTTAAACGCGATCCATTCGGTTATATTACCGTCGAATGGAGGCAACTCCGGCGCGGGCCGGTGTATTATGGGGGCATACTGCGTAGGGACTTCTAGCGGGGGCGGCAACTGCGAGCGGTAGGTTGGCTCTTTACGGTGCGTGATGCTATTTTTTGGCGGGAAAATGGTTTTACGCGTCTCTTTCGGTGTTGCTTTCTGTGACTGTTGTTCTACCCAACTTCTCACACGGTGGACGCTGTGAACAGAATCGGAATCGTCGCTACCCCTGCCAGATCGCGCCCCAATTCTGGCGGCCTGCAGGTTCAATTTGGCAGCTTCCGTCTGTTCTCGCGCCACGGCGAGAGCGGCTTTACGAACCTCGAGTTCAGCTAACAACACTTCGAGAGATTTATCACTACGCGGCGGCACTTCGCGGTCGCGTTCGCGGCGAGCACTGTTATCGCGGCGGACACTGATTTTATCGCGGTTATCACTTTCTTCGCGGCGTAACGGCGCGTGTTTTAGGGTGCTCGGTGCACTCCTAACTACCGTACAATCTAACCCGTCGTCCTTGTCCGAAGGAGCTCGCGTTTCGCTATTCGACCGCGAATCGTGCGTTTCACTATCACGGCCGTCGTTGTAGTCGTCGCCGGTGCCTTTGCTCCATTTTTCTGATGAGCTCTTTGCAGCGGCGTCTTCCTTCTGCTTGCGGGACCGCAAGTTCTTGCCTCCTCTGTCGGACATCTTCTTCGTTTTGGACGCACGTGGGGTTCCCTACCTACCTAAAATCCTAACCACAGACGCCACTTAGTGCAACGTCTGCGCCCTAAATCCCTATTGGACTCACTTTTCAGCGTAGATCCTTCGGTGCACTGTGTCTCCCGCAAAGGCTAAGTGCAGTGCCAGAGCGTTTGACGGCAGTGTGATGACGTCAACCCTGTGACGTATGCAACGAAAGTTGCCAGGTCAACAGACGTGGAGTGAACTCAACACGAATGGACCGTCCAGCGGGGCTGGTAACAAGAGGCAGCACCAGGCAGAGCTATGTGTCATGCGAGGGCTCTTCCGCTAAAGCGGGCGGGCGTGAGCCGTCCAGCGGAGCTGGTAACAAGAGGCAGCACCAAGCAGAGCTATGTGTCATGCGAGGGCTCTTCCGCTAAAGCGGGCGGGCGCGTCAAGTTTTGCAACAAACTGAGCACCGTAGAAAAACGAAGATTCTGAGAGGACTATAGCGTCACACTCAGCGCGTACTTGTTTCTTTCTTGAAATCTGAGAGGACTGTAGCGTCACAATCAGCGCGTTCGTTTTTCTTTCTTCTTTGGGCCAGGTTCTTCTTATCCGGCTCTTGAAGGACCACTTTGGAGTGCAGACTTTAATCTCCATAAAATTATGCAGATAGAAGACCCGTTGCTCTGGCCGATGCTCAGCTGCCCGTTGCCTCTTGTTACCGCCTTGTTACCAGGATACCAGGTTGGATGAAATAAAACTCATAGTAAGTTTTATAAGCGCGCCGTATAAGCAGAGGCGCGGGAGTTGTTGTAGACTTGTAGATAACTTGTAGAACTGACTTTTAGGGCAAAGGGGGCCCTTATTTGTATACTCCCCGCGTCTACCATATAGGTGGGTGGACGATACTAGCTTGCGCATCTTTATTGCAACAAATAAGCTTACGATTATTACATGTAAATCGGGGAGGTATAGGGTTAATGTTATTTATTTAGGAACATTAATATTCTTTTAAATAGGTGTTACGTTTAGTAATAGTAACAATAACACATTGTCAATCTTTGATTGACACAATCATACGATCTTTCTTACGGGATCGGTGTATACATGATATAGACTCATCTCTCTTATGGGATGGTAAATAATAGCAAGAACATCAATTATAACATATGTGGACCAATCTCTCTTATGGGATTGGTCGAGTGTAAATAAACGAAAACAACATATTTATAAAAACTGATTGACTTAACCTACTTGATAGACTTAACCTACATATTTTACAGCTATATGCGACAGTTCCCATGGTATTTTGTAAGATATGATTTATGGGAATGACAGAAATGAATCAAGTACGCTGTTTGTGCTTTGAAAAATAAATGCTGGAGTTAAGTAAATGGGTACCTGTTTGTCGGTTTTTCATAAGGTTCATGTATCCTTATCAACAATCAACAAAAGTGGTAACTTCAGGTAGCCAAAGACGTCACAAATAGTGCTATAAAAAAAACTTATATCAGCACAAAATGTTACGGACTTTTTGCACTTACAAATACTTAAATTTCATTTAATTATTAGTATTTCTTCGTTTCAAACAGGGTTTTAAAAGTGCGGGTAATTCTAATAAAAAATGTATGTTAAAAAAATCCTAACTTAAATATTTTTGTTTCAGTTAATCTAAATGGTCAATCAAAAGTGGACATATCACATTTCGACCTGCTCAAAGTACTCGGAACAGGAGGTGAGTTTACTTTTAATATTTTAAATAGTACGATTTAAATTATAATAAGCCATATTTTCTGGTTTCCTCGTGAATAGTGCATATTGATCGAGAACACACTTAAAAACCACGGTTAAAAATCGCATACTTCAGTCTCAGTTGACTGGTCTAACTTCATCCCGTTTGACTGGAGTCACGGTTCACGTAATGCGTGCCTATGGCCAGAGGTCATTGCCCCCGCTAGGGTGTTTATTAGTTAATTGGTTCCGAGCTTTACTGCTTAAGACAGCTGATTCGCTTGGCTAAGAGTTATTGTTATTAAACTATCTGAATTGCGGAATTGGACTTAATGGCTATAAGAATAAGGTCGGTTTTTAAAAGATACCCACGGCAAGGTGCATTGGGATAATTTCGGAATCGGAATTAATTCGAAAATAGCCAATTTATCTTCTGTAGTATTAGAATCCTAATAATGGCGACACTTTATAATGGTGGTGCTTTTTTAAATTGCTTTAACGTCTGCATATAGCTAAGTACATTTAAGGAAACACAATGACATTGTAGTTAGTTTAATTAAATTCGTAAAATTTTATATTTGTACAATTTTTCATAAAAGATAATAAGATTTTGCATCAAACGCTAGTATAAAATGGGCATTAAAATTAATTTTAGTTCGTGACAACTATGATTATATCAATGTCATTAAATATGTCATGGAATACTCATACTCCATTTACACACTTACAAAAACCTTATCAGATAAAATTACATTTGCGATTATTAAAAATTGAGTTAATTAGAATACCTTATAAATTTACTTAAACGGGGCTTAATCGTGTAGAAACTTTGAAAAAAACCCCCATAATTGCACGGTGTATATGTTTACCAAAAAAATTAATAAAAATTTGTGCGAATACATTACCAATTAACCTGATTGAAATAATGTATGTTGTAAAATTATTATACGAGTACCTTGGTTATAATTAACTTTTAGTTGCCCAGTTCATTGAAGATTATTGTCTTACGTAAATTTATTAAAGCGATAAGAAACACCATCTCTTCCATTATTATTAATAATAGTTCCTACTAATATTATAAATGCGAAAGTTTGTAAGTATGGATGTTTGTTACTCTTTCACGTAAAAACTACTGAATTGATTTCAATGAAACTTTACAATAATGCAGATTGCAGATCAGAATAACACATAGGCTACAATTTATAAAGATATTGCGCAGACGACGACGCGGGCACCAGCTGGTATTTAAATAAACTTGTAGGCGGATGGTAGATGGAATGAAGTTTAAATTCAAATAACATAGAGCATTTAATAAGTACCGACCATTATGTTACGGCGTGAGCTATGTAAATTGGAAATTGAAATAGAAATTATTTATTTGATTCACAGAAAAAAACTTTATCTATTTACATCTTGTACAAAATATCAGAGAGAACCAAAATGGATGCCACTCAGCATATATATGCCGATAGCTAGGATACGAGATACTTAGCTATGGCGCTGGTTTTCAGGACACCCATGGGAAAAAAAAGGAAAACAGAAAGATATATCACATAAACTTAAATTTAACATGTTGAGGAAAAGACCGCTTGTGAATTCACTGATTACTTTTATAAATATCGTTATAATTGCATTTATAAATATCGTTTAAATTTCAACCATCTTTTTTTAAAGTGTTCTGATGTTCGTGGGGTATATCTGATAATGTGGTTGTGGGTGAGGTGGGCATGCAATTCATATTAGCGCCAGATGTGAAACTCTTTTGCTACAAAAGAAATTACATTTCAGCTTAAATGACTTATTTATGGCAAAAAAAACAAATTCGTAAATTTTCCTTTATTTTATGCTCTTCATCAGTAGTTCCATTTCAACAAAAATCTACTTTCCGCGTACCGAAATACCGGGTGGTCAATGAAACAAACATACATGGTAAATATCCCCTTTTAAATCGTAGTTAGAAATGTTAGAATGCAAATTACCATGTTAGCTTAAAATCGTATACCTCGAAGTCTCCAAGATTCCATTTGATCACCATGTCATTCAAACACAGATCGCTAAGAATTGAGAACCTTCCTCAAACTTTTTTTTGAATATGCTCATTTCGATGTAGCTTTTATGTATTTATTCGATCACAATTTCCATTAATTTCCAAACGTAAACAATATTTTGGTTTGGGAACGTTTCGCAACGGCAGTTTCCATAGATTTTTCCTGAATGATCGTCCATGTTTGGGGGAGAAGTTCGGAACTGAAGCCGGACCAGTGTGGTCACGTTGGCAGTAATGCTTACAGCTAACGATTATTATTACCCTGTATATTCGTTGTCATGCAATATTTGAGTGGGAGTTGTCAATGTTGTCATATCATAAGTCGAAAATCATCTACTATCAAGAAGGCTTCCCTATAAGATTAAAAGGCCACCCATGTTCATGCATTGCGCTCTTTGGCAATCTTTGTAGTCATGCACTACCTTAATATTTTGCGATCTTGGTCGACCTTCTACCCCTTCCTCCTCTCCTCTTCCTTTTCTTTTTCTTTGGTTCTACACGAGTTTCGCTTCCTTGCCTTCTTAGCGCTCGCTCTAAACGAGGGTTGTGTGTTGCTATTTTATCTGTGTAACATTGAAATAGAGTCTCAGCACAAAATTCCCATTGGCTTGTCTTTACTGTCCAATTTTCAGATAGTTCAACACTTATCCCATGAAGCAATACGAAAAATTTCTGGCTGGACCATTGCTGGCGTAGCAAATACATTCTTTTACGTATTATATCCCATTGATGATTAAATAATTAAAAGTCAAGATCTACCGACCCTTGGTATATATGCGATATACCAAGGGTCGGTTGCACAAAACCATCTGTCACCGTTATTTTTTTGCATAATTTTGTTGTATGTGTTAAGCTGAGTTACGTGGAGTTACTACCCAGTCCCTTGATTGTCGTTTGCAACTGGCTCTAACTGGACACTTCTATCTATCGTGCCCAGTAAATACGGTTCTTATTCAGCTACAACAATAAACAAGAAGGAAACATCACCGTTTACGCACGTTCACCCGCACATTGACCATATTCAGCCATAAGTTGCGAATTACCCAGCTAGGGTGGCCACTGTACTGTGAACGAGTGTTAAGTAATAGCTGAATTGCGGTTGCATAACGGTGCAGTAATTAAACGTACGCACGCCATTAGGTCTGCCGGTGCGTAATCTGTAGTGCCTAGTGCTTCCAGATCTACCACTAGTCTATGACCGACGATGCGTCACTAGTTCTCTATATGTCCAAGGCTCGCCTTTATAAGGCCCTTGAAAAAAGAATGTACGCTAAAGTAAAAAAAAAAACCGTGTCTTGCCTTGCCCTATTGTTGGATATGGGGCTTCTTATTCTGCAGTCAACAGTAGAGGCTAAACGAGGTGGTGAAAACAATATAACTTTGTTGTTTAAAGAAAGAGCGTGGGTGTGTATTATGTTGGATACCTGGCCCGATTAGTTAGACTGTTGAGTACACTAGAGGATTTTGTACACATCTCAGAATTTCTTCCCAGATGTATGCAGTTGAGGAACTGCATAGGTATAATTTTGAGGATAATGGTACATATAAAAGCTTATTATTGCATGATTCCAATTCCCTCATAACTAATCGAGTATTGTTTCAATATTTCTCAATTCAAATAAGTTGACAACAAGGTGATGGTCCTTTGTTTCAAAAGTTGTTCACAACATGGAAATATTTCTTACTATCCTCACCGATCATTGAACTCAAATATCTCCGGTCATCTGTTCTGACCGATTGCCTATCCTTATCTGTCCATGTGCCGAAAGATAAACAAATAAGCAATGTTGGAATGATAACATTAATGCAGAACAAATTCGATCCCATGAGACCGCATGTGGTAATGTCACCAAGTTTATCTAGAAGTTATCAGCCGAACTTTTAAAAGTATGGATAAATGTGGATAAGTTGAATATATTCAGAGAAATGTGATGGATCTAATTGGATCTATATTTATTTGCTTGAATTCGTTAACATATTAGAATTAAATAAATGCTCAATTTGATCTGCAGTCATGAAATTTTGCTTAAAACAAAAATACCCACAATCCCATATAGATATTTAGATCATCTTGAGAAGCTACTTGTTTTTGGCAAACAATGAATGACGAAACTGTCGTACTCGTCTCGGTTTCCCCAAATTTATTCTAGTGCCAGCATAGTGAGGGGTAGGCCTGCAATAATAACTGAATTATAATTTATGGTGTGTGGGGGAAAACTACGATTTAACTTAAAAGTCATTGGTTCGTGAACTCTTTATCAACTTCGGTGATGGCTAGGGTCACATCTAACGATAATATAAAATATGCCATGAGTGCCATCTAATGGCGAAGTGTAGACTTGTAAAGAGTTTTTACTTCATGTCAGACAAGCAAACATGTTAAATGATGATACATAGTATAATTCCATCACATAGGATAATTCCACAGCTATTGATTTCTCCAACAGACCTGAAGGTCTTGGGAAAGACGCAGGTACGCCAACGCCATACTAAACGTGACTCGATCGGGCATTCGTACACGTGATATTGGGTCTTCTTTTATAACATTGCTCTGAAAATGAAGGTTACTTTCTTATGTTTGGGTTAGTATACTCATTTGTTTTAAACAAGACTGTATTAAAAACAGATTTAGGTGGGTTTCTGATTGACCCTAAGAATATTTCAAGGGATGAGCACATTTTTTTTGCATTTCAACTGAAGATGACCAGATACTATATTCCGAATTTTCGTTGTTCGCGATATTCGGCTTTTTGGTGGAATAATATGTTTTTGTATTAGATGAATTTGATCATTCAGTTTCCGACCTGTGATTCAAATATACCACTCAATTCAAGAAGTGAAAGTTATTAAAGGCAGAACTAAATCCGATACTGATCTATCGGTATTCTGATCGAAAGTTGATTAAATCTGGTGAGCGGATCTCTTGTATCTTGATTGATGTCAATCTACGTATTCGAAATGTTCAACCGATCACTTATTTATGGGATCTTAGCTTCACGACCAGCATTAGCTACATTTAATCACTGCAGGACGAAAGTCTCGCAGGAATCTCCGCAACGACCAGTCTTGCGCTACTTCCATGGAATCATATATATTTGATCTTTAATCAATTCGTATGTACCATCGCCAACGTTAAGAGGTCGCAGAGCGTCCAGAAACTCCTTTCGTTGAGCGCGAGCAGTGATGGGCAAAATTTATTCGAATGACGGATGACGGTTGACGAATAACCAAATCATTCGCGGATGACGGATGAATTTTCGGATGATTATTCGTATTCGAATAAATTATTCGTCGAATAATTTATCCGCGAATAATTCATTCGCCGGATGAATTGCCACGAATAATTTTTTAAATACCTTATCAACTTCTGTTTAAAATAGCTATCTAATTATGAATTCATAACTCAAGTTTCATTTCAACCGCCTAGTTTCATTGACACAATTTTATTTAAACATTATGGCCTTACTAGTTTATATGGAATTAATTTTATATTCGGTTATTTGAATGAGAACTACGAGGCCCTTTTTAGACCGAGATAGTATATGTCATTGAAATGTACAGAAACTTGACAAAATCTATGCCATAAAAATTAGGCGGTTTCTTTGCTCAGATTTTCTTCCAACCCGCATAGGGATTATAAAAGGACTGTAAATAAAAGTGCACTTTAGAAATCAGCATGGATTTATTAATAATTCGTAATAAAAATCGTACGTGATGATATTCTTTGTTTGAAAACCAGAGTAAATAACATTAACTACATATAGATCATATCGAATAGATCACTAAAGTCTTAGACGATCGTGAACTTTAGTAAAAATTTGTCATTTTTAATATATGTTTCTTTTTTTAAATTTAATAGAATAGCCAAAAAACCTTTAATATTGTTAGTAAATTTATAGGAGTAATATAATAAGTAAATCATTCGTCAAGTTAAAAACCGGTCGAAATATTTATTCGCCGATAAGTTACTCGCGAATAAATCATCCGCGCACAAATCATCCGCGAATAAATCATCCGCGAATAAATCATTCGCGAATAAAAAATTGGTGGATTATTCGTCATTCGAATGATCATTTAGATAAAATTTTATTCGAATAATGCCCATCTCTGAGCGCGAGATACTGTCGCGATACTCTTGTGCTTGGGGTACTGTTGGGCACCACTGCTCGTGCACTGGAATGGACTGCATGTGGCAGCCACAGATGCTGAGAAGTGGTGCATCTAGGTTGCCTAGTTATGTTGTATTTTATATGTTGTATTTTATTTTATTTTTTTAGTATATGATAAATTGTTTTATTAGATTTTATTATTATTATTTTGTGTGTGTCAAACTGTTCCCATTTTGACACGAATTCATGAACTGCAGACTACACAGACACCGAATTATGTTTACTTGTAAATTTCTACGATTCTATGAGCATAATCGAATAACACCATTTTATATATACTACAGTATTCCAGGTTCACCCCTAATAAACAATAATTGTAAATGGTTTTAATTTTCTCGAGAACAGATCGTAAATGTGGGTGCAACTGAAATAAACGGTCGCGCTTCCATACTAAATTAGTACAGGACTGCATATGTATGTCAGTGACTGCTAGCTGTCTTGTATCCTCTGTCTAGTGGTTGAGGTGGTGGAGTTATAATTTCATAATTTAATTAGTATATAAAAAAGTCAATTAAAACGTGTCTGAATACACTTGCCTTGTAACATAATTTTTCACGATTAATGAACTTGGAATGTCCCTTATTCCATAGGCAGAGCAAGTGAGCGGCTAATGATAATAGATAATTTATCAGAAATACCCACTTTGTTAATTACACCTCTTCTTGTTAATAACAATTGGCTAATTACTATTGGTTGACCAAGCCGATTTTTTTAAATTCTTCTCATCTAACCAACATTACATTACTTCTTTATTTTTCGTGATTTTTTAAATATTGATTATTGTTATTAAATTGGTTAGTAAACATATCTACCGCTGCCTATTGAGCGGGCTGTTTGCCTTTGCCACCATTATCAGTAAAAGTGCACTTTTTGTTTACTGAAATAGCATGTAATGTAACTCTATGGTGTTTTGTTTCATGTTGACTTTCGTTATCACAATGAACTATTTACATAGCCGAGACCATTATCGCTTATATTCTCATTATCTTTATCATAGATTTTTATGGGGTGTCCTATTGCAGCATTTGTGTTATCGACGCTCATTATTTCGACATTTAACACGTGACAACTGACAATAATAAACAAAATATTTATATTTTCGTGTCGTAGCTTTTCGAATGTACAAGTATAATAGTGGTTTTCGCAACAGTGATATAATATTACAAAACTCGACTTCGTGTCGTTTTGTAACGGCGACCCTCATGTTTTAAGAACCAATTATGAGCTGTTGCATACGGTAGTTTTTCTACGACAGCTAAAATAGCGTAAAAAAGCAATATCTAGAATGGTGGCAGAATGTGGAAGATGTCGTGCCCACAATAGAAAAAAAAAACAACAGTGCTCATATATTGTATGAAAATCCATAGGAACAGTGTTCTTATGGAATACTGTAGACAACGTTATAATGTATACTTTTTTAATATCGCTGTCAGTCATCTAATTGACAGATAGAAGTGCTGGAGTAGAAAAAAAAGTTGAAGATCTACCGACAACGTCGATGATTCTCTATCGTACTTGCTAACTCGAACGAAAGAGATGCAAATGGCAGATATGGAATTTCGAATTATAATACATTTCTATACTCGCGGTAAGATCTTTCTATGCTCAGATCCACACTGACCTTATCATTACTTCATTACCTAACGCATACGTCACTTCACTCACTGTCACACGACGGAGATCAGTGCGTCAACGTCAACGGTCAATTGACTCTGTCGTCATATGTTATGCCCGTTGTTCCGTGTTTTATACGTATGCGCAAAATATGTGTATAATATATGTGTGTACTATTAGTATTCTTACCGTTTCTGAAACGCAGAAACCAATACCACCACTGTCAACTAACCATTTGTATTAACTGATTGACATATTTGCTACTATCTCGACCTGACACACCTCTCTTTCGTTCATTCACTTCAAACATCTTAGATTTCTTTTTGATGCTGAATGTTTAAGCTTTTTCTACATGTTCAGAGAGATCTTTGGTTGAAGTCGTCTTTTACTAATTTAATCTCAACATCTATAAGGTCTACGTTACATACCCTTTTCACATACATTTATACTCTTTTATTGAACGGATTAACAGTTATCCATTTCTGGGCAGTGTTATTTTTTAAACGACCTCGGGCAGTGAATTCAATGAGGCGTTGTGGCTTTTAACCTCCATTTTGCATTTTCAGAAAACCATATTAGAAGTCTGCTAGACTACTAAAATCGGCAAAACGTAAATTGCTCATAAAATTTAGCTTGATGTTTCTTTATACTAAAAAGAAAACAATGTAGACGAATTGCAAATTTACAATAGACCCAATAAAAATGAATAGCTTAACAACCATGATGCTACTAATACGGCGAGCAGAATTCGTGATCTTTATGAGATTCCATGCAAAAACTGTAGCAAACGGTGGTCATTGGTCTCTTTGTACAGTTACTAGGAATTCATTTAAACTTGAATATAAATCCGCATCTTATTAGCGCGTTACGTCGTAAATGGCATTTTTCTATAAGACTATTAATGAGTAAGGTGAAAAAGTATTGAACGCAAAGATACAAACGGGAGACTCGGTCGCAACAACTAAATGCAACAAAAAACACCCATATACAAAAGTACGAATGTCGTACGTCCGGTAAATTAGCAAATTTTTAAATAAATTGTTATAATTGAGCATATAAATATGTAAATATGTCTGCGTGTTCCCTATTCTGTAGGCACCTGCCGCCGGCCACGTTCGATTTTGATGCGGAGTTAATGTCCTAGTCTCAAGTTCAACGTCACGCGAACTGGGAAATTGTGACGATTTGGAATTCTTCGGATAAGGACTCGATAAATCTTTGGTTATAAGTAACATCTTAAATGGGAGGAAGTTTTTAATTCGACCGTTTTCTTGTTGGCAAAACTCGTATGACAGATGCGGAAAATAGTGAACCCCTTTTGATCCAATCTCTGGATGGTTTAAATGCGATCAGTTGAGCAATCATCGTGATCCTAATGAAAAGTTTGGTTTTGAATAACATAAACTTGTTACGTTGTTTTGCTTGTTTATTAACTATTTTGTGTATGCGAAAACGTTACTCCGGTACCAGGGCGCAATGCAAACGTAGGAGGTTGTCTCAGGACGTCTCGGTCACCGACCCCCGAAAACTGGCGCGTAGCGGTGCCCGGTCGTTACCCGGCCGTCCTTACGCTTCTGACCTTATGCCGCCCTGGTACATGAGAGCGTTCACTCGTTTTTTAAATCATAAAAAGCATGCGTTTTATTGACGCTATGGGTTCTTTGATTTCATTGTCATTACGAGTATCAATCATGGCTGCAGAGTTAGTAAAAATATAATTCTTTCAAAAATCTAGAACGAATCAACATAATAGTACATCACGATACAAGTGCGAATAGGAGAAAATTTGCAATGAGTGGCTATAGAATAAAACACGACAGAAGGGAGTGTTTTAAATGGATACGAGTTGCGAATTACCTATTATTCGCACGTGCATCGTACTACGTTTTACAATGCATGTGCTCGAAAAGTGCGCTTTCTATGAAGCCAAATCGTGCGGAAAGTTGTACTTTTTCGCACGATTTGGTCGATGAAGCCAAATCGTGCAAAAAAGTGTACTTTTCAGCACGATTTGGCCGCAGTGCGTTTACTTTTCAATTTTTTTTTAACTTTGGACTCCGCTATCAGCCCGATACAAAAAGTATTTTCTATGTAAGAAAACTATAAAATAATATGATTTTTAATTTTACTAATTAAATTACTGTCATGTAACAATTAAATTGTTTTGTCATGATATTATTTTTTATTTACTCGCACAATGCATAGTAAAACATTGTATGAAACACATGCGTAAAGATGATTTCCGCACTTGTTGCATAAATAGCTATTTCAGTCCTCCGGCCGGTAAGCGCCACTTTACGCAAAACTAAATTGCCGCCTGCCGGCTCCGTCGGGCTGAAAAATAGTATACAAACCTCGGCCGGTAAATGGGAAAGCCTCGGATCACATGTTAGTCGACCTCGGCTTCGCCTCGGCCGACAATTACATGAATTCCGAGGCATTTCCCACTTAAACGGCCTTGGTATGTAATGTACTATTTCTGCCTTCCGGCCGGCAAGTAGCCACTTGCAGGCCGCTACGCTAAACAAATGCGCCGCTTGCCGACTGCGTCGAGCAGAAAAATAGTGTACTGACCTTGGCCAGTAAAAAAGAAAGCCTCAGATCTCGTGTAATTGTCGGCCGAAGCGAAGCTGAGGTCGACAAACATGTGATCTGAGGCTTTCTTTTTTACTGGCCAAGGTCAGTACACTATTTTTCTTACTTTTCTTACTTTACAGGCCTCGGTACGTAATCTACTAATTACAGTACATATGGCCCTTTGAATTTTTGGCGCAGTCACATTAAGCGCTCGTTATCGCACTAGTGCGGTAATGTAGCACCATATGTACTGTAAAGGTTCATTAGACTTGACAAACTTTAACGTAATGTTATGTACTATTCGCCAAACTTTTAGGTCAATTAATACAAGTATCTTGTACATTATTCTTATGCAAATAACCTAAATATGAACAACGGACCTATATTGTTTACCTAATTGACAAACCGATTCCACAGAAATTGGTCGTTATAAAAATGGGCGATCTGATAGTTGACCGGAATTTGAGGTTGTTACCCTTGCGAGTCGCGGTAAAAAATGTGCTCATGTCTAACACCGGAACGGGTGGTTAGGCTTTTTTTAGTTCCATAGGTTTTTGCGGATGTGGCATGACATGAACGGTCGCCATATATACCGAAGCGAACTAAGTGGTCACAAATATCTGAACGCCTAATGTAAAGCTCTGAATATACGTTTCGATCGATAGTAGTGAGTTTAGTGTTCCCATTACTATTCTTATGCCAACCACACAGTTTTTTCGTTGAGATTGAGGATAAATAATCAAATAAATTCGATAATAATAGTACATTACATACCAAGGCCGTTTAAGTGGGAAATGCCTCGGATTCCATGTAATTGTCGGCCGAGGCGAAGCCGAGGTCGACTAACATGTGATCCGAGGCTTTCCCATTTACCGGCCGAGGTTTGTATACTATTTTTCAGCCCGACGGAGCCGGCAGGCGACAATTTAGTTTTGCGTAAAGTGGCGCTTACCGGCCGGAGGACTGAAAAAAACTGTATTGTCGCTCACCAGGCGGCGCCGATCATGCGTGGGTCCTGTCTGCATCAATATGAGAGAATTGTCTAAGTGATTTTTGAAATGTTCCCGCAGGAATTTTCAATGTTTGACAAGTATTCTTCTCATATTAGTTACGTTATAATATGTATAACACCAAATTATCATGACATTGATTATGATTATAAAAAAACTACTTAAAGTTTTGACGTCATTTTGTTTACGTCAATATCGAGCGGTTGATTTATTTAATGGTTTAATAACGTGCGATGGATTTCATACTGTGGAAATTTAATAATTGCAAAGATAAAACCAGTGACGTAAAATAATAGTAATGAATGAGTCCTCCTTAAAAAAAAACATCCTCTTTAAATATTGAAATTTAATGTAACAGGAAGGTAATGAAGCGTTTTCAAGCCATTGATTGATTTTTCTATAAATAGCACTTGCCACAAAGTCCCCTTGTCCCTTTTTTTTTCATTTTTCGAAACCATAGACTAGGGGTTCAGGCCGTTGACACTGGCAACCCATATGTCGAGATAAGATTGTTACGACCACCGAGCGCGTTTACTTTTTAAATTTCGAAATTGGAATATTTATAACCGACCAGCCTTTTCAATGCATCAACTTTTAAGGGACCTTACACTGTTGAAAAGTACTTGAACTCGAGAGTACAAATAACGAAAGTATAGGTAATTTTAACCAGTTGCTAATTGTATATGATACTCTGGTTATAATTTAAGGTAGCAAAACTTGAATTATTTATGAGGAAATAACCGATTTTTTGAAGTAACAGTTCTCCGTGCTATTAGGCCAGAATAGGCCTGATTAATATATAGCTAGGTACCGAAATAAATATTGTAATTTACGTTAAATTACACCGAAAAAGTACTAAATTCTTGAATGTTTTTGAGAGAATTAGGACTCTTAAATTTCGAAGTTGAATATTTACATGTAACCTTTATTTATTTATAGCCATTTCAATACGTCTACTTTTTAAATCTAGAATCCTTTATGATTGTGAGTTCATACATCTTTAATATCATGCAGATTTGTAGACAGGATATCCATGTCGGTGAACTATATTTAAATAATAGTTTCATTTAAATGTTTAATGTGGTATTAAACTGCAACGTAGATAATCTGTTATCGGGTGGGTCAACGCGTTCGCCTTAGCCGTGTATAATAGTTATGATTATATGATGACGTGTATAAAAGCGAGATTTACGTATTCGAATTTATCAAAACCTTGATAAGAACAAAGTCATAATTATCGTCCGATCTACAATTAACACGATGAGCTAACATGATAAAATAGATAGGAATGACATACTCATCATCGACAATATAGTTAAAATTCTTTGTACGTTCATAGAGATTCTGAGTAACCTATACTTTCTAACGTAGCATGTCAAAAAAGTTCTAACTTTACTCTTAATTCATCTGAATTACTTCTAAATTGCCGACAAAGACGATTTCATGTTCATAACCAAAATTATAGAACAATTAGGAGCTCTAAATTGAAAGCGGACGGAAATCAACGAAACAACTAGCTTATCTATGAAACTCTAGTGTTATCCACAAAGTACACTTGAACTAAACCTTATCACCTTGTAAGGTCATGTAAGGTCAAAAATTACCCACCTCAATTTTTTTATTAAACCGCGTAAGTAATGGCTTGATTAGTATAGCTTGCATGTGCAAAGGGCCCAGACATCCGCTCGTTGCGTGACGTCGCGAACGCAACCCGCGGGCCACCTGTGCAGACTACCGATCTAATTCTCATGCATCATTGATGTTTTTTATTATTTGTGACTCTTCTTACAAGGAGATAAAGTTTATCTTTGGTTCTTCAATTTGCTTGCGATTTATGCATCGTTGACATAATTGACTATTCGTGAGCCTTATTGTAAGGAGATACGGTCTATGGTTAGTCAAACTTGAGCTTATAATACTGTCTGATGGTTGGAAATTCTTTTTGGACCGTCTGTAGCGAAAATGTTGAGGACTGCCTAGATGGCAAGATGTTAATCCTAAACTTAGTAACAATGTTCCATCATAAGCCTTACCAAGTCCACGGTGAATAAAAGAAAGTGTTATTTTTTATTTGTATTTGTTCTTGATCTTCTAACCCTTTCGCCGCGCCGGATGTTAAGTGGGTGTGAAGAGGACGTCCGGATGGTAACCATCGTTTTTGTTGCTTCGCCACAGTTGTTACAAGTTCTTTTATAGGCATCCGATAATCAGTATTGCTCTTTTCCACTCTCGCTACATACAAGGCATGTTCACAACTGGTCGCCACTTTGCTCAGCCTAAATACAATGTCTGGCGCAATGCCTTAAAAGTCAGAACTCTTTGATTCGTTTCTGAATCATACCGTCACCTATACTAATCGCATTGCTACTCGCAGACTATTATATTGATCTGTGACCTTCTATTTCATTATGGCAGATAAATTCCGAAGAATATGACCGGCTAGCGAGAATATCGAAAAGATCAAAAGATCGTCTATCTCTATCCCTATCTGGCTTGCAGTTTGCAGTATTGGAATGTAAAAAAAAAGAGACGCGTACTTATTTCGATTTTCGAGCATTTAATCTTTGACCTTCTTATAAATTACCTTCGATATCATACAAAACACGTCACGGCAGTATGTAAAACACTATTTATTATAAAATAAATATTCGTTATCGTTCTGCTAAGTGCAGCGAAATGGCGAAATCTTTTATCATACACGTGATTGTTGTAACTGATAATGTTAACAACCTTTAGGGGACATAAAAGTGCATTGAGATTGAGTCGTTTGCCTTGCGAGTATTTTAAGGTATTTATTAATTTTAATTATTAGTATGCACTACCTAAAATTTTGATCAGGTCATATGTTTTTAACAGTTGATTAAAATTACTTATAAGTTATAATTCGTCAAAAATTTAGTTAAAGTATTATACAAAGGCGTAAGGGCTCTTAAACTCTTGGTAAGCACACTAGGACGCTTTGTACCCGCTACCAGGTGGCACGTTTTTTATCGGGCAGATGTTCATGGGCATTTACCTCGTGGAGGGATTTGTCCGGCCTTGCACCCTAAGTTACGCAGACGTCGGTCGGCTTCATAAATATGTATGCAATTTTGAACCTTCTTCCCCAGTAATAAGATCCGAAGTGTATACATATTTATAGACGTGACTGTATGACGTTTGCCACTTGTTTGGTTTTAACTTTTTAACCTGATATAAACGTGATGGAAGTGATGTTTAGTTGAATGTATTATATAGTTTTATGTGACACAAGTGTCTGCTTTTCCATCATAAAATATTTATCTATATTTTAAATAGATACATACATCGTACCTACTTATAGCTAAATGCTTTTGGCCCGTTTGACTTCTCATGACTGCATAGGTAAAAGGAAAATAAATGAATTGGTTACTGATATTAGTTACTAAGACGGGACTTTATAAAATTAAACCGCGATATTCACGCAAACGTTTTTGTGGAAAACGGCTAGTGTTTTTGTATTGCATACTTATTAATTTAATGCTAAATTGAAGGAACAAATAATAATTCTTGGTCAATTGCAGATATTTTAAAAATAATAAATTTTCTTAAGTCTTATAATTACGTAGCCTTTATAACTATACAGTGTGTAATTAGAGATGCTAAGCGCCACTCTCCCACTTGACTGTACCCGAACAGATGTACAATCATCGCCACAGACAGGATTGACAGCTGGTTAATTATAAATCGCGCTATTTATACCGTGGCCGGTTGACTGTCTGTCAAGTGATCCTATAGTGAAGATAACTATGACTTTATTTGGCAGTTTTAAATACTAATGAGTCTGGAATGTTTAACACTTGCATTTAGAACTCACTGTATGCTTTCTATATGATTAATTATTTTTAGCTGATAATTTAAGTTAACTAACCGTTTGTTTGCTTTTACAAACGTTACATGTTTAAAATTACTATTAAAATTCAGTTTTATACAACAGCTGGTTTAATAACTACTTAATTTTGTCATAATATGTAACTTTTTGACTCAAAAAGTATTGAACAAGAGGTCATACTCATCCATTTTTTTAAAGCTTTTATGTTCTTTTAAAAGGCGTCATGTGTGATTTTGAGTAAAAGGTACCACTTTATCGCTTTACGATTAGGCGCAAATGCAAAGTTTCATTTAGAAATTAACCTTATCAATATAACCGACAAAGCGGTATTTTTTACTAAAAACAACATACTGCGAACAAATTGTTTTCCCTAACCAAATTGATTCTAAGGATGTATAATGCACAAGCTGACCGTTTACGTTTTTATTACTTAATTACACGTAATATTCGAGCATGGAGTATCCATTGTTAGGGTTCAATGGCCCGACATGAATTTACATTTTATCAGCTACCTCAACTGTTGACACGCCACGCTACCAGCTCAAATATCAATCAAAACTTGTACGTTTCGTCGAAAATACGATATTTGTAAGAATTATACTGAACATTTGTGAAGCACGAATCAAAACAAAACATTTATTAAATGTAATAAATCTTTTGATTCATGTTCACTTTTTCTGTAGTACATATATGATATCTCTTTCAATTTATAAAATACTTAAATTAAACTTTTCTTGTACGTACTTGTCACTTTGAAGAGGCTGTGTTCAAGTTATCGTCTATTACAATAGGTTATAATTACATAAACACGGCTTGGCTTAAGTTTTGACCTATATGATGTTTTGTGTTGATTGCCGTTATGACGTACTTAGTTTAAGGAAAAACATACAGCGCACAAAAAACTGCCAACAGATTAACGTCAAAAAAACATTTTTTTTTTGACGTAATTTTTTGAGAATACATTTTGCTAGGAACTACGCTTTCTATGCACTTTATCAGCTAATGCTATATTCGTTTAGAAATAAGCGACAAAGTGGTCCTATCGTGTTAAATTGAAATTGAACTTTCTAGATTAGAGATGATTCACTCTATGCATCATAACATTAGTATACTTAAACAAAATAATTACATAAAAATCGGTATGTGCTTTTTATTAATTTCTCTTTGTCAAATGTCCAACTGACGTACAATCCCATCTTCTACAATTTTTACCACTTTGCATAGATATGGCATTGAAATCTGTGACGTGCGTAATTATCGCCTTATATATAATATATATCGTCATAATCGCGTGTGATGACGTAGCACGCCGGCCTACGTTCAGCGATGACAGAAAACATAACGCGCCCATTATTAATAGGAATTCGTCAGGAATTTAAATTTTGAGAAGGTTGGTAGTATAGCGGTAAAGCGTGCTACTACTACGGAGGTCACGGGTTCAAGCCTCGCCACACAAATCCTTTACAAAAAATAAAACCAGTTGCTCCACCAGGTGTTAGCGACATAACCCGGAGTTAAGCGTATTTTTGTTTGGTGCAAGTTGGTCCAAGTCTAGAGGACAAGCTAACGCACAAAAATCATCTCGTTCTAATTCACAGTGACGATATCCTTAGATCCTGTCTCTGAGTCACTGTGACAATGTACGAAATGGAACAATAATCAATTCCTCTACTGTACAGTCGCTATCAGATATAAAAAATATCTGAACAAGCACTCTAACGCCTTAACAATAGAGGCTTGTTCAGATATTTGAGAGTGCCTTGGCTGCGCCGATATATCTGATGACGATGGCGATGTCGCAAAATTTCAAGTTTTACAAAATCCTTTCAAGAATTGGTAATAAGGGTATCCCGATAATTCAGGCGAAATCCTCGAGCCTGAAGCCTTGCAAATTAAACAAATTATTAAACGAATTTCGAGCTGAAGACGTCTTAATTACACTTGAAACAAGAAAAAAGTCGTTATAAGCGGAGTTCAACGAACGTCTTCATACTAGGACGTCAGGACGTTCCCCAGGCTTGCCTAGATTATATTAGAGACATAAGGGTATTTGGTTCTCGTAACTAAGGTATGTAAGATATTTAATACTAAACAGGAGCTGAGCCCCTTCTCAACTTTGAGATTTTGAAGTGAATATAGCCGTCGCGCTGACGGGGATTTTACCGAAGCGAGCGATTGTATTTGCTTTCAATCATATTAAAATTAATTGCTCTTGCTCCAAAACTATAGCTTTTCCTCTATACTGAAGTCTCGAATTCTCACCTTTTTCGGCCACGTATCAAGACTACGAGCTTTATCCATTGAGCGCCTGGGAGAGAAGCCTTGCTCTCTTAGTTTTCTAACACGCAATGGACCTGCTTTGGGATGATAGCCTATTTGTGATCGATTTTAGTAATAGGTGCCACTTTTTCGCTAGCCGATAAACAAGCAATTTTTTTGTGTGGAGGGCGTGCACTTAATTTTCTTCGACATCACAGGGGATGCGAGCAAATACCCGACCATAATTGACTAGCAGAAGTGCAATGGGCTTTAACGCGACTAACATAAGTCGATTCGCCGCTAGGGGCGCTAACGGAGGCGGCTAACGCCGGCGTCACTTTGACAATTCTTTCATATGGACACAATATCCACGCATGACAGAGTCAGACGAGACACCGCCTGGTGAGGGATAATACGGGTAATCCCCATTCAACTTGATAAAATGCAGGAGTTTCCAAACTAAAAAATTTCGTGCCACTACACTGAGTTTTTACTCGTGAGTCTCGCCCCTTAATAAATGATGCTAGAAACGTGTCTTTAAATATTCGTATGATTTAAGATATTTAATAAATCAAGTTCATTACACTTTGGTCACGGGGGTGTAAAGATATTAAAGCGAAAGATCTGTTTATTGCCCTTCTTCCTACGCATTTACAAATCTTATGATACATTCTTCGTTTTAAAGACGTTCTTTCAATTTAGGTATTTATAATAGTAGGTATTTTTGCTTTATTAAAAATGTTAATGAATGTGGTTGAGGTGGAGAAATGAGGTTTTAGGAATTTTTTGGTCGAGTAACAATGTTAGGAGCTGTAGTGCGTTAACCCGAAGGTCGGGGTAAATGAGGTCAAATATAAGGTGAGACGTAGTAATCTAGACTAGTTGACCTAACTTTTATTTACCTATCCTAGTCTGGAGACATTGAAGCTAATTTACTGTTACTATATTTAATTATTATTATAAAATTTAATTATTTTGAATGTTATTTGCTAAGAGAAGAGACATTCAGTCTAGAATTGTCAGATTATGGAGCTTATAAAAACCCAACATAATTTGGCCAAAGCAACTATATCAGTGCTACAATCGCCATCAGATACATCGGAGCTGCCGAGATGGTCACAAATATCTGAAAAAACACTTAAACGCCTTGTCAATAGAGGCGTGTTCAGATATTAGTGAGCACGTCGGCAGTTCTGATGTATCCGATGGCGACCGTACTACGTGGTATGGTATGACTGTAGGCAATCGGATCACTATAAGTACTTTGAAAACTGCTTTGAAAATGGAGTTACATACGTTTTTTTTTGTTGCTAGAACATATTGACTGATGAGACAGGATCTGCCCGCAGAGTTGTTCAGATTCCGTTCAACACATGCACTTAATCAAAGCTACCTTTGCTTCAGATTGTATAAATGTACATAAATCTCATTCATACTGGAGTATTTATATACAATATACATTTCCGCCACGTATTTTTGGCATCGAACTGTTATTTACTTGGAAATGGGGGAGCATCGACCCCTCTAGGTCGACCAAGCAATGCACTCGTACAATGTGAGAAAAACTGGTGTAAAGGGTTTATTCCGTTAACATAATAAATCCTTAATTTCATAAATTAATATTAAGCTAGCACAAAGGGGCAGTTAAGTTGACTCTTGACTTCATGTCTTATCTGATCTTGCGCTGGTCGCTCCTGTCAGATGCACTACGAGTATATATGTGTGCTGTGAATTGTGGTCAAATTTATCAAAAACATGGGACATTAACTCATACCTGTAACAAAAACGCTCTCGTATTTTTATACACGGGGTACGTAAGTGTTGTCCAATATATACATCGAAAAAAATAAATAAGAAATAGCTTTTTTTAAGTAGGTTTAGATTCTTTAACTGGTCACTTTCCAGTATTCCAGTCCAACCCCAAACATGATTCTCAACTCGCCAGAAACTTAACGGAATTATTTAATTTTCAACACACCTTAAAATATTTAATTTTCGTTCGCATGTCGTTATGTCATTATTACTGTCGAACGTTGCTCGAAGGTAATTTGCGACTGTCTTCAATGTTGTAATATTCTTGGTCTGATCTCCAGAATACCTCTATTTATTTTACTGCGCAATTTTAATTGTTCGCAATAAACTCGCCCTTTACAATAAAACAATTATTTGTTTATTTTTTCTTAAAATAAAATTGGTGGGATTGATATAGGTACATATTTAGGTAGATAGTCATTGAATTTGTTCCCAAAACAAATATTTACGAAATTTTTTAATAATGTTCTTACTCACGGCTACTCTTTCAACCTCCATCACACCTTCAAAGGCCCGTTTCCGGGTTAATTGACTTACCCCGGATGTTGCTTATCGTTTTTTGAATAATACATATTTGGTTCTAGGTTTTACTTGTTATTCTGTTTATACACCGTGTAAAGGTACACTTAAACTATTTCCCTCTGTAATACGAAACTTACACCCAAATCGTGTTGAGAATTCGTCCATTATTTTGCAATTTGAACAATGCCATGGCCGATAAACATCCTAGTTGGTGCTGTTCTTGATGCTCTTTTTGTACACTGTGTAGTCGGTATATGCCTAACTACTAGGTACAGTCGACGCTAAAGATATATACTCCTATGTTTATACTTCAGCACCATAACCCCTTGTAATAAAGTGCAAAAATGTAAACATATGTATGTTACTATGAGTACCTAGGCTCTGCATTAAATTTCTTTGTTGGATATATTGCAAGAGTAGGTATAGTTGTGCCATTCTCGAGAACGTTGCCCGATTCGTATTGAGATAATTTATACACAAGCCCATATATATAAAATGCTTGTTTTTTGTAAAAGGTACCACTGTCGCTTGTTGATAAAGTTCATTTTTAAACGAATCTATATAGCATTAGCGCTTTATCGGCAACCGACAGAATGGTACATTTTACTAACATTTATGAAACTTGCTGCGTTTCTGGCGCTATATTATAACCCCGAATTTTGAAAGACCCCGACTTTGTACAGACAATGTCCATCCTTTACATTCGATCAAGTTCCTAACTTATCTCTGAGGATTATCAAAACCAGTAATAACTTACTTTAAAAACCAGCTATTGTTTTGCGATACCCACGTGCAAAAGTATCAACTACGTACACTAATTCAATTTGTAAGGATCACCGATCGCTCTACTAGCTCTAATCTATGAGTTTAAACTAGTCTACATGTTACATTGAGATACTGATACTACATACGCGAAAGTATTTGATGGTGAAAAAACGTGCCTATATGACTTACATCCATGATAAGGGGCCAAAGGGAATAGGAGACAGGCTCTCCATACAAAAATGTTTACTTTGAGCTGCCGTAGTACCCTATTTCTGCCTCCAGAATAGAACATGCAGCTTTTTATATGGAGCGAGCGTCTGTAGTTCCTATTGTCTTAACATTGCTGTTAAAAATATTGCATGGAACTAGAAACCTGTAGAAATTAGGGGACGACATTCGAATCCATACTAATATTGTAAATGAGAACGTAACTGTCTTGTCTGTTACCTTTATACACTAAAACCGCTAAACGGATTGAGATGAAACGAATGCGGATAGTTCCTGAGTTTCCTGATGCCCTGGTAAAGGACAGGATACTAAAAGTTCTAGGCAGACAAAGTCGCGGGCAATAGCTAGTACCCACTACATATGTATTGTTTGAAACGTACAGTTGAGTATTGCTCTAGTATGCCAAGTTTCGCCTCCCTGGAGTGAAACATTCTTAGTCCCTCTATCTCACGCTGAGCCATGTCCTATATACCACTGCCCTTTTTACTAGCTTTTATTTTGCTTACTATGTGTGTTTATTTAGGTCAATTACACTGCACTCAAGGATTGAACCAGTTTTATTTTATAATTTCATTTCATCTTCTACTATGAATCAGAAACAATCATAAATTGCAACTGCTCTGATCAGTGTCAATATCAAAGTGTAAGATCATTCAAGGTTATTTACCTACAGATAGTACCAACAACATAGCTACTAACGATACTATGTTTGTAATCAAATCAACGTGTCCCGTTATCAATTTAATAAGTCGTGTTATCAGACTTGCCCCGTCATTTATCCGTTTCTTAAGTTGTTGACGCATTGGTGCAGTATTGAGTTATTGCATAATGCGCTTTTACCATGGGATGGGAACAAAGAACGCGATGAATATAGGAAAGATCTTTTCCAATCTGGACCAAAAATTGTTCACCTTTGATCTCAAATATCTCAGAGACAATGAACTTTGAAGTAATTATGGGATACTGTTTTGCTTAAAAGTCTTCAAAAACCATTATAAAACCGAAGGATTCAGAGCGAAGGTCATTGGCGTTGGGTATCCCCTTTATATCTTCTGCTCCCCTGAATTAACTAACTGTAGAAGTAAATTTCCAAATTTCTCAGGGCACTGGGGGGGTCTTGGTCACTTTTTCTGTAGTATATGACATCTCTTTCAATTTATAATTTGATAGAAGTCAACTCATTTCCAATCATACGATCGAACTCTAGTACAGATTTGAACTAAAACGCGTTTAGGGCAAAACTGTGAAACAAGTAATCTGACTAGCTATATTTTGCTGCAAGCCCCTCATAGAAATATGGTATCTTAAATAATAAATATGCTGCTTCACATTTAATTTACCTAACTGGCAAGATAAGTGTATACCAGATCTCAGTCTCACTCGATATTCATGCGAAAGAGCACTCAGCTAATTTATCTTGTTACTCCTTAGGTACTATTGACAATTCTAAAGTGAACCCCACACATCCAAATAATCACTTAATTCCAGAACGTTAGTCTGTTAGCGAAACACTGCATAAAATATCAAGTTACTAAACCCACTTAGGAACCAAATGATTCAACAGTTTTTAGCAAAATGTACGACATTGTTGGTTGTTTATAACGATCATTTCTCAAGGAGTCTTAACGGCATTATCTCCTTATCGACAAACGCCAAATGGTACCTTTAACTTATTAAAAACAAGCACAAATTATTCCACCGAATAACGACAATTTCTCTTTGTTTCAGCTTACGGCAAAGTGTTTCTAGTTAAAAAGAGATGTGGCGTGGACGAGGGCAAACTATACGCGATGAAGGTGCTCAAAAAGGCCTCAATAGTGCAGAAATTAAAAACGGCTGAACACACGAGGACGGAGAGACAGGTTTGTTCTTTTTTTTAATACAGTTTTCATATGGAAAGCGATTATTGTTGTATTTTTTTTTTATGAATGACTTATTAATTTATTACATGCATAGTACTGGTTGTTATGGAGGTTTTACCAACTGTTTTAAGCCCGATTAATGAAGATGGTGCTCTAGCATACCCTCGCGCGCAAAGCGTGAGTCGCGCTTTTTGAAACGTTATACACGGCTCAATACTGCTGTAAACAACTCAATCTATAGTGTCCTTTAGAGGTTTTAGAGCAACTCTTTGTAAGAGACTCTTTGTAAGTATTCTCAGAGACCGCGTGTTAAGGAAAGTGTTTGTTTAGGTCCTGGAAGCAGTGAGAGAGTGCCCGTTCCTGGTCACACTACATTACGCCTTCCAGACAGACTCCAAGCTACATCTCATACTTGGTAAGTCAACCTTATATCCTGTACATTTGTTACTCGACTCTTTTCCGGGACTGCACCCAATTTTCACGGTTTCATCGGAATAACAGAACGAAGGACACGTGCTTATTTCCCGTAATTTATTCGAGTAATAGCCGCAGTCGGTAAACGAGCGTTGCTTGGTAATGGTATCAGTAATAATAATAACAATTGAATCGAAAATTATGATAAAGATTGACAACAAACAAAGCCCAACAAAGTCTATATACCCTCAAATATGAAAAGATTTTACTGAACGAAAAATCTGTTACAGTTTGCCTTGAAACCAAATTTTGAACTCTGAAAACGCAGTCGGCCGTGTAGTGACGTCATTATACTCGTCGAAGCTAACTTAATGTTGAATCTTATACGAGTGCAATTCGTTACGTAACCTATGCTGTGACATTGACGGACATCGAATAACGGAACAATGTGTATGTCTGTGACAATTGACTTTGTCAAATTCAAATGTTGTTTTCCTGCATAGTGACGTCAAACAGATAATCTATGGACTACCATGGCTGAAATCATTTTCGCCGGATTACGTAAAAGTTAAATTTATAAATAAAATATCTTTTGCAGTTTTCCAGTGTGTAATATTTTTTTTTCTTTTAATTGGTCGTTATCATTTATTATTAATAATAATATAAGACTAACTTAAAAAAAGGGTCGATTAGCCTATTGTTCTATTTAATTTATTATAATGGTGGCCATTATTTTTGAGGTCGAAATTACTAGCGAATAACTACTACGTGATGTAAAAAACAACAACTGGGTTAATGAAGCTTACTTCATATTAAATGTTTGGAAATAACTTCATTTACATACAAAATCTCGACTTCTCAGGAAAATAAGTTTGATATTCTATTCTATCTAAAAGCCAAGCTAAACCAAGCTTCAAGAATAATTATCTCATGTACAAAGGACAACCTTGACCCAATCTCTGTAATTCTGAATATTCTAAAAAGCTGAGAATGTGTAGACTTGCGCAATTGGTAGCCATCCTTTGTTGTTTGTCCTGCTCGTATTACAAAAGAGAGCAGGGGACGACATGTTAAATTAGCGAGCATTTGTGGTTATGTAAAGGGATTTGATATAAAATATTTAAAAGATAGGGATTAGACTAAAAAGGGATTGAATTTAATTAGTATTTGCATTATACAAAGTCTGCCCTTGCTTGGTTTTATTCAAATCTTATTATATTTTAACTTAACATATATAATCTTATTCGATTTGCTTGCAAGTAAAAAATATATTGTATAAAATGATGTTAATATTTTTTGTCACAGTTTCGTAATAAGCGCATACAGTCAGCACCAGAAGTAGCTAACCGGATAAGGTGTTCAAAATGATGATGCCACAACCTTATTTTTGTGACAATAAGGGTTTGACAAGAGCATTTTGAATAGTACCCGGTTTTAAGTATACTTCTGCTGTTGAGATAATATACGATTTGTTATTAAACTGAAATATAGGTAAATGTAACAGGATATTTGCAATACGTTATCCTCGAGCCTAATATATTGCCCTCCGTGGGCCACTAAATCTGTCACGGTGTCCCAATAAATTGACATGTAAATGTTCACATTCATCCTAACTTCATGTAGTTGAAGTGAGAGGTAATTGGTCTTTTGAAGGGAGGGTTTGAAACTTAGCATAGGCTGTAGTCTTCAAATGGCTAACTAAAAACCATATATTCTTTTTTCCCATAAATGGATCAGAAAAGTGTAATTTTTAACCAAAACCCGTTTAATCAAATTTTCTTGAGCTGCATAAACATTCGAGATGATTTTTAATGGAATTTTTTATTGTGCTCGTATAAGTTATATTTTTACTTGAATCATAATAATCATATTAAATCTTAATAACATATTAAAGTCACAGGACAACGACACCATAACTTTAAAACACAAAGGTGACCTATTCCGTAATCCGTCCCAAATTAAGATATGTATGTCAAATCAATTGCCAGATCCGTCTAGGCCTAAGATCGATAGGGCGACCGCTAGACCGTTGAACCTTCAGACCTCTAAGGTCCTCCGGGCGACAACCTACCTCTAAGGTCCTTCGGGCGACGAACCTCTTAAGGTCGGGTCTAACGACCCGGGAGTTGAGTAATAGGTCATGTTGACTTTGCGGATTTTTGTTTAGGGCGAATTTTGCTCGAATCTACGCCAAGCTCAAGAAGATATCAAGTTTGTGTTGTATATGTTTCGCTTCATTATCATCATTGGCCTTTGCGATTACAGACGATTTAGGGATTACTATGGTGGTAACATTTCTGGTAGTTGTGGAGACCAAAGCGCAAGCGGTATGACGTATGACCTTCCACATTTGTGGCAGTGAAAACTCGCGCCAGTGCTAGAGTTGCTGGAAGCTTTAGTCTTAGTTTAGTGTCTGTACTTTTAAACGCATTAAAACTTTTGTACGCTAATGACTCGATCTAGGCTTCGTCGCAGACCTCTCCATCTATGACGCTACCCAGTCTCGGTGATCTTAGTGTGATGTTAGGCGTAATATATATTAAATAAAAGGTTATTATTTTGATAATCATTTCAAACTGTTATTACTCGCTGAAGAGCATAGGCCTCTCTTTAAGATCGATCTTGGTCTAACCAAATCCAGAAGTGACCCACAATATGATGACATATAGGTGCTTGTCAGTCGTGGCTCGTGGAAGACCTAACTTTGTGTGACCCAACGTTTACAAGGAAAGGTAGAATGTCTGACTCGTATTTTACGAATCTAGCTTTCGCTCGACCTTGGTAAGCTAAGTTATTCGCCAGACGGTCCTTGATATGATACCCACGCGTTAAATACTTATTAGTCTTATTACTTATGCGAACGCCATTTTCCCTTATTGTTAGGTTAACTAGAAATTATAATTAATTAGCAAAGATTTAAGCCAATCCTTTTGGGTATTTTTAACCGCTGTAGTCTTTTAGGGTGTTGCAAACTGCTAGTTTATTAGATAAACGTGAAACAATTGTAATATAAGTAGCGTATTTATTAGAGCAAAGATCTTAGGTTACCTTTCACCACTTTCACCTGTCTTGGACCTGGATATGATGGATATTTCTAGAAATGTTGTCAAAGTGCTCGAAATAGACATAAGCGGTTTGTGAACATGATATTGAAACATGTACCAATGTACCTACTTATCAACGCTCAGTGAGGTCTGACATGCTAGTATAATATAGGTTTTAACCGACTTCTAGAATACGAAGTAGGTTAACCTCCTCCTTCCTGACTTATTAGTTAGTCTGTATTTTTTAGTCATCTAAGATACAGTGGCCACCACGATCCGGTCCGAATATGACGCATATGGCTTGATAGACGATAAAATGACAACCATGCTCCGTCATAATTGGACTGTAGTGTATTGGTAGTGGTGTCAGTTAGTCGTAAATACATTAAAGGGGAGGAGGGGGGGAATTACGTTCATTGAGTCACCTTCTATCTAACCTACAGGTGCAGAGTCCGAAGTTTAACTAGGCTAGAAAGTATAATAAGGCTAGGCTTGCAATGGGGTTCATCCTCAGGGCTCTTCATATTGCTTCACATATTCTTCGCCATCAGATACATCGGAACGGCCAAAGTGCTCACAAATATCTGAGCACGTCTCTGTTATCAAAGCGTTAAAGTGTTAGTTCACATAATATCTGATGGCGACTGTACAAGAAGCCCGTGATGGACGGAAAAAAGCACGCATCTATTAATTGTTAGCCTAAATATTTTCGCATCCAAAACACAATCAATGTGTAAAGTGAAGCAAGCAAATTATAATTATCTTTCTAATCGATTTAGCCTGCCTTCGCGATTACCGGTATCGCACCCTTGACCCACTGGCACACGAGTTTGTATTCGATCCACAAACTGGAGACAATACTGCTTAATGAACCCATGTTTGGATGCCAGAGCAAACCGCATCATTGTCAACTTGACTGACATTGTTGCCACAGTGGCCCTTTTCAATACGCTTTAAAAGGAGGTTCCCAATTTGACTGTGTTTTTGATAAGCGTTTACTCCGTCAATAATGAATCGATTTTGATGATTCTCTTTTTGTCTAGTCCAAGTTCTATTGGGTACTGGTTCTCATTTGATGATGGGATGCGTAAGGAATAGAGGACCCTTTATGATTGGTGTTTTATTTCAAATTATGATTGCTATTGGCACGTCATGTTTTTATCTTCAATTTTTGTAAGTAGATACTCTTGGCTATGTCGCAACTACATGTCACTTAGTAGTGACATGAGATGTTGAACATCGACGCGCGCATAGCCTAAGTACGTCCTGATCTTAAAGAAGCTGCAAGTGACGCAAACGGTGTGGCCTAACCATATAATGAGTTGATCGAGGATTGCATATATGTACCTACTTAGGAAATTTGGACCTTAGCTGCCGTGATCGGGTGGGTTAGTGGTGCAGGAGGACGCTATTTCGATCCCAGCCCTAGGGCACTGGAGACCTTGGTCACTTTTTCTGTAGTATATGACATCTCTATCAATTTATAATAGCTAAGTTGATCAACGGCAGATAAGCTGTCATCCGATAGAAAACTGTCTTTTCATACAAGAAAATTAACGATGACGTTAGCAGACGATTTAGTGCAAGTCTATTAAACGCCAGTTTTAACCGGTTTTTTTACGCGTCTTCTACTTCATACACGATCTACATGCACTAAAGCACATCGGTAATGATATGACTAATACTCTATTAGGGGTTCGATTCTAGTTCACACAAGCAGGTCAAGGGAACAACCCGTTACCTTTGCTCTAGCGAGTCAGAATCTCTTTTAATCCAGTATAACACTACCTCTAGACCTTTAAGAGCTCTAAGAGGACTTATACTAGTTTTGCTGTAGACCTCGACTCGTCAATCCAAAGTCGGCGATTGGAATAACCACCCGGTGCCTTGCGTAAATGATGCGGCTAGCACGCTGTCAAGGGATTTCCAACCTTATAAGTTGATATTAGAGTTGTATTTGTATGTGTGTTGTGGAGTTTTCTAATTGTTAGGCTTATGTCGCTAGTCGGTAGCGATACTTTTTAACCTGCAATTGTTCTACAATGTTGTTTGATGGTAGAATTGCAACAGTTGGCAGATTAAGTAAGTTCCTAAAAAGTGTAGGTACTTCTGAAAAAGGCATACCTACCTGAGTTATTTTAATTGCTCGTGCCGTAAACATACTAATTTGCCATACCTAATATTACGTAGGTACGAGTACATATAGGAAGATGTCTTAAAATTGTGAGTTGTTCCTAACTGTATAAATACATTAAAGCATTACGTGGCGGGGCGTCAAAATGTTCTTTGGGCAAGCCGGAGCTGATTTGGCCTGTTTTTACTTGAGCTATTAAGGAAAAACGTGTTGAATTGGTTCACGCAAGGGAAGCCGGCAGGAATCGAGTTCTATGATCGCACCGCTCTCTAGTAGATATAGGCACCTACATAATTATGTTAGGTATTTATTGTGTATTTTTATATTATAATCTTTAAATCTCTTATTTTTATATACGTACCTTGTCAAAACCAAGTATACTCTGTGCACAAATTATTATATTTACACAGTACCATTTGCCTATGTAGTTGTAGGTTGATAAAAATTACGGATTTGCCCGATTTAACTCTGCAAGGTGACCCGCAAATTACATGTCTCGCCCATGTAATGAAGCGAGCATACTGTCTCTTTCAAACAAAATCGTAATAATAGAAATAGCACGATGCTGGTGACTTAATAGTTGTGTTTGAAGTCCTTGTCAAGGGTAGATATTTATTTTCGGATATAATAGTATTTGTTTGCTTAGTAAAAGGTGAATATGCACGTGACATAAGAGTGCATTGTACTGTACGACTTGGGCACGTTTTTAACCAACTTACAGATAAGAGTGAGTCATGTATATTTACAGTAATTGCAGTAGTCTGTGGCACATTGCCAAACATTTTATTTATTACCATTAACATAGAGCTACATGGCGTCGCATCACGAGAGCAGCGAGAGCGCAAGACTGGAACGAGACATGATCATGATCACGCCCACTCTGTTAAGAGTGTTCGATTAAGAAGTGGCATATTGAAACACACAAAAATATATTACACGCTCTTCCGGCTTCACTATAGTAGATTGTGTCGCATGGGAGCAAATATAGCATATATTAGTCGAGGAGTCGAGGACTTATTGAATTCTTCAAGATACGAAGGCTTCTATAATAGATTCTTGGGCTGTGAGGCTTTCAATTGTTAAACGTCCGTGGTAAAAATAATTTTGTTGTTCGTCCGTCACGACAGGAAAGAAGTGTAAATTTCAGCCTCACATCACTTTACAATGTATACTTCTTCTTTATCTTCTGTGTAAATGTGCTTCTGTAATGATGTGTTGTCTGAATAAATGTTGTTCTATTCTATTCTATTCTAAATTTTCTACGTCCCAGCGGGGAAGAAAATAGCCGTGAAAAATTGAAAATATATTTAGACATTTTTATAATTGAAAGAAAAATTAAAAAATCTCCGCGTCGAGCGTGATTCGAACCTACGACCACTCTGAACACTGGTCAGAGTGGTCGAGGGTTCTAATCCCCCTCGACGCCGAAATTTTTTCAATTTTTCTTTGAATTGTAAAATTGTAAATTTCGTTCGCAGACGTCTCTGAGTTTATATATTTACACATGTCAGTTATATTTTTTGCATGTCTATGTGCAAGATATTTATTTATTGCACAAGCTCTATTATGAGTCGCATTCGATAAACTAGCGGATCGCGTTTGTGTTACGTCTTAATTTGTATGGGAATTAGTAGTCTCCATCTCCAATATGTCCCGCTTGGTGCGCTGTTCTAAATTCCGTTCCGAAGTTGAGATTTACCGCAAACGCGAACGTCACGTAAGTTTTTCGAATGCAGCACATCCTAGTGCTTCAGGTAATTGTAGCAGTATGTATGGCATTGGCGGGCCTTCTGGCTTAGTAACACTTATCAGTCTTGGTAGCTACTGGATATTCATATTTTTATGGTCATAAATTGCTATGCAGGTGTAGAATCACCGGCACGGTATGTTTCAATCTAAGTCACGAATGTTTACATTACGTTACACAATATTTTTAAGTGAACTAACGCTTAAGCGACTTGAAGTGTCAAGTTTCACTTCATAAATATTAGGTTTTGTTTTTACCGTTTTGTGAAATAAGTATACTTAACAAAACATTGAGTAATTCGCCTCACGACACAACGTCACAATCTATAAGGCAAGTGTTCTTTGTACCCAAGAAAGTTAAATTAGTTCGTTTGGTTACACACTTTTTCGATGGATTAAAAAAAAATCAAACCGGATATTCTAAGAGTATCAACAACAATAAAAAAAAATCCAGTTTGTTACGATTTCTTATTTACTTAACATTAAGCATTAAAAAGTGCTAAACGAAACGGACTTCTCTAATTTTCTCTTAACAATTTCTTAATTGTGTACAAAGAAATAAAACATAGAAACGACCAAGTCTTAAATGTCCCTATCACTATTGAATAATATATTTTGTCAAAATTGTCCACTAACGAAAAGTAAATAGAAAAGTGAATCGAATAAAAATATAGAAGTACTTAAATATCGACTAAGTATTTCCTATGAGTAGAACAGATATTTTTTGCCTTATAATCTCCTTAAGGAATTAGGAATACAATTTGTCAACATGTCCCGATGACTCAACTAATTTTTTGCTTCATTTTGAACTCTATTCCTTAAGCATTTGGGAACAGTATAGGTAGGTGATGAGTCACAGTGCTCGGAAATCAAGTGACCTGATTAAGACTGGAATGTCTAATCGATAACAGAACTGACTGCTTAAAAAGGGTGATCGATAATTCAAATTGCATACATATTTTCGTAACAAAGCAATATTGGTAAATTCTGCACATGCTGAATCTCAGGTAACTCTGATCCCTGACAACTAATACAAATCTGTAAAAATTACTTTGGCAGTAGTGATGGGCAAGCGGAAAGTTTCCTATTTGGGAAACTTTCTGTAATGAAATTTACAGAGAATATTACCGTAATATTCTCGTGATGTGAAAGATAGAGAAATTTATATTTTATTGCGGTCTAATGTCATGTCATTTAGGTGAAATAGACGCACAAAGGCGTCGTTAATTGTATTGCAAAAGGATAATATCGTTACTGAGCAAAATAAAAAGTTACATGTAAATTACGGTAAATTTCCATAAATTCTCGTAAGTTACCGTGAAAATTACCGTGCAATTTTAAACGATACCTAGAAATTTATTACAAAATACGAGAGATTTAATACATATTAGCTCAAATTGAATGAAAGTGATACAAAAATACAATTGACTGTAAAACTCGCATCAATTAGGCCACACTCGGGTCGAGCGAATGCTCAGGCCAGGTATGTAGTAAAAAACTACCATGCACAGTGCACACTGCCTACGCGGAAAAGACAGTAGTAGTCGACTTAATTGTAATTTTGAACTGTTTTAACAGTCGTGGCAAAACCATCTACAGTAGAATCCGGTTATAACGACGCCGAAGGGACCGACAATATTACGTTGTACTAAACGGAAGTCGTACTAAACAAACCGTCAATTTTAAAGTTGTTTCTCGTTTTTTATAGTCACACATGCATTATAATTCATAATGGTTCAATGTAACTCACAGAATAATTGAAATTAAGAATATTTTGCTCTTTAGTGAAAGAAACTGTTGAACCATTGACCTATTTACTCGTACTTCCTGACTACATTGCAACTTAACCCATTGTAAATTGCGGAGATTTTTTTTACACGAGATGAAACCCTTACGCGCTTAAGTTTTAGAACATTCGATGATTCATTACAATGCACCGTCACCGTTGTAACCGAACATATGCGTGTGAAATCCCGTCGTTAAAAGCGGTATGTCGATATAAGCAGTCGTAATAAACGGATGCACTTCCAAAGTGGCTGGTATGAAAACCAACCATCTGCCTATATCTACGTCGCTAAAACCAGTTGGTCGTTTTATGCGGAGTCGGAGTCGTAAATTTGTGATTTGTGTTAGTGTAAAACGAATGGTTCGCCATGAAGCCAAAGTTGTTATGTTCATGACTATTTCCGAAAAAAAATGTATGAAAAAAGATGTCAGCGAATGTAAATTTAGTCACTTTACAACCTTATTTCATTAAGCTAGGCTCAAAAGTGTGAATATATATTTGACATCGACTTTACAAGTATTCAATATCTCACGAAATTGTTGTACTACTACAAAATTTTTATGCAGGGTTATAGACTTTGCAAAAAAAACTTTTCATGCTATAGGATAAAATAATTAAGTTAAGTTATTCATATCATTCCATATTGTGCCGCTCTACCTTTGCCATTAATATATATATATATATATATTTAAAACTGAACTAAAGAAACATTTTGTTTACTTTTTTAACTGCTACAATTTGAAAGGCCCTTCCCTTGACTATACATATATGTACATAAAATAATAATAGCATAGAATATGGGTACGCCGAGAACAAGAGAACAATGCAAACTTGGAAAGTATATGTTGATTATTTTTAACTAGCGACCCGCACCGGCTTTGCAAGGGTTATTATAATACATATAAACCTTCCTCTTAAATCACACTATCTATTGAAAAAAACCGCATCAAAATCCTTACTATAAAAAAATTATACTATGTAGTCATTAATAATTATTCTTATTTGAAATGCAACAAATTGTAATGAAGTAATAATGCAATGTTCTTTAATTTTCAATAGTAACCAACCACTATATTTCGTTAACAAAAAATATATTTCCTAAGAAATTTCCATGAAATTTCAGAGAACTTACGGTAATTTACGGTAACTTACGGTAATATACCTTTCTAATAAGTTTTAAGTAATGTATCTGACCGCGAGCATGAAGAACATGAAAATATGCAAATATTTCGTTATTACAAAAAGTTGGATTTTCATATCGAAAAAAAAAGTTACAAAGTAAATTGCTACTTTTGGTAATATTACCGTAATCTTTCCGAGAATATTCTCGCAGTCGGAAATATTCTCTGCAATTTCCCATCACTATCTGGCAGCGTTTCCTCGCTGTATGAGTAAGACAAGTATTGCAGTACTAAATAATACGCTGGGCGACCTAGCTACATCTTGTTAATCTTACTTGGAAGATTTGACCTTAATAATCTTGATTTTGTTCATACCTTTTGCATGTATTGTAATTCGCTTTTTAAATCATGTTATTAATTATTGTACCTTTAATTAAAAAAAAAAACTATCATTATTAGCACAATTTTGTTAAGAATACGTTAGCTAAGGAAGAGCGGCATCTCCTGGCACAGGCTATATTAAAGCTTAAAAGGAGGTGCCAATTTTAAGATGATTATTGTGAACGCAAATAAACATTTTTCATTTTCATTTTTCATTTCATTAATAAACAAATATTATGAGTCAAATAATAGGATGAAAAAAAGACAACCACTCTATATCATTTCAGAATGTCATAATAAAGCACTTAATTCGAATGCAAGCAACGTCTCATAATATCGGAACTTGTGCTGCATTTCGGAAGTGGGTCAAGTCGGCAACTTGTACCGGCCGCATGAAATTCACGGTTATTAGCTTTGAAAAGACTGAAAAGAGTCATTCGCTGAGAGACCTTTCATTTGAATTCTAGCGGTAAAGTGGACTTTTTACACTCATATTAGTTTAACTTTTAAGCACTAGGTTCATTGAAGAAAGTAGCTGAGGAAGGAAATCAGCCTGTTAGTCGTTATTGGAAATTAGGTCAAGATCTAAGATATTTGCCTGTATGAGCCAGCCTTATATTAGCTGTACAGTCACCAGCAATAATATCTTACGCTATGATGGCTGTAAAAATATGTGAGACACTCTTATTATGTACGGTGTCAGATATTTTTGCGCCCTTCGTTTTGTAAGATATTATTGCCGGTGAAAGTACCAATCATTGCTCTACATGCCATATTTCATCAAAATGAAATGCCTGTTTGACTCATCCAATAGAATTAACAAGGTGACCCGTAATATTCTATTTAAAAATAAAACATACATATTTTCTTATTTTAACTATAAAACTCTCGTGAGACTCGAACATATTAAATAATATTTAAAACGGGTCACTCACGTAATTTAGTCGATTTTCGCTCGACATGTTACGTGTTGTGGGTTACGTGAGTGACCCGTTTTAAATATTATTTAATATATTTTCTTATACCTACTTAAATAATACCTTCACATGACATAACAACGAACTTTGAAAAAGTAAATCTCCCGACACCTCACACGTGTATACAAGTTGTGCTATAACAGGTGTTTGCTCTCATATGCGACCTTTACCTACTTCGACATCGATCATAAGTTTTCATGTGTTTTCTATTCAGAATCACGAGCTCTTTCAATCCTAGTAGGCGAACAAAAAGTGTCCTGTGTTTTTTTTTTCATTTCGCCACCATTCTTTTTTCACATATTTAGTATGGCGATGGCGGCAGCAATGGAAAGTATGGAAATTATAGGACACTATTTTACTCCTACTAGGATTGCAAGAGCACAGAGCACACGATTCTGAACAGAAAACACATGAAAATTTCCAATTTAGCAGAAAATTATTTTCCTACAATAACTGTCAATAACAGATAAAATCGCTTATATAAGTGATAGTTTTAATATTTGCAGTCTGTGGACAGTTGAATTAGGGGATGCTTGTATTACCTTGTAAAACATCTGTAACCTGACCTTATAGAACAGGCTCCTGATGTAAGATTGCAGAAATAGTGGATAGCGTAATGTTTAGTGATTCATCTACCTGATACCCTCGACAATCTCGACATTATAAAAAGCCATGTTGTCGCGCGCGCTTGCGGTCCTGTCATTCAGTACCCTAGGTGCGCTATTTTTGCAAACAAACATCTAGTTGGATCCCGGTCTATTCTTCACACCGCAAATAAATGATGTGTTATTTATGATGACTGAACACCGCAGTCAAATTGGCTTCATCGTTCTAAAACTACGATCCCACATACACGCTGATACGGTTAAACTTATAAAATTCTTATTTTTCCCCGGGCTAAAAAAATAATAACATCAAACGGAAATAGGTCAAATGAAGGCACATAAAGTAAATATCATAAGCCGACCTTTTTATTATTATTATACCGGTATAACAACTTTCCTCAAATGTAATGGGTATTTTTACTTTCAGAATATTTGAAGGCGGTTGACAGTTGAGTCCATGTCGTAATAATAATAGGTCGACTTATAATATGAACTATCAAGTAATATTTATAACGACTTTATGTGAACTTCCTAATCGCACGCCAGCAATTCAACCTCGATTTGACCTATTTCCGTTTTGATATTAATCATTTTTAAGCCCAGATCGGCCTATCATAAATATGAAAAGTTACACCATCGCCATTTACAAAGTGTCCTATTTTCGAGGTTAACTTAATCTTGCAAGAATCGTGCACATGCATAGGTAATACGAATGCAATCCTCTTTCAAATCCGCAAAAAAACACAATTCTCATATAAACCGCGCCAACAATTGCCAAATAAACAGCAACATTCGCGGACCCACATCCAACTGCCTTGACCCACTGCGCCTACAGTGTTTTCACCGGCCACATAACCCATCTCTCGCATTGTGCAACAATGCAGCAATTAAATTATTTCAATAGTCACGATTTTCAAGCGCCCTTGCGGCGGAGGCGTATTCCGTACATCATAATTATCATAAATATTATCTAATTTGTGTCTTCTTTTATTAAATCTGCTCGAGACACTGCATTTGGCCCTCTACATCTTCCCGGCTCATGCCATCTAACCTTATCTAGGGCTTATTATGATTAATCCGGTTACATCAAGATTTTCCTTCACCGAAAAGCGATTGTTTGGAAAGTGGTTGGTGGATCAAATGATATTGCGTATGCGTACATAAGTTCTCAAAAACTCACGCAACACGTAGTTACAAGACATTTTCTCGAAGAAAACTGAATAATAAACTAGAGACGAAGAGTTAAACAGTGGTACGTAAACCAATAAGGGCCACTTGCGCCGTAAGTAGCTGTCAAATCCCATAGTGTATAAACGCTTGACTCCCAGTTAGCGGTTACGTTCTCCGCCTTATCGGCCACCGACTACTTCTACTAAAAACTATCACAAATGCACTTAAAAATTATAAACAGAATTATAAATTCTATAATGGCTAACACAAGTTGTATTTCCCAGGTTATCGTTAGGTAATCCCCCTTCTCTTTAACTAGTTTGTAATAAAAACAGACATATTAAACTACAATCGGGAAAATACATTAGATAACACTGCCGTGACGTCACAAATCAAAAGCCCTACAACAACACCAATTCTATTCAAGAGATCGCTTGCAAGAGCAGTGTGGTTACCATGAGTTGTACGTAACCGTATTCGTTAGTGACTGCGGCATTCGAAAGTATGTCTGTCTCACTCCTGCCAGATTAGTGGTGGGAGTAATTAGTGGTACAACTCATAGTAAGCACTTAGAAGGGAGCTATCCATGCCAGCGGCACCACCACCCAGGGTTAACCAGCAAACCTGGTCTTCAAAGGCCTAGTATACATTTTTAGCTGTCATATTTGACATTTACTTCTCGACTGCGCGTATCGAGAGGTCAAAATATAAAAGTAGCCATATGTTTTAAATAAACGGCAAACTAATTTGAACTCTCGATTCGCTAATGCGATCGAAGTAAGTGTCAAATACAACAAGTTAAAATTTGTACTAATCCTTCAGAATTTATTTCATATGGAATTTGACAGTTAACATCGGGTTAGCGGCTAACCCTGATTCGCGCAAGTGACGCTAAGTGGCTGGTACTGCGTTTCTTTGGGATTAAAACACTTGCTACCCTGAATGCAAATATTCACCGTTTAACCAATGACTAACTGCGGTCTATGCTAATTTCAAAGACTAATTGATTTTTGGCATGTTCGCAGCTGCATAAGGGGAATTCAGCTAATTCCTGCCTCAGAATGGGGACACGAATTTAGGTTATGTCATAATTTCGCAATGCCTTAACACCAATTCTAAGTAAGTACAGTAGAAACTCGATCATCCGAACCCCGACTATCCGAACCCCGACTATCCGAACCCCGACTATCCGAACCCTCAATTATCCGAACGCTACATTGGTTTATCCGAACACACTCGATATGCACTCGAACACTACTACGTATTTTCTTCCATCAATCCGAATTTCAGACTGAAATATTTTAAGCACAAAGCACAATATATGATTTTTCCATGTGCTATTTTTATGAATTCAATGTCATGTGCATTGTAAGTCCAATTTTAATGTACTATCGAGTACAAAATTACATGGACTTCATTCATAAATTGGCCATGCACTTTTAACGCGTGTGTACTTTCTGTATTGTATTTATATTAAAAGGCGTTGTTTTTCTTAGAGCTCGTCCCACAAAACCCAGATTTCGATTATCCGAACCCGAACTAATCCTCTCCGGTCCCACTTAGTTCGGATGATCGAGGCTCTACTCTATTTCCTTATCATCAGACCCTTCTGATGACTGCCTCTATTATCAGAGTTAGAGTACATGTCCTGATATTTGTGAGCACCTCGGCAGTTCCGATATATCTGATAGCGACTGTATAAATAGCTTCGCCCATTGACCATCGAGACCCTATGCCGTTGTAATAGATATTACATACGATCAGTTAATAGTGGTGGCGATGATCCGCGCGTGGAAGCACAATCCAATAAAAGCGAACACGAGTTCTCATAAATACAGGTAATTTAACTATGTTTTCACCTGAGAATCGAGTCGCGTGGAAGCATGTGCCCGTGTTTATTACAATACTTTCTAAGCAGAACCGACATTACACTCGCGTAATATACATGTATTTGTAGATTAAATATTTTATATATGTACATAAAATATTTTATATATTCATATTCATTTAATCCATTGTTATCATGTTCATTAGGTCATAAAGGTCTTACATTTTACTCTTTTTTTTATGTACATAAAATATTCTGTATGTAGGCCTTGGTACATGCAGAGCTGTCATAACGGGGGTCTAACATTTGCCTACGTAAGAATATTCTGTGGGTTTTTGCCGGTTGGTTATTCGTACGGTTACTAATAGACTTGTCAGCCCATACAATGGTATAATTTTTCTGCATATAAATAAGAGGGTTTCCCCTCTGATTCTGTTTTGAAGGCGCTCTTTTACCAGTAGACAGTAGTCATAAACATAATAATCACTGTTAGAAAATTATGAAATAAATATATGTCATACTTAAGCATCTTGCAATTATAAAATCGCATTTAAAACAATTAGAAAAACTTCGCTCGATAGAAAAAAATCTTTAAGCTACCTCTATTTTTGTCATTTTTTGAGCGGTATAGCTACAATATGAACTTTTTTTGCGTATAGCCATTAACATGATCTAGATAAATTCGGAGGGATTTTTAATTTATTTATTCACTAGAACTAAATACCTGCTAAATCTAAGATCATAACCACCCGCGAGCTCATTTTTCATCTCACTCCTTGATTCCCGTATGCCCATTCTGTATCTCATCGGAATATACCGCCTTAATAAATGCTCTCAATGTATTTACTAAACTACCTACAGATATGTTTTACGCTATTTCCGGAAGGAAGAAATGAGCTTGTCTGCGTTTATCACCATGATGAGTCATAGTGATAAACGCAGACAAGCTCATTTCTATGTTTCGGATTCCTATACACGTGTCTGGGATAAAATCATCGTTATTATCAGCCAAAAGACGTCCACTGTGAAACATAGGCCTCTCCCAGAGAATGGCACGTCGATCGGTCGTGCGCTGCCCGCATCCAATGGATTCCTGCGACCTCTAGGTCATCAGTCCATCTTGTGGGGGGCATTTCCACGCTGCGTGGTCGCCACTCAAGACCCCACTGGGATACAATCGTGTTATAATAAAAAGAGTAAGGGTCACTTGCATCATGCACAATTTTGACAGATTAAAGTAACTCCGATTGCTATAAAACACAAAAAAAGTTGAACGGTGACTGACATTTTGGTGCAACCGACCCTAACTAATGCATTGTCATTGTTGATTGTTAAATGTAATGTTGCTTAAACACTACAAAAGTGTATTGAGAAGGTCACAAAGATTGATATGTTGACAAAGCGACAAAAATATGTAAACATTTAAAGCTACACCCACGGGTTAAGTGGATTTTATAACATTGTCTTGGTAATATTTTAACCAGACAGTCCATAAATAAATATTGTAGCTCAGTAAGGCTCGTGATGTGGGTACAAACGACGATATATGTAATAGATATACTAACGGCTAGATAAATATGAAAATTCGGGCATCTCGTATACGTCGGCACAACCCGCTTTCCTTTTCCATCCGACTCCTCTCTCTTTCACACACATTCTATCTGTACGAACTACGAATTCCTACCAATTGTTAATTACCACTTCAGTAAACGTTTCATAACGCTTTTCGCCGCCTTGACCCGCCGGACTCTTTCCGCTGCCGCCATTGTAATGCGCTTGCACGTGCGTTTGGGTTCGACGCGGCTAAGCTATGGGAGAACAGCGACTTCTCTTAACATTTCGCTTAACCCTTTACCAGGACCTGATTCGTCACTTGAAGTGTGACAATTCCTAAAATTACTGAATTACTGGTGTTTCAGGCGTCCATGGGCTACGGAAACCGCTCACCATCGCACGGGCTGTGTGGTTAACCACCATTCCGATGATTTAAATAAAATCGTAGTGTATTGTCGATAAATAGATCATTTTTGCCCAAGACTGATAATAGTCACCAGACAGAATAGTGTTTAAAAAATCGGCAGTCTTCAACATGAGTCTTTCCCTGTGTCGGAATTTCGTGACATACATAAGTCGCGTTTCTTCTGACAACTGTCAAGAGCTCTTCACAAAAGTGTTAGTTTTAGTCGTAAATTTGATGTATTTTTTTTGTATTGTACAGTCGACGTCAAAGATATATTTACAGTTTGACACCTTAACCCATTGTAATAAGGTGCAAAAGTGTAAACATATCTCGTCGACTGTACAGTCAACCAATTGGAACCCTAGGCCACTCTAGAACCATGTCAAAATGACAAGCAGTAAGAGATTTCTTATAATCTTATTAATAGCGTCACTATGACATAGTCCTACAGTGACCTAGGGTTCCAATTGGTTGACTGTACATGAGTTGTTTACAGCCCACGCAATACTAAGCGGCGCCTGTGCCCATAGACGCCTTCTTTACCAGTAATAATGATGCTGACAATTGTCACCGTGGTGAAATAGGGGACTGGCATTGCATGCATATTTTCAGTATTATATTAAAAATACATAATCCTATACGCACATTGTCAAGTTCATGTCGTGGGTTCCGTGACTCTCAAAGTTTATAACTTGCACGGCACACTGCTGCACTATAAGAGGTTGGGAAACTCGATAGAGCCGCGTTCACAATAGGGCCCGCATTGTACCAACTTCACACTTATTGTTGCCTCGAATTGCCTTTTATTCAATGAGTATTTATGAAAACTCAAATTAATATTACCCGTCTATGCGGATAAATTCGTTTTTTAGCTTCATACATTCGTCAATGGTTATTGTCATCATTCAATTCAAGGTTAATACCCTTGGGGGGGCCTATTATCGGTGTACCCTGTCCCTCGACTTCCTAGGTTCCCTTTCGTCACACAGGCCGATGCAATCAAATTGGCACCGACACATCGAGCGAGCCGTATAATAAACGTCGAATAAATCTTAAACACCGATGGTCATCCATCTGCCATTATGAAATTGCTGTTTTTAGTAAAAGGTATAACTTTGTCGCTTATTGATAAGGTTTATTCATTCCTAAATGGTATACGGACTACAGACGCTACAGAGCTTGGCCAGTAGGTAAATAAGAAAGGCATGTGTTAGATAATCACAAGAGATCTGAGACATTTCTTACTTTTCTCTTATACTATAACCGTGACAAACAAGCATATGGCCCGTCTGATGGTAAGCTGTCATCATAGCCTATGGACGCCTACAATTCCAGGGGTGTTACATGCGCGTTGCCGACCCTTTAAAAACAGAAACAAAAAGGGAGTGTTTTTTGAAGAACCCCATGCTGTAGTGTAGTCCTTTGGGAAAACAGCGGCACTCTACAGGCCTCGGCACGTAATCTACTATTGCGGCCTTCATAGCGGAATATACCTACTATATTGCAGGTGACTGTAGGTACAGTCACCATCAGATATATCGGAACTGCCGAGGTGCGCACAAATATACAGACACTCCATCGCCTTGTCAACAGAGGCGAGATATTAGTGAGCACATCCGCAGCTCTGATGTATCTAACGACTGTATTACTGGTTAGTCATTTTAAAGAAGACAGTGCGTAGTTGGCGATCGTCATTAGATAGGTATACAGACAACTAGAGACGCAGTGTCGTTTTATTAATACGCAGTTATGAGATGTTTAGTTCATAAATTCATAATGTTAAAGAGAGACAAAATGCTAAAGCGAAAGCATGTTTTCATATATTGCGACGTTCCGGACGTCGTTGGTCTTTAGGGATATACGCGGATCAAAATAATTATCATAGCATAATCATATACATGTTGATGTTCCCCAAATTAAACGTATCAGTGAAATGCTAATAGACTTTACAACAATAATACCTATTTAGCGGTAATCACGACACGTCGTTACATCCCATTCAATTAGATTTAGGGTAAAGGACATGCAAATGTCTGCCCGTTATCCTAATCCATGAATGCTTTGAAGAACCATTTTCGTTTTTACCATCGCACCTCTTGCCAAAGGAATAAGCTTCACCCACATTTCCTGGATACATGGCACACCAAGAATAAATGGGCGTTTCGCTCGTTTTTACCCAGAACGTACAAAATGTGCAACGACCTACCTCCAAGATCTCGTTTCCCTCCACTGGCTTTAAAAAATCCCTTTATTTATCCACAGCTTCCAAACAAAAAGTAACGACATATAGGTACTTCCTACATTGACACCTGTAACTTTATGGGCTCGTCAAAGTGTTGAATAACAATAACGCTTGTCGTTAAACTTGAACTTCGACCGAAGACACGTGTTTATACGAGTAGTTGTGACATCGATAGTTGTGGGGTTAAACACACAACTTGCAGCATTGATTATCTCATAAGATGTGTATTTTGATACGTAACTCTTTATTTCTCGGTAGATGGACATATTCCATACGCACCACCTACATTAATTTAAATATCGTTATGTTATTATAAAACATCATTAAACTTAAACGGTTATAACACCCTAATTTTTATTACAATAGGCTTGACATGTTTGACTGCATCGGGCAGTCATCGTCGGACAGACAGAGTGGTGTTGTCAACTCCGCGGTTTGATAAGATAAAAATACGTGAGTTGAGTTATAACCGTTTAAAATTATTGTCAGTTTACCTCACGAAAATTTTAATTATATCACCATCATATCCGCCTATATGGAAGTCCACTGCAGGACTAAGGCCTCTCCCAAAGAGACCCTGGTGGAGATCCACAACGACCGGTTTTTTGTTGGCCACATCCAGTGATTCACGCTACTTTCACCAAGTCGTCGGACCACCTTGCTGGGGCCATCCCGGATCTGTGTTGGAGTTATGGTAAACAAATTCGATGTCATCTAACAATCGCTCAATGTTATAACTAATTACATCTCCATCTGTGTATATCATGCTCTTATTATATTATCTTCAAAGATATAAATCGCTAAGCAGATACATCTAGACAAACAAACAAAATAAATAAACAACACTTGACACTAATGACCACAGTCCAAACTAGGGCATACCAAAAGGCATCCTCGTCTACTGCATTAGTGCATTTAGGCCACAGATATTTCGGCCTACATACTGCAAATTACGATCCATCTGTTTCAAGATCAATAGCATTAACTTTAATCTGTTCTGTTTCTAAATTCAGCCTTGTCTTTTTTATTGAGAAAACGGAGATTTTAATGTTTTTAATGCTGCATGCTACCCAACGAACAATTGTATCAAGTCACGTATTCGGAACATTTAGTTTATATAACCGCCAAGGTGCTCAAAATTATCTATACAAGCACTGACAAAAGAGTCTTGCTCAGATTTGAAATGTGTCGTTCACGAGCGACTGATATAATATAAATGAATTAAGTATATATTATGATTCAACTCACGGAAGATTTAACTCCATCAAATCATATATCTCAGCGTTACTTGTTCGCTCTGTCCCATTCGCGATTTAGATGAGCCGGCGAGCCAAACGAGTGAGACAGACTCGGAGCAGTTCGGAAGAATTCGGAGGGTGTCGTAGTCGAGAGCGAGATGAACGAAATGAGTGATATATATATCTCCACGAGCGAAATATATGAATCACTCTTTTCAACTCAGTGAGTTGTTTAGCTCAGATATTGAGAGCATCTTAGACGGTCCGATGTATGTGATGGCGACTGTATTTGTTAGTATAGACAGATTTCTCAAAAATCCGCTAGAAGTCTAATATTTCTTCGTGATTGCCAAAGATATAAAATGCTTCAAATACATTCATCTCGACAAACATAAATAAAATACATAAACAACACTTGACACTAATGTTACAGCCCCGACCGCGAGATAGTACTGTCGAGTTTTTCAACCGATTCTGATGAAATTTATAATGTTTTTTTTCGAAGGCTGAAGAGAGATATCAATCATTAATTTCGTCATCATAAGTAATAGATATAAGGTGACAATTTCTACAGCTCACAAAGCCACCAGCTTTGGTTTTGGATGATCAAAAAAGTACCAAATAGGTTAGTTTATGTACATAGGTGTCGGCCATTTTAATAAGTTGTTCCGTTATTTTCAGATTACGTTGCCGGCGGAGAACTGTTCACACACCTGTACCAAAGGGAGCATTTCCACGAGCGTGAAGTCCGGATATACATCGCCGAGATCATTCTGGCGCTTGAGCAGTTACATAAGGTAAACTTCGTTACATGTAATGTAGCCGTCTATCACAATAACCTAAAGATATACGGTACAGGTAGAACTACACAGGAGGTATGTAGGCAGTCCAAACACACTAAAGGAGGCAGTTTGCAACCTTAAAATAATGCAGTTTGCAACCTTAAAATGACGCTAGGTTTCTTCGAGAGCGAGGGATACCTCTTTATCACGCAAACAAGGCGCAATGGATGTCGAGTCACGGAAAAAGCCCCAGTATAACTACCTAACTAAAATGTAGGGTACTCAAAGCCCTATCGAGACCACGTTCGGGGCCAAATTATCAGTAAGACTGGTTCATTGACAACAGTCCTTTGAAGTTAATTCTTGTCTCACAGTGTGCTGGGATCGTTTACCTTTACAATCAGCGAATAAGCGACGACGAAACACAAATGTGGGCTAATCCTAAAATTAACATATTACAAAACTCGCTCTGCCATTTTTAATAATAACAAAACAAGATAACTTGAACGAGGAGTTAATAATGTATACATGCATACATTTTCGACGATGAAAAAGTAAAATGTTTCGTTACTTAATATGTATATCATGACATCTGTCCGCTAACTGTCAGATAATTAATGGTTAGAACAAAAGTTGGTTAGTAGGCCACTACGTGACGTGGGGTGAGAATAGTGAATAAGCTTAGGGAATTTTGTGGGAAAGATCAGCTTCAGATATGTTTGTTTCCATTTGGCGAAAATATTTATAGTCAAGGCCTGACACATCGATTCGTATAATGGGACAAGAATATGGCAACATTAACTTTAGTCAAATGATTTGAGGTTTACTGTAATTTATTATAAACAGATTATATTTGATTTGGACAGACGTTAATTTAGCTTTTCTTTCCTTCAATAATCTTTACTACAAGTATCACCGCAGGAAATAACATGTGAAATATTTTAGTTTGTAATCGATAGAAAGAACATCGACATAAAGTAGGTAAGTATAGTATGCATAGTATGCTCGAGTCTATATTAAACCAGGGACCGGTCAACCTCTTCCCAGGCAAAAGCCATTGAATGGCTTAGCCGTTCATTAAATAGCCCGAATCCACATGCCTACCACTTGAATTGCTTTCCCATTCATTTGACTTAGCTGTAGGAAGGGGTTTCCCTTTCGCGGTCACTTGAATGTAGGAAAGGGTTTCCCTTTCTTTCAATAAGCTTTTGGAACGGCTCAATTGTATATTGAATAGCCGACAAGCCTTGCTTAGCTTAAGGAACGGGTTTCCCTTTGCTTTCCTAACCTTGAAATCTATAAGTATCTATTTCGGCCTGATTTCATTTCATTAGGCGGGGTTATTTTTGACTTGAGTCAGTCACTGAGGTCACTGACTTTTGTCGGTCCGTACAATCCGTAGAAGTCGTAAAGCCTTTAATAGTTTGGTCTTGGTGTACGTACGACAAAGTGTCTGATATCATAGTGATAACATGAGTTAAGTACTTATTTTAAAATAACAGAATTATTTTAGGTACAGTTTTAACACAGTGTAAGGACTCGATATAGTGAGTCAGCTCCGGCGATTTTCGGGTCAACGATGGGGGGTGTGCGGGAAGCGGGCGGAGGGGGATTCCCTAACAAACTCTGTACAGATTGTGAGGTCTATTTTCGGGGCTGTCAAGTTATAGTATTTTGATACGAGAATTAATAAAAATAGGTAGTTACGCCATTTTAGAACGTGATTTCTCAGGAAATCAGTATTTGTGACTGCGACGAGTTCCTAAATGAAAAGTATGGTCGAAATTTCAAAATGTTGTAAAAACTGACGCAATCTTAGGTTTTGTAAGGTTTACTCCGATTTGGATAAAAATCGATATCTGACGATCCAGTAGGGTCCATAATATGAATCCATAGTCAAAATTGGTAAATAATTTCAACACGGACGCCATGTTGGATTTTGTAAGATTAACTCTAATTTGGATAAAAATCGATATCTGATGATCCGGCGGGGTCCTTAAGAATAATTCAAAGTCAAAATTTGAAAATATTGTAAGAACCGACGCCATCTTGGATTTTGTGTGATAAACTCCGATTTTGATAAAAATCGATATCTGACGATCCGGTGGGGTCCATAACATGAATCAATAGTCATAATTGTTAAATAATGTCAACAGTGACGCCATATTGGATTTTGTAAGATAAACTCCGATTTGGATAAAAATCAATATCTGATGATCCGGCGGGGTCCTTAACATTATTCTATAAGTAATCGAAATTCAAAAGTTACCTACTTAATTCTTCCTCTAGTTAAATCAAAATCGTAAAGTAATTTAATTGACTTTATTTTGCAGTATCCGATGTAATTGATCAAAGGTTCGGATACTCAAAATGTGAGATTTTCGGGACAATGTCAACACCATGTTACAAAAAAGTTATAGTTCCTTGTGCCCCGAACCTTGAACCCGAACAAGCGCTATTGAATTGAACCCACCGGAGCTCACCGGGATCATAAGATATCATTTTAAGCTCATTGGAGTTAAACTTACAAAATCCAAGATGGTGCCGTTTTTGTAAGATTACATATATAATTTTCACTATAGGTTCTTGTATGGAGCCCGCTAGATCGTCTAATTTTAATTTCAAATCGGAGTTTTTCTATAACAAGGTCCAAGATGGCGTTGGTGTTGAAATTATTTTTCAATTTTGAATTTATATTCATTTCACGGAGCCCGGATCGTAAGATATCGTTTTTTATGGTAATCGAATTTCAACTTACAAAATCCAAAATATTCCAAAATGGCATCAAATTTTATAATATTGTATAATTTTGCCTATAAATTCATGTTAAGCACCCCGCCGGATCCTCAGATATCTATTTTTATCCAAATCGGAGTTAATATCACAAAATCCAAGTTGGCGTCGTCGCTTTTAACAATATTTAACAATTAGGGGAGTATGGGGAGAACGGAACCAACAACTAATCCGACCCAACTGTCCTCGTCGCTCATCTGCACGCGCCTAGCGACGGTGGCAATCGGCCATCGTGGTGCTCCATGCTAGATAACGGACAAGGCTCTGGCGACCGAGCAATGGCGGTATAACCACACACCTGACTGGTTAACTGGTTGGAAGAGGCAACAGCGGCCTTGGGTTTTAAATAACCTCAGAAATGCCTGAAGCAACGGAAAACTGCACTGGCAGTTAGTTTGGATGTAGCGAAGGCCTTCGATCGCGTGTGGCACAAGGCACTTCTTTCGAAACTTCCATCCTATGGGCTCCCCGGGAAATTATGCGAATGGGTCAGCAGTTTTCTAGCAGACAGAAGCATTAAGGTCGTAGTTGACGGTGAATGCTCTGACCCAATGTCTGTGAATGCTGGTGTCCCTCAAGGCTGTGTGCTATCACCCACGCTATTCCTCCTGCATATCAATGACATGTTGCAAACTAGCGGCATTCATTGTTATGCTGATGATAGTACGGGTGATGCCTCCTTCACCGGCCGCGCCAATATTTCCCGGGAAAACGTCATTGAGAGCCGGAACAAACTTGTGTCCGAAATTGAGACCTCCCTAAAAGAAGTCTCAGATTGGGGTCGACTTAATTTGGTCCGTTTTAACCCTACAAAGACACAGGTTTGCGCGTTCACCGCAAAAAAACTTCCGTTCGTCGCGTCACCTCGTTTTGAGAGCACTCCCCTATCTGCCACAGCCAGTATTGGAATCCTTGGCGTTGACATCTCGAGTGAAGTCCAGTTCCGCGGCCACCTAGAGGGTAAGGCCAAATTGGCCTCGAAGAAGCTCGGTGTGCTCAATAGATCAAGGCAGTATTTCACGCCGGCCCATCGCCTACAGCTTTATAAGGCGCAGGTTCGCCCGCATATGGAATACTGCTCTCATCTTTGGGCAGGGGCACCAAAGTACCAGCTTCTTCCTCTAGACCGCATCCAACGGAGAGCAGCTCGAATTGTCAACTGCCAACGTATTTCTGATCGGCTTGATCCCTTGGCGCTGCGTAGAGATGTGGCCTCACTCTGCATTTTCTATCGCATGTATTATGGGGAGTGTTCCGAGGAATTGTTCGGATTAATCCCTGCCGCTTCTTTCCGCCATCGCCCTACGCGACAATATTTCCACTCTCACCATTTAGATGGTTGGCAGTCCTCAACCTTTCTGGACCGATACGACCTTCAAACCTTCAAGAAAAGAGCGCACTCCCACCTTAAAGGCCGGCAACGCACTTGCGACACCTCTGGTGTTGCGGGTGTCCATGGACGACGTCAATCGCTTACCATCAGGCGATTCGTTTCCTCGTTTGCCCCCTATAGCATAAAAAAAAAACCACTGCTACTACTTCCCAAGACAGTCATAATGGATAGTCGTAATGGATGCGAGTATGTCATGCGACCCGGCTAACGCTCGGCGCCACCCCACCGGGATGGGTGGTGTGAAGTCTACTATAATACCGACCATGCCTCAGTGACTCATCACTCTCATCAGGCTGCGCATGGGAATTCTGTTACTGGTGACACAAACGCCATTAATACCCGACAACCATATCGCGTTGGAACTTGGAACATGGAACGTGCGTGGTCTAAACCAACCGGGCAAACTGAAGACTGTGGAAACCGAAATGCAAAGGAAGGCCACACAGCTTCTAGGACTTAGCGAACACTGGAGGGGCCAAGGTCATTTTTACTCGAACTCTGGGAATAAAGTGTTTTTCTCGGGACCAGGGGATGAAAGCAGCAGAAAAGTGGCTTTTGTGGTACCAGCGGACGTCGAGAAATGCGTGCTGGGGTATAAACCAGTCAACGACCGCATAATAAAGACGGCATTCTGGAAAGCGATTATCGAACGTCAGATATGCCGATGACACGGTCCTGTTAGCGACGTCTGTAAAAGATATGCAGGAGCTGTTTCAGAGACTCGAGACAGAGAGCAACCGCATGGGTCCAGCAGTAAACAGAAGCAAGACGAAGCTTATGGTAGTAGACCGTGCCCAAAAACTACCCAGTACAAATAACATCATCCCACGGGTTGATATCGTGGACCACTACGTTTATTATTATTAACGATGATGGCGACTGCGTACCGGAGAAAAAGAGGCGTAATGGCATGGGTAAGGCTGCGATGACCAGGCTGAATGTCATTTGGAGGAAGAGAGGTATTAGCATCGCGACCAAGACTCGGCTAGTACGCGCTCTAGTGTTTCCCATTTTCATCTACGGCCTAGAAACATGGACGATACGTGCCCGAGAAAGGCAAGGGATCGATGCATTTGAAATGTGGTTTTGGCCGCGTATGTTAAGGATACCCTGGACCGCCATGCGCACCAATGTATCGATCCTCTTACAGCTGCGAGTCGGAAGCCGCCTCTCCATAATCTGCCAGCAGCGCATATTGTCCTATTTCGGCCACATAATGAGGAAGGGAGATGAAAGCCTTGAAAAGCTGATCATTGTTGGACACACGGAAGGCAAACGAGCCCGGGGGAGGTCGCCAACCAGGAGCAGATTATAAAATCTAGGTGCAGAGCATCCACATCTGCCGATAACCACGATCCTCAGTCATGAGGGAGCGACCACAGACAGAGAACAATTTTGATTCTGGATTCATGTTTAGCACCCCACCGGATCGTCAGATATAGATTCTTATCCAAATCGGAGTTAATCTTACAAAATCCAATATGGCGTCGTGGTTGACATTATTTAACAATTTTGACTATGGATTCATGCTATGGACCCCGCCGGATCGTCAGATATCAATTTTTATCCAAATCAGTGTTGATCTTACAAAATCCAAGATGGCGCCGGTTTTTACAATAACCTAAATTCATTTGCCGGATCCTCAGATATCGATTTTTATCCAAATCGGAGTCAAGCTCACAGAATCCAAGATGGCGTCGCTTTTTGTAATATTTTACGGTTTTGATTCTGGATTCATGCTAAGGACGCTGCCGGATCGTCAGATATCGATTTTTATCAAAATCGGAGTTAATGTTATAAAATCCAAGATGGCGTCGGTTTTACAATATTTTACAATTTTGACTCTAGATTCATATTAAGGACTCTGCCGGATCCCCAGATATCGAATTTTATTTAAATCGGAGTTAATCTCACAAAATCCAAGATGGCACTGATTTTTACAATAGGTAACTAATGTAAAATGTTTATTTTGTTACATTTGAAATTCCGAGAAATCACCACCTAGAAAATCAAATTTCAAATAGCGGATGCCGCAAGAAAAAAAAATTAAACATATCACGAAATATTTGTGACAGCCCTGATCTTCGAACAAGCCAAGACGCCGAACGACTATTAGGTTATATGAACCTTGTCCACTGCATAGTCCTTACATTGTGGTTTTAATCTGAAAAATCATACCGGTAAAACTATTGATGCACTTGTTGTAGATAGTTTTCTGATCCGGACAGAAATGACAAATAATAATAAAAATTCAGACAATTCCTTTAAAAATATTGAAGTCGGTTGAAAGTCAAAATATCACAAACGCAACACGGACACGCAACAAAACGACGCAACATACACGCGCCCTTTGCCACACTCAATTAAACCTTATTACTATTTGATAAGTTACTTTTGATCGCAATGCGACGGCGGCTAGCGGCATTATCAAAGAACGTCAACGCTTGCCGATATACCGCGCTAAACGCCAACAACGTAAATACTGTAATATTGCTCTTATTTCATTTGATACAAGGATCAAAATAGCTTAAGCGTTATAAGGGAAACCCCTTCAAGAGGTTAGCAGTTCGAACGACTTTTTAAGCGCTTAGCAAAGGGTATTAACTATCCGTTTGCTATACTGATATCCGTATTAAAAGTCGTTTAATAAGCCTTATGAAGGGGTTTTAAGCGGGAACGGCTTTGGTTAGCAAAGTCGAACGAAATACCCTTTCAAAAACCCTCGAAGGGGATACGGGACCGGTCCCTGTATTAAACTCAAGTTCACCAACATAACACACTATTATAACATAGGAAACTCAGATCTTCAGCGTTGTAAAGTTGCCAAATTTCCAGCATTGTCAAATCGTAATTTAAAAAACTCATTCCGTCCAGCTCTCTGAAAAATGTTGGCAACATTACACGGTGTTTCATCTTATGAACCGATATCCCACTACTTTTGTTAATGTAGATGTAGAAGTATTCACTGATTTTTCAGTAGTCATTTGAAATAGCTATTCCTTCTTCATATAAAATAAGTTATTTTGGCCCAAGATACATGTCAACTATACCTACTCCAATTTTTATCCTTCTACGTCAAATAGTTTCTAAGATAAACGTGTTTAATCTTTGATTAATTTTAAGAACGCACTTTAAAAAAAAGCTTTAAAAGAGGTCATTGACTTGACCATATACTCATTACAAGATTCTAAGAAGATAATACTTCAAAAGAAAACTCGAAAGAATTAAGCTGGAGATGATTTAAAAAAGTATACAACTTCAAACAAGAATTTAATTTGTTACATATTTTAGTGCGAATTTCATGACTAATTATTGTGGTGAAACAAAGAACACTGCCAACAAATTACGACTTATTTCATTGTAATAAGGTTTACAACTCTCCAATTAGAATACAATAAACACTCACCGATTTTGGTTTAATTCTGCGTATTGACAATTTTACCTGTCATTCGAATTGGCACAGGAAACATGTAGGTTTCTGGAAGTGCTCAGAAACCCCACAGGTTTTATTGCAATGAATGAATCACGTTTCTTTTTAAATTGAATCAAAATATCGAGATTGCCTGGCTGGGCCCTTAACGTGATGTCTTAACGGGAGTCTGTTTCGATTCTTAACTGTACTCAGTTGTATGGCAGCGACTCAGATTTGGTCGTCAAGAGAATCGCGTTAAGATATCATGGTAAGGTTTGAGGTAATAAATAAATAATAATAAATAAATAAATAAATATTGTGGGACAATTTATTCAAATGGTTTGATTGACTTCTACTTCTTCATACCATTATCATTCAGCTCGTCGCAGCTAGCGTCCAGCTAGATATATGTAATAATTAGAATGAGATTTTCGTCCGTCACCATATTTTGCTTTTATAAATTGACGCTCCTAACAAATCTTTCCTTCTTCAGCTCGGCATCATTTACCGCGACATCAAACTTGAAAACATCCTCTTGGACGCCGAAGGCCACATCGTGCTCACAGACTTCGGCCTGTCCAAGGAGTTCTGCGGCGGGGAGTCCAGGGCCTACAGCTTCTGCGGTACCATCGAGTACATGGCGCCCGAGGTCGTCAGGAGCGGCAGTCAGGGGCATGATATTGTGAGTACTTTTGTATTGTAACTTTAAGACTTCTCATACTTATGTCTAAGGAGTTCTGCGGCGGGGAGTCCAGGGCCTACAGCTTCTACGGTAACATGGCGCCGAGGTCATCACGATCGGCAGCCACGGTCATGATATTGTACGTAACTTTCTATTAAACTTGAAAACGAATTAGGACATTTTAAATCTGAAATCGCACGGAAAAATTAAAGCTGAGTGCCTAATCTACTTTTTAAAGATCGACTATCTTAAGCTCTTTTCTGATAAAACTGACTCTGGTAATACTTATGTGAAAAACTTAGCTAATTAGTTTGCAGACGATAACATAAAATAGTAATCAATGTCAAGTTATGTACACAGCTACATGCAAGAGGCTGCACATTTTACAAGAAAATTTTTGCAACACATAAAATACCAGACGTGTTAATTACAATGTATTACTGCAAGAGAAGCTGAATGCCCTCCGGTCGATTTTGGCCACTTCCTAATTTGTATCTTTCCAAACTTGTCCACTTCCTAATTTGTGTTTGACCAACTCATCAAACTATTGTAAAAACTATAATTTTATTGTCTAACTAGCAAATGCTTACTAAAATATTGAAACTGCAATGCGACAGCATATTATAGCACATATAACTATATATTAATATTTAACGTCACTTAAGAGTTAATAGCGATACTAATTACATTGAATTATCTAATTTATGAACACATCTGTAAATTGTATATGTACTCAGTTCTCTCACATTCAGACTTTGGACTAAAGATTACCCAGCCAAATTCAATAGCCGATTTCCTACAATATAAACCGTTTAAAACCGTGTGTATATACAAAGTTATGTAACTCGTATTATCTAGTTTAAATTTAATGCTAAATTGTTTGCATTTAGTTGTCATGTTTCTAAAGTAGAAGTTTAAACGTGGAAGTAAAATTAATAGGTTGCGTAACTATTTAGCTACGCTACGCTTGTGAAGTGTTCCACTGGAACTGTTTTACTGCGACTCTGTGCAGTTAGTTCCAGCGATATCTACACTACAACAAAGTTTAATATCTGTACAGTCGCCTTCAGATAAATTTGAGCGGACAAAGTGCTCAAAAATATCTGAACAAGCACTAACGCTTTAACAATAAAGTAATACCTGTACCTAGTACCTACGACGTTTCAAAATCTTTTTGGGTGTGTTTTAATAACATACAAATCATATAATTATACGGATGGTGTTCCATTTTGAAAACGTTTTTATGTTTGAAAAGGCCGTATTAATATATTTCATCCTTATTCCTAATCAATAACATTGACTCTACAAATAATTTTGTTAGCTCAAATAATATTTTATATAAAGAATTCAACAAATCAAGATACAATTATGCCATATCATGTTTGCTTTTAAAATTCTTAAAAACGAATATTACGGAGAGTGATATTTTCGTCGCGGTTACGTATCCGGAGTGAATTATGTGTTTTATTTTGACCTACTTTTGTTTTTAGAATCTTGACGCTTCAAATCAAATGAAGAATATTGTTTATATATCTCTTACGGAATGTCGAAAATAAGCTGTTATAAATATTTAGGACGGAATTCTATGACAAATTTTTCAAATGTCAAAGAATGAATTAAATTGTGTATAGAAAAACATACACCTACTCGTATTTTATATCCAATTTGTAATTTTGTAAATAGTTTCGTCCCTTGCAGTAAAATATGCAGGGCTAAGCTGCCAAACGGATAGCCTGACACTTGCTAGATAAGACGTTTGTCAATATTTTATGACAATTTATAGCATTATCAGATGGCATTCGTGGATAATCATTTTAGGCTTGATGATGATAATATATTTTTTTAACTTATTTTTTTTCAAAATATATACAAGTGAGTGTAACTTACCTCTACCTACCTCAAATCTGAAATAGTTTCTTAAGGTATTGTACCGAGGATGCTGCCGGCATTTCCTTGTTGTATAGCAATGCTGATACAACGTACAAATTGTACGTTGTGCGAGGAAGCAGGAAGTGGTCACCAGTTAATTTTTTTTTAATTATCATGATCGAATCAGCTCGCGATTTTGATTCGAACGAGCCACAGCAAGTCAAGATCTGAAAGAATCAAGTTGCAATAAGTAGTATCTCCCGCTATGAAGGCGGAAAAATATCTGACATAATCTTATTTGTACAGCCATAAGAACGTGTCACATATATTTGTAGGAAAGCCTGAGTTAGGGTTCCATTTCTTTCCAGTTAATTATTTTACGAGTCTGAGTTAAAGTACTCGACTAGCAATAAGGCAAGTCGGCGTCTCAATTGTAAAAAAACGTCGCCAATATGCCGGCAGCCAAAAAGTAGGAAATCGCGGGAATATAAATACAGTGGCGCAGTCATTAGGGTCGTGTCTTTCGCTGTTGCTTTCATTTTATTCACGCCGCCAGCCTCTTTCGTATTTTAGGGTTCCGTGCCTCAAAAGGAAAAAACGGAACCCTTTTAGGATCACTTCGTTGTCCGTCCCCCCGTCTGTCTGTCAGGACAAGTAAAGTTGAAATTAATACCACATACACAGGTTCCTTGAAGCTGTGAAAAAACCAAACCTACGTCAACGCAATCAAAAGCTACGGCCGTTTATGTCGCATTTCCCATACATTTGCAATGGGAATTAAAATGTATAGGGTACTTCCCGTGGACCGAGAATCATGGAATTTGGCAAAATGCAAGAGCTTGCAGCGCAAATGAGAGTTCCGTGCCACCAGTATTTTTAAGTACCTAAGATCATAAATACACACAACATCATGATGACCACGACCACTCTGTCAAGAGTGATACGCAGAAGAAGAAAAAAAAGATCATAAATGTGGAGGGAGTATCCATTGTCCGGTACCCTCGTAGGCGAACCCGACTCGTTTAATAATTTTGAGCTTTTGAGGCCAGTGAGCGCCAACCAGAGTTAGCCACTCCGGAGATGGCTGTCAAATTCCATACATAAAAACGCTTAACTCCGGTTAGTTGACTCCCCGGATGGTGTGAGTGGCGCTAAGAGCGTGAACCTACTAAATTCATTTTTGAAATTATTTATTTTGAAGTCGGTGACAATAGTATTAATATAAATGGTGTAATGAGTGGAAAATCGTCTGAAATTCACGATTTTCTTGCATCACAAATATATGAGTCGCTTCGCTTAAATTCAAACTCAGGTAAATCCGTCAGATTATACGATTGTGGTATTAAGAAAAAGTACCTAAGAAGGTAGATGTTTATTGAGAGGGTCGAATGGATTAGTTTGAAGTTGAGCGACACATATGACGATTTTTGGTTAAAGGCAAGTCTCGAGAAAATACTACCAATTTGTTGGCAAAGTCATGAAATATCAGACACAAAATCGCTTTATTAGCATTTTCAGAAGTATTATAAGTATCGCATTTCGAAAGGGATATTCTCGTGGAATTCCCCTGTTATGTACATACTAATAATAGTAATAATTGTATTTAATAGCAATTATAATTTATACTTTTATTGATGACTACTTTGCTCTAAGGTAAACAATAAACACCTTGAATACCGTTACTTGGGTTGACCCAGTTTGTTTTCCAACAAACGCTGAAACGCAAATCAGGTGATTTACGAGCAATTAAATGAGGTAAATAATTTCAAAAATGGATTTAGCAGGTTAACGATAATACCTACTAATCCAAATTGAAATGAAGACTTAAGACTCCATTTTGTTGTTCCACCGCACACCAAGTACGTACAAATTATAACATCATTCATCATTTCTGTAGAAGTAGGCAAAGATCTTAAATTTCCACTTACTACGGTACTGACACACTTATTTAGCTTCATTCAGTTTCATAACATTCTTCACACATGCTCGGTTTAGGGTGACCCAACTGTTCAACAGTTCTAACATCATTGTAATAAGATATATTATTTCACGATGTAACGGCAACAGCGTTCTTACACCGTCCACCGTTTAGTCTTTTCATGCTCCATTATAGACTAGAAGCAGTTTATAGCGAAACTTGAGTTCTGTATTGTACGTAATCTTAGAGAGCATATTTAGTAACAGCAATACAGTAAGTTAACCGATTATAGACTTTATATCTTTTGATATAAGGCCTACGATTAGTCAGGCTATTGACTCGGCGATTAAAATATCATCCCAACTGTGCGGTGTGAATGAAACCAATCTGTTAATAGAAAGTTAACGTATTCGCAATACTACATTCAAGTTTACACCCTACCCCTTTATTTTAAGAAACAATTCGCCTTGTCTTATTGCATACTTAGGATGTTCTATGGCCAGGCAATGTAAGACTTTAACACGGCGATATAAGGGTGGATTTACTATAAACGTTTTCATTGTTATGTATTGATGAACCACTCAAGGTAGTAATTAGATCTAAGTACAAGAAATAGTGGAATCTTTGCGATCAGCGCTTTAATTATTGGTTTAAAAAGTATATTACGCAACACAGTAATGGTACTCGTAAATGACATTAACCACAGTTAAAATAGGTAATGCAACGCAGCTGTCATACTCATAGCATAGAGAAGTGTCATACTTTCGATTGGTTTAAAAAGCGAACGTGATTGCGATTTGTAACGGTTTCTGCAACTGACCCTCTAAGGACCGCTCGCACCAGCCGGGGTCAGCCAACTAACCCGGAGTCAAGCGTGTTTCAATATCGAATTTGATATCTAACTTTGGGTTAATTTCCTAAACCTGGTTGGCGCAAGTGGACCTAACTAAAGTTAGTTTAATTTTAAATGTCACGGCCATATTTTTTTGTGAGTTTTCGTACCGTAACATACAGGTTTCGACTAAAATTCGACTGGCACTCTTCTCACCCCCTAAAAAAAAAGTCTTCCAGGCTGGGCGTTGACTGCTATGCTATGTCTGTATAAATGTAGTTGTCATGTGAAACATCGAAATTTGGATTACTTAATCTAAAGTTGTCAAACATTTATAGTTCTTCTTGAAAAATAAACATATTTCATCCTCGTATACTTGAAAACTGCTCACGAATTCAGCACAAGCTGATAAATACAAAACGCTGCAGCTGACGTGGAAATGCACACACAAATAAAGCCGATTTCCACCAGCTTGACACCTTGGATAAAAGCCAGAAACTCTACAAAAATCCACGACTAAAATTGCCTATAAGCATAAAAAGCTTTACCTTCTCAAAACACAACAAACCAGCATAAAATGATATGCTTTTCTGCAAAATTGCTACAGATTTCTATATTAACTTATGTTAGACTGTAACTCCCTACGATCAAGACTGTTTTTTGAATGTACATGCTGCATTGTGCATCCCTTTCGTCCGTGTTAATATCGTATCTTGCGTCATTTGCGTTCGGACCATGACCTACATGTTCGCGGTCGCTCGCCGCTAATAATGTGCTATCTCCGAAATCCGAATATGTGCATGTAGTTTAAAATGTGGTATGGTAATCCTGTCAGATGTTTGGAATCGGAGAATTCCCCCAAAAACATCTGAGCTCGCGATTCTGAGTAGAAATCATATAAAAATACACATGGTAAAAAAGTTAAGAGACACAACAAATAAATTAAATAGATCATTTGATCTACGATACTGTTCGTAGCTTGTAAGTAGGTTCCTATACTGGGTATAAAGATTTAAAAAATCAATCAATCTGCCATGGGTGCCTACTTTCGCCCCGAGTCTACGACTAAGTACGATGGAGTACCTGCAGTATAACTCAAAACACATATTCGAGCACAAGTTCCTTGCACCTACGAGATGAGGACATGAGCCGAGCCTGTAACCTGGGAGTGGGGACTCCTACAGCAGCTACACCAGCTAGTCTAATATGCTCGGCTCGGGTTACCACCGTTGCTGTCACGTTCTAACTAGTATGTATGTGCGAAAGTGACGTATAGTGTGATAATCGGTAAAAATCCACGTCAAACCAACTTGCTAATAATGTAAACAAACCGCCACGATTAAATTATTTATCTTATGTTTCGTATGTTACGATAATACGACCGTTTCAATAGTGAATCGTTTCAGTGGTGTTTGATGTGGTAGTGTGAAAATACAAGGAGAAACAGTGACAAAACATGTGATGCCTTTTGTTGACATCGTTAGTAAGTTCCATTGAAGGCGATATTAAAATGGCAACCACAGCCCTTCAGGTGTGGTTTCTGAGAATCAGAAAGGGGGAAGGGGAAAGCAAAAGGTTCCCTTTAGTTCCTCGGCGCTGGTGGTATACAAATACCGCTTATTTAATTTAGAAGAGACCTTGCCCGTCACACGTGTAGCATATAAATAGAATGTGAATTATTTTGTCCGCGTTGCCGGACGTTTGGCGCAAAAACTCCCCAATGTTTCTGTCTACCGTACCGGCTTTGTAACAAGAAAATTGGATATGCACAACTATTCTTGAAGTGTAGCAGGAATTTATTTACGTAGTAATGGAATTCTATGTCTCCTCAGACAATAACCTTATAATTAGTCAATGCCGCCAGCATCTTAGGTACTAGGTACAATTTTAGATTTAAGGTAGGTAGAGATAATTCCGTACTTAAATTATTTTTACAACTTACTTTTGGGACGACTAAGGCTGGATTTTACCAAACTTTTATTCCGAGAATAACGCTTACTCTCAGATAGTAACGTCAAATTACTATGGGATTTTGACGTTAGTATCCAAGAGTAAGCGTTATTCTCGGAATAAAAGTTTGGTAAAACGCAGCCTAAGTAAATAATCTTATTGGTTCAGCAATATTAAATATGGCTTTGAAAATTTACATAAATCGTATTTATAAAAGTATTCGTGACTGTTGCTCTGCCCTGACGAGAAGATGACAGTTATCGCACACTTGACAGCTAAAAAGCTTTTCTTATGCCAATGATAAAAACGACTAAACAATACTATATAAACTATTGTCATGCTTGCTGCAAAATTTACACAAAACTCTCCCTTAGTGTAAAAAAAATATTCTGGAGCAGGTCTTTGCTATACAATTGTAAAGCACGAAGCAAATCGTTTATTATTTGTAATAAATGTTGTGAATCATGTTTTTTCTACTATATATACCTACTTATATTATAAATTACAAGCTCTGCAGAGGGCGACCGCCGTGAAAGCAGGAGGTCGCTGGTTCGATTCCAGCTATATAGCTGTATAGGACAGTATATGACATCTGTTTTAATTTACAGATCTTTGCTATCCATACTAATATTATATACATATAGTAAAGAGTGTATGTCTGTTTGTTTGTCCGTCTTTCACGGCAAAACGGAGCGACGAATTGACGTGATTTTTGTCTCTTTCTAACGCGAGCCAAGCCGCGAGCAAAAGCTAGTTTTCGTTATATTCCCAAAACCTTAAAATACGACATTTTTCGGACTTAAACCGAAGGTCGTTTCCACCGATAGTGGCACAAAAACACGCTCATGTAAATATCTAGGTCGCCCCCCTTTAAACAATACATGGAGATCAAGGCAGCTCCTGACCTATAGTAATGTTCTAATGTTTTACACATTAACTTATAGGTTACGTCAGTCTGACGTATGCTCAGTAGCGCTAGCACAGGAGTGCCGCGACAATACCTCGCGGACACCTGTAATATTTTAGCTGTTATTAGACAATGACAGCTGTCGTTCTCAACCGCGATATAGCGCTCGTGCTAGGGCTGCAGATCAGATAGAACGCACAGAAGTTAAAGCTCAAATCTGTACTGTCATTGTTATGTATGTCTTCTGATTTCTTTGTTGGCATGTTGTTAGAGCAAGGAAGAAGTCTTTGCTGAGACACACAGTTTAATACAGTTTTTTACTGGCTTTGTAGTATATAGGTACGCAGTGCGTGTACAAGCCGCTTAGGTATTACAATACTCAATAAAATAATTACGACTTATAGGAATCGAAGTCAATAAAGTAAGTCAAGGATACTGATGAATGCGCTTTATAAATAGTAAATTCGATGTAAATGATTATTTCGTACGTTCACCAACAATATGGAGTGTCATTTATTAAGGGGCTATACACACTAGTGCTTTTTCGGGCGTTTTCGGCGGCGTTTTTGGTCGCCTTGGCAATGCCATCGCCGCGTTCAGCGTTAAATTCCCCGAGAAAAACGCTAGTGTTAAGACACGCCCTAACCGCCGATGAAAAAGGCGTGTTACTCGTATAAGTTACACGAGTACATCCGTGTCTGTCTGTGTTGTCGTGACTCCCGTACGTGTGAACGCTAGTATCTATAACGCGAACATTTTATATATTTAGATAGACATAGGAACGCCAAAAGACAGATAGACAGAATACACTTTATTGCACCTAAAAGGTACCTGGTAACATAAGTTAAATCAAGAAACATTCAAGAAGTTTAAATAAAATTATTACACTAATTTCTGTTGGAAGTTGACAAATTAGGATGGAATTTTAGAGCCAATCGATTTGAATTCCGAACCACTTAAAACCTTGTCAACGACTGCCTTTATATTACCTATGGACATTTGAAAACAATGCTAGTTCAACGCACTAATATACTCAACAAAGAACTATTTGAACACCGGCTCAATCAAATACCACTCCAGCTATATCGAAATAAGGTCTAAAATCACTAAATCAATAGAATTCGGGTTTACAACAAAGTAGCTTCTATAAACATATTTGGGTTTATTGGAATTCATATCTTATTCCATTTATCGAAGGTTGTTTTTGATTCGTAGGTTGCATTGTGACACATGGGTCATCGTACGCGGATTGTTTATATGATATTGGGCATCGGAATGGGCTTGGTATGCAAAAAACTGTCTTTAAATGGTGACTCTAATGATTGGTAGGTAAGCTAGAAGGTAATGTCCACCAAACATTGCTAGGAATCATACTAATAAACAAGGCTTTCGATCAAATCACAATGTCTCTTATTTTAACTTTTTTATACAATCGTGCAGCCCACAATAACGATGAGTTGTCTTACACATGGCAACACCGAGAAGCAATCTCAATGCCTAGTCGGATAACTACTACCCCCAGTTGAGGAACTCGGAATTAAATAGATAACGGTAATATAACAGCGAAACCCCACTGACCCAGCGTAATACAAGCGAGTTTATCTCCGTGTCACCTTGCGCACACGCATTGAAATAAAGCGGGACGCTAAATATAGCTGCCACCAGAGAGACAGGGATAGTGGCACGTTTGCGTAGGCCTGCCGGAAAATAGACAGGCTTAATTGTAATTGTTTTAGTAAAGAATGTTGACGGAGAAGACAATTTTAGTCTCAATGAGAATTCAGGGGCTAGGTTCGACAATTGTGAATGCTTGTGACGTACAAGATGACCTTTTTGAAGAAAGTGGTGATATCACCCGTCAAACAGCGTTAAATCGTGATGCTCGTATACAAATTATAGTTATATTATCTATAAAATGAATATCACACTGTCCAAGAGTTATCTTCGGAAAGTCCAATTATGAACAAAAGATATTTCGGAAACCGTTTTAGATTTGGGTGAAATTTTGTAATATAGAGCTTTCTGGAGTTTCTGGTGGCGATCAATATATATATATATATATATATATATATAATTTAGTAATATCTCTGAGACAACGCGTGATTTCGAGTTTTCCCAACATAATATAAAAAAGAAAATAGAGGTTAAAACTAAACAAACATTATAACAAACTACAAACACGCATAAAATACAGCGCAATGCAAAGTCTCGTGATTTCGGGTTAAAAATTAGTCGCCGGCGCCGAGTCGCCGTGACCCAGATGTCCGCCATTTTGCGGTGGCGCGTTTCAAACGGGGATTGACAAGCGGTGAAGAAAAAACAACTGACTGTCTTTACTATCAGACAATTGATATTATTAGATTCAAGAATTATTGATATTTATATGGTAGAAGCAATCGACGACGCAAACCACGCCAACGATGGTTCAATAAAGATCTGAACGCTACACAGTTGAACGCAGACAATGTCGAGGATAGAGGATAAAGTGAACCTTTTCGATACGATAACAAATCGCTAAAAGTGTGATGAATTGATGATAGTAACCAGTATAACGTCTATGTCGAAAATTTTCGATTAATAGTAATGAGTATCGTAACTATTTAACCTAGTAATTATCACATTATAAAATAAATAACGCACAAACACTTAGATTGCTTTATCTCGTATGAACCTGCATGTTAATGTTGAATAAAAAAAAAATATGATTTCGAATTAATACCTAGATCACTAATGAGCGGACGACGGATGATGTCAAATGCTTTATAATTATGTCAAAGTTTGTCATTACCGTAAGGAAATAAGGTTTGTTTAGCATCCGTCGTCCGCCCATTACTTATCACAGTAGGTACTTTTAATGGATGTTTCTCTTTTCTGTACCTACAAATTAATATATCGCAACAAACTCATCTACTGAACTAGACAATAAAAGCCGATCAACACAAATATAAACCCACTTTGTATTGCACAATATTATTTCACTGTACACTTTAACCATAGATACTCATATCGTATTAACAATGTAAAAGACATTGGGAATTCCCCCCGAAAAATCCCAATTATAAAAACAAATTGAAGGATTTAAGCGACAATATATCCCGCAAATTGGCCGGAGTAATAGCCAACCAACTCCCTTGCATGTATTTGCGTAATTTTATTATGTTCTGGTAAACCTTATACCTAATACCTAAGCATTTCAATTCGCGTTGTTTCAATATGCATGCTGGGAGTGTAAAACTTTCACTCTCTCGCGATCTTTGCATATTATTATAATTAATAAATGTCAATCGCTAGAAGTCTTAAGTAAACAGCCTCCACGTCATTGTAGCAAAGGAGTAGCTACACAATGAAATCCAATCCTCGACACATCGAAGTTCTCTGGAGAAGAGATGACACAATATAGACGCTGGAAAGGAGAACGGAGTAAGCGTCAATGCGCGTATCCCATTTCTTCTTTCCAGCATCGATGTGTGTTTTATCTAGTCGCAATAGAGGGATTTAAACAGGATTAGACCCAGGTTTATCAGTGTTGCAGATTGTTCTAAGTTTTCAGGCGTAAACCGGAGCGAATGATCATAACTCTCAACAAAAAATGCTGTTTTATAAAACAGAGGCCAACTTCCTTGACGGGTCAGAGTAATAACGTTTCACATTGAAATCGCATCGCGGTAAGCGAAGCTAACCGGGCTAACCGTGTCCGTTTTGCGACATTACGACCAAACGGGTTGTCCCGTTACGCTGACGAAATGAGAGGTAACTAATATAATGGATTGTCTAGCTTCTTTGATTATGTCAAAGCATGCAAACCTATAACCCGGTCAGAATTTCAAAGAAACATCATTAGTCCGACGAAGGTAGAAGAAATATCGTAGATGCTATATCGAGATCGAGCGAGAACCTATAAATTTAAATTTGTATTCAATATTTTAGTAGAATTTAATAGCCATTTCAAAGTCTTGATTTCCTGTAGATAATGTAGATTTTACATTTTATGTACTGCTGGCAAGAGCAGTATATTCTACAATTATTTCTAGATTTGTATCGAATTCGGTGGTTGCATATAGTTCTGTTGCATTAGCATTAATAATCTTATTAATAGCATCCAATCTTTCTGGTTTACCTAGAATACTGCCTTTAGCTAAAAAAATATAAAGATTTAACAACTAAATAGTTTGATCGTGACACATTAATTCCTAAAGACCAGTGAAAGTCCACATTCACATTTATGCAAAACTGTATATTGCGGCATGTTGCGAAACTGCCGAATGTTTCCACTTTACCACGTTATCAAGAGGGTTCCCACCGGCGAGTGAAAGCGCACGCACTCAGTTCCGCAAGCCTTGTTTAACGCTTAACGAATTTGTGTTCTTAGTGCTCCAATTATTCTAAACTACTTACGAGGACACTATTCTCTTCCAGGCTCTTGTGTGAGTTTACTAGCCATGTCATGTCCCACTACGGGGCACAGAGCGGAGATCTCCATGACTCCCGATTTTGTGTTGTGTACGGTGCAGGCAGGGAATTATATGCTCTAAGCCAAAATGGTGACTCTCTAACTCTTGGCAAGTAAAAAGTGACACTCGCTAAATATAGGTTTTAAACTGTGAATGTACTTTTTTCTTCCAAAAAAACAACGACTCAGTGTTCCAAATTTCGATCGAACTAAAATGGACAAGTAAAGATGTGAAACACTTTCTCTAGTTAATATTAAAGTAATGTTTTTTTCGTCCTTAACAAGTTGGGATGAGGAAAGATAAATTGACATTTATTGGAATTTGGAGTCCACTCAGAAACGGAGAATGGGACTTCCTCATGATTCATGATACTACATGACATGTCAAGCAATGATCATAATGCCAATATGGACAGGCGATATGCCTTGATAATGCAGTTTGCCTTAGACATACATATGGATGTATACGTGTTTAGTGCACTTGCTCTTTAACCGAACAACACGTTATGTAAAACAATAACCTAAGCCTTTTGGCGTGAACGCCGTCAGTTACGTCTCAGTCAACTCGCTTACTGGTGGAATGACGTGGGAGATGTCCATTCAAAGCAACGTGTGACATTTCTATTCTAAGGGCAAATGTGCAATATGCAAATCAACCTGTCGTATCAAAACACCATACCTATCACTTTCAAATGAATCTACAAGCGAACCAATTTAACAAAGAGCGCGGGATTTGTAGCAGTTCTGGGTCATCACAGATCATACGATCCTGGTTTGCATATGCGAGTGATACAGGGCAGCTAATACTGCGCTCGATACTTGTTTATCTCACTTAATGACGTGAACAACATGTTATTCAAAAACTAACCCACGTTTCTGCAATTCGATATAGTTTCAAAATACATACAAACCATTATTGGACTTTGCAATTGTACAACGCCATTCTAGAAGTGAAAGCTGGCTAAATTATTGCGTTTATCAGAGCGGAACTACTTTTTGTCGAAAAAGAAAACCTCCATTCAAATATCGCAGGACTTTATTAATGGGAGTCCTCCCATCAATCAGCTTACCGGCTAATTCTAATGATTTATTTTCGCACTAGCCGTGCGGCGAAGACGCGTTCGGAATGGGGTCGGCTTGTTCCAATTTTAAATTTCGATTGTCAGAGTGGTTTGATACCGCCACTTTCACTGTGACTTACTTTTTTTTTCGTCATTACCTACAGACCTTTTGTAGTCTGTTCCGCCTTTTAGTTCCGGCTCGTCAACGGAGCCTTATTGTGCATCTTCTTTTATAGGTTCTTGTAAGTCTTGTAACTATGCAATTAACTGGCTATTATGCTGCCGATCTTGCCCTTCCTTATCACCATAATGTTTTACTTAGTTTATATACAATTTTATTAAGAACGCTATACACATTTTAAATAAGTATTTGTATCCACGTTGTTATCACTGTAAACAGTAACCTAGATGACACATCGCGGTCCTGTTATGAACCCAGTAGCATCGGTCCAATTATAAATAGAGATAAGTTCCGCTACTTCATCTGATTCTGTCCCTCTCCCACCTGACCGTATCTGCACTTGAATGATAAAGATAAAGTTACTAACTAACCTGTTTCTGTGCACTCGCGTGCCACGGCTCGGGTTTCCCCGTAGAGCACCTCCACTTTCCTCGACATGCGAATATTGTATCTCTCAAATAACCACTTTAACTTCTACGAGTTACAGTTCAAGTTCCAATGGTTACTTGAAGGGTTTGTTTATGGTCTTGGAAGCCTGACATTGCAATTTGCTTTACCCTTTTCGAGAGGTTGATTAAATGCCTCGATTTGTCATTAAGTGGCTGAGAGCTATTTAAACTATTTACTCTAACCGTATCAGTATATCCTGTTTGCATTTCTTATTATAATTCCTTCTATAGTATGTATAGGACCCTGAGGAATGCGGCATCTATGGCCTTTTATATCCGTCAGTTGACCAAATTTTACGACGTTGATTGCCGTTGCTGTCAATCGAACGTTAACAGTAGGTACCACTAACAGCTAACTATTACGAGTACTCTTAACTAAACGGTCTGATGACAGTGATGACTGATGACTGTCAATTTGAGTGTCGTATATTGTAATCGCATATGAATAAAAGGTTTATATTTTTGCAATCGTCCGCTTCGGCGACCTCAATTCTATAAGTTTCTACACGGTCGCCGGTAATCGATTTGTCTTTACAGTTATTAAAGTTTACTTAAGCGAATTCCCAGCACTGAACACCAGTAGTAGAATATTTTCGAAAGCGAATCGCTTGATTTATACTCTTTACTCTTCACTGAACGTGGCATTATAGTAATTAATGTCCATTTCTCTTAATCGATGCCCGCTGGTTTATTATAGCGTTGAACTTACCCACGGTCTAATTTCCGTCTTTTTATTCCCCAGGCACACCTCAATTATCTTATCTTTATCAATGTTCTAGTTTCTGGCTCGTAGGCGCGGTTCCCATTGGTAATCGCTATCTAGTTCTAGACAACATCTTCAGAGGTCGAAGTTATTTATGTCATGATTTCCGCCTGCATCTTATTGTAACTTATTGCCTTGTCATTTGATTGTTTTATCACCTGCATAGACAACAGTAGTATAATTTACATAAACCTGCTAATTAATAACGCCTTCAGCCATTTCTATACTGAGGTCAGCTATACTACCAAGATTGCCCTCATTTGAATAGTATCGCGAATTTTAAATGGAACACACCGGCTTTTAGGCATAATATAGCGGTCCGACCAACGTAACAAGAGTTTCACCGCTCGGTAACGGATGACACAAGCGGTTACGGTACCGGAGACGTGGTGGGGAGCATTCGACTTTCAAACTCTTGCGCCGAGAACCATTGCTCGTGCGCTCGGACGCCGCTCGGTTATCTTCGGCCCCGCCCGCTAAAGACTCGAATAACCGGCGATTTGATCTTTATTCCTTTTTTGGAACGATCTCTTTTCCCTTGATGCTCGATCTCAAATTCTGGGCTTTGCTGCCTTGCACACCTTCCATTCCAATCTAAAGGTTATCACATCGTCTTTAAGTTGAATTTGTATTGTTTACGCACGCCGTACCGTTAGCAGTGAAAGTGCTCTGGCAAAAGTGAAACGGATGATTTAGAATGGCGCAATTCACTCGAGATTGGCGTAAAAAATCGCGATTGAGGAAATACTTTATAGAAGTTACTGGTTAATGTAGCCTTTGCACTTGACTTTTTTATTTTCCAATTTCGATATCTTAAAAGAAAGCTGAATCGTTTTGCACGTTTTGGTTGGCTTGTTTCCTGGTGCCGCCATGATTAAATTCACGATGACTTGCAAACCTTGATTACGGAGCTGTCAATTTGCCGACCGCGACTCGGGAAAACTGCTTGTTAGGCGGCACGCCATGGCAAAAAACGATTTCACCTATCGATTTTTTGCTGAGCACCTGCGATATACAAATGAATAAATTTATATCCATAAATACTTCGCATATTTCTATTTACTTTGATGAAAATTTAAATAAACCAACCTCGCATCCGTTTTCCAACTCCCTTGACATTGGAAAACCGTAATCACTCAAGCATATAGGACACTGTGGGATGCTCTAAGGTCACCGCGAGGCTGGATGGACCCCAGCTGGCTCCATTAACCTTTTTGTCCATACTAACTGACCCTTGGCAATCCAATCAATGAATGAATAGCCCGTACAGAATTTAATGACAGCTAGTAAAATCGACGAGTTTGTGAAATGATTGGTACTATTTTTAAAGGTTAACCAAGTGGTGATAGTAAATCTCGTTATATACTATCAAAAATTATGTTGAATGAAAAAACAACTCATATTCCAAGAGAAAATTAGAGTCTCTACGATCCCTAGGTTCAGAATTAATATAATTACATGCTGATTCATTAAAACTAGTGTAATAGAGGTATGTACAATTTGTAACCATTTCGACTAACTTTAACTTGTTCATCGTTTTTTATTCAAAAGAAACTTAATTTTTAAAGTATTTTCCTTGTAAGCAGACTGCGATATTTCCGGTTTTACTTCAAATAATATAATAAAAGGACATTTTTCTTTGTATAGCTACATCAAACAGGAAAAATGTAGGCACTCAATGTATTTGATATTGTGACATAGATTTCTACTTGCGTATTATGGAAACACTTGCAGGCATGGTCATTTTACCAAAAAAACTACAGAAAACCTTCTGCATACCTGTTTTTTCTTTGATGTGTCTAAGAAAGTTAAACTTTAAGATGCCAATCGTCTTCAGTATTTTCGGTGCGTGTTATGTTTGGTGTCGTGACCAGGATATTAGTTTACGAGGTCTGAGTTCAGTTAAAACAGGACTTTTCAAGACCGAACCCGGACCCTTCCATCCGGCAGGCTAACTCGGTTATCTTGTTCATTCGGTGTAATCTTCGTAATCGTTTCCTCGTGGCTCCCTTTTCTAGGTAACAGGCGCTCGTAAACATCAACAACATTATAATTATTATGCGAAACGTTTATCTATGCACGCACACTTGCATATGTAGGCTTGTTTAAAGTAGTATGTTGCTGTCAGAAAATTCAAACTGCTTTAAGTCCAATTTTGCTTCTTGTTTTACTCTTCTTTTTATTACAAAAAAATAGTGCGCAAGAAAGCCAGTGTGCTTGTCGTGGACAAACAAAAGTAGAGATGTGCCAACCCGAAAATATCGCAAACCGAGTTGAACGGTTTGACCCGAAGATAAACCAAACCGAACTGAACGGTTTGACTTTTTGTGTAAACCGGGCTCAAACCGGGTTGATCAAACCGAGTTGCTATGACGGTCCGGTGTAGTATTAGGTTTGATGATCAAACCTAATACTACACCGGACCGTCATAGCAACTCGGTTCGGTCGGTCCGATCAAACTTTGATCGGACCGACCGAACCCGTCTTAGTAGATCGAGTCAATCAGACGAGTCAAACCTAACCTGTCCACAGGTGATTTGTCGGTTCGGTTCGGCTAATGCCATATATTTTACTAATGAAATATATTTTACTCAAACTCATTCATGAATACCTACTACTTGTGTTGCCTGAATATTTATATGAATCTGAGCCATTTTACATTTAGCTCTGCCGTCTAAAGGGGATTCGTTCCCAAACTGCAGAGCGTTTTTGCGGTCCTGGTGCTGACATTGTCTAGCAAAATAGTTATACTGTGCACTAATTAATAAACCGAAACAATGGTAAAAAATGGTAACACACTACTTTCTAGTCTGGAAAACACCAAATCAAATATTTAAAAAAAATCAAATAACACGAACTGTCTATTAAAATTTGAAATTACGTACCTACGCTAAATTCAAAACACTAATTAAGTTCAAGGACAACGTCATATTACGACGACGCTTCTATTTAATAAGTTTTAGTGAACCTTACTGCCACGAGATAAGGTCTTCTAATGGTCAGTCAAGGTCAAGACAGACCTCGCTCGCGCACCTGTTTCGGGGGAAATCGGGATTATTCGGCGCCTCATTCGGTTCGGTTCACCCGCTCCGTTCTAGCCCGCTCGCGCGAGTCGCAGTGCGAGTGCGACCCGCTCGCGGTTTCATTCGCGGTCCAAACCGTTCAACTCGAGTTAGTGAATTCACAAACCGGGTCGGGCCGAGTTGAGTCTAACCCGGTTTGGACCGAGTTAGCAAACCGGGTTGACACATCGCTAAACAAAAGTAAATGTCTCCTGGAAGATAATTTTGATGACCGAAAGAGATATAAATCCTTCATGGTTTTGAAGGCATCTGATGCAAACACAAGTGGCACGGTACGAAACGTAGGTTAGTGGACCAAAAAGGTTGTTAAGTAGGTTACTTACAAAAAACTTACTGATTTCAGTAGCAAGACCAGAGATCAATCCGCATTAGAAAATATATGGAACTGAGACCCATTGATATGATGCCATTTGTAATAACGATGAAGAGCTGAATTTGATGAAAATTGAGCCGGTTATCAATACTTAGTTGTGAGGGTTATGGTTATGGCAATCTTTAAAAACTTGCCAATGCAACCAAGGCCTAAGAAAGGTGCAGGACTGTACGGCGCGCGGGTATGTAGGTTAGTGTGCCGCGGGGCCCGAGATAGGTGACTTCGGTTTCGTTCCGTTATGCGGGAAATGGATTCGTTTGCACGTTAATTGTTTATTCACTTGACATTCGGGTGCCATGGCGTCCGAAATGCAGGTACTTAAAGTAGACCTTATTTAAGACGCCCGACCATGCTAAGTTTCTTAGATTTTGATAGCACAGAGCCACAGACTGTAAAAGTGTTAAGTAAACATATTTTTAAGTTTGAAGTTTAAAATAACACTTCCAAGTTTGACAGCTTCATATGCTTGGAAGTTGTTTGCTTGAGTTGGTAAGCTTGGTTTCCACTGCTGGATATTACCGTTCACATTATCAATGACAAACTGAGAAACACAACTCTACTCCCACGGGATTGCCCATATCTGAAGCAATTAGAAACCGTTATCCGTTACCGGTTTCCGTTATTTACATAGTTTTTGAAAATGGAAGTCAATCTATCTCTAACTTGCCGACTAATAAGATTGTACGAGTAATACTGGTATATGCCACGACCTATTATAATATCATCATATTTATGATATTGAACACTTGCTTAGAAATTTAGAGTGCTTTCATTTAATAACGTGCAACGTAACGTTTGAAATTCATATTTTAAACGTTACTTTGCTCTGCTTAGAGTTTCGGTTATAAAAATGACACTTGTTTGATTAATTTTGTCTAATTATGAGTAAGATTTTTCAATCTTGTCTTTTAGCGCACATTATTTTGAAGAACCTACCATTTATGGTCAGTCAAATAATTTAAATTCCTTCTTTGACGAAATTTCCAGCACGATATACAAATGTTGTTATAACCTTTAAGACATAAGTGTTATTTTTTAATGTCGACTAGTAAAAAGTAGTGAGTCATAATAGTGGTCTGCCCTGTCCTGTATAGTTACAGCAGGCTCACTAGCCTCAGCAGCCACCGTTATCTGAGATAAAAACTAGATAAAGCCAGGAAGGAGCAAATTGCTCCGTTGTATTGAGACAGTCCCATAGGAGGTGGCTTATGTCGTAAATATAGTTTATAAATTACTTTCTATGACTTTGAAGAGGGTTGGTGGCCCAGCGGTATGACGTGAGACTTTCAATCCGAAGGTCTCGGGTTGAAATCCTGCCAGTTCGTACCAATGAGTTTTTAGGAACTTATGTACGAAATATCATTTGGTATTAACCAATAGCTTTTGGGTGAAGGAAAACATCGTGAGGAAACCGGACTATTCCCAATATGGCCTAGTTTACCCTCTGGGTTGGAAGGTGATGGCAGATGGTATGTACGAACTGCAGAAGTCGTCCTGCATGCCTTATTGTGTACGTATGCGGTGCTGTCTAGTATTTATACTTCACAAATAAAATAAAAAAAACAATTGACTTGCGTCTGTCAGTGAACTTTAATTAGTAAACTTTTCCTGAAGTCCCGAGAGCATTTTGTGGATGAAGTTATTTTTAGAAAGACATTTAATTCATACCTAGTCTCATTCTAAGTTTAATTTGGAAAGATTTGTTGGAGGTGAAAAACCTGGAGCTCAGGGTTGTCAACCCTTGTTGACGTCAGAGTAATTTCGGGGTAAAAATAGACGATTAGCCTTGTCGCAGTTATTGCTTTTACACAAACTATTCCTATTTAGTACAGTCTAGGTTTAAAATATGGATGCGATCATTTCCCAGGGCCCCGGGTTAACCCCCCCCCCCTCCGTATGCTCTCTCAGCGGTTTACTTACTTCCCCCCTAAGTTAGGAGACCAGGTGGCAGTCTTTCCCAACGCAAAATATTGGGATTTCGTTGTCAAAGGAACTGGAAAAGGTCACTTAATACTAGGACTCCAATGCATTGGTTAATCGATTTTGTATGAAATAACCACGGTTTCTGTTAAAACTTGAGCTTTTCCCATACAAAAAATAACCGATTGCATTCCGTAACCAGGACATAGCCGGGATAGCTCGTATGGCTTCATTCTCCCCATAGCCTTAAAATAAAAATAAAGGACGTACTCATCTCTTTCTATGAATTATAGTTAAAAAGAGAAGGGTAGTGTATCGCGCGCGAGATACTGTCGCTGATGCTGTTCGACCAGCTGTGGCTGTGTCAAATTAGATACGAATTCACACGCCGTTTAAATGATGTATTGGATAGGATTGACTGAGTTTTGACATGTCGCCAACCGGCTGACAATATATCAGTCTGTTGACAACCCTAATTACTTATGTTTTAATATGCATTATGCTTCTATTCGGATGTTTGAACTTATACTTGAAGCACTTTCTGTGTATTTAAAAATGATTGTTCTTTTACGTTAGTTTGGGTATCGATTGGAACACAAGGTTGAATTCTCGAGTCCTCCAAACAACAATACATGTGGCATATAACTTTAAGACATGTCACTAAGGTCAACTGAAGCCTATATTTAAAAACAATGTTATGCAAAGCGGTAAATCGCAGTGTCTGTCTATAAATCCCCTTAGCAACAATAGCAACCGAAAAACTAATACATTGACAATCTTCAAAGGCCGACTAAAGAGCTCATAATATTAGCGTGTAATGCGATCGTAAAAATCAGCGACCTTCCCAAAAATAATAGAAGATCATAAGACATTCAAAAACGGTCTTTCCGACAGTTTTTGGTGTTTCAAATACATTATCTACCCAAAAATCATCCTATCCTCAACCTTAACAGCCTATCTATAAAGTACATATTGGCGTGCGCATTATAAAAGTGTGCCAACTCGCGAGGTCGGGTAAGCGGGTCAGTGGGACGCCGCAAGTGGGTGAGTGACGGTTCAGCATTGAACTTGATGTTATGTCACTGCTGCCTGTGACGGTCCAGTACGTCATGAGGAAGCACTAGGATAGAGAAGTACGACTGTATATGAAGGTCACAAAAATCGCAAGCGGATTCGTCGGCGACGCGAACGGATGCAGTCGCGGTGATCGACACCGCGTCTGAGGATCGCCTCAGACCTTGATGTAACAAATGAATAGCGGTTAACGAGTCACTGTTGCCTGTGCGGTGTCCAGTATGTCATGAGGGTGGACTAGGATGTTAGACACGGAATTGGGGCTGCTAGCGAATCGAAGCAGCCTCAGTGTCGATTATCGGACATAAAACAAATTCATCGCGTTTAATGTTTCCAACGTCGAATTTGGAACGTTTTTAGGATTCCGTACCTCAAAAGGAAAAAACGTTACCTTTGTAGGATCATTTTGTCCGTCCGTCCGTCTTTCTGTCAAGACCCTTTATCTCGGGAACGCGTCTCGGGGGCGCGGGAGCAAGTTGAAATTAATAACACATATACAGGTCTGCTTCTGGTCTGAAGCTGTGAAAAAATTAAACCTCACCGTCAACTCAATCAAAAGATACGACCGTTTATGTCGCATTTCCCAGACATTTACAATGGGAATCAAATTGTATAGAATTTTTATTTATACCTCTCGCTACCTAAAATCATGAAATTTGGCAAAAAGCAAGACCTTGTAGCTTGTAGTACAGAAAAAAATCCGAAAACCGCAAAATTGCCGCACACTGGGCGAGTCCGACTCGTTTCGTGGTCAAGGGCAGCAAATGTGCTATAATCGATAGCGACTACGTTTGCATATCGCTACCACCAAGTAAGAACGAGCGGTTACTATCCTACGGTTACTTACGTACTTAAAACTCATAGTAAGAACAATGTTACCTATTGAAGCCTTTTCGTAGCTGTGAGCAGAGGTCGTCGCAATTTGCAATCGCCGACCGTCATGCATGTCTGAACTGACAACCTGGTGAAATATTGAGAGCACGTTGGCTAGAAGCGTTTTTTCGTGGTCAAGGTATTTATTATACCAGGTGTTACCAGTGGGCAGATATTGCTCACTGTCAAATATATCGTAATTGAAAAGCTGATATTAATTGTTTGTGAAAAATTGGGCCATTGCGCTTCCTCTAGTAGTTCATAACGCTAAAGTGTAAAGGCTACAATCTGGGTGGTATAACCAATTATGTTTTGTTATTTCAGAGAAAAAAACATTGGTTTATTTCTATTAAGGAGATTTTTGCGCATTAACCCAACTATTCGAAATATCAGCAATTCCGCAGCGACATGTTTTTACCGTTGCGATTGAACATTTACCTACCTAAGTAGGTGGCACTTCCAACTTGTACTTTTCACCAATACGTGAGAATCGTGAGACACAACTGGCCAGTAATCACTTTCCATTTATCGATTAATTAATCGCATCTCGTACGTGTAAAAATATAATATTGTAATCGCGATTACTCCATACAATTACGAAATAGCCGAATCGATAAAATATTTATATACGCCACTGTCTGTCACGTTAGACATACGATCCATTGTTGTCTTATAGCATTTAGCTAATGAAAAATTAAAGGATTGGCTTTGATGTTTTGTATTAGCGATTTTGATTTTTTTTTGTAGAGTTTGGTGGTTTACCAATAATAACAAAGATTGATTTATATATAAACCTTATCAAATACGACATATATGACGTTCTGTAGCTAAAGGTACCACGTCGGTAGTCGATATGACGCTACTGCCTTAAAGATTTATTTGAAAATTAACCATAACCGACAATGTTGCACTATTAGCCTAAAACATCACATATATTATATCATTAAATATGTGCACATTGCTCGATTATGGACTGGCTCTGTGTGTTTAAATTTATATTTTAAAATACACTATGTTCAAAATGAAGCCTGATATTTACGTCTTTTCACTTGGTAAACACTGCCTGTATTCAGTTTTTTTATTTATTATTTGCTAACTTAATGATCTTTTTTCTTGTTTTCAGGTAAGTAGCCGAGTTTGAAACCCAGTGCGTATGTATCTTATTTACGATTTCCATTCCCACACATACTTTCATATTTGCAAAATCCTAAAACATCGACGTTTATGACCGTCATGAATCTCCAAGTATTCAAACAACCAAACTAGCATGTAGGTCACAATCGTTACACGTGTATAGAGCTACCTTTAACATCCCTTCAAGGAGAGTCTAGCTAGACCTTTACCTTCAAAGGAGATTTCAGTATGACCTTGGTGCTGTGACGAATGAAATCGGTTGCGGCTTGCTGTGTGAATCTTCTGGCATTAACGGTTTCGGCCGGTTATTTGGGTAATCACTTGAAACTCAAACTCAAACTCAAAAGTATTTACTGAAATAGGCCAAAACTCAGCACTTTTCAACGTCAAATAGAATACACGATTACACGACGACAAAAAAAAAATACAAAACAAGTAACACTTAATTCTAATAAATATGTCAAATAAAAAGATATAAAATTGAAATTGAAATAATACAATGTCAACAGTCAAACTGTAAGTATACACTACACTGGCCATACCAGGCAACGTATGCTATTAATAAAATTAAATTCGTCGTTTTTCCCCTTTGTAGCGGAAAGCAACCACCCACAGAGAACTCCCCTAGCGGGGTCTTGTAGATGTTTGTTTCACGTTTACTTTCTTAGGAAATGTTTTAAGACAATATATTTGGTAAATCGCAATAAGCAAATAGAAATAATGGTATTATAAATTTGTGTCGACGCATATCAAACCTTCAATATTTTTAAGTAGATAAATTAAATAATTTTTTTGCCAAACGAAATTTAAAGTACTTTCTTCTTTCTTTTAAAGTATTTGAAGAACTATCATTTTAATTTCGTGGTACTGGCCCTGGTTTTGGTTTCGGCTAAAACCGCAATCCATATCTGCCCACGTTGCTTCCAGGTGTTCTTGAAACTCTACCCTCACTGCGGAATGGAAAATAAACACGACCTTTGCGCTTGGATTCCAGGATTTCATTATATAAATATTTTAATAAGTTAGTAATTGTCTATTCGTACGATTACGTAGTGAATGTAGTCGTAGTGATATATGTACTTAATTGTCAACCTACAATGATATGTTTTTTCTGCATATTCTTTTGGCAGATGGGGAACTAGTACAGTCAGCTACACAGTTATTGAACACAGCAAAAAATATGTATGCATATGCCTGAGCACGGTTAATGAGTTTTCTTTCAAGGGAAGTAACGTATAAAATGTTTATACTCATATAATTTGATCGAACCTAAGCCATCAAAATTAATTCGTAATTTCAAATCCTTTGATCATGTCTATATCAATACCACAATTTGAATTAACTTATATAATTACGGCATACCGTTCTATTAAAAGGCTCTGGTTGCGTAATAGCAAAAGGCAATCTTTGCTGTATTGATGAGTTCTAATTATAGGACAGTGAACAACGTACGGTTTATAGACACGTGTAAGGGAACGTTCTGGGTATACGTGAGTTTAAAGGGGAGATTTCATTGGATCGATCTCACTGGGGAAAGAGGTTAAAACAAATTTTCGCGTGAAACTTTAAAAACAAAAAAACTAACTAACTACGCTGGCTCAGCGACCCAAAATGAGTCTTGGCCTCCGACACAAGAGCCCGCCACTCTACCCGATCCTTCGCAATCTCTCGCCAATTTTTGAGTTACTATATGCTACTAGAACTCGACTATAATTACTATTTAAAACGAGATATTTACCATGTACATTTGTTTTAATGAGCTCCCGATATTAATAATAATAATATATTATATTATTTTATATTTGTAATTATAGTGTAAATGACCATGTTAGCTTAAAATCTTATATTAGAACTCGACTGTTGATAATACGACAATAACAAATACCTATTTTTAACAGGGTCTTGAGGTCTACTGTTTATTACAATCGCGTTGTATACCCAGAGACTGGAAGGCGAAGCACAAAATAAAACTTAATAATAAAGGATAATCACATTCGGCATTAACGCATCTCTCTCGCATTTTGCGTTTATAATTACATGTCCGAGAATGAGAGGAGTGTTTCGCGGTAGGCCCTTAGATCGCGTGCAGTTCTCGTCGGGATCTAACAAGTAGTATGCGCAAGCGCATCCTCCGCGTTCAACAAGGACGACGCATTTATCGATATGGTTGGCCAATCATCTCGAGTCCGTCTTGACCTGAACAGTTGTATGGATATTTTACTGTGTTGAGTATTATGAGAACTTTTGGAAGTTAGCTGGAAAAGGGGAGATGTTATTATCATTTCCGTTCCTTATGTAGGTTTCACCACAGAGTATATAATAGTCTGTCATCTTGGCTAAATAGAGCTCTTGCAATCAGATTGAGGGTTGTGATTGCAGATTGCACAAATACAGTAAAATCGCGTGTAAAATCTACATATCGATTTATATATTTAACTTTACAATATTTTCATCGTTCCTTTCCTAAGCAAAGCACCCTTTTATTTTCGTGTCGGTGTATCTAATGCCCTTCTTTTAAGAAACACACAACTTGAAAACAACGTAAACACCATTTTACCAGGTTACCTCATATAGTTTCTACATTCCCGGCCTCACGTGACCGCCGCCACGTGAACATGTTTGCATGCATGAATACGTGACATTCTCTCGTACGGTACGTACCGTTGTGTTCGGCATGTGACTATTGGACTATTAGGGAATTTGGGGTTGGTATTATGTTGCATATTTTGATAAGTAATGTCTCCTCTAACTTGTTCACTCAAAGCCAGCCTGTTCGTTTCTCGTCTATTCGGTAGAAGAATTAAAAGCAACAGAGGTGCAGATAGCGGAGTCTTAGTAACAGGGTCCCGTTTTTACCCTTTGGGTATGGATATGGAACCCTAAAAATAGTGCCGGATTGAATGACCTACTCTTCCGCTTCCCTTTCGCATAGCTGGCGGGTTATAGTCTGGAGACTCCTGGCTGGGAGATACGCCCAGGACGTCAATCGCGCTAATGGCTGCTGACGTATCGGCACATTGCACCTGTTCGTATCAGTGACAGGCCTGAATAGACACAGTGAGCCGGTAGTGTCGAAGAACCCTAACGCTACCTTCCGAATGCACGCTTGTCTTTGCGAGTTCAATTGCTAAAATTTGACACGTAATGAACCTTTTCAGCGGTACAAATTTAGTTTTATTCCAAACCAAAATTATGATTTTACTCTCATCGCACTGGCCGTGTTTCAATTGTCTGGAAACAATAAACAATAACAAACCACGCGCGGGCATCCGAACGCATTCGCGAGGAAATAAACAAAACAATACAGGCAGATTTACGGCGATGCCATCAATCAACGTACGTGATTAACGCTGACCATTTGTAAACCCTATCGCAACGCCATAAGGTTTAGCGATGGTTAGGGGTACGGGCGCTTCATTATGTGAAGTGTAAGCGACGTGGTGGACAGTAAACCACAGATATTCATCAATCATCATCTCATCCCGATTTCGGCCTCGACCGGTTGAACTGGCTACTGAGAGCGCCGCTCGTGCTCTCAGGCGACTGAAATGGTTTTGCAAGCAATGTGTGGCCACATTTTTTACAAGTCAGCAGCCTAGTTCCTACGTAGTGGTAGTCAATAACCGCTGGTGGTCGCTTCAGCTCGTAGCGCTTAGCGTCGAGTTCCCTTCGTCTCTACTCCTGAGAGGCTTGCACTGCGGTCTAAACGCAATGCCTCCACTTTGGACGACAAAGATATTAGCATGGGGATAGTAAAGAGCCGCTTCATAACACGTTGATCCTCGTGATTACACACAGATATACATAAACTCACGCCTGTGTTCTGAAAAGGTGTAGGCAGAGAACTTGAAACTGATTTGAAGGACTTATCTTTATCTTTATACATAACCAAATTGTTATATTGCAGTGGCTGGTTAGTGGTTACTAGCCCATTGCCCACAACACATGAACTCATATCTCACAGTCATTTGAGTGACTGAGTGGTGGATAGGATTGTTCATATCCAAGAAGTACGGTGTTTTGGTTATCGGCGGTTCATGCAATCAAGTTTTGCCTTTTCAATCCTCCCTTTATATAGCCAATAAAGCCATCTCCACTCTGTGTACAAAACCTGTGGATACATTGCGAAAATCAAAATTCGAGTAGGATTTTAGATACCTTATTTTTTTAAATAAATCGTAAAACTAGTAAGTTTTTTGTATGTAGGTTATCATTATGATCAATACCTATGATTGTAACTTATATACAGCAACTGTAAATATAAAATTGATTTGATTCGCCGACCGATACGAATGATGCTGTACTTAAAGGATATATTATTTTTCTGTGTGTTGATGACTGGCGCTGATAAGATAAGATACACAGAATCAGATAATTGTAAAGAAATTAGGCCAAGGGCTAATAAGGACATTAAGGACAGTTCTAAAATGCAAATCCATCTAAAACTTAATTTTATCTTTTTAGAGGTTTGTAATCTCGATCTATTGCTTCCGTGGAGGACATTATTTTATTACAAGCTAACCAGCAATGGACTAGCCATGTCTTGAAGAGGTCTAGATCCTATTTTTCTCTACCACTGACTAGGACCTTTTTAAAAAATCACAGGTTCCAGTAACCAAGAAGCGGCCAACGTGTTCAAAAATACCTGAAGATCTACTCTAATGCCTTGTCAATAAAGTCCCTGCGCCTTGGTCGCTCCGAAATATCTGATGGCAACTTCCAAATACGGCCCAGAGGGCCTACCACAAACCACTTTGTTCGTCTATTTCCCTATCTATTGCTCTCGCATATTAGAGCGACAAAGAGGCAAATAGACAAACAAACGAACCAAGTTGTTCGTAAAATCGCTGTCAATGGAACTTCCCAACAATCCGCCATATTGATCGTAATAACCTAACTTTTAGGTTTAACGAAATCTCCAAGATTAACTTATTAATACGGCCATTTCAGTAGTGAATGGTTTCAGTGGTGTTTGATGAGGTAGTGTAAAAATACAAGGAGAAACAGTGACAAAGCGTGTGACGCCTTTTGTTTACATTGTTAGGAAGTTCCATTGACGGCGATCTTAGTAGGCCCTCTGATTTGTCACCCAACAGCTCCGTGCATAAGTTTGACAAATGACGATAACACTGGTGGTGAGTGGGCTCACCACCGGTAGACCTTATGTAGTCGCAATAGGGATTACAATTGGTCAGTTAACGACGGGAATGGTACAAACAACCAAATTAAAGAGTTGTTGCGTAACCAAACCATTGGATATAAGTGCCAGCTTCCGGATTTTCTCGGGCTATACCAGACCAGATACGTGGGTTAGTTTTCTTTATACTGTTCCGTCGACCGTATATCGTTGTCTTAAGGTTGAGATTCAGACAGATAAACGAAGGTCGTCCGTGTATATCAGTTGACAAGATGTTTATGTAATACGATCCGATACATGACCTTTGAGAGTATTAAAGATGGTAGTTTTATTTTAAAAGGAAACTCTTCCGTTCTTTTGCGTTTCAGAAATATGTTTCGAATTTTTAGATAAAAATGGCGTCTTATATTAAACTTGATTGGCAGAAGTGGAAGAAGTACTTATTTAAAAGTATGAAATCGGTTTTTATCACATCAGGAGCTGCAATTGAATAAAAAAAATTTAGGGAAAATCAAAATTTTGCAGAATTGTGTTGTTTAACTCGGGTAAATCCATTCGACCCTCTCAGCAAGTATCTACCTTATTACCTTTTCTTAATACCAAACTCGCATAATCTGACAGATGGATTTATCCGAGTTTGAAGTTAAGTGACTCAATTGATGTTCGAATTTCATGGTTGTACTTTTAGTCCTAATATGCAGTGCATCTCTTTATGGCCCAGCGGCAGGAGCGTGCGTGCAATCCGAAGGTCACGGATTCAATCCGGCTCCCATCAATGAGTTCTTCGGGACGTATGTACGAAATATCATTTGATATTTACCAATCGCTTTTCGGTGAAGGAAAACATCGTGAGGAACTCGGACTAATCCTAACGAGGCCTAGTTTACCCTCGGGGTTGGAAGGTCAGATCGCAGTCGCTGGCATAAGCCGGGAAAACGCTAGGAAGAAGAGGCAAGGTCAAAAACGAGAAGACGTATACATACACTCATTTAGATTAGTTTCGTATTGAATAAATTAATTACCTAAATCAACAATCCCCTATATATTTAGCTTGAAAGCCATTAGCTAATTGAAATCAAACCTCGCCACATAAATGATTGGAATAATTAAATGCTAATAGTACAAGGCCACACGCCTACCCGGTGACATTAGAAATTAACTGGTTATAGACTACTTTCTTACTGACTGACTGACTGTTTGACTCACTGCGTGACTTTAGTGTTTGTAGACAGCTGATTCACAATATTTTTTAAAACCTTTGACATTTAATCCATCATTTGTTACGTGGAAAATATTACGCTCGCGTTAATAACTGGTGTAAGCTAATATAGTAGCCTCAAGACTAGGGAATATTACTTAGTACAGTCAGATATAATATTGATTTCTTCAGATGCTCTAATAACAACGATCAACTGTCTGAAAATTATGTAAGACGGGTTCTTTCTAAGTTTAAGTTAGCAAGTAAAAACTCGAAAGCAAGAGGTTACATTGATAGCAAACGCTATTGTATGACGCAATATGAAGTTCTAAATATTCTGTTTGCCAGTAAGATTATTCTGGAAGTTGTAAAATTAATAGCTGAAATTAACTCGAAAAACTGTAGTATTCAATATATACTTATAGTAATTGAGGTAGGTCAATAGTTACTGCCGGAAGAATTATTTCGGCCTCCAGAAATCGGGTAGAATCCATTCTTGTTTCTTGTTTATCACGAGATAAGGTAAATTAATCTGATAAAGGTAAACTAGATACGCATAACGTAACCGACGCTAAACCTGGCACAAGTTATTTTCGTAATAACTTAATAGGAGACACCTGCCATCATCAGGTTGTATTGTAGATTGTACCTGAGATTTATGCATTGTTGTTAAATTTTTAAATATAAAACCTCGCGGTTTTAAAGTAAATCAAAAGATACCTGCTAGATGGACTGCATACTTTTGCTTCAAATCCTGGTCTCGGCACCCAATGAGAACGAACGCGCAAAGGCATGACGACAATATTGTGCTCCATTCGTTGGATCTTATCTCATTAGTTGGATCCTAAATCATAGACAATCATGCTGTTATTCATAAACGCACATGAAATACAGTTTGGCTAAATGATCGTTTGTCCTTATCTTTCAGTTTGATATTTGCCTTTGTTAGAAATAGAGAAAACATAGTTTGACTAAAACGTATGTTAACTTTTTTTATGAATAGCCGGCCATATACGTTTAAGCATATTCGCCGGATCTGCTAATCAATGTATGGGAAATTTGTCTGGCGGATACCCGGACAAATATGAGCCTACTATACAATAAACAAATATCTATCTATGGAACGGAGGCACTTATTGTTCGGCCAGCTGCATATTTATACAAGACTGTACCTGTTGGTGTTTAACCTTATTAAATACAATAACATACTAGTATCGTGGAAAAATTCCAGGTTTGTACGATGCTCCGTTTTACGCACGATTCGGCCACATGGCCGTGCTTGCTACTATTGTAAATCAAATATCGCACTATTTGGGTTTCTGTGTCGCTGCGAACGCGTCCTATTTGTCGATCGCTTAGCCGTTGCATAAGACAATGGTAATGGGCTACCGAGCCGCATTGCTTCATAGATTCGCAGGGTTGGCAACTGCGAATACGTTGTAAATGTTAGATAACTATAACACGTTTGAGGACCATAAAACATAATAATAGGTAGACTCACAATCAGTTTTATGAGAAAAACAGGGCAATTATATTTCCAGGCTTTAAAAAAGATGAATTCGTCATAATATTTAGGCCTTTACTGGATACGTCTCTGATGAACGAATCGTTTTGAAGTTTTATAAAGAGTAGGTCAGGTCACCTAAGTACCTAGTTCATTTGGATTGCCGTTTGAATAGCACTGTGTTTTAACAGGGCGGTATGGAAGTTTTTGCATAAAAGTAACGTTTGCCTGCCTTTTTATGTTTTACGGAACTTCCTCTTAAAAAAATAAGTCAAGAATTATGAGATTCCGAAAGTTTGGGCAGTGAGTACGCATCAAACAGGCAATAGAATAAACTGGATTATGAAATATTTACTTATTCTCGGCTTTTTAGACCTCGTTATTGGTCGAAATGGCAGCCCTGAGACCTGCAGACGTCGTGAGTTATGATCTAGTTGCTTGTCTCCGATTTGTCTATGCCCTGTTTACTTTCACTGGCTTATGTCTGAAGGATATGGTCGTGTTTGGGCATTGGGCAACGTATGATTCACTTCTGACAATTTGGCAAATTATGACAGTTGTTGATAATAAATAAACTAGAACATTCTGCAGATACTGATATATTACTCAACTCAAACCGGATAAACTACTTAGAACTCCTATTCCAGGAGGCCTTCCACGAACATGGTAAATTCGCATTTACGGATTAACCTCTTTATCGCTCGAACACGGTCGAATACGCAAGTGCGACAGAGAGGAGCATACAAATTTTTGATCCATCGATTTTCGTAGTAGTGGGACTGTATATGCTTGTAGTATAAGCCCGTCAGTAGCAAAACTAGCTGAGCGGATGGGATGTTCAAAATTAACTTGACACACTTATTTCCACAACCATAAAGACGTGCCAATATAACTTCAGACTGGATTACCTACTTCTGCAGCTGACTGCAATAGAATATTCCGCTATGAAGGCATGAAAATATCTGACACAATCTTATATATTTTTATAGCGGAAGATAATATTGCAGGTGATTGTACCTCTACTATTTAATATACTGTGTTTATCATAAAACCGGATATATTAATCAAGATGGCTCGACAATTAGTCATAAGTAGAAAGCAATATAAGCACTATAAGCCAAAAGGCGATCCGCTTTAAGACATATTGAAGACCAACGTCATGGTGGATAATCTAAACGAAAGTTACTTAACATTCATGCATATGATTTTGGTTGCTGCATTCCTGTGTGTGTAAACATTATTAATGGACAAAATCAATCAATCAATCAATGTTTTATTTGCCAGAATACTTAAATCATGGTAAGCAGGTAGTAGCTACAAGGTGTTAAGGTACACGAGACGACACGACAGTTTAATTAACACAATTTACCTACAAATAATTAATTAAGATGATTTAAAAACTATAACCGTCTTTTATCGAATTATTATATTCTATCTATTTGACGGTGGTCGTGCATTGTATATCATGCCACGCATCACTTGCACTTACATACTTCTTAAAACGTGAGAACCACAGTGATAAACGATAAAAAAACCTTCAGACTATTGGACATTTATTTATTTATTGGACTTTTTACAAGGAAAGTATGTGACACGTGTATAGAACGTTTTTCAATACAGTCGCGAAAAAATAAAACAACAAAGAACGAATTTGAAAGTATTAAATTTGAATCATCATTATAATACAGTGGAACAACAAAGAACCTGTTATTACCTGTTTTTATGTTAAGACGCATCTTATGTAGTTGCGTATATGTCAATACGAAACACACCTTGTCCCTTTTATTAGTTTAAAATAAAAATAGTGTTGTGTAGTATTTTAATACTGTTTACCTTTCCCTATGACATCACAATTAAGAAGAAAATGTAATTCTAACCTGAGCTGTAGATCCTATTCCAACTTTACAACGACGGTTTAGTCCGTCATAGACCACAGACCATAAAGCACATGCATAAAGCTCAATTTCAGTTTTGACACTTCGGTGACGTGGCGTCTGAGTGCCAGCTATTGCGTTGTACATGGCGTCGAAAAAGGCTAATGTTAATGTCATTCTTGGCTGCATTCTCAAAATAAAGATACCAGCTTTTCCACTAACAGTTTCTCAACGTGTTCGTGTCGACTCGTTCGGTTATCGCTAACCCGGTTACAATACATAATAATTAGGCTTTGTTCGCAAGTTATACGTATTGTTGGCATCTAGATTGTTCTAGGCTGTTTACCTGACTTGTTAATTAATATGTAACGCATTTGTATTGGTTCTCTCATGTCAAAAGGGATTTAGGTAAGGTTTCCAGTCAATCAATGAAATTTGTAAACTTTGTGTTGAATTTTCACACAAAAACATGTTTCATTCCTACAAGCCTGGTAACCAGAGAATGCTAAAGTATCTTATATGTTCCTTGTGTTGAGCTTTGGTGGCGTATGTCGCGGGTTCCAACCTTGGCTTGTATACAAATATTTTTTTCGGAATTGTATGAAATATTATTTTATATTTCCCAGTCGCTTTTCGGTGAAATAAAATATCGTGAGAAAACTGGTATAATCCCAATAAGGTCTGTCTTCCTTTCACACTAAGAGATACTTCATTATTTAGGATTATAATAATAAGTGTCGAATAAATTTACTTGATTGTAATTTTTATTTATTTCAAATCACGAACATTGTTAATAATTTGATTTGATGTATAGACATCAAATCAAATTATTAACAATAATCGGATTCATCTATATTTACATATGTCAGCTAATATTATCACTTTACCTGTTTCGGTTGTTAATGTTACGGTAAAGAAAATATAAAGAGGCATATTAGCTAGTTTTACTCGTCAGAATCAATTTTCTAAATATCGCAAGACACCAAGCTCACGATTTTTCTAATCTTAAAAAACGAAGTGTTTTTTAGACACACAAAACAAAAGAACAAACAGATCGTTTCAGAACAATGCATACACATTACACGTGCAAGAATCACATACGTGTATGATTGTACGATTTGTCTTATTCTTATTGCATACCCTTGCATGTTGTAGGTAGGTACAGTCAACCAATTGGAACCCAAGGCCACTGTTAGACGCTATATATCAGGTTGTAAGAAATCTTGTCATTTTGACATGGTTCTAGAGTGGCTAGAGTTCCAATTGGTTGACTGTACATTTGTTGAAACTTTATGTTGAATAAGATTTGCCATGGCGGTTACCGTGAGCCTAACTTTCTAAATTTCTTATGCCTATGAAATTTATGAAATATACCTTCTGAACATTCCTATTAGTTAATTTATTTTTGATTTGAGCTGTCTTACGAAACCTATTGACCGTGCATTTTTGCACGTAAAATAAGAAAGAGGCAAGTAACTAACTTGATCTAGCGTTTGAACTTTAGAATTCAATATTAAAAATTCAACAGTGATATATACATGAATAGAACATCTTTCTAGTCCTCACTTATCTCCGATTAAATACAGTTGCACCCATCCTCGGCCGATTTACAACCCTGTTCCCACAAATTTAAAGCTCAAAATCATTATCGACCTATCGACATAGCCTATTCAATGAAGCAATTCGTACATTGTAAGTAGTTGCCATGCGGTTCGCAAAAAAAAACGTTATAATTGACCTACTGAGCGTCGCTAATCAAATTTGCACTTTATTACAAGCTAATAACAGATCAAATTGCTTCCAGCATCAAATATCTTCGACGGTGCTATTTAAATTTAGTGCTTATTCTAAACAATTCAAAGTCAATTCTTCTCTGAAAAGATGCAATTACCGTACTGTAACCTTCCGCGTGTGGTTTCGGCCTTGCTGTTGCCACGTTCAAGGTTCGATTCCTGTGTTAATCTCAAAGCAAACAAGACTTTAAGTCGCATAAATAAGGTGTGGTTTAGATTGGTAGAGGTTGACCGTGGTGAAATAAGAAATTTTTAGATGAGCGTGTAAGAGAGATAATGATGCTAGTTGAAATTTACGGAAGGCAGAATGTAATGAGAAAAACGCAGATCTAGTGAGGTATCTTAGTGAAATTAAGTTCGGAGTACTTCCTATTAGAATATCTGTATAATGTGATGATTGAGTTTAGATTTAGATATACATCTGTTAGACAAGGGTCCTATTTCTCGAACGGTATTAGTCTAATATTATTAGTGTGTTGCCATGGCAACCCATACCATTTGACAGTTTGCGGAATAATAATATTAGTTTATTATTGTGGGACAATCTTATACAAATCAACCTAGTCCCACGGTAAGCTCAATAAGGCTTGTGTTCTAGGTACTAGACGGCGATATATATAATATATACATAAAATACTTAAATACATAGAAAACTTCCATAACTCGGGAACAAATATTCGTGCGTGACAAACACACAAATAAATGCCCTGACCAGGATTCGAACCCGGGACCTCCTGGTTTATAGGCAGGGTCAGTACCAACTAGGCTAGGAGGCCGTTAAATATTCGCAAAGTTCTAATTAATCTGTTTTATATGAATATCGAGTGACATCAATTAAAAATGTACTTATTATTATATTATTGCCGATAATTTTAATGTTCCTAACCTAACCGTTCAATCTACGCCAAGTGGTCAAAATAATTCAAATTTAATCTGAAAGGGCTTAGTATATGCTTGTGAAGTTGACCAACCCAACTCATTCGTAATTGGTATAGCTATATCGTTTGTTCATCGTTAGAAGCGTATTATAAAAAAATATTATGAAACGAAAACATACCTTTATTACCATGTATATAGTTTTAGTAGTAACTATTAACTAATGTCAACTATTTATGCTTTACGTTTCATGGCTATTGAATTACACGTGTAAACCGTGAGGAACGCGCCCTTCATTAAAAAAAGAAACAAGTTATTGTGTATCCGAACACTTCACTTCCATACACAAATTTGCTATTTACATAAATTTCCTTTTCCTGTTTTCTTATATAAATATGTCTATCAGTAATAATAACAACGTATACTCCGTTTCCTGTTTTCTTAAATAAATATGTCTATCAGTAATAATAACAAGGTATATATATACTTTTTATTTGTAATGTTACATATACATCCTTTGATAGCTACCTATAATCTGCTCCAACTCTTTCATTACACAACGTTGATACGCCGTAGAACAATATCGGTCGCCAAGGTTTTGTCGCAGTACATGTACGCAGTATCTACACCTAATCTAACAATACCTAATAATCATTTACTTATTGTGTTCCACTGCTGAGTAAATGCTTCCCACTCTATGTTGCCACGGTTCGGTACTGTATCTGTCCAGCCTCTCAAACGTCAGATTTTCTCTGCCAAAATGATGGGATCAGGACAAGACTGTTGTGAACGTAATTTTAGATTTGGCAGACTATTAGAGTGCGACGACGTTAACTTTGCACTGATTTGGCACAGTTGGCAGTGACATTGTATGAAAACGCCTTACTTCACGTAAAACTTGGCAGAAAGACTTAGCGTAGTGACGTAATCCAACTATATTATTAATAACGCCACTAGTTTGGAGTTAACAAAGTAAAAATAAGTAATACAAAGTCCGAATGGGATGGTATTAAAGAACTTTCGGTAGGTTAAGTTAAAAGAAAGCGTTTATCCTTATAAGTCTCACTTTTCATTGTTGCCGACTAATAAAAGGTACCATAGGGCATAGGTAGTTTTGTTCCTCGCCACAACTTGGCGTAGAGCAACTGCACTTACTTACTTTATGTTATGTTATGATTCACGGAGTCGTTGAATCATATTTTTCTTCAAAAACGCCGCAGAAAACCGGTTGGAAACCGGTATTCAGCGTAACCTATTTTTATCAGACAGACTTCATTTGAATAACAATGAATTGAATATTAATATTATCGTTAGTTGCAATCAATTAACTGATCAATACTAGTACTGTGTCCAGCCACGGAAGCCACGCGTTCGGGCGCCGTCGGCTCCGCTCGGCTTTCCTCGGCTCTCGTGGAAAAACGCCATCAATTGCTAGGAAATAGGTTTTTAGCGCCAACTAATGCTTATACAAGGCTGTTGAAAATCCGTTAGGGCACGTAAATGTGGATATTCATCACATTCGCTACATCCCTACTAATGAAACAATACAAGAGTTTTGGTATTTACTTTTTCTTACATACCTCACTAGAAACTAATAATAGAAACAAGGAAAACTACAATTTAAATGCGGAGGTAAAACAAGAAACAATCTTAGTACAAAAAGCGCGATCTCCTCCAGACAACCTTACCCGTACCTTCATAGGTAGGTACGAGTACTCTGAAATATTTGTCCTTGGTCCAATGATTGCTTTTATATAGGTAAATTGAAGCGTGCAAGATTGTATTAAGTACTCGTTTTTAGATTATATTGCCAGTAAGTGATTTCCGGGTGTTAATGATTTTTATTCCTGAATTCAACAATTACTATTACCATGCTTGCGAAATATTGCATCTTTAAATTGCATCAATCTCTCTGTCAGGAACAGGAATACATATAGGTATATCACCAGTATCATCACAAACGTAGTTACGACAAATTGTGTAACACTTGTACAGGAAGTAGGTATACAAATGGCTCCGAAATTTCCAAGTTCGTCTTTGCTTCCTGATTTAAATGAAGGAATAACCTATACTTCATAATAGTTCATAAGACTGGTAAACAATCTAATACAAAGAGTTAAACACATGGGCTAAACAACTTTTACGTGATACACTTATAGTCAACGAATTGGAACACTAAGCCACTATAGGACTATGACGTTACAATTTGTAAGAAATCTCTTACTGTTTGTCATTTTAACATGGTTCTAGAGTGGCCTAGGGTTTCACTCTGTAGGCGACTGTCGTCTAAAAGTCTAAAAGGATAACATCCAGAATGCTTCACATGCTAATAGGTAGTTGTAAATGTAGAAGCGGCCATGATTCCAATCGATAGATCAGCTGTGTCCACGTTTGAACCATGCCCTATAAAATAAATGGAGCGTTGCTTGCAAAAAGGTGCTAAATTCATCCGTTGTGTCACATCCGTTAGGTATTGTAAACCAGTAGTAACTAAGCGGGCGAAGTCTTCAGAAATACCTTTACACGGCTACCAATGCCAATTAAGCTGTAGCAAGCCTACACATATTTTTGACAAGCGTATAGGTGCATTAACTATATTATCTGTTGTTATTCTGTCGCATCGGCCAGCGGACAAATGTATCATACTTTGCTAGAATAACGTTGTAATATGTTCTGGTAACATTGGTAAATGACCATGGCAAGTTATCCTAAGATTTACGAACTGCCATCTGACCTTACAACCCAGACGGTATACTACACCTTATTGGGATTAGTTCGATTTCCTCACGATGTTTTCCTTCACCGAAAAGCGAGTGATAAATATCAAATCATATTTCATACATAAGTTCCGGAAAACTCGTTGGTACAGTCAACCAATTGGAATTGGAACCCTAGGCCACTATAGAACCATGTCAAAATGACAAGCAGTAAGAGATTTCTTACAATCTGATTTCTAGCGTCACTATGACATAGTCCTACAGTGGCCTAGGGTTCCAATTGGTTGACTGTACGAACCAGCAGGAGTTGAACCCCCGACCTTCGGATTGACAGTCACACGCCTTACCGCTGGGCCACGAACACTCCACCTAGTGCCAAAAAATTGTTTAGTAGGTAACCCAGATAATTTTAAGCACTTGGCTTGTTTAGTATCTTCTGTAACCGAACCGTTTAATAAGGACCGACAACTTAATGCGATAAAACAGCAAAGGTCACGAATATGGTAGGTACGAACAATTATCGCCATAAACAAAGTAGGACACGATTATGTTGGCTGATCCGATGACGAGAATTCAGGGCACCTACATTGGTTATTGACGAGTGGCTGCTGTTTTACGATTTAGCGAATAACTGTTGTTTAGTGATAAGTGACCAACGGACTATGATATTAGCGGTTTTAATATGACCACTTGAGAGATACATATTCAGATTTATTTGTTTCGTAACATAATATTGCATAAGCGTCACTTATTCTATCAACTCTGCTTAACCATAAATTATTTAAATATAATACCGCGATAATACAAATATAATAAAGTAAAATTGATGATATTGACGCGACGCAAGCATTCTACCATACATGACCATTATGCGTGAGAAAATCGTTCCTATCCCTTGAAAAAATATTCCAATTTAAAAATTCTCCTTTACCCAAAACTTTGAAGACATTTCTATCTGTACATATCTATGACACCATGAGCCTAAAAGTTTTCTTAAACTCCAAACTAAACCTTTCTCTCTTGTCCACAGGCTGTAGACTGGTGGTCAGTCGGCGTCCTCACCTACGAGCTTCTCACGGGGGCGTCCCCGTTCACAGTAGAGGGAGAGAAGAACACACAACAGGAGATCACGAAACGCATAGTGAGGTGCAGCTATCCCGTCCCCACGGAAGTCAGTCCAGAAGTCCAGGACTTTATTAAAAAGTAAGTGCTATTAGGAGAAAACGGGGCTTGATCTTCTGATACCTTCTTGGTCCAGACAATGCGAGCAAAAGGAGACGAGGCAGTCGAGATTCGCCATACCACGCGGCAGCCACGCGAGAGTTGGAAGGTTTACCGCACATAATGTGGACACGCCTTTGGAGAGCCTTACTATATTTTAATGCTTGATTCCTGATACGACCTTTAAAGTGGCAGTTGTGAATCAGGTTCAGGGCCCAGAATATTGTACCCTAATTAGCTTATGCAATTTTAGAGGAGCTTAATACCAGTGCTACTTGCTTTCTCTAGAGCGAGTTTGAAAGCAGCTGTTGGCTTTCTTTCAAGTGTTGGCAATCCAACATGAAATTTCAACATTTCATACTTAAGTTTGTATTTATATGCAGTCTCCAGTTAGGATGTAATCTTATTCATCAGGACGTTTCCAAACTAGCGACTACTTGCGCCTAAACAGTCGTGTCTTCTTTCAGATTGCTAGTGAAAGACCCTCGGCGGCGTCTCGGCGGCGGGGATGGCGATGCTGACGAACTGAAGAGGCATCCATTTTTCCAGGTTAGATCTTTGTTCCCTGGTTGGTGTTAGATTGTTGTGTTATATTTAATTGACAAATATGAGAGCTCAAAAATGTCTTTGTTTTCAGTAATAGGTACCATTTCGTCGGTTGTTGATATGGTTCATATCTAAATGAATCTGTATGGCATTAGCGCCTTATTGGCTAGCGACAAAGTGGTACCTTCTAATAAACTTCAATACAGTTACAAATATTTGTCAAAGGCTCAAAGTCACTTTTTAAACAAGTACAATAGCGAAATAAGTGATAACCTTATACAGACATTCTAAAGGTCCGTAGGGTGACAGCACCAATTATGAACACTTAAAGCTGACAGGCACTAGTGATGGACACTTCATTCTTAATTCAAATACAATGGTTATCAACAAAATAAATGTACTAACCATATTTTCACATAATAAGAGTAAATATACATGCTGACGAATCTGTACTATGCGCACCCTGCAAAAATGGTATTAATCCTTAATTAGGCACAGTATTCCCACCCTATTTTGAACTTTTCCTTTGACAGTTTTCGAAATGGACACAATTTTTACATCCTAAATGAAGGACCGTTTCGCATATACACTTGGTGCGCGGCACGTTTTCCAGATCTAAAATAATTATTAGGAACTGTTGATCTATATGTAAATGTCTGTTTCCAGAACCTCAACTGGGACTTGGTGGCGCGGCGCGAGGTCACGGCGCCGTTCGTGCCCGCGCTGGAGCACGCGGCCGACACGCGCAACTTCGCCGACGAGTTCACGCGCATGCCGCCCACCGACTCGCCCGCGCACGCGCCCAAGCACAGCGACAAGCTGTTCCTTGGTGAGTGTCTACTCGACTACATTACAGCTAATCTTGGAGGCCAATGGCGACTCTTCTTCCTCGAGGGTCGAGCGCAGTTCCTCACCACTTCCCATGTCTCTCTGTTTTGTGCCATTTAGCTCCCTGGATGTTAACTCCATGGTGTAGGTGCCCTGCCTCTATGGAGATTAACTCGGGTCAATGAGGACTACCGCGAGTCGATTTCCCGCTAGGGGCGCTAGTGGAACGTGGGTCCTGCTGGAACATTTCAAACGTCACTTTGACAATTCTTCCATATAGACAGAGGACCCACGCATGAGTGGCGCCGCCTGGTGAGCGACAATACGGTAGCTCCCATTCGCCGCTAGGGGAGCTAGTGGAACATGGGTCTGGTGGGAACATTCCAACGTCACTGATGATTCTTTCATATGGACACAAGACCGAAGCTAGTTAAAGTTTTCTTCATGAGCTGTCATCGTCATCATCAGCCCGTGGTTGTCCATCGGACATAGGCTGTCTGCAAATCTAACCACCACGCCCGTTCCTCAGCCCACCACATCCAACCACTTCCCGCCACTCTCCTCGGGTCATCGGTCCTCCTGGCGGGGTTCCCACGAGGCGAGACGATCGCAGTATCCATTCTGCCCAAACGACTATAACCTATCTTTAGTGTGGCTTTCATAGAACAGTGAAGTTGCCCAGAAGTTCTCCTGAAGTTTTTGTAATTCTACATATATTAAGTTTTTATCTCGCGCTTATAGTACTTTCTTTCTCTTCCAGGATATTCGTACGTGGCCCCAAGCATCCTATTCTCTGAAAACGTCATATCAGATCAGATATGGATGCAGGCTACGGGACAGAAGCACGACAAACTTAAGGGATGGGTTGCCAAGGTATTTGTCATTCTAATTTCACGTTCCACCGTTCCAACTTGTTCTTAAATTGTTTTTTTTTTTTTTTATACTAAGACGGTGACAAACAAGCATACGGCCCGCCTGATGGTAAGCGGTCACCGTAGCCTATGGACGCCTGCAACTCCAGGGGTGTTACATGCGCGTTGCCGACCCTTTAAAAACTTTAACACTCCTTTTTTGAAGAACCCCATATTGTAGTCCTTTGGGAAAACAGTGGCAGGGAGCTCATTCCACAGCCGGAGCGTCCGCGGGAGGAAGTTCCTCATAAACCGCACGGTACGAGACCATTTAGGCTCCAGGGTATGAGGGTGCGGGTACTCCAAGAATCACAATTGCATAATATCAGCTGTTCATCATCAGCCAAAAGACGTCCCCTTCTGATCATGTCTCCCCCAGAGAATGCCTAATCTATTCCTCCAGCGCTGACCGCATCTGATGGATGGATTTATGTCAGCTATTACCTTAGACCATTTAACCAACTTCACTGCCACTGTCTGCATTTTGTATACAGAATTTCGAAACGATCGAAACGATTTTTGCAGGGAAGGGGCAAGTGCATGGCTATTCGTAGGTAAGGTACGAATAGCTTATGTCAGATAAACGCCAGTTTATATAAAGAACATGATCATGATCATGTTATACGCTTTCGACAGAGGGGGAACACTTGTCAAATGGATGGTTGTTGGTTAAATGAGCCTCTTGGCTCTTACTATGTCCCTCCCTGCTAAAATTTTCTAGGATGATAAAAGTTTAAGTGTCAAACTTAGACATAATCTTATGAACCAATATTTAATAGTAGTTTCCACTTGTTACAGGACTCTCCATTCTTCCAAAAGTACGCCGTGGACCTGAGCACGCCGCTGCTTGGCGATGGCTCCTACTCCGTGTGCAGGAAATGTATCCATCGCGACACAGGGAAAGAATACGCTGTCAAGGTAACTGTCACTTTTTAACGGTCTCCTTAGCCTAGTTGGTAGCCTGCCTGCGAAGCTGGAGGTCCCGGGTTCGAATACTGGTCGAGGCATTTATTTGTTTGTTTATCACGAATATTTGTTCCTGAATTATGGACGTTTTCTATGTATGTATGTACAGTCACCTGCAATAGTACCTGAAGGTTGTCTGGAAGATCGCTTTTTAACGACAAGACCACCTGTTATTTACCTCTTCTTTTGTTCGCTGTATTATCTGTATTGACTTTTTTTGAAGTGTCCAATAATAGTTGATGGTGTTACAAGGGATCAAAATTATATATTAAATTCCGAATGAAGCGATGGACTCTAAAGTAGAATCCTGGGCGTAATGGAAGATTCAAGCGTTAACGCCCTAAACTAAAATAATTTTTAAACCGAAAACAGCATCATACCAACACCACGATGCCACTAGTTAATGCCCGAAAACGTAAATGTAGTCTTTGAACAAAAAAGTGCCACTTTGATTCCTCCTAGCTTCAACAATAAAAACCTTATTATGAACTAGCTTTAACCCGCGGCTTCGCCCGCGTACTAGACGTAATTTTCAACCGTCATACAAAAAAGGAGGATTTTTTACTTATTTCACTTCCACTAAGTTGGATTTGAAAATCGTTGTTGGATTTGAAAATCGTTGTTGTTTTCGAAATCAGTGACCCGATAACGACACCCATATGAAATAAAATAGTCGTAACTATTCTTGTTTCCCCTTTACAAACTTTGGAACATCATTTTACCCCTACTTTGAAAAATCCTGTCTTTGTGCAACGCTTCACCTTATAAGAAAACTACGTACAAAATTTGGAATCTCTAGAACCAGAAATAAACATAAAAACGACACCCATATTGATATTTTGAGATTTCAACCCCATCGCACCCCATCAGGGAAGATGGTATCTCACGTCCGCCTCGTTGGATGTTGAAATTGTTATTATTTTCGAAATAAGCGACCCAATAAACCAGAAAAACGATACCCATGTTGTGTTTTTACTATATTACCCCTTTTCCCCTTTTTGGGTGTTGATTTCTCAAAAAGCCTGAAATACGTCTTTACTCATTTATCTTAAGAAAATTCCTGTGAAGTTTCGAATAAAATAATCGAACTAATATTGTTTTCCCATACAAACTTTGTACCCCCATTTGACCCCCTTTGGAGATGAATTTTGAAAACTCCTTTCTTTGGCACCCCTACGCTTTATAAGGAACCGAAGTGCTAAATTTGGAATCTCTAGAACCAGAAATAAACATATAACGAAACCCGTAGTGATATTTTTAGATTTTGACCCCATCGCGCTCCAACAGGGGAGATGGTATTTCACAATCACCACGTTGGATGTTAAAACCTACGTTGTTTTCGTAATCAGCGACCTGATAAACCTTAAAAACGATACCCATGTTGTTTATTATAATTTTTCACCCCTTTTCCCCCTTTTAGGGGCTGAATTCTCAAAAAACCTGAAACATGTGTTTACTCATTCATTTTTATAAATACTTCTGTAAAGTTTCAAATAGAATAGTCCAACTAATCTTGTTTCCCCATACAAACTTTGGACCCTCAAATCACCCCCTTAGGGGGTAAGTTTTGAAAAATCCTTTCTTAGTCCACCTCTAGACTTTATAAGGTGTACCTACGTGCCAAATTTAGAATCTCTAGGACCAGCGGTTTGGGCTGTGCGTTGATATGTCAGTCCGCCAGTCAGTCAGTCATACTGTCAGTTTATTCTTTTATATATATAGATCAAGATCATTGTCTAAGTAATTTAATTTAATTTAATTTGATTTGATATAATTTAATTTAATACTTTTTTTTTTATTTTTTTTTTACTTTTTTTTATTTTTTGTATTTTATTTTATTTCATTTTATTTTATTCTATTTTATTTTATTTTACGGGGGACATGGTATTCCACATTCGCCACATTGGATCTTCAAATCGTTGCTTTTTTCGTGATTAGCGACCCGAAAAACCATATAAACGATACCCATGTTGATTTTTTCACTTTTGCACCCCTTTTACCCCTTTCAGGGGTTAAATTCTCAAAAAACCTGAAACACGTATTTACTCCTTTACTTTAAAGAATACTCCTGTGAAGTTTCAGATAAAATAGTGTAACTAATCTTGATTCCCCATACAAACTTTGGACCCCCGTTTCAACCCCTTAGGAGATGAATTTAAAAAAATCCTTCCTTAGTGCTCGCCTACACCATAAAAGGAACCTGTAACCGACGGGTGCAGCCACAGGTTAAGGGGAGCGAAATAAGAACAACTAGGATACTTTTTGAGGCAAGTGTTAGAGCGCATGGACATGCGTGTGCCGCTCGGAAGCGTTTTGGGAACTGACTCGTGATTGGTCGATGGCCGAGGCTCGTTGCACACATATGCATGCACTCGCGCACACTTTAATATTTACACATACATAGAAAACAAATCTGGTAAGTACCTTCATACTGTTTTTTCTTAATTTAAACCAAAATATATTTATTTTATTAATTGCTAAGTTTTATGTTTCAGGTTATTTCAGATCCAGTTTATAGCGTCGTCTACATTCTCGGCCCCATTGTCCGTCAAGGACAATCATCATCATCGGCAGTGGGGAGCAACGCTAAACGTGCTACTGGTCTGGTAAGCATTCCGGATTGCGTTTTTACATCGACGATTCGGATGCGCCCATCGGCGCCAGCATACACTTCATGGATTCCGTTGTCTCATAGGACATGTTTACTTGTAACAGCTGATCTTTGTTTACGATCTGTTTTGCAGAGTCATACTTCGGCCAGGTGTCTCGCGACGAGTACAAGAATTCAGGGCCACGGAGCCAGGCGCAGTCGTTACTCAATTCGTAAGTATTTAGTTTTGTGGCTATGTCAGCTATATTCAAGTCAGTAGGTATATAATTCCATTCACAGGATTGCGATAATTCATCGATTTCGCCAAGTCTATTAGCGACATAAACTTTATAGTTGCGCGTATCGTTTTTTATTTGATGCAAAACGATTAAAGAATCTGTCCAGAAGTACCTCGTACATGCGGTCAACCGGTGTTCGCGCGTTATTGTGTCGGCGAGGCGGCAGGCGATAACGGCCGATTCCATCTCAAGTTTAGGTATAGTTATGTATTTCTTCACAGGAGTCGAGCGGCATTTACTCGCGATGAATGAAACTTGTACTTCATTTTTATTATTTATTTTACGGCAATAAGCGACGGCAGCGTATGCGGTAGGGGCAGCGTCGCAAAAAATGTGAAGTTCTAATTCTATACCCGTTTCGTTCTGGCACGAGGCATTGCAGTGAGCGTTATCACAATTATCGCGCTCGCTCGTAACTGGTTCGCAGTGAAAATAAAATCTTGGAATGCGCAAATCCTTCAAGGTTTGTAGTTCCGTTACCCATTTGCGAAATACTGTATATTCATTTGTAGGGATATCGTCGTCCCATTTCGTATCTGTTCTCCAGATATTTCGTAGCATTATTTTTGCTTTGACAGTAAATGGTGCGAGAAAGCCAAAAATGTCAAATATTGACATATAGATGCGCAGGAGTTCCCGTTTAGTAGGTTTTCTTTGCAGGTTTATTATCTCCGGTGGAATGCGCTTAAGTGATAAGTCGAAACCGAACGTGTCGCTGGCCGGGTACCATAGCAACCCGAGCGTTCTCTCAGGTAAGTTGTCGCATTCGGTTTTGAACCTTATTGCTTTATCACTTAAGGTTTCTTTTGGCGTGCATTCTAAAACTTCAGGTTTGTTAGATATCCAGTTTCTTATTTCGAAGCCACCTTGTTTGTGGATTTCGGAAACCTCTTTTATCATCTTGATAGCCAACTGTTCGTTGTCCACACTCTCGATGTAGTCGTCCATATAATGTGACTTCAGGATGGCTTCGACGGCTTCAGGCATTTCGTTATGAAATCGCATTGCATTTTTATTTTTAATATGTTGTGCAATGAATGGAGAACAGTTTGTTCCAAATAACAATGACGTCATAACGTAGGTTTTTAGTTCGCTGTTTATTATTTCGCGCCATAAAAATCGTAGTGCGTGCTGGTCTTCTTTCGTTATCTTGATGCGAAGGAAGAATTCTTTTATATCGCCCATAATAGCAACTGGTTTTTCTCGAAAACGTAGCATGATGCCCAGTAAAGACTGAAGTAGGTCGGGTCCCTGGAGTAGGTAGTCGTTCAGGGAGCGGCCCGCAGTTCCGGCTGAAGCGTCATGCACAAGTCTCAGTTTTTTCTTGTTTTTGTTATCCACTCCGAAGTGAGGTAGATAAAATATGCGCTTATGTGGCGCCAACAATTCATCATCTGATAACAATCTGGCGTAATTGTTTCCAAGTAAATTATGTATACGCTCCGTATACCTAGAGGCGTATCCTTCATCTAACATCATTTTTCTTTCCACAGCGAGGAATCTCTTATAAGCATTAGGATAAGAGTCAGGCAGTTTTGAGTCATTTTTCCAGGGTAGACTTATCTCATAACTCCCTTTAATTAACTTTGCAGAGTTATCAATTATGTTGACGGCACGAATGTCGTCCTTATTTACGCGTGGCTTAGAGTTCACCCCTATTGATTCAAGCGCAAATGATCGGCGAACGAGTTCATGTAGTTGTTTATCTGCGTTGTCGCTAAGTACATCGCTTGACCATTGTTGCGATGTGTGCGTGTCTGCGTCTGTGACTGCGCATGTGTGCGTCTCCCGCCGTGCGGTAAGTACATCCGCGGGGGTGGCGAAGAAAGGCGGAGTGCATGCGTTGCAGATTTCGCTGGCTGGTTTAGCGCGTTCATACAGCGTGGTTGTCAAGGCATGCTCGGCGGTCAAAGGTCGGCCGAATGCAGCTGCAGGTACGGTTCCATTTAAACACCAACCGAGTTTTGTTAATGTGGCACAAGGTTCAAAGTCGCCGCGGTAAACAGTTTTTAGCGGCATTATTAAATGGTAAAAATCCTGTCCGATTAATAACTTCGGTTCCATATTACAGCAGGGCAAAACACTTTTTAGGTCGCGTAAATAATCATAAGAGTCTAAGTTCACTTTAGATAGGTCCAGTGTGGGTAAGTCTAGTTCACTTATTTTTCGTGCACGTAAGTCGTACGTTTCACCACTTGAGTTCGAGATTTTAAAGTTCACAGTTTCACTTATACACTCTAGTTCTGTATTAAATGCACCTTTCATGCGTATTATCTCTGGTTGACCTTGAAGATTGACACAGTTAGCAAGATCAGCTGATATCACACTCACTCTGGCCCCATCGTCCAAAAGGGCGTATGTAGCGATAGTACCGCTAGGTCCATGTAGGTTCACTCGTACAGACTTTAGGTATACACTGGCACTAGGTACCACAGTATTTGTTAGGATCTCGGTTGTAGAATTATTATTAGTAAATTCATCTGGCACACTTAATGTTGGCGTATTGTTTTGGTTTTCGTTGGTGCTAGTATTGCTTGGCGCTGCGATGGCCGTGTTAGGTTTGGTCGGCCAGTGGAGTAGGCGGTGGTGGGGTAGCCCGCAGCCGTCGATATCGCACGATGCGGCCGGACAGGTTTCTTTCCCGTGGCCTAGCAACAGGCACTTATGGCATATTCTATTTATTTTAGCAAAGCGCCATTTGTCCTTGCGTAGCGCGCGTTTGAATTTAATGCAATTAGTCAGCGGATGATAAGACACTTTACAAAACTTGCACTTTGTATCACTATCGTTGTTTAATACGGGGTGAACTTGAAGTTTTCGGTCTTCCATTTTCTTAGGGAACTTATGTTCATTTTGAGAATGAATATGAGTTACACCAGCGGTTGCGATCTTTGTAGCTTCTTTGTGCAGGAACTCAGAAAATAACTGCAATTTAGCTTTGTATGTATCGCTATGTTCGTATATATAATCTGCCCACTTGTTGATAAGCGCACTGGGACACTTAGATATAACGATGTTTAGTAACTCAGGACTTCGAAGATGGTCGGTCTGATTTATAGACTCAGCGGCTGCCACGTAATTCTTTACTTTGACAGCAAAATTCACCAGCTCGGTATGATACGCTTGCGGTAAAGGTTGCAATTTCTTGAATTGTGTTAAGATTTTGTTTATGATTAAGTCGGGCCTGCCGAAACGTAGCTCTAGTGCTTCTAGGATAGTACGTGGTGATGTATCAGTTGTAAACAGAGATGAGACCGTTTCTTTAGCTTCACCGCGTAAGCATTTCTCTAATCTCGCGATATTTTCGGTATCACTATAGTTGCATAACTTCGTGGATTGTTCATATGATTTTTTAAATTGTATCCACTCGAGCGATTCACCAGAAAATAACGGTAAGTCCTTAGACGTGGCTAATCGGGATAATAGGCGAGTATTAGCACTTTGAGTTGTAGTAGCTAGTTTTTCCATCGCTTGTGCTAGGTTTTGAAGGGCGCTCGGTCCGGGGTTCGGGTCCTGCCAAGGGGTCACTAGAACGCGTTCTTCTTGCTCGTCCTGACGACTTTTATCGAGCCACTGTTCCACTTTTTGAGATGTTTCAGACAAAATAGATCGTCGTTCTCCACTGTAACGGGACTTCTGAGAATATTCCTCATCCAGCTGGGCGAGTGCAGCGTTTAGATTTTTATCTATTAACTCCTTATCGATCCTAGCTTTAGCTTCAGCAGCATCTAACTCTAATTGTCTTCTTTTTGCTTGTAGGGAAGACATCGAAGATTTATCCGAAGTATTAGATCGGTGATGACCATGTTCCGTTTCAGTTTTGATGCTACCCACTTTTGCGGTGGGGTCTTGTAAACTGAGCGCCTTCGCGTTGAACTGGCTAGCGCGATCCATAAATTCTTCTTTGGAGGTCATTGGGCACGATTTAAGCGATTTCACTTCACTCTGAGCATCCGTGGTATGCTTCAATTTTTCTCTTTCGAGAGCGCCGCGCGTTTTAACCGAAGTGCACGGGGGAGTGTGAAACATTCCTTTGCGTTCTTTCATCTGTGCTCCTCTAGGTCCGGTTCGATAGGACCATGTGTAACCGACGGGTGCAGCCACAGGTTAAGGGGAGCGAAATAAGAACAACTAGGATACTTTTTGAGGCAAGTGTTAGAGCGCATGGACATGCGTGTGCCGCTCGGAAGCGTTTTGGGAACTGACTCGTGATTGGTCGATGGCCGAGGCTCGTTGCACACATATGCATGCACTCGCGCACACTTTAATATTTACACATACATAGAAAACAAATCTGGTAAGTACCTTCATACTGTTTTTTCTTAATTTAAACCAAAATATATTTATTTTATTAATTGCTAAGTTTTATGTTTCAGGTTATTTCAGATCCAGTTTATAGCGTCGTCTACAGAACCTTCGTGCCAAATTTGAAGTTTATAGGACCAGCCGTTTGGGCTGTGCGTTGATATGTCAGTCAGTCAGTCAGCTTCTTCTTTTATATATGTAGATAGGTGCGGAGCGGAAGATACTAATACAGGTGACTAAGACAGTATTCAGTGAGGTATTTTACTCCGTAGTATTGTGCGATGGGCTAGTAACAAGTCACTGCCATATCATAATTTTGTTAACTTTAAACCCCTGAATTGTTAAAATTGACACTGAAACTTTAGCAAGTGCTCTGCTTAACCCCTTATGAGAATGAGGCGTATGTATGTGTAGTTTTTTCTTGAGAAAATATATAATTAAATGTTTATTTCAGATAATATCCACTCAGAAGAAAGACATCAAGCAGGAAATCGAACTACTAAAAGCATGCCAAGACTGCCCTTTCATCATTACACTTCACGAAGTCGTCCAAGATTCAGTAAGTATACTTTTCATGCTTGCAACACTGCTATAAATCGCCGTCCATCCAACTTCCTAACAATGTAAACAAACCACCATATTGATTGTTATAACCTAACTTTGATGTCTTTAATGAAATTTCCAAGATTAAGTTATTTATCTTTCCAAGATTAATCCAAACGTCATGCTAATTATAATTTTTTTTTATTTGTACAGGCATTCACATACATAGTGACAGAGCTAGCGACGGGCGGCGAGCTGTCGGCGCACATCGGGCCCGGCGGCGTCGGCGAGCGCGTGTCGCGCCGCCTGCTGGCGCAGCTCGTGTGCGCCGTGCGGCACATGCAGCGGCGGCGGGCTGTGCACCGGGACCTCAAACCTGAGGTAACTTACATAGTCACATACATAGTGACAGAGCTAGCGACGGGCGGCGAGCTGTCGGCGCACATCGGGCCCGGCGGCGTCGGCGAGCGCGTGTCGCGCCGCCTGCTGGCGCAGCTCGTGTGCGCCGTGCGGCACATGCAGCGGCGGCGGGCTGTGCACCGGGACCTCAAACCTGAGGTAACTTACATAGTCACATACATAGTGACAGAGCTAGCGACGGGCGGCGAGCTGTCGGCGCACATCGGGCCCGGCGGCGTCGGCGAGCGCGTGTCGCGCCGCCTGCTGGCGCAGCTCGTGTGCGCCGTGCGGCACATGCAGCGGCGGCGGGCTGTGCACCGGGACCTCAAACCTGAGGTAACTTACATAGTCACATACATAGTGACAGAGCTAGCGACGGGCGGCGAGCTGTCGGCGCACATCGGGCCCGGCGGCGTCGGCGAGCGCGTGTCGCGCCGCCTGCTGGCGCAGCTCGTGTGCGCCGTGCGGCACATGCAGCGGCGGCGGGCTGTGCACCGGGACCTCAAACCTGAGGTAACTTACATAGTCACATACATAGTGACAGAGCTAGCGACGGGCGGCGAGCTGTCGGCGCACATCGGGCCCGGCGGCGTCGGCGAGCGCGTGTCGCGCCGCCTGCTGGCGCAGCTCGTGTGCGCCGTGCGGCACATGCAGCGGCGGCGGGCTGTGCACCGGGACCTCAAACCTGAGGTAACTTACATAGTCACATACATAGTGACAGAGCTAGCGACGGGCGGCGAGCTGTCGGCGCACATCGGGCCCGGCGGCGTCGGCGAGCGCGTGTCGCGCCGCCTGCTGGCGCAGCTCGTGTGCGCCGTGCGGCACATGCAGCGGCGGCGGGCTGTGCACCGGGACCTCAAACCTGAGGTAACTTACATAGTCACATACATAGTGACAGAGCTAGCGACGGGCGGCGAGCTGTCGGCGCACATCGGGCCCGGCGGCGTCGGCGAGCGCGTGTCGCGCCGCCTGCTGGCGCAGCTCGTGTGCGCCGTGCGGCACATGCAGCGGCGGCGGGCTGTGCACCGGGACCTCAAACCTGAGGTAACTTACTATAAAGCGCTCACAATTTTATCATAGATCCATTCGGTGAGCCCATTACGAACATCGAAATTCGAAAATTTCAGGATCTTTTACTTTTATTTTGTCGAAATTGCGAGTTACGTTAAGAGTCCTATAACAAAATCCGCTCGCTCGCATTTCAATATTATTACCGCCAGTTGCGCGCCGGCCGATACGCATCTGTGTGCGGACACACACTACAATCAGGAATACAAACTTATTATCGCCATCCTATTCGAACAGCATAGCAGGTGCGGTTAGTGCGAACGGGAGCGAGCATTCATTCATAGATTTCATAGTATGTAGCACCGTCGCAACTCGCAAGGCCTTTAGCTTGACGCGCGGACCAAACATTATTGATACTTGCGTCCGAACATCAACTATTACTTCGCGTACGTGGTGTAGTGTTAAAAAATTTAATTTGTATCATCATAACTTCATAAGATTAAAAATATTTTTATTCGAACGTCAAATGTCTCTAAATAGTATCCGATGTTATTTTGGAATAGGAATTTGTTAGTGGTACATTTCTAAGCATACCTATTTACTAATAGGTATTGGTGATTGATTTTGGTGGGTGATGGTGATTTGGATATATTTTAGACAGGGATGTTACGGATACTGGATTTGTGACATCCGCGGATGCGGATATCAAAAGGCACACATTCACGGATAGGGATGCGGATGCGGATGTTAGAGTAAGTACATAAAAAAAACCCGAAATATACAAATATTGTACTGTTTATTCGAATAAAAGGAAACAAACTTGGCATTGCTTGTTGCTATCTGTCAAGGGCGTAAGAACTCGATCGACGAATCTTGAAAACTAACCCAGGAAAGATACGGTTTTCACAGACATTAAATTATAATAGCCTAATATTTTCAAATTACGTTCGAATGGGATATTTATAGATAATATATGCAAAAGTCCTAAAAACTTTTCTTCCGGAAGTAGGTAGAAAGTAAGAAATAAAACTTAACTAAGTCGATTTTTGAAATTTACGGTAGTAAATACTTTTCTTGTTTGTGAACATGACGACATATTTGTCTTCTATGTGTTAAAAGCAAAACCGAAGAAAACTTATAGACGTAAAACGGTAATACTTACAAAATGTACGGCGTGGGTGATAGATGTGTTATTTCGCTAGAAACAAATGGTAATAAGTAAAAAATGCTTCTGACTCACTTTAATCAACTTTATTTTTAAAAGCACTATATTTTTTTGAGTTCCAGTTTTTTTTGTCAAATATCTACTTCTGGCACATCATCTGATGGTCCTTAGAAATAACTTAAAGGCTTCTTGAACAAAAATTTGGTTAATCGAGTATCGGGAGGTCTAAAAAACCGGCCAAGTGCGAGTCGGACTTGCCCGCCGAGGGCTCCGCACAAAAGTGGCATGGAACTCTCAATGTGCGGCAGTTATACGATTTTCGGATTTTTTCCTGTATTTTTGCTAGAAGTTCTTGCTTGTTGTCAAATTTCGTGATTCTATGTTAACGGGAAGTACCCTATACATTTTGATTCCCACTGCAAATGTATGGGAATGACCGTATCTTTTGATTGCGTTGATGTAAAGGTTTAGTTTTTTTGCAGCTTCAAGAGACTGCAGACTTGTGTATGTGGTATTAATTTTAACTTGCAACCTTTACTCGTCTCCGAGATAAACGGTCTGGACTGGACAGACAGACGGGCGGACGGACAACAAAGTAATCCTATAAGGGTTCCTTTTTTTCTCTTTGATGTACCGAACCCTAAAAATGTGAAAACTTCAGGAAGTTAGGAAAATTATTTTATTTTAAACAAATTTGGTTAAGCCTTTTTTGCCAAAAACTATAATTACAAAAATACAGTTAAGTGCCTTGATATGTGAAGGCACTTATGCCTTTATTCTTGCACAATATTTTCATCGTATAACGGTACACAACCTTCAATTATGCGTGGTCCGACACGCACTTGGCGGGTTTATTTCCGGATTTTGCTCATATAGCAATATGGTTATCCCTGACTAGGGTGGTGGCGTAATGGTCAAGAAACCAGTAACGAAAAATCACTTTTATTATGAGGAAATAAGGTTCATACATTTATTTTGTGTCAACCAATTGACAAGCATATGATGATATTTGAATTAAGAATGAAGTGTCCATAACTCGTGTCTGTCAGCTTAAAGTGTTCATAATGGGTACCGTCACCCTAATAACATTTCTCCATACTGTCCCTCTTAACTCTTGCTACTCACTCGTCAGTTGAAAAATTGAAACACTTTGTTCCCACGCCCCATAATTCGCGGGCTCTAATGTAGGAAGGGCTGGAAGGAGGTACTTATTGGGGATCAAAGATCATCAAAGTATATGACAGCCCGGTAATTCGTAGGCGTGGGTTACGAAGGATGGTTAAAGTATCAAGAAGGGTTGGTTGCGGTACAATGACATTCGATAAAATTATTAGATTTTTTTATTTCATACAGGTCTATAATATAATCAAAACTGTAAAATACTTTCGTCAGTGGTTGGTCGCGGTCTATTTACTTTCCCAAACGCTTCCAGCACTTCCTAGCGCAACAAAACAAACATATTGTACAGTCCACAGAGAACAGCACAGGTCCTACCTCTACGAGCGCACGCGCGGTACTGAGGACTCAGCCCGCGCGCATCGGAATTTATACACCATTTGAATATATTAAAAAAAATAATACGGAAATTCAAAAAAATATGTATTTTTCGACTTCAACATGAGCTTAAAAGAATAAACTTTAATGTTGTATACAAATCATCCCAATATTTTGTCAAAATTACTGCGAGAATCCCTGTGTTTGCAGTGTATTTTTATCGAAAAATGTGCATATTCAAAATCGAAGTAGTTGGGTATCTGTGTAAATAATTGGAAATATGGGACCGAAAGTTTAAATAAAACCATGTTACGATATTATATCAACCCGAAAAAACATGTGTTTTCATGTATCGTGTTAAAAGAGATTGAAGTCAAACTTTTGTCTCCGCGCGCTTTTCTGAAAACAACTGCCAGTAATTGTATAGTAAAAGTTAAAACACTGAGTTTTACTTACATTAGAAGCTGAAATTTTTAATACTAGGAAATGAGCTATCAAACATAGTTAGCAACTTTCACATACAGTTCACCGTTTCTTCGTAGTACAACGTCAAAAATCAGCTTTTGTTGCTTTTCCGTACAAATCGTATTGATGGCCTCTTAAGGGGCTACCCGGCATATTTCACTGTTTTTAAAGTGAATAGGCTTTGTTCAGCTCCAAGCACAACGCTTGAAAAAAATATATAATGTCAGGTAGGTATTTGGTCTACACTTGGTTCTACTAAATTGTCGAAAAACATCAAGAGAAAAAGAAATAACCGTAAACCGTAACGTAATTAACGACGTTAATCGCTTACCATCAGGTGATTCGTTTGCTCGTTTGCCCCCAATAAAATAAAAAAAACAAAAAAAAAACCCTTTTTTCTACCTTAAATCTGTATCTACTCCCTTATTATGCGTTGTAAGTACAAGAAACTAAGACAAGCAGTATATATTTATGTTTACTTTAAACGCATCTACTGATTTTTGGATAGGTTTTGTACTTTTCGAGAAAAAGCTATTACACGCATTTTTCCGAAAACGCCGGCTCGAGATGCCTGCGCGGGCGACGGGGGCCAGTCGTGTAAGATGGCACTAGTAGTTTATAGGGTTGCGTCCTAGTACAAGCAGCTCTTCCTAGGTGACGACAAATGCTTATTGACGTATTGTATAACCGGTGAGGAAAGGAAGCGGGAGGGAAAGAAAGCTCAAATCGCCGAGGTCATTGGGATAGGGGGACTTAAGGCCGTAAGTATTCTAGCTAGCTATGCTCGGATCTTGGGTATAAAAAAAACAAGGGACGACGCGATCTCAAACGAGAATTATGATTCGAAGTTGGACTACTGCTCTGAAGAGAATTTTCCTTAGGCCGGCATTACACTGGTAAGTTTAACTTGCGTAAGTAGAGACGGAGCTATAAGCAAGAATAAGACATGAAGATCACTGCGTCTTTACGTTAGTAAAACATACCAGTGTAGGTCTTAAAGGTACTGTCCTATATCCCTAAATCTCTCGTTCGGGGAGTCAGACCTGTGCTCAGCATTTGATGGTGAACTATGAGTAAAATTAAAGATAATATAAAGATAAAAAAGTACTTTATTGCAATAACAACAACTCACAAAGGTATAATTAATTTAACCAAAGAAACGAATAAAAAAAAATTAAAAAATAATAATTTTTATACAATTTTTAAAGCAGGAATTAAATCATTTATTAAATGTAATAAATGTTTTGATTCATGTTTTTGTGTTTTTTAAGTAGTCACACTACTATAACACACTATTGTATGTATAGAATAGAATGGTGACGTCACCCTCGCTTCTAGTTGAAAATAATCTGTAAAGATTATCTAGAAGGCAGCACTAGACGTAAGTCTGAGCTGTAGGATTGGCGGAACGTACCTTAAAACGTTTAAAATAAGAAAGGATTGCATATGCTTAGGAAATTTCGGACTTTGGTCGCCGTGACCGGGTAGCCCAGTGGTTAGGGCGTCTGCCGCGAAAGCAGGTCGCTGGTTCGATCCCAGCCCTGCTCACCGGGGACCTTGGTCACTTTTTCTTTAGTATATGACATCTCTTTCAATTTATAATAATTTTTAATTGATGAAAATGTTTTGTTTATCAGAACATAATGCTGACGACGTGTCGGCTGCACGAGGCGAAGGTGAAGGTGGTGGACTTCGGGTTCGCGCGCCGCGCGCCCGACTGCGAGGAGCGCTCGCGCATGATGACGCCATGTTTCAGGTAACTATCCTGTCTTTAACGTCCGACCGAGACCGACATTTTGTAATAAATGAGCTTTTTCCAAAATAAAACCCAAAAACCTGATTCTTCCAGATCTGGACTTGATTGAGCTTATTCGAATCAGTATGAATGAGGAGCTGATTCGACCCTTATAATAAAAAAAATTGTCCCAAAATTTCCATATAAAATTTAAGTTTCCATTACGCCACGCTCATAGTAAGTTCATACTGAAACGTTACGTAATAAATAATGGAAGGGATTTTTTTGGGACAATTTTTATTATTATCGGGATCGAATCAGCTTGTGATTCTGATTCGAATGAGCACAAGCAAGTCCAGATCCGGAAGAATCAGGTTTTCGGGTTTTATTTTAAAAACGCTCAAATACGAAAAACGCGCATTTTCCATAAAAAACATGTAATAGTCAAGAATTAAACTTTTGTTTAATATAGCCATCACTCCATCACTAAAACACAACATTTACAGTCAAAGCTTGAGAGAAAAAAACCGGCCAATAGCATGTCGGGCCATGCTCAGTGTAGGATTCCGTAGTTTACCGTTCGTCACAAAAGGTAACCTTAAAAAGTGTTTTAATGGATACCATGCTCAATATGCTTATAATAATTAACAATTCGATGATACTTTCGATCACACCCGTCCCGATCCATCATAATTGCTTAAAATACCCACCAAAATCACAAAAAGTGTCAAGATGGAAGGTTCGGCCAAGGCCGAGAATCTCGGCGCTTTTTGGCCGAGAGCCGAGACCTAGATCTCGGCTCGAATTTTGGCCGAGACCGAGACCGAGATCTCGGTCGGACCTTACTTGTCTTGCACTTTTTGGTTAAGATTGCATAATGGGAGCTACCGTATTGTCGCTCACCAGGCGGCGCCACTCATGCGTGGGTCATGTGTCAGTATGAGAGAAATGTCACAAGTGACGTTTGAAATGGTCCCCGCAGGACCCGCGTTCCACTAGCGCCCCTAGCGGAAAATCGCCGTGTGGAGCGATTTCGTACCCCGCGCCACTCCCCCTGTACAAAAGAGAGCGGGAATCTATTTGCAGGAATACGCAATTCTGTGTCTGAAATCTGAATTATAACTACTGACACTTGTGGCCTCTTAAGGAAGTCGAAAGATTTTCGGTATTTTTGAAATAGGAATCTATCGTAGAAGCTAGCTACTTAAGGATGATTTCGTGTGATCACCGGGATTACTTTTTTATCAAAAGGATGTTCTTATCAAAAGTATTTTTTTGCGAATTAATTTAATGAAAATGTCAGAGGAGGTTAATTAGTTTCAAATGAGTTGGTGCCGTTTTTAGTATCTTATTGCAATCAGATCAAGCAATGTCCAGTTATGTGTTGCTATTAAGTATTGAAAGAAAATGATTAGATCCAATCGCTTCTCGACGAAGGAAAAGATCGCGAGGCAACCGAATTAATACCGATAACACCAAATTTATCCGAATAGGAAGGTTAGGATGCCCTTTTCGTAAAACTAGCGTCTACACCAAATCTGATTAGTTTCCAAAGCGGACTCCAGGCGTCCTGAAACGTGGCAAAAGCCGGGAAAACGCTAGAAGATTCAATATTAATAGGAAATAATTTGAACATTTAAATTTTAGCTAATAGTAGTTTATGCAACAGTGTTAAAATAAGGGTTTTTATAACTTGAGGGTCGCCGTTACTAGCGTTGAAAATATCTGGAAAAAATCCGATTTTTTCCCAGACGACTCGTTTTTTTCGGATTCTTTAGGAAAAAATCAATGAAAGTTTCCGCTCTATATTTCAACTCTAAATCAATGTTTATTAGGTCTAATTTACGCCTACAACAGGGCTACATCCATGACATTGAGGAAGAAACAATCGAAACAGATGAAAGGAGTGACAGTGATAGTGACATTATTTATTTCTTAAAAAACCCGAAAACTTCGGAAAAAAACGGAAAAATTGATTAAATCATGAAAAAAACATTCGATTTTTTCCGGCATTTTCAACGCTAGCCGTTACAAAACGAGGCGAAGCAGAGTAAATAATAGTAAGAGTTGTAATAATAGACCCGAGAGTTTTAAGAACCAATTATGAGCTGTTGCATACCCTAGTTTTTCTACGACAGCTAAAATAGCGTCAAAATATAGAAACGTGGCAGAATAGGGAATATGTTGTGCCCACTATAGAAATTTAAAAAAAACAACAACAGTGCTAATATATTGCATGAAAATCCATAGGAGCAGTGTTCTTATGGAATACCATAGACAACGTTATAAAGTTATAATGAATAGTTTTTAAATATCGCTGTCAGTCATCGAATTGACAGATAGAAGTGCTGGAGTAGAAAAATGTAATAGGGATGACGACTAGGTTGAAAAACTATTATTTTAATTACTTCGTCAGTTAGAATATCAAAAATTATTAGACATGTATTTTTTCCTTTTTCAATTAAACTAAAATTGACGAAGGTAAAGAGCATCAAAGTTCCGGGGTGGGGGCTTGTGACGTCACTCCTTGGTAAGAATTTTACCTAGGAGTGACATTACGCGAAACTTGAACGCACTGTATTTTTGTCATTTTTGATTCGATGAACAAAAGAAAAAATACGTGTACAATATTTTTTTATGATCTAAAAGACGGACTAAATAAAGGCACCTTAAAGGCCGGCAACGCACTTGCGACACCTCTGGTGTTGCGGGTGTCCATGGACGACGTTAATCGCTTACCATCAAGCGATTCGTTTGCTCGTTTGCCACCTATAGCATAAAAAAAAAAACTAAATAGATTTTTTTCAGTCGTCTAGTCTATTGTTGGTAATAATGAGTGATTTTGATTTGCAGCTTGCCGTACGCTGCGCCGGAAGTGGTGGCCCGCGCCCGCTCGGGCGCCGCGCCCGGCTACGGCGCCAGCTGCGACATGTGGAGCCTCGGCGTCATCTTCGTGAGTACACGTCATCTATACTACATTACATTACCTAACTAGTGCGGTAAAACAAAGAAAGGCCGAGATCGCCGATGGTTGCGACCCGAGCTGCAAGCGAGGGACGTAAATATGCAATCAAGGGCTTTATTTATTGCCTCACGTGTTAGGTACATCATTTTATGCCTACACTTGAGCAGAAATTATGGCCAGGTGTGGTATAAATATCTAAACACATCACAATGGAAGCTACCGTATTGTCGCTCACCAGACGGCGCCACTCATGCGTGGCTCCTGCGTCGGTATGAGAGAACTGTCAAAGTGACGATTGAAATGTTCCCGCAGGACCCACGTTCTACTAGCGCCCCGGTAGGGGCTACCGGAAAATCGACTCGCGATAATCCTCATTTACTGCGGCGAATGAAGGTTCTAAATTAAATACATGTAAATATATTTATGAAGCCGACCGCATTTAACTGCAATTACATGTCCTTCTGCTTAGGTTATTATAGTAATGGAAAAGTAATTACCGATCAAAACGTGTGACGAAAAAGTTTGTGCCGGTGGGTGTTCCCGAACTGATTTTTAACATTCAATACGAAAATACCATGGTTTTAGGTAGTACCTCTAAATAAGTGATGTGTATATTTGACTGGTTAATTTGAAGAAATTATGGTTTTAAGAGTGAACAAGTGGAACACAGTTTTAAACTACTTTTGTTTGGCGTTGTCAACTTATCAGTCTATAACTACGACGCCTCATCATACTCTATCAAGTCTCTTATACCAACCGCCAATTATGACTAAGAATTTCGCGGTATCGATTTTCACGAGCTTAGCTTGACATTTGGAAATACTTTTACTATTATTTATATTCACAACCAAATAATAACCTCACTCGCGTTTTTTGTATATTTTTATGAAAGAAACCACTTTTAAACGCTGAAAGCTAAAAAAAATATTCTTATTTTTAATTTCATGATACAAAACAATTTCACGTTATATGTATAATACCAACAAAATTGTAGATTTATTAAAAAAAACACAATCTATGTTAGAATTTAAAATAAAGTATAAATAGCTCACATGTCCTGATGTATTGTTTTTTAATTTCCAGTACTGCATGTTGTGCGGCAAGGCGCCGTTCCAGCCGACATCTAAGAAAGAACCCGTCACGTCATACATGGACCGGATCCGACAAGGCAGCTTCTCTATGGAAGGTCAGTATTATATACACTACTATACTCTCGCCACTTACAGTTTTCTATCTCAGTTGTCTCGCGCTAATTCTCTATTCAAAATTAGCATAATGTCTTAGTTAATGACAACTTGAAAACTTTAACTATAAAACTTATGAGACTCGAATATGTTGAATAATATTTAAAACGGGGTCACTTAAGTAATTAAGCTGATTTTCGCTCGACATGTTTCGATCTTTATGTAGATCGTCATCAGGAGCAACCACCCGCGACCGAGGCAAGTCGTGCTTGAAAATTGCTTCTAACATTACATCAATCACAAATACCCATATGCAACCATGACATAGTACGTAACCCAATCATCAACCTAACTGAAGAACCGCCTTAATAAAATTATACAATTATTATATTATAGAATATATCAATTACAAACGATGTAAAGATAAAACCAGTTAAAACCCCGATTAAAATACAATTACACCAATTTGGCTAATTACTATTTATTATGCGTATCAATATCCTTTCGTCTGTGGGCGGCTCGAAGCGGGCGTCTGTCATTGGGGCAATTCTTAACTTTTTTTTGTATTTCAAGGTCACAGATTCACTAAACAAGTTTTGACAAGCCACAGATAACATATTTTTAATCTAGTAGACCGATGTAAAATGTACACCACGACATTTCATAAACCACTCCATCATTTCTCATCATCATCATCATTTCTCCCCGATCTCCCCATGTAACATTTCGTAATAAGATTTCGTTAAATTTCAGGTCCAGTATGGGAGGCGATATCTAGCGATAGCAAGCGGCTCGTGGCTTCCCTTCTGGCGCGCGAGCCGGGCCGCCGGCCCTCGCCCGACGACGTGCTGGCAGCGCTAGGGCTCCACGATGACCAGGGCAGCTTCAAGTTGGCCGTGAGTACTGTTTTAGATAGCATACATATTAACATTAATCAGTACTAAATAAGCTACGCATAGAACGCTGGTTGTCTATGTTAAGCCAGGACAGTCCTCTTTCAACTTAACTCTATTTTTCTCAGTACCAAGTTTCCTTATATAATGTATTTATTAATATTTCCGTCAAAGCTCTATTTTCAATTTATGTTTACGATCTGAGCGTTTTTTTTGTAATATTTTTTTATTAATTTAGTAATATTTATACTCAGAATCACGAACTCTGTCTATCCCAATAGGAGAAGAAAAGTATCCCTAACATTTTTTCCTATTGTCTTAGCATATTCCATATAGTTTGTATGGGGTAACAAAAAATGTATGGAAACTTCTGGACATTTTTTTTGTTCTATTGAGCTCGTGATTCTAGAAATAACAAAATTCTCAGGAAATATCACAATAAAAAAATGGACAAAAAAAATGCTCATCTACATTAGACACTAACCCATCAAACTTCTTATTATTCTTAGACCGCCTGTTGTTTGCCTCTTTTTCACGTGCGGTGTAATCTATACCAGTTTGTGTTATTTTTGTTGTTTTGAGGTGCAATAAAGAGTTATTGTATTGTATTGTATTCCCAGGACATGACCAAAGCTGAGCTCTACAAACGGCGAAGCAAGAACAAGCCACGCAAATCCTCCGCCTCTGACACCCCCGACGTGCCCGAGCAGTCGGAGCTCATGCACACCATCAACACCATCAAGAGCCGCGACAACAACTCCATCGACCACGACGTGGAGCTCATCAAGGCCAACATGGTCGACACGCCGGGGGCTGAAGACGCCAACGATGCTGACGAGGTTAGTTGATTTATCAACACAGGGCCTATACCACGAAAATCGAACGATTGCAGATTTGTATTTCCATCTCTGTCACACTTGCATATTGGAGTGACAAAGAGGTTTTCCCGTCAATGCCAATTTTCGATGTTCGTGGTAGGCCTACAGGCTTCCAACGCGTTGGAAGGGGCATAGCGACATCTTACCGTACAAATTATTATATCACTTTGCGGGGGAAACGTGCACACAGACGCACTTCTCACACATTACAAAAACCAATATGTAATGACGACACTGACACATAAAAAATGATACAACAACACTAAATCGTGCACAGTTCAATCTGTTTTTGTGTACACGTCACAACACAGACCCGTGTATTCCCATTTGGGCTTGTACTTCGTTAAACGGGAAACGGTACGTATGCCGACTCCCTCCCCGAGTTGCTTGATGGTTTGAGAGCTATGATACCACAGATGGGCGCATAGATACACGTCAAACTTCTAATATCTATCTGTCGAGAGGTTAAACAGTGTTAATAATAGTTTAGTTCTTACACTTTAGAAAATGTTATGTATACTTAACCAGTCAACCAACTACCAGGGTTTCGAACACCACTATTTGTTTTTGTGAATGCTGCAAAAGTTAGTTTTGTTTCGACACTGTCATTTGTCATTTCAGTGAAACCGTCGATACCCTGTAACAATGCTTTGTTTGCATTCTGAGTTTTCAACTATATACTTTGAGGCTTTTCCGCCGAATTGTATTTAACAAAGTATTCATTATTTTCTAGGTACCGAGCGTGAAACCCGTAGAGAAAACATACTCCAAGTCCAGATCAAAACTAGACGATTACATTTACATCGAGAGCAGCCAAGGCCTCGATGGCACCGAAGTCGCCTTCCCGAAAACTAGTCGCGCCAAGAAAACCAAGGAATCTACGTCGCCAGTTCCAAAGAAGCGCAGAAAAGTCGAACCCAAGACCAAACACAACGGAGAGGGTCAATCAAACACTAGGGAGCTACGTAGCAGGGAGAAACCTAACCCAAGCAGACCAAAGGAATCTATAGAAAACGATAAACAAACCAGAGTTACTAGGAAACGGAAATACGACGAGATGGTCAACTCCAAACCTGTGCTCAGAGAAAAGGGGCAGAACGGGAGACAGTCCAAGAACAGCGTTGAAACTAAAGAGGCTACAAGAAAAATCGCACGGCGGAAGAAACTAACACCACTCACAATAGATACCCAGACTAATGTGCGCATGACGCGCTCCAGAATGAGACGGCTAGAGGTCTCCCTCTCTCCATCGCAAGTCAAAACCATCGTTCCAGCGTTTTCCTTCGAGTCAGACAAACGAGTGTCGTCGGAGAGTACCTCTAAGAAAACGCGTAAAGCCAAAGCGAGCAAAGCGACTACCGTCCGAGCCACTCGCTCCCGCGCTAACAGGAGGTGAATGTAGATGTCATAGGTCCTATACCGAAAACTAGACTCTGACCAATTGTGAACCTTATTGTATCAGTAATAAGATTCACAGTGGCTTGCCAGCTCGAGAAACTGACCAACTGTGGATCTAATTGCAACAGATTTACGGCTCACAAGTGACCAGTTTGTAACGGCGTTTTTGGTACTTCGACTTACAATAGTAAAACAGGGTTGGCTAAGAAGTTTAGCTGCGATTTTTACACTGTATGAAGCCAGCCAATCGAGGCGTCGATAGTAACTGAATCTATCTCTTTTGTCTAATGTCTTAATTAGAGGTGTAAATCCTCTGTCACTTTTTGCTGCCGCGATTGGTAGGTTAAACGATGTTAATAAATTGCAGTGTAGAAATCGATAGGCGAGTTAAGTTAACTCTACACTGACAGCATTAATACATTAAAATTACCATTGAGAAAAACATCTTCCAAGGCAATATAGGATCTGGCTTTTCTATAATTTCTGACTCTTTCATAGCGATAGTCTCTTTACACTTCTACGACTTTACTTTTTCTTTAAAAAAAAATCTCTAGCACTTCTAATGCAGCTTAATTTTGTTAAGAGCCAAATATTGTGAAAACTATATTCCACTTTTTTGGGGTGATGCAGCCTAAGAAAGTCAATAGGATTCTGTCCCCGACTGATAAGTGCCCTAACCTTTAAGTTCTACAAGTTTTACCACCGTTTCCATGAAAAGCTGTCAGTGTTAAGTAAAGTTAGCAACTAGCGTCCTGACCCTCCAAATATCGACAAAATAGTGATGGAATAAAAACAGGAGCTTTGCTCAGCGTAGACGATGAAATTATTTATTTGAGAGTAAGTTATATCCTAGTTAGCTCCACCCTAGTTCGATAAAGAATAGAACCTGTTTTTATTTTTTAATCCCTCTATTTAATGTTACTTTAAAATATTTACGATACCTTTTTTCCTTATTATTACCATTAGAGTAAATTCTTTGATGTTGGTTATTATGTATTTCAGTAGGTAATATAATAATAAATAGGTAATTTTGTGTGAGTGCGCACTTGGCCCATAGTTGAAATATACGAGTCCTATCTGTATTTTGTTAGCATCGTCGCGCCATGCGACGCCACAAGGCGCCTTGCGACGCCAGAAGGCGCCATGCAGCGCCATGGCGTGCAGAATACATTGAACAGATCTCTTTCCATTAAGACGAACTTAGGTTGTTTGTGTATATTTGTTTGGGAACTAGATTTAATAGGTTAAATTTGTAAATGTTTTTCGAAATGTACTAGCAGTTTGTTTGGAGTATTGTTTATCTTCCATTGTTCTGTATTGTGTGAGGGATGTGCTACGCTATGCGGCTCGAGCATGTTTTAGAGCGCCCGCTAAGATTGTGTTTTTGAATTCAATGAATTTGTGAATTTTCCTTCTCGATTTAAGGGCTTCTACCAAATAAAACTATTGTTTTGATTATTTCATTGTAAATAATTTAGCATTTAGTACAAAATCGGTGGAAGATTTAATTATATAAATTTAAATTATAAATAATAATCTCAATACGGAGGGCCCGCGCGGCATATCATTGGGAGCGTGGCTTAGTGATAATTATAACGAAATTCAGTTCTGCCAACATAATAACTATATTTTCTTAAGCGAAATCTAAATCAACAAAAACCTTAAAAGTCAAATCGCTTGCTTCGTGATATTTATAAATGTTTTTTTACAACAATAGTGAGAAAAATAAGTACATGGGATTTAAGGAACTTTATATTATTTGCAAACAACGCACTGGATTTCAATCTTTTTGTTTTTAAGGAAATCGAAGACCAAGGTGATGAGTACCATGTAAGATGAATTATATTGTTGACATTAAATTTATTTTTACTTTTAGTCGCAGAATATCAATGTACCAGTTTTTTACAAGCACAATGCGAATTAAATACAGTTTAACTCAAGCAACGGTTAAACCATGTCGGTACGAAACTTCTAAATCTAAAAAGTTGTATAAATTCGCAAAGTCCATGTAAAATCACCCAGAAAAAGCATAATTCGAAAACAGTGCCGAAATAACGAATTTTCGTTTTAGGAAATTGAATTTCCACAGCTTAAAATGTAAAAGATAGCCTTTACGTCACTAACGTAACGTGTTTAAAGTGCACTTAATGGATGTACCAAAAGATTATATAATTTTATAACAAAGTGTTAGAGGTTACTATTGAAGTCGGCTACAGACAAATTTTGTAAAGCGTTACACTATGCCGGACGGAGATATTTGATTGTAATAAATATACCATTTTAACATTAACTATGATGTTTTAATCGCCTTTCCAATTCGACGAGATAAAAAGCAAGCCAGAACAGAACAGTAGCCAGGCTACATATATCCTAGATCTTGTTTTATCATGACGGTAAAAATTTACATAAGTAATACAGCTGTCGAATATGTCTCCATTATCTTAAACATACTTGTCGATAAATGTTAGGGTAGCTCTGCGAGCGAGAGGCAAAACGCAAACAGTGTGGGGCTGGCATAATGATATGCATAAGGAAGAAAAGGGAAGGGATGGAAGTGATGCTACAACTATAGCGGTGTATTAGCATCAAGAGAATGTGCAAATGACAGTATGTATAGATTCTGATGTTACCAACTTTCGAATGAAGATTACCGCGAGTCGATTTTTCTTTGAGACACTAGTAGAACGTGGGTCCTGCGTAAACATTTCAAACGTCACTGACATTTCTTTCATATACAGGACCCACGCATGAGTGGCGCCGCCTGGTGAGCGACAATACGGTAGCTCACATTGTGCAAACCTCACCGATACTCGAATGAGATTCGAAATATATCAGAAACAGCTTGTGATTGTAAATATATCGCTGATACATGTGAACTCCTTTTCTCTACAATTTCAATTTTCTTTCCTTTTCTTTTTTTTTAGGTAAGAGTTATAAAATAAAACCATTTTTTTAAAGTACAGTCACCTGCCGTAGTATCTTTTGCTATGTTGTTGTTGTTGTTGTTGTTGCTGTCCTATGGCACCCCAGAGGTGCAGAGGGCCTTCACAAGCTCGCGCCAACCCTTCCTGTCTTCCGCGACCCTTCTAGCTTCGTTCCAGCTCAGTCCGACTGCACGCAGCTCACTCTCGACGGACCGTCGCCAAGAGTTTATAGGTCGCCCGGAACCACGCTTCCCATCTGGGGGTTTCCAATCGAAAGCGATGCTTGCGTTATTCGCTTTTGCTATGTAGGCCGCAAAAATATCTGATACAATGTTATTTGTACAGCCGTAAGATTCCATACAGTGAGGTAACTTCATACACGGCCAGCGGCTCGGCTCGGTGGTTGTGCTGAGGCTCAGGGTTGTCAAAAACTATGCGAAAGATATTACAGTCTGATTGGCAAACTAATTTCCATTTTGCACCCCTTAAAATAAACCGCCAAATTTTCATAGAAATTCGGCGGCATTTCCTCCCCGCCTCCTAACCCCGCGCGCCCCCCATCGATGACCCAGAAATCGGCGGAGTTAACCCATAAACCCACTGTATAGAATACGCTGTGATATAGTCATATATAAGTTACTCTATGATATAGTCTGGCAAGCCAACGATCGCAGTAACAGTAGGACATAAAAACTATACCCATACCTTTTTTCGGGCTGATAAATGATAATACTACCATAAAAAAAAGAGAGTATGATGCTCTCTAACGTACTGTTACTGCGTTCGATTGCTTGTCAGACTATATTTTTGCGGCCTTCATAGCGGAAGATACAGGATTTAATGCAGGTGACTGTACCGTCTTAATATTCTTGGGTCCTGACATTAAATTTCCAAATGCGTTGATTTCGGTTGATAACATTATGCAGTAATATATTTCGGTATATAAAAGTTACTATCTATATCAAATCTATATAGTATCTATGATATATTTAAAATATATTCCTTACTCTTTGTATTTAAAATCCAATTTCAAATACATTTTCTACTGCGTGGATATCCGAGTGTGTGTTCATGCTTTATTAGTGATGTGCACAAACGTCAAGTTACGATTCAGCCACATTGTACAACCATCCTAATTTTTGAAGTATATTGTTGATCATTTATAAATCAAACAATATTTAAAAAAAGATTCTTATAATTCTTACTCTAAGTTTTAAATACAATAATTAAATTCAGTTAAATCTAGTTACTTTTCAATGATAAATGTTGCCACATCAGAAAAGACGTGAAAAGTAAATTGGCAGAGTGGCAAACGTCAGACGATGTCGATGTCGGAGTTTGTGTAACAAAAATAATTAATATCTCGGAGTTTTGTGATAATATTATGTGAATAATGAGATGAAAGTGTGAATAAATGTTAGAATAGTGTCTGTTAGTGATTATGGCGCATAGTGGTGGTGTTTTGAGCTCAGATATATCGCGTCGTAATCCGCAAGATGAGTACGAACTCATTCAAAGGATTGGCTCGGGCACCTATGGGGACGTTTACAAGGTACGGACTAGTCTTAAAACTTGAATTGAAGAAAATATTCCTTTTTGACGACTTAGATAGCATCGTCCTGCATTTTACACACACACACGCTCGATTATGAAGCTTAAACAATTATTCCTATTCATACATTTTTTGTGCTGTGCATGTCTCATTCCATTATTGCCACAGCTGATTTGAAAAAGAAATCGTTTTGCCATTTGTTTTAATGGTTTGTTTTCAATGGAAAACATGTGCAGTTCTTGTCCTTAGACAAGCAAGGATATTGTTAAATAAGCTAGGGGCTTTATTGTTTTACTCAAGCCCCTTATAGACTGTTGGTCTAACATACTTATATTATATTTGAAGTAATGGGTAAACAACCTATTATTACTCTAACAATTTTTAAGGGTACATGCTAGAACAAATTTTTGATATTTGGCCTAGGAAATTGGATTTTAATTGGATAAGAACTGTTAAAAATGTATACAAGACAATGGTTTACTTGACTAAATTGTTCATTAGAATACATTGTCTATTATGCAAATGTCTGTCTATTCAGAGTTTAGTCTCTGGCCACCGACTAATCAAAACTTTATAATTTGAAAAATATGTCATAAACTACAGAAAAAGTAACCAAGGCCCCAGTAACATCTCTTTCAATTTATACATATATAGTAGTGTGACAACTTAAAAAAACATAAATCAAATCTTTGTTGCAAATAATAAATGATTTGATACATGCTTTACAATTATTATAATCAAATCTTATTAAGACAATTGCAATTTTGATTTGACAAAATAAAGATTCAAATTACAATGGAACTTTATCTTTATAGGCCTCCATGTGGCTAGAGGTATAACAGTTACTCTAAAATAAGGCTGAACATAGAAATTGCACTGATTTCACAGCTACAGTACTCACAAGTGATTTATACCTAGTTTATATACTTAGGCAGTCTACACATAAGCCTAATGATGTTTAAATTACATCAATGAGGATAAAATTGACCACATTAAAATGTCATATGTGTCTGTTGTCCATTGACAACTACAAAAAATCTTGGCAACTCTGCATTGTATAAATAGCAGTATATTGTGGGAACAAACCAGATAGTTAATTTTCAGTGTTAACCAGTTTCTTTGAATTTTAGTGAGTGGCAAAGAATAATAACTGCTGTGTTTTACTAATTTCCAATTTACTCTTAGTTGGAAAGGATGACATATTTTAATGAAATAAAGAATTTTGTATTTGTCTGACTAATGAAAGTAAAGTAACATGTGGTTTATCTACATATTAAAATACTTATTGATGACTTAAGCTCTACACTATATGTTAACCTATAAATAGATAGATTATAGCCCACAAATTTGGCCTGTACCATGCAATTATGCAACTTCAAATGTTTTATTGATATGTATAATAGCCTTGATAGCAAGAAGTATCAAAACTTAAGTTACAATAGCTTGAAAACTTTAAATTTGAAATACAAATCTTTGTCACCTCCATTTGTTATACAAGTAACCTACTTATTCCATATATTGTAACATTTGCACAAAAAAGAAGTTTGATATAAAAATTTCATATTTCATATTTTGATTAATTTAATTTATTAATTGCTTCCTGTTGTAAGCATATAAAAAGATATTAATAATTTTATCCTTAACATTAACATTTTTGTGGCCTGCGGACAGGAAAGTATTATTGTTAGTAGGGTGTGCTCCCATTACTGGTTGTCTATACAAATACAGTACTGGAACCAGGAATTACCAGATCTTTTCATACAAAATGAGAACAGGGTGGACCTCTACTTGTTAGTGTGGTTCAAATCCATATCTTTTGCCTTTGCTGTAACTACTTTCCCTACTACTGTAAAAAGGCTCCCTTAAGTAAAAGAGGGAGAGGCTGCTTCTCCATAGGCAAAGGCTAACTTGCGTTGTTTATTTTATCAGATTTATGAGAGAAAGTAGTATCAGGGAAGTTATTATCCTAAGACGGACAGCCCAATGAGAATCAGGTTCTGGAGATATTTTAACAAGGTTACAAACATCTTTAATCAAAGACAATCCTAGAGAGATGTGAGTGATGCAACGGATATAAAAACTTTGTAGGCACTACAATCAACCAAAAGGACATTGCTTTTTAGCAAAAATATCTCTTGGTTTTCTGTATCCTCTGTACTGAGTTATTTTGAGGCAATAAAGAGTAATACTTGTATTATGTTGTAATGTAAATCGAAAGAGGAACGCCAGTTTGAGTATGAAACTGATCATCTGTTATAATTTGGCATCGTCAATTAAACTTGCCTCTATTTAGGTGCAAAAGTATTGCACTTTTCATGCTGAAATCTTAAACATTGTTACAGTTTCTGAAATGTTTTGCTAATTAACCTCATTAGCCGGCTAGTAATTAGTAAGTGTTGCCAGAATCACATTTATTGCCAAGGTCTTATGCAAGATATGTGTATGCAGTCTGAGGCAATGATTACAAGACTACTCGTAAGTTAGAACTGCATTCTTTTTTTTTCTACCACTTGGCACTTGCACCACCCGAGAGCCGGAGTGTTTTTTTTTAATGAAATTTCTTAAAGCACCTGTAACATTGGAATAGGTTGTACGCACTTTAACGACTGTTTATAAACTACTTAGTTGTTAAAGCATTTTAAATCCAGACCATCATAAAGATGGCTAGGACATAGGCATTGGATTAATATAAATATTCAGTTGTGTATCGACATTTCTAGTAAGATTCCTTAGAAATAAAGGAAAAGTGGAAGAATTCATGATCTCGGGCGGGGCGAACCCGCGAGCTAGTGAGAACGCACCTATCGCCCCAAATTTGTCCACAATATCCCTCGTATACCCAGTAGAGGGGCGCTGTCTTTCTAAGAAATTTAATATCGTCCGCAGTCGTTTCTTTTTAAAAATAATAGTTCTAGTAAGATGTTTTACACATTCCTCAATGGCATGCCATTAGATCATAACTGGTCGATACGGCACCTGAATAGGCAAATAATAATAACGACGTGCAAAACGCGTCTTGCGATGTATAATATGATTTATATGCTTATCATCGTGTTACAGCATTCGAACGATTACTTCAATATCAACGTAGATTACGACAGGTACCGAATGCTTAGTGGATGAAGCTATTGCCGTTGATTCGCGAGTGAAGGTCTGATGATCAATGTACTTTCCATGAGTTGTACATGGGCGTATTCTATAGCGACTGTGGCGTTCGGGGTTAAATCCGTCTCGCTCCTGCCAGAGTAATGTTCATTTTAACCCCGTGAAAACGAGTGCTGTAAAGGGCTTGAAACGTAAAGCCATGGTGTTAATAAACGCGATTAATCAAAGATCAAATGTTGTTTAATGATTGTCTCTTGAATAGACCGCGGTTCCGGTTAAAAACCGTGTTTTCTCCATACAAAAAAATAATCGATTGCGTTCCCTGGCTAAGACGGTTGGTTTGGAGACCGGTCACCAAACAACGCCAAGAAACTATGCTGCGTAGGTATTATACAATCAGACTTACATTGGTCGGCGTATGGCTAATAAGCGATACGAATAACAGTCCAGTGACTCAGTGTCTGAGTCAGAAACGACGATCTTAAAACTATTGCTACTTTAGAATAATACACTAAAAGTATATTAACATCTAGTCTAGAGTCTTATATTGATCCCTGATTATTGATGATATGTATTGATTACCAGGTCATAAACAGGTGACCTCAGCCATTGGACAAACCCTGAAATCCCACATTTTAGTAATGCGTTACTGTGTTTTTTTTTTATTAGAACAAGAAATAAAAGTAATAATGTCCAAACAAAAGTTATTTGCAATAATCTACAACAAAAAGAAATATACTGTATTTGTCATTATCAATTTTCTTCAATAATGATTTTTTTTACAAACATAGTGTTATAAGTGACATACAGGCTGCTCCCAAGTAACAAATACCTATTAATTTATCAATATCTTCGTAACCACTGTATGTGTACATTTCGGCTTTGTCCAATGGCTAAGGATACTTGTATATACCATGACTGATGTCCATAAATTCTGTACTGTGTCCCGCCATTTCAGGTTTTCGTTAGCATGAACCGCTTTGGAACCTTTGTTGAGTGTGACGCGGACCTGGTCAGTCCAGCGGAAGGATTTCGTACCTCATGGATATTGCATCTCCTTTACCACCTTGAAGAAGTCCACTCATTATTTGTGCATTGTTACTTTCTACAGGTTGCAGCGAAAGTAGCTGTGAACTGAAATTTGCTTAAAAGCAGCTGTTGAGTTACTTTCAAGGGAATTGCTCGTATCTCACTATCTTTGTGATCGACTGTCCAGTTAGAAAACTGAAGTTTTTGGTCCAGCGCATTTGGCTTGGCCTCTAGTTGGACATTACACAGGTAAAAATAGTACGCAGAGACCTTCGTACTATTTTTAGTTTTACCTGTGTAATATTAAAAATGGTTCTTAGCCGGGACAACGGTAGAAAGTAGAGATTTCCTATCGTCACGGCTCAGGGAGCCTGGGGCCCGCTTTGACAAGATTTGGCGAAAGCGCTAGTTTTACGAAAGATACTGCCATCTGACCTTTAAACACAGAGGGTAAACTAAGCCTTATCCGGATTAGTCCGGTTTCCTCGCAGTGTTTTCCTTCACCGAAAGGCGATTAGTTAATATCAAATGATATTTCGTACGTAAGTACCGAAAAACTCATTGGTACGAGCCGGGGTTTGAACCCGCGACATTCGGATTGAAAGTCGCATGCTCTAACCGCTGAGCCACCAACGCAAAGATAGTACGAAGGTAATTCTAAATATAAAACTGCTCGGACACTTCTCGTGTGTAACCCTTTACGATGCGGATTACAGACATGCATAAACATGGACATAAACATGCAGTGATAATGTGTACCGTATCAAGGTTGGTCAGATTAGCATAATCCCGGTCTACCGCGACTCGCAAACAAAGTCTTGTCTCTTTGTCGCTCTAGGGATTACGTATAAAAGTGCGACAGAGATAAAACGTTCGCATGTCGTGGTAGGCCCTCTGGCTTCCTTCCACGGTCGGTGATGTAACCTTTATTACCATCATAGGCGACAAAAAACTTTAGTACCTACACTAGGAGGATATTGAAAACGCCACTTTATATAGAAACTAGACTCCAGCTGCAACCTCGTTCTATTAAAAAAAAATGTAGTTTCATATTGTCTTCTGTTACCGCGATTGTTATTCATTGAAATTAAACACTTTAGAACGGAACGGATTAATCGCGTTTATTAACATATACGTTTCGAGCCCTTTACAGCACTCGTTTTCACAGAGTTAAGATGATGATGATCTTAAACCAATTTATATTCCCTTAGGAGTTCATTTACAAAATATCCTTTCTTATAGATTTTATTTGGACACACAATGCTTTATTTATTAAGTTTCTTTCTTAGTTAAGCTTCACGTAATTTTTTTATTCTACATACAGGTTGTGACAAAAGACAAAAATGACATGACATTTTTGTTACAGCTGTAGTTATTAGGAGCCTGTGCGTTGTCTTGTCTGTCGGACTCTTAAACACGACTGTTTTATATAAATTACCTAGGTATTTAGGAACTGGATAGACTTACATACAAAGTGACCCATTTCCAGTACTCGAGTGAAGGAACGTCTCATAAGAATTGGCTAAGAAGCTATTTCGTTGCAACAAATCAAAAATAAAAAAATTACAGATTACAAGTAGTACGTACAGATTGACCAGTTTTCATTGCTTTCGATTGCAGGAACCTACTTGTCATAAGCAAAAGAGACGAACAACAGACGATTTTCCCTTTGAAACGAAAAAATACAATTTAATGGATGGATTCACCAATAACGGCTACTATTTACCCAGATAATTAGCTCTAATTATCTATACAACTAGCCTACTATCTACTATGTAGAGCATTCATTTCAATATCACAGGCAGACGCTTTCATCCATAAATGGGTCAATATAATATGCTCATCGCGTAGGTATTGCGATTGCATAAGTTAACGGAGACTATCGGATGGGGCTCTCCGCATCATTTAATTTTTCAGGAAGAAAATCATTTAGAACACCAGAATACGTCACCCGAAATTACACGAAGATTTGTCTTATTTATCAGACTTCGGCGAAATTAGCTGGAAAACGTTTGTCTTATATATCGGACTATGGCGGTTAAAAGGTTAATTATCGCGGGAACAGACGAACACGGAAGAGGGTAAATCGTTTTGACTATATTTTGAGTACTGTAGTGTAAATTACATTTCATTCATACTTGAATGACACGCAAACTTCGAGCAACACAAGCTTCCAACGCGTTGGAAGGGAGACGGCAAAGCGACATCTTACAGTTCAAATTATTCTGTCACTTGTTTTACGTGCACACAGACGCACTTCTCACACATTACATACAAAAAACAATCTGTAATGACGATAGAGATAACTAACACATAGAAAATGATACAACTACACTGACAAATCTTGCACACTTCGATATATTTTAGTATACGGACTAGTGACAACACAGAGCCGCGTATGCCCATTTGGGCTTGTACCTCGGGAGGGGGGAAACGGTACGTATGCCGACTCACCTCCCTGAATGATAACAAAATTATATCATTTTGACATAAGCGTTTGCAACACAAAATAATGAAAGTTGGATCAGCCTCTTTAAGTTTACTACTTGTTTTGAATCTCGAGTTAATTAATGTTCAAGTCAGCCAGTATCGTGTAATAAAAAAAAACAAAATTGTACCACCTATGTATCAGGACGCGAGCACATGTGGTGCTCAATAATATGTGATTTCACGTGATTATAAACTCTGTTTACACACTATTACAGTTTACATTCGAAGTGCTGTTGTGCCACCACACGCGTTGGTACGGTCGACATTTGTTCGGTGCAAAATCCATTGGATACTGAAGTCCAATTTCCTTACTGTTTCAGTAGTAGAGTTAATCTCGAGAATGTACTGAATGTTTTGGCATTGAGAAAATAATTTGTGTCATATTAATTTGAATTTAAGGACATTTTCAAAAAATGTACTGTTTCATTTTTTTTAAATCCAGGAAGGTTTGGATTTTATATAATCAGAATCACGAGATACAATCGAGAGTTATTGACTTAAAAAAAAAGAGTTTCCACTTTTTTGGTCAGGTTCGTAACGCATTTTTTCATACATTTTGTATGGGCCGTTTGTTACTAACCTAACTCTTTTTTTGGTATGGAAAATTGAGGACCCATTTTCTTCAAAATGGTACACTTTTTTTTCGAAAACCCCCTTAAATAACTAGGATTATAATTAGTCTATTTACCTACTGAGAAGCAGGTGTCGAAAAAAATAGTCATTGTTTTTTCTCCTATCTTCTGTCAGGATATAGTAAAATATTTTTTTTGATCAAATCTGTAATCATTGATAAAATTCAACAATATCCTTCAAATAAAATCCAACTTCCATACTTATTTTAATATTATAAATGGGAAAGTGTGTGTGTCTGTTTGTTTGTCCGTCTTTCACGGCAAAACGGAGCGACAAATTGACGTGATTTCTTTTAAGTGGAGATAGTTGAAGGGATTGAGAGTGACAAAGGCTACTTTTTGTCTTTTTCTAACGCGAGCGAAGCCGCGGGCAAAAAGTAGTGCTTTATAAAAGTAATTTAAAATCTATGTCGGAATCGGAAACTACAGACGGCCTACCACGAACCACGAACGAAGTTTCACCTCTCTGTCGCACTTGAGTGAGAAATCACAAGTGCGAAAGGGAGGCATACTTTCGTTCGCGGTTCGTGGTAGGCGCTCAGAAGTCATACCTTACCAGGCAGTTTCGTTTCTAAAACGGTAGCTAGTCACTATGCACATGCAACAAGTTATGCACTTACACTCATTTTAATTGACATTTGCGCGTGATTTACTTTACTACTTTATGTCACGATTTACGTAACGTTTAATTCATAAACGACCGATGTACATCGGACATTTGTTACGACTACTGCCTGTTTAAAACTTACTAGAAAATATTATGGAGTAAGCAATACCAAACCCTATGTCAAAGACTTAAAAGCAATTTTATGTTAGTCAAGTTTAAACTTATTAAATGGGTAATCATGGTAAGGTTTACGTGACATTAAGAACCTATTAAATACGCCTGAAGTAACTACATGTTATGAACGATATAGGTATAAATGTCGAGCTGCATAATTAGGTGTTCACGGGCTGGACGGCCAACATGATGGAAGGGAGACGGCAAAACGATTTCTTACCGCAGATACACATTTTTCTTGCCACTCTTTGCGGGGGGAAATGTTTGTATGCAATGTGTAAGAAATGCGTCCGTATTTCTTACACCTTACATACAAAAACCAATCTGTAATGACGACACTAACACAGAAAATATACAACTATATCAACAAATCTTGCACACTTCGATCTATTTTTGTGTTTAAACTAGACCGTTGCAAGGGTCACGCAAATTTTTCCCTCTTTTTTTCAAAAATATATTCCAAAATAACAAAATTAGATAGGTAAAACAGTAAACAAACAGAGATTGGGTCAGGCAAGTTGAGATGCAGCCAAAAATTAGTAATAAAACGACTGTGTCCGTTCCAAAACCATTTATTAGCGAATTGTTTTTGTGTAGTCGGTGAAATGACAAGTTTTCAAAGTTGGCAATGCATTTGCTGTTTAGATTGCGTTATAGGTGCCGCATTGTACTAGTTTTTGTCCGCAGCTTTGCTTGTTTTTTAACTTCGTTAGCGGTGACATTTTGCCAAATCCCTTTGTGAACCCCTGATGTTAGATTTGTGATAAAGTCTAGCGTCTTCATTCCGTTGTTTTGTCTTCTTAGACCTGACCCTGGCTGACCTGATTATCAAGACAATGAGTCGAATTAAGCCAACTCAAGACATAACGATTTTATATCTACATATAAAAGAGGTACAATAAGATAAAAGTTACTGGTACCTACACCGGAAGCAAGCTTAATTACCTAATTTTTATTTTATTTTATTAAAAAAAAACAGATTAATAGATGACTTGTCTAGAAGGACAGCACTAGACGTAAGTCTAAGCCGTAAGATGGCGTGAACGCACCTTAAGGGTTTCAAATAAGAAAGGATAGCATATACTTAGGAAATTTCGGACTCTGGTCGCTGTGGTCGGGTGGCCTAGTGGTTAGGGCGTCTGCCGCGAAAGCAGGAGGTCGCTGGTTCGATCCCAGCCCTGGGCACTGGGGGCCTTGGTCACTTTTTCTGTAGTATATGACATCTCTTTCAATTTATAATGTAATCATTAATGTCATTCATTCACCTCAACAATCGTGAAAGTACCTACTTATATGAAAATTCATAGTTTAGTTTTAACTTTGTTAATCAGCTAGTGTACAACAATATAATGTTGTTTTGGATAGCGGTTTCCGTGTGACGTCACACAGCTGGAATTACAACAAACAGCGCGAGAACAATCCTCTTCGAAAATAACGTGTGAATTACAAGAGGTTGTTTTAATTTGAGTTTAATTAATGTTATTAAAGTTATTGAGAGTCTTTTTGTCTCGAGATTTTTATGTGTAAATGCTACACTTTAAACATTGATTAATGAGACCCAAAGGTTGTCTGGAAGAGATAGCTCTTTAGCGATAAGACCGCCTGTTGTTTGCCTCTTTTTCATGTGTAATATATACCAGTTTGTGTTATTTTTGTTGTTTTGAGGTGCAATAAAGAGTTATTGTATTGTATGAGACGTAGTCACGAACGAGTTGATGGAAATTGTAAGAAAAGTTTGCAAAAATTGTTAGGGCGCCACATATATGTGAATATGTTCTACAATTTTGCTTGAAAAAATACGATTCGAGCAGTGTTTATTCAGCACTAGTTAATGCTATAATAGCTCAGTGTCACCCCTAAAACTCAAACCTTGTCAATATTTTTGATTTGACAGTGCAACAGAAAAAGTGAACAAGGCCTCTAGTGCCCAAGCCAAGGGCGGTGTTCGGACTTTGGCCGTCGTGGTCGGGTGGCCTAGGGGTTAGGGCGTTTTGACAGTGCACGTCGGAATGGTGGACGTCGTCTCATACTAGAAGAATACCTACGGGGATGCTCGGTCTAGAAGTTAAGAAAAGTCGCTTTCGGTGACGGAAAACATCGTGATGAAACCGGACTAATCCCAATCAGGCCTAGTTTACCTTCTGGGTTGGAAGGTCAGATGGCAGTCCCTTTTGTAAAACTAGTGCCTACGTCAAATCCTGGGATTAGTTGCCAAAGCGGACCCCAGGCTCCCTGAGCCGTGGCATAAGAAGAAAAAGATTTGGCAAGACAAAGAAAGTTTATTATTAGTAATACTTACTTTTAAGAATTGTTTATACAAGAAAACAAAAATACTTATCGACCTTATCGTAAATGAATCTAACAAACCGCAACCACCCCTGGTATTGTTACTATTGGAAGTGCCCATGGGCGACGATTATCGCATACCATCAGCGATTCGTCTGCTGGTTTGCCTCATACGACATAAAAAAAGATTGACTAACTCAGAGCTTTAATTGTTTCTTATAATCCCGCATAACCGGCGCTCCACACGGCCGGGTTATATTTAGCCTAATTACAAAGAAAAGAAAAAGTTAAATGTATCGCATCCTCTTAAGTGGTTCAGGGGGCGTTTTGATACAGTTTCGTTTATTTATAACCCTTTTATGAAATCGTTAGCTAATGTGTTGCATTTTTGGTGAAAGGATTAAGAATTCGAACGGTGACTCTAAATAAATATAGTCAATGTATACTAATCATTGGTGGCTCAGTGGTAAAGCGTGAGACTTCCAATCCGAAGATCGCGGGTTCAAATCCTGCCGGCTCGTACCGATGAGTTTTTCGGAACTTATCGGTACATCGGTATCTTATACAATCGCTTTTCCGTGAAGGAAAACATCGTGAGGAAACCGGACTAATCCCAAGAAGGGATTATGGAGGGTCAGATTGCAGTCGCTTTCGTAAAAATAGCGCCTACGCCAAATCTTGGGATTAGTTGCCAGAGCGGACCCCAGGCTCCCTGTGGCAAAAGCCGGGAAACTATAGGAAGAAGAGTATAATAATTTTAATTATTATGCATAATAATGAAAACAACTTCCGACCAATTAACTACTTAATCAGTGTAAACCATACAGTAACTTACGTAACTTGACAGTGGTATGACTAACGTCACTTTCACTGCGTTTGTTTGGCGACCTTGTCTTGACAATGTCTCGGGACCGGAATTGAACTGTTACTTGTTTGTTTTGTATTGTAACCGTGTTTTAAATGTTTTGAAATGTACTAGCATGTCGGCCGACGTTCAGTGTAGTGTTCTGTAAGGTAACCGTCCGTCACAATAGGCGAATTTAAATTAAGTTTAGTAGACGTAGATATTATTATCATAACTAGAGGTGCCATCCGCCCAGATTTCCCCGGAATTTGTCCTAATTTGGAGCCCGCTCGTCCGTCTAATTTGTTTTCTTTAGTGTCCGGGAAGAAAACGCTATTTCAGTTAAACGTCCAGTTAAATTTTAAACTTTTCCCCGGTCTTAGCAATGTACCTACGAGTAGGCCCTAATCATAACAAATAGAAGTATCTTTTACGAAGATTGCGATAACTCAGAAATGGATTGACTGACCTTTTCCTTAGTTTTTTTTTATAAAGCTCTACTTTCCTGATTTTGTTTTTATTTGCGATTCAACAGAGGAACGGGATGGGACACATTTTTTAAACTTCCGGAGCTATTATTTCCGAAAATATTTACATATTCATTGAAATATTATGGTGACAACGAACTGATCCGACGGAAACCAGAGGTGTGAATGTTTACGTAGAGGTGCGAAGGTAACAACATCTGTCTGTCCGACGATGACTGCCCGATGCAGCCGAAACACGTGTACGTGTACACCAATACGTGTTAACCTTTGCAATTTAATGTGAGAATGTTTATTGAAATAGAAATAGAAATAGAAATTATTTATTTGATTCACAGAAAAAACCTCAATCTATTTACATCTTGTACAAAATATCAGAGAGAACCAAAATGGATGCCACTCAGCATATGCCGATAGCTAGGATACGAGATACTTAGCTATGGCGCTGGTTTTCAGGACACCCATGGGACAAAAAGGAATACAGAAAGATATCACATAAACTTAAAGTTAACATGTTGAGGAAAAGACCGCTAGTTAATTCACTGATTACCTATTGGAACAACCAGTGGTTCTAGTAGTTATTTGGTTCAGCACTCGAATTTCGTGGCTCAGGATTTTCTAAGTGATTCTCTTATTTTGTGTTTTTGGGCCGTTCGTTATTACCGACAATAAAACGCGATTTTCTCGATTATTCAGATTTTTGATCACGCGTTTTTATTTTGAAAACCGTAGAAATTATTTAAAAAAAACAACATATTAATTTGAAGTAGACTATTTGATAGTTAGTTTCATGTTGGTAAAGTATTTTTCTATTCAGTGGTTTTCTAGAAAACACCGTCATAGAGTGGCCCTTTCAGCGAAGACAGCCTTGACCACTCTGTCACGGTGTTTTGGGTTTAATAATGTAGGTAAGTTTACAGACACTAACCAGGGAAGTACTGTACTGATAAGGTAAACAAAAATTTCGGGCATTTACCCCCTATACAAAACATTCTAAATCGGACAGTTTTCAGCGCGGAGACAGATCAATGTCGGTAAAAAGGAGAATGGCGCTTTTGTATTTATCAATATTTATATTTCCTTTCGTTCTTTAACTATGACCCACTACCGCGAAAATCGAACCAACGAAAATTTATATCTCCCTCTCTACCACACTCGAGCGAAAGAGATGAGGCTCGAAACAGCTGAATTTTTGATGTTCGCGGAAGGTTCTCTGTAGGTACCTCTACCTACGGAATACATTAGGCTGCCGGTCCCCCAGCATGTGGGCCAGGACGACCAATGTAATTGAGCCTTAAGCACGTTAAACGTATCCTGGATCGGATTCTCTAGTAATTGGATTAAGTGCCGGTGCTACAATCATGCATTCATTATTTGTAAACTGGTTTCTACTTGTTTACGCTACTGTCTACATTCTGTACGAGTTCCAAGCACACCACACTGCATTTGCGCCCTTCAGCTAGGCCTGCCATATGGATAATTGAAAATTCCTGATAAAAATCCTGGCATTGCGCTAGGGTGTGAAAACCGGTTTTTAGTTGTATGGAAAAACCGGTTTATAACCGGTTATTAACCGAAATTTCATACAAATAAAAACCGGTTTGCACACCCTGATTGCGCTAAAAGTCCGGACATTTCATGTACCTAACAGAGATTTGGTGCTGGGGACACTGCCGTTAAAGCGCGAGTGACAATGGAGTTTTTTAAAAATCCTAACTTTTGCTATGTCCGCCCGCATTCCGTACAAAGGGTCAAAAATCCGAACGTGTCCGGAGAAATCCTGATATATGGCAACCCTACAGGACGATTTCATGCGTTCCATAATAACTCTAGCAAAAACGCATTTTCGACTGCAGTGTTTTCACTAAAAGTTTTAGTTTTGACATAGAGGCACACAAAAAAATAGGAAAAACTTCGCAGAAAATTGTACCTCTCAATTTAAAAATAATGCTTTAAAAGATTTTTTTTTGGTTCTGACTTATTACAGGCCATCTATAAAAGTATTAAAAAACAGTACATTAGTATACAAGTGCGAATAGGAGAAAATTCGCAATGAGTGGCTATATAATAAAACACGACCCTACGAGAGATCCTTTCCAGTTAACCTAGGTAACTATGTGCACATGATGTGTTTGTAAACATAAACAATAAATCTAGCCCTTAACTCGTGAAATATCAATGGTCAAGACTGAGTGCAAAATGCAAATAATCTGCACTTTGCTGGCTTCACTACAGACAGGCGTAAATGGCTTCTTAACTCACTCGGGATTTAACCTCGTGTTAATAAACACACTGCACATATGAATGACATTACGCTTAGTCATACTCGTACAATATGGGAGATTAAATAAAATGTAGGTTATGTTTTATTTTGTAAAAGAATACAAAACGACATAGATAAACTATAAAACTTTTAAAGGTCGGAAGTGGGGGCTCTTGACGTCAGTACATGGTAAAAAGTGACGTCAAACGAGCTACATATGTGACGTTTCTTATGTCTTATGGACGGTCGGCGCTTACGCCGCGTAGCATCGCATCATTATTGGAGCTCGTCTACCATGCCCGCGATTTACCGGGTTATCATGTATTTGTACACAATAAGTACCTACTTCCCTCACCCTCCCTACATTAGAACCCGCGAATTACCGGGCTTGGTAACGAAGTGTTTCAATTTTTAACTGACTTGTGTATAGCAACGGTTGATAATGGCGTCAGCTTTATTTTTAAGCGGAAACTTCTGCAATCGATACCAAATTTCTTATAGAAAAAGGAAAAGTGGAAAAACTCATGACGCCCGAGGTCGAGACTCACACTCGCGATTCTGGGATACATGCCCATCGCTCTACCAACTGAGCTACCGAGGCACACCCGGTGGCCCCGAATTTCTTCGTCATATCCCTTGTATGCGCCGTAGGGGGGTGCCTAGCAATATCTACCGTAAGAGGTAGTACTCCATGTAGCCAGCATGCGACTAGCTAACCCCAGAAAAAAGTTTTATGTTCAAGTTACTCTGAAACTGAACCCGTGCCATTTAAAAGGTAAACAGGTGGACTAATTTAACCGTTACATCGTCAGCATATTTGGTTAGTTAATGTAAAAGGGAGAGGCAATCAGTACCAAACATACTGCTTAAATTACCCAGACATTTATTTATCTGTCGCCCTAATTACGTTACTTTATAGGCAAGGTACACTGTTTTTAAGGTGCAATTTTATACTAAATAAGTACTTAAACGATCAGACCCTGGCTCGTACCAATAGTATAAAGTAGTTATTATTTAATATTTATTACTATTTGATTTGGTGGTGAAGGCAAACATTTTGTGGAAACTTGCTTATATTCGTTAATAAATTAAAATTTAATGATCTCAAAAGGCGTCCATGTCGTCACGCCAGCTCCGTCTGCGCCTGCCCCATCCACGAGGATATATTATGATAATATTTTTCGAAAGTATATACAGGTTGTATGTTTTCTCCGTAACATTTGAGTTCTGCAACGCAGCAGTACAAACATGTTTATTATCACCAGCTGAAGCCGTTTGGCAAATTGACCCGTTCATTCCCAACCCCACATTTGAATAATTTTACATAAACATGTGCCATCTGAGAGACATCATGCGCCGTGTTTACATAATTGCCACAACTGTTCACCGAATTAACATTTATCATGCTTCAGGAACATTAAAGCCTATGTCAAATTCAGGTTAAAGATGCCATCGTGCCAAACGTGCATCGGTAAAGAAGTTATTGAAAGAAATTAATATTTTAACTGTAGCATACCAATATATCTATGAGAATATTATTCATGTTATTAGAAAGTTAGATTCATTCAATAGAATTTGTGTCTCTTACGTATATGTTATGTCTCTAGCTCCATTTATGCTAAGTTTCCTAGATTTTGATAGCACAGAATGTGCAAGTGTTAAGTAAACGTTATAATTTCATAGAAGTTTGACGTTTAAAATAACACGTTAAAGTTTGACAGTTCTCGGCAGAGATACCGTGGTTTGACTCTATAACACTAAAAATAAGCTAGCTATCAGGAAGTGTCGTGTCGATATAGTATAAGTCATTTTTGGACAATGTATTCATTTCTATAACAAGCTGCAACTTAAGTATAGCCGCAACGATCGCGACTGTTTCAGATTCAGATTCAGATGTTTTATTGGTAAATGTCAATATAATTTACACGTTACAACTACATTTACATTACAATTACAATTACATTTAGTAAGAACACAGGTATATTAGCAATTACAGTTCAATTATTTCTAAAGATTACAATAGGATTCAATTTTCTCGTTATTCGTTGTTTAAAAAGTGTATAAAGCTAGTTCTACAAATTGTTCGTTAAACGTATCAATATATCCCAAGTTTCTTATGCGCGGTGATAAATCAACCTTTGTTTTTTAATTTTGAAGACTGTTTTTCTCTGCAGGCTTTAGTATATATGACCTGTTGGTTTTCAGTTGAAACCTCAAAGTGACCCAAATTCCATGGAATTGGGCCGATGGCTGACCGCTAGGCAGGGCGTAGGGTCAGAACGAATTGTGGAGCTATTTAATGAAGTCCCGAGGGATTCTTAGGCAGTATTTGTTGTGTGGAGAAGAGACAGTTTACAGACTGTCTTTGAATAGTTGTCGTCAAGGTTTCCTTTAGAAATCATGTTTTTTTTCTAGCTATTTACGTCTCCATTCCCAATCGTATCATCACTCTCAATCTAATGCATTATAAAAACAAATGTGAATGTTATTTTACGAGGCAGTTGAGAAATACGATCTATAAAGAAGAGCAGTCGGACATCGGAACAATACGAAATCATTTTTGTCTAAGGCTCTAAGCTGAAACGCAGGCACTTCGCACTCGCTCGGTCAATAATCCTAATCACAACATAATATTTTTTATTTTATTTTACGATAAATGATAATCTATTAGGCAATTTTCGGACTCTATACAGCGTGTAAAAAATGCTCGTGATCCGTGTAAAGGCGTAATAAGTATCGTGACGTGATTCGGAAAAAATAGGGAAATAAAATTACACAAAAAAAAATCGTCGTCCAACGGTCCAACCCTTTTACTTCCTTAAATGGCTCACCAGATTTTTGTTACATATTGTATATTTAAGTTAGCATTTCATTTGTACGTTTAATATGTTACGCATTTACGCGTAGTTACGTCCGTATAATCTGCATCGATACGACAAATAAACTAGCACCTGTTTCAATTATGAATAGTGTAAGGTCATCGGAAAACACATCAAACCAGCCAACTAGCACAAACACCCACAAACACCTCAATACAGACAGCCACACAAAAGCTCGGAAACAATGACCTGCCATTTGATTCAATAACTTGACGCGACTGGGTAGTCCCTTTAACATGCCAATTCAAACCTTATGAACTTGTGATAAGGTCGGGAATGGAAAGGGGTTGGTAATCGCTGGCTTCCGTCTAGACAGACTTTTAGCCGGATTGTTGACACTTAGCCTAAAGTTGAGTAAATACTGTCTGAATACGGCGGAGCGGTGTAATGGATCGTTGGGTTTGCAGTTCGTTTTTTCTTATCGGTATTTTTGCTGAAATAGGCTAGGTCTGCCTTTTAAAATGTGACAAATATAATAAAATTAATGAAATCCGCTTACTTGTTATTAAATTCATGTCAAACGCAGGTTTTTTAATGAAAATTTAATTGAACTTAAGTACTTACTCGTACATACTGATTTCACATCGCACTTTATAAGAATTATAAAGGTTAGGTGAAATCATCTGTCTGATTTTCTAATAACGATATAAAATCCCCATCGCTCTGCGCAGTAAAATTGTAGTTGCTGACATGAAAACATACAAATTTCTATAATATCTAAGTACAGTCACGTCTATAATACATAATGGTTTTTATTACTGGGCATGAAGGTTTGATAAAAAATATTCGTCCAGCTAGCCGTAGGTACTTAGTCAGACTTACGATACGATTTTGTCTTGTATCGCAGCTACTTTAATCAAATTCGTAAAAATCGCTAAGTTGGTTAGCCAAGTCATTAAATATTATCTGACATAAATTCACTTTCCTAGCATTTTCAGAACTATTATAATAATAGTAATTCGAAAGGGACCTCACGTGAATATAATCCCGATTTTCAAGTCTCTTATACAATACAACAAGTTGCAAATTGAATTCTGCATGTCATCGCTAGAGATTAGAGATATATCACTTTTCACCTTCTTAGTCATGTGATGCTAGTGATGCATACAATTTGCATTGATTGACTATCGATATAGAAATCACGTGAATCAGTTTACTAATTTCATATGGTGATTCATTTACATCTATTACATGCATCCAACAGTGTAAGTGTAGAAGTATTGTATCATGTTCCTTTAAGCATTGCGATACAACGAGGAAATGCTGCCAGCATCCTCGGTACAATGCCTCAAGGACCTATTTTAGATTTAAGGTAGGTAGAGGTAGGTAGTTAGGTAAGTTACACTTACTGTATATATTCCTTTAAATTATAGTTGTATCCACAAAATGTCGGGACAAACGTTTGAAAATAACAGTGGGCTTTTAATTAAGTAAACTGAAACATTTTTGAGAAAACAGAAACGTTAAACATACTTTTCTTTACAACTAAAATTGTTTCGATTCTTTACTTTCGGAGACAAGTACACATTAGGGATGTTTGGTTAATTAGAAATAGTAATTAGTCTTTAAGGATTCATGTCACGAATATTTGTTCCTAAGCTATGAATTTTTTCTATGTATTCAAGTATTTATATGCATCTATCTATTATATTTATTGTCGTATATTTTCCACAACACAAACCTTATTGAGCTTACCGTGGGACTAGGTCGATTGGTGTAAGATTGGCCAATACCTAATACAAAAAAATGTACTGAAAATTGGTAACACTCCTTTTCTCAATGTTTGGCGTTGAATATTCATTTATTTTTAGACTCTTAACATAATATCTATATAGAATCTGGTAGCATTAGATTTCTTACAAAAACGCAATTTGATTGCAGTTTAAGTTTAGTTTGAAGTGCATCGCCGAACCTCTGCCATGTTGTCCCAAAATGTGCAAAATGGAGGCTGCCAGATGTAGACATTTTATTTCTTTCCCACTGCGGGAATTTGTTACACGAAGGGATAAGCAAAATGTATTACGCTCGCACAGTTTTGCTGAAAGCCGAAACTCTTAAGAATTCGATAAGAAATATTGGATTTTGTTATAAAGAAAATGATGCGCGCCGAGAATAAGTTAGCTAAATTGCTCCCGTTCAAGCTTTTCATATTTAATAACTTTTTTAAAACGACCCTTTTGTGTAAACTTTTTTATTTGCGACGGATTTAGGCTAAAGGTTCTACGTTGTTAACGAAAATGCGTTGATGCCGTTAAGATTCATTTGGAAACTAAGCTTCTCAACCGACAGTGGTACGTTTCTAATAAATTCAAGCACATTTGTGTCTGTTTTTAATACAAGGGTTTCATTTCAACATTAACATTTACGGCATTAGCGCTTTTACTAAAACAATCACATTTATTTACTTTTGACGTTAGAAGCGTTTATTTCATAAACCTAGGCACTTTCACCTACTATGGTTTATGAAGTGTAATTTTTCACTTTTCATGTTGTAACACTTATCAATCTAAAATGATTGAGCACGGGAAGCGCGTTGAAAGGGCCACTGGGCCAAACAATCTAATCAACTACGCTGGTGGCCGAAATGGGTCACCCTAGCGCGTATTAAAAACGTGCACTCTAGCAGAGATGTTGCGGATATCCGCATCCGCATCATTTTCAAAATCCGCATCCGCATTAAATCAATGCGGATGCGGATGTGGAACAAGTCGGTACTATGCGGATGCGGATTTTGAAAATGATGCGGATGCGGATATCCGCATCATCTGTGCTAGAGTACACGTTTTTAGTTCGCGCTAGTATGCTATACTACTACATAGCAGACGGACAGAGACGGGCAGAGATGGACATACTTTAGAAACGCTCAGTCTCTAAAGCCTCCGGCTACTTACATTACAACTCATGGTAAGCACACAGGAACGTCTCGGCGACGGGCACGTGTTAGGTAAAGTAGGTAATTTCACCCATTAGCAATATTCTTAGGTACTCGAGATTCGTCGATCGAGCTCTTACGTCCTTAACGGATAGCGACTAGCGATATTGATTCCTTTTTTTAGAATAAATAATACAGAACATTTTATTCTCAAATCCGCACCCGGATCCGCGTATATGGGCCTTCTATTATCCGCATCCGCGGATGTAAAAAGATCAGCATTCGCAACATCCCTGTACTCTAGTATACCATCGACAATACTGTTATCTGACCATTTGTAATTCTTAATACAACGGTGTAAGGTCGACCGATGGTCAAAGCTTTTTCTACATGGTTTTCGCGGTAGGGTGACCCAATTATAAACAAAGCACAGTCGAAATCAATTTTTTTCCACATATTTAGAATTATACTATATTAATTCAAGTTTTGGCTCTTTTAACTACTACCTAAAATTAAGAGAGTATCATATACATTAAACAGTTGTTTACAGTACCTATAGCTTCGTCATAATTTGAGTTAAAATATTTTTTTTAAGCCGTAACGACTACAGCCTTGCAAAAAAGAGTAGAGATTGAAAAAAGAGTGTCGTCCCTTTCAAATCAATATAAGAAAGCGGGAAAACACTACGATGTTGACACTTTTTAATTTCAACTCTATTTTTTTGCTAAGCTGTGACTGTCTTTCAGTAGACCGTATGCCGTTTGAACAGGGACTACAAGAGGCTAGTTACCAGCATGCCTACCACGAACATCGAAAATTGACATTGACGAGAAAATCTCTTAATCACTCCAATATGCTAGTGTGGCAGAGATGGAGATACTCAATCGTTCGATTTTCGTGGTATAGGCCCAGTGTTGGTGCGATTGTACGATTTATCGGAGTGCTGTACAAATTGAGCAATCTTAAGCCTTATCACAACGATATAAGACCTACAATTCGTCGGTTAGTGTTGTACAGTTAGGCAGGCCTGGCCAGTTCGGCTCGCCTAATTAGCAGCGGGTCGGGGACCTCTCAACTCGCTGACACTGCCCACGGTTATGAGAATTAGTGGGAATGCAGTGAGGTGAATGAATATTAGATACCTGTGTCTTTTAACAAAGAACAAATTTACGTTTTTAGGGTTCTGCACCCAAAGGGACTAAGACTCGCTGTCTGTCTGCCTGTCACCAGGCTGTATCTTATGAACCGTTATAGTTAGACGGTTGAAATTTTCACAGATTATTATTTCTGTGGCCTCTATAACAACAAATACTAAAAAACAGATATAAAATAAAGATTGAAGGGGGCTACCATACAACAAACGTGATTTTTTTGTTCGATATTGATAACGGCCGCAGGTAGGCTTGACATACTTACAGAATGTTTAGTTTATATATTCATTTTAAAATAAATCATTAAATATTTAAGGGGACTCCCATACAACAAATGTGTTTTTTTTGGGGCCGTTTTTATAGAAAATGGCACGGAACCCTTCGTGCGCGAGTCCGATTTTAATATGAGTTTATTTAACAGTTACTCTGTACCATTATCTGTAGAAAACTAAAAACGGCAAAAAAACGTGTTTATTGTATGTTAGCTGCACGCTGCCACTTGACATTACCGAGTTTCTGATCTATGTAAACGACTTTCTTTCGCATACGAATCTCCTCATTTCTGATTCCACCTCGCAGAGACATTCCGAGCACACATAGTTCGCTAGATTTTACCCTTACGGTACTCAAAAAAACGGGCCAAGTTAGAGCCGGACTCGTCACTTTAAGGACACAATGGATGCTCCCCCAATGTATGATACTTAAGAATACTGCAGGCACAGAACTCTCAGTGTGCGTCAATTTTACAGTTTTCGGATTTTTCCTTGCACTTGTGGTACAAGCTCTTGGTTTTTGCCAAATTTCGTCATTCTAGGTCAACGGGAAGTACTCTATACATTTTGATTCCCATTGCAAATGTATGGGAAATGCGACATAAACAGCCGTGTCTTTTGATAGCGATGATGTAGAGGTTTCATTTTCTCACAGCTTCAAGGGACCGCAGATCTCTGTATGTGGTATTAATTTCAACTTGCTTCCTCTACGCGTTCCCGTGATAAAGGCTCTTGACAGACGGACAGACGGACACCAAAGTGATCCTATAAGGGGTCCGTTTTTTTCCTTTCGAGATACGGAACCCTAAAAACAGCTACTAGAACTCCCTCCGGCCTCCTAGCCTAGTTGGTAGTGACCCTGCCTACGACGCAGGAGGTCCCGGGTTCGAATCCTGGTCAGGACATTTATTTGTGTGTTTATCACGAATATTTGTTCCTGAGTTATGGATGTTTTCTATGTATCTAAGTATTTATATGTATCTGTCTATTATATATATATCGTCGCCTGGTACCCACAACACAAGCCTTATTGAGCTTACCGTGGGACTAGGGAGATTTGTGTAAGATTGTCCCATAATATTAAAAAAAAAAAACTATACTTAACAGTTCAGCTCAGTGTACTAACTAGTCTAACTACTTACTTTAACAATTAGTTTCACATTAACTCTAGGTCGCTTCCTCCCATTCAGAAAGTTTCAAATTACCGCAGTTATTACAGGTTCCTATCGGGTTGCTATTAAATAAAATTGCTTCCTATTTCAGCTGGCAACTTGGAACAATGTGTGCCCACAGATTCTACTGCTAGATTAAGCGTTTAGATTAAATTAAGTAGGTGTACTTTGGCTATGTCGCCAACATACGAGACGCAGTCAACGACGGTATAAAATGATAATAACGCTTGCTTTATGTATGTCCATAACTGCGTTAACGATCGTCGAATAAATTGGCCAAAGTTGACCTATCGCTATAGCTCTGCCACCGAGCGTAAGCTGGAGGCAATTTTTGATTGTTTAATAATTACCTACTATTAAAATCAATTTCATGTGGAAACAATGTTAAGTAACTGTTGAGTGCAGTTATTTGCGATTCTACCTTTGTATCTTTAATTTTGTGGCTCTTAAAGACTAAACAAGTAAACACCCAGCCCCGCAGTGATAGAGAGATTGCTCGTATTTTAGGGTGAACTGAGTATTTTTGACTTCGTACAATTCATACATGAGGGGGTTTAGATCATAAGCCCACCACGCTGGTCCAGTGCGGGTTGGTGGGTCGTCAGAGCCTTGTTAGTTGGGTATAACCACGATCGGGGTAGGTTCACTTGGAGCCCGGTGTGAATTAGGCTTTCAATAATACCCCTCATTATTATATTCCGTAACGAAGGCTTGCGTCCTGAGTGCGGAATAGGGTGTACTCCCGGGCTACTAGCGCTTCATATGTATACAAAAAATCCCGAAAGTGTTGAAAATCCGGGTACTTGCCAACTTGCCATACAAAACCAGTCCCTGATGCTAACCATAACACGAAAGCTATCTTTACTACTTTATGTGCAGTGACGGGTGATCGCGTATCTTTAAAATACTACGTCTACGCGAGGCAGTCTGCGATTAGCATCCAACAATGTTTGCTTTTGAATTCTAAATGCTTTCTTTTGTTTTACTACTGCTACGTATAAATATTATGTTGCGAATATACAGGCTAGGTCAGTCAAATGTTTTGTTCAACTTACATTTTCAGTAAAATATTGAGTGTTCGAATTTGGCATGAAAAGGAAAACTTTGCGTGTAACGTTTATTGTCTAAAGGAATATTTAGCATTTCCACTGTGTCAATTTAAAGATTAAGTAAAGTTTAAGAAGGTGGAAGGGACGAGAAGGCGGGGAAGAGGGTCTACTCGATGGAAATAACTAATTAAGGCCTCAGCAGGATCCAACACCCGGGCTGGCCTACAAATTACACAGAATAGTAATGCCTGGAGGAACGTGGTGTGGGATATGGACAAAAACAGTGAATTATAGTCACGATCCTCAGCAATGAGGAAACGAGTAAGAAGAGAGAGTTCAAAACGAATATATAGTCTGACAACAGTGTAGTAGAAAATAATATTCATCCCTTTTTTTGGGGTGATAATACTACCGTAAGAAAAAGACAGTATGATGCTCTCTATCCTACTGTTACTGCGCTCGCTTGCTTGTCAGACTATAAAACCATTAAGAAGCTTTAGTTTGATATGAATCAAACAAACATAGAAATAAAAGTTGTCACAATTGGGATATTTAGTTTTAATCCTAAATTAATATGGCTTACCCCTTGGTTAATCTTCACGGTCGCTTTACAATCTTGGTAGTAAAATATCCAGGACGGATAGGCATTGTTTTCATTACATCGTCTGATGCGTCATGCGTTACTTTCGCATTTACAAACAAACTTGTTAGAACGTGACAGAATCGCAAATATACAACCACTAAAAAATATAAGTTTAAATTTTTTTTTCTTTTTTTTTTCAGGCGAAACGTCTCAATGGGAACGGGGAGCTTGCCGCCATCAAGGTGATCAAGCTCGAGCCGGGCGATGACTTCGCCATCATCCAGCAGGAGATCCTCATGATGAAGGACTGCAGGCATCCTAACATCGTCGCGTACTACGGCTCGTACCTCCGGCGGGACAAGCTGTGGATCTCTATGGAGTACTGCGGAGGGGGCAGTCTTCAGGTCAGTGTATACAATAAGGTGATCAAGCCGGGTTCTGAGGATGATCCTTTCCTGGAACCCCGGGATCGTTCGATTCATTCGACTGCAGATTTGGTTCATCTAATGCAAACGTCGGCAAGCTACACTACACCGTCACTACCTTCACTGAACTATTGACTACCTATGGTTTCCATGCCGCTGGCACTGCCTAGCCACCGATTTAAAAAAATGTTAGTGTTGTTTAATAAATATTTGCCTTTCAGGACATATACCACGTGACAGGCCCGCTGACCGAGTTGCAGATAGCCTACATGTGTCGGGAGACGCTCATGGGTCTGTCCTATCTACATAGCATGGGCAAGATGCATCGGTAAGCTTTTCATTTCATTTACTCGACCTTTCTCTATTAAGCTGCCCAAACTGCAATGCCAATATCGGACTACCGGATGTGATCTTCGAGCAACAGAGGCTTCCAGCACGTTGGAAGGGAACGGCAAAGCGACATCTTACTGTACAAATTATTCTGTCTCCTTTTGCGGGGGGAAACGTGCATGCATGCAGACGCACTTCTCACACACTACATACAAAAAACTATCTGTAATGATGACACTGACAAATCTGTCAGTGTAGTTGTATCAATGTAAAAATTGTTTTTATTCCAGCGACATCAAAGGCGCAAACATCTTGTTAACGGAATGTGGGGACGTCAAGTTGGCGGATTTCGGGGTTTCAGCGCAGATCACAGCTACCATCAACAAGAGGAAGTCCTTCATCGGGACACCCTATTGGATGGCGCCGGAGGTAAGAATCAGCCTTTTCTAAATTTTGATTTGTCCAAGTTATTGTATTGTTGATAACGTTTTACTTTTATTTACCTTTAGGCTTGTGTCGGTAAGGAACTAAGAACTAAAAGGAATGAAATCCCATCACGGACCGAAAGGAACTAGTTCCTCGCCAAAAAGTTTTCGGTTTTCAGTTTAGTTCAGTTAAGACGGAGCAAAAACCAGTAGTTCCGCGCTCTGAGCTAGTACCACGAAAATCGGACGATTGCGTATTTGTATCTTCATCTGTGTCACACTTGCATATTAGAGTGATAAAGAGGTTTTTCCGTTAATGCCTATTTTCGATGTTCGTGGTAGGCGTGCTGTATAGATCTAAACCGGTTACTCATTCCCACACGTCATAATTCGCACTGAACTAAACCAACTAAAGACCTAAAAGACCGAACTAGTTCTTTTGGCCGATTGAACGAGATGGAAGCGCTCCCTTCAAAGACCGAACGGGCACAATTCTATTTACCTTGCAATGTATGATGGTTTGTTAGGGTCAAACTCTACACGCTGAATTTGATTAACTTACCGTTATTCGAATAAACTGAAACTTCACATGCTTATGTAGGACAATAGAACGTTATCGTACCATCGAGCTGATCGGATGATGGAGACCGGAGGTGGCCACAGAAGTTTGTGATGAAACAACCAAATCCCATTATGTTCTTAAAATTATCTCGATAAGTATAAGTTGACTGTGGAAAGGAAAATACAGTCAGCGATAAATGCATGTATTTTTTTTTGTCATAATGCTTCCTTTAACCGCTTAGCATTTTTCATTAGCCCGAAATTACACGAAGATTTGTCTTATTCATCAGACTTCGGCGAAATGAGCTCGAAAATGTTTGTCTTATATACCGAACTATGGCGGTTAAAAGGTTAGTTCAAAATCAACTGTAATTTTCCAGGTGGCAGCAGTGGAAAGAAAAGGTGGCTACAACCAGCTCTGCGACATCTGGGCGTGTGGGATCACGGCCATAGAGCTGGCGGAGTTGCAGCCCCCCATGTTCGAGCTGCACCCCATGCGGGTGCTCTTCCTCATGTCCAAGTCGGGCTTCAAGCCGCCGCAGGTATCTTATCTTATCTTATCCTGCTTGTGGCATCACGGCCATGCGGGGTACCCACGTCATTCGTTATCAGGGCTCGTACTTTTTATGCCGAATTTGACGTCACGAAAAATGAAATATTAGTAGGTATAGTTTTATTGTAATTATTAATCAGTCGTCAGTCGTCTATAAAATACCTTACACGTGAAACATTAATTAAACTATTTGTTTTGTTAAATGGTATTGTTACCACATTTTAATAATTACGTAGGAAATAGAATCGAGCTTATTTCTAAGGGTGGTGGAAATGAGTTTCAAAAGCACTCGATACAGAAAAATTCAAAACACTATCTTCAATATATGTTTAACGATAAATTAAAAGAGATGTCATATACTACAGAAAAAGTGACCAAGGTCCCCGGTGAGCAGGGCTGGGATCGTACCAGCGACCTCCTACTTTCGCGGCAGACGCCCTAACCACTGGGCTACCCGATCACGAAAAAAAAACACGAGACATTTTATCTCATTAGGATCGAAAGAGCTCGCGTTTCTGAGTAGAAATCACGTATAAATTTTTAAATAAAACAAAAATACGGTGGGCTATGAATGCGGCTAAAATATGTGATACGTTTTTATATTCGTACCTACTAATAATAAGGTTGTGTCAAATATTTTTGCGACCTTCATAGCGAGAGATACTATTGCACGTGACTGCACAACTTTTAATGAAATGGCCCATTAAGTTTATAAGTTTATAAATATATTTGCTTTGTTTCTGCAGTTGAAGGAGCGAGAGCGCTGGTCGCAACTGTTCCACGCCTTCTTGAAGCTGGCGCTCACGAAGAACCCGAAGAAGAGGCCCACTGCTGACAAACTGTTGCAGGTATTGTGATTTAGGGTTCCGTACTCAAAGGGTAAAACGAACGCTATTACTAAGACTCCGCTGTCCGTCCGACTGTCTGTCTGTCACCAGGCTGTATCTTAGGAACCGTGATAGACATTTTACATTTTTACAGATTTCTAAGAGGTTCGATGAAACTTTTATTTTTAAAATTAAATGTCATGTCGTCATTTATGGTTTCGGGAAATAAAACGTCAGAATGTAAATCTAAACTGTTAGAACTTTATAAGCTGTTGGCATTTAACAAAACGTGAAGTTCCAAACAATATGTAATTGGATAAAGATTGGTGACATTTAAACGACGTTTATCTTGTCCACAGCACGCGTTCTTCCATCAAGACATGAGCAAGCGGCTGGCCATCGAGTTGCTACAGAAGTACTCCAATCCGCCTAGCGTTTGCAACGCGGAAATGGACGATGATGGGGTAGGTTTCTTAAATTGGGTTCGTCACCGACATAGAAGTAGATAGAGACGCATTCGAAGGGAAAAAATGTAGAAGAATTTTGAGATTTGTATACTGTCGTCGTTGCCATGGCGACCGTAAGGACGCGTAATGTTTCGCGGTTATTGCCAATATTCCTTTCTCAGTGTTGCAATTTTTAGTTTAAATACGCGGGCGCTTCATAATAAACCGCGTAATCAGTCAATTGCTGTTTACAACTAAACTACAATTTTTGTAGTTAAAAGCTTTTACCAGATTTTAGAAATAGTTATTACTCGACTATTTAACGAAGAATCATGTTTATAAATGCAAGGGTTTCGACGTTCTGACCACATATAAAAAAGGACCTATGTTTGAAAAGTAAAAGTGGCAAGGCTTTTGTTCGTAATCATGTTTTCACGTTTACCAGTTTGAAGGAAATATGTTAAAGTTTTATGTATATGTATATCAGGTAGCTAGTTGTTATCAATATTGAGATCTAGACGTCTGAATGATAACAATTTGACCACTCTTGATTGCGTAAAACGGGGGCAACGTTGTCCTTGAAAGTCGAAGGTTAGTTTTCAAAATATTGTCTTATTTAGTGAATAAAATAATTATTTCGTTTTTTTTCAGTTTTTCGCTATTAAGCTTTGTTTTAGTAAATTTATAATAAAATCGCCAAAGTTCAAAAAGTTTATGTGACTTCCCTCAAATATTGTGTTTATACAACTTTTAGTTGCGTTTTCTATCTATTGTTTTTTTTAAATGTATATTTGTTCCCAGGCTGTATCGAACGTGCCGCAGCGTATAGCGTCCAAGCACACCGGCCGAGGCCGGCGGGTGCTGGAACAGTCCCCTAACTCCGCCCGAGCGAGACCGCGATCTTTATTGACGGATCACGTGGTGCCCACTCGGGATCTCTCCTGTGGACGGGTATGTACCATCGCCTACGCTGTTAAGAGTCCTTAGTCCTTAGGCTGTTCTTGAGCAAAAGGCTAGACGACTAAAAAAATCTATTTAGTCCGTCTTTTAGATTATTAACAAATATTGTACGAGTACTACACGTATTTTTACTTTTGTTCGTCAAATCAAAAATGACGAAAATACAGTGCGTTCAAGTTTCGCGTAACGTCACTATTAGGTACAATTCTTACCTAGTAGTGACGTCACCAGCTCCCACCCCGGAACTTTGATGCTCTTTATCTTCGTCAATTTTAGTTAAATTGAAAAAGGAAAAAATACGTGTCTTAATCATTTTCGATAATCTAACTGACGGACTAATTAGAATGATAATTTTTTTAAACTAGTCGTTATTTATCCCTATTGCTCTAATTTCGTCATGTGGCTTGGTATAATTAAGGAAACAGAATGGCATAGTTAGTTTTATTAAATTCGTTAATTTTTCAAACGCTAATGTAAAACGGGCATTAGAATTGACTTTACTAAGTGACAACTATGACATACTCGTATCAATATCATGTCGAAAACTTATACTCTGTTTACACACATGCAAATCCCATATGATATAATATTAAATTAGTTATATTCTAAATGGAGTTAATTAGAATACCGGTATTTTTGAGAAATTAACTTAATTTAAGCTTAAGAATGCGGCCTTGAATTTAAAGCAATTGCTCAAAAACACGCTGTATTAGCGATTTAAACTTGACATTAGCTTTACGTGCCAAAAAATATGATGCTTCCAAACGCAAATACTCCTTATTGTAGGAAATATTAAAATTAAAACAAGTGCTAGGTAAATAGTTAATTAGGGAAATAAAGTTTAATTTGCCGCCTATTTTATTTTTAAAAATGCCATTTCAATGAGCTATTCAAGAACCATCTTTAACCGCACATGGATATACCAAGCAATACAGTTTTTTTTAAATGTCACATGTATCTAGTAGTGATTGGTTGTATGTTTTTTATAATTTTTCCTTTGTCAGTTCAGTGTTAGTACGCAAATTTAAAATGTTAGAGCAGCGGACAATAATGTTTCGTTTATACTTACGCTATACATTACTTCTTACATTTCTTATCATGTTTGAGGAATAAATATTTTTTCATCACACTTGCTCGGTAATGGTTTGAGTCGTTAGAGCCGATTTAGTTGATTTTAGTACAATATAACTCCCTTTTAGTTTTAAAATATCGTTCGTCATTTCATTTCAGACTAAGGAGGTTTTGTATCAGCTAAGGCTTATTTCAAATCTTCAAACTTGGCTATAAACCCACTTTAATAAATAGATTCATTTGTATATTTTTTTCCCTTACAAGCGTGATGAAAAACATTGTATGCATCACGGTCGGTAAGAGGATTACCAACTTGAGTCATTAAAAGCTCTCCGCCTGCTGCGTCGGGGTTCTAACAGACTCTCGTTAGTAATCCTGCACTTACCTCCCTAGATGCACAATGCAATTCTTATCTTCATCGTCGTCTCATTACAGTATTAATTAAAAAAAAAAATACAATTCTATTGACAGTAATTGAAGGGATGTTTACAAAAACAACATAACTAACTATACTGGTCGACACCTCCGGTCGGTACAAATGTTTCTTCAGAAGTGTCAACCAGTCTAAGCAGTTATGTTGTTTTTGTAGACATCTCTTCAATGAGGACTACCGCGAGTCGATTTTCCGCTAGCGGCGCTAGTGGAACGTGGGTCCTACGGGAACATTTCAAACGTCACTTTGACAGTTCTCTCATACTAACACATGACCCACGCACGAGTGGCGCCGCCTGGTGAGCGGCAATACGGTAGCTCCCATTGCAATACCCGTGTTTGCATTGTAGGTCCGCATGGAAGAAGAGCGGGCAGCGCGACGGGCCGGCTACGACGACTCCCCCGTCATCGACCTGGACGCGGACGACGAGCCGGCGGCCGGCGCCGGCCCGGCCCGCCCCGACACCGTCAAGCGAGGTGCCCAATCTTATTCACTATAAATCACTCTTGTATACCGGCGAGATGACGAGCCGACGCTGCCAAACGAGGTCTGACTAAAGCAAAGAAAATAAAATAATGGAGGTGTAATGACTAAAAATGGATGGACGACAAATAAATAAATAAATATTTCAGTCCTCCGGCCGGTAAGCGCCACTTTACGCAAAACTAAATTGCCGCCTGCCGGCTCCGTCGGGCAGAAAAATAGTATACAAACCTCGGCCATTAAATGGGAAAGCCTCGGATCACATGTTAGTCGACCTCGGCTTCGCCTCGGCCGACAATTACATGGGATCCGAGACATTTCCCACTTAAACGGCCTTGGTATGTAATGTACTATTATAGGACATTCTTACACAAATTGACTAAGTCCCGCAGTAAGCTCAAGAAGGCTTGTGTTACGAGTACTCAGACAACGATATATGTAATATACAAATACATAAATACATAGAAAACATCCATGACTCAGGAACAAATATCTGTGTTCATCACAGAAATAAATGCCCATACCGGGATTCGAACCCGGGACCATCGGCTTAGCAGGCAGGGTCACTACCAACTGCGCCAACCGGTCGTCAATCAAATGAAAATCGTAGATTTATTTGTCACCTTCTTGCCCAAGGAGTCGAGCTATCCTCATACCAAATTTCATCTCAATCCGTTTAGCGGTTTTAGCGTGAAGAAATAACAAACAGACAAAGGCAGACAGTTACTTTTATATTACTATGAATAACCTGTATACGAGGCCGTCAAAGAAGATTTAACACTTTTTTTACAGTTTCAGTGCACCACAGACAATCAAGTGAAGACTGGAGCGTGAAATCCCTCATGACGTGCCCCAAACACAACCCCCACACCCCCGAAATGGCCAACGATACCATGCCCAACAGTGAAAAGTAAGTATACCACCCTTAACATTTCTAGCTTCATTATTTTTTAAAAGCAGATACCACAATGTTTATAAATGTAGGGTCTTAAACCTTTTGACCGCCAGACGGCGATGTATGTCGTAACCCAGACGCCAGGGATATTGATTATTTAAGCGAAATTGAACTTTACTAAGTCCCCATTGTATTGATCTGCTGTAGCTGTTATCCTTGGCAAGACTTCCCGATGATGGCCACAGTCGATGGTAGTGAAAGGTTAAGGCGCATTCAAAGGATATAGTGGAGAAATTCGCAGCGAACGGGTAAGACTCCGCAGCTCAGTTAATCTTTGCGACGCCGTGGCACACCCCAAAGCTGTTACACAGACAGTCTAGGGAATGCAATACCGGTTGTTTTTGTATGGGCATAACCGGTTTTTCCATCCAAAGCATAACGGTTATGCATTCCCTAGCCACGTCACTGAACTGTCAACACTGAACCTTTATTGAAATTAAACACTTTAGAACGGATTAATCGCGTTTATTAACACCATGATCCTACATTTCGAACCCTTTACAGCACTCGTTTTCACAGGGTTAAGATGATGACTGGGTTAACCCTGTGAAAACGAGTGCTGTAAAGGGCTCGAAACGTAGGATCATGGTGTTAATAAACGCGATTAATCCGTTCTAAAGTGTTTAATTTCAATGAATAACAATCGGGGTAACAGAAGACAATATTACTGAACTTTTATTTTTAAGAAAGAAGAAACAAATTTCTTCACTGAAGTTGAACTCTATATATGTCCATTAAGGTCTATGTTTCTGTGGCATGTGATGGATTAATCTGTCATTCATTGGCTTTGGATCTGTAGTGCGGATATATTCTGTCGTTGGCGCCGAAAAGGTTAATAGAGCGATGTGCGTGTATCTCAGAGTCGCGAGTTTCGCCCGAGGCTGTGATTTTTTCTACTTTCCTATTTATAAGCATTACCAGCTTCAATATTTTATTTATTTATTTATATTTACGTTATGTTATAGCAAGTGGTGTCGGGTGATCACGGGTGATGATATTATGAGAATGAGTCTGAGGTATATTAAAAAAAGAAGTTTTTTTTTTGTTAACCTTTTTTGGTGCAGTTGTTTTAACATTTGACGCGTTTACTATCAATGTGTGTAAGGTTTTACATTGCGAGTGTCGGCACTTCAAGTAGATATAAGATTTGAAAATGTGTGTTTACGTCTATACGTGCATGTTGTGTCGCGATTCATATGTTTGGCTTTACGTTATATATTTTATATATTATTATATAAGAAAGCGTTTGAGTGAGGTAAGACTTGGAGTGTGATAAGCGTGAAAAATAAGTTTTGATGATTTTGTATTGATAAGTGTTTTTCTTTTTTATTTTATTATTGTTTAAGTTATATGGTCTGAAGTTATACTCTTTTTCTGTTAGTTAAAATTCCTTCTATTAGTCGTTGCATGGCATAGTCACCGCAACTAAGTACAACCTATACCTATGATAAACAGATCTTACTTTGACAGTTCTTTAATAAAATGAAATGAAATTGTTTATCTCAAAGCTTTAAAACCGGTTTCTTTCTTCATCTCTGTCTCTTTAGTAAATTCTTTATTATATTCTTATCTTCAAATGCACTTGTAAACATAAATCATCCATTTCTCTTGACAACCACATTGTACAAGTAGTTTTTTTTTAATTTATATGAATGAAGAGAGGCATATAAATTAAAAGATAATCTACTGTCAGACGGTGGTTGTTAGCCTTGAGTTGTTTGTTACACTACATAATTGTAAATAGTTAAAGAATGGTCGATAGAGATACCAAAAAACCGCAAAAATATTATTGTATTTAGAGTAGAGTAGGTTAGAATACGTTGGTAGAAATGTAGTGCATAATGATTTGCCTTCGGAAATGCTCGTATGTTCATGCTATTTTAATCTACCTTAGAACTTTTTGTACTGACATTGATTAAAATGGCATGACACGTTCGGGCGTTTCCGAGAAAGTACAGTCGCCATCAGATATATCGGAGCGTTCGAGGCGTGCAAAATATCTGAACAAGCACTCTAATGTCTTGACAATAGAGGCGTGTTCAGATATTTGTGAACACCTCGGACGCTCCGATATATCTGATGGCGACTGTATGAGGGTAAAACATCATACACTACATCTGTAAATGCAAAGAGATCGCGATTTTATTTAGCATAACTTCATCTATTTCACTATTACGTTTAAAATACATTACTAGAGTTTTTTTGAAATTGCAGACCCATTACACAATACACAAGTTTAATCAATAATCAATTTAGAACGGATTAATCGCGTTTATTAACACCATGATCCTACGTTTCGAGCCCTTTACAGCACTCATTTTCACAGGGTTAAAATGATGAGTCATCAATGTCATCATGTTAACCATGTGAAAATGAGTGCTGTAAGGCGATGAGTGAATAACAATCGCGGTAACAGAAGACAATATCGTGAGTAGAGTTTTTTTGTAAATATCGATTGCACATATAAACTTCAGGCCATATTGACTAGTTATACTCGCGCTGCGCGCGTATGCACACCTCTGTATGTCGTCTCGTTTGTTTTAGGAGCCTCTTGCAATATATAGACGAAGAATTAATGCTCAGGTAAACCGGACACCAGCATGATCCGCATGTATGTGTGTAGTATATATAGCTGTTCGGAAATAAGAGGTTATTTTCACTTTGAGCTACAGCGTTTTGGTGCTTTTGAATTGTGTTATCTGATGTTGTGAAAATGACGTATTTTGAGAATTATAATAACAATATAACGTCTTTTTAAATAATTTTACATTAAACGACCAGATTCTGTGCGTACTAATCACTTGATGATACCCTAAAGTATTTACCATACATAATAATGTGCCTGTGGGTGAATAAACTATTTCTTGTTGTTATATTGTTTCGTCAGCCAAGGGACAAATGCAACAGTCAGAAGAAACGTTGTAGTATATTTTTCAGTCCTCCGGCCGGTAAGCGCCACTTTACGCAAAACTAAATTGCCGCCTGCCGGCTCCGTCGGGCTGAAAAATAGTATACAAACCTCGGCCGGTAAATGGGAAAGCCTCGGATCACATGTTAGTCGACCTCGGCTTCACCTCGGCCGACAATTACATGGAATCCGAGGCATTTCCCACTTAAACGGCCTTGGTATGTAATGTACTATTACTGACATGCTTAATAAATGACCCATAACTAGCAAAAAATCATGTTTTGCGAATTTTAATGCCATGAAATCGTACACGCCGTGCATGTTTCAAAAAACGTTTTCAACACAAGATGCATTGGGAACACCGCTGGCACATGCATCATACAGCGCAGGGCGACCAATTTAAAAACAAGTTAAGCATTCGTCAGATATATAGAATTTTTATTTACTGAGGATTACCGCGAGTCGATTTTCCGCCAGGGGCGCTAGTGGAACGTGGGTCCCACGGGAACATTTCAAACGTCACTTTGACAATACTCTCATACTGACACAGGACCCACGCATGAGTGGCGCCGCCTGGTGAGCAGCAATACGGTAGCTCCCTTTGTATTTGCAGGCATCAGATTTGTTGGTCATGACTGCTACTTATAAAATTGGTTTGCCTAACTAGCTTCCACGTCATTTGCCAGTACTTTCAAGGGGTTGTTGACACTCTAGTAGAATGCTGGCCAAAATTTAATAGTTTCCGAACAGCTATACTATCATATTTTTGTACGGGATTTATGTAAACTATAAGGATTTTTATGTATGTAGTTTTAGAGTATTTTGTAGATGGTTTGTATTTAGGCATAGTTAATAACACGCTGTGTTTGTTTTTGTTTAAATTATTATTTTTTAATAAATTGTGATAAACTTAGATATTAACTAAAACGAAAACGTAAATTATTCTGTGAGCGCCTTTTATTAAAATTAAATTGTTTTATTTAAATAATGAACTAACCTTTTTTAAGTTTAGTATTTTTTTAGTGAAGCTTACTTAGACGTATTGTCTTAATATAAAATTTTAATTATACACTAAATTCCCAGAATGTATTGAATATTGCCTGAAGACCCAATGTCGTTCATTTTCAAAATTATCACCATTTTAAATTAAACCACCAGCACCACTTGTTATTTAAATTTAACACAAATAAAACAATGCTTGATTAATAAATGTGTCTAATATCACAATCCAAAGCTAAAAATTAACCGCACTGCTACCCCAAGCTTAAAGCTACCACGAAAAAACTACCAGAATGGTAACTTTGGTAACTTTTACAGAGCAACACTACCGATGACAGCCGACGCTGCTGCCATGTCGCAAGCGGCAGGCCTCTCAGTCCACGACCAACATCTATCCCAATGCATCCAGCTAAAACAAAACTTTCTCAACAACTCTACTACAAATATATACCAGAATTTAGCTTCCAACTATCAAACTCCTATTAACGCTTCAAGGGTATCCATAGACGATCCTCTATGTAGACGAATGGGCGAAACGGACATAATGTTCGCAGACCAACCAGGCAGCGAATCCATAGTAGAATCCCCACAGATTAGAAACTCCAACTGCGAATGCGGTCTATGCCCTAAACCTGAACCTAGAGACAATAACACATTAAGCGATCTCCAGAGATCAGTCGCTTCCAAATGTTCTTGCGACGCGTGTAATTCCAACGCAGACATCTTAAGTTACTACAGGAATTGCTCCAATCAAAATTCTGATTCCGGCATAGTTTACTGTGATAAATGCAAGAAACAAAAGATATCTATATCCAACTTCAAAGCGCTGCAAATAGCGAACCGGCTTCAAATAGAAACAGTTGAAAACGGCTCGACGTCCGACGACGATTTATGTCGAAAAATCGATATTAGCATGACGGATGACGCGCATGAACATAGGAAGAGACATAACAGGCATAATTCTGAAACTAATGTCGGTATAGATCTTAGTCAATTCTGTCAGTGCGAGTTGGAAAACACTAAGAGAAAGACGTCGTCGGTCGATGAGATTTTCAAGATGGCGGAGGGGGATGTGAAACCGGAAGTTCCGGAGGAGGATAAATATAGTCAGAGGCAGAGGAGTTTGTCGGACAGTCAGAGGGACAAAGCCAAGGTGGAGACTAAAGGTGAGCATAAAAACTTTTTTATTTTACTATATGTTATAAAATTATTGTAACCCAGGAAAAGTACGGATGGGGTCCCAGCGCACGCAAGTTTTTCGTAGAAATCGCGAAACGTCTGGTTGATGTTACTGGTGACCGAAGAGCTGGTGGCTTCCTCGCACAACGTATCAGCATTGCGATACAACGAGGAAATGCCGCCAGCATCCTAGGTACAATGCCTCAATGACCTACTTTAGATTTAAGGTAGGTAGAGGTAGGTAGTTAGGTAAGTTACACTTCTGTATATATTTCGAAAATAAATGTAAGTATCTATAAAATTTTCTCTAATTACGTTTGAATGGGATATTTATAGATAATGTATGCAAAAATCCTACAAACTTTTCTTCCGGAAGTAGGTAAAAAGTAAACAAATTAAACTTATATAACATGACGACATATTTGTCTTCTATGTGTTAAAAGCGAAACCGAAGAAACTTATTCACGTAAAACGGTAAAACTTGCAAAATGTACGGCGTGGTTGATAGATGTGTTATTTCGCTAGAAACAAATGGTACGAGTAATAGGTAGAAACTGGTCCTGACCCATTTTAAACAACTAAAAAAACATATATGCACAAAAATCTTAAAAGAAAAATGATTGAAACATGTCTACATATTTGTGGCGATTTGCATGTAACGATATTTTGTTGGATTTTGATGCCTACATAATACTAGACTCACGATACGTCCGTTACTCTAATAATTTTTTTATTTATTATTGCCCAAATTATCAAAAATTCCATACAAACTGTCAGTTCTATGACTGGATTATTGGTGATCCGTTTAAGGGTGGTATCAGTATCATATCTTAATTAGGAAAAGTTGGATGTATGTGACCAATTAGTACGTCTTGGAGCCGTTTCTCAAAAACCCGTAATTTCCGCTTGTACAAGCGGAAGAAGTTTCTGTTTAATTTGCAATAGTTGTTTTTTTTTGTAGCAAAAATTACTTTGTCGGTTTTCTTATTTTTCCCTAATGAGGTCGAGATACTTTTTTGTAATATCACGACGGTGGCAATCAAGTATACGGCCCGCTTATTTATGATAGTGTTGGTAAAAGTGGTATAAAGTTGTATCGGGTTTCTTTGTCAGGGAATTTCTATGTCAAAAATGCAGCTATGGACGTTCAGATTTTTTATAGAAAATATGATGAGATTTTTTCTTCGACTTAATAATTAACCTCGGGTATATGGTATGGATAGATCAATTGGCGGAACGATCGGGCTTGCATTCCGAGACGTTGCAAGTTCGAATATTGTGGGACGCAGTATTTTTTTCTTCAGTGACAATTACAAAAGAACTTACTGTTTATAGTCTGACAACCCAGCGAGCGCAGTAACAGTAGGATAGAGAGCATCATACTGTCTTTCTTACGCTAGTATTACCACCCTGAAAAAAGGGATGCATATAGTCATTTTGTCCTACTGTTACTGCGCTCGCTCGCTTGTCAGACTATACGATTTTATACGATTTTAAGCTAACATGGTCATTTGCATTATAAGTAATATTTGAACTGTTGCGAGCGTCATGTTCACGGAGTAAACCTGACTACACGTGTACGTTACTGTTTACACGTTAGACTGTGATGTGGTTGCCCCAGGCGCGGACACGCCGCCCGTGCCGCCGCGCCGGGCGCGCGCGCGCCGCGCCCGCACGCCCCCGCGCCCCGCGCCCAACGGCCTGCCGCCCACGCCCAAGGTGCACATGGGCGCCTGCTTCTCCAAGGTAACACATACAATACAATACAATACAGTACAATACAATACAGTACAGTACAATACGATACAGTACAATAGAATACAGTACAGTACATTACAGTACAATACATCACAGTACATTACAATACAGTACAGTACAATACGATACAGTACAATAGAATACAGTACAATACAGTACAATACATTACAGTACAATACAATACAGTACAGTACAATACAGTACAATACGATACAGTACAATACAATAGAATACACTCTTTAAAAATGTTTGGAAAAAAAATGTCTTGTCGAAGGCTTATATATCAGTTATATACAGGCACAGTAGAGAACTATTTAACAAACAAACTTAATTGAATGTACTACTGCTTACAGAGTGAAGGACACAGTACACGAAAAAAATCATATCATATGTTTTTATAGAATAAAGATTATCATTATCAGGCTACACCCACCATATACCGAGGGATGAGCGGTTAAATAATATACCGAATTACCGATAAGCCGAGCAAACCAATTTTGAAATTCGAACTATATGCAATTTTCTAAACAATCTTATTTCAATGAAAAAATATCTCTACTTTATCGGACTTACCGCTTACCATTGTAATAAATATAACCAGTAGTCCAATTTTAATGAATACTAATCACCGCGATTTAAATAGAAGACAATATTAATGAGTAGCTTTTGCCTTTTTTAGCTTGTAACCTGACAGGAGATCCCCTTCACGTGCCAGTGAAGGTTGCGTCTAAATCCATTCAGCCGTTTCTACGTGATGCTCGAACATATAAACAGACAGACAAAAAATCTGAAAATCATTGAAATGTGTACTGTTATCCATTCTAAGAGCTCCTAACTTCTGGGTTTTCAAATATCTTCAATGTACACATTTTGGACCATATGTATATAATAAATTGTTCAATTTCAGGTGTTCAATGGTTGTCCACTTAGAATAAATTGCACGGCAGCATGGATCAACCCGGACACCAGAGACCAGCACATACTTATTGGTAAGTGGACCTATTACTACTATATCATGATCCAATAATACCGATATTACACTATCATATAACTATGGTCATAAATCTACATCTATGATCAATATGTAGATAAATTCGTAAAGCCAATTTACATGTCATTTTTAAGGTCTAATAAATATTTAAGTACATAATTATTTACATGTTGCACATGCTCAATATATTCTTAATACTAAAATGTATTCGTCAAATATTACAACCATATTAAATACAATCACAAACAATATACCTAAGATAAAACTAAATCTTAATAAAACCTAAATCTAAACACACACAACACTTTCCTACCTATTCAAAGAGCCCACCCCGTAACGCTCCCGACGCAAAGGTGCCCATCACACTCGCAGCGTTCCCGCGTTGAACTGCAATAGACAACCTCTGCGCCAGGAACGAACCGGAGCGGGAGTCATGACCCCTCTCTTGCAGGCGACGACCTAGCTCCCCAAGAAAGGTTTTTGCCTCCGCGCACCAACAACCAGCCGTCTCAACCGCAAGGGGAATAAACAAATAATTGGTCAGCCCCGAATATTTCACTCTCTTGAGCGATGCCGCCTGCTCAGCCGCAGCACCCGCCGAACGCACAGTGCGCCCAAGGTGTGAAGCAGCAAATGTACTAACACAGGTGGCATCCCATAGAAGGCATTTTCCCTTCTCCCACGGCACCAGCGTCAAGCCGTCCGGCCTTTTGCCGTCTGACCGGCTAAGACCGGGCGGCTCCAGGACGCAAGGAATGTTCGCCGACACCAATGCCCTCCGAACGATATCATTCAAAGCATAGTGCCGTGGGAACCTGCCTGCGCACCTACAACAGCTCAAGGCGTGATGACCGTTGCTCTCCACCATGGAACCACAAATGCAAAGATGTGGCTGGCAAACATCACAGCCCAGGCGAAAGGCAACGGCCACCCGCAACGAGTCGTTATCGAGTGAAGTGCCAAAGTTTGGAGAGGGGAGAGCGTGTAACCAGGCTCCTGACTCCGGACATGAGGCCGCTTTAAGCCTGGCTCTGTCCACGCCAACAGCACTCTGCAACAAACTGTCAAAAACCCGCTTCACGCCCACCTCGTCCCACAAATTTTGACGAAACGGCTTTTCGGGTACCAGCGCACCCGGGTTAAGAGTCTCCCAAGCCGACAAAGCGTCGGAAGCATAGGGTATGGAGGCCCTGACACCATCTAAGGATAAAATACTAGCTACAAGATCCTCCACCCCCGCTGCCGACGCCAGGAAGGCCGGAAGACTCACGTCCCGCACCCTCCGAACACCTAGCCCACCACTCCGAATAGGTAACGAGGCCAAATCCCACTGGTCCGCATCCAAACAGATATTCAGTAAGCACTCCACGGCCTCCTTCAACTCAAGGTCAAAGGAATTCACATGCGCGGGATGCAACCAGGTTGGCACAGTACGTAAAAAGTACATCAATTTGGGAACGGAAAAGCAGGTCTTCAATAAAGTGAGGGCCACATGCGCCGAGAGCTGCTTTAATCTTCCTCTAGCGGACCGAAACAGTTGCTCCCTCACCTTGAACGCTTCAGGCACAGCGATGGAAAAAATGGGAGACCTCAAGAGATAGAAATCCCGGGATGATATCACCTTGATTCCGGGGAGCAGAGTATCGAACACAGAGAACGAAGACTGAGAACTTTCACTGCAGGGAAAAAACTCGCACTTATTGGAGTTGACTTCAAGACCCAGCTCACGTAAAAGTGGAAGAAGGACACGCAGGTCCTGCTCAACATCCTCTGGCTTACCGCCAAAGTTCCGTCATCAAGATACCAAACATTCAGTATGGATCGAGAACGAGATATTGCCTTTTGAATGGCCAGGCTGAAGATCAGAGGGCCCAGCGGGTCGCCCTGCTGAGCGCCAACCTGAGAAAGTACGAGAGATCCATCATAAAATAGTTTGGAAGGAGAAGAATAGGCCTGAAACAAGAAAGGATACAGGGCTGGGGCCTTCTCCAGGACTTCTGAAAGCAAACAATCACGCTCTAGGGAGTTGAAGGCGTTTTTAATGTCGAGCTTGATGATGATGCAGTCTGCATTATTCTGATCCAATGCGAAGGCTCGAACGGCATGAATGGCAGCCTCACAGCCCAGTTTAGTGCCAAACCCTAGCTGGCACGGTTGCAAATAGGAGGCCATCTCATTTCGCACGGCATTACAGCCGAGCTTGGCAGCTAAACGGCGAAAAACGCTACCGACTGCGATAGGCCTTAATCCTCCATCTTTTTTTTGACAGAGCGCATAAAGATGCGCCATACATATAAGGACAGACCACGGGGTTCAACTGTCCACTAAGGAGGAAGTTACATAATTTCGTTAAGCACCCCAGCAACCGAGGTCCATTGTCGCCGGCCGTTCCAGATACAAGTTCCTTCAGGTGAGACGGGCGGATACCGTCCAAACCTGCGGCAGAACCACTGTTAAAGGAGCTAACTGCCTGTGCCACCTCCTCCGGCCTGGCAGTAAGCGTTGGACATGATCTGTCCGGCTCAGGCGGGAACAACAAGGGCCGCGATGGGGCTGGGTGTTTAGACTGTAAGCCGGCCAGAGTTTCAGAATTTGACGGCGCCACCCCATCGTCTGACATCAACAAGCGTACCGCACCCCTGAGATCACCCTCGAACACCTTATTTTCGATTGCTCTAAGAGCCGACGGCGGCCCCCTAACTACAGACTCAGTTTCGACAGACTGAGAATCGACCATCCCCGCAGATTCGATGTTGCGTTTGACTTTGGTCGTCAAGTTACCTGGACCGGTCGTTTCCGGAGCCCTCAATGCGGTATAAGCAAATGATAATAAAGCAAACCACTCTGACTTCCCATTGTTGCTGATACAACACTCGATCAAGTGGCAAAGTTTACCTGCCGCTAGGTTCCGAGCGCCTTTGGGGATGTGACGCAGCACTCGCACTGACTTTCTCAAAACAGCTAAGTCATCCAGATTCGGTTCACTGCGGCTGCTCGTAAGAACCTGCTGCTGACCCTGCTGCGCTAAAACCGTGTGAGAAGGAGACAGTGACGCCTGGCGCGGCTGCCGCGCCGAACACGTAGAGGGAGATAGTGTCGAACGGGAAGTATCTTTATGCAAATGCCCAATATGAACTTTTAGGCCATGGGCGGTAAAGGTGCGCGGAGAATCAGGGCAGTAAGGACATCGCGAGCGAACACTAGCCTCCATCTTATCGATAACTACAACTCATAATTATTACAATTACAATATTTACAATAAACAAACATTTGATAAGCGCACACCTATATAGAAAAATATAAAAAAAGGTCATTTAGACGTGAATAATGTAGAAACAAAATCATTATCATTGCAAACAATTTGTTAAAAAAATTACTTCATAAGATTATAACATTAACATTCATAAATTTACAGAAGTTCTATAAAAATGTCACCGTACAATAAGCACCATAAAATTATTCGAAATAATTCAATTACAAAACAAATACAATTAAGAGAGAGAGAAAAAAAAACCAAACAGTCATCAACTAAAAAGTCACACAAATAATTAGAATATACATGCATATAAAATGTTAAAACTAAACTAAGTCAAATTATTATTATATTTTTTTTTAAAGAATAATCACAAAAAAAAGTAAAATCGAAACAATAGCTAGTTACTGCACGCTTAGACCTTTGAGTTATGTTTAAAATACAACTGTTAGCCGGTACAGAGCAAAAATAAAAAGCAAAAAAAAAATGCAAAAAGATGATGCCGGCAGGATTGGAACCCTGTACGAGTACAACACAGCTGCTACGTCGCATTTACACCGTCCGTGTTCCGTCACAGCTATGGACGCTTAGTTCACTTTGGCGAAATTAACTATTAGTTCAGCTCTAGATGCCACGAAAACGTACGTACAGTAGATATCGAAAACTATTATTTGCTGAACTTAAAGTAACTCCACTTTGATCACTTCCATATTAGTTAACTTCACATTAACACACATTCACATTCGCTCTTTAGCGATAAGACCGCCTGTTGTTACCCCTTACTGTTACTGTTCTGTATTATTATTTTCTCTTGTAACTGTATTTCATCTGTGTGAGGTGTGCAATAAAGAGTATTGTATTGTATTGTATTGTATTGTATTAACACCTTTTCCGAATAACCAGGCATTCTTGATTTAAGCCACTTTCGCCGTCGTCGGTTGGTGCTTTTGAAGACATAATGGGCACAAAAACACATATTCATTTTAACACTTTTAAACGGATTTTCCGTAGAACTCAGCACGCACGTATATCGTGTTGTAGATATTAAATATTATTATTATGCTATAGATCAGTCCTACTTCAATCCTATGATCATACAGGATGGCCAAATAAGAGGCCTTTTATTTTAAAAAGTTACTCTATGATCTTTAAAATTATACAGTATTTATTAAAAAATATGTTATTGAGGGATGGCAATTTCACCCGAAACAATAAATTTACTAAATGTTTAGCAAATGTCTACTTACAGCACAATGGGAAATGTGATCATTTTTCGTCAATTTTCCCACGATTTCGGCAATATTTCAGTAGCTTTGTCTCAGAGACCAGTTTTTAAGTGTCGTAAATTTATAGGTTGGTTTCAAAGATACGCCTCTTTACATATTCCAAAAAGAAAATACTCCGAAAGATTCTGAAAATTTTACATCTTAGCCTCGAAAATCTTATCAAAATTGGCCGTATTTTTTATTCTCGAGGCTAACATTTGACTTTGACTTTGGAGTTTTTTCTTGTGAAATTGCTATATCATGATATATAGAAATTAACTCGAGTTACCCTGAAGAATCTCCCCTTAAAGTTAACGAAAAAAAAACAGGCTGTAGTTTTATTGTAGATGAATAAATATTTCTATCTATGTAATAAATAGTTGAGTAACCCCGTTTTTATTTCCCAGGCGCGGAAGAAGGCATATACACGCTGAACTTGAACGAACTCCACGAGACAGCTATGGACCAGCTGTGCCCGCGGCGGACGATATGGCTGCACGTCATACAGGACGTGTTAATGTCGCTGTCAGGTAATTGCATGGACACATACATTTACCTTTTTGCGAAACTAAATGGCACCTTCGCCGGAGGAAGCCAGTGTGTCTGCCACAATAAATGAGTGCTCATGTAGCACAACTTACAAGAATATGGGTTGGTACATAGTTGGTATTGGTACAAGAATATGGGAACACTGTTAGTTCGGTGTGCTTGTCGTTGATCCCGTCAGACGATCCGACAATCCGGATTGGTCGAATCAGCCTGCTTCGTCGCGTGCGACCCGTTACTTACGCCGGTCTCGGGCAGTGATGCCCGAGCCACGAAGGTGACAACCACTCTTTCTGTCCAACGATGACTGCCCGATGCAGTCGATACATGTCACCATGTAATTTAATATCAGCATGACTCACGAAAGTTTAAATTATATAATATGGGAACACTCAACTTCATTGTGAGATGATTTGACGTTTACTGTTTTTATGTTTTATGGCGATGTGTCGTCAAAACACGACATAACGGCCTGACTCAGTAAAGAGTGTAACAAAGAAGTAAAAGAGATGGCACCTTATAACTGATACAAAAATAACATTTATTATATTTAATTAATGATTTAATTCATGCTTTACAAATTATACATAAATGTTCTTCGTCCTAGCGTGTTCCTGGCTTAAGCCACGGCTTAGAGAGCCTGGGGTCCGCTTTGGCAACTAATGTCAAGGTTGTCCTTCTAACCTGGAGGGTAAACTAGGCCTTATTGGGATCAGTCCGGTTTCCACACGATGTTTATTCCTTCACCGAAAACCGATTGGTAAATATCTGGAGGACCTACCACGGGCCTGTCGCGACGGGATCGGGGTGATCCAACACGCAGGCTCCGAATTATATTATTTATTGTTTGTGGTCGTTTTTTTTAATTATAATTGTAAGCTGTATTTTGTTATTAGCTTTATACGGAATCAATTATTCTGGAATAAACTCATCTCATTAATTAATTCATTCATTTCATTCAAGTATTAAATGATAATTCGTACGTAAGTTTCGAAAATCTGATTGGTACGAGCCGTTAGCAACCTTATTGAAAGTCGCATTTTTTACCGCATGGCCACCAACGCCCTCAATCCTAGATTAATCCGAATAACTTAATAAGGCTTATTTTCCTCTGCGGTTCTGATCATATGGCATTGTCTATTGTGAAACCTGTTTAACTCATTTAACTTTAATTTTGACTATTAATGTGCTTCCAGGCAAAACCCCATCGCTATACCGGCACGAGCTACTTGCGCTTATTGGTGCCCGCGGGAACAAGTCGTTGCGAGTACTGCCGCCGCGTCTGCTGCCCAGGCGGTTCTCACTTACCACCAGGGTCCCTGACACTAGAGGTATGTACAGTCACGGACTTTAATTGATAGGCCACTTAGAAGCTCCGTAATTTGGCAGCTTAATACTACTTGCGCAATAAATAACCATGGCGACCATTGTTTAAACGTGGCCATAGCAACCCTGAGAATAATACCAACAAAGATCTTACCCAGTCATGGGTCACATATGTCAATGTGTGACACGTTTTAAATGGCGCGAGTCCATATGTCAAGTCGCGCTTGATATATATTGCTATTTGTTCACGTCCATATAACTTGAAAGTAAAAGGTGAGTTTCCAAATGTCCCGTTAGATGGCGCTGAACCGGCCGTAAACTAGCTAATGAAATTCTTATCGAGTTTGAATCTAGTTATTAGCCTATAATCTATAAACTTGGATTTAAAAAATTACATATATTGACTATGGTCTTAGTGAGAAAAAGCTTTCATGGATATCTCTTTTTTTCAAATAAAAACTCGGTGGACTGGCGAATGTTGTATTGATGTCAAAGTAATGTCAAAGACGATAATTGGGAATTTTACATTTTGGTGAATCGGCATTAAACTATTACAGTATTTATTATAATAAATTCAATAATTACAGTATTTATGCGATAATGCCAACCGCTTTGTCCGAATAAGATCGCCAAATAATCGTGACAATATAGAGATTGAGAGATCTGCTATTAACGGAGAGTTTGTTGTTAAACAATATTATAGAAACATAAGCTTGAGAGTTTTATCAACACTGTTACGTTATGGGTAAGACGCTATGCCGAAGAAGGAAATGTGATCATTACCTATGAACTATCACCCCACTTTAGCGAAGCCGAAAATCAAGGAAGAGAAATACTGGACTGAAGTCGACGAGTTTACATCTACTTAGCGTTATACGGAACGTTATGATGTGGATGTTGAAATAATCTAAAGTCATTTCAATGGATTTGCATTATATAATTCCCCCATGCGTGAAGTTTGAACGCTGATATTTAAATTTCTTAATAAACTACTTTTACAAATGTTCAACAATGGCATTTTTTATCATACGGTTCATTGTGTTTATGATTTATTTATTTATTATTTCAATAATAACTAAAAAATAACAAAATATAAAAGAGACTTAGTAATTCTAAATATTCTTATAATGGCGGCAGTTCATTATTGTTGTTTATAATGTCATTCATGAACGTCACACTCATCAAGTTAGTAGTTAGTAGCCTGGGTACTACGCATTCTCCGATATCAAAGACCAATCATAATTTTGCCGTTACTATCACTACGCAATAACAATGAAATTGCTGCTAGGTTACGATTCCTAAAGATCTGCCATTGGTTATCTTTGGGTGTAGGAAGTGATTCTGCTGTGTTGTCAGGTTGGTAGTTCCGGCTCTCAAGTAGGCCAACATGATAAGTCAAAACATTCTGACGTAAATGACATTTGACGCCTTGTAAACAAACAATGATAGAGATAGTAGTATAATTTTGCTCTTTTATTATACGAGGATTTGTCATTCCTTGTTCAAGTATACGAGTATAAACTAGTAACCCCGAATTGTATTACACGGCTAAAATATGAACTTGGCAAGTGGCCTATCAATTAAAGTCCGTGACTGTACATACGTATTTTCATATGTAGCCATTGTGTCCCACTGCTGGGCTAAAGCAATTTTAATGGGTCGGCAACCTGTAGTTGCCGGCGTTCATAGGCTACGGTGACCGCTTTCCATCAGGCGGGCCGTACGCTTGTTTGCCACCGTCTTGGCATTATAAAAAAGCAAAGGGCAGTTGTTGAGAAATGTGTCCAGTATCGGTACCGTAAGTTATACGTAAGTAGTTTATAGCAGCTGTGCGATTCGAAAGTATGTACTAACGCGTTCATAAATGCATGGGCAATTTATGAATGAATTCATTCATAAACTGCCCATGCAATTTTGAACGCGTTAGTACGTCTCGCTCCTACCACTACTCTGGCGGGAGCGAGTCGTACGTAACTAGTAAAACTCATGGTAAGGACACTGGAGAGCGATTTTTGAATCCCATCCGGCGAAATTAGATTACATGTGACAAAAGGTCACCCGTGACTTTGGTATCACCGTTTAACAAAAGCCGTATTATTGAAAGTCATATTTTCTCATTCTTATTCTTACAAAGTTATCAATTTCAAATGATTATCATTTATCATGGACGTTACTAATTCTCCAAAAAATCCGCTTTGTAGATGCCACATGCGATAAATGTCAAAAAACAGTCGAGTGGTTTTTTCAATTACTCGTAAATCAATATCATAAGTATGAGAATAATAGTAACCGATGAGTTTCGAAAATTTGAGCTTTAGGAAATCACTTAATTTCGGTGAAAATTAGTCATTTGGTTTGGGCGTTTTTATTTTTTGTGTAGAAAAATATGTTTTTGCTAAATTGGATAGTTTTATATCTTTTCACACCACCTATTCACAAAAGGGTTTTTTCTGTTCAAGTTAGGAGGAATCAAAGTGGCACTTTTCTTCCCTGCTGGGAGGGATCAAAGTGGCACTTTTCTATAGTTGAGTAGATAAGATAACATATAAAAATTTCCATTTTAACAAAAAAAGGTTTTCTTAAAATAAAATAAAAACCCACATTCGCACTCCAGGTACGACTGATCTGTTTTTACCACTGCGGAATCCATCGTTAAGTAGTCCCTGACGTAATGGACTCGTTCTATCTATCACTCCACTATCGTTGCTTCACAGAACGTTGTGTGTTGCAGGTTGCATCCGATGTGCAGTGGCCCGCAACCCGTACAACGGGTACAAGTACTTGTGCGGCGCCACTCCGCACGGGCTGTTCCTCATGCAGTGGTACGACCCGCTTCACAAGTTCATGCTGCTCAAGGTGCGTAGGCAAACCAAGGAAGTCCTGCCAGAGCTAAACTACAAACTCACAAAAACTCTACTGAGGACGCCCCGAGAACAACTACGGAAAATAGTAGGACTACTAACAGGACACAACACACTAAACAAACACACAATATGGGCATCACGGACAGCCCGATGTGCAGAGCATGTATGGATAAGGAAGAAACAACAAAACATGTTCTCCTAGAATGTAAACAGATAGAAGTATATAGGAGCAGATACTTAGGAACTCCCAGCACACTAAAGGAGGCAATTTGCAACCTTAAAACGATGATAGGTTTCATAGACGAACTAGGGTGGTTAGAGTAGAGCTACCTCGCTATCACGCAAAAAAGGCACAATGGATGTCGATTTGCGGAAAAAGCCCAGGAAAACTAACTAACTAACTAACTCAAGGTACGTACCCCCTATAGGTACTGTAAACTAGGGCATGCAATCACGGAATTTTTTGTATGGATTCGTTATAAATCCCGGGATTGTCTTATAGTGTATCGGAACATAATTTTATTATAAGAACACATTTTTATTGATTATTCATTAGTATTGGTATTAATTTGTAAAAGTATAAATTAGTATGCGGTGTTTGAAAATTGGACGGGCTTTTGCAAACGGGAACCAACCCACAATGAATCACCATTCAGATGTTTACTTCATGCTTCTAGCAATAAAATTCAATTTTTTTAAATTATTTTTTTCTGGGGTTGGTTCCTGTTTGCAAAAGTACGTCCAAATATAAAATATATTATCTGAGCCCTGACAGTTTATGCCACCTATAGGCGGAAGATTTTGGTGTTAGTCAATATTAGACTAAACTAACTTTGTTAATTTGTTTCCAGAACATAGACTGCGTGCTACCAACTCCTCTGCTGGTGTTCGAGTTGATCATCACGCCAGAACTGGAGTATCCATTAGTCTGTGTCGGCGCCACCCGCCGCCCGCTGCGGTTGTGTTTACTCAACATCAACTCAGGTACGCAGTAGAACCTCGATAATCCAAACCTCGAGTATCCGAACCCTCAATTATCCAATACTTCTTTTCATTTACTTACAGATTATGTATTGTATTATATATATTGTACAGTATTGAATTACAGATTGAAGAAATTTATGGTATTAGAGCCGTATCGGCAAGCCACTAAGGGCTCATTCAAAAATCATGTGATCGTTTTTGGCCTTATTCTGAACACTCAAGAACTTTCCGGCCCCAACGGCCATCTGTTCTCCGTGCTATATGGCCTGCCCATTTTCACTTCAGCGAGCTGATCCGTTTGGCTATGTCGGTGACCCTCGTTCTTCTACGTATCTCCTCATTTCTGATTCGACCCCGTAGAGAAACCCCGAGCATAGCCCTCTCCATTGCTCGTTGAGTGACTCTGAGTCTATTTATGAGACCAATGGTGAAGCACCACGTCTACATATTTATTACACAATATTTATTTATTTATTGTATAACCTGTGGAACGTTTCGTTTCGCAGGGGCGACGTGGTTCCACTCGGACGAGCTGAGCTTGAGCGGCGGCGGCGGCACCGTGCGGCCGCGCGGCGAGCGGCTGCACACGCTGCGGGCCGTGCACCAGATCGACAAGGACACGGTAAATACACGTACTCATACACATTATAATGGAATCCGGAAAAAAAACTACTATTTCAGGCAAGATTCACTGATATTCTTTGAGGAGTGTCCTTCCAAAAGTACTCATTTATCTACGAATTCCATAAAAAATATAAACTTTTTTTTATGGTTACTGATGGAACCGATGTAGTCTAGGATGAAGCATGCTTGCCTAAAAGTCTATTCACTCGCGATTTAAAAAGAACTCTTGAAAAGATACTTGTTTTATTTTTATTATTTAGCCGAAACGTCTGCAAACTACACCAAATTCAAGAAAAGGCATAAAATAAATTGATGGAGGTTTCTAAGAAATTTAGTGTCGTTCACAAACGTTTCTGCTTGTATGGGGTAGCATATTTTTCAGTGGAGAATTCTCATTATAACTCGAGACTCCACTTGCCGATGAAGAAGTACTGTCTTCTTACGGTATATGTTACTAAGTTGCATATTAGGGATATGGTGGAGAAATTCGAGACCACCGGGTGTGTCTCAGTAGCTTAGTTGGTAGAGCGAAGGGTATGTATCCTACAAACGCAAGTTCAAGTCTCGCCCGGTGAGTTTTTCCGTTTGTTTCTTCCCAAGAAACTCAGTTATTCATTCAAATCACAACATTACTGATAGCAAATGTGCAGTACTACTAGCGCCATCTAACATCGAAGTAGTAAAACCCCTCAAATATTTGACTGTCTACGGGCATTTTCGCGAGAATAATCAATTTTTTTTTAATATAATTCAAATACAGCTTTATAAAGAAAGACATTCAAGGAACCGAATTATAACTTTAGTGAGATATTTCAATATGATAATAAAATTACGGATAACATGTTGTCTTGATAATGGCAAAACAGGATGTCCGAAACACGCCGCGGATAATTTTATTATTACATTCGAGGAAATTTATTTTGAGCATAACTTTTTTTTTCTTTTATAAGTCGAAGGGAAGAATGAAAGGATAGAAGGGAGTAGGGAGGAAGCAGGAGGATGGAGGAAGGGATAGCCATCCCGGCTATGTCCTTGTAAGAAGGGGGATTTGGCCTCAGCTCCCTAGCAAGGAGTCTTGACAACGATACCCCACATAGCGTGACATGTTCTTGGCCGGTGTTTGTAATTTATAAATATTGGTATTGCTAATGCTGCAGGTGCTGGTAGCCCACGAGAACGTAGTGGACATCATCCCGGTGCTGCCGCCCGCGCTCGAGACGCGACGGGAAGACGAAAAACGGAAGAATAAGTTACTGCCGAGGATTGAGTTCGACTTCAATATCGACAGCATATGTGAGTACTCGGCTACACTAACAAACGTATAAAACTAAAAGCTTCTGCGGTATATTTCATTAAAAAGTATGCTTTTTGTATAAAATACGTATCTTATTCTGGGCAACTCTCTGCACGAAAAATAAGATTATTTTTAGAAAAAGTATTTTCTTTTTATTCCATCTGAATAATTTCATGTTGAATGTTTGATGCACTACTCCAAATAATATTTTGCTTAGAGAAATTGTAGCGACCATTGTCTAAACGAAACCATGACAACATGAACAACGTTATCAACTAGGTTTCTTTTGTAAAAAGCTCGAAAGTGGGCGATATAGATACTTTTAATTAATAGATAATGTTTTTATACTTTTTTAGCTTTTCCACGTTGTGATACGGAGGCTACTAGCGCCATCTGTACAAATTTGGTGGGAGTTATTAGTTACTAAATTTCACGCTAGATGTCGCTGTTACGTCCGTTGCGTATTCTACTTCGCGGTGTTAAGATTTTTCCTGATTCAACGACCCTCTTCGAATAATGTTTTATTGTTATCGCTTCTCGGCCTCTTGGCTAAGATCAAAGTGTAGTATCTGTTCTTTTCAGCTTAATATCTGAAAGTTCCCTCACTGAGGGACCAGTATATTAATCTGATTTTTGTATACCGACGGGATGTTCGGGGCTCGCTCCACTCCCGTCACGGGTCGGCCCGGCATTGCAGTGCCGCCGGGATTGGCCCACAAATATACTTGAAAATTGAATTGAGGGATGGTTCAAATGGTTGATACCTACATGAATAGTCGTCGCTTGTAGATGTTGTAGGCACATTCGTCATGGAGTTAGTCCTCCCACAATCGTGCAAAATATGAACTAGATAGCAAGTTTATTTTCAGTCCTCCGGCCGGTAAGCGCCACTTTACGCAAAACTAAATTGCCACCTGCCGGCTCCGTCGGACAGAAAAATAGTATACAAACCTCGGCCGTTAGATGGGAAAGCCTCGGATCACATGTTAGTCGTCCTCGGCTTCGACTCGGCTGACAATTACATGGGATCCGAGACATTTCCCACTAAAACGGCCTTGGTATGTAATCTACTATTTCAGCCCTCCCGTCGGTAAGCGGCACTTTACGCAAAACTAAATTGCCGCCTGCCGGCTCCGTCGGGCTGAAAAATAGTATACAAACCTCGGCCTGTAAATGGGAAAGCCTCGGATCACATGTTAGTCGACCTCGGCCGACAAATACATGAAATCCGAGGCATTTCCCCCTTACACGGCCTTGGTATGTAATCTACTATTAATCTGTGGAAATATAACTTTTTTTTCGTGTATTAGGATCGAAAGAGCTCGCGATTCTGAGTAGAAATCAAATGACAAAAAGGGGGGGCAACTGAAAAAAATGTCCCAAGTAATCTACATTATTAAAACGTTCGTTTGTTTCGCAGTGTGCCTAGCGGACTCGGTGCTGGCGTTCCACCGGCACGGCGTGCAGGGCCGCTCGCTGCGGCACGCCGACGTCACGCAGGAGATCACGGACGAGTCCCGCGCCTACCGCCTGCGCGGCGCCGACAAGTGAGTGACAACTATAGCCCGTTTTTTTAGGATTAGAAATTTGGTAAACAAAGAAGCAGTGGTCGACAACCTTTCTTCTTAGGACAAATAATAGATGTTAGCACCACACGTTTTTCATTAGTAGTTAACGGGCTCTGTTTCTGTCGTTTTGCCTTTGGTGAAGCTGAAGGCAAAACATTCAGAGTATTACGAGACCGTCTTTCTCGCGAAACACTTGGGCCTGCCTCTGGCTCTGGCTGGTCCATTGTATTTAGTATTCACAGTTATCACAAAACAAAGTACGAAGACATTGGAATATATTGGTTCAATTACGAAAACGTTGATTACAAAACACGAAAAAATAGCGAAATACGATTGACAATGTTGACAGCTAAAAAAACGAGCCGATAGTTCCGAATGTCTTCTTTAGGTTTTTTATTATGCAACCTTTCCGGAACTAAATTAAGAAATTTAAAATGTCGTACATAAAAGACCTCCTGCTTTAATGTTCTCTCTAATGCTAAAAAAACAAACTATAGCGAAGCTACTAGTCGGGAAAATGCTAGGAAGAAAATCAGTTCCAATTTTTTTTTTAATTTTTACAATATTTTCATGATTTCCAGGGTTGTGGTGCTGGAATCCCATCTTCTTCAAAGCAACACATTATCAGGGGACGATGGCAACGACCTTTACATCCTGGCGGGACACGAGGCGTCCTACTAGACGTACATACATGTGGTTAGTGTGTTGTTACAACCTGGGCTGCGAAAACAGATTTACATACTGGCATTCTGACAGGACACAAGGCATCCTACTAGACGTACATTCATGTGGTTAGTGCGCTGTTACACCCCGTGCTGCGGGATAGATGGATATACATACACCTGAAGGGACACGAGACATATGTATACAGGGCGTACCTAGACTATGGGACATGAAGGGAACGACAAGAAAGTATCTTCAAAAATAACATAAAGTCTTCTTTCAGCAAAACATCCTATCTACGATATTTAAGGTACTTTCCCTTCATATCGCATAGTCTTGGGACGCCCTGTATTGTATACCTATGATGCGGTACGAGCAGATATAGAAACGACGAGAGGCACAGGACGTACATACAACCAGTTAACGTAAATGTGGTAGACACACACTGTCTGAACACAAGGCATCTTACTGGATAGAGATACATGTATATTGGCTAAGTGCGCTCATACAACCAGTCACTTTTGATGAACTCCGCGAGATTTCGCAATAACGCTTAAGGGCGTTTTTATTTTTTGTGTAATTTTTTGCTAAATTGGTAATTTTGATATGTTTGACTCAGAATCTGAATCAGAATGCACCATTTTTTTTTTCCATTTCGCCACCATATTTTCACAGATTTAGTATGGCAGTAGCGCAATTAAAAATTTGAAAAATTTATGAAAATTTTCCAACACTTTTCCCCTACTAGGATGGAAAGAGTTTGCGATTCTGAATAGAAAACACGTAAAAATATCTAATTTAGAGTTTTTTTTGTAAAACAGAAAATAAAAACGCCCTCAAAGAATAACAAAGAGAAGTCGTAGCATATTCAATCCGCACAAACATACAATAGTTCGCTTTAAAAAAAAAAAGCAGAGAAAATACTGGAAAATAAAAATGATACATATACATACATACTAATAAATTTACATACACTATGAGATATTTAGATAATACCGATGCTCTATTGAACAGACTTGATTCTTGATTAGAAATCGATTTGAAACATACTGCATTTACATTGTACCTACATTTTTTATTTTTCAAACTTTTCTTTTATGTGATTTCTGCTCATAATGATTTATTTATTTACTAAATAATTACCTAATAATTTGAACGATTCGGCCAAATGATATATCGGAAAAGTTGTTCCGGAAGTAATAAATTACCATACAATTTTCGCCGATATATTAGTAAACCTGCTGAACTATAGTTAAGAAAAAAAAACTTTCCTGATTTGTGACCAATAACGCAACACAATGTACAATCCATGTAGCACTGCCATGTATGTTGATCATTCTATTGAATGTTATTAAATGTGGCGTTTTCAGTCAAAAGGTACCGGTTGTCAGACAGGTCGATGTCTAATCTAAATAGATCATATACTAAATTTAAAAAATCTTGTGTCCGTGACGGGAATCGAATCCGTATTGTAATCTTTCACGGCTAATACGGCGCTGATTTATTGTACAATGTAACCTTTTGCTTGGGAACGTCACAGATGTACTACTATAATTGGAGAAGCAATAATTATACTTAATGATACAGCGAATTTCGTTTATTACGAGTACGTTATCGTGTTTAGCGTGTTAGTGACGCATTGTAATGTATGAAAGTAGCGCACATGAGCGTTGCCGAGTGATTTAACTATTGTTAGCGCTAACTTGCTAAACCCATTTTTACGTTATTGACGCTTGAAGTTGTCGCGAGTTATTTTGAAAACGAAATTACTGTAAAAAAAATGCCGGATTCAGCATTTATTTACAAAGATGATTTTGAAAGTTATTGCAACTGTACTTTGGGCAGTTTTGCACTTGTGCTCTTATCAGAGACGAGACCGAAAGTAATAATTTGCTTGTCTTTATTTTATAACCTTATCTTGTTAATTAAATGTATGAGACTAAGGTACTGGTCCCACTAGCGGGTAGCGTTCAGCGAATAGTGATTTTTCTACGCAGGCGAGTGATTCTCTAAGAAAAAGTACTTGCCGTCAGCGTGAACAGCCAGTAATGAACTATAAATATATATCCCTCTCTTTTATTTACACGGGAACGATTATTTTTTGTTCGTTTCTTGAGCGAGAAAATTCCCTTGGTGTGACCAGTGCCTTAAAATAAGCAAGCAACGGCAATTTTGAAGTTTTCATGCATTAAGCATTTCATAGTGAAAATATTTATTTATTAATAGTACCTCGTAAAGTGTAACAACCAAATAATTGTGATTATTAATAATCTTTAATAATATCGGACTGTAAGGGGTAGTAACATCTAATAAAAGACATTTCTTCTACAAGTATAACAGTATAAGGAACAGCTTTAAAAAAATACAAAGGAAAAATAATAAAAATCCGGTAATATTTTTTTACAGTTACAGTGCTAAATTACCGCACTAGTGCGATAACGGGACAAAGATTATTACCATATCTACTGTAAAACGTTATACGATACACGTGTGAATAGGCAACTCGCATTTAAAACACTTCCTTCGGTCGTGTTTGAATTTATCGCCACTCATTATGAAATCCCTTCTTTTCGCACTTGTATTGTAATGTACCATAACCAACTGCGTCCCACTAGCCTAGGTCTCCAAAATTGCATTATTGTCATATAATATTCATTATACTGTTATATTTGTGATATACATATAGTTTAACATAGATTTATAAATTTAGGTTATAGATGTATTACCGAAACCAGTCGTTCTATGTAAATTGTTTTTTTTTGTTCATTTTACATAATGCTTTGAGGTTGCATTGGTATTATGGTAGCTTTTACACTTGAAGATATTGTTCTATATGTTTTTTCTTGATATAATATACAGAAATAATAAAGGTGCATTCTTCGATCCCTTACGAAACGCTTTTGCCTTGGCAGCTATTTCAATCAAATCCGTAAAGGTCTGGAATATACAGTCAGCCAAGTCATATATTAGTATCACACAAAATCGCTTTATTAGCGATCTCAGAAGTAATAGAAGAATCGCATTTCGTAAGGGACATTCGTAAATGACCCTTAATTGCAACTGCATGAACATTTAACAATACTTGAACACATTTGTGCACATGATGAAAATAGTACATATACAAGTGCGAAAATAAGGAAATTAGCAATGAGTGGCGATAGAATAAAACACGACCGAAGGGAGTGTTTTAAATCGACACGAGTTGCGAATTACCTGTTCGCACGTGTATCGTACTTTTTACAGTACATATGAACCTTTGAATTTTTTACATAGGCACATAAAGGGCTCATAATCGCACTAGTGCGGTAATGTAGCACCATGTGTACTGTAAAAAATATTTAAAACAAATTCATTAGAGATTTGCTGAGAAAAAATAGCCATCAACGATTGGTATCAGTAATATATTCTACTCGCTTGTGTATTTTTTGTAAATAATTACGATTATTCCAAACTAGTTTTAGCCAATTGTATTATATAAATAGCATAGTTATTGTAATTTTAAAATGTATTTAATTTTTTTTTATAGAAACCTCATTTAGTGTCTAATAACTGATGGACTGACGATCTTTTTTTAGGGTTCCTTAACCCATTTAATGCTAAAGAAAACTACAGTGACCGTATGTAATACATATATACCAGCTTACATTCTTCAATACTGCATTCAAGATGGGTTTTTTTTAGAATACTAAACTTACTCAGTCAGTTTTTTATATGATGTTGGGCTTTACTCAAAATTCAACTTAAGTTTAACCCTTTGACCGCCGTTGTCACCTATACAAGACAACGATAGTACGATACACTAACGCCGTCGTCTTGTATACAAGACAAAGTTTCAACCGCTTACTAAATGGTAAAATAATAGAATTTAAAAATTATTTTGTACTCGTATCAACTTGTTGACCCTTTGTTTTTTCATACATTTACTTTTTAAGCAGGTATATGAATCCATTGTTTCATAATAAAGGATTTAAAAAATATGCTTATAATTTCTACATTTTTCCGTGTCACTGTCGCCGTTGGCATGTATAAAAGACAGCTAGGGATGGGAAAGTTCAATTGATGTGCAAGTTTTTAAAATGAATATGTTTTCACGAATCTGGTTTTATTTAAGCGTTCAAACATTTAATTGCCAATTATTGTCATTGTTGGTAACTACTCGTAGTAAGTAGGTATATGTAGAAAAAAAAGGCATAATAATGGATAAAGTTTAGGCAGCTTCTTCAGTAAATTGTCCATTGCGGTTTATTTGCCGAATAAATTATTGACCGCAGTGACAGCGGAGGTCTACATTTTAACTCGATATATATATATAACCGATATATACAGTATGTATCACAACGAAGAGCAAACCTTAAAACTGGTTGACGGGGAACTCGAGTACGATGTAATGACGTGCATTTCACGTGCCTAAATACATGTTTTATGGCATAAAATTACTAAATGAATTACTCGAAGACCATATTTTTGCAGTCGGTTAATGGTTTTTGTAACATCCTATAGGGTTTGTTTACGTTTTTGATTTTTGACAGTGCATGCGTATTGCGTACTGTTGATATGTAGCTAGGGGCAACTAATTAACATTAACGTTGTTATGTCAATACACATGCGCTTTGAGTTCTGTTTATAAGTAACCTAGGTAATTATTTTAATAATGGCTGTAGTCATAGGCAACGCGCAAGCGCTTTGTTAACTATTTGTTTGTAACTAGGTAAAAATCCAAACTTCAACAAGGTTTGACGCCTGTCTGTCAGTTGGTAATTTAAGAAATGTCATTTATAAGATTGTAAACAAATAATACAGGGGAGGTGCAACACAATAATAATAAATGTATATTTTTATACCTCACGTAAAACCTGTCGTATTTTTGATGAATTAGGTAAGTACCATGCTCATATTTATGATTTAAACATTAACGGGTTTCTTGTTTAGCCTTTCATTCTGATATATACTGTATATATATATTATTAAATCCACCTGTTAGTTTTCTCCGAAAACCCTCCGGTAAGTATGTAAATTTATCGAGACACGATGCGCGTCCCTAATCTTATGGTTTATAAAGTTTACGTACCGACAAGCGCTTATGCCGTTGACTCAGACGCTATTATTACTTAACTCGCGCGTAAACAGTATTTGTCAGTCGGATCTAAAGGCGAGCCCTGCGCGCCGTTGACATGTATAGAAGACTACTCGTACAGACTAGTGCGGTGATATTACTTCATGATTCGATAATGTTTAGTTGTTGTTTTTCATGATAAAGTCCTTTATTTTCAACATTTTCTTGTATAGTAAATCTGTTTAGTTTAGAAATTTTGAGAGAAATCTATGTTTGGAAATAAAAAAAGGCAAATTGAGAAGAATTCCACCTTTAATTATGAATATCGATATCACTATTTGCAATCCCTAAACTTTTTATTAGTTGTTTACTTAAAATTTGCTCTGGCGTGTGAGTGAGCGTCTTGGCGAACAGGGTCCGGCGGCCAAAAGGTTAATTATTTGTAATATAATTATCAGTGTATTCCATCAGTCTTATGATTTGAGATTATGTATTTAATATTTGTTTATAATAAGTTTTTATAACGTTAACTGAGGATATTTTTGTTCCATCGCAGATTTGCTTTCGATAATCCCGTTTATTTATCTCCTGTAATAAACTTTATTTTGTACATTTTAGTTTTTTTTTATTCCTTGTTTTTTACCAGAGAACGTCTATAATCCCTACAAATCGTTATTATTTAGATGTAAATAAATAAGCCAGCAGTCTCTCTCATTTGTTGGTCTCTGGTTTTATATCGAATTTCAGAGATACGACTTGTTCAAATGTTTTAAATGCTAAATAATGATATACGTGATTGTTTCCAGTAAACGGTACCAGTTTGTCGCTTGATCGTAAGGTTCATTTCTCAACGCATCTCAATGGCATTACTGTTTTATCGGCGAAAGACAAAGAGGTACCTTTTACTACAATCACATATTACTCTAATTATTTTAGGACCCTTTTTAAGTTGATACAGCCCATCGACAAAAAAATACCTCGAAAGATAGTAAATTATTTCTCTTCTTTATGAGTTCCTTCTCATTATTAATATATTATATTCAATAAGAACTATATATCTTCGCTTCTAAACTATCGTAGTTTCTTGATTGCCAAATAAATTAGCGTAAATGACTTATTACATCCTGAATATTTCACGTAGGAATATGTTAGAGAGAAATGGGGGTATCTTACATGTCTAATGTATAACGGCGTCTCTCTCAGTGATATAATCAGGGGTATTAATGTGTTATCACCTCATGCGGACTGAAAAAGGTTGTATAATACTGGGTCGTGTTGCGGTTCTGAGTAAGTCTGAGCTGAGGTTGTCAACCAGATATCCGACTAGATCGTCGACTGAAGAATTGAGCTTCAGCTGTTCCATTATCAGATATAGGGTCTTCCTATCAGAACGTGTGTTTATTTACCGCTGTCCGGGCAAAAACAGTACAAATTTCTCAAAAGCAAAGAAAATGTAAATAAATATTTTACTATGATACTGATACTTGGACCCGCTCTAACTTTGGCTTGATGATACACTTTTCCAGGATGGTGACAAATAATCACATGGCCCGCTTTCTAAAAGCCCTCCTTACCACTTAGCACCCTATCGTATCTACATTTAAATTCTTGTGTTATAAAAAGATCAAACTCTTATGTCAACGGTTGGCAACTACAGGATAGACTAAGTCCCGATTTAGAAGTCAACTTTTACATGTATTGTGTAGATATACGTTTTGAATTAGGTAGGTATGTAATGTCGTAAGCGACGTTGAGAACACCATTCAAGTAGTTTGCTGGTACCAAGGATTTCGAATATATGTTTGACTGTGGGACGGAATATGCGGTGGTAGGCCACGGACGCCTGACTATCGCGATTATTTAAAAACAATTTAACATTACTGAACCCGCGTATGTCTACAACGTAGAAGTACCTACCAGTGCTCGATGCTGCACCAGTACCTATTCGACATTGGCCCTTTAAATAAATACAAATTAAAAAGTTATATAGGGTAAGTTGTTCATCAATGAAACACAAAAAGTTCAAACCTTTCTATCTCTGGTGTTTTTAAAGGTGTTTTTCGAATGAATATAAACAATTTAGTTGGCAATTGTATGGCGTTCTTGTTTTTTACTTATCTATAACAGCTTCTATTTTATATGCATTTTAACAAAAAATTTGTTTTGTTCCACTGTGTGCTAGTGCTTGTTTTCAACGAAACACCTGAATTTTTACAGTGAAACAGATAAAATAATAATAATAATAATAGTGACATGTTATATATATTCTCCGTTTCTGACTTACAGAATGATTTAGGATATTGCTGAAATATACAAAAGCTTAAGACTGTATGCAACTTCAGTTTCATTGAGAATCGAGAATTGGGTAAGCATGTACTGCGTGATGCGAGAAATGTACTCCCTTTGTGCCATTGTGGCAAGATTGCTAACCAGGTGGACGCAGGAGGGTAATGAGCACCTTCCTACTTCTTCCACTCTAATATGCAAGTATAATTCGTAATTGTTCAATTTTCGTGGTCACTTTGACATAAAGAATCTGTCGAATACTGGTGCAGTGTCGAGCTCTGGTACTTCTACGTTATTGAATTGACGAAGCTGTCGTCTGTACCCGTCGTTGGAGTACTTGGCAAGACTCCGAAGATGGCCACAGCCCACTGTGGGGGTCAAAAGGTTGTCTCGTTATTTTTAAGCCACTAGGTGGCAGAAGCTCCAAAGGTGTAGCGTAATTTAAAGGCATGCTATACGCTGTGAAGAACCATTGGAAGTAGGTATTTAGATGTCCTTACTACCAGCAAGTACTAAATTATATTAACGTAGATAATAATTACCTTTTTAGAGATTAATTATTCAAATCAAAGTCTGGAATAAAGAGTCTATTATTAAAATGTAAAATTACAAAAGTAAATGTTAAAGAATTAAAATAGTAATGAAATGTAATCTATTAAATATATTTACCTGAGCTTGTTTAATTGGATATGTATGTACACTGATGTCTACACAAGAGATTCGCCCTTATTCAAAGGCAATAGAGTACTAAATAAACATCACAAATGGCAGTTAGTAGAAACTAGTGTCGGTCTCAATCTTAATGTACAGTCAACTCCAAAGATATCAACACAGACAAAGTGCCAAAAATATGTATTTCATATGTACTCGTATATCCGGACTTTCTTGTTTGAACATTAAGGTATGTATACATATTTTTGGCACTTGGGCTGTATTCATATCTTTGAATGGCTCGCAGATTCCATGTACAGCCAATAAGCTTTGCATTTCAGCAAGGAAATGTTGCCAGCATCACAGATAGGCAAAATGTTAGGTTCCATTTTAATTATTGTACCTTTATGTAGACATCACAGTATAAATTAGTGTATTAGAAACATGGTCAGGCTGGAGCAAATAAATATTCTGAAAAGATGATATTTGAAATAGCCTGAAGTCAGTAATGTTCTTCTAGATGACGTAGTAAACATGTAACTCTCAATAAATGCATGGTCCAAGATGCTTCCTAGCTAAATTTTGTGTTTTTTCTCGTAGAAACAATACAAAATTATCTGTAGCTTGCATGTTGACCAGACTTAGCATACAAAAACAATTATTTTTCATAGATTAAGTCTTTCCAATTGTTCTCTATAAAATTAAGATTATAGTATTAAACCTGGCTGTCAATAAAATTCAACAATTCTATTGATGAAATTTATTGTTAGTATTAAATATGAAAAATTGAATTGAATCAAAGATTATAAAATAGAATAGGAGATAGAGATATGATATTTATTTTCGTTATACGGAGTCGGGAGTCATCTGGTGTACATAGGCTAGCGTAGAGCACTGAGGGTGCGGCGGTTCATGTTATGATTACAGATTGTTTAAGCAGATTTTATTCCTGAATAAAGTGATGACAAATATTGTGTTGTTTTATTATTAATGGTAATTCTAGCTCCTTTTATAAGAGTCCTCACACCTTTGATTTCAATGCAGATTATGACAAACTGTTTATTGTTTATGATACTCTGATCTTAACGTTTAAATAAGAGCCAAAACTTAAATTAATTTCGTATGATAATATGTATGTGCAAAAACAATTTTTGCTAAAATTTACTTGATTTTTTAATCAAGCTTTCTCAAAAATCACTAAAATACATAAAAATAGACCATTAGACCACGAAAATCGAAGAAATTATAATGATGCAAGTTAAATTACATCGAAAAAGTACTAAATTCATCAGTGTTTCTTAATTAAGGAATAAGGACTCTTAAGTACCACACAATGGGCCATGATGGGCGATGATAAGGGACACAGTTATGCTTAAGAGGGGTTACGCAATACTGCCATCCCATTCTGCTGTATAGCTACGTCCCATATAATGGCCTATGATGGCGCAGCCACTATAGGTTGATTCTACATTTGTTAAATATGTGTATAGAACTGTCTAGCTGCAGATGGATGGTGGATTTTGAGATAGTTTATGTGCACCTAAAATTTGAATATTGAGAATGTAAAAAACTGTTTGTTTGACATGTTTCAATATGATAAAATAGCAATATTACTAAAGAATGTTGGCAATAAAATTGGTCAGAAATAGTGATTAAAACACTATTCTTCAGAAACTTGACTTTAGAAACACCTGTTTATTTAGATTGGTTTACATATATAACTTTTTACATGGTTTTAACCACTATTAATGTAAGTAATATTTTAGATTTACACTAAGTGCCACTGCTTTTAATGAAACAAAGTATTAAAAAACACGATTCATGTATTTCAATCACATAAAACTTACCTACTATCTTACAAAATAATTAACTTATATGTGGCATGAATAGTCAGAGTTTAAAATCATTTGTTTTTATACAAACACTAATTTCATACCGATTTTGTTAATGCTGCATTAGAAAACTTGGCGTCGGCTTAAAAGTAAAAGGTATCCCAATATAACTGCAGATCACATGAGAAATTCAACTAGGATTTGTGTTAAAATGACTGTATGTACAACAACAAACTTTGTAACTGGTTTAAATATAGTCCAAACGAAAACAGCTTCAATCGTCTTCAATAACCTCCGGTTCATCCTCGTCTTTCTTCTTACCGCCCGATTTCCGAGCCGACATCAATTGCTTGTACAGTTCCAAAGACTCCGTCAACGGCTCTATAAATCTATCGAATTCTATGTCTTTCATTGCATCTAGCACTATCTGGCCCGTCAGAGCCTTCTTTTTCTTCTTCTCCACAATGTTTGTCGCCGCCGAAGTCACGTATAACACGAAAACTGACGCTGCTTTCGCAAGCCCTGTCCGGGCCTCTTTGGATATTGAAACGCCTTCCGGCAAAGCTTCCTTGACTATCCGCGTGACAACAGTTAACGGAAGATTTAAGTCTTCTAATTTTTCTGCCATTGTCTAGATTTGTTGAATATTTAGACCAGAAATTATTGCGCGTGGTTTTGATACGATGAACCGCCAAAATAATTTCGGTTTTTTTTGACGTCTATCAGTGTCACTGTCAATTGTCAGTATTAGGGTGACCAGTTTCGAATTACTCGAACAAAGTGTATGAATACGATTTTTAAGGTACGATATATTATAATTTAAGATCCTGCCTGTCCGTGAAAATAAATTTTATTAACTATTTATACATTTTTTTTTTTCAATAAGAACCGGACACGGAGCATGGTGCTTGCACAGGGTGCATGTACCTGAAGTACCAATGGAGTAAGAAAGCCGCAGGTCGATGTTCCCTAGGGGGCAGATGGGGGTAAGTAGTAAGTAGTTACATCACTGTGTTTTTGGTAGTTTTTTTAACTTGGCTTAACACGCTGCCGCGTGCGTCGACGGCCTCGAGGGACTGGTACAGCGCCTGTGTTGCTGAGGAGATATCATCGACCAATTTGTCGACTAACTTTTTTTCTGGATCTGCGTAGAGCAAACAATAGTAACAATACGTCAATCACATCTTTTAGCTACAGCTTCTGGTGGAAACATACAAGGATATCGTTCACGATGTAGATCACCTCTTTCTGGAGGCACTAAGAGTGTACTTTACTAAATTCTTCATTCATACTTACTGAAAATCTCGAAATTCCAAATGTACTTTAAGTACCAAATCCTAAGAGGCACTTACCAAGTCGTTAGCAGCGGTTGAGCCACGTTAATTCGCAATTAATTATGCAAATCACTTATGAAGCGTCCCGTGTCCCCATTTCGTGACCCAAGTTCCGCGTAGTAGTGCACGAATAATTTATCAGTTCAATACTTTTATGAAACGCATTGGTAATGAGGCCTTAATTCAGTTTAATGTGTTTTATATAACACAGTGGTCTTCATTTTAATTGAAGAGTGACCATGGGAGACTCCTATTTTTTTTTGTAAATTCCGATATCCCTAAGCCACGCTTGCATGGAAATAAGTTCGTAAACTCACTAGAGCTCGAAAAGTAATATAGTCTAATATGTTTACTCGTAAATGGTTTAACAGACCCCGGTCTACCCTACCAGCCACGACACGGACACGACCCTCGAGTAAATTCTACGTACTTAATGAAAATCTCCTGGATTCTCTTTCTTTCTATTAGGAGTAACTTAGCTAATATAAATAAATAAATATTATGGGACAATCTTACACAAATCAACCTAGTCCCACGGTAACCTCAATAAGGCTTGTGTTGTGGGTACTAGGCGACGATATATATAATACTTAGACAGATACATATAAATACTTAAATACATAGAAAACATCCATAACTCAGGAATTCGTGATAAACACACAAATAAATGCCCTGACCAGGATTCGAACCCGGGATATGTGACATCATTAAACTTATTTAATTAGGTATATTTAGCTGCTACCTACTTATAATTAGAATAACTAATAATTGTTTTTCCAAATAATTCTGAATTTAGGAAAACAAAAGGGGAAATAACTATTTAAACGCAGTGATGTACCTAATAATATCGATTACTAATGCGCAACGAATAAAATACGAAATTAAATTATCCATTAAATTCATAGATAATAGGTTAAATAATTAGGCATTCACATAGTTTGCGTACAATCGATGATGATAACATAGCCAAGGTTTTTTACGTTAATTATTGAACAATGTCACCGGTGAATGATCCTAACAGACAAACACAATATTTAAATAATTTAGAAAAATACAATATTGAAACTTACCCTATATTCCAAACTATTTTAATCTTACGAATAACATAAAATATTGAATTAAAGTAAAGAGAAAGATGGAAGAAATAAAAATTAAAAGGGCGGTTACTTAGTTGTTTTACATGGTTAAGTTAGATTTAAGTAGAAGCATGGCTTGGAGCGTATTTATTGCGCAAACTCAATAGGTTGCACGTTTCGTTTCGTTTTGTCATGTCAGTGCGGTACGGAGCGCAGCGCGGCGGAGACGTTTTTCCCGCTTCACTCTATTGATTTCCTCAATACCGCGTTATTTTGATGTTTTTTTAAACAAAAACATGATTAATAGTGCTTCGTTACACTAATTCGGTCGAGATTCGTTCGTGTTTCAGTTGTTTCTTTTTTTGGAGTGATTTTGAGCGAGTCAATTGGATTATTTTTCGGACATCTACTGAGGTGAGTGTGTACCTATTTTATCGATAAGTTATTGTATTCATAATTAATTTTCACAACACTACTTACGAATGAATGAAATTAAAAAAGAAAATACAGACTCAGAATCATCACTGTTTTATGTTCTAGCACGTACCTATTAGTCAAAATATCCTATGCTATAAAACAAATAAGTATTTACCATGTTTATAAATGAAATTATACTTTAACATGCGGTGTAGTTTTCATTGAAGAAAATCGTTGCATATTCAATGTAATCACTGATTTTCCCAATTTTTCATGCTTCGTTGAAACTGCGTAAGGCGATGCATATTTAAGAGTTTTAACATTTTGCACCTTAATGTATTGATCATAGAGGTGATATCAACATTTGCTAATAAATAAACCTCGTGTACTGGTAGGTATGTACCTATTTATGTGTTATGTGCCGATAACATTGAATTCCGACTAGCATGAGTTAACCGATAGCAGAATAACTTCCGATATTTTGCTATCATTACACTCGTCAATCTAACCTAGAGTGCCGCAGGGCCCAAGAGAGGAATCTTCGGACTATGCGCGCAGTGTCCAGTATTACCGCCTTCTGCATCTGACCCTTGATCCAACCACAACTTCGTAGCGAGAGCCTCTCGAGATATTGATCAAGACTCTTCGCTATAAGACCGTTCGCCGAAACAACTATCGGTACAATGACAGCAGAATCAACCTCCCACATGGCGGTTACCTCGTGGGCTAAGTCGAGGAACTTGCTGGACTTGTCCATCTCGGCCTTCACGCGGTACTCGTCATGGGGGATGGTGATGTCGACGAGCATGGCCCGGCGCTGCGATCTATCTATCAACACGATTTCAGGCCTATTGGCTACAAACACTTATTAATAACATTATGTAATTGAAAACAGTTAATTACTTAATTCATTAACACGGTTACATAACATTCATTAACATAGGTAATTATGGCTTTTTAAGTATTTCAATGGAGACTCTATCTTAGGCTTTGATGATGATGATGCGGTGCAAGTTTTTTATTACTCAAAAAAAAAAAATCTATAACGTTTTTATCTTAGATTAGCTTACTACCTATACTTACGGTTTGTGATAGTTACTGAAGTATTTAATGTGTTATACCTATTGTACCTACCTAGGTATATTTAAACTTTTGTACGGTATATTATATTATAATTATAGAATATAAAAAAATTAAAAAGCATTTCCAGAAAATAATTCCCATCAAGATGTGTTAACGGAGTTTGCACTAAGGACTTAAGGATGACTTTTGAGAGCCAAGTAACTGCCAAATTCTCGCCATTTTTTTTGTCAATTTTTTTGAAAAGTCAAGCTCATCTCCCGGAATTGTGCAAACTCGGTTTACATGTCTTTAGGACCTTATGAACAATGGGCGGACGACGGATGCAATATACGTCAATTTACATAGTAGAAATGTCACAGTGATAGATCTGTTAGTATGGAATTTGACGTATATTGCATCCGTCGTCCGCCCATTGCTTATGACGCATTATTTGTGGACCTTTTAAACGATATCAAGTTAGTTGGGAATTAGTTCCAGGAAATTATCTAATTTTCTTGGCCTATGATATTGGGTTTTAAGATACGACTCTCACCACAAAACCGCTCTCTTTTAAATTATATCTCGTAACAGATTTCAGGTTAGCCTTTTATGTCACCCTCACATTTCTCGAAGGTAACGCCGAGGTAAATTACAGTCAAGTGTCAAGGTCTATCAACGTCAATAATTACATACATTATCGTAATGACTGTGCGAAGGGATATTACTTGAATTTTCAATTCAGTTTAACCTTCAAGCAACACATGGGGGAGTCCGCATACGTACCGTTTCCCCTCTGCCCTCTGCTCAAGCCCAAATGGGCATACGCAGGTCTGTGTTGTGACTAGTCTGTACACAAAAACTTATCGAAGTGTACACGATTTGTTAGTGTAGTTGCATCATTTTCTATATGTTAGTGTCGTCATTATAGATTGTTTTTTGCACGAAGCCCATGTTGCACGAAGAGTTTAACGGCTTGTCATATTTAGAGTATAGTTTTTATCGTCTGTTATCGAGGCTATCATGTTCTAACAAATAAGTAAGGGTGAGAATGGCGACAGAGTGATGGTGATGACACGATAGACGATGAACGCGAAACCGTCCCGTGCAAATGTTGGTAACTCTTTTTTCACGAAACATTAGCAACTTAAACTATTATTGCCAATATTGCCATAGTATACCAGCTCGGTGTTAAACTAGGGTTTACATTAGGTTTCATACAACGAACTATATTTAATACTTACCCATACTTTTCAATGTTTGAGACACTATGATAAATAAATAAATAAATATTATTGGACAATCTAGTCCAGTTCAGTTCAGTTTAGGTTCTTAACTGTGCTCAGTATTATGGCAGCGACTCAGTTTAGGTCCTAAACTGAATCGCGTTAAGACGTCATGGTAAGGGCCCAGGTCTTTCATGTATTCATCACAATTTCATCATCAAAATTTAAGGGCTATACAGGTTGATTTTCTTATTTAACCCTATCCACATTAAAGGATACCTACATCATACTTCATAAATGTTTATATGTAATGTAACTAATGTATCTATTGAATCTCAGCATTTAATAATAGTCTCTTTGAAAAAACGTGGTATGAGCCCCTTTAGCGTTTCCCTTTCAATCTTTACAACGTCTCTTAAATTTGCATGTCAAAAGGGATGCTCAATTAGCAGCGCGACGATCGAACGATTTAATTTAGGTACAGTCAAGGTTATATTCGTAGGAACCGTAACACTAAACCCCGTTTTACCCGGTTAGAAGTAGAACACAAAGAGTGCGTTCTTTAAAAATCAATCAATCAGCCTACTGCAGTCCACTATACGTAGGCCTCCCCAAGGGCACACCACAAAACGTACGGTAATTCGCCGTATCCACCTACTATTAGCTACATTTTAGATCTACCTGGCAGGGGGGTCCTACACTACGTTTGCCGGACGGAACCGAGGCGTGCCCATTCGAAAACCCTTTCGGTCCAACGATCATCGGTGCTACGACAGACTTGGCCGGCTTACTGCCACTTCAGCTTGCAACACTTATAGACAATCCACAACTTTGGTATTGTGCCGGATAGTCTCGTTCCGGTCTCTTAACGAGATACCCAGCATTGCTCTTTCCATTGCTCGCTGAGCGATATGTCAGCCAGATAGGTGAGCCAGCCCTATCGTCATGTTCCACTTACGTCTCGGCTCTCTGAGCGCCACTCCATCCGGGGTTAGATACTAACCCAAAGTTAAGCGTTGTTAACTATGGAATTTGACAGCTAACCCCAAGCATTTCTACATGAAAAAAAAACCTGCCAAGTACGTGTCGGACCACGCATAATTGAGGGTTCCGTACCGTCACACGATAAAAAACTTGTTCAAGCCAAAAGGCGTAAGTGCCTTCAAAATATCAAAGCACTTACATCCTTTCGTAAGAAACAGTTTTTTTGCCAAAAACTCATAAATTAAACGGCTTGACCAAATTTGTTCAAAATAATTTTCGCGGTAATTTCGTTTTATATCCTATATTCCTAATGTTTTTTTTAATTTTTTGCGCCTCCCTTTCAAAAGTTAGAGGGGGGGGGGGGGAATCATCGTTTCAGCCGAAAGACATCCACTGCTGGAGATTGGCCTCCCCCAAATATTCGGACGGACAGACGGACTGGACGAAACTATAAGGATTCCGTTTTTGCCATTTTGGCCGTAGCCAAAAATATGCTGTAACCCTAAAAATATGTTCCTGTCATTCTATAGGTTTGGCATTTGCCTTAGATGTAAGTATCTGCTGCTATATCCTACTTCCTACTAATATTATAAATGCGAAAGTTTGTACCTAAGTATGGATGTTTGCTACTCTTTCACGTAAAAACTACTGAATGGATTTTAATGAAACTTCACAATAATATAGCTTATACATCAGAATAGCACAGGCTACAATTTATAAAGAGACTGCGCAGACGAAGTCGCGGGCACCAGCTAGTAAGAGATAAACTTCCTTGTTATAATGAGGTCACAAGGTAAAATTTTTTTTTAAATTTATATCACCTAAATCGGACGACGGAGCTCGGAGTAATCGGTACCTACATACAAAAATACAAACACGCGAATATTAAGCTTCCTTCATCGAATTCTCGAAATCGGTTAAAAACAGGAAGAATCCGCTGGATCCTCGTGACGTGTTTAGGTACTTAGGGATGGTGTTTCTAAGACGAATGGCAAATGTGAGTAGGTATTAACGCCTCCACGGCCGTGAACTTGACAATGAATATTGCTGGCTCAGCACTGTACCAGCAAATATGGATAATTTTAAATATGCATAATTGTTGCTTGATTGCACTTTCAATGACTGTCGCGAGACATTACAATTAGTCACTTAGGAATCTTATGATTGTTTGTTATTTGGATGTTTACATGTTTTATTTCATATCGATTGATGATCCAATAGCTTAGAGTCGCCAGATTCAAGTGGCCGTTGTTGTTTTTTGGTTGTAGAATTATTATTTTTTGCTACATTGGAAATTGGTATACGTACCTACTCACAATTGTGAGCTCTTTCAATCCTCTCCAAAAAGTGTCCTAAAATTTCTTTAAATTTTTTAATCTTTCCATTGCGCTAAAGCTATTCAAACTCAAATTCAAATATCATTTATTTCGGACACTGGGATCCATAATTGCTATGCTAAATCTATGCAAAAATTGTAGCGAAATGGAAAAAAAATATTGGGTCACTTTTTTTCTCCTACTGAAATTTGATTGAAAGAGTTCGCAATTCCAAGTAGAAAACGAATAACAATTTCCAATGTAGCTTTTATGTATTCATAGTTTTACAATTAAATAAATGTGTATTGTTTAGGTACGTTATTTATTTGAATGACAAATGTGACATTGACTTTTATACTTCAGTCTTTCCTCACTTTCATAGACAAGACAGGTAAATAAAAGGTCGGTATATAACACCTCCGCCGCAAATCTCTATGATAGGTTTCTTAACTCTGGGTTAGGAATTGAGGAACTCAAAATCTGATCTATGTGTCTCTTCCAAGTTTCACCGGCATCCGTTTTAATCTCGTAATGTAAGCGGCCTAGGATTTTCGTTACAGTTCCGAATTCCCATTTGTTGCGTCCGTTTACGTAATCTCTTGCCTGGACTCTTTGACCGACAACAAATGACCGGGCTGGAGTGCTTCCAGTGGAACCTTGAGACTCTGTCCTCACGTCCTCGGATTGAGTTTTGAACTGCACGTGTAATGCGTTCCTTATCTCTCTGTCAAACATGAGCTCTTGTGGACTCTTCCCTGTGCTGATACTCGGCGTCCTCAATAGGCGTTCTTTAATAGCCAGAATGTTTGCTTGTAGGCTACCAGGTTCCCCGTTCATGCTATCAAGTGCCTTCTTCACTGTCTGCACGTATCGCTCCGCCTGCCCGTTAGTGGCCGGATGGTACGGCGCTGATGTCTTGTGCACAACCCTGTTCTGTGTCAGGAACTCTTCAAACTCTCTGGAAACGAATTGCCGCCCATTGTCAGAGACAAGCACCAGGGGTAAACCAAATGTTACAAAAAGTTCCTTTAGTTTTCTTATGCACCATGTACTGGTAGTTGTAGTCGTTGGGAAGATTTCGACCCATTTGGTGAAAGAATCTATGATTATGAATAATGAATGTCCTTTTATTGGTCCCGCGAAGTCGACATGAAGTCGTTGCCAAGGGCCTGTCGCTGGCTCCCAGTGGTGCGGTGTAACATGTGGAGGTTCGTTCTGATGTAGTCGACATTCACGACAACTCCTTACTACTTCCTCTATGTCATTGTCCAGATTTTTCCAATAAACGTAGCCTCGAGACAATAGTTTCATTTTCACCATTCCGAGGTGTCCTGAGTGAAGCTCATTTAAAACTTGCTTTCTCAGCGTTTCTGGTATCATGACTCGTGTTCCTTTTAAAAGACATCCATCCTGAATGGTTAGTTCATTGTCGTTATAACCAAATCGTCGTACTGTTACGCCTGATTTCAACGCTTGAAGGATGTTGTAATATTCTTCATCCTTTAATGTTTCTTCAGCAATTCTTATACGGTCAATAGCAATGGTGTTCATTTGATTTAATTGGAATGCGGTATGTACGTCAATGATATTCGGAGCTATCGTATCTACTGGGAATCTTGATAAATAGTCTGCATTGCTGTTGTCGTTTGAAGATCTGTATTCGATTGTGTAATTGAAACCGGAGAGGAAATGTGCATAATGGAACAGCCTCATGGTACTCATTGCTGGTAAGGTCTTGTGAGGGTGGAAAATAGTTGTAAGAGGTTTGTGATCTGTCACAAGTATAAATTTCCTTCCGTAACAATAGTGGAAAAAATTTTTAAGACCCCAAAACAACGATGTGGCTTCCTTATCTATCTGACTATATTTTTTTTCGCTGCTTGTCAATGAACGGGATGCAAAGGCAATAGGCCTATCAGAACCATCCGGTAAGCGGTGTGACAGAACTGCACCTAGTCCCGTTGGTGATGCATCCGTGGCTAAAACCAGGGGTTTCTCTGGATTAAAGTGGGTTAGAACTCTATCACTAAGGATCTCTTCCTTAATCTTGTTGAAGCTTTCCTCACATTTACGTGTCCAGGTGAAGTGTATGTTTTTCTTCAGTAAGTTGTTCAAAGGAGTCGATATTGAAGCTAGGTTAGGTATAAATTTATTATAATAATTCGCCATGCCAAGAAATGTTCTCAATTCGTTAACATTACTCGGTGATTTCGTGTCTGTAATAGCTTTCACTTTAATTTTGTTTTTGTGTAATCCATTCCTGTCTATAATGTGGCCCAAATATTCAATACTTTCTTCCATGAAGTGGCATTTATTTTTATTCAGTTTCAGGTTGTTTTCTTTTAGTTTTTGAAGTACCTGACGTAGTCTAGTCAGAAGTTGAGTCTCCGAAGTCCCTTGAATAATGATGTCATCGAAAAAACATTTGACACCGGAGATCCCTTGTAGAAGTTGATCCATATATTTTTGCCACAAGTTTGGGGCCACCTTAACTCCGAACATGAGTCTGTTGACCTTAAACGTTCCTTTGTGTGTACTCAGCGCTTGCATCATCGCGCTTTCTTCGTCCATCATCATATGTAAGTAAGCTTGGCTGAGATCTAATGTGCAAAATAACTCTCCACCATTCATCTCTACCAGAATATCTTCAATTATTGGAATAGGGTATTGTTCGTCCCTTATCACTTTATTAAGAGTTACCTTATAATCTGCACATAAGCGTATGCTCCCATTAGGTTTGACAATTGGTACGACAGGTGTTCCCCATTCTGAATTATCAATCTTTGTGATTACCCCTTGTTTACACAATCGCTCTATTTCTTCGTCTACCTTGGCCTTAAGAGCGTATGGAATGCGTCTTGGTTTGACAAATATTGGTGAGGCGGTCTCGGATAAAACAAAACGGCCCTTGTAATTAGGTATACATCCCAGAGTACCGTCGAATACGCTGGAAAACTCAGATATAAGTTTGTCTAGTTCTGGATGTGATTTGGTATTGACTTGATTTATATTGGCCAGATCTAAGTTAATTGCCCGTATCCATTTTCTTCCAAAAATAGCGTCCACATTTCTCTTGATAATATAGAGTTTTCCATCAAAAACTTGGTTTTGGAATTTGCACGTGACATAAGCGACTCCCATAGGTGCAAATGTCTCTTTTGTGTATGTTCTCATGATAACATTAGTTTTGTAAATCTTGCATCCAGTGTTTAGTCGTTGGAATTCGTCATAAGACATGGTTGATAGCGCCGCTCCTGTGTCAACTTCCATTTCCGTGCATTTGTTGTTGAGAGATACTTTTATCATAAATTTATCTGAACTAGGGTATTGTATCGAGTTCATATCCCAGGGCGTACTGTCATCGACTGTATTGAAAGTGTTATTGGTATCGTACTCTTCAGCTAGTTCGGGTTCTATTTGATGATTAACGTTGGTTGATCGTAGGCATACTCGTCCAAGGTGTCCTTTTCTTTTACATTTGTTGCAGGTGTCATTAATGCTTCGACATTTATTTGCTTGATGATCTTCACGCCCGCAACGGAAACATTTGCCTTGTAGGTCTTTAATTGAAAAAGGCTTTTTATCAAATTTATGTTTAACGGTATTGTGCTCAGTTTGAATTGCGTGAAGGTTTTGATTTGAGCACGGAGACGGGGATATGTAGCTGTTGTCCAACTTTGCAAGTTCAAATGTGGTTGCAGTCTTAACGACTTCTGCAAAATTGGTAACTTTTGATTCTTGTAATAGTTTCGTACGAATGTCGTTGTCACGTAAGCCTCTTATAAATTGAAGAGTCATAAATTGGTCGCTGATTGATTTCTTGCAGTGCCCGCATGAGAACTCGCAGTCTTGACACAATCGTTTTAATTCAGATGTATACATAATTATTGTTTCATGTGGTTCTTGAATGCGAGTAACAAATTTGTGTTGGCAAGCCCAGACGCTTGGTTTTGGATCCACATATTCCTTCAGAGTTTTGACAACAATGTTGAAGTCCAATTCACACGGGTCATCGGGGGCACATAAGTCGTAAGCTTTCTGATGCAGGTCTGGAGGTATAGAGCTGAGAAGCATAAGCGTTCTGGTTCTTGAATTTTCGCAATTGTTTAATTTCATGTATGTCTCCAACCTTCGTACAAAATTTGCAAAATTTTCACGTTCGTGAAAGGGTTGAAAAACTTGAAAATTTATTTTTGGTAGGTGCGCAATCACGGGTGTATTATCACGTGTACCTTCAAGGCTTCTAGCGTGTTGTGGAGCCGTCATATAAGTAGAGGTTGAGGGTGCGTCCGCAACGGGAATAGGGCGTAAGGCGTGTAGCTTAAGTTTCAATTGTAAAATATTTTCTTCCGTTGAATGACGCTGTTCTATTTCTGTTTCTAAATTCTCTGTTTGAGATTCAATTTCATTTTGTATGTTGTCAAATTTTTTTTTATAGTTGTCAAGGCTTGTAAGCCGTTGATTAACCTCGAAGTCTGATGTAATATGTAGGTGTTGTAATTGTTGGTCTAATTTAGTAAGTTGACCACGTACCGATGCTCGCAGTCGTGTAAGGCGTTCAAGTTCCTCCGCCATCGTCGCCAGTTTTATGTATTCATAGTTTTACAATTAAATAAATGTGTATTGTTTACGTTATTTATTTGAATGACAAATGTGACATTGACTTTTATACTTCAGTCTTTCCTCACTTTCATAGACAAGACAGGTAAATAAAAGGTCGGTATATAACAGTAGCAAATATTTTTCTACATCGCAAGTTATATCGGCGATCTCGTCACTATCGTGAGGAACCATTGAATGATGGTCTGGGCTAGATCCTGAGGAACCCCGTTGCACGATCGAATATTGTGAGAGTCCTTTGGGGAAGTCTTTGTTCCAGCTTTGTGGCTTTCGGCAGAAATTATGTCATATTTTATACATCCTATCATATATTTTGTTGATATTGAATTGCTGTGAGTACCTAAAGTACGGACTGATGTCACTCTCGCATTAATCACATAAAATCTACACATACACCTACAGAAAGCTACCATTTAATATATATCTGACTCAAGTTATAAAACTAGGCCGTTTAGTTTATTGTTATTTAACGACATGACTTTATTGTCGTTTTGATGTTTATTTTGTTGCTCCAATTCCTGTATAAAAATAACCGGCCAAGTTGGTTAAATTAAAAATTTAGCTCAGAAAGGTTTTTTTTTTGTATTTAAAAAATTATAATGAAGATAGGAATTTTATATTTTTCCTGTAATATTTAGAATAATATTAGAGTTGTGTAAAAAAAAAACATATTTTTACCTTCATAAACTTAGGAGATAAAGGGGGAGGAACGATACTTTTTTTACATTTTCGTTTATGAATTAAAAAAAAATCATTGTATAAAAATAAAAATGTTTTAGAATGTGCAAATCAAGTCCTTTCAAATGACCCCACATGACCCAGTGACTAAACTTAAAATTTTTGCCCCCTCTTTTATCGGGCATGTTTCATTGAAAATAAATTAAAATATATAATAAATTCTTATTACTTATCGTCACACGAATTTCATGGATTTGACCCCTCCCTCCCCCCTTGTCACACATTACATGGTCACTGGCTACCTCCCTTCCCCTTGGTGTGACGTCACATGTTTAGCAACTTACAATTTAGAAAAATCAAAATCAAAACAGAATTTCCAATATGTAATCTGAATCAATTTATAGCGTCAAATTTGTAGCGATTGAGGTACTTAAACAAATAGAAAATATTATTATAAACAATCTCTGTTTACAATCGAATATTTAAATGTTTTGTACCTACTTTCCCCTTTGTGCACCCTCCCCCTATAGGTACGTGTGACGTAATTAATGGATGAGAGAGACCTTATTGCGACTAAGTATTGTATGGGGACAGTAAATTTGCTTTCAGACTTAACAATATTATAATTGGCTAAGTAAAGTTTTTTGAAGGTGTGAATATTAGAAAAAAAAAGACAACTGTCAATGTCACTTGTGTCATTGACAGTTGTCTTTTTTTTTCTAATTCCTTATACTCATTACGGACGAAAGCATTGGGCTCTGTTCAGCCGTTAAACTGAACAAATGTCAACTCGTTCACTTAAAAAAATATTATTAATAAGTAATAGGAAATAAAAATAAAAGAGCCACATTTCCTTGAACTTTAAGACGTCGGCTATCAGGAAAAAATATAATATTCACACCTTCAAAAAACTTTACTTAGCCAATTGAATAAATATGTAGGTAAATAACACTTTACCTACTTCATGTATATCTAGAATTCAAATTGGCACAAAGCTCGCCAATTCCGAGGTCGGAGACCCCGTTTTTGCAGTGACGCCATTTTTGTCCTGATGTCAGCATTACGTCACTGCTTGTGGAGTTGGGGTAAAAAATTAGTCGTGTCTATGGATTGTATGGTGCTTTATTAGGCAAAAAGATGTGAGGAGCATAATTCACATTTAGTGTTTTGATACGAATTTGTTTTGAGATGCAGTAAAAAACACCATTGTGCCGTAATGGGAAAGACATCCAAATTGAAGAAATACAATGTAAAAAAGTTTTTTGGTACCTCACTAGTTCGGAAAGCGCTCTACTAAACTAGCGGAGAAAAACGCATTTTATCCTCTAGTAGTGAAAGTAATTTGACCTTGCGCTAATTCACCCCCTGTCCGGTTTATTGAGATCTGTATGACGACCGTAGTAAATATGCGCAATTGGGCTTTGAGTTGGTCATGTCTTATCCCGCACTAGGTGAGATATTGGGTATATCTAAGTACCAGGAGTAACTTTATGACACTTTTTAACCTTGAGTTTTAAATGGTTTGTTCAACTGAACTTATATTTGGATAAGATTTGTAATCGTATGTAGGTAGTTTTTATTTTCCTCTAAGAACTTGAACTACTCGCTGCGCTCGTGGCTCAATTTTAGAATCTTTCGCTTGCTTGGTTTCAATAATAATAAGCCCGAGAATTAAACAACAACTTTGCCGCCCTTGTATAATAATAGTACATTACCTAACTAGTGCGGTAAAACAAAGAAAGGCCGAGATCGCAGATGTTTGCGACCCGAGCTGCAAGCGAGGGACGTAAATATGCAATCAAGGGCTTTATTTATTACCTCACGTGGTAGGTACATCATTTTATGCCTACACTTTGGCAGAAATCGGCTTTTTCCGTACGCGTAGCGTGCGGAAAAAGGCATTTTATGGCCAGGTGTGGCATAAATAACAATTTTTTCTTAGATCCAAACAGTAATAAGGTCAAACCATCAGCAGTACCTCTAAATGCGTCAATATACGTACATCATTTATTCTTATAGTGGACGCGTATCGTGTTTAGATTATAATCTAACCCTTTGTATATATTGTTTCTGGGAAAGCCACAAATTGCCGTCAGGCTATAATTTTGAATCCGACATTTACCTATAAATAAAGTAAGTGCTTTAATATCGAGTGGTTGATTTTATAAGTGGTATTTTCCATTTTCCTCTTACTTTTAGGCATTTTACTGACTGTAACAATACGGTCAGTTTTTATGTTTGTTTGTTCGACGAGAACGTCGAGAACTCGAGTATTGTTGGTCCTGTGGTCATGATATTTGGTAGTTAACTAAGATAAACAGAATTAAGTTCGAATATGATCCAAATTATACATTTATTTTCAAAATATATACAGTAAGTGTGACTTACCTAACTACCTACCTTAAATGTAAAATAGGTCCTTGAGGCATTGTACCTAGGATCCGAGGGCTCCGAGCTATCACGTGATTCCTTAAATAGAAATTGACAGATCGTCCATTCCCGCCCCGTCCCGTCCCATCCCGTGCTAGCGTGAGTCATCCATCTTTAAAGTTGGAGATGTCTATTTAATTTTTATGTACTTAGTCCTAAAATAATGTACTTAATTATGCAAAATATATACACGCTCGTTCTTTTTACAAAGTAATAAATTGTTTGGTATATTTCGATATAGTTCTTTGGATTACCCTTATTTTGTATAGAAAAATACAAACAAGGCCGTCTCCAGTTGTCCATGCTCCAAAGTACAAGTACTAGTCAGTTTTAAAATAAAGCCAACCTCGATATCTGACGTCAGGCGTCGATTACAAATTTATTTCAGTCTCTATAAACAACGTGTAATTATCGTGTTTACTGAAATACCCGGTGTACATCAACTGAAACAACTAACCTTTTAGTTTATGACATAAGAGTTGTTTTTGTGGAAATCCTTGACCAAGTCTTGTATGATACTCGTATGTACAGTCAGTCACCTGCAATAGTATGTTCTGCTATGATGACCGCAAAAATATGTGACACGTTCTTACGGCTGTACAAATAAATAAATAAATAAAAAGTCGTTTATTCAAGAAAATAAACACAACTAACAAACTCTTCTTATCCGCCAAACTGTAAGACAGTTTGGCGGCCAATAAGATTGACCCAATACTAACCACCACCCTACCAATAGGTACCAAGTACTTATTTGTAGGTAGGTACATTTTTTTTATTAAACTTATTGACCTGTATTTTTTGAATTCTTTATTGAGAAACTAAGTTGATACAAAACCGGCACATCCGTATTTCCGAATAGATTAGTATGGACTGGTCTTGTTTGCGCCTGGGTACTGGGTAGAACTTCAAGTTTCAAGAACAATAAAAACCATTCCGCTTGGGGAGAACGAAGTTGAGGGTCAATGAAGGGCAATGCAAGTTGGCGAATTTCTCGATCTTTATATGCAATCTCGAATTTACAGAGTAGTAGTGTTACTACTATAATAACAATCAAAATATTTTATCAAATATTTCGATTTGCTTCGACTCAGGGGCGTAACAAGAGGTATCGGCGCCCGGGGCAAGCACCAAATTTGCGCCCCCCAAATATATAATTCTGTTTTTTCTTTCCTCTCCTCTACCCGAAGAGAGGAAAGAGAATAAGGTATTTTATCGAATCGAATGCCATTAACCACGCGCTGGCGTAAAGCGGCGCGCGCTTACGTACTGTGTAATAATTCCCGTTGGAACCTAACCAGTTTAACGTGACCTCGAGGTGTCTAACAAATACTACGAGGGCGACACTGAAACTTTTTAGAACTGGCCACTTGTAAGCGATAAAAGCGTTAAAAAAAAAGTTTATGCCACACCTGGCCATAAAGTGCCTTTTTCCGCACGCTACGCGTACGGAAAAAGCCGATTTCTGCCCAAGTGTAGGCATAAAATGATGTACCTAACACGTGAGGTAATAAATAAAGCCCTTGATCGCATATTGACCTCACTCGCTTGCAGCTCGGGTCGCAAACATCTGCGATCTCGGCCTTTCTTTGTTTTACCGCACTAGTTAGGTAATGTACTATTTCACTTCTCTTGCTCGAAAAGTTGTTCGAAGAGTTGCCTTTGTGTCGTGGCTAGGCGACACAAAATCGCTTTTCATGCACTAGGGCATAAAGTAACATCGCAGGTGGAGCGCGCTCGCCGCGGCCTCGCTCCCCGCGCGCCGGCCGCCTGCAGGCGGCGCGTGGCGGGAAGACGGAGAACCCAAGCGCAAGAGTATGGATGTTACATTTTCAACGATTTAAAGTGATATAAAACCTAATATTTTCTTTACAATCGAAGTGAAAAGCAGAGTGTATGTCTCGGGCATAAGTACCCATTTTATCCTCGAGGGTTACTTTATGCCCTTGATATACAATCTACTATTATTTTGAAAATCGAACTCTTTGTCAATATTATTGTCTATGTATTTCATTCGATTGTCATTTTTATTCGATTTGGCGGCAAATTGAAAATAGTCTGTATCACGTAAGCATGATTTAACTCAAGAAAATTTTCGTGCAATGATTTTCAATGACTTTCGATGTCATTTAAGTCAACAAGAAAGTTATGATAGACTTCGATTGGCCTTTCACGGTAAAGCCCCATCTCGTGCCACTGTTCACAACTGGTTTAATGAATTTAAACGTTGTCGCACTAATCTCACCGATGATTTGCGTGAGGGACGGCCTTGTACCGCGACTACTGAAGATAACATCAGTGTTGTGCGACGTATGATAGACGCCGACAAAAGAGCTAGTGACCTATAAGTAGATTCGGACAAGCTTAGACATTGGTATGAGTCAAGTTCACAAAATCCTTCATGAACATTTAGGGATCAGGAAGCTTTGTGCCCGGTGGATACCTCATAATTTGACAGAGGCCCAAAAACTCCGTCGTGTACATTGGTGCCGAGAAATGGTTCAAAGATTTAACGGAGGTGACTCAAATGCTGTGTTCGACATACTAACGGGTGACGAAAGCTGGATTTACTGTTATGACCCTGAAACTAAAAGACAGTCTGCTGAGTGGGTGTTTCCTTTCGAGGAGTTGCCAACTAAAGTGAAGAGAGGTCGAAGCGTGGGAAAAAAGATGGTAGCCTCGTTCTTCGGAAGGACAGGTCATTACGCATTAATTTGTTTAGAGGACCGGAAAACAGTTACTGCAGAATGGTACACTAAGAATTGTTTGCCACTTGTCTTGGAAAAAGTTCAGGAGAAACGACCTCGAAGTAGGATCCTCCTTCACCACGACAACGCGGCGCCTCGTCGCACACCGCCAAGCAAACAATGGAGTATTTGGCGACGTCAGACGTAGACTTACTGGGCCATATAGCCCTGACCTCGCACCCTGCGACTTTTATTGATTCCCAAAAATAAAAGAAAAACTTCCAGGAACACGTTACTTGGACGCCGAAGAAGCAGTGGCTGCGTATCAAAAGGCCGTTTAAGAGACCCCTAAGGAAGAGTGGACGAAGTGCTTTTCTCAGTGGTTTCATCGGATGCAGCATGTATGATTGTTCAGTTTTTGATTTTCTAAGAACTTTCAGTGTCGCCCCCGAATGCACAACTGTATACTGGTTTTCTTGAGTCTCCGGTTAGCCATTGCTTGGTAAGCGATTGAGATAAAATTCATTCGCTGTCTTCATCGGCGGGAATTTTAAATGTTTGAATTTTTTTTGCCCGTTTTGGCGCCCCCCTCTGGGCAGCGCCCGGGGCACGTGCCCCCCTTGCCCCCACCTTGTTACGCTACTGCTTCGACTACAAGTTAACATGAGTAATATCCAGAAAAGCCTTGATTTGGTGAAAATCCTTGACCAGGTCTAAGTGACGAGTAAAGTGTAAACATGTGTAAGGTGGTATGAAAGAGTGTTCAGTGTGCGTATGCGCAGACACCTCACAATGGCGGTGACTCATGGGGGCTATTACTGAAATGTACGATAAGAGACTTTATTTACATGTTTCTTGAGCATTTTAATCTGTCAATAGGACATGTGTATTCATTGTTTTATACTGTTGTATGATAGCTTTTATCGTTATATTGAATACTGTACAATATTTTCAGTGCAAATAAACTATAATGTAGTGTATAAATCTTCTTTCAAAAACTTACAATTACATTAAAATGATACCTCACTCGCCTAGTTTGTAAAATGTGCGCTTTTAAAAAGTTACTTCTTGCCCATTCCCCTGAAAGATGTTAGTTGGGTTGGGCCCCTAAATTTTGCTAGATATGGTTATAAATTAAGTTTTATATCTGTAAAAAATTTGCCATATTCAGTTTTATTTTACCTGAAGTATTCTCGCTTGCCCGTAGTTATTAAGAACTTCGAGAACAAGAACACCAAGAAAAAGATTCCGCCTGGGTAGAACAATTTTTTTTTATGTGATTTGCCGGCCATATACGAGTACTTACCTATGTTCGGGCAATCCGTCAGATCTCCACAGTGAGTATGTCAAAGAGTTAAACTAGAATCAAACTCAAACCACGATACCAGTATATGCTATCAAAATCTAGGAAACATAACATAGACGGACACTAGACGCGAAGTAGACAAATCAGATAACGCATCAGTACTTTAATCCCCAACCCCCAACGCATATATAAACGAAGCACGGCCAATGGTACCTACTACATGAGCACCGGTTTAACATCATTTATATGGGTATGTCAAAGAGTTAAACTAGAGTCAAACTACGTTATCGCTTCCAAGCAAATTAACTCAAATTTAAGTGTTACAGTCTATGCTATAGGTAAAAATCTAGGAAACAACATAGACGGACTCTAGACGCGAAGTAGACAGATCAGATAACTTTTTTTCGCATGTTACGGCTAACGGAATTCCATGCTGCGCGTACTCATAAATAATTGATCAGAATCTCGCACGAGTGCTGATGTAAACGACATGAAGCATTTTTTTTAGTGCTTTGGTGATCGTCGCTTAAATTTTCAAGTGTTTGGAAAGAATAAAAAACCGGCCAAGAGCATGTCCGGCCATGCTCAGTGTAGGGTTCCGTAGTTTACCGTCCGTCACAAACTTACAATAGGTATATACCAGAGTTAATAAATACCAGAGTATCTTCGCAGCTCTTACGGCTTATACGCCCTTTTAACCGAGAAGACACCTCTTTTTTAAATACCTATCCAACTATAAGTACCTTGAAAATAAAGGTACCCCAAAAATAAGTTTTTCGACTTTTTATTTTACCACTTTGTCGGCAAATAACAGCATTCTAGTACTAACGGTCACTGATCTGACCCGCAGACGGACAGACAGACATGGTGAAACTATAAAACGCATACGCGGTAAAACGCATTGATCAGAGAGTTAGAATTTCAGGTATTTTTAACTTTTTCTGAAGGCGCTTCGGCCCTCCCTAATTAACGGGGCCACGGGTGTGGTCTCGGGTCTCGGTAGCTCAGTTGGAAGAGCGATGAGCTTGTATCTCAGAGTCGCGGGTTCGAGTCCCGCCCGAGGTCATGCATTTTACCACTTTCCCTTTCATTGTGAGAAATTTGGTGTCGTTCGCAGATGTTTCTGCTTAAAAATAACAGTTGAAATGCAGATTATTTTATAGTTCGACGGTATCAACACCTCTTGTCATGACATGACAGTTAAGGATGACTTACACTAGAACGGGACGAGACGGGGCGGGACGGGAAAAATCGGTCAATTTCTATAGAAAGCGTCACGTGACATCAGAGGGCTCCGAGTTATCACGTGATTATTTTTATAGAAATTGACAAATTTTTCCGTCCCGTGCTAGTATGAGTCATGCTTTAGTCGTATGGTATAGTACCTTCTATCTACTAGTCAAAGACTCGAAATACCAATATCAACCTCAACTGTATCGTCTGTATCCAATGGCAGATTTCTACTGGAATTGTGATTATTTCTTTGTACTTCGCGGAAATTGATACCTCTCTATACACTATGCATATGCTGATTCTCACACCCATTCCAAAATATACACTATGTGTGAGATCATAGTGTGTATATTAGCATGATTTGAGATATTAAGTTAATGTTAACATAGGAGATCGAGCCAGTCTGTCTGAGTGTGCCTAAGCATGCGGTCTTCTTACTGCCTATGTGTTTTAGTGAACATATAGTGTTGAGTGATATTGTTAGCTGTAAATTATATGTTATAGGTAAGTTAGTTTTTTGAAGAATGGCGTTTAAAAATTAGGTTTCTTTTCATATATTTTCTTTAGTTTGACCGATTGACCGTATGTTTTTTTATGTTTGTTTCTGAATTACTTCGTTTATTATGAATCGATCTTGGTGATAATTTTCTTTAACTATTTGAAAAGATTTCCAACGTAGATTGTGATTCTAATCTGTTGATGTTATCCATAAGGAATAGATGGGAACACCTCATTCTTGAAAGGCAATTTTAGTGTTTCCTTGAGCATTTTAAATATCGATTGAGGCTCTGACATTTGGAATCCACCAATTTCCCATTGAAATGATTGAATCCCAACAATTATTAAATGAAAAATGTTTTTTTTTTATATGTATAGGTAACTGCATATGTATTTGGAATAAAGACGTGGAACGTTAAATTTCGTTTAGAGATGCTTTTTTGAGAAATAAAGTTCTATAAACCGAAATAACGGCAGTAAAAAAAACTTTAAAACGCTGTGGCAGTCAATTTCGTGACACTTTTTTTTGGTTTTCTTTTTTGCTCATTGTATTGTGTTTAGTGTGTGTCAACGAATAAATTATTTCTACTTATTCTATTCTATATTTAGTAAATTTAGGGCATAAACACCTGTGCAGAATAACCCTCCTTTTGCGGTAAGGCAAAATTACCTATCCGAAAAGTTTAAGAACAGTTGGGGTAGCAATTCTGTTATCTATAGGACAGACAACTTTTATTATCAGTGCCTGCCCAGTGCCCACCTGTCTATTCTATTTTTTTACAATCATTTCAGTAAATCCTTTTATCGCTATATTATTGTATGTACTTAATCACCGGTTATCTAGGTAGCTAAACAATAAATCAGAGACGTTTCAGTCATTACAATACAACATTCCTGCCTACCTACACCTACCCATGATCTTTAAACTCTCCTAAAAAAAATACGTTTTAATTCATCCCTAATGTGGTGAAATGTAGTTTAAAATTTTCAGGTCTCGAAAATAATGTCGTATACAGGTTTTAGACTACAATTGTAATTATATTTATTAATGAAATGACAATCTGTTTACAATGTCACACTATTGTGTTTTGTTTACGATTGCTAATTCGTACATATATACTATGACTATTAATTGTTTTTATTACTTTAGTATAAACTATAAACAACGCGTGGTCTTGAAATAATGTTGAGTAGTAGAGAACACATTACAATACATTTTATTTAGTAAACAGTACAACATCAGTAGTATGTTGTTGCAAAGAAAAATACCTATTCAATGTATTGGCAATGTAAGGTGGGGATGGGGAGTTATGGTAAGGCACGGCATAAGCAAAGTCATTCAAGGCAGAGGACAAAATTTACAGGATCCGTCAGATATAAAAGATGTTTTACGAGGACACAGACAAGATAACTCGCCGTCACCGCACAATGTAGTCTGCACGGCTACCACGAACATCGATAATTGGCATTGACGGGAAAACCTCTTTGTCACTCTAATATGCAAGTGTGATAGAGATGGATATACAAATCCGCAATCGTTCGATTTTCGTGGTACTAGCCCAGACCACCGATCGAGCAGTAGGATAAAAAAACCCATCCGTTTTTAGGGTTCCGTACCTCAGAAGGAAAGAACGGAACCCTTATAGTATCACTTTGTTGTCCGTCAAGACCCTTTATCTCGCATAGTATCTCGGGAACGCGTAAAGGTAGCAAGTTAATATTAATACCACATACACAGGTCTGCGGTTCCTTGAAGCTGTGAAAAAAAACCAACTATACGTCAACGCAATCAAAAGATACGGCCGTTTATGTCGCATCTCCCATACATTTGCAATGGGAATCAAAATGTATAGGGTACTTCCCGTTGACCTAGAATCACGAAACTTGGCAAATAGCAAGAGCTTCTAGTAAAAATCTGAAAACTGTATAGTTGCCGCATACTGAGAGTTCCGTGCCACCAGTATTAAGTACCTAAGGTCATAAATTGGGGCGAGCATCCTTTTTGCGGAACCCTCGGTGGGCGACTCCGACTCGCACTTAGCCGGTTTTTCGGGGTGGTAATACTAGCGTAGGAAAAAGACAGTATGGTACCTAACTTTACAAGTAAAACTGTGCATATGTGTGGTAACCTCATTATCTTTTTAAACGCTTCATAATGCGGTACCTGTGTACGGGGCCAACCCCGAATACATATTCAAAGATGAATGTACCTACTCATACTCCGATTACACACTTGCAAATACCACACGAGAAAATTTATTTCATAAACAAGAAATAGTGATGAAAAATAAAATAATACCTACAAAAATCGTAGGTACCTACTAATTACTAAGCTGTGCCCAATTACGGTTTTCTGGTTCAAATGTGCTGAATATACTTGCAGCATTACCGCGCTGCTGCACGGCAAGCGAAATTTGTTGGACCAAATGAGATAAAATTAAATTAGTAGTTATTTTCTAAATGGAGCTAATTAGAATACCAGTGTCTTTGAGAAATTTCCTTAATTTAAGCTAAAGAATGCACCCTTGAATTTAAAGCAGTTGCTCAAAAACACGTTGTATTACATTTTAGCATTAGTTTATTGTTACTTTATCTTGGCGTGTTATTAAAATATATTTTCCACTATTTACTGTAAAAAAAAGAATTACAAGCCTTCTTCTGCGTTTTCTGCGTATGAAATTTTATATCTACATTATACAGAACTTTATTAAATTTTCGTGTAAATTTTCCTCTGAAATATGAAAAAGTTCAGATGAAAACGCTGGCCAATCAGCGTGGGAGTGGCGTTCGTTATCGGCTTATCATAACAAGCCCTTGGAACCGCACTAATTATAATTAGTACCACATGGGTATAGTCAGCGCCGCTATAGAATGTTTTACAATATTACCAGATTCTATAGTAAGTAGTTATGATTCTGGCGTATGAAAAAATATTTCAGCTATGGTTAACTGATTTTTCTAAACGAGCGAGCGAAGGGAGTGTGCTCTCCCAATTTACTTGGACACTCCGTCATTTGTATGTATGTATGTTTGTATATGTGTTTGTATGTATGTATGTATGTTTGTTCGACGATAACTCGAGTATAGTTGATCGGATCGCCGTAAAATTTGGCAGGTGGTTAGATGAAATAAATATAATTTTTAAGTTCGAATATGAGACAAATCGGTCAAGGGGTTGCCGTATTATAGGGGTCGCCAGTTCACACTCGGGCGAACCCCTAGTTATAACGGCAAGTCATATTGCTGTTAATACTGAATATTGTAAAACACAATTTTCCATGAATGAGTAATAAACATATAGTTGTCACATAAAATAAATCTGTTAAAGGAAAGTAGACTTTTTTTCCGTGTAGAAAACATTAATTCTTGGTATACAGTCGACTTTAAAGATATATTTGCACTCTTTCGACGTATTCCTACTTTGTTTAAAACAAGACTTTATTTACCTAGTTTTCTGTAGCAATGTTTCGGAAATTATTAAAATAATTAAGTAGTGCTTCGCCTCGAACCGTTTGCCGGAAATAAAATTAATTACCATTTTGTTAGGCACACCTTCACTAATAGTTCAGTATAAGTATTTTAGATTCCATTAAATCTCAACAGTCTTATACACCCTCGCGGGTGCTGCCTCAGCGTGCGTCCAATGACTCGGGCAGGTGCAACATCCGCTCGGTGTACCCCTTACATTAAATTAAATTTGTTTAAAGGCTCTCTGCGTGTTGGATTTGGCTCCGCGTACGCCTCCCAAAGGTCCGGAACACCGTTGTTCCATGATGGGAAAGATATACCTACTAAGCTGCAAGAACGAAACGTACTCTGTTTAGTTCGTACAAAAATAATTTACTTTAGTTATTTCCGTTGCTGATTGTACACACCATTATGTTTTTTATCGATGAATGTAAAGAACTCTAATGAATCATTAAAAGTACAGTCAACAATATTGTATTACCTTCGATTTGAATTACCTCAAAATTAACTTAAAGTGCGAAGAGGAATTAAGGTTACTTACGTCATATGGTGAGGTCATACAATCATAATTATTCAGTTTATACATATAAATGTTTGTGGTAATTATAGTACAGTAGTACAGATTTATCGGAACTGCCAGGGGTGGTCACCAATATCTGAACATGCACTCTCACGCTTTGACAATAGAGGCATGTTCTGATATGTGTGAGCACCTACACGTTGATTTTTTTATCACTCAACAAACTCGATTTTTTTTAATTAATTACGGGGGCTATTCCAAAATCGCAAGAAATGTTTCTGTTTCATACCTTTCGGCATCACACATGCAGCCAATTTGTATGGCATCGCCAAATTTACTTTAGATCGTGCGAAATGGATTAGGAAAAGCCGGAAAGTGGGCCCTGTGGATAACGCTCGAATGAGAGAGAGAGAGAGATTCACTACTTAGAGTGTGGTCAATGACTAAAAAGTCAACCTGAATAATGAGTATTTACAACGCTATTGTGCATACAGGTAGCATAAAGGATGACTTAGATGGGCCGGGACGGGCCGACCCGGGCCTGATGTGGCAATTTCTATAGAAGGGGTTACGTGATAGCTCGGAGCCCTGGGAGGTTACGTGACAACTATAGAAATTAACTTTTCAGGTAGGTAGGTACAGTTGAATGTAAAAATATGGTATAGGTGTATGCAACATACTTAAAAATATGTCCCATAGTATCTTATTCCGATGTATTCAGAGCAAGAACTATATTTATGAGACGTTTTTGTCGATAGGTACATGTATATTTTGACTGTAATTTAAGTACCAAATACTTAATTCATAAAAAAAACAATAGTAATTAAATGATGGCCGACATTTGTTGGTTAAAAAGTATACATAGATGAAGACTCACTAGAACGGGACGGGACGATCTGTCAGCTTCTAGATAGAAAATGTCACGTGACCTCAAAGGGCTCCGTCCGAGCTATCACGTGGTTCTTTCTATAGAGATTGACAGATCGTCCCGTCCCGTCCCGTCCTAGTGTGAGTTATCCATAAATACTAGAAATACATTTTCAGGTTGGATTTCGGTCTTGAATTCAAAATCGGGGTTTGGCGTTCTAAGTAGCAACTCAAATATAGTCTGACAAGCAACTGGGCAAAACTATATCCATCCCTTTTTTAGGGATGGTAATACTAGCGCGTAAGAAAAAGACAGTATGAGGTTCTCTATCCTAATGTTACTGCGCTCGCTTGCTTGTGTGACTATATATTATATTATTTAAATAACCTTACCTGGATCTGACCCTATGACCACCAGCATACAGGGTCTAGCCACTATGCTATAGTAAACATTAATAAAATTGGTGGTTATTAGTAAAATAAATTAAACAAATTTATCCTGACCACGCGCGACCTTGCCCAAATGACATCAGCCTGTAGTCACCCGATAACGAACACCGTACACATTCCCAACCTTATTACCCTTACAACAGAGTACACATCAGCTTGGCAAAACATATTAAAACTTGGAGTTACAGTACCTGTTTTGTGGACTTTGTACGCTGGTGACAAGGCTGTGAATAGCTTGGCGGGGAGGCGCGTGTTACAGAGGTTAATTAAGCGTAAAAAATGCTAATTTAATTGAAGTGTCTGACTGTCCAGTCTGGGGTTAAGATTTGTGCGAAATACTTACAGCACTTTAGTAACTTTACCTAATAGTCCCACTGTAAGCTGAATAAGTATTTTTTCATATCTCATGCTCTGAAAGTGGGTCATTGTTAACCTAAAGTTTTACTAATTGCAATAAAAATCGGTTTAAAATGGATACATTCTACGACTTCCATTCTGATGTTTTTTCCGAATACATAAATACCTTTCTGATGTTTTTTTAAAATAAAAGTTTCTTAAAAACTCTGGTACTACTAGGTTATCTCAAGGTTGTATATAAATACACCTGTATTTTTATTTCCTCGTATTCGATATGAAAAGTAGAGTGTTTAACTCGGACGAAGGGCACTATTTCAATTTCGGACTATTGGCTCTCTATTAGGTTCGCGCGCCCGAAATACCTCGACTGAAAAGGTCCCTTTACCCCTCGGTTAACAATCTACGAGTAGGTACTAACTACTATTAGGTACTTAGTATTTTTTGTGTTTGCATTCTGTGGAGAAAACTAAGAGAAACTGACATGCATCGGGGTATAAAAAGCTCAACATATTGCAATTTGCATGTAATCTCACCGGTAATCGTTAGCAAACTGGACAACACAAAGGTCTTTTAGATGCCCCCTCTGACCTATTTGGTCTTTGTTGAAATGTATTGAATGGAACACGTGGCGAATGCGACCAATGAACTTACGGACTATTGTACAATTAAGTAAGAATATTCATGTTAAAGTAATTAAACTAACTGCCTTAAATTATGTACTAGGCAGTTTATGAATGAATTTATTCATAAATTGCTTATGCACTTTTGAACGCATCTGTACCTACTGAGAACTTTCCAAAGTTGAATAATGGGAAAAGATAAAAAAATGTCTCGATGGAGTAAACTAAAAAACTGTTTTGTACGAGTATGTATGTACTGTATGTACTCTTTACTATATAGAAAATAAAATACAAAACACTATTAACATAGTAACTTACTGTTACTAATTGTAATTTAAGTTTATTTTATGACATTTTGTAATTAATTTATGTATATGTACTTACTGTATATATATTTTGTTAGTTAAATTTGGAATAAATTTTTTTTTTTCTGATCATTTGCAATCTCTATCACGACTAAGTTCTGCCGATGGTCGGTTAGGTTAAGAGTGTTAATGTTTGTATAGTATAAGTTATTAGTAACTATCTGTCATACAAGCAATACAGGCTTGTCGCGATATCTAACTGCGGTGAAGTTGGAAAGGTCAGCTCGTCGCCAATCTCAGACGGTGAGTCACGGGGCGCCGCGTGCCCGGGGTTCGGTGCTCCATTCTTTATGATTATACGGGTAGTCATAATAAAAGTTATTACACCTACATGCATAGCCTACATGGAACACATATACAAAACATAGGTATAGAAATGAGATCATAGAACGCGTGAATGTTCCCTAAAAATAACCCAAAGGTAATTGTAACCAGTGTTCGACGGCCTATTGCCCAGTAGTTGACACCCTATCACCTCTATTGTTAGTGATATAACATTCAAAATGGCAACCAACTCTGATTCTGATTCTGATTCTGATTCTTGTGGAAACTCCAGCCAGCAGTTCTGCAGCAAGGACTCGGAAGCAGTGACTACGAGAGAGAAGAGGTGTTGAGGGTAATAATAACTTTAGGGGTTCGTATGATCCTCTGATTTAGCATGATCGGTAAAATCGGCGGAGTATGTCAGAATCACGCCGCACCGACCACACCTTAAATGCTAGATCAAACTGGATATGCGAGCCCTCATGCCTAATAAGCCTCATCAGCTTCCGCCGCCCCACCGCAGGCACTAGCAACCTGCCCGAGACACCGGAGCACCAAGTAGATAGGACAGGATTGTAGGTGTGCAGTCGGGGAGTTTAGGAGAGACAGGAGGTTAGAGCCGACCCGAATACATAGCATCGTGAAGCCAGCGTGAGGAATATAGATACTATACTTGGTGTATAATAGATATTAGGTATGTGACTGCATGGTCTTCCCTCCCCCAGATTCTTTTCTTTACCCTTCTGCTAGGTAGACTGATCTCGTGATCTAATATAATATATGCCGCTGTCTTCGCCTTGTAATGTTATTATAGCTCTGTTTTGCCATGGATACTGCGTTCTTCTTTTACGGTCATACCAATCGATATTATAGTATGGATATTAAGCTTCGGCTCTTTTTTCTCCGTTTCTTTGCTTCGATGCACTTATGTAACTTCCCTTATTAAAATAATAATAATTGTAAAAAACGCTTAAAGTAACCAAAGGTGTACTTCTAGACGACTTCACATCGATCATGTGTGTAATATCACTACAACACAACTCTCGAAATTAATTCAACTAAAACTATGCACAGCACGACACAGATATTTTTTACAAATGAACTATGTACCTACAAAAAAAGGCAAATCCAATCCTCCGTTTTTCCAGTATAAGGCGCCAAGTTCGTGGTGTTTCCTGGAGCGGTGCATCAGTTAAACTTTAGTTGTACAATTTATATTTATTAGCTACAGGTACTATTTATTGGCTTCTTTGCATCAGGCTTTATTTTTGTAGACTCAATAAAGTAATTTGTACCTATTCTCGCACAAAAGGCACAGAGCAATAAAACAAAGGCTTTTTTGTAGTCTGTTAGTAGCTTCCAAACCTTGTTACGCATCTGGTCGAGGGCTGTATTCCGGCCCCTATACAAAAAAAAAACAATATTCTCAACTGGTCATACCTGCTGGTATAAGGTAGTTGTAGGTTTAGATCGCAATTTGGTTGTTTCCTTATGCTACTGTTAGGTATTATTCGTGCTTTGTGTTGAATCTGTGATTGCCGAGTTTTCCTTTAACTGTCTTGCTTTAGTTTCCTTTTCTTGTAAGAAAGTTAGCTGCGTTCTTTTAGAATGTACACACTGTCAAAAAAAACTTTAAGATCTAACATGTAAATCACCATTGCACTCATAATCACTGTATCAAAACACAGACCACACAAAACAATCACAAACACTTTTTATAAAAAAACACTACAACTTAATTATGGGTACTTTGAACTTTTTGAACGTACATTTCATTCTTACGAAGTTCTATTCTCAGTTTTAAAATGTCGCTTATATATTTCGAATTTCCAGTGTCCGCTAGGCCATAGTCTTTGTTTATAGGTTGCATCACTTGCAACGGTGAAGTAAAATAAAAAGGCTTCCTTCTATGGGCAAGACCGCATTTAATTGTTTGCAGACAGAAAAATAGTTCCGAAATGTTTTTGTCTCGCCGGGGTGAAATCTTCGAGAATTAGTGTTGGCCACGCGCGTTCATTTAGAGGTAGTCGATAAGTATGAAGTATATGTTTAGGTAATTTCTGTATGAGTAGATTAGTAGATACCTATGCAACTTTTATGGTGTTATTTCACGCCCACGTTGTTACGTCAATTCAGATAACGTTAAATCGCGTCTTCCGAGTCGCGTCTGCCATAAACCTGGTTCAGATGTAGAAATTGTGATCAATTGCCCTTCAGTAATATAATTTAGTGTAAGGGGGCGAACCTAACATGTTGAGGTGTGTGCCCATACCTGCGCTTGTGCAGCGCGTCCTCCGTGTAAATTCAATTTGAGATCTTTGATTTTACGGACTTAGGTCCATACGGCCTTTAGGTACACGTGCTTCTAGTTAGGTCATGCTAGACATGGAAACGGCGGCCCTTACACTTGTTATCATCTGTAGGCATCTTAAATTTTACACCCATTAATTTACATGCGAAAAGGAACAGTCTCACCGGGGTTTCAGTTGAGTATCGCCATCAAACGGGTCAGTTTCAGCAAACGCACTATATATACACACAACACACTACACTGCACACCATTTAAATTGCTATTAGTTATACCTATATGTAAAGTTTAGACGCTATATAGACGAGTCGGTCGGCCAGCCGGCCGGCCAGTCGGCACATCTGGCGTTTATGGCACTATTGTTACTGATGGGTTTTGTAAAAAATTAAGGAGCCAAATATGGGCCCAAGAAAGCGACCGTCTCGGTCCGAGGATCGAACAAGACTCTCCATTCAAAATGGCAACCAACTCGTACGTTTACCTTACTGGTTCATAAATAAAACACAACTACTTTTGCCACAACTGTAGAGTTTTCGATCTCCCGATCGATCTATTGGACACTCTAGGTAACTCATAAATTCGTTGAACTACCAGCCAGGGATTGGAATCGGCATTTTTAGCTCAACTCAATCTATCTAGACTCAATAATTTATGTATTAAACAACTTTGTATTATTAAGTTGACCCATTAATAATGAAATAATAAACCGGTATTTATGTATGGCAGTAATACTGGTATCCGGACCCCTGGTACTAATTTTGACCCCCCTCCCCCCGCCTTGCTACCAGATTGTGTAGATTCTTACATTGTACTTACCTCCTTAATACACATCTCATCTCAAGATGCAGTGCTACAAAATAGGACCTTATTTTTGTAGATTTGACAGATTGCAGGTTTTTGTAATACATCGCGATAAAAAAAGACAGGGAATTAAAATATTGATTGTTTCTGTGCAAAGATTTATATGTATATCTACCCCTTGAATATTGGCAGGCCTATGGAACTCTGCTCTGCTCGATCCTCTGCGGGGGAGAGGGGGAGCATCAATTGTTTTTGTGTAGTGTTCAAAACGGCTCGTATCCGCTTTTTCTGTGAGAGATAAATATCTGTTTTTAAGAACTATTATAATATAATCTGTGATATTGGATAATGCACACTTTTACGAATGTTAATTATAAGCAGTAGTATAATAATATGGTTTATTTTAGACGCGAACCTCATTATCAGTCGGGTCACGGATTGTGATGTTTTACGAAACTAAATAGGCAAGCTGGAGGTCAAACAGAGGTCTCAAGTTTAAATACTGGTTCAGGCTACCTTGAATGTGCAATTTTTTTATTGTATGTGCAATTTTTATGAACGCCTAGATATATATCATGATAAGTGATAAATATCTTTATTTTTCAATTTAGGTACATTTCAATGCACTTATGAACGTCAAAAAAAGCTACTACAGACTTTATCCGTAGATCCGTACACCACAGCCCGAGAAGATTATTACCGGCAACAAACTCGGCGGGAATTTTTTTAAACAAATTACAAGAGTAGTGAAAATATTTACAATATGTGGTACCACAAGTAACAAAGGTATTAAAAAAATTAGTGAAAAAAAAAAGAATAAACAATATTTTACGGTTTTACACGATATACACAAACATTTGATATGATTTCTTTCGTGAACTGTGTCCTTCACTCTGTAAGCAGTAGTACATTCAATTTAATTTTTTGTTGATTTTCTGGTATGGGCCATGCATGCTTGTTTGTTAGTCCTCTCCTGTGTAATAAGCCTTCGAAATCAAAGATTTTTTCAAATAATTCTTAAGAGCGGGAAAGGGCAATTGCAATGTTTCATCCGGTAACTTGTTATAGAAATGAATACATAGTCCAAAATACTTATCTCAGATTAGTACCTAATTTAAGATATTTATTACATACAGGTATACAACTGGTTCTACGTGTTAACAATCAGCTTACCTACGAATCTAAAACTAGACTAGACTTATTATTTTTGTGAATTGAAAACTATACCTATTACTTTCCTGCTGAACTGTAGAGTTGTCTTTCCTGTGGACTAGCGATTTTTATCATACACGTCAATAGAAAAAGAGTACCCTTGCATGTGGGTAAGGGTTGAATAAGAAAATAAACCTTTATAGCGATTACCTGTTGGGTAGCAGGGTAGTCTACAGGATAGACCTGGAGAACGGAAAGTTAATATCTTTTATGCACCTCGTTGTAGGTCGCAAAAAGCAATCTACTTACCAGATGTCTTTACATTAAATAGGTCAATCTATTACTATTGAAGTCGCGGTCGATCGATCCGTAGACAATAGACGATTAGCCCTGCTTATGGCTAGCATTTGCATAATACAACTTATTGATTACATGCAGAAGTAGGACTGTAATGCTAACTATGTATCAGGGGCCTTACCATGACGTCTTAACACGATTCAGTTGACGACCTAAACTGAGTCGCTGCCATAAAACTGAGCCTAAACTGAACCTAAACTGAATCAAGAGGTAAACAAATTTTGCTGCCAAGTGTAATACAACATTTTTCACCTCACTATCGCGAGAAAAATAAATAATGTATATTGTTACAACTCTCATCCATATTCAAACTAAATCTGCGATATTTATTACTCAAAACCACCGTTTAATAGTAAGTCTCCCAGCTAACGTGAATAAAAAGGTCAAACTTCAAGGTCGCCACTAGTGGATAAACTACGTTTTTACCGGCTTTCGAGCTAGTGCGATAAAAAGGCTTTATGCTAGTAGCTTATATTCTTTTAACTGGCGAGTTTTTGCCTTATCCTGTGAAAAACCCTTTCATCTTACCATTTTCAGATATAAGTAGAAATCAATCTATTAATGGAGCTATTTTGCACACTTGTGTCTACTTCTACTTATCTTATGTGACATGACATTATGCCCCATGATTACTCGTCCTATTAACTTCTAGTACCTACCTAATCATACATAACGACAGCTATCAATTTTCATGACTTCACATTCCATAGCATTTTAAATACTAGTGTACTAGCCTTACCATGAGTTCTAGTCCTAAGTCCGACGTCTTAATAATAATTACGACTATCGAAAACCAAACATTATATAATACACATGGCAACTAGCGCTTTTCAAAACTAACAAATCAGAAGAATAATTCAATGAAAAGAAACACCGTTTTAAGAACATTTTAAGGAAAGTGACACGGTACAGCCCTTAGAGCATAGACAAATAGGAGAGTAGGTTTTATATACAATTTCCCCACTGCTAAAAATCTTGCACAATTCTGGAAGTTGTCTCACAAATCTCGCAACACAGAAATGCAGTGGCTTTTCATTGAGAAATATATATGTAAATATGTATGTGGATATTACTAAGTACGTTAGAGACTGCTATTATTGGTTCCATGACTCATTCGTAAGTACCGGGTGGCCCTCTACATCCCTAACAACTTTTGTCCTAAAATCACTTGCCCTAACCGTTTTGTCCTAATGGGCATTAGCTCTAACGATCTATTGCCATAACAATTATTTTCCATAACGTAATGGTTGCCCTAAAACTCATTTGCCCGAAGCATTTTTGGCATAACATCAATAACCCTAATGTGTTTTGGCATATTCATCGCGATCCCTAATAACGTTTGTCCTAATATCTCTTGCCATAACTATTTTATCCTAACTGGTATTAGTCCTAACAATCAATTGTCATAATAATTATTATCCATAATGTAATGATAAGTAGTCCTAAAACTCATCTGTTCGAAGCATGTTATCATATACATACGCAGTCTTGTACCAGTTTTAACCTTATTTTAGTTGGACTGTACCAAAGGTGGGTCTTATAAAATTTGATCGAAAGTGGTGTAATTATGACATATATTTGAAATGATTGTAACGTATACATATAACAAGTCACAATAAGCAGCTTTTAATTGAAAAACTTTTTTTTTATTGAATATGGCTGAGATCGAGCGCTTCAAAGATCAAAGTTTAAGGCAGGTCGGTTTAGGTACGACGACTAGCGAAGCGAGGAGGAGTGTTAGGTAGAACTGCGACCTAACAGCGCGCGAGCCGAGCGAGCGAAGCGAGCGTGCCGCGGCAGCGGCCGGCGAAGCGCCAGAGCCGACTTTTTTCCATAACACTGTTTACAAACTACAATTTTGTATTAATTAATTAATTTGGGCTTAGAATCTTAAGGATAAATAATATTAGTTGTAACGTATATAACACATCACAATAAGCAGCTTTCAATTGAAAAACTTTTTTCTAAAATTGAAAATGGCTGAGATCGAGCGCTTCAAAGATCGAAGTTTAAGGCAGGTCGGTTTAGGTACGACGACGAGCGAAGCGAGGAGGAGTGTTAGGTAGAACTGCGACCTAACAGCGCGCGAGCCAAGCGAGCGAAGCGAGCGTGCCGCGGCAGCGGCCGGCGAAGCGCCAGAGCCGACTTTTTTCCATAACACTGTTTACAAACTACAATTTTGTATTAATTAATTAATTTGGGCTAAGAATCGTTAGGACAAATAATATTACGTAGGTATTTTAATAATAGGATAAACGTCATTAGGCCATATAAAATTATGGAAAATAATGATTAGGACATATGATCAATAGGACAAATAGTCATTATGGAACATAACATTAGGATATGTAATCAATATGTCAGGTGACATTAGGACATCAAACATTAGGGCAAACTAAAATCATCCATTCAATAAGAGGGCAATCAAAAATAGGGCAAATGAGTGTTAGGACAAATGATTATTATGGCAAAAAAGTATTAGGGAACGCAAAAATAGGATAAAAAACGTTAGGGATCCCAATATAGATCCGTAAGTACCTACTCAATATTTTAAAAAAACCGGCGAAGTGCGACTCGAACTCGCCCACCGATGGCACAAAGGATGCTCCCTCACACACTCATACAGGCACAGAACTCTCAGTGCGTGGCACTTGGATTTTTTCATGGCTTTATGGTCCGCAGGGGTCCATGTGTGTAGGTACCTATGTGGTATCAATTTCAACTTAATACCTCTACGCATTCCCAAGATAAAGGGACTTGACAAACAGACGGACGAACAGCAAAGTGATCCTGCAAGGGTTCCGTATTTTCCTTTTCAGGCACGGAACCCTAAAAATACATAAACGTGAAAGTTATCTACTTTCCTACTGGATGACGCTGCATCTGCATGGTTCATAAGACCATATGAGAATATCAGGATAACACTGGTAGACAACACACACGTGCAACGCATGATCGGGTAAAGAATGCTAAAAATCAACCAAACTAAGGACTACTCTCCATTGGCACCTTACAATTGATATTAATTATATAGATCATCTTTTTATGTAATTGCTTCAATGTCTTTGTAATAATCGTTCATAGTGAATTATAAGGAACAATTATTGATTTTGCGATAGATTTAGTAAGGGTACAATTACAATACAATACAAAATATAGCGATTGTAGCTAGTTATGGAATAACTTAGTAAAAAAATATAGGTACTTAGTTGTAAATGTAAAATGTAAATACGATTGTAAGCAGAGACTGATTAAAGTCGAGAGAGAGAAAATACTTTTAGATTTTTTTATAAGTAGGTATATTAACCCTTCATTTGGTAATGTATGACAGGTCATACAAACTCTTAAGCTATTAGTCTACAATTTTCTGAATAGCAACTCGTCTAAGTTGCAATATATATTTCGCTACTTGGTGAATAACAGGACCGGCCATTATTTTTAGGCCTATTTGGACGCTTTTTGGCTGTTATAAGAATGTGACAAAATCCGAAAGTGATGAACTCCGAAAGTGGTGATCAAAGAAAGTGACAAATTCAGAACGTGACGCTCTCAGAAACTCTGAGGATGTCTCCTCAGAAAGCGGCATAGTCAGAACATGACCTATCTCGAATGTGACTTTCTAAGAAAATGACGTACTCCGCCTAAAGGAAATAATCAACCGTCATAGATAAGCCTCGTGATACTAACCCATTCAAATTACATGTGCAATTTTTATTTGGGGCATTTACAGCAATACATAAGGTATATACAGAACTTGATGTACAGTATGCAATAACATCATAACATTAAATCGAATTATAAAGTTTGTGAGTTTGTATGTTGGTGTTGAGTGAGAGCATGAGTGAGTGTTTGAGAGTGTCTGTGTAGTTATCTAAAGTAGTGAGTCATCACTCGATTACTTATCGTCCTGTCTTGATTTCATTAATAATGATTAAGGAACATTCTTAATTTATTTTTCATTTGTTTCAGCCTCAAACAATGTCATCTAAGATCACGGACGGAAACCACATTTAAATACGAACGAACGAACGACCAAAACAATTGACTATTAATACTGTGTTCATTTGTTTAAAATGCCGCGTCTGAACGCGGCCTAATAGAAAGAGACGGAGCTGGTTCTGAAAATAGCGCGTTCAGAAATAGAGAAAAAATGGCCTCAGTCGGTGGCGGGAAAGCGGCGGGCATCGCCGCCTCGTGGTGGCACACAACATGGAGCGCCATGGCTGACCTCGCAGAGGCCGTTGACGACCTGATATGCAGCTTCGATTATATGGACACAGCCATGGACAACCTAGTCATGCTTATCTTCATCTGGCTCCTCTTCTCTATCGTCCTCCTCGGTATAGCGAAGTGGGCCTACAGCCGCTTTAGCAAACCCAAAGTGATTGAGCCAGAAAAACCTAAGGAGGAACCCAAGAGTACAGCTAATGAGATCGTCAACAGTGCTGATACGGTGTTAGCGACTACTGCTAAAGTTAAGAGTGCTAGTTTCAATTCTTTCAAGCCTAAACCTAGTGGATTTGTGCCAGCAACGCCTCCAAACAAGCGTCGTTTAGGGCGCATGTCCCCTGGCCCTGAGGCTCTGCATAAGAAGCACCAGAGCATCATAATCCCGACGTGTACCGGCCCGGACCCGCCGAGTGTACAATGGGTGAACGACTTGTTGACGTGGTTATATAATGATCTGGTTATTGTGAACGAACTAGTGCAGCAGTGGATTGTGTCCATGAACGAGTTCTCCAAGAAGTCTGTGGAGGAGGTAAGGGATTTAATTTTGCTTTAGTATTGTCGTTGTTTTACGGTTCTTAGCGTCATTCTGTGTCGAACGTATCTTTAAAAGAGAGGATGATGTAGAAGTTAATAGAGACCAGTAGAAACAAATCGATCAAAAAAGGACCGTGAAGTAGACTTTTACTAACGATGGCGAACATAGTTTTTGACAATTGTCAATTTTGTCCCAGTCCCACCACGAGTAACAACCGTAAAGGACCATTGAAAAATCAACGACTGTTACGTCTGTTATGTGTGATGCAATTGTAATTATTTCTTAGATTTTATTACTTCAGTTACTATTAATCGTAAATGGAAAGAGATGTCATATACTACAGAAAAAGTGACCAAGGCCCCCGGTGAGCAGATCTAGAATCGAACCAGCAGCCTCTTGCTTTCGCGACAGATTAATAATTAATTGGTTAAGATTTAGACGTTTAGGACGCCGGTTTTTTTACAACAGTACTATCCTGCTAGTCAATCATGACAACACTTGTGTGGATGTCCCAATTGTACATATTAAGTATGTATTGAAATTCTTCGTATACATTTTAACGGTCGTATATATTTACATTTTTTTACCTAGTTGGTGTGAGCGATTGCCACCATTAACAATTATTACAATACAATCTCCTTATAGGTGCTTATTTTACTACATAAGTTGTGTTTCCAAGTCTCTACGGACGGGAACACCTCGTAATCGGTAACATTACCACAAGTAAACATTAAATTGCACTTTGATGCGCAAGCGCTTGTTTGCTTTTTGCGTTCCTTATCTACACCTAGGCTGACGTAACTGTTGGTTTATCTATGGTTCACCACTGTGCTTATTACCATGTCGATGGTATACATACAGGCACCAGACCCGCCTGTTGGTAAGGGGTTACCGTAAGGCTAATTGCAAACTTGGGTAATTCTAGGATAGTCTCCTGCATGTTACTGATATCGTTTAAAAATTTGTACACTCCTTTTTGAAAAACCTCGTATAACGGAGTATAATGTCGTAGATAACGTTGTTTTACATTTCATCAACGTAATTATTTCAAACAATTGACAACATTGACGAGACAATTAATTGCCGGCCATATACGAGTGTGTCCGCTGGACATCCACCAGACAAGTTTCCCATACATTAATGGCAGAAGGATATAGCTTAGGTAGGTACTTTCAAGTTTTAAAGGCTAAATAAACTAATAAAGAACCATTTCCCCCGGAACTGCTAATGGATTCCCATTACTATTACCAGCTTCCATCACGAACCAGACTTACCCCACTACATAAATAACCTTAAACATCTACAAACACGAAACCGAAATGGCATCAAAGACAAACTCAAATAAATGTAGCTTCAGCATTTCCTGTAAGATCAACAAATCTTAGCTGTTAACGAGTTTCATACAAAATTTGACTGTTTGACGTTTGAATAGAGATGATTTTCGCTTGGATTTCATAGTTGGCGTGGTTTGAGTATTAATAGGTCGTGTATAAAAAAATCTAGATCAAGAACGATGTTTATGGTCAACTTATGTAAATCAGAGCTGTTACCGTGGCAGTGTTTGGAGCAAAGTAAAATTTATATTCAAATGGTATTTCAGTTCTCGCTGACTACTTTGTAAGAGAAAAAAAAACTTAAGTATAAAGGTATTTTATTCCTGATATTGTTAAGAAAACAGTTTGATAGAATTAAGTTCTACTGTATTTTATTTTGTTCTGTATGTAAAAATTCGTTTTATTTAGTTTCATTTTATTTTCTAGGGTCCACTGAAAATCAGCGTCGCTGCACTATGGTGCTTCGACAAATGCTGAGTGGCATCCTTTTTGGGACAACAAAGCATAAAATTGTTTAATGTGTTTTTTTTAGTTATAAGATTGTATACCTAAACGTTGTTTCAAATAAACAAATTTCATTTCATTTCAAATGCTTTTGACATTGTCGTGCCGTATTGTAGCCGGACATGTCAATCACGTAAAGCTGTTAAAATAAACCAAAAACATTAAAATTTATTTTTATAAAGCAAGTGTGTTAAAAGATAGATCTGTATCATTGTCAGGTTTATAAATCGCTACGACGTTTCTCTTCTCAATATCACAAGGAAATTTCTTGAAATATCTAAGTATGTAGCAGAGTAATATAGCTACGACTGTGTCTTAAAGATCTAAAAGATTTCGAATGTTATCTTTATTTGAATATGAATTGCGAGATAAAGATGTTCAAGTTGTGTATTGAATGAATAACTAAACTAAACTATACCGATATTTTCCTAGTGCCGTTATCCTGTTTGTCTTTGTGACAAAGGTGTACATATTACATATTTTATATATATAACAACTACTCGTAATAGCTGAAAGTCCCTAACCTTTGAACCACAAATCCAAAAATTATGAAAAAAGTCATGAAGACTCTCCTATAGATAGATCTTTAAGACTCAAGGAAAGTTATTTTGAAAATGGTCAATTAAACCATTTTTTTTGCAAAAAGTCATATCGTTTTATTAAAAGGGCGTAGGTATATGAGTCGTAATATGATCACAGAATAAATTCGGGTACTGTCTATGGCATCTTATTTTCCCAGAAAAGAAATGGATGTTACCGGCAATATCTGAAGTATTATTTTTAAGTAGAAACGGCTGCGAAGTGCGAACGATACCAAATTTCTTTCAAGAGCTGGTGGCTTCCTCGCACAACGTATCAGCATTGCGATACAACGAGGAAATGCCGCCAGCATCCTAGGTACAATGCCTCAAGGACCTACTTTAGATTTAAGGTAGGTAGAGGTAGGTAGTTAGGTAAGTTACACTTACTGTATATATTTCGAGAATAAATGATTTTATAATTTCTTAGGAAGAAAGGTAAAGTGGAAATATTCGTTACCTCGGGAAGGACTCGAACCCGCAGCTCTGCGTGTATCCCAGAGTCGCGGGTACCAGTCTCGTCCGAGGTCATATTTTTTTCTGCTGTCCTGTCTCTATAAGAAATATCTGATTATGACAATAGAGACTCCGTTATTTTATTAAGTAAAATTTTACAAAGTCTCATGAGAGAATTTTATAATTTAAACTTTTGTGAGCCATACTGACATTAAATTGCAACGGTTAACACTCACGTATTTTTATCACAATAGGCGTGACATGTTTCAACTGCATCGGGCAGTCATTGTCGGACAGACAGACTAGTGTTTTCACCTTCGCGGCTCGGGCATTACACCCATCGGGCATCGGGGTGATGTATGAAGGTGACAACACCACTCTGTCTGTCCGACGATGACTGCCCGATGCAGTCGAAACATGTCACGCCTATTGTGATAAAAATACGTGTGTTAACCGTTGCAATTTAATATCTAATGATAAGTTAATAATTAATTTGGTAGTGATATCTCCCTACACAAAAACTTTTGCGTTGATTCCGTGGTTTACTCGTTAATCTTCTTTCTTAACATTTAAAGTCGAAGAAAATTACGTGAAAAAACAGAAAATATCATAAAATAATATAAACTTATGTCCTTATCGTAAACTGCAAGTGAGTATGAGTGGTGACGAAGTGTTATCAATTACAATGTTTCCCACGGTGTAGGTACTGACCTTGTACAGACATTTCAATATACCGCAATAGAGGAGCAAAAATATCTTAACTGAAAATATACTGATATGATATGATAGTATCAGTACCACATTTAGGCCATAAAGATGATTCCTCGCCAATATGCAATCCTTTTCTACTCAACTTGTAAATTGTAATCTTATATTAAAATATAAAAATCGAAGTGCAAAGCGCATCGCAGGCGCGTTGGTGTCTTTTGTATGGAACAGTGAGAAAGTGTAACTCACAATACATACTGTACTTACAGTTCTTAATAGTCGTATTTACAATTATAGTTATCTGGGGAGTTCTATAACTTGGCCAATTTGAACGACCTATTTTTTTTTAAGTTTTTTTTTACATACCAAATAGGTACATACCTAAACAGATCACTACTATTTTTGTTACATTCTGTAGGTATGAGCCACGGTCGCACCATCATTTAAATATTTCCTTCACATTTTCCTTTAGGTATATAATTTACGTTATTCCGGTCACACTAGACGCCATCTTAAGTCTTATTATACCTATTTATACAGCTAATGGTCATAACATGACCTTAAGCATAAGTGCACTGTCAACGATATTCTTGCACTTTGCGGAATTGTTTGAGAACAAATAACATAAAATGTGTATTTTAAATACTTGCTTTAAGTAAACAGTCGCGAGTCAGATTTACATTAGCATATACATATTGCAGTGTTCGTTAGGATGAGTGAGCTGCATATCTATTTAAAGATTCTTCTATTGTTTTCGAGCTTATGAATGTATCTTTTTGCATTCTTCGATGAAGATTGTAATGTTGTAGAATATTCATTTATGTTAGGTATGACTAAGGACTCTATTATTTATTCTGTGCTTACGTGCCATTATTAAAAAATGGTGCTATGTTAGTGATTGTCTGTCTAATACGAAACATCTTCGTGGCAACACCAGGGACCGGAACCGGTTACCATAACCCGGGTTTTTCATAAGGTTATTTTAAAGGTTGTTTTCAAAACACCTCCAATTCGGTTAACTCATGATACGGAAACCTTAATCATTCGGAAACCTTATCGGTCCAGTTAACCCCAATTAACCTCTAACCAGTAACTAACCCCAATGAATTCTGTTAGTGTTTTATTCTGTTTTGAACAGTTCAAACGAAAGTAATCTTTATACGCCCAGGAATTAGACTTAATATTGAATGACCATGGCTAGGAGTTAGGACGTTGTCGCTCGCTGTGGAACCAGGTTTGTTTTGCTCTTAGTGTGGCATCGTTTCTTTATTTCCTTACTATAACCTAACATTTTAGGCCTAACATTTTTATTATCATACATAGAAATGAAAGCGGCGTGAGCGTTTGTTTCTACTATGCTCAAGTTTATTTATTTTTCTTGTAGTTAATCAGTCAAATATAGGTAGAGTCATAAATAATCATCATACATGGGTAACTTAGCGCAATTATTCTGATATTATTTAAAAACAAAACATAACTATTAGTCTCAGATTACGAAGCGATAAAATTCAGCAAATAGTGCTATTTTGTGAGTACATCTTGTGACGGCTGTCGGTAAAGTTAAAACTTTTTAAAATCTCGACATTGTTATCCTTTGTAAAACCAACAGCTAATTACCTGCACGAAATAGTACCATAAAGAACAAGAGATATTTTATTAATAACAACAGTATTCCTTTGGCAATAAAGTTCAAATTGTTATAGCATGCACTCAACGTATAACCTTTTGAAATTAAGAACCGAGGCGTGGTCAACCAGGTGTCTGTTTATTTTTCATAATTAAAAGTTGATTTGATTATTGTAGCTTGTGTTAAATTTTGCAACTTACGTAGGTAGATATTAAAAAAAGTGGGAACAGATTTCTTATCGATTTGAGGATATTGTGCAAGCTTCAGTCGCTACGCTACCAAGTACCGGCAACGTTAGCTACACTGTATTCTATTCCCGATATTTCTTACAATCGACAACTGGCCTACTTTTTGGATTTTTAATGCATTTGGATTCTTGAATTTTTAATCCATGCTTAGTTCATACACTACTCAACTACAGCAAAAATAATATAATAAATACCACCCTCTAACTAAGACTTGCAAAACACGCTACCGGAGGCCTATTGCATAATCAGTTGTAGCTTGTAATATTAGCGGAAGTCTCTTTTCAATCCCTTTTATTAGAAAGAGAGTTCCGCTAATATTTTAAGTTACAAAATAAATTATACAATTGTCCCCAGGTGGTCAGATCATATTTCATTTCTAAAAGGTTTTATGTGAAATGCGTCCTATTCCAATTTGACCCTTATTCTTAAGACAATAAATTTGTAATTTATATTACAGGTTTTTGTATTACTGCATTTCATTTTCTGCAGGTAATTAGCGATTGGGTTTAACAAAAGACACTACAATGCTATTCATAGCAGATAAGTTTCAAGTGGAAATCGTGATTTCAAACTGTTTACATTATAAAACGGTGAATAGTTTTTGTCTTTCCTTAATTTCTCATATATGCGTCAAGAGTGATAATGCGACAATAAAAGTCTTGTTTATTACCAATCTTAATACGATTTTGCCGGCAATTACTTTCTTTTATTACCTGTGTGCGTAGCCAAGATGCCAACCGCTCACGCTCACTCGCTAATGAAATGCAACTGTCATTGTCACGCTAATAAGAAAGAGAGATAGAGAGAGGTAGCTACGATACATTATTAAGCGTGAGCGATTGGCATCTTGGCTACGCACGCTGACGTCTGACGTGTTTTCACTTGAGACCGCTATTTGCTACCATTGGCAAAACAAAAGTATGTATTTGAGTTAATTGTAAGCAAGTGCAGCAAGCGGTGCTCCAAATGATTATGACATACTTTGATATTGGATACTTATTATTATATTATTTTTTCGTATCTCGTATTATCGTAGTAATGAGCAAAATTTGTATAATCGTACGAGTTTGAGATTAGGGCTCCCGATTACAAGAGTACACGCTGACACGTGGCTCCGTGTACACGAGTCGTGTCTTAATTACACGTGGCCTAATGGCATGTTCCAAACAGAGCAGAAAACCGGTATCGTGTGTGGCAAGACGCTTCTGTAATGTGTTTAAATTAATTTGAAAATGTACCGACAGTAAATGAGTAATTAAACATCTATAATTTATTTTATTACATTACAATATCGCATCTCGAGATACTCTGGGTATAACTTTTTTAAGTAGGTATATTCACGGAAATACTACTAAAATTACAGTCTTTCTCCGGGACCACGGGGGCAATGTCGCCCTTGAAACGTCGGAGGTTTGTTTTCAAAGTTTATACACGATTAAGCCCCGTTTTCGTAAATTTATAATACTAAAATTATAATAACAATATCTAATTATATACAAAATCTAACAATGAAAAAGAGTTTTCTACTGATTTTATTTCCTTTAAGAACTCTCATATGTAACAGGAAGAATAATTATAATATAATTTGATGGCCATAGAGTTAGAATTTTTTTTTAAGCTATTGCATAGCTTCTATCGCGGGCCTTGAGCGCGGGGACTGAATCCAGAAATTCCGTAACGAAAAAAAACCTGACGCTCCCCACTCCGACCTCCGACGGACCGAAACCGACTTTATTCACTTTGTTACAAAGTTCTTTATCGGGGAAAGGATATATCTCCAAACGAATGTCGCTAAGTGTCATATTCTATACAAAATATTGAGGACAGTAGCTTTTATTACCAGAGATACGGCGATGTCAAACGTCAAAATAAACACTATTATTTTAGTCCCGCCAAAATCAAATATGTTAGTCGCAAACTTATGTTTCTTATTTCAGTTATCATAAACCTATAGTTTCAATGATAAATATTCCTGAATAACCAACAGCTACTGTAAGATAATAAAACCCACATGTATTGTAAAATAATGTTGACAACTTTTCTATCAAAAACATTGAATTTGAAAATGAATAATGATCCACAAGAGTCTACAACAAAATATGGGACCACCATTGACGCGGTATTTTCTAGGTATTTAGAGGATATTAAGTCGCAAACTTATGTTTCTTATTTCAGTTATCATAAACCTATAGTTTTAATGATAAATATTCCTGAATAACCAACAGCTACTGTAAGATAATAAAACCCACATGTATTGTAAAATAATGTTGACAACTTTTCTATCAAAAACATTGAATTTGAAAATGAATAATGATCCAAAAGAGTCTACAACAAAATATGGGACCACCATTGACGCGGTATTTTCTAGGTATTTAGAGGATATTAAGTCGCAAACTTATGTTTCTTATTTCAGTTATCATAAACCTATAGTTTTAATGATAAATATTCCTGAATAACCAACAGCTACTGTAAGATAATAAAACCCACATGTATTGTAAAATAATAAAAACATTTTAAACAATATTAACTTTTTATTTATTAAATAATAGAAAAATTTGTTTTCTTATCGGTCACCACGCTCAAAAAGTGTAACTTGAATTAATATCAAAGAAAAAGAAATACTGCATGAATAAAATAAATAAATAATTATAATTGCATAAGTTGATACAAAATGATATGCAATAGCTTTACCGCGGCAGTCCCCGAGTGCCACACGTATTTTTTGAAATAGTTTTAATGTCTGATGTGTCGGTATTTAGATCGTATTTATATCGTTTTTCCCTTCCTTTCATTTTAAACAATTCTATATTATGTTTTACGAATATACACATAACAAATACATATAAGGATGGCAAGGGTAGTATACTTTTTTAAATAATGGCTTGCAACTATCTAGGTAATATGCTCCACACAAAGATCTTACTCGTAAACACTTTCTTTGGGCTAAGAAAACCTTATCAGCATCTGATGAGTTGCCCCATATTATTATTCCGTAACAGATTTGCGACGATACATAACCGTTATAGGCTGCCGTTGCTGCCGCCTCAGAGACGGTTGCTCGCAGACGATACAAAATATAATTAAATCGATGTAGCTTATTACAAAGGGTATTAATATGGGCTTTCCAATTACAAAACTTATCATTCTTAATTCCTAGAAAAACTGCACTTTCCGTTTCATTAAGTTGTACTTACGCCATTAAAATCGGCAGATAATCTAATTGGTTTTGCTATTATAAGTTTGAAATTAAACCAGTTGTGTTTTGGTTAAGTTAACTTTGAGATTATTATTTTCTAACCAATTTGTTACATTTGTTAATGTAGGTACATGTAATAATATTTCTTAGAGAACCATCTGTATTTTCTTTAATTACTATGGTTGTGTCATCTGCAAATAGTATAGTGTCATTTTGTGTGGCGCCAGGTAAATCGGTGATGTAAAGTAAAAACAAATACGGCCCTAGTATACTACCCGATGGCACGCCGCATGTGTTAATGATGAACGGCGAATTATACGTTTTGTTAAGGTTTTTAACTATTTTTGTAACTTCTACACATTGTCGCTGCCCATTGAGATAGCTTTTTAGCCAACAGTACGCTTGCCCTCTTATACTGTATTTAACTATTTATATTACTTTAATAGCAATGTTTCATGGCACCCTAGATCCATAAAGCCATCCAGGATCTAGATTTCTGCTCATTCTATGCATTCGTGTACATACACACAGAAAACATAGAAAAGCGGAAGTGTTTACCGTGACACCAATTAGTAGGTATAGGTATCGGGATACAAAGTATCAACTCAAAATATGTGTAATAATAATTTGACTGGATTACGTAAATTGTAAGAATATTAATGTAAAATACCAGACCAAGATAATATAACGCATCGCGGCTTAGACATTGCCGAGATTCATTGTTTATGTGGAACCGATAAGGGCAATAACAATAAGCCTGCACTCGGTCGGTATTCATCTTTGTGCACTTAAATGTCATTGTCTCATGAGAGTAATTAGTAAAAACAATGCAAGTAAAGTTTTTGAAGCAGGAATTTCTAGAGCTGCTTTCAATATTATCATTTTAAATTGCCATAATTTTTATAACGATACCCTTACCAACAACTCATACCTATCCGTAGTCTGCACGTGCAAGGCCATTTTTTTGTTTTATAAACGAGCCTTTGTTAATATGAGCACGTCGGCTCCAAAAGCTAATCCTAATAATTACCTACCTACTAGATGTGGAAACTAGGGCTCCTGATATCCGTGATGTACACCGATCCGTAGCTACGTGTTCTTAAGCCCGGCGGTACTAAGATCACGAATTTCACGAACACGCCAAGGTACGTACCTCGTACCTGCGTTCGCGTACGGATTCACGTGACACGCCGTGACACGCCATGATACGTAGCCCGTACCTGCGTTCGTGCGCAGAGCTTCGGGCTCGGTTCCATTGGGAACTTACTTATCGCACGTCTCGTAGGTTCGACACGCCCGGGAGAAATATAAATAAGGACTAAGGTATTATTGAATTGAGTTACCACGTAGTATATTGAATACGGGACGAACGGACAAACATTTACTTGTGAATTAAACTTAGATTTTATTTTTTGCATGAATATAATAGTTATATCTAAGTAATTTATGGGGATATTCTGTTTTATGTATAACCAGCTATTGATTTTCGTCAAAACTAGCGACCTGCCCGTTGAATTGCACTTATATAAATATAAGGTGTAAAACTCCCTAGTACGTATCATTATAATTATGAACTTAAGCAACACTGTGCTACTGGTTGTTATTATTAAATCAAGAGACTTTTTTTCTGTTAAGTATTAATGTAATGAATGAAACGTACTAGTAAAACCTTTGTACTATCAAATAATATAACGAAGCCTAAATATAAAGAAGGCAACCCTAATCCTAAGAAACAAAAGGGTAAAATTCTGCAAATCATCGGTAGGTATGATAAAGGTAATACAGGTAAACAAATTCAACAAAAACATGTACGGGGCCACAGAAAAAAAAGTACACAGCTGCAGTTCTTATCAGTTTCGGACTTTTAGTCACAGCGATAACTTTTCAAGTTTTTAAGAATATTCATGTTGCTTATTTAACATATAGTTTCTAAACCATTTCTCAGTCCTAATAACAATAATTTGTGTCATGTTAGGTATTTAGTGGTAATTTAGGTATTCTTTTTAACTCGAATAATCTTTTCAACACACTTGCTCGTAACGAGGTTCTTATCGTACCACTTTTAGGCTCATAATCCAAGATATTAAACACGCGTACTTTCTCATTATAATTATTGAACTAGTGTGGTAATGAGATAAACCCATCAAATTCAGTTTGTACCCTACAAGACTAAGTTACGTACGCAAACAATACATTCAAATTATGTCGGATTAAAAAGGTTTTTTTTCAAACAAGTACTTACACTATTTTTAGTCGCATAATAGCTTATGCGCTAAAAAGCAATATCTCCGTATTTAGTTGAATACATGGATTAAAACTTTCAGAATTATTTGATATATGTACAATTTTATTAAATTATTCATTATTTACAATAATTAGTGCTTTAAACATAAATTACAACATTTTTTATTTTGGCTGTTTGGCGGGCCTTTCCTTCAAATATGCGCGCGTAACGCGATTCGAAAAAAATGCGCTCCAATGGCGCGCCGCGGTAAATTGTTTACATAAAACATTTGTGACCGTCTTCTCGCTTAATTCTTATGATAAAATGCAACAAAAAGAGAATTAGAAGTAAAACTATAACAATATGTGGATGAAATCTCTGGAACCGCAAAACGCGAGTGTTACCATGAAAATCTAGTTGATGTAGTGATAAATATACCTACTTATTTGCGATGTTTGGGCCTTAAGTGGATCTATTGGTTGAAAATATAAAGTATTGTCATCAACCGACGTCGAAAAGGCATCGCAAGAAGCTTCATGTAGTCTATAAAGGTCAGTCAAACTCATATGCCATTTATAATTCTGACGTAATTCTGACAATTCAGTTAACGTATTTAACAAAAGTTAATAAACACGAATAAAATTTTGATTTTTACTTACAAGTGTGTTGAAAAATGTCGTATGAAACGTGTGTGCATGGTGTACACATCGGCTTCCTTATTGCGCACTCGCTTTTAGCTCGCGCGCACAATATCGACTCGTGTATAATGACCATCATAGCACACGTGTATCACAATGTACTATTTGAGTGATTTGGAATACTATGACATTGCATAGGATTACAGAGGACGGAAGTGACACAAACAACGTTTCCACACCAAAAATACTATTCTAAATACAACACAGTTATGCGTTTAGTCTCGAATATTCTTTTCTTCAAAACAATCCAAAATGAAAATATTTACCACAAATTATCTAATTACTCAAAAAGCAAATTATATCTGTGACACAAAACAAAATGTCAGATTTACATGTTAACCAAGTATTCATAGGCGAAAAAGAATTAACATGAATATTCGTTAAGCTTAGGGCTCCTATAGCCAGGGCTCATATAGCCAGCGCTGCAGAAGGCCTAGTATAAAAGTTGTACGACACTTACTTCTCGATCGCGTTAGCGTATCGAGAGTTCAAATTATGTTTGTCGTTTATTTAAATCATCCGGCAACTTTCATATTTTGACCCCTCGATACGCTAACGCGGTCGAGGAGTTAATGTCGTACAACTTTTATACTAGGCCTTCTGGACTATTTCGGCACATTAAAGAGTACTATTTATTTCTAGATTGAAGGTAATAATGGCATAGGTACTATTATTAGAGTGTTTTATTGTATGACTAACAAGCTAAGCCAACCTACCGGGGTTTTTTTGTAGATAAAAAGTGCAGTTGCACGTGCAGACAAAGATAATAAGATTTGCAAGCGACTTATTACAATGAAACAAACAATATGCATAAGTAGCTTTGGGCTTTACCCTTTGTTCGTGAAGTTGAAAGAAGTGACCGCGATGTTTTGTTTCACAAATTCGTGGTATTTTTTTATTTAATCTGGAGTTTAGAATTTTGCTTTCGCATTCATTGTCATTAGTTACTCCTGACATCACAAATCTTCAATTTATAATTCAGCTGTGAATTTAAAGTTATTTTTGTTGATGTCTCGTTATTTTTTGTTTGTTATTGTTAATGTATGATTAGTGTTACTATTTAACAATGAAGAGAAGTTGGGTTATTTTAGCAACCCGTTTATTAAAGTAGCTATTCAATGTATTTATTATTTGGTTCTTTTCATTTATTACTTACTTAATATTTAAAAGGCCTTACTATTAGAAATAAATTTTAATTCAAAAGTAATGAAACGGAATTAGAGCTATGAATAAAAAACACACGATACATTTTTATTCGTAGCTCTTAGAGACCGCATCGTATCTTCACTCAAGGTCGCGGGCGGACCGAACGGGCGTGTTCTTAAAGAACGTGAAGCCGTGATCACGCCTACACGCATCTACACGGATTCACGTACCCTAATTTCACGTAGCCGAACGTCACGTGCGGAACGGACCAGAAAACCGTAGCAGTGAATCACGAACACGGGCGTACGGCTACGGGTTCACGAATCACGGACACGACCGCGAGCCCTAGTGGAAACTTAAGTGGCGAGTTGGCTATATGTTCAAAGTTTAGTGACACCTCTCTACCCCCAGCCCTCATACTGGTGTTGCTCTCGAGCTCTCTTAGATGTCGCTTTTTGTGGGGGCCCATCTTATGTGGGCGAGTCACCGTTTGCCGTAAATTAAATTTATTACCATTTTGTTAGGCAGACGTCTGATTTTATTCTCTATAATACAGTATTTAGTCAACCACCTTCACCTAATAGACTAGTATATTTTAGTTTCCATTAAATCTCAATAGTCTATACACCCTGGCGGTGCTGCCTCTGCATCCCATAACTCGGGCAGGTGCATCATTCGCTCGGTGTACCCCTTACATTTCATTAAATTGTCGAAAGGGCTCAGCGTGTTGGCTTCGGCTCCGCGTACGCCTCCCAAAGGTCCGGAACACAATTGTTCCGTGATGGGAAGACCTACCTATTATGAAGATTTAAGACAAAAGTGTGATATTATTTTTTACTATCGTTGTAGAATTGTTTTTGCTGAATATTTTGTATTTTGATTGTTGTTCACATTGATCATAATATGTACTACGAGTATGTCTAATTTTTTGTTTGTATCCCTACTTTTTATTTTAATTATCATGCACTGTTACTTTACACGCCAAGGGGCCTTACCATGACGTCTTAACGTGATTCAGTTTAGGGCCTAAACTGAGTCGCTGCCATACAACTCAATACGAACCTTAACTGAATTGCGTTAAAGGGCATTTTCAGAAAAAAGTGCATCCTTTTAATGAAAATGGGTCCTCAATTATCCATAAAAAAAATTTTTTGTCAGGTTTGTAACGGCCGATACGAAATGTATGAAAAAAATGCGTTACAAAGCTGACAAAAAAAACGGGACACTATTTTTCTTGTTTCCAATAGTACTCGTGATTCTGGTTACAAAAAACCCAAAACTTCCTATATTCAAAAAGAAATGAAAATGGTACCCTATTTTTGAAAATGCCCTAAAACGTTATGGTAACGGATAAGGATGGGTTAGGTCCGCGTGTATTTAAGATCTGTTTCTACGAGTACCACGGATACTCGGATCTAAATTACACGCGAGCCCGACTTGTAAACTTGGCTACCTAAGTTGTTTAATTATCATTGCACGTGCGGTATTAGACGATTTATTCCTATTCGTTCCTACTACAATGGTTTTGAATGTTTTGATTAAATAACTTAACAAAATATCACCTACCGACGTTAGTCGTAAGACTCGTAAGAGATATTCACTAAATTCGTTGAACAAGTTAAATCCGTCAAAATAAACACTACGAATAACTTTAAATCACAACATGCAAGCAAACGTAATGATGTTGCAGTTTCATTAATTGCAATTTTGTTTAGTACCACACTTTTAATTTTCGAAAGCTTAAGAAATTCACGTAATTAATAGAAGTATTTTTATTTATTATAACGTGAATTGAAGTTGTAAGGTATGACATTTTATTTGATGAAATAAGCTAGTTCAATCTAACGGGTTGTTGTGTATTTGAAGAAAAATAAGAAATTATTAACACGTGCCGTCGCGTTGCCGTCTTCGCTTTAATTTGAAAGTGTAAGACGTAGAAACCGCTTGTTATTATTAATACAACTCTAGTGTAACGGCTTATAGTTCAAAATTGATTGAAGTGACAACTATGAAACAAACCTGGGTTATTCTACCTGTTGGACCCAAAAAACAGTGCAAGATACAAATGTCCTAAGTACGAGGTTTTTATATGTCCTTTACGACATTTCTATCGTTCACTGTTGACACGGAATTGTCTTTGCCGATGCCAGCCTCTACTGTTATTAGATATTGAATCTAATTTACTTACACGTAAAGAGTATAATCGTTTGTTATAATAAGGTTAACAGTAACCTAAAGAAAACCCCAAACAAAAACCCTATCGGGATTGGGTTTTGCAGTTAACCGGGTTATGGTTACTGTTACAGCAACATTTCGCTTACCGTTTGTATTTGGTTACTGAATGTTGCTGTTACAGTATCATTGGGTAACAGATATGATTAGGTAACCAACTCGATAGGCTAAAGCCTAAAGAGGGGTTTTCCGGTCCCTGGGCAACACTCATCGCGGTGTTTAGGCAGCGTACGCGCATTGCGTAATAGCGTCTTCGTTAGCCTGGAACGGCCATATGCTGCGAATATGAATGGGATTATATTCTACCCGTAAGTAGGTATACATATGTACTATTTGGTTATGTCTATGCGAAATGTGTTTGTAAAGCGATAATCGTGTAAAAATGCTGGTTTTCGTCCGCTAAAACTTATAGTTGTAGTCACCTCGTGGTAACAACTATCGAGTTCACAGTTACACAGTCAATAAATAAGGCAACTAAACAATCTAAACATGCCTACGTATGTCACGTAAGTAGGCTCCAATATCATAGGCATCCCCTACCATAGGTTAGGCGGAATCGCGAATAAGAAGAAGCAAAACTGTGTAGAACTAATGACCGTGTAGAATAACGACTGTGATGAAATTCAACTGTGCGGAATTCATATTTTGTAGAATCGCGAATAGAAAACATATAGTTCAGAAATAATGCGAAGAATAAAGGATGACTCACACTAGATTGGGCCGGGATGGGCCGGGCCGTGACCGATGTGTTAATTTCTATAGGAAGCGTCACGTGTGACGTCACGCGAAACTTTAATGCACTGTGATTCCGTCGTCTTTTTAAATCGTTTTTATGATGTACGGAACCCTCGGTGGGCGAGTCTGACTCGCACTTGGCCGGTTTTTTTAATAATCTGACAGACGGACTAATTCGTTTTTTTTTGTCGTCTGGCCTAATCATTTTGTGCAGAATCGGGAATAGGAAGAACCAGTAATGTCATAAACAAAATAATCCATTATGAATAAATGGAACCGAATAAATCGAAATATATGATTGTCCCTAGCAAAACTTACGCTATAAAGATTAATTAAGAAATTAACCTTAAACAATCACATATCATATATAATTTGACAAGCCAACGAGCGCAGTAACAGTAGGACAAAAAAAAACTATATCCATCCCTTTTTTGGGGGTGTGACTATAGTTCATATGTTTGTTTTTAGTAAACGGGGCGGGGCGGGACGTCTGTCTGTCAATTTCCATATAATGAAATTAACAGATCGTGACCGCTCGTGATAGCTCGGAGCCCTCGGATGTCACGTGACGTTTTCTATAGAAACTGACAGATCGTCCCGTCCCGTTCAACTGTGAGTTATCCATTAGAGGCTAAATAATGAGAATAAGTACAACTCAGTGCAATGGCACGATAGAGGAATAGCAAACAGAGTCAATGAAGTGATTAACTGATAAAGTCATTAATGTGCATTTGAGTAATTTAGCCATAAATCCAATGCCAAGACATTGTTCTATGTTATAGTCATTGTGCCCTGGGAAATCGGATATGCACAACGATATGATTCTAATGAGCTATTAAGTGCGACTTGCGCCACCCATGGTAATGTGTGGCCCTAAGTGCGCCGTGCCGTGTGATAGTATTGAAGTAGATATCTACAATGAGCCTACGAGCTGAAGTCGATCAACTCAGAACTTGGTACAAACAAAATCACTTATACGATTGCAGTTACTCACAAAACCGTTGGGTTAATGAAACACACCGCTGCCTGTGCATTAGAGATGTAAGTGCAAGACCCTAATCTTCCATCTAATCATCCCACTTATGCGCCGGGCAACTCGCATGCAATCTATTTAATAGCGTAGCGCGTCCAGTTTTTTATCAATGGCCAACACTGAACATGGATAAATAATTCGCATTCGTGTGCAATGCGCGCTGCGACGTAGACGCATTGATGAATAATTAAATTAAATATTTAATTACGAAATTAGCGCGGCCCGGCCGCCGCTAACGACGTGACGCGATGAGCGCTTTAAAACATAGTGCGCCCGTCGTGAACGAGTTCCTGGCCTTTCTGCAACAGAAGGAGAAGGTGGTGCGGGAAGGAGGGATGGACTTGGAGACCGCTGTACGGTTCAGCTCCTGGGCATCGACTTTCACCGTCGATGATTACTGTACAGCGAAGCAAGTGCTGTGTGATTACCTAGGAATCGCCGGCACGTATATTCCCCACCGAAGAGGGGACGAAAGAGGAGAGAAAACCTTTGGGGATGTTGTAAAAATCCTCAAAGAGTACGAAGGCCGCCTTCCAGAGTTCGTGGTGACGGAAGCTAGCCTGCCGTCTGATCCTCCGGATGACGTGGACGTTCGCAGCTTGTTGAAGGAAATCGTGGCCCTAAAGACAAGTCTTGCCGAAGTTATCTTGAAGTTTGATGCTGCCCAAATTACTATTGCCGAGTTACGCAATGAAGTCACCAGTTTGCGTAATTGTAATCTAACTCGGTCTGCGGTGTCAAATTTCAAGAGCGAAGTCCGACCCGGCGCTAGCCCTGAGTCGGTCCGTTTGCCTGCTGACGCTGTAAAACGCGCCGCACGTGCCGCCCCGCCGCCTGCGCAGCCCCCGCGCGAGCGCCCGCTACCTGCCTCCTCGAAGTTATGTCAGCGTGCTTACGCTGACGTCGCCGGAAAGCCTGTCGCAGCTAACCGGGTCAACTCATCCTCGAAGGCCGGTGAAGTAAAGGTTCCCCACAAGGTGAAGATCTCCCGCACCAAGGAGGATGAGGAGGGATTCACGCTAGTGGAGAGGAAGAGGAAGGCGCACAGGGCGCCTCGTAAAACTCAGTGTGGTACAGCCGAGCCGGTGAATTCAGGCCTACGTGTCGCTACACCGAGTAAGGCGCTCTACGTGTCGCGCCTTCATTACTCCGCCACAGCCGACGAGGTGGTGGATTACGTCCGCCGGAAGACTGCCTACTCGCTGAAGGTTCAACAGCTGCGGTCGAGTCACTACGTGCACTTCAGCTCGTTTGTGGTGCGCGTGCCGCGGCCGCTGCAGGACACCATCGCGAGTGCGGACTTCTGGCCCAAGGGCGTCGTGTTTCGGCGGTTCCGGGGAAACCTGCCGAATCCTACGCCGGTTCAGACGACGCAACGGAGCCACGCTGTTACGTCGCCTAAATATTAGTTAGTTAATTATGTTTTAAAATTATTTGTCTTAGTTTCATGACGCATTGGCGTATGCTGTAATGTCGTGTTAACTTATTGAATAAATAAATAAAATAAAATAAAATAAATAAGTATGTAACACAATCTGTGCTAAAGAAGTAGCAAGGGTTTAAATTTAATTTCAGGCCTTTTCATTTTAATCCATGACGATGCAAACTACCACGACGTTAAGGAACGGGCCAGAGCGCCTACCACGAACCGCGAACGAAAGTATACCTCCCTTTCGCACTTGTGATTTCTCACTCAAGTGCGACAGAGAGGTGAAACTTCGTTCGTGGTTCGTGGTAGGCCTTCAGGATGTGAAAGAGCCGGGCTGATCTGTCAGTTTCTATAGAAAACGTCACGTGACATACGAGGGCAGCAATTGACAGATCATTCCGTCCGGCCTATTCTAGTGTGAGTCATCCTTTATTCCATTTAGATTTGAGAATGCGATTCGTCCATAATTGCATTTGGAAGAGTTGCGGGAACTTCTTTTATGGGTATCTGGGTCGGGAAATTACTTACAATTATAAACATCTGCAATTTATTATTTAATGTACAGCTTACTAAATCTATGTTGTATATTTACTTGCAGTTACTTTGTGTTTGTTTTAAATAACAATGTTGTTTCGTTCTGTTAACACATTTACATTTACATTTACATTTACAAGTTATAACAGCCTATCCTATTGAAGATTCAAGATAATTCCCTCATAATTTTTTACGACTTCAGTATAAAAACCAGATAGCAACATAGTAACTAAATTCTGTATGACCTGTCAGCTCACCTCATAGGTATCCCGGGTGCGTAGCCAAGATGCCAATCGCTCACTCTCAGTCGCTAACGAAACGCAACTGTCATTGTCACACTAATAAGGAAGAGTGATAGAGAGAGGTAGCTACGATACGTTTTTAAGCGTGAGCGATTGGCATCTTGGCTACGCACGCAGGTAAACTATTTTATGGAGTCAATTGATAAAAAAAAAAACAAGAGCATGTCGGTCCGATAAACTAACCTAGAAGGGGTTTTTAGTAGATACCATAGCTAGCATAAAGGAGTAAGTATGTATGATGCGACTTGGATCGTTTTGATATTGTTGAATGTGAAAACGCTCTAATTCCGCACTACATTGACTAACGACGCGACTGAAAATGAAAAGCTGACGTCAGAGTGACGTGATGGCGGTGGCGTGCCCGCGTGAATCATTGTCCCGGCGGGGTGACATAACACGCCAGATTTGTACTAAGTAACTTGTACCTACACAAACACATACATATGCACAACCAAGGATACTTTGATACATGCGATTTTTCTGATTAAAATATTGGTACTTACACAAACATATGTTTCTAATACCTATGTAGAATGAATCAAGAATGACTCACACGAATCCGATCCGATCTAATCTGTCAGTTTATAGAAAGAATCACGTGATAGCTCGGAGCACTCGGAGGTCACGTGACGCTTTCTATAGAAACTGGCAGATTTTCCCGTCCCGTCCCGTCCCGGGCTAGTGTGAGTCATCCTTTAAGACGAATACAGCACCAACCTAACACGTAATTGCCCATCCCATGTTTACATACGTTTATCTACACTCACTTTGTCACGATGTATGCGCTTGATTAGATTATCATCCACGAAAAGATGACACGTGATGTAATAAAAGAGGTATTTGGGATGTGGGTGAGCACCTAAACAGATGCACTTAACGTTTTTGCAGCGGCTCCGGGCGGTTATAGCCTTAAGGCATAGGAAGTTTGTACTCTCATGTGTTATTTTGTCCTATAATAAACTAACGGGTGATTGACTCTAGTCGTATCTGATGGGAAATGAAGACTGAACTAAGATGGAGCTCATCCAATTTATGTCAATTTCTGATAATTTTATCCACATTTGACAGTAATCACCATCACGCTATCCGTGCAACTTGTCTATTTATTAACTTATAGCTACCTATATCAAAGAGAGAGTGTTAACCAAATAACCCGGAGTTAGCTACAAATTCTATATTAAGGACGACCGGTTTGTGTAGTTGGTATGGTAGTTACCCTGCCTGCTATGCCGATGGTCCTGGGTTCGAATACTTCGAATCCCGGTAAGGGCATTTATTTGTGTAATGAACACAGATATTTGGTCCTGAGTCATGGATGTCTTCTATGTATTTATATATTATATATATGGTTGTCTGAGTACCCGTAACACAAGCCTTCTTGAGTTTACTGCGGGACTTAGTCAATTTGTGTAAGAATGTCCTGTAATATTTATTTATTTAGGAGCCGCTCGCACTCCCACATAACCCTTAAACGTTTTTTTTTGTTTGGAATTTGACAGATGAATTCCGGGTTAGCGGCTAACCCCGGGTGGTACAAGTGGGCCTTGCGTTATATATACACGGTGAAATTTAATCGGTAATCAGGAACCAATTTTTCTAATTCAGCATGCCTACCACGAACTTCGAAAATTGGCATTGACGGGAAAACCTCTTTGTCACTCCAATATGCAAGTGTGACAGAGATGAAGATACAAATCCGCAATCGTTCGATTTTCGTGGTAGTAGCCCAGTAATCGATTTATGTGGCATTTACATGGAACTATGTTTTTTTTATCATACCTAATTTAAAGCGTAATAGTAAATTTTAATTGAAATTTATTGTCACTCAGCGGTGTAGTTTAAAGAGTTTAAAACCACTTTCGCAAAAGAGACAGCTAAAAAAATTGCGGGAATAAGTTATTGACGTCTGGTCTGTCAATTTCTATACCAGTATCCAGTGGTTATTAATTTTAATTTAACGATATGTTATTAATAAGATGGTGAAGTAAATTATATTTAGGTTAATAATTAATAATTTTCAACTACTGAACACGGGTTAAGTATAATAGCTAACCCCGGTTGGTGCCCTAAGGTAATTTTGGAAGTTAAACGTTGAAATGCAGGTTTAACGAGTGCAAGCCAAGCAATGCAGTCGTTCTCCGAATCATAAACCGTCGTAACTACTTTGTTCTGGCAAGCAACCTGGAATTTCCGTTATGACACTTATGACTGTTTTATGACGACATTATAATGGTTTCATTATGCCACAGCGTACCTACACGGAAGAAACGTTGAAAAATTGTGACGGAGAGTAATATATTTCTAAGTACCGGGTGTTGCCTGTATTTAATAGGAGCGATAAATCGTAGCTACTCCTCAAACCGAACAACTTTTGTTAAACAACTTTTAATGATTATCTCCTCTGTAGGTTTTTACTTTTTCGTACATTCGTACGTTAAAATCAGGTTAATTGACGTCTCTTGTCATAGTACAAAAATGACAAGATTCGCAGTACATTACGTCTTCTCATAAACTTTAAAGTGTGAATCAGAATCAGAATCAGAAATGTTTATTGCATAAACTGTGTAGGTACAAGGAGTTATAACTAGGTACATTTATAAAAGTAGCAACAGTTTTACCCTTTCGGGCATACAATCTCTTACATCGTAACCTAATCTAAGTATATTAAGATATAACATTTGATTTATTTTATATTGGCATGGTTATAGAACTCTTTTGTAATTAAAACAGACGTTATTTTTAAAAGTCGCTGAGAAAACGTTCAGTTTGGGGAGTACTACCTACGATTATTACCTACAGGCGACACCCGGTATAAAATGACACCACTTTCAATTTATAATTTATCTAAAATTTCCATAAAATGATGACAAACTGTTAACTGACAAGTAAGTATCACGCTATCGGCTTGGCATCTTAGCCCTGGGTCTTGACTTGAATCTTATACAGGGTGTAATCGTTAAGTATTTTTAATATTACTTTATCTATTTAGAAAATGTTATTATTGTAATTTTACTCGTTGGGTAACGTACTTTCGATATCAGTTAGAAGTTTTCTGATATCTGCTATATTTACGGCATTATGGCCTTTAAACACTTAACGATTACACCCTGTATAGGTAATTATAGCTTTAGGAGGACATAGTTCCTCAGAAGTCGTATTATGTATATGCATAACATTTTTTGTTCACAGGTTCTTTTATACTAGAGTCAAACCTCGTTATCTAGATCAACCAAATTAACTGCCAAACTTTTAAGTGTTATTTTAAACGTCAAACTTCTATGAAATCATGACGTTTACTTAAGGGGCTACCCGGCATATTTCACTGTTTTTAAAGTGAATAGGCTTTGTTCAGCTCCAAGCACAACGCTTGAAAAAAATATATTTAGGTATTTGGTCTACATTTGGTTCTACTAAATTGTCGAAAAATATAATACATCAAGAGAAAAAAAAATAACCGTTAACCCTTTTTTCTACCTTAAATCTGTATCTACTCCCTTATTATGCGTCGTAAGTACAAGAAACTAAAACAAGCAGTATAAATTTATGTTTACTTTAAACGCATCTACTGATTTTTGGATAGGTTTTGTACTTTTCGAGAAAAAGCTATTACACGCATTTTTTCGAAAACGCGGGCGACAAGGGCCAGTCGTGTAAGATGGCACTAGTAGTTTATAGGGTTGCGTCCTAGTACAAGCAGCTCTTCCTAGGTGACGACTTATGCTTATTGACGTATTGTATAACCGGTGAGGAAAGGAAGCGGGAGGGGAAGAAAGCTCAAATCGCCGAGGTCATTGGGATAGGGGACTTTCACAGTCTGTGCCTATCAAAATCTATGAAACAGCATAGTCGGTCTCTATTAGTGTATAGGTACCGAAATCTTGAAAAAACGGTTATAGAATTGACGTTCGTCTGCGCAGACGTTAACATGAATCTGGGTCAATGCGGGAGAATTCAAATTTAGAACGCGGAACCGTTGCAGGCATGCACTATCAAAACAAACATCACTAAAACTAACTCCGCACGCCTACCACGAACATCGAAAATTGGCATTGACGGGAAAACCTAATCTCTCTAATATGCAAGTGTGACAGAGGTGGAGATACATATGCGCAATCGTTCGATTTTCGTGGTGTATGTTTCGTATGCAGATTCCATTGGGTCATAAATAAAAATACCTATATGTCTGTTTTTATAAGTTCAGTGGGGAATTAATAGTTTTACAACTATAAAGATTGATTATCTTATTTAACCCTAATCCGCATGAAAGGGTCCCGTTTTCTATTGAGTTGTATCATAATAGTAGATTACGTACCGAGGCCTGTAAAGTAAGAAATGTCTCAGATCTCGTGTAATTGTCGTCCCAAGCAAAGCTAAGGTTGACAAACATGTGGGGCTTTCTTATTTACTGGCCAAGGTCTGTACACTATTTTTCTGCTCGGCGCAGTCGGCAAGCGGCCAATTTGTTTAGCGTAGTGGCTTGCAATTGCCTGCTTCCCGGCCGGAAGGCATAAAAGGTTAATTTTCATATTTCTTCCTTATCCATATAAAATGGTACTCCTCAGCTTCGCTTCGGCCGACAATTACACGAGATCTGAGACATTACATTTCTTACTTTACAGGCCTCGGTACGTAATCTACTATAATAGCCCTATAACCTAATCTTGGCATTAGTTGCCAAAGCGGACCCCAGGCTCCCTGAGTCGTGGCATAACTGGCATAAGCCGGGAAAACGCTAGGAAAAAAAAAGAATACTCTGAAACGAGGTATGAACAACTTCATTCAGACATTACGATTGGTGCCTGGCCTATGATCTCAATATATTATCAACCCTATGTCAACAATTGTATGAATCAATGTATTCGACGAGATGACTTCACATCTTAATTTAGCCGAGCGATTGCAAGTCAAAAGGTTACCGATTGGCGAGCATTCGATAAGCGAGTTATGTAGCTCGGGAAACGACCTTCATTCGAGTTACGTAATCGAGTAAATTGGTATTAGTGAATTCGCATGCAACGGATTTAAAAATCTGGTTCTTAGTAAATTATTAATGAGAATGGAATTAATTACTAAACTTAAATTTATATGAAATCGAGTATTAATTTAAATTTATGATCGTGATTCCCAAAAATATTTTTGTGTTAGTTGTTTACCTAATATTTAGTTTAAAATAGAACCAGAAATAAAAGACGGATATGGTTATTCCTTTTTCTGGATTATCCAGTGGAAAAGCGGGAAGAGAACGGCAATAAAAGCGGGAATAGAATGACAATAACACAGGGAAGTGAGTAGCCCCCATATGGGAAAGGAAACGATTGGTTTTTACATGTGTTCCTTTATCGGATATCAGAAATCTCGCAAAGCGAGTTATCGTCGCCTTGTTACCAAGTACTTAACAAAAAAATGATCTAATTTCAAGCTAAATATTATACAGAAATTCTTAATTACGTAAATAAATATTAATCACAATTTGACCTCTACAATTAATTAAATATAAAATAATTTATTTTCAAAATATATACAGTAAGTGTCACTTACCTACACCTACCTAAATCTAAAATAGGTCCTTGAGGCATTGTACCTAGGATGCTGGCGGCATTTCCTCGTTGTATCGCAATGCTGATACGTTGTGCGAGGCAGCCACCAGCTCTTCGGTCACCAGTTACAATTAAATTACATTTAACATGAATTATATTCAATTCAATCCGCTGAATTAATATAACTAAGTATGTGAATAAGCATGTAAAGTAATTTTAGATCAAATTAAATATATTGTGACTATTTATGACAAGCCAAAAATGGAAAAACGAATTATTTCAAACGCACCTACTTCTTGATTTAAAGTTGTGAAAGATAAAGGTCTGAAAGATAAGCAAGGAATGTCGCCCAAGCGATGACCTTCACACGTATTACCTCATCGAACTCATAAAATGTTAATCGTGAATTTACATCCAACCGTCGTTTGAAAAAATATGTTCTTCTTCTCACAAAATTGTACAGAAAGTAAATAAAATGGATCTAGATCTAGATCTTTAGAAAAATAAAAATAGCTACTTTTTACATGCACCTACATGTAAAATATAAAAAAATGTTTCGATAACCTGACTAAAAATAAAAGTGATTATTAATTCACGTCCGTTGACGGTGACACATGCAACGTACCGTACGTCTTTCATACCGACACCAGACTCGTCTCGTCAGCTACATACAGCGCTATTTTTAGCTAAAACTTAGCGTCAGCAATGCATGTGTTGTTCCTCTAAAATTACTTGGCAACTTCCACGTTTACCTTTGTAGTGTATTGAGGTTTGCATAACCTGTCTCAAGCGTAAACGTCTGACCCAGGAGTGGGGGTCGGCAGTTGCCGTCAGACCACCGCCCGGGATACAAGGGTAGACTGTACGTCGGTGAGCCAGATTTACGTGTCCACGGTATCAATCAGTAGGACGTTACATGTGGCGACGAGAAAAAAATACTAAAGTTACATTAGATTCCGAAATCATTAAAACAACAAAAGGGAGGAGTAGTAAACATTTAAATAGGCGTTTCAAAGACTACCGCTGTTTTTGCAAAAAAAAAAAATGGATTTACGTTGCATTAATATCGGATTTTATGATGAAACCAAGTGAGTTGTTTTGAACGAAGTTGTTTACTAAGCCTTTTACATAAAGTTATGCGTGCATTTTAATATAAAAATCTGGGCTGACGTAACCAAAGCATAGGAAACTGGTGTGTTAATATGACGATGACTTCGACCAAAGTACGAGTACCTACTAATATCTTCCTAAGCATTAGAATGTTCCTTGTGCAATTATTAAATGAATGTAAATGATAACTTGCACATTATGGTTACTATAACGTAGATAGTCGAGCGTTAAAAAAATAAAATAAACGTACCTACATAAAATACCAACTAATTAGGTATAGGTAAATCAAATTAAGTACATGACCTCGACATCGTTAAGCTTGGACAGCGTGGTCCATGAATTTGAACTATGAAATTTATAGAAACCGAAGATACCTGCATCTTTAATTTTGCTTAAGTTATAATAAAAAACCATACAGGATACATATTATGCCGATGAAAACACTATACGGGTAAACATATAATATGTATGTGTATTAGATATGAGCGCCGCGCCGGCGCGCCGCCGCCGCCGGTAAAAAAACTCGCGCCGCCGCCGCCGACGCCTCCACCGGCGTGGAATCGGCGTGACCTTGATGAGGCATACCGAAAATACACTTATTTTGGAACTTTAAAAATTAAATGTTTGTAATAGCTAAAATCGTTGTAAAAGCCACCAGTCGATATGTTTTGACGAATATTATGTTTAATACTTTTTAATTATTGATTTTAAAATCAACTTTCTTCCCGGCGATGTTTTTTATACAAGATGATTTTTAATCAGTGATCGGATACTATTCTGTCTAGCTCAGTGGGTAATTGATGGGAATCACGTTGCAGTCGAAATTACACGGATTTCGTTAAATCAGAATTTTAATTTTGAGATAAAACTTATCCTTGAATGATCCTTCTCCATATTTATACATATGGTATGGTTGACGCACTGATACGACAAAGCGTCTGCACTACACAGTGGAACGTCAACCAGCCCTTTTACCGTATGTAAAAGGAGTGTAAGATAAGGTTGCTAATAAAATAAGTTGGGGATGAAGATAGACTACGGACGTCGAAGGACAGTTTCTCACTTGAAGGTCCAGTGTTGAGTTTACAAAATAGTAGCTATGGTAGAACCTACATAAGACAAACTAAGCGTACAATCGCATGCCGTATAAAGAAACACATACAAGCGTTTAAAAACAACGAACTCAGAAAATCAGCAGTCGCCGAAACCGAATATCTTTTGGAGGCAGGAAAAAATCGCTGGATTGAGTTATATAACCCTCAGGTAATCTCAACAGGTAACAGGCGTGTATGGTGTGATGGCGTGGCAGTGATGCTTCTGTGCTCAACAGGATAAAAACCAGTAGTGATCACCGAATGGTCAGTGGTTCACTGAATATAAATATTAAACTTAAAAGGTCCAACCTGATGAAGTCTACGCTCCGACCCACTCAAGCCCACATTCAAAATCCCGAAAGCTTTCAACTCGAGCTCTCTAAGAGCTTTTCTTGCCTAGAGAACTTTGTTTCAGTTGACGAGATTAACGACGGGCTAGTGGAAACTGTGCACGTCGTAGGGTCTAAGTTCTAAGACCTCAGAAATTGACCGAGCAAACTTTAAAAGTCATGGCTACAAGACGCTCACTACAGCTGCAGTCTCCAGATAACGCTAAGTCATATAGGCAGCTCAACAGACGTATATCTAAGTCCTTGTGACATGATCTGCGTCCCTTTAATACTAACGGTGTTAAAGAGACTATTGAGCGAAACCAAAGGACAAGGACAAATCTGTTGGGCAAAGCCAGCTGACAAAGTTGAAATGGGAAAACGGCAGCATAGCGTCAGCAAAAGCAGAGGCTTTAGGTGAGATCGAGAGGTTCTATGGACAATTATACGCCGGTCGCAAAGCCCGTTGACAGCTTGGTAGGAGACCCAAGAGCCAGGCTGTCCAGACACTACACCGAAGATATCCCAGACATCAGTTTGTTTGTTGATTAGGATGGCCCTAAAGCAGCTTAAGAACAACAAGGCGTCGGGCAATGGCGGAATCACCACAGAGCTTTTGAGAGCGGGTGGAACACCGGTACTTAAAGTCTTCCAGAAGCTCTTTAATTCCGTCTTGTCCGAGGGCAAAACGGAACAGAGGAACATGGAACAGAGGCGAGGTGGTGCTGTTCTTCAAAAAAAGGTGACAACAGCCTTTTGAAGAACTACAGACCCATCATGCTCCTGAGCCATGTTTATAAACTGTATTCAAGGGTCATCACGAATCGTCTCGAACACAAACTTGATAACTTCCAGCCTCCCGAACAAGCCGGATTCCATCGAGGCTATAGTACCATAGACCACATCCATACGCTATGGCAAATTATACAGAAGACCGAAGAGTATAACTTGCCACTGTGCTTAGCGTTTGTGGACTATAAGAAAGCCTTCAATTCGGTGGAAATATGGGCGGTGCTTGAGTCTCTTCAGCGATGCCATATTGACTATCGGTACATCGAAGTGTTGAAGTGTTTGTATAGTAACGCCACAATGTCGGTTCAAGTACAGGAGCAAAGCACGAAGGCGATTCCGTTGCGAAGAGGCGTAAGACAGGGAAACGTTATCTCTTAGAAACTGTTTACTGCAGCAATGGAAGACGCCTTCAAGCTCCTGGAATGGCAAGGACTTGGCATCAACACAAACGGCGAATACATCACTCACCTTCGATTTGCCGACGATATGGTAGTCATGGCAGGTCGACAGAAGAACTCAGCATGATGCATGATGATCTCAACCGAGTTTCTCAACGGGTAGATCGCTACGGCATATAGACCACAAATAAAAATTCGCAGTCAATCAGTTACACCGTGAACATGGCGCTGGTGGGAACTCACAAAAACAAACACCTATACATGGTAAATATCTTGTTTTAAATATCTCATCTAAAATATTATTATAATATAACTCTTTCTCGTCACGGAACAATGGTGATTCGGATCTTTGAGAGGTGTACGCGGAGCCAAAACTGACACGCAGAGTCCCTTTAGATTATTTAATGAAATATAAGGAGAATACCGAACAGCTTATGCATCTGTCCGAGTCATGGAACGCACGCAGAGGCAGCACGCGCCAAGGTGTATGGACTATCCAGAATTATTGGAATCTAAAATATACTAGACTATAAGGTGGATGGGGTGAACTAAATACTGAGTAATGGAGAATAAAACCGAACGCCTGCCTAATACAATGTTAAGTAATTTTATTTTCGGCAGACGGTGAGTCGCATATAACATAAGATGAACCCCCACAAAAAGCGACATCTAAGATGGCTGAAGGGCAGTATCAGTATGAGGGCAGGGGTAGAGAGGTGTCCCTGGACTTTAAACATATAGCCAAGTCACCACTTTGGTTTATAGATCTACCCTGGAGAACACAGCCCTCGCGACGCCACCCTGGACGGCTATTTAAGGCAAGCCAGAGGCAGAGGACTTGGGCGAATGACAGAGCCTCCTCAGGAGCGCTCAGGTACGTGGGGTACACTACTCCCCAACGACTCGCGGCGAGCTGCCGTGTGTAGACTGATTCGAAACCAATGGGCGATGGGATCGTAAAATCCCTAATCCCTTATACCATATCAATATTGTTTTTCACTGTAAATATTTTTCCAATAGATACTTTTTTCGAAAGGTAATCATTCTGCATTTTAATCCAGCAAATACTATGACTTCTATATTTTTATGTGGTGAGATTTGTTTGAAATATTGTTTCATAATTTAACATTCGAATTTGTAAAATAATCAATTATTTTACTACAAGCTGTTAACTATGTAACGCATAATTGTGACGTTATCTGGGAAAAGGGACCTTATTGTCGGTGGCACTTACGGCGTTATGAACGACATTCGTATACGGATATCGCTTAATCCTATAGACAAGTGTTTTCAAGGCCACGCCGCCGATTCGCCGCCGCCGCCGATTGATTTTGACCGGCGCGCCGCCGCCGACCATTTGGTCATCGGCGCTCATATCTAATGTGTATATGGTACGGGCGGACGAGTTTCACTTAATAATAATGCCCGAATATGGATATATTATTTTGTCATAAATATATTGTTGCTGAATGCATGGCAAGTGTAATGGCCATGGCGGACAGGGTCATTTCACGTCATAGGATAAGCCTTAACAACATACAATGGTGGACGTTCTCATATCGTCACTGTCATGCTAACATCTTAGACCAGTGCGACCAACATACTGGTCCGTATTGAGTATTGTATTATAAGCAGCAGAGTAATATATCTATTATAGGAGATGTAATTATCTGTTTACTAAATTAAGTAATACAGGAAACTATTTAATCGTGACATTAATTTGTCATGCGTTTGATTGTATTTGAAAATATAGTTAGTTACAAAGCTGACTACTACTCGTAGATCAACTATAGCAGATAAAATTATCTGGTTATTGAATTAAGTAATACTTACAAGAAACTACTCAATCAAAACATTTAACTGTCATGTGTTTGTTATGATAATTGAATTACAAAGCTGACTACTAGATCAGTTAAAGCAGTACAATTATCTTGACATTAAATTAACTAATACAGGAAATTACTCAATCTTGACATTTAATTGCCATGTGTTTGTATTCAATAATATAATTATAAAAGCTTACTGCCAGATCAGTTATAAGAGATACAATTATCTGGTTATTAAATTAACTTATACATACAGGAAATTACTCAATCTTTAACAAATGGTAGGATTGGTACCTAAATCTCACAGACTGTCGAGTTTTACTTAACATTGATCAGTGTTTATTATTTTGCCATGAATATGATGGCAATAAATGGAAATCCAGTGGTCTGGTTATTAAGTCAACTATAACAGCAGATTACCAAATGGTAATTAAGTCAAGTAATACAGCAGATTACCGAATCTGGACATTAAATTGTCATGTATGAATTAAACACAGCAGATTACCGAATCTGGACATTAAATTGTCATGTATGAATTAAACACAGCAGATTACCGAATCTGGACATTAAATTGTCATGTATATAAACACAGCAGATTGCCGAATCTGGGCATTAAACTGTCATGTATGGACTAAATTGGTACTTACAGCAGATGATTAAATCTGGACATTCAATGGTCATGCATGAATTAAACACAGCAGATTACCGAATCTGGACATTAAATTGTCATGTAAGGAAAAAACAAGTTACACCGTATGCGGGTAAAAATGTATCTGATACCGAAAGAAGTAAATTATACGATAATATATACATAAAATATGTGTATACCTACAGAAAAAAAGTTACTGACCTAGTTACAACAGATATATTTATCTGGTCATTACATTGACTTGAGCAGATGGCTCTTACGAGAATCTGACCGTTGAACGGTTTGATTGCAGGTCGCCCAAACCATGTCATCGACGCTCACTTTAGACAAGTTCGATTGTGAAGCGGACCCTACTTCAGTCGGCGTTAGGTGGGAACGCTGGAAGCGAGCGATGAGAATCTGATTCTTGAATGACTTGATTACATAGTCCCCTAGTTGTTGTTCGATGCAAAACAAAAGCAAAAGGCTTATCTTCATAGGAAATCCGAGTGGAATGGGTTAACATAGCCGCCATAAAATTGGAGAATGTCTGGTGGTTCAATTGAATGCCTCCATTAAATTGAAACGGGTTGTTGACATAGCCGCCACTAAATTGGAAAATGTCTGGTAGTTCAATTGAATGCCTCCATTAAATTGAAATGGTTTAACACAACCACCATTAAATTGGAAAATGTCTGGTAGTTCAAATGAATGCTTCCATTATATTGGAAATGGTTGACAACCTTCATTAAATTGAAAATAGTCAAGTGATTTAATTTCAGGTTAATATAATTGAAATTTCAGTTTGTTTTTTAATATTAACCCACCAAAGAATACCAATAAGACACCAAGTTTAAGTGAAACGCTTTTACATATGGTAGTCACACTCTACTCAATGTGAAACAACAACTAGAAATACTGTTTATTGAAAATCTAAACCTTGTTTGTTCATCGAGCAAAGAATACTTAGGCTGCAATCATACAACAACAATGTAAATCTACAGTACAGGGAAAATTCAGATAAAAGAAGGGATGCTGCAGAAGCTAGTCTAATTGAAAATAGAGAAGTGTTTATCAAGTATATGGATCCCTCATGTAGTTTAGGATAAACTAACCTAACTTAAAACCGAACTTAATTCAACGGCTGGGTC